>OX422207.1:420796101-423721101 GCA_949130495.1 Sambucus nigra
TTTACAGAACAGAAAAACTGCGAAAGCAAAATTCTTTTGGCTTTTTCCTTTTAGGATTTATTCCCTCTTTGTTTTCAATTCACAAAACTCCCATATGCTTTAGTGAATTGTTTTTGTGTTCAAGAACAATACTTTTCTTTTTTCAACCTCTGTGGAGAAGGGATCTCCATATTTGATCGGAGGATACCGAGCGTAGTCACTCTGCGTGTGGATGAGCCGAAGATAACAAACTGACACCTGGAGGGTATTTCGCTGTCTCTCGTATCTTTGAAGGTTTAATGAAGGCACCGTGCATTACACACATGTGGGCGATTATCTGGTTGTATGTAAGTCAAAGGTCTTGTGAATTCTTCAAAATGTTTATAAAAGGTTTTACCCGAAAGGGTTTTTTTCCTGAATCGGTCGTATTTATTTTTCATGCATGGTTTGAATGATTTATGACTTTTAGATGCATGTTTAGGGGTTGAATTTATTTGTTTAAAAATAGACTATAATTAAATAAGTGTACCGAATTAGAAATTTGTGAATTTAATCAATTATCACACAATCATGTTTTTCACATTCCCTATAGGATTTTTATTTTTAGAACTTGGCAAAGATAAAATATCTTGCCAAAACCACCTCTAATCTAATATGGTATCATATATCTCTAAAAAATAAGAGGTGAGAGCAACATACAAATTCATTTTCTTTAAAACTTGTATCCTAGAATATGTAAATCATTTTTTTAACTTGTATCTCAGAATCTGAAATTCAATTATAATACACATTATACATTCATACTCATTTTTTTTTTGTTGTATTGTTCTTGTAATAAGACAAAAACAGAGCTTCACTATTATTACTCATATTTTTACCGTAAAAATCAAATCTAACTTCGATGGTTATCGTGAGTGTGTGTGTGTGTGTGTGTGTGTGTGTGTGTGAGAGAGAGAGAGAGAGAGAGAGAGAGAGAGAGAGAGAGAGAGAGAGAGAGAATGAGAGAGATTTGAATCAAGGTATATAACAATCAATTTGTAGAAGATTATCGAATATACACCCAATGGGTTTAAGATTCCGGTGTACACACCCAACTATATATAATAATTCATCCCCATCTTTTTTTTTCTTCGTATGTGGCTGAATAGGAGGTGGGTATACACAATAGGTTCTCTATTTTGCAAAAAATGAAGAAAATAAAGGATGTATTGGGGGAGTTATGTGGGAAGACAGAGACGGAGAGAGAGAGAGAGAGAACAGAGAGACAAAAGAGAAAAAAGAAAAAAGAGAGGAGAGTTACCTTCAATTGCAGGAGAACAAGGTTGAGATAAGTATGAAGACGTCGTAGGTGGATTGGAAAATATACGATGGAAAGGGTCATTTGGGGATTGTTGAGAATTAATATCTGAATTTTTAAAAGAAAATAGGTCACATGACCAAGTTTTATGGAAATTATTTCCGTATAAAATTTTGTAATCAAACACCTTAAAACATGGGAAATTTGCATTTTTCATGGCAAATATGCGCAATCAAACACACCCTAAGTAAATTCTAACCTATCATTGATATAGCCAACATTTGCATTAAAAAGTCAAGAATCCATGCTTTAATCATCATTTAAGTTAAGTTTTATCATCAAATCAATGAATCAGAGGACATAATCACATGATCACAAAAAAATAAAATGAAAATCTTTTTGGAATTTTTGAAAATATAAATGATGCAATATATACAATCATATCATGTTAGGAAGTAAGCATATAATAAAATGCATGAGAATGCATAAATGCATGAAAATTCCTCACAAAAATATGAAAAATGATCCAAATGATACATTTCAATATCTCACCCCAAATTATTTTATCCCAACAAATCAAGGAGTACATAGGAAGGGGACCAATGCTAAGAAGACATTAGGTATTCTAAGAAAACTACAACTTAGGTAGAGATTGGTGAAGCATCTCCTGAATCCTTAGGAGGAACGGACACAACTTCCATCTTAGCAACCTTATTTTGAGGAATATCCACCTTATATTTCTTTCTAGGAGTGTCTCTAGACATACCTCTTACATTCTTAGGTATCCATATCTCATTACTCATAGTATTCTTATGTCTATTGTTAGAAATTTGAGTAAAAGTTCTAGGTCTTGGAAACTCTTTCCTAACCTCACTCCTTTCGTTGACAAAAAATAAACTATATTTATCAATATTCCTATACCACATCTAAGTTCACTAATAGTATCTCTTTGAATCACTTTTTCCTATTATTTATGAACTTCACATTACCTTTCTTTAAAAACCTACAAGCTTGGTTTGAATGTTCATGTAATCTACAATAGGTACAAAAAGGAATGCTTTTTTAAAAATAGGCTTAGCTCCATGAGCTCTTTTCTCAACTTTCTCAAGTCTCTTATTTTTTTTAAATAAGAAATGTGATTCATATTTCCACAAAAATGAGCAACCAACTTCTTTTGTCACAAATTTGGACTTAGGACCGAATTCCTTCTTTTTCAAATAAGGAATTTGTTCAAAATCCTTCCTTTCACCACAAGAAGAATCTCAACTTTTGATTTTGAAATATCAAGTTTTTTCTTTTGAAGGTTCAACATATCCAATTCCATGTTTATAATTTTGCACTTGACAATGAGCCATCAAACTGTTATCAAGAACATTTGTTATATAAATCATTTCAATCTTCGAGTCCTTGGCATGTCGTAACTCTATTTTTAATTTTTTTAAATCAACTCTTAAAATTTATTTTTGAAGTTCAGTTTCTTCCTTCTCTTTCGAAATGGGTCTCATTTTGTTCTTTTTCAAAGAATCATTATCATTGTTCAAAACATCAACTCTTTCTTTGAGTTTTAAACATTCCACTAGAATATTTTCAATTTTCTAATATTTATAATCATGTTCAAATTCAAAAGTTTTCATTTTTTGTTAAAAACTCGATGTTTGATTTATTCAACTTCAAAGATTCTCAATAGAGTTCATGAAAGACCTCATGAATGTTATGGACCTCATCATCACTTTCCTCTAGTGATCTAGGAATCGATGTGTGTGAACCTTTGCTACTAAAATAAGATGAATCATTAAGCGACCTATGACTAGATGATTTGATCCTCTTTCTCCTCACAATACTCTTAGGAGATACCTTATCTTCACTAACCTTTTCACTCTCATAAAGTCTAACCATAAAGTCTATCCCACTTCCATTATCTTCACTAGAAGTTCCCTCATTAGAATCACTCTTTGTAAGCATATATTTTACATAGTCCGTTTTACATTGAGTATGTCGTATACTGTTACACTTATCGAAGAATGTTCATTATCATTTGGTCAAGACAATAGATCTAAATATCAAGATTCTTCAACGACAAGACTCTGCAGGATTGATTTTGGTAAGGTTGTGTTTAAAGCTCATTAATATTTCCTTCTAGTGTTGATATAATTTTTCTATACTATTTTTTATCAACCTGAGGCATTTTATTGAGTCAAAATAATTTTTCTAAGACCTGTAAGCGGAGTTTTTAAAACAAAGTATTTTTCGCTTTGATCTTTCAAACGACATTTATATGTCGTTCAAACAATATGAAGAAGTATTTCAAACGACATTACATATCGCGCGATAGGTCGCCAGTTTGATCTTTCAATCTAACGACATTGTACTGTTTCATGTTTTTTAAAGTCGTTAGATGGTCGTACGATCCTGGATCGAATGACATTATTTGTCGTTCGAACAAACTTGACATCTCGTTGAACTATCCTGCCGATTTAAGTTTTTTATAAATACCTATTTTATGAGTCCTTTTTTCTTTAGACGTTTACTGAACGAAAACTACAAATCTGCAGAAATTCTGTCTTCACTTTCAGGGCTTAAAAACTTTGTTTTTTCTTCACAAATCATCCCAATTACTTTAATGAATCATTTTGGAACCCAAGACACAATTTTTTTGAAGTTTCTCTTGTAGAGACGAAATCACTACTACTGGGAGTTGTAGCTCTTAAGGGAGTTACTTGATGACGACTGCAGTCATTGAGAATACTCGAGGGTGTTTCTTATTGAAGGAAGACTTGTGATTCTTGTGGGTTCTTGAGGGAGTCTATTGCTGATCTAGGTTGCGGTCTATGTGAATTTTCTGTGGGAGATTCATTGCGGATTTTATTGTGTACTTTGTGAGTTGTGATTTACTATTCATAGTGAAATAAAGGTTTTACCCAGAAGGGTTATTTTTTTGAAACTTGGCCTTGTCGTATTTGCATGATTTGATTTATCCGTTTTCCAGATGGATGCATATTTAGGGTTTAAATAAATTTAGAATTAATTTGGATTTAAGACTGACTCTAATTAAATAAGTTTCAAATTGGAAATTTGTGAATCCAAAAAGTAAATGATACCGCACAACCTGCTGAAATGGGTATCAGAGCAGGTTACTCTAATTTATCGAGTGATCCTTTTTCTCAAAAATTTTATGATATCAATTTTTTTTTAAATCTAATTTTGAAAATTTTCGCAATTTGTCTTATGGATAACTTATATAATCGATTGCCCGTCTTTAATGGCACGAATTATGCCTATTGGAAAACCCACATGAAATCTTCATTAAAGGCTATTGATGAACATGTTTAGGTTGCTTGTGAAAAAGGATGGACTCCTCCCTCTGTCACCGTAGATAATGTGACAAATCTTACAACGGTATCAGACTGGACTGAGGATGAATTTAAATGGAGTACATATAACTCTCGTGGGCTAAGTGCAATTTTTGGAGCCATCACACCCGACAAGTTTCGACACATCATGACGTGTACAACGTCAAAGTAAGCATGAGATGTTCTTCAATTTACGCATAAATTCACAAATGCAGTGAAAGAATCTAAATTTCAAAATTTAACAACTCAATTTGAAATAATAACCATGCTTGAATCTGAATGTTTTGATGAGTTTTATGCTTGTTTGTATGATATTGTCAATACTAGTTTCAATGTAAGTGAACATATTCCTGATACAGGAGTAATTAAATAGATTTTGAGATCATTGCCTAAACTTTTCATCCCTAAAGTCACTGTATTGAATTCCTTAGGAAATTTGAGCAATATTAAGTTAGAAGAACTGGTAGGAGACCTCTAGAGATATGAAATTGACATGTTCCATGAACTATCAAGCCTAAGGATAGAGAGAGAGAACTTAAGGCCCAATCTAGAAAAGGTGAGGAAATGTCCAAGAGAGAGAAGAAAAATAAAGAAAGAGTTTATAATTCTGAGGCTGAGGGATAATTTTATTTTGATGATATGACCATGCTTGCTAAAATTTTGAAAATGTTTCTCAAATTTTCCAAAGAAAATTCTTCCAGTAAAAAGATTTTTGAGAAAAATAAAAAGAAAGGAGAGGCCGAAGAAAGCGGTGAGAAAGAGGAGAGACGTTTTGAGTGCGAGAGCAAAGGGCACAAAGCGTTTGAATTTCCCACGATGCTAAAGAGAAAGGGCAAGAAAGTTCTTGTGTCTGCTACTCATAGCGATAGTGATGAAGTGGTGAATGATTCCGGGGATGAGTCATCACATGGTATATGTGTCGCCTTTATGGCAAGTCATGTGAGCACACCTAGTTTGTCCCACGATGATGAGGATACTTGTGTACGTGAGACCCCCAATGATGATTCGAGTGTGAGAGTGAGTGTGAGAGTGAGGGTGAAAGTGAACTACACAAAGAGTTTAGAGAATTATATGTTGAGACATTAAAGACGAAGAAGTTGAATAATGAGTTAGGTCTTGAGGATTTATATTTGGAGAGAGAGAGAGAGAGAGAGAGAGAGAGAGAGAGAGAGAGAGAGAGAGAGAGAAGTTTCAAGGGTATTTGAGGCATCGGCGAGTCAACTCGAGAAGGTGAAGGTTTCTTTGAGTGAGAAATTGATCATCATAGGTTGGAATAAGAGTGAACTTAGAGCCCGTGTGGTCCAAATCGAGAGACATCTCGAATGAGCCCGAGAGGTAAAGGTCACTACAAAGGATACATCTAAGAAGGTTGGAAAGATGCTCCTCGGTCCCACTTTAGGTAATATTGGGAGATTAGGAATAGGTCATGACGGTGCGTCTACCTCCCATATTGCACCCGAGACGGTTCTCGAGTTTGTGATAGATCCTTATGGTTCTCAACATAACACACCTAGGTGTCCCATTTGAGATAGGAGAGTGCATCCTAGACGATTTGAGAGAGGTGTTTTAAGCCCGCGTATGTTTTCACCCATTGCAAGAAGAGAGGACACCTTAAGAAATTATGTTTTAAGTTGGGTAGTGTGTCACATACAGTTTTGACATGCTCTGTGAGATTACATGAGAGAGTTTGCACATGTTCGAGATCAAGTTAAGTTTTTAGTCAAAATTTTATATGATTTGATGGATTTTTTCATAGGATGTCACCACCTTTGGAAGACTCCTATGCACCTAATGGTTGAGGTTTAGACTTCTTTGCTAGCATATGTTGATTTTCATGATGATATTTTATGCCTATTGATAGTGTGTACCACTTTTTCATTTATTCTTTTTCCTTTTTGATTTATTTTTCAAAAAACCAAAAAGATTTTTTTTTTATTTTTTTTTTGAAAAATACAAAAAGATTTTCTATTTTTTGAGAAAAAATTGAAAAAGCCAAAAAGATTTTATTTTGATAATTTTTTTGAAAAAAGACAAAAGGATTTTTGTATTTTGTTTTACACCGTTTATGGATGGACATTTAGAATGACCAAGTCATAACATCATTCCATATCCATGTGACTATTCAATAGTGTTTTGAGATGATAAATCATTTCATCCATGTTCTTTATAATATTTGGAGTCATTAAGATGAGATTTAAGATTACTTTCTACATGTTTGACTCATGATTTCCTTTAATGCACACTTGCACGGATTTATGTGATTATTGTTCTTGTCTATCACATATTGGTCGAAGTGTTTTCATCTCAATCATGTCTTTAAAAAGAACCATATGCGATAAAACTTGACAATGAAAGTAGTGCATGTAAGAACCGTTGCGCGTGAGTAATTTGTTTAATTTAAAAAAATTATGAGTGGATAGGGGGAAGGGCTACGAAAGGTATAAATATCCTTTGCAATTAAACCACTGTTTAAATCGGACATAAAAAGTGTGGCATTGTAAAAATTAGCCAAGGTCCAAAGAGTTTAAAAAGAGCCAAAAAAAAGTGGGGCATTGAAAAAGTAGCCAAGGCCAAATTAGTTTAAGTTCGATACGATCATTCAGCAGAAAATAATTGAATATAAAAATATGATCATTATCTTATATTTGAGGGAGTTTGGTTGGAAATATATCAACGAGTTTGCACGTCCTGACAAAGTCTTGAAGAGGCATTAAATAGTTTTAGACGCTATTGGTGTGGAAATCATTTTAAACTTTGATTTGTTGATTTAATTGAGTCGATGGCATTTTAATTCAATAATTTTTGCACCGAAGGCTGATCGTGAAGTTCATTCATTGGGAGTATCCATATTCATCATGCACATTTGGTATGTATGTTTGAGTTGATTTACCTTTTGAATATGTTCACACTCATTTATTCCGTTTCACCGATTTGGTTATCTTAGTGTAAATTCATGGTGTGTGTTGTGTTGTGATTGTAGTTGATTTATTCGTGATGATTTTATTTTCATGACACTCTATGCTTATTTTTTATTCTTTTCCTTGTCTATTTCGAAAATAAAAAAGAGGAGAACGAATTATGAATTATGGGGGAGTGATATTTTGCATTATGAGGGAGATTTGAGATTTGATCTTTGATTTTCTTTATGGCTATATCATTTCAAACTCGATACGTCACGAAGGTATTTTTTTCTTGTTGTGTCAGTACAAATTTTGAGAATCATTATTTTGCACACCCTGATGATGACAAAGAAATGTTGAAGATTTGAAGATGTCAAAGTTGAAGATTTTTGAAGAATTTGAAGACTTACATTTGTAGTATCTTTCTACTTTTGGGTTCATGGGAGGGTACTAGATTTGTATAAGATATTTGATTTGATAATTAAGATTATTTTTAGTTTGTACCGGTATAGCCATAGGGAGAGATTTGTAAGGACATATTTTACATAGTATGTTTTACATTGAGTATGTTGTCTACCGTTACACCCGTCGAAGAATGTTCACGGTCATTTGGTAAAGGCAACGGATCCCAATATCACGCTTCTTCAACAACAAGCCTCCGTAAGATTGATTTTAATAAGGTTGTGTTTAAAGTTGATTAATGTTTCATTTAAGTGTTGTAATATTTTTCTTAAATATTTTTATCAACCTGAGGCGTTTTATTGAGTCAAAATAATTTCTCTAAGACCCATAGGAGGAGTTTTAAAATAAAATATTTTTCGTTTCGGTCGTTCAAACACCGGATGAAGTCGTTCAAAAGACTAGTTTAAACAACATTGCATGTCGCGCGATAGGTATCCCAAAGCTCATTTGATATTATTATCTAGTGACATGCTACTGTTTCATGTTTTTTAAAATCGTTGTGACACCCTGCTTAATTAAATACTGATTGATCAGCCTTTATTAAATTAAAACAGGATTACCATTTGGTCCAAACTCAGCATCACTGTCGAAAACCGTATTAATTACTAATCACCTATTAGTTAATTAAGTCAGTGCCAAATTTTATCTTATATTAAACAGATAAATACATGAGAAATAAAAATAAATTGATCCATACAAAAAATAATCGAGTTTAAAACAATACTGAATAATTAAGAAGAAAAAAAATTTGCCAAATAAACCATCTGCGATAAATCCCAAATCGAAATAAATAATTAATCCAAGTACCGAATCTGAAAGTAAATGGGTAACACGTCCTGAATGAAACTGCAACTGAGATAAGATTCCTAATTTAGGAATAAAGAAACGATGCATCTAATCCGACTTCTGCGTGCATCCACAAGTGCTGCAGTTGCGTGTCCCTAGAATAGAAAGTCAAGTTTGGCTTCCCTGTGGCTAGACACCTAAAAGGTTTTGAAAATATTTTTTGCAAGGGTTAGAACCCAAAATATTTGAAAAACATTTGCAAGCGATTAAGTTTGCAGTAATTAAAATTCATGAATGCTTTTCATATTTGAGCTAATGGCGCACTCCCTTGAGATAATACTCACCCCTCAACTATTGTCCATACCTATCGCTTCCTTTTATAACCCTCTAGCTATACTACCCCGTCTAACCAGCCTTGTTATAAATGCTTCCTGGCACCCTACTCTAGCCCACATAATCTTACTAATGATTTATAAGTTATTTCTAGCATAACTTACTTGGTCATTTTTAAATAACTATATAACAGTCTCACAAGTTATATAAATAATACAATTTCACTTCATGTATTTTACTCATATATAAATTTTTACACTATTATATACATATAAATATACTACAAAATTCACACACATGTCATACATATATATATCCATCATTCTAAGTAATAACTCACCGGATGCTTTCTCTAAGATGCTATCACCCTAGGTATATTCAGTCTAACCCGAATACCACGAGACGGTTAACTCATACCGAGTCAGGTAAAAACATACTAAGCGTAGTGGAGGCGGTCATAGTTCCCCGAGTGTGAGACCGAATCATACCTAAAACGTCTCACCTCCAAAAGAACCACAACATAAAATAATGGATACTATGACGGGGGGATTATACTCTTCTTCCGTTCACTAGCTATGAGATTCACTCACATCACGCAACCTCCTATGATAGCACTAGAGGGGTATGTATTTATAAAATATCTAACAATTATATTAAAGGAGCATACACACACACACACACACACACACACACACACACACATATATATATATATATATATATATATATATATATATATATATATATATATAATAATAATAAAAAAAAATTAAACCGGCCAACCCATGCCTAACTCCCATAGCACTAGCCTAAAATATTCGAGTCAAATCCTCGACTCTTACTTTAATTAATTGCATATTAATTAATTTATTAATGTATTATCACTCAACCAAAATGTCCGGACTCCCTAACTTGGTCCGTATAATTACCCTTGAATTTATTTCACCAAACTTCCATTATTTATTTTGGCACTCTTTCTAAATTTAATGTTTCTTGAACGCAACCCCCAAGGTCCTAAGTACAGTTCTCCCTCATTTTCTTTTATACTGAATAAAGCCCTTTGAATGAAATCCCAAAGAAAACAAGGGAAAATTAGGTATTTCCAAAAGTCCCCACAGTCGCTCAAAGGAGACAAGCGGTCATTCACGTGACAGCATCTATCGCTCGAACGAGGACCTAAGTCGTTCGAGTGACACCTTCTTCTCAACGACGCTGCTTCAGCCATTTTTTGCTCAACCCAATTCTAAACCTCAAACCCATAAATAAATTTGTTACTCCCACCGATTCAAACGTTTTCCAAATTTTCGATTTCTCATTTATCATTTAACTATCACCGATTTGTAACACTAATAATAACATCAGAGTTGAGTTATCACGATTTCTCCTACACGATTTCCTCAAAGTTTGGTTTCAAATTTCAAATTTAACAACCTCGATGAATAGTCTATAAACATACCTTGGATTCTCACACTTTTGAATCAAAATACCACATCATTCGAGTCTCTAATCTATATAATATGTCCAATTCATAAATCACTTGTTTTTCATATGAAAGCCCACCCAAAAATGTATTTGATTTAAACCCACTATGATATGAATGGAAAATTTCAAATTAACTTGAAAGCAAGTTAACCACTTGCATGTACTGATTCGTAGGGTCTCATTTCTTTTGGGATGGACGATGATTTGACAAAGAACACACTTAATCCCTTTTGATTTGGCTCCCAAAAGCTACCCCAATTTTTCCCTCTTTTCTCCTCTATAGATCTAGGGTTTTCTATTTGAGTTGTGTTTGTCACCAACTCCTTAATTTAGGTTTTCTATTGTTAATCCTGAAATTAAGCTTATGGGCCAAGTTAAAATGGCCCAAACATCCCATGTGGGCCCAGTTATGTTTAAAAATGACCCGAGACCCATTTGCTACCCCCCCCCCCCCCCCGATTACTCTTTTTTGAATATCTCCTCCTATCTGAAATCAACCGTGCACTCAAAATCGTCATTCGAATTACTTTACTAAAATTCCCTATCTCGACCTCAATATAGTTTATCCCCAACTCCCGATTGAGATAAAATAATACAACATCACTATCAGTCATTATGACGTAAATTAATTATTACTATTCACTTAGTAATTATATTCCATAAATATTAGCCATTAACTCTCTCGATTAATATTTAAATAAACTAATAATAATTAATTAAATTAAGTTACGACACACTAGTAATTTAAATTTGCCGAATTAATAAAATATATAATGCTTAAAAATATGGGTTGTTACATACTTCCCCCCTTAAAAAGGAATTTCGTCCCCAAAATTAGGTCATCCTGAGGTGAATAACTCCGATTACTGTTCTCACATGTCATCCTCCTGCTCCCATGTTGACTCGTCAACATTGTGATGTACCCCTGAACTTTGACTAGTGGTGCCACCTTGGACCGCAGCTTACGCTCACTATCGTCCAGAATAGCCACGGGTCCCTCCTCATATGATGATGTCTTGCTATAAGTAAATCTCTTTAAGTAGAATATGCCAAAAATCTCTTTCGCTCTCCCGATACTTCTTCAGCGATGCCACATGGAATACGTCATGTATCCGCTGTAGATTCTCTGGCATTCCTAGTCTATATGCTACCAGTCCCATTCTCTCAATAATAGGGAACGGTCCCATATACCTCGGTGCTAGCTTCCCCTTCTTGTCGAATCTCATTGCCAACCTCTAACTCAACGTGTCTCTGATCTTCATCGACATAACTCTTCTGCCTCTTCTAAGCTATACGAATATGTCCCCGAATTAGCTTAATCTTGGCAGTAGTCTTTTGTACCATCTTTGTCCCCCAATAACTTATTATCCCCCACTTCTAGCCAGTAAACGAGCGAACAACAAGGTCTCTCATAAAGTTCCTCAAACGGTTCCATGTCGATGGTGAACTGGTAAGAGTTATTGTATGCAAACTCTACCAAAGGAAGATATCGCTCATATCCCCCTCTGAAACCCAGAATGCACATCCTCAACATGTCCTTTAGCATCTGATTAACCCTCTTCGTATGTCCGTCTGTTTGTGGATGGTATGCAGTGCTCAATCGCAAGTCTGTGCCCATGGCCTCCTGAAATCTCTACCATAAGGGAGACACAAAGATCTTATCTCTATCAGATACGATGTTAATCGGTACCCGGTGTAGCTTAAATATCTTCAAAATGAGCAGTTGCGTATACTACATCGTCTCAAAATCGTTGCGAACTGGTAAGAAATGATCCACCTTGGTCAGCCGATCCACAAACACTCAAATAGAGTCGTGACCCCTCTACGATGTGGGCATTCCTGTAATAAAGCCCATCAAAATGATCTCCCATTTACACATGGGAACATCTAGTGTTTGTAGAATCCCTAAAGGCCTCTGGTGGTCTATCTTAACTAACTCACAGGTGACATACTTCAAGACAAACTCTGTTATGTCTCGTTTCATCTCTGACCACCAATAATGTCTCCTCATGTCCTGGTGCATCTTATCCTCGTCGAGATTTACCACAAACTTCAAACCGTGGACTCAATTATAATATCATGCCTCAAATCCTCATCCTCAGGCACAACTGGTCTCCCATTAAAATGTAGGCCTCCCTCTGAGCTAACCAAGTAAGACTCTGCACCCCAAGCTAATAGTTGGCGTACTTTGTCTTGGTAGAACTTATCCTCCGCCTGTGCTTTTACCACCCGCATGATGAACTCGAGGGTGATAGCTATAATGGACATGCTCGCTCTAGCAATCTCATCATCGTGCCGGAGCTCACTCCGTTTTACCTTCCAGACCTCAGCTAACTCCCCCATTGGTCGTCGACTGAACGCGTCTACCACTACATTAGCCTTATCAGGATGATATTGAATATCAAATTGGTAGTCCTTCATAAACTTGAGCCACCTCATGTATCTCTTATTCGTATCCTTCTATGTGAAGAGATATTGAAGGGATTTGTGGTTCTTGAATATGTAAACTGCTCCCCGAAAAGATAGTGTCTCCATATCCTCAAAGAAAACACAACCACTGCTAACTCAAGGATGTGTGAGGGGTAATTCTTCTCATAGGTCTTAAGCTTTCGAGATGCATAAGCTATAGCCCTCTCCTCCTGCTATAATACACCCCCAAGTCCCTTCAAGGATGCATCAGTATAGACCCGATACTATAATCCTCCCCTAGGCAAAGAAAGTATGGGTCCCAATGTTAATTTGTCATTTAGCTCATCTAAAGTTAACTAAAAATTATCACTCCACACAAACCATACCCCCTTGCGAGTCAGGTTCGTCAATGGACTCGTAATCTTCGAGAACCCTTTAATGAAATGTCGATAATATTCGAACAACCCCAGAAAACTTTGAATCTCTGTCAGTGTCATGGGCTAGCCCCACTCCTTTACCATCGATACCTTTCTTGGATCAATGATAATACCCCGGTCTGACATGATATGGCCAAGAAACTAAGACTCCCATAGCCAAAATCCACACTTTTTGAATTTGGCGTACATCCTCATCTCGAATGAGAAACTGGTGGTATCCCAATCACAGATAGATCTTGGAGAAGTACGCCGCCCCTCTCAACTGGTCAAATAGGCCAGCGATCCTCGATAACAGATACTTATTCTATATCGTGACCTTGTTCAGCTCCTTGTAGACTACACATAAGCGAAGATAATAGTCCATTTTCTTCATAAATAATACCGGTACACCCCATAGTGATGTACTCTACCGAATAAAACCCTGTCCCAAGAGTTGTTGAATCTTATCCCTCAACTCTCATATCTTTTAAGGGGCCATGCAATATGGTTCTCGACCAATCGGTCTCATTCTTGGTTCTAGGTCGATAACAAACTCGATCTCTTGACTAGGTGGTTACCCTGGTAACTACTGAAATACATCCTCGAAGTCTCTCGCAATCGGGATTGAGTCTATCGAAATAACTACCTCATGTGAGGCACCATCCTCAATATAGTATAAATGGGTGTGCAACCCTCCCTTGGGAAGAGGCGTCACCACCAAGAACACCTACTGTCCTGGAATAGAGAACACTATAATCCTCCCATAACAGTATACCATCGCCCTGTAACCTGCCAACCAATTTATGCCTAAAATAACATCATATCCCTCCATATATAAAATAAGAAGGTTTATTGCTAGGATCAGTCTCCAAATAATGATGACTACTCCCCTACGTACTGAGTGTATAAGTGACCCACTACCCAACGGTGACTCTACACACATAAGGCGAGTGTCGACTGTCTCTAAAAAAAATGGTTGCTCATGCAAATCTAGTAGTAATAAAGGAGTATGACGTGCATGTATAAAAAAGAATCCTACGCTTATGACCATGATAGGAAACATACCCTCAACTGTTGTCGGTGGCTGAGGTGTTGGTGGTATAGGCACATCCCGAACATTATACAAATGCCCGTAATGCATCTGCCCCTATGGGGCTAGTGGAACTGGTGCTGATGGAGGCATATGTGCATGTTGTCCCTGATGGGCACCCTACTGCTGGCCCCTATCTCTCTATGGGAACTCTTTCTTCATATGTCTTATCTGGCCATAAAAAAGTAATTCCCCCCTATGTCCCCCTATCTCTGGACTTGCTGGCCTAGATGAGGATGTCCTTGATGTTGGACTTGGTGGCCTCGGCCCTGCTGGCCTCCCCCATTATTCCCTTAGCCATGACAGCCCTGAAAAACCTATTACTGTTGATCAGGGCCCTGTTGTCCCTACCTGAAACCTTAACCCTCCGGTCGATAACCCCGAGATTTAAATTTATTGGCAGAATACCCTTATCGGGAATCTTTCCCCTACTGCCTGCTATTGTGCTTCGCTAGTAGTACCCCAACATGCCTTGCCTTGCTGACTAAGTTCACCTCCTATTTTGCTTCCCTTCATGTGAAATCGATGGTCCTAACAGTGTAATAATGCTGCATTGATGACATCTGTATACGTCACTAATGTTAGGTTGCCGATCAAGTGCTGCCTAATCCTCCAGGCTAATCCATCCATAAACCTCATTTTAGTGAAAAAGGAAAAATAAGAAGTGAACGCTAAATGGTGAAAAAGGAAAAATAAAAAGTTATTGCTAAATTATAACTAATTAAAACGAGAGTCGGGATCGCTTACCCACCATGGGCTAAACAACAAATAATTAGAATTTTTGTTCGAAAATATTTAACCGAGAATTTTTAGTTAATTATAAACATCACACAAGAAGAAATTTAACTCAAAGTTAGGAGATAAAACATTTAACCGAAAATGGTCACTCGCGGATTAAATTCGGAATATCACTTTAAACACTAACGTTTCGGGATAAAGGAAGTTAAACACATAATATTCCAACTTTAATACACGCGGTTTCAACTAAACGCAATTTTACAAAAAAACTCAAATTTTGGAGCTCAATTAAACCGCTTAATTAAATATCGGTTGATCTGTCCTTTATTAAATTAAAACAGGATTTCCATTTGGTTCATTCTCAGCATCACTGTCGAAATCAAATCAATTACCAATCACCTATTAGTTAATTAAGCCGGTGCCAAATTTTATCTTTTATTATACAGATAAATACATGAGGAATAAAAATAAACTGATCCATACAAACAATCACTGAGTCTAAAATAATACTGAATAAATAAGTAAAAAGTTTTACCAAATAAACCATCAACGATAAATCCCAAATCCAAAACAATAACCTAACAAATAAATAAACGCACTAAATGAAACTGTAGCTGAGATAAGATTCATAATCTAAGAATAAAGAAACGACGCCTCTAATCCAACTTCTGCATGCATCCACATGTGCTACAGTTGCGTGTCCCTGGAATAGAAAGTCAAGTCTGGCTTCCCTGTGACTGGACACCTAAAAGATTTTGAAAATATTTTTGGCAAGGGTTACAACCCAAAACATTTTTAAAATATTTGCAAGTGATTACGTTTTCAGTAATTAAAATGCATGAATAATTTTCATATTTAAGCTAGTGTCGCACTCCCTTGAGATAATACTCACCCCTCAACTATTGTGCAGACATACCGCTTCCTTTTGTAACCCTCTAGCTATACTACCCTGTCTAACTATCCTTGCTATAAACGCTTGCTGATACCCTACTCTAGCCCGCGTAATCTTACTAATGATTTATAAGTTATTTTTTGCATTAACTTACTTGGTCATTTTTAAACAACTATATAACAGTCTCACTAGCTATATAAATAATACAATTGTACTTCATGTATCTTACTCGTATATAAATTTCTACATTATTATATACGTATAAATACAATAAAATATTCAAACACATGTCGTATATATATATCCATCCTCCCGAGTAACAACTCATCGAATTCTTTCACTAAGATGCTATCACCCCGGGTATACTCAAGCCAACCCGGATATCACGAGATGGTTCACTTACACCGACTCAGGTAAAAGCATATTAAGCGTGGAGGCGGTCATAATTCCTCGAGTGTGAGACTGAATCATACCCAAAACGTCTCACCTCGAAAAGAATCACAATATAAAATAATGGACTCTATGACCTCGGGATTATACTCTTCATGCGTTCACTAGCTAGGAGATTTACCCATATCATGCAACCTCCAATGATAGCAGTAGACCGGTGTGTATTTATAAAATATCTAACACTGATATTAAAGGAGCACACACACACACACACACACACACAGATATATATATATATATATATATATATATATATAAATTAAATCGGCTCAGCCGTGCCTAACTCCCGCAACACTAGCCAAAAACATTCGAGTCAAATTCCCGACTCTTACTTTAACTAATTACACATTAATTAATTTATTAAAGTAGTGTCACTTAACCAAAATGCCCGGACTCCCTAACTTGGTCCGTACATTTACCCTTGAATTTATTTCACCCAAATTCCATTGTTTAGTTTGGCACTCTTTTAAGTTTAATGTCGCTTGAACCCAACCCCCAAGTTCCTAAGTACAGTTCTCCCTCATTTTATTTTATACTGATAAAACCCTTTGAAAGAAATCCCAAAAGAAAACAAGGGCAAATTCGGTATTTCCAAAAGTCCCCACAGTCGCTCAAATGAGACAGGGGGTTGTTCACGTAACATCATATGTCGCTCAAACGAGCACCTAAGTTATTCGAGCGACGCCTTCTTCTCCGCGACGCTGCTTCAGCCAATTTTTGTTCAACCCAGTTCTAAACCACAAAGTTTCATTTCAAATTTCCATTTTAACAACATCGATGAACAGTCTATAAACATAACTTGGATTCTCACACTTATGAATCAGAATACCACATCATTCGAGTCTCTAATCTATATAATTTTTCCAATTCATAAATCACCCATTTTTCATGTGAAACCCTCCCCAAAAATGAATTTGATTTACAACCACTATGATATGAATTGAAAACTACAAATTAAATTGAAAGCAAGTTAACCACTTGGGGTAGACGATGATTTGACGAAGAACACACTTAATCCCTTTTGATTTGGCTCCCAAAAGCTTCCTCTTTTCTCCTCTGCAGATCTAGGGTTTTGTATTTGAGTTGTGTCTGACACTAACTCCTTAATTTGGGCTTTATATTGTTAATCCCGAAATTAAGCTTATGGGCCAAATTAAGATGGCCCAAACACCCCCGTGGATTTGCAAGGTTTAGACTCAAATTTTCTTTCAAGAACCCATAAGAACCCCCGTGGATTCTCACACTTATATTGTTTCTCTTAAAATCACCTTTCTCACCATTTGAGTAATGCCTGGTGGATTTGCAAGGTTTAGACTCAAATTTTCTTTCATTTTTGAAAAACTATTTATTTTTTTTGTAATATTTGCTAAACTTTTTGACAAATACAGCATTGTCCACTTCAACATTCTCCTTTGTTTTTCATCACCCTTATTTGCCACATTCTTCTCACTAGATTCAACCATAAATGCAAAATCTTTTTCGATTTCAACACACTCACATTTTCTTTTTTATCATAAATTTTAAATGATCTAACAAGTTCTTCTGGACTATAAGTGTCAGCATTTCTAATCACATTAAGGATTTCAACATCATCAACAACTTCTTTACGACTTTAATCTTGCGAATTTTCTCACCAATATTAAATGAGGCATTTAGTACTTCGATTAACATAGTGCAGTAGTCGTTAAATCTTTCTTCCTTACTCATTAACATTATATAAAGCTTAGTAACAATGTTTTTCAACTTAGCGCTTTTTACATTAGATGTTCCCTCATGTATCACTTTTAAAATATCCAATGCTTCCTTTGCCAAGTCACTATTAAGAATACGATTGTACTCTTGAGTACTTATTAACACAAATAACGCATTTTATGCAATCAAATTGTTAGTGCAATCTATAAATTCAGAATTCGTCTACAAAACTCTTGGTTTCTTAATTCTCACTCCAATCTTCCTCTATCATAGGATAAATCTACCCATCTTCAACACTCATTAATACTCTCTCATATTTTAATCCCAAGTGTATGCGATCTTAACCTTCTAATGCCCATAGTTAGATCCATCAAAGTATGGTGGCCTATTCATGGAAATACTATCTCGGTATTGATACATTATGAAACACAAAATCAACACGTAATCCCAATATATTTAGGAGTAATGAACAATAATATAAAGGCACAAATATGCAAGATCAAACTCTAACACGTTAATACTAGAAGAGAAACCGCTATTTTACCAATTGAGGATTTTGGGTGTTTTATATTAGTATTTTACTTAAATAAACCTAGAGGGGGTGAATAGGTTTAATTAGAAACTAGGTCCATTTTTTTCCAATTTTTTTTCTTATCAATCTTAATAATCCTAGTACAATTATCAACTAGGTGAGATGCTAAGATACATGTGGATCTATAATTTTTAGCATCAATTACGAAATCTAGGTCAATTATACCAAATAAACACTAGATGAAAATCCCAAGGTCAAATTGATGGATTAGACAATATCGAAGTGAGATCTAAGTGATGTGTGTGATGTAAATGAAGTAAACAACATACAAATAATGCACAATAGATTTTAAGAGGAAAAACCCTACCAAGGGGTAAAAAACTCGACCCAATCTAATCTCTTATTTAACTTGAAAAGGTTCTATACAATGCAAGAAACTACCTCTCTCTCACATGCACTCGCGAGAAGTTACATATGAACATTAGACTTCCCCTAATGGCGATGAGAGGTCCATCCTAAGCACCATAGGATGAATAAGGAAGTACATTTTCCTCCTTAGAGTCAAATTATGCTTTGAACTCTCCAATAGCTCAAAGCACCTCCTCTTTATATCTCGGAGTGTAGATTTTCAATTTTTATATAGAATGGTTTAGATTCAATCTGGGCTAAGTGGATATGATTTCAAATTAACCTCAATTCCTCACAAATCATAAATTTAGTGTAGATTTAGGTTTTCACTCAATTTTGAAAGAACAAGTGAATTTGAATAAAGAGATTAAATTTAAATGATCTTAACCTCGAAATCATACTCTAAGTTTTAGGGAAGTAAAGAGGAACTCAAATATTTTAAAACATAGGTTAAAGAACCAATTTATAGTAAATTTTAAAATCTGGGTCCGTCGTGCACATGGGGGTTAATTGGAAGCGTGTGCAAGATCTTAGGCAACAAGTCAAAACCTGTTTAAAATGTTCACTCATACACACAGGGTCAATTTAGGTACATGTGCATGATTTTAGGCAGAGAAAACATAAAAGCATTAAAGGTATAGGGTCATGCGCACCGGGAGCTAAACTAGAGTCGTGCAAACTGATTAAGGTAGTAAACCAGCTTGCCTTAAAGGTGAAGGGGCATACGCACGGGGCTAGACTAGGGTCGTGTTAACAAATTAAGACAGTAAAAACATATGTTTTTCCCAAGGTTATACACATCACTTCTCAAAATTTAAAATCACTTCTTTAGTTTCAAAACACCTTTTTCAAGAACATAATGAAAAACGTGTGTGTATAGACATAGATGTTCAATCGTAATCCAATGTTAAAAGAATACATCTTGAGATTTCAACAACGGAAGTCTGTATGCTTTAGATAAGCCAAGAAGATCTTCAAAATTCAATTTTCATGAAGACTAAAGCATAAATTCTCTCTAGACAACATCTATAAGGATTCAATCTTTTTTACTTGAATAACGAGACTCAAATGCTTTGACACGGAATATAGACAACTAATATATTTATACAAAAAGACTAAATTATCATTTTTAAAACAAATAAATAGGGTTCATTTCTTATAACCTCATTGTATTTTATACCTACTTTATTCTTAAATAAATTAAATCCTAACAGTTACATTATATATGAAATGATGAGTAAAGAAATATTACGTCGGAGTTGAAGTGATAATGGTAAGTCCTTCTAAAATGTGACATCAACATCTGTAACCATACAAAACTATTGATGATTATTGGCATTGATACGTTAGTGGAAAGTTTATTATATTGAATTTTAAAATTTTAATTCAATATAATAAGTTAGAGTCACTAATCTTATTTGAGTTTCCGTTAAGATATCTCCAAAACAATATGACACTTTATGGGGTAAAATATTAAAAAAAAAAGTTTGTTTGTCCCACAGATCCCCAACACCAGACTTTAGGCATACGAGGGTTCCTCGCAATGTTTGGATAGCCACAGGAACGAAACTTTCACGACATACTAAATAATGTGGGACAACTAGTCCCAATAAAAAAAATTAACAACTCATTTTACTTTATATACCATTGAATATAAATATTTCTTATGATTTACCTTAATTTGAAAGTCATTATCCATATTTGAAAATTCTTCATAAGCTCATCCCTTCTACCAATATCAATCCAATGGACTTCAACTAACAAACCCAAGAATATTAAACTCAATAAACCCTAGTGCAAAAGGGTGTGGAGGGTCACTACGACAAATATCGTTAAAGATGAAGATACACTGATTTTCTCTTCATGGGAAAGTACGTTGGGGGATCCAGTCCACCACGTAAATACAATGAGAATGGGAATGTGGGAGAAATATAACGGTGATAACCAATCCAGAGAGTATCGAAACACGGGTTCACTCACAACCCTATGGGGACACTATTGGTTGGGTGTGAGAAAATCAGCCACACAGATGGGGACATGATTCTTTAAAAATGTAATATTGTAATTAATATTACTTGGATTATTCTCGTGTCAAAACATTTGAGTCCTTGAGTTATTCAAGTCACATTGACTTGTTTTAATATGAGTGAAGCACGATGATTTGAGTTAGAATGAAGTTTTGAAGATTGAAGATTTTACAATCTACTCATTAAAGACTTTCGTTTCCATGCATTCACATTGAAGTGGTGGCTATATCTTTTTAGTAAATTGTGAATTGATCATAGCTAAACACATATACGTGCAGAAAGAGTTTTTGAAAATGTGTGAGGATTTTCAAAGTTGATGGAACAAGTGTTTAAATATTTTTAAAATAGTCTCAGATATTTTAAAATATTTTTTAAACTGATTTGGAAATGTTCAGACCTATTTTGAACGATTAAAGACTTTTTGAAACATCTTGGTCTTTGACCATTTACATGGCTATCTTTTAAGCCCGTACGCACGAGCTCAATTAGGACGGCTATGATTTACGCCCGTGTGTAGGATTTGCCCACGATTTCCAAATTGGAGGAAATCGTGAGCATGGATAGATCTAACCGAGCGCACGGCTGACCAAAAATTTTATAAAATGCTATTTAAAGTATAATTTCCCTCCCATTTGAGAAGATCTTAATACCTCATAACTCAAAAATATTTCTGAGAGTATTTTCGAGGTTAGGAGCATTTTACCTTTGCTTCTCTTTCCAATTTCACTTGTTTTCTTCAAAATTGATACAATTTAGATTTATACTTGATCTATGCTTTTGAGAGAGAATTGTGAGTGGATTGGTTCATATTTCACATAGCTTATTCGTTCAAATAAATCTACCTTTGAATTTTATAACCATCTACTCCCAAATCTAAAAGAGGAGTAAATATGGTTTATTAGAAAAATCGGGTTATGGCATGACTCCCAAGGAAGAGAGTGGACTTCGTCATTCACGACGTGGAACTCATTGTGAATTTTCATTATCTATGGGGGAGAGTTGCAAAGTTCATAGTTAACCACATGAGAGTGCTTGTGTGATATGTATCTTTTTGCCTTTTGTAAAATTTCTTGTAAAGTATAATAGAAAATTGGAGTGCGTAGAGGTTTTTTTACCCCTAGGTGAGGGTGGGGTAGGGGGGTTCCTCATAAATGTTGTCTTATGGTAGATTGTTAATGTTTTATACTCATATGTACATATTTGATCACATACATCACTTAAATCTAATTTGAATCTAGTGAATTGAATTAAAATTGACTTAGGTGTGCTAGATCTACTTTTGGTCATCTAGATTCACCTGCTTACATTGATGCGTGAGTTAATCAAATCAATTTGATGAAACTTGTATTGAGTAACTTGAATGTGCAAGAAAAATCATTTAAAATAAAAAATTGATCATAAGAGGTATTCAAACCTATTAAACCTCCCTATATATTTGTTGTCGGTGTTCTACTCTCGTAAATAACACATTCCTTCACTTCGACTCGTAGCATTAATGTGCTTGAGTTGATTCATGTGATTTTTGTGTGTTTGTTGTTGTCTTTACTTAGATCTAGTTTTCTTGGGAGTAAATCAATATTTTTATGACTATGATAGAAATTTCTTATTCTAATTTGTTAGTATTGATTGTGACATACATTTGGATCCGATGCTTGTGAGTCGAAGTGAAAGTGTATATCAATTTAAATCTAGATTTGACATAATTTTGTCAAAATCATTTTAGTCTCAAAATAAGTCAAAATCTATTAATGTTGATTTTGATGAACATGATGAAAATAAAAATATCAATTCTCAAGTCAAAATAAAGATGTGTTGAATTATCAATTTCTCAAAACGAAAAAAATGAATGTTAAATTGGCTAAACAAGTCAAACTCTATGAATCGGAAAATGAAGATTTTAAAGAGTTTGAAATAACCAGTTATCTTACAAGTGTAAAGTTGACATTGATTGAAAAAGATAAGGGTGAGTTAATGTAATACCCCATAATTTTAAATGACTTTTAAAATGGTTATATTTTAAATTAATTGGATTTTATTATTAATTAATTCATTCGGGTTTTATTCGGACGGTGGATATTAAAATGGATGATTCTGAACATTACTTAAAGATATTTAGGTAATATATGAATGTGATGTCATTGATATGACTGTATGATATAAATTCGGTAATTTATATTTTTAGTCAGACGCGGTATGGGATGTGTCGGGACTAGTATATTAAATTAAAAAGGAAATTTATTTTCTATCTATCTAATAGTCATTTCGACTGCGTCGTTGCGTCCGGAAGGTTCTAAATAGTCAGAAAAGTCTATTTGGATGTTAATTTTGAGTCTCGGGTCATTTGGAAATGAATAGACAACATGAAAGGGCATTTTGGTCATTTTTCTAGGGGGGATGAATAGTGATTACGGATTTGGCACTATTATAAGTATTGGTAGATTAAGTGTATGGGGGTTATTCATCTCCTCTTCACAAATAAGAGCAGCCATCTTCCTAGAGAGAGTGTAAGAGTGCTTGGGAAGGGAAAAGCCACTTGGGAAGGAGAAGAACAAGAACCAAGGTTCACCACCACCAACCACCACCGGAGTTTGACCAGAGAAGGGACAACCAACTGAGATATACTACACCAAAGGATCAGACCTACAGTAAAGGTAAGTGTTTGATAATGGCAATTTAAGTTTGTATATTGTCCATGTTAGAATAATATGAAAAGAGAAGATTATTATTGTTTGGAAGAAATAATGGAGTATTAAATGGATTTCTAGAAAACTAAAATGATATAGGAATCTAACTCATGTTTTAGGATGATATTAATCCATGAAATAGTCATGAATATGTTCAAGAAAAATCTGAAATACCGTTGTAGTGTTTTTGAAGTTAATATGTTGATGATTTTCTGGAAATAAGGAGAGAAACATGCTTTTAATCCAATCCCTTGAAGATTCTAGGATGTTTAGAGTATTGAAAATCGTTCATATATGTTGATATATCATGTAGAAATAATTATAACTCATTTTGGAGGTTAATATGAAGGTTTAAATGAGTAAAAATGGTGAAACCCGTAGTTGCAGAAAATGCAGAAAACCAGGCTTGGACCTGAGGGATCGATCGATCGACCCCTGCCTTCGATCGATCTACCTCCCCAGAATATGTAAAGTTGTTTCTTTTTAAATGTTGATTCTTATCCCAAAACTTTTGTGGATCTTTGGTGATTATTATTTGGATATTATGGGACTTAGAAAATATCAGTAAACCCTTGATAAGATTTGAATTAATTTGATTTGGATTCAAGTGATTAAAATGGTGAAAATTATATCGAATGGAATTTCGGTTGCTAGATTCATTTGTTAAATTCTAAATGGAGATGTATGAGGATTAAAGATAGGACCAGTAGGGGTGATTTAATATAACACCTGGGTATCCTTAAGTTTACAAGAGGGTTTAATCCAAAGTGAAAGAAGATGTGTTTATAAGAGATTTGAAACTATCGATTTTAACCTTAATGAAAAGGAGAATTAAACTCGTAGTAATTCGGGAGAAATGATGTTATGGACCAGTAGGATATTAGTGAATTCTTACTGAATATATTTTGAGGAAAAACCTATTTCAATCTTTTGTATTGAGTGAGGGTAGCCTTAGGGTTACAATTTGAACATCAAGGACTGAGTTTAAACTCATTATTGATTACGCAAGGACTGAGTGTAGTACAAGAGCGTAGTGGTATGACTCCTGAATAGAGATGGGAGTTTAAAACACTTTTGGGTTGAAAGAGGTATGAGGTTATCCCGATCGCATAGTTGTAGTTGTCGGACCTCCTCGATCGACAAAGTTAAGTAGTAGTGTATTGGAGGGGTTCCTTTTTTGGATTTCGCTTTGCGAGACGCTCCGCGCATGAACCTTAACGACATCGGAAGTGGAGAGATGTTATAGGATGCGAGGATAATTAAATTATGAAGTAAAGATATAATATGTTAATACGTCGGATTTAAAAGGGATATAATGTTACGTATGGGAAATATCTTAGGGTAGTGATAATTACCTTATTGATATTATATTATAGGTATGATAATACCTATTTGATTGATTATTGATTTATGTGTATGACATACCTAGCTTACTTGCTATCGGTGGGAGGTTTGCGCGTGAGGGCAGTCATATCCTGATGAATCCATGGGATCTTTGATTTGTCGCTGGAGAACATAGGTCTATGAAAGACTTATCGAGGAGTTGATAAGTCCGCTGACTGTGGGTACGTAGGTATGTGCGTGACCCATGGATACGAGAACTATGTTCGCCTCCAATTTGTTTGTTGTTGTTTGTGGTTCGTGAAATCTTACCGAACCTGTAGTCCCCTATTCGGCGACCTGCGATGATGGGACATGATAGCAGAGTAATGCATTGCACCACAGCTGTGACTCGGGGTGCCGTATTATATATGAATATATATATATATAATGGATTAAATGATTTAATGGATATATATTGTGGTTAAATCTATCTACGGTGATAATTGTAAATAACGGCGAATAGAGAAAGATAATGGAATTAAGTTAATGAATGTTTATGCTTATAGAATTGAAAAGCTTCACTCATGATAATGAGAAACGATTCATATTAATGAGTAATGATTCATGTTAATGAGAAACTAATCATATAAAGAAGAGATGTAAATGAATAATAATGTGACGTATGGTATGGGACATACGGGGATTATGATATGGGAATGGAATTTATATATGGAGACTAGAAAAGAGGAACCATTAACTAGGAGGTTAATAGGAAACGTTAAGTGTGCACTCTAGTTGAGAGGTGAGAATTGCAAGTGAGAGTTGGATCTAACGTGTACATAATAAATGCTTTATTGCACTTGTTAAATACTTGTTGTTTTAAAAATAATCTACACATTCGGGCTCTGACCCGTTTCCTTGCATATTTTCTCTTCTATTGTATCTCTATATCAGGTGTCCAGAAACAGGGACGCCAACGTTAGCGGATTATGACAGGCTATGGATTTATGGAGTTTTGCCTAGACGCCTTCCATCTTTTGATTCACAGTATTCTTAGTTAGGGCATGTCGCCCAAAGGATTCAGTTATCTTTTCTATCGAGGTCAAATATTATTGTATTCGGAACTTTTTAATACATTTAACATTGTTGGGATTATTGTAAAGGATTTATATTATTGGGGAATGTTTATTCCAATTGCATTTAAATTCTTTTGAGTTATTTATTGTGTTATCAGTGTTGTAGAATAAAATGTGTTGGGTTATGCTTAAACTAAAAATGGTTTTGTTGAAATTTAAATTTGGAAAGTTTTTAACACCAGCTTATTGGATATTGGGTTAGTTGTAAATGTTTTCGACAGTGATGCTAAGAATGAGCCATTTGTATATTCTGTTTTAATTTGGTATGGGACTGGCCACCCGGTATTTAATTAGGCGGGGTGTTACAGGTGGTATCTGAGCATCAGGTTCTAGTGTCCTTTAGGATCTGTACGGCTTACTGTGTCTTCAGATTAGCGTTCTTTGATGTAGAGCCCTATGAGTAGGATTATGGCTTTTCTATTTACGCCTACAAAGGTACGATGACTGCGGCAGAAGTTGCTGCAATTGTCGCTCAAGCAGTCAATGCGGATTTAGCTGTTGTTCAGTAGGCTCCCGCACCGGCACCAGATGTGCCATCCGCGCAAGGGCAAGTGTTTCCTACTGCATGGGAATGAGCGAGGGATGCCTTTCAGAAAGCGCACCCACCTGAGTTTCAAGTAGGATAAGATGTTGTGACTGCTAGCCAATGGAAGAAAGATATCCAATGGCACTTGAGAATGATTGAATGCACTAAGGTTCAACGTCAAATACTAGCCACATTCAAGCTAGTAGGGGCAGCTTTGCAATGGTGGGAAGCTACGACCACTATGGAAGAGAGGGACATAATGACTATCCAAGACTTTTGGATACGGTTTGATGGGAAGTATTTTCCTTCCGCCATCCATACAGAGATGAGGAGGAAGCTACTTGATTTTAAACAGGAAGAGAAAACTGTGGCGAAATATGAGGAAGAGTTTACGAGATTAACTAATTTGGTACCAGCTGAAGTACCTACTGAGGAGAGGAGAGTCCTAATGTTCACTGATGGGTGGAACTATAAAATTTGACAACATTTATTGGGAAATCTTTCATTACGTACGTATGGTAGATGAGGGCCATTGGACGGATAGCGGAGATCGTACTTAGGAGGTTGTGAAGTATGTTCGAGTATGATGACCGTAGTCGAGGTCACCCCTATTATGGAAAAAAAATTGAGGAGAGTTATCAGTCAAAGTTCTTGAAATGCGTGAATTGTGTATGTTCCCTAACGAAGGCAATATATTGAATGGCTTGGGTATATAGTGCAGTGTGGTTAACTAGAACTGAAAATTTGGGGTAAAATTTTTCTTGACTCATCGGAGCAAAGTTATAATATTGGGATTCAACAACCATCAACCACAAATGAGGGTATGTTTCCTATCTAAGGAAGTATGAGGCGTATTGATTTTTATAGTGATTGATAGTGTGAGGGCAAAAGGGTTGTTAAACTTAGCCTATGGCATCGTTATTTACGTAGACTCACTGAGGGGTGTGGGACACCTATATATTACTTGTTATAACGTGGGTTTGATTTTTATGAGATTACTTACCTTGGGCATGTCCGAGCGTGATGTGACTATCGGCATGCATTGACTTGTGGTATATGAGAGCATATGTCTACATCTTGTCTTCTATAAAAGAGTAGATGCGTAGACCCTATTTGAAATCGATAAAAACCAAATTTTTGTTTTAAAATCGATAAACCTGATATTATTTTTTTTATAAATCAAATTTTTTTTTTATATATATTATTGACTAAGGACCTTAAGAGTTTCGATGACCGACTACTTTAGGAAGTAGTGTATCGGGGTGGTTTCTTGTTTGGATTTCGCTTGCGAGACACCCCACGCATGAAACTAATAACCGTTGGGAGTCGAAATAAGTTAGGTCTTTGGGAAACAAGTTTATAACCTTTGCGAAACTTTTAATATTGAAAGCGGTACGAGAGGGTGTATGGGCGCCCTGGATGATTGGATTGTAGTATTTTTCATACTTGTGAAAAAGGTAAGTAATTGTGACTTCAGGATTTATTTGTTCACTACGAGCGGATCATTTATTTTTTCCCAACGTTTGTCACGAGGACGGTATAGGGAAGATTGGGTAAATTTTAAATTCGATGTAGTTGAAACTATATGGTGAGGCTTGGTGTATAACATCGATGGGGATTTTTGTTAATGTACTGTATGGGCGGTACGTCTTGGATTTCTCACGATGTGAGATTTATACTCGGAGTTGACCTTATAGGTATGACTTATATTCCTGATTTTCGGGATGAAATTCTGTTATAAGGGGGGAAGTATGTAATACCCCGTAATTTTAAATGACTTTTAAAATGGTTATATTTTAAATTAATGGATTAATTGGATTTTATTATTAATTAATTCATTCGGGTTTTATCCGGATGGTGGATATTAAAATGGATGATTCTGAATATTACTTAAAGATATTTAGGTAATATATGAATGTGATGTCATTGATATGACTGTATGATATAAATTCGGTAATTTATATTTTTAGTCAGATGCGGTATGGGACGTGTCGGGACTAGTTTATTAAATTAAAAAAGAAATTTATTTTTTATCTATTTAATAGTCATTTCGACTGCGTCGTTGCGTCCGGAAGGTTCTAAATAGTCAGAAAAGTCTATTTGGATGTTAATTTTGAGTCTCGGGTCATTTGGAAATGAATAGACAACCCGAAAGGGCATTTTGGTCATTTTTCTAGGGGGGATGAATAGTGATTACGGATTTGGCACTATTATAAGTATTGGTAGATTAAGTGTATGGGGGTTATTCATCTCCTCTTCACAAATAAGAGCAGCCATCTTCCTAGAGAGAGTGTAAGAGTGCTTGGGAAGGGAAAAGCCACTTGGGAAGGAGAAGAACAAGAACCAAGGTTCACCACCACCAACCACCACCGGAGTTTGACCGGAGAAGGGACAACCAACTGAGATATACTACACCAAAGGATCAGACCTACAGTAAAGGCAAGTGTTTGATAATGTCAATTTAAGTTTGTATATTGTCCATGTTAGAATAATATGAAAAGAGAAGATTATTATTGTTTGGAAGAAATAATGGAGTATTAAATGGATTTCTAGAAAACTGAAATGATATAGGAATCTAACTCATGTTTTAGGATGATATTAATCCATGAAATAGTCATGAATATGTTGAAGAAAAATCTGAAATACCATTGTAGTGTTTTTGAAGTTAATATGTTGATGATTTTCTGGAAATAAGGAGAGAAACATGCTTTTAATCCAATCCCTTGAAGATTCTAAGATGTTTAGAGTATTGGAAATCGTTCATATATGTTGATATATCATGTAGAAATAATTATAACTCATTTTGGAGGTTAATATGAAGGTTTAAATGAGTAAAAATGGTGAAACCCGTAGTTGCAGAAAATGCAGAAAACCAGGCTTGGACCTGAGGGATCGATCGATCGACCCCTGCCTTCGATCGATCGACCTCCCCGGAATATGTAAAGTTGTTTCTTTTTAAATGTTGATTCTTATCCCAAAACTTTTGTGGATCTTTGGTGATTATTATTTGGATATTATGGGACTTAGAAAATATCAGTAAACCCTTGATAAGATTTGAATTAATTTGATTTGGATTCAAGTGATTAAAATGATGAAAATTATATCGAATGGAATTTCGGTTGCTAGATTCATTTATTAAATTCTAAATGGAGATGTATGAGGATTAAAGATAGGACCAGTAGGGGTGATTTAATATAACACCTGGGTATCCTTAAGTTTACAAGAGGGTTTAATCCAAAGTGAAAGAAGATGTGTTTATAAGAGATTTGAAACTATCGATTTTAACCTTAATGAAAAGGAGAATTAAACTCGTAGTAATTCGGGAGAAATGATGTTATGGACCAGTAGGATATTAGTGAATTCTTACTGAATATATTTTGAGGAAAAACCTATTTCAATCTTTTGTATTGAGTGAGGGTAGCCTTAGGGTTACAATTTGAACATCAAGGACTGAGTTTAAACTCATTATTGATTACGCAAGGACTGAGTGTAGTACAAGAGCGTAGTGGTATGACTCCTGAATAGAGATGGGAGTTTAAAACACTTTTGGGTTGAAAGAGGTATGAGGTTATCCCGATCGCATAGTTGTAGTTGTCGGACCTCCTCGATCGACAAAGTTAAGTAGTAGTGTATTGGAGGGGTTCCTTTTTTGGATTTCGCTTTGCGAGACGCTCCGCGCATGAACCTTAACGACATCGGGAGTGGAGAGATGTTATAGGATAAGAGGATAATTAAATTATGAAGTAAAGATATAATATGTTAATACGTGGGATTTAAAAGGGATATAATGCTACGTATGGGAAATATCTTAGGGTAGTGATAATTACCTTATTGATATTATATTATAGGTATGATAATACCTATTTGATTGATTATTGATTTATGTGTATGACATACCTAGCTTACTTGCTATCGGTGGGAGGTTTGCGCGTGAGGGCAGTCATATCCTGATGAATCCATGGGATCTTTGATTTGTTGCTCGAGAACATAGGTCTATGAAAGACTTACCGGGGAGTTGATAAGTCCGTTGACTGTGGGTACGTAGGTATGCGCGTGACACATGGATACCAGAACTATGTTCGCCTCCAATTTGTTTGTTGCTGTTTGTGGTTCGTGAAATCTTATCGAACCTGTAGTCCCCTATTCGGAGGCCTGCGATGATGGGACATGATAGCGGAGTAATGCATTGCACCACAGCTGTGACTCGAGGTGCCGTATTATATATGAATATATATATAATGGATTAAATGATTTAATGGATATATATTGTGGTCAAATCTATCTACGGTGACAATTGTAGATAACGGCGAATAGAGAAAGATAATGGAATTAAGTTAATGAATGTTTATGCTTATAGAATTGAAAAGCTTCACTCATGATAATGAGAAACGATTCATATTAATGAGTAATGATTCATGTTAATGAGAAACTAATCATATAAAGAAGAGATGTAAATGAATAATAATGTGACGTATGGTATGGGACATACGGGGATTATGATATGGGAATGGAATTTATATATGGAGACTAGAAAAGAGGAACCATTAACTAGGAGGTTAATAGGAAACGTTAAGTGTGCACTCTAGTTGAGAGGTGAGAATTGCAAGTGAGAGTTGGATCTAACATGTAGATAATAAATGCTTTATTGCACTTGTTAAATTCTTGCTGTTTTAAAAATAATCTACACATTCGGGCTCTGACCCGTTTCCTTGCATATTCTCTCTTCTATTGTATCTCTATATCAGGTGTCCAGAAACAGGGACGCCAACGTTAGCGGATTATGACAGGCTATGGATTTATGGATTTTTGCCTAGACGCCTTCCATCTTTTGATTCACAGTATTCTTAGTTAGGGCATGTCGCCCAAAGGATTCAGTTATCTTTTCTATCGAGGTAAAATATTATTGTATTCGGAACTTTTTAATACATTTAACATTGTTGGGATTATTGTAAAGGATTTATATTATTGGGGAATGTTTATTCCAATTGCATTTAAATTCTTTTGAGTTATTTATTGTGTTATCAGTGTTGTAGAATAAAATGTGTTGGGTTATGCTTAAACTAAAAATGGTTTTGTTGAAATTTAAATTTGGAAAGTTTTTAACACCCGCTTATTGGGTATTGGGTTAGTTGTAAATGTTTTCGACAGTGATGCTAAGAATGAGCCTACTGTATATTCTGTTTTAATTTGGTATGGGACTGGCCACCCGATATTTAATTAGGCGGGGTGTTACAGTTAATTGAATTGAATCGTGGTTTGAAACAAGATTACCAAGCTATAAGAGAAAAAAATTCTGATTTGAAAAGATTGACGAGATCAAAAAATATTAATTTCCAAAAACTCAAAGTTTTGGAACAAAAGAATAATGATTTGACAGTTGAACTTGAAAAGTGAAGGAATAACTTCATGTTTATGAAAATTATAAAAGTGAACTTTAGAAGATATTTGAGTCTTTGCAAAATGAATTTGATTTTTTCAGAAGTGTGAAAAACAAGTCATCTTATTCTCAAGTTGACTCATTGAGTGAATATTTATCACATCATTCGAAGGATATCTATTCCATGTTTTTAGTAGAAATGGAAGAAAATTTGTATTCATGGTGAAGAAAGGTGATGGGGTGTCTTTAAGGAGTGTGTTGAAGAAGAATATGGCCAAAGCTTCTAGGAAAAAAGGTTCTTAGTGATTATTCGTCATGTAGTAGCCAGAGTTAGCACAACTATACCCCTAGATCACAAGATGAGAGTGATGATAAGGTGCATGACATTCATGAGACATGTCATGACTTTTTCAAGAGTCCCTAAATCTTAAAGAATCAAATATTGAATTTTTCAACAAGATGAAAGTTTTATAAAATGAAATTGATGAAAAAGAAGAAAAGTTTGAAAACTTTCAATCAAAGTGTTTTAGAAAGAAGAAAAGTTTGAAAATTTTCAATCAAAGTGTTTTAATCTTAAAAAAGTTGTTGATATTTTGTCAAATCAATGTGAGTCTTTGAAATCATGAAATGCAATCATTTCAAAAGAAAACGAAGAGATTGAGCTTGAAAATTCAATTTTAAAAGTTGACTTTTAAGAGCTATAACTTGAACTTGAGCATGCTAATGATTTAAAAATTAAAGTATAGGATATAACACACGTTCTTTATAGAATTTTATTGAGTAATTCATAACCAAAATTTAACAATCATGGGATTGGTTTCAATTATTCAAAGCTTGAGAAAAAGAGTGGAAAAAAAATTGAATGTTGAAAGTTCAAATACTAAAAAGGAGGATTAGGTACAAACTCCTATGATTAAAAAAATACCTTGGGTTGTACATTTTTTGGTAAGTCAAACATGTTGCACATTTTTGCTTTAAAATAAAAAGACTTGAAAGATTTTGTCAAAAGGCAAAATTTGAGAAGAAATACTTGAGGAGGAATGAGAGAAGGTTTTAAAGAAATAACTTTTTGTACTTTTTATAAGGTATAAGGCCACACAAATCACGCTTATAGGTTCTTTAGAGAGAGAAATAATAGGTGCATGGGAAATAGGAGTCAAGTTGTTCATAAGGATCATTTTAGTGAACTTTGTTGTAAATTTGATAGATTGGTGGATTTCCTATGGCATGATCGGTGTGAGGCTAGAAGAGAGTTTTCTAAACCTAAACATAGACCATATGCTCAAATTCCAATGACTAGGCATACGAATCCTATAAGGAATGAGAGAGTGATTCCAAAAATTTATAATGAGATTTCTAAGAATGCACCAAGGAAGAAAGTAGAGGTTATTGTTCCATAAATAAAGTTTGTGAACAAAGAGGTTACCTTTGTTCCGTTTATTAACCTAGAAAATGGAACATCCATCGCTATCTAAGTAGATAGTTTTCTTCAGATGCCTAGGCTATTGTTGGTTCCCATTCTTAGTTCATTATTAATTTATTCGAGAACAAGTCAATGTGTGTGAGAGAGTTTATTTGTATCATTTTTCATGGGTTAGTGAGATTTTCATGCATAGGTGCATTTTTCATACATTTATTTTCTATGCATTATTTTCTTATCTAATCATGATTTTTTAAATATCCATGCATCATTCTTATTCAAAAATCCAAAAAGATTTTGTGTTTATTCTTTTTGTGAACTGTGGTTAAGTATTTGATTCATTTTGATTTGATAATTAATTTAACTTGAAAGATGATTGAAAAGTGACTTCTAAACCATTTAATGAAAATGTTTGATTGATTTAATTGTTTGGTTGAAATTCATTTGATAAATCATGATTGGTAAACTTGTTGAGATATATGGTATTTGATTCCACACTACTTGCACATGAATCTCACTTGTTGCATATGAAGTTTATTATGTTGATCTAGATTTTAGTGATTAATTTTATTATGATCAAATTCGTGAGATCTTATTGGTGTTTCATTGCTCCATATGTGAGATTTTATTTGATTCTTACTATGATGGAGTTGAAAAAGGACCATTTTCAAAAGCATTGATAAGGGATGCCGTTGGAGTGTTTACACCCATTTGGAAATTCAAATATTTTTGGGTAGGTGACATCTAATCGTGTGAAAAAGTCAATCGAATGAAAAAGCTAAAATATGTTGAAAAGAGCAATAAGCCAAGAGAATGAACCGACATGAAAAATGAGATAGTTCTTAGCATTTCGAAAATGTAATTTACTATTTAGTTGGCATTCAAAACATTTTAATCTATATATGCTTGAGGGAGTCAATGGCTTGAAACTATTATGTTTGATCAAAAGGATCTTGATGTAATGATTGTCTTTTAAGCATCATTTGATTATATGTGTTCATGTCAATTTTGTGTTCCTGTTTTTCACATGAATCATACCTTGATTAACATTACAAAGTTTCAAAATATTGATTTGATAATAATTTTATACATTTAACATTAAATTGATTGAATATGAGTCAAACGTGTTTTTAATCCATGTTTTTAATCAAGACTTAAATGAAATATTTTTATCACATCATTGGATCATAAGTTTCCTAATCATATTCACACTTTATATATTTAGCGTTTACATTTGTATATATGTGTGTGAGAGGAGTTGAATTTTGCTATTTTTGTGTATTTTATCCCAAATTGGTGCTATTAAAGTCAAATTGAATGATTTTTCATGCATTTGCATTCATTCATACTTATGATTTACTAAAGTTGGGATTCCATGGTGTTCATACAGATTTCCTGAATTTTTAGAGTTTTTATTTGGTTGTGCTATGTTTTTCATGCCCAAGGCATAAAATATGGGGCGTGCACACAGTTAAAGGTATGCGTGCAAACGACTATCGGCAGTTTTAAAAGGGTGTGTGTAGCTCATTTGTTCATTTTACATCCAAAGCACTTCCAGGGATATAACCCTAGATGAAAAACTCTCCCAAATTGATTTTTATACTTGCATGTTCGTTTGATTAGATCTTGGAGGGTCATTTGGTCACGTGTTGATATCAAGCTCTAGTTTTGATAGATTTGGTTTTTCTTCTAAATACACTTTAGTAACTCATCATTTTCTTCTGATTTTTGTTAACTTATCTTACCTTTAATGTTATTAAGTTGATTCCATCATCTTAGGTGATTGTATGAGTGATTATTTTGGGTATGTGGTGATTTGGGTGTACTATTTTGGGGAATTTTGTATTTTGTCACATTTCAGCCCTAGGTTCATAGTTGTTTGGTACTATCCCAGTGTTATTCATCATGGTGAGATCAAAGACATAATCTAGGAAGAAGAATCATCCTTCAAGTGGACCCGAAGAGAGTTCTAGATCCCGAGACTCTCAATCTTCACTTACACGGACTAGAAGACAATGGCGACAAGCCTCAAGTGCCTCAACTCATGTTCCTGAAGCATAATCAGATGCCTCTAGGATTATTTTCACTATAGATGGTTCAATTTTGTCCACAACATTTATATCTCATCCTACTAACACGGAGAGAGAGCTTGATTTAGTTCATTTTGAGAGGGGTGATGAGGGTGTATATCTTTTATCTTTGATAATTGTTATTAAGGATTCACCATTGGTCTGACCCCATGGTTATTCCAATGCTACTTTAGTTTGCGAGTTCTATGCAAACATGGTTAATGCAGAGGATACTCATGTTGTTCATTCATTTGTGAGAGGTGTTGAGTTAGAGCTTATCGATGAGCGTCTGGATACTCATTTGGGTTTAGTGACTCATTTCGATGAGCAAGTTTATGATTCTTACACTGTGGATGATGTTTCCCACAATGACCTTGTATCTTTTCTTATTGGTTATGAGACTACGTGGATGCGACCTTTGTACTTCAGTCTGAGCTAGATCGATGTTATTCCTAGCTTTATTTCTTAGTTGTGTACAATCTTATGTTGCATTGACGCATAGTTAATTTCACATACTACCATGGTAGGTAAATGTATGCTTTAGCATAAAAACAGACTATAGACTACCCCAATCTCATCATTTCTACTATAAGGAGAACGAGCATTGATTCCACCGACACTGCTTTAACTTGTGGGAAACTGATTGCAGGACATCTCTACTCATTGAATGTTCCTCGATTACTGACTGATGTTGATGCCCGTATCATGAGTGCTATATCTAGTGTGAGTTCTTCTCGCTCAATTGGTCAGTCTGCACGTCGCCCTTCTAAGAAGCCCATTAATCCAGATGATTTAGTTTCATCACATCTCAATTTGCATTTATGAGAGGATATTTTAGGCAGATTCATGATGAGATTGCTAGTTAGTGCCACCTCATGGAGCATATTGATAAACAGTAGGAGAGTCTCCGTACAGATATTGCATTTATTGTTGAGTACTTACGAACATCAAAAATTGTACCTAATTTCATACCTCGGGTACCTTCTCCAGTGGCTTCTCCTCCACATGATTTTGTTCCACCTACAATTGATGGTGATGATGAGGAGGAGATTGATGATGATGATGAGGAGGAGGAGGAGGAGGAGGAGACCGATGGAGGTGATGAATATGACGTGGAGTACAAAGATATGTCTAACCAGAGCTTCTAGTTTTCTTTACTTTATGTTATTCACTTTTGTAGTGTCGCCTGTAGTTCTTTGTATATTTTAGTTTGTACTTAGATATTAGTACCTTTTGTTGCTAGTACTTGATACATTTGGTGGTTCTCTTGGATCCTTCGATAGTTTGTTGGTTGTATGGATTTTGTCTTGTTTCTTTATGGGTATTATGTTTTTTCTCTATTTCACTTGTGATGTGTTGTTATATTCTTGATTATTCAATGCTTATTATCCATGTTTTTCTCGTATGATCTCAGTTTCTCACTAGTTTTATGCTATGATTATCTATTATCCTACTTGTGTACTCATTATATGATATAATTTATCTTCTAGTGTATTCTCTTAAGGATCATATTGTGATATTGTAATACACATGTTTAATGCTCATTGTGTTGATTCCCATGATATAGTTATGGTTGTTCACTTGCTTTAGCAACTCTTACTTTGGTAGTATCTCTTGATAATGTGACTTTTTTCTTTACCTATCTACCCATTATCTATGATATTTATACTCTTTGACTTTTTTCATTTAAAAAGAGGGAGAAAACTTTAGTCCTTGATATTAAGGGGGAGTAAAATTTATTTCCTTTATTTGCCCATTGTGTCAAAAGGAGGGAGTGAATTTTCCTTTCACCTACAAAGGGGGAGAATGTTCTTCCTTAATTTGGTTTAAAATGAGGAGAAATATCTATGATAGGGGGAGATGTTGATGTGATTTTTCACTTGCTATAAATTGAGAGAATTTGTTGTTACTTTGTGTGCATTTACTATTACTTTATGTTATTTAAATGTTTTATCACTTGTCGGTATCTTGATATTAAATGTTGTTCACATGATCACATGTTCACATGTTGATATTTCACATGCTCACATGCTATATCATTTGCTGCTTAATAGGAGGATTTCCAAGCGGGGGGGATTTCTCTTTGTGCATACATTTGCCTGTGTGATGTTAGTTGTTGTTTCATGTGATTTCAGGCTTAGTATTGATGAATCCGACTCCAACCCATGTTCAGACTTGACTATTGATGCGTCGTTGGTCTTATGGATTGTTTACACATTACCTTCCTACTACTTTCACTATATGGCTAGTGAGGTGTGAGTCTTGTATAGGTAATAAGATCATTTTGGGTTTGGGGGTTTTGTAACTGAATAGCCAAAGGGGGAGATTGAAAATGTAATTTTGTAATTAATATTAGTTGTCTTATTCTCGTGTCAAAACATTTAAGTCATTCGGTCATTCAAGCCACATATACTTATTTCGATATGAGTGAGGCGCAATCATTTGAGTTAGAATGAACCTTTGAAGACTAAAGATTTTGCAAGCCTCTCATTAAAGACTTTCATTTCCATGCATTCACATTGAAGTGAAAAATATATCCTTTTAGTAGCTTGTGAATTGATTATGGCTAAACACACCCACGTGCACAAAATGTTTTTAAAAATGTGTGAGGAATTTAAAAGTTGATGAAACAGCTATTTAAATGTTTTTAAAATAGTCTCAGAGATTAAAAAAATATATTTTCTAGACTCATTTGGAAATTGGCCGGACCAATTTTGAACAATTAAAGCCTTTTTGAAATATCTTGTGCTTTAACCGTTCACACGACCTCTGTTCGCACAGCTATGATTTAAGCTCGTGTGCATAGCCAGATGTAATTGTGCGCATGGTCAGCCCAAATTTTTCAAATATCCTATTTAAAGGTCAATTTCCCTCCCATTTGAGAACATCTGAATACCTCATAACTCACACATTTTTATAGTATTTTCGTGGCTGGGAGCATTTTACCTTTGCTTTTGTTTCCAATTTAATGTGTCCCCCCCCCCCCCCCCCCCCAAAAAAAAATTGATAAAACTTAGATTTATACTTGATCTATGATTTTGAGAGAGAATTGAGGGTATTTTTTTTATATTTCTTCAGTTTAAATCAATTTACCTTTAAATTGTATGATCATTTACTCCTAAATCTAAAAGAGGAGGCACTATGGTTTATTGGAGAAATTAGAGTGTGGTGCGACTTCTACGGAAAAGAGTGAACTTTTTCATTCGTGGTGTGGAGGTTGTTGCGAATTTTCATTGTATATGGGGGAGAGTTGCAAGGTTCATAGGTAACTACATGAGAGTGCTTGTGTGAGATGTGTATTTTTACCTTGTGTAAAATTGCTCTTCAAGTATAAATGAAAATTGTAGTGCGACGAGGATTTTTACCCCTAGGTGGGGGGTTTTACTAATAAATCTTGTCTTGTAGCTGATTATGAATATTTTAAACGCATATGCACACATTTGATCACACACATCAGTTAGAGTTAATTTGAATCAAGTGAATTGAATTAAAATTGATTTAGGTGTGTTAGATCTAGTTTTGGTCATCTAGATTCACCGAATTATGTTTTTATGTCAGTTAATCAAATTAATTTGATGAAACTTGTGTTGAGTAACTTAAATGTGCAAGAAAAATCGTTTAAAATAGAAAATTGGTCATAAGATGTTTTCAAACCTATTTGCACACGCCCTTTAGGTTTGTTGTAGGTGTTTAACTTATATAAATAACACACTCCTTCATTCCTCGTGTATATGAGGCGTACAAGATGAAAGAAATAGCACCTTTATAATTATAAAGTTTTACAATTCTTTGAAGGGAACTTTTTAATAAAAATAAGAGCCCCATTCTATGAAGCAAGACAAGTACAAGGAAACTCACCTTGACAAGTGCGAGTGTCTCAGGGTCAGGTTCGAAATAAGGAAACCTGTCGTACAATAATATCATCAACAAAAGGGTGGGACATTATTTCCTATGCCATATCAGTCCAAGGAATGAGCGGTGTCACAATGTGCTTGGTCTAGACAAAAATACAAGTTACCTTAGAGGGAAAATGTAGGAGTAACTCTCTTGTGTCATCTCTAGAGAACCAAGATATAACTTACTCCTTACATGTATAAGTGGCTTACATACACTGGGGAGATCTCAGCTCGAGAAAGGCAATGCTTGAGAAGACGAACATTCAATGAGAGACAACCAAGGAATTTCTCAAGTATTGGATTGAAGGATGGAAATGAGGCAAGATATAATTTCAACATTTTACGAGCAACTCAACATAACACCACACACACACACACTACTAAATTCGAGGAACTTGGCCTCTCGCACAAAATGGAGGGAAAGAGAATGGTTATGACTATTATCATCATCTTTGACACATTGCATCATATGTACAACCTAAACCTGACTATGGAGGCTATTGGACAACCTAAGTTGTCTATTAACCCCAAATTGGGTTTGGCAAGACCTAATCAACCATCTACGCCGAGCAAGTCTCCTCCCTCATTAATGTTGTGTCAAATCACCTTAAAGGATGAGGCAAAACATTGAATGTTCCAAACATTAGAAATACATTCACCCCTCATTACCACATACAAAAATAACCTATGAGAACGTTATCCGTTTCTTAGCATTTATCACATATCATTGGGAGTTATTGCAATAGATTTTTTTAGTACTCCCATTTAATTATCCGTAGAATTCCCCACTCTTAGCATTTATCACGTATCATTAGGAATTATTGCAATTAATATTTTGAGTACCCCATTTATTACACTTAAGTACACGTTAATCCACATTTACTAGTAACACTTGGCCAAATTGGTGTTTATCTGCCTCTCTGAAGGGTTACTCGCTTTGCCTATTTCCTCACCCTCCTCGATCAAATGAGGACCCTCTATCAAACTAGTGTATATGCCTATTACCTTACATGTCAATGGAGGGAATGATAGTTTATGCATTATGCTCCACGAGAAACCCATATAATCTCCATTTAACCCATATCTCTCTCTCTCTCTCTCAATCATTCATATTTTGGAATAAAATTCATTTTCACTAATATGTACCTTTTAGGAACCCTAACCTCGTTGTTTGTCTTAAAATCAACCTTAAAATGACATATTTATATAGTTTTTCAATATGAAAATGTAAATATAAATTTAAAGCCCTAATGTACCTAAAAAGAATTCAAAATCATTAGAAAAACATCAAAAACTCATTGCTCTGGTAATTCATAGGGTTGTCCTTAAGTAGCAAGGCAATATTTCATCCAAAAGTCATCGAGTTATCAATAAAATCGCATATCCCTCCAAAAAATTTTGTTAACACGACATAAATAGATATATTTTGTCCAGTGTTTTTCAATATTTCTCGATTAATTGTGATTAAAATTAGTGGGATTTGACAATTGGAGGACACGAAATATGTACAATATAAATTGATATGTTAAAGTCAATATGTAACCACTTAGCCATTTTTAAGCGACCTGGTAACATAGGCTTAAAAGTTTTAGCCACTATTAATAAAAAAAATGATGATATTTTCTGACCACTTATGTGCAAAAATTAACTCAAATCATTATTTTTTTTTTCAAATACATTGTACACATCCAATAGCTTCCAAATGTGGAATCTCACTAATTTCTATCAAAATCACTAAGAGTCTGTTTGATATGCCTCATTTGGCATGACAAATGTGGCAAATGGTGGCAAATGAAGGTTTTGCCCACGGTTTTGTGTGTTTGATAGTCTTTATATGTCGAGAAAAAATTTACATTGATAGCCATGTTCACATACATGTTTTGCCATCATTTATTCATTTGTGTTAGCAAAATTTGCCTACCTATATAGGTAAGCAAAGTTTGCCCACAAATTTACCAGCCCTTTGAATTTTTTTTAAACTAGTTTTTCTTGGTTAAGACTTTTTTTATATCGCTAAAAACTGTTTTTTTTTTTTAATTTTTCGTTAAAACTATTTTTATTTTTTGGCTAAAAGCTATTTTTGTGTTAAAACTAGTTTTTTAGAAAGAAAAAAATTGCTAAAAATTGTTTGTCGTTAAAAACTGTTATATTTTTGTCATAACTATTTTTTTATTGTTACAAATTGGTTTTTCAATATAAATTGTTTTTTTCCCGTTAAAATTTTTTCACTTATGGTCTAAATACTATTTTTTGTGTTAAAACCATATATTTTTTTTTAAAATAATTTTCGCGAAAAACTTTTGTTTTTGCTAAAAAGTGTTTTTTTGTGAAAAACTGTTTTTCATTCAAAAATTGTTTTGTTTTTGCCAAACCTTTTTTTGTAATGTTTTTTTGTTACAAACTGTTTTTATTGAAAAAAAAAGTTTTTTCCTCGTTATAAACTGTTTTTATTTTTAAAAACTATTTTTTAAGAACAACTTTTTGTGTTAAACTTAGTTTTTTAGAAACTATTTTTTAATAACTATTTTATGTTAAGAAATGTTTTTGGGTTAAAAATTATTTTTTTATATATCACTCTGTTTACATTTTCCACTTTTTTATTAATTCTATCAAACATATCATTTTTGTCACCAGAAAAATTAATGTTATCAAATAACTCTATCTAAAAATTATAGGATTTGCCATGAAAATTTTTAACATGCCCTGAAAAAATTTGTCATGAAAAATTTTACCCACTTTTGAACCGAACGGACCCTAAATGACATAATCTTACAAGTTTTGATCACAAGCCACCAAAAACAATGACAAAGTTTAGCGGCAAATTCCCAAGTGCGTACAAGTCTACTTAGAATTATAATTTTTTGAATTTGTACTAATCCTTCGCTTCCCGTCGTGAAGCCCACAAATTTCAGCCAAAAATCAACGAGAGATGACGAAAAAATTTAGACAAAAGGGACAAAGTTATATGGTGTTAGTGAGAGTTTTTTGGGGATATACAATGTTAGTGAGAATTATGTGACTTGTAAAAATTTTTTGCCTTGGGATTCAGTCGAATGACATGGCTGACAATTTTTTTTCCGTGTATTTTGATTTTTAGTTATTTTTTGGATACTTCATGGCTTTGAATATCAATTTATGCTTTAGAGAAAAAATGAAAAATGGTTTATAGAATTTATTTATGAAGGGGAGGGGGAAATTAGTGCAATTAAAAAGTTAAGACAATAGAGAAAATGACGTTTATTTAGAGAGTGGAATGGTGGGTGGTGAGAGGGTGGATTGAGCTATATAAAAAAAGGAGTTATTGTATTTTAGTTATATTTTTTAGCCAACGTTCTTTTAAGTCCTATTGACTTTTATTCAACTATATTAGTATTATTTTTAAAATATGTTAAAGTAAAATGCCTAAAGTAGCCATTGTAATCCCTAACTCCCACATCTAATGTGATACTCACTATTTTTTAAATTTATTTATTGTTATTAGTTGTGAGAATAAATCAATTAATTTGGAATTAATTATTACTTGAGTAAATTAGTAATAATAAGAAGCATATTTAGAAGATGATTAAATTTTCATGTTATGTGATTTATTTGTGGCGCATGTTATGTTTAATTAATCGTTGCAATTAATTAAGTCGGACTATATGTGGTTACGTGTAAAATAAATATGTGTTTTATTTTAGGTTGTGAGGTATTACCGTGAGTTATTAGGTACTACCCTTTTGAGCAGACTCTAGAGTGATACGGAGACTTGGTAATGAATTTTTATTATCTTAAGTTGGACCTGAGGGTAGGTATACGCTTAGGCTAAGTTTTGAACTATTCTAGTTAGTATTCTAGGCTCACTTAGGGGCCCGAAAATAGGCCCATTATAGACCTACAGAATTAAGGGCTTTGTCTCGGCTCAAGCCGACCCCGCGGAGTGTGATCCCCTGATCCATCTGCAATAACTGTCTAAACCTCGTCTTAAGTTAAGCCGAGATCCTACACCACCTTGGGGATCTATGTCTGGCCTCGTCCATCTCAGGAAGACGAGACAGGCGTAGTCTGGAGAACCTCTTGTCTCGGCCTAATGCATGTTAGTCGAGACTACACTTGGTAATTATCAGTATACCATCCAGAGGAACGTCAGAGGTCTCATACTCAGCCAGGCTGACACCTCATTCCAGCAGGACATGTTTTACATCTGGTAAGGCGTGTGGAATGGATCACGCGTAGAAGAGTGCGCGTGGGCTACGAGCCCACGTGAGCAAAATCGTTACAACATCATCCCCACATGTGAAGAATATCTTATAATCATTACTTATATGCACAAGAGACCGATGGCACAATGCCATTGAACAGTAGGTGTTGTGTATGCCTCATGCAAGACTGGGGTGTGTATGACACCACTCCAGCCATATAAATTGTAATGACCCCACTTTTATATGCTCATATATATATATATAGTTCGTTTTTACACTCATGTGTTACTTATTATCTTATAAATGTTGTATTATTAAATATGTGATATTATTGGCTATCAATATAACAAACCCCATTTTTACATATGAAGAATCAACTGTAAATTGGATCAAATCGAAGTCTTATGGCATATCTTAAGATAAATAATAAGTTTTGGGGTTGAAAATATAATTTTATTAAATTTTAGGGACTAAAAGAAAAGAATAAAAAGGTCCATTTTGTAAATAAAATATTTTCAAGGACCTCTAAGAAATATTGAAAATATATAGTGTAAAATTACCAAAACACCCTTCATGTGTAAAATGACCTTTATGCCCTTATCACCTTTCCACCACATGCTGGTCACCTCCACCTTACACATGTCGTCTTTAGAGAGAAAGCTAAAACACTTGTCATCATTTGGTGATGTTAAGACTACAAGACCACCCCGGAACGCGACACCCAAAAGATGACTTGCCACCGTAAATGCTTGATCACCTAAACACATGTCAACACCGTAATAGTTTTGGAAACCTATAAATAGGGCCTTTAGGATCATTTATAACTCACACCAATTCCTTGAGAATTATAGTGAGAAAGAGTGATAGAAAGCATGGGAAATATCTTAAGAAGGAGTTCTATAATTTTGAAGAAATAATTCATTTCGTAGGTATGATTTTATTTAAATGTTGTAATGCATTATTATAGTTTTAATTTCATGTTTTAAGCTTTAGTTAGTAGTTATGCTTATAATATACACTAAAGGCCCCATTAATGAAAACTTAAAATTTGGAAATAATCTAAATGGATTTTATTTTCAACATATGTAAACTTGTTTGAAAATATATATGTACACTTTTTGTAAGTAATTGCTCGTTATTATGGAATCGCATTTAAGTAATTCCAAAGTCAGTCCTGGTGAAATTCTGTCTAGTTGAGATGGTATTTAAGTGGTACCCATGCGACCCTCCATCTCTACTGGGAACCGACTGATTAGGAAGAACTATGAATTTGAATTCTTCAATTTTGATTAATGAATATTAAAAAATTGAGAAAATGGTTTTTAGTAACCTTTTATAGCAAGTATTGTAGAATTAAAACAGAATATTTATAATTGGTCTTTATTTAGAATACGTAATTAAACCTTTATTGTATTTATTAGATTAATGTGTGATCCAAGACTCAAAATCTGTATTATGGAACCTCTATTTTAGATGAGTACTCTGTGTCATTTCTTGCACATTTAAATTATATGATATTATGCAAACTATGTATTTTATGAACTGCTTTTATTCTCAAAATGCATCTGATACCGATGATTGATTCATTTATGATATGTTTATATCTCTCCATATAGACATACTGATTGAAATGAGTATTGAAAATGAGATTGAATATTGTAAATAAGATTCGGCCTAAGGGACCTCTTTACTGACTGACCTTCCCAACTGGGTTATCGCTGGTGTTCCCTGAATAAGGCGTTGTGACGAACTAGTTCGATTGACCCTCAACTACCGAGGTATAATACGGTAGAATAACGTGGTATTAGAGTGTACTTGGACATCAAAATGATATGATTGAAAGAAAAAAATATCACATTTGATTTGCTGCATTCGTCTTATTCTGAGCTATCCAATTGTGATATATATACTTTTATTTCAGAATATATATCTATTTACTGCAAGTTCCTATTCATATATATATATGCCTTCTATTTTGACTTGAATAGGTATCTATTTTTTGAAAACCCTGGAATGTCTGGAGATTGAACCTCATTCGGCTTTTAGCTGATGTTGTATAAATAACCATTTTTCAGGAAACATTTAGCCTCACAGACGGAACGAAAAAGGACTATATTGAAGATTTAGCTTTTAGAGCTCTTTTTGTAAAAATTTTATCTAGAGCATGTCAGGCTCTCTTGTAATAAGTTTTAAACTTTTCTCTTAAGTTTGTAACTCGTTGCTACTTTTAATATATATGAAGTTTCCTTTAGAAATCTCTGATGATGTAATTCCTTTACTTTCAGTATTTTATGATTCATAACCATGTGATCATATTTTCGTTGCATTTATTTAAGGAAACAATTAAATCGGAATATTTGTTGCCTTGGTGGCATGTCAAGACACTCGTTCCCTACTACTAATTTTGGGATGGTGTTGTGACATAAATACTTGTCTTCTACATCATTATAGAGGATGGTATATTAAAACCCTACTGAAACTATGTCAAAACCATTGTTAGAGAGATAAAGCTTGAGTTCTTGTATCCTAAGGCCATTAGAGTCCATATTTAGTGGATTTCACAAACTCACATAATGGACATAGGCCCTTCAAAGTCTAAACCACTTATATATGGTGTTTTCTTCCTCTTTGCCTCAACTCTTTCTATACTCTCATGTCTGTTTATACTCTGTTATTGTGCTGGTTTGATCTCACTTATCATACTGATTTGGTGATACCATTTCTGGTATCATTAGTCTGTCGTCGTATGTAGGAATGAGATAGGCATCTTCTTCCCTTCATTTGTAGATACTCCACCAAATTCTCTGGTGGTGGTCCAATCTCATCCTTATTTGATCTTGAACCACCATTGAAAGAGATCTTGTTTAAGTTTCAGCTCATTTTCTACTTTTTTAGCTCACTTCCAGCACATCACTTTGTTTTTTCAGTCACCGAAAGTCTTCAATGATATAAGGTCCTCCTATTATAGGTGGACCCAGTACCATCCAAGCCCTACCTCAGTCATAAATGGTTGAGGTGGCGGTATCCCTGCGTTCCTTAGTAGATAGCCAACAGTAAATGTAGGCCACACTTACTGCATTTAGTCAGAACATGGCAGTTAGACCTACTGGCGCCGGATATGAGATGATAACTCCAGCTGCCAAGGAAGGTGTTCCAGATCCAGTGGCCAGGGGACCACCCCAGGCCCCACTTAAATATCTTCCTCCTCGGCAAAGGCACAGGGGCATGGCTGGCCCTAGGCATTTAGTCTTGGGGAGGCCAGGTTAGGAGTGCTCAGATGATGAAGATGAACAGTATGATGATGAGGACGACAGAGAGTGTTGGGAGCCTTATCATATTTTTAGAGGCATTGTACGACCAATTCAACCAAGACGAGGATGTAACGCTAGGCCAAGCCGAGAGTGTAGGCCCAAGGCATCAGCTTTGGACAGACTAAGCAAAGGGTCAACCTTTGATAGGCTTGGCCCAACAGTAGATGACTTGAGGAACCACCTCTCTAGATATCGAAGTATCGCTAGTTCTTATAGAAATGAAAGATGTGATGACCATCGACCTCCTAGAGGATGAGACGAGGAACAACGAGAGGTTAATAGTTTATAGAGGACAGTTACCAGAGAGCCCTCAGTTTGGCGAGCTGATAGAGAGGGGGCTAGAGAGAACGTGGCCCAGGCCGAGGTTATAGCTTCGGCCGAAAGGCCTAGGAATGATTCCATTCAGAGACTCAAGGATAAAATAGGGGACATACTGAAGTGTCGAGACCCTTTGTAGAGGGGATATAGTGAGGGATCCCCTTTGAGGCTAAGATCGTGATTTATCCAACCCCGGCTAAATTCAAACCGCTGATAGTCACACCCAAGTATGATGGGAGCGCTAATCCAGTCCACCATGTGGTGATGTACCAATCGATTACTGATATTTACTCTGTCTCATACGAGATGAGGTATCGAGCCTTCTTAAGAACACTAATCAGAGCGTCTCATGTATAGTTCACCTATTTCCCTAAAAACTCTATTGTGAATTTCAAATAGCTTGAAGAGAGGTTTATACACAATTTCTGCTTCGGAGTAAGGACCCATAAGAAGACGACCCACCTGTTGTATGTGAAGAAGGGAAAGAATGAAAGTTTAAGAGAGTATATAGTGAGGTTCAACAAGGAGAAATTAGAGGTTAAAGATTACGAAGAGAGTATTGTCATGACCACCCTGATGAGAGGTCTGTAAAAAGGAAATATACTTTGGAAGCTTACCGAAGATCCTCCTAAGTCTATGGCCGAACTCCTGGCTACGGTCGGGAAGGTCATGAATATGAAGGACACAATGCTGCCAAAGGCGAAGATAAGAAGGGAACGAGCAGTGGAGGTAAGTTCCATAAGAAGAATAAAGATAGAAAGAAGAGGTCAACGGACGATAAATTTGATGACTATACCCCTCTAACTTTCAATTGTGAGCACATTTTGAATAAGATCAAGAATGATTGGTCTTTGAAGTGGCCTGAAAGCTGAAAGCTCCTCCTCACAAGAGGAATATGAACATGTGGTTTGAATTTCATAAAGACTACGACCATACCACTGACAAGTGTTTTTCTCTAAAGGATGAGATTGAGAGAATGCTGAAAACTGAAGAGCTGAGAAAGTATGTTAATAAGGGCAGTTTAAAGGGTGGTTGAGACGACACTCGAAAGAGGAGGATTGATAAGTGTAAGCCTGATGCTCTAGCCAATCGATATGAGGATGACTCGGACGATGATGACGAAGTTGAGAGCTTGACTTGCCACCTTCAATCACCGATCCTAAGGGTCAACTCCACACAATCTCTCTTAGGGTTAAGATGATATGTGGAGGGATTGCTAGAGGGGGAAAGGAGATTGCTGACAAAAAGGCTCACGTGGCAGAGGCCAAAGCTTTTCCTCTAAAACCCAATGAAAGACACTCGATGGTGGTTGAGTCAAAGAAGGAAATAAGAACTAAAGTTGATATGAATACTTTGATTGTAGGTTTTTCTAGGATATATTTTAAGGGGATCTTAGCCCCCACACGATGACCCATTGGTAATTACCACCCTTATGCATGGGTATGAGGTTTCGATAATATTGACCGATGGTGGAACCTCGACTAATGTGATGTTTTGCGACTGCTACAATGGTTTGGGTCTGAGCAAGAAGAGGTTAATCCCGTATCACCAGACCCTCATCGGTTCAATGGTGAGAAAGTGCACCCTTTAGGAATCTATGAGATGGAAGTCATGATGGGGAACTGCTGGCAAAAATGCCTCACGAAGAAGATTAATTTTTTTATTATAGATGAGAACGTCTACTCGGCCTATAACATAATCCTGGGAAGGGTAGCCCTCAAGGAGTTCGAGGTCGTGCCCTCAACAGTTCACCGGATGATTAAATTCCTGACTCCTTATGGAGTAGGGGAAGTTCAGTGTGACCAAGTTGAGGCACGCGAATTCTACTTTAACTCTGCTGAGGAGAGGTAGGCATATAAAAGGGCCACAACAAATTATAAAATTGATACTGTAGACCCTAGGGATGAGACTAAGCTAAATAAGGGTGAGCCGCTGAGGAGGTAGAATCCATCATCCTCAATGAGGACGAGTCAAAAAAAATCATCCAAATTAGTAAAGCCATGAAGAAGGAGATCAAAGAAGAGTGGTCAAGCTGTTGAAGAGGAGGCAAAGCATATTTTCTTGGAGCCATGAAGATATGCTTGGCATCAATCTGAAAATCCTCTTCCATAAGATCAATGTGGCCTAGGATGAAAAGACTATCAGATAGAGAATGAGAGTTTACTCCCGAGATAAATAAGATGTCATCAAAGAAGAAGTGAAGAAGTTGGAAAAGGTTGACTTCATCAGGGAGGTCATATACCCTGAGTGGTTAGCGAATGCAGTTATTGTCCCCAAAGACAATGGCAAGTGGACAATGTGTGTTGACTTTACATATCTGAACAAATCTTTTCCCAAAGATAACTTCCCATTACCAAGGATATATCATATGGTTAATGCTACTATCGTCCATGAATTAATGAGCTTTATGGATGCTTACTCAGGTTATAATCAGATATTCATGGACCCGGTCGATGCTGAGAAGACATCTTTTATAACTGACAAGGGAGCCTATTATTACAAGTTCATGCCCTTCGGTTTGAAGAATATCGGGGCAACATACCAAAGATTGGTCAACAAGATATTTAAAGAGAAAATCAGGAAGACGATGGAGGTTTATGTCAACGATGTGTTGACAAAGAGTCTTAAGTTCGACACTCAAGTGGTTAACCTTGAGAGAACTTTAGATACTATAGACGACTTTAGGATGAAACTCAACCCCGCTAAGTGTGTCTTAGGCATGGGGCCAGGCAAATTCTTGGTCTTTATCGTGAACCAGAAGGGGACTAAGGCAAACCCGGAGAAGATCAAAGCTTTAATGGAGATTAAGACTCCAACAATAATAAAATATGTACAGAGGTTAACTGGTCAGGTGGCAGCTTTGAATATGTTTGTGCTTAGAGATACTAAAAAATGCCTTTCCTTTTTTAAGGTACTCAGGAAAGCTTTCGAGTGGGATGAGAAGTGAGATAAGGCCTTTCAAGAGTTGAAGACCTACCTCAGCTCCCCACTCCTGCTGTCAAGACCAATTTAGGGAGAGAAGTTGTATTTGTATTTAGCAATGTTGGAATCGACCATTAGTGCTACCATTATCAAAGAGGAGGATGGAATCCAGAAGCCAGTGTGCTTCAACAGTATGGCTTTCCAAGGGGCCGAGCAGAGATATCCTAAAATGAAGAAACTAGTCTATGCTTTAATTCATGCCTTAAGAAAGATGATGCTATACTTCCAGGCACACACCACGGTCCTCCTCACCGACTCTCCCATCAGACAGGTCATCCATAAAAATGAGAAATCGAGTAGGTTGAGGGCCTGGTCAATAGAGTTGGGGGCTTTGATATCATCTACCAGCCAAGAATGGACATCAAGGGGCAGACCCTAGCTGATTTTATTGTCGAGTTCACATGAGACGAGGCTTATGCAGAAGAGATTGAGACTCCATCTTGTAAGTTAGAAAAAAGAGTATATATTTCTAGGATGAGGTCAAGATGAGTGCATCTAGGAGAAGGGTATTCAAGAATGAGGAAGATATATACCTCTTCAATAATGGGGACCTGGAAGAGGGTAATTTTTTAAAAGATGGTACTGTGTGGAACTTGTTCATTAATGGATCTTCGTGTGAGGCCAAAAGTGGAGCAGGTTTGATTGTATCAGCCCCAGATGGGACTTACATTAAATATTCTCTGAGGTTCAATTTTAAAGCCTCTAACAACGAATCAGAATATGAGGCCCTTATAGCAGGTCTCTCCCTTACCCGAGCAATGAACATTGGCCAGCTCTTGGTCCATAGTGACTCCAGGTTAGTTGTAAATTAAATTTTAGGGGTATATAGGGCTAAGGACGACATAATGGCCAAATACTTGGGAAGGGTAAAAATAGCACTGAAACACTTTAGAGAAGTGAAGCTGAAGAGGATTCCCTGGCTAGACAATAGTCGAGTTGATGCTTTGGCGAGGTTAGCTTCTGCAATAAGAATAGAAATAATAAGGTCGGTGCTGGTAGAGATCTTACATAGATCGACCATTGAAGAGGAAGACGACATTATGAAATTTTATTTGAACTTGAACATGGGAGCTTCTTATATGGATCCTATCATTCGGTACATTAAGGAAGGGATATTCCCGATGCAAAAACTGAGAAGAAGAAATTGAGGTACAAAACGATATAGTTCTCCATCATGGGAGACATCTTGTACAAGAAATGATTCTTACTCCCACTACTCAGATGTGTCCACCAATCTAAGGTAAAGAATATTATAAAAGACGTGCACGAGGTATATTTCTCTAGTCACATCGGAGGAAGGTCACTAGCAAAGAGAATCATCACTCAGGGATACTGGTGGCCGACATTGGCCAAGGATGCAGCTGCATATGTGAATAAATGTGATAAGTGCCAAAGGTTTTTCACTATACCCCATCAACCTCATCAGCCTCTTACTTCTAACACGTTTCCTTAGCTATTTGCAGTCGGGGGGATTGATTTGGTAGGTCCATTGCTGAAAGATCTGTACAATTACTGCTATCTGATTGTGGCTATTGATTATTTTTCAAAGTGAGTAGAGGCCGAGGCGATGATATCAATCACGGAGAAGAAATCCTTCCAATTCATTTGGAAAAATATTATTTAAAGATACGGCCTACCCAACACTTTGATTTCTGATAACGGGAATAAGTTTAAGAACATCTCCCTTAAGAAGTATTGTGAGCGGGTCAAAATCAAACAGTTTTTTTCAACTCCTGATTGACCCAAGCTAATGGGTAGACAGAGGTGACGAACAAAAAAATTCTTAATGGAATCAAGAAAACGTTAGAAGAGACAAAGGGAGATGGACTGATGAGGTGCATGTCATCCTATGGGCATATAGAACGACAGAGAGGACTCCAATAGGGGAAACTCCATTCATGTTAACCTATGGCTCATAGGTTGTAGTGCCGATGGAGATAGGTCTCCCAACTCACAGGGTCCAGACATATGACCCAGAGGAAAATGTGGCAGAAAGTAGACTGATGAGAACAAAGAGAGAGGATTTTGGATCTTATATAAGAAAAAATAGAAGATGCTGAGGTTTGGCAGGATGCTTATCAAGAAATAACAACAAAGTTTTCCAATAAGAGAGTGAAGGCCCGACCATTGGCAATAGGAGACCTAGTTTTGAAGAAGACTTGGCAGAAGCCCAACAAGCTTCATCATAACTGGTATGGTCCTTATCGGGTGGTTAAAGAAATGGTTCCAAGAACGTATCGACTAGAAAATTTAGATGGAGGGACATTCTCCAACCCATCGAATGTCGATCATCTTAAAAAATATTACCAGTAAGAATTATGTATTGGCTTTATTTACATTTATTTCACCAAATTATGTATATGAGAAATAAGATTATATGAATGAATGAAAAATATCCAAGTGTTCTCTCTTATTCTGTTGTTTGAGTTGTTTTGGATTGTATGTATTAGTTCATCCTAAGCTACAGAACATCATTCATGGTGAAGTAGCTCCAACTTACTCTTGGTGACATGACAGTCCAGACGGGGTCAACCTCATCCATGGACTCTCGATAACACCGAGAGGGGGAACAACATGGTAAACATCATTAATTTGGTGAAAATTCTCTCTCGACTGAGACGACAGTGCATGGACGAAATGACTCTCATCCATACACTTTCAAATAGACGAGAGGGGACTTGTGATGTAAACACCATAATTTGGCTAATTCAAATTTAAAAATCACTTTAGTGTGGTTCAAGTTAAACATCATTAATTTGGTGAAAATTCTCTCTCGGTCGAGATGACAGTGCATAGACGAGATAGCTCTCATTCATACACTTTCAAAACGACGAGAGGGGACTTAAGATATAATACCATAATTTGGTAACATCATAATTTGGTGAATTTAAATTTAAAAATCACTTAGTGTGGTTCTAGTTAAACATCATTAATTTGGTCAAAATTCTCTCTCGGCCAAGACGACAGTGCATGGACGAGACGACTCTCATCCATGCATCTCAAAACAACGAGAGGGGACTTATATAATTTAGTAATCAATCCATTCGGGATTAAAAATCATTATGTCTCTTCTTATGATGAGATGATGTTCATATGAGGAAATTTGTAAGGTATGCTCGTCTTGTCTAAAGATGGGATGATATCCTGTCAATTGGTGATATCAAGGTTACAAACCAGTTTAATTGTGGTTACTTAATAAAACATCATAAGAAGGCATGTGCATAAATGAATAAAGGCAAATCACAAATATGAAAAGGAAGGATCAAAGCATTTGTCATTCATAAGTATGATACCATAAATATTCAACATGTTCAAGTGTTAAAAATTTATACAACAAAGAGAGGCATCAGGCCACAGGCAGCCGCCCAAAAAAATAAAGATAGAGAAAAACTAAGCTTGGAGGTTCGTCTCTTCAGCATTTGGATTCTCGATTTTTTAAAGAGCCAACTCTGCACCAGTTGCAGTACTGTCAGTTTTGGCATATCTAATAGGCTCGGTCTCATACACTTAGTTTGTAGTCTGGACTGTGGGCTCTTGTTCAGCCAATGCCTCAACTTGAGTTAAGGATATCATTACAAGAGAGTCGTCCAGGCAAATTGTCTACAACTGATCAGAGAGATTGGCAATCTCAGGAACTTCATTGTTAGCCATAGGCAACCAATGTGAGCACCCCTCTCAAGGTACTGCACACTATAACCCAGGAACTCTTTAGAAGATTTGAAGGCCTCAACCACCTGCTTCTGAGCCTCATAGAGCTTGAGATCAATAGCCTCCTTTATCTTCCCCGCAATATCAGTTAAGTGATGCTTGTTCAAAGATTGGATAGCCTTATCATGACTCTTGTTCAAGTTGGTGATTGCTTCAGAGTGTTGCGTCTTCAGGGTCTCAATCTGAGCCTCTAGCTCTTTGATACGGATCTTTTGAGCTTCATCGTCCCTGATATCTTGACTTACCAAATGGATAGTAGACTGCATAAAGCAAAGTGAGGCAGTATGAGGCGACCTTACAGGACAACCTTACGTTGTTGACAAAAATAAAGAGAACAGTGACTTACTTGGATAGCCCTATAAAGAACAAAGTCATTCATTAGGGAGATATTGGTGGCCTCTAGAAACCTTTTGTCAGACTCAGAGGTATTGAATGTCAATAACCCTAGCGCCTTGTATTTTCTTTCCAAGGCGGAGTCAGGGATGATCTTCAGGTTCTCCAGCTTGCAGCAAGCGTATCTTCTGAAGAGATAGGGATGGCTTGACTCGTCCCGATCTTGGACGGGTTGTCCCTGCTCTTCTTACTATGATGGGTTGAAAGGAGATTCTCCTGACCCTTTTTTCTCTTCTTAGATCCCTTGACTTGGTAGGGGTTTGAAGTTATTAATTTTTTCAGTCTGAAGTGCAGGGATCGATATATTCCGAACCTGTTCGAGAAAATTGGCAATGCTTGGTGCTGCCATATTCCACACATCTTCAAGGGTGTTTGGTGGCTGGTATGCAATAAAGAGAGTAAGATCATCAACTCAGGCACTAGAAATACGACACACCAGTTGGGAAGTAAAATGTTAACAAACTTACATGGCTCAAATAGGGTGTCCACCCCCATGCCCATCTGCTCTAAGAAGTATGGGGTCATCAATTGTTCGAATTGGATGAGACCCCCTTTGTCTCCTTGTGTCCTAACTTTCTCAAGTTTCTTAGTGGATTTAACACTTAAGCCCACATCACCTTTGGAAGACATTTGCGGCTTTAGCCCATCTTTAGGGGACTTGAGGCTCAAAGGCAGTGCAAGGGACATTGGGGCCGAATTCCCAAGCACCCAAGATGAAAAAATAACTTGGTTTCCAGTTATGATTGGAAGTTTAGGTTACTAGTAGTGCTTTCTTCTCAGACTTCCTGGCTACTAGTGTGATGGTTCAATTAAAATTCCCCACTAAAATTCTTAAAATTAATGTGATGGTTCAATTAAATTCCCAACTAAAATTTCAATTCGAATTTTAAACAAAAACAAACTTCAAATTTTAATTTCTTCAAAATTAAAATTAAGTTAAACTTAAAGTGAAACTAAACTACTCAAACAAATTAATTTCTGCTAAAATAAAATTAATTCAACCCAAGTCCTAAAATTTGCCTAACAATGATTTATTCTAATTTTTAATATAGGCCAAACCAAATTTTATCAAGTAAAATTCTGGAAGTGAATTAAATTAAACTTACCCAAATATTAATTAGCACCAAATTAAACAAGTGTGATGATTAAACCAATTTTTATCTTGTTTATCCTAGCATGAATCTATGGTGATTTTTGTAAGATAAAAATAAACACAATCACACTACACGGAGATGTACGAGGAAAACCCACAACGGAAAGAACCTCGGACGGCCCTTGCCTAACGAATCCACTAGGTATGGTATGTTTACAAAGACAACGACAAGAATACTTACAACACTCGACTCGACTCCTTCAAGCCCCGACGCTTCCTTCGCTCTTCAACCTCTGCCTTTTAGATAACTCCAGAGTCCACCGAAATCTTGGAGTCCACCAATGGAGGCACAAAAACCGTTAACCACACATGGTGCCTTTCAATATATGAGAACGCTGCAGCAAACTTTTCTCCTTTTGGGGGTAGAGAAGAACCCAAACTATCTTCTTTATGGGTAGAGAAGAAAACCCGATGTCAAACACTCTCTAAGAAAAGATATATATATATATATATATATATATATATATATGGGAAATTGGATTTAAACACAAACAAATATTGGGTGTAAACTTGGTTTTGTTCTTAAGATAATCAAATTGATAAACAAACACCAAGGAGACTTTTTGTGAAAAGTATTTTGCTCTTAAAGAGCCTTTGGAAGTTGTGAAAATTCTTACCAAAAAATTGGTTCCCGCACTAGATAACTCTGTCAAAAAGTAGTGGGACAAAGAAGTGGGAAAATGGATCAACACTATCAAATAACTGTTCTCGCTGAAATGTCGTTCGAACGACCATGTTCAAACGAGATTTACGAACAAAACTTCAAACGAAAATGCAGAGAAAAACTCGTTGGATAAATCGTTCGAACAAAACTTCTAACAAAAATTCAAAGAAGATCTTGCTAGAATTGTCGTTCGAACGACTTTTCAGAAATCCGAATTTTGTTATTTAAGCCAGAAACTTTTGTGTGAAATTTTAAAATAATTTTTTGAAAAATAAAAAGTCGTTATATAAAAATGTTCACACCCAAATAAAATATCCAAGGTCCTAAATATATATAATTTCATTCATACCTTTGCAGACCTTGGAATGATATAATGTTGATGACTCGAAACATGGCACTTAAAATCGGCAAAGATGTAACTTTAAATTTTGGTCGCTACATCTTCAACACTTCAAACACGTCATAGGCTTTATGGGAACAAAATTCTATCCCATGACTTAAATGGTTTTGTCCGGAACTAAGCCAAAACTACATATGAACTCAATTGGAAATTTTTGTCCTTACAAATCTCCCCCTTTGGCTATTACGAGACAAAACCCAACCAAAAATCCTAAGGGCCATCAAGCTCGTCTAGACACAACATCCCACCAAAAAAATAAAAATACAAACGCTATGACTCAAACTAAGGGTAAACAGCTTTGTCGCTTTAAAGATGCCGCTTAAGATGAAAATCCTGCACACTTAAAAAACCATCAAATGCATAGGGAATATGATAATATTAAATGCAGAAGATAAATAATCATCCTTAATTAATTCTCTCCCTTTTTATCTACTAATGTCTACCTAAGAAGATTATGCAACTCCCTCTAAGTTAGATCTCTCAAACTAAAGGTTTAGATACCATTTCTCCCCCTTTTTGTTCAGGACTAGACAAAGGTTAAAGAATTATAAAACAACTTATTTCTCCCCCAATTAGAACAAATTCTATTTCTCCCCCTAAAGCCTAAACAAGGGATATAAATTAAGAAGAAACAAGTTAAACATACAATGGTGCATAAACTGGAACAATAAAGCATATGGGCAATAATGAAGTCCAACTAATCCACATAAAGAGATATGAATATCAACTATGATGCGATAAATAAATAAAATACCAATTAATGTATTATGCTAAGCATGGGATATCAAACCGAAATTCGCAACAAGTTAGATACCAATAATCAAGGTTCTAAAAAATGCGGGACGTGACCGAGGCGTGGAGGCCAAGCCTTAAGCCTTACAAGCCTAGGCGGGCCTTAGGCGTAAAAAGGCATTTAGGCCATTTTAAATATATTTTATATTTTTTAACTATGGCAAGGCTATTAAAAATAGGGGGTTTGGGGAAAGGGTCCTCATAATGCTCAAAGTGTATAAAAATAGGACACTCCATATAATTTTATAAATTTAGTCCTTGTACTAAAAATACCATGAAAAATTGTGACAAAAAATAAAGGTATTGTACCACAGGGACTAGATTTATAAATGTTATTGTCCCACAGGGACTAGATTTATAAACTTGAAAAGCATTGTCCTAAAAATCCAAATATAGGAAGGAACATGACCTTTACCTTAATTCTCTATTAAAAATACTAAAATGGTACATACCTTAAAAATATGTCTAAATATTTGTAAATTAAAATACTATGAAAATAACGTTGCCAAAGCCGTTTATGAAAATAAACTATTTAAGCAACTCCGAAAGTTTGTTGAAGAAACTCTTTACTTAAAATCAAAACTATTTTGAACACAAGATGTGTTAACAAAATTATGTACGAGATATGGACAAGATTTGATAACAAGTTTTAGTAAACAGTTTAAAATGTTTTAAACTCAGCACACTATTAGAAAGGGATGAGAAGATGTAGAAATATTGATACTCAGATTTTTAACGTGGTAAAACCTCACCAACTGAGGAAACATCCACGACTCCCTCTACGGAGTAAAATGAAAAAAAAATCCACTAAAACAAATATTTGAGTTACAATCTATTTAACTAACATGCACACAAACAAATCTATACAAGTTTAGGAATATACCCTCTGGCGTCCTCAAACTTCTCTGCAGATCTTGTTTGTTGATGTAGTCCTCTCAGGTTGTACACTCCTCCTTTGTTTCAGCACTTTACGTCGACTTTAGTTCACCAGATCTTACAGCCAACACTTTAAGTGTTTGTAGTGTGAAGATGTGTTGTGAAAAGGTGTTCTAAACCACATGCATGAACACACACACCCTTAATAGTTACAAACAGTCCTAGTAAATTACAGTTTACTATATGCTGTGAACTTTCTTTTTCTTTCTTTCTCCCAAAACATAAAACCTTCTTGACCTTTCAATAAATCCCAGAATCCACGGATATCTTTCTTCAAAATCGGTAAAGATCTTAATCAATCTCAGTTTTGAAAAGATTTTCGAGATTGAAAACCTCCAAGTGCGATTCTAATACTAGGTCAAGGTTTAGTTTTGCAAGCAGTAAGAAATAGAAAGCATGTATTGTTGATTTGAAGTATGAAAACGTTTTTATCAAAAGAAATCAACAATATACTTCTCTGGATGAGAAATAATGTGTATCTACGTGTTTTGTAACTTCAAACACTTCAGATCTGAGATTTCTATTGAAACAGAAACCAGATCTGAAATAAAAAGTTTAAGTTGAACAGTAAGATTCGATGAACACAAGGAACAGCAAAACAAACACAACTCATACACTCAAACCCTCAAGAACACTGGAAAGGTGTTTTTGGTTTAGGTGTTTGATTTTGGCTGGAGAAGAGGTAACGAAGTTAGGGTTTCTAGGGTTTCAATCTAGGGTTTCAAACTCTCTCTCTTCTCTCTTTTTTCTCTCACTTCTCTCTCTTCTCTCTCTACTCTCTCTTCTCTCAGAGGAAAACAAAATGGCCAAAAATCTTCGAAGTCTGAGAAGATGAGGGTTTATATAGGGGGCTGAGAAGGTTCCAGACGTTCGAGTGAAAACAACGGTTGTGATCAAGTCAATTCTTCTTGACTTTGATCCAAGGGTTAACAGCAAGCGGTGGTTAAACAAGCTGTGATAGGTGGAGATGTTTACACAGGGATTACCAAAGATCGCATGCAGACCCTAGATAGGAATTGATCCAAGGGCTCAGGTGTGACGCGAAGTTTGTGTCTACAAAGAAACACAAATGTAGGCAATCAGAAGGCTGCACGTGTTGGCCAGCAATTGGAAACAAACGCGCGTCCCAAACTTAATTACATGCACACCCTCTAGTCTCTAGCGCTTTCGGTTTCTACCCAGGTAAACAATCATCCCAAAAACAGCACAAAATAAAATTGCAGTTTGACCCCAGAACTTTTAAAACCAAATTTTATTTATAAAAATTAAATTTGAAAAATGTTTAAAAAATCCCAAAAATTATTAAAAACCAAATTAAGGGATTTAAACTCATTCAACACAAGAACACATATAAAAGTGCAATATGCAATGTAGTGTGGGTGTTCTAAGTGTGTGAGTGATGGCTATAAGTTCAGGATCATTACAACTATTAAATATGAAGTCCAATCCAACTTCTGAAGCTCTTTGGTTTCTAGGATTGACATAATTTTGTCACTATTTCCAAACTAGATGAGCTCTTATACAGTATAGACTCAAGTGAGTCAAAGGTATAAGGGCTTCATACTATTTTTTTTAAATACTAAAAAAACAAAAAAAAGTCAAGTTTTTTCACGCCTTACATCTAAAAAACTCGCGTTTTTTCACGTCTTATCCCCCAAAACCCGCATTTTTTCACGCTTTACCCCAGAAAATGTTGACCATCGTTGACCAAGCCTTAATCCACTCCTAGGGCCAAAACTTGGCATATCTAAAAAGCCTCGCGCTTAGGCGCGTTTTTTAGAACACTGTCAATAATGAATAACGAGCATAAATGAACTGGTAAGCAAGGCAAAGACTAAAAAAAATAATATCATATATATATACATACACAAAAGATTTTGATTAAGCACAAGCATATATATATATATATATAGAGAGAGAGAGAGAGGGGGGGGAGAGAGAGAGAGAGATAAATACACAAATGACACAACTCAAAATAGCATAAGTTTTCCACACTCTTATGGCATAAATGTGTCATATGGAAATGGAAGTGAAGAGGTGTGAACTAGCAACTATTAAATTGTGACCCAATCACTTAAATATGTTCAAGGAGTTCCATATGATTGCAAAACTTTATCAAACATATATAAAGCCTCACATGAAATAAAATGAACTCAAAGAACAAAACAAGCACAATTCATACACGCCTAGCATATTGATGATTATACAAACCAATAGAGTCATGACAAAAATAGTGCAACTAGGATACAAGAAATTATGCAAAACCGTTGATATTCCATCCAAACTCCCTCAAATATAATATTTTCTTTTCTTTTCTTTTAACGAAAATATCAATCTAAACAAACAAGGCCTTGGCTATATTTTTCTTTAAATGCCATATTTTTCTTTTAAGCCTTTGGACCACGTATTAATTTTAGGTCCGTTGCAAATGGTGGCTTAATCGCAAAAGATGATTGTTCCTTTCGTAGCCCTTCCCCGTTCACTTTCATAGATCAATTATAACACACAATAATCTCACGTGAAATGGAATAACATGCACAAATCCTCCATAGTCACAAAACAAGTAGATGACTAAATAGATAGGAGAACATCTCACATAGCTCAAATATTCATGTGAAGTTAAAATTCGAAGAGCTCGTGCATGGATGCAAAAGTGGCATAAAAATAAGAATCCTTTTAGTAATTCAAATTCAAACTACTTCATGTAACCATGATAAAGAACAATTTAATAATTGAAATACACAACTAAAAGTTCTAGCCACATGGAAGCGAAAATGAAGGATTCAAACACGATATATGCCACAAAAAGTGTGTCAAACTACAAACACACACAAAAAAATATTTTTGAGTTTTTCAAAGTTTTTCACTAAACACAAAAATTAACTCAAAAGACAAACAAAAATCATTTTGTATTTTTCATTTAATACCCAAAAATGTAAAGGATACAATACAAAAGATAAACAGGTCATAATTCTAGTAAAGCAATATTAAATGAAGCATGGACTAGAAAATGACAAACAAGCGTATGACTAGCAAGAATATATGACATGTAGTACAAAAGATAGAGTATGCAAATATGCAATCCATTACTCATAGGATGTAGCAAGTGAAGAGTCATGAGCAGGCATGTTAAAACCATCAAAAGCTGAAAATTTTAAAAAATGCATATTATCCAAAAAAAACATCCTAAAAATTAGGATCACACAATATTTGAGTGTAACCCGCTCTGATACCACTTCTTAGGGCGCGCAGAAGCCCCAAAATTTTAAATTATTTTAAAATTAATGTGATGGTTCAATTAAATTCCCAACTAGAATTTCAATTCAAATTTCAAACAAAAACAGACTTCAAATTTTAATTTCTTCAAAATTAAAATTAAGTTAAACTTAAAGTGAAGTTAAACTACCCAAACATATTAATTTCCACTAAAGTCAAATTAATTCAACCCAAGTCCTAAAATTTTCCTAACAATGATTTATTCTAATTTTCAATATAGGCCAAACCAAATTTTATCAAATAAAATTCTAGTCGTGAATTAAATTAAACTTACCCAAATATTAATTATCACCAAATTAAGCAAGTGTGAATATTAAACCAATTTTTATCTTGTTTATCCTAGCATGAATCGATGGTGATTTTTATAAGATAAAAATAAACACAATCACACTACACGACGATGTATGAGGAAAATCCACAACGGAAAAAACCTTAGACGGTCCTTGCCTAATGAATCCACTATGTACAGTATGTTTACAAAGACAATGACAAGAAGACTTGCAACACTCGGCTCGACTCCTTCAAGCCCCGACGCTTCCTTCGCTCATCAACCTCTGCCTTGTAGATAACTCCGAAGTCCACTGGAATCTTGGAGTCCACCAATGGAGGCACAACAACCATCAACCACACATGGTTCCTTTCACCATGTGAGAACACCGCAACAAACTTTTCTCCTTTTGGGGGTAGAGAAGAATCCAAATTGTCTTCTTTATGGGTAGAGAAGAAAAACCGGTTCCAAACACTCTCCAAGCAATGATATATATATATATATATATATATATATATATATATATATATATATATATATATATATATATATATATATATATATATATATGGGAACTTGGATTTAAACACAAACAAATAATTGGTGTAAAGTGATTTTGTTCTTAAGATAAAAAACACCAATGAGACTTTTTGTGAAAAGTATTTTGCTCTCAAAGAGCCTTTGGATGTTGTGAAAAGTCTTACAAAAAAATTGGTTCTCGCACTAAATAAGTCTGTCAAAAAGTAGTGGGAAAAATATATGGGAAAATGGATCAAAACTATCAAATAACTGTTCCTGCTTTCGAACGACTTTTTGGTGTCGTTCGAACGACCATATTCGAACGTGATTTATGAACGAAACTTCAAACGAAAATGCAGATAAAAACTCGTTGGATAAATCGTTCGAACAAAACTTCTAACGAAAATTCAGAAAAGATCTGGTTAGAATTGTCGTTCGAACGACCTCGTTCGAATGAGAAAAATGTTGTTCGAACAACTTTTCTGAAATCTGAATTTTGCTATTTAAGCCTAGAAACTTTTATGTAAAGTTTAAAATGATTATCTAAAAAATAAAAGTCGTTATATAAAAATGTTTACACCCAAATAAAATATCCAAGGTCCTAAATATATATAATTGCATTCATACCTTTGGAGACCTTGGAATGATATAATGTTGATGACATGAAATATGGCACTTGAAACCGGTAAAGATGTAACTTTAAGTTCTGGCCGCTATGTCTTCAACACTTCAAACACGTCATAGGCTTGATGGGAACAAACTTCTATCCTATGACTCATATGGTTTTATCCAGAATTAAACAAAAACTACATTTGGACTCAATTAGAAATTTGGGTTCTTACATAGGTGATAGTAGCCAGACTGAGTCTTGGGGGACGAGATGGTATAACATCCTCTAAAGGCATTAAACGGGAGTATGTGCGATGAACTACCTTGCACGGGACGACGAAGCCAAGAATAACTCTCTATGCATTTGGTGAAAGTTGAGAAGGGGCAAGATTGAGACTATTCAGAATGGCTCGTACATCCGGATGCACATGTAACCTGAAGCCAACTTTGAACAATTGTTCATATACACAAATTTCACCCTCTCGGCCTTGAAATGCTCTCTCGTCGACAGAAGATTCTCTCATATGTATGGAAGGTCAAATACCATAGATATATCTCCACAGCAAGGGGTCGACCTCAGTTACTATACTGATGTAGGATTTAGCGTAGGATATGTCAAGTGTACCCTCGACTACACCTTTATTATTGTCTTGGTCTATAGCCAAGACGACACCTGGGGTATGAGAAGCACTAGCAAAGTACTTCCTCGAAATAGCAATGAGAGGAATGGCCTCTATTGGGGGTGGCGTAGCAACATCCATCTTCAGCTTTTCATGAGACTAAAGGATATGTATAGAAGAATTTGACCCCTGGGAGGACTCAGATCGGTTTGATGATGACTCGGCCCTATTGGATGACTCGACTTGATGAGAAAAAGAGGCTCTAAAAGAACCCTGAGCCTCCTCAGACCCATCATGTGGGACTTCCATTGCCACTTGGAAAGAGTCGACACTCTCAGCGACCGAGTCAGACATAGAATCACTAAGTTCTACAACTGGAGGACGAATGGTTGCAAGAGGGATGGGGTAGATAGGATGAAGAGGAAAGGCTTTAGTCCTACGCATGGCAGATTCTTCAGCCTTGTACTTTTTTATCTACCTGAAGCACCTCTCTCTGAGAGTGGGGTAATCTTCATCTAGCTCATATAGTTTCCTCAAAACCCAGAGGACGACCCTCAACTTGGTGAAAAGAATCAAAAAAGGCAAACAACTAAGGCTTTGACTGGGTTTGACTAAAAGATCTAAGGCAAGGTATATGAAAGGCTCGGATTAAGAACACTCAAGAGCAAAACAAGTGGTTCACTAGAGAAAATGATCGGTGAATCACCGGAGTGACCTAGCGAGAGTAAAACAAAGGGGAGAAACCCTAAAACAACCAATAAAACCTCAAACCCACTCTCTCAACTCCAAAATCAAATTTTTCAATCAAAAAGCACCTAACTATCACCAAACGCAATCATTGGGAAAGTGATAAACTCGCCAGAAAAGTAAAACAAATGCAAAAATTGCTAAAATGATGAAAGAGAATGAGGAAAGGCAAAGAGGAGTACCTGGAAAGTTTCCCTAGGCTGGAAACCACAGGAGAGTTAAGAAAATGGGAAAAAAATGCTTGGGAGGTGCAAGAGAGAGAGAGAGGGAGCTCTGGAATAGATGGCTCTAAAGGGAGAAAATGTAGCGCGTAAGTGAGGAAAGAGAAACAATTTTGGAATTAAACATTTTCAAATCCCCTAATGATGCAGTTCAACTCTCAATGCACCCATCATTAGGGCTTAAATTCCAAGGTAAACATATGCAGTAGCTGCTGCTTGGGGAACATACTAGGGCAAGGAATAAATGACAGGTGTCCCTCACTCGTACACATCAGCATGTCAGCATCTGACAAGTCATAGATGTACCATCTCTAGTGCAGCTTGACATTTTTACCCCTCGGTCTTCTACCTACACTGAAAACTAAGTGCTAGGGGTGATTGATATGCCAATATAAGACCTCATCTTGGCTCAATCCAAGCTCGACTCAAGCCGACCCCGCAAAGTGTGCTCCCTTGATCCATCTGCAACAACTATCTCGACTTCGTCCGAAGCTAAGCTGAGATCCTACACCACCTTAGGGGTCTATGCCCGGCCTCGTCCATCTCAAGAAGACGAGATAGGAATTGTCGAGCAACACCTCTCATCTTCGCCTAATGCATATCAGTTGAGACTACACTTAGTAAATATCAGTATACCATCTAGAGGAATGTTAGAGGTCTCGTACTTGGCCAGGACGACACCTCATTCCAACAGGACATGTTTAACATCTGGCAAGGTATGTGGAATGGAGCATGCATGGAAGAGTGCACGTGGGCTGCGAGCCCACGTGAGCAAAACGGTTACCACGGCATCATCCCCACATTGAAGAATATCTTATAAACATTACTTACATTCACAAGAGACATATGGCATAATATCATTGAACAGTTGGTGTTGTGCATGCCTCATGCATGACTGGGGTGCGTATGACACCATCCCAGCCATATAAATACGTGTCTTCTACATCATTATAGAGGATGGCATATTAATATCCTACTAAAACTCTGCCAAAACCATTATTAGTGAGAGAAAGCTTGAGTGCATGTATCCCAAGGCCATTAAAGCCCATATTTAGTGGATTTAACACACTCACACAATGAACGTAGGCCCTTCAAAGGATGAACCACTTATATCTGGTGTTTTCTTCCTCTTTTCCTCATCTATTTATATATTCTTATATTTGTTTATACTCCATTATTGTGCTAGTTTTAGCTCACTTATAATACTGATTTGGTGATGCTATTTCTGGTATCATCAGTTTGGCACTGTCTGTAGGAATGAGATAGCCATCTTCTTCCCTTCATTTGTAGCTACTCCGCTGGATTCTCTGGTGATGATCTAATCTCATCCTTATTTGATCTTGAACTACCATTGAAAGAGCTCTAGTTTGAGTTTCAGCTCATTTTATGCTTTTTTATTTCACTTCCAGCTCATCACTTGGTTTTTTTTATCATCAGAAGTTTTCAATGGCATCAGATCCTCCTACTATAAGTGGACCTAGTACCATCCAAGACCCACCTCAAACAGAAATGGTTGAGGTGGTGGTGGCCCTACATTCATTAGTAGATAGCCAACGGTAGATGCAGGCCACACTTGTTGCGTTTAGTCAAAACATTACGGTTAGACCTAACGGCACCAAAAATGAGATGATAAATCTGATCGCCAGGGAAGGTGTTCAAGATCCAGCGACCAGGGGACCACCCCAGTGTGACACCCCGCCTAATAAAATACCGGGCGATCACTCCTATATCAAATTAAAACAGGAGTCTCATGTGGTTCATTCTTAACATCACTGTCGAAAACCAATTAATTACTAATATCCTATTAGGCCGACGTCAAAATTTTAAATTAACTAATCTTTTTAACCAAACCATCCAAATAAAATAAGGACAACAGTTTATATGCAACAACTGAAATAAAATAAAGTAAAATAACCGAACACTCGGTCCAAATAATACAACCAAATCGAATTCCACACAAAAGGCGGTAAATGAATAAATGAGTACAGTTGGGCCATTAGCCCGAATATGACTACAATACCTCCTATCTAGATCTCAATGATGGAAGCGTCTACAATAAACCTGCTTGCATCCACAGCTGCTGCAGCAAACGTCTGACTCGAATGAATTATTACCCAGGCGTCCCTGTGTCTGGACACCTATATATATATATATATATAGCAAGAGAGGGGAAAAGTAGAGAAAATGGGTCAGAGGCCGATTGTTGAAAATATTTTAGCAAGTGCATAAAATCCATATTTTAAAATATGTCATTTCTCATATTTTAAACTGGTATCGCTCTCACATGAGATACACCTCACCCCTCTTCTAACAGTGCACAACTAGCGCATACCATTTTAGACAACCTAGTTAAGCTACCCTACCTAACTAATGTAATTACCCATCTTCTAATAAACCTCATCGATTCGGGTACTAAGGACTAAACTTCTCCCCATTCCCAACATTACGTTACGTTCGTGCGTGGGGTGTCTCGCGAAGCGAAATCCAAACAAGGAACCCCCCCGATACACTACTACGTGACAATGTTGATCACCGGGATCCTTTAGGCCTTCAGTACATAACATATTTATACCATCTCGTATTTATTAATAGTTCTCATTAGAACCTATTATTCGCATTCATATAAATCCGGATATAAATCTACCGGAAGTAATATCACACTTTATTCATTCTTTTCACTTTATACAAGGTTAGGTTATATGATATCTCATCTCATATATATCAACAGTATACTATACGCAACAAGTATATTAATCATCCACCGAACTATAATATAAGTGGCTTAGTCATTCTCATTTACTAAGCATCCGTGAATTATCTCAAGTACACATATATGTTAATCGCAATACATATATAGATTTTTAGCACCCCTAGCCTCAGCTGCGGTGCACTCATACTCTGCTATCCAATCCAAGTACATCTCGTACAAAAAGGATTACCCGTTCCACATCACTCAGGAACTGTAACAATACAAATCACACGTATTGGAGGTGAACATAGTTCACGTACCTACGGGTCACGCACATACCTACGCTCCCATAAGCAGCGGACTTATCAACTCACAAATAAGCCTTTCGCAGCCCTATGTTCTTGAGGTACCAAATCTAAAATTCCCCCGAAGGCAACACAGGATAAGATTGTCCTCTTTCGAACGTCAACCTCCCGTGATAGCAAGTATGGTAGGTATGTCATACACATAATAAAAAAAATCATATAGGTACACATTCCACCTATATACATATATCATCAATTTGGTATTCACACAACCATATTATAATTATAGGTATTTCTCTCAACTATACATAATTCCCCATAGGTAATTATTTAACCCATGTATATAATAACATTCGAGCATACGCACAACCCGTATAATAAATTTCCCACGTAGTATATTTATCTCTCGATTATCCTACGCATTAATCAATTTTAACTAATCCTCAATACATCATTTCCGATATTTTCTCACCGCACGATGACAATACCAACGACACCGATATATATTATTTATCTATTCTCAATCTTTTATGGCTATAATCTCCAAACTCTCGTAACGATAGCCAATAACCTTGAATATTCTCATTCACAATAATACAAGCCGTCACACAATTAAAACACTACCCCAATACATGTTCCCTTATTTAACATTCAAATCACACTTAAATACCCCTTTAAGTATTTTTCCTCACGAACACCCCTATTTGGGTAAATCTTGGATTTTACTTTCAACTAACCCAAGGTACACGCCTTACTAAAAAAAATATTTAGAAGTCCCCACACTATTTTTAGGAACCCCAAATATTTATCTTCAAATAATTCTAGCCTTTATTTTTCCAATTTCCGAGTGCATTTCCGAGTTGGTGATATCACCCCGGAACTTCCATCTTGTAAAAATCATAACAATTCGAAGAAAAATCAGAAAAATACGCGGTCGGAGCCCACGTGACCGTATCGAAATTATCTACAACTTTTGTGTTTTGACTGAGAGCTGAATCAGTTGTCTTCCTGTCCGAAACAGCCCGGAAGTGGGCTGGTCACTATTCACCTTCTTCTCCAAAAATCCAAACCTCCATTAAAACACATCCAAGCTTTTTATCTCCTCTCTCATCATCATTCAACCTCAAATAACCATAAATACACACATTCAAAGGGTTCCAATCATCCTAGAACCCAGATCCAACAATTAATTTCAATTAATTTCAAGTTTCTCAAATTGGGTATTAATCGAGTTATATCCGTTTTAATCTTTCGAAAACCCCTTTGATCCACGAAATTTCAACCCAAAAATCTTTAGTTTTATACCAACTACAATATGAGAAATTAACACACTAAATCAATATGCAAGTTAAACACTTGCCTTGTGGAATAAATCCGACGTTCTCGAGTCGAATCCCGCGAATTTGGCCGGATTTTCCTTCTCTTCTTCTTCTTTTTTTTCTTCTTCTTCTTCTCTTCCTTATCTCTACTCTCTTCTCTCTCTTAGGGCAGAAATGAAAGGGAAAGGGGGCTGCTTAAGTCTTTAAACCCGAAATTGGGTAAATGCCCAATTGTTAAATGACTCGTGTACCCGTTTACGAGCCCCTACTAGTCCAAAAATGTCCGGAACCCAAATACTACCCCCGGGTAGTCTATTTTGACTATCTCGGACATTCCGAACCTAATGGCGCAGTCGAAATCTCCATCCGAGATACTTAACTAAAATTCATTAATTTTGCCCCAACATGTTCAATATGCGTATTTTCCAATTTAAAATATTTTCTTTGTCGCTTTACCCAACTTGCGACATGTAATTAAAAATAATCCATGTAAATATTAATCTGGCACTTACAAACTAATATTTACTATTTACTTTATATTCTGAATTTATTCAATTTCACTCATAAATTCCATAATTACTATTCACAGTAATTCCTCAATTTACCAAATTACGCCCACCTTTAAAAGTACGGGGTATTACACCCAGGCCCCACTCAAATATCTTCATCCTTAATAAAGGCATAGGGACATGACTGACCCTAAGCGTTTATACCTGGGGAGGCCAAGTTAGAAGCACCTGAATGATGAGGATGAACAGTATGATGATGAGGATGACAAAGAGTTTTTGGAGCCTTATCAAATTTCTAGATGCACTGTGCGACTAATTCAGCCCAGCCGAGGATGTAGTGACAGGCCGAGCTAAGAGTATAGGACAATGGCATCAGCTTTGGACAGACTAAGCAGAGGGTCGACCTTTGATAGACTAGCCCCAGTGGCAGATGACTTAAGGAATTACCTTTCTAGATCTCGAAGTATCACTAGTTTTTGTATAAATGAAAGATGTGATAACCATAGACCTCTTAGAGGATGAGATAAGGAACAACGAGAGGTTAATAGCTGACAGAGGATAGTTTCTAGATAGCCCTCAGTTCGACGAGCTGATAGAGAAGGGGATGGAAAGAACGTGGCCTAGGATGAGATTATAGCTGCGATCGCAAGGCCCTAAAATGATTTCATTCAGATACTGGAGGATAAAATAGGGGACATACGGAAGAGCCGAGACCCTTTGCATAGGGGATATAGTGAGGTCTCCCCTTTTGTGGCCAAGATCGTGAGTTATCCAACCCTGACTAAATTTAAACCGTCGGTAGTCACACCCAAGTGTGATGGGAGCACTAATCCAGTCCACTATGTGGAGATGTACCAATCGGTTACTGATAATTACTCCTTCTCAGACGAGATGAGGTGTTAGGCCTTCTCAAGCACACTAATCGGAGCGGCTCATGTATGGTTCACCTATTTCCCTAAAAACTCAATTGAGAATTTCAAACATCCTGCAGAGAGGTTTATACATAATTTCTTCTTCGGAGTAAGGCCCTAAAAGAAGATGACCCACCTGCTGTATATGAAGTAGGGAAAGGATAAAAGTCTGAAAGAGTACATAGTGAGGTTCAATAAGGAGAAATTGGAGGTTAAATATTACGAAGAGAGTATTGTCATAACCACCCTGATGAGAGGTGTGCGAAAAGGAAAGCTACTTTGGAAGCTTACTGAAGATCCTCCAAAGTCAATGGCCTAACCCCTGGATACGGACGGGAAGGTCATGAATGCGAAGGAGGTAATGGCTGCCAAAGGCAAAGATGAGAAGGGAACTAGCAGCGGGGGTAAGTTCAATAAAAAGAATAAATATGGAAAAAAGAGGTCAGCAAACGATAAGTTCGATGACTATACCCCTCTGACTGTCAGTTATGAGCACATTTTGAATGAGATCAAGAATTATTGGTCTTTAAAGTGGCCTAAAAAGCTGAAAGCTCCTCCTCACAAGAAGAATTAGAACATGTGGTGTGAATTTCACCAAAACCACGGCCATACGACTGATAAGTGTTTTTCTCTCAAGGACAAGATTAAGGGAATACTAAAAGCTGTCAAGCTGAGAAAGTATGTTGACAAGGGAATTTCAATGGGTGATCGAGACGACACCCAGAACAGGAGGAATGACAAGTGTAAGACTGATGCTCCAGTCAATCGGGATGAGGATGACTCGGACGATGATGATGAAGCTGACCTCGACTTTTCACCTCCAATCACCGATCCTAAGGGTCGGCTCTACACAATCTCTCTTGGGGTTAAGATGATCTGTGGATGACTTGCTGGAGGGGTAAAGGAGATCGCTGACAGAAAGGATTATGGGGAGAGCTTAAGGAGACTTTGGGAGAAGAGGAACAAGGATCGTTGCATAGAGAATCGTTATTCAAACTTTAAAATAAGAAATCTCTTGATATATCACATGTTAATTTGTAACTTATTTATAATTCCATGTTGTGTTTAACTCTGGATTTCAAACAATTATTTAGTACTGAATCTGATTATTTAAATCGTGGCTATTTATTATGTTAATTATGATTAATATTAATTAACTCTGCATTGAATACTTGTACTTTTGGAGAGAAATCTTAATTAAATGATTTTCATATATGATTATTGACGCGACTAAGAATTTATCTCAAAAGTGCGTTTTACTCTAATCTCAAGTGCAAGCCTTTCGCTCAAGTAGTAACCCGGTAAGTCGGGATCGTATCCACAAGGATCGAGATTGCCAAATAGTAAAAAGAAAAATTATTAAATCTTGAAATGATTTCTTAAAAGAAACAAAAAGATGATTAGTGATTGGGAAAATTTCTAGTGAAATAAAAATTTACTTAAGAAAAACAACCTGAAAATTGCAAAAAAATTTAGATCTGACAAATGGGAGAAAATAGGGTAGGGTACAATCCCTCAATCCTTAACAAATTACTGTATAGAATACTAGAATTGTAAATTAAAATTATTGACTAGATCCGGTCTTTATAAATTCTAAGCATTACATATATGAGGGATCTAGCCCGCATCATATGAAATCAAAGATAGATATAAAGCGGTGAATGATAACTTATACTCGCAAAGCGTTCTTAAACATCTCAAGTACCTAGGGCAAGATAGATTAAAAGATTAACAATGTTTGTATGAGTTTCTTTCACGATTCAATCAATATTTTAATTTCACCTCTATTTTCTGCATAAATAATTTGCCTTGGATTGAGTTCATGTACCCCAACCCTTGGGAATTTAGCTACTCATGATTTGATTAAAGAAAAAATTCATACACAAAATTATGGATCTACAAGACATTGGAAATAATTTGCAAAGAATCAAACAATAGAATGAAATGAGTTTACTGGAATTCAGCAACAAGAAAGTAATTGGAAGCCCGAAATCCTTACAACCTAAAGTTCATGAAAGAAATTGAAAACTTCTGAATTACTCTCTCAAAAACTAACCCTAGAATTCCCTAGCTACTCCTAACCTAGCCTCCTCCAAATGATGTAGGGCATGGGCTTTTATTGCACAAAGAATCGAAATTGACAGCTCAATTTGCTTGTGGCACGAGTTTTTACCATCTAGTACGCCAAAAATCTACATAATTAATGCCAGGAATTCGCACCGCCGGACCGGTCCGAATTATCCTCGGATCGGTCCGATATCCACCGGATCGGTTCTTTTATTCCTACCGGATCGGTCCGATTTTCTTCTACTTTGACTTTTTCCTTGCAACTTTGACTACCCATATCTTTTGATCTAGAACTCCGATTTGGGCGCTGTTTCTTCCTATGCTCTTGTGAACTCATGCTCTTCAACTTCACTTTTGGTGTCACCTTCGTTTTTTTAGCGAAACTTTACTCTTTTGCCCTTTACTTTTCTTCTGATTTTCTTCTTTTCCTTTCTTGCATTCCGTTCCTGAAAACTTCATCACAATTACACAAAAACTAGGGAATATTGTTAAAAACAGACAATAGAGTGATATGGACTAAAAATGATTCAATTACCTTGTTCGAGATATTAAAATCACCAAATTAAGGAGCTAAATTCAGAAGAATTTACGCTTGGTCAATTATGTGATTAGAACTCATGTTTTAGGATTTAATTTAGTTTATAAGTTGAATCCCCATGTTAATTTGGCGATTGGATCTGGAATTATAGGAGTAATATAGCTTCATTCATGTTGATGACAAATTTGGTTTAAATTTTTGAACTTTGAAGAATTTTATCTTAATTGATGTTATAGATCTTGAATAATTATTGGGAATCGTTTAGGATCATAAACCCATACTTAGTTTCAATTATGATGATGTTTGGGTTGTTGGATTGGAGCTTGAAACTCATTAATGGAGGTTTGGGTACAAAATCACATTTTCTAGTTAAAGGAGATGCATAAGGCCATACTCATTTGAACGAGATGGATGGTCGCGTTCAAATAAGGTTAGAAGTCATTCGAATGACTTTGGTGGACAGCGGCAGATTGGCTTATAAGTTCGATTTTGGCATTTTGGTGGAATAAATTATTTCTGGGAATTTTGTATTCTATATAATTTTATATGAGATTTAAACTAGATAATTATGGTAAGAGACTTCAATATAGGTTTCGAGTATAATGAACCTTATTTTAGTTAGTACAATCTGAAGTTTGGGGAATGGGACAGTTGGAGTAGACGTGTGAGCTAGCGATATCCTATAATTGTATACATATATTGTGATATATATATGTGTGTGTGTGTGTGTGTGTGTGTGTGTGTGTGAATATACCATAACTCGTTCGATCGGGATTGCTTGAGAGGTTATGACCGGGTACCACACACCTGGTTGGTTACATAAGTCGTTATGTTTGACCACGCATTCAAGATAGTCACCGCTTAGCACCTAGAGAAAGTAGGTGGACTTGATCCATCAAACAAGTATGGGTATGGGACTAGATGATGGTGCGACTGCGAAGTGATCTCCCTGTTCTTATTTGAGTATTTTCTTGAGTTTGTTAGGTGAGGGACTCCTACGGACTTACTAATAAAGGCATGCCCAAAAGTAATGGCATTCATGTGAGTACATTGTGATTACATCGTGTAGTTAGTTACATCCATATTGCATTTATTACCGATTACTTACTCACTTAGTCTATAAACAAAGACTTATAGTGTAACTTATGTCTTGGGTTAAGACATGCTCGTAATATTTCACTTAGGTGAAGGTGGGGTATTTATTACATGTGAGAGGCGACAAGGTGGCATGTTTATTGTAAATGGGTCGCATGATTATACTATTAATATTGAAGATATTTCTTGCAACTTTCGGGCTCTAACTCAAATTATATGAAACTATTTTCAAGCATTCATAGACAAGATCCGCAAGGCTGAGGAGAGTTCAGACTTGTAACTCCTTTCGATTAGTAGCTTTAGTTCCTTGATTCTAGTTTAGATTGATACTCTTTTCATATTTTAGTTTAATTTTTATTTCAAAGATTGTATGGACCTTAAGTCCTAGTATTTATTTCAGTTAGTAATTTTGAGAGTGGAGTTTATTCAAACTATTTATTATTGGATGTTTTGATATATTATTATTCGGAGCTATGTATTATTTTTGTTATCATATGTTGTGATTGGTTTAAATTCACTCATTTATTTATTATTTGACGATGAGATAGACATAAATTGTTTGACAAACTTTATCTTCGACTGTGTGTATATTTGTGCGCGAGTGTATGTGTATATTTGTTTACGTGTGTGTTCATATCTATGTGTATATGTGTGAATGTGTGTATATATTTATATACATGTATGTGTGTGTGTGTGTGTGTGTGTGAGAGAGAGAGATAGAGTATACATATGTGCAATTTTGTATGTGTGTGTACGTGTGATTTAATAGAATAGAGAGAAAGAAGCAAAGAGTGTTCCTAATGTTATTTTTTGGCTACTTGGGAATATTTTTTGTGTTTTGTAATTGATATGAACTGTAAATATTTATTTAGAGTATGAAAATTTTCCTTTTAACTCAAAAAGTAAATGTTTACACTCTAAGTAGATATTTACTAAGAAGAGAAAAAGATAAAGATAAAGTGGAGAATAAGAATTTTTCCAAGAATGTAGTTAGTGTTAGTTTGTTGTGATAGTAAATATTTAATTTTACTTATATTTTTTTATGTTAGTAAACACTTACACTCACATTAAATATTTACTATGCGTGTTTGGTGTGTATGTGCATTCGGTGTATATATGTGTGTGTTCAGATGAGAGAGAGACATATTGGTGAATGCATATGTGTGTGTGTGTGTGTGTGTGTGTGTATGTGTGTGTGTGTGTGTGTGTTATGTTGGGTCTTGTAGTGTGGTGTGCATGTAAAAGCATTCTGAGTAAATATTTACTTTACAATGTAAATATTTACTCCACCTGAGAGTGAATATATACACTATAAAGTAGATATTTAGTAAGAATGAGAAAAACATGAAGAAAATAAGAACAAGTAGAAAAGGAATATATTAATAGGTATGATGCAAATCATAATATTTCGTGATAACAAATATTAACACTAAAATAAATATTTATTATTAGTGAACTTATGTTGTGATAGTATATATTTACACTTACAGTAATTACTCATTATGAATGGATTATATTGTGATAATAAACAGTTACACTCACAATAAATATTAACGTGAGTTTTTTACCAACTATTTTAAGAATGCGATTTGATATACAAAAGTACACACACTTTTTAAACAAAACAAATCTGTTAATGATCATATAGTAGGCTGGTGGATTGTATGAGGGATAGATGTTCCGGTTCACTGCTCCATAAATTTTTCTAGTTGTAACATGATGGAGGTATGTTATTTTAATACGATTTTATGTCCCGCATAATGAATATATGTTATTATCATGAAGATCCAAGATCATTTTACTAAGAACAATTATATGTGAGAATTTTATCAATAATGTATTCTTGATTAATATTATGGTGCTCTTGAAAATGGTTTGTAAACACAAATTAAAGAACACGTAATTAACAGTTTTATATGGATACATAAATTTAACGTATGAATATGAAATTCTATATGTCATTTGTTCTTTAATAATACAAACATTATGTATTATACATTTAACGTTGGGATCTTAGATCAATATGACTATCACATACAATTATTATAAGGAATACAAAATGATATTATAATGACATACCTTCATCATGTCACAAATAAAAATATTGACGGAGCAATCGACTTTAGCGATGTCGGGTCGGACTAAATATCGGACCACGACTTCTTCTTGTATATGGCAAGAACATACTCCAATTTTAGCACAATTAAACAGTTGGATCTTCTTTTATAGCCAAAATAGTATTCTGAAAATAAACACAAATTTGAGTCGTTGGATTTCTCTCCCTTATCTTATGATTTTATTATGTTGTCTTTTCATATGTCTAAATGATGGATAGTCAGACACTTATTTATAGGAAGGGATAGGACACAAATGTCCAATAGTCACGTAATCTTAACGGTCCATCAAGGTAGATAACCAAGAGTCATTTTGACTCTTGGTATTTAGAGTACCCTTTCATTAACCAAAGTGACTCTTGGTATTCAGAACATAGCTTCACCTTTTATAGGGCAACAACGTACTCCAATTTCAATACATTCCAATGATTAGATCTCCTTATATAGCCAAAACACTGTTTCGAAATTTACTCTCCTTGAGAATTTAGATTTCTATCCCTTTCCTTTACGTTGTCTTTTTAAAGTGCCTGAATGATGGAGATCAGCCACTTATTTCTAGGCAGGGACGTTACCTAAATCACCAATAGTCACTTAATATCAATCGTCCATCAAGGTAGATGCCCAAGAGTCCTTTTGATTATTGGTATTTGGAGTACCCTTTCATTAACCAAAGTGACTCTTAATATTAATATAATTATGGAGCACATAATGGAGAATTATTTTAAATATAAATTAAAGAAAACGTAATTAACAGTTTTATAAGGATATATAAATTTAACGTATGAATATTTAATTCTATATGTTATTTGTTCTTTAATAATACAAATGTTATGTATTATACATTTATTGTTAGGATCTTAGTTGAAAATGATTATCACATACAATTATTATGAGGAATACAAAATGATATTATAATAACATACCTCCATCATGTCACAAATGGAAAGATTAACGGAGCAATCGACCATAGCAATGTCCGATCGGACTGAATTTCAGACCACGATTTCCTCTTGTACATGACAAGAACGTACTCCAATTTCAGATCTTTCCAACGGTTGGATCTTCGTTTATAACCAAATTAGTCTATTGAAAATTAACATAAACTTGAGTCTTTGGATTTATCTACATTATCCTATAATTACATTATGATGTCTTTTCATGTATTTGAATAATGGAAAATCGGTTACTTATTTATAGGTAGGGACAGGACCCAAATCTCCAACAGTCACTTAATCTTAATCGTCCATCAAGGTTAATAACCAAGAGTCTTTTTGACTCTTGGTATCTTGAGTACCCTTTCATTAACCAAATTGACTCTTAGTATTAATATAATTATGGAGCACATTATGTAGAATTATTTTTTAAATAATTGTAACATTCTCCCACTTGGTCCATAATTATCATTTGGCACGCAATAATCTTTGAGTCATCCTTAAATGATTTTTTTCATAAACACCTTAATCAAATAAACCATTAATGCGAGTCATGGTGCTCACATACTAATTCAAGATCATGATCACTTCCATGTACCACAACATTAATAATTCATCCAACAAGGTCTATAATCGGGTTATTCAATAATGGTCCAATAATGTCTTATATAAAAAATTATTTCGGTCACATTCATCAACTCATGTGCATGTAAACTTATATTGCAAGATATATATTGAAATATTCAGAATACACTTTCATCAATATAAAGTATAGTGACAAAATATAAGCACCAAACAATCCACTAACACTTATACTTAAATGGCTACATGCAAGACTCATATCTTAAGCATGTTTCATGAATGTTCTTTTGTGATAGCCCATTTATTAGTGGATATGCTATGCTAACATTCATACTAATGTGTTCAACTGACACTTGTTGTTTCTGAACTTCTTCATTCACATATAGATATTATATTCTAATGTGCCTAGGTTCTTTATAATACCTATGAGTTCTTCATAACGAAGATTGCAACGGCATTATCATATTATTTCGGCAACTTGGTAATAGTATCGACAACTCCAAGTCCCAAAATAAATTTTCCGCGGCATAATCCATAAATTTTAGCCCCCCCAAAGCATGCTACATACAATATTTAATTGTATCTCACTCTTCCATAATATTGGTCACTAGGCCAAAACAAACATATTTAATCAAGAGAGAACAATTATCATAAGTGTGAGCATATAATATTTTAATCATTTCATTACTTCATACTCTTCAACTATTTTATTTCTCTAATTTATCATTCATGACTAAGAGAAATTTAAGAAATATATAAATTTGCTCCCAATGACTTCAACGTATATATATACTAAATCCAAATGCATAAGATATTCTTAAAATACCATTGATGGGAACCTTACATAAGTTTATATAGTGATTTCTCAAGACCAAACATGATGTTAATTGTAATTAAATGAATAAAGTTAAATTGTAGTCAAATATTTTATATGTAAAAGAAAAAGGTTATAAATGAACCTTCTCACCTTTATGTGTAATGAGAAAATGGTTATAAATGAACCTTCTCACCTTTTCTAAGGACGTAAAATTCTTATGAGATGAGTAACTCATTATGATAAGAGTTACATTTAGTGTATGTGAAAACTATTATGATTACGATATTTTACACATGTTATAAAGAAATGATTGTATAAACTTAAATAAGTTTCCCACTTATGGTATTTTTAGAAGTAATACCATTATATTTTCATATCATTGTATATTCAATTTATACAACTTATGATCAGTGGGAGTAATTTTATATATTCAATTTATTATAAAGTAGATAAACAAAATGTTACATGAATGTTATATATGTAATGGATGAAGTTATGAGATACTAAAAGATTATATTCTCACATTAAAGTTGACAGTTCATTTTTAGACGACCAGTTATTACAACTTAGATTTACTGGTTTTATAAAAAGTATGAATTTCACTCTTATCTACTTATATTTATTTTGGTTTAACGACCAATATAATGGACTGCAACACAATCCATTGACTATTATGGAAATCTGAATCTGTAGCATGCTTTGATGCTACAACTTATTGATTATGGAACCGTAATTTAAATTTCGGGACTTGGAGTTATCAAAATTCTTACCATGTCACTAAAATATTATGATAATGTCGTTGCAATCTTCTTTATTAAGATACATTAGGTATTATGTGAGTAACTAAGCACATTGAATGTAAATACCTTTTAAAGGAGAAATTATGAAACAAGTGTCATTTAACACATTTGTACAAGTGTTAATATGGAAAATCCACATGATTGGACTATCATGAAAGACATTAATGAAGCATTCTCTTATACCACATGTAAAACCATTTTTAAGAACACCATAATATTAATCATTAATAAATTAATGATTAAATTTTCACATACAATTGCTTTTAAATAAAGTATCTTGAATCTTCATGATAATCACATATAATTAATTATGCAGAATATAAATGGTATTAAAATAACATACCTCTATCATGTCACAACTAGAAAGATTGATGGAACAGTCAATCTTAAAGATGTCAGATAGAGCAGAATTTCGAAATATGGCTTCACCTTTTATATGGCAAGAACATACTCCAATTTCAATGCATTCTAACAGTTAGATATCATTATATAGCCAAAACACTATTTCAAAATTTACTCTCTCCTTGAGAATTTAGATTTCTCTCCCTTTCCTTTATGTTGTCATTTTAGAGTGCCTAAAGACTTCTCGACTGTAAACCCAAACACATGAATGGGGTAGAACCTTGACAGTGAAACCTATTGATCAATACCAAATAATACATAACATGAATATTAGAACAACCATAAACAAAGAAAGCAGCCCCGTGGTGGAAAAATACATAATATTTGGAAAAATCGTAATTTTTGCCAAAAATATTAAGTTAACACCACACGGATGTAGAGAATTACTCCAGGATCTCAAAATAATTTGCGAAATTCAAAAATCAATTTTCTAAAGTGAGCTATTAACGTCAACATTATTATCAAAAACAACAAAAACGTAATTTTAAGGGTCTAAACGATGTCAAAATATATAAAAGTAAGGCGGTGCCCATTGTTAACAATAGGTTTTATTTATTTCGACGTTTTCGGTTGACCATTTGATCTTCGTAAAATTCTGAGCAAGTTATGACCTTTCATTTCAACTAGTGGCGACAGAAGAAAAACGTCACTGAAAGACTTAGACATACTTTAAGCGCATATTTAATGACAAAAAATTAAAATGTCGCAGAAAATCTCAGGCACACAAAAATAATTTAATCAGATTCAATGATTCATGTTTTCCATTTACTATTATTCGTGTAATATCTCATGAAAATTCCTTGTCTATTTGATTTTCACATCAAGTCTAGTTTTTCGTGAATTTCAAATTAAGAAATAGACAATTATATAATTTTTCATGTATTACGGGTATTTTACACTTATCTCTAATATTTATATAATGTAAGGATTGGTGTTCGTTAAAGTACTCCATTCCATAATAGATCAATATTGAACTAATGTGTTCATATCATGCATAATTTAGTTGTTTACCGATCCATGTATGATATTGAATGCTAAGATATATGATGTTGCACACATATTATTGTTTATTATTTTATTATGATTTGGTAGCCTACAAGTCCAATTACAATTACTGAGCAAAAATTAAGTGGTGATATATATTTTGGGAAGGCAATAATGGTCATCAAATGCAATTGTCATTGTTTCTTTCATCATGATATCACCAATTAAGTTAATGAAACCCAAACATGAATAATTTAGTTCATTGCTCATGGGATAATTAATGAACGTAAGTGGAAAATTTATTGACTTGTGTATGTAAGTCTTCACTTAATGTAATATTCATATTATGAAAGGTTTAACAGTCACCACAGTGAACCAACTATAATGAGCATGAATATAAAATGTAAAGATGATAGCAGTAGTAAACTGTGATGTTTATAATTGTGGAGTATATTGAGTTTGATCATCAATCCAGATTAATTTTACAAGTAGTTGATTTTGATTGATTGAATGAACTCTATATATCATATACATTATTCAAGTATATATCATGTATATTTAATAATCAAGTATCTACAAGCATCACATTATTGCTAATCAATGGTTACTAATGAGAAAAATAAAATGCACAATAGGTATTAGAGAGAGATTAATGTATGTGTTGTCAAATCAAAGCATAAATGTAGTGAGAAATTTATCTCATACCATTAACATGTTATGGTCTGATTTTGTTTTCTCGATTATTATCTTGGATTTATTTTTAGCCCACTATTGATGATCAATATTATGTGGAACATTCCATATAAAGTTTGAAGAAAATAAATAAATTAAGTTTGTTTACATGTTGCACACTTGGACTAATAATGATAGAGATAATATGTATCTTTTATGGTTTGAAACGAGTTTTTATCTTAGTAGAGTTTGCAAGTTAAACTTACTGTGTTACAAAAAGTATTTACTTTTGATGCAAGGTTTGTTTACAAAATAAACTAGAAATGTAAATAAGATTCCTTCTCTTTTATTCTTGGGGAATAAAGCCATTTATTTTCATAAACCCTCAATCTTTCCAATTTTTTTCAAAAATAATTGTCTAGACTTGATTGCGAAGGATATTTTTTTAAAGCATCATTCAGTTCTTCTCAAAGGTTATGGTATTCCTTCGATGTTTTGTACAAAATAAAGTTTGGATATATTTCTTTCAAATATTGTTTTGATCCCGCATCATAATCATAGTATTATTGATTAAACTATTTAATATTCTACCAAATTAAATCTAGACTCCCTTTCATATTTTTATGGACAAGATTTTTATAATATCTCTTATGAATCTTGATAGTCAGGTTATGCCCATAAGGTATTACAATATCTACTATATATATGATATATGCGGTCTAAGTGGAAGATTTTCCCATAAAGTGTACGTACATAGATCATATAATCACCATTGACATGTACTTAGTGTATTATATAAATCCAAATGTCAAATTCATTATGAAAGGTGAAATTAATGGGAGTAGCAAATCATGAATATGCTTATAAAGGAAGGGAGGGTACTTATCCCATCACCGATAACTTTCTTTAATACTTGTTCTTTTAGTTGATGGATTGTTTAAACGATAAAGAACAAATAAATGATCAACCACTAAATCATAGTATTGTCGCTGTGAGACAAATGTAGATAAAATCATAAGGAATAGTATTAAGAAGATCCTAAATGGAGTCTATCATTTTAAATGATTATGTGGTGTACTTATATGAATATTAATATGGCATAAGGATAAATAAATATTTGGTTATATTTTCACAAATCATAAGAAGTAAAATTGCTCGACTACAAGATCTCATTGAATTACATTTAAGTTGAGTATAAAGAGGTCATCAAGACCAAACACATTGTTAATTGTAATTGACTGAATAATGTTAAATTATAGTCAAATATTTTGTGTGCAATGAGAAAAGGGTTATAAATGAATCTTCTCACCTTTATGTGTAATGAGAAAAAGGTTATAAATCAACCTTCTTACCTTTTCCAAGGACGTCACTTTTTTCAAGGGCGTAAAATTCTTATGAGATGAGTAAGTCCTTACAATGAGAGTTACATTTAGTGTATGTGACAATTAGTATACTTATCATATTATACAATCATTTCTTTATAACATGTGTAAAATATCACAATTATAATAGTTTTCACATACACTAATTGTAACTCTTATCATAATGAGTTACTCATCTCATAAGAATTTTACGTCCTTGAAAAGTGACGTCCTTAGAAAATGTGAGAAGGTTCACTTATAACCATTTTCTCATTACGTGTGAAATATGTAGCTATAACTTTATTCATTTAATTACAATTAACACCGTGTTTGGTCTTGATGACATAGATCATATGATCATCATTTACATATACTTGTTGCATTAAAGAAAATCGAATGTCAAGTTCATTATGAATGGTGAAATTAGTGGGAGTTGAAAATTATTAACTATGGTTATAAAGGAAGGTAGGGTACTTATCCCATTAACGATAACTTTCTCGAATACTTGTTCTTTTAGTTGTTGGATTGTTTAAACAACAAAGAATAAATAAATGATCAACCACTAAATTATGGTATTCTCAGTGTGAGACAAATGTAGATAAAATCATCAGGAATAGTATTAAGAAGATCCTAAATGGAGTCTACTATTCTAAATGATTATGTGGTATATCTACATGAATATGAATTCAACATAAGGATAGATAAATGTTTTGTTTTGTTTTCATAAATCATAAGAATTAAATTTACTAGACTATGAGATCTCATTTAATTATATTTAAGTTGAGTATGAAGAGATCATCAAGACCAAACACGATGTTAATTATAATTAAATTGATAAAGTTAAATTGTAGTCAAATAATTTATGCGTAATGAAAAAAAGTTATAAATGAACCTTCTCACCTTTTCCAGGGACGTCACTTTTTTCAAGGACGTAAAATTCCTATGAGATGAGTAACTCATTATGATGAGAGCTATATTTAGTGTATGTGAAAACTATTATGCTTAAGATATTTTACAGTTATAAAGAAATGATTCTATAAACTTAAATAAGTTTTCCACCTATGGTATTTTTAGAAGTAATACCATTATATTTTCTAATCATTGTAAACTCTATTTATACAACTTATTATAGGTGGGAGTAAGTTTATATATTCAATTTATTGAAAAGTAGAGAAACAAAATGTTAACTGAATTTTTAATATGTAATGGATGAAGTTATGAGATACTAAGAGATTATATGCTCACATTAAAGTTGAATGTTCATTTTTGGATGATCGGTTATTACAACTAAGATTTATTGGTTTTATGGAAAATATGAAGTTCACTCTTATATACTAATGTTTATTTTGATTTGGCGACTAATATAATGAAGGAGTGCAACAAAATCCATTGACTATTCTAGAAATCTGAATCTGTAGCATGCTTTGATGCTACAACTTATTAATTATGACAACGTAATTTAAATTTCGGGACTTGAATTTATCGACACTATTACCCTGCTGCTGAAATATTATGATACTATCGTTGCAATCTTCCTTATTAAGATACATTAGCTATTATGTGACTACCTAAGCACATTGAATGTAAATACCTTTTAAAGAAAAATATTTGAAAACAAGTGTCATTTAACACATTTGTACAAGTGTTAACATGGAAAATTCACATGATTGGGCAATCATGAAAGACATTAATGAAGCATGCTTAAGATACGAGTCTTCAGTATAGTCGATAGAATCTTGATGTGGTGGATTTTTTAGTGCTTATTTTGACACTACCATATGATATCATACAGTGTTTCAGAATCATTTATTTATTTCATTATTGTACACATGTATGTGATTGAACGAATGTGACAAAAGTAGTCTTTTACAAAGTCATTATTGGACCATTAATGAATAACTTTATTTATAGACCTTATTGCATGAGTTGTTAATGTTGTGGTACATGGAAGCGATCATGCTCTTGAATTAGTATGTGAGCGACATGATCCTCATTAATGAGTTGTTTGATTAAGGTGTTTTTGGAAAATATTTCAAGTATTACTCAATGATTATTGCACACTTTATGACACTTATGGATCAAATGCGAGACTGTTAGAATTATTATAAAAAATTCTCCATTATGTGCTCCATAATTATATTAATACTAAGTGTCACTTTGGTTATTAAAAGGGTACTATAAATATCAAGAGTCAAAATGACTCTTGGGTATCTACCTTGTGTAATACCCCGAAATTTGAAATGACTTTTAAAATGGGTTATATTTTAAGTTAATGGATTAATTGGATTTTATTATAAATTAATTCATTTGGGTTTTATCCGAATTGTGGATATTACAATGAATGATTCTGGATATTGCTTAATGATATTTAGGCAATATATGAATGTGATGTTATTGATATTGCTGTGAGTTATTGATTCAGTAATTTAAATTTTTACTCAGACGCGGTATGGGACGTGTCAGGACTAATTTGTTAGATTAAATAAGAAACTTATTTTTACATCAACCTTATAGTCATTTCGAATGCGTCGTTGCATCCGAAAGGGTTTAAATAGTCAGAAAATTCTATTTGGATATTGGTTTTGGGTCTCGGGTCATTTGGAAATGAAAAGACAACCAAAAAGGGCATTTTGGTCATTTTTACAAGGGGGATGAATAGTGATTTTGGATTTTGTCTTATTATAAGTATTTGGATATTAATTGTACGTGGTTTCATTCATCTCTTCTGCACAAAATTGAAAGGTCATCTTTTGAGAGAGAGTGAAAGAGTGCTTGGGATAAGAGAAGCTTGCTTGGAAAGGAGGAGAACCAAGGGTCAAAGGTCACCACCACCAACCACCACCGGAAGTGGCCGAAGAAGGGGAGAACCACCTGTGTTATACAACTCCAAAGGATCAGATCTTCATTAGAGGCAAGTATTTGATGATTGCAATCTAAGTTTGTATATTGTCCATGTTAGGATAGTTATAAAAAGATAAGATTTTTCATGTTTGGAAGATAAAGATAGAGTTGTTGATTGATTTCTGGAAAATAAAAATATATAGGATTCAACTCATGTTGTAGATAGATAGTAATCCATGAAATAATCATTAAGTTGAATAAATTCTGAGAATCATTGTTGTGTTATTAAAGATATCATATTTATAATTTTCTGGAAAAACAGGATAAATATATGCTTTTAATCCAAACTCTTGATGATTCTAGGATGTTTAGAGCATTAGAAATCATTCACATATGTTTCTATATCATGTAGTAAGGTTTATAAGGAATTTGGACTGTTAATACGAAGGTTTGAATAATCAAAAGTGATGAAACTCGTAGTAGAAGAAATGAAGAAAACTGGGCTGATATCTGGGCGATCGATCGACCTCCCCAAAATTCATGAAGTTGTTTCTTTTCAATGCTTGTTCTTATCCCAAACCTTTTGTAAATATTTGGTAATTATTAATTGGATATAATGGGACTTAGGGAAGATCAGTAAGGATAAGAATCGAATTAATGAGATTGGGATTTAATTGATTAAGAATGATGTTAATTAAATTGAAAGAAATTTTGGTTGCTAGATGCATGTGTTGGATTCTAATTTATATCCATGAGGATTAAGGATTGGTCCAGTAGGGGAAATTTAATAAATCACTTGGGCAGCCTTAGGTTACAAGAGGGTTCAAACCTAGGTGAAAGAATATGTGTTTATAAGAGATTAAAAACAATCGGTTATAACCCTAATTAAAGGAGGGTTTAATTCATACTAATTCGGGAGATAAGATGATATGGACCAGTAGGATATTAGTGATTTCTTACTGAATAAATATGTTGAGTAAATACCTATTTAAACCTTGAGTAATGAGTGAGACTCTGAAATCATTAAATTAAAGAAGTAAAGTCATAATATTTTAATACGTAGGATTTAAGAGATATAATGCTATGTATGGGAATTATCTTAGGGTAATGTGAGTACCTTGTTAATATTATATTATAGGTAGATGGTAATGCCTATTTGAATGATTGGTAATTTATGTGTATGACATACCTAACTTACTTGCTATCGGCGGGAGGTTTGCGCGTGAGGGGAGTCATAGCCTGATGAATCCATGGGATTTTTGATTTGTCACTCGAGAACATAGGTCTATTAAAGACTTATCGGGGAGTTGATAACTCCGTTGACTATGGGAACGTAGATATGTGCGTGGCCAGTGGGTATGAGAAGCGATATTTGGGACGTGATAGCAGAGTAATGCATGCACCGCAGCTGTGTCTCGGGGTGCCGTATTATATATGTATATATATAATGAATTAAATGAATATATATATTGTGGTTAAATCAATCTACTGTGTGATAATTGTAGATAACGGGGAATAGAGAAAAAGAATTGAATTAAGTTAATGAAAATTTATTCTTATAGATTTGAAAAGCTTAATTCATATTAATGAGAAACGATTCATATTAATGGGAAATGTATTTGAATGATTATACTACGTATGGTATGGGACATACGGGGTTATGATATGGGATGAAATCATATTATGGAAACTAGTTAGGAGGAACCATTAACTAGGAGGTTAATAGGAAACGATAAGCATGAACTCTAGATGAGAGGTGAGAATATCAAGTGAGAGAGTCTGGATACTAACATGTACATAAAATCATTTTACATCGGGCTCTGACCCATTTCCTTGCATATTCTCTTTTCTATTGTACCTTCTATATCAGGTGTCCAGCAGCAGGGACGCCGACCTTAGAGGATTATGACGAGCTATGGAGCTATGGAGTATTGCTTAGACTCCTACCTTCATTTGATTCACAGTATTCTTTTATTTAGGGCATGTCGCCCAAAGGAACTCAATTATCTCTTTTCTATCTAAGTCAAATAGTCTTGTATTCGTGTCATTTTAATACATTTATTGTTGTTGGGATTACTGTATTAGATTATTATGTGGGAATGTTTATTCCAGTTACATTTAAATTCTTTTGTGTTATATGTTCGGTTATTAGTGTTGTAGAATAATATGTGTAGTGATATTCGTAAACTAAAAATGAATTTTGTTGAAATTAAAATTTGGAAAGTTTTTTACAAAAGCTTAATTGGGTATTGGGTGATTTGTAAATGTTTTCGACACTGATGCTAAGAATGAGCCAACTGTATATTCTGTTTTAATTTGGTATGGGACTGTCCACCCGGTATTTAATTAGACGGGGTGTTACAGGTGGTATCAGAGCATCAGGTTCTAGTGTCCTTTAGGGTCTGTACAGTTTACTGTATTTTCAGCTTAGCGTTCTTTGGTGTATATCCCTATGAGTAGAAATATTGCTTTTCTATTTACGCCTACGTTCTTCAGCTATTCTGTTATATCAAATACTGATAGTGTACTCTAGTTTCAGATGCCTCCTCGATGTGCACCTCAGCCCGCCCCAGCTCAGGGTACAATGACTGCGACCGAAGTTGCTGGAATTGTCACTCAGGTAGTCAATGCAGCTCTAGCTGCTGTTCAGCAGGCTCCAGCACAGGCACCAGTTGTGCCACCCACGCAAGGGCAAGTGTTTCCTACTGCATGGGAACGAGAAAGGGATGCCTTTCAGAAGGCACACCCACCTGAGTTTCAGGGAGGATCAGATGTTATGACTGCTAGCCAATGGAAGAGAGATATCCAAAGGCACTTGAGAATGTTCGAATGTACTGAGGTTCAACGTCAAATACTAGCCACATTCAAGCTAGTAGGGGCAGCTTTGCAATGGTGGGAGGCTACGACCACTATCGAGGAGAGAGACACAATGACTATCCAAGACTTTTGGATACAGTTTGATCGGAAGTACTTTCCTTCTGTCATCCAAACAGAGATGAGGCGAAAATTACTTGATTTGAAATAAGGAGAGAAAATAGTGGCAGAATACGAGGAAGAATTTACACGACTAACTAATTTGGTACCAGCATAGGTACCCACGGAGGAGGGGAGAATTCTAATGTTCATTGATGGGTTGAACTATAAGATTCGCCAGCATTTATTGGGAAATATTTCACTACGTACTTATGTAGATGTTCTTAATGCTGCAAGGCTTCACTGCCAGGATAACCGCTTACATGCTCAGGGTGTCAGCGGGGGTTTGGGTCAAGCCTGCAAGGCAAGACTAATGGGGGCAGTTCTAGTGGGACTCCGCCAAGACAGAGTCATCAGCGTCAGGGTGAGCAGGGTTCCCAGACAGGGGATTATGCTAAGCGTTTACGATCTGGAGATTCTTGATTTGAGTATTTAGGTAATGGTCAAGGACAGCAGGGCCATCAGGGCCAGATGCAGGCTCATCAGGGCCAAGGGAAATGAGGTAATGGCCAGCAGGGCCGGGGTCAATAGGGACAAAATGGTGGAAAGTTTGTGGGAAAATGTTTCGTGTGCGGTAAGTATGGCCACAAACGACAAGATTGTCCTGATAAAGACAAATTCCCTCAGCAACAAAATGCTCGACAGGAGCCACAGATACCAGTGTTTCCACCAGCTGCTCTTCCAGCTCCAGATTCGGTGCTAGCACTACCTCCCATTCCAGCATCACCCGTACAACAGGGTCAGTATGGGCGTGTATATAGCGTCCATCAGGCAGCGATTCAACAACCACCACCCGCGAATGAGGGTATGTTTTCTATCTAAGGAGTTATGAAGCGCATACTGATTCTTATAGCAATTAATATTGTATAGGTAAAAGGGTTACTAAACTTAGCCTATAACACTATTGTTTACGTAGACTCACCGAGGGGTTGTGGGACACCTATATTTTTCATGTCATCACGTGGGTCTGATTTTTATCACAGGATTACTTACTTTGAGCATGTTCGAATGTGATGTGACTAGTGGCGTGGATTGACTTGTGGTATATGAGAGCGTATGTACTACTATAGCCAGCATCTTATTTTTAACAAGAGGGTAGATGAGTAGATTTTATTTGAAATCGATAAAACTTGTAGAGAAGTTATATACTATTGACTAAGGACCTGAGGAGTTTCGATGACCGACTACTTTAGGTAGTAGTGTATCGGGAGGGTTCCTTGTTTGGATTTTGCTTGCGAGACACCCCACGCATGAAACTAACAAATGTTGGGAGTCGAAATAAGTTAGGTCTTTAGAATATGAGTTTATAACCTTTGCGATAAATCAGAGTATGATGCGGGCAATCTTATCCGTTTTATAACGAAATATGTACGATAGGGTGTATGGGCGCCCTGGATGGTTGGATTGTAGTAGTTTTCATAATTGTGAAATAGTAAGTAGTTGTGACTTCAGGATTTAAATTGTTTAATGATTAAGGATTACTTTTTCCCAAACTTTGTCACGAGGATGGTATAGGGAAGATTGCGTAAAGTTTAAATTCGATTCAGTTGAAACTATATGGTGAGGCTGGGTGTTTAACATCAATGGGGAGTTTCGTTAATGTACTGTATGGGCGGTACGACATAGATTACTTGCGATGTAAGATTTATACTCAGAGTTGACCTTACCAGTATGATTTATCTTTTCGAATTTCGGGACGAAATTCTATTATAAGGGGGGAAGTATGTAATACCCCGTAATTTTAAATGACTTTTAAAATGGGTTATATTTTAAATTAATGGATTAATTGGATTTTATTATAAATTAATTCATTTGGGTTTTATCCGAATTGTGGATATTACAATGAATGATTCTGGGTATTACTTAAAGATAGTTCGGTAATATATGAATGTGATGTTATTGATATTGTTGTGAGTCATTAATTCAGTAATTTGAATTTTTAGTCAGACGCGGTATGGGACATGTCAGGACTAATTTGTTAGATTAAATAAGAAACTTATTTTTACATTAACCTTATAGTCATTTTGAATGCGTCATTGCGTCCGGAAGGGTTGAAATAGTCAAAAAAGTCTATTTGGATATTGGTTTTGGGTCTCGGATCATTTGGAAATGAAAAGACAGCCAAAAAGGGCATTTTGGTCATTTTTACAAGGGGATGAATAGTGATTTCTTATTTTGTCTTATTATAAGTATTTGGAGATTAGTTGTACGTGGGTTCATTCATCTCTTCTACACAAAATTGAAAGGTCATCTTTTGAGATAGAGTGAAAGAGTGCTTGGGATAAGAGAAGCTTGCCTGGAAAGGAGGAGAACCAAGGGTCAAAGGTCACCACCACCAACCACCACCGGAAGTGGCCGGAGAAGGGGAGAACCACCTGTTTTATACAACTCCAAAGGATCATATCTTCATTAGAGGCAATTATTTGATGATTGCAATCTAAGTTTGTATATTGTCCAAGTTAGGATAGTTATAAAAAGATGAGATTTTTCATGTTTGGAAGATAAAGATAGAGTTGTTGATTGATTTATGGAAAATGGAAATATATAGGAATAAAACTCATGTTGTAGATAGATAGTAATCCACGAAATAATCATTAAGTTGTTGAAGAAATTCTAAGAACCATTGTTGTGTTCTTAAAGATATCATGTTTATAATTTTCTGGAAAAACAGGATAAATATATGCTTTTAATCCAAACTCTTGATGATTCTAGGATGTTTAGAGCATTAGAAATCATTTACATATGTTGATATATCATGTGGTAAGGTTTATAAGGAATTTGGGTTGTTAATATGAAGGTTTGAATGATCAAAAGTGATGAAACCCGTAGTAGAAGAAATGCAGAAAACTGGGCTGATATCTGGGCGATCGATCGATCGACCCCCTACCTTCGATCGATCGACCTCCCCAGAATTCATGAAGTTGTTTCTTTTCAATGCTTGTTCTTATCCAAAACCTTTTGTAAATCTTTGTTAATTATTAATTGGATATAATGGGACTTAGGGAAGATCAGTGAGCCCTAGATAAGAATCGAATTAATGAGATTGGGATTTAATTGATTAAGAATGATGTTAATTAAATTGAAAGAAATTTTGGTTGCTAGATGCATGTGTTGGATTATAATTTGTATGCATGAGGATTAAGGATAGGTACAGTAGGGGAAATTTAATAAATCACTTGGGCAACCTTAGGTTACAAGAGGGTTCAAACCTAGGTGAAAGAAGATGTGTTTATTAGAGATTAGAAACATTCAGTTATAACCCTAATTAAAGGAGGGTTTAATTCATACTAATTCGGGAGATAAGATGATATGGACCAGTAGGATATTAGTGATTTCTTACTGAATAAATATGTTGAGGAAGTACCTATTTAAACCTTGAGTAATGAGTGAGACTCTGGAATCATTAAATTAAAGAAGTAAAGTCATAATATTTTAATACGTAGGATTTAAGAGATATAATGCTACGTATGGGAATTGTCTTAGGGTAATGTGAGTACCTTATTGATATTATATTATAGGTATATGGTAATTCCTATTTGATTGATTGGTAATTTATGTGTATGACATACCTAGCTTACTTGCTATCGACGGGAGGTTTGCACGTGAGGGCAGTCATATCCTGATGAATCCATGGGATTTTTGATTTGTCGCTCGACAACATAGGTCTATGAAAGCTTATCGAGGAGTTGATAAGTCCGCTGACTATGGGAACGTAGGTATGTGCGTGGCCCGTGGGTATGAGAACTATGTTCACCTCCAATTTTTGTGTTGTTATTTGCGGTTCGAGGAATCCTTACCGAACCTTTAGTCCCCTATTCGGTGACCAGCGATATTTGGGACGAGATAGCAGAGTAATGCATGCACCGAAGCTGTGTCTCGGGGTGCCGTATTATATATATGTATATATATAATGAATTAAATGAATGTATATATGGTGGTTATATCAATCTACTGTGTGATAATTGTAGATAACGAGGAATAGAGAAAAAGAATTGAATTAAGTTAATGAAGATTTATTCTTATAGATTTGAAAAGCTTAATTCATATTAATGAGAAATGATTCATCTTAATGGAAAACGTATATGAATTATTATACTACGTATGGTATGGGACATACGGGGTTATGATATGGGATGGAATCATATTATGGAAACTAGTTAGGAGGAACCATTAACTAGGAGGTTAATAGGAAACGATAAGCATGCACTCTAGATGAGAGGTGAGAATATCAAGTGAGAGAGTCTGGATACTAACATGTACATAATAAATGCTTTATTTTACTTGTTAAATACTTGTTGTTTTCAAAATCATTTTACATTGGGCTCTGACCCGTTTTCTTGCATATTCTCTTTTCTATTGTACCTTCTATATCAGGTGTCCAGCAGCAGGGACGCCAACCTTAGAGGATTATGACGAGCTATGGAGTTATGGAGTATTTCTTAGACGCCTACCTTCATTTGATTCACAGTATTCTTTTATTTAGGGCATGTCGCCCAAAGGAACTTAATTATCTCTTTTCTATCTAAGTCAAATAGTCTTGTATTCGTGTCATTTTAATACATTTATTGTTGTTGGGATTACTGTATTGGATTATTATGTGGGAATGTTTATTCCAGTTACATTTAAATTCTTTTGTGTTATCTTTTCGAATATTAGTGTTGTAGAATAATATGTGTAGTGATATTCGTAAACTAAAAATGAATTTTGTTGAAATTAAAATTTGGAAAGTTTTTTAACACGAGCTTAATTGGGTATTGGGTGATTTGTAAATGTTTTCGACAGTGATGCTAAGAATGAGCCAACTGTATATTCTGTTTTAATTTGGTATGGGACTGGCCTCCCGGTATTTAATTAGGCGGGGTGTTACAGCTTGATGGACGTTTGATATTAAGTGACTGTTGGAGATTTAGGTCTTGTCCCTACCTATAAATAAGTGGTTGATTTCCGTTATTAAGCCACTTTAAAAAGACAACATAAAAGAAAGGGAAAGAAATCTAAATTCTTAAGGAGAGTAAACTTTAAAATAATTTTTCGGCCATACAATAATATCTAACCATTGGAATGCATTCAAATTATAGTATGTTCTTTCCATATAAAAGATGAAGCCATGTTCCAAAATCCCGATCAGATAATGTTAAGGTTGACTGCCCCATAAATCTTTCTAGTTGTGACATGATGGAGGTATGCTATTTTAATACCATTTATGTTCCGCATTATGGTTATATGTGATTATCATGAAGATCCATGATCCTTTTATTTAGAACAATTGTATTGAAAATTTAATCAATAATGTATTAATGATTAATTTATGGTGTTCTTGAAAATGGTTTTACAAGTGGTCAATTCTTAAGAACACCATAATATTAAATAGGAGTACGTCAATTTGATTAAATTTTCCCACGCAAATGTTCTTAACAAAGGATCTTAGATCATCATGATAATCACATATAACCATTATGCGGAACATAAAATTGTATTAAAATAACATACCTCCATCTTGCCACACCAATAAAGATTGATGCGGCAGTCAACCTTAACATTGTCCAATCGGGCTGAATTTAATAACATGGCTTCATCTTTTATATGGCAAGAATATACTCCAATTTCAACGTTTTTCAACGGTTAGATCTCCTTATATGGTCAAACCAAAATTTTAAAATTTACTCTCATTGAGAATTTATATTTTTCTCCGTTTCCTATAATTTCATTATATTGTCTTTTAGTGTGTCTGAATAATGGAAATCATTCACTTCTTTAGGAACAGGACCTAAATTTCCAACATTCACTTAATATTAAATGCCCATCAAGGTAGATACCCAAGAGTCCTCTTCACTCTTGATATTTGGAGTACCCTTTCATTATCCAAAGTGACTCTTAGCATTAATATAATTATGGATCACATAATAGATAATTATTTAAAGTAATTCTACCAGTCTCCCACTTGATCAATAATTATCATGAAGTGTGCAATAATTCATGAGTCATCCTTAAATGGTTTTTCATAAACACCTTAATTAAATAACTCGTTAATGCGAGTTATGACGCTCACATACTAATTGAAGAGTCATAAAGATTTTAAAATTCAAATTCATAGGATTCATCACTTGGTTGAACTAATCAAGTCTAGGAACCCTACACCTTCGTGGTTTAAGTCGAACACTGATGGAGCATCGAGAAGGAATCCAGGGGAAAGTGGAATAGGTGGAGTCATAAGAAATGAAAGTTACGATCTCATCATGGCTTATGCTAAATCAGAAGGTATATCATCAAACACCAATGCTGAGATAAAAAGAATTTGGTTGGGGAGTAAATTGTGCTTGGACCATAATAATACAAATGTGGTGATTGAATCGGACTCTCTATTTGTGGTTAATTTGATCAACAAAAATTGGAGACCACCATGGTAACTTGTAAATTGTGTTGGGGAGATCAAGGAGAACTTAAAGAATCTCAATTTCAGTTTGTCCCATTGTTACAGAGAATCTAACATGGTAGCATATGCCTTTGCAAAACATGGGATCAATCTTCCTTCCCTATCAGTCTATCAGCATTTCTGCGATCTTCCTTCTATGGTTAGAGGGATGTCAAGCTAGATATAATGGGATGCCAAGACATTAGGAATTTTTCAAAGTCAATATAATCCTATAATGGGGCTATCATAAAGCACCATGTTTACCAGATTTATCTTGTTTTATGTGTAAGTTCTCTTTTTTTGGGGAGGATTAAATCCTTCCATTAATAAAATTCTATCTGGCGGCATTGTCCCTCTTTCAATAAAAAAAAATAGAGCATGATCGCTTCCATGTGCCACAACATTAACAACACATCCAATAAGGTCTATAAATGGGGTTATTCAATAATGGTCCAATAATGTCTTCGTAAAATATTATTTATGTCATATTCTTTCATTCACATGCATGTGTACAATAACGACGGAAATAAATGATTCGAAAACACTATTTGATATCAAATGGCAGTGTCAAAATAAGCACTAAAAATCCACCACATCAAGATTCTATCGGCTATACTTAAGACTCGTATCTTAAGCGTGCTCAATCATGTGGATTTTCTATGTTAACCCTTATACAAATGTGTTAAATGATACTCGTTTAGAATTTATTCTTTAGAAGATATTTTCATTCAATGTGCTTAATGACTCACATAATCCCTAATATATCTTAATAAAGAAGATTGCAACGATAATATCATAATATTTCAACGGCTTGGCAATATTGTCAACAACTCCAAGTCCCGAAATTTAAGTTACTTGTCATAATCAATAAGTTGTAGCATCAAAGCACGTTACAGATTCAGATTTACATAATAGTCAAGGGATTGTGTTGTACTCCTTCATTATATCGGTCTTTAAACCAAAATAAACATAAGTAGATAAGTGTGAACTTCATACTTTCCATAAAACCAGTAAATATGGGTTGTAATAACTGATCGTCCAAAAATGAACAGTCAACTTTAATGTGAGCATATAATCTTTTAGTATCTTATAACTTCATCCTTTACATATTCAAAGTTCATGTAACATTTTGTTTCTCTACTTTACAATAAACTAAATGTATAAACTTATTCCACTGATCATAAGTTGTATAAATTGAATGATTAGAAAATATAATGGTATTACTTCCAAAAATACTATAGGTGGAAAAATTATTTAAGTTTATACAATCATTTCTTTACAACATGTGTAAAATATCATAAGCATAATAGTTTTCACATACACTAAATGTAACTCTCGTCATGATGTGTTACTCATTTCATAAGAATTTTATGTCCCTGGAAAAAGTGAGAAGGTTCATTTATAACCTTTTTCTCAGTATTCATAAAATATTTTACTACAATTTAACTTTATTCATTTAATTACAATTAACATCGTGTTTGGTCTTGATGACCTCTTCATACTCAACTTAAATATAATTCAATGAGATATCGTATTCCAGTAATTTTAGTTCTGATTATTTGTGAAAACAAAACCAAATATTTATTTATCATTATGCCAAATTCATATTCATGTAGATACACCAGATAATCATATAGAATAGTAGACTCCATTTCGGATCTTCTTAATACTATTCCTTATGATTTTATCTACATTTGTCTCACAGTGACAATACCATAATTTAGTGGTTTATCATTTATTTGTTCTTTATTGTTTAAATAATCCAACAACTAAATGAACAAGTATTGAAGAAAGTTATTAGTAATTGGATAAGTACCCTCCCTTCCTTTATAACCATATTCATTATTTGCTACTCCCACAAATTTTATTATTCATAATGAATTTGACATTTGGTTTTCATTAATGAAATAAGTACATGTCAACGACGATGATATGATCTATATAGGTCCACATTAAGGGACAATCTTATATTCTCCCACTTGATCCGTATAGGGCATCCTTATATTCGATATTGTAATACCTTGAGGGAATAACTCGACAATCAATATTTATAAGAGATACTACAAAAAATTTGTCCATAAAATTTATCACTGGGATTCTAGATTTAATTTGGTACAATATTAAAGAGTTTCATCAATAATACTATAATTATGATGCGGGATCAAAACAATATTTAAAATAAATATATCCAAATTTTATTTTATACAAATATCAAAGGAATACCATAACCTTTGAGAAGGACTGAAAGATTCTTTGAAAAATATCCCTCACAATATAATCTGGACAAATATTTTTCAAGAAAACTGGAAGTATTATTTTGTAAACAATCCTTGCATCAAGAGTAAATACTTTATGTAACAAACTCTACTAAGATGAAAACTTGTTTCAAAACAAAAAAGATAAATATTATCTCTATCATTATTAGTTCGAGTGCACAACATGTAAACAAACTTAATTTGTTTAATTTCTTCAAACTTTATATGGAGTGTTACACACAATATTTATCATTAATAGTGGGCTCAAAAAATAATCCAACACAATAATCGTGAGAAACAAAATCAGACCATAACATGTTAAAGATATGAGATAAATTTCTCACTACATTAATGTTATAATTTGACAACATGTATATTAATATCTCTCTAATACCTAATGTGTATTTTATTTTTCTCATTAGTAACCATTGATTAGCAATTATATGATGCTTGTAATTACTGGAGTATTAAATATACATGATACATACTCTAATAATGTATATGATATGCAAAGTTCATTCAATCACTCAAAATCAACTCCCTGTAAGGAATAATCTTGTTTGATGATTAAACTCAATATACCCCATAGTTATAAGCATCGCATGTTACTATAGCTATCATATTTACATTTAATATTCATTTTCATTATAGTTTGGTCACTGTGGTGACTACAAAATATTTCATAATATGACTATTACATTAAGTAAAGACTTACTCACACAAGTCAATAAATTCTCCACTTATGTTCATTAAATATCGCATGAGAAATGAACTAAATTATTCATGTTTGGGTTTCATAAACTTAATTGGTGATATTATGACGAAAGAAATAATGACATCTGCATTTACTGGCCATTATTGCCTTCCCAAAATATATTTCACCAATTAATATTTACTCAATAATTGTAATTGGACCTGTAGGCTACCGAATCACAAGAATTGAATAAACTATAACATGTGTGCAATATCATAAATCGTGGCATTCAATATTATACATGGACCGATAGGCAACCAAAATATACATGATATGAACGCATTAGTCCAATATTTATGTGTTATGGAATGGATTGCTTTAACTGTAATACCCCGTAATTCTGCATAGTTAGGAAAATACATTTTTATTTAAATTACGTGAGTTGAGTAGTTTAATGTGATAAAAATACGTTTTATTTAAATTATGTGAGTAGAGTAATTTAATATGACGCGTTTAAATTAAATTACGTGAGTAGAGTAATTTAATGTGATGTAATGTTAATAAAGATTAATATGACGATTAAAAATTTACTAAATGTGAGTAGTAAATTTTAAATGTTGATATGTACGGCCTGGCGATGTATATGGACGTACCTGAGTTATCTCAACCAAGTGTCGCGCGCAGACAAAAATTGAAGATGAGATGAGAAACATATTTTAAGAGACTCAAAAGATAATTTAGAGTCCACAGATGATTCCGAAAGGGTCGAATTAGTAAAAATAGTGTACCCAGGGGTACTAGTTGAGTGTTCGGTCATTTTCGGGCTAAATCAGGACCATTCGAGGGCATTTTGGTCTCTTTACATTTATGGGTGAGGAGACCTACGAATTTTGGAACCCTAAATCAGATTATAAGTGTTAGAAGCTAGGGTTAGAAAGGAAGGAAATACACCATAGCCATTAGAGAGAAGAGAGAAACAATTTCCTAAGGCAAAAGAAGGAAGGAGGGAGAATTCTAAGGAGATTTCACCACCAACTTGTTGGGAAGGAAGATTGAAGGATAAAAATCATCAATCATAAATAACAACCACGAAATCAGACCCTACAAATCATAAGGCAAGTGGTTATTTGCAAAACAAATTGAGTTATAATACCCATATATAAGCTTTATGAAGAACATGGTTTTTATGATATTTTTGGGAGTAAAACACTTGATTATGATCCATGATTGAAGGCTTGATGATTAAATCGAACTAAAAATCTGGACTTATGAGGAAAAGATGGAAAGATGTATTTTTAGGGTTCTTGAATAATAAGAAGATTTTTAGTTAACTTGGACAAAATTTATAATGATATTGATGTTTTAAATCGTTAGTAATCATCCCATAATATGTAGGAATGATTAGAAATTGTTAGTTGCAAATATGGTGAATTATCATGGGAGATAGATAAATAAAAATGGTGAAACCCGCATGAAGAAGACGATTTGGGTCTGTCACTGCTTGATCGATCGATCGACCCTTGAATGTCGATCGATCGACCCTGGCTGTACTTTAGAAAATTTTGTGGATAAATTTCCTTTTAATTACCGTCGCTTAATGGGAACCTTAGTGATGATATTTTACCTATGAGGAGACTTAATAAATACCAGTAGGTGTACCGTTAGATTTCCTCATAAATGATTGAGTGGGAAATTTGGAGAAATGGACCGACGGGAAGATAATCGATTGAGTCGTATGTCGGGAATGTGAGAATTTAGTTACGGAAAGAGTGAGAGTAAATTCCGGAAAAATACCAGTAGGTTAAAGATAACTTAACTACTGAATCAAGGGACGGGTAACTAGGACCCTTAGAGTTGCGTGAATACTCTAATAAATGCAATAGTGAAATAAATCGTAAATTAATGAGTACGGTGAATATAAGTAAAATATATTACGTACGGGCATGATTTGATAGGTCGGGTGTGTACCTACTAAATTATATGAAATTTTGGGTTAAGAGAATTTTACCTAAATTAGTTATGTTAGGGTTGATGAGACATTCCGAACTAACATAAAGTTATTATATGTTTGGGGTCGATGTAAAATGCCGAACCAAACCTTAAATTGGTGTCGCGATGAAAGAGTCCCGAACCAGAATATGTGTATATATATATATATATATATAAATAGTTGGGGTCGATGGATCATTCCGAACCAACTCTCACTTGGGGTCGATGAATCATTCTGAACCAAGAGTCCTTTTTGTGTGTCAAAAGGATATGTTAGTGATAACTAATATTTAATACATGATTGCGTGATAAAAATTTGTTCCATATGTATAATCTACTGACTTAGAATAGTAGATAGTGAGATGGATTGTAAATATCTTAGTAATAATTAAATAGCGTGATGTAATTATTACAAGAATAAGGATAACAAGAAGTGAACAAGTTATCTACGTTTATAGAACATGAAATATGGATTATTAAAATACTGCGAGTATGTCATGGGGACTTAGTGAGGGGGTATCCTAATATAGTTAAAACGGGTAGTACAACTAGGTGAACTAAGTACCCTCGTTAAACATGCACTATAGATGTAAGGATATTTTTGTCCATTATCAATTTGTATGTCGTACGCCGTTACACCGTTGAAGAAATTCAAGTTCGCATGTACATCAAGAGATCCGAATATCAAAGCGTCTTCAACATCATAGCCTCTGCGAGAATGAACTTGGTAAAGTTTTGTTTTTAAGTTCCTTATGCTTCATACTTAGTATTAGGAAATTTTTATAAAATGTTTTTTATAAAAATAAGAAAGTTTTTTCAAGAAAAAAGAGGATTTTAAAAGATTTTAATTTTTCTGGAATACCGGACCGGTCCGCCCCTATTTTAAAAGAATCGATCCGCCCCCGGACCGGTCCGCCTACCTACTGGACCAATCCGCTTTGCTCCAGTATACCACGGACCGATTGCGAACCGAAGAGGCCTATTTGGAAAACGAACCGATCCGAGGTCGGACCGATCCGCCTCCATACCGGACCAGTCCGCCTAGGATAGATTCAAACAGATTCGTGAGTTTTTTATCCACCATCTTATATTTCCTATAAATATACCTATTTCGGTGGTGTATTTTTTAAGTCTTTGAGAAAACGTTTCTAAGAGTACAAACACAACAACACTTCATTTTTTGATGTGCCAAACATCTTTTTGATTCACACACAAAAATCCCAATTACTTTTGTGAATCTTTTGGAACCCTAGAACACAAGCTTTGATATTGTTCAACCTTTATGGTGAGATCTTTGCAACCGAGGGTTGCGAGTCATTGTTGAGGGAGTCTCTACAAAGTGTTATGGTTGCGTGTCATTGAGGATAGCTACGGTTCTTCCTTTGTTATTTGGGCTGCGAGTCCTTGGAGGGTGCTGCGTGTATTCTCTTGATGAGTTCAAGACTGCGTGTCTTTGTGGGTTGGCTGCTTGTTGATCCATTGCATATTTCTCTATGTAATTATAAGTTGCGATTTATATATTCATAGTGAAATAAAGGTTTTACCCGAAAGGGGTTTTTTCCTGAAATCTGTGTCTCAGCATATTTTTGTGTCACATGCTTTCTTTATTTATGGGTTGACACACACACCTTAGATGCATATTTAGGGGCTGTATTTATTTGATTTAAAGTAGACTATAATTAAATAAGGGTTCTTGGAAACTTGCGAATTTGAATTTAATCAATTATCACACGGTCGCATTCTTCAATAGAAGAGAGGTGAGGAAGTTCAAGGGAGTGTGTGAAACCTTAATATGTGTAATCAATAACTCAATTGTGATAACTGCTTGCAAAATATTTTCAAATGTTTTGAGTACTAACTCTTGCTATGTAAAATTTTTAAAAACCTTTTAGGTACCCAGCCACAGGGACACCCAGCATGATTTCATTCCAGGGATTTGGGAGCTGCAGAACGTGTGGATGTTGCAGGGATTGTTTAGACGTTTCCTCTTTTTCAGTTCTAGTGCAGGATCTCAGTTTTAGTATTCTTAGTTGGGACATGTTGTCCAATCTTTACTTTTACAGTTATTCTGATTCTGAATTTTGAGTTGGTTTTGCTTGGCCGTGGTTTTCGGCAAGAATTTATCTGTATTCAGTTATTTATGCGAATTATTTTATTATTACTGAAATTGTATCGTTTTGTATGGGTTTTTTATTCTTCTTAAGGAAGATAAAATTTGGCACTAGCTTAATTTCACGTAGGTGGTTAGTAAATTAAAAAGCTTTCGGCAATGATGATAAGAGTGAACCATTTAAGAAACCTGTTTAAATTAAATTAAGGCTTGATCGCCCAAGGTTTAATTAGGCGGGGTGTCACAGATGGTATTAGAGCATCAGGTTCTAGTATCTATAGGATCTGTACGGCTTACTGTGTTTCATCGTAACGTTTGGTTGTATTAGAGCCCTACTATTAGGACTATTGATTCAATATCCGTTTTTGCGTTATCGTACATCTGCTCTTAAAATTTTGTATAAACTGTGTACTTATACAATTTAATCTTATTCTCAGATGCCACCGAGGAGGCAGCGAGCGGAGAGGGCTGAAGCCAGAGATGAGGTGAGGGAGGCTCATCAGGAGCCACAGGTGCCGCTACCACCACCCCCAACGAGTTAATTTCCACTACTCAAGTTGCAGTGATAGTGGATCAGGCAGTCGAGACAGCAATGAGGGCCATGGAAGCCCATTTTCTTCAGCCCCAAGTACCTCCTCCCGTAGCACCGGTAGTTCAGGCCCCAACAGGGCCATTTACTTGGCAGCGAGTCAGAGAGACATTTCAAAAAGGACATCCACCCGAGTTTCAGGGTAGTACTGATGTAGTGGAGGCGTGCAACTGGAAGAAAAATATCCAGCGCCACTTGATCATGATAGAGTGCACCAAGGTACAGAAACAAATGCTTGCCACTTTCCATCTGTCGGGAGCGGCCTTACAGTGGTGGGAGTCAGTTACCACCACCGAGGAAAGGGACACTTTGACAATTTATGAGTTTTGGGTGTGGTTTGACAGCAAGTATTTTCCTCCAACAGTAGAGTCAGAGATGAGGAAGAAATTCAGCGAAGTAGTTTAGGGTGATCGCTTAAGTGCTGATTATGAGGAGGAGTATACCCGCTTGGCTAACTTTGTGCCAAATGAGGTGAGCGATGAGGAGAGGAAGAAGTCAAAATTTATGGATTGCTTGACCTGGAGAATCAGACAGCATTTGATCGGTAATCCGGCATTGGTAACTTACACAGATGTCGTCAATGCCGCTCTACTACACTGTCAGGATCACCGCTTTCATGCAAAGGGAAACAAGAGAGGTGATCCTATCCAACCGGGCAAAGTAGGTGGAAGTAGTGACAGCAGCACACCACAGCAGCAAACAGTGGTCCAGCTAGGGCAGGATTTCCGACAGGGGAACTCTGCCAATAAGTTTAAGCATGGGAGGCATCGCTTTGACAGACAGGGCCAGCAGGGTCCCCAGCAGCCAGTTCCTCAGGGCCGACAGGGCCAAGGGAACCATGGTGGAGGACAACAAGGCCAAGGTCGACAGGGCCAACGTCAGGGCCAAGGTCAGAGGCAGTTTCAGGGTCAGTGTTTCACTTGTGGCCAACAGGGTCACAAGAGGAGAAATTGTCCACAGCAAGACAGGGCACAACAAAAGGGTGCCCAACAGGGGCAGCAGGCTCTGTTAGCCCCAGCAGCGACACAAGCCCCGCAGCCAGGCCAGATGCACTACGAACGTGTGTTCAATATCCGTGACATTCCATTTCAGCCAGCACCGCCGGCAGTCACGGGTATGTTTCCTATTCATGGACTTGAGGGTAGTATTTTGTTTGACACGGGGGCAACGCATTCGTTTATTGCCACTAAATTTGCACGGGCAGCCGGCCTCTTAGCGACAGCTGACACCCATCTTATGTGCGTGAAGTCACCGATGGGTAGTGGGTCTCTTATACATTCGATTTGTAAGGGTGTGGATATTATGGTCGGGAAATTGAGTCTAGCGGTGGACCTCCTAGTGCTGGATATGGAGGGATATGACGTCATCCTAGGCATGGATTGGTTGGCGCGTTATAGGGCAATGGTAGATTGCTATGAGAGGACTATCGTGTTTTCCATCCTGGGACAAGAGATGTTCCTTGTGTCAATGCCACTACCCGAAGGAGGATCACCCACTCATTTATATTATATTGAGGAGGAGACCTCACATGGGGTTGTCGTTCCTCTGGACTCAATCCCAGTTGTGAGAGATTTCGAGGATGTCTTTCAGGAGATACCAGGGTTACCACCCCACAGGGAGATAGAGTTCGTTATTGACCTAGCGTCGGGGACGAGACCGATTACCAGAGCACTGTATCACATGGCTCCTTCGAAGATGCGAGAGCTGAGGGAACAGATTCATCAGCTCTTAGGACAGGGCTTCATTCGACAAATTACATCGCCATGGGGTGCGCCGGTGTTATTTGTAAAGGAAATGGATGGTTCAATTCGTCTGTGTGTAGATTACAGGGAGCTGAACAAAGTGACGATACGTAATAAGTATTCGTTACCGAGGATTGACGACTTGTTTGATCAGTTGAGAGGGGCTGCGTACTTCTCAAAGATTGATTTGAGGTCGGGTTACCACCAATTGCGCATTCGTGAAGAAGATGTACCTAAGACCGCTTTCCTGTCGCGGTACGGGTCATACGAGTTCAGGGTAATGCCGTTTAGACTCACTAATTCTCCTGCGGTATTCATGGATCTCATGAACAGGGTATTCAGGGAGTTTTTGGATCAGTTTGTGATTGTATTCATAGAAGACATTCTAATTTACTCTCGCACGGAGGAGGAACACACTGAACATTTACGAATGGTTCTACAGACATTGTGGGGCCATCAGTTGTACGCCAAATTTAAGAAGTGTGGATTTTAGCTTCGGGAGGTTCAGTTCCTAGGTCACATTGTATCAAGCAGAGGCATTGCTGTTGACCCAAGTAAGGTATCGACGGTGAGGGAGTGGGGACAGCCCACGACACCGACCAAAATTCGCAGTTTCTTGGGGTTGGCCGGCTATGATCGTCGCTTCATCAAGGGGTTCTCAAAAATTTCTGGACCTTCGACGAACTTGACTCGGAAGGGAGTGCCCTTCGTATGGAGTGACTGTTGTCAGTTAGCGTTTGATGAGCTAAAGGACAAGTTGACATCAGCACCCATTCTTGCCTTGCCTAGGAGTGGAATGGAGTACCGAGTCTATAATAACGCATCCTTACAGGGGCTTGGGGGTGTGTTACAGCAGGAAGAGAAAGCTATAGCTTATGCTTCCCGAAATCTTAAGCCACATGAGACGAATTACCCCACCCATGACCTCGAGTTGGTAGCGGTCGTTTTTGCATTGAGGATATGGAGACACTATCTTCTGGGCGAGCAGTTCACTTTATTCACGGATCATAACTCACTTCAGTATCTTTTCACTCAGAAGGATCTGAATATGAGGCAAAGCAGGTGGCTTGAATTCATAAAGGATTACCAGTTTGATATACAATATCATCCCGGTAAGGCTAATGTGGTGGCAGATGCGTTAAGCAGAAGACCTACCGGAGAGTTAGCAGAAATTTGGAAGGCGAAGTGGAGTGAACTTCGACACAAGGATGAGATAGCTAGAGCATACATGGCAGTTTTAGTTACTCCCGAGAGTGTTATGCGGGTTGTGAGGGCATAGGCCGAGGACCCATTTTGTCAGGACAGAGTACAACAATTACTGGCCGAGGGGGCAGAGTCCTACTCCATCAACTCAGAGGGCGGACTACGGTTTAATAGTAGGCTGATAGTACCCGAAGATGATGATTTGAGGCATGCCGTAATGACGGAGTCGCACGGGTCAAAATTTTTGATACACCCAGGTGGGGACAAAATGTACCAGGATATGCGATGACTATATTGGTGGTCAGGTATGAAACGAGACATTGTAGAATTTGTCTCAAAGTGTGTTACATGTCAGCTTGTAAAAGTCGACCATCAGAGACCTTCAGGAATGCTACAACCACTGGAGATTCCCGTGTGGAAGTGGGAGAGTATCTCGATGGATTTTATTACTCGGTTACCAACATCACAGAAGGGTCACGACTCCATATGGGTGATAGTGGATCGGCTGACTAAGGTAGCTCATTTCTTACCGGTTCGTACGGATTATGATACGATGCGGTACGCGCAGCTATTCATTTCATAGATCGTTAAGCTGCACGAAGTTCCTATTAATATTGTGTCTGACAGAGACAAAATATTTGTGTCACATTTCTGGCAGAGCTTTCAGGAGGCCAGGGGCACCGAATTACGATTGAGTACGGCGTACCACCCACAGACGGACGGTCAGACTGAAAGGGTAAATCAGATGTTGGAGGATATGTTAAGAATGTGTGTCCTAGATTTTGGGGGAGGTTGGGAGCCATACCTTCCTTTGGTGGAGTTTGCATATAATAACTCTTACCAATTCACTATCGGTATGGCTCCATTCGAGGCACTTTATGGGAGGCCTTATCGTTCGCCCGCCTGTTGGTTAGAGGTGGGGGATATCAAGCTATTGGGGCCAGAGATGATACAGGAGTTTTCCTCCAAAATAGAGTTGATTCGAGGACGTATTCGAATAGCTCAGGATAGGCAGAAGAGTTATGCTGACGCCGGTAGGAAACACGTGGAACTAGAGGTGGGCGACCAGGTGTTAATTCGAGTATCTCCTATGAAAGGGATTATGAGGTTCGGTAAGAAAGGGAAGTTAGCACCAAGATATGTGGGGTTGTTTCCTATCATTGAGAGGGTGGGACCGGTAGCTTACAGATTGGGACTCCCTGAGCATCTTCAGCGAATACACGATGTATTCTATGTAGTGTCGCTGAAGAAATACAAGAGGAGTGAGAGAGCCTTCTGGCACATTCCACTAGAGGAAATCGATTTACAGCCAGATGTCTCGTATTAAGAAAGACCCATGGCTATCTGGATTATAGTGAGCGCAAACTACGATCCAAGGTGGTACCCTTAGTGCGAGTACAGTGGAGACATCATAATATGGATGAGTCTACTTGGGAACGGGAGGAGGATATGTGAGAACAATATCCCGAATTATTCACCGCAGGTATTTTTCTAAATTTCGAGGACGAAATTCCTTTTGTAAGAGGGAAAGTATGTAATACCCCGTAATTCTGCATAGTTAGGAAAATACATTTTTATTTAAATTATGTTAGTAGAGTAATTTAATGTGATAAAAATACGTTTTATTTAAATTACGTGAGTAGAGTAATTTAATGTGACACGTTTTAAATTAAATTACGTGAGTAGAGTAATTTAATGTGATGTAATGTTAATAAAGATTAATATGAGGATTAAAAATTTACTAAATGTGAGTAGTAAATTTTAAATGTTGATATGTACGGCCTGGCAATGTATATGGACGTACCTGAGTTATCTCAATCGAGTATCGCGCGTAGACAAAAATTGAAGATGAGATGAGAAACATATTTTAAGAGACTCAAAAGATAATTTAGAGTCCACAGATGATTCCGAAAGGGTCGAATTAGTCAAAATAGTGTACCCGGGGGTACTAGTTGAGTGCGGGGTCATTTTCGGGCTAAACCGGGACCATTCGAGGGCATTTTGGTCTCTTTACATTTATGGGTGAGGAGACCTACGAATTTTGGAACCCTAAATTAGATTATAAGAGTTAGAAGCTAGGGTTAGAAAGGAAGGAAATACACCATAGCCATTAGAGAGAAGAGAGAAACAATTTCCTAAGGCAAAAGAAGGAATGAGGGAGAATTCTAAGGAGATTTCACCACCAACTTGTTGGGAAGGAGGATTGAAGGGTAAAAATCATCAATCATCAACAACAACCACGAAATCAGACCCTACAAATCATAAGGGAAGTGGTTATTTGCAAAACAAATTGAGTTATAATACCCATATATAAGCTTTATGAAGAACATGATTTTTATGATATTTTTGGGAGTAAAACACTTGATTATGATCCATGATTGATAGGGATTTCATGTAGAACGTTTTTAATCTCCAAATATTCTGATATCATAGAAGACTTGATGATTAAATCGAACTAAAAATCTGGACTTATGAGGAAAAGATGGAAAGATGTATTTTTAGGGTTCTTGAATAATAAGAAGATTTTTAGTTAATTTGGACAAAATTTATAATGATATTGATGTTTTAAATCGTTAGTAATCATCCCAGAATATGTAGGAATGATTAGAAATTGTTAGTTGCAAATATGGTGAATTATCATGGGAGATAGATAAATAAAAATGGTGAAACTCGCATGAAGAAGACGATCTGGGTCTGTCACTGCTTGATCGATCGATCGACCCTTGAATGTCGATCGATCGACCCTGGCTGTACTTTAGAAAATTTTGTGGATAAATTTCCTTTTAATTACTGTCGCTTAATGGGAACCTTAGTGATGATATTTTACCTATGAGGAGACTTAATAAATACCAGTAGGTGTACCGTTAGATTTCCTCATAAATGATTGAGTGGGAAATTTGGAGAAATGGACCGACGGGAAGATAATCGATTGAGTCGTATGTCGGGAATGTGAGCATTTAGTTACGGAAAGAGTGAGAGTAAATTTCAAAAAAATACCAGTAGGTTAAAGATAACTTAACTACTGAATCAAGGGAGGGGTAACTAGGACCCTTAGAGTTGCGTGAATACTCGAATAAATGCAATAGTGAAATAAATCGTAAATTAATGAGTACGGTGAATATAAGTAAAATATATTACGTACGGGCATGATTTGATAGGTCGGGTGTGTACCTACTAAATTATATGAAATTTTGGGTTAAGAGAATTTTACCTAAATTAATTATGTTAGGGTCGATGAGACATTCCGAACTAACATAAAGTTATTATATGTTTGGGGTCGATGTAAAATGCCGAACCAAACCTTAAATTGGTGTCGCGATGAAAGAGTCCCGAACCAGAATATGTGTATATATATATATATATATATAAATAGTTGGGTTCGATGTATCATTCCGAACCAACTCTCACTTGGGGTCGATGAATCATTCCGAACCAAGAGTCCTTTATGTGTGTCAAAAGGATATGTTAGTGATAACTAATATTTAATACATGATTGCGTGATAAAATGTGTTTCATATGTATAATCTACTGACTTAGAATAGTAGATAGTGAGATGGATTGTAAATATCTTAGTAATAATTAAATAGCGTGACGTAATTATTACAGGAATAAGGATAACAAGAAGTGAATAAGTTATCTACGTTTATAGAACATGAAATATGGATTATTAAAATACTGCGAGTAGGTCATGGGGACTTAGTGAGGGGGTACATACAGGGGGTATCCTAATCTAGTTAACTGGGGGTAGTACAACTAGGTGAACTAAGTACCCTCGTTAGACATGCACTATAGAAGAGAGGTGAGGAAGTTCAAGCGAGTGTGCGAAGCCTTAATATGTGTAATCAATAACTCAATTGTGATAACTGCTTGCAAAATATTTTCCAATGTTTTGAGTACTAACTCTTGCTATGTAAAAATTTTAAAAACCTTTTAGGTGCCCAGCCACAGGGACACCCAGCATGATTTCATTCCAGGGATTTGGGAGCTGCAGCACGTGTGGATGTTGTAGGGATGGTTTAGACGTTTCCTCTTTTTCAGTTCTAGTGCAGGATCTCAGTTTTAGTATTCTTAGTTAGGACATGTTGTCCAACCTTTACTTTTACAGTTATTCTGATTCTGGATTTTGGGTTGGTTTTGCTTGGCCGTGATTTTCGGCAAGAATTTATCTGTATTCAGTTATTTATGCGAATTATTTTATTATTACTGAAATTGTATCGTTTTGTATGGGTTGTTTATTCTGCTTAAGGGAGATAAAATTTGGCACTAGCTTAATTTCACGTAAGTGGTTAGTAACTTAAAAAGCTTTCGACAGTGATGCTAAGAATGAACCATTTAAGAAACCTGTTTAAATTAAATTAAGGCTTGATCACCCAAGGTTTAATTAGGCGGGGTGTCACATTAACGAAAACCAATCCTTACATTATATTAATATTAGAGATAAGCGTGTATGTGTAAATACTCATAATACATGAATAAATTATAAAATTGTCTATTTCTTAATTTGAAATTCGTGAAAAATTAGACATAATATGAAAATCAAGTATTACACGAATAATAGTAAATGAAAAACATGAATCATTTACTTTCACTTCATCATTTATAACGTCAAAACTTATGTATGACGAACAAATCATAATATTGACCTAAACCATTCATGGTCATACTAATGCATAAAACGGTTATAACATAAATCTAGTATCCGCACATATGAATTGTAGCATTCGCTTGGCATTTTATTCAACTTAATGGGAGTACTAGCATTAGAATAAACGGTAATTTTTATATTCAATTACATGAATTCTTGGCCTGTGTTTGGAACGAAACTCATCAAAACATGAATATCAATGATATAATATTCAACAATATGAATCGTTGGCCTATGTTTGGCACGAGACGCGTCAAAATATGAATATTAACTATAACATAGTATTCAATAATATGAATCATTGACATGTGTTTGGCACGAGACTCATCAAAATATGAATATTAATAATAAAATAATATTCAATAATATAAATCATTGGGCAGTGTTTGGCACGAGACTCATCAAAATATGAATACTAACAATAACATAAGTCTAATATCCTACCATATGAAATATGTTGGCATGTGTTTGGCACGAATGCTTAACTAAAATAGGATCATTAGAATAAAGTTTTATAACAGTTCTAGATAAAAACATACATGAAGTATGGGGAAACTTAAATTTTGCCAAAAACGAAAAAAAAAACTTAGCATCATGGAACTGCAGCAAATTACTCGAGAATCCCAAAACATTCGACGGAATTCAAAATAATTTTTATGGAATGAGATATTGTCACAAACATTATTTATGTAAAAATCAATGCCCCAAAAATATTATACTCGAAATTTCATGAATAATTAAGGGTCCAAATATAGATGCATACACAATTATATAATATTTATATTTACAATTATAGATTAAGATACTTTAATGTCTTTCCAATCCAACATCATATAAATATTATTGTTGAAACACCAATTCATAATTACATTAGGACCTTTGGACTACCAAATATAGATTATGCACAATAATCTAATTTACCGAAATGTTATTGTCAAACGCATAATCATACATCTAATATTCAAGTATCTACAAGCATATTAATCGAGAGACACAAAATCAGACCATAACATGTTAAAGATATGAAATAAATTTCTCATTACATTAATCCTTTGATTTAACAACACATATGTTAATATCTCTTTAATACCTAATGTGCATTTTATTCTTCTCGCAAGCAACCATTGATTAGAAATTATATGATACTTGTAGATACTACAGTATTAAATATACATGATATATACTCTAATAATATACACTACACCAAAATGATAAAATTGTCACCTTTCAGCCGGCCACCCTTGTCAAGGTCATTGACCGTGACAAAAAACACGCGTTTTATGTCACGGTCATTGACCTTGACACGACCGTGACAAAGAATTGTCACGGTCATTGACCGTGACAATTCTTTAAATAATTGTAATGACCTTGACACGACCGTGACAATGGTTCCAGCAAAAACCCTTTCCCCCTTCTTTTTTCCCTCCCGTCGTTCCCTCCCTCTCTCTCTCTCTCGACGCTGCTCTCTCTCTCTCTCTCTCTCTTCCATTTATATATATGTTTGTGTGTATATATATGTGTGTATGTGTGTATATATGTGCGTGTGTGTGTGTGCGTGTGTGGGGGGTGGGGCAGGATGGGGGTAGGGGTGGGGGCAGGGTGGGGGGTAGGGGGTGGGGCAGGGTGGGGGTAGGGGGTTAAAAATGTAAATAAATAAGTAATTTTCTATAAATTTCCAAAAATAATATTCAAAAATGTAAATGTAAATAATATCCAAAAATGTAAATGTAAATAATATCCAAAAATATTGGATAACAATTTATTTTCATTCAAAATAAATAAGTAATTTTCTACAAATTTCATAAAAAAATGAAGGCCGGCTTAATATGTGATTTAAGTGTGAAATAATCGCTATATACTTATACTAATGGAGAAAAAAACCATATATGGCGCTTTTTGTTGACTTTATATGGTGAAATAATCACATGACTTTACATCCATCAAATAAAAGCATGAAAACTAAAAAACTACAATAAGGGTTAAAATGGCATCCGAAGTTACTAAAAGCATGACCAATAAAATATTTTTTAAGATTTGTGGTGAATAACTAAAGTTAAAAAAAAGTATTACTTTAGTCATTAAATTACTTTTTGAATTCGGGCGATGCGCATAAATTTGTAGTAATTGTCTTATAATAAAGATCATTTAGTCTATGTTGTTGAAAAATTTGATCAAATTGGTGAGCCCTTCATATTTTAAAAATGTTGTTTTTATTCCTATTTAACTTTTCTTTCTATACACCCTTAATTATATTTGAACTTTAATAAAATAGGAGTTATAGAAAGAAAAGTGGGGTTTAAATAAAAACACTTTTTTTAAATTTTAGGTTCTGGTGCATAATCTTACTTTGTCACAATTAATTTATATGCCTCAAAGTTATTTTATCACTCTTAGTTTATATTTTTGATAATACTTTATGAACCACAACTTTAGGTTGATTATTTTAGAACTTAAACTTCAAGATACAAAAAATAATTCTATAGAACAGCTTAGATATCTTAACAAAACACATATCTAACATTGAATATGATTTATAAAAAGCACAAAACAATAGTAGAAATTTAATACATGAAATTAACATTGAGATTATTTTAAATAGACAGTCACTACTCTGTGTGTGTGTGTGTGTGTGTGTGTGTGTGTGTGTGGTGAGTGGGGGTGGGGGTGTGTGTGTATGTGGTGAGTGGGGGGTGTGGAGGGAGGTGGGGGGGTGTGTGTATGTGGTGAGTGGGGGGTGTGGAGGGAGGTGGGGGTGGGGGTGTATGTGGTGAGTGGGGGGTGTGGAGGGAGGTGTGTGTGTGTGTGTGTGTGTGTGTGTGTGTGTATATATTTGAATTAACCCATGAATTTGTATTTTTGTATTTGAATTAACCCATGAATTTATTTTTGTATTTGAATTAACCCATTATATGAAACATACTTGAAATTAAATATAGTGCGCATAGATACTAGCCTTATAGTTCTTATGCGTACGCATTCAATAGCCCTTAGACCCGTTCGAGAGTCATTACCCCTGTAATGAGATCTCTCGAATTGTCATGTTTGGACAGTTTGAGACTGTATAATTTCTGTATAATATTCTTATTGGCTTAAAGTTGTTACTTTTGGAGGAAGTTCTGCAGTCGTATCTTAATGTTCTCTGGGTACATACTAGATTGACAAGTGTGACTGTTATTTCAATTGACCAATTGAAATAACACTCACACCTGCCAATCTACGTCATGTACTTGGAGAACTAAGGGGATATGCTGTCGAATTTTTTTCAAATCGTAACAATGTGCATGAGCTGTTAAGTATATTATAGAAAAATGCAGTCTTGAATGGGATAGGACCACTTACCCTTTAATAGGATTATGGTATTTCTTAGTTTTTAGATATGAAGAGAATTATATTTGACACGATTGCCCGGGGTACATTAGTTGGAAGGAGGTGCCATATGAGCTCAAGTTAGTTGTTTGAGTGACACTACAGGTAATGTATTTATATTTATATGTCAATTTCGATTTCAATTACGATTTATATTTATCTATATTTGAGGGGCGGATACTAATTTTACTTTATTTCAATTCAGGGGACAGGGAGTGGCCCTAAGGGTAGGCCACATATGCTCTATACTTATGTGGCTAGTCGGACGAGAAGGGAAGGATAAGGAGGTGTCCCCGAGCGTCGCGGTACAAAATCTCTTTTCCATGCAAATAGTTTGTAGATTTGAGATAATTGATGGTGATGTTGTTTCTTCTTAAATAGTTTCTATTTTGAATATATATTTGCATTATCTTTAGTTTGTTTGGATATATGATGTTTGGAACAGGTACAACGTTGCTACAACAGGTACAAATATACTGCTGGGCAGTGGCAGTGGTCATACTGCCCAGCAGATTTTTTTTAAATTCTACCCAGAATTGTTACGGTCATTGACCGTGACACGTCCGTGACAAAAATTTGTCACGGACGTGTCACGGTCAATGGCCGTGACATTTTTTTTAAAAGGGTCACGGCTTTGTCAAGGTTATAAACCGTGACAAACGTGTCACGGTCATTGACCGCGACACGACCGTGACACAAAACGCGAGTTTTGTGTCAAGGTCAATGACCGTGACACGACCGTGACAAAAAAATTTGTCTCGCCTCGAAATGTCACGGTCATTGACCTTGACAAGTTGGATTTGTCAAGGTCAAAGACCTTGACAATTCAGCAGATTTGGTGTAGTGATATATGATATGTAGAGTTCATTCAATCAGTCAAAAATAATTTCCTGTAAGGAATAATCTTGTTTGATGATTAAACACAATATATTCCACAGTTATAAGCATCACATGTTATTACTGCTATCATCTTTACATTTAATATTCATTTTCATTATAATTGGGTCACTATAGTGACTATCAAATATTTCATACTATGAATATTTCATTAAGTAAAGACTTACATACACAAGTTAATAAAATTTCCACTTATGGTCATAATTTTATATCGTAGTATGTGTTTAGAGTCGAATCTAAACAAAACATTAACATTATAATAATTTAATGTCCACATATATGAACTATAGATCGTGTTTTTCGTCTAATTTAACTTAAACGTAATATTAGTATCCGGTCGAAATACATTATCTAGTATCCATGCATATGAATTGTAGTTTGTGTTTGGTATTTAATTCAATTTAACATGAATACTAGCATTCGAACGAAATCATAAATCTAGTATCCACACATATATCAAGTATATTTATTACTCTAGTATCCACAAGCATCATAAAATTGCTAGTCAATGGTTACTAATGAGAAAATTAAAATGTATATCAGGTATTAGAGAGATATTAGCGTACGTGTTGTCAAATCAAAGCATAATGTAGTGAGTAATTTATCCCATATCTTTAACATGTTATGGTCTAAGCCACTATTAATGATCAATATTATGTGGAACACTCCATATAAAGTTTGAAGAAATTAAACAAATTAAGTTTGTTTACATGTTGCACACTCTGACTAATAATGATAGAGATAATATGTATCTTTTATAGTTTGAAATGAATTTTCATCTTATTAGAGTTTGCAAGTTAAACTTACTGTGTTACAGAAAGTATTTACTTTTGATGAAAGGATTGTTTACAAAACAAAATACAAATGCAAATAAGATTTCTTCTCTTTTATTCTTGGGGAAATCAAGCCATTTATTTTTCATAAACCCTCAATGCTTCTAATTTTCTTGATTGCGAGGGATAGTTTTTTAAAGCATCTTCCAGTCCTTCTCAAATGTTATGGTATTCCTTTGATGTTTTGTACAAAATAAAGTTTGGATGTATTTCTTTTAAATATTATTTTGATCCCGCATCATAATCATAGTATTATTGATTAAACTATTTAATCTTGTACTAAATTCAATTTAGACTCCCTTTCATATTTTTGTGGACAAGATTTTTATAATATCTCTTATAAATCTTGATAGTCGAGTTATGCCCATAAGGTATTACAATATCTACTATATGTATGACCTATGCGATCCAAGTGGGAGATTGTCCCTTAATGTGGACCTACATAGATCATATAATCGTCATTGACATGTACTTATTGCAATATAAAAATCCAAATGTCGAATTCATTATAAATGGTGAAATTAGTGGGAGTAGCAAATCATGAATATGGTTATAAAGGGAGGGAGGGTACTTATCCCATTACCGATAACTTTCTTCAATACTTGTTCTTCTAGTTGTTGCATTGTTTAAATAATAAATAACAAATAAATGATCAACCACTAAATCATTGTATTGTCATTGTGAGACAAATGTAGATAAAATCATAAGAAATGGTATTAAGAATATCCTAAATGGAGTCTACTATTCTAAATGATTAGGTGGTGTATCTATATGAATATGAATTTGGCATAAGGATAAATAAATATTTTATTTTGTTTTCACAAATCATAAGAAGTAAACTTACTGGACTACAAGACCTCATTGAGTTACATTTAAATTGAGAACGAAAAAGTCATCAAGACCAAATACGATGTTAATTGTACTTAAATGAATAAAGTTAAATTGTAGTCAAATATTTTATGTGTGATGAGAAAAGGGTTATAAATGAACCTTCTCACCCTTATGTGTAATGAGAAAAGGGTTATAAATTAACCTTCTCACCTTTTCCAAGGACGTCACTTTTTTCAAGGACGTAAAATTCTTATGAGATGAGTAACTCATTATGATGAGAGTTACATTTACTGTATTTGAAAACTATTATGCTTATGATATTTAACACATGTTATAAAGATATGATTATATAAACTGAAATAAGTTTTCCAGCTATGGTATTTTTAAAAGTAACACCATTATATTTCCTAATCATTGTAAATTCAATTTATATAACTTTTGATCAGTGTTAATAAGTTTATATATTCAATTTAGAGAAACAAAATGTTACAAGAATTTTCAATATGCCATGGATGAATTTATGAGATATACTAAAATTTCCGGACTTGTTTCAGAATTTATTGATTATGGCTACATAATTTAAATTTCTGGACTTGGAGTTGTCGACATTGTTACCATGCCGCTGAAATATTATGATATTGTCATTGCAATCTTCTTTATTAAGATACATTAAGTATTATGTCAGTAACTAAGCACGTTGAATGTAAATACCTTTTAAAGAATAAATTCTGAAACAAGTATCATTTAACATATTTGTGCAAGTGTTAACATGAAAAATCCACATGATTGGGCTATCATGAAAGACATTAATGAAGCATGCTTAAGATACGAGTCTTAAGTATAGCCGATAGAATCTTGATGTGGTGGATTTTTTAGTGCTTATTTTGACACTACCATATGATATCATACAGTGTTTCAGAATCATTTATTTGTGTCGTTATTGTACACATACATGTGAATGAAAGAATGTGATAGAAATACTCTTTTACAAAGATATTATTGGACCATTATTGAATAACCCTATTTATATACCTTATTGGATGAGTTGTTAATGTTGTGATACATGATTAATGAGTTGTTTGATTAAGAGGTTTATGGAAAATCATTTAAGCATGACTCAAAGATTATTGCGCACTTTATGATCATTATGGATCAAGTGGGAGACTGTTAGAATTATTTTAAATAGTTCTCCATTACGTGCTCCATAATTATATTAGTACTAATAGTCACTTTGGTTAATGAAAGGGTACTCCAAATATCAAGAGTCAAAAGGACTCTTGGGTATCTACCTTGATGGACGACTGATATTAAGTGACCGTTGGAGATTTAGGTCATTTCTCTGCCTATAAATAAGTGACTGATTTCCATTATCGAGGCACTCTAAAAAGATCGCATAAAGTAAATAGAGAGAAATCTAAATTCTAAAGGAGAATAAATTTTGAAATATTGTTCTGGTCATACTGGAGATCTAACCGTTGGAATGCGTTAAAATTGGAGCATGTTTTTTCCATATAAAAGATGGAGCCATGTTCTGAAATTCAGCGCGATCGGACATCGTTAAGGTTGACTACTCCATCAATCTTTCTAGTTGTGACATGATGGGAGTATGTTATTTTGATACCATTTATGTTCCACATAATTGATTATATGTGATTATCATGAAGATCCAAAATCCTTTTATTAAGAACAATTATATGTAAAAATTTAATCATTAGTATATCAATAATTAATATTATGGTGTTCTTATACCTCTAATACAATAGTATTAGAGGTATTAATAGCAATTTATACATTATAAAATTATCTTTCCTCAAGATTATCAATTGTTAAAAAAAGAATGACATACAGACATGAGTATGCCTCTTAGCTTTTCAAGTACCAAATTACTCGAGCGCCCTCCCCGTGGTCTCTATAAATGAAAATGAAAATGAAAAGAAAGAGAAAAACCAAATAATATGAAGGTCCATTCCTTGCACCAAACGTCCACTTGGTTTGAGGTTCCCATTGGTTAGACAATGCTTATTTGCACCATCTCTCTCTCACCGTTTGTTGATTGGAAGCATGCACTTCGATGCGTGTGTTTAGTCACTTAAAATGGTAATGAGGCATTGCACCTTTTGATGGGTTAGTACCCAAATTGGGGATCATGCTTAAGGGTCCTTGGTGATGTGTTTTTTACCAATTGTTTTAAGAATGCAGTTTTTATACACAAAAGGTACACAGTTTTTACAAAAAACTAATCTGCTAATGATAGACGAGTAGGCTGGTGGATTGTAAGAGGGATAGATGTTCCGGTTATAAATATTATATGAGACCGACTTCCCTGGTTATAGCAAATTACAGTGACCTCCTCTCTTTTTTAAAGTTGAAAGTTTGCATCATTTCTAAGTCAAATTTGACAATTCATTTTCACAAGGATCAGTTTAAAGGATAACAAATTTTCCCTATGTAATATAACTGAAAATTTGCAATAAATTTTACAAACAGTGGAGGTCATTGTTATCCATTTAAAATTTCAGGGTTGGTCATTGCCACGAAACCCAAATGACATGGGCAGGTTACTGTAATTTTTCAAAACATATGGGATGGCTGCACAATAAATCCAAAAAACAGTACTATTCCCAAATATGTATCATCTTATCAGTTTTTTTTATTTTTTTTTTGTATGTGCACTTAAGTTGTTTCAAGATTGTTACAGACGATGCCATTTAACCAAATAAGTTACCAAGATCCGTCTCCTCCTTGCATGAAGTTTTAGAAAATGGAACAAAAATGGAACCTTTGAAAAATGCAACAAAATTTGTGCCCAAGTGGGAGGGGGGGCAGTGGATAAAGATATGATGAATAACGAAAACTATATATGCACCGGATGGTTTTACCGGACAATTACCGAATCATCCTTTTTCTTTTTTTTTTCCTTTTTTTTTTAAGTTTCTATTATTTTGTTCTTAACAATTGAAATAAAAACAGTTTTTTATATATAAAAAAACAGTTTTCCTATTGATATAAAAAAAAGTTTTTTTTATATTAACTAAACAGTTTTTTATTAAAATAAAAACAGTTTTTTATATATAAAAAAAACAGTTTTCCTATTGATATAAAAAAAAAGTTTTTTTTATATTAACTAAACAGTTCTTTATTAAAATTAAATTAAAAAATATTTCTTTCATAAATAAAAAAAATTATGTTTATTGAGATGATATCGCGATTGATTAGTATTGCTGGTGCGGCCCTACATTTGCACACCTACATCATTTGTTCGATGTGGATCCGAGCTAACGACACTAATTAAACTGTGTGTTGAATATGGCGCGGTATGTTTTTTTTTATATTATTTTTAACTCATTTAGCACCTCAAACACCTATTTACCCAATATTCTCTTATTTTTAAAGGTTCGCGCCAGCGGCACCCCTTATTTTTTAAATTAATTTTTGTTTAATGAGATATGTACCGGATGCTCCTACCGGAATATTACCGGATCTCCCCTTTTCCTCTTTTTTTTTAGTTTCTTATTCTTTTATTTTAACAACTGTTTATATAAAAAAATAGTTTTCCTATTAATATAAAAAATAGTTTTCTTTTTTTATTTTCTGAAAATAGTTTTTTTTTTGTTATTTTCAATTAGTATTTTTGTTTTTTTATAATATTTTTAACTCATTTAGTACCTAATCACCCATTTACACAATATTCTCTTATTTTTAAAGGTTCCCGCCAGCGGCACCCCTTAGTTTTAAACCATTTTTTGTTTAAAAGTTTTACTTAAAAATTAATTTCTTATTAGAATAGTTTTTTTAAAAAGTTCGACTTAAAAAACTAATATAATAAGAAATTATTTTTTTATATTATTGTTAACTCATTTAATGTCTCAAAAATCCATTTGCCTAATATTCTCTTATTTTTAAGGTCCGCGCCAGCGGCACCCTCTATTTTTAAAGTTATTTTTTTTTTAATTTTACAACATTTAAAACAATTTTTGTATTTCTTAAAACTGTTTAAAGGTCCGTCCTTTTTTTTTTACTGGATGCCAACTCATTGAGTCCTCAAATACCCATTTACTCAATATTCTCTTATTTTTAAAGGTCCACGCCAGCGGCACCCATTATTTTTTATTTCTTAAACTGTTTAAAAATGTGGAAAAAAAGTTTTAATTTTTTTATATTAAACTAACTTTTATTTTCTGATAATTTTTTATTAAAATTAAAATTAAAATTATTTGTTAAACATGGATCTGAGAACGTGGGTCCACCCCAGCGGCACTAACCAATCGCGATGTCAATTGGGTTGATGATGTGGGTCCGCGCCGGCGGCACTAACCAATCGCGACACGTCATTTCAGTGTGTCGCGCCCGACGAATATTCTCTTATTTTTAAAGCTCCGCGTCAGCCGCATTCCCCCCTTCCCCTCTAATATTCTCTTATGCATCTCACTGACGTGTCGTGTCGTGATTGGTTCGTTTTGAGGGGTCCTATGGTGTGAGTCCCATCGGTACTTAAAAATGAACCCATACAGATGCGACACATCAGTGTCGCGCACAGATTTAGTCGGATTTGTGTATCGTTGATTTTAATTTTTTCATAAAATCATTTTATGAACAGTTTACAAAAATAGTTAAAAACTATTAAAAAAAAAAACTGTTTTTTTTTATTAATAAAAATCTATTTTTTTATGTATAAAAACTGTTTTAAAAAAATAAAGAATAAGAAACTGAAAAAAAAAAGAAAAAAAAAAAGGAAAAAAGAGGTTCCGGTAAAACACCGGTAATATGAACCGGTACGTATATCAGGACTCGATGAATAATAACATGGTTTCGTCCTTTCACCCAAATATGGAAAATGGAAGAAAAATGAAACTAAGCGACGTTTCCTCCTCTCACCCAGTTGTCGAAAATGGGAGAAAATTATAAACAAGCCAAATTTCAACCCAGTTAACCTCTGGAAAGAAGGGGGTACCTGGTAACCATGCAATGGAACTATATAAGTTAAAAAATTATATTTTTTAATAAAGTTTGTTAATATAAAATACTATTTTTTATTTCTTTTACAATATATAAACTATTTTTTATATTTTTAATGTTATTTTTATTAAAAAAATATTTAAAAAAGTTAATAGCATTATTATTCATAAAAAAATACGTTTTCCTTTTTTTCTGTCTTTTGCCATTGAACCAAAAAAATATTATCAAACTTAGAAAAAAAAGATTCTTTTGATTTTTTTATGTATAAAAACGTTATATAGCTTATAAAACAGTTGTTTTTAACTTTTGTTTTTATACAAAATGTATATTAACTGTTTTTAATATACAAAAACGTTAAAAATTAATTTTTTAATATATAAACTGTTTGATGTATAACATACAAGTTTTAACGTTACTTTTATAAAAAAAATGTTTAAAAAAGTTAGTAGCGTTATTATTCATAAAAAAAATATGTTTTTTTCATTTTTTATGTTTTTCTTTTGCCATTGAACCAGAAAAACGTTATAAAACTTAGAAAAAAGATTCTTTTAATGTATTTTTATGTATAAAAACGTTATATAGCTTATGAAAACAGGTTTTTTTGACATTTTTTTTATATATAATGTGAATAAACTATGTTTTATATACAAAAACGCGAGAGAGAGATCGGTAAAAAAGTTGACTTAAAATCGTTTGAGCTCAAAGCCAAAATGCACGAATGGATAAAAATCCCCATTGTGAATTTTTTTTAAATTGGGATATATAAAAACAATGGAAACTCGGAGATTTGATCGTAATTAGAAGAAGAGAAAAAAGAGAAAAAGTAGAAAAAACGTTATAAATTTATATAAAAAGGCAAAAGTTGCAATGCTTTAAAATGCCAACATTAAATATAGGACACGTGGTGCAATAATATTTGGAGACACTATTTTTATATTATAATATTAGATTAGATATCATTATAAAAATTAGTGTCTATTATAAATTTAATATTTTATTTTAAAATTATTATAAAAAGTTAATTTTATCAAAAATATTTTTTTTAAATATTTTTATTATATAAAAACTATTTTTTATAAATAAAAACTTCAAAATAATTATAAGTATTTTATATTAAAAAATTATACATGTTTTTTTAATTATTTTTAGTTTGAAATAATGTATGTCAATTATAGATACAAACTTAAAGTTTCTTCTATAAATAAAACATTAAAAATATTTTTATAACCAATTTTTTATTTATATTAAAAATAGTTTTGAAAAATTGAAAACCATTTTTTTTAACTTAAAAATTATTTTTTTATAAATAAAAACTTCAAAAAAAGGTACGTAGTTTATATAAAAATATATACATATTTTTATTTATTTTTAGTTTAAAAAAATTTATGTCATTTGTAGATAAAAACTTAAAGTTTTTTCTATAAATACAATGTTAAAAACATTTTTACAACCAAACTTTTTTTTATTTATATAAGAAGCAGTTTTGAAATTTTGAAAAAAAATTTTAAACTTTTTTCTAGAAATAAAAATGTTATATAGATGTAGTAGTATTAGTAGCATTGTGTAATATGATTTGAGCGAAGAATAATGAAAAAGGGCTAATTGACTCTAGATGAGTTGGATCGAAAGATTAATTAATGGAGTTTAGAATGGATCAATTTTTTAGTTTTCAAGGGACTTTTAATTTATTTATTTTTTAAATTATTTTAAAGACATTTCCAATTTGGAATTATAATTATGTTTTGCGTTTCTGTTAAGATGATATAGTGAAAATGATAAAATTTCGCAAATCAACTTTCTTTCATACAAATAATATGTGAATTCATAAAAAAAACTACAACAAATAATAGTGCATGGAGGATATGATTTTGGAGATAGGAACGACGGGAGAGAGTCTATCTTAGATTTTGCGATGACTTATAATTTTGTACTAGTAAATACATGTTTTAAAAAGCAGCTTGAACACTTAATAACTTATAAAAGTGGAACGCATAAGAGCCAAATAGATTTTTTTATTACTAGGAAAGGAGACCGATTAACGTGTAAAGATTGTAAAGTTATCCCGAGAGATAGGATAATGGTGTTGAATATAAATATTAAAAATCAATCACGAGTGCGAAAAGTGAAGATTAACCCACGAACTAAGTGGTGGAACTTAAAAAGAGAGAAATTTGAATTATTTAAAGATGAAGTATTAAATGAAGCAACATAGAATACTGAAGAAGAAACTAACATAATGTGGAATAAGATGGCCACATGCATTAGGAGAATATCAAAAGAAATTCTTGGAGAATCAAAAGGTAAGGGGCCACAGTATAAAGAAATTTGGTGGTAGAATGAAGAAGTACAAAACATAGTAAAAATTAAAAGGGAGTGCTTTAAAACATGGCAAACAAATAGAAATGAAGAAAATTTTGAGAAATATAAATGGACTAAAAATGAAGTTAAGAAAGTGGTAAGAGATGATAAGTTAAAAGCGTATAATGATCTTTATACAAAATTAGGAACACAAGAAGGGGAAAAAAGTATTTATAAGCTTGTTAAACTTAGGGACAGGATAACAAAAGATTTTAATATCAAAAGTGATGATTCGAGAGTCCTAGTCAAAGATGATGAAATTATGAAAAGATGAAAAAACTACTTTGAGATGTTATTAAATGGAAATAATGGGAGTAGATTGGATATAGAGGAACTTAGGGAGACTCGAGAAAATATATTTTTTCGCAGAATTAGGACAACATAGGTTATGATTGCTTTAAAAAAGATGAAAACAGGGAAGACTTTAGGACCAGATGGTATCCCTATTGAGGTTTGGAAGTGCTTAGGGGATGATGGAGTATCATGGCTTATAAAATTATTTAATAGAATTTTAATGACTAATAGAATGCCCGATGAATGGAGAAAAAGTGTTTTAGTTCCTATTTATAAAAATAAAGAGGACATACAAAGTTGTTCAAATTATCGTGGTATTAAGTTAATGAGTCATACAATGAAACTTTGAAAGAGAGTGATTGAATATAAATTGAGATTGAAGACAATAACATCAAGAATCAATTTGGGTTTATGCCTGGGAGGTCAACAATGGAAGCAATCTATTTATTCAGGAGATTAATGAAAATGTATAGGGAGAAAAAGAAAGATCTTCATATGATTTTTATAGATTTGGAGAAGGCGTGTAATAGGATACACAGAGATATAATATAGTGGGTTCTACATAAAAGAGGAGTGACTCGCAGATATATTGATGTTATCAAGGATATGTATGATGGTGCGATGACTACAGTAAGAACATCAGCCCGCGAAAGTAGTGAATTTTCAATTACTGTAGGTCTACACCAAGGATCAGCATTAAGTCCTTATCTCTTTGCTCTTATTATGGATGAGTTGACTGCACAAATACAAGATGAGGTGTCATGGTATATGCTATTTGCAGATGATATTGTTTTAGTGGATGGAACTAAAATGGGGATTAATGCTAGGTTGAAATTGTGGAGAAAAACTATAGAAATAAGAGGATTTAAAATAAACAGAACTAAAACAGAATATGTGGAGTGCAATTTTAGTGGTAATAGGAGGACAAATGGAGATGTGGTGAAATTAGAGGGTTAAGAAATACCTAGAAATGATCATTTTCGTTATTTAGGACCGACTATCCAAAAAGATGGAGATATTAGTGATGATGTTACTCATATGATTTGAGCAGGCTAGGTTAAGTGGAGAAGTGTTACCTTTGAAGTTAAAAGGAAAATTTTATAAAACAGCCATTAGACCCGCCATGCCATATGGGACAGATTGTTGGACCACCAAGAAACAAAATGTGCAGAAAATGAGTGTGGCGGAGATGCGAATGCTAAGATGGATTTGGGATCAAACTCGAAAGGATAAAATTAAAAATGAACAAATTCGTGAAACGGTAAAAGTAGCTCCTATAGAAGATAAATTGAGAGAAAATCGATTTAGATGGTTTGGACACGTCAAGCGTAGACCAATGGATGCTCCTGTAAGGAAAAGTGATTTAGTTAGTATCGATGGTAACACAAGAGGTAGAGATATGCATAAATTGACTTGGTGGGATATTATAAAAAATGACATGATGTCATATGATTTAACCGAAGATATTGCACTTAACATAATGGAATGAAAAAATAGCATTCATGTAGCCGACCCCAAATAATTGGGAAAAGGCTTTGTTGAGTTGAGTATAGTGAAATTTTATTACTCCTTTTAAAAAATGGCGTACTATAATCTACATCCGCACATCGCGCGGGGTACATGCTAATTCATACTTAAAAATAAAAACAAGCAAAAAATAGCATGAAGTTTACAACTTCCCTTGAAGGAGAATTATACAACATTCGACTTAGTGTTTGAATTATAAATACAACTTCAAACTGATTTTGCGTGAAAGTGGGTTAACCTACAAAATCATACTAGTTCAATAATTATATGATTGCCAAAATAATATATTTGTTGTTTCTTTTGTGTGTTTCGTTGTTGTTTGGGGGGGGGGGGGGGGGGGGGGGTGTATATATGCTTTATCTGAAATTTAAGTCTTAACCTCTGAATATATAAAATATGATCGTTATTCACCTGAAATTATTTAGTGCGATTCCGATTCAATATTTATATTTAGAGGCACTATACCTCTTAGCCATTAAAGAGTAAGCAAATATGCCTTGAATCTCTGAAAATTTAGAAAAGAAAAATACTATGTAGTACCTCATAAGCTGAGAGTTAAGAGTAACCCTTTTGTTGGTTTTATTATTAAATTTGTATTCTGTGGTGAATCCGGGATTGCTCCATACTACAATTTTATATCCTGTGCATATTATAGTTTTATATCCTGTGGTGGGTGAGCCCAAGATTGCTCCACTATAAAGATAATATTTATACTAAGGTTCTCAAAAACGCGGGGCCGTGATCAACACGTGGAGACCAAATTTTAAGCCTTAGAAGTCTAGACGGGCCTTAGACGTAAAAAAGCGTGAAAAGGCATTTAGGACTTTTTAATATATTTTAATATTTTTTAACCATAACAAAGCTATTAAAATACTAAAATTATACATATCATAAAAATATGTCTGAATATATGCAAATTAACATACTATTTAATTATTTTGGATGAGATAATGATCCGGTTTATAAAAAAATTCTTTAAAAGGTGATATCGTTTCACTAAAGCATTGTTGTTTTTAGTAAAAAGTACGCCTTAAGAGTTTTACCGAGAATAAGGCGTAAAAAGCTTAAGGCGGGACGTTTCTTCCAAGCCTCAAGCCTAAGCGTGCCTAGGCGGGCTTGTTAGAAGAGTGATTTATACATATTCGAACTTGTTGTGTTCTTATTGTTATTGAGCATATGTGGTTGACTAAGTGCAAAATACTCTCTCAAAACCAAGTGTTAAATTATTTACTTTAAGTTGATAGTACAAATTATAAATGAGAGGTGAAGCAAAAATACGTAGACAGCAATTACATTCGGAACGACAATGTCGGTGTGGAAGTAAAACATGCTCAAACAAATTGCCTTTGCACGCTTCCAAGGGCCTACCCATTTTTGTCCCATTTTATAGTTTTACAACTGCCGCACGCATTTATGTGGAGTGGAATTGGAAGTCTATTATGGTTTTGTTTTGTCTCATCTTGAGATTTCAAGCTTAGCTGCCAACATTCATGTGAAACTGCATGCCCCTCACCAAACAAACACAGTTGGCATCATATATGTAATTATGTCGCACTTATTTCAGAGTACCACAAGTGTCGCAATTGCAATAAAATATTAGTCCCAAATTGGTACCCTTGCAAATTACAAATATTATATTTAATATTAACAGTTTCTTACATCCCAATTATTTTATCTTCCATTCTTTAATCTTTGTGGGTTTAACATGAAAGGATGAATAATTTCTTTTTCTAAAAATCATCTTCAAACATTAAAATACTAACCACTACCTGATAAGAAGGACTAAAAACAATTCAACAACCAGCCACATTGTTAACAATATGCTCTAGAAATATAGGTTTGTACAAATCCTACTGTCATACTTGAAAATAAGAGTGTTCAATATTCAAAAGATATAATATTATTAGGAGCATTGATGTTCCCCCTCATTCGTATTTTTCATATTTGCATTTGTTTTGGTAGGAACAGTTCATTGGTCACAAGACCTTGAATTCAATGTCCTTGGTTGCCTCCAGTTTTTGTTATTTTCTAAAACTGTGAGTTTGTAAATTCAACTATTAAGTTTGAGCTTTAACTCTATACATATTTGAGCTTCCAGAGGAGCACAAAAAATAAAAACAAACAAGGACTAGTGTAATTAATAACAAGAAAAAATCTGAAGTTCCATATAGGCCAAAATTCTACACATAATAGGATAGAAAACCTCAAATCTCTTCATTCATACATTTTGAATGGCTTGCAGATAAGAGGAAAAAGTATGCTTTATGCTTACCAGGTCAAGCAGCGTCAAAATCTTCTACAGCTAAAACAAAATTTGAATTCTATGATCTCATTTCACTAGCCCGTTTTACTTGAAGGGCAGCTCGGACAACATTACCTCTTGTGATAATGCCAACCTTCAGTGTGAAAAACAATGGCAGATAAGATAAACAAGGGGTGGAAAGGCAAAAGCTATCAAAATAAAAGAACAGAAGGCTCTTACCAGCTTACCGTCACCATCTACAACCGGAAGTCGACGATATTTTGTTTGGAGTAATAATCTGACATCATAGAAGTCAACCCAAAAGTTTAATTCTTCAAGCTGCGTTGTATTAAATACCAAGTTCCAATTGGTTTGGCTAATTTAAGGTGCGTTTGAAAGTTAAAATTGGATTGAAAAGTATTTCCATTTAATGCAAAAGTTGGAAAAGAGTAGAAGAATAGATGAATGATTGGGTGAGATGATCTCTTACTTTTTCACTTATCCGTGAAATACAATTCTACCTTCCCCAAAGAATTGGATCCTATGGAAAACCAGAAAAGCAAGAGAGCATCTCACCAAACTACTCATTGTTTTCTTTCCTCACAGTTTTTTCTAACTTTTTGTAAAATTGAACTGTTTATCCATCTTTTTCCAAGTTTGTAGTCAGATTGACCCTTAGATGAAAAGTATTTTCACCCATTTGGTGTTAAATTTTGCACTTAGAGCACGTACATACTTATTTACAATTTTACGAAAAAAATTATTCAACTCTAAACATGTGAAAATACTGTTAGAAGGAAAAGTAAACAATAACAAGTGGGAAAATTTGATTGAACCTAGCAGCATCCTCAAGATTGGTGGTTTCACGAACAACGAGTGGGGCTGGAGTCATCACATCACCAACTGCTTTCCCATTGGTTTTGCTAAGCAACTTCTGTACCTCGTTGAATGTCTGCACCATTATCCAGAATCAGATATGAGACCCTACTTTGTGGAGATTTCTATGGCTACTTTCTCAGTCAATTGGCAATAATTCAAAAATTACTTCAAAATCAAGCCATTTGGCTTATCTAATCTTATAGTCCATTTTTCATTTCATCAAATCAAATGAATTAGTGTAAAAAGGAAAAGGTCAATAATTGTATTTTGACGCTGCATTGAAGCTATATATTGAAATGTCTCTGCGTAACTTATCTCCCACATAACTCATTTAACAAACCTAATGAATATACCTACCCCTCCCTTTTCAGAGGGTAGTTCTTAAACCAATTTTGGTAAAGATGATCTCCACGATCATCTCCACAAAATTTCATCGAAATATTCAACCATCTAGTGGGCGAGATGATGATTAATATAAAAAAAAAAATTAATGGATGAAAATGCACATATATCTCAAATTTGCATTCCTTCTTTTACCAGAAACAAAATTGTTTTCACCTAAAATAGACTAAACCAGCAGTCCACATAATATTTGACAATAGAAATGGTCACTAAACCAGCAGTCCACATAATATAGAGATATAGCTTCCAAAAAAAAAGATATTTACAAAAGAGCAAACGGGCACAGACCTGCTTATCTAAATAACCAAAAAGAAGACACGACAGACCTGCTTATCTAAATAACCAAAAAGAAGACACGGCATTTTTCCAACTGAGAGGTTTAGACACCAAGGCCCATAATGACATAACAAATTTGAATTTTCGCAAATCCATTCTTTTCTTTTGAAACTTCTATTATTTAATCCATATATACAAAAAAATGGTTTAACCGCACATCTCCATAGGCAATGCACCTTCGAAAGGTAGAACTCCTTAAAAACACCCTTATCTGTAAAAATTCAGCGAAGGAGCAATGAAGAAAGATGTGCCCATTAGTTTCCTGGCTGTTTTTGCTAAGGCAACAGAAATTAGAGGACAAACTCAAATAGGGTCTCCTCTGAAGCAAGTCACACGTGTTTGCTCTCTCATGAGCAACCAACCATGCAAATACCTTACTTTTAAAGGGAATACCATCTGCCCAAATTTCCTAACGAGGATAAATATTAGGGAAAAAAAGGTTGATCACAAAGGTACTCAAATTAAGATTTACAAGAGAAGCCTTAATTGTCCAACTCCCCTTTACTCCTACCACCGCAACCAACCAACCCCCCCCCCCACCCCCCCACCCCCCACCCCCACCCCCACCCCTCGGAAGATAAACATCTTCAACAAGCCCCATCAAAAAAAGGAAATCCTGCACTTTGACATCATTTAGATGTCTACAAAAATTTAAATCCAAGAAGCCAAAGAGTCGAGAGTTCAATGAGCTGGAACAGTTTTATTTAAGGAAAAATTGAATAAGGGAGGAAAACTATTTTCAAGGACCCCACTCTTCAATAATCCTCCCAAAACCGAATGAAAGTCCCATTCCCTTTAAACAACAAGACGCTCCTTAAAAATGATACAATCTATTGGAAATGTATATCCAAGAACTTCTAAAAGATCCTCTCTCAACTTTGCATTTCACTCACTTTCCCATTTGAATTTTTTTGATGCTATTTGGTGGAGATAATCAACTCCTCATGGACATCATCTGCACCAAATTTGATGAAAAAAATATACTCATTTACCTCCTAAAAGGGGAAGGTATATACATTAGGTGAGTTAAATGAGGCAAGTTGGAGAGCCGGCCTAACTGAAATAGACTAGCAGTCTATAATCTTACATTCTCTTTTGATGCAACTATGGCAACAACAGGGTGCCATAGTTGTCATAGAATAACAGATTTACGACTTGTGAGATATAAATGGCACCTGATTAACCACTTGTCATAGAATAACCAAAAAGCATGGTAAAACATATCATCTATCCACAAAGAAACAAGCATACAAATATCTAAAAATAACAGACATCACTAGACGAGTACACATTATATGTCATTTAATACCATAAAAATACTTTTCAGACAGATGGTTCTCACATACTTTCCAAGTACTGTCAACTTCAGGAAACATGTCTGTATCAGTTCGTCCAGCACCTAATGGAAATATCAAATCATTTAACATCATATCTGGAAAACTGACCATTTTCTTTTTCAACATAGAGGAAAAATGACAAAAAAAGTAAATTAAACGAATCTGCAATCAAAAAAGCAACAAATAAACCAAAATACAGAAAAGTTAAACAAGAAAGAGGAAGTGCTTTAATCATTTTAAAAGAAGTCTGCATGTGTTAGATTCTCAAATGATATTGCAGAATTATCACAAGATGAGTAACATCCCAGCATGGTTATTCTTTCCAAGTAACACCCCAACAAACTAACATTTTGTGAAAGTAGGCCCAGTACACATCAATATCTAGCACAAACCACCAATTTATGATATGTTGGCAGAAACCAACTGAACCTGACATAACTTGTTAAGCTTCAACTCTATAAGCACTTGTGAATTTTCTACTTTAAATTTGAGAGGATGTGTAATTTGAAGCCTTCCAATGTGCTACATATATAAATAAACAGCACTCAAAATTGGTGCGCCTTCTTATATGATTCACCATCTAATAACATATCAAACCACTTGCGCTAAATTATTATAGAGTTTACACAATTTAAAAAATTAAGGCATCCAGTTACGCCTCTACTTAAGATACTGGATATGTGGAATATATATGTATACCCAATAATATGTATATATATATGTAAGGAGAATGCTATCATCCTAACTCAAGCGAGGTTAACCATATACGGAAAGTCAGTGTTCTCTAGGAATTTCTTGTTTATTAGAATCCAAGTCTATAACAAGTTTTTCTGATGTAAATAATAAAGGGGGGCTATTTGTAATTTTCCTTTCTTTTGTCTTTTGTTACACCCATATTATTTTAATGTTTAGATATTATTGTTAGGATAGAAGGTTCCATTAGTGTTGTCATGGATGACAACTCATACTTAGCTAGCACCTTCTAGAAACCTCTCCCAATGCTTATAAATGTATCCATCCCCCCATTTCGAAAGATAGATATATTTGGCTTATTAATAAAAATTCAGATTTGTGCCTGTGTTTTTCTCTCTTCTTTGGATCCAATTTTTGTTTTTTTCCATCAAATTGGTATCAAAGCAAGATGAGCTCCTTGGTACGTGTGTGGGTGTGTCCCCCCCTGCATCACCATTGACAGGTCCATGGAAGAAGATTCATACGACTAAATCTGATGAAGACCTGTTGCATAGGCTAGACACCGTTCCACAAGTTTGGAGACGCCGTTGCAATGAACACGCCGAGTGGCTCATTGCAAACCAACCAGACCCTGCCACCAATTACCGTCTAATGAGGACCTATCGCATGCAGTTGCGATGATCACTATCCCATAAAATGGCCATCGGAGACTCCTCCAAAATTGCAGCGCCCAATTGCTACCCAAACCCTTTCCAATGCAAACCCTCTGCAAGCCCTAATTGCTACAAACCCTAGGCCTGCGACAACCCTACTTAACCCCTCCAGCCCCCACCGATTTTCAATCAGGATCACTACCTCACCCCAAGATGCAAAACACCATGCATGGTTCAAAGTCAAGGCCGATACCGCGACGATACGGCCGAGTTGACTCGGTGTCGGTGCTCACCGATCCGATTCCAAGTTACGAGTTGAGTTTTCAATTATTGATGTGAATCGATCCTATATTGGTAATTTCTCGGTAGTATCGGTGATATAGCGGTATAATCGGCCCATATCGGCGATATCGCAATGGAATCGGCCCATATCGGCGATATCGCAATGGAATCGGCCCATATCGGTGATATATCGGCCGAGATGGTATAAGTTACTAAGAATCAATCTCTCTCTCTCTCTCTCTCTCTCTCTCTCTCTCTCTCTCTCTCTCTCTCTCTAGTGTTGTGTTGGTAAGCATGGTTTTTTTGGGGGGGTATAATATGCTAATTATTTTTTTTAATTTAGTGTGTTGTGTGTGGGCTATTTGGTCATCCTGTGGGTTTAATTTAATGCGTTGTATATGTGCCAGTTTTTTTTTTTTAAAGAATGCAAATGATCCAAATGTTATTTGTTATTATTTTTTATAATAATGTTCCCAATGTTATATTTTAATATGTTATTATTTATAAAAAAAAAACGTAAATGTTATTCTTTTACAAACAAATATACAACTGTAATTATTGTAAAAATAATATTTGTATCCTCTAAACATTTGTAAAAATAATATTTGTATCCTCTAAACATTTGTAAAAATAATATTTGCATCCTTTATGTAAAAATAACATTTGCAACACAAGGTAAAAAAAAAATATTTGCATCCTCTTTGTAAAAAAATAACATTTCCATCAATTTAAAAAAAAACATTTGCAACCCAACAACAAAAAAAAATAACATTTACATTCCTTTTATAAAAAAATAACATTTGCATCATTTTTGTAAAAAATGATTGTAAAAAAAATGTAGTGTTTAGTCAAAATCACTATTTGTATCATCTTTGTAAAAAAATAACAATACTAAAAAAGAAACATTTCTATCCTTTTTAGAAAAATATAACATACTTAAAAAACACATTTGTATCCTCTTACTAAAACTAATACTAAAAATATAATAGTTATATCCTCTTCGTAAAAAAAAAATTATCATCATACTAAAAAAGTAACATTTGTTTTTCTTTGTAAAAACATAATATTTGTATCCTCCGTAAAAAAAAACATTGATTTTTTATGGAACATTGAATCTGGCAAGTTCGCAGCACATCAATATAATCAATTGTACAATGTTATGCATATTAAAGGATAGTTTTAAACTTATCTGATTGGTCCACATTGTTAATCGTATTTTTTTAAAATTTTCTAGATTTTTTTCGGAATTTTTTGCGCTCTCTAAATAATGTATCTTTACGTATCGCCCGATACCGCGACCGAGTTGAAAATCGAGTGGCCGATACCGGGACCGATACCGAAACTTTGAACCATGACACCATGAAATCCAACCCCCAACCTGCTGCATACCATAATATTCGTCATCGTTCGAGACAGAAGATAACGAATCTGATGTTAACTCGGAAGCAAAAATTGAGTTTGATGATAATGAATCTGAAATTAAAACAGGACAAAGATGAGGGCCCAGAGTAGGAAAACAACCCTTTTGATGTTCTTCTTGGCTTCCGATGAAGTTGTTTCAAACAACGGGCCACCACTCAACGTCAATGGTTTCGAGCCATAACGATGACTTATTTGACTATCGAAATGGTCAATATTGTTATTGTGGATAGGGGTTGTGACGTTGAGATTGAAGGAGATGAGTCCGAGAATGACAAGAATGATGAAGGTCTAGTGAAAACCCTCGATGAGGTTTGCAAAACTGAAGTGGCTAGTTTTAATCTTTCTGAACCCAAAATCTGCAAATATTGATTTTATTGGTATTGAAGACATTAAGCTACCTCCGATTTTAAAGGAGTTGGAAGATATTGCAATTAAGCCCCTTTATTTTGAGCCTCATTAAAGAAGAAAAAAATATTTACTAAATATTTGTTTGTAATACCCCGTATTTTTGGCGATATTTATTTTTGGAATTAATTAATTAAATGAGAATTAATTGAAAATTAATCCGGATAAAATACTAGCGAGATGTGAGTTGGTATTTGACTATATCGAGTATATATGATGATATATGAATATTGAATTATGAAATTTGTCGTGAGATTGATATACGGCAATTTGGACATTTTATTGGGACGCGTGAGACAGTCGCGTCAGGATATAATTATTTTGATTATAAAAGTGAATTTAAATTCTATTAACCGTATGGTCGTTTTGAGTGCGCCAACGCGTCCGGAAGGGTCGAGATAGTCAGAAAACACTAGCCGGGGGTTTAGTTTGGGTCCCGGGGTATTTTTAGGCCATACCGGCAACATAAAGGGTATTTTGGTAATTTCGTATTTTTGGGAATTAAAAGTGACGAAAATTAAGAGTTTTTATCTGATTGGGAATTGACCCACTAAACCCACTAACCAACCCTTAATGACCCAATAAGCTACGGGGGTTATTAGATTAGGTTTCCAAAACTTTCCCAAAGCAAACCCTAGCCACCTTTGGAGAAGAAAGCTTGGAGAGAGAGAGAACTGCAACAAATCGTCATCAAAATCAGAGATTGAATCAAGGCAAGTGGTTTAATTTCAATTATTATAGAGAATGCTTCTTCCATGTGTAGGAATTTACATAAATCAAATTGTTCTTGAGAGTTTAATAAAAACCCATTTTAATTGGACTTAGAACTTGAATGTTGAGGAGTAATTGCATGTAGAATCGTAGAGAAATGATTACCCTGATGTAAAAATGTGTTGGATGTAACAAAAACGGATCTAATCTGAGTAAATTGATGATCATAAATTCTAGGGTTTATGTTCTTGAAAATTGGGGAAAAGTGTAGAAATTTGATGAATTGATGATGATTAGGATGAATTGGTTCTTTAAAATACGTTAGTATATAACCTTGATATGTTTAGGATTGATTAGAGACCTTTAAACATTGTTGGGACGAATTTTGGTTGAGATTTGAGGTGTAGCAATTGGTGAAAAACGAGATAGGATTTCTGGGCTTGAATCTGGTCACTCGTTAGAAGACCTACCCAGGTCGTTCGAACGAGCTCGTTCGAACGAGCTTCTAACGAGTTGACAGTTTGGGGGTTCTAACGAGAGGGATGTTCGTTCGATAATCTCGTTTGAACGAGATCTCGTTAGATAGCCCAGTTCGTTCGAACGAACTCTCGTTCGAACAGCCTCGTTCGAACGAGACTTCTAAGGAGCTGGCAGTTTAGGCCTTTTTGGCCTGTTTTGATTTTGGGAATCCCGTAAACTTGTTCGAGGATAGAGATAACACTCCTTTGGGGATTTATGGGTAGATTTGGAACATTTGGGCTATTATGAGGAGAAAATCGTATATAAGTGTGGATCGAATCAAACAGACATTATGAGCTGAGACGTGAGTGCCTACTACGACGTGAGAATAAATTATGGCGCGTATAAATACGGACCGGGATTATATAAGTTGTATATGTATTAAGTTGGTACGAGAATGCGATAAGTACAACAATTAAACTACGGTGATTACTAAGATGCGTGTTTACTTAGTATTGATATATGATTTGTGTGTATGACATACCTACCATACTTGCTATCACGGGAGGTTTGCGTTCGCTTAGGGCCCTTTAATCCTTGTGTTGCCCGGATTTAAACTGGTTACCTCGATGAACATAGGTAAGAGAAGGACTTATTGGGATGTTAATAAGTCTGCTGATCGTGGGAGCGCAGGTATGTGCGTGACACATGTGATGTGACTGTGTTCGCCTCCATTATTTGTGATGTTGTTATCTGTGAACTATTCCTGAGAGATTCGGAATATGTGATCCTTATGTACGTGATGTACCGGGATGGATAGCAGAGTACGTGTGCACCACAGCTTAGTCTCGGGGTGCTTATATTGTATATTTATGTTGTGGAAAAATATACACCTAATAAAATGGGAACTTTCATATGGTATCGTGTATATAACTATGGAATAACATAAAAGGGATAATCTATAACGAGTTGTATTACTTTTATATGAGAACCTGAATTTACGTTAAGCCCCTATTTAATTGAGATCGTTATAATGTTAATGGGAACCGAGTAATAAGGGTAGAACCTATGACAGTCTAGCTAGATATGATGTCACTTAGCTAGTGGTTAGTGTCATTTTAGATGGGTACTTACGTTAGGAGTGCACATTTAGTCGAGAGGTGAGGATTTCATGTGAGTGCACGTCCTAACATGTACTTTGCATTTAATGTTTTAAATATTTTTAAAGCACTTGCAGGTTTTTAAAATATCTCCACATTCGGGCTCTGACCCGTTTGCTTTCAAATCTATTTTTTGTAAAACCATTTTAAGTGCCCAGCCACAAGGACACCATGCATAGGATACTCATTCAGGTGACGAGCTGTAGCTGTTTGTGGAAGCTACAGGGATTTGCTTTTAGACGCTTCTACCATTTGGATTTCATATTCAGTATTCTTCAGTTGTAGGGCATGTTGCCCAAATTATATTAGAGACTTTTCCATTTCAGTTTTTCAGACTTGGCATGTATTGTTTCAGTATTCAGTATTTAGTTATTCATTTCAGTTGTGGAGTTTGTTGTGAGGAGTTTTCCTCCGGATTTATTTATATCGTGTGATGGTTATTCTATTATTTTCGTTATAGTGAATGGTGATATTATTCTTGCTTTAAACCTTTTACTGCATGTTAATCAGACTTTAATTAAAATTTGACAACTACTTTTTAAATACTAGGTGGTTAGTAATAATAAAATGTTTTCGACAGTGATGCTATTAGCTGAGCCAACTTGGCATTTTGAATTAATTTAATAAAGGAGTAGCTACCCGGTATTTAATTAGTCGGGGTGTCACAGGTGGTATCAGAGCATCAGGTTCTAGTGTCCTTTAGGATATGTACGGCTATTATGTTTCCGCTAAGTTTTCTTTGATATAGAGCCCTATATTTTAGGACTGTTGTACTCTTTTTGTGTATGCTTCGTTCTTCAGCTATTTTAAGTTTATAAACAGCGAACTTATAAACTTTATTCTTATTTCAGATGCCTCCACGACGTGCACGACGAGTTCCCAGAGATGCAACGCCCGAACCCCAGCCCGTTCCAGTTCAGGGCATGATGAACGCCGTTGAGGTTGCAGCCATTGTAGCCCAAGCGGTAAATGCCGCAATTGCCATAGTTCAGCAGGCACCACCTCAGGGGCCGGTTGCCGCGCCAGTACAGGCAAATGCATTCCCGTCTGCTTGGGAACGTGTACGTGACGCTTTTCAGAAAGCGCATCCGCCAGAGTTTGCAGGTAGCTCAGATGTGGTAGTCTCGAGCCAGTGGAGGAAGGATATACAGAGGCACTTGAGGATGTATGAGTGCACGGACGTTCAGAAGCATGTGCTAGCTACTTTCAAGCTAGTTGGATCTGCACTGCAGTGGTGGGAGTCTATTACCACCGTGGAGGAGAGGGATACTCTCACTATTCAGGACTTTTGGGTGTGGTTCGACCGCAAGTACTTTCCGTCAGCTGTTCACACGGAAATGAGGAGGAAACTGATGAATCTGAAGCAAGAGGGTAAGACCGTGGCCGAGTATGAGGCCGAGTTCACGAATCTGTTGAATATCGTTCCGGATGAGATAATTACAGAAAAGAAGAAGATTGAGAAATTCACCGACGGGTTGACATGGAGGATCCGTCAGCATCTGTTAGGGAACCTTTCGTTGGCCACTTATTCTGATGTGGTTAACGCTGCTTTGTTACACTGCCAGGATCACCGCTTTCATATGGCTGAGGGCAAGAGTTTGGGAGAGTCTAGCCATCAGGGCAGGACTGGAGGACATGGTGCAGGTGGGGCGCAATCTGTTCAGGGGCAGAGACAGGGTGAGCAGGGTTCCCAGCAGGGGGATCAGAAGAGGTTCAGATCAGGGAATTACAGGCACGGACAGGGAGGTTTCCGTCAGGGCCATCAGGGTCCAAACGGCCATCAGGGCCAACAGGGGCAGAATGGGCAGCAGTTTCAGCAGGGCCAAGGGAGGAACGGTAACGGCCACCAGGGCCGGGGACCGCAGGGGCAGAGAGGAGGGAACTTCCCAGGGAAGTGTTTTGTTTGTGGCAAGACTGGCCATAAACGCCAGGACTGTCCTGATAGGGGCAGGACCCCACAGCAGCAGCAGCAGGGTGCTCGCCAGGAGCCGCAGAGGCCTATGTTTCCCGCCGCTCTCCCCGCACCGCCACAGATGGCAGCATTGCCACCCATTCCAGCAGTCCCAGCTCAGCAGGGGCAGCTACAGTATGGACGTGTCTATAACGTCCACCAGCAGCAGTTCCACAGGCACCGCCCGCGATTGAGGGTACGTTTCCTATCCATGGCACTATGGGTCGGGTATTGTTTGATACGGGGGCTACACATTGTTTTATAGCTACACATTTCGCGAAAGCCTTAGGATTGTTAGCTACGGCAGAGAGCACAGTGACGTGTGTAGACTCACCATTGGGGAGTGGGTCACTTATTTTCTTTATATGCCGGGGAGTGGGGGTAGAGATTGGTAGTCTGGTATTACCTGCAGATATGTTGGTATTAGATATGCATGTTCACGATGTGATTATCGGTATGGATTGGCTCGCTGATTATAGAGCCATGATTGATTGCTTCGGTGGGAGCATTGTTTTTGCCATTCCGGGGCAAGAGATGTTTGTAGTGGCGATGCCTCGCCCAGAGGGAGGCTCGACCGCTCATTTGTATTACCTAGAGGAGGATACCTCTAAGGAGGTTGTGATTCCTTTAGATTCGATCCCAGTTGTCAGGGAGTATTCGGATGTGTTTCAGGAGATACCAGGCCTACCCCCCAGTCGAGAGATAGACTTTGTTATAGACCTATTGCCAGATACGAGGCCTATAGCACGCGCACCGTACCGTATGGCTCCGGCAGAGATGCGAGAGCTACGAGATCAAATAGAGCAGATGTTAGGTCAGGGCTTTATTCGCAGGAGTACCTCACCTTGGGGCGCTGCAGTTTTGTTTGTGAAGAAGAGGGACGGTTCACTAAGATTGTGTGTGGACTACCGGGAGTTGAACACGGTCACGATACGGAATAAGTATCCGTTGCCTCGAATCGATGACCTATTTGACCAGTTGAGAGGAGCTTCTTTCTTCTCAAAGATTGATTTGAGATCGGGATACCATCAGTTGCGTATTAGGGAGGAGGATGTCTCGAAGACTGCGTTCTTGTCGAGATATGGTTCTTACGAGTTTCGAGTTATGCCTTTTGGTTTGACCAACGCTCCAGCTGTGTTTATGGACTTGATGAACAGAGTGTTCAGGGATTTCCTAGATCAGTTTGTCATTGTCTTCATCGATGATATTCTGGTTTACTCCCAGACAGAGGAGGAGCATACCGAGCATTTGAGGCAAGTTTTGCAGACACTTCGTCAGAACGAGTTGTATGCAAAATATGAGAAATGTGGGTTTTGGCTGAAGGAGGTCCAGTTTTTGGGACATATTATTTCCGACCGGGGGATATCTGTTGATCCGGGGAAGGTATCCGCGGTGAGGGAGTGGGGACAGCCCACGACACCGACTGAGATTCGTAGTTTCTTGGGCCTAGCAGGATACTACAGGAGGTTTATTCGGGGTTTCTCGAAGATAGCAGGTCCTTTGACACATCTGACTCGTAAGGGTGTGCCATTCATCTGGAGTGATGCCTGTCAGTTAGCATTCGATGAATTGAAGGATAAATTGACCTCAGCACCTGTGTTAGCATTGCCGAGACCGGGAGTTGAGTATTTGGTTTACACCGATGCGTCTTTGCAAGGACTTGGAGGTGTATTGCAGCAGGAGAGACAGGCCATAGCTTATGCTTCCCGTAAGCTTAAGCCCCATGAGAAGAATTACCCCACGCATGATTTGGAGTTAGCGGAAGTGGTATTTGCCCTACGGATTTGGAGGCACTATCTTTTGGGGGAGAAGTTTCAATTGTTCACGGACCACAAGTCCCTACAGTACCTGTTCACGCAGAAGGAGTTGAACATGCGGCAAAGGAGGTGGCTTGAGTTTGTGAAGGACTACCAGTTCGATATCTAGTATCACCCGGGTAAGGCTAACGTGGTAGCAGACGCGTTGAGCCGTAGGCCAGCAGATGAGGTGGCAGGGGTGTAGAAGGCTAAGTGGAAGAAGTTGGGACACCAGGATGCAGTGGCCCGATCTTTCATGTCTGTAATGACCGTTACACCGCAGATTGTCACGAAGGTAGTACGGGCACAGGCTAATGACTCGTTATGTCAGGAGCAGATAGTTCGATTACTAGCAGAGGGAGCCGAGTCCTATACCGTCAGCTCAGACGGGGGATTACGCTTCAATGGGAGATTGGTGGTTCCGGAAGGGGAGAAATTGCGACACGAGGTGATGGCAGAGTCGCACGGCTCACAGTTCGCGGTACATCCCGGAGGGGACAAAATGTACCAAGACATGAGACGACAGTATTGGTGGAGCGGTATGAAGAGAGATATTGCTGAGTTTGTTTCGAAATGCGCCACTTGCCAGCTAGTAAAAGTGGATCATCAGAGACCGACAGGACTTCTACAGCCGTTGGAGGTCCCGGTGTGGATGTGGGAGAGCATATCCATGGACTTTATCACGGGGTTGCCTACGTCGCAGAGGGGTCACGACTCCGTTTGGGTAATTGTGGACAGGTTGTCCAAAGTCGCTCACTTTTTACCCGTAAGGACTGACTACACTACGGGACGGTATGCCCAGCTCTTCATTTCAGAGGTTGTGAGACTTCACGGTGTGCCCCTAAATATCGTGTCTGACAAAGACAAGATATTTGTTTCGCGGTTTTGGGAGAGTTTCCAGGAGGCCATGGGCACGGAATTGCGGTTGAGTACGGCTTATCATCCGCAGACCGATGGGCAGACCGAGCGCACAAATCAGATGTTGGAGGACATGCTACGCATGTGCATTATTGACTTTGGAGGTGGATGGGAACAATACCTTCCACTGGTAGAGTTTGCTTATAATAACTCCTACCAGTTCACTATTGGCATGGCTCCGTTTGAGGCATTGTACGGTAGGCCTTGTCGTTCCCCAGCATGTTGGTTAGAGGTGGGGAACAACAAACTACTTGGGCCGGAAGTGATTCAGGATACTTCGGCAAGGATTGAGTTGATTCGGAGTCGCATTCGGGTAGCTCAAGACCGGCAGAAGAGTTATGCTGATGCGAAGAGATATTTCAGGGAGTTCCAAGTGGGGGACCAGGTTTTGCTTAGAGTATCTCCTATGAAGGGGATTATGCGTTTCGGGAAGAAGAGGAAGTTGGCACCAAGGTATGTGGGGCTGTTTCCTATTATTGAGCGGATTGGACCAGTTGCGTATAGACTCGGGTTACCGGAGCATTTACACCGGATTCACGATGTGTTTCATATTTTCTCGCTAAGGAAATATCTCAGAGACGATTTGGCTCATTCTCACATCGCTTTGGAGGAGATTGATCTACAGCCTGATAGCTCCTACGAGGAGGGGCCGATTGCTATTTTGGACCGAAGTGAGAGGAAGCTACGGTCAAAGATAGTTCCGTTAGTGCGTGTTCAGTGGCGACATCACAATGTCGAGGAGTCCACATGGGAACGCGAGGATGAGATGCGCGAACGTTATCCAGAGTTGTTTTTATCAGGTACTTTCTAGTTCCGAATTTCGGGACGAAATTCTGTTATTAGGGGGGAAGTATGTAATACCCCGTATTTTTGGCGATATTTATTTTTGGAATTAATTAATTAAATGAGAATTAATTGGAAATTAATCCGGATAAAATACTAGCGAGATGTGAGTTGGTATTTGACTATATCGAGTATATATGATGATATATGAATATTGAATTATGAAATTTGTCGTGAGATTGATATACGGCAATTTGGACATTTTATTGGGACGCGTGAGACAGTTGCGTCAGGATATAATTATTTTGATTATAAAAGTGAATTTAAATTCTATTAACCGTATGGTCGTTTTGAGTGCGCCAACGCGTCCGGAAGGGTCGAGATAGTCAGAAAACACTAGCCGGGGGTTTAGTTTGGGTCCCGGGGTATTTTTAGGCCATACCGGCAACATAAAGGGTATTTTGGTAATTTCGTATTTTTGGGAATTAAAAGTGACGAAAATTAAGAGTTTTTATCTGATTGGGAATTGACCCACTAAACCCACTAACCAACCCTTAATGACCCAATAAGCTACGGGGGTTATTAGATTAGGTTTCCAAAACTTTCCCAAAGCAAACCCTAGCCACCTTTGGAGAAGAAAGCTTGGAGAGAGAGAGAACTGCAACAAATCGTCATCAAAATCAGAGATTGAATCAAGGCAAGTGGTTTAATTTCAATTATTATAGAGAATGCTTCTTCCATGTGTAGGAATTTACATAAATCAAATTGTTCTTGAGAGTTTAATAAAAACCCATTTTAATTGGACTTAGAACTTGAATGTTGAGGAGTAATTGCATGTAGAATCGTAGAGAAATGATTACCCTGATGTAAAAATGTGTTGGATGTAACAAAAACGGATCTAATCTGAGTAAATTGATGATCATAAATTCTAGGGTTTATGTTCTTGAAAATTGGGGAAAAGTGTAGAAATTTGATGAATTGATGATGATTAGGATGAATTGGTTCTTTAAAATACGTTAGTATATAACCTTGATATGTTTAGGATTGATTAGAGACCTTTAAACATTGTTGGGACGAATTTTGGTTGAGATTTGAGGTGTAGCAATTGGTGAAAAACGAGATAGGATTTCTGGGCTTGAATCTGGTCACTCGTTAGAAGACCTACCCAGGTCGTTCGAACGAGCTCGTTCGAACGAGCTTCTAACGAGTTGACAGTTTGGGGGTTCTAACGAGAGGAATGTTCGTTCGATAATCTCGTTCGAACGAGATCTCGTTAGATAGCCCAGTTCGTTCGAACGAACTCTCGTTCGAACAGCCTCGTTCGAACGAGACTTCTAAGGAGCTGGCAGTTTAGGCCTTTTTGGCCTGTTTTGATTTTGGGAATCCCGTAAACTTGTTCGAGGATAGAGATAACACTCCTTTGGGGATTTATGGGTAGATTTGGAACATTTGGGTTATTATGAGGAGAAAATCGTATATAAGTGTGGATCGAATCAAACAGACATTATGAGCTGAGACGTGAGTGCCTACTACGACGTGAGAATAATATGGCGCGTATAAATATGGACCGGGATTATATAAGTTGTATATGTATTAAGTTGGTACGAGAATGCGATAAGTACTACAATTAAACTACGGTGATTACTAAGATGCGTGTTTACTTAGTATTGATATATGATTTGTGTGTATGACATACCTACCATACTTGCTATCACGGGAGGTTTGCGTTCGCTTAGGGCCCTCTAATCCTTGTGTTGCCCGGATTTAGACTGGTTACCTCGATGAACATAGGTCAGAGAAGGACTTATTGGGATGTTAATAAGTCTGCTGATCGTGGGAGCGCAGGTATGTGCGTGACCCATGTGATGTGACTGTGTTCGCCTCCATTATTTGTGATGTTATCTGTGAACTATTCCTGAGAGATTCGGAATATGTGATCCTTATGTACGTGATGTACCGGGATGGATAGCAGAGTACGTGTGCACCACAGCTTAGTCTCAGGGTGCTTATATTGTATATTTATGTTGTGGAAAAATATACACCTAATAAAATGGGAACTTTCATATGGTATCGTGTGTATAACTATGGAATAACATAAAAGGGATAATCTATAACGAGTTGTATTACTTTTATATGAGAACCTGAATTTACGTTAAGCCCCTATTTAATTGAGATCGTTATAATGTTAATGGGAACCGAGTAATAAGGGTAGAACCTATGACAGTCTAGCTAGATATGATGTCACTTAGCTAGTGGTTAGTGTCATTTTAGATGGGTACTTACGTTAGGAGTGCACATTTAGTCGAGAGGTGAGGATTTCATGTGAGTGCACGTCCTAACATGTACTTTGCATTTAATGTTTTAAATGTTTTTAAAGCACTTGCAGGTTTTTAAAATATCTCCACATTCGGGCTCTGACCCGTTTGCTTTCAAATCTATTTTTTGTAAAACCATTTTAGGTGCCCAGCCAGAAGGACACCATGCATAGGATACTCATTCAGGTGACGAGCTGTAGCTGTTTGTGGAAGCTACAGGGATTTGCTTTTAGACGCTTCTACCATTTGGATTTCATATTCAGTATTCTTCAGTTGTAGGGCATGTTGGCCAAATTCTATTAGAGACTTTTCCATTTCAGTTTTTCAGACTTGGCATGTATTGTTTCAGTATTCAGTATTTAGTATTTAGTTATTCATTTCAGTTGTGGAGTTTGTTGTGAGGAGTTTTCCTCCGGATTTATTTATATCGTGTGATGGTTATTCTATTATTTTCGTTATAGTGAATGGTGATATTATTCTTGCTTTAAACCTTTTACTGCATGTTAATCAGACTTTAATTAAAATTTGACAACTACTTTTTAAATACTAGGTGGTTAGTAATAATAAAATGTTTTCGACAGTGATGCTATTAGCTGAGCCAACTTGGCATTTCGAATTAATTTAATAAAGGAGTAGCTACCCGGTATTTAATTAGTCGGGGTGTCACATTGTTCACGTGACTAGTTTGGTACGAGTTGCGTTTGATGTCTCTAGCTGTGATTTTTAATGCACGGTTATTACGGATAATCAAATACAGCCAGAGACATCAAATACAACTTGTACCAAAACAGTCAAAATCATATGGAATTATGGTAGGTGATTCTATTTCACTATTAAATTCGAGCTTGTACCTTTGAAAACTGCATTGTTTATATCACTATGTGATAGCCCCTAATCCCTTATTCTCGTTTATGAACGCTTTTGTGTAGTTCACATTACCATGAATATTGATTCGATCTTTATCCAATTAAACTCTAGCCAGCCAAATCCTGACAGCCTATGATTTCAGTAAGCCCACTGATTTCGGTTAAATTACTCGGATTGCAGTACATCCCTGCATCCTATTAAAACCTTGATTTTAGTTATTTTATCATGATTGCAGTACACCCTTGCATCTTATTAAAACCATGATTTCAATATTTTACCCAGACTGCAGTACAACCCTGCAATTTATAACTATTATCAGTGAAATACCTAGTAGCATACCTTACGATTCAGGGATTAGACTCCGGTATACCACGGAAGGTCTAATTGGCCTGTAGGAAGGACTCAGATGTTGAGTGCCTAGTTTTTATTTACTACATACGTAGTGTCACTCTAGTTAGTATGCCTAGCCATTTTATTATTCCCCAACTATTTGGGATTGACTGTCCAAAGGTTTGGGCGATATTGTAACGGTATTGCGACGCATTTGAAGCCCCTACAATCGATAATTTATGGATTATCTTGCTATAATCTGAACCCTTATCTTTATAACTTGATAAAACCTATCTAGTTATAAATCACCATACTGTTAAATATCACAGACTCCAGTATATCCCTGTCAGTACTGTTGATATTTCATTTTGCATCATATTACTATAGATTGCGTTATATTACCAGCATTTCAGACCCGGTTATGCTATTTAAACAGACTCACATATATACATTGTTATACAAGTGGAATTATCTACTTGGCAAAGTTTTGCTTATTCTTTTGCTTCCATTTATTTTAAGCAGGTACCTATAAGCAGTGATGAGCAGTTTAGGCTACAATTATATGAAGCTTGGGGAATAGTGTTGGTTAGAGAATAATTATATGTGAACGATTGTTAATCAGGAAATGAGGTATGTATATACCATTGTTCAATTGAAACTATAGGTTGTAACACCGTAATTTATCAAGACAATTTTCTCTTTTGAAAGAAATGATGGTTTTATTTATGGTTTAGTATTTATCAGGATAAACCTCACACTCGGGAACCGAAATGTGACAACAAAATATGAATGTGGCACAATATGAAGCTCGATTTACCGAACTTACTCGTTACGCACACGAATACGTGAATACAGAAGTCACGAAATGTAAGCATTTTGAGCAAGGAATGAAACCTAGCACAAAGACTTCGATTATACCCTTGTAAATCCATGATTTTAGACAGATAATAAAAGTGTCCTCAATCATAAAACGAAGCCCTGCATCCGGTGGAGTTATCAGTGACATAAATCCAGCACCGAAGAATAGTTATGTAGCTCAAAATTAAAGTAATCAAAAAACCCATCCATATTCCAAGACAAAGGGCGGTCGAGTTTTTGGTCAAATCAGTTCCTAAAAGGCGCGCCAAGGCGTGAGGCGTGGGAGAAATGCCCCACTTATGCCTTATACGTGATAAAAGGCGATCAACGTGCGTGTAAGGCATGGTAAGCGGTCCAAGAGGCGCCTAGGCGCGTTAAGGCGTGGTAAGGTGCACTTTTTTTATTAAAAAAGCTTTAGTGAAATGACGTCGTTTTTCAAACTTTTTTTTTTACAAACGGGACCAATATCTCGTCCCAAACAATCAAAAGACAAACAAAAACCCAAACCTCTCTGCCTCTCGCCCAAAAAAAATCCTATGCCGACCGACCTCCTACCAAGCCCCTCTCAGCCTCCAACGCATTTGAAAGGTGAAAAATACATCTCTTATATTGAATCATTTTGCATTGATTATTGATTATGAAATGATTATTGATTATGAAATGATTATTGATATTGATTATCGGATGATGAAAAATACATTTTGTATATTGCTTATTAAATGTTGAGAAATACATTTTTGTATATTGATTATGGATTATGCATATGAGAAAGCTGACTACCAAACATACGGATATATTTTCAAAATTAAAGTTATGTAATATTTTATTATTGTACTAGCCTTTGAAAAATTACAAAATAATAAAAAAAGGGAAAACGCCTAGGCGTCTAAGGCTTGAGGCATGAACTCTACGCCTCGACCACGCCTTGCGCCTTTTAAAACCGTAAGTCAAATTAGTCACAACAATAGTAGATCCGTTATACGATGCCATGAATCCTAAGGCCAAATACATTTCTCTCAGGTTTCCCTATGCCGGATACGGTACATCTATTCCCTGAATTATAATTTATGCAACTAAAAATCTGAAATAACTAGATTTCTCAAAAGATTGAATTAAAAGTTCAATTGATTGCGAATTTCAAAATTAGTTTTGAGAATGAGAACTAGAATTCAGAGGCCATCACAGAGTGATATGAACAATTCATGCCTAACAAGTATAAGTGCGAAGCTAGTACTGAAGTACAGCTTGGGTTTAGTGAAATTTTGAGTGATTGGTTTGGAATCGGAATTTCTGAAACGACGAAAAAAGTGTAAGGCTTGGAAAATGAGGTGTATATTATGTATGTATGATGTGGGAGTAAAAATAAAGGTTTTAAAATATGGTAAAAATTATGTGGGCGTTTATCATAACTATCCAAAGATAATAAGAATTTAGAATTTTTGGACTATATATGAACATTGTGCGTCTGGTTTAAGGTTTATGCATTTGTTTTGAATTTGAGGTTAAAAATGGAAAATCAGAATCCTTGGGGGTTTAAATGAAATTTTTAGAGGTTAAAGTTCCTCTTCTTTCTTAGGTTTTTGAAGGAAATGGTTTCTTAATTACCAAACAGGGCTGAATAATATAACAATTAGACCAGAAAAATAAAATAAAAATATTGGGAAAAAAATCAGGACCGTTGGATCATGCACGCGCTCTCACACGCGGTTTTAAAATCACCATGCGCCCTCACTGCCTCACGCTCCAGTGTGTGAGGTACTGTTCATCTTCAACCTCCCGTTTTGACCTAGGGTTTGACTAAAATTTGACCATGAATAACTCCGAGTTACAGAACACTTCAGCCTTCGCTCCCTCAATGAATTTTGCTAGGAATCTAAAAAATGTAATTTTAAGGCTTGAGGTGAATTGGTTTTCTGGTTCGAACCTGAAATTTGACCAACATTTTTTAGAATCTGGGTTTACACTTGAACAACGGGTCTAGGTGAAAATGACTCTGGGACGAAAAATGATTCAAACCATATTGGTTTTCCCCTCGAGTATACACTCTAACATCTGATTTTAAGTCCCGAAAATTATTGTGCCATAATTGAAAATTTCTGATTTGGCCCACTAATCCAAAATATAAAGAAAATTAACCATTGCACCTAGGTTTCATGGAGCCAACGCTTGAATTCTCTCATCTTGAAACTGGTTCAAGACCTAAGTACAAATTCCACCATCGAAGCTCAAGCTTAAATGGTGGTTTATGGTTTACATAGTATAAATATGATATAAAAGCATAAAATGAAGCTATGTTAACACAGAATCTCAATCAAATCCTTAAATGCATAAAAACTACATAAAATCATAGAGTACCGATTTTGCTTAAAAATAAGCTTCAATTTTTAACTGTGTTGATGTGTAGTTTTTACTGACGATTGCTGGGGTTTATATGGTATATGAGATGGGATTCTGATTGGTGGAAAGAGAGGTAGATTTCAGCCAAGTTTAAATTGGTTTTGGCTTGTGGAAATTGTGTTGTCTTGTGAAAACCATGTGCTTTGCTTGTGTGCAAGTTCCTCACAAGGATGCTAGCAGGTACAAGACTGCTAGGGGGTTTATGTGAAAGGTTTGAAATTAGTTTTTGGTCCTAGGACACTTAATTTCTTAAACTTTCATGTTAGGTTCTTGTAAGTAATGTAATTATAATAAATATGGATGAGTCTTGCTATATGTTTTAGCTCCTAAGATAATTTAAGAGTTAAAAAAGAAACTTTTGAAACTTTTAGGGGCAAAATAGGAATTTCCAAATTTTCAAGGGTTATGGTTGATTCTTTCTATTCTCCAAGGTTTGGTTTATAGTTTAGTATAGAACTTATGCCCACGGGTCTTATACTTCCTATTTATGAATACTAGTCTTCAGTAAGACGGTTTCGTTCGGGATTTCTATCTGGTTTGTTTTATACTGGATATTACATTCTATCTACCTTAAAAAAATTGTCCTCAAAATTACCTTCGAATAGGATCGGGGAAGTGTTGTTTCTAAGATCTTCTTATTCCCAGGTTGCTTCTTCCTCTCCGGTATTGCTAAAGAATCTTTATTAGGGGGGGGGGGGGGGGGGGGGTTATGGCCAATAACTCGATCCTGGAAATCAAGAATTTTAATAGGTTTCTCCTCATAATCGTGGCTTAGTTGGACTAATATGTGGTTAGGGACAGGTTCATACTTTCGTAAATGGGATACATGGAAAACCTCGTGTATGTTGGATAGTTCAGAGTGTAATTCTAAACAATAGGCAACTAATCCCACACATTCTTTGATTTCAAAGCTCCAATGTAACGAGGTATTAATTTCCCTTTTCTTTTGAAACGTATGATTCCTTTCTGGGGTGATATCTTTAAGAAAACTTTATCTTTTACCTCGAATTCTAAAGGTTTCCTTCTTTCATTGGCATAGCTCTTTTGGCGACATTGGGCAGTACACAGCCTTTCCTTTCCCAGACATATCTTTTCACAAGTTTCCTCTATAATTTCTAGTCCAAATATGTTATTTTCTCCTGATCCGTTCCAGTATAAAGCTTCGTAAGGGGCTGCCTTGATGCTGGTTTGATAGTTGTTATCGTAGGAAAATTCTATGAAGGCTAAATGACTACTCCAATTCCCAGATAAATCTAGGGCACATGCTCTCAACATATTTCGAGTGTCTGAATTACTCGTTCTGATTGAGCATCTGTCTTAAGTGAAAGGCAATACTTAAATGAAGTTTGGTTCCCATTGCATTTTGTAAGGGTTTGCCAAAATCGTCCAACGAATCAAGGGTCACGGTCTGATACAATGGATAGAAGTACTATGTGGAATCGAATGATTTCCCGAATATAAAGTTCATTGAGTTTTTAAAAGGAATCGGTAGTTTTAACTCGTTGAATATGTGCGGGTTTAGTGAGTCGGTCAACAATCACCTATATTGAGTTACAGCCTTGGGGTGTCTTGGGTGATCCACTAACAAAATCCATTGTAATATCATCCCATTTCCATTCAGGGATAGGAAGGGGTTAGTCTTCAATCTTCACTTATTGACATATCATATATCTAGCCACGTAATTGGATACATTTCGTTTCATTCCTTACCACTAATATTGACTCTTAAGATCATGATACATATCCGTGCTTCCTGGATGAATGATAAATTTTGAATGATGAGCTTCTTCCAAAATTTCTTTTCATAGGGAGTGGTCTGAAAGTAGAGATTATCGATTCTTAAATTGCAATCCTCTTTCTTTACTATAAGACCAATCCTTTTCTTCTCCGTTTTCGATATGTTGTTATCCGTTCCTCAAGAAGACATCATTTAATTGTTGTTCCAGAATCTTCTTCTGAAGTGTCAAATATGCAATAATGTTTTTTAGAATAATAAGAGCTTCTGAAGTGTTGTAGATTATATTCCCTGATTGTCTTAAAGATATGATAAGTGAACATCCCATTGAATCTTCCTCTTGACCTCCGGCTTAAACCTTCAGAAACCACGTTACCTTTTAGAGAATGGTACTGTAGATTAAACTTGTAATCTTCCAAAAATTCTATCCAGTGTCGTTATCGAAGATTTAAATCCTTTTGGGTAAATATGTATTTAAGGCTCTTAGGACCTGAAAATAGTTGAAATTCCTCTCCCATTTAAATAACATCTCAAAATCTTTAATGCAAAGACAACTGTGGCAAGTTCAAGATCATGTACCAGATAGTTGCGTTCATGAGTTTTTAGCTAATGAGATCCACATTCTTTCACCTTTCCGAGTTGCAGAGTACATATCCTAATCCTTGTAATGACGCATCGATGTATACGTCATAATCGATATTGCTAGAAGGTAAAGCAAGTTCAGGTGTGGCAGTTAATCTCTCCTTTTAAGGTTTGAAATGATAAAATATGGCCTTTGGGGGATTTCTAAAGATAACAATTTTCTTATGACAATCGATGTGGGCAAAGCTTGATGAAAGAACATCCATTCTAATGATGATATTGAATCCTTGTATACCCAACTATTTTGTCTATCGTAAGAGTTCTGGTTCCAACCTTTATAGTACACTTCTTGTAAATTAGGTGGGTCATTATTGTGTCTCTTGTTGGCGTTTCTATAGATAGAGGGTAATCCAGAGGACTTGTAGATAATTCCACAAGATTACGAAATTTTGCTAATAAATGAGTACGTAGATCCTAAACCAAATAGCACATGAGCCGAAAAATTATGAAAAGATAGGTTACATTCTACAACATCGTGGATGTTTGATTTTCCAGTTGGTGTAATTGCAAAAGTTTGGCCTTGAGTTCTGTTCCCGGACTCATGTCCCTTTCCTTGTGAAGATTGTTGCGGCTGTCGATTGTTAGGTTTTCCATTTGGTGCCAAATAACGAAGTTTTAAAAAGTTAGCAGGCTTAATTGGTTTTGTCGGTGGGGTGAACCGTTATTATTTGAACGGTGAAGTTTCGGACATTGAGGTCTGATGTGACCAAGTTCATCACACTCATGGCATCATATAGCTGATCTACTATTGATGTGACTAATCTGGCTATACACTCGATCGTCCTTTGATTTGGAATATGGATGGGTTCTTTGATTACTTTAATTTTGAGCTACATAATTATTCTTCGGTGCTGGATTCATGTTACGGATAACTCCACCAGATGTCAAGTTATGTCTATGATTGACGACATTCTATTATATGACTAAAATCATGGATTCTTTGGTATAATCGAAGTCTTCATGCTAGAGTTCAGTCCTCGCTCAAAATGCTTACATTTTTTGGCTTCTGTATTCACATATTCCTGTGCGTAACGAGAAAGTTCGGTAAATCGAGCTTCATATTTTGCCACATGCATCTGTTGTTGTAAACCTAAGAAATCAACCACCATTTGATCTCGCACAGATTCAATAAAATATTTCTTGAAGAATATCTCCTCAAAATGTGCCCTAGTTACTTCGTCAGTGTTTTGAATACAACCAATTGACTGCACAAATGATCAGCTTCTCCTTCGAAAGAATAGGTTGCTAAGGTTACCCTAAGCTCAGGTAGTATGCCTACTCCATTTAATACTTTAAGAGTTTGACATAACCACTTCTCTGCCTCACTTGCACCTGGTTTTCCATGAAATGTTGGTGGTCTCGGTCATAAAAACTTATCAAGTGCATTCATCCTTTGCATTTCCTCAGTGGTTTCCGTATTTATTGGGCATTGAAGTGGTACATTCTGCTGCAATCGAGTTAGTGCAACTCTTGTACCCTCTGTAGGAGTGGGATGAGGAACCGGAGGAATTTGCTCAGCTGAATGATCCTCATGTTGACGTGATACATTGTCAGTTGTTCGTGTGCTTACCATCCTATATAATTTACAGCTAAATATAAAGAGATTCATAAAGAGCATAGAAAACTTTATGTGTGTGTATATATATCGATTTATTTTACAATAATTCCTAATATTATACAATCAAACGAAAGGAACCGACAGAACAAAAGGGTTGTGAATTATACATCCACACCATTCATAACCTTCTTGCTATCCTAGGCATCATACCTTATACTATGATACCGTAACTTAGCCTCTTAACCCACACGCAACGAAAGATGACTTCGATCTCTAGTCCCTTTTATCTATGTACAGTCAGCTTCCTTAGAACCTGGCTTTGTAAGGGTTGGGTACCACCCTTCATTCACAAAACCTCTAGTGTTTGAGCTTGACGATGACGTGAGAAAATCCAAGGATGGTTTAGTAGAGTCATAATTGATGGGAGATGGTACAGAGATGGGAATAAGTTCTTCAGGTGCAATACTCCAAGCATGGTGAATCGCTCGTTGTAATATCTTTGGGTCATTAGCATACTTACGGGCTTGCTTCATAGCTTGCTCTTCTCCGAAAAGATTTGATTTCAGGAGTAGCTATTGCCCATTCTCGATCGACGCCCCGTATAGCTTCACACAGTTTTGTATATCCTTCATCTCGTATAGTTTGATCAAATCTTTCCCAACTAATGCCATTTATATCCAGATATATCTCATCCCAAACGTTCATTTTTGCAAGGCATGAGTTAGCTTTAGCAAGGTAGAAAAAAGTTACGTAAAGAAAATAACTAATACCCTATCTTAAGTCCGGCATAGGAATAGTAAACGTGGCGCTTGCTCTGATACCATGTTGTCACACCCAATATTCTGTGCATAGTACGAGACGGGTATACAAGAAAAGATCACAAAATAAAAGTTTATAGCGGAAGAGCGAAACTTTTATTTAAACGTTGATGCTAAAGCATCTTATTATAATATAACCACATCGATGCCTCTCTTAAGAGTTTGTGCTCGGCACTTATTTTACTTTATCTCCCCATGGTTAGGATTGATAGATTATAATGCAATGCAACAAACTTTTAACCTCTATACCCTAATATTGGCTACGGAAACTTGATTCAATTTCCTCTATAACCTAATATTATGGGATATCCGATTATAATCACCATACATTCTCTTATTATTATCAACTGACCCATTTGTGCCAACTTTACTAGTTTATTTACTATCGATATTTATATCTTTTAAATCCATCTTATAACATCTGCAAATCATCATATTATTATGATCTGCAAATCATCATATTATTATGATCTATCGTTCATCATATTACAACTCTTATCTCAAATCTATTGTTATATAGAATTAGAATTATCTACTTGGCAAAATTTTGCTTATTCTTTCCCTTTTCAGATAGAAAATGAGCTAGAGTTGCATATGGGCGGAGTTAAGAAAGACAGCAACACCGCGTGGAATATATTTACTATTACTTATCAACTTAAGGAGTTGTATTTCAGTTTCCCTTTTTATTTCTGTAATGCGAGGCTAGTGGTTACATTGTAATAAGATGCCTTAGTATATGACGTAAATGACCTCAAATGGGAGCAAGAAGAAGATAACTCTCGTCTAAACTCTCTCAAGTCAATATATCTCAAAATGGAAGAATGCCCCAAATGAGGCTACATAAGGTATTTATAGGAAGGTGGTCTCTAAGCTAAGAATCTAATTACAATTACGTACCAAGGAGTCAATAACCTTCCTTCTTCTAAATACTAACAAAAAAGGAAAATACAAGGAAATACTAAAAATAAAAGAAAGACGAAAAAATGACATAAATGACAAAAAGGTCCTTATTCACATCACTCCCCCCCCCCCCCCCTCTTGAAAGAGTTCGTCCTCGAACTCAGAGAGGAGGGCCTTCAGTGTCACCATCGAGGATAGTAACGAGAGCAGGCTGAGGTGGAACCTCTGTCGTCTCCTCAAGATACTCAAGATCGCCCGAAGCTAGGAGAGCGCGATGTCGGGGAAGGGAGCAATCCGAGGCTCTATAGCCAATCACCCCACAATTGTATCATTTGAATGTTACCGGGTGAGCGGGTGCAGGATAAGGAATCGTGGGGGTCAGAGCAGCTGAGGAAGGCGGGATCACAGGATCAGAAGTCACAGGGGCTGGAGGAGCTAGAGTGGAGCGGCCACGGGGTGGAGGGGCAGTCTGATTGAATGACTCGACTCTAGTGGCGTACTCAACCGCCTTGGCAAAGGAGGTGACGCCACGTAAAGCGAGATCTCTCTGGATATAGCTCTGAAGACCGTGGATATACCAACCAATCTGCTGCTCTTCACTCTCACCGATGTGGGCATGAGTATAAAGAAGCTGGAAGCGCTCGGTGTAGTCTAAGACTGAAGTGTCCTACCGAAGAGATTGTACCTGCAAGAATAGGTTGCGCTCATAAGTAGCGGGAACAAAAGCGGCCATCAGCTGTGTTCGGAGCTCGGCCCAAGACTGGATAGGAGGCGGTCTCAAGAACACGGCGCTGCTCCAAATCATTTCACCATACACTAGCGTAGCCCTGAAACTTGGTGGCCGCTAACAAAACACACCGGCGACCTTTCAGTCGCTAGTACTCAAATATCCCCTCTATAGCGGCAAGCCAATCAACAACGGCATCGGACTGTAGGTGGCCATCGAACATCGGGGCATCCACCCGAATATCACCCTGCATACTCCTCGATAGTAACTGAAGGGCCAAGTGTGTAATGGCGTCACCACTCTGGCGGGCCAAGGCATCATTTAGGTCATCATCGCATAGCGGAGGCCCAACAATATGGGCTCTCTGACGCTGTCTCCTAGGCGGTGGATGAGGAGGATCAGGAGCTAGTGGTGGTGTCTCTAGAGGGACTGGTGGAGGAGGAATATAGGGTGGTACGGCCTCCCTAGGTGGGGAATGAGGTGGAGCGGGAACCGTAGGCTGTCGGTAGGAGCCGTCAGGACCCATCTCTGGTAGCACAAAAAGTAATTCCTCTCAGTGATAGGCACATACAGGGTGACCTTCGGGTTCAAGGAGTTAAAAGGCGACATATCAGTGCGCCACTCGGTGGTGGAGGATCAATGTCAGGGACAGAGTGGGGTCGGGGTAAGGGTGGGCAGTCAGGTGGAGGGAGACTAACTCACTCCCCTACCCGCACAAGTGAATCGACTGGGGCAGAATGGGCAGAGCGTGCATCCCACACAGAATGGGGGCGGGGAACATGTCTCGGGGGTCCCGTGCGTGGGGAATTGTGTAGTATAGGTGGAGGCGAAAGCGTGGGGAAGGCAATATGGGATGGATGGAGGTCAATAGTGGTGGGTGGAGCCGGTGGCATGGAAGGAAGATGATGGGGCTCAGGGTGTCTCTGGGTGGTGTCGAGGGTAGGTTGAAATGTGGTGTAGGGTGGGGTCATGATGAGGGGTTCTGGGATAGGCTTGATGAGTTTATGGTGGTAAATGGTGTGAGATAAGAATGCACGGCAAGTGAAGATGTGGGGATGGAGGATGATGGTGGTGTAATGGCAATTCTTGATGATTTTGGAAGGTAGGGGTATGTTGGTGGAGTGTCTCGAGTGTAGGGACATGTATTCGAGTCGTTCCAAACGCAAGAGAGTAGGTAGGGAGACTAGGGTTTGTGTTTATGCTTTCTTGGATGTGGGGGAGTTGAAACCCTAGGGTTTCTTGTTCAAACTCTTTGTCAGTGACGATTATGGAGTCATCTAACACCAGATTAAGGTCGGAACACCGTTGAACACCGTCGGTTAATTGTTACTAGGTCGGATCTGCCCTCTTTGGACGCCGGAGGTTACGGATGATTTCTACGATCGTTGGGGAGTGTATTCCGGCCACCGGAGGAGTGGACTGACTCTGGTTTGGGGCGGACTGCCTCAAAGAAGGGCAGGGCTAGTCAGTCGGCCGTAGACGACCTTCGGCAACACCAATCTGGTAGTTTTGGCTCTCGATTGAAGTATTGGGCAATGTTGTGGAGTCAGTCATCACGATCGGCATAGGGCGGCCATCGGTGGTGGAGTTCTATGGATTTGGAATCCGAATCGGGACAGATGTAACTGAATAGTTGAGATCGACGGTGGTTTTGAAGGTCTGCGGCTCCGGTGAAGGGTTTTCAGTGGCGGCTGGTGGTCAGGAGGTGATGGTCGGTGCCTGAGGAGCTAGACAGGAGCGGTCGACCTGCTTGGCAGGATCTCGTCTTGGCATGTGGTGGTCAGTAGTGGCTGAAATACACTGGGAGGAAGCCAGTGGCAGCGGTGGTGGAATCCTACCACCAGTGGTTGTTCCAAATTGGGTATTAGGGTTTTGATTTGATTTTTTTGTGGTAAGGTGTGGAATGAGTAGAATGGGGTGAATTAGGGTTAGGGTTTTGAGATGGTATTGGAGCGGTGCGAGGGCGGCCGGTGGTGGCACTTGATGGGGGAAGACGAGCATCGAAATCCTCCATCCGAGTAATCAACCGGTTGATAACCTCCTCGAGACGCATGTGAGAAGATTCCACGAGGGTGTATTTTCTTCTTGCACCCACTTGTCATTTTTTTACGATTTTTTTTTTACGATTTTTTTTTTACGATTTTTTTTTGGGTGGAGCCAACGAGGCTTTGATACCAATTGACGTAAATGACGTCAAATGGGAGCAAGGAGAAGATAACTCTCGTCTAAACTCTCTCAAGTCAATATATCTCAAAATGGAAGTGCACCAAATGAGGCTACATAAGGGTATTTATAGGAATGAGGTTGATTGGCCTCTAAGCTAAGAATCTAATTACAATTACGTCCCTAGGAGCCAATAACCTTCCTTCTTCTAAATACTAACAAAAAAGGAAAATACAATGAAATACTAAAAATAAAAGAATGACTAAAAAATGACAAAAAAGTTCTTATTCACATCAGCATCAACATTTAAATAAAAGTTTCGTTTTTCACTATGAACTTTTATTTTGTGATTTTTTCTTTGTCTCATACTATGCACAGAATATCCGATGTGATAAGGTTTTCATCTACATCACCAACGAACCAATTCAACATAACCTCCGCTCATCCATGGAGTACCTAAAATACCCTATGTTTATAAATATTTTAAACTACCAGAAGATTGTTAATTTTATCTTCAGGAAATATATACCAAAATATGAATAATAGTCGATATTCCTAATGTGTCCGTGTCCTACCTTTTTTTCAAAAAACGTGTCAGCATGTTGAGGAAATCAATTCTATTTTTGGACTAATGCGCTGAACTAAACCTTTAAGAGAAAAAAAAAATTGAACGATAGAAACCAAGCATGAAAAGTTTGATACACCAGACCAAAAGTTTGATAAGAACAGCAATAGGAGCATACAAATGGTGAATTAAAGTAAGTACCACATGGTAACTGTTGTACTATAAATATGGAGCATTGAATAGGTTAATCAGGTGGTGACTCGTGTCCTCATAAAGTGCAGCATGGAGACCGGCCTCACATTGAATTTGGTCAACAATAGCAATTAGGTCGGCTCCGTTATAAATTTGCTCGACTATGGATAATGAGGTTGGCTCAGGTCTAAAGGTGCTCGGCCAGTTATATCCTCATCAGGTTGACACCGTTAACACAGTGTTGATTAACGGGATTAATTAACTCCATCCAAGTCAACCTTACACCAGTTTATATCACGTGACAGAATGCGTATAGTCTTGTTACCCCATACATACACATGAGGGAATATTCCACCCTTATCGGGTTGTAACTAACTCATGATTATCCACCCCTTGGAATGTAAAAGGTGTAACTATCTGACCTATAAAGACACTCCACCTGTCCCATTACTCTCTCTCCCCTATAACGGCTTATAAATAGCAAGCAATCCCACACAACAAGGGGTCCAAAAATATTCCACCTAACGGCCATAGGCAAAACCCTAAAGAGCACTTCGAGAGCTTGGAATCATCCTCTTCATGGCGATTGTCCATTGAAATACATACAACCAACACTGCACCTATGGACGTAGGCACCTTATTGGGCCGAACCACGTTAATTTCTGGTTTACTTCTTTGTCTCTCATCCCTCTATATTCATCCTAAATTGGCAAGTTAGTAGCAATATTTTATTTATCTGTTATGGTTTATTATAAGTTAGGCCTAAAAATCCATATACCAAAATTTTAAACGATAACAGATTGACGTCATCTGTGGGAATTTCGACAACCCATTTATAGTTTCCTATCATTTTCTATTCACGAATCCAATTTCAGTGAAATCCCCTAATCCGATTCCCCCCAACTCCGGATTTATTCCAATATTTCTCTTGCTCCTGTTTGGATACTCTGTTTTGTCTGCAAATTCTGGGAAATGGAAGAAAATCCAAAAAGTAATCGTGCCGCAGAAGCACTTTCAATACCTATTGGAATGGGCGATATACAAGGAATTCTGAAGGCAATGCGGGAAAGTATGAAGCAATTAACGCAGACGCTCCGCGCCGAACAAGTCAAGTCCAGAGTAAATCCAATCACCCCAACTAGAGGCGAACATTCTGACAAGAGTGATGAAATGCCACCCAAGGGCGAAGCTAGAATTCCTCGAGGAGGTGGGTAGTGGCGTATCCAGAATTTTTGTCAGTTGGGGACGAAGTCTTGATCAATACCGGGGGTAGGGGGTGGCAGCCCTCGAGAATAAATTTTTTTATTTTCACCAATTTTTTTAACCCTAACAAATTTAAGGGTTATTTTTCAACAACATTTTAACTCAATGAGAATTGGTATCAAGGAGTCTTGCAATATCAATTAAAACCCCAAAAATATAAAGGAATCACCTAATAAATTTAATTTAATATAGACTTGACAAAAATAATTTTCTTTTTATTTATGACCCCACCTAAGGAACAACCATTGCATTTCGAAGACCAACAGTACATGTCAAAAGATTAACTAATAATTAAACACGGTAAAAATTTACTGACAACCAAAAAATATTAAATCAATTAAGCTCAAATGTAATGAACTACCTCTTAAAAAAAAGTCACAAGAAAGAATTCTCATGTAAAACCTTCCTCCAGTTGGGGGTCTTTTGGGGTGTGATATATTTTCTTTTGAGAACATGGGCACTTGAGGGGGTGGGGTAAATTTTGATGAGTTAGGAGAGTTTGCTTGCCTAAGATTGTTCTTCACTCTGGGTGGGGTGGGCTGCAGCACTGGTGGGCCCACCCCTACATCCACCCTTGATGCCACCTCCTGCCCTACAGAGATAGGCAACAGGCCTACCATGACCGGGCACTAAAGAACCCAATGAGGCTAAATTTGGGTTCAAAAGATGAATAAAGTAGATTCAGGGGCTCTGGTTCGGTTCGCGAGATGATAGGTCATACTGCCCAGGGGCCACCTCGTCCCTCAGGACAACCGGTTACAATAACGAACAAACCTACTCAAGGAGAGGCCGAGCATGTTCAAAAGCCTGAGCAGAGGCTCTGCATCTGATCGTTTAGGTCCGCGAGCAGTAAGAAGGCAATATCGCACAGAGCCTAGGAGGCTTAAAGACAAAGAAGAGCCAAGGAGGTCGGTCACAAGAAGAACAGAATGCTCGGCCAAGTCTAGGATGAGCATAAGAGGATCGGCCCAAGTTGAGCAGAAAGAGAGCTCATCAAAAAGTCGAGGCCTATCAGGCAAGTCCGTTGCAGTTAAAGCCGAGCAGGATGACCCGCTCTGGAAGGGGTCAATTTGACGAAGATTGCTAAAGCAAATAATCCCTTACAAAGAGGTTTTGTGAAAGGGTCTATGCCACTCCATCCATTGTGGGCTATCTTACGTCCGCAAAGTTCAAGCCACTAGTCATAACCCCAAGGTACAACAGTATAACTGATCCAGTATTGCACGGGAGTAATACCAAGCAGCTACCGACATTTATTCAATTCCCAATGAGATGCGTTGCCGAGCATTTTCCAGTACGATCACAGGGTCGACACAGATCTAGTACAATAGTTTACCAAGGGGACGGATCTCAGACTTTCAGCAGTTGGCCGACCTCTATGTCAGCAATTTCTGTTTTGGGGCCAAGCCTGGAAAGAGGGTATGATGTAATCTAGGGTACGAAAGCGTAAAAATAAGAAGTTATCTACACAACAACTTGAAAAATGGAAGAGGATTTCTTATTTCTCTCTCTAAACTCTCAATCTCAAAATGGCAAAAGTGATACAATGAAGGACTCAATAGCTATTTATACTAAAAGGTACAATAGGGGAAAAAGTAGAATAAATGCTAAAAAAAGACGACTATATCCCTATGCTCCTGCATCATTCTCCCCCCCCCCCCCCCCCCCCGCGAGAGGAATCCATATATGCTAAGTACTGTCGAAATAAATCGGGATCAACATGCTGCAAGGTAGCCTCAGTAATCCAAGAGTCATCCGCCTCAAGGCGTCCAACCCAACGGACCAAATAGCGGGTGCAGTCGCCCGATGCAGAAGTGACAAAATGCGGAATCAAATATACCCTCAATACGATCAACATGGGAACGGACTGGCTAGGTCAAGGATGAGGGAAGAGGAATGGGTGGGGAATGGGTGCCTCGGAAAAGAGAAAGGTCTGCCACATTAAACATTCGGTGCATGCGAAACTCCGAAAGGTCAACTTCATAGGCATTTGGCCCACACGCTCGAATAATAGGAAAAGGGCTAAAACGTCTCATAAGAAGCTTGTTGCCTTTGCCTAAACGTCGCGCCTTCTAGAGGTACACCATAACTAAATCGTTGGGCTGGAAAGAAACAAAACGGATATGCTCATCAGCCGCCTCTTTGTTAGAGGCGTAAGTGATTTGTAGACGGGTACGAACATCAGTCTGGATGGATGTCAGGTGGGCCGCAAACTCCTCTGCTGAGGAGCACGTAAGAATTGTCGATGGTAGCTCAACCAGGTTAATGGGCATAGTTGGGGGATAACCCAACACAATCTGGATGGGAGAGAAACCCGTATAACGGTTGACGGCATTATTGAAGGCAAACTTGGCCTGTGCAATCACGATATCCCACCTACGGGGATGCTCAGAGGTCAAACAACGCAAAAGGTCTCCCACACTCCTATTGATCACCTCTGTCTGTCCGTCAGTCTATGGATGAAAGGCAGTCGAAAACTAGAGCTTTGTCCGTAATAAGCGCCACAAGGTCCGCCAGAAATGTCCCGTAAAGCGTACATCTCGATCGGATGTGATGTTGCGGGAAACGCCATGTAATCGAACAATCTCACGGAAGTATAAGGACGCGACATGAGAAGCATCTGTAGTACGAGAACACGGGATGAAATGAGACATCTTGGAGAATCGGTCGACAACTACCATGATAAAATCATGCCCACTGGAAGTACAAGGGAGGCCCACAATGAAATCCATCAACACGTCCTGCTACGGGCTTGGGTATCGGAAGTGGAGTGTACAAGCCGGCATTGGAATGCTGCCCTTTGACCATCTAACAGGTATAATAACGCTTGATGAAGGCGTTAGTAACTCGCCTCATCGTTGGTCAATAAAAACGGTTTCGTAACAACGCATGGGTTCCCAAGTGACCTGCTAATCCGCCCCCATGAACCTCAGAAATACTCTTCTTCCGCAAAGAGGAAGAAGGAATACACAAGCTATCCCGCGATGTAAAAAACCATCCTATAATAGGTATTCACCCGATGCCCCATTGTCCTGCTGGCATGCGATATAAATGGGCCCCAAATCCACATCGGTCGAGTAAAGTTCTCAAATCTCATCAAATCCAAAAACCCGACTCCACAAAGTCACCAAAGCATGAGCTCACCGGCTAAGTGCGTCAGCTACTAGATTCTCCTTACCGGGCTTTTACTGGAGGTGGAAAGTGTAACGCTGAAGATAGGCAGTCCACTTGGTGTGTCTGTAGCTTTGATCACAAACTCCTTATGTAAGAGGTAAGGTGACCAAAATTTCACGGCCTTCATGACTGCATGGAACTCCAAGTCATATGTAGAATAGTTTAATGCCGCTCCCATCAACTTCTGGCTAAAAAAGGCAATGGGCTTCCCATTCTGGCTCAAAACAACTCCCACCCTGGTCTTGCAAGCATCGCAAGACAACTCAAATAACTTATCAAAGTCCGTCAAGGAGAGGATAGGAACAGTCGTCATCAACTCCTTGATGCGCTTGAAGGCCCCCTAGGCCTCCTCGATCCATCTGAACTCGGCGCTCAAAGAAGTGCTCATTAAGTCCGTGATCGAGGCCATGACGGTGCTGAATCCTGCTATGAACCGTTGATAAAACCCGACAAGCCCATGAATCTACGAACCTAGAGTCACCGAAGTAGGGATGGGCCAATCCACTATCGCCTAAATCTTGGGGTCATCCACTCGGACGCCATTTCCGGATACTATGTCACCCAAAAAAGTCACCGATGAAACAATGAAAGTATATTTTTTCAACGTGAGGAAAAAGCGCTCGGCTCGTAAAACCTCCAAAACCCGAGTCATATGTTCAAGATGCTCCTTCTCGGACCGACTATAAATCAAAATATCATCAAAGTAGACCACAACAAGCTTGCCCAGGAAAGGATGCAAAATCTGAGTCATCCCCATCAAAAATGTGGATGGAGCGTTGGAGAAGTCAAAAGGCATCATCGTCCACTCATAAAGCTCGTCTTTCGTCTTAAATGTCATTTTCCATTCATCCCCCGGTCTCATACGTATCTAGTGATAGTCATTCTTCAAGTCTAACTTGGAAAAAATCGTCGCCCCATGGAGCTGGTCCAACATATCCTCAAGTGTGGGAATTGGGAATCTATATTTCACCGTGATTTTGTTAATGGCACGACTATCCACACACATACACCAACTCCCATCCTTCTTGGGAGCTAACAACCTTGGTACCGCACAAGGAGACATACTCTCCCTAATGTATCCCTTGTCACACAACTCGGTGACCTGCCTCTGTAACTCAGCGTGTTCTGTGGGCGACATGCGGTAGTGGAGAAGATTGGGGAGTTGCGCCCCTGGAATAAAGTTAATGGCATGTTGTATATCTCGAAGTGGGGGAAGATCATTCGGGGTGTACACACGTCGGTAAAAGAATCCAACAAACTCTGAACACACGGTGGAACAAGTTCCTCCGGAGTGGTAATGGGACTAATAAGGGCATAACACAATCCTGTCTCTGTGGCCTCAGTGGCTATAACTCCTCATGTGAAACTACAAGAGCAGAAGGTCGAGACATCGGGAATGGTCGCATGAGGAGAAGAAAGTCCTTCCCCTCGTGTGTAAATGAATAAGTGTTGGCCCAGCCATCATGTACGCTACGATGATCAAATTGCCACGGCCTCCCCAAAAGAAGATGGCATACTCGCATCCACCACGGTACATACCACCTCATCATGATAGTCTCCAATGGAAAAAGTCACCCGACATTGCCGACTAGGGGCAAGTGTGGCTCCACTCCCTAACCACCCAATACGACACGGAGTGCGCAATAATTCCGTGGGAAGTTTTAACTTGTCAACCATCTCTTGTACTACCAAATTATCACTACCTCCCCCATCAATAATCACTGTGCATAGCCTCCCCTTTGCAATGCAACGAGTAAAAAAAATACTCGATCGGATCCAAGTGTCATCGCTAGGTGGAGGTGTTTGAGGATCGATGGGCGTTGTAATTATCACAGTATGTGTGTAGGTAATAGAGACATCCACAAGTTTCGCTTGGGCCCGGCAAAAGGAATCACGTTGTCGACAAACGGATTAAGCGGTGGGCAATGGGACATTGATAGGAATTGGAAGAATATCCAAGGAGGGGCATCCCTTATATACGGAACTAGGGTTTTTTTAAGGGACAGAAATTAGGGTTTCTTGGGAATGGGGTAAATAGGGTTTGGGATTAGTTTTTTTTGTTGAATTTGGTAAGGGTTTGCACTAGGAATGGATTGGGTTCGGATCTTGAATTCCGAGGGTTTATCATGACTTTCTAGTTGTTTATTGATGTCGGCAGGAGTTAAGATCATGGTAGTAGGCCCTACAGAAGGTTCCGAACAGCTGGGAAGGGAACCGAGGGAGACGCGATGCTCCGAACCCCTTGCGGAGGTCGCGCTACCTGTTTTGGCCATAGTTAATTGTACCGCGGGTGTCGGCTGGTGTCCGGAAGGTTTTCGGTTGATCCCGCTATTTTTTTGGGTGACGATGGTATAGGAACTTTGGGGTTAGGGTTTTTTTTTTATTTCATCCGGATGGTTCAAATGGGAGTCCCAATCTTCGATGAACATGGCTGATCCAAGAACAAACTACGCTCTGATACCAATTTGATGTAATCTAGAGTGCGGAAGGGTAAAAAAAGAAGTTATCTACACAACAACAACAAAAACTTGGAAAATGGAAGAGGATTTCTTATTTCTCTCTCTAAACTCACAATCTCAAAATGGCAAAAGTGATACAATGAGGAACTCAATAGCTATTTATACTAAAAGGTACAAAAGGGGAAAAAATAAAAGAAATGCTAAAAAAAGACAACAATATCCCTATGCTCCTGCATCAGGGTAGCTCATTTGCTAAGCGTCCGCTAGAAAGCCGACAAGACTACCCGCGAATTCATCACTCGCTTTAATAACGAGAAGTTGGAGGTGATCAATAATGACGAGAATACGGCAATCACTGCATTGATCTGTGGTTCGTTCCCTGGAAAGTTGTATTGGGCGCTAGTTAAGGAGCCACCTAGGACGATGATTGAGTTATTGGCCAAAGCAGGTAAGATTATGAATGTCGAGGAGGTTATGGTTGCTATGGAGTTGAGCCACTCCAAGACCAACACGAGCAATAGTTATGAGAATAAGGAGCCAAAAGACTAAAAGGGGGGCCTTAGTCCTAATTGAAGCCTGCAGGAGGATGAAGCCGTACTTCTAAGCGCACACTATTGTCGTCTATATAGATCTACCTCTACGCCAAGTTGTTGACAGGCTCGAGAAAATGGGCAGACTAATGGTCTAGATGGTAGAGTTAGGAGAGTATGACATTCACTATGAATCGAGGACGAAAATCAAATGTCAAACAGTGGTCGATTTCATTATAAAATTTATGTATGAAGAAAAGACTGCCGAGCAGGCTCCTGCGGAAGAGAGCTCGGCAGCAAAATTAGCATAGCAGACTTTTACAGAAGAGAGCTCAGCCCCGAAGCAGACTTCCCACATGCGGCGCCAGCCTACAGAGCAGACGCCTAAGGAAGAGAGTTGAGCAGCAAAAGTGGCAGAGCAGACTTCTATGGAAGAGAGCTCAGCCCCGAAGCAGACCGAGCAGACTTCTACGGAAGAGAGCTTCGCGGCAAAAATGGCAAAGCAGACTTCTCCGAAAGAGAGCTCAGCCTCGAAGCATATCAAGCAGACTTCTTCGGAAAAGAGATCAATAGTTGGACCAGACGAGCAGACTTCTGCAGAAGATAGCTCAGAGGTAAATCCGGCCGACCAGATCATTGACATACCAGAGTCATAGGTCCGGCAAGAAGAAATTGCTCACGACCTATAGCAAATGAAAAAATTGTTCAAATACGGAAGCCTGATAGACAAAAACTTTTAAGAGGAACCTCCCGTCTGGCAATTGTTCGTATATGATTCGTCCTGCGCCACTGGCAGTGGAGCAGGCTCGATAATTACAACACCAAGATGGTGTCGACGTGGAGTACGCCTTTAAGTTTAACTTTGAGGCTTCCAACAACGAGGTAGAGTACAAAGCACTCATAGCAGGATTCGGGATAGCGTCACCTCTAAGTGCCGAACAGCTACTAGTACATAATAACTCTCAACTTATAGTAAACTGAGTTCTAGGTATTTATGAGGCGAGAGAAGAATCCATGGCAAATAGGCAACTGACGCTTGGGGGCTGACACACGCTGCCCCAAGCACGCGCGTCATAATAACGCATGGCACTCTCCAACATTAACACGTGTACAAGCTGACTTTCAAAGAAAAATTCACAAACCAACCTGTGCGCACCGAAGAGATTCAAGTATGAACAAAATTCAGGAAGCTGAGGAACATCTCGTATTAACACTTCACTCATTCAATCCACCTAGCAAATGCTCAGAAGATCAATACTCCAGAGAATCTGCTACAAATCCCAATCATAGGTATAGTCTTGGGGGCTTTTGTTGTATCATAAATATGGATCATTCAATAGGCCAATCAGGTGGTGATGCGTGTCCTCAGAAAGTACAATCTGGAGACCGGCCTCACATTGAATCTAGTCAACAATAGCAATTAGATCGGCTAAGTTATAAATCTGCTCGGCTATGGATAATGAGGTCAGCTCAGGTCTAAAGGTGCTCGGCCCTGTTATATCCTTACCTATTTGAACACCGTTAACACAGTGTTAATTCACGGGATTAATTAACTCCGTCCAAGCCATCCTTGCACCAGTTTATATCACCTGACAGAATTCGTATAGTCATATTACCCCATACATAAACGTGAGGGAATATTCCACCTTTATCGGGTTGTAATCAACTAATGATTATCCACCCCTTGGAATGTAAAAGGTGTAACTACTTAACCTATAAAAGCACTCCACCTGTCCCATTACTTTCTCTCTCTCTCCTATAACGGCTTATAAATAGCACGCAATCCCACACAGCAAGGGATCCGAAAATATTCTACCTAACGACCATAGGCTTCCCTAGAGAGAACTTCGAGAGCTTGTAATCATCCTCTTCATGGCGATTGTCCATTGAAATACATACAACCAAACACTGCACCTGTGGGCATATGCACCTCATTGGGCCGAACCACGTTAAATCTCTGATTTACTTCTTTGTCTCTCATCCCTCTCTATTCTTCCTAAATTTGTAAGTTAGCAGCAATAATTTCTTTATTATTATGGTTTATTATTGGCATATTATAGCTAAGGCCCAAAAATCCATATACCAATTTTAGACGATAACAATAACAACCAGGAAAAACAAAATATTGCAGAGCTTCCTAAAAACAACAAATGACAATACCTAGAATAACTATTATCTACTGTTTAATTCAAACTTACCTGATATAGAATCCAGTGCTAACAAATCATAGTCTGAAACAACACCAACCTGCAGCAACAAAGATCCTCCAAATAGTTTATAATAGGATCACGACAACATTCTTTCAATAATAATGTGCATAGAATGTACATTTTTTTTAAATTATGAGCAATTGCTGAATAACCTCTAACGATCTAGATATGGTAATTTTGTGATCATAAAGGAATAAGTGGATCTAGTAAAAGAGGACCCATGATTTGCACCCAGGGTCCATTTTCCTATGAACTTTTTTTTGGAACACTTGTAATTTGGAGACGTAACTCTTAAATATCCTTGTGAGACTTTGGATATTCTTTGTATAACATGTACCTAGCATAAATTGGATTGGACCTCCATTCCCATACCTACTAAAGAAACGACAAACCCGTCTTTGATAAAATCCCAAATCAAATGATTTTTCCAACCAAAAAAGTAATATCTAAAAATGGATTAGCAATATAATAATAATAATAATAATAATAAATCAACCCAACAAAGCCTTTTTCAAATTACTTGGGTAAAGATGATGATAGTAATAATAATAATGATGATAAACTCACCAATTTCCAGTCATCGTCAATCACTGGAAATCCAGTTATTCTGTTTTCTACAAGAATATCCAATGCTGTTGGCAAAAAGTAAAGACGCATTAGAGAACAGAAGAAAAGTAGAATGATGTCAGACATGGGGAACTAGCACACCTTCGTCTACAGTTGTTGTGGGCTTGACAACATGTAACTCCTCTTTTTTAGTCATATAATCACCCACAATATATACTCCATTTTTTGGCTGCAAAAAACAGGTATGAAAACAGTTACTCACTCCTAAATAATTAGTCATGCTTCCCTTTTTAGTTCGTCCCAGATTAATAGTCATGTTTCTAAAACTAGTATAGAAAACAAGGTGAGAATACAAATTTACCCATTTGAACAATGCCCATAAGAAAACAATGATCCAAGTGCATCTCTTGCATTCAAATGTATTTATCACTTTTAGGAGGGGATAAATTTGGGAAGTATATATTTTCTTATAATATTTTACTTTCAAACGGAGACTATTAATTTGGAACGGTGGGAGTACAAGGAAAGACAAAACAACTATCATGACAACATAGACCGAAACCCAAATTTGGGGGAAAAAACAGAGGAACAAAAAAGCCTATTTTTTAGTTCAAATTTAGTGCACAATTCATTATTGCCATTAAGATTAAAACAGAAAAATAAGATGCCCTTAAGAGAGAGAAATGAAACTCGGATAATATTTCGTAAAAAACAATATGGTATATAACTGAATTGAAAGCAGATGACCGCCGCTTGGAAAAAAGCATGTTAGGACCCACAACATTGACACTCTCTCTCACTCTCTCACACACAAACACACACAGAATTGACAAGAATATTGACTTCCATATATTACTTATCCTAACATTGAATTTATTATCTGATTTAAAGTCACTTAGATCACGGGTGAGCCTAATGTAACCTATGTTCTTTCTGACCAGGAGCGCTGGTTCATTTGATAAACAGCATTTTGGATCCTACGTTGAACAAATAACAACATATACATCATAATTGCTCCCTAAATCTCATGCACAAGTACAACCTAATCAACATGTAAGGAAGGCATCACAAAATGTCAGACAAGGACATTTAAAGTTATGATAGGGCAATTTTATACTAATATTTATTGATAAAACTAAAGGGGAAAACTTAACTACTATATAATCTTATAAAGCTGAAGGGAAATTTTAATACAAATATTTTATTATCCAAAACTGAAGGGGTACAGTAGCCCCTCTTTACCAAATGATGCTTCCACGCCTGTCTACTATAAGCTAATACGTATGCTTTCTAGGTGATGACTTAAGATTGAAAATTTGAGATAGTCAACCGTGCAAAAATTTAGAATAATTGCATAAAACCTATACTGAGGGAGGTGAATACGGTTTCCAAGTGAAACATTAACAACCAATGAACATCATTTCCTTTCTTCTGAGAATTCACCATATGACAAACAACAATGGATTTCTAAACATGCAACAGAACCTTTTGGATCCAGTTGCATTGGAACAAGGAGCTTGGGTAGACTGAATCCTTCAATGGCGAGTTTGAAAAACAATATATTGCCGACCATCTCTCAATTTCATGATCATTGGAACAACTTCACCATGAAAATAAGGCGCAAGCAAAGATGATTACAATGCAGATATAGTTTTTAAAAAAACATCTGATCAGAAAAATAATGGGAAATTCCCTGTGGACCGCATGTGTTTTGACAAAAAACAGTTGCTATTGCATGTTAAGTAAAATATAACGGACCTTACTTGAGTTTTGAAGCCTTTGCTAGTGGCCTCCCTTATTTGTTCGTTAAGAAAGTTAGGATAATGACTTTTCTTGTAAAACAATATATAATAAAAAGTAACTCCACACAGTGAATAATGCGCGCATGTTCGTGTTTTAATGTTTCAAAAATAGAGGTCCTCAGGAAAAAAAAACATTCAACATAATTTTAATAGCATTTAGTCTAACACTTTTTTTTAGCACAAGTTTTTGAGATACCTTACAAAATACTCACCGTTGCTGTTTTTCTCAAACTTTAAAATATTGGGATAAATTGTGAAAAAGACAAATGAACTTCACAGTTTTTTTCATTTTAGTCGCTAAACTTATTTTTTCCACAACACTATACTTTTTAAGCCGTTTTCAATTTAGACATCTGATATAATTGTTGTTTGTGTCGCGTGTTGTGTCCAAGTGGATAGCTGTGTGGGTCAGTGCAATGGGCCTCTGGGTTTTGTATCCTTTGAAACTGTGTCTGGATCTGGATTGGGCCAGCTGTATTTTTTTGGTATTTAATTAATAATGACTATATTTCACCCAAAAAATATAATGTGTCAGGTTATATTGCTTACATGACACCTTTCTAAGATTTAAAAGATTAAATATTCTCGTAAATTAGGGCCACATTTGACTAATCAACTTAAGGTAGTTACAGTAATGTTTTGACTTGAAAAATACCAAGTCTAGATTCCAAGTATAAATATACATATATAGAACCCTCTTTCTATTGATGAGCCAACTGATTAGCGTGCGCCCATTGAAAAGTAGCTAGAAATGCGAGAAGGAACTGAAGGGACGTTTGGCCGATTAGGACACGTGGCATGGCATGTGGCATCCGGAAGTCGAGGTGGTGTAGTCGGCCGAATATCATGGAGATGGAGTGCTAATAGAGAATCAAAAGAGATCAAAGCCTAGAACCGCCGAATACAAGTCAACCACAACTCTACCAATCCAGAGATAAGATCCAAGAAGAATAACGATAAGCAGAGGAGAGACCTGGATTTGTAGGGCATTTATATTTATAAATAAGGACGACCCAACTGTTTGGGGTACGATCAATTGCATTCCTATAACGGGGACCAGGACTCTCAGCTAGCAGTCGTCCTTCAATATTCTCAGCTAATAAACAACTCTCTCCCTTCCCCGTAGGCAAGACGATCAGCCAAACCATGTAACTCTTTATGTCTTTTCTTACATGGCATTCGTATCTTGGGGCTGATCAGTTATATTGCAATTATAGTGGGTTGGATATCCCCTACAATTTGGTGTCGTCTGTGGAAAGAATTTGAATCCCCACCACCAAGAAATATCGCAACAATATGAGTGCTCACCAGTTTCTTCGCTCACATGCTAGTGATAACCCATTCTAGAGATGCTCAATGTCCATTAGGAGGATCATCCACAAGGATGTAAGCTGGTCGTAGACGGCGGATCTAACGAATGTGGGACCGGCGTCGGGATCGTCTTGATCACTCCTCAAGGATGTCTCATCGAACAAACAGTTCACCTTGGATTTATAGGAGGATCCAACAACGAGACAGAATATGAGGCCATGATTTATGGCCTACAAAGAGCGATACTCCTGCCTGATTGCCAATCGACTCAGCAGGGATTACGAGGCCAGGACCAGAATGCTCGTTTATCGGGACAAAGCAAGAGGATTATTAAAGGCTTTCAGGTCGTCCTCAGTGGAACAGCTACCAAGGAATAACAACCACTTCAGCATCAACCATTGACACCAATCTCAAGAGAACAATTGCAGTGGAATATGTTGACCGACCGAACATTGATAAGCCAGATCAGCCCTAGAAATCATGCAGATCCAGCCGGCTCCATCATGGATGGATCCAATTATGGCATAATTGAAAAGCAGGGATTTGCCACCAAACGGCAATTAGGCCCACAAATTGAAGATCTAGTCGGCAATGTTTCTTGCTTCAACTCTTAAGGAAAACTTTACCGACACTCGTTAATGGGTTTTCTGCTCAAGTGTGTGTGTCCGGAACAAGTAGAAGGGATCCTCAGCGAAATGCACGAAGGAAGTTGGGATGCCCATACGGGTGGAAGGCTATTAATGCAAAAAGACGCCATTTTGTTCGTCCGTAAATGCGCCAAGTGCCAAGAGTTCTCCCCCATCATCAAGCAATCGGCCGACAATCTCAATCCTCTCACAAGCCTACAGCCCTTTTCTCAATGGGGCATGAACATTCTAGGACCTTGACGGCAGCACCGGGGAATTGGAAGTACTTCATAATTGCCAGGGACTACTTTTAACCAAATGGGTGGAGACAGAATCGCTAGCTTACATCAGAGAGGTAGATGTGTGCTTGGAGGAACATTATCACCAGATTTGGAATCCCAGGACTCCGGTGACCGACAATGGGACTGAGTTCGATAATGACACCTTCAGAAACTTTTGTGCATAATAAGGGATCATAATTCACTATGCCTCGGTGGTCTCGTGGACGCCCCGATTTGCAATCAGGGTGTAGGTCAGTTTGACCCCTTTCATTAAATACCCTTGACCCAAAACACACCCAAAAACCCCAACAACAAAACTTCGAGGGGCCAAAAAACCAAAAGAGATGAAATAAAATAAAATAAAATAAAATAAAAACTCTAAAAGGTCCTATAACCGATCAGTTAAAGGCCCAGCTGGGCTTTGACCGATCGGTTATCCCTCCCTACAATCATTGCAAAATCTTTGAAGATCTTTTCTCAGCCCTACACGTGTCACTCTGCCGCCATCCACCCTACACATGTCACCGTGGATGATCGATCGGTCAAACGACCCATATCAGACCCTCTATATAGAGGTCCCCCCCCCCCCCCCAACCTTGAAATGCACCCCAAAAACCCAACATTGATTCGGTTTTCCACCTTTCATCAATTCCGAGCGCCCGAGATACTCGAGCTCATTTTGAAATGCCTCGAAGAAGTTCGTACTTCAGAAAAGTCCCATTCCCCCAAGGAAATCTCATACTTACGAGAAGTCACTTCCCCCAGAGTGAAGTTCGTACTTCTGAAAAGTCGCTTCCTCCGAGAAACAGAGACAAACCTGTGTGCGCATTTCGCGAAAATCAGCACTTCTAATCGAAGCTCTGTCCGACTAAACAGAGCTCTGCCCAACTGGACACCTCAAAGGGGACACTCCCCCGGGAAAAATTGGGCCCACACTATAAGAGTAAAGAAACTCTACACAAATCTCGGGGCAATACCCCATATATATTGTGATAAACTGTTCATAACTCTTTATCTCTTTTAGTCGGCCCCCGCTTAGGGGACCAGGTATGCACTTTACAACGTTTATATTTTAAAGCCTGGTTTCTAACCCAACACCTCTGTTTATCGAATTGATATGCTCATATGTTAAATAAATGTTAATCAAATGCCACAACGACTAAATACAAACATGAAAACATACTTTTCAAAACTGTTCTCAGGAAAGTGTCGGTGAGCCGAGTCGGCCCAAAACTTTGCAAAGCCAAAGTCTAAAATCCGACTATTCCCACCACTTCTCCGAGCGAACAAAGCCCGTCGCTATGACAGCATAGCCGAATATGTGTTTTCATACAAATACTTGTCAAGCATCGGCATTTGATTAACATATTTTTAATATATAAATATATCAATCCAACAAAATGAAAATACTATATAAAGGATTAGGTTCCATAAATACCGTAATGTAACATATTGTATACCCGATATCGCATTGCCTACACCCATAAATATGTCCCGTTTGTTAGAACTACGTTGGCTTTGATCCCACGTCTCCCTGAGTACGTAAAGATCACCAATCACAGAGTAGTCGGCCAGCAAAACTTCTGGAATGGCAGTGAAATTCTTGAGCAACTGTCACTTTGTAACCAAGAAAAATGTGGGCAGCTATTCAATGGGGACCATGGTTCAAAGTCTCGGTATCGGTCCCGGTATCGGACACTCGATTTTCAACTCGGTGGCTGTATCGGTCGCGGTGTCGGACGATATGCAAAGATACGCTATTTAGAGAGCGCAAAAAATTTCGAAAAATATATATAAAATTTTAAAAAAATAAAATTAACAATATGTACCAATCAAATATGTTCAAACCATTATTTAATATGCATTACATTGTACGATTAGTTATTCTGAAGTGCAGCGGACTTGGCATATTGTTAACGTACTAATTTTATTTTTAATTATTTAAAATCTCTAAATAATTACGTATTAGTGACTAATTGTTGATTTTAATTTATGTAGGAGGATGTTTGATATTCATGGACGAGACTAGACTTAAGGGGATTCTTTTTTCCCCCAATCTCTGTCTCTTCCATTTTTGGACAGCATTATGTGACATTATATTTTGATAGGATATTTTGTTCCAAGTTCAAATATTTTTATGTATGGTGAATGTTATTAGTTTTATATTAGTGACATTTTAATTTTATTGCAATTGTTTAAATCTAATCTTAGTGTGTAAAATTATTCTGCATGTATATGTTATGTGGACAGGGGCGGACCCACCCCATCCCGAAGGGGTGCGGCCGCACCCATAACAATCTCATAAATTTCTGCCGGGTATAGTGGAAAAAAAAACTATGGACCCATGTGTAAGTTATGAAAATAAGGGGTTAGCAGCAAATAAATCTTTTGGGGCGGATATATAAATAGACTAAAGAGAAAAGATTTTAAATCTAACCTAAATCTATTCTCTCCCTCTCTCTTTCAGCACTCAGCCGCCGACCTCTCCTCTCTATTCTCTCTCTCAGACAACTCTCCTCTCCCTCTCCTCTCCTCTCCCTCCCCTCCTCTCCCCTGCAAACTGCTGTCCGCTCGGCGCTCCTCCTCTCCCCGGTGCTGCCAAAGAAGCAGCAGCTAGCAAGCAGGAGCTGCCCGATCCTCCTCTCCCCTGCCTAGGCTGCCTTCCTTTTGACACAAATCAGGTATGTTAATTTAGTTGTTAATTTTAAAGTTTAATAGTATTTAGTTGATATGAAATTGTATTTAGTTGTTAATTTTAAAGTTTAATAGTTTTTAGTTGTTATTTGAAATTAGTTTAGTTGAATTTTTTAGTTGCTGAATTTTTTAGTTGAAATTAGTTTAGTTGCTGAATTTTTTTAGTTATTGTTATTGTTGCTGAATTTTTTACTTTTTGTTATTATTGTTGAAATTAATATGCTGAAATTAGTTGCTGATTTTTTTTAGTTCTTGTTATTATTGCTGAATTTTTTATTTTTTGTTACTATTGCTGAATTTTTTATTTTTTGTTACTATTGCTGAAATTAACTGCTGAATTTTTTTAGTTTTTATTATTGTTGCTAAAATTAGTATGCTGAAATTAATTGCTGATTGTTATTGTTGCTGAATTTTTTGGTGAAACTATTAAACTTTAATTTTAATTAGTAACTAAAAATATAATTTGAAATAATGTTTAGGCAATTATGTTGAAGTATTTCAAAAAGATCCGCGAAGAAAGTTCAAGTCAACCACCACCTACACCATCGGCCCCCTCGCCACCCCCTCCTCTACCCCAACCCAATGTTGAGGTTAGTTTGGATGAGTACCCGACTGATCCCGGGTTGAGAAAACCCATACAAGAGAATGATGTTAATGAAAGAAACGCGGTGCGGTGTTACTACTTGGCAAAAGGTCCTTTTCAACCTAAAAATTACAACTTTCCTTGGCGTCTTTGTGCTAAGGAGAAACGTAGATATAGGCCTTTATGGTTCAATGATCACCCTAATTGGCTTGAGTACAGTATAGACAAAGATAGGGCATATTGTTTGTATTGTTACCTTTTCAAAGTGGAGCAAAGTGGTCTTGATTCCTTTGTTGGGGAGGGTTTTAAGAATTGGAGAAAGAAAGACAGGTTTAATGTGCATGTTGGAGATCCAACTAGTACACACAACAAGTGTGTAAGAGCCGGTGAGGATCTTATGAAACAAAAACAACACATTGAATTTTATTTGGCTAAGCAATCTAGCCAAACACAAGAGGATTATCGTGTTCGTTTGACTGCATTAATTGATTGTATTAGGTTTCTTTTGCATCAAGGGTTGGGATTCCGTGGTCACGATGAGTCCGATAAATCACTAAATAAGGGGAACTTTCTTGAGCTCTTACAATTTCTTGCTGATCACAATCCACAAATCAAGAAAGTTGTACTAAGGCAAGCTCCCCAAAATCACACGATGACATCGCGTAAAATTCAAAAGGATATTATTAACTCAATTGCAGTTGAGACTACAAAGGTTATCCTTAAAGAACTTGGAGATGATTATTTCTCTATCTTAGTGGACGAGTCTCGTGACATATCAGTGAAAGAGCAAATGGTTGTTGTCTTGCGTTTCGTGGATGAAAAGGGGTATATTATGGAGTGTTTTCTTGGCCTTGTACATGTTAGTGATACTTCTGCTTTGTCACTTAAGGCAGCAATCGAGGCACTTTTATGCAAAAATGGATTATGTATTTCACGTTTACGTGGGCAAGGCTATGATGGAGCTAGCAATATGCGAGGAGAATTCAATGGGCTTAAAAGTTTGATTGTAAGTGAGAATGAATCTGCTTATTATGTTCATTGTTTTGCTCATCAACTTCAATTAACCCTTGTTGCTGTTTCAGAACATCATACAAAAATTGCAACATTCTTTGAAATTGTCACACAACTCACAAATATTGTTGGAGCCTCATGCAAACGAAGAGACATTTTTCGTGAGAAACAATTTGAGAAGATTACAATAGGGATATGCGATGGAGATATTTTGACAGGACGGGGATTGAATCAAGAATTAGCAATGAAGCGAGCGGGTGAGACACGTTGGGGCTCGCATTATGGCACACTTGTGAATTTGCTTTGCTTGTTCTCCTCAATGAAGGATGTTCTTTTCATTATTGAAGAAGATGCAAAAGATCGAAAGCATAGAATTTGTTTTTCATTTGTATTTATGCAATGCTTTGAATTTGTTTTTCATTTGTATTTATGAAAACTATTTTGGGTGTTGCAAATGACTTGTCACAAGCTTTACAAAGAAAGGACCAAGATATTGTGAATGCCATGAATCTTGTGAAAATAACTAAGCAACAACTACAACAAATGAGAGAAGATGGATGAGAGTCGTTGTTGGGTGAGGTTTCTTTATTTTGTGTAAAGTATGAGATTCCTGTGCCAAAGATGGAAGAATTGTTTGTTATTATAGGAAGATCACGTCGCAACCCAGAAGAAGCCACAAATCTTCATCATTATCGTGTTGAAATATTTTATACGGTGATAGATTCGCAACTTCAAGGGTTGAATAATCGTTTTAATGAGGTGAATACAGAATTGTTAGTATGTCTGTATTCTCTTGATCCAAGAGATTCATTCTCCGCATATGATAAGATAAAGTTGCTTCGATTTGCTGAGTTCTATCCATCGGACTTTTCTTGTCAAGAATTAATGATTATTGGGCATCAGCTTGATAACTATATTGTGGATGTGCGATCCGATGAACAATTTGTTGGAGTTAATGGGATTGGCGGGCTTGCTATAAAGATGCGTCAATTGAACAAGCATCGCACATATCCATTGGTTTATTTGCTTGTGAAATTGGCACTACTCCTACCTGTAGCAACCGCGACGGTAGAGAGTATTTTCTGCGATGAAAATCATTAAAACTTCGTTGCGCAATCAAATGGGAGATGAGATAATGAATGATTGTTTGGTGGCATACATTGGGAGGGAAATAGTGTCCGACGTTAACAATGAAGATATCATTCAACGTTTCCAAAAAATGAAGACCCGAAGAGTTTTATTGTAGAAATCTTATGTAATTTGATCTTTGTAATGCAATTGTGCAAGACAATTTGACTATCTATATATGTTAATTTTGATTATACGTCGCGTTTTTTTTTCGTTTGTGTTTCGCCCACACCGCGATAAATTCCTGTGTCCGCCACTGTATGTGGACAAACTTATATAGATCGTGTTTCTGTGAATGTTACAGTATATTTTCAACAATGAAGAAATATGGTAAAAAATTAAAATTCTATCAAAAAACAAAAGAAAATATGACAATGTTCAAATAATGATGCAATTTTTTTTCCATATTACTCAGAAAAATTATATAAGGTCGCAATAATTTTCACAACATTTTTTTTTGTACAAATAAATGTTTTGTAAAAAAATGTACAAAGAAATGTCATACAAAACGTATTTTTGACATCTTTTTACAAACAAAATTAAAAAATGTTTTGGAGAAAAAATGTTTTTTGGCTACCAAAAAAAGAGTCAAAAGGGAAAAAAAATGTGTCGTTTGAATCGGTTGTCTCGGCCGATATCTCGGCGAGACGACACGATTCAGTGTTTTTTTTAAACGCCTCTCGGTATCGTATCGGCACCCTCCGATTCCGAGTTGACTCAACCGATATTTTGAACCATGATGGGGACAGACGCTAATCGGACTTCGCCTGTTCCAAACGATTTGCAAATCGTGCAAATTAACCTCGAAATCTCTTTGGCTTTCTTTTGCAATAAGGCTCTGCACATAAAAAAGAGGACGATCTGTAACAGACATTAAATTATTTTGATTAAGCCATAAAAATGGTGGACAACCTACTAGGAGAACCGGCTTGAGCAGGCACAGGAAGGCCTATGTAGTCTTCCCCATATGGTAACCCAGAAAACACCAAAACATCCTTGCCAGTGTCTTTTTGTGATCTGGGCAGTTAAGTCACAAGACTGGGAGATTTATCTCTAGCTTGGAAATGGCAAGTGTTAAGACCCACGAGAAGTCGTTAGGTCATAACAACACCTAGTTTCGTTCAAACTCAAATTAATCCCACAAATCTGGTTAATGGCTATTATGCCCATTACAATAAGGACTTCCATTTGCTTGGAATGGAAGTATTCCATAAAAACGGAGTACTTCCACCAACAACGGGTGAAGAGGGAAGCAAACTCCCCCTTCAATTATTGCAACTGTCGTAAAAGTGACAGCGCCATCAATGTCATAGACATCTTCTTCAGGCAAGGTCTTAATATCAACATTGCTGGGAATGAGAGATATTTACCACAAAACCTCAAAATTGTTTTCTGAGGTCACTTCGTACTTTCTCAAATGCCTAAACATCGCGGAAAGGGTTCACGGAAGAAGACGAAAAAGAAGAAGAGGGTTTAAAACTTTGGGGTTTCAAATTGTAGCGAGAAAAAGTGAGAGAATGAACAGGAAGAAGAAGGTATAAGAACCATCTAAACCCTTATACTTATTGCCGCCAAAGAAGCCAAAGCGGCAGCTCTCCTTGGACAGAGAGCCTCACTCCAGTTGTCCTTAATTAACGCGCTCCACACATAATCATTACCTGGGGGATAACTTGCGACTCGAGTAATTTCAGGCATAGGGATTACGCGCGTCACCATAAATGATTGCACTCCCACTTGCGCAAGTGGAACACGTGTCAGTTTGTAGGTGGCGCTCGAGGAAATCCACGCTAGCATGTGCGTAAATAATGATAAGATTAAGCCGACCAGGCCCAAATACCGATCACCCCAATCTTGGGGGCAATTGAAGGGACGTTTGGCCAACTAAGCCACGTGGCATCTGGAAGTCGGGGAGCTTCTAACAAAGAATCAAAAGAGATCATAGCCTAGAACGGCCGAATACAAGTCAACCATAACTCTACCACTCCGAAGATAAAACCCAAGAAGAATAACGATAAGCAGAGGAAAGATCTAGATTTGTAGGCCACTTGAACTTATAAATAATGACGACCCCGATTGTTTGGAGTACGATCAATTGCATTGTTATAACGGCAATCTGGACTCTCAGCTAGCAACCCTAGCACTCCAGACATCCTTCTCTATTCTTAGGTAATAAACAACTCTCCCTTCCCCATGGTCGTAGGCAGGACGATCTGCTGAACCACGTAACTCTCTGTGTCTTTTCTTAAATTGTATTCATATTGTGGGGTCGATTAGTAATATTGGAATTATTGTGGGTTCGATATCCCCTATAGCAACCGCGCCCAGAGCAGAGCTACACTGGTACACCATTATTAGACGTGTTATATTAACAAAGCCTCGTGACATCTTGGACCTGCTGTGTGGGACCAAGAGAAGCAGCACATAAACTCAAATTAGAAACATATGGCACCTCAAAAATTCATTACTGGCCATCCATGAGCAAAGCAGCAAGCAGCCAAATTGCAATGGAATTATCAATCTGCCAGTTGTTCCCCTGGCATCATTGGCACATTTTATTGGCACATTTGAAGATTAGCACCAACCATAGTTAGAATGCCTATGTCATGGCACTCGCACCGCAGAAAATGGAAGCAACCTCAATTAAGTCACTCTCCCTAAGATTTTACTTCTAGCATGGTGAATTCTTCAAGGGATCGTCCATTGCAATGTTTTGTGGGCCTAGAGACCTGGAATACAAAGATCTATGACCAGGGCAGATGTATGGTGAACTACATTGCTCGAGGTTAAAGGGAACCATCGGGAAACACCAGTTAGCTAAATACACAACCAGTCACACTGGGGTACTTATGTTGGTAACTGCCAAATTTTTCTAGTAGCGGATGATTGGTTCAAAATGCCTAGCAGTTGGGGTTGTCAACCGCATGTTCAATGGTCTATATAGCTATTGATGCTCTATCATATTGGGAAGGGAGCCTTCGACAAAATTGTATATGTTTCTTATATTTTAGAGCAATAATGTAAGGTTGGGGTTTTATTTGGGCATTGGGTGGGTGGGTTGTGTTGTATTGAGCTTGTTTCTTGGGTATTTTGGCCTTTTGCCTTGTTTAATGAAATTACTCACATTTCACCCCAAAAAAAAAACTTACCCTATTATAGTATATATTTATTAGTGAAGATTAAAAAATGGGTCATTTGACAAAAAATCCCTCAACCTTTTTTATTTAATATTTAACCAAGCTCTTTTTTTGCGCAAAAAGTCATATAAAATACTAAAAAACACTCTCTCCTATCCTAAACCCTAAAACCTTGCCCCCTAAATATAAAAAAAAATACATAAAACAACAAAATAAACCTTAAATATAAATAAAAACTACATCCTCTCCCTAAATATAAAAAAATGTCACAAAAATAGACTAAGGGACTTTTTGAAATATAGAAAAATAAGGTGGACTAAATGAAAAATGTCTTATCCTTTAAGGACTAAACATTAATTGGGCCTAAAAGAATAAAAATGCTATTTTCGTATACATGTTAACAAGAGTATACTTGAATCAATGCATAATAAATGCTTAAGCCGGTTCAAGATGCAGCTCGCCAGTAATTCAATTCTAAGGGACATCACTAAAAACTGATATCATTTTTGTAAATGGAACATTATGCCATATTGATTCCTTAGACCATCTCGAGCATTGGGCACCACCAAAAATGCTCCAATATTATTTAGCTCCCAAAAAAAAGTTATTTGCTCCAAGGCTTTATGGATAAATTATAATAGACCCTCCTGCGCCATATTTTGCTACGTGTGTTGGACCGTGGCAATTGGAATGCCACAGCAAGGTAAATATTTTTTTTTAATTTGATTTGATTTAAATATATAATGGCATGTTTAATTATAAAGTTGAAAAGAGATCGAAAAAAATATTTATTTTCATAAAAAATATAAAACACGGTCTCTTATGTTTCCCACTTTTTTATGAAAAAATGAATTCTCCAACGTTAAAAAGTATATTTTCTATAAAAATTAGGAGAAAATAAAAACCAAGTCAAATTTAGTTTATTTTTCTAAAATTATGGATTATCTACTTTTATTATTGTTATTGTTGAATACATGAAAAGTGATTATTTATTCGTCATACATAAAATTGCAAAGAAATCAAAAACTTAAACATTAAAAAAACATTTTACAAAAAAAAAAGAATTAAGTGACTAGTGGGGCCATGTGACTATGTTTAAATATGTATAGCGGCGACATTCCAATTGCCGCGCGATACCTCTCCGCGAAAGTTGGTATTTGCTTGCTACCCCACAACAAGCAAATTTATGAGCATTTTACAACATGTTATTTTGGTCCATGGTCTTATGCGTGTAATCTATAGGGGAAAAGTGTAACAAAAATCTATGAACTATGTTGTTTATGGTGCAAACCCTAAACTATTATTGACGTCCCACCTCCCTTGTGTCAGGGCCGGCTCTAGGCATAGGCGGGTTAGGCCGCCGCCTAGGGACCCCGATTAACTGGGGCCCCTTCTGGGAAAAAAAAATTAAGTATAAAAAAAAATAGGTTTAAAAAAAAATTAGTTGTAAAAAAAAAAGGCCCACCAAAAAAAATTAGTTATGAAAAAAATTTTATCACTTAAAAAAAGGCCCCCCAAAATAAATTTGCTCTATTTAAAATAAATTCATACACTAAATCCAACAACAACATAATAACCCACACACACTAAAAAATAAACCCACACAATAAACCCATCATCAAAACCCAACCCAACCCAAACCCAACCCAACCCAACCCATTTATTTAGTCTATTCTTCTAACCCTAACTCTCTCACTTCTCTCACCCACTTTCTTCTCTCACTCTTCTTCTCTTCCTCTCTTCTTCTCTCTCACTCACACTACTCTCTTTCTCTACTAACCAAAGCAAGAATAAACCCTCTCTTACCCACCCCACCCACCCAAAACCCTTAGCCGCCACTGCCCCACCCCCACCACCCACCCCCAAAAAAGAAATTTTCGGCACCCCCCCCCCCCCCCCCTCCCTTTTTTTTCTTGAACTAACCTCATCAAAATAAAGGATAAAAAATCTAGGATTTCAGTTTCTTCAATTTCAGAAAGTTAGGGCTTGATTGGAGATTGGTTGGACCTTGTTTGTGTAAGTATATATTATTCATTTACTTTGTTATATCCCACTATATAAATTTGTTTGTGTTACTACTAATATTTGTGTTTTTTTTTTATAGATTCCAATTTATTATTTGGGCATTTACAAATTAAAATTTGAGATTGCTCTCAAATTGGCACTCAAATCAGGTTCTATTGTTCCTCTTTAGCATTTTTCTTTAATATGGTTTGTCAATTTTATTGAGAATCTTGTGATTGTGTGATCAATTTTTGTTTTTGCAAATTACACTTGTTGTTGTGTTGTGTGAATGTCTACTAGCAAATTACACTTGTTGTGTTGTGTTGTGTGAATATGTCTATAGATATTGCTAAAGAAATGGAAATTGAACTCGTATTTTGTGAAAAGCATAATATTTATAGAAAAAAACATTTTGATGAGAATTCTAGTGATGGGATTAGACATTATTATATTAAAATTAATTTTCTATATAAAAATTGATTTTGCATCGAAAAATGCGAGAAGAACACACTTTCTTTAATTTGATTTTTTTTATACAAAAGGGCACCATTTTGATTTTTTGCCTAGGGCCCCGAAAACTATAGAGCCGGCCTTGCCTTGTGTGACATAGGTCTTTCCAACAAAAAATAGTTTAATAAGTTATTTGTATTAAAAATAATTCGGTAGGTTTCTTGCAAAAACTGAGTTTCTGCACGTTACCCTAATTTATACTGTGGTCCAAATATTAGTACACTTAAATAAACGGTGATTATATTTCAACCCACTTATTTTTTATGACCACCCCATTTTTATTAAACCCCAACATTAGGTTGACTTCCTATTTACCCACCCCATGGATGGAGTGTTTTAAATGAAAACACACATAACCTCCATGTCAAGAAATGCCGACTAGATGTTTTGTTTGTGCATCTCTCGTTTGTATGCTTTTAAGTGAGAAAAGAAGTTGAGTTAGTAAAGATGAAGGAGCTACAGTTGTAGAAAGAGATCATACAAAAAGATGACGGCGGTTTTTGAAAGACAGAGAAAAGGGAGCTCAAATTCCCTAAGGATTGTTTGGACTTTGTAGGCATTCAAGAATCACAACTATGCATAAAGTTCTTCAATGACATCTTGCATATGCACATTACATTACATACATATGCATATATAATTTTCTGTATTGCACTCTCTCAATGAAAACAAATTATCACGACCCCAAGTTCTTAAAATATATATATATATATGTGTGTGTGTGTGTGTGTGTGTGTGAAATGAAAGGGGCATAGTGAATTTAAAGAGTGAAAACTTTTCCTTTTATTAGTATATCTACTCAAGGGGTATCACCTCTATTTATAGTACAAATCATATTAGACCATAGTTGTCAAATCGCGAATCGTTTACCCCCGAATCGCGAATCGTGAATCGAATCGGTTGAATCGGAACCAAATGATAAAAATGTAGTAAAACGTACGTAAATGGGATTTAACACTATAGAATTGGTAATTAAGCATAATATGATAAAAGACTAGTCGCGGCACGTGATAATATACCAAACTATATCAAAAAAATTAACCGTAGCACATATTCTCATTCATTTTAAGCTTAAAAACAAAAATATATCATAAAAATTAACCTACAAATCAATATCGATTTATTTAATAAACAACTAAAACAATAATTATATGTATTATAATTTATACATACATAAACCAAAGTTTAACACAAAATTAAAACAATATTAATTCTAAACCGCCTACATATTAATTTGAAACAATAAAACAAATACTAAGATTAATTTAAAACAGTAAAACAAAATACTTTCAAAGATTTAAAACAGCCTACTAAGATTAACAATTTTAATTTAAAACAGCCCACAAAATTAATATAATATTAATTTAAAACAGTAAAACATATTAATTATAAACAATAAAACAAATACTAAGATTAATAATAAAACAATATTACTTTAGAACAGAACAAACCTAGGGTTATTTCATCTCCCTGAAAACCCAAAAAAAAAGCAAGAACGAGCAGAAGAAAAGCATGTTCCGAGCAGAAATGGAGAAGCAGAACAAACCTAGGGTTTCTCCAACAATTTCCAATAAGAAAGGAAGAACCGGCTACAATTTCTGCCAGACCTAGGGTTTCCGGCAACAAGGAATCTTCTATTCTCTCAAAAATCCTTTCGTAAAGTGTTATTTTGTTTCTTTCTAACCTTTTTCTTTTTTTTATTTGGACAACTAAGAAGCACGTGGATTGAAAACAAACAAAAAAGACCCACTTTACTGAATCGCATTAAGGGACGATTCGCGATTCCAAATCGAATCGTACGATTCCAAACCGAACCATTCGATTAATTGATCAATTACGATTCACCTCTTGATTCGAATCGTTCCACCATTAAATCAAATCGAATCAGACAATTCGACTCGCGAATCGGACGATTTTGACAACTATGTATTAGACCCTTTAATAATTGTACGAGAGAAGTTCTCCTAATGTCGGGATGTTTGAATATAAACTGAGGCATAACATCTAATAATGGTAATAAGTTACCAAACAAAATGCTATTGACAATAATGGAATGAACTCAATTGAAGTAGAACAAACTCTTTTATATAAACTCACAACCACTCATGTATAACTCAATGATAAGCAATAAATATAATCTGTTTAGAACAATAAATGAACCTTCGAAACAACTAGCTAGAGGGAGAGAGAAGCAAGCAGTATGGATACACCTTAGGTAGGTCGCTCAAACACCGAGGTACAAAGGAATGCAAGTCAAAACTCAATAAATGCCTATATGTTCTTGGAGGAAAGCTTGAACAAAGGTATTAATGATGGGAAATAAATGCTCTAGTTCTTTGTAATAACACTCTTAAGTGTGATAATCTATGTTCTCTGTGATCTCTCTCTCAAGGGTTGGTGTCGAGTAATCGCAGACTCATCAAATGCAAGAACAACCTACTATGCCTTTACGTCACTGGCATTAAATGTAAAGTTGTGCTAGCGTGCTCCTACGTCACTAGCATTAAATGCTGGGACAAGACTTAAGTGACTGGCTAGTTGTGTCAGGCGGCTGCCTACCAGCAAACTGTCTAATAGCCCCCAAAACCCCTAACAGCTTACTCAGGTTTGGATTGGACATGGGATAAGTCATGCATGACGTCACTGGGATAAATGTTGGAAATATACATTTGTTATTTTGGACAAAGAAGAACTCATGGTTGCTCGGATGATGTTCTCTCAGTTTATGCTCTCTCAGACGAGCTGGTGTTTTACCTGGTGTATCTAAAGAGGTTAAAACGTGCCTTAACGTTGTCTTGTTTCTCAATCTTCCAAACCAGTTCCCTCGCAGGTTCCCAAAGTGAGGTTGTTCGATAGAGCATGGAAGCTCTCCCAAGTCCTGCCAGACCTGGTCCCTCGCGAATACCGATTAACCTCACCAATATTACAATACATCTCATTATTCACAATATGTCTCATAAATACATATAACTTAAGTAAAGACGAAATACAAAGCTTCCACAAATAGCTCCTTTGAGAGAGCTTCCTCGGTGCCTACTTCAAACGTTTGAAATGGCTTACTTGCTTCCAGCTTCCTCCGCTCTTACTCCAACTTCCTCTGTGCTTCCTCTGCTTTTTGCTCGAGCTAGTGTAATACCCCGTATTTTTGACTATATTTATTTCGGGATTAATTAATTAAATTGCGTACTAATTGGAAATTAATCCGAGTTATAAATACTAATGAGATGCGTATTGGTATTTGATTAAGTGCATATATGATTATATATGTATTTGGTATTATAAAATTTGTCGTGGGATTTACATACGGCATTTTAGAAATTTTGTTGAGACGCGTGGGACCGCCGCGTCACGGTATAATATTTTGTTAATAAAAGTGAATTTAAAATCGATAATCCGTATGGTCGTTTTGAGTGCGCCAACGCGTCCGGAAGGGTCGAGATAGTCAGAAAACACTAGCCGGGGGTGTAGTTTGGGTCCCGGGGTATTTTTAAGCCATTCCGGCACCATAAAGGGTATTTTAGTAATTTGGTATTTTTGGGTAATTAAAAGTGACGAAAATTGAGAGTTGTAATCTGATAAGGATTGACCCCAACCAACCCTTATTAACCCAACAAGCTACGGAGGTTTATTAAAATTAGGTTTTCATAAGTTTCCCCAAAGCAAACCCTAGCCACCATAACCTTTTGGAGAAGAAAGCTTGGAGAAGGAGAGAGAGAGAGAGAGAGGAAACTCTGCAGAAACTTCATCAAACCTACATCAAAACCAGAAATCAAACCAAGGCAAGTGACTTTATTTCATTTAAATTCGAAGAATGTCTTTTCCATGTTAGATATTGAAGAATCTTAATTGTTCTTGAGAGATTAAAAGAAAACCCATGAAATTTGAAGTTATTATTGAATGTTGGGATAGGTTTGCATGTAGAAACATTGTTGGGAGATTTAATTTCGGAGATTTCATATCTAGGTGATGCATAAACGAATTAAAATCTGGGAATTTATGATGAGAAAAAGTTAGGGTTTATGTTCTTGAAGAAAATTGGGAATTAATGTAGAAATTGTGATTTAATGATGTTTAGATGATATCAAACCCTTTAATGATGTTAGTATAGCCCCTTAACATGTTTGAGGATGATTAGAGAACTCAATATATTGTGGGAACGAATTTTAGAAGAGGTTTGAGGAGTAAAAATGGTGAAAAACGATTTTTGGGAAGTTCTGGGCCGAAACTGGCATCTCGTTAGAAGCAGCCCCAGGTCGTTCGAACGAACTCGTTCGAACGAGCTTCTAACGAGTTGACCAGTCGTTATTAACGAGTAGGATTTTCGTTCGATATCTCGTTCGAACGAGACATCGTTAGAAGAGTCAGTTCGTTCGAACGAACTGGGATCTCGTTCGAACAGCCTCGTTCGAACGAGACTTCTAACGACCTGACAGTCCAAACTCGTTCGAAGCCTCGTTCGAACGAGACTTCTAACGAGTTGACAGTTTGACCCTTTTTGGACTGTTTTGACTTTTTGAGTTCCGGGAACTGGTTCAAGGGTAGAGTTAGCATCCCTTTGATGATATAGTGATTGATTTGGGACTTTTGGGTTATCGAGATGAGTAAATCATATACTAGAGTTATATTCATTGAACCACTTGGGTTGAGACGTGAGTGTCTACTACGATGTGAGGATGAATCATGGCGCGTATAATTACAAACCGGAATAGTATGAATTATATAAGTATAAGCTAGTACGAGTATGCAATATGTACTACGAATATAATACGGTATTACTAAGATGTGTGTTTACTTAGTATTGGTATATGGATTATGTGTATGACATACCTACCATACTTGCTATCACGGGAGGTTTTCGTTCGCTTAGGACCCTCTAATCCTTGTGTGCCTACGGGGGGGATATAGGCTGGTACCTTGATGAACATAGGTCATAGAAAGACTTATTGTGATATTAATAAGTCCGCTGACCATGGGAGCGTAGGTATGTGCGTGACCCATGTGATGGTGACTGTGTTCGCCTCCACTATTTGTGATTTGTGTTATCTGAACTATTCCTGAGAGATTCGGAATATGTGATCCTTATGTACGTGATGTACCGGGATGGATAGCAGAGTATGTGTGCACCATAGCTTAGATTGCGGGGTGCTTGTATCGTATATTTATGATGTGAACAATATACATTAAATTTATGGAAATCCTCATGTTAATGTTGTAAAAATATTCCGGTATTGTTTCGAGATATATAATGAGTTAGCTGATAGTTATATCAATGGCATACTTAATAACTGAGTTTACGTGAAACCTCTATTAAATTACGAGCGTTGTTAACCAAGTAAAATGGGTAGAACCTTTGGTTGTCTAGCTAGTTTACGTTGTCACTTAGCTAGTGAAAAGGGTAGTTATAGATGGGTACTTGCGTTAGGTGTGCACAGTTAGACGAGAGGTGAGAATATAATGTGAGTGCACGTCCTAACATGTACTTTGCATTTAATGTTTTAAATGTTTTTAAACCACTTGCAGGTTTTTAAAATATAACACATTCGGGCCCTGACCCGTTTGCTTTTCAAATCTCTTTTCTTTGTAAAACCATTTTTAGGTGCCCAGCCACAAGGACACCAAGCATAGGTACTCATTCAGGTGACGAGCTGTAGCTGTTTGTGGAAGCTACAGGGAGTTGTTCATAGACGCTTCTATTTTTTGGATCCCAGAGTCACTATCTATCAGTTGTAGGGCATGTTGCCCATTTCCATTTAGAGCATCTTTTACATTTCAGTTTTCAGACTTCAGTATGTATTGTTTCAGTTTATTCTTTTCAGTTATGGGATTGTAGTGAGGGGTTTCCTCCAGACTTTATTTACTCTATTATGATGGTTATTCATTTCATTTCAGCATGGTGAATGGTGTTATATATATTTCTTCATTTTTACACTTGTTGCATGTTAATCAGACTTAAATTAAAATTTGGCAACTTGCTTTTTAAATACTAGGTGGTTAGTAATAATAAAATGTTTTCGACAGTGATGCTATTAACTGAGCCAACTTGGCATTTTGAATTAATTTTATAAAGGAGTAGCTACCCGGTATTTAATTAGTCGGGGTGTCACAGGTGGTATCAGAGCATCAGGTTCTAGTGTCCTTTAGGATCTGTACGGCTATTATGTTTCCGCTACGTTTTCTTTGATATAGAGCCCTATATTTTAGGACCGTTGTACTCTTTTGTGTATGCTTCGTTCTTCAGCTATATTAAGTTTATAAACTGCGAACTTATAAACTTTGTTCTTATTTCAGATGCCTCCACGACGTGCACGACGAGTTCCCAGGAATGCTACGCCCGAACCACAGCCCGCTCCAGTTCAGGGCATGTTGAACGCCGCTGAGATTGCTGCTATAGTAGCCCAAGCGGTAAATGCAGCGATTGCCGTGATCCAGCAGGCACCGCCTCAGGCGCCGGTTGCCGCGCCAGTTCAGGTTAATGCATTCCCGTCTGCTTGGGAACGTGTACGTGACGCTTTTCAGAAAGCGCATCCGCCAGAGTTTGCTGGTAGCTCAGACGTGGTAGTCTCGAGCCAATGGAGGAAGGACATGCAGAGGCATTTGAGGATGCATGAGTGCACCGACGTTCAGAAACAGGTGCTAGCTACTTTCAAGCTAGTTGGATCTGCGCTGCAGTGGTGGGAGTCTATCACCACCGCGGAGGAGAGGGATACCCTCACGATTCAGGAGTTCTGGGTGCGGTTCGACCGCAAGTACTTTCCGTCCGCAGTTCATACAGAGATGAGGAGGAAGCTAATGAGTTTGAAGCAAGAGGGCAAGACCGTGGCCGAGTATGAGGCCGAGTTCACTAACCTGTTGAATATCGTTCCAGACGAGATTCCAACAGAGAAGAAGAAGATAGAGAAGTTCACGGATGGGTTGAATTGGAGAATCCGACAGCATCTGCTTGGGAACCTATCGTTGGCCACGTATTCTGATGTGGTTAACGCTGCACTACTACACTGCCAGGACCACCGTTTTCATATGGCCGAGGGCAAGCGGTCAGGGGAGTCTAGCCATCAGGGCAGGACTGGAGGACATGGTGCCAGCGGGGCACAAACCGGTCAGGGGCAGAGACAAACTGAGCAGGGTACCCAGCAGGGGGACAATAAGAGGTTCCGGTCAGGGAACTACAGGCAGGGACAGGGAGGTTTCCGCCAGGGCCATCAGGGTCCAAACGGCCATCAGGGCCAGCAGGGGCAGAATGGGCAGCAGTTCCATCAGGGCCAGCAGGGCCAAGGGAGGAATGGTAACGGCCACCAGGGCCGGGGACAGCAGGGGCAGAGGGGAGGGAACTTCCCAGGGAAGTGCTTTACTTGTGGCAAGACTGGCCATAAGAAGCAGGATTGTCCTGATAAGGGCAGGGCCTCACAGCAGCAGCAGCAGGGTGCTCGCCAGGAGCCACAGAGACCTATGTTTCCCGCCGCTCTTCCTGCACCGCCACAGATGGTAGCTTTGCCACCCATCCCAGCAGTCCCAGCTCAGCAGGGGCAGCTACAGTATGGGCGTGTCTACAACGTTCACCAGGCTGCAGTTCCACAGGCACCGCCCGCGATCGAGGGTACGTTTCCTATCCATGGCACTATGGGTCGGGTGTTATTTGATACGGGTGCTACACACTGTTTTATAGCTACACACTTCGCGAAAGCTTTAGGATTGTTAGCTACGGCAGAAAGCACAGTGACGTGTGTCGACTCACCATTAGGGAGTGGGTCACTTATTTTCTTTATATGCCGGGGAGTCGGGGTAGAGGTTGGTGGTTTGGTATTGCTTGCAGACATGTTAGTGTTAGACATGCATGTTCATGATGTGATCATCGGTATGGATTGGCTCGTAGCATATAGGGCCATGATTGATTGCTTCAGCGGGAGCATTGTTTTTGCCATTCCGGGGCAAGAGATGTTTATAGTGGCGATGCCTCGCCCAGAGGGAGGATCGACCGCTCATCTGTATTACATAGAGGAGGATACCTCTAAGGAGGTTGTTATTCCTTTAGATTCGATCCCGGTTGTCAGGGAGTATTCAGATGTGTTTCAGGAGATACCAGGCTTACCACCCAGTCGAGAGATAGATTTCGTTATTGATTTGCTACCGGGTACGAGACCTATAGCACGCGCACCGTACCGTATGGCTCCAGCTGAGATGAGAGAGCTACGGGATCAGATAGAGCAGTTGTTGGGACAAGGCTTTATTCGCAGGAGTACCTCACCTTGGGGCGCTCCGGTTTTGTTTGTGAAGAAGAGGGATGGTTCACTGAGATTGTGCGTGGACTACCGAGAGTTGAATAAGGTCACGATACGGAATAAGTATCCGTTGCCTCGAATCGATGACTTATTCGACCAGTTGAGAGGAGCTTCTTTCTTTTCGAAGATTGACTTGAGGTCGGGATACCATCAGTTGCGTATCAGGGAGGAGGATGTCTCAAAGACTGCGTTCTTATCGAGATATGGTTCTTATGAGTTTCGGGTTATGCCTTTCGGCTTGACCAACGCTCCAGCAGTATTTATGGACTTGATGAACAGGGTGTTCAGAGATTTCCTAGATCAGTTTGTCATTGTCTTCATTGATGACATTCTGGTTTACTCTCAGACAGAGGAGGAGCAAGCCGAGCATTTGAGGTTGGTTTTGCAGACACTTCGTCAGAACGAGCTGTATGCAAAATATGAGAAGTGCGGGTTTTGGCTGAAGGAAGTCCAGTTCTTGGGTCACATTATTTCCGACCAGGGAATATCTGTCGATCCGGGGAAGGTGTCAGCGGTGAGGGAGTGGGGACAGCCCACGACACCAACAGAGATTCGTAGTTTCTTGGCTCTAGCAGGATACTACAGGAGGTTTATTCGGGGTTTCTCAGAGATAGCAGGTCCTTTGACACATCTTACTCGTAAGGGTGTGCCATACATCTGGAGTGATGCCTGTCAGTTGGCATTCGATGAATTGAAGGACAAATTGACCTCAGCACCTGTGTTAGCATTGCCGAAACCGGGAGTTGAGTATTTGGTTTACACCGATGCGTCTTTGCAAGGACTGGGAGGTGTATTACAGCAGGAGAGACAGGCCATAGCTTATGCTTCCCGTAATCTTAAGCCTCATGAGAAGAATTACCCCACGCATGATTGGGAGTTGGCAGCAGTAGTATTTGCCTTACGGATTTGGAGGCACTATCTTTTGGGGGAGAAGTTTCAGCTGTTCACGGACCACAAGTCACTACAGTATCTGTTCACGCAGAAGGAACTGAATATGCGGCAGCGTAGGTGGCTTGAATTTGTGAAGGACTACCAGTTCGACATCCAGTACCACCCGGGTAAGGCTAACGTGGTAGCAGACGCGTTGAGCCGCAGGCCAGCAGATGAGGTGGCAGAGGTGTGGAAAGCTAAGTGGAAGGAATTGGGACACCAGGATGCAGTGGCCCGATCTTTCATGTCTGTGATGACCGTTACCCCGCAGATTGTCACAAAGGTAGTACGGGCACAGGCTAATGACTCGTTCTGTCAGGAGCAGATAGTTCGGTTGCTAGCAGAGGGAGCCGAGTCCTATACCGTTAGCTCAGACGGGGGATTGCACTTCAATGGGAGATTGGTAGTTCCGGAAGGGGAAAAATTGCGGCACGATGTGATGGCAGAGTCGCACGGCTCACGGTTCGCGGTACATCCCGGAGGGGACAAAATGTACCAGGACATGAGACGGCAGTATTGGTGGAGCGGTATGAAGAGAGATATCGCTGAGTTTGTCTCGAAATGCGCCACTTATCAGCTTGTAAAAGTGGATCATCAGAGACCAGCAGGATTGCTACAGCCGTTGGAGGTTCCGGTGTGGATGTGGGAGAGCATATCCATGGATTTTGTCACGGGGTTGCCTACGTCGCAGAGGGGTCACGACTCCGTTTGGGTAATTGTGGACAGGTTGTCCAAGGTCGCTCACTTCTTACCCGTAAGGACTGACTACACTACGGGACAGTATGCCCAGCTTTTCATTTCAGAGATTGTGAGACTTCACGGTGTGCCCCTGAATATCGTGTCTGACAGAGACAAGATATTTGTTTCGAGGTTTTGGGAGAGTTTCCAGGAGGCAATGGGCACGGAATTGCGGTTGAGTACGGCTTATCATCCGCAGACCGATGGGCAGACAGAGCGCACCAATCAGATGTTGGAGGACATGCTACGCATGTGCATTATTGACTTCGGGGGTGGATGGGAGCAGTACCTTCCACTGGTGGAGTTTGCTTACAACAACTCCTATCAGTTCACGATTGGCATGGCTCCGTTTGAGGCATTGTACGGCAGGCCTTGTCGTTCCCCAGCATGTTGGTTGGAGGTGGGGGACAACAAACTACTTGGGCCGGAAGTAATTCAGGACACTTCGGCAAGGATTGAGTTGATTCGGAGTCGCATTCGGGTAGCTCAAGACAGGCAGAAGAGTTATGCTGATGCGAAGAGGTTTTTCAGGGAGTTCCAAGTGGGGGACCAGGTTTTGCTCAGGGTTTCTCCGATGAAGGGGATTATGCGATTCGGGAAGAAGGGGAAGTTGGCACCGAGGTATGTGGGGCCGTTTCCTATTATTGAGCGAATCGGACCGGTTGCGTATAGACTCGGGTTACCGGAGCATTTGCATCGGATTCACGACGTGTTCCATATTTCCTCGCTGAGGAAATACCTTAGGAATGATTTGGCTCATTCTCACATTGCTGTGGAGGACATCGATCTCCAGCCGGATAGCTCTTATGAGGAAGGGCTGATTGCTATTTTGGACCGAAGCGAGAGGAAACTACGGTCAAAGATAGTCCCGTTAGTGCGTGTTCAGTGGCGACATCACAATGTCGAGGAGTCCACATGGGAGCGCGAGGATGAGATGCGCGAACGTTATCCAGAGCTGTTTTTAGTGAGTACTTTCTAGTTTCGAATTTCGGGACGAAATTCAGTTATTAGGGGGGGAGTATGTAATACCCCGTATTTTTGACTATATTTATTTCGGGATTAATTAATTAAATTGCGTACTAATTGGAAATTAATCCGAGTTATAAATACTAATGAGATGCGTATTGGTATTTGATTAAGTGCATATATGATTATATATGTATTTGGTATTATAAAATTTGTCGTGGGATTTACATACGGCATTTTAGAAATTTTGTTGAGACGCGTGGGACCGCCGCGTCACGGTATAATATTTTGTTAATAAAAGTGAATTTAAAATCGATAATCCGTATGGTCGTTTTGAGTGCGCCAACGCGTCCGGAAGGGTCGAGATAGTCAGAAAACACTAGCCGGGGGTGTAGTTTGGGTCCCGGGGTATTTTTAAGCCATTCCGGCACCATAAAGGGTATTTTAGTAATTTGGTATTTTTGGGTAATTAAAAGTGACGAAAATTGAGAGTTGTAATCTGATAAGGATTGACCCCAACCAACCCTTATTAACCCAACAAGCTACGGAGGTTTATTAAAATTAGGTTTTCATAAGTTTCCCCAAAGCAAACCCTAGCCACCATAACCTTTTGGAGAAGAAAGCTTGGAGAAGGAGAGAGAGAGAGAGAGAGGAAACTCTGCAGAAACTTCATCAAACCTACATCAAAACCAGAAATCAAACCAAGGCAAGTGACTTTATTTCATTTAAATTCGAAGAATGTCTTTTCCATGTTAGATATTGAAGAATCTTAATTGTTCTTGAGAGATTAAAAGAAAACCCATGAAATTTGAAGTTATTATTGAATGTTGGGATAGGTTTGCATGTAGAAACATTGTTGGGAGATTTAATTTCGGAGATTTCATATCTAGGTGATGCATAAACGAATTAAAATCTGGGAATTTATGATGAGAAAAAGTTAGGGTTTATGTTCTTGAAGAAAATTGGGAATTAATGTAGAAATTGTGATTTAATGATGTTTAGATGATATCAAACCCTTTAATGATGTTAGTATAGCCCCTTAACATGTTTGAGGATGATTAGAGAACTCAATATATTGTGGGAACGAATTTTAGAAGAGGTTTGAGGAGTAAAAATGGTGAAAAACGATTTTTGGGAAGTTCTGGGCCGAAACTGGCATCTCGTTAGAAGCAGCCCCAGGTCGTTCGAACGAACTCGTTCGAACGAGCTTCTAACGAGTTGACCAGTCGTTATTAACGAGTAGGATTTTCGTTCGATATCTCGTTCGAACGAGACATCGTTAGAAGAGTCAGTTCGTTCGAACGAACTGGGATCTCGTTCGAACAGCCTCGTTCGAACGAGACTTCTAACGACCTGACAGTCCAAACTCGTTCGAAGCCTCGTTCGAACGAGACTTCTAACGAGTTGACAGTTTGACCCTTTTTGGACTGTTTTGACTTTTTGAGTTCCGGGAACTGGTTCAAGGGTAGAGTTAGCATCCCTTTGATGATATAGTGATTGATTTGGGACTTTTGGGTTATCGAGATGAGTAAATCATATACTAGAGTTATATTCATTGAACCACTTAGGTTGAGACGTGAGTGTCTACTACGATGTGAGGATGAATCATGGCGCGTATAATTACAAACCGGAATAGTATGAATTATATAAGTATAAGCTAGTACGAGTATGCAATATGTACTACGAATATAATACGGTATTACTAAGATGTGTGTTTACTTAGTATTGGTATATGGATTATGTGTATGACATACCTACCATACTTGCTATCACGGGAGGTTTTCGTTCGCTTAGGACCCTCTAATCCTTGTGTGCCTACGGGGGGGATATAGGCTGGTACCTTGATGAACATAGGTCATAGAAAGACTTATTGTGATATTAATAAGTCCGCTGACCATGGGAGCGTAGGTATGTGCGTGACCCATGTGATGGTGACTGTGTTCGCCTCCACTATTTGTGATTTGTGTTATCTGAACTATTCCTGAGAGATTCGGAATATGTGATCCTTATGTACGTGATGTACCGGGATGGATAGCAGAGTATGTGTGCACCATAGCTTAGATTGCGGGGTGCTTGTATCGTATATTTATGATGTGAACAATATACATTAAATTTATGGAAATCCTCATGTTAATGTTGTAAAAATATTCCGGTATTGTTTCGAGATATATAATGAGTTAGCTGATAGTTATATCAATGGCATACTTAATAACTGAGTTTACGTGAAACCTCTATTAAATTACGAGCGTTGTTAACCAAGTAAAATGGGTAGAACCTTTGGTTGTCTAGCTAGTTTACGTTGTCACTTAGCTAGTGAAAAGGGTAGTTATAGATGGGTACTTGCGTTAGGTGTGCACAGTTAGACGAGAGGTGAGAATATAATGTGAGTGCACGTCCTAACATGTACTTTGCATTTAATGTTTTAAATGTTTTTAAAGCACTTGCAGGTTTTTAAAATATAACACATTCGGGCCCTGACCCGTTTGCTTTTCAAATCTCTTTTCTTTGTAAAACCATTTTTAGGTGCCCAGCCACAAGGACACCAAGCATAGGTACTCATTCAGGTGACGAGCTGTAGCTGTTTGTGGAAGCTACAGGGAGTTGTTCATAGACGCTTCTATTTTTTGGATCCCAGAGTCACTATCTATCAGTTGTAGGGCATGTTGCCCATTTCCATTTAGAGCATCTTTTACATTTCAGTTTTCAGACTTCAGTATGTATTGTTTCAGTTTATTCTTTTCAGTTATGGGATTGTAGTGAGGGGTTTCCTCCAGACTTTATTTACTCTATTATGATGGTTATTCATTTCATTTCAGCATGGTGAATGGTGTTATATATATTTCTTCATTTTTACACTTGTTGCATGTTAATCAGACTTAAATTAAAATTTGGCAACTTGCTTTTTAAATACTAGGTGGTTAGTAATAATAAAATGTTTTCGACAGTGATGCTATTAACTGAGCCAACTTGGCATTTTGAATTAATTTTATAAAGGAGTAGCTACCCGGTATTTAATTAGTCGGGGTGTCACAGGTAGCTTATGAGTCACTTAACTCTTTGCATTCTTCTAGTGTGAGGGATTAACTCTAATTACAGTTTTATCTTTAAGCTTGTCTTACATTTGCCCCTTCGTGGAGAGATTTGTTGTGTGGGCAAGAAATGTCCATACGAAACACCTTAAGCCGACAAACCTTCTCTTGTGTGTTCACGCACAGACTTGACCCGAGTGGATTTCTGGCACGAAAACTTTTTACTGATTTTGAAATTTAAACAACTAAAAACCGCAAAACCCTTTGTCAACAAGTTGATCCTTTTTAGCGCGTGCCATCAATTAATGCTGAAGTCCAATCGTCTGACATCTCTGCCACCAAAGTGCCACGTGGTGTGTTAGGGTTAACTGTGCCAACTTTGTTTTTCCAACCGTCATCATGTCTTTTAAAATACCCACACGTGGGAAATCAATGCGTCAGGCTATCTCCCAAGCGAATATATTCTTTTATAACCCAACACTTAATCAGTTCTTCATCACTTCCAACCATTTCTGCCATTAACTTCCAGAGCTCAAGCCTTTTGTTTAGAGAGAAAAAAGCGCCATCTGCCCTCTAAACTTACCGTAAACCACCGCAAAACTCCATCTCCACCACCCATTCCTCGACCTCTCCCTCTCTGTGTTACTTTCGCGTCTCTCCTCCATTAAAACCTTGTCATCATCACCAACCATCTCCGGCCAAGTTTCCTGCTGCTTGGTCCAATTATATCTATGAAAACCACTCTGTCGTCCTAAAAAAGTTGGGTCTTCATCATGTTTATTGGTATGGAGATCTTGCTTTGTTTAAACACAATGTTGCCCTTCAACAGCGGGCTTCTCGTTGGAACATCGCACTCACACCTTCGTTGCAGCCTGGGGTGAATTTACGATCACCCTTGAAGACGTTTGTGAGTGAATGGGACTTGAACACCATGGTGCTTCTTCGTACGACGATGAAGCTCTTAACGTCGACGAAACTAAGGCTCGAACCAACTTGGACAAGATCTGTCGCGATTGTGTTGGTGATTCCAACAAAGCCACCTTCCCCCAACTTATCAAATATTACTATCATGTTCCCCCAAAGCTCACCTAGGCTAAACAAACCCAAGGCAACGTCCCGGAGGTAACTTTTAGATAAGGTAAAGGCTCTCCCTTGGAGTAACCTGCCTATATTTTATGTGTGCTTTCTCACTTTCTTCTGCCGGACAAATTCAACGACCAACCTCGTAGGGACTTGATAAACATTGTTGTTAAGCTGTCTCGTGGGGTCAATCTTCCTCTTGCCTCTATCACACTTGCGTCTCTTTACACATGGCTGGACAAGTTTCACCTAGACATTGAACGGTCTTTGGGGAGGTATGATGTTTCCAATTTTGCCAACACAATCCTCCTAACAGCCTTCTTTTACACAAGGTTCCCCGTTGTTGCCCCCTCAGAGATTCCTGTCATTCTATTTACCATAAGGCCTCTCAAGTTGCTATGTTGGAACAAGAAACAAAGTAGAAAAGACCTACTTCCCTTTCTTGATAAATACTCAGCTTTTACTGCAAGGCCTTATGATGAGGAAACTCCAGTCCAAACTTGGTCCTTCTTTATTGAAACGGGGACAACAGAGGAAATGGCCACCGAGAAACCTTCATTGGCCATAGTGCTCGTCATTACGCTGAGGCCTACAATCCGAACCGCTTTGCCCGTCAATTTGGGTATGATCAACGTGTCCCCCCAATGGTATGTCAAAGCAGTAGTGACGATGAGACTTTTTCCCAATTTTGCAAGGACTTTACAACTGCAGTTGTTGTAGTTATGTGTGAGGAGTTGAGAGGCAAGCTCACCATTCCAAACAGCAAAAGGGAAGGTAATGTATCCTTCGGCTGGCTCATGCATTTCTGGCCAAGACAGCTTACTCAAATAAAGGAGTGGATCAAAACTACTCCTGTTTATCCCATGGTCAATAAGTATCCCCCAAATGAGTCGGGACTCAAAAATAACACAGTGATAGGAGTTGAGTTACCATTAAGTACCACAAAGAAGAGTCCTCCTCAGGAGTTGCCTCCTCTAGCCCCGTTGAGCGATGTGCCTCAGAAGGGTAAAAAGAAAGTTGTTGCACCAGTCCCTGTTGTTACTAAAAGGCCAGCTTCCTCTGCAGTTGGTTCATCCATGGAAGAGGCTTCTATCCCAGCACTCAAGAAATATATATCAAAGAAGAGTGCCAACGAGTTGGTTGGGGTTCCTCTGGAGGCCATTCGACCAACAGACCCCGTGTTGGTGGAAAAATGTCGTTTGGAAGCTGAAAAGGTTTTGCATGCCCTCCAACCTTTACAAAATATTTCCCTTGTGCCACCCCATGCCCATCCTGCTGTTGCTTCACAGGTTCCACGTGAGCAAAGTTCTCGTGTTGGCCAACGTTTAGAGGGACCTTCCTTTAGTGCCCCATCTCAACGTAAAAAACATTTGGGCACCAAAGTACAGAGAAACGCGTAACTAAAGAGCTTGTGGTGATCCCTCCTAGTCCAAACTCGACTCCAACGCCACGAGGTTCATCTGAACCTATTATTGTGGATGACAGTCCTGTGGAGGAACATGTTGCAGTTGCTTCAACGCATGTCCCAACGCCACATGTTTCTCCTATAAAAAGGGTAATTCCCTTAAATAGTTTGTACAAGTTTGTTCACTTGTTGATGTGCTTTTCTCTAACACTTTATGTATTTTGCTCTTTATTCTTTAAGGAATTCCATCCCCTAGTTACTCTCCATCGTCCCCCTGCCCTGTCATCGATGAACCTGTTGCCGAATCAGAACAACCTCGTCGTTCATCGATGATTGGACTTACATACTCCAGGCATTCTTCCTCCACTCGTGTGAGTGAGGTAGCACGTAGACTTTCTCTGGAAGAGGACACTGTTGGGCCCACAAGCAGTGTTGATGGAGCTTCAACGACTCCCGAGCAAGCTCTCACAACGGCCTCTGACTCACCAACGTCCAACGCTTTACCCTTGGTTGTGATTCCTCCTGCCAAACTGCCAGCAATAACTCGCTTTTCTTTGCTCGTAAGACTTCTAGGTATGCCTCCTCAAACAATCAACCCAAGTTAACGTTTAGGCAATCATTCGTGCGCTCAGCAAATCTCTTCCTCCTTTCACCATAATGAGGCCCATCGTGAATTGAATTCCACGAGAGGCTTTTGAAGAGGTAAAGCTTCAATTTGTCATGACTCTTTCCTTATAGTACCACATGTTAACTCTTAGTAATTTTCTTCTTTTCTTTATTTGTTGATGTAGCCTTCCCGGGATGAGCCAATCACTTCTGGCCATGAGGTTCTTCTGCCAATAGTGGAAGCGGCCCCATCCCATCATGATGCTGATGTTCCACCTACAATAATAAATATCTACTCAAGGAGTATCACAAGAGACCCTTTAATAATAAGGATTACCAGTGGACATCCACTAAAAATATACATTTTATAACACTTCCCTTGAATGTACACTATTTCCGCCATTCAATGATTGCTTCCCTGATAAAATGTTGTTGATTGGATACTCCCCCCATAAAATGGCATTTCTCTGATGATTGAGTCGATGCATAACTATCTCATACACAACCTTCTGAAATGTTTCTTTGACTTAGTAAATAGATTTGATAGATTGTTACTTCAATCTCATTTTTCTTCTCAAGCTAGACTTTAGTAAAAAAGGGTGAACATGTCACTTTATCAGATTTATATGACTTCAATTAATTTCATGACTCTTCTAGACTTCAATTATGTAGAATGATTGAAATGTCCCAGTCATATCTTCCTTGATGTAAACTCTTTAAATTTAAGTTATACATGGAACATTGCCTTCATAGGTAGTAATAGTAACATATGTTGCTTGAGGTAAGTCATAAGTGCATACTGTACACTGATTGTTCCTTGTGAGGATCCCAGAGATAACTTGCATGTACATAACTAACTATACATGGATTGTTTAATTTAAATGTATCACACAATAATTCCATGAATGTATCATATAATACGATTGATTTCAGTCTCATGATTTGCAAGTCAATGGGTAATTGTTTCTTTGGAAGAGATTGACAGCAATTATTATGTGTGGTATCATGCATTGTGTTATGTATAGCAATATACTAATAACGTACAAATATGGTAAATCTGAACCAAATATATATTTGTCATCCCATTTAGGATGATATGGATATTATAATATCCAAATACTCGAATTATGCCATCATGGCATTTTCACATTTTGACCAGTATATTCTTTGTCGATATTAATTTATAATACGTGGATTCGTAATATCAGTGCCCTTTGATTTTTGTGTACCTACAACATTTATTATTATACTATCGATGATCATTTTTGGCGATCCCAATTTTTTCTTATATATGTATAAAATATAGAGATCTCATTGTTATTATGTTCCTTTGCCTACTTCGTGGATTTAAAGTCACTTCAAGGACTTGTGTCTTTTCAAAGACAATAATCTCTTTAGGAATTTTAAAGAACAAAACCTCTTCTTGAGCCTTATGTATAACCTCTTCTGGAGCATTATTTGCGCATGATTTTATTTAACCTCCACTACTAGGGAGTCAAGTAGTTGGGACGTATAGCTTTGCCATGCTTCTGGCGTGCAATAAATTTATTTGCTACCGAATTTATTTTTTCCTTCTGCGACAATGATTTTGGCAAGAACATTTGCAATTGTTCCATGTGAATACATCTAACATTTTAAGTTTTGTAAACATTTGATGTTGCAATATCATTATTCACTTCATTTTCGCATTAAGCGATACGGGGGATTAAATGAGACTAAGTGGAAGTATTTCACAATAATTCTCGTTGTTCTTCAAGAACGGACTTTTCTTCAGGAACAATTTGTACTTCAGGTACATTCTATCCTCCCCTAACGGCGAGAAGAGTGTCGCATTAAAATAAAATCGCATTATGCGATAAACACTATATTTGTCAATAGTCCAATAGAGAGCGAATCATAAGTACTATATATACCCTTGTGGTAACAATATATAAACACCAATCAAAATCATAAATATTTTGTAAAAAAACATAAAATATCATTTGCAATCTTAAAGGTTTACGAAAAAATAAATGAAGGAATTAAAATGGTCATTGTATAATATCACCTAATTGAACTACGGAGCTTCAGGGTCATGACAAAGTGCAATTCTACATCAATAAATGTTGTACAATATAACCCCGTGAATAATGAAATGATTGTTTGCTAATGTATGCTTATGGCTTCCAGATTTAATGTAAAATTACCTTTCATTATTTATTAATATGGTACCCGTATATTCTTAAACCCATAAAATGAAACGAAACGAATTTCTTGTAGAATTGCGTATAAATCATCGCATATGAATGGGCGGGTATCACATAACATTACATAAGCTCTTCTGGAGCCTTCAATAATTTTAAAAGGTTCAACTATGGTTGAAACTGTTACTATATTACGTACCAATTCTGAAAAACTTTTGGTTTTTCATAATAGTGTGGGTTGTTCATCGTCTGCCGGACAAATGTTATTATATAATAACATTTCACAATTGTCAAATATAGATAGTGAAGTGTGTGTAAGTCCAAATGTATAGATGAACAACAATAATTTTTGTTACAGTCAAGCGTTCGGTGACCAAACTTAAACAAATGGAAGTATTTAAAAAAATCGTATCAATATTCAAAGAATGAGATGGATAATAAAAACTTAAAGTTTTGTAACAACGAATCTTAGAATACTATGTAATCTCAAAAGAATTTCGTATTTTAGCATATAGGTCGTTTATGAAAAATAATCCAAAGAAACATATGTTAAAAATTATGCCTGTTGATGACTTTGGATCATCACAAATCAGAATTTAATCATTATGCTTTGAGCGGAAAAAAAAATTAACTATACGGATATCAAATCAGGATGTATATTTAAAGGATGAAAAAATGACCGATTAAAGTTTAGAAGTTTGAGTTCATAATTGATGAATCAAAATTTTATATTCTTATCATATATTAGAGACTTCAAGCTCGGAAATATAAAACTTTAGATTTCTAATATAGAAATAGGGAATAAACCTTTAGGTTCTGCCAAAACTTGGGGATGGCCCAAAGGGATCACCCCTATTTATAATACAAATCATGTTATCCAAAGAAACCCATTAACAATAAGGAATATCAGTGGACATCTATTAAAAATACACATTTTATAACAATATATACATATCTGTTTAATCTCCCTCTGAAATAACCTAAGGGTATAAAACAAGCTGGGTGGTCAAATGGGGTAAAGAGAACAGTTGCCATATTTGAAACACTAAGGGCGTGTTTGATTGCAAACATGAAAAATGCGTGGAAAATAATTTATTTGGATGAATAGTTGAAAAATATGAGGAAAAAGAGTTTTTGGTCTTATTTTTTCTATTTTTCATGAAAATCAATTCTTTGGTAAGTGGATAAGAAATATTTTTCACAAAAATGAGGTTTTAGATGAAGTACTTAATCTTATATAAAGTATTTGTAATCGAGATACTGCAAGAGAAAACATGAGTTCAAATAACTATTTTTCATTGAAAACTTTTCCATATCAATCCAACGCACCCTAAAATATTTGAGTTGTGGAGGGGTTGGTGAAAAAAATTAAGGGGTTGGAATAAAACCACCCTAAAGAGAACATCAAATCCAAAGGAAAATGCAAAAGCAGTTGGTAAAATCAATAAAAATCCCTACAACCATATATGGAAAAGGAGAAACTAAAGTAGACAAAAATACCGGTACAGAATTGGCAAGCAGGGTGGTGGTGGCAGCAATGGCCAGGGAGGTGCGAGACCCTGAGAGGCGGCCTGAGGGCCAAGCAACTGTAGGGGCGCCATGACAGAAGAGCAGGGGGCAAGGTAGTTGGTAGGCAGACAGAGAAACAGGATGTGGTGGAGTAAGTGAGCTCATATTTTATCTGATTATGGGTTGCAAATTGTCACTGAACTTGGGGTTTCACAGGCCAAATAAGAGGGTCAGGGTGAGGATGTTCTTTTAAATTAATTGGGTCAATTATTTAATAGTCCCTACTATAAATATATATTTTTTTAAAAAAACACATATTTTTAGTTTAACCCATTTAGTCCCTCAAGCACTCAATATTCTCTTATTTTTAGAGGTCCACGTCAGCGGCACTCCCTTTCCAAAATATGTGGCAAAGGACTTTTTGAGGCAAAATAAAAAGGCTTGGACTAAATGAGTATTAAAAAATATTTGAGGGACTATTTGGTATATGTCCCAATTAATTTTGCTCTTGATTATATGGTTTAAATATTTTTTAATACATATTTTATTTATATATTTTATTTTATTTCAAAATTTCTTTCAATCACTCATTTAATTACTCAATTCTTTGATTGGACCGGGTTAACCACCAATCATATGTGAAAAATATGTGTTGCTTTGTGTATATGTGTTTGCTAGCGTTGGTTGAATAACAACTGTCCATATAATATTTTATCTATTATTAATTTTTCAACCTTTTTAAATGCATATGGGTGTCATATTTCTCCTATTTTTTATATTCGATATTAAGTTTGTATATCTCATCCTTGTACTCACATATTTCATAGTTTCATATTCCCAAAACTTTAATCAAATCCCCTTTCACCTATATTAATTAAATAGTTCCATTGAATCATCATGTTTTTATTTGAATTATTTTTTGGATTTTTTTTAGCACAATGAATTCATTGGCTAACCATTCTGGATAAATAACCTCGCTGATGAAGTCAGCTTTCTCCAACTTCACCCCTCGTCTCTAATCACCTGGTATTTCTCCCTGGAGTAGACCCTCCATTTTTTCTAACTGGCCTAGCTCCATTGCCCACGTTCAATTTGTGGCAGAGGACCTCCGAATCAATTACCGTCATATTTTCGTGACTCTAAGAAAAAATATTATGTCTCTTCCTCAACAATTTGATTGAACTCTTCTTTGATCTCTTTCTTCAGGATATTTCATACAATTTTGATGTTCAGTTTATTTTTTACAATCTACACTTAACCACTTTTTGACATGAAAAATGAATTTAGTTTTTTCTCCCAAATACTAATGCTTCAGATCTATATGTACTATTGTGGTATTCTAATAATTTTTGCTTTGATGAACTTTTCTTCTCCGTTTTATTGATTAATAATAGTGAGATTTGTATTTTGTTTTCTTAGGTAGGAATAAGATGTGTATTTAGTGTAGATTAACTTAAAAACTCTTTTCCTTTTTGGCACTACTTCATATATAATGGTTAATAGATTATTGGGTTAAAAAATGTTAACATGTTCTCATTGGTTTTGTTGCTTTTCCATTCATTTGATGTTTTAATTTGATTGTTTTGGTTTTACTCCTTTTTGTTCTTCATATTATCTCCCCTGCAGAATTAGGAGAGGGCTTTGCCGGGCAATAATCCGAGTCAAGCCGAGAAAAAATTAATTTATTAGTGTAAACTCAACTCAAAATAATTACCTAGCCCACCATAAAATCTCAACCCATTTAACTTTAAGTAACTAATCTTTTTATTCAAACCAAGGAGTCCACCCACTTAATATTATAATTTTATAATATTAATTGTTAGGTATGTATAAAATTGTTAATTAACATTATTTATGAAGTAATTAAATGGTAAATACTCAAAAAAAACGGCTTGGGGGAACCCCCGAAAATCACTGTTAAGTTAGTCCGTCCGGATGTAAAATCCTGGGTCCGCCGCTACCTCTCTGTAGCCTCCTTGACATTTATGCATCGTGTAATACCATGTCCTAATAATTTAATTAAAGCATGTATAACTTATTATGAAGAGGGGTTAATGATGACTATAAGAATAATTGTGGGTCAAAATTGAATAAGTAAAATAATGGAAAATATAAGAGGTTGTTCGAACGACATTGGAGGGTTGTTAGAAGCGAGGTTGGAGGTCGCGTGAAGTAGGGCTTCAAACGAGATGCCACTGCTTTACAGTGGCAGGTCGCGCGAAGCAAGCATTGAACGAGATGGAAAAGTCATTCAAGCGACATGGGCTTATCGTTCGAGCGACATAGATAGAAATGTTTAGATCTGATTGCCCTTGTGCGCTGTCACATTTTTTACCATTAGATCGTTAAGTTGTCAAGCCTGTATTAACCCAAATTGGATAAAACGGAAATTTATTGGGAGGGTTTTATAAGGGTGTGTTTGGGAAATTGCTGGGAGAAAAATGGAAGAAAAGAGTGAGAGAGAGAGGTGGGTGGCCTTCCACCTCCTCCCACCATAAACCACCATCCCTCCACCATTCTACCACAATAAAACACCATTTTCTTAGTATATTCCACCATGTTCGAAGTATTTACACCCATTTCCACCATTATTGAAGAAGAGTTACGAATTTCGGATAAGTGTTGGGAGTTTTTGGAAAAGATGAAGATGGAGCTTCCATGGAGTTTGAAGTGGGTCAAGCTTGGAAGGAGCACATTTTTTAGCATTTTGGAGGATTCATTTGGTAACCCCTTGAGGCTACCTTTGGAGGTGGGGGTTGTTCCTCCCATACCAACATTTCTACCACCATTGGAGCTATTAGAGGTGAAAAAATCTATCTTTAGTATTAAGACTCTATTTTGCATTATTTGTAATCTTGTAGTTAGATTACATAAGCAGTATGCATATGATTAGATGATGAAATTATGTGTAGTAAATAAGAAACATTTTTATGGAATAAAAATGTTGAAAAAATGATATTTTGTTGAAAATAGATAATGAATAAATATTTCAAAGTTCTGAAGTATAATAGTTGGTATTTTATGAAATTGGTGTATTTTCAAGAAAGATTGATGTTAAACATTTCATGAAATAAAATGTTGGAAAATAATAATTTATTTTGGTAAACATTGGTGAAATAATGTTTCTTGCAAAAATGAAGATTTTATGAAAAATAGACATTTGTTGAGTTTGAGAAAATTAAATGTCTTTTTATGTCGTGAAATGTATTTTTGCAAGTATGATTAAGTTCTAAAATGAAAAATATGTTTAACCCATTTAATAAGACTTTAAGATTTAAAATACATCTTCTTGTGCATATAAACTTATAGCATTTTGGCACTAAGTGTATAAGCAAGTTTAAAAGAGATTTTGTGGGTTCAAACATGAAATAATAAAAAGTAGAAATTCTTGTCTTCAAAGTGTGTGAAAAGGGGTTAATAGTGTGATAAGTACAAAGTTGCAACACTACATGTAAAATAAAGGCAAAATGGTATTTTTTTTATAAAAGTAGTCTTTAAGTATAAATGGATTTCTTGAATGTAGAAAGTAAAGAAATATCTAGTTTGGAAAAATGGTTATTAATGATGTTGAATAAGTGTTAATGAGTAAACATGAAAAAGTTAGTGTGTAACTTAATAATGTTGCAAGAGATTAACATTTATGAAATTTGGAAAGAAAATAATGAAATAAAGAAGTTTCGAAGAATATTACTCCAAGGTTAAAAAGGTGTTAAAGTATTAAAACACTTAAGGAGTAGTATGGTTAACTGAATAGTAATTTTTGGAAAATTAAGACTTGTGGAAATGGAGTAAAAGGGTGGGTTTGGAAACAAATGGGTAAAATGGTAATTTTACTTAAAATGGAACATTTTTATAAAATAAAAATATTGGAGAAGGTGTTACACAAATTGGTTATAAATGAATATGATTTTTAGAATAAAATCAAGGTTAAAGTAAAGCACATTAAATGATACTTTCAAGTGCAACACAAGTTGGGGTGTAACCCGGGGTTTGGCTTCGGCCGGGTAAAAAGGGAAAGAAGGAATAATGTGGGCATTTGTAAAATATTAAAACACATGTAAAGAAACTCGAATGACACCGGTATAATTAAGGAGGGCTCAAATCCTTGGGGTAAAAGACCCAAAATAACTTGATAGAGCATATGGTGCGCATAGCCGGCTGTGTGGAGTCTGTTGAAGTATGCGGTATTTGAAAGATTCCGAAAAAAGATAAAGGAATAAGGAATATGTCAAAAAATGGGTTGTGTGGTGAATTGTCTTAATACAACCTAACTTGAATGCATTAATAAATGTTCCGGTAAAGGTTAAAATGGACAAGTAAATGTGTAATTGATTAATGTTCATAAGGTAAGGAAAAAGATAAAGTAAGTTGGTAAAAGCGGTGATTAAGCAACCTAAGTGGTTAAACCCATAATTAACACAAGAACGTATTGTGAAAGGTCTTTCAAAGGCTAAATGAGTATTTTCTAACATTATGTTCGCTTGTGTTGAGAGGGGGGTTTCAACGAAAATACTACTATGTATTGGATAAAATAAAAAGGGCGATTTCGATAATGAAATGGTTTCTGTTAAATCAAGTGCAGTGGTTTCAAGTATTGAACCGTGTGTGTTAAATGAAGCAAGCAATGCTAAAATGACAAAAAGGAAGCCTTTTATAAGATTAAGGTAAATTAATCTGGATAAATAAGGTTTTCGGAAGTAAAATTGTTTCATGCATTAAGTATATGTATATATATGTATACAAGATAGTTGCATGTGCACAAAGCATAACATGTTAGAGTCTCCTTTTTTACGTTCGATTATACACTACATTTGTATATTTCCCACTGAGCATTAGCTCACACCCTCGCTTTGTTACGACAGGTTGGGAGCGGGTTCGCATTTTAAGAGCGTTATACAGGTAAGTACTTTCTTTATTTTAAATTAGCAGCTCTGTATGCTTGGACTTCGGAGTGCTCCCCATGGGTACCTCACGTAGTTTATTTTGAAACTGGAATCGCATGTTAAATAAATAAATGTTAATTAAAACAAAACTGGACTAGCAACATTATATAGGTTATTTCATTGTACTTCACACCTAACGTTCGGGTCAAACCTGGCTGACTACAGGTAATCCATAAATATGGACCGAGGCGTTACAAATAATATCAAAGCTCTAGGTTCAAGGTTCCTTTTCGAACTGAAGTGGTGAGTTCGGTATTGGATCTTTCGACGTCGGTGTTGGTTTGGGTCGGTCATGTTAGTTTGATGACAGTTTAGTTCGTGTCCTCAATGGTAAAGTTAAAGAGGTTAGCACGACAAGTGAGTTAGTGCCAAGTGGCACACGATCAAGTTGATAGTTATTTATTTACTTTCGCGCTTCTGATTAGATTTGTTAGTAATTTATGGGTGCCCGTGAAAACCAATAGTGGTGACATCGGGTTGTTAGTGTGAGGTGCTTATGTTCCAATCCTTGATGAGGTAGATTCTTCTAAAATGTTAATAGAGTGAAATAACACCCATTAGGCAAGTGGCATGAGTTGCATATAGTTAACATTAGAGGTTGATGGTTAAGGTGTTATGACTAAGCACTGATGATTGGTGATTGAAAGGTAAATAGCCCTTAGGTGCGGCTCTTACGGGTAGTTAATGTCGGTAACGTAATTAGTCAAATTTGATCCTTAGGGTGAGATTACAATTAATGGTAGCTCGATGAACATATGAAGTTGTGTAGGCTAATAGTGATGATCCCTTGTGCGAGATGCATTATGTGATGACTTTGGCGATAAGAGTAGCCTTGGTAGTGGCAATAGTGAGTAGTGTTTAGTGGGACCTAATTGTAAAGGTTGTATGTTTAACATGTGGAGGTTAGATGACCGAGTGGCATTCGTAAGTATTGATTCTGTAGTGAGAATGTAGTAGGTCCCTTGGTTAAGGACTTGTGTTGGGTGTACCTTGATTTTAATGTGGTATTGAGGAATAGGATCCTGTGTGGCGTCTGCGATGTAGGCCTTGGTATTTATAGGCAATACCCGATGTCCCATATTCTACGAAGATCTGTATAGTTGTGTTAACTTTTAGTTTAAACTATGGTGTGATGTTGACATAGTGAGGCAATTTATTTGTCATGGTTGAGCATTCATTGAGTATTAGGTTGGTGGATCTTGAGGTTTATAGGTTGCAGGCGACGTCGTGTACCCTGCTATAACCCGTAGTATCGTTGGTTGTGGTTTGTACTTGACTTATAGTCACGACCGCTTGGAAGAAAGATACGATGATTTTCTAGAGACTCGTTTTCGCCGCCGAAGTAATGGCTAGGTGCGAGGAAATACTAGTGTGAGAATAGTTCATAGGGACTTTGAGGCGCTAATAGGACAAATTGTGTGTGACGTCATTGAGGATAAATATGGAACGTTGTGACGCCTTGAGGTGTTTGATATTTAGGGTGCACCATAGGTAGAAGCTCGTAGAGTAGTGTCTTTGCGAGCACCGAGTAATCATGATGTGGGTATTAAAGGGTTTTTAGATGATAAAGGTATAGATGATGAAATCTTATCGGGTCTTGAGGACGATTACATGAAATGTATTTAGTGTCCTTAGAAGACCAGTTAGTCCGGTATAAAGTAGCTTTAGCATTCAAGTAATGATTGTGTTGAAGGTCAGGTGATGATTCCAGATTGTTGGGTCTTAAAAACTAACCTTTTGAGACTGTTAAAATTAACCGTCTTAAAAACTAATCTTTTTAAGACAGCTTTTATTTCCCGTCTCAAAAAATAATACCTAAAGAGACTGCAAATTAGTAGCCGTCTCAAAAGATACTTAATGAGACGGCCACAAATTATTTCAGATCCCGCCTGTCACATTTAGCTTCCCGCTTCTTGTAAACCCCAGAAAAAATAAAGTAAAAAGGACACAAAAAATAACCCACAACCCGTTCTTCTTCTCTTCTTCTTCACCCACACACACCAGCCCTAGCTGCGCACCGCTAGCCTTAGTCGCACCGCGCCACGCACCGCTAGACCTAGCCCTAGCCTTAGCCACGCCGTGCACCTCTAGTTCTAGCCTCGTCGCTCTAGTCATCAGTCCTCGCCATCGTCCTGGGTAAGTCATATATTGTATTATATGTGTTTTTTTATTACTCGAGTTACATATAGGCCAGTGTTGGGTGAAATTTCTGATTATTTTTGTGATTTGTAGTGGTGATAGGAGGTTGAGGGTGAGCCTATTGAAAACCCGGATTATCAATTGGTTGTTGTAGTATATTTTTAGATTAACATATCAGAATAGTTGTTTACTAGTTTGTGTCAATTTTAGTTAGATTATTTATATGTTTATTTATATTGATTATCTAATTCATGTCCTTTGAAAAGAGATTATACCATTAATTTGATTTACTATTCGATTATGATTTAATTTGTTGTATACGTGATGGACTAAATTAATACCCACATGCATCACTATAAAAAAAATCGCCAATGTTATCCATTACCATATCAAATGGTAAATATTAACATTTAATAACTAAGTTTTGGGGACCTATGAGGCATGGACACTTCGTCAGAGGTAACGTACTCGTGTATTGCGAACACGGAATTCGTACGTCACTCCTCTAACATGTCACGTGGCACGTCAAACTGACTTGGCATTATAAAAAAGTCGGACAATAATGGTATTGTAGGGGGAGATCCTCAGTGGGCACCCTTACGAAGTATGAGGGGCACAATAATCGTGTCTCTTCAGTATCTGATCCAAATGTTTCAACATAACAATTAGAATACAATTATTGGTAACATTCCTACGAATTTTCTTTGTATCCCATATCCATCTCCCTTTTTACATGTTCTTCCCACCCAAATCACATATCCTATAAAGCATGGACACGTAATACGTGTTTCGATACGTGATACGCGATACGTGATTGATAAAAAAACTAGGATACGACACGTTATGATACGTATAATATATATTTAAATATATATTAATGAGATGAAATAGATTTTCTCCTTAAAATACATTATTTGAGTATTCTTAACATTAAAAAAAATGGACCATACAAAACAAAATTTAAACACATTTTGACCTTAAGAATCATTAATAAAGCACAACCACCATCACTTGAGTCAAAATTGACTCGTGGCTACCGGGAGAGTGTACGTGCTTCATTGGTGTCGGATACGTTGTCAGACACAAGACGTTGGATTTCGGGAGAGTGTCCGTGCTTCATAGCACATATCATAGTTGTCAGAGGCGAAAGGCACACCAAGGCGCCAAGGTCCTTGTAGAGCCTAGGCGCAAGGCCTGATCGAAGTGAGGCGCAAAGTTTATAGAACGTGCAAAAGTTGTATATTTATAAATAATATCATTAGTGATCTAAAATTAGAAATATATAGCATATATTATTATTATACACGCTAATGAAGAGACAAGTCAAAAGGAGATGAAGCTTATACCACTATATGAAAAAAATATATATTTAAATATCAAATTTATGTAACAACTTGACTATCCAATAATCAACAAAAGAAAATATATTGACATATTCATATAATAAATACTCTTGTGTGTGAAAAGAAGAAATCAAAATCAATATATAAATTATTCAAAGATGCAACATTATTGGAGTTAAATTTTGTTTGTTTCTTTTGAGCAAGGTTCTTAAAAACACGGGGAGTGATCGAGGCGTGGAGGCCAAGCCTTAAGCCTTAGGCGTAAAAAGGCGTTTAGGCCTTCTTAATATATTTTAATATTTTTTAACCAAAACAAGACTACTAAAATACTAAAATTGTACATATCATAAAAATATGTCTGAATATTTGCAAATTAAAATACTATTTGATTATTTTGGATGAGATAATGGTCCAGTTTGTAAAATAAATCTTCAAAAGGCGATATCGTTTCACTAAAGCATTGTTGTTTTTAGAAAAAAGTGCGTCTTAAGGGTTTTACCAAGAATAAGGCGTAAAAAGCTTAAGGCTAGTCGTTTCTCCCAAACCTCAAGCCTAGGTGTGCCGAGGTTTTTTAGAACAGTGCTTTTGAGAAAGATTAAGTTTCCTTAGGAATCTCACGGACTTACTTTGCTTAGTTTTTGGGTGGGGAATCATCTAATCTTCTTTATTACATTGGAAAATATGTAAAATAAGCATATCAATTGATCCATTCTTGTATTGGGGGCTTTATCCAAAAAAATTCCACAAGGTGCGCCTGAGCTGCGCTTTGAACCTGGAACCTAAGCGCACAAGGCGCGCGCCTTATTGAAGGAGCCGAACCTGAGTGTGTCAAGGCGCTGATGCTGAGCCTAGGTGAGCCTGGAGCCTAGGCGCGCCTTTAACAACAGTGGCACATATTCATGAGAGAAACTATGTCATAGAGGACCCTTAGTGTACACATTATACTACTAAAATTCTTAATTAGTTAGGGGATGCTAGCTCACACTTATATCCCCCGTCCATTATTGCCAATAGATGCATGTGGGCCATACATCTCAATATAAGGAGGGTCGTTTGACATATACTTAGGACGACTCAAGTCATTGGGTCATGGGGTCGTGATGTACTTATGCTATTGATAAAGGGGAAACAGACTACTTATGCCCTTCTACAAGTGCTAGTCTTAGTGGGAGTAAGTTGGGATACATGGATTGACAAGCATAGTCTAATGGTTAAGAGCTTCCTATTTGTCCCCTAGGGATAAGGTGGCCACTAAGGGCCATATACCAACTTGTATCAAGTAAATAACTTAGTTTCCATAGCTTTTATATATTATGAACTATTTGACAACCTATACTCTCAGTGACATGAAATCCAGTGAGAATTATGTACAAGTCATGTTAACAGACGATGGAATTGGGATCTAACATAAATATTATCAATTTACAAACATATATATAGAGATGTATGAAAATTATAGAGTGAAAATTAAAACACTTGTTATTAAATGTTGATTAAAAGATCAATGTGAAACTATGGACCTAACTAATGATGGAATCTAAGCTAGACTACATGTATATTATAACCACACATCACATCAAATAGTGAAGTATCTATATATACTATAATCACTTAGAACCCATGAATTTTATAAACACGGTGATGGAGTATGTATACTAAATCATGAAAATAAGTCATAAACCTCAATACTTGTACTCTATTGAAACGAGGAGAACAATTCTAATTTATTAGCAACTCTAATCCCTCTGCCACTGATGAAAGCAATTGTGGCTAACTTCTTAGCCCTATGATCTTTCCCTGTCTCCCTTTCTTGTAGTTTGGCCTCTATCGATTTGTGTTCAACAAATTAATTCCAATGGTGGAGATGGATAAGTAGATTGAGCAATCCATAAATTCTTCCTCCACATCTTTAACTGTGCGAAAAGTCCTTTAGCTATTTGATGAAGAGGGATGTGGAGATCTTTAGCTTGGAAAAAATTGCAAAGTGTTAAGGAGATTTGTTTGAACCAAATGGAGAATATTGATAATCAATGGATTTGGAAAGTAACTTCAAATTTTCTACTGCTGTAGAGGTTATTCAGAAATATTACGCCTCCTCCAAATTGATGGAATTTATTTGGGACCCTTATATTCCAAAATAATTATCAATTAACATGTGGAGGATCATTAATAAGTTTATTACATTTAATGAGAACATTCAATGTTTGGGAATCAGACTTGCCAATATATGCAAGGCCTGTCTCTGTCAATCATAAAATAACAACCACTTATTCAGGACTATCAATTTATTAGGAATCGAGTTCACTGGATACATGTTTGTCCTAGTGAGATGGATTGGAACCAAGGTCGCTGGTGAGGCTTGCGGTCAAATGCAAAATGAGAAGAGCTCGTTTGCAGCTAATCTTGGAATAAAAGCAATAGGCTATGAACTGTCTGTGCGTGTGAAGGAATATCAATTCACATCCACAAATGATACTGATGATATCTTTCAATTTAATAGATGAACCCAAATGACTTTCTTTAGAGTACAATAGTGACACCTTTAGAGTAATGAAAGCCTCAGCGCGCGCGCACACACACACACACACATAAGAAAAAGTGAAAAAGACACATTCTAGGATAGCACTTTCGAACAATCTCAAACTGTTAGGCGGCTGCATAAAATTAACAAATTAATCTAATCCATAATTAATAATCAATCCATTTGTGTTTGGATAACCAACCTCTCCAAAAAGAGGTAAAAATATTCTTCCTGACTCAGCATACTAATCCTCACATATTTGGGGTCACTCCCAAAGCACCTCCTACTTCTGGTCAGGATTTTATGCTCTCTCAATAACTTTTCACACTCCTTTATGCTCTCCTTGCACTTTATCCATGAAAATGCAGGACGTGCTTCAATGAGCGCTCTAGTGAAATGGCATTAGAGGAGGGTATATTTGGGCAGACTAAAAGTTTCACCTTTCTTCACCACCTCACTAAATTTCTCCCATCTTTCAACCATTATATGTTGCCCGTTTTCAAAAAAAATTTCCGAGTCAAGACCAAAATGTTAGCAGTTATCAGAAATAGCTCCTAAGATCTTTGTAGTTCCGAGTTGAGATTATTTTGATATACCAATTGTGTTAATCTCTATGAACTTTGTCATCTTTCTTTCCTGTTTATTTATCTCTAGCAAGAGCCCAACCAATTCGGGATACTGCGTGGCGAGTGCACTTGGAGGCAAAAAAGAGGTAACATCATAATTCACAGGGCTGGTAATAGGAGTATATTGTGGCCAATACTAGGCTAGATCATGAGCAAGCTTCCCTTTCTCACCAACAATAACGTCTCGTTTAACACCGTCAGGGTTGTTTGGGCTTCTGACCATCTCAACATAATGTCCAAAAGCCTTGTCGAAAGAGCATGCATCGCCTGCCCATTTATACAGCCCTAACCGCAACAAATAAAAGAAAAGAAAAGGAAAGAAAACCAGAAGAATGTCTGCATACTAAAAGAATGTCTGCATAAACTATTGTCAAATCATATAGTTGCAAAGAAATCATTTTTGCAAGTAATCACACACACACACCCCATTTGGGGGAACATCACCAATATAACTTGCGTACAGTTAAAAAAACACTGGATGTGATGTATAAATTCCCCATATGTTTTAGGGGATTTCCCTTTCGGCAGCAGGACTATAGAGGTGCTAGACCACACTACCTGCAAAAAAACCAATTAACAGCAGATATTAAATCCTCTGTAATGATAACATGTTTTGAAAAAATGGCCTCCAAAGCCATCAAGGCCTAGAGAGGAGTCTGCACTTAGATCATGAACAACTGCATACACTTCTCCTTCAGTAACAAACTCTCCAGCACTGAATTTTGTTCCGAATATATGAATTTTTTGGATAAAGTCTTCAATAAAATCTTATGTCAAGGGTTGCATAGATGTTCACTGATCTTCAAAGAATTGGACAATATTGGCCCTTCTATATCTCTAACTATTTGAAATATGTCTCCAAAAGTCTTTTTGTTCCATTTCTTAAGAACCTCTTTAAGCTTTCGAAGTTTAATTTAAAACTTCCTCAGCCCAAAGGAACATGTATCTTTATTCCAAGAAGTTTGGTCTATATTTTCAAAATTTTCACGAGTGGTCCACATATGTTGAAACTTGAATACTTTAGGACATTGATCCAGTGGAGATTTAATGGAAAGTAAAAGAGGATCATGGTCAGAGGATGACCTGTTTAGGTGATAAATTGAGGAGTTTATGTATAATGAAGCCCAATGAGAACTAGTTAAGCCTCTATCAATCCTGGCCATAATCACTTCATCTTCAGCTCTATTATTACATTATGTAAATCTAGTGCCTATATACTCTAAATCAGTGAGCGCACAGTGATCCATAGCTTGATTAAAATCAGCCACAACTTGCAAATTTATTTGGTTCCCACCTAGTTTTTCTCTGGAGTAGGCCACTACATTAAATTCACCAATTACTAAATGAGGTTTGGAAAATAAATTTTGAGAAATATCAGTAAACTGAGCCCATGAATCAACCCTTTCCTCCTTTGTACACTTGGCTGTCATGAATATTTCTTTATTCAAAGATTGATGATTGATCACTTCCATTAGGGTCTTTTGTTTTTCTTATATTGTTTTGTTTACTTCATGATTTGGATGAAAGTGGCTCGGTGCTGATTTTGGGCAAGGTGGGTTACATTTTCTGTTTTTATTTGATACACACACGTTTATGTTTGTGATTGACCTTTTCATTCCTATATATTGTTAAATCCGTACTTACTATCAAATTTGTACTTATAGGTTTCTTATGATTTTGATTTTACCTGAGTATCGTGTCATTGGGATTATAAGGGATTAGAGGATCAATGTCTGCCTGAGTATATATACATCAGGTCCTCTCTCCTTTGTTACTTGAGAGTTTAAAATTACTCTTAACTCGTGAAGATGATGAATCGTGCGCACTAACGTTTATATATTTTGGATTTTATTTAATTCTTCCCTTCTTTCCACGAATGGGACAGCCCCGAAAAGTACAAGCTCATTCTCAGGTCCTATATATCATCGCGATCTTATGATGACGATGAGTGATTAATTATGCATATCTGTACCCGTTTCCTATCTTGACATTTTTGCATGAAATCTTGTATTCGAAAACCAATCATAGGATGGTTTTTAACATGTTGAGAGCCTAAATATGGAAACTGTTTTCTGGTTTTGGATTGGTCAAAACGCTCCTGTATTTTAAACCCTCTCCAAGCCATTTTGCATGCTGAGAAAGACTTTTTGGAACACACAAAATAGATTTTAGTCAAATTTCAATTCAAAATCTTGTTGTTTAAAAAAAAAGGTCTTTAGCAGTTTTTATATTGATAATTGTCACTTTTTATGCAAGAGAGAGAGAGAGAGGTAATTTAGAGCTGTGATCAAGTTGGCTTCACGCACTGACTTGCATCACTTGGGAATATTTTTATAGGGGAAGCAGGCAGATGCACCTTAAGAAGCTCTTCAGGTTTTGGACATTGTTCTGCGTGAATTGTCGACTAGTAGGTAAAGATTATAAATGACACTCTTCTCTACCGTTATTATCTTGAATATCGAAATATCATCATCATCATCATCATCTAACAGATATATATATATATATATATATATATATATGTACGTGTGTGTATTAGTTCTATCTGATTCATACATATGATTAAAGTCATCACACGAATGACAATCTTAATATCTTTTGATGACTGATTTTAGGATATTTAAAAATAGGACTTTGTGGTAAAGTCATTACTGATGACATTCTTTTAACGTATTCGGTTAAGTTTCTTGCCAATAGGTTCTTCTTATTTAGAACCCAATAAACCTATATTGATATGGGGTTGATATGATGGAAAGGTTTTAATAGGTATTCATTTTGGGGGGACATTGTAGACAGTAGGCGGACAAAAGATATTACCGCCTCGCCCACATGATCTCCTCGTGTTATACGCACTATAAGGGCGCATTTTAGATAGTATGGGGATGAAAGATATCGCTATGGAGAGGCATATCAACGGTTTTCTCAACTCTCCTAACAAACTTGCTAGTGATTCCTTCATTACACCACAGTTTACTTTTCATTTGTGGAATAAGATTTGATATTTAAGGATGGATGAGTTATGTATTATGTCACTCCTTTCAGAGTTCTGTTTTTAAACTCATAATGTGTAAATATATAAAAAGCAATACTATATATAATTTACCATTTCGAATGGTGGGTAGGCTTAGTTTCTTTATTACTTTGTAAATCGGTTATGGGGCATTTCATTACTCTTTTTGTGTATATTTTAGCATTATAAGTATATTATTTCAGTCTTTCAGTCAGGTTATTAGTTCAGAAATCAGCTAGGTTCTTAGTGTTTGTTTTTATTCTATATTTATATAATCATGACATCATTGGAGTTGGTTTTTGTATTGGGTTTTAAAAAGTATTACCCAAGTATCTAAATCAAGTTAATGTTTCTTGACTTTTTCAAAGCTATAACTAACTGCATTTTGTATCCCATTTGTTGCAGGAAGTTTACTATTCAACGAGGACTTGTTATACGTATACTTAAGCCTTTTACCGTTGGAGCTTTTGCATCGCTTAAGTCCTCTTTAGTCTTGCTCTCAACCACAAGCAGGGGTGGACATTCAAGTTAAATTTTGTTCATTATGTTGTCCGACGGTAAAGGAATCGTAATGTGTATTTTTATTTATATTAGTTGTTTAGAAAGTTGTGGCTATTTCTGTCATTGTTTTTGAGTTAATTTTTATGTTTAAAGAGGTTGGTTTTCATGAATAAATAAAGGAGATTTTGCCGATTTTTTTTAAAAATATAAAGTATTTTTAAAAGTAAATAATACGAAGATATTCAAATTTGATAAGGCTTTTAAAGATTGTCATCTATAGGATCTATTAAAAAATTATTTCTTTGCTTAAGGTAACTGACACTTAATAAATTTATTGCAGGTGAAAACCTTTTGTGGACAGGGCAAGATATTGGAGTTGTTTTGCTGGAGGTCGTATGCTTGAAGATTGCGAGTTTACTTTGCATACATCATTTTATGTTAGGGATAGATGGTTTTTTATGTATTTTTTCTAATGAGATGAGTGAAATTGTATAAAGAGATCTATGTTGGACACAATGTTCAAATTGCGTATTTTTTCTTTGTATGAACTTTAATTATAATTGAATGGAAAATTATATGTTATATGTTGAAATGGGATGCAAAATATGTCATTGTTTTTAAGAGGTTTTGTTTATAATTATATAGAGTATATTATGGAATGGATGAAATTATAATTTTGGTGCCAAAATTATTAAAGACGGCATATTTGCCGTCTCAAAAGGGTTCCATAAATGGGGACTTTTTGAGACGATTAAGTTATCGTCTTAAAAAACTCTTTGGGGACGTATGTTGGTGTCTCTAAAAAAACTTTAAAAGACAGTTTTTTCGCCGTCTCAAAAGGGTCCTATAAGCAATGACTTTTTGAGACGGCGTATTTCCAGTCTCAAAAGAACTTTTTGAGACGGCTGCTGCCGTCTCAAAAAGCTTTTAAAACGGGGGTCTAATACTACGCTCCTTTGCCGTCTCAAATGGCGTCACAAAAGGCTTTTGAGACGGCTAGAGGACTTTTTGAGACGGTTGGAGCACCGTAGTAAAAAGCAGTTTTTTTTGTAGTGACATGTTCTCATTGGTTTTGTTGCTTTTCCATTCATTTGATGTTTTAATTTGATTGTTTTGGTTTTACTCCTTTTTGTTCTTCATATTATCTCCCCTGCAGAATTAGGAGAGGGCTTTGCCGGGCAATAATCCGAGTCAAGCCGAGAAAAAAATAATTTATTAGTGTAAACTCAACTCAAAATAATTACCTAGCCCACCATAAAATCTCAACCCATTTAACTTTAAGTAACTAATCTTTTTATTCAAACCAAGGAGTCCACCCACTTAATATTATAATTTTATAATATTAATTGTTAGGTATGTATAAAATTGTTAATTAACATTATTTATGAAGTAATTAAATGGTAAATACTAAAAAAAAACGGCTTGGGGGAACCCCCGAAAATCACTGTTAAGTTAGTCCGTCCGGATGTAAAATCCTGGGTCCGCCGCTACCTCTCTGTAGCCTCCTTGACATTTATGCATCGTGTAATACCATGTCCTAATAATTTAATTAAAGCATGTATAACTTATTATGAAGAGGGGTTAATGATGACTATAAGAATAATTGTGGGTCAAAATTGAATAAGTAAAATAATGGAAAATATAAGAGGTTGTTCGAACGACATTGGAGGGTTGTTAGAAGCGAGGTTGGAGGTCGCGTGAAGTAGGGCTTCAAACGAGATGCCACTGCTTTACAGTGGCAGGTCGCGCGAAGCAAGCATTGAACGAGATGGAAAAGTCATTCAAGCGACATGGGCTTATCGTTCGAGCGACATAGATAGAAATGTTTAGATCTGATTGCCCTTGTGCGCTGTCACATTTTTTACCATTAGATCGTTAAGTTGTCAAGCCTGTATTAACCCAAATTGGATAAAACGGAAATTTATTGGGAGGGTTTTATAAGGGTGTGTTTGGGAAATTGCTGGGAGAAAAATGGAAGAAAAGAGTGAGAGAGAGAGGTGGGTGGCCTTCCACCTCCTCCCACCATAAACCACCATCCCTCCACCATTCTACCACAATAAAACACCATTTTCTTAGTATATTCCACCATGTTCGAAGTATTTACACCCATTTCCACCATTATTGAAGAAGAGTTACGAATTTCGGATAAGTGTTGGGAGTTTTTGGAAAAGATGAAGATGGAGCTTCCATGGAGTTTGAAGTGGGTCAAGCTTGGAAGGAGCACATTTTTTAGCATTTTGGAGGATTCATTTGGTAACCCCTTGAGGCTACCTTTGGAGGTGGGGGTTGTTCCTCCCATACCAACATTTCTACCACCATTGGAGCTATTAGAGGTGAAAAAATCTATCTTTAGTATTAAGACTCTATTTTGCATTATTTGTAATCTTGTAGTTAGATTACATAAGCAGTATGCATATGATTAGATGATGAAATTATGTGTAGTAAATAAGAAACATTTTTATGGAATAAAAATGTTGAAAAAATGATATTTTGTTGAAAATAGATAATGAATAAATATTTCAAAGTTCTGAAGTATAATAGTTGGTATTTTATGAAATTGGTGTATTTTCAAGAAAGATTGATGTTAAACATTTCATGAAATAAAATGTTGGAAAATAATAATTTATTTTGGTAAACATTGGTGAAATAATGTTTCTTGCAAAAATGAAGATTTTATGAAAAATAGACATTTGTTGAGTTTGAGAAAATTAAATGTCTTTTTATGTCGTGAAATGTATTTTTGCAAGTATGATTAAGTTCTAAAATGAAAAATATGTTTAACCCATTTAATAAGACTTTAAGATTTAAAATACATCTTCTTGTGCATATAAACTTATAGCATTTTGGCACTAAGTGTATAAGCAAGTTTAAAAGAGATTTTGTGGGTTCAAACATGAAATAATAAAAAGTAGAAATTCTTGTCTTCAAAGTGTGTGAAAAGGGGTTAATAGTGTGATAAGTACAAAGTTGCAACACTACATGTAAAATAAAGGCAAAATGGTATTTTTTTTATAAAAGTAGTCTTTAAGTATAAATGGATTTCTTGAATGTAGAAAGTAAAGAAATATCTAGTTTGGAAAAATGGTTATTAATGATGTTGAATAAGTGTTAATGAGTAAACATGAAAAAGTTAGTGTGTAACTTAATAATGTTGCAAGAGATTAACATTTATGAAATTTGGAAAGAAAATAATGAAATAAAGAAGTTTCGAAGAATATTACTCCAAGGTTAAAAAGGTGTTAAAGTATTAAAACACTTAAGGAGTAGTATGGTTAACTGAATAGTAATTTTTGGAAAATTAAGACTTGTGGAAATGGAGTAAAAGGGTGGGTTTGGAAACAAATGGGTAAAATGGTAATTTTACTTAAAATGGAACATTTTTATAAAATAAAAATATTGGAGAAGGTGTTACACAAATTGGTTATAAATGAATATGATTTTTAGAATAAAATCAAGGTTAAAGTAAAGCACATTAAATGATACTTTCAAGTGCAACACAAGTTGGGGTGTAACCCGGGGTTTGGCTTCGGCCGGGTAAAAAGGGAAAGAAGGAATAATGTGGGCATTTGTAAAATATTAAAACACATGTAAAGAAACTCGAATGACACCGGTATAATTAAGGAGGGCTCAAATCCTTGGGGTAAAAGACCCAAAATAACTTGATATAGCATATGGTGCGCATAGCCGGCTGTGTGGAGTCTGTTGAAGTATGCGGTATTTGAAAGATTCCGAAAAAAGATAAAGGAATAAGGAATATGTCAAAAAATGGGTTGTGTGGTGAATTGTCTTAATACAACCTAACTTGAATGCATTAATAAATGTTCCGGTAAAGGTTAAAATGGACAAGTAAATGTGTAATTGATTAATGTTCATAAGGTAAGGAAAAAGATAAAGTAAGTTGGTAAAAGCGGTGATTAAGCAACCTAAGTGGTTAAACCCATAATTAACACAAGAACGTATTGTGAAAGGTCTTTCAAAGGCTAAATGAGTATTTTCTAACATTATGTTCGCTTGTGTTGAGAGGGGGGTTTCAACGAAAATACTACTATGTATTGGATAAAATAAAAAGGGTGATTTCGATAATGAAATGGTTTCTGTTAAATCAAGTGCAGTGGTTTCAAGCATTGAACCGTGTGTGTTAAATGAAGCAAGCAATGCTAAAATGACAAAAAGGAAGCCTTTTATAAGATTAAGGTAAATTAATCTGGATAAATAAGGTTTTCGGAAGTAAAATTGTTTCATGCATTAAGTATATGTATATATATGTATACAAGATAGTTGCATGTGCACAAAGCATAACATGTTAGAGTCTCCTTTTTTACGTTCGATTATACACTACATTTGTATATTTCCCACTGAGCATTAGCTCACACCCTCGCTTTGTTACGACAGGTTGGGAGCGGGTTCGCATTTTAAGAGCGTTATACAGGTAAGTACTTTCTTTATTTTAAATTTGCAGCTCTGTATGCTTGGACTTCGGAGTGCTCCCCATGGGTACCTCACGTAGTTTATTTTGAAACTGGAATCGCATGTTAAATAAATAAATGTTAATTAAAACAAAACTGGACTAGCAACATTATATAGGTTATTTCATTGTACTTCACACCTAACGTTTGGGTCAAACCTGGCTGACTACAGGTAATCCATAAATATGGACCGAGGCGTTACAAATAATATCAAAGCTCTAGGTTCAAGGTTCCTTTTCGAACTGAAGTGGTGAGTTCGGTATTGGATCTTTCGACGTCGGTGTTGGTTTGGGTCGGTCATGTTAGTTTGATGACAGTTTAGTTCGTGTCCTCAATGGTAAAGTTAAAGAGGTTAGCACGACAAGTGAGTTAGTGCCAAGTGGCACACGATCAAGTTGATAGTTATTTATTTACTTTCGCGCTTCTGATTAGATTTGTTAGTAATTTATGGGTGCCCGTGAAAACCAATAGTGGTGACATCGGGTTGTTAGTGTGATGGGAATTGTTATTTAGAGTTTGAAATTAATTGAGTGTTATTGGTATTGAGTGAATGTGTCTACTTAGGGATTAAGATAAATTGCATTATTTAAGGGTATTGTCATTTAGGGCTTGAAATTTATATAGAGTTTGAAATTAATTGAGTATTATTAGTATTGACTGAATGCAGTTACTTAGGGATTAAATAAACTGCATTATTTAAGGGTATTGTCATTTAGTGCTTGAATTTATTTAGAGTTAGAAATTAACTGAGTATATTAGGTTCTGCACCCACTGACTCAAAATCCTTTCCATTCTCAAAACCTTAATCAAACTAGTATACCCTTATATGTTTGAATGTATCAAAACCTTAATCAAACTAATATACCCTAATACCTTGGATGTTTGAATTAATAGTTATTAATTAATTAGAGCCCTCAAATACACTTATACCTTAATTGTAGGACTCATATTCACGCCTCGTATATTTTTCTCAAGAAAAATGAGGTACGATAATAATCACTGGAAACAAGAGTAGGATAGGTTGCAATTGGACCGCAAACGTAACTCTTTTATTAGTGAGTGTCATATAGAGGGTACTCGTATTTATAGGTATGGAAATAAAAAGATCGAATAATTTAACTACCATGTAAATCGTGGAGTTAATCTCTAGCAAGATTATCTGTTCGATCGTATTCTATTTTCCCTACTAGAAAATTGGGATGACGTTATAGAAAATATATTTCATACACATAATCCCGATGTAGCCCTGACCTTGGGTACGTTATTGGAGAAGGCGAAAAAAAAATCCACCCGTTATGGATACAATTGCGTACATAGAGCATTTATATAAACTGTGATGTCTCGCACCATATGCATGTTAACTTAAATTTTGCCAACAAGTTAAAAAATATGTGATTCCGAGTTTATGTCATGGATATATAAACATCAATCATGGATACCCTTCCTCCTAGTTGGCCACGTGAAAAAATTCATAGGTTCTTAAAAATTAATACCAAATGGATAGAGATCAGACACATTGAACATATTCTAAAGTCTTACTGTGAAAAGGTAAATATATATATATAGTCATAAGCTTGATTAATTAGTTATAATTTCATATTATTATAATTATTTAGTCACTTATGGTTTTTCATTTTTGTAGATAGTGTCGGGAGGAAACAACCCATGGGTACTAAGTGCTGAGGTAACACCGCAACGAGGTTCACCATCTCGTGCACAACCCGAATTTTCAACACCAATGGATGAGCAATACATAACTCCACCAATGATTCCCTCCTCACCAAGTCCAACTTTAAGTGATCCAGCGCCCTCATCCAGCACTCCCGTTGCTCCACCGCCCCATCCAACACTATTGACACCTCCTACTCAATCCAAAAGAAGCCCATTGGGTTCTCATTTATTGGGAATAACCCGACGAGTGATAGGAATGACATGCTGAACTTTAAAGCCTGGTGTTTTATCGCTGGGAAAAATGAACGTTGGAGTTGGTGGACTAGGCAAGTGGAACTAAGTCGATCAAGCCATCAAATATGACATATACGATCATCTCTTTCCCGATCATTCCAAGAATAAGGTTTTATCTTGGGTTGCTGAATCATTGAAGAGATATATGAGAAACATTCGAAAGAAATATTTCCCGAAGGAGGCAGCGAGCTTCGATATGTTGTCTTTGAAAGAGAGAGTGCCTCCCAAGGTTGAAATGTCGGTGGAGCAATGGAATAAGTTCTTGAAGAATGAGGTGAAGGGAAAAAGGTTGGTCCAAAGGAAGCAAAACAAAAAAATAGGGCACAAAAAACTGATATCCACATGTTGGGATCCAAATCATGTGAGGATTTGAAGAATAAATCGGTGAGTAGCAAAAGGATGGTCCAAATGCAGGTAAAAAACTAAATCGGTCCAACTTATTCGTTCATGCTCGACGGGATAAGGAAAATAAATTCCCACCGCACTTGGATGAGACATTAGAATCAATAGAGGCCATCAGCAGACAGTCAGGTTCGAACCCTAATGATGACTTTGACCTTGAAAATGATATCCTGACCTTGGCCTTTGGAAAGGATAAAAGGGGTAGGACGAGAGGTATTGGCTCACATATGCTAAAAATAAAATTTCAACACACCACACCTTTTGTGGATGAGTTTTTTTAGGTAAAGGATCGTGCCTCGTCCAATGAGGAATGCCAGTTCAAGACTGCTGGGGATGTCCAGGAAATCAAAACTAACATGGGAATCTTGGCGAATCAAATTGGGCAACTTGTGTCCCTTTTTCAAATTTATGCGGTTCTAATGCCGCCTACTCAAGGTTACCCTTACCCTCCTCCTCAAGGTTTTCCCTACCCTCCCCCTTAAAGTTTCCCTTCCCAAATGTCGCATAATCCAACATTCCCTTCCCAAATGCCACATCATTCAACATTTCCCTCCCAAATGCCAACTACTTCAACATTCGCATTCCCCGTGCCTCTGCCTGTCACGGGACTTGGATCATCATCAACAACTCACAGTGACTATGGCAAAAATACTATATTAATGACCTGAGCAATAAGAGGGTTGTTGGGGTGTGCACACTCATCTCCATGGTTGCAGGAACTCCAATACACAACCGACCTTTGAAGATGGGTGAGGTTCAAATACTGGTAGATGAAGTATACAATGGTTGTGGAGAGGTTGAAGGGAGAGTGCGCTTGCGTTCAAATAGGAAGTTATTTAATTAAACTCAGTTTTACCACTTAAGCCCTAAACATGCATCTATATGTGATTAAATACGACGATGAAACATGCAAGAACACATATATGAGGAAAAATCCCCAACAGGGAAAAACCTTTTATTTTCACAATAATTTTTGTAAGAGAACAACTTACAACGGATTACAATGAAAATACAAGTGACACAAAAATACCCTCGGGTGTCGGTTCTGTTGTCGACGACTGGAACAATCCCTTTCCAGTAGGGCAGCAGTGACGAAGAGAACGACTTCCTCACAAAGTACTCCAGATGAGTAAACGATTTTCTTGAAGGTTTAAAGATTCACACACATATATGGGAATGGTTTTGTGAATAAAAAAGGTTTAGAAAACCTTAAAAGGTGAAGTATTATTCTGGGATGTTTTCGCAGAATTTCGTGATTGCAGAAAGACTTAAAAAATGTGTAGAAGGAGATCAAATATTTATACAAAAATCGAGGCGGTGGCTCGCTCGAACGAGATAGCATGTCACTCGAACGAAGGATATAAGTCGTTCGAACGATATCACGCGACATGTCTATCTCGCGCGAACGACTTGCAAAGTCGCTCGAGCGATCTCGTCGATCGAGGTCATTCGCTTCTACACTTAGAAAAATTCTGCTTTTGATAAAAAATTAATCCAGAATTCAAAAATAATTTTAAAAAATAATTCCCAAATATTTATGCAAATATTTAAAGTTTCAATAAAACATTTTACTGATAAGGCGTAGTGGAGTAGTGGGAATGAGCTGAGCAGCACGTTGCATGTAGCATGATGCACGTGAAGAAAGTGGTTACATTGAATTCGGATACAGGCCGTCGAGGATGATCGTGTTGACGTGCCGAATGTAGCGGTATCAGACATATGAACTGTGATCTAGGAGAAAACAAAAAATTCATAGATTCTACCCCGAACATTTATGGAATTATGTCCTTACAAATCTCCCCCTATGTCTATACCGGTACATACATAAAAAATCTGAATTATGCAATCAAATGACATATAAGATAATATCCCCATTAAACCCTCAAACTGAGCATACTAAATGACATGTCTCCAAATCTTCAGCTCTTCAGAAACTTTCAAAGCTTTTCTCATCAGGGTGTGCAATCCAAAAAAATGAACAATGATGTACCTACACACATGAGATAAAGCAAATACCCGTGATAAGCAACAGTTTGAAATATAATGATATGCAAAAATTGATGATCAATTAAGCTTAAGCAAATCATTCATAAATCAACCAAACACCAAATCAACCAAACACCAAAACATAATTCTCCCCCATAATTCTTCTCCCCCTTTTTATGATGTCCCCAACTAGACAAATCTGAGAAGCAGAAATGAATGCACATGGAGAATGAAACACGGGAATAAGCTGTGATTTTTATATTTTTCAAAAATATTTTACACATAGTATACAACAAAGAATCACACCATGAAAGATCACAAAAACAACCAAGTCAATGATAGCGAAATGAAGGGGTGTGAACAGATTCGATAGGAAAATCAATGCATACAAACATGACATATGTGCACGATGAATATCGAATACTCCTAACGAATGAACTCAAAGTCTTCCTTTGGTGAAAAAAAAATAGAAATATAAGATATTGACTCAATCAAATCAACAAATCAAAGCTCAAAGTGATTTCCACATCAATAACGTCCAAAACTATTTCATGCTTTTTCAAGACTTTCAAGGAAGCGCAAACCCGTTTATATTCTCCAACCAAACTCCCTCAGATTTTTATTTTGAATAGAAGCTTTTCTAAATTCTTAAACTTTGGAGAATTAATGGTGAAACCTAAGTGGCCCATATTTGGCATGAATTGCTTTTTATTGCCTTTAAATTTTTTTGGGCTCTTTTAACCTCTTTGGACCCCGGATAATAAAATTCCTCCATTTTTAGGTCCTTTTTAACGGTGGCTTTTGTGCAAAGACGTTATAACTACCTTTCGCAGCCCCTCCCCGTTCTTAAACAAACACTCAGTCTCACAAGAAAAACGGTTTTTACATGCAATTCAATCTTGTCAAGTTTTATCGCATATTGCAAGTTGTATGGACAGAATTGAGATGGAAATACTCAAGCCAACATGTGAGAGACAAGTGCAATAATCAAATAAAGCCGTGCATGTGTGCAATAAAGGAGATAGGAGTCAAACATGTAGAAAGATATCACTAATCACATCTCAAAGACTCCAATCAATGTAAAGCACATGGATGAAATGATGTAGCGTCTCAAATCTCTATCAAACAGTCACATGGAGAAATGGAATGAAGTTGTGACTTGGCTATCTTAAATGTTCATCCATAAAAGGTGCATAAAAAATACAAAAATCTTTTTGGGCTTTTCTAAAATTTTTATATATAAAAATAAAAATCTGTTTGGATTTTTCAAAGGAATAATACAAATTAATGGTACATGCTAGCAATAGGCAAAAGAGATATGATGAAAACCACCCTATGCTAGCAGACATGTCAAGACCTCAACCGGGAAGAGCGGTGGAGTTTTTCAAAGATGGTGACATCTTTTGAACCAACTCCGTAAGATCATGTGTGGTCTTGATAAAAAACTTTACTTGCTTGCGAATGTGTGAAAACTCTCTATTATTATGTGCAAGCAAGGTATCATGAATGGGTGCATGTGCATGAATGTGTGAAGTGGAATGATGTGACACAAAACCCAACTTAGAACAAAACTCCCTAAGATGTCCTCGCTTCTTGCAGTGGGAGCAAACATAATACGGTCTAGGAAGTAATTTGTCAACAATTTTGGGATGAATTTTCCTAGACGGGCTCCCATGGGACTCACTCACCAAGGTGGATATAGGCTCGGGTGCATTAAAAGTAGAGAATGTACCATCATTACCTTTTCCAACATTATTCAAAATGAGATAGGGAATCATCTTATCAACCATCTCAGATGCATTCTCTAATGTGACTTGGACCTCTCGTGCTTGTTTGAGATCATCCACGAGATGGGATACACGTGTCGTCAGACTAGACACCGTGTTGGTCAAGTCACCTTTTTCCCTTTTTAGCACATCATTCTCTTCCTTTAACTCACGAATCCGAAGACCTAGGATCCTATTTGATTTTTTTTGTTTCCATGGTTTCGATAAACAACTTTCTAAATGCTTTTCGGATCACACTTTCATCACCATCCTCATCCTCACTATCACTTAGAGGAGTGGGCATGGCATCTTTCTTACGCTCTCTCCTAAGTTTAGTGGGACACTCAAATTTCTTGTGTCCTATCCCATCGCACTCAAAACATCTTATCTTCTCAAGTTCTTTCTTTCTTTCTTTTCCACTCTCATCACGAATCTCTCTTTCTCCAAACAATCTTAAATCTCTATCTAAAACGGTGATCCTAAGAACTAACGCTTTATTACGCTTCTTGGTTTCAAATGACTCAGAATATAACTCGGCGTAGGCGCGTTAGAGATCACTCTCTCTCTCTCACTTGTGTCATCCTCCCCCTCACTCACATCAATCTCACTGTCGAGGTGTCCCTATGAAGTAGCATTCTCATCGTCGTGAGAAGCATTGGAGGTACTCACATGACTTACCATGAGTGCGGTGATGTTATGCTCATGCGATGACTCATCTCCACAGTCCACCGACTCGACCTCACTGTCATCACTAAGGGTAGCATTGAGGACAGCTTTGCCCTTTTCTTTATTAAGACGAGAGGCACACTCAAACGCTCTATGACCATCATCGTCGCATTCAAAGCATCTTGTAATAACCCGCCCTTTTGGAGAGGATTAAATTCCATAATTAAGTATAATTTGGAATTTGGAGAATTTCTCGAAATAGTAATTTTTGGGATTTTCGAGGATTTAAATATTTTTGAAGGGTGTTATAAATTATTTTGGGACTATATAGGTCGAAATATTTTAATTATATGTCGCCGTTGAGTAAAACGACACGAGGTAAGATTTTTAATTGGAAAACCCGCATTTATTTATTTCGGGTTGGAATAGTGATTTGCGGTCAAGTACCTCGGATGGGAATTTCGACTGCGCCGTGAGTCTCGGAATGTCCAAGATAGTCGGAAAAGAGTGTCCGATTGTCGAAAATGAGTTTCGGGTAATTTTAGAGGTAAAAGTAACTCGTAATTGGGTAAACGAGTCGTTTTTGGGTTTTTAAGGGGTTAAACCCTTTTCTCCTTATAAAAGGATGGAGAGGGGGAGAAAAGAGAATAGAAAGAAGAAAGAAGAGAGGGAAGAGAGAGAGAGGGAAGAAAAGAGGAAAAAGGAGGAGATTTCGGCCAGCCTCCGCGGGATTCGGCTCGAGGACGTCGGATTTTATCCACGAGGCAAGTGTTAACTTGATTTATTTGTTTTTAAGCATAAATATCTCATATCATTGTTGGTATAACAAACCCTAATGATTTTGGGTTGGGTATTCGTGGATAAAACGGGTTTTTGGGAGTTGAAACGAATAAACCCCTAAAAATGATAAATTGGAGAAACTTAGGTTTTACTTGAAATTAATTGGTGATTCCGGATTCTAGGATGTTTAGAACCCGTATTATAGGTGTATTTGTAGTTGGTTGAAGTTGTAGGCCGTTTGGTGAAGAGATGGAAGCTTCGGGGAAGCTTCCATGGCCGAAACAGCTTCTCGGAGAAGAAGCTGCCCGACTTGATCGATCGATCGATCATAGGGGATCGATCGATCGACGGCCATGGGTCGATCGATTGACCCCTGCTGAAAGTTGATAATTTCTCTAGGATGATTTGGATGGGATAGATTCCATTTCATCTTGCTTTGAGGTTAATTAGGTGATAACCTAGGGGACCTTTTAGGACTTTATGGTCCATAAATTAAGGCAATTTAGGAGGGTAAAGTAAGGGTTTTTAGTATATAACCCTTAATCTATATTTTCGAGGAAAATAGAATAATTGTAGAAATTGATGGATTAGGGTTCCTAAATTATATTGGGGACTTCTAAATGATTAATTGGACTAGGTATAGTCTTGGGGTTCAAGGAAATGAAATCCTTAACTCGTTGAATTTAAAGGTTGTTCGGGTGAGATAAATCCCGAGGCTATTTCTCGTAGGCATAGAGGCCCATATAATTATGCTTATAGAAAGCATAATTATATCGATAATCGCTAAGTGTATCCTAGGAGATAATTAGGATCAACTGGGAATATAGGTATGTGTGATTTCACTTAGAGTGAAGGGTATCATTGGAGATATCCAATAAATCCTTAGATGGGATTGAGGTATATAGTGATTATTAAATTAAGAAACATTTGGGTTTAGTATCTTGCTTATATGAATGCATGATTATGATTCCTGGAGGGAATCTTTGGGATTATTAGTCATCACCAGATGTTATAGGCCACTATGGCCGCTTATATATATTCTAGGAAGAATATATAGGTTATGTATATACTGTGTGATTTAGGTATATATGTATGTTATGATGGAAATGATTTTGAAAATGTAAAAATGAATATTTTCAAAATGGCAAATAAATGATTTTTTCATAATTGATAAATTATGGATTACACATATCCCTAAATCGCTATCATAAGGGAATTTGCGCGCGTTGTGGTGAAGCCTTCCTGGCTATTGAGCAGGTTGGATATAGTCCCTAGGCCATATGGACGTTTATTTGTTACTGCGCTGGTTAGGGGATTTTGGGTGTGGTCCTGACTTCCCCGCAGGCAATATGGTCGCTTCCCGACGTTGGTAGGTTCCCAGGTTGTCTTATATAGATAGGCCCTGGAAGATGATAGCCATTTAGGGGCGCGTCCAGTGGGGAAACCCGGAGGGGCGGTCTTAGTTTTATTAAAGCAATTTATGATAATAAATTGGCTTTAATTTACATTTCCTGAGTATAAAAAGGGAAATGGGATAAAGGTTTGGCTTCGGAAACACTCCCCGATGGAAGAAGAGATGTGGAAGCATGATTTAATCAAAGCATTTTCATGATAATGGAAATGGCTTTGGGGTACATTTCCTGAGTATAAAAAGGGAAATGGGAGGACATATAAGGGAAAAAAAAATTTATGATAATAAAATTGGCTTTTAAAAAGGTATATGATTTATTAAAGCAATTCATGATAATGAATTGGCTTTTAAATACATTTCCTGGATATGAGAAAGGAAATGGAAGGTTTTGAGATAAAAATGATAAGTATTGATAAATACTTTGTATATGAATCCTCAGTCCGGGAGATAGATCCGGATGGTTATGGTAAAATATGAATATGTATATATGGATGAATCGAGTACCGAGGGTCTAATGGATCCCGACGATCGACCTTGCCGCATAGTAGTGTATCGGGGGGGTTCCTTGTGTGGATTTCGCTTTGCGAGACACCCTACGCACGAATATGGCAATGTGTTGAGACTGGGGAGAAGTTTAATCATTAGTGCTCTAATATTATAAATGCTTATGGTATATATTTATATATATCTTTCTGTACTGAGGGACTAGCGGATCTCGACGATCGATCGTGCCGCGTAGTAGTGTATCGGGGGGGTTCCTTGTTTGGATTTCGCTTCGCGAGACACCCCACGCATGAACATGGCATAGCGTTGAGACTGGGGTAAAGTTCAGCCCTTAGTGCATTGCTTGGACTATCTAGGATTGATAGTGGGTTAGTGATAGACTAGTTTAGCAGGATAGCTTGACTAGGATGTCTAGAGGGATGCGCTAGGAGTGCACTGTTCGTGGAGAGGTGAGGGGTATCTCATGGGAGTGCGATACCAATTTAAATATGAGATAAAACCTTTTTCAAAATAATAAGGCATTTATGCACTTGCTAAATATTTTCAAAACTCGGGCTCTGACCCGTTTATCTACTTTCCTTTCCTTCTATATTATATATATATATAGGTGTCCAGACACAGGGACGCCTGGATGGCACTTCTTTCGAGTCAGACGTCAGCTGATGCGTGCAGGTTTTTGATAGCCGCTTCCATTCTTGTAATCTAGATACGAGGTATTGTATAAACATTCGGGCCAATGGTCCAATTGCATTTAGTTATTCTTTCAGTACAACATTCGATATGGTTGTATATTTTGACCGAGTGTTCGGTTACTTTATTTCATTTCAGTTTCATTTCCGCAAAACTGTGTGGATGTTTTATTTACGATTGATAAAAAGAGTAGTAAAGTTAAAATTTTGACACCGGCCCAATAGGTTATTAGTAATTAAATGGATTTTCGACAGTGATGCTAAGAATGATCCATATGAGACTCCTGTTTTAATTTAATATTGGAGTGATCGCCCGGTATCTTATTAGGTGGGGTGTCACAGATGGTATTAGAGCATCAGGTTCTAGTGTCCCTAGGAATCTGTGCGGACGTACTACGCTTTCAGCGTTGCTCTTGATTTGTTATAGAGCCTCAGGAATAGGATTGTTGATTTCTCTTGTGAGATTTCGTTCTCCCGCCATATTATGAGATTATAGAAATCTTTTGCGCGCTCGTTTGAGAATCGTGTGCGGAGCTTAGATGGCGGCAGGAGGTGGGGCTTAGTTGGAGATTTAAGGTTGAAGCTCGTAGTGGAGTTTCCTTTTAACAAAGAAGTTAAGAGGAGTAGTAAGATGATAGTAAGGAGTAGGGTAAAGTGGTTAATATGAGTTTTACCTCAAGGAAGAGGTATAAGTGGCGTGGCTAGATATAAAGTCACGGTGTTCGTTAGCCCTAGACTCGTGTGTGTAATTTGAGCTTTGTGGCGGTATCAATAACATTATATCATGTATGTTTATGTGTTTTCTGCGATAGCGGAATTTTATTTTCCTTCATTCGCCATAAAGGCGGGTGTTGATATATTGTATACATATATATCTGGATTGGGATACTCGTTTTATATGTTTATACGAGTATGGTATTATGGTGGGTATATAATGTTATTGGTATTTTCGGAGCGATAGAAGGCTAAGATGGCAAGTCTATTGTGTCCATGGTTCCTGGAGGGAACATGTTATTGTTGCGGTGTCTCACCTAGATATAGGTTGAGTTCACCTTATTTGTTGTGGGATACGAAACTTCGATGAGTAGAGGTTTCATTATCGTGATTTGGGTATATGGCGACCTTATATATATGATTTAAGGCCACATGATTATTGTTGAGCTGAAGATAAAGCTCATTATTGTTTGCGCAAGGACTTAAAAATAAGTGCGAGCGCAGGGTGGTATGACTCTTAGTTAGAGATAGGAGTTCAGACCACCTTTTTGTTGGATTAGGGGATAGGGATATCCCGGTTGCATGTTGAAATGACGGAACTCCATAACCAACGAAGTCAAGGGTTAATGTGTGGAGGGGTTCCTTGTTTGGATTTCGCTTTGCGAGACACTCCACACATGACTCTTAACGGCGTCGGGAGTGGGGAGCTGTTATGGGATGCAAGGATGTTAATTTTATGGAAAGGTCTTATAGTGTGGATGAACCACTATAGGCTATGAGCCACATGAAGTTGATATACTATGGAAAGATTGTGCTATGGAAAAGCACTAAAGTGGTCCCCTCGCCACAAGTGGGTGGGTGAGGTTGGACTTAGGGAAATTGATTTGAGGACAATAGTCAGGCCTTGATGAAAAAGCAAATTTTTAGGAGATAAATTTTGGGTATTATGTTCGTGACACTTTCTATAGAAAGTGGGCACTTCGATTGGTTAGGTTTCCTTCCGTATGGGCGGAAGGATAAGATAGTAGGAATGCGTTCATAGGCTAGCCTAGTAGGATTTAGGGCGTCCCGCTTGTGTGCCTTGGGTCGCTATATCTCGATGACCGACTACGCGAGGGAGTAGTGTAATGGGAGGGTTCCTTGTTTGGATTTCGCCTTAGCGAGACGTCCCACTCACGAAACTAAGAAAATGTCGGGAGTTGAGAGAGGCCTTGGGCACTAGGGATATGTTTAGAATACTCGTTTCGCTTAGTTAGGGTAACGCATAGATCGTAGCATTTATAAGAATGTAGGTTCGGTAGAGTTAGTGGCGTTGAGGTTAGGAGAATTGAATTTCGCGGGTTGGGAGGACCCAGATGTGAGTATCACACCGAGGAAAGGAGACCCTTATTGGGAGAAAGTGTTGCGTGTCTCACGTTCACTATAGTTGTGCAGATGTGCACAGGTTAGAAAGGTGTATGGGCACCTTAGTAAGTTGGTTTATATACTGCCTGAAATAGAATGGGCGTAGTATATAAGGTTGAAATTCATGTCGATAGGCATTATAGATGATGAGTATTATGTGACGTATTAGAGTCACTTTACGATCGTGGTAGTCGTGTAGCATATGATTGGAAACTATTGGGTTAGTATCTTTCCCTTGAGGGTTTAGGATTTGTAGTGATCCTAGTTAGATGGTGTAGGTTATACCAGAATTTCGAGGACGAAATTCCGTTGTAAGGGGGGGAGTATGTAATAACCCGCCCTTTTGGAGAGGATTAAATTCCATAATTAAGTATAATTTGGAATTTGGAGAATTTCTCGAAATAGTAATTTTTGGGATTTTCGAGGATTTAAATATTTTCAAAGGGTGTTATAAATTATTTTGGGACTATATAGGTCGAAATATTTTAATTATATGTCGCCGTTGAGTAAAGAGACACGAGGTAAGATTTTTAATTGGAAAACCCGCATTTATTTATTTCGGGTTGGAATAGTGATTTGCGGTCAAGTACCTCGGATGGGAATTTCGACTGCGCCGTGAGTCTCGGAATGTCCGAGATAGTCGGAAAAGAGTGTCCGATTGTCGAAAATGAGTTTCGGGTAATTTTAGAGGTAAAAGTAACTCGTAATTGGGTAAACGAGTCGTTTTTGGGTTTTTAAGGGGTTAAACCCTTTTCTCCTTATAAAAGGATGGAGAGGGGGAGAAAAGAGAATAGAAAGAAGAAAGAAGAGAGGGAAGAGAGAGAGAGGGAAGAAAAGAGGAAAAAGGAGGAGATTTCGGCCAGCCTCCGCGGGATTCGGCTCAAGGACGTCGGATTTTATCCACGAGGCAAGTGTTAACTTGATTTATTTGTTTTTAAGCATAAATATCTCATATCATTGTTGGTATAACAAACCCTAATGATTTTGGGTTGGGTATTCGTGGATAAAACGGGTTTTTGGGAGTTGAAACGAATAAACCCCTAAAAATGATAAATTGGAGAAACTTAGGTTTTACTTGAAATTAATTGGTGATTCCGGGTTCTAGGATGTTTAGAACCCGTATTATAGGTGTATTTGTAGTTGGTTGAAGTTGTAGGCCGTTTGGTGAAGAGATGGAAGCTTCGGGGAAGCTTCCATGGCCGAAACAGCTTCTCGGAGAAGAAGCTGCCCGACTTGATCGATCGATCGATCATAGGGGATCGATCGATCGAAGCCATCGATCGATCGACGGCCATGGGTCGATTGATCGACCCCTGCTGAAAGTTGATAATTTCTCTAGGATGATTTGGATGGGATAGATTCCATTTCATCTTGCTTTGAGGTTAATTAGGTGATAACCTAGGGGACCTTTTAGGACTTTATGGTCCATAAATTAAGGCAATTTAGGAGGGTAAAGTAAGGGTTTTTAGTATATAACCCTTAATCTATATTTTCGAGGAAAATAGAATAATTGTAGAAATTGATGGATTAGGGTTCCTAAATTATATTGGGGACTTCTAAATGATTAATTGGACTAGGTATAGTCTTGGGGTTCAAGGAAATGAAATCCTTAACTCGTTGAATTTAAAGGTTGTTTGGGTGAGATAAATCCCGAGGCTATTTCTCGTAGGCATAAAGGCCTATATAATTATGCTTATAGAAAGCATAATTATATCGATAATCGCTAAGTGTATCCTAGGAGATAATTAGGATCAACTGGGAATATAGGTATGTGTGATTTCACTTAGAGTGAAGGGTATCATTGGAGATATCCAATAAATCCTTAGATGGGATTGAGGTATATAGTGATTATTAAATTAAGAAATATTTGGGTTTAGTATCTTGCTTATATGAATGCATGATTATGATTCCTGGAGGGAATCTTTGGGATTATTAGTCATCGCCAGATGTTATAGGCCACTATGGCCGCTTATATATATTCTAGGAAGAATATATAGGTTATGTATATACTGTGTGATTTAGGTATATATGTATGTTATGATGGAAATGATTTTGAAAATGTAAAAATGAATATTTTCAAAATGGCAAATAAATGATTTTTTCATAATTGATAAATTATGGATTACACATCTCCCTAAATCGCTATCATAAGGGAATTTGCGCGCGTTGTGGTGAAGCCTTCCTGGCTATTGAGCAGGTTGGATATAGTCCCTAGGCCATATGGACGTTTATTTGTTACTGCGCTGGTTAGGGGATTCTGGGTGTGGTCCTGACTTTCCTACAGGCAATATGGTCGCTTCCCGACGTTGGTAGGTTCCCAGGTTGTCTTGTATAGATAGGCCCTTGAAGATGATAGCCATTTAGGGGCGCGTCCAGTGGGGAAACCCGGAGGGGCGGTCTTAGTTTTATTAAAGCAATTTATGATAATAAATTGGCTTTAATTTACATTTCCTGAGTATAAAAAGGGAAATGGGATAAAGGTTTGGCTTCGGAAACACTCCCGGATGGAAGAAGAGATGTGGAAGCATGATTTAATCAAAGCATTTTCATGATAATGGAAATGGCTTTGGGGTACATTTCCTGAGTATAAAAAGGGAAATGGGAGGACATATAAGGGAAAAAAAATTTATGATAATAAAATTGGCTTTTAAAAAGGTATATGATTTGTTAAAGCAATTCATGATAATGAATTGGCTTTTAAATACATTTCCTGGATATGAGAAAGGAAATGGAAGGTTTTGAGATAAAAATGATAAGTATTGATAAATACTTTGTATATGAATCCTCAGTCCGGGAGATAGATCCGGATGGTTATGGTAAAATATGAATATGTATATATGGATGAATCGAGTACCGAGGGTCTAATGGATCCCGACGATCGACCTTGCCACATAGTAGTGTATCGGGGGGGTTCCTTGTTTGGATTTCGCTTTGTGAGACACCCCACGCACGAATATGGCAATGTGTTGAGACTGGGGAGAAGTTTAATCATTAGTGCTCTAATATTATAAATGCTTATGGTATATATTTATATATATCTTTCTGTACTGAGGGACTGGCGGATCTCGACGATCGACCGTGCCGCGTAGTAGTGTATCGGGGGGGTTCCTTATTTGGATTTCGCTTCGCGAGACACCCCACGCACGAACATGGCATAGCGTTGAGACTGGGGTGAAGTTTAGCCCTTAGTGCATTGCTTGGACTATCTAGGATTGATAGTGGGTTAGTGATAGACTAGTTTAGCAGGATAGCTTGACTAGGATGTCTAGAGGGATGCGCTAGGAGTGCACTGTTCGTGGAAAGGTGAGGGGTATCTCATGGGAGTGCGATACCAATTTAAATATGAGATAAAACCTTTTTCAAAATAATAAGGCATTTATGCACTTGCTAAATATTTTCAAAACTCGAGCTCTGACCCGTTTATCTACTTTCCTTTCCTTCTATATTATATATATATATAGGTGTCCAGACACAGGGACGCCTGGATGACACTTCTTTCGAGTCAGACGTCAGCTGCAGCAGTTGTGGATGCGTGCAGGTTTTTGATAGCCGCTTCCATTCTTGTAATCTAGATACGAGGTATTGTATAAACATTCGGGCCAATGGTCCAATTGCATTTAGTTATTCTTTCAGTACAGCATTCGATATGGTTGTATATTTTGACCGAGTGTTCGGTTACTTTATTTCATTTCAGTTTCATTTCCGCAAAACTGTGTGGATGTTTTATTTACGATTGATAAAAAGAGTAGTAAAGTTAAAATTTTGACACCGGCCCAATAGGTTATTAGTAATTACATGGATTTTCGACAGTGATGCTAAGAATGATCCATATGAGACTCCTGTTTTAATTTAATATTGGAGTGATCGCCCGGTATCTTATTAGGTGGGGTGTCACACATCTCTCACTGTCTTTCTTAGGAGGATCTTTAAAATCTTTTTCATTTTTCTTTTCAAAATTATTTTTCTCAAAATTCCTTTTATCATTGAAATTTCCTCTTTTCTTGAATTTGAGAATTCTTTTGAAATTTTTTGCAAACAGGGCCAAGTCATCTAAGTCAAAATCACACTCAGAATCAGACTCAAAACTTTTTCTTTATTTTTCTTAAAATGAGTCTTTAAAGCAATGCCATTATCCTTAGCCTTAATGGTTTTGGGAAACATGTCAATCTCATAGGTTTGAAGATCTCCTACAAGTTGTTCCAACTTAAGTGATTTCAAATTTCCCAAAGAGTTCAAAACAGTGACTTTAGGAATAAAGCATTTTGGGAGAGATCTCAAAATATTTTTAACGACACGCGTGTTATCAATGACCTCACCCAAATTAAAGCTAGTGTTAACGATGTCTGACAAACGAGCATAAAAATCATCAAAGCATTCAGACTCAGACATGGTAATAGTCTCAAATTGGGTGGCCAAATTTTGTAATTTTGATTCTTTGACCGCGTTCGTACCCTCATGTGTCAGTTTCAAAATATCCCAAGCCTCTTTAGACGTGGTGCACGTCGTAATTCAGCGAAACTCATCAGGGGTGATGGATCCGGAAATAGCACTCAAACCCTTAGAATTAAAAGAAGACCATTTAAATTCATCTTTAGTCCAGGAAGTGATAGGTTTCAAATTGGTCACGTTTTCCAAAGTGACTGAGGGAGGTGTCCACCCTCTTTCAACTAAAATACAAACCCTTTCATCTATGGCCTTTAAAGCCGACATCATGCGGGCTTTCCAATATGCAAAATTTGTCCCGTCAAAAACTGGCATTTTATTATATAACTTCTCCATAATGAACACACTCATTTTCAAAAATCATTTTTTCAGAAAATTGATATCTTAGAAAAATTTTGCGGAAAATTACACGGTAAAATTGTGTAACTGGCTCTGATACCAATTTGAAGGGAGAGTGCGCTTGCGTTCAAATAGGAAGTTATTTAATTAAACTCAGTTTTTACCACTTAAGTCCTAAACATGCATCTATATGTGATTAAATACGATGATGAAACATGCAAGAACACATATATGAGGAAAAATCCCCAACGGGGGAAAACCTTTTATTTTCACAATAATTTTTGTAAGAGAACGGCTTACAACGGATTACAATGAAAATACAAGTGACACAGAAATACCCTCGGGTGTCGGTTCTGTTATCGGCGGCTGGAACAATCCCTTTCCAGTAGGGCAGCAGTGACGAAGAGAACGCCTTCCTCACAAAGTACTCCAGATGAGTAAACGATCTTCTTGAAGGTTTAAATATTCACACACATATATGGGAATGGTTTTGTGAATAAAAAAGGTTTAGAAAACCTTAAAAGGTGAAGTCTTATTCTGGGATGTTTTCGCAGAATTTCGTGATTGCAGAAAGACTTAAAAAACGTGTAGAAGGAGATCAGATATTTATACAAAAATCGAGGCGGTGGCTCGTTCGAACGAGATAGCATGTCGCTCGAACGATATCGCGCGACATGTCCATCTCGCGCGAACGACTTGCAAAGTCGCTCGAGCGATCGAGGCCATTCGCTTCTACACTTAGAAAAATTCTGCTTTTGATAAAAAATTAATCCAAAATTCAAAAATAATTTTCAAAAACAATTCCCAAATATTTATGCAAATATTTAAAGTTCCAATAAAACATTTTACTGATAAGGCGTAGTGGAGTAGTGGGAATGAGCCGAGCAGCACGTTGCATGAGGCACGTGAAGAAAGTGGTTGCATTGAATTCGGATACAGGCCGTCGAGGATGATCGTGTTAACGTGCCGAATGTAGCGATATCAGACATATGATTTGTGATCTAGGAAAAAATAGAAAATTCCTAGATTCTACCCCGAATATTTATAGAATTATGTCCTTACAGATGTACCTGTGTATGTTGACAACAGGGAAGGGATGGAATTGAGGAATTATGCAAACTCTTTTATTACCTGGCCAGTTTATCTGTTAGCCAATATCTAATATTATTTTCTTTTATTTCAGTTGTAATAACATTTTTTTTTCAGTTGTAAGAATATTGGTTTTGTTTCAGTTGTAAGGATATTGGTTTTGTTTCAGTTGTAAGAATATTGGTTTTGTTTTAGTTTTAATAATATTTTTTTTTGTTTCAGTTGTAAGAACATTATTTTTGTTTCAGCTGTAATAATATTTTTTAACCTATTACCACATGACTGATATTTGAAGATTATTACATGGATTTCCTACAATACAAAGAGTGGATGGGAGAGACTAACCGAATTTCAAATAATCATGTAAATGGCGTTCAAAAATTTGTTAAATACACTTCCAAAAATATTAAAAGTGACAAGATTCCGCGTTCATGCCCCTGTTGTATGAACATAAAATATAAGTCATTGGAAGACATTGAGTTACATTTAATAAAGTGGGGAATATGTCAAGACTATAAAATATGGACATTCCATGGTGAAAAAAATATACCTTATGTTTCGAAAGAATTGTTGGTACCCGACCGCGTAATGGAACCCCAACGAGTGGAAGTGGTACATGATTCACTAACACATCGTCTATTGATCAACTTAATTAATTACGCTTACGGACTCCACAATCGTCAAAATCACCAACCTATGGATACGGATAATGTGCATTATGTCCAACTAAATGAAATTTTTGATGTTTAACTTCAAGGAGATCGGGAATACATACGGTAGAAAGTCGATGCGGCTAGATTGTTGTATAAAGATTGTGATGAAGATCACTCGGTATTATATGCAATGATTAGTTTGCATAATTTCAAGAGTCAATTTGGTTTGTTTGGGAACAGCGTAATCAGAATTCTTAAGTGGGTTAAAGATATTCTCCTAAAAGAGAACACGTTACAAGACAATTATCCTACCATGAAGAAGAGCTTGAAGGATTTGGGTTTGAAATACAAATCTATTCATGCATGCAAGTATGATTACATATTGTACCGCAACAAGCATAAATAGAAGGATGAATGTCCTGTATGCAGTAAGCCTAGATATGTGGTTTGTGAGAATGGAAAGGATAAAGCTGTAAAAATAGCAAGTGCTTGCAAGTCCCATAAAAGGTTTTGAAGTATTTTCCACTTGGGCCATGGTTAAAATGATTTTTTACTGTACCGTAGATAGCGGAGGCCATGACATGGCACGCTCGATGCGAGGTGGGTGGGAATTTGATGCGTCATCCAATTGATTCATCCATCTAGAAAATTTCAAACGCACAACACCGTGAATTTGTAATGGAACCACATAACGTTCATCTTGTAATCTCACCCGATAGGTTTAACCATTTTGGTAATTTTAGTACTAGTCAGAGTTATTGTCCAGTTCTCTTAGCGCCTTTAAGTCTCCCTCGAACACTATGCATGAGGAAGGAGTTCACGTTGTTATCTTTGTTGATCCCCGGGTCGAAGGCTCCCAATGATGATATTAATATATCCTTAGCACTATTAATTAAAGAACTTAAAGAGCTAGTGGGATAAAGGCATGACGACGTTTGACTCTCATAAGGGTGAAGAGTTCACACTTAAAGCAGTGGTGATGTGGGCAATCCACGACCTTCTAGATTATGGGACCTTGTTCGGTTGTAATGTTCATGGTTATTATGGATGTCCCATATGTGTGTGTGTGTGTGGGTGGGAGGGGGGGGGGGGGGGGGGAAATTAAGCCTTTTGGCTAAAACATAGTGGTAAGATGAGTTACACGGGTCATCGTAGATTTCTGTCGACCAGTCACTCTTTTAGGAACGTCAAGTCTAACCTTTAGTCTATCGATGACGAGCGCAGAAAGCCACCTGCTCGGTTTTTAGGTTAGCAGATCGAGGAGAAGGGGATGACTTCGACTGCAGGGAATAGGTATGTAGGCAAACACCCCCAGTTTGTAAACCTGAAGCATAAATCTAAGGGTATCCAAACTGCCCTTATAAAGCGAAGTCGTGGTCCAGGTGATCAATGTTTTTTAATTTTCCGTATTTTAAAGATCATCGTGTAAGGTATCTAGTTGATGTGATTCACATAGAGAAGAATTTTTCAAAACATCTGATAGGAACATGTCTGGGTGGACCTCATTCCAAAGATGGATAGCGGGCCCACCTAGATCTACATGATATTAAAATAAAGAAGAAACTGTGGTTAAAAAATGATCTTACAACAGGAAGAATTTCTAGCCCCCGAGCTACTTTCACTTTGACTACTATTGAGAAACAGATCCTCTTAGGCACATTGTTAAACTTGAAGACTCCAACTGGTTATTCTGGTAATTTACGTAGGGTAGTAAACTACCATGAAAATGATTTGAAATAGTGCAAGTTACACGATTGGCCCGTAATCATCCAATTAATACCTTTGTTATTTCGGCATTGCTTTTCTGAACACAAAGATCTCCTTCGAGCAATTATTCAAATCAGTTTATGTTTTACATTACTTTGTGCAAAAGTGGTAAACAGATGGCACATTAAAGTTGCGAATTCAACTTTAGCTGAGGCAGTTTGTGTATTATAGATATATTTTCCTCCGTCGTTCTTCGATATCAGCATCCACCTGCTTGTGCATTTATGCGATGAAGCTTTATTATGTGGTTACGTTAGGTTTCGTTGGATGTATCCTTTTGAGCGCTTGATGAAAACCTTCAAAGATTATGTAAAGAATACACGGTATATTAGTCAATTGTTGAAGAATACGTAACGGTGGAATCATCTCTATGCAATAGGGAACATATGCCAATACAAGAGGTGGGGAGGTTCAATCCTCATGGAGAACGAGTGATTGAGGAACCTGACGTGTTTGAGGATGAATTACCGTTTGGTAACCCTAAAGAGTTAAAACTCATAAATCTACAATACGTGCAAGCAGCTCATTATGTATTCGAATTGCAAGATGAAGTCGAAGACTGGAGAGAGTGAGTATCTACTGAATTCTTATTTTTTGATTATATGCTTTTTATATTTTATGATCTAAACTCTACAATTTACTAGTAGGAAGTACGAGAACTAAATTGCCCAAAATCAAAGGAGAAATTGCACGATAACTGATTTTAGGGCATGTGTGTCAAAAGAGGTGATTTTTTCGTCTTATGTGAGCGGTTATTTATTCATGTGTGGTAAAACCATGCCATAATACAGATTCATTAATAAATGCAGCTTCTAAAACAAGGTGATGTCTCTTCCAGACTTGCAAACCTAGCAAAAAGTCTTAGTTTTCGTGCGAAAGAGTTTAAGAAATTATGCACCAACGATTTTGATTTCATTTCAAATCCATATGAGGAAAAGCTTTTGACGTAAAATAGTGAAATATCAATTTCATCCTTGACCACCTCTATCACTAGTAAAAGCGATAAAAATCCAAAGAATATGGTGCTAAGCTATTATGGGATAATCCAACAAATGCTAGAACTTGATTACTTAGATTTCACAAAAACCATATTCTATTGTGATTGGGTAAAGGTGGAGGATATAACAAATTCTTACAAAGTTGATACTGACTCCAAACTTATTATGATAGATTTATCAAAGATGAAGAGTAAAGATTTCATTGTCGACGAGCCTTTTATTTGTGCCTTTCAGAACGTAAATAATGTATTCTGCTCAAAGTGCATAAACGATGGTGATTGGTCTATTATTGTGCATGCACCAAAGGGTATTACTACTCAAGTGGATGCATTAAAGGCTCCAAAAGAGTTCCAGTTAGCTCTTGATGACAACCTTAATTTGAAGGATCTTTTAGTTGATTTAGAGGAAGATTGAGTATCAAAATATTATGTTATCCTTATCAATTTTGTTTGTATCCTATTATGATATTGACATTGTATTAGCATTTTACTTTGATGTATGAATGTTTAGTTACTTTTACGAATGTTTAATATGATTTATGTAAGTTAACTTTTGATAATATGTTATGTTCAGTCGAATGGTTAGTTACTTTCACAAGACGCTCAATTTGAGAATATAGTCATTTGAGTTTATGATTGGATCAAATTGACCCAGCTCAATTTCCACACATATACATTTGTTGATAAATTTCATTGATACAGTCTTCATAAAATGAAGTTAAATTATCTTGATTTTATGAAGATTGTATTAAAGAAACTAATTAATAAATGTACATGTAAAAGAATATGTTGGGGGCTCCAGGATCAATTTGGTCTAATCACACATTTAGAAAACCTATATTTAATGGCATTCTTAGATTGCAGGAACCAGGTACTTTTTACTTTAACTGAAGTAGTTATATAATTGATATGCATTATCTTTTAAATCTTTTAGATGATAGAAGGAGTACGAGATAAATATTGGTTTTTATTTGATTTTACTGTTGGATAATTATTGGTTGTTGGCTTGTTGTTGGATAGTATGTTAGAAGGAGTACGAGATAATTATTGTTTGTTGGCTTGCTATTGATTTTTAGTTATTGGATAATCATGGGACCCCCGGTTTCAGAACACGATGTTAATTTCAAAATATCTAGACGTGGGCTCAATATGATGCATTTTATCATTTGAAGTTTGATGGTGTATTCCAAATACGACTCCTCTCATTACGGGGAGTGTGGCCTTCATCAAGAACCACCAATCCAAGACACTTCAATAGTATTTTCCCCCATTCTTGATGTTTCTCATTTACAACACTCCTTTTCCCTTTCTTTGAGTGTTCCTTCACCGTGATTTTCTTTCCGACAAGCTTCTCATACAAATTACAGCTTACTCCCAGGACGCTTTGGTCTTTCTGCCATGAATACACCTTCGTCACCTATACAACTTATTTACTCGCACACCTATTCTCTTGGAGAAGCTTAAGATCTATACTTTCATTTCCAGATTTGTCAGGATTGTTGAGGTTATGAAATGGGAATTTAACTTTCCATTTTTTTTCAAAAAATCTAAGTATGGAAATACCCGATTCATAACCTCAACAATCCTGAGAAATCTAGAAATGAAAATATAGATATTAAGCTTGTCCAAGAGAAAAGGTGTTCTTGTAAAGAAGTTGTACGCGTGACAAAGGTGTATTCGTGGCAGAAAGACCAAAGCGTCTTGGGAGTAAGCTATAGTTTGTGTGAGAAGCTTACCGGAGAGAAAATCATGGCGAAGGAACACTCAAAGAAAGGGAAAATGAGTGTTTTAAATGAGAAACATCAAGAATAAGGGAAAATACTATTAGAGTGTCTTGGATGGGTGGTTCTTAATGAAGGCTACCCCCCCCAAACGGCCCCGTGAGAGGCACCCGCACCTCGCATGGGACCAATGTAACTCGTAGGAACTAATTGCATGGTCACGGTACCCTCGGTTTGAGATCACGGCCATAATTTGAGAACATCCACACTTATGCTTGAAAACATGGGGTTATAGGACGAAACACCCCCTAAACATCCCCCAAACGATCCCGTGAGAGGCACCCACACCTCTCACAAACCAATGTAACTCGTAGGAGATGACCGCATGGTCACGGGACCCCCGGTTTTGGAATATGATGATAATTTGAAATATCTAGACTTAGGCTTAAAAACATACCTTTAGAGGGCGAAAACCCAAAGCACCCCACAAACGGCCCCGTGAGAGGCGTAATCACCTCGCATGGGACCAATGTAGCTTATAGGAACTGAATGCATGAACACGGGACCCCTAGTTTGATAATATGACAAAAATTTAAAAATATCTAGACTTAAGTTTAAGAATATACAATTAGAGGGCGAAAATCCAAAACATCCCCCAAACGAACCCGTGAGAGGCAACACCTTGTACGAGACCAATGTCCGATTGTTGGATAATATGTTAAATAGTTATTAGTTTTCGTAGAACATAGGATTCCTAATTTCTCCAGCTATCTCTCTCCAATTAATGTCCTATTAGCAAAACTCTTGAGCTCAAAATTTTTTAAAACTCTTAAGCTCCAAATAATTGCACACGATGTGTTCGTGCCACCCGCGATGTCATTTGGGTGCCGATGGGGTTACCCCCATGGTACGTTTTCAATCCTAAGTGTGTCTATTTTTTTAATTTTATTGTATTTCACACACACACCATGATACTCTAGACAAACACTACACTAGCTTGGTCACTTTCCCACGTTTCCAACGCCATACCTATGATGGCGAATCTCGAATATGAGGTGGACTGCAAATCCACCACCGACGATGATGGGTACACCTCTCAACTGATTGTTTCTGATTGATATCTAATCGTGAAGCTCTTAAACTTCCCCGGCTCTTGCGACGAGAAATCCAATGCCCACCATTTCAAAATCTCGCAAGTCGTGGATGACTTTTGTCAGAGGTTCAGACCTGTATCCAGACTTGTACAGAATAACTACTGCTCTAAAATAATTAAAGGAATCACTGATAGGAAACAGTTCGCCCATACGAGTATCGATGTATGTTGGAATTTTTTTACTGATACTCGTATGGACGAATTATTTCCTATCAGTGATGGTGGGCACAGTATGGACGAATTGTTTCCTAGATAGACATGGTGGGCACTGTATGAACGAATTGTTTCCTAGACAAACATGGTGATCACTATATGGAAATAATTCATCCATATGTCCATACGAGTATCAATAAAAAATTCTAACATACGTTGATACTCTTATGGATGAACTATTTTCTATCGGTGATCCCTTTGATTATTTTTAAGCAATAGTTATCGCGTACTTGACCGGATACAAGCCTAAACCTCTGACAAAAGTCGTCCATGGATTGCGAGGTTTTGAAATGGTGGGCACTGAATTTCTCTTAGCAAGAGTAGGGGAAGTTTAAGAGCTTCTGGGCCGGATATTGTCTATGGAAAATTAGCCGAGAGGTGCACCAGGAGTCGTCGTCGGTGGATTTGTACTCCACCTCATACTCAGGATTCGCCATCTTAGGTATGGCGTTGGAAACTTGGGAAAGTGTCAAAGCTAGTGTAGTGTTGGTCTAGAGTAGCATGGTGTGTGTATGAAATACAATAAAATTCGAAAACAGGCACACTTAGGCTTGAAAATATACCGTGGGGGCATGGGCACCCCCAGCAGAACCGAAATGACACTGCGAGTGGCATGAACACCTCGTGCGCATCTGTTTAGTGATCAAGAGTTTTGTAACTTTTTAGAGCTTAAGAGTCTTGCAAACAAGAGATCAATTGGAAAGAGATGGAAGGAGAAATTGGTAATCCTACGTGCTACCTAAGATGTCACGGGACCCCCGGTTTAATAGCACGATGATAATTTGATAATATCTACACTTATGCTTAAAACACATGGTGCTGGAGGGTGAAACCCCAAAATACCCACCAAACGCCCCGTGAGAGGCACCGACAACTTGCATGGGACCAATGTAACTCGTAGGAACTGACCGCGTGGTCACGGTACCCCCGGTTTGAGACCATGAGGATAATTTGAGAATATCTACACTTAGATTTAAAAACATGGCGTTGCAGGGCAAAAACTTAAAACACCCACCAAACGGTCCTATGAGCATCACCAACACCTCACATGGGACCAATGTAACTCCTAGGAACTAACCCCGAGGTGACAAAACCCACGGTTTGAGAGTACAATGATAATTTGAGAATATCTGCACTTAGGCTTGGAAACATGGCATTGGAGGGTGAAACCTTGAAATAACCCCCAAACAGCAATGTGAGCACCATCAACACCTCATATGGGACCAATGTAACTCGTAGGAACTGACCGCGTGGTCATGGGACCCCCGATTTAAGAGCACGATGATAATTTGAGAATATCTACACTTAGGCTTGAAAACATGGCGTTGGAGAGAAAAATCCCGAAACACACCAAACGGCCCCGTAAATGTTGCTAACACCTTGCATGAGACAAATATAACTTGTAGGAACTGACCGTGTGGTCACGGGACCCTCGGATTAAGAGCACGATGATAATTTGAGAATATTTGCACTTAGGCTTGAAAACTTAGCGTTGGAGGATGAAATCCTAAAACACCCCCTAAACGGCTCTATGAGCGTCACCAACACCTTGCACGGGACCACTGTAACTCATGAGAGCTGATCGCATGTCCACGGGACCTATTGTTTGAGAGCACAATGATAATTTGAGAATATCTACACTTAGGCTTGAAAGCATGGCGTTGGCGGGTGAATCCCCGAAACACCCCCCAAACGGGCCCGTGAGCGGTACCAACACCTTGCACGAGACCAATTTAACTCGTAGAAACTAAAGGCGTGGTCACAGGATGCACGGTTTTAGAGCACAACAATAATTTATGAATATCTGCACTTTGGCTTGAAAACTTGGCTTTGGAGGGCGATATCCTGAAACACCCCCTAAACGTCCCCATGAGCGTCACCAACACCTCGCACGGGACCAATGTAACTCTTAGGAACTGTCAACTTGGTTATAGGACCCACAGTTCAAGATCACGACGATAATTTAAGAATATCTACACTTACGATTGAAAACATCGCATGGGAGGGTGAAACCCCGAAACACCTCCCAAATGGCCCCGTGAGCATCCCCAATAACTCGCATGGGACCAATGCAACTCGCAGGAACTGATCGCATGCTCACGGGACCCCTGATTTGAGAGCACGATGATAATTTGAGAATATTTGCACTTAGGCTTGAAAACATGGCGTTGGAGGGAGAAACCTCGAATCACCCCCCAAACGGCCTCGTGAGCATCACCAAAACCTCACACGGGACCAATGTAACTCGTAAAAACTGAAGGCGTGGTCACGGGATGCACGATTTGAGATCATAATGATAAATTTAAGAATATATGCACTTTGGATTGAAAACATGGCGTTGGAGGGCGAAACCCCGAAACACCCCACAAATGGCCCCGTGAGCGGCACCAACACCTTGCACGGGACCAATGTAACTTGTAGCGACTGATCGCGTGGTCACAAGACCCACGGTCTTATAGAACTACCATAATTTTATAATATTTGTACTTAGGCTCGAAAACAAAGCGTTAGAGGGTGAAACCCCGAAACACCCCCCAAACGGCCCCGTGAATAGCGCCAACACCTCCCACGGGACCAACGTAACTCGTAGGAACTGGCCATGTGGTCACGAGACCCACATTTCGAGAGAACGATGATAATTCGAGAATATCTGCACTTCGACTTGAAAATATGGCATTAGAGGGCGAAACCCCGAAACACCCCCCAAACGGTCTCGTGACTGGCACTAACACCTCGCACGGGACCAATGTAACTCGTAGGAACTAACCGCATGATCATGGGACCACTGATTTGAGAACACAACGATAATTTGAGAATATCTGCACTTAGGCTTCAGAACATGGCGTTGGAGGGCGAAACCCAGAAATACCCCCCAAACGGCCCCATAAGCGGTGCCAACACCTCGCACGGGATTAATATAACTCGTAGGAACTCTAATCGGGTGGTCACGGGGCCCTCGGTTTGAGAGCATGGAGATTATTTGATAATATCTACACTTAAGTTTGAAAACATGGCGTTGGAGCACGAAACCCGAAAAACCACCCAAGCGGCCACGTGTGCGTCACAAACACCTCTCACGGGACCAACATAACTCATAGAAACTGACCGCATGGTAACGGAACCCATTGTTTGAGATCATAACAATAATTTGAGAATATCTACACTTAAGCTTGAAAACAAGGCGTTGGAGGGCGAAACCTCGAAACACCCTCCAAATGGCCCTGTGAGCGTCACAAACACCTCGCATGGGATCAATATAACTCGTAGGAACTCACAACACGGTAAAGGGACCCAAGGTTTGAGAGCACGATGATAATTTGAGAATATATACACGTATGCTTAAAAACATGGCGTTGAAGGGCAAACCCCCCCCAAACGATCCCGTGAGCGGCGCCAACACCTCGCACGAGACCAATGTAACTCGTAGAAACTGACCACATGGTCACGGGACCCCCGATCTTAGAGCAAGGAAATAATTTGAGAATATCTGCACTTAGGCTTGAAAACATGGTGTTGGAGGGGGAAACCCCGAAACACACCCCAAACGGCCGCATGAGCGTCACCAACACCTCGCACGGGACCAATATAACTCGTAAGAACTGACCGCGTAGTCACGAGACCCCCGGTTTGAGAGCACATAGATAATTTTAAGTAATCTAACCTTAGGCTTAAAAACATGGCATTAGAGGGTGAAATTATGAAACACCCCCCCCCCAAACGGCCCCGTAAGCAGCGACATCACCTCGCACGGGACAAATAAAACATAAAGGAACAGACCGCGTGGTCACGGGACCCATGGTTTGAGAACACGATGATAATATGATAATACCTACACATAGTCTTGAAAACATGGCGTTGGAGGGACAAACCCCAAAACACCCCCCAAATGACCCCGTGAGCGGTACCAACACCTCTCACTAGACCAATGTAACTCGTAAGAATTGACCGCGTGGCTACGAGACCCCTGATATGAAAGCAAGGCAATAATTTGAGAATATCTGCACTTAGGCTTGAAACACATGGTGTTGGGGGGAGAAACCCTAAAACACACCCAAACAGCGCCATGAGTGGCACCAACACCTCGCATGGGACCAATCTAACTTGTAGGAACTAATCGTGTGGTCGCAGGACCCCCGGTTTGAGAGCACGGTGATAATTTGAGAAAATCTGCACTTAGGCTTGAAAACATGGCGTTGGAGGGAGAAACACCGAAACAAATCTGTTAGTTGCACCAATAACTCACACGGGATCAATGTAACTCTTAAGAACTAACTGCTTGGTCACGGGATCCATAGTTTGAGAACACGATGATAATTTGAGAATATTTACACTTAGTCTTGAAAAAATGGCGTTGGAGGGCGAAACCCCGAAACACCCCACAAATGGCCCCGTGAGCATCACCAACACCTCGAACAGAAATAATGTAACTCGTAGGAACTAATCACGTGGTCAAGAGACCCTCGGTTTGAGAGTACGACGATAATTTGAGAATATCTGCACTTAGGCTTGAAAACATGGCAATGGAGGGAGAAACCCTACAACACCCCCCAAATGGACCCGTGAGCGTCACCAACACCTCGCACGGGACTAATGTAACTCATAGGACTGATCGCGTGGTCACAGTACGCACAGTTTGAGAGCGCGACGATAATTTAAGAATATCTCCACTGTAGCTTGAAAACATGTCGTTGGAGGGCAAAACCCCAAAACACCCCACAAATAGCCTTGTGAGCGGCACCAACACCACGCATGGGACCAATGTAACTTGGTACTGACCGTGTTGTCACGGGACTCATGGTTTGGAAGTACGATGACAATTTTAGAATATTTACACTTAGGCTAGAAACTCACGGTTTGGAAGTACGATGACAATTTTAGGTACTGACTGTGTTGTCACAAGACGCACGATTTGGAGGGAGAAATGCCGAAATAACCACCAAATGGCCCCGTGAGTGGTACAAACACATCACATGGGACTATTATAACTCGTAAGAACTAGCAGCATGGTCACGACACCCACGGTTTGAGAGCACGATGATAATTTAAGAATATCCGCACTTAGGCTTGAAAACATAACGTTGGGGGAGAAACCCCAAAACACCCCCAAACGGCCCCGTAAGCGGCACCAACACCTCGTACGGGACCAATGTAACTCGTAGAAACTGGTCGCATGGTCACGGGACCCTCGATTTGAGAGCACGATGATATTTTGAGAATATCTACACTTAGGCTTGCAAGCATGGCATTGGAAGGAGAAGCCCCAAAGTACACCCTAAATGGCCTCAAGAGCGACACCAACACCTCGCACGAGACCAAGGTAACTCTTAGGAACTGACCGCTTGGTCTCGAGATCCACAGTTTGAAAGCACGATGATAATTTGAGAAGATCTGCACTTTGGCTTCAAAAGATGGCGTTGGAGGGCGAAACCTCGAAACACCCCACAAATGGCCCCGTGAGCAACACCAACACCTCACACGACACCAATGTAACTCGTAGGAACTGACCGCGTGGTCACGAACCCCCGGTTTGAGAGCATGATGATAATTTGAGAATTTCTCCACTTAGAGTTGAAAACGTGGCGGGTGAGGGCGAAACCCAGAAACACCCCACAAACGACCCCATGAGCGGTACCAACATCTCACACGGGACCAATGTAACTCGTAGGAACTGATCGCGTGGTCACATGATTCACAGTTTGAAAGTACGATAATAATTTTAGAATATTTGCACATAGGATTGAAACACATGGCGTTGGAGGGCGAAACCCAGAAACACCCACTAACGGCCCAGTGAGTGGTGCAAACAAATCGCACGGGACTAACATAACTTGTATCAACTAGCAGCGTGGTCACCGGACCCGCGATTTGAGAGAACGATAATAATTTGAGAATATATATACTTAGGCTTGAAAACATGGCGTTGGGGGGTGAAACCCCGAAACACACCCCAAACGGCCCCTTGAGCGGCACCAACACCTCGTACGGGACCAATGTAACTCGTAGGAACCGATCGCGTGGTCACGAGACCCCCGATTTGAGAGCATAACAATAATTTGAGAATATTTGAACTTAGGCTTGAAAATATGGCATTGGAGGGAGAAACCCCGAAACACCCCACCAAACGGCCCCGTGAGCATCACAAACACCTCGCATAGGACCAATGTAACTCATAGGACTGACCGCGTGGTCACATGATGCACGGATTGAGAGCATGTCGATAATTTAAGAATATTGCCACTGTAGCTTGAAAACATGTCATTAGAGGGCGAAACCCCAAAACACCCCACAAACCGCCTTGTGAGCTGCACCAACACCTCTCTCGGGACCAATCTAACTCCTTGGAACTGATCGTGTTATCACGGGACTCACGGTTTGGATGTACGATGATAGTTTTAGAATATTTGCACTTAGGCTTAAAAACATGGCGTTGGAGGGAGAAACCCCGAAAAACCCGCCAAATGGCCCCGTGAGTGGAGCAAACACATCGCACAGGACTATTGTAACACATAGGAACAAGCAGTGTGGTCATGGGACCACAATTTGAGATCACGACGATAATTTGAGAATATCTGCACTTAGGCTTGAAAACATAGCATTAGGTGGCGAAACCCCGAAACACCCCCAAATGGCCCCGTGAGCGGAACCAACACCTCGCACGGGACCAATGAAACACATAAGAACGGACCGCTGGGTCACGGGATACCCAGTTTAAGAGCACGGTGATAATTTGAGAATATTGACATTAAGGCTTGAAAATAAGGCATAGGAGGGCGAAACCCCGAAACACACCCCCAAACGGCCCCAAGAGCGGCACCAACACCTCGCACAAGACTAATGCAACTCTCAAGAACTGACAACTGTGTCACGGGATCCACAGTTTGAGAGCACGATGATAATTTGAGAATATCTACACTTAGGATTGAAAACAGGGCATTGGAGGGGGAAACCCCAAAACACCCCACAAGTGGTCCCGTGAGCATCACCAACACCTCGCACGACACCAATGTAACTCGTAGGAACTTACCGCGTGGTCACGAGACCCACGGTTTGAGAGCACGATAATAATTTGAAATATCTGCACTTAGGCTTGAAAACATGGTGTTGGAGGGAAAAACCTCAAAACACCCCCCAAATGACCCCGTAAGTGTCACCAGAACCTCGCACAGGACCAATGTAACTCGTAGGAACTGATCGCGTGGTCACATGACACACCATTTTAGAGCATGACGATAATGTAAGAATATCGCCGCTGTAGCTAAAAAATATGTCATTGGAGGGCGAAACCCCAAAACACGCCAGAAATCACCCCGTGAGCGACAACAACACCTCGCACGGGACCTATGTAACTCGTAGGAACTGACCGCATGGTCACGGGACTCATGGTTTGAAAGTACAATGATAATTTTAGAATATTTTCACATAGGCTTGAAAACATGACGTTGGAGGGCAAAATCCCGAAACACCCACCAACGGCCTCGTGAGTGGCACCAACAAGTCGCACGGGACTAATGTAAGTTATAGGAACTAACAGCGTGGTCACGGGACCAACGGTTTGAGAGCACGACATTAATTTGAGAATATCTGCACTTAGGCTTAAAAATATGGCGTTCTGGGGTGAAACCATAAAACACCCCCCAAACGGCCCCTTGAGCGGCACCAACGCCTCGTACAGGATCAACGTAACTCGTATGAACTGACCACATGGTCATGGGACCCCCGATGTGAGAGCATGATGATGATTTGAGAATATCTGCATTTAGGCTTAAAAATATGGCGTTGGAGGGTGAAACCTCGAAACACCCACGGAATGGCCTCGTGAGCATCACCAACACCTCGTACGGGACTAATGTAACTCGTAGCAGCTGACCGCATGATTGCGTACCCCCAATTTGAGAGCATGCCGATAATTTAAGAATATCTGCACCGGGGCTTGAAAACATGGCATTGGAGGGCAAAACCTCGAAACACCCCCCAAACGGCTCTGTGAGCGTCACCAACACCTCACACAGGACTAATATAACTCGTAGAAAATTATCGCATTGTCATGGGACCCCCAGTTTGAGAGCATTGTCATAGGACCCCCATTTTGAGAGCATGGCGACAATTTGAGAATATCTGCATTTGGGCTTGAATATAAGGCGTTGGAGGGCGTAACCCCAAAACACCCTCCAAACGGCCCCGTGAGCCTCACCAACACGTTGCACGGGACAATATAACTCGTAGGAACTAACGACATGTCCATATGACCCATGGTTTTAGAGCATGACGATAATTTGAGAATATCTACACTTAGGCTTGAAAACATAGTGTTTGAGGGAGAAACCCCAAAACACCCACCAAACGGCCCCGTGAGCGGCGTCAACACCTTGTACGAGACCAATGTAACTTATAGGAACTCATCGCGTGGTCACGGGATCCCCGGTTTGAGATCACAAAGATAATTTAAGAATATCTTCACTTAAGCTTGAAAACATGCCGTTGGAGGATGAAACCTCGAAACACCCCCAAATGGCCTCGTGAGCATCACCAACACCTCGCACGGGACCAATGTAACTCGTAGGAACTGACCGCGTGTCCACATAACCAATGGTTTTAGAGCAAAATAATAATTTGATAATACCTATACTTAGGCTTAAAAATATGGCATTGGAGGGCGAAACCTGGAAACACCCCCAAAACGACCCCATGAGCGGTACCAGCACCTCGTACGAGACCAATGTAACTCGTAAGAACTCACCACGTGGTCACGGGACCCCCGATTTGAGATCATGATGATAATTTGAGAATATCTGCACTTAAGCTTGAAAATATGGCATTAGAGGGCGAAACCTTGAAACACACCCCAAACGGCTCGTGAGAAGCGCCAACACCTTGCACGGGACCAATGTAACTCTTAGGAACTGATCGCTTGGTCACGGGACCCACAGTTTGAGAGCATGACGATAATTTGAGAATATCTACACTTAGGCTTGAAAATATGGCATTAGAGGGAGAAATACTGAAACACCCCCCCCCAAATGGCCCCGTGAGCATCACCAACACCTCGCACGAGACCAACGTAACTTGTAGAAACTGATCGCATGCTCACGGGACCCTTTGTTTGAGATCACGATGATAATTTAAGAATATTTTCACTTTAGCTTGAAAATATGGCGTTGGAGGGAGAAACTCCCAAACCCCCTAAACGGCCCCGTGAGAGTCACTAACACCTCGCACGGGACCAATATAACTCATAGAAAGTGATCGCATGGTCATGGGACGCACGGTTTGAGAGCACGACGATAATTTGAGAATATATATACTAAGGCTTGCAAACATGGCGTTAGAGGGCGAAACCTCGAAACACCCACCAAACGGCGCAGTGAACGACCCTAACACCTTATACGAGATCAACGTAACTCGTTGGAATGGACCATGGGGTCACGGGACCCACGATTTGAGAGCGCGGTGATAGTTTGAGAATATCTACACTTAGGCTTGAAAATATTATGTTGGAGGGAAAAACCCCGAAATAAATCCCAAACGGCCCCCTGAGCATCACCAACACCTCACACGGGACCAATGTAGACCGTAGGAATTGACTACATGGTCACGTGACCCCCGGTTTGGGAGCATGACGATAATTTGAAAATATCTACAATTAGGCTTAAAAACATGGCATTGGAGGGTGAATCCCCGAAACACTCCCCAAACGACCCCATGAGCATCACCAACACCTCGCACGGGACCAACGGCCTTATACACCCACAATAATTTTAGAATATCTAAACTTAGGCTTTAAAACATAGCATCGGAGGGTAAAACCCCAAAACACCCCCCAAACGGCCCCATGAGCGATGTCAATACCTCACACGGGACTAATGTAACTCGTAGGAACTGTTCGCATGGTCACAGGACCCGCAGTTTGAGAGCATGACGATAATTCAACAATATATGCACTTCATCTTGAAAATATGGTGATAGAGGGTGAAACTCCAAAACACCCCCCAAATGGCCCCATGAGTGGTACCAATACCTCTCACGGGACCAATGTTACTCGTAAGAACTGACCGCGTGATCACGAAACCCCCAGTTTGAGAGCACGATGATAATTTGAGAATATATGTACTTAGGCTTGAAAATATGGTGTTGAAGGGTGAAACCCCGAAACACCCACAAAATGACCCCGTGAGTGGCACTAACAGCTCGCACGGGACCAATGTAACTCGTGAGAACTGACCGCATGGTAAATGGACCCACGGTTTGAGAGCACAAAAATAATTTTAAAATATATGCACTTAGGCTTGAAACACAAGGCGTTGGAGGGTGAAATCCCGAAACACCCCACAAACGGCCCCTGAATGGCACCAACACCTCGCACAGGACCAATGTAACTCGTTGGAACTTATCGCGTAGTCACGAGATCCACAGTTTAAGATCACGATGATAATATTAGAATATTTGCACTTAGGCTTGTAAATGTGGCATTGGAGTGCAAAACACCCCCTAAACGGCCCCGAAAGTGGCTCCAACACCTCGCACGGGACCTATGTAACTCGTAAGAACTGGTCGCGTGGTCAGGGGACCCATGGTTTAGGAGCATGACGATAATTCAAGAATATTTTCACTTCATCTTGAAAACATGGCGTTGGAGGGAGAAACCACGAAACACCCCCCAAACAGCCCCGTGAGTGGCACCAACACCTCGCACGAGACCATCGTAACTCGTAGGAACTGACCGCATGGTCAAAGAACCCATAATTTGAGAGCACGATGATAATTTGAGAATATCTAAACTTTGTCTAAAAAACATGGCATTGGAGGGCAAAACCCTGAAACAACCCCCAACCGTGAGCATCACCAACACCTCGCACGGGACCAATGTAACTCATAGGAACTGACCGCGTGGTCAAAGGACCCCTGATTTAAGCGCATGTTGATAATTTGAGAATATCTAAACTTTGGTTTGAAAATATGGAGTTGGAGGGCGAAACCCCGAAACACCCCCAAAACGGCCCTGTGAGCATCACGAAGACCTCGCATGGGACACATGTAACTCGTAGGAACTGACTGCGTGTCTACGGGACCCATGGTTTGAGAGCATGATGATAATTTGAGAATATCTAGACTTAGGCATGAAAACATGGTGTTGGAGGCTAAAACCCCGAAACACCCCCGTGAGCAACGCCAATACCTAGCACGAGACTATTGTAACTCGTAGGAACTGACCACGTGGTCACAGGCCCCTCGATTTGAGAGCATGATGATAATTTGATAATATCTTCACTTAGGTTTAGAAATATGGCGTTGGAGGGAGAAACCCCAAAACACACCCTAATCGACCCTGTGAGCGGCGCTAATACCTCGCACGGGACCAATGTAACTGTTAGGAACTGACCGTTTGGTCACGGGATCCACGATTTGAAAGCACGATGATAATTTTAGAATATCTGCACTTAGGCTTGAAAACATAATGTTTGAGGGCAAAACCCTGACCCCCCCAACCGACCCCGTGAGCTGCGCTAATACCTCCCACGGGACCAATGTAACTCGCTGGAAGTGATTTCATGGTCACGGGACCCACGATTTGAGAGCACGATGATAATTCGATAATATTTGCACTTCGTCCTGAAAACATGGCATTGGGGGAAAAAACCCTGAAAAACCCCTCAAACGATGCCATGGGCGGCCCCAACAGCTTGTACGGGACCAATGTAACTCGTAGAAACTAATCATGTAGTCACGGGACCCACGATTTGAGTGCATGATGATAATTTGAGAATATCAACACTTAGGTTTAAAAATATAGCATTGGAGGGCGAAACCCCAAAACATCCCCCAAACGGCCTCGTGAGCGGTGCTAACACCTCGCACGGGACCAATGTAACTCTAAGGAACAAACCGCGTGGTCACGGGACCCACGATTTTACAGCATGACGATAATGTGAGAATATCTACACTTAGGCTTGAAAACATGGTGTTGGAGGGAGAAATCCTGGAACAACCTCCAAACGGCCTCGTGAGCGTCACTAACAACTCGCATGGGACCAATGTAAGTCGTAGGAACTAACCGCGTTCCCACGGGACCCACAAATTTAGAGCACGATGGTAATTTGAGAATATCTACACTTAGGCTTGAAAACATGGCGTTAGAGGGCAAAACCTCGAAAAAACCCCGAACAACCTTGTGAGCACCACCAACACCTCGCAGGGGACCAATATTACTCGTAGGAACTGATATGTGGTCACGGGACCCCCGATTTGGGAGAATGACAATAATTTGAGAATATATGCAATTAGGCTTGAAAACATGGCATTAGAGGGCGAAGCCCAAAAATGATCCCCAAACGGCCTTGTGAGCGTCACCAACACCTTGCACGGGACCAATGTAACTCGTAGGAACTGGCCACGTAGTTATGGGACCCACGGTTTGAGAGCACAATAATAATTTAGAATATTTTCACTTTGGCTTGAAAACTTGGCGTTGGAGGGCGAAACCCCGAAACACCCCCTAAAAGGACCTGTGAGCGGAGCCAACACCTCTCCTGGGACAAATGTAACTCATAAGAACTGAACGCGTGGTCACAGGACCCAAAGTTTAGGAGCTCAGTGATAATTTGAGAATATTTGCACTTAGGATTAAAAACATGGAATTGGAGGGCCAAACCCTGAAACACCCCCAAATGGCCCCGTGAGCGATGCCAACACCTCGCACGGGACCAATGTAAGTCGTAGGAATTAATCGCGTGGTTACGAGACCCCCAGTTTGAGAACACGACGATAATTTGAGAATATGGTCACTTAGGCTTAAAAACATGGCATTGGAGGGCGAAACACCAAAATACTCCCCAAATAGCCTCGTTAGTGGCACAACCACCTCTCACGGGACCAATGTAACTCATAGGAACGAACCGCATGGTCACGGGACCCATGGTGTGAGAGAATGATGATAGTTTCAGAATATCTAAACTTAGGCTTGAAAACATGACGTTGGAGGGCAAAATCTCGAAACACTCCATAAACGGCCCCGCGAACAGCACCAATCCTCGCATGGGACCAATATAACACGTTGGAACTAATCGTGTGGTCACGGGACCCACGGTTTGAAAGCATGATAATAATTTTAGAATATTTTCACTTAGGCTTGAAAACGTGGCGGTGGAGGGAGAAACCCAGAAACACCTCACAAACAACCGCATGAGCGGTGCCCACACCTCGCACAAGACCAATGTAACTTATAGGAACTGGCCATGTGGTCATGGGACCCACGGTTTGAGAGCATGATGACAATTTGAGAATATTTGTACTTCGTCTTGAAACACATGGCGTTAGAGGGAGAAACCTCGAAACACCCCCCCAAATGGCCCCGCGAGCGGCTCCAACACCTTGCACAAGACCAATGTAACTCGTACAGACTAGTCACATGGTCACGGGACCCACAATTTGGGTTCACAAAGATAATTTAAGAATATCTGCACTTAAGCTTAAAAACATGGCGTTGGAGGGAGAAACCCCGAAACACCGCCAAATGGCCCTGGGAGCGATGCCAACACCTCACACGGGAATAATGTAACTCGTAGGAACTGATCGCGTGGTCACGATACCTCCGATTTGAGAGCACGATGATAATTTCTGAATGTCTGCACTTAGGCTTGAAAACATGGCGTTGGAGGGTGAAACCCCGAAACATTCCCCTAATGGCCTCGTGAGCGGCACCAACACCTCACACGGGACCAATATAGCTCGTAGGAAATGAATGCGTGGTCACGGGACCCATGTTTTGAGATCACTAATATAACTCGTAGGAACAAACCGTATGGTGATAGGACCCACGATTTGAGAGCAGGATGATAATTTGAGAATATCTACACTTAACCTTGAGAACACGGCGTTGAAGGGAAAAACCCTGAAGCACATCACAAACGGCCCCATGAGCCTCACCAACACCTCGCACAGGACCAATGTAACTCGTAAGAATTGTTTGCATGTCCACAGGACCCACGTTTGAGAGCACGATAATAATTCGAGAATATTAGCACTTTAGCTTGAAAACTTGTCGTTCGAGGGCGAAATCCTGAAACACCCCCTAAACGGCCCCATGAGTGGCACTAACACCTCTCACGGGACCATCGTAACTTATAAAAACTGACCGCATGGTCATAGGGCCCACGGTTTAAGAGCACGCTAATAATTTGAGAATATCTTCACTTAGGCTTGAAAACATAGCGTTGGAGGGCGAAACCTTGAAACACCCCCCAAAAGGCCTCATGAGCGGTGCCAACACCTCGTATGGGACCAATGTAATTTGAAGGAACTCACTGCATGGTGATAGGACCCATGATTTGAGAGCATGATGATAATTTGGGAATATCTTCACTTAAGCTTGAAAACATATTGTTGGAGGGAGAAACCCCCAAATAACCCCCAAAGGGTCCTGTGATCGTCACCACCACCTCGCGCGGGACCAATGTAACTCGTAGGAACTGACTGTGGGGTCGCATTTCCACTAGTTAGAGAGCACAACAATAATGTGAGAATATCTACACTTAGGCTTGAAAATATGGCGCTGGAGGGCGAAATCCACCCCCCCCAAACGACCCCGTGAGCGACGCCAACAGCTCGAACGGGACCAATGTAACTCATAGGAACTGACCGCGTAGTCATGGGACCCCTGATTTAAGAGCATGATGATAATTTAAGAATATCTACACTTATGCTTGAAAATATTGCGTTGGAGGGCGAAACCCCAAAACACCCCCCAAACGGCCCCGTGAGCGTCACCAAGACCTCGCACGGGACCAATGTACCTCGTAGGAACTGATCGCGTGTCCACGGGACCTATGGTTTGAGGGCACGATGATAATTTCAGAATATCTAGACTTAGGCTTGAAAACATGGCGTTAGAGGGCGAAACCCTAATATTATTCTTAGAAGAGTAGCATTCAAGGAGTTTGAGGCAGTCCCATCCTCCATCCGCCAAAGGATAAAATTCCAGACTCCTTATGGGGTAGATGAACTTTAAGGGGACCAAGTCGAAGCTTGGGAGTGTTACCTTAGTTTAGTCGAACAGAAAGAGGCTTACAAGAAGCTGACCACTTCCTATAATATAAATACTCTCGACCCAAGGGACGAGAAGAAATTGGTGAAAGGCTAACCCACTGAGCAAGTAGAATCCATCGTCCTCAATGAGGACGAGCTGAAAAAACTCGTCCAAATCTGGAAAGCCTTTAAGAAGTGAAAGAAGAGTTGGTAAAACTACTGAGGAGGAGACAGATCATCTTTGTATGGAGTCATGAGGACATGCCGGGAATAGACCCAAAGGTTATCTGTCACTGACTGTATATTAATGAGAAGATGAAGCGTGTGAAGCATAGAAGAAGAACTTATGCAAGAGAAAATATGAGGCTATTCAAGAAGAGGTTTAAAAGCTACAGTCAACCAAGTTCATTCGGGAGGTACAATACCCAAAATGGTTGTCTAATGTCGTAATCATCCCAAAGGCTAATAAAAAGTGGAGAATATGTGTGTATTTTACTATTTAAACAAAATCTTGTCCTAAAGACAGCTTTCCTTTGCCTTGTATAGAATAAATGATAGATGCCACAGCCGGGCATGAGTTGATGAGCTTTATGGATGCCTACTCAGGGTACAAGTAGATATTTATGGATGAGGTCGATGCTGATAAAACTTTCTTTATCATAGATAAAGGAATTTACTACTACAAGGTCATGCCATTCGGCCTTAAAAATACATGGGAAACTTATTAGAGGTTGGTCAAGAAGATATTCGAAGACTAAATTGGGAAGAATATAGAGGGTTATGTCGATGGCATGATAACTATGACCCTCAGGGTTGAGGATCATGTGGATGACCTAGAAAGAACATTTGACACCATAGACCTTATAAGATGAAGTTGAATATTACGAAATATGTGTTCCACATCGATGCTGGCAATTTCCTCGACTTTATTGTCAATCGTAGGGAAATTGAGTCCAACCCAACAAAAATCAAAGAACTGATTAATATGCAGACACCTATAACTATAAAAGATGTGTAGAGGCTGATCGAAAAAGTGGCGGCTCTCTATCATTTCGTCTCTAGAGCTATAGATAAGTGTCTGCCAGTTTTTAAGATCTTAAGAAAAATGTTTTTTTGGGATGAAGAATGTGAAAAGGCTTTTCAATACCTGAAAGCTTATTTGGGATCCCCAATGCTGTTGTCTCCACCGATTCATGGGGATAAATTATTTTTATACTTAGCTGTATCAGATTCGACCATTAGTGCAACTATTGTATGTAAGGATGAAGGTGTCCAGAAGTCAGTGTATTTCAATAGCAAGGCCTTGCAGAGGGCCGAGTTGAAGTATCCTAGAATGGATAAGTTGGCATATGTATTAATACATGCTCCAAGGAAGATGAAGTCATACTTTCAAGCTCATACGATGGTGGTGCTCATCGATACTCCCTTGAGGCAGGTCATCTATAAACCTAAGATATTAGGTAGGTTGATGGCTTGGTCAATCGAGTTAGGTAAGTTCAACATCATCTATCAACCTAGGATTGTAATTAAAGGGAAAGCCCTAACATATTTTATAGCAAAATTCACTTGGGCCGAGACCGGCGATGATGGCATTGAAGAAGTGGTGGCACCAATAGTTGTGTCAAAAGAAGTCTTGGAAAGACTAGTAGTGTCCAAGACCGATATCACAGATTAACAAAGCCTTGCAACGATCGATACTTCAGAGAAAGATTTTTTATTTCAAAATGGGATATTGGATGAAATGACTCTCTTAGAGGAGGGTTCTACATGGATCCTATTTATTGATGGCTCATCTTGTGAAAGTGGTAGTGGCATTGGTTGATACTCTTGACTCTAGATGGTATTGATATTCAATATGCTTTGAGATTTATCTTCAAGGCATCCAAAAACGAGTTGGAGTACACCTATTGGAAGGCCTCTTCTGAGCTAGAGTATTGAATATCGACCAAATGATAGTTCATAGTGACTCACATCTGGTCGTGAATAAGATCTTGGGGGTATATGAGGTCAAAGATGAGAAGATGGCCAAATATTTTGCTACGGTCAAGAAGTTTTTGAATTTTTTTGGAGAGATGAAACTCAGAAGGATTCCTCTGCTGGACAATAGCCAAGTTGATGCTTTGGTGAGGTTAGCGTTGGTAACAAGAATAGAAATCAAACGCACAGTTTTGGTGTAGTAAGCCGATAAGAGAGGAGGACAACAGCGGAGTCAAATTTTGCTTGAATTTAAATTTGGGTGAGTCTTGGATGGATCCACTAGTCAAGTACATCCGGGATTATGAACTCCCGAAGTCTATGGATGAGAGGAGAAAACTTAGATATAAAGCAGCCAAATTAGTTATCATTAGAGACGTACTTTGTAAAAGAGGATTCTTACTGCCCCTGCCCAGATGTGCCCACCCCTCTAAGGTCGACTATGTCCTATAGGATGTTCATGAGGAGTCATGTGCATGTTATATCGATGGACGGTCTCTAGCTAAGAGGATTGTTACTCAAGGCTATTGGTCGACGATACTTATAAAAGCGGCAACCGAGTATGTGAAGAAATGCGAAAGTGTCAACGATTCTCAAGTATCCCCCACCAACCTCACCATCCACTCTCGTCCATTATAGCGTTGTGGCCGTTCGCAGTATGGGGAATTGACCTTGTTAGTTCACTTCCAAAGGCAGCCCGTGGGTATTAGAATATGAATGTGGCAATTAATTACTTTTCCAAATGGGTACAAGATAAGGCTATGATCTCCATTACCGAAGTTAAAACTTTTAAGTTCATTTGGAAAAACACTATCTGTAGATATGATGTGCCTCACATGCTCATAGCAGAAACTGGTAAACAATTTAAAAATAACTCTTCGTTATTAATAATTGACTGTATGGTTTGGTTAATCTACATCTCGGGTGATACGAAAGTGTATAAGAAGTCTCGTCACCTTATATGCTCTCAAGAACATTGAGAAGGGGAAACTGTAACAACATCACTATGCGGTTAATTAAGGGTCAAAACTCTCTCGACGAGACTAGAGTGTATGAAGAGACGATACTCATCCATACACCCTCAAAAATGACGAGAGGGGAATTGTATACATCATTAGTTTGGTGACAAAAATTGCAAATCATTTTATTATGGTTAATTAAACATCACTATGGGTGAATTAAGAGTCAAAACTCTCTCGGTGAGACGAGAGTGTTTGAAAAGACGAGACTTGTCCATACACTCTCAAAAACAACAAGAGGGGACTTGTATTATAACATCATTAGTTTGGTGACAAAAATTAAAAATCATTTTATTATGGTTACTTAAACATCACAATGTTGTAAATTAAGAGTCAAATCTCTCTCGGTAATACGAGAGTGTATGAAGAGACGAGACTCGTCCATACACCCTAAAAACGACGGGAAGGGACTTGTATGATAACATTATTAGTTTGGAGACAAAAATTGAAAATCATTTTATTATGGTTACTTAAACATCACAATGCGGTGAATTAAGAGTCAAAATTAGGCATCGAACTATTACAGACACATCAACAAAAATTATGCATAAAACTTCAGTCAAAGACAAAAAGGCAAAAAGGTGTGGACACTGCACTTTGCAAAAACTAATAGAAATGATCTCAGAAAAAGTAATAAAATTACATTTCACGTATAACATCAACAGTTAAAGAGTACAGGCAGATTAAAATGTTCAATAAATGAGAGTATAAATCATAAAATTACTTGTACAAGCAGAGTGTAATGTTCAAAGTATTACAAGTAGAATGGGCATGGGGCCACAGGAGATCGCCCAACAAAAAATGTATCAAATATGCATAAAAGAAGATCCTAAGGTTGCAGATCAACCTGCTTTGAGACGACCTTGTCAGTCACAGGCTGAGTTTCAGCTTCATCGTCATTAGGGGCACCTTCAATTTTTTTAACCCCTCCCTGCTCTGTTGCCCCGACCTTCATCTATTTTGGAACAACAGTTGTAGCTTCTAGCTAGGCCAGGGCAGTGACGACCAAGGGGTCAGAGAGGTCAAAATCTTTAAAATCCTTCTGTGACAGGCCGCCAACCTCAGGAAGTTTTAATACGGCCCAACGACCAGTCGTCCTTACCCACCTCTTAAGATATTGGAAGGCGTATGCAATGAATTCATTAGAAGCCTTGAAAAATTCAAAGGCCTTCTCCTTTGTCTCATCCTCAGCCTTCTTGATGGTAGACTCAAGGTAGCCCTAGTGCTTATTAGTCAAGGCCTTAAGTGCAACATCATGTTCCTTCTTCATCTTGGCCAAAGCATCAAAGTGTTTCTTTTGAACTGCTGCCACTACTTTCTGATGGTTGGCTCCTTGGCAATCAGTTCTTTCTTTAACTCCTTCTAGGCTTTCAGAGCGCCCTGGGCTTACGAGATTTAAGGGAGTTTCTCTTGAATCCACTCACTACCCACATAAATGTCATGATAGACTGTAACAAATTCAAATATATCATTACAAGATGAGAAAAAAAATCAAAAAATAAGTAAGAGGATAAGATAGCTACCTGAGTGACCTTATGAAGGCCAAAGTCCCAAAGATGAGAGACGTCTATGGCCTCCAGAAAATGCCTAGCAGTCTCAGGCATTATGGATATCATCGTAGACTTTCTCCATTCATGGATCACCGATGAGTGAATCCGAGCTGATGAACAGTTGAGAAAGCCAAGCAGCCAAAACCGCATTTGATGAGATGGGGATCGATTGGTTCGATCCTCCCGTGGATGAGACGTCTTTTTATTTTCTCTTCTATGGGGACAGGAGCATCATAGTTGACCTCCCTCCTCTTTTTTGTTGCCACGGCATTGTCGGGCCGCTGGTGGTTGATTTCTTTAGTTTGGGTAGGTGGTGGTGGTGGCTTTTTACCGAATTTGTTGAGCATGTTTGAGATGTTCGGTGCTGCCATTTTCCAAATAGCCTCAAGGCTGTTTGCTGGACGACCTGTAAAAGGAAGACGAGGTTATTATCGAAAGTAACAATAAAAGATGACAATATAGTTGCAAAGAAAAATAATTTAATAGACATTTACACAACTCAATTAGGGGGGCGAACCCCAAACCCGTATCTTTAAGGAAGTGGGGAGTCATCAGTTGTTTGAATTCCACTAGACTACCCTTATCCCTTTGACCCCTTATTTGATCCACTTTATCTCGATCATTAGTGATCAAGCCGGGATCAAGCTTGGCAATCTTGGAGGCTTTGGCCAATATTTGGGAGAACCTCGACTCAGAGGCACCACAAGTAACGTCGACATCGAATTCCCAATCACCCGACACATAGAAGTGTCGGGGCTTCCAGTGATGGCTTGATGTTTGGTTCACTGTTAGAACTTTTTTACCGAATTTTCTGGCTACTAAATGGTAATAGTTAGGTCGAGCCTTGGTGGATGAGGCGTTACAGCATGCTAAAAAAATGCTAACTAGAAGATTGGATTTATGGACCAACTTCCAAAGGGAGACGAGGTCGAGTAAAATCTTCCAGTAATTGGGTGAAAGTTACGATTGGGCGAGTCCCATACTGGCTAAGATCTTCCACATAGTAGGATGGATAGGAACCCTAAATCCGACCTTGAACATTTATTTATAGATAACTATTTCTCCCTCTCGACTGTGGAAAGCCCTCTCATCCTCATTTGAAACTCTCATGTTTATGGTTCACTTGATACCATATGGGTGCCTCCAGATTAAATGACCTATCTCTTTCATGGTGCTCCTAAAGGTCTGGGCCTAAGACGTATCAGGTGTTTCCTCATCCTCAGAGTTTATAATCTCAACAGTCAATACTCCACTTAGATACCTACTGGAAAACTCGACAATAGAAATGGCCGATAAAGGAACAACCACAGGTAGTGAGGGATATGCTACATCAACTTTTGACTCTTTCCCATTCAAGACCCCATGGATGAATGTATACCTATTACTAGATTAAGCTGCGTCCGAGTCTTTAAGAGGAGACGAAGGGACCCTCATGCCTCATTAAAGCTATCTGCACTATCAGAGTCCCTAGAGGCAGAGGGCCTACACTATTTGGAGGATGTCATTTGCTATGAATCCTGATACGAGGTTCTACATGTGCTATCACCGCTAACCTTAACTATAGGAGTAGGTATGAAAGCTAAAGGGATAGGATAAATAGGACGAGTAAGGTCGGTTTTGACTTTTCTTTTAGCATCGACCTCAGCCTTACCCTTTTATATCTCCCTAAATATAATGGCACTGAGATGGGGAAATTTATCAAGCATCTCGTATAAGTCTCTAAACATTCAAACACTTTTAAGTTTGACCTGGATTGAATTTTGGATCAAAATGAAAGGACATATCATTTTTATATGCAATTTAATAAGAACAGTAGTAAAGAAGTTTGCCGGAGAAATCAACTGACAAAAAAATATCAACTCAGCCCTAAAAATCCTCTAAATATGCTACCACCTCAAAACACCCACCAAACCTAAAAAACAAACCCTAGAACAACCTACAAAGGTTGCCGAAAAATAAAAATAAAAAACACCGGAAAACAAAACTTTGAAATGAAGCTATATAATGGCTAAAAGGAGAAATTAAAAGCGTGGGGATGATACCTAAAGAAGAAGAAATGCTTGAAGAGCTATGGAAAGACGAAAGGACGACTGGAAATGCAAATTTGAGAGGATAAAGGGCGAAAGCTTGAGTTGTGGAAGGAATGTCTAGAAGGCAGGGGAAATGATTTTGAAAAGAAAGAGAATATTGATTTTGGGGGTATTTAAATGTCACTAATCATTGTGCGTGATTTCCCAAGAGACCATCATTTAGGAACTTTACCCAAGACTAGTCTACAACCGCCCTACTTTAGCTAACATGCCAAGCCACACAATCGATGACAAGTGTCCAATCAAAGATACTTGAAAGACACTTCTTCCTAGGACACTGAGAAGACACTCAATCTTAGTCAAATAGATACACAGACTCTAAATAACTTCAGACACCAAGGGGTCTCATCCTCATAGGGGGCCGACTAATTATACCCCTCAGCCTTCCACTCATATTAAAGGCTAAGGGCTATGGGTGATTGATATACACAAGTGTGGTCTCATACCTAGATAGATTCAACCTGGTTCAACCGACACTACTCATCCACTGACATAATAAAGGCTTCCTTCGATGGTCTCGGTCTTGTGCCACCCTGGCCAGCCGAGACTACATGATTAGCCAACAAAGTTCACTCCCTATCTCTCTTGGAATCTGTCTCGGTCTTATGCCACCCTAGTAGTCCGAGACTTCACTTTGACTCATATTCTTAACTGTTTATAAGAAAGGTCCTCTATATAGATCTAGACCAGGCCGGGACCACCAAGGACGACGTCTACACCCCATGTGGAACGCAAGATTCAGGCATGGTAAGTCCATGTGGGTATGCAATTATAGTGAATCTTCTTAGCACATGACATAATATTTCATCATCATGATTAATCAAGGGCTAGACAGGTGTTGGACTCCTATTGGAATACTTACCTCACACATTCATGTTGCATGCTTGGGGGCACATTGTGCACCCCCAAAGCCTATATATACACTTCATATTCTTCATTATAATCAATCAATTATTAAGAACCCCATATAAACTCTCTCCAAATTACACACAGAGAGAAAACTTGAGAGTTGTAATTCTTAGGCCATTAGTGCCTCATTCATAGTGAAAACTTTAATATTCCTACACAGTGGAGTAGGATACCAAGATGAACCACTTATATCTTGTGTTATCTGTCTTCCTCTCATCTCCTTTTCTTGCATTTACTTTACTGCACCTTTATTTCCATTGTTGTTGATAGCTAGATTGAATTTTACAAATTAAAGTGTTGATATCTTTGGTATCATCAGTGGATTTCATCACTTGGGGTCTATATTTTATTTTAAAGTTTAAAGACAAGCATGCTAGATATATGTATATATGTATGATTTTACATGAATATCAATACCTATTATCACTACTTATGAAATATATGTTGAAGAAATGTGATAAAAATGAATGCAAGATAAAGATTAAAAGAAGCTTAAATTTTAGGATATTTAAGCTAATTACTCCTTGAACAAATTATGTGAAACTTATTGATTTCTTGATAAATATTATGTTGAAGATGTTGAAGAAATAATAAGATGCATATGTGGGTTTTATGGGCATAGAACCTCACATTCACAATAAAACCTTATGTAGTTGGAAGGATGGGTTCAATACGTTGAATGTATGTTAAATTAATCCTTGAAACATGAAAATATATTCTGAAAAATCCAAAATCCAAATCATGTATATAGCACAAACATATGTGAAGAAAGTCTATAAAGATTATGACATAAGGGACCAAATGTGAATGTCATGAGATATTTTGGGAAAAAATAATAAATAGTGTATTTTTAACACATACAAAGATAAGAAAACAAGGTAGAAAGTTTAAATTAAATAAGTTAAATTACAAGTCTTGAAATGACAAAAATCATGTTTTAGTATAAAAGTGTCATTTTAAGTAAAAGTTGGACTTGAGAGCAAATTCACTAAACTAAGAGGATTTTAGTGAAAGAGTTGACTTTAATGTGATAAAAACTCGTGTTTCACAAATTAAAGGTGAAAAAAAGTATTTTTTGCAAAATTAATAAAATGCACATTTACTAGTGTATGTGAATAGTGAAAAGTACACAAAAATGTAAGAAATGGGTATTTTAACTTAAATGATTAAGTTTCACAAAATATATTTATAAATTTGTTTTCAAAACATGAAATATTGAGTTTTAATGTGAAATGAAAAACAAACTTTTGATAAAGTGTGAAACTTGGGAATATATTGTGTCAGGACAAGATTCGCCCCGAGTATTTGGCCTCATCAGCCGGTAAAAAGGGAATAAAGGGAAATGGCTTAAAAGTTAATATAGAAGAAAGGAAAATTATTATAATGACATAACAAGTAAAAGACACTCGAAGGTATCCGATAAATTTAAGGAGGGCTCGAAATCCTATGGTGAGATTTAATGCTTACACCCAAGATAACTTATCATGAGCATATTTTGGCATAGTGGGAGTCAGTGAAAGGCTGTATAACACTCATGGATTGATACCCCGATTAATAAACTGAAAAGATGACTTTCAGCATGGCGCTGATTAATAAAGACAAGTTAATGTGACAACTTGTAAAAATGTGAAATTATGTTAAGGGTTCAATTAATGGGATATGTGTAGTATTAAAAGGATGATTAAGCATGAATGGCCTCATTTCCCGGGTTATGTGGTTACAACATCAATCGCATGATTATGATACAATTTGCATGAAAGCATTAAATTGAAGGATAATTTCATAATTGTTAAAATGCATTATATATATATATATATATATTAGTATTTCTCCTACTGGGTGCACACTTATACCCCGCCTTTAGGCAACCCTAACCCATAGGTACTTCAGGTAGAGGGAACGACAAGGATACTGAAAAAGAAAAGGAGTGTTGTTCACGCTAGTAGAGCTTTGATTGCTATTTGTTTTAATATGTAATCTATTTCAAACTATGGTTTTGTTATTTTGAACTATAATGAAAGAACTCTAAGTTTAGTTGTAATAATACAGGGCAAATACAAATTTTCCTTTAATGTCAATCATTCAATGGAACTACAAAACTATTTGATTTCAAATGTTCCTCTTTTTATGTAAGATGGATGTTATTTCATTAAATAAATTAAAAATATTTTGTAACACAAGTCAACAAGCAAGTGTTTATTTTAAAAGTTTTTTTTTTCTTAAATGAATTTAAAGTATCAAAAGGTTTTCCGCATTGACACCCGAAACGGGGCATCACAGATTCCCCATGATCCAAATACGTACGTATTGTCTATTTGCACCTGAAAGACAAATATACATAACACATTATATAGATGATACCGTATTAACACTCACGTATCATAATTCTCATTCAAATGTACAAAATTAAATATTCTTGTAATACATAGGTTAACCAACCTAAAACACCACATAGGGCCTCCTAAAGAAATCACTAAGTCCTTATAATATGAATACGTATGTAAATAACCTAACTAAACCAAGGACGAATAAAAATAAGAAAAAAAACAAATTAAGGCCCGACCCATGGTCCTAATGGAAACCCTGCGGGTGCGGTGAGGAGAGCCACTAGTGAAGCCTGTCTAGGAGCGATATTAGGTGGAAATCTCGTAAGCACGAACCTTGTATGATTCCGCCAATAGACATAGTTTTGTCTATTTGTCATCCCTAACCTCAACTTCAAACTTATAAGCCTTATGTCCTCCATTAATGGTTTCTAAGCCTTCGAAACGACACCCAAAAGAATTCCAGACCGTCTTTTAATGTTCCTAAATCAAAGTCTTACATTATATGGTCATAATCTAACAAGGAATATTCAATACAAGGTTTAAATCAACATTATTACCATGTTTATTTTATGGGTCATTTACAGTTTTGAGTTTCACCATTAACAAGTATTTTAGTCATCAACATAATTTATCAATACATTAATCATCTCCATAAATTACACTTAATGTTTTAATAGAGAATTCTAAACATTTTTCATTTTTCTCATCATCAAGTCCAATTAATATCATATTTATGTCAAATTTAACAAGTCTAAATATTAAATCTACATTGCCTAAGATAATTCATGATTAAGCATTAGATGAGATTCCTAACATGTGTTTAGTCCCAAATTTAATCTCAAAAGTATTTAAAAATAAATAAATTACAAGTTAAACTCGGATATAAATAGATATTTATTGTCTCTTAATGAAGGTTGAAGTATCTAGCCCAAATCTCCCTCTTGTAATCTCATAGTTCTTCCCATAAGCCTTCCTTTGCTCACTCAAATGTCTCATGATGCTAGGGATTATCTTTTAGGTTTAAGGCAATTGATTAATGCGGTTAATGACACTTTTATTCCCTTGATGCTGCAGGTCCAGAAAAGCCAAAATTTTGTACTCTCATATGAGCCCAAAATGCTGCCTAGACTGACCCAAAACTTTGCTCAATGGTATACGTACACCTGGAGTCCAATATTAAACATTCAAAATACCTATGTACCTCTTTAGAGTCCGGTCCAAATGGTAATACAATACCTCACAATATGAAATAAAAATACACGACAAAAATATTTTTTGAGTTAACCACACATGATTAATTCCACCGATTAATTAATTTATAACATGAAATCTACATATCACATAACCTGAAAATTTAAATGCCACCTAATGTTTATTTTTGTAACGATTCAAAACCATTGAAAACAATTTAAAGACGAATTTTAGTATAATGTAGAGAAGTGGTATGGGCACGCCAACAATATCTGAAATCAAATGTTCCCTATCATCGTTTTGACGCTTGACATGGAACCCATAAGAAGTTCTTACAAATCACCACGACGATGGAAATTGTATATATTTTTAAGTGTTCACTTAAATGGGAGAGGTTGTTTTTTGATAGGAAGTTGATGTATCGGTTGTAAAATTATTTTAACTAATGTGTTTAGCGGATGTGTTTTGATTCTCTTTGATTCATTAATGCTAAATATTTCTAGCGAGGCTACTCCGATTAATGATTTTTTTTGCATAAATCGCCATTTGTAACTGTTTAAAACCGTTACAATATGGACTCATATATATGTAATATTGTAACGGATATAAATAGTTGCAAATATAATATCTTGTTCATCATTGGTAACGGTTTTGAATAGTTACAAATATAATATTTTGTTCGTAATTTGTAATGGCGCAAAACCGTTACAAATCTAATATAAAGTTTATTTTTGTAACGGTTCGAAACCAATAAAATGGAGAAAAATAGTAATGGTCTATTACCGTTACAATTGGTTAGATAAGAGCACACATACACCTGATTATTAACTAAATGAATCGTTACAAATGTTATTTTGTAACGATTTTAGACAGTTACACATAAATTATAACCCCCATTTTAAAACACTTATACGATTTCATTTTTGGTGTAGTGAATAAATAATCTCGCACTGATACTAATCAAGGATGTAAATGTGTGTATAATAGAAATAAAATTAGAGGGAGTCAATAGGTTTTCAATCCATTTATCCAAATTTTAAAAATTACACATCAATTAAAAAACTAATCCTACGTCATTTCACTTTTAGCAATTAGATCTAGTTCAATTAACTTGAAAACAAACACAATGAGTCAATCAAAACATCGACCTTCACCTCATTTGCTACATTGGCAAGGAACAGGGTACCCAATCCCTTAATTCATTTAAATTTATATCCGCCAATGATAGATTCCCCACGATTCAAATATGTACATATTGTATGTTTGCATCCAACACACAGATTTACGTAACACGATATATAGCAAATATTGTATTAACACTCGTGTATCCCAATTCCCATTCCCATGTCCAAAATTAAATATTCCAGTAAAACATAGGTTCACCAACCTAAAACACCAAATAGGACCTACTAAAGAAATTCTTAAGTCCTTAAATATGAATACATAGGTAAATAAATTAACTAAACTAAGACCGAATGAAAAAAACAAAAACCCAACTTAAGCCCCAACTCGCGATCACAATGGAAAACCCGCAGACACGGTGAGGACAACAATGGGTGTAGTCTATCTAGGTGCAATCACGGGTGGAAACCTCATAGGCATAACCCTTGTATGATCCTCCCAAAAGATATAGTTTTGACTATATGTCATCCCTAACCTCAACTTCAAACTTACAAGCCTTAATTCTACCATTAATGATTTCCAAGCCCTTAAAAGAATACCTAAAACATCTCTAGATCATCTTTAAATTTTCTTAAATCAAACTCTTACATTATATGATAATAATATAACATGTATTTTTCATTATAATGTTTAAATCATCAGTATTACAATGTTTAGTTTATGGGTCAGTGACAGTTTCGAGTTTCACCGTTAACAAGTATTTTCATCATCAAAAATCCGTCTCAATACATGAATCATCTCCATAAATAAAAATATTTTTTTATTTCAAATTCAAAACATATTACATTGTTTTCATAATCAATTCCAATTAACACCATATTTATGACAAATTTAATAAGTGTAAACCTTAAATCAACATTGCCTAACATAATTCATGATTAAACATTAGATGAGAATCCTAACATGTGTTTAGTCCTAAATTAATTCTTACAAGCATTTAAAATATAAATAAATTACAAGCTAAACTCGGATATATCTATTTCCTTTTAATGAAGGTTGAAGGTTCTAGCCCGAATCTCCCTCTTTTGATCTCCTAGTTCTTTCCATAAGCCTTTATTTGCTCACTCAGATGTTTCATACTGCTAAGATTTATGTTTTAAGTTTAGGGTAACTGATTAATGAGGGTTAATGACACTTTTATACCCTTCATCCTACAGGTCCATAAAAGGCCTTATTTTGGACCCCCCCCCATATAAGCCCGAAATGCAACCTAAGCTGACCCAAAACTTAGTCCAATGGTATACCTACTCTTGGGGCCCAATCCAAAGAATTAAATCCCTAGTGTTCGGTCTAAATGGTCATACATCACAACCTGAAATAATTATACATGACTAAAATATTTTATGAGTTAACCACACATTATTAATGCCACCGATTAATTAATTTATAACATATAGTCTACATATCACATAACATGAAAATTTAAATGTCATGTAATGATTACTTTCATAATAGTTCAAAACCATTACAAACACATTAAAGACAGATTCCAGTCTAGTGTAGAGAAATGGAAGGAGGATGCCAACAATACCTGAAATCAAATGTTCCCCCTCATAATTTAGGTGCCTGACATGGAACCCATATGATGTTCTTATGAAGCACCACAATGATGGAAATTACATATATGTTTAAGTTTTCACTTAAATGGGAAAGATGGTCTTTTGATAACGAGTTGATGCATCGGTTGTAAACGTGGTCTATCTAATGTGTTTAGTAGATGTGTGTTCATTATCTTTGATTTATTGATGCTACATATTTGTGGCGAGGCTATTGTGATTAGTTCATTTTTTTTGGCATAAATCACTATTTATAATTGTTTAAAAATGTTAAAATATGGACTCATAATATGTGTAATACAATTTGTAATGGTATTAAACAGTTACAAATATAATATTATGTTCATCATTTGTAACGATTTTGAATGGTTGCAAATATAATATTATGATCGTAATTTGTAACGGTCCAACCATTATAAATCTAACATAAATTTATTTTTAAAACGGTTCAAAACCATTACAAATAGAGAAAAATAGTAATGGTCTATTACCGTTATAATTGGTTAGATAAGAGCACACATACACCAGATTTGTTAACCGAATGAACCATTATAGATGCCATTTTGTAATGGTTTTAGACTGTTACATTTAAATTATAACCCCCATTTCATAACAGTTTCGAACCATTATAAAGGACTTTATATATGTTTAAAGCACTTATAAAATTTCATTTTTGGTGCAGTGAAAAATAATCTCGCTCTGATACCAATTGACTATGTAAATATGTTTATACAAGAAACAAACCTAGAGAGAGTGAATAGGTTTTCAATCAATTTATCCCGATTTTAAAAAGTACACATTAAGAAATAAACTAAATCTACGTCATTTCACTTTTAGAAATTTCATCTAGTTAAATTAACATGCAAACAAACATAATCAATCAATCAAAGCATCAACATCCTACCCATCTGCTACATCATCTAGGAGCATAGTACTCGATCCCACAATCCATTTAAATCCATAACCCACACAGATAGATCCCCACGATCCAAATAAGTAAATATTTTATGTTTTCATCCAACACACAAATATACATAACACAATATATATAACGGATATCGTATTAACACTCGTGTGTCCCAGCTCCCATTCAAATGTCCAACATCAAATATTCTAGTAATACATTGGTTCAACAACTTAAAACACCAAATAGGACCTCATAATGAAATCCCCAAGTCCTTAAAACATGAGTTTGTAGGTAAATAACCTAACCCCACCAAGACCGAATAAAAAGAAGCCTAACTTAAGGTCCAACCCATGATCCGAATAGAAAATCCTCAGGTGCACCGAGGATAACCATGAGCATAGCCTATCTAGGAGGGATCATGGTTATATGATCTCCTCTTAGGACTAATCGTGAATAAGAAGTTTTCAGAATCTAAAAAATCCCTCACAGTCATATGGATGACAAGATCCGACCATAACTAACACAAGAATAGATTCACGTATATTTTTTCGTCTCAGGTAATTGATTCTATCATTTGTTAAGGCCGACAAGATCCATTCAAATGACTAGTAATTTGGTATAAATGTCAATAGAACCTAGGAGAAAGACAACCGAGGTTCATAAAAAAATGGCAGCTAGTAAGGCAGATCAAGATGGCAGTAGCTGACCGCATGGTCATAAGACTAAACTACTAGCAAACCAATCTCAAGCACCTAACACTTAGTAAGTTAAAACTAAAACTAACTAGGTAAAAAATATCTAATCAGATTCACTTGAACATAAAGCAAAAGTTTGGCAGAAGACATGAACATAAATCACATGCATACATGAAGGCAAGAGATATGTTTGATTCTAAAGTCAAGCGAGTAAAAATGAGAATATTCATTACAAGGTGGAAAATAAAGATGTTCATTACAAATTAAGTTAAAAATATTCAGCACAAACATTGAGGGTTAAGCCAAGGGAAATTTGAAAGGACATATTTTTATAGGGTCCGTTATCAATTTATTATGTCATATACCGCTACACCGTCAAAGAGCATTCAAGATCATTCAAGCATCAAAGACGGATCCGAATTAATCAAGTTCTTCATCATTCAAGACTCCGCGAAGTTTACTTTGGTAAGGTTATGTTTTTAATACCTTAACTTTTCACTTAGAGCATTTGGGATATTTTTACAAAATATTTTCTAAGTGTTGGAGCGGACATTTTCGTCAAATTTTGAGAATGAGTGTTTTTTCTAAGTCTTGGAGAGGAGATTAAAATATTTTTTTTTGATGTAGCAGTCGTTCAAACGACTTAGCACTGTCGTTCGAGCGACATTTGCAAGTCGCGCGATGTCATTCAAACGACATCTGTCCTTCATTCACGCGAGACCCCTATCTCGTTCGAACGAGCTCGATTTTCAAGGCAACACAATTTTCTATAAAAACTCATTCTGTGGTTTCGTTTTGTTTGAAGAAGTCCCAGCATTTGACATAATAGAAAAACTGCGAAAGCAGAATTCTTTTGGCTTCTTCCTTTTAGGGGTTAATCCCTTTTTGGTTTTCAATTCACAAAACTCCCATATGCTTTAGTGAATTATTTTGGTGTTTGAAGAACACACTTTGCTGTTGTTTACTCTTGTGGGGAGGATAACCTACATCAAGAAGACTACATGTCTAGGATTGCGGTCCTTATGGTATAGGTGCGTGTGAACCATTGCTGTTTTGTTTCTAGCCGTTGCTTTGGAGGTTTGTCGAAGACACCGTGCGTTATTCTTGTGGGTGAAAGCAAGATTGTATGTAAGTCAATGATCTTATAAACTTGTCAGAGTTCTAGAAATAAAAAAAAGTTTTGCCCTTCGGGGATTTTTCCTTAAACTTGTGTCGCATGCTTTATTTATTTATGGATTGACACACACACACACACACACACATAGTTGAATGGTTTGGGGCTGATTTTAAGTTTGTTTAAAAATGGACTCTAATTAAATAAGGTTTAATTGGAAACTTGCGAAATAATTTAATCAATTATCACACACCGCCTTTATTCATACGGTTTTACAAATTGGTATCAGAGCGGGTTGCGCTAATTTATCGCGTATTCCTATTTTCCGCAAAATTTGTGTGATATTGATTTTTTAAAAAAAATCAGTTTTGTGAAAAATCGCAATTTTTCGGATGGAACACTTATGTAATCGGATGCCCCCCTTTGATGACACGAGTCAGAGTTTTGATGATATAAATAATTTGAATTTGACGTCTGCTAAAAGAATTGATTTTTTGGAAAAAGAAAATTCTTGTTTTAAGTCCGCGTTGGATCTTTTGCAAACGGTTCAAAATCAAAGAGATTTTTATCGTGAAAAATTTGTTTCCTTGGACCATGACTTTGTTGCTTTAAAATTGTCCAAGAAGGAGAGTGATGATAGGGTCCTATTTTTAGAAAAAGAATTAGAGGACCTTAAAAATTCGATGGTTTGTGTTTGTGCCAAAGATGGTAAAAATATTTTAATCAATGAGTTTGTGGCACGTGAAGAGACTCTTAGGGAAAGGTTTGCCGTAATTGAGGGAGAGAGAAATACCCTTTTAGGAATTGTTAAAAATTTGAAAAAGGCGTCCCTTAATTTGAAAGTGTCTAATTCTTTGCTTGAGTAAAAAATTTTGAAGTTAAAAAATGATTTGACAGACTCAAATAGGTTTGATAGTGATGGTAATGGCTCATCTTGTTCTCATGCTTCTAATGCTAAATCCAAAACCATTATTTATTTTAGAGGGTCAACTAATTTCAAGGATGTTAGAAAAGGTCAACCCATAGGTGTCGTTCCACCCGTTTACACATGTTCATATTGTGGTAGGAAATGTCACCTTAGGCGTTTGTGTTTTGATCTTGGAAAATGTCCTAGGAAGTTTATGTCTAGTGTTCCCTTGGTTCCTAAATCCCCCACACGACGTTTCACATCTATTTGGGTCAGGAAATCACTTTTAGAGGCACCAAATTTTACACAAGTTGATTCTCGTTTGCTTGCACATGATTTTTCTCTTGCCATATCATATAGATGATTGTGTTTGCATGTTTGTCATACGCTAGTTATGCTTTTTGATATACTTTTGCTAGCGTTGTGATATGCACTTTTTGTATAAATTTTGTTTTTGAAATTTTTTGAAAAATACAAAAAGATTTTATTTTGATAAATTTTTTGAAAAGTTCAAAAAGATTTTTATGTTTTGTTTGCACCGTTTATGGATGGACACTTAGGATGATCGAGTCACAATATCATTACATCTTTTCATGTGACTATATGATAGTGTTTTGAGACAATAGGTCAATTCATCCATGTACTTTATAATGTTTGGAATCATTGAGATGTAATTTAGTGTTACTTCCTACATATTTGACTCATGATTTACTTTATTGCACACATGCACGGATTTGTTTGATTATTGTGCTTGTCTTATCACAGGTTGGTTGGGTGTTTTCACTTAAATCATGTCCTTAAAACGATCCAAGCGCGATAAAACTTGATAAGAAAGTTGTGCATGTAAGATCCGTTTGTGAGGTTGTGTGCTTGTTTGAAAACGGTGAAGGGCTACAAAAGATTTTCATTTATCCTTTGTGATTAAGCCGCCGTTTAAATTGGACCTAAAAAATTGAGGAATTTTATTATCCGGGGTCCAAAGAGGTTTAAAAGAGCCCGAAAAAGTTTAAAGGCAATAAAAAGAAATTCATGCCAATTATGGGCCATTTAGGTTTTGCACCAATTCTCCAAAGTTTGAGAATTTAGTTTAACACCTCTAAAAGAAAATATATATGAGGGAGTTTGGTTGGATAATTTAAATGGGTTTTCACGTCCTTGAAAATCTTGAAAAAGCGCTAAATAGTTTTGGATGTTATTGGTGTGGAAATCACTTTGACTTTGATTTGTTGATTTGTATAAGACGATGTCATCTAAATTCAACAAATTTTTACACCTAAGGATACTTTTGATGTTCATTCGTTAGGAGTACACATATGCATCGTGCACATATGATTGATTGAGTTGATTTACCTATCGAATGTGTTCACACCCATACATTCCATTTCCATGACTTGGTTGGTTCAGTTTAAATCCATGGTGTGATTTTTGGTATCTTATTTTTGTATAAAAATTAAAAAATCCAAAAATAGTTTGTGGATGTTTGTGGGATACTCCTTTGCATGCGCGTTGATTGATTCATATTTGCTATGTAATTTTATGGTGACACTCCATGTTTTGATTTTTTTTCTTATCTGTCTATTTGGGGACATCATAAAAATGGGGAGAAAGAATTATCATGTTATGGGGGAGTTTTTGCATTATGGGGGAGATTTGATTATTAAAGATTTATTCTTATATCATTTCAAACTCGATGCATCACGAAGGTATTTGCTTTATCTCATGTGTGTAGGTACAAAGATTGAAGATCATGATGTTGCACACCCTGATGAGAAAAGCTTTGAGAATTGACGAAGATGTTTGAAGAACAGTTTTGAGGTCTTGCAAATTTATTCATGGGAGGGTAGATTTGTATAGGCATTTTGGTATTAGATAATTCAGATATTTTTTTATGTATGTACCGGTATAGACATAGGGGGAGATTTGTAAGGACATATTTTTATAGGTCCGTTATCAATTTATTATGTCATATACCGCTACAACATCAAAGAGCATTCAAGATCATTCAAGCATCAAAGACATATCAGAATTAATCAAGTTATTCTTCATTCAAGACTCCGCGAAGTTTACTTTGGTAAGGCCATGTTTTTAGTACTTTAGCTTTTCACTTAGAGCATTTGGGATATTTTTACAAAATATTACTAAGTGTTGGAGCGGACTTTTTCGTCAAATTTTGAGAATGAATATTTTTTCTAAGTCTTGGAGCGGAGATTAAAATAATATTTTTTTTGACGTAGCAGTCGTTCAAACGACTTAGCATTGTCGTTCGAGCGACATGTACAAGTCGCGCGATGTCGTTCAAACGACATCTGTCCTTCGTTCGCGTGAGACCCCTATCTCGTTCGAATGAGCTCGATTTTTGAGGCGACACAATTTTCTATAAAAACTCATTCTTTGGTTTCGTTTTGTTTGAAGAAGTCCCAGCGTTTGACAGAATAAAAAAACTGCGAAAGCATAATTCTTTTGGCTTCTTCCTTTTAGGGGTTAATCCCTTTTTTGTTTTCAATTCACAAAACTCCCATATGCTTTAGTGAATTGTTTTGGTGTTTGAAGAACACACTTTGCTGTTGTTTACTCTTGTGGGGAGGATAACCTACACCGAGAAGACTGCGTGTCTAGGATTGCGGTCCTTGTGGTATAGCTGCGTATGAACCATTGCTATTTTATTTCTAGCCGTTGCTTTGGAGGTTTGTCGAAGACACCGTGCGTTACTCTTGTGGGCGAAAGCAAGATTGTATGTAAGTCAATGGTCTTGTAAACTTGTTAGAGTTCTAGAAGTAAAAAAAGGTTTTCCCCTTCGGGGATTTTTCCTTAAACTTGTGTCTCATGCTTTATTTATTTATGAATTGACACACGCACACACGTAGTTGAATGGTTTGGGGTTGATTTTAAGTTTGTTTAAAAATGGACTCTAATTAAATAAGGTTTAATTAGAAACTTGCGAATTAATTTAATCAATTATCACACACCGTATTTACTCACGTTTTCAAAATTATCAACAGTGACTACAATAGGGTCAGAGACATCCACAGTAGGGAGAAGAACAGTCGCATCAATAAGGACCTGAAGAGATTCATCATTTTGATCAACATCAGAAGCATACTCCCCTCTAACTGTTCATCACAGAGGACTTTAGCCTCTACATCACCATTCTCCCACATCTTGAATTTGGCATCTATTCCAGGTTAGTGTCTCATGACCCTTTTCTTCAATTGTTCATATTCATTAAGAAAGAAGGCCATGATATCCATGTTATAATCAATAAAGGACTTATACTTCTCCACCGTTGTCTGCTAATTCTTCCTTGACGTCTACGAGCTTCTAATTAACATCATCCAAAACTTTATTGCATGTTGCCAAATTGTCATTAAACTTCTTCGGGGTTCCCTCCAAGCTCTTGAACTTCACTGCATCGCTCATAGCCTGGTCTTTTAACTTACATACTTACTCTTCAACCTAGCCGAGGGAAACTATTTTGGTGACCACCTCCTCATCCTTTTACTGAAGCTTAATTACTGTTCCTTTGTAGGTTGTCTTGGGCCTCCTTTAAGTTCTCTATTAACTCGGTGTTCTCCTTGGTCACTGACTCAATGGAATTATTTTTTCTCCTTATATGCCACATGATTTGTGACATAATTCTCTCTCATAATGGTTATAGCCATAAATATCTAACAATAAAATAGTGAGTTAAGAAAAGTAATAGAATGTGGAAAATACAAAACAAAAATGAGTGCGATAAACTGAACACTATTAAATGTTAATGGGCTAGCTTCTATAGAGCATTCGGATCATAAACCCTCAGAAACTCATAATCTTTACTATGACTACGGTAGCCATGAAGATCAGTGGCATTGTTTATGTGATGATAGATAGAACCGAGGTCCTTTTTGACATCCTCTAATGTCATCAAGTGATCGTGGTTAAATTTAAAATCTCCAACCTCCCCATAACACGAGGCCAACCCCTGTTCTCGGAATAAACGATGATAAGGTCTACCCTAAATCTGTACTCTCTCTGTAGTGGACCTAAGTCTTGGAACTTTGGGATTACCTTGAGGCTTCGGGTCTTCAAGTGGTCTCTTGTCCCCTACTGCCGCAAGGGTGGGGGACATCGGGGATTTCCCTTTTGCTTTGGCCCTAGCGGTAGCCTCAACCTCAGCAGTCCCCCGAGCATCAATCTGTCCTTATTTTTTCTATTTAATGTCGGCTCGTTATTGGGCATCCACCTTCTTCTTGGACCTATCCTCAGCACCAACCATTTTTTTTCTCAACCTCCATCTTCCTACAATGAGCCTGGTCCATTTAAGTCTGGTTTAGTTATTTGAGGTCCATTCCATATGAAGATTTAAAAGGTTGATCTGAATAAGTGGGAGAAGAAACTGTACAAACATATAGTTAGCGAAGTACTACAAAACATTGTAAGGACAAGAAGAGAAAGAAATAGTTATTATCTCAGCCTTGGTCTTAATACCGTGATCAACTAATGTCTTTGGGTTTGTCTCGAACAATGCTCCTTCTTCCAAAGGGGTTGCTACTTCTACTGGAGGTACCCCACCTGAAGGAGTGTGATTCCCGACGCTTATAAATTTGGATACACAAAACAAGTCGTCAAATGCGAAATGAAAAAAATAGTAATGGTCTATAACCGTTATAATTTGTTAAATAAGATAACACATACACCCAATTTATTAACCGAGTGAACCATTACAAATCTCATTTTTAATGGTTCCAGACTGTAACATATAAATTATGACCCATGTTTTTGTAGTGATTTTAAACCGTTACAAAGGACTTTATAAAACACTTAAAAATTTCATTTTTGGGTGCAATTAATGAATAAACGTGCTCTGATACCAAACGAAGATATAAATGTTTGTATACTAGAAACAAACCTTGAGGGAGTGAATATATTTTCAATAAATTTTGCCCTACTAAAAAAATTACATATAATTAATAAACTAAATCAAAACCATTTCACTTTTAACAATTAGATATCAACATGAAAAAAAAAAAAAACACAATCAATAGATCAAAAGATCAACCTCCACCCCTATTTGCTACATCATCTAGGATCACGGTACCCAATCCCACAATCATTTAAATGCATAACCCCCGCTGATAGATTAACCAAGGGCAAAATACATGCATATTTTATGTTTAGATCCAACACATAGATATACATAACACAATATATATCAAATATCAAATTAATACTCACGAATCCTAATTCCCGTCCAAATGTCCAAAATCAAATATTCCAATAATACATTGGTTCACCAACCTAAAATTCTTATTAGGACCTCCTAAAGAAATCCTTAAGACCTTAAAATATAATTCGTAGATAAAAAACAAAACTAAAACAAGACCCAATAAAAAGACAAAAACCCAACCAAAGGCTCAACCCATAATCCCACAAGCATACTGGCGGGTGCGAGGAGGACAACAACGGAAACAACATGTTTGGGTGTGGTCGGTGGGGTAAAAATTGCAGGCGAGATGCTTGTATGGTTCTTCTAAAATGCATACTTTTAATTATGTTCGTCCCTAACCTCAACTTTGAACTTATAAGGCTTAAGTCCGTTATTAATGGTTTCTAAGCCCTCAAAATAACACCCAAAACATCTCCGGGTCATCTTTAAATATACCTAACTTAAAGTCTTACATTATATGGTCATAATTTAAGAAGGGTTTTTCATTATAAGTTTAAAATCATCATTGTTACCATGTTTATATTACAGGTCATTAATAGTTTCGGGCTTCACCATTAACAAGTATTTTTTCATCAAAATAGGTTCTCACTACATGGATCATCGCCATAAATTACACTAAATGTTTTAATATCAATTTCAAAACATATTACATGGTTTTCATCATTAATTTAATTTAATATCATATTTATAATAAATTTAAAAGTATAAATCTTAAATCAACATCGCCTAAGATAATACATGATTAAACATTAGATCAGATTCCTAACACGTGTTTAACACCAAATTGATTCTTAAAATCACTTAAAAATAGATAAATTACAAGTTAATTTCTTATATAGAAAGATATTTCTTCCCTATTTATGAAGGTTGAAGGTTTTAGCTTGAATCACCCTCTTGTGATATCCAAGTTCTTCTCAAAGCCTTCCTTTGCACACTCAAATCTCTCATTATACTAAGGTCTGTGTTTGATGTTTATAGCAATTAATTAATAAAGGTAAATGATACTTTCACTACCTTAATTCTACAGGTCCATATAAGGCCTAATTTTGGACCGCTATATGAGACCAAAATGCTACATAGACTGATCCAAAACTTAGCCTAAAGGTATACCTATACTTGGGGCCCAATCCGAAACATTAAAAATACCTCACAAGGCCTCTATACCTCCATGGAGTCTGGTCATAATGGTAATACCTCACACACGAAATAAAAGTGCAAAAAAAAATATTTTTGAGATAACCATGCATAATTAATTCTGCCGATTAATTAATTTATAACATGTAGTCCACATGTAACATAATATGAAAATTTATATGTCACATAACATTTATTTTTGTAACGGTTTAAAATCATTACAAATATATTAAACATGGATTCAAGTGTAGTGAAAAGAAGAGGCAGGGGGATGCTAACAATACATGTAATCAAATATTCCCCATCAACATTTTGTTACCTGACATATATCCCAAATGAAGTTCTTATGAAGAAACACAATGATGGAAATTATATATATTATTTAAGTGTTGACTTAAATGGGAGAGGTTGTGTGTTTATAGCAAGTTGATGTATCAGTTGTAAAACTGGTTGATTCCCTTTGATTTAATGAGGCTCAATATTTAAGGCGAGGCTATTATGATTAATGAATTTTTTGGCGTACATCGCCATTTGTAACTATTTAAGACCATTGCAGTATGGACTCATATGGTGTGTAATACAATTTGTAACGATTTTAAACTGTTAAAAATATAATATTATGTTCATCTTTTTTCACAGTTTTGAACAGTTACGAATATAATATTATGTTAATAATTTATAACGATTTAAAACTGTTAATAATCTGACATGCCGTTTATTTTTGTAACAGTTCAAAATCGTTACAAATGGCAAAAATAGTAATGATCTATAACTGTTACAATTGGTTAGGTAAGACCACACATACACCTAATTTACTATCTGACCAAACTGTTACAAATGTCATTTTTAATGGTTTTAGACTGTTACATATAAATTATAAACCCCATTTTTATAAAAGTGTTGAACAATTACAAAGGGCTTTATTTGTCTTTAAAACACTTATAAAATTTCATTTTTGCTATAGTGAATAAATAATTGTGCTCTAATACCAATTGAGGATGTAAATTTGTGTATACTAGAAATAAACCGAGAGGGAGTGAATAGGTTTCCAATTAGTTTATGATTCGTATCGAATATTGCTTATTTCCGCCCGTTATCTTTATGCATTCTAGCGCTTTTACGGTCCTAAATGCCTATATTTATGCTCATTAACCATACAACCTTGGATTTGGATATATACATGCTTTGCAGGGGTTAATTGTGTTTTTGTAGGTATTGGAACGCTAAAAGTGAGGAACTGTTGCATTTCGGAGAAGTTCCGTCGCTGGACGGGCTACTTCAAGGGAATTTTAGTTAATTCACATTTCTTCTCCAGCTCATGGAAATTTTATGGATACGTAGTTCGTTGAGTGAGCATCGTGTGACCACAAACGGTGCATCGTTTGGAGTTCGGACTAGGAAGTTATGGCAATTTCCATTTGTAACCTTTTCCCTCTCTTCATGGACCAAACAAGGCTGAGAAACAGAATACCGGCCGACCGCGGTTTAAAGTTTTGCCATGGAAAGGAGACAGTGTGCTTTTAATTGAAGGCGCGATCGACCCGCGATTACTAGATATTTATTGATTGTCTTCTTTTCTCTTCTTTTTCCTTTTCTTTTCTATTTTTATTCCAACTTACTATATAAACCAATTTTGGTTTTCTATACATATATACTAAGTTTTAGAAGATAGTTTAGGTCAGGGTTTGGAGGTGGAGAGCTCATTCTTCTTCCTCTCTTGGTTTGACACCCATTTGGGTTTGTAAGTGTGCACTATTAATCTTCCCTACCAATTAATTTAGTTTGTATTTCTTTAATTCTTGCTTTGTAGTTAATTTACTTGCTTTCTAGTTTAGTTTACTTGCTTTATTTACATGCTTTCATTTATCGCTTTCTAGTGTAGTTTTATCGCGTTTATTTACTGCATTTTTAATATGCTTTCTAGCTAAGTTAGTCTAGGTTGTGTCGGATCGAACTCATTCCGGTTGGCAAGTTGATTTGCTTTGGTGATGGAGTTTACGGGTCTATTTCGGGTGCGTTATCCTAGTTATTATGCTTAGGAGATTTGACGAGGCATATCATGTATGCTCTATGCTTACGACCTTGCGTGCGTAATTTTTGGGGTATTTGTTGACGACAAAATCGTATTAGGCTTTTATGCAAATTTAGGGGTGTGATAATCCTTGATTTAATTAACTGTCGAAACGAGACGCATTCGTAATAACTCATCGACCCATGTAACTATTTTATACTAATTAACTCGGGTGAGGGGTATTCGACGTAACCTATAGTTTTTCTTGCTTTCTTAATCTAGCTTTATTTTCCCTCGCCTAGATTAATCTTTCCCTTTTGTGCATCTTTTCCTTTTTGTGTATAATCATCTTTTACACTTTTATTTCTGAAGTATTAAACCTTATAAATTCTAGCAACTCGTCTCTGTGGATTTTCAATACCCGACTTACTGTTACACTTGTATTGCAAGTGCAGTCGTAATTTAGGTTTTTGTATTGAGGCGGTGAACAGAAAATAATGATCGGCGTTTTGACGCAACGCCACTTTTCACCCTCGATCAAAATGGCGCCGTTGCTGGGGATGAGTTTGTTTTTGAATTTATTTGATTTAGTATTTCGTAGTATTTTCTTTCTATTTGTATTATTTGCTTAACATTTTTGTAGGACTTCTACATTTGAGCGCCAAGAAACGCTTGAATTTCTCTCGCACACATCTACTTTGTGGAATTCGCCACTTCGAGCAATTTTTGGGGTAAGCATGTCTTATTCCAATTCTTTCGGTAATCATAATTATAATTCTCAAAATTCTCGTAATCCTATGACTTTCAGTCAATACTAGAGTCCCAAAAAATTACAAATTCACAAATGACTTTGGGCGAGTAGAACAAAAGTCAAAATTTGGGTTATTCGAATTTTTATGATGATGATAATGATTTTGGGCCTCTAACTCCTTATAATAGGAATTTTGAAACGAATTGCAATAGTTTTCAATTTTTTTATAATAATGAGTTTAAGTTTAAGTCCGATGATAATTTTCAAAGTTCCCATTTTCAAGAATCCGCTCCTCGGCCTATGACTTTGGTCGAGGGCTTGCATATGCTTGAGAATGAGAAAATTGAAAATCGTCATCGAGAAGAAATCGTTGTTGGGGGCGTGAGTTGGATTTAATATTTGAACCCGACGACGATTTTTCTTCCGAGACTTTTGAAGTCAAGGAATGTTTTGAACCAAATGAGGACTTTGTGCCTACTTTGGAACAAATCATTATCGAATTTGCCCATTGCGTAATAGATATTGAAAATGAGGATGAAAATGACGTAATATCTGTTTGCAATGAAATGATTTCTTCTTTGGCCCCCAAAGAAGAACATTTCATTGAAAATGATATTATTTCCTTCGAAACTCAATCTTCAAGCGATGATGACTCATCTCTTAAGTTTGAATTTCTTTCCTCCCCATTTTCATTCTCTGTTATCACACCATCACAAGTACCCGATGAATCGGTTTTAAACTTTAATGTGTTAAACCTTTTCACCGACGAGGAGTACTTACTCGAGTCGCCTTCCATGAATGCATCTTTGCCTTCATGTGCGCCCCCTCCCATTCCAATTTTAAAATCCTTGGGAGGATATTCTGCTTTTCTCATCCCCCACATGTTTTTGTCACCCGTTCAATCCAAATCCCCCATCGTCCCTTCAAAACTTTTAATTGATGACGGTTCTTTTCTTCCGCCTTACACATGCCTTCCATTGTTCAAACGGAATTCATATTTTTTGGAAGGCATGCTTGAGAGTGAGGGTACACTGCTTATCCTCCAAAGTCAAATTGTTTTTGCGATGGACCTTCAACTATTTAGACTTTTAGTGTACAATTAGTGTGAAGCCTAAATATATATATATATATATGTTGTGTGAATACCTATGATGTGATTTTCTATGTGTGTGAACATACCTACGCTGTCTGTTATCCGAAAGTGTTCGCACAGAGGACGATTCCGTCTTGACGATTCCAGTGAGGTCTAGATGTGTGCCCCAGAATATGGAACTTAGGGTGGCTCACTATGTGTGTGTATTAGTGGGACCAACATGTCATTTAGGTACGTTAGGTATGTGGGTATCCCAAAGGCTTAGAACCATGTTCACCACCATTGTGTGTTGATTGATTTTTGGGTTCGAGGATATATACCGAACCAACAGTTCTTAATTTTGTATGAGAGGTACATGGACTTAATAAAAGAGTATGCCAACATCACGAGGGCACATTCTGGGGATGCTATAGTTGTATAAATTATATGTGTGATAAGTATATACAAGTGTGATTTATTCTACTTATGTGTGATGGTATAAATATAGATAATGTATATTTAAAAGTGACATAAAACTGATGATTTTGAAATAATGGTGGTATAATAATGTGTGATTATTCTACTTGTGTTACAGTAGAAAGATATATAGTGTATATCTAAGAGTAATTTAAGTATGGAAAACTTAATTAAAGTGTTTTAATAATAATATGCGAGAAGTATTAATATTGGTAGTAAGGTAACATATTATATGTGCAGTACGGGAGAGTTGAATGTTTTGTGTTTCTTTAGATACAGATGTTTAGTTAGGCTAGGTAGAATAGCTAAGTAGGATGTGTTAGGTGTGCACTTTAGATGAGAGGTGGGAACTCAAGGGAGTGCACGTGGAACTAACACGTGTATCTAATAACTATTTTTAAATTGTGATTTAAATACTTGCTAAACATTTTCAAAAGATTTTTTCCCGGGTCTAAACCGTGTTAATTCTATTTTCCTATTTTCCAAAATATTTTAGGTGTCCAGCTACTGGGACGCCAATCTCGATGACTCTTTCTCGGGATGCGTAGCTACAACATTATATAGGCTTGCCATACTTTGTGTAGACACTTATGTTATTCATTCCTAGCTACGATTTCATTTCAGTATTTGAGTTAGGGAGTGTTTCCCCTTCAGACTATTCAGTATTTCAGTTATTCTGTATTTATCAGACTTGGTTTTATTAGTTCAGACTTGCATTTGAATTTGTTATGAGAACTGGTTTATTCGGTATTATTTTATTCAGTTATTTATCATGTGATGTTTTAAACTCTATTATGGTGTGGATGGTTTAGATTATTTTATTTCACTTGTTGTTGTGTTATTAATGAAAGATAAAATTTTGGCATCAGCTTAATGACGCGACTTAATATTTGTCTCAAAAGTGGGTACAATCTAGGCTCAAGTGCAAGCCTGTCGCTCAAGTAATAAACCCGGTAAGTCGGGATCGTATCCACAGGGATCGAGATTGCCAAATAGTAATAAGAAAAATTATTAAATCTTGAAATGATTTCGTAAAAGAAATGAAAAGATGATTAATAATTGGGAAAATTTCTATTAAAAAATTACTTAAGAAAAACAAACTGAAAAGTGCAAAAGAAATTAGATCTGACAAATGGGAGAAAATAGGATAGGGTACAATCCCTCAATCCTTAACAAATTACCGTATAAAGTACTAGAATTGTAAATTAAAATTATTGACTAGATCCGGTCTTTATACATTCTAAGCATTACATATATGAGGGATCTATCCCGCATCATATGAAATCAAAGATAGATATAAAGCGGTGAATGAATCCAGTCTTTATATATTCTAAGCATTACGTATATGAGGTTCAAGCCCGCATCATACGAAATCAAAGATAAATATAAAGCGGTGCTTTCACGATTCAATCAATATTTTAATTTAACCTCTATTTTCTACATAAATAATTTGCCTTGGATTGAGTTCATGTACCCCAACCCTTGGGAATTTAGCTACTCATGATTTGGTTCAAGAATAAATTCACACACAAAATTATGGATCTACAAGACATGAGAAATAATTTGCAAATAATAAAACTAGAGAATGGAAAGATATTACTTGAATTCAGCAACAAAAAATGTAATTGGAATCTTCATGAAAACTCTTGAAGGAATAGAAAATTTGCTCTCAAAATCTAACTCTAAAATTTAATCTAGCACTTCTAACCTACTCCCAACCTAGCCTCTCTCTAGAATTACACTCCTCTAGAATTCCACTCCCTTTGAAAATGAGGTAGGGCTTGGTCTTTTATAGCACCAAGTTGCACGAATTTGGCATCAAATTTCGCTTGTGGCACAAGTTTTCCAAGAGTTGCACTGCATTAAATGCATAATTAATTACAGAAATCCGTACATCAAGACTCTTCATTATCGCGCAACTTCAAAACATTGTAACTTCTTCACCGTAGCTCGGATTGAGGTGCCGTTTTTTCCAGTATTCTTGTAATTTATAGCTCTTCAACTTTATAGTTGGCCCCACCTTCGGACTAAGGCTGTAAAATTACGAAAATGCCCTTCAACTCTCCATTTCTTGGTTTCTTTCACTGTTTTGAGCTCTCCTTCGCACTAACTTGCATGAAATACCTGTAAAACACATGAGAAATACACAAAACACAAAAGACTTGCCAAAAAAGGTTAGTAGCATAAATAAGAGACAAATCCAAGCTAGGTACACTGCACGGGATCATAAAAATACCGAAATTAAGGGGATAAATGTGAAGAATATGTGCCTAATCACACCCCCTAACTTAGAACTTTGCGCGTCCCGAGCAATGTAAATGAAATTAGCCAAAATTCTACTCTTGAAAATTCTTTTATTAAAATAAAATTTCACTTTCACAGGCAAGCGATTGCATTTAGCGTATGCAACAAGCCTTTAAACCCCTAGGTTACCCTAGTAGGACGAGTTTTGTCTCGTGAGGGTTTGCAGTGAATACACCCACAAAATTCTTTATTGACTCAAATAAAGATCGAAATACTTAAAAATTGTACAATTTAAAATTTTCGAAAAATACTCACCATAAATTCATATTCAACTGTCTCAAACCGTAGTGTGTGTGTGTGCAAAGTCAAAAATTAAACCTCAAATTTCCACCGATTGAGCATTACGTTACTTTCCGAAAATTCGTTTTGATTCAAATTCTTACGGATTGCTCTCACAAACGAATCACTCGGATTGTGGCTATTTTCTCTCGGTATGCATGATATAAAGAGTAAATATAATGGACACAAATTCATGCATACAAAATTGAAAAGAAGGAAATATATGGTGAAAAGATCTCATCATCGGAGTACAGTTACAATGAAATGGGAACATCACCTCTAGTTCACACCATTTAATCTCTCATATTATCTTTTCATGTCCTAGCTCTCCATGCGGTAACCAATTTCGCCATTCGGACTTGGTTAGGACTTTTCAGGTTAAAAAGTGTAAAGGGTAAAAATGGGAATGGATGGAATGTTTGGAATTGGAAAATGTCCTTATGACGTCCATTTGTACTTTTTCGGGCATTTGCTCATTTTTCTCTTTCTTTTTCAATTTTCATTTTTTTTTTCACTATTTTTTTTAACATTTTTTTTTGCCCCTTTTTATTGCACAATTTGGACTTACTTGATATTCCATTTTCGCAATTCCGGGCTACTTCGGTTTTTTCGGGTTACCAAAAGAAAAGGATAAATTTTATTCGGCTCAATTGGGTTATCAAAGGGATAATTTTTCACATCTTTTTATGGCTAATATTTTTGGGTAACAAACGATGGCCTACTTCATCGTCCAAATTGCTAATCACATTACCATATGCATCTCGAGATTAATTAAGTTTAGAGATATATTTAGCACGAATTTCGAGACAACATCTCACACATTTCCCATAACCGATCAAAACAAAGGATTGAGATCATCAACGACTTATTAAAACGCTGAAAAGAACTTTGAGTTAATCATAAACTCGGATTGATTTAAAAACTCATAAAAAATTGAAAGGCTCGAAATCTCACCGGGTTTTATTAATCTCCACACTTATTCGTAAAGTCGTCAATTTTCTTTCAATTTTCATCTTCGGTTAATTTTGGCTTAGTGCATTTTGATTGTTAACAATTTGAGACTTAAAAAATAGAATAAAGGTGACATTTTTGAAAAATTTTAAATTCCAATTTTTATTTATTTTGAACAAAAATATATATTTTTTTTTCAAAATTTTTCATTTTTTTTTTAATTTTTTTATTTGGAACACACTTGGAAAGAACATGTGATCGAATCAATGAATCTAAACAATAAATGGGAAGAATATCCCACACCCCCTAACTTAAATGTTGCATTGTCCTCAATGCAAATCAAGAACACAACATAAAGAGAGGAAAAGAAAGATATTACCCAAATGGAGCGATCCCCGATGAGTGCGAGTCCATTGAATCTACAAAACATGTTAGAACCAAGCATAGCAAAAAGAATAACAAAAACTCTAACTCTCAAAACTAGACTATAATAAAAGAGAAAAAGAAAAAGAAAAAAAAACTAACTATTTACAACCTAACATTTGAACAGCTAATAAATCATACACTAAAAGTCGAAAAATTTGAGGGTCCACCCAAAATACAATTTGACTTTGAGGGATTAATGGTGTACCCTCATTAGGATGCATGCCTCCCGAAAAGTAAGAATTCCGTTTGGAAAACGGAAGGCATGTGAAAAGTTTAAAAAATGAACCATCACCAATTACAAAATTTAGGGGGATAATGAAGAATTTTGGTGCATAAGAGGACAAGTCCCATTGGGATCCAAGAAATATAGAATCACGTTCCAAAGATTTTTCAAGTAGTATGGGGAGAGGGGCACACAAAAAGGAACAATCCATATTACAAAACAATTTAAGCATAGAGTGCTTGTCCTCATAAACCGGAAAATGATCCTCTTGTTGCGTAGCACGTGTGTTGGTCTCCAAGTCGGACGATATTTGAATCGTATCTTCAAGTACCTCCGAAGACTCAAATGGTATGGGTAAAGGTTTGGGAAGGAGAAATTCATCAATTCTATTGTCCCACTCGCTTTCGTCTAAATTACAAATTGAGGCCCAAAAAGATTGGACTTCATCATTAAGGCTTGCATCTACCTGTCCAAACTCGCGCTCAAACTCTGCTAGGCTCAACTCCTCTAGCTCTCTCTCTTGCTTGGTGTCCTCAAAATTTTTCCCTCAAAATTTTCAATTGGATCTGGTGGAGTGACACGTCTAAGTGTGTGGCCCGTAAGATGAAGCATCTCAAAATAACATTCCCATACAAGAAGTGGATCAACATCCTTAAGACATTCATCCAATTCTTGTGATGGATTTAATGGTTCGATAATAGTGGGGACACAAGGAGACAAACGATCTTCAACATCAGTAGATTTTGCAATATTTATAATAGGTTGAGATTCAAAAGAACTTGGATCAATTTCAATGATTTCATTCTCAAAAGTATTAGGTGAAGCGCAAGTCTCGACCTTTTCTAAGTTGTCCAAATAATCATTCAACTCCTTGCAAGTTGCTATAATTTTCGACTCAAGAACAACACGGTCATCAGATTGCTTTTTTAGATCAAGTAAGAGTTCTTCCAAAGTAGGCTTTCTTGGTTCTAGCACCTCGAATTCCTCATTTGGTTGAAAACTTACTTCATCTTTAAAACTATCGGAAAAAAAATCCTCATTGGGTTCAAATAATGCATCTAACTCTTGCTCCCAATAACGATTTTTTTCGCGATATTCTTTTTCAAGTCTTTCTTCTTCAAGCAATTGATTTTGATAAATTTGGAGTTTCTCAGCACTAGGCTTGTATTTAATATAATCATCTTTAGTGATATTGATCCAATGTTCATAAGTCTTGAGTGCCTCCTCTTCCTCACTATTAGCATAACAATTAAAGCCACCAAAAGAGTTAAAATAAGACATTTTAAATTGGGCAATTCAAGAACGTGACACCCATTTTTTTGTTTTCAATTTTTGTTATATATATATATTTTTTTTTCGAAATCACTTGTAGATAAAAATAACTTTCTTAAAAATTTAACAATTTCAATCCCCGACAACGGCGCCAAAAACTTGACACGACTTAATATTTGTCTCAAAAGTGTGTACAATCTAGGCTCAAGTGCAAGCATGTCGCTCAAGTAATAAACCCGGTAAGTCGGGATCGTATCCACAGGGATCGAGATTGCCAAATAGTAATAAGAAAAATTATTAAATCTTGAAATGATTTCGTAAAAGAAATGAAAAGATGATTAATAATTGGGAAAATTTCTATTAAAAAATTACTTAAGAAAAACAAACTGAAAAGTGCAAAAGAAATTAGATCTGACAAATGGGAGAAAATAGGATAGGGTACAATCCCTCAATCCTTAACAAATTACCGTATAAAATACTAGAATTGTAAATTAAAATTATTGACTAGATCCGGTCTTTATACATTCTAAGCATTACATATATGAGGGATCTAGCCCGCATCATATGAAATCAAAGATAAATATAAAGCGATGCTTTCACGATTCAATCAATATTTTAATTTAACCTCTATTTTCTACATATATAATTTGTCTTGGATTGAGTTCATGTACCCCAACCCTTGGGAATTTAGCTACTCATGATTTGGTTCAAGAATAAATTCACACACAAAATTATGGATCTACAAGACATGGGAAATAATTTGCAAATATTAAAACTAGAGAATGGAAAGATATTACTTGAATTCAGCAACAAAAAATGGAATTGGAATCTTCATGAAAACTCTTGAAGGAATAGAAAATTTGCTCTCAAAATCTAACTCTAAAATTTAATCTAGCACTTCTAACCTACTCCTAACCTAGCCTCTCTCTAGAATTCCACTCCTCTAGAATTCCACTCCCTTTGAAAATGAGGTAGGGCTTGGTATTTTATAGCACCAAGTTGCACGAATTTGGCATCAAATTTCGCTTGTGGCACAAGTTTTCCAAGAGTTGCACTGCATTAAATGCATAATTAATTACAGAAATCCGCACATCCAGATTCTTCATTATCGCGCAACTTCAAAACATTGTAACTTCTTCACCGTAGCTCAGATTGAGGTTCCGTTTTTTCCAGTATTCTTGTAATTTAGAGCTATTCAACTTTCTAGTTGGCCCCACCTTCGGACTAAGGCTGTAAAATTACGAAAATGCCCTTCAACTCTCCATTTCTTGGTTTCTTTCACTGTTTTGAGCTCTCCTTCGCACTAACTTGCATGAAATACCTGTAAAACACATGAGAAATACACAAAACACGAAAGACTTGCCAAAAAAGGTTAGTAGCATAAATAATAGACAAATCCAAGCTAGGTACACTGCACGGGATCATAAAAATACCGAAATTAAGGGGATAAATGTGAAGAATATGTGCCTAATCACTTAATTTAACATAGGTGGTTAGTAATCTAATTTTTTTATGACAATGATGCTAAGAATGAACCAGATGAGATTCTTGTCTGTTTTAATGAAGGACAAATCACCTATGGTTAAAATATACGGGGTGTTACATATGGTATGAGAGCATAAGGTTCTAGTATCCTTAGAATTTGTATGGCTTACTACGATTTCAACGTAGCATTCTTTGATATATATCCTTATGATAGGATAGTTGTATTCCTTTACATATGCGTACTTACGTTCTTCTATTGATTACTTTGTATTTGATCATGGACTTATACGAATTTCAATCTCATTTTAGATGCCGCATAACAGGAATCGTCGGACGAGAGCGGACACTGGGGAGGGAGCCCCACAGGGAAACGTTTCATCAGTAGAGGTGGCCGAGATAGTGGCATAGGCCGTTAACGTGATGATGACCGTAATGACATAACACTTTTCGTAGATTTAGTAACAGCCGCCGGTGGCCCCAGTTATTCAGGCCCACCCTGGGCCATCCAATTAGTATAGAGTGAGGGAGGCATTTCAGAAGGGCCACCAACCGGAGTTTCAGGGTAGCTCAGATGTAGTCATTGCCAATTAGTGGAAGAAAGATACGCAGTGCCACCTTCGTATAGTTGAGTTCAGTGACACTCAGAAATAGTTTTTAGCAACGTTCAAGTTAGTGGGCGCAACTTTACAGTGGTGGGGGTCTGTGATTATAGCAGAGTAGAGAGATGTGATTACCATTGGATAGTTTTGGGCACGGTTTGACCATAAGTATTTTCCATCCTCCATTCAGACAGAGATACGATGAAGGTTTCTTGATGTCGCACAGGGAGATCGGATCGTAGCAGAATACAAGGAGGAGTTCATTCATTTAGCAAATTTCATGGAGGATGAAGTGAACATTGAAGGGAAGAAAATGTGAAAATTCAAAGATGGACTTAACTGGAAAATTCGACCGCACTTCTTGGGTAATTCGGCATTGGAGACGTACGTGGAGGTTATTAATGCCTCCCTACTTCATTGTCAGGATCAACGCTTCCACATAAAGAGGAGCCAGTGAGTAAGGAAGATCAGTCAGACTGGGAATTTAGGTGGGAACTGTGCTAGTGGGGAACAATAGCAGTAGGAGCGAGATTTCCGGCAGGGGTATCAGGATAAGAGATTTACATTTGGGGGTTATCGATCTGAGAGTGATGGATTTGGGCAGGGACAACGGGGACTTCAGCAGTAGCAACATTTTGTTCTTCAGGGCCGCTAGGGCCAAGGGAATAACGGGGGAGGCCAGCAGGTCCAGGGCCAAAGACATAAGGTTTTTCTGGTAGTTGTTTCAATTGTGGAGAGACGGTCCATAGGAAGAGGGATTTCCCAAAGTGAGACGTAGGGAAACTACAGGATGAGGTACTGGATATATAACCAATGCAGCAAATCATAGGTCGGTTTCGACGTGAGAATTATGCTTAGGAACCTGTCAATCAGGAAAGGCAGATAGCTAATGAAGGTAAATTTTTATTTTGTTTTATCCTTATGAGTATGAAGAAGGTTTTGGGTAACATGGGTGCGTCACAATATAATAGTAACACTAAAATTTACGGGTGATACGAGTTTAGCGAGTGCGTAGGCAGTATCTGCCTTATATTTATAAATGTATAAACTGTTGGGTAGCGGGACTCTTTGATAATTATATTATGTGGTCACTTTCGTTCCTTTTGAGAGTTAGGAGAGTAGAGCATGTTATTATCTTGTGTAGTGACTAGATACTAAGGGGTTGAGCGGTAGTAGACTGTATGGTAAGGCTATCATTCTCGCTATTCTAGGGTGAGATATTATTTTGCGAGGTATCACCAGAATAGGGTCGAACCTACATATATATTGTATTGAATTGTAGACTTCGTAGAGTATCATTGTCATGTTACATTTGATCCTTGTGTGTGGGGACTTTACTGATGTGATTCAGGGTATATCGGATTTACAGTTGAGCGAAGAGATTGATATCGTTATAAGTTTAGAGCTAAGGATTTAGTGATAGTGATAACGTAGTGATGAATTACTCCTTGAGTGATGGGGAGTGGACGATTTGACTTATGTGTCAGGAGGGTTCCCTATTTGGATTTTTCTAACAAGACGTCCCACGCATGAACCTTAGCGAACATCGAAAGTTGGGAAAAGGTGTGGTCTTTAGGACATGGATCTAGTAGAATAGTTGTTGCACGGATGGGTAGTTAAAACCGTGAATTAAGGATTATTTTATGATTTAAGGCTACAAGGAGCCGAGTAGTATTTGTGCAGTTATGCATGGTATACAGGGTGTATGGGCGCCCTAGTTTGTTTGATTTTTAGTATCATTCGCAGCCAGAAGATGTGGAAATATATGGGTTGAAAATAAGAGTAGATAAATAAAGGTGTTGGCACATGGGGATGTGGATATTTCCCTAGTGAAGGAAATACCTTAGCTGTTAGTAAATAGGCTTATCGTAGTGGTAAATGATGGGCGAAATTTTTATTTGTTGAGTAGTCACCGAAAGGATATGGTAAATAATAATGGTGGGAAATTTTGATGTAATGTGACTAGAATGGATTGGTCACTAGTATTGAACGGAAAGGTATAGATCACCGGACTGAGGAGTACCAATAGTAGAAGTGTAGTGGGGAAACAACATAACAAGATTCTACTTTGAGGAGAGATGGAGGTTGTCCAAAGAGATATTCGAAGCTATTAGTACCAGAATTATCCTAATTTCAAGGACGAAATTCCTTTGTAAGGAGGAAGTATGTAACACTCCGTATTTGTGAGTATTTAGAAAATTAATTAATTTGGTGATTTTTGGCATTTCACGTGTGCCGTAATTTAGTGGAATTAATTATTTTGTGTTGATTAAAATATTAATTAGGAGAGATGATAATTAATGTTTATGGAATATAATTACTAAGTGAATAGTGATCTATTATATTACGTCATAACGAGTAATAGTGACGTGACTATGTCAGACCTCAACCGGGAAACGAGTGTGACTATATGAGGTCGAGATGAAAAATTATGGTAGGTTGATTCAGATGGTGATTTTGAGGTCATGTTTGGTTCTGAATGGGTCAAAATAGTCAGAATAGTGTACCTGGGTGTGCTGATTGGGTCCCGGGATAATTTTAGACCAAATCGGCATCAAATAAGGGATTTTTGATCATTCGGGAGTTTGTGGTAGATGAAACTCCAAAAATGGAGGATGTATATCAGCCCATTGGAGTGAGAGATTAGGGTTAGAACACCTTAGAGAGAGAGGAGGCCATATGAGAGGAGGAGGAGAAGGAGAAGGAGAAGGAGAAGGAGAAGGAAAATAGGCCTTCCCACACCGTTTGCACCACGAACATCGCCGAAATCGATATCGGAGCAAGAGAATAGCAACTCCATAATTAATTTTCGAAAATCAAACCTAATGGGATAAGTCAAGTATTTATCTTATAATTTATTTGAGCATTTTATAATACCCATGTAATGTAGGGTTTAAATTACATGTTTTGGAAGAATTATTGGGTCTTGGGTGGCTGTAATCCATGATTTGAAGTAGGAATGCATGTTGAAATAATTCCTTCAGATTAATATGACAAAATCAGAGACCTATGATGAATAACCTTGAAGAAATTTGGAAATCTTATCGTACATGCATGAAGAAATTTATAAACTAGGGTTATTGGATTTAAATCTGTTGTTGAATAGAATTTTTATGGATTTAATTGATATTTTACGTTAAAATTTGTCCCTACACATATATTTGATGTTTACTTATGATGGATCAGAGTTTGGGACTATTTTATAGAGGTTTGAGGAATGGATTGTGTAGAAAACTCATAACAGCGAAGTGGAGGAGAAGACTTGCTACGAGCGAATCGATTCGGGCTAAGGCCTAATCGATTCAGTTTTCCCAAATTTCCCATTTTTTTTTTTATTTTATGCCCGAAATTCGCAAATAACTTATGAGGAGACTTTTGGGATATTATTAAACTATAGTGTGGTATATAGGGGATTTTAGTGGGCCTATGGCAAGGTTAGGCTAGAAATTATCGGGCATGTCAATTTGAGGAATTTGTGAGACTTGGAACGGGTTACTGAAAATAGGAGTGAACCTATGATTTAGACCAGTGGGGTATGGGTGGATTATCTACTAATATTAATTAAAGGGGTAACTAGGGCCCTTTGTATAGGGAGCAATACTCGTAAATATATATAAAAGGTTATAATGGTGAATTGACAATATGTTAAGTATTTGAGAGATATATACTACGTACATGATATATTATAGGCTGTGTGTATACATATATTGGCTATATAGTGGGTTGTGTGTATGCCTATGATGGACATGTTTATAGGTTGTATGCGTGTATATATATATATATATGTAGGTTGTGTGAATACCTATGATGTGATTTACTATGTGTGTGAACATACCTACGCTGTCTGTTATCCAAAATTTTTCATACATAGGACGATCCCATCTTGACGATTCCAGTGAGGTCTGGATGTGCCCCCCAGAACATGGAACTTAGGGCGGCTCACTATGCGTGTTTATCAGTGGGACCGATGTTTCGTTTGGGTATGTTAGGTATATGCATATCCCAAAGGATTAGAACCATGTTCGCCTCCATTGTGTGTTGATTTATTTCTGTGTTCGAGGAGACATGCTGAACCAATAATCCTTAATTTGGTATGAGAGGTACATGAACTTGATAACAGAGTATTCCAACATCGCGATGGGCCATCCCGGGGATGCTATAGTTGTATAAATGATATGCGTGATAAATATATACAAGTGTGATTTATTCTACTTATGCGTGATATTAGAAAGATAGATAGTGTATATATAAAAGTGATGTAAGAGTGACGAAATTTAAATAATGCTGTTATAATAATGTGTGATTATTCGACTTGTGTGACAATAGGAAGATAGATAGTGTATATCTAAGATTCATTTAAGTATGGGAAACTTAATTAAAGTGTTTCAGTAATAATATGCGGGAAATATTAATATTGGTAGTAAGGTAACATATTGCATGGGTAGTACGGGAGAGTTGAATCTTTTGTGGTTAGTTAGATACGGATGTTTAGTTAGGATGGGTAGCATAGCTAGGTAGGATGCGTTAGGAGTGCACTTTAGATAAGAGGCGAGGAACTCAAGGGAGTGTACGCGAAACTAACATGTGTATCTAATAACTGTTTCTAAATTGTGATTTCAATACTCGCTAAACATTTTCAAAAAGATTTTTTCTTGAGCTTTGACCCATGTCCATTTGATTTTCCTATTTTTTCAAAATATTTTAGGTGTCCATCCATAGGGACGCCAGTATTGATGACTCATTCCAGGGATGCGTAGTTGCAGCATTGTGTAGGCTTGCAGGACTTTATGTAGACGCTTATGTTATTCATTCCTATATAGGATTTCATTTCAGTATTTCAGTTAGGGAGTGTTGCCCCTTCAGACTATTTAGTATTTATTAGACTTGGTTTTATTAGTTTAGACTTGTATTTGGATTTGTTATGAGAACCGATGGTTTCTTCGGGATTATTTTATTCAGTTATTTATCATGTGATGTTTTAGACTCTATTATGGTGTGGATGGTTTAGATTATTTTATTTCACTTGCTGTTTTGTGATTAATGAAAGATAAAATTTTGGCATCGGCTTAATTTAACATAGGTCGTTAGTAATTTAAAAAGTTTATGACAGTGATGGTAAGAATGAACTAGATGAGATTCCTATTTTTTTTAATGAAGGACAAATCAATCGTGGTTAAAATAGGCGAGGTGTCAAACTACCTCTCCTGACATCGTCCTTTGGACATTACCGTCCTCATCTTTCCTCAGTGTAATACCCCGCACTTTTATGGATATTTAAATTACATAAATGGGTGTAATTTGGAAATTTGAGGAATTATGTGAATAATAATTTTTGGAGTTTATGAGATTTAGATGATTTCCGATGTGTGTTACATTTAATTTTTGGATTAAGTAAATGAGTTGGACTATTTTAATTACATGTCGTAGTTGGGTAAAGCGACAAAGGATAATATTTTAATTGGAAAACCTGTTTTGAGATGTGTTGGGTTTAATTAGTGAATTTCAGTCAATTGACTCAGATGGAGATTTCGAGTGTGTAGTTGGTTTCGGAATGGCCGAGATAGTCAAAATAGAGTATCCGGGGGTAGTATTTAGGTTCCGAGGATTTTTGGACTAATAGGGACTCGTAATAGAGTAAACGCGTCATTTTTTGGTTTATAAGGGATAAACCCTTATTTCTCTCTATATAAGGAACGAGAGAGTGGGAGAAAGAAATAAAAGAGGGAAAGGAAAGATGAGGAGAAAGGAAGGAAGAGAGGAAGAAGAAAAGGATATTCCGGCCAAACTCCGCGGGATTCGACTAGAAGTCATCGGATTTCATCCACGAGGCAAGTGTTTACTTGCTTTAATAATTTCGTGTGTTTATTTCTCATATTATAGTTGGTGTGTAAAACTATAAAGATTTTTGGGTTGGGTTTTCATGAATCAAGACAGGTTTTTCGGAAGATTAATGAATAAGCCCTCGATAATATCCAATTCAAGAAACTTAGAAATTGATTGAAATTAATTGTTGGATATAGGTTCTAGGACAATTATGTAATACCCCGTATTTTCGACTATATTTATTTTGAGGATTAATTAATTAAATGCGTATTAATTGGAAATTAATCCGGGATAAAAATACTAATGTGATGCGAATTGGTATTTAATTAAGTGCATATATGATTATATATGAACTTGGTATTATAAAATTTGTCGTGGGATTTATATACGGCATTTTAGAAATTTTGTTGAGACGCGTGGTACCGCCGCGTCACGGTATTATATTTTGTTAATAAAAGTGAATTTAAAATCTATAATCCGTATGGTCGTTTTGAGTGCGTCAACGCGTCCGGAAGGGTCGAGATAGTCAGAAAACACTAGCCGGGGGTATAGTTTGGGTCCCGGGGTATTTTTAGGCCATACCGGTAACTTAAAGGGTATTTTGGTAATTTTACATTTTGAGGAATTAAAAGTGACGAAAATTGGTTAATTAAATCTGATGTGGATATTGACCCACTAAGCCCATAACCAACCCACATTAACCCTTTAAGCTACGGAGGCTAATATTAGGTTTACAATCTTCCCCAAATCAAACCCTAGCCACCTTGAGCCACCATTGGAGAAGGAACTTAGAGAGAGAGGAAACTCTGCAGAATTCTCACCAAACCTACACCAAAGTCAGAAATCAAACCAAGGCAAGTGGTTTAATTATGTTTAATTTCAGCAAATGTTCTTTCCATGTTAGAAAATTCGGATTTATGGTTTGTTCTTGATAAATATGAAAACCCATGTAGTTTAGATCATAGAACTTGAGAAATTGTGTAGAGAATTGCATGTAGAATAGTTTGGAGACGATTAATCTGATGTTAATACATGATGGGGTGAAAGAAAAACGAATTAAATTCTGGAATTTGATGTTGATATATATCTAGGGTTCATGTTCTTGATGATATTGGGGAAAAGTATAAAATCTTGGGATTTAATGATGTTTAGGATGCCTTATTGCCTTAAAAGACGTTAGTTTATAACCTAATCATGTTTTAGTATGATTAGAGGACTTAAATCATTGTTAGAACGAACTTTGAAGAAGGATTGAAGTGATAAAAATGGTGAAAAAACGAGATGGGAACAATCTGGGCCGAAACTGGTAGCTCGTTAGAAGCAGCCCCCAGGTCGTTCGAACGAGCTTCTAACGAAGTTGACCAGTCGTTACTAACGAGAAGGGATCTCGTTCGATATCTCGTTCGAACGAGATATCGTTAGAAGGAACAGTTCGTTCGAACGAACTGGGATCTCGTTCGAACAGCCTCGTTCGAACGAGACTTCTAACGAGTTGACAGGAGGATCTCGTTCGAACATCCTCGTTCGAACGAAACTTCTAACGAGTTGACAGTTTGGTCCTTTTTGGACTGTTTTTATTTTTGGAGTCCCGTAAACTTCTTCGAGGATATAGATGACCTTCCTTTATTGATGTGAGGATAGATTGGGACTTTTGGGTTATTGAGAGGAGTAAATTATATACTAGAGTTATATTCAATGAACCGTTTGGGTTGAGACGTGAGTGTCTACTACGATGTGAGGATGAATTATAGCGCGTATGATTATAAATCGGATTAATATAAATTGTGATAATTATAGTTAGTACGAGAGTGCAATATGTACTACGATTAAAATATGGTATTACTAAGATGTGTGTTTACTTAGTATTGATATATGGATTGTGTGTATGACATACCTACCATACTTGCTATCACGGGAGGTTTGCGTTCGCTTAGGACCCTCTAATCCTTGTGTGCCTATGGGGGGGATATAGACTGGTACCTTGATGAACATAGGTCATAGAAAGACTTATTGTGATATTAATAAGTCCGCTGACCGTGGGAGCGTAGGTATGTGCATGACCCACGTGATGGTGACTGTGTTCGCCTCCACTATTTGTGATTTGTGTTATCTGAACTATTCCTGAGAGATTCGGAATGTGTGATCCTTATGTACGTGATGTACCGGGATGGATAGCAGAGTATGTGTGCACCATAGCTTAGATTGCGGGGTGCTTGTATCGTATATTTATGATGTGAATAATATACATTTAATTAATGGAAATCCTCCTGTTAATATTGTGAACCTATTACGGTATTGTTTCGAGTTATATAATGAGTTAATTGATACTTATATATATGGCATATTTAGTAACTGAGTTTACATTAAACCCTTTTTAATTACGAGCGTTATTATGTTAATGGAACCGAGTATTATGGGTAGAACCTTTGGCAGTCTAGCTAGATACGTTGTCACTTAGCTAGTGGTATGGGTAGATATAGATGGGTACTTACGTTAGGAGTGCACAGTTAGACGAGGGGTGAGAATATAATGTGAGTGCACGTCCTAACATGTACTTTGCATTTAATGTTTTAAATGTTTTTAAAGCACTTGCAGGTTTTTAAAATATAACTCCACATTCGGGCTCTGACCCGTTTGCTTTTCAAATCTTTTTCTTTGTAAAACCATTTTAGGTGCCCAGCCACAAGGACACCAAGCATAGGTACTCATTCAGGTGACGAGCTGTAGCTGCTTGTGGAAGCTACAGGGATTTGCATGTAGACGCTTCTATCTCTTTGGATTCCAGAGTCACTATCTATCAGTTGTAGGGCATGTTGCCCATTTCTTTAGAGACATCTTTTACATTTCAGTTTTCAGACTTTAGCATGTATTGTTTCAGTTTATTTATTTCAGTTATGGGATTGTAGTGAGGGGTTTCCTCCAGACTTTATTTACGCTATGTGATGATTATTCATTTTACTTCAGTATGGTGAATGGTGTTATTTATTTCTTCATTACACTTATTGCATGTGAATCAGACTTAAATTAAAATTTGGCAACTTGATTTTTAAATACTAGGTGGTTAGTAATATTAAAATGTTTTCGACAGTTATGCTATTAACTGAGCCAACTTGACATTTTGAATTAATTTAATAAAGGAGTAGCTACCCGGTATTTAATTAGTCGGGGTGTCACAAATTAGAACCCTTTTTATACGTGATTATATGGTTGGATGATGTTGGATGATGAGAGGAGAGGAGATAAAAATCTTGGGGGTGCTTTAATGGCCGAAACAGAGTCTCGAAGAAGAAGCTGCCCTGTTCGATTGATTGATCAACGACCAAGGGTCGATCGATCGACCCTTCAGGATTTTTGACAGTTTCGTCCTTTTAAGTTTAAATGGGATAAATTCCTAAATTAATGATTTCTAGCTTATTTATTTGAGGAAATAAATATCCAAATAAGGGAATTCATACCTAGCCATTTAAGGGAATTAATTAGGACTAGGAAGGTGCAAAATGGGGTGGCACTTAATGTGTAGTTTTGAAGAAAATAAATTGTGGAATTAGACGTTTGGGATTCCTAAAAAATAGTGTTGGGACTTATAAATTGTTATTTGTAACAACCCGAATTTTTTAAATGGGAATTTTTAAATTAATTTTGGAAATCGGTGGAAAATGAAATTTTGGATTTTATAAATTTTATAATTTAAAATGTTGGTTTTTATGTTTGAAAAAATGAAATTTCAAACGGAATTAGAATCGGAATTAAAATGGAGTTTTAATTGAATTTTTATTATATAGAAGAGTCCTCAAAACATAAAACTCTCTAAGAGTCCTCAAAACATAAAACTCTCTACAAAAAATAATATTTTTTGAAATTCGACCGTCCGATCGAGATGAATTTTTCACAGCAGTCCTGTCTCGCCGTTCGCTAAAATATGTTTAAATTTCAAGCCATTCTGATAATTCGATCGTTCATAATGATTTTTCGAGTGTTTATATTTGATTAGAGATGGTATCGAAGCTCAGGTTTACGACAACCCTCGGGTCTTGGGGTTTGGGTCTAGCATGCGGGTTAGACAGGTTTTTTTGGAGATATAAATTTTTTCTAAGGCATGTTAGGCATCGATGGTTGAGATTTGTGATGTTGATGTGAGAACGTGTATAATTTATTGAGGACTTAGTGTTGTGATTTTTGGGATATATAATCGAGTAGCATTTTAATTTTGAGCGTTAGTCTACGTCAAATTTCGAAGGAGAAATTCCTTGTTAGTGGGAAAGTATGTAACAACCCGGATTTTTTTAATGGGGATTTTTAAATTAATTTTGGATATCGGTGAAAAATGAAATTTTGGATTTTATAAATTTTATAATTTAAAATGTCGTCTTTTATGTTTGAAAAAATAAAATTTCAAACGGAATTGGAATCAGAATTAAAATGGAGTTTTAATTGAATTTTTATTATATAGAAGAGTCCTCAAAACATAAAACTCTTTACAAAAAATAATATTTTTTGAAATTCGACCTTCCGATCGAGATGAATTTTTCACAGTAGTCCTGTCTCACCGATCGCTACAACATGTTAAAATTTCAAGCCATTCTTACAATCCAATCATTCATAATGATTTTTCAAATGTTTGTATCTGATTAGAACTCTTTTCTTAATCAAACTCTTAATCCGTTATATATCACAACTAATTCGTGGCTTGGCTTTTCAAATCACTTTTTCTCAAACTTTTCAACCAGAAAACCTCTCCAAAATTACTCCCTTTGATCTACAAACCATAACCCCAAACTTATTCAAGATTTCAACTTTAAATTAGAAGGCTTATTTGGTGTTTTCTCGAGTTTGCCCTAGAACGAGATTTGATTATTTTTACGAGAGGAACGTGATGGTGCGATCAGATTTAGAGGCTAATTTTTATGTGTCGATTCATGTTATGATTTTGAGGTACGGGACTTACACAATATGCTCCTATATTCTCTCGAGAGTATTTCCGTTTGATTTCTGTGTCGATTGCACTCATATTGAATTGCGATTCATTTAAAATCTGAGAAAATTGTTGGAATCAAAATATTGATTCATTGAGATATATTATATTATTAATTTGAGCATAGTTTCATTAGATTTTAATATGGCACGGAGAATGGGCACCCGCCAATAGTCCAAAATCCGGATATGCTTAAGAATGCATAGGCGCGGTGAGGTGAAGCTTGGTGACTCATTGATGTGTTGTTGAGAAATTAATATGGATATAATGCTTGAATATTGGATTCGATTTGTATATGCGATTCGTATTGTTGAGATTTATTCATCGTGCTAATTATTTTTGAGCATCTATTCCTGTCATATTGTGTACTTCCCCGTATTTTCTTTTAGTTGGCAGATTAGCATGGATTGGGACGCTATGGGCTAATTTTGAGATTTGTTGTAGAGTATGGATTGAAAGATTTATTTTTGTTGTCATAATTAGTGGTGTAATTTTTAGTTGGAGAATTTTATAGTCGAGAGAAAATTATTGTAATTATTGTGGAAGTGTAACAATTTATGAATTTGTTATATTTAAATTATGGAATATAGATGCTCTATACTTATTGTGGATGGTTTTAGTTTAGTTTTATCGTAGTAGCACGTCGCGTGTCGCTTTTTGAGCGCGCGGGGTGTTACATTATTCAAGTGAGGTTGGGCTAGTTGAGAGTGACACTTGGGGTAGTAATTCGGCAGGCAATTATATATATATTATGCGTGTCGAAGATATATTTATATACCGCCTATATGTTTGAGTAAATCCTAGGATGTGAGTAGTATGGAATTAATGATAGAGGCTGGAGATTCTGGAACGGCTACCCGGTGTCTTTTGACGGCTATTATTGTAGGTAATGCGATACCTATGGGACTAAAATAAGTTGAGAGTATACATATTTAATTATTATGATTTAGTATGTTCGGAGAGTATATTTAAATCCTTAAAAGTGATTAAGGTGCGAGTTATATATTAAGTAAGATAATACTTATAAGTTTAGTATTGCAAGTGTGCAAATACTTAGATACTATTTCGAATGGGAATATTCGGGGTTATTGGTTATCGCTATGAGAGTTTGGCAATTATAGCCATATGTATTGAGAAGTGATATAGATTACATATACGACGTTGTTACAGTATATATAATATGATACGGAAATACATATATATATATATATATATATATATATATATATATATATATATATATATATATATATATATATATTTGTGTGTGATTGGTATATTTGTATCTTAGAGTCTGGTTCCACAGGCTTTCCCGGGCGTAGGGTTGGACAACCAGATTATATATTTTCTCTAGTGCAATCCAGGGAGGTTGCGCGATGTGGGTGAATCCCTTGGATTGAGGAGCAGGGAGATTATATCCCCAGGTCATATCGTCCCGTGTACGAGTGCGATGTGTGTATCCCACTTGTAGTAGGGAACATGAACGCCTCCACCGTTGTGTATTTTTAGACCATGAGTGAGTCTGGCTTGGTACCGTGGTTGAGTGAGTAAATCCGGATTTGGATATGCACTATAAGACTGCATCCTCGAGTTATAGCTCGGAGGGATGGTTATTATAATTATGATTGTGATAGGTATAATTATACTTGGTGTTTATAGTATATTCCTTGTATATGAAGATGAGTTATCATATAAAGTAAACGTTTATAAAATGAAAAGAATGAATAAGGTGTTATTCCCCATCCGGTAGATTATATTCGGAGTTATATGAATATGAATTGTAGGTTCTAGTGAGAACTATATATGTACATATACGAGTTTTTATATACGTGTTAGGTGCTGAGGGCCTAATAAATCTTGACGATCAACATTGCAAGGTAGTAATGTATCGTGGGGGGTCCTTGTTTGGATTTAGCTTCGCGAGACACCCCACGCACGAAACGTAGCGCAATGTTGGGAATGGGGAGAAGTTTAGTCCTTAGTACTCGAGTTTATGAGAACTTTTAGAAGATGGGTGAAACCAATGAGTTAGGTAGGGTATCTTAACTAGGTTGTATAAAAGGTATGCGATAGGTGTGCACTATTAGAAGAGGGATGAGGGGTATCTCATGAGAGTGCGATACAAATTTAAATATGAGAGATTTCATATTTTTAAATATGACATTTATGCACTTGCAAAATATTTTCAAACTCGGTCTCGGACCCGTTTTCTCTATTTTCCCTCTCTTGCTATATGTATATATATATATATATAGGTGTCCAGACACAGGGACGCCTGGATGATGATTCTTTCGAGTCAGACGTTGCTGCAGCAGCTGTGGATGCCTACAAGTTTATTTTTAGACGCTTCTATTCTTGTGATCTAGATAGGAAGCATTGTAGTAACACTCGGACCGAAAGCCCAATTGTATTCATTTATTCTTTTAGTGTCTTTTAGTGCGGAATTCGATTTGGTTGTATTATGTTAGCCGAGTGTTCGGTAATTTTATTTCATTTTAGTTTTTTATATATAAATTGTATGATTGTTTTACCTTGTTGGTTTGAATAAGAAGATTAGTTAAATAAAATTTTAACGCCAACCTAATAGGTTATTAGTAATTAAATTGGTTCTCGACAGTGATGCTGAGAATGAACCATATGAGACTCCTATTTTAATTTGGTATAGGATTGATTACCCAGTATTTTATTAGGCGGGGTGTCATACTCAGTTCCTTCTCTCTTTGTAACTCTTTAACATCATGGAAATGTCTTAGTGTGGAATCCACTATCTACGTGTAAGACGTGTACGTTGAATTTCCTATTAAAATGCACCTAATTCCCTATGTCAGTCCTTGCACAAACTTGTCTATCTTCTTCGGCTCTTAATCTTTGATCTTTGGGGAAAATTTCACTGGTCGAGTTAATTATTTTTCATAATCTACTACAGTATGATCATCGTGCTTTAATATATTAAACTTGTATCTCAAATCTTCCTGTTGTGATGGAGGGAAATCTTTCCCCTCAAACTTCTTCTAGAACTGTGAAATAATCAATAAAGACTAGTCCTTTGCTGTGGTAATCAATTCCTACCACTACAATGCATCACCCATAATCCAAAAATTGTCTAGCATCTGCCTTTGTGTGTCAGTATACTCTAGTAGACAAATATGACACTCAATGTCACACCTCCACTATAATGCTACGATAGGAACGATAAATCCTGAGAACTCTGGTGGACGTCTCTTCTCAAAATCCTTATCACCTTCTGCCATGAAGCTGTAATCGGTTGAATAAGGACATGTGCATCCACAGGTGATGGCGGCTACTACTGCTGCATAGCGTCCATGGTCATAGATATTGTATGTGAGATGATAGCATCTAAGTAGCCGAGGTAATAGGTGCTTGTACCTATGGTGGTGGTAGAGGTGGCTGCAACTGCTGGGGTGCTAGGGACTCAGACTCGGCACTAGTAGCGTATCGTAGTTTGCCTGCTCGTCTGCTGGTGTTCACCATCTGAAATATAGTATACAAGTCATAGAAGTACACATATGGAAAATAGAATACAAAATCTAAATACGAACTCTAAAGTATAAAAGAATGCTATGCGAAAAACGGTGGACGCACTTAAGATCCCTAGGACCTCTGAACCTAGAACTGATACCAACTGCAACATCTTGCTCCCGTAAAATTTAATAATAGGTTGATCAAGTCTGTAATCAATAAATCACGAGTCTAAATAATTGAGCATCATTCTAAGCATAATTAAAAATAAAAACTGAAAGCATTCATAAGTAACTCCACATATGGTGATGAACCAAACAATCTATGATGCCAAACCAACATAAAGTATCAATTGATTTAAAAGTAAAATCGATATAAACATAAAATTACTATAGAGTACGAGCATGCAGTCTCAACGCCTACAACCTGTGAGATACTAGTGAATAGGGGATTGAGTTTGGATCAGGGGTGGGGTTGCATTGGAAGCCTATGTCCTGAAAAATGTTAATATGAGAAGTTAATAGCAAGTTCACGTAGTATAACAATCTAATTAACTTTGGTTTAAAATATGACTTTGCGTATTTATCCACCTTTTAGTTGCTTTTAAGTTAACCCAACCTAAACAACCCTACATATAACATGGGTCTACTCCCGAGCCCAGGTGTTACTCATAATTAAGTATTTTACATCATTACTAATTTTAGGTACAATTACACATTTATTCCTTTGAAATTCATCATTACATAATATCACAGGAAAGTATTTATATCAATATCATCATAAGCCACTACAAGCCATAACGTGCACTGCTTAAAAAGGACCCACTGCAAGCGCTCATATAATGAAGATCTAATTTATCACGTTCGGGGATCGTTCAAGAATACTAGGCATAGTTATAGGTTGTTCCACACTTATTAATATTAAATCATCTCTATAGGAATACTCACTATGCCTTCACACCAGTAATATAGTCCCATACCCAATACTATATAAAAAGATCAACCCAAACATCTCACTGTATGTAACATGAGCATTCAGAACACAATGTTCGGGATAATCATAACCATGCCCTTTCTATCATCATCGCATCATTGTAACGGTATCCATAATTTGTGCCATATCTGGATATCCCCTTTAGTATGTATCCCTCGAGTACACACATCTAGTGTGTTTTTATATAATACACCAGACAAGAAATTTATATGCATATAAGAATTACAAGTCTAAATCCCAATATAATCACCTTAATAAGAAAATAAATTATGCTTTAATGGCATTCTATATCCTAGTTCCAATGAGAATACACCACTCATTTGAACGAAAAACCTAGGTTCGTTTGAACGACTCCAAATTATAGTTCAAACGAGATCTTAACATAACTTTCCTTCTTCCTGGTGAAAATCCGCCATTGTTGAACCCAATTTCACATTTTCGAGTCCCTGAACAGCCCAAAATTTTATCATTTCAATGTATATTAATCCCAGTACCAATACTAACTAATCTCCAATGATTTTAAGTTCTTATAATACAAGATTTAGATTTAGTCCTTAATTATCATCTCAAGAACTCTACTCACGATTCCATCCCAATTTAATCCAATTTCTATTTATTTCACAAGAATAATAACGAATTTCAGACCTTTAATAGGAATTACCATGGCTATAACATCAATTTAACAATTTATACTCTTAATCATGATAATCATCCTAATATCATAATAAAGTCAAATTCCTTAATCCTAACAACGGTTTTGTAAATTGTCTAATTCAAATTATTTTAATATTAAATTAAGAATCCAATGAATGATAACATCATAATACAACTTCAATTATAATCTTATAATGAAGAAACTTGCTTCAATTCTCAATTTTTTTGAGTCTTAGATGAAAATCCCCCAATCTTATTTTTCTTTTCCTTAGCCTTCCTTAGCTCTAGGGTGGCCTCCAAATGTATAGAAGGATTTAGTCTGAATATAATCTCTATTTTATACTAATTACCCATGAAATTAGGCTTAGACTCTACATGGACCACAACTTATTAAGCCTAAAATACAATCCAATTAGTTTAAAGTCTAGTCTAAAGCCTATACTAACCTATGGAACTTAAACCCAATCTTTTAAGGTGTAAATGGATCTTATACTATCCTGAAAGTCATCTACAAATGACGAAAATAATTATTTACTTTGTTTAAATACTATAATTGTCTTAACATATTTTCGATATAAAATCGATTTGAAACAATACACACAATTTAATGACATCACTAGTCAGTGTAGATAAATATAAATCAATATAAACTAAATATAAAGAATTTAATTCACCTAAAAGTACGTGGTATTACACTCACCTTCAACATACTCAAGCTTCTACTTAAGAGTCCTTTCACATGCCCTAAGGTCCTCAATAAATTTAGTATTATAATCACCTATGGCACATTCTTTCAACTTAGATTCCAGCTTCAAGTTTATCCTTTTCATTTTAAATAGGCCTGCATACAACTCACAGAAGGAAATTTGGAGTTCAGTATCTTCCTCCTCTTCTTCTCCACTCTTTATACCATAATTCTCTTGGGCATTAGAAATAATGGCCTCAAAAGTGTCATGCTTAGAATTATTTCATGGAAATATTTTTCATTAAGGCTCTTATGACTACCCATTAACGCATGTGTAGTTTCCTTAAGGGGGGAATTGGGTCCCTTTTTTCGAATCACTCTCACTAAGGGTGGCATTGTACCACATCTATTTTCCCCTCATTCCTTATTTTAGTTGGACAATAAGCTAGCCTATGTCCATAAACCTCACACCCAAAACATCTATTCGACTCGTCCCTTTTAAAGCTATCATTACGATTTTTAGAGAATTAATCAGCCTTGTTTTTCAAACTTCTTTACATCTTTCAGTTGTTTTAAAAACTTAAGAAAATTTCTAAACTTCTTTGCAAACATGTCCATATCAACGGAATCGATATTAGACTCATCATTCAAAACACATGCTCCCTCCTTTCGTGATTTCAAATCAATGTCGTTATATTTCTTTTGCTTTTCGAGGAAAAAATGTTGATCTCATAAGTTTGAAGATCACCTATACGCTCTTCAAATTTTGTAGAGTCTAAAGTACCCAAGGAATTCAAAACTATCAGTTTTGAGTTAAATCTTTTCCGCAATGACCTTATGATTTTCTTAACAATATGGGTTTTGGGTATTCTCTCTCCCAAGTTAAAAGAAGAGTCCATGATATCTGACAATCTAGCATAGAATCATCGAAGGTTTCACGCTCATTCATCCTAATGGTTTCAAACTGAGTGGTGAGGTTTTGGAGTTTGGAAGCCTTAACAACACTAGTACCTTTATGGGTGAGTTGGAGTATGTCACAAGCCTTTTTAGACATTTCACATGTCATAATACGACAGAACTCCTCCGATGTGACCGAACAAAATAAAGCATTCAAACCTCACGAATTCTAATTTTCTAACCTATGCTCGTCTTTACTACATGATTCTACAAGTTTGGGAATCCTATAATCACCAAATACGGCTTTGGGTGGGGACAAGCCCTTAATAACCGCTTGCCATACCCGCTCATCTATCGCATCAAGTGATGATTTCAAATGCATTTTCCAGTATATGTAATTACATCCATCAAACGTCGGTGCCATAGAAACCGATTGACCCTCCGAATAAAAAATGCTAGAACTCATGCCTAAACATGGATTTAACATAAAAACATAGTGTTGCCCCTCTAATACTAATTTAATGTTGCATGATTATGAAGGGAGGTCTAAATAAAAGTTAATTTTTAATTTTTTCAAATTAAATATTAAACTTAAACAAGTTAACCAAAATTAAATCTATTCCCCGATTTTAAACTGATTGTTGTGATATATGATTTACAAAATAATCTTTCCCTAAACATGCATCTTGGTGAGTACAAGAATAAAATAAAGAAACAAACCATAATATGCCAATGTACGAGGAAAACCCACAATGGGAAAAATCTCGGACTACTCAACCACATAAATTTCACTATGAACAAAATTATAAAGGACATGACAAAAGATTTGCACAACCGACTCGACACTCTTACAAGCCTTGACGCTCTTCATTCCTCAACTTTCACACAGTGACAAAAGGAGTCCACCCGCGATACTGCCACAACATATGAGTCCACACATGCATTAGTATCCACCTATTTAGGCTCAACAATCGTCTACAGGTATAGAACACGGATGCGCCGCTTCTTCACTACAACACCATACCACGAAGTCCACCGTGTGTATACAGCAAACTGAGTATAAAATCCACGACATAAACTTTTCACACCCAATATGATGAGAAAAACAAATTACAGTGCTCACAAATAAGATCTCAAAGCATATAAAGATTGAAACTGGGATCTCAAAGAGTTTGGGTGAAACTGTTGGGGTTGTATACTAAAAGTCATGGTTCACTAGTGAATTTTAGTATGTCTATTTAATGAGAATCTTCACAAGTAATGTTTTCATCATATTATTTTATATATTTATGCATGTGTCTTTTATTCTACACAATAGATGGTTTGGCGTGTAGAGTTCGACTTACACACGAAAGATCAGATCAACGGTCCTTGTAGAATATAAGTATGGTTCACAATCTTAGATGGGGATGGACACACCATCAGTAGGATTGTAGCACACTATTTTAGTAGGTCTATCTTGATTATGAAAAACAGTATAGTTTCGACTTATTGTGCTAGTACACTTTGTGTGTATTGAACGAGACCAATTAGAGATAGTTGTCTTTATACTAACTATATAAGATACTCATGGTTGTTATGAGTGATTACACTCTTAATCCAAATATAATTGATGGACATGTGCATCAATTGTTCGTTACTTTGACCTATTGGGTGAGATTCATTTATGGATCAATAAGCTTGGTAGATTGGGTAATGTCAATTAGTGTATGGTGAAAGTTAATTATGAATAGAATCCACGTCTCAGTAAAGAAATTGGTGATACCCTCTTGATGCAGCTTATAAGTTTTGATATGTCAAATCCGATCGGTGGATTTAATTATCCGACATATAAAATAAGTTAAGAGAACGGTCTCAAGGAATTTATAAGAGGTCGATTAAATATAATTGTAAGTAATTTAATTTAATCGACGGGTATCTGTAATCTTAACGTGGGGATATTATTAAGCATTTAATAACGTGGAGCTCGAAATTATAATTTTGAGATAGTGGAATAGAGTGAAATTATTATTCTTTAGTGGAATGAATAATAATTTATAGAATTATGGAATTAATTATAGAGTTTAATTAGAATTCCTAAATTCTGTAGGAAGCTAGTCTTTTATTTCTCCCGGGGGTCCTCGTGCTAGCCTATATAAGCAACCCCTTGTCTCCTAGTAAGTGAGGGATCAATATAGATCTTGAAAAATAATTAAAAAGGAGTAGTAGGGTCATGATCATTGGTGCCCACACACCAATGACATGTATTGTCTTAAAGGAATAGCATGGAAGATCTCGAGGTCTCTTTCAAAGCTCCTATATTGTAAAATCTGTTCCGGGCAATAGAAGAGTCCAAAAATTTTGAAATTAGAATCATGGGTTCCTGACATATAGAGGAAGAGGCACAAGAAATTTCAAGTCATTTAGAGATCATTTGGTCCACCTGCCTCACACATCTTTACGAAATTTCAGCTATCCATACAGATGCGCGACACGTCATTGTATCTACTTGTTAGAGCCATAACTTGACAACCGTTGATCAGATGGGACTGAAATTATTTCTATGGGTTTCAGAGATCGAAAGACATAAAAAATCCCGAAAGATATTTTTTTTGAGTCTGTTATGATTTTTTGAAAAAAATTATTTCATTTTTGTAGCTGACACACCGTTCAATTTGCGACACGGGTCACAACGGGTCGGTGTAACATGAAAGAGATCAAATCTCTACAGTTCAAGCTAGAAGGAACCACAAAGGTATGAGATCTTGAATATCCTATGTAGATACTGTGACACCCCGCCTAATTAAATACCGGGTGATTAGTCCTTTATTAAATTATAATCAAGGTGAATGGTTGGTTCATTCTTATCATCACTGTGGCAAAATAACTTTTCGTATTAAACACCCTAAATAATTAAGCTAAGTGAAAAAACCATTTTTAAGACTTCAATCCCATATTTAATTTAAAACCAACATTTAAAACCTTTCATAATCCATAGTTTAAGAGTCACACAACAACTAGACTGGAAGAGATAATCCAAACAATTTAAGCATTCAACAAATAAATTCCAACTTTAAAACTTCAAAGGAAAAACATCCTAACAGTAACAATCCCAAAGTATAAATACTGGAAGTAAACGAATCACAATCTCTGATAAAACCAACTGAATAATAGAAAAAGGGCGACACATGCCCAACTGGATAAAATAGAACTAGAAGTGGAATCAATAATGAGGTCGTCTAAGCAAGAGGCCTGCAACTCCCACCTAAGCCGCAACACGTTCCTTTCAAAGGATCCTAAGCATGACGCCCTTGTGGCTGGGCACCTGTAATATATACATACATATACAAAAGAGAAGAGATAAAAGGAAACGGGTTAGAGCCCAATTGTAAAACAGTTTAAAAATTAGTTTAGCAAGTATTTAAAATGCTTACCGGCTAATGCAACAATCATATTAGTATGCGGCACTCACTTGAGGAATTCTCACCTCTTTTCTAATGTGCACACCTTCCGCTCTATTTATCCCAACAGTTTAGATTTTCTTAAAATTCTCATAAGATTTCATGCCGATAATTACTAGTGCTAAGATAATTAATTTCTAAAGGCAAAGTTTTCACATAACTCTCATTTTATTATAAAATTTCTCCGTGTTGCCTCAAACTTTTCACACACATTTAAATGTCGGAATATTTATTCATTACTCAACTACTTTTAATTACAGTAGAACGTTTCCCAATTTAAATTCTACATATATATATATATATATATATATATATATATATATATATACACACACACACACTATCGGCACCCCACATAAATTTATGGTGCGGACATACTCTGCTATCAAGTCCCCGTATCACTCGTACTAAGGGAAATACTAGTTTGAAATCACTCTCGAACTGTATTAACACAAAACACATACAAATTGAGACGAAGCATAGTTTCAAGTCACTAAGAGGTCAGCACATACCCTCACGTCTCTTAGGACCGTCTGACTATCTATCTGATAGCCTGTACCAAGGATTCCTATGTTCTAGGGTACAAGTCAATATCCCCGATAAAGGTTCCATCGAGATAAGACTGTCCCGTCGCAGTAACATCAGTGATAGCAAGTAGCGCGGGCATGATTTTTACACGTATATAGTATATGCACAAACACAGTCATATAGGTATACTACCATTCCCATTTCTAATTTAGGTACACCCACGACCCATACTTATGATATTTATTCTTATTGCACATTACAAGATTACCCCCTATAACGGTTCGTCTCTTTTATTCTTATTTATGGGTTATTCCAAACTTACTTCCTAACACTCGTGAAATCCTATCTCCCTAAGTGTAATTTCAGTAGGTACTCTTTTATTTTACGACATAACTTCCTTACGAGTCTCACCCTTTAGACACACGTTCCCATTATTCCCTAAGTGTAAAACACCTTCGTTAAATGTAAATCTCGTATTACATTAAAGGTTCCATTTTTATAAAGTCCTACTGGTCTTCTTTATATCCCAAAATGTTCTAACAGTAATGTCCAAGGATTTTTATTCATTTAAGTTGGAACAACCTATTTAAAAAAGGGATGTGAGTTTTTCAGGAGGGGTCGATCGATCGATGAAAGGGGCTCGATCGATCGATCCATCGATCGATCGATGCTCTTGGGTTGATCGATCGATCAAGCAGTTATGGCGAAACTGCAGAAATACCAGTTATGGGAATGCTATTCCAAAATCATCCAAATCATCATATTTGATTTCCAAACTTCCAACAAATAATACTACAAGTATTGTATCACCAACTAATTAATATTCTACGTAAGATATGCGAGTTTTCATCAATTATAACGAATTAAAAGGGCCAAAATCCATAAAAATAACAAGAACCCTAATATTTTATTTAACTTAGTTCTTCCCATTCTTTTCCCAGATTTTCTACTCCTAACTCAATGAAATTTCACGGTTCAACCTCTACATATGAATTAGATTTCCAAAATACGTCTTTTACCTCTACAACATGCGAATTCGAGTCTCCCATATATGCTTTCTTTCACAAAAACTAGTCATAATCAACCCTAGGCTAATATCATTGAAGCATTAACTAAAATAGAGCAAGATAGATACTTGCCTGGGAATTCTTGGCTCAGATTTGTGGAAAATATTGGTGTGGTTGTGATCCTCGTTGCGCGATCTACAATTTGACGGCGATGGCGGTGCAAACGGTGGAGTTCTTGGCCTAGAACTCCTTGGAAAGATTCTCCTCTTCCTCTCCAATGGCCGTATTTGGTTCTTGGTTATTCTAACCCTAGAAGACAACTCCTACCATCTGATATAACCTTTGAAAATTCGTGGGTTTCCATGCCCAAAAATATGAAATGTCTAAAACGCCCTCCCGGGATGTTAATTAGGCCTAAAAACGCCATGAGATCCAAACTAAACCCCCGGGTACATTATTTTGACTATTTCGACCCTTCCGAACACATTGACGTACTCAAAATGACCATACGGGTGACTTATAATTTATTCACTTTTAATAGTTCGAATTCAATCCCGACACGACACAGGCGCGTCCTGATAAGTTTCCAAAATTATCAATTTAGATTCTCGTGATAATTTTTCTAAATTTAATTACACATCTTACTTTACCCATAAAGTAATTTACAACAAAATTCCAATAATTACTAACTCTCATCACGCCAGTAAATATTTAAATGATTTTCGGATTAATATTAAATTAATATCTCTAATTAAATTTAATAAATCCCGAAAATTAAAAGTCATAAAAATACGGGGTATTACAGATACACCAAGTGTAATTTTTTTATGATTCGATCTATACACATTTTCAATAGATTCTTGGACTTTCGCTCCAACAATTGGTATCAGAGCCATGTTGATACCACGTATAGGTTGAATTTAGCCATGTTGTCCAATTAAAATAATTTTATATGTGCACGAATATTGGATAGAATATAGATTTGTGCTAACTTTTATTTTACCGCGATCTAATCCCACTATTATGGTCACATATTTATGTTTTTATTTTATGTGATTGGACCCCACGATGGTCTATTCGTGGTTATTATTTTTTATTCTGGATTCATGTAATATTGATGTTGAATGTGAACTCCTTAATGGAGGCATAGGACATCTGTAATTTGCTACTATTTTAAAGATGACTCTTGGGTTCAAGACTCTTCGGTTCAAGAATGACTGTTGAGTTCAAAGATGACTCTTGGGTTCAAGGCTCTTGGGTTCAAGGATGACTGTTGAGTTCAAGGATGACTCTTGGGTTCAAGACTCTTGGGTTAAAGGATGACTGTTGAGTTCAAAGATGACTCTTGGGTTCAAGGATGACTGTTAAGTTCAAAGATGACTCTTGGGTTCAAGGATGACTCTTGAGTTCAAGGATGACTGTTGAGTTCTCAACATAATTGCATGTTGACCATAATAGTCGTGAATCCTTACTTATCTCATTTTTTTTTATTCATGTTGATATTTGCCTATATTATTCATGTTTTAATTATTGGGTTATTAATATGTGTTAACGACCCGTGGAATTATGGACAACATGGAATACCGACGCGACCTTAGATCATGATTTTCTTGGATAATAAATTTTTGGTGGTTCATTTTAAATTCATTAAATCTAATGGGTTTTATTTATTACTCAAATTAAAAATAATTTTCAGAATTATTTTAATTTAAAATAATTTTATTATTTCTGGGTAATTAAAATAAGGAAATTAGTTATTTGAATTTGAATAAATAAATTAGAAAATCCCATTATTTTAATTGGACAATTTAAAATTGAACTGTCTCTATGGTTATATGTTTAATTTAAGTTTTTTTAAATTTTGCATTTTTTAATGTGTAATTAGAAAATATAAATTAAATTTCCGAATTTCTCTTGTGAATATAAAGGAATTTAGAATTTATATTTATTACACATGTTTTGGACGCATGAAAATTTAGGCAACCGTAAATTTTGACATGCGTCAGTTACCCTATATTTTTAAAAAAATTAAATTAAAGTTCTCTTTTCACAACCCTCACAAAAATTTTAAATTACGAAGTGGGAGAGGGATTTTGTCACAAACAAATTCCACGGTCTCCACCCACGGTTTGTTGTTTTTCAATAATGAGTAGGTTCTTCAAAGAGGAATAATAATTATTGTGGTAGCGAGTGCAAATTTCTTTAGGGTTAATTTTAGGCTCATATTCATATAGACGACCCCTAAAGGAGGAGTCTATGTGATATGGGATAGTCTAAAATTAGTTGGTGGTATGCACTTAGACACAAAATTATAGTAGGTTCTCCAAAGAGGAATGCTATTATTTTGTGGCACCGAAGTGTCAGCTATTAATTTTATTTGGCATAGTCTTTGCTTAGATGGTAAAATTAAAGTAATTGGCCTGCATAATGTGATTATGTATAGTAGGTTCTCCAAAGAGGAATGCTATTCAAATAGTAATTAGGATGCTGACGAATTCTTTTAAAATGGTAGAGGGAACCAAATTTAAATTGAATTCAAAGTCAATTGTTTGTCATAATATGATAATTATTATGTGATTCTCTTGTTTTGAATGGTAACTCCAATATTCACGTATTTCATACTCAGTTTTATATACCTTCTAATAATAATTAAAAAGATTGAATTTAAATTGGACATAGTATTGACAATAAATTAATGCATGTGTGTATTTTCTTAGTGTTGTCTTGAATAGTCACATTATAAGAATTCTATAAGGAAATATGGAATATAAGTGGAAAAGATTAATGGTATGACACAATATGACTTGTTCATTAAGTTAGATATATTGTGACATTAATATTAATTAGTGTCCAGTGCATATAATATGATGATTATCTCACATCTAATGTTTGATAATTAGGGCATGTAGTTAGGCAGGTTGCTATGAATGAATTTAAAGGAATATTAGTATGATTGTATAACCTTAGTTATAAGATTATGTTTTGATGGTGATTTCTCATCTGAAGGAACTAGAAATTTAAAGAGGTGAAATAGATGGGGAAACCATGCCGATATCCTCCTCAACAAAAAGGTTTTATCACGATATCATATAAGTATTCAAGTTACTGAAATAACTTCACTTCTTAGCCGAAAGGTTGATATAAGCTAAAGTTAAATCATAAACTATTAAGTCAAAATTTGGGTTGTGGCTAGGTTTCAAAGATAGTTAGCAAATTACGTAATTGCAAGGGAATTCATTAAGAGCAGTCAAAATACTAGTAGGAGTTAATAAGCTTATCTTCTTTTAAAGAAAAAGGTAGATACATTTTATTTGCAAAAAAGTTGAATAATGTTTAATGGTTTGTTTTAGGGTAACCTGATTTGTAGAAACATGATCCATTAATCATTGGTTCCAGGAAACTAGTCAACCTGTGATATGTGAATTTATCTATTATTGGGAATTTATAATTACAGTGGGAGATGTGAGTCTCAGTTTTGATAATTAGAGATTAATTTTAAATTATTGATTATAAGTATGTAAGAATAGAAGGAACTTTAGTTCAGATTCTACTCTTTTATGAAAGGATATTTATTTTATTTTCATAACACATGTGTGTTGTTAATGGTAATAAACAATATATTCATCTTTGGTACTAAAGCGGATAATCATTATAAAATAAATCTCATATTTTGTACACTGTAGTTTTTGAATAATATTCATGATTTATCACTAAATGGATAAGATTATTCTCTACAAACCATAATATATCTATAGCTCCAAATACTCAGGTCATTTTTTCTAAATGAATTCTAAATTGGTGGAAGGTGGATTCTTACATTCATTGGAAGTGAAGGCACTTCTAATTAATGAACATGGTTTAGATAAAAAATGATTAGGAGGTATTCTAGCTACATAAATATTAGAATTGGTTTATTATGATTGATGTAATTCTAAAACTACCTATTTAGGAATTTAAGAATTACAGATCATTAGTTTGAATTATATCCATGAATATTATGCCTCAAGTTACTTTCAATAACGATGTTTCAAAGAAAGAAGAATTTGATTTCTTTCACACGTGATAAAATTCATGATGGTTATTTATAAGATGTAGATACGCATATGTCAAGATTGTTTTCCAAGTCAGTTTTCTTTACTCCCATTAAAAATAATGGATCGTTTTCAAATCAATTCTAGTATTTTATACAATGGGTAGTGCAACACTTGCGTTGGGAAAAAACCTGACAAGTTGGAACAAGGATACATGTTTAAATCTATATTCTAGATCACAATCTCAAAAGCATTGTTCGGAACAAAGAAGTTTTAATAGGCTTATGAGAATTTCTTTCATACCACCAGTATAGGTGAGAACATCATCAAGAAATGAGTATGACATTTTTCTACGTTATCGTAGTGGGAGGACTGTCAATTCTCATAATGGTAAAAATCATATAAACGCATCACGATTTGTACACCCATAAAGGGATAACTTTATCATAGTGGGAGCATTTTTTATTCTTAGGATTATCACCCTTTGTTACTCCTGGAGAAGAAGATAACAAACCTTGTAAATATAATAAGGTGTTCCTTCACAAGGATGCATAACATTCTTGGAAAAGTTATGATATTTGGTACCATATAGATTCCTCAAGATGGGGTCATACCCATCAGTTGTAAGTGAATTAAGTAAGAGAGGTAATCAAATTAATGATTTTGATAAATGGTTAGATGTGTTCAGTGTGTACAGAAGGAGTGATGGAAGCGTGGTGGTGTTTTTAGCTACTAGATGTATTATATTTATCGTCGCACGCGATGTAGGGATTTGTCATACAGTTAGACTGTGGTAGTCCAATAAGTTCAATAAGAAAACATTAGAAAATTTAATTACAATTTTGGGATCAAATTAACATTTGATCACTAGAAAAAAATGTAATTTTACTTATTAAAGTTATCATATTGATATTGTTCTTTTGACGCTTTGTTATGCAACATTCCAAGAAAGACATTCGGCCTTTCAGATTTGGAAATTTGTATTACTTGAGAATATAACATTAGTTTTGGTAGAATAAATATTCAAATACCTGAAAAGGATTAATAAATATATATTTGGTTACCAAGTAAATCGATAAGTAACTTGTAGGTTACAAACTCACATATTCAGTCAGGTTTAAGATTTCAGAAAGTGTATAGTACCCCTTGTATAAGAAATTATACATAAGGGAGTTTCTAGTGGTTGTGATTGCATTGGTTGAAAACTGGTAAGCCTTTTACTTTAGGTGTGAGGTTTGGTTGATAGATGCATGACTCCATATCTTTGAGTATAAGTGGGAGATTGTTGGGGTTGTATACTAAATGTTATGGTTCACTAGTGAATTTTAGTATGCAAGTAATGTTTGCATCATATTATTTCATATATTTATGCATATGTGTCTTTTATTCTACACAGTAGATGGTTTGGTGTGTAGAGTTCGACTTACACACGAAAGATCAAATCATCGGTCCTTGTAGAATATAAGTCTGGTCCACAATCTTAGATGGGGATAGACACACCATCAGTAGGATTGTAGCACACTATTTTAGTAGGTCTATCTTGATTATGGGAAACAATATAGTTTCGACTTATTGTGCTAGTACACTTTGTGTGTATTGAACGGGACCAATTAGAGATAATTGTCTTTATACTAACTATATAAGATAATGAACATCTCATGGTTGTTATGAGTGATTAATCTCTTAATCCAAATATAAATGATGGACATGTGCATCAATTGTTCGTTACTTTGACCTATTGGGTGAGATTCATTTATGGATCAATAAGCTTGGTAGATTGGGTAATGTCAATTAGTGTACGGTGAAAGTTAATTATGAATGGAATCCACGTCTCAGTAAAGATATTGATGATACCCTCTTGATGTAGCTTATATGTTTTGATTATGTCAAACCCGGTCGGTGAATTTAATTATCCGACATATCAAATAAGTTAAGCGAACGGTCTCAAGGAATTTATAAGAGGTTGATTAAATATAATTATCAATAATTTAATTTAATCGACGGGTATCTGTAATCTTAATGTGGGGAGATTATTAATCATTTAATAACGCGGATCTCAAAATTGTAATTTTGAGATATTAGACTAGAGTGCAATTATTATTCTTTAGTGGAATGAATAATAATTTATAGAATTATGGAATTAATTATAGAGTTTAATTAGAATTCCTAAATTCTGTAGGAAGTTAGTCTTCTATTTCTCCGGGGGGTCCTCGTGCTAGCCTATATAAGCAACCCCTTATCTTCTAATAAGTGAGGGATCAATATAGATCATGAAAAATACCTAAAAAGGAGTAGTAGGGTCATGATCATTGGTGACCACACACCAATGACATGTATTGGCTTAAAGGAATAGCATGGAAGATCTCGAGGTCTCTTTCAAAGCTCCTATATTGTAAAATCTGTTACGGGTAATCGGAGAGTCCAAAAATTATGAAATTAGAATCATGGGTTCCTGCCATATAGAGGAAGAGGCACAAGAAATTTCAAGTCATTTAGAGATCATTTGGTTTGCCTGATTCACACATCTTTACGAAATTTCAGCTATCCATACAGATGCGCGACACGTCATCGTATCTACTTGTTAGAGCCATAACTTGACAACCATTGATCAGATGGGACTAAAATTATTTCTATGGGTTTCAGAGATCAAAAGACATAAAAACTCGCTAAAGATCTTTTTTTGAGGCTGTTATGATTTTTTGAAAAAAATTATTTCGTTTTTGTGGCTGACACACTATTAAATTTGCGACACGGGTCGGCGTAATATGAAAGAGATCAAATCTCTACAGTTCAAGCCAGAAATAATCGTAAAGGTATGGGATCTTGAATATCTTATGTAGATACATGATGTGTAATTTTTTTTATGATTCGATCTATACGTATTTTCAATAGACTCTTGGACTTTCGCTCCAACAGAAACTAAGGTTTAGGGGCTTTTGGCTATGTATGGGAAAAATGATTTCCCCAAAAGTCTAACTAAAAATAAATGCCAGAACAGCTTCATATAGATTTTTTTTTGAGAAATCTCATCTGAATGAAAATAAGGGTTTGTTTGAACGGAAAAACAATCTCATTTCAACCAACTCAAAATTCGTTCGAACGAACAACCAATCTTGTTAACCATCTTCGAACGAGCTTCAAACGACATTTGTTCTACTAAAAGAGAAATGTCGTTTGACATTCGTTTAAAGTTTGTTTGAACAAACTGCTAAACTCTTTCGAAAGAAACCTATAAAGTCGTTTGAATGACTCGAAATAAAAAAAAATGGTTTTCTTTTAAAATACTTAAAAAAATAGCTCCAACCATTTTATAGGAAAAACCATCAAAAATAAAATTTCATGGATAAAAAAAATGAGCATTCATACCTAAGATATCCTCGAAAACACGAAGATAAAACGTGGCACTAAACATGGCATGATAATGCAATCTCTGAAGATTTTCCTCTACGTCTTTAATCAAACTCATCACAGGTTTGAAAGGTCAACATACAAAGCCTAACCTGTGACTCAAAATGTTTTTTTCAAAATTAAGCCAATATATACAAATCGATTATATCGAAAATTTATCAAACGACCAAACCAAAATATTAAAAATACTTCTCCATACCTTTGTAACTCCCTAGTGTCCGATCCAAATGGTAATACCTCATAATATGAAATAAAAATACACAACTAAAATATTTTATGAGTTAACCAAACATGGTTAATATCATTGATTAATTAATTTATAACATGTAGTCTACATGTCACATAACATGAAAATTTAAATGTGACTTAATGTTTATTTTTATAATGGTTTAAAACCTTTATAGGCACGTTAAAGAAGGATTCCAATCTTGTGTAGAGAAATGGAAGGTGGATGCCAACAATGCCTGAAATCAAATGTTCACCCTCATCATTTTGGTGCCTATCATGGATCCCATATGAAGTTCTTATAAACCAACAAAATGATGGAAATTGTAAATATGTTTAAGTGTTCACTTAAAAGGTAGAGGTGGTCTTTGTATAGTAAGTTGATATATCATTTGTAAAATTCGTGTATCGAACGTGTTTATTAGATGTGTGTTGATTTTGTTTGATTTATTGATGCTAAATATTTGTGGCGAGCCTACTGTGATTAATGCATTTTTTGCTTATATCACCATTTGTAACTGTTTAAAACCGTTACAATATGGACTCAGAAGATTTGTAAAATAATTGGTAAATGTTTTAAACAGTTATAAATATAATATTATATTCATCATTTTTAATGTGTAAAAGCCGTTAAAAACCGTTACAAATGGTGAAAAATACTAATTGTCTATAATTGTTACAATTGGTTAGATAAGCTTACACATACACCCGATTTAATAACGGACTGAACCGTTACAAATCTTATTTTGTAACGTTTATAGACTGTTATATATAAGTTATTACCTCCATTTTTTAACGATTTTGAATGTAACAAAGGACTTTATAAGTGTTTAAAACACTTGTACAGTTTAATTTATGGTGTAGTGAATAAATTATCGTGCTATGATTCCAATTGAGGATGTAAATATGTGTATACTAGAAACAAACCTAGAGGGAGAATATATTTTCAAAAAATTTAGCCCAATTTTTAAAAATTACACATCAATTAACAAAAGAATTTAAGTTAGTTCACTTTGATCAATTTGATCTAGTTTAATTAACATGCAAACAAGAAAAATTAATCAATTGAAACATCGACCTCCACTACCATCTCCCACATCATCCAGGAGTTCGGTACCCAATCCCACAATCAATCTAAATACATAATTCGCACTCATAGATTACCCACGATCCAAATACGCATATATTGCATATTGGATCAAACAAGGAGATATACATAACACAGTTTATATATATATATAATACTCACGTATCGTAATTCTAGTTTCAATGTACCAAATCATATATTCCAGTAATATGTAGGCTCATCAACCTAAAACCCTAACTAGGACTTCCTAAAGAAATCCCCAAGTTCTTAAAATATGGTTATGTAGGTATATTACCAAACTAAAACAAGGCCCAATAAAAAATAAAACCCCAGCTCGAGGTCCAATCCGTGATCCCGCTAGCGAACCCGTGGGCGTGGCAAGGATAGCCATGGGTGAAGCTTGCCTGGTTGCAGTCATGGGTGGAAATGCTGCAATCGCGATGCTTGTATGGTTCTTCCAAAAGTCATAGTTTCGACTATGTGTCATCCATAACCTCAACTTCAAACTTATAAACCTTAAGCCCGCCATTAATGGTTCCTAATCCCTCAAAACAACACCCAAAACATCTCGAAATCATCTTTAAATGTTCCCAAATCAAAGTCTTATAATATATGGTGATAATCTAACAAGGAATTTTCGTTATAAGTTCTAAATCATCTTATTAGCATATTTAGTTTATGGGTCATTAACAGTTTCGGGTTTCAGTATTAACAAGTATTTTCTTCATCAAAATAAATTCTCAATACATGAATAATCTACATAAATTAGTCTAAATGTTTGATCAAATTTAAATCATATTACATGATTTTAATCATCAACTCCGATTAATATCTTTTGTATGACAGATGTACTAAGTCTAAACCTAAAATCAACATTGCCTAAGATAATACATGATTAAAAATTAGATCATATTCCTAACATGTGTTTAATACCATATTTATTCTTAAAAGAACTTAAAATAAATAAATTTCAAGTTTAGCTCTAATATATAAATATATTTCTTACTTAATAATGAAGGTTGAAGGTTCTACCTTGAATATCCCTCTTATGATCTCCTAGTTATTCCCAAAGCCTTACTTTCTCGCTTTAATTCTCTCCTGTTGCTAGGGTAGATGTTTTAGGTTTAAGGAAATCGATTAATGACGGTTAATAACCCTTTTATACAATTAATCATGCAGGTTCGTAATAGATCTAACTTTGAACCACCATATGAGGCCAAAATGCTACCTATATTGATCTAAAACTTAGCCCAAAGGTATACCTACACTTAGGGCAAAACCTAAGATTTTAAAAATACCTCTACAGACCTTTGTACCTCCCTAGAGTTCGATCCAAAATACCTCATCACATGAAATAAAAGACACAACTGAAATATTTTATGAGTTAACCACATATTATTAATCCCAACAATTAATTAATCTATAACATGCAGTCTACATGTCCCATAACACGAAAATTTAAATGTCATGTAACATTTATTTTTGTAACGGTTCAAAACCATTACAAAAACATTTAAGAGACTTCCAGTCTAGTGTAGATAAGTGGCAAGGGGATGCTAACAATGCCTGAAATCAATTCTTCCCCGCATTATTTTAGTTCCTGACATGGATCCCATATAAAGTTCTTATAAAACAACACAATGATGAAATTATATATGTGTTTAAATGTTCACTTAAAAAGGAGAGGTGGTATTTTGATGGCAATTTGATGTATCAGTGGTAAGATTGGTGTATCCAATGTGTTTATTGTATGTGTGTTGATTACCTTCGATTTATTGATGCTAAATATTTGTGTCGAGGCTACTGTGATTAACACATTTTTTTTTGCATACATCTCCATTTGTAACTGTTTAAAATCGTTAAAATATGGACTCATAAGATGTGTAATTTTAATTAGTAATGGTTCTAAGTAGTTACAAATATAATACTATGTTAATCATTTTTATCGATTTTGAACGGTTACAAATATAATATTATATTCATAATTTATAACTGTTCAAAACCATTACAAATGGAAAAAAATAGTAATGGTCTATAATCTTTACAATTGGTTAGATAAGAGCACACATACACTTGATTTATTAACCGAGTGAACCGTTACAAATGTCATTTTGTAACGGTTTTAGACTATTATAAATAAATTATAACACACATTTTTTTAATAGTTTTGGACCGTTACAAAGGAGTTTCTAGAACACTTTTAAAATTTCATTTTTGGTGTAGTGGATAAATAAACATCCTTTAATACCACCTGAGGAGATAAATGTGTGTATACTAGAAACAAACCTAGAGGGAGTGCATATATTTTCAATAAATTTAGCCACATTTTAAAAATTACACATAAATTTATAACTAAATCTAAGCCATTCATAAATTTATAACTAAATCTAAGCCATTAACTCTTATTAATTAGATCTAGTTTAATTAACATGTAAACAAACACAATCAATCAATCAATCAATCAATTATAACATCGACCTCCACCTCCGTCTGCTATATCATCCAGGAGCAATGTACCCGGTCCCACAATCAATTTAAATGCATAACCCCCGCTAATAGATTTCCCATGACCTAATTACGTACATATTTTATGTTTGCATCCAACATACATATATACATAACAAAATATATATCAGATATCGAATTAATACTCACGTATTCCGATTCTTATTCAAATGTTCAAAATTAAATATTCCAGTAATACGTAGGTTCCCTAACCTAAAACCCTAATTAAGAACTCCTAAAGAAATCCCTAAGTCCTTAAAATAGGATTAGTAGGTAAATAACCAAACTAAAACAAGACCTATTAAAAACAAAAATCCAATTCGAGGACCAACTCGTGATTCTACTATCGTGGGCGCGATAAGGACAACCACATGCGCAACATGTCTAGGTGATATGTGGGTGGAAACTCCACAGGCGCGATGCTTGTATGGTTATACCAAAATACTTAGTTTTGACTATATGTCATACCTAACCTCAACTTCGAACTTATAAGCCTTAAGTTCGCTATTAATGGTTTCTAAGCCCTCAAAACAGCACCACAAACATCTCCTGATTATCTTTAAATGTTCCTAAATCAAAGTCTAACATTATATAGTCATAATATAACAAAGATTGTTCATTATAAGTTTTAAATCATCATTATTACCATGTTTAGTTTACAGATCATTACCAGTTTTAGGTTTCGCCATTAAGAAGTATTTTTTTTCATCAAAATAGATTCTCGATACATGAATCATATAATACCCCGTATTTTTATGGCCTTTAATTGTGGGATTAATTAAATTTAGTTGGGATAAATTAATTTAATATTAATCCGGATTTTAAATTGAACATTTACTAGCGTGACGAGAGTTAGTAATTATTGATAATAATTATTTTGAATATTACTAGATGAGTAAAGAAATACATGAGATTGAATTTATTAAAAATTATCGCGAGTGAATAATACGACAATTATAGAAATTAAGTCGGGACGCGCATATGTCATGTATGGACTAAATTAAGGGAATAAGACTGAATTAATTATAAGTCACCTGTATGGTCATTTCGAGTGCGCTGATGTGTCCGGAAGGGTTGAAATAGTCAGAAAAGTGTACTCGGAGATTTAGTTTGGGTCTCGGGACGTTTTTAGGCCTAACCGGTAACTCGGGAGGGCATTTTGGTAATTACCCATTTTAGGTCTTACTTATGGACGGAAATTGGAGTGTTATATCTGGTGAAAGTTAGAGTCCTCTAGGGTTATAAACCTTGGAGTTGCAGAGAGGCTAAGGAAGAGGGAAGAGATAGGAGAGAAGAGAGAAGGCTTCCAAGGAGGAGAGCCACCAACCCTACACCACTCTCATCAATTCCACCACCAACGCGTAGATCGGAAGAAGGGGATCATTCGTATACCACTCTAATATGTCGAATCAGACCTTCGATTTACAGGCAAGTATCTAACTTGCTGTTCTTTAGTTGATAACACATCCATGCTAGTGTGGGAAATGATAATTTCATGTTTTCATAAAAAGATAAAAGACATTTGGGAGATTCATATTGAAATTCTGAATAGAAATCATGTTAGGACAGCCCCATTGTTATATGTAGATAATTAACCACGAAATTGATGTCCACTAGAGGTTAAATTCTGGAAGAATTAGGAAGATATTGATCATGAGGATAAAAATAGGGTTCTTGATGTATTAATTTGAATTAACCCTTTAATTGATGACCTTTGATGAATTCGTATATGTTTTACGTTAGAAATCATGTTTGTAGGATGATACAACTGTGTGACACCCCGCCTAATAAAATACCGGGCGATCACTCCTGTACAAAATTAAAACTGGAGTCGCATATGGATCATTCTTAGCATCATTGTTGAAAATCCATTTTAATTACTAATAACCTATTAGGCTGGCGTCAAAATTTTACTTAACTACTCTTTTTAAACATATACAAATAAAAACATCCACACAGTTAATGTAAATGAAACTGAAATGAAATAAAATTACCGAACACTTGGTCAAAATTATACAACCATATCGAATGCCTCACTAAAAGGCGGGAAAAATAAATAAATGATGTTGGGTTATTAGCCCGAATGTGTATGCAGTACCTCCTATCTAGATTACAAGAATAGAAGCCTCTATCGAGAACCTGCATGCATCCACAGCTGCTCCAGCTGACGTCTGACTCGAAAGAAGTGTCATCCAGGCCTCCCTGTGTCTGGACACCTATATATATATATATATATATATATATATATATATAGCAAGAGAGGAAAAATATAAAAATGGGCCAGAGCCCGAGTTGTGAAAATATTTTGCAAGTGCATAAATGCTTTATTTTTAGAAAAAGGTTTTATCTCATATTTAAATTGGTATCGCACTCCCATGAGATACCCTTCACCTCTCTCCTAATAGTGCACACCTAGCGCATCCTAACAAAATACCCTAGTCAAGCTACCCATGCCTAACTAGTCTGTTAATCCATCTTCTAACCACCCTAGTTATTCCAAGTACTAAGGGCTAAACTTCTCCCCAGTCTCAACGCTATGCCATGTTCGTGCGTGGGGTGTCTCGCAGAGTGAAATCCAAATAAGGAACTTGTGGCCATCCCCGATCCCCACCGCGGAGGGAGGAAGGATCCTTCGGGTCCCGCGTGTCCCCTCTCGGGAGAGCGCTTCGGCCGGCGTCGATTTTGTGAGGTGTGAAAAATGTAGAGAGATTCAGAGTCGCCAGTCTATTTTAGACAAAACAGACAAAAGAAAAAGAGGAAGCCACCCCAAAGGATGGCTTCCAAAGACATACTGGTGCGTGCGAAACCAAAATGATTCGAAAAGGGTTCGGAGGCTTAGTTACGAAATGGGAAGGTGTTAGGCACCCATTCCTCCCTTTCGGTCTCTCATGGATATTTGCTATTTTCCTTTATGTTTCCCCCCGTGAGATGTGTGCAAGTGTATATATATAGAATGGAGGTAGGAATCTTCGACTTGTATCATGGAAAAGATAAAGCGAGTCATCCGTAGAAAGATATAAAAGTAATATTAGAAAAATAAGATTTACGCGGCTACCCCTACGTTGATCGTTATAAGGGAACGATAACGCACATGGAGTAATACGTTACTAAGACTAATAATGTAAGAAAAATGGATTTAGAGAAAATAGAAAATGAGAGAAAAAGTGAGAGAAAGGACTCGAGTCTCGGGTTTTACCCCGAGACGCCTACGTAGCCTATAAAGGCATCAAAGTCCACGTAGTTCGCATGTAAAGTGAGGGGTGGGGTTTAACCCATAAATCCAAAATGGAGAAATCTCTTATTTGTAAGTGTGTGTGTGTGTGTAGAAAAAGTGTTTTAGTTGTGAGAAAAGTGTGAGAATCCCTATTTGGAATTTATGAGCAAACCCTCTTTTTCTTGTTTTTTGGGTTTTTATTTATATGAAAATAAGAAATGTGCAATAATACTAGATAAAGAAGTGTATTTATGGTATGTGAGATGAGGTTATAAAAGTGCTAAGTAAGAAAACAAGTTATTTGGAATTCAAGAGAATTTAAGAGAGAGTTTGAGAAAGTTGGACCTTCTTGAAGATCTTGAGCTTGATCTTGAACATTGGAGAGCATCTCTTGAGCTTGGATGATGATGGAGAGTGGTTAATTCATCAAGTTTGATGAAAGGGATGATGAAAAGTGGAAGTGAAAAAAGGATTTGGAAGTTGAAATCACGCTGCCTTCGAGAGAGGTTTCTGGGATTCGTTCAGAGAGATTTCTATCAGATCTGGGCTCTCCTTGCAAATGAGGCCAAGGCCTCCTTTTATAGGCCCAGCGGATTGTCGATCGGCCCTGCCATGGCACTGCCTATCGGCAGGTGCCGATAGGCAAGGTGTGGGACCTGCCATTTGGCAGTGCGCCTCAGGCTTTCTCGGAAAATTGTCCGCCGAGGGTAAATTATTGGTCAGAATCGCGCACGGGGCATACCGTTGGACAGGTAATTTAGAGACCTTCGAAAGTAATTTGGATCGCTACCGAGTTTGGGAGTTAACTTTGGGTCAAATGTGGCTCGGAAGCGTTTATCGATTCGTTGGACGGGGAATCGTGCGAACGCAAACGGATGGTTCGTCCGCATGGTAAGTCTGAATCGCGCACGGGGCATACCGTTGGAAAGGTTAGGAGATGTAATTTGACATTCCAAAGAGGTTGACCCAGTTTGGAGAGTTGACTTTGGCCAACCGGGCCCGAGAAGAGCTCAGTGGCTTTTCGAAGTCAAACGGATCGTTCGTCCGCATGGAAAGTCGGAATTGCGCACGGGATGGACCGTTAGAAAGGGTATTCAGTTCCCTTCTAATATTCATTCAGCCTCGGTCGAGCTGGAGGGTTGACTTGGGTCAACAGAGCCGGGAAGCGCCCGGTGGCCTCTGGGTCAGGTTTCGGATGCAAACGGATCGTTCATCTGCATGGTAAGTCAGAATCGCGCACGGGGTGGACTGTTGGAAAGGGTATTCAGTGCCCTTCGAAGATTCATTGAGTCTCGGTCGAGACGAGGAGTTTGACTTTTGGGTCAAACTGAGTCGGGGGGTGCCCGATAGCTTCCAGGTCAGTACTCGTGACGTGACCTGGGTTTGCGATGAGGATTGGAGGTACTAGGGACCTAAGGAGAGTTAGGGGTAATAGAGTGAGGTGTCTACAGAGCCCCTCGACGGGTGAGTTTGGAATAAATGATAGCCGTCGCTTAGACACCGTATGATGCCTTTGAGGGAGTATGACCGAATCAGAGGGTCGAGGTCGATTCCGAGGACCTAAGAAGTATGCTATGGGTGATCAATTTCGTGGATCAAAGCCGAATCTGCAGGCCTAAGGGAGCGAGGGTGACCAATTCAGCGGATCGAGGTCGGTTTTGAGGACCTAAGGAAATGAGGATGACCAATTCAGAGGGTCGAGGTCAGTTCTGACCTAAGAGTGGTGATGACCGAGGACCGAGGTCGATTCCGACCTGATTTAGGTGATAATCCAAGACCGGGGTCAATTTTGACCCAAAAGTGGTGACGATCGAGGACCGAGGTCAATTCTGACCCAAGAGTGGTGACGACCGAGGACCGAGGTCAATTCTGACTTAATAAAGGTGATGATCCAAGACCGGGGTCAATTCTGACCCAAGAGTGGTGACGACCGAGGACCAAGGTTAATTCTGACCTAACGAAGGTGACGATCCAAGACCGGGGCCAATTCTGACCCAAGAGTGGTGACGACCAAGGACCGAGGTCAATTCTGACCTAACTAAGGTGACGATCCAAGACTTGGGGCCAATTCTGACCCAAGAGTGGTGACGACCAAGGACCGAGGTCAATTCTGACCTAACTAAGGTGACGATCCAAGACCGGGGTCAATTCTGACCCAAGAGTGGTGACGACCGAGGACCGAGGTCAATTCTGACCTAACTAAGGTGACGATCCAATACCGGGGTCAATTCTGACCCAAGAGTGGTGACGACCGAGTACAATTCTGACCTAACTAAGGTGACGATCTAAGACCGGGGTCAATTCTGACCCAAGAGTGGTGACGACCGAGGATCGAGGTCAATTCTGACCTAACTAAGGTGACGATCCAAGACCGGGGTCAATTCTGACCCAAGAGTGGTGACGACCGAGGACCGAGGTCAATTCTGACCTAACTAAGGTGACGATCCAAGACCGGGGTCAATTCTGACACAAGAGTAGTGACGACCGAGGACCGAGGTCAATTCTGACCTAGCTAAGGTGAGGATCCAAGACCGGGGTCAATTCTGACCCAAGAGTGGTGACGACCGAGGACCGAGGTCAATTCTGACCTAGCTAAGGTGAAGATCCAAGACCGGGGTCAATTCTGACCCAAGAGTGGTGACGACCGAGGACCGAGGTCAATTCTGACCTAACTAAGGTGACGATCCAAGACCGGCGTCAATTCTGACCCAAGAGTGGTGACGACCGAAGATCGAGGTCAATTCTGACCTAACTAAGGTGACGATCCAAGACCGGGGTCAATTCTGACCCAAGAGTGGTGACGACCGAGGACCAAGGTCAATTCTGACCTAACTAAGGCGACGATCCAAGACCGGGGTCAATTCTAACCCAAGAGTGGTGACGATCGAGGACCGAGGTCAATTCTGACCTAACTAAGGTGACTATCCAAGACCGGGGTCAATTCTGACCCAAGAGTGGTGACGACCGAGGACAGAGGTCAATTCTGACCTAACGAAGGTGACGATCCAAGACCGGGGTCAATTCTGACCCAAGAGTGGATAAAGATTGTATTTTGATTCTGCTGGAGAAAGAGCTTTGTGATTTCGATTTGAGCTGGGGAGCTGATAGCTGGGGGAAGCTTTATAGGAGACCTCGCAGGGGGGAACAACCTATTTTGGGTGCTATGAGAGAATTTCGCTAGGGAATTAATCATGTGATCCTTTAGGGATTTTTCGGAGCCTTGTCGGGAGGAGTTTTCACTTAGCTTTTGAGGATTTCGCTGGGAAGAGGGGTTCCGTTTGGGGGATAAGAATTGGATTTGAGGTTCCGCTGGGGAATGATGAATGAGCTGGGGAAAATTGGGATTGCCCCTTGGGAGAGATTGCTCGGGGCGAGTGGTTCTTCTAATTTCTGCTGGGAAAAATACCATGTGATAATGCGTCGCACCAGGTAGCCGATGGCCGGGGAGGCCTTTTGTAAAGTCTGATGAGGAGGTGATTAGGTGGTCTGGGCGCCTTGCCCGAGAGGTCATTTGCTTGGATTTTGAGGGCTCCGTTGGGGAAACTGGTGTGTCGCCTAAAGGAGTGCGAAATTTTCTTGATGAAAAACGTTCTAAATCCCTCCTGGGATTTTTAGGAATTTTCCGGGGATTTTTTGAGGCTTCCTGGTATTTTCTGGGAATTTTTGTACAAAATTTTAAGGGGGGTGCCGGTTGGCATAGACTGAGAGGTGCCATTCGGCAGTGGCACGGACTTTTGGGCTACCTCGGGAAGGTGAGGAGACAGTGCCGATCGGTATGGCATTTGGCCTCCTGTATAAAGGGGGGAATCCCCTTCATTTTTCACAGCTTCTTGCCTTCTCTCTTTCTGTGATTTCTCTCTGCGAATTGTTCTAACGTTCCGATCTTCAAGAAATGGCCGCCTTTGTGAGTACCGCTGTCCATCGGGAGCGGTTGGCCGTTGATGACTGGGCGAATGTGGATTGGAGGGATAGGGTGCCTCTTGCTTTAGGAAATGAGAATGCCTTTGATGCATTCGAGCCGGTTCGGATGAGCAGACCTTGCTGCGGGAGCCGTCATGTCATCGCTCTTCGAGAGTGATTCCCGGTGGTTATGTAAGTAACCTAACCTTTGGCATTCTTTCTTTTTTGGGTGATTTTTCCCTTTTTCTTTGACCTTTGATTGAATTTTTCTTTTTGTCAGTCGGATATTTCCTTGAAGAACATGCGTGCCCGCGGGACGACGGGGCTTAGGGATGTTTGGGAGCACCTTCCACCCGTGGTGTGCTGGATGGTATCTTCAGCGGGTTTTGGGAGGTTGGCGGCTGCGCTGGATGAGACGCCTCGTTCGACAGCAGTTTTCTGTGCCTTGGGGAAGAGGTGGTGGGACACTACCCACACTTTTCATTTTGGCTTCGGGGAGATGACGGTGACTCCCATAGATGTGCAGCAACTGCTGGGTCTGGATTGTGATGGGGAGAAGATAGAGGTGGATTGCTCTTTACGAGTGAGGCCGGAGGCGGTGTATGTGGCACTCGGTGATGTGAGGAGGATAGTCTCTGGGGATTCTATCCGTCTGTCCTTGCTGAAGGATGTTTTGCTGAGCAGGGTGGTTGATGTGGAGGACGGGATGCAAGTGAGGCAGATGGCCCGGTTGTTCATCTTGTTGGTGCTGGGAGGTTTCATGGTGGCGTCGAGCGGCGACGTCGTCCATTTGTGGTTTCTGCTGTACTTGAGGATGTTTTCAAACATCTCTTTCTATGATTGGGGGAGTCTGACATTGGCGACCCTTTACTCTTCTTTGGATGCATTCAGCCGGTGCTGCCGGCAGACTTTTACTGGAGCCATGTATCTCCTGGAGGTATCCTTTACTTTGTGCATTTTCCTTTCATGCATTCGCATTTTCCTTTCATGCATTCTCATTTTCTTTTCATGCATTCGCATTTTCTTTATTCGTCTCTTTTTGCTCGTGAATTCAGACGTGGTTTTATGAGGTGATTGGGTGCAGCACCCCGCTGATTGCTCTGAAGGATGACACTATTGGGGACTTCTACCGACTGTACCGATGGAGTAAGGCCAACCGACAGTCGAAGTGATCTCTTTCCCTGGAGGTGGTGCGTCAGGTCTTGAATGACCTGACCAGTGGTCGGGTAAGGTCTTTTCCTTTTCAGTCTTGGTTTTTGCACCTTCTGATCTTGTATCGACTAATGCTTGTCTGGGGATTTTCAGGTGACCTTTTATCCTTGGGGGACCTCCATTCAGGATACGGGGGTGACTGGGGTGAACGCGCAGATGAGGCGTTTGTTGGCGCATGAGTTCGGCCATTCCTGGTACCTCAGGGAGAGGGTGATCCGTCAAATTGCTGAGGAGGAGGTGGTGGTGCCTCCCACACAGCCTCCTACGTCTATGAGGTGGGAGAGACAGTTGTTGGAGGATGAGAGGATGGCGATGATGATTGGCAAGTCATATGCGTTGTATACTGATACGGCCGCGCCGTATGATTATATGGACTTTGTGACGAGCTGGTTGATGGCGCCCAGCATACATGATGCTTTGCCTTTCCCTCCTACTGGTTCGAGTCAGGCGGTGGGGTCTACCCACAGTGGTGGTGGTCCGTCGACACCTGCGGTGGCGACGACCTTAGAGGTCCCTTTTGTTCGGCTGCACACTCCTTCGTACAACATCCGGCGGGCTGATGGAGGGATAGTGCCGATGCTGTACCGTCCTCTTGCAATGGATCCGGAGGAGATGGGTTTGACAGAGGAGGTCCTTCGACCTGCGGTATACCTTTCTGTACCTCTCTTTCTTTTCTATTTTGGTCATTCCTATTTTGATACTGATTCTGCCTTTTCCTTGCAGCAAATCCGGGTGTCGACCACTTGGCTCAGGGACATTAGAGACTGGATATCTTCGGTGACTGCCCATATTCGGGATGCAGTTCCCATTCCTTCTTGCTTGGTGCCGTCTACCTCGTCTGGAGAGGACTCTGGCTCGGGTAGTGGTGGTGCGTCATCTCACCGTAGGGGGAAGAGAGCGCGTCGCAGGGGTGGGAGCTCTTGAGAGAGAGAGGGAGTGAAATGTGGGTTCGGGCTGAGTCCCGTTGTTTTTGGCTTTTTCTTTATTTCCTGCAAAATGATGTAACACAGAAAACATATATATGCAATGCAATGTAGTTTTTTGGCTATCTTTTATTTTAATGATGAATGAATGCATGCACATGCGCCTTTTAATTTGCTACTGAGATCGTAAAATAGGAGTATTCTTGGAATTTTTCAAAGGGAAGTTGTTTTATTTAAAATGGGGAATCCCATAAGGAGGGAACAGGTTTCTCAAAGCTCTTTTGAGAATATCAATGTATTTTTATGGAGTTTTTCTGATTTGACAAAAAAGGAAAGGAGGAAATTTCCAAAAATGGGGGGTTGCCGATCGGCAAGCACCCTGGCTTGCCTATCGGCAGTTCAGTCCAGTCCCATCAATTGAAAGCTTTGAATGGTACCCTCTTCATCCTTTAGTACCTTGTGGGGTAGGATTCCTTTCGATTTTTACAGGGATTATGTCCCTTGTGAGGATTTTTAAATATAAAAAGGGAGAAGAGTGGAGTGTTTTCCTCACACCTTTTGCATTCTTACATACCCACCCATCATCTTTTAATCTTACGAGATGGCTCTCCCTGGTAGCATTGAGTTTGTCAATTACCTTGAAGCCTTGGAATCTATGTGCTCTTATAATGTCGACTATGATGCTTTAACATGCGTCGAGTCTCCTTGTGGCGTAATCGACCTTTTGAGTGGAATATGCTGGTGGCGGCAGTACAATTTTGGTATCCCGAAGACCATGTATTCCGCTTTGGGTTGGAAGAAGTTTGTCCTACCTACGAGGAATGTTTGCCATACTGGGCGTCAATCCCAGTGTTGCCGCGACTTTACCCGAATTTTCCCATTCTCCTAGGGATTTGTTGGCCGGGCTTCTCCATATTTCTCCTTCGGCGGCCAAGTCATTGGTTGCCGGAGGAATAATCTCCCTCCCGGTGGTGTTGCAGTCCGTGCGTTCACGGGAAGTAAGTGATGCTGGCTATACTGGAGCCGTTGTTCTGGGCCTGGTTTCAAAATTACTGTTGGTGACTGGGGAGGTGCGAGTGGACTCACAGCTTGTAGCCATTACCTCATGGATGTCATATCGTCGCAATCCTGCGGCGGTGATATTGGCGGAGACTTTGAATGGCCTGGATGCCTGGAGAGAAGGTCGTTCCAATTTTTTAAGGGGTAGACCTATGATGCTATTAATGTGGTTGTCTGAAAGATTTCGCTTGTCAACTCCTCCAGAATATCCTTTGTCGGCTGTACCCAACTTCTTTTCGCGCTACTTCATCCGCATGGGCCTGTATGTTGAGAACTGGGAGAATTGGCTTGTGGAGCATGGGGCTTGTGGGCTCTATTGGTCATTGCATTGGTGGGGACAGTTGCAGCCTATTCTGGAGCTAGGAGAATATTCATATATGCGGCTGGTTGGTCTCAGGCAGACCTCTTTTTATTTCCCTTGGCGACTTTTGCGCCAATTTGGCTGGGCGCAGGTCGTGCCCCCTCGGACCTCAAATTTCTTTCCGGTAGAAGATTTGACTGAGCGCCTGCGTCTGTTGCTTGGATCTCTATGGGAAAATCAGCGTCCATCGACCCGTCCCTCTCAGTCTGTTGGGAAGGTTTTCTATGTCCCCAAAGATTATATGAAGTGGATGTGGAGGAAAGTAGTCAGTAAGATGTTGGCAGTAGAGACTAGTTAGAGGTGGTTTGTTTTATCTGACTCCATGGAAGGGGGTGCTGTGGTCTTTTCGAAGATGGTTAAGGCTCATCGGTCCATGGAGTGTTTGCGGCACTCCATTCAGGCAGGAGAAACTTGGGGTCCTCAGGATGTAGATGATGAGGGTGTAGGATCTTCGGGTAGCTGTGGGTAGGACTCCTGGGGAGTTTATTTATGTAACAGATGTGGGGGATTTTATCTGGTTTTTAGGGTAGTAGGGGGAAAGGAGTTATCCGTTCCTTTTTCTTATGTAATCCGTACTGTAGTTTCTTATTAATGAAATAAATAAGTTTCTGATCATCCTGCTGTGCCTTTCGATGAATTTTGTATTTTGAATTATCTATACCAATCGCTAAGGCCTACATAATCCTTTTGTTCAAGTAGATGTTTAGAATCAACTGCCGTTCTCGGGGATAAGAAAGGAATATATTTTTGTGAAAAAGAAGGGTCGTGATCATGTGGGGAGTATGAGCTGCCTACGTACCTCTGGGGTTTTTGAAAAAGTTCTTATCTGTTTGAAAATAGTTTTTGCAGAGGATCAGGCCCACGTAGTTCTGGGTAGAGGGAAATGGAGAGAGTTTTTTTTAGAATAGAAGGGGGATGAGAAGAGTCGTAGTGCGCCGAGATTTTGGACTAGGGACATAATTTCTTGAGACGGTCCAAATTGATTGGACAAGCCATCTCTTCCCCATCCAGGTCGGTGAGCATGGCGGCACCGCTAGATAAGATCTTCTTCACAATGTAAGGGCCACTCCAATTGGGTTTGAACTTTCCTCTGGGGTCCCAGATGGGTTCGATTATCTCCTTGAGGGCTAAATCCCCCTCCCGAACACCGCGATCCTTGACTTTCTTGTTGAACGATCGCGCTATTCGGCGATGATACCCTTGTATGTGGTAAAGATCTTTTAATCTCTGTTCATCTAGGAGGGTCAGCTCATCAAGACGGCCTTGGCTCCAGTCTTCTTCACTAACCTTGCTTTCGAGCATGACGCATAGCGAGGGTATTCCAGCTCCACAGGTAGGACTGCTTCCATGCCGTAGACCAGGGAGTAAGGGGTAGCCCCAGTAAAGGTTCAGATTGAGGTTCGATAGCCCCAGAGGGCGTATGGGATCCGATCGGCCCAATCCCTACAACTTTTGGTCATCTTGCTGATGATGGTTTTGAGGTTTTTATTGGCGGCTTCAACTGCACCATTGGTCTGAGGTCGGTAGGGAGAAGATTTGTGTCTCTGAATCCCATACTCGTTGACAACTTTTATGACTTCTGCCTCGAAGTGCAAACCATTATCCGACGCTAGCCCGTGCGGGACCCCATATCGGCAGATGATATTTTTCTTAATGAATTTATCCACCTTCTTGGCATTTAATACCGCATATGACTCAGCTTCGACCCATTTGGTGAAGTAATCAATGGCAACCAGGATGAACTCATGCCCGTTTGACGCTTTTGGTGTAACCTTCCCTATGATGTCGATACCCCAGGTGGAGAACGGCCAGGGAGAAGTCATGTTGTATAATTACCGCGGAGGCAAGTGTTGAAGATTGGAGGACTGTTGGCATTTAGGGCACCTCCGAACATAGGTAGTGCAATCCTGGGCCATGGTGATCCATTAGTAGCCTTGTCGAATGATCTTCTTGGCAAGCATGTGACCTTTCATATGGGGCCCGCATTCCCCGCTATGGATTTTCTGTATTATCTTTTCAATGTCAGCCCCTGTGATACAGTGCAAATGAGTTCCATCAAAATTCCTCTTGAGTAGTGCTTTATGACAGATGATGTACTGAGCGGCCAGCCTTCGGAGGGTAGCTCGGTCGTTCTTGTTAGAACCTTCTGGATACCTACCGTACCGGAGGAGGCACCAAATATCATAGTACCAGTAGTTGACTAGCTCAGGATCTTCTGAGGTGGCAAGCTCAATGTGGTAGCAATTGGTAGGTTTGCCTTGCTTTTGAACCAGGAAGGGGGTCATTATTATTCCCTCGGGCATGTCGACCATGGAAGCCAAAGTAGCAAGAGCATAGGCTAGGTTGTTCTTTGCTCGGGGTAGGTAATGGAAGGTGATATCTCGGAATTGGGAGGCCAACTCTTCTAATTGGGCATGAAAGGGTTGGAGCTTTTCGTCCTTGACTTTCCACTTTTTGAGCACTTGACCGATGATAAGGATAGAATCCCCGTATACATCAAGGTATTGAATACCTTTCTCGAGAGCGACCTTGAGGCCCACTGTGCATGCCTCGTATTCTGTCATGTTGTTGGTGCAAGGGAAATCCAATTTAATGGCGATAGGAGTGTGGGAGTCATCTGGGGCGATCAAAAGTATCCCAATGCCATATCCCCTTTTATTGGCAGCGCCGTCAAAGAACATTTTCCATCGGAGGCAGTCTTGAGTGGTGCAGAGGACATTTTCATCTGGGAATTCGGAGATCCAGACATCTGTTTCTTCTACGGGGTAATCCGCGAGGTAGTCAGAGATGGCTCTTCCCTTAACGACTTTCTGTGTGATGTACACGATATCGAACTCGGTTAGGAGCATCAACCATCGGGCCATTCGACTGGATAAAGCGAGTTTTTCGAGCAGGTATTTGATGGGATCCATTCGAGATATAAGTTTGATGGGGAAGGCGAGCATGTAGTGCCGCAACTTTTAGGTGACCTAGACAAGCGCGACACATGCTTTTGCTAAAGCAGTGTAGTAGACCTCGTACCCGACCAATTTATGACTGGTATAATAGACGACTCTTTCTTTGCGGGAGGCTTCAAGGTACTGGGCTAGCAAATCCCCGGCTGTAGTGTCGGTTATGGTTAGCTATAAGAGCAAAGGGAGACCAGGCTGTGATGGCATGAGAACTGGAGGTTGGGTTAGGTATTGTTTGATTCGATCAAAAGCTTCTTGGTAGGCCTCGTTCCAAACCTTGGTTGAATCCTTTCAGAGGAGCTTGAAGATTGGTTCGCAGATGGAGGTTAGCGGGCTGATGAACCAGCTGATATATTGTAATTTCCCAAGAAAACCTCGAACTTCTTTCTCTGTTTGGGGAGGTGGCATATCAAGTATGGCCTTCAGCTTGGCAGGATCTTCTTCTATCCCCTTCTCACTGACCATGAATCCTAAGAGTTTTCCCTTTGTAACGCCGAAGACGCACTTCTGTGGATTAAGTCGCATCTGATACTGTCGCAGTCGTTCGAAGAACTTCCGGAGAGCGGGAACATGACCTTCTCTAGTTTTGGACTTGATAATCATATCATCCACGTAAACCTCGACCTCTTTGTGAATCAAATCGTGCAGGATGGTTGTGACGGACCTTTGGTAGATAGCCCCAGCATTCTTGAGACCGAATGGCATAACGGTGTAGAAAAAGGTTCCCCATGGGGTAATGAATGCGGTTTTCTCTTGATGGTCGGGGTGCATCTTAATTTGGTTGTATCCGGTAAATCCGTCGACAAATGACTTGAGAGCATGACTAGCTGTGTTGTCCACGATCATGTCGATGTTGGGTAGTGGATAATCATCCTTCGGAGAGGCTTTGTTTAAATCTCGATAATCCACACACATTCGAACCTTTCCTCCTGATTTTGGTACATGTACAATGTTGGATAGCCATGTGGGATATTCGATTACTCGAATGAAACCCACGTTCAACTGTTTGATCACCTCTTCTTTGACCTTAAGCGACCATTCGGTGCGGAGTTTTCTTAATTTTTGTTTAGCTGGCTTGGCATCTGGGAGAGTGGGGATCTCGTGCTGAGCTATTTCGGGGTCAATATCAGGCATGTCGTCGTAGGACCATGAGAAGACATCCACAAACTCCTTTAGCAATTCTTCGAGTTGTGCGCGCTCATGCTCGTCAAGGGTGGCCCCAATCCTAATCTCGCGCAGTTGGCTACTAGAACCGAGATTAATAACAACAGTCACTTCTTCATTAACTTGAACGCGGTTATGTTGTTTATTATTAACCTCATTTAGATCAGTTAAGAATTATTCATTTGTAAAATCATTGTCATCAAAAGCTTGATTAGAATCTAAACAATTAATGTAAGGCACAACAAGATACTCAAAATCTTTGTTTATTTCATTGATAGGAAAAACAACATTGAGAACCTCGTCAAAAGAGGTCTCGATTACATTTGAGCAAGGATGGACAACAATAGAAGAAATAGGGTAAAGATTGGGGTTGGGGGAGATTTCAATAAGTAGAACTGGCGCAGCATGCCAGTTAAGGAGAGGTGTATCAGCAACTTTGATCAGACGAGAGGGGTCCAGTGATGTAGTACCTGAATGAACCATGCAGAGTGCCAGCCCCAGTGTCTGCAGGTTGAAGGAATCTTTGGAGTCACTTTCTTCAGTCTCTTCAATATCTTTGATAAACGGTTGTACGCGGTGTTGGAAAATTTCGGCCCATGGGTAGCTATCTTGGAAAAAGATCTCCATTCCAGGCTTTATTTTCTTGTCTGTGTGGTCGTACCATGGTTCTGGAAAACCACAAAAGGGGAAATCCTCGCCCTCTTTGATGAATCGTCCATTTAAGGAATCACCTAATAGCTCGAATGTAGTCTAACCCTCTTTTTGATTGAGTCTGGCGGATTATTTGGAGCTCTGGTTCTGATGGTTGATATCCCAAGCCGCAAGGAGGTAAAGCTTTCTTCGGTTCGATGGGCTCAATTATCCCCTGCTTCCTTTGTCCTAGCCCCAGTCTGGGCATGAAGTGCATGTTTCTGAACATCTGAATCACATTGACATTGCCATGAGGGTCATATTCTGGACAAACCCTTTCTTTGAAACCGTCCCCTGCCGGGAGTAGGGATGACTCAACTCGGAAACCTAATAGGAGCATATCATTTGACCCATGCTGTATCTCAAGAATTGGACTGTTGGTGCCTGCGCCCTCGGCGTTACCGTCGTCACCCAAGATGGTGATGACTCGCCCATCGGCGAAGAACTTCAATTTTTGATGGAATGAGGAAGAGACACCCTTTATACTGTGGATCCAGGGTCGTCCGAGCAACAGGTTAAAACAGGCTGGGATATCGATGACTTGGAATTCGACGACAGGGTTTATAGGACCAACCCCTATTACAAGTTTTATGGATCCCATCACCTCACAATGGGTATTATCGTAGGCGCGCACGGCAGCGGAGGTTGGAGCGAGGTCACTTTCTTTCAGACCTAAACATTTGAAGGTTTTCAGTGGGCAGACATTCAAAGCGGATCCATTGTCAATGAGAGAAAGTGGTACCACCTTCCCCATAATTTCGACGGAGATGTTGAGTGCATGATTATGATTTGGCCCAATTTTGGGGATTTCCTCTTCAGAAAAGGACAGCATTCGGGTAGAGGTCAAGGATCCGACCAGGTTCACCGCTTCTTCTGGTGTGGTAGAAGGAGGAACTATAGGTCCAGCGAGTAATTTGATTAAATCATTTCTGTGCAGCTGGGAAGACATGAAAAGCCCCCATAGGGTGATGTTAGCTTGAGTTTTCTTCAGTTTATCGAGGATCTTGCTCTCCTCGAGGGTCATTTCTGGCATAGGAAGGTCTTCAACTCCCTTCCCCTTATCATTTACTGGTAGTGAGTTGGGAACTTGGTAATGTCTCCCAGACCTGGTCATGTGATTTACTGAAGAAGGGAAAAACTTAAATCTAGTTTCCTCATTAATCTCAGGTTGTTCTGCCACTATATCTATTTCTCCGAGGAGTTCTTCAAATGATATCATACCAATTAAGTCAGTTACTGGGCCAGCTCTTTCTGAAACTTGTTCTTCGCTCGAATCTTCGAATTCTTCCCCCCATCCGGTGGCAACAATTCTGTTTTCCCCTATGAAGTCGATGCATTCCACGACTTCAACGGCCTCCTCATAGAGGTCTTCCCATTCCGTGGGGATGTGTAAGGGTGAAGGGACCAGGTGCCCTTGCAGTTTCAAAGCACCAAATAACTCGGTGATATTGCAAATGTTGTTGGTTTGCCTGAATGCTTCCGTCATGATCCGAACAACATCATCTAAGCAGGCTTCGTCGGTTGGTACCATCCACCTATCTGATTCTCGGGCCCATTTTCGTGCTTCCAAAAATAACGTACTGAACCTCTGGCAGTCGATAATCATCTGTGAGGCCAATTTCAGCCCGAACTCTAGGAGTTGATTCAACACATCTGATAATTCCATACTTCCACTTTCAAAATAGGTTCGGACAGTGATGCACACTCTGGTAAGGAGTGACAGTGCCTGATCAGCGGGGCTAGTAGGGTGTAGGAGGAAATATGGGCAAAGTTGAAGGGGTTTAGGAGGGTATAAGGGTGTGATCTGGGTTGACGGATCGAAATTCGAGTTTTCTTCCAAGAAGATGGCATTGGTGTGCTTTGGGAGTGGGTTATGAGTAGTGTTTGGTTTAGGATTGGCTGGTGGGGCGATGGTACCCCGGTCAATGAGATCTTGGATTATATTTCGAAGGTGGAAGCATTGGTCGGTGGTATGGCCAGCTGTTTGGTGAAAGGCGCAATGAGCATCGGTCTTGAAATTTCTGGGAAGTGGATTGGGTAATGGACGTGGATCCAGGGGTTTTATAAGGTTTCGGATTAACAGGGCTTGGTAAACTTTATAGAGTGGAGCATGAAGCTCAGTGTATTCCCTTCGAACGGGAGCAGGGCGGCTTTCTGGTGCCCATGATGTGGTTGGTTGAGAGATGTTGTTGATGGTTGAGACCGTAGTATTAGCAGGCTTGTCATATTTTCTGGGGGCGAACTGTCCGGACACCTTCTTTGGTTCAACTTCTATTTTGGCAAGACTTTCCTCGATTTCTACCCCTGCTTCCCTGAGAGCTCGAAAGTGGGGGTAGTACTGACCTCCCATGGTTGCTCGGACATAGGGCGAGAAATTCTTCTTTACTATGTTGACTTGTTCTTCCTCAGATGGCCGATTGGTCATGGTAGCTGCTTTTTCCTTCCATCGGGCTATAAAGTTACTGACTGATTCTCCAGAGTTTTGTTTGAGCATCTCTAAATCACGACGGGTGACCTCAAGCTCTTCATTGTATTTGTATTGCGACATGAATTCTCGGGCTACATCCTCCCTGCTACGGATTCTGGATTCCTCAAGAGATAAAAACCATTGGAGGGCACTATCCTTCAAAGTTTGCTGAAACAATTGGACCATCACTTCTTCCGAATCCCCTAGTAGAGTCATGGAACGATGATAATTGCGAAGATGAACAATCGGGGGAGCACTCCCACCAAACTTCTCGATATTTGGCATCTTGAACTTCTCGGGTAACCTCGCTTTAGGGTAAGGAGACATATGGGTGTAGTCCATGTAATTTCCAGAGATCCTGACTTGGTCAAACTTCTTGGTGAGCATATTAAGATCTTCTTTGACTTTGTTCAACTCCTCCTCCTTTGGATCAACGACCACAGGTAGGTTAGCCACAGGCTGGGCAATGTTTGGCATTGGAAGCTGGGCATGCAGCGGCCCATTAGCAGGAGGGGCACGCGGAGCGTACTGATATTCTTCCTGGACCCAGATGGGCTCGGGTGGACCCATAGCACGAGGGAACAGGGCCTCCGGCTCTTGAGGAATAGGAACTTAGTTTCGTTGCATTTCTCGGACCTCAGCTTGGAGGTTGTCAATCTTGGCCACGAGATGAGCTAGGACTATCGGCAGATCCGGTTGTATGACTGGTGGTTGATCTTCATTCTCTATGGAAGATGGATGGATTCCGAATTCAGAAGAAGTAGTAGAGGAACGGATGAAACTCCGGGGTGATTTGACTGAAGACCTAAGCCAATAGGGAGCCAGGCCAAGGGCGTGCGATCAACCTGAGAAGGTGCAGGATGAGATTTATTTTTTTGAGAAAAGGGGAAGAGATTATTTTTGGATTTTTGATAAAAAGGGAGAAATGTTATTGGATTTTTGATAAAAAGGGAGAAATGTTTTTGGATTTTTGATAAAAAGGGAGAAATATTTTTGGAGACGGAACTCAGCATGATTATTATGATTATTATGTTCTCACTTGTGCGTGCGAAACCAAAATGAGGAAGCCACCCCAAAGGATGGCTTCCAAAGACATACTGGTGCGTGCGAAACCAAAATGATTCGAAAAGGGTTCGGAGGCTTAGTTACGAAATGGGAAGGTGTTAGGCACCCATTCCTCCCTTTCGGTCTCTCATGGATATTTGCTATTTTCCTTTATGTTTCCCCCCGTGAGATGTGTGCAAGTGTATATATATAGAATGGAGGTAGGAATCTTCGACTTGTATCATGGAAAAGATAAAGCGAGTCATCCGTAGGAAGATATAAAAGTAATATTAGAAAAATAAGATTTACGCGGCTACCCCTACGTTGATCGTTATAAGGGAACGATAACGCACATGGAGTAATACGTTACTAAGACTAATAATGTAAGAAAAATGGATTTAGAGAAAATAGAAAATGAGAGAAAAAGTGAGAGAAAGGACTCGAGTCTCGGGTTTTACCCCGAGACGCCTACGTAGCCTATAAAGGCATCAAAGTCCACGTAGTTCACATGTAAAGTGAGGGGTGGGGTTTAACCCATAAATCCAAAATGGAGAAATCTCTTATTTGTAAGTGTGTGTGTGTGTGTGTAGAAAAAGTGTTTTAGTTGTGAGAAAAGTGTGAGAATCCCTATTTGGAATTTATGAGCAAACCCTCTTTTTCTTGTTTTTTGGGTTTTTATTTATATGAAAATAAGAGATGTGCAATAATACTAGATAAAAAAGTGTATTTATGGTATGTGAGATGAGGTTATAAAAGTGCTAAGTAAGAAAACAAGTTATTGGGAATTCAAGAGAATTTAAGAGAGAGTTTGAGAAAGTTGGACCTTCTTGAAGATCTTGAGCTTGATCTTGAACGTTGGAGAGCATCTATTGAGCTTGGATGATGTTGGAGAGTGGTTAATTCATCAAGTTTGATGAAAGGGATGATGAAAAGTGGAAGTGAAAAAGGGATTTGGAAGTTGAAATCACGCTGCCTTCGAGAGAGGTTTCTGGGATTCGTTCAGAGAGATTTCTATCAGATCTGGGCTCTCCTTGTAAATGAGGTCAATGCCTCCTTTTATAGGCCCAGGGGACTGCCGATCGGCCCTGCCATGGCACTGCCTATCTGCAGGTGTCGATAGGCAGGGTCGGGGACCTGCCATTTGGCAGTGCGCCTCAGGCTTTCTCGGAAAATTGGCCGCCGAGGGCAAATTGTTGGTCAGAATTGTGTACGGGGCATACCGTTGGATAGGTAATTTAGAGACCTTCGAAAGTACTTTGGACCGCTCCCGAGTTCGGGAGTTAACTTTGGGTCAAATGTGGCTCGGAAGCGTTTATCGGTCCGCTGGACGGGGAATCATGCAAACGCAAACGGATCGTTCGTCCGCATGGTAAGTCTGAATCGCACACGGGGCATACCGTTGGAAAGGTTAGGAGATGTAATTTGACATTCCAAAGAGTTTGACCCGGTTTGAAGAGTTGACTTTGATCAACCGGGCCCTGGAAGCGCTCGGTGGCTTCCCGGAGTCAAACGAATCGTTTGTCCGCATGGAAAGTCGAAATTGCGCACAGGATGGACCGTTGGAAAGGGTATTCAGTGCCCTTCGAAGATTCATTCATCCTCGGTCAAGATGAGGGGTTGACTTGGGTCAAACAGAGCCCGGGAGCGCCCGGTGGCCTCTGGGTTAGGTTTCGGATGCAAACGGATCTTTCGTCCGCATGGTAAGTCGAAATCGTGCACGGGGTGGACCGTTGGAAAGGGTATTCAGTGCCCTTCAAAGATTCATTGAGTCTCGGATGAGATAAGGAGTTTAACTTTTGGGTCAAACTGAGCCGTGGGGTGCTCGATGGCTTCCAGGTCAGTACTCGGGACGTGACCTGGGTTTGTGATGATGAGTGGAGGTATTAGGGACCTAAGGAGAGTTAGGGGGTAACAGAGTGAGGTGTCTACATACCCCCCCCAAACTCTACTATGCGACAAGGTCGATCATTGAGATCCATTAGACCCTCAGTACATAGCGTATATACATATTATATAATGACATACATCACATACTTACTCTAATATACATAATTCAATATACATCCGGATAATATCTCCCGGACTGAGGTTTACTCTATTCATCTTTATAATACACGTTCGGATCTATCTCCCGGACTGAGGATTCATTTACAAAATATTTACCAATTCAATTTCATTTCAAAACTTTCTATTTCCCTTCTTCTATCCAAGAAATATATTTAAAGCAAGTTTTATTATCATAAAAATGCTTTTCCGTTTTATAACATCCCATTTCCCTTCTTCCATCCAGGAAATGTATTTAAAGCTATTTTATTATCATAAAATGCTTTAACATCAATCATGTCCCACATTATTGAGAATAGCTATATTACACATCATATAACGTTTCTAGGATTGCCCGCCCGGGTTTCCCCACTGTGCGCCCCTAAATGGCTATCATCTTCCAGGGCCTATCAATCAAGACAAGCTGGGGTCCTACAACGCAAGATGTCAGAAAGCGGCCATATGCCTGCGGGAGATTCATAACCACACCCAGAATTACCTCACCATCACAGAAAAACATACAATAATCGCTCATATAGCCTAGGACTATATCCACCCTGCATTCATTAGCCAGGGGGCTTCACCTCACGCGCGCAACTTCCCTTATGATAGATATTTAGAGAGGTGTGTATACATAAATTATCATTTATGAAAATAATTTCTTTTCCATTTTGAAATCATTCACATTTTACATTCTCAAAATCATTTATTCTCAATGATTAAGTACCAACTTTATAATGAGCATTTCTTATTCTCATAGACGTATATATTACCTTGTTCTCATGCACAGGGAGTATACTATATAATATACATCCGTATCATATTTTATATATACTTTAATCACATAGTATACATACTATATATTCCTCCTCGAATATATATAAATGGCCATAATTGCCAATCACATCTAGCGATGACCAATAATCCCAAAAATTCTCTCAAAGAATCATAATCATGCATTCATATACGTATGATACTATACCTAAAGTATTTCCTCACTTTTGTAAATAATAATTACCTTATTCTCATCTAAGGATTTAGTGGGTATCTCCAATTATACCAATTTACATTAAATAAGTAAGTATATTCTCCAATTCATCCTATTAATCTCATAGGATTTACCCAACCATAATCAACATAATTATGTTATCCCGCATGTATAATCATATAGGCCAAAATGGCCACTGAAACTATCCCAACTGATATTCGTCCCCGAATACCCTAAAATTAAATAAGTTGTGGATTTCCTTCCCACAAACCTAAGGACTACATCTCGTCCAATAAATCATTTAGAGGTCCCCACCCTATTTTAGTAACCCCAACATTCTAAATCCTCAACTTATCTATTTTCCTCAAAAATATAATTTAAGGGTTACACATTAAAACCCTCACCTTGCCCTCCTAAATTTCCTCAATTGGAGGACTATATACTCCTAAAAGGTCCCTTATGTTATCCCATAATTAACCTCGAATCAATTAGAATTGGGATTCATCCCATCCAATTCACCCTAGGAAAATTGCCTAACTTTCAGAAGGGGTTGATCGATCGACCCATGGCCCTCGATCGATCGATGGTTCGATCGATCGATGGTTCGATCGATCGATCCCCCACGCTCGATCGATCGATCATGGGGGGCAACTTCTTCTCCGAGAAGCTATTTCAGCCATTAAAGCTTCTCCCAAGCTTTTGTCTCCTCACCCAACGTCCTACAACCTTAACCAACAATTAATACACTTATAAAATGGGTTCTAAACATCCTAGAACCCAAAACCAATAATTAATTTCAATTAAATCCAAAGTTTCTTCAATTAGAAATTTTTTGGGGTTTATTCGTTTTAACTCCCGAAAACCCGTTTTATCCACAAAAACCCAACACAAAATCTTTAGGGTTTGTTAATACCAAAATATGATATGAGATTTATGCTCAAAATAAATAAAGCAAGTAAACACTTGCCTCGTGGATATAATCCGACGATCCCGAGTCGAACCCCGCAGAGGTTGGCCAGAATCTCTCCTTTTCTCCTCTTTTTCTCTCCTCCTCTCTCTCTTCTCTCTTTTCCTTCTCTTCTCTTTTCTTCTCCTCTCCCTCCTTATATAGGGAGTAAAGGGATTTTAACCCTTAAAACCCAAAAACGACTCGTTTACTCAATTACAAGTTACTTTTAGCTCTAAAATTACCCAAAACTCAATTTCGACAATCGGACACTCTTTTCCGAATATCTCGGCCATTCCGAGACTCACCGCACAGTCGAAATTTCCATCCGAGGTACTTGACCGCAACCCCCTATTTTAACCCAATACATCTCACCGCAGGTTTTCTAATTAAAACCTTACCTCTTGTCACTTTACTCAATGGCGACATATAATTAAAATACTCCGACATACTTACTTAATCCCAAAAGAAAATATTTCACCCATTGACAATCATCAAATCCTTGAAAACCCCAAAATTTACTATTCCAGGAAATTCCCCAAATTCCAATTTATACTCAATTATGGAATTTAATTATCCCCCAAAAGGACGGGTTGTTACAAACTGTTGGTTTAATTGGTTGGGAGTTTGCGACAAATTAATAGAGGTTTTGAGGATTTATGTTGAGGAAACCCGTGGGTTTGATTTGAAGAAATCTGGGTAAGAACTGATCGATCGATCGATCGACTCAAGAATGTCGATCGATCGACTCAAGAATGTCGATCGATCGAATGGATCGATCGATCGACTCCTCTTAAATAAAATGGAAACTTTTCTTCTTTTAAATGTTAATCCAATCCCGATGTGTAAGGATCTTTAGGCACAATTTAAATATCTTAATGGGACATGAGAAGGACCAGTAGGGTATAAGTAGGGTCCGGGTAGGACGAGTTTATATGAGATTTAAATGTGGGGTTTCGGAATATACATTGAGTGGGAAATCGCGCGTACGTTATAGTAGGTCTTGTGAGAATTAAGAAAGACTTATACCAATAAGGTAGTAAGGGTACACCTACTGATTTTATGTTTATTAAGAGGATACACTTTGAGAGTCGAGAAGTACAGAAGGATTTGCAGTAATTGAGAGAATGAAAAGAATGATTTAATTATATGTAGAACTCGGGCATATTATGCTACGCATGGTTAGAAAATATTATGGGTCGTGGGTGTACCTAGTTAAATAATGTGAATATATATATATATATATATATATATATATATATATATATATATATATATATATATATATATATATATATATATAATATTGTATGTTTTTGTGTAATCATACCCGCACTACTTGCTATCAGGGAGGTTCCGCGCCGGGACAGTCTTATCTCGATTAGACTTTTATGGGGGATATTGACTTGTACCCTAGAACATAGCATCCTTGGTACAGGCTATCTGAGAATGATAGTCAGACGGTCCTAAGAGACGTGAGGGTATGTGATGACCTCTTAGTGACTTGGAACTATGCTTCGCCTCTAATATGTGTGTTTTGTATTAATACAGTTCGAGAGTGATTACGAACTAGTATTTCCCTTTGTACGATACGAGAGATATAGGGACTTGATAGAAGAGTATGCCAACACCATAGATTTATGTGGGGTGCCTTATTAGTATATATATTATGAGTGATAAATATATATACCTGTAATTAATCTACTGTGCTTGTAAGTAGATACAAATTGAATAATTTATAGTAAATGAAATAAGTGGTTGCGAACTTAAGTCTGTATTGAGACGAATATAACTGGCCTAATATATTCATAAGAAAAGGTTATTTGGCATAAGATATAATCATGTGATTACTTGAAACAAATTATGGTGAGGGAAATTAATGCAGACTAATGAATTGGGTTAGTTTTATCCAAATTAGTTCGTTAGTACATTAGGCGTGCACACTAGTTGAGGGGTGAGAATTCCCAAGTGATTGTCATGGTATTGACATGTATGTAATATCAATTGGGAAGCATTTTAAATACTTGCTAAACTATTTTAAAGCTGTTTTACACTCGAGCTCTGACCCGTTTCCTGTCATCTCTTTTTTCTCTCGTATGTGTGTGTGTGTGTGTGTATATATATATATATATATATATATATATATATATATATATATATATATATATATATATATATATATATATATATATATATATATATATATATATATTACAGGTGCCCATCCACAAAGGCATCAACGTAGATCCATTGGATTGGACGTGCTGCAGCTTCTGTGGGAGTTGCAGGTCCTTGCAGTAGATGATTCTTCCTTTGACTCCTCAGCTTATGATTTAGTTCTCTTTAGTTAGGGCATGTGTCGCCCATTTCCAGATTTCTGTTTAGACTTGAGAGAGCCTTCCTACTTTTCTATTAATTCAGTATTCTGTTTTATTTGGGATTGTTTTATCTATTACATTGACGGTAGTTGTGGATATTTATTTGGATTGAGTAATCTAGTTGGCATAACTCATTTGAATGGTTTGTTTTATTTATCATTAGTACTATTCATAAGCTGGTTTATACACATAAGGCCTTTACAATGGAATTAAATTAAACAAACTTAAATGTTTTGACACTTAGCTTAATTATTTATTAGGGTATTAATAAGGAAAATTGTTTTACGACAGTGATGCTAAAAATGAACCAACCGGGCACTTTGAATTAATTTAATAAAGGACTGATCACCCGGTATTTAATTAGGCGGGGTGTCACAAATCATTTCCATAAATTAATATAAATGTTTTAATATCAAATTCAAAACATATTACATGGTTATTATCATTAATTACAATTAATACCATATTTTTAACAAATTTAATGAAGCCAAACCTTAAATCAACATTGCCTAAGATAATACATGGTTAAACATTAGATCAGATTCCTAACATGTGTTTAGTACCATACTGGTTCTTAAAATCACTTAAAAATAAATAAATTACATGTCAAACTCTGATATAGAACGATATTTCTTCCTTGTTAATAAAGCTTGAAGGTTCTAGCTTGAATTTACGTCTTGTGATCTTCTAGTTCTTCCCAAAGCCTTCCTTTGCTTACTCAAATATCTCCTGCTACTAGGTTTTGTTTTTAGGTTTATGGCAATTTATTGATGATGGTTAATGATACAAGCACGCCCTTAATCTTGTAGATTCATCGAAGGCCAAATTTTAAACCCCCATATCAGACCAAAATGATACAAAGACTGACCCAAAACTTAGCCCAAAGGTATACTTATATCTGGGGCATAATTCAAAACATTAAAAATACCTCTCCAGGCCTCTGTAACTCCATAGAGTCTGGCCATAATGGCAATTGATTAGGAATAAATTCTTCACATTTATCCCCTTAATTTCGGTATTTTTATGATCCCGTGCGGTGTAAATAGCTCGGATTTGTCTCATATTTATGCTACTAACCCTTTTTGGCAAGTATTTCGTATTTTGTGTATCTCTTATGTGTTTTACAAGTATTTCACGCAAGAAAGTGCGAGAGAGAACTCAAAATAGTGAAAGAAACCAAGAAACGGGGAGTTGAAGGGCATTTTTATAATTTTGTAAGCTTAGTACGAAGGTGGGGCCAACTGGAAAGTTGAAGATATTTCAATTACGAGAACATGGAACAAACGAAACCTCAATCCGAGAAACACTGAAGAAGTTATGATTAGTTGAAGATGAGAGAAGTCAAAGGAAAAAGTTATGGATGAAAAACAAGGTCAATTCGAACCTATTAAAAATAAAAGGTTCGGACCGGTTGCCCATAAAATCTCTGAATGGAAAACAATAGCGGTTCGGACCTATTAAAAATAAAGGATCCGGACCGCCCCTGTGCAGATGCCTGACTTAAATAAGGGGGGATCCGGACCGCCCAGTCCCTCCGATCCGGTCTGCTTTGGATTTTTTCAGAATTTTATTTTCTTTCTTAAGAGTTTTATGATTGGATCAATCTCTTATAAATTTCGGGGGCTATTTATTCAGGGTTGTTACAAAATATTAGGGGTTCGAAAAAAATTAGATTTTCAGCAGTAGTAGAAGGGTTTTGTAACCAAAAACCCTAGTTTTGTAAAAGAGGGAATTTTGAGTGAAGATTGAAGTTTTATTTATGGGATTTCTTCAATACAAGTAATATTTTTCCTTTAATCCTCCAGTGTTTACTTATATTAGTTATTTGTTTTGATTCAACACTTCTTCTTCCCCATTCTCCATATAGTATGATGTTTTATTTTTCAAAAATTATTATTTTTATTTAGTTTAGTTATGTTCGGCTAAGTTTTTAAGTGTTGGGGTGCATGAACCCACCCCGATGTAATTCATCATAATGGGAAATAAAATTTTGAATTAAAATCTTAAAGGAATCGTGTTGTGCAACTATCGCAACCATCATAGGACTTTTGATCTCATTTGCCCTAGGTAATCAGGATGCTTAAGAATGCGACGCGCGTGATAGTTAATGTGACACCGCTTTATTCTTGCCTTTGATTTTGTATGATGCGGGCTTCATTCCTTCATATACTTAATGCTTAGGATTAATAAAGATTGGGTTAGTTTAAAGTTTTAATTCCGAAATCTAGTATCCTACTAGGTGAATTACTAGGGTGTGGGGGATTGTAAATCGACCTATTGTTTCCATTCGTAGTTAATTCCTCCATATAACTGTCATTTGTTCTTAGGTTAGATAGACTAGTTTCACTTCAATAGCTTTTAATTTAGTTGTAGTTAATTTAAATCTGCATTTAGTTCGTAGATTTACTCCCATTGAAAGCATCTTTTCACTTCTTTTTAGAGTCAATTTAGGATTCTCTATCTTTCTAAGGTCGTCATGTCTTCACGTTCTATTTCTTTGAGGATCGATACCCAGTCTTATTGGGTTTATTAGTTCCATGATCGGTTTACAATGGAACCATAATTAGCACACACTTTAGAACACTTTTTAAGTCGCGTCAAGTTTTTGGCGCTATTGCCTGGGATTTAGGTAGGCTATAGGTTAGATTGAGTCAATCCATACCCTTGACCAAAAATTCATTAAAAATATGCCCCCATTTTTTTTACTACATCTCTCAAGAGCCTGTTAATGCAAAATCCACACCAAACTCCTCAAAGCACTCCTACGCGCATTCACGAAAATCCGATTGTCGAGTATAACCCAGATACCCCACACACGACTAACAATCCTCAATTTTGGGTTCCAGCTCCTACACCGCCAAACTCAATAGCAAGCTACCCATATGGTTATACTTCAGGGTACACTCCTAGTGCACCGAGTGAGGATACCGATTCATTAAGTGAGAGATCCATGTCACAGCATGGAAGCGTAGGCGCGGGTGAGGGAGAGGCACATTATCGACCGTTGAGAGAATTCTTGTATCTTGAGCGGTCAGTCACTCCGGGCTGCATTTTGCTCCCATATAATGCGGGGCTATTCCATTTTAGGAATGGAATGATTCAAATACTTCCCACCTACCATGGAATGGAATCGGAGAAGCCATATCTCCACATTTGGGAGTTTGAAGAGGCGTGTGAGAACTTTAGTGATCAAATATGCACAAAAGATGTAATCCGCATTAAGCTCTTCCCATTTTCTCTTAAGGATAAAGCTAAGACCTGGATATGGCCTTTACCTCCTAATTCGATTACGTCGTCGAACGAGTTATAATCCAAGTTTCTCAAGAAGTTCTTTCCTCCACATCGAACGAATTCCATTATGGTTGAAATTCAAACCTTCTGACAATTAGAAAATGAGCTATTTGATCGATATTTTGAGCATTTCAACGAGTTGGTTACTTTATGACCTCATCATGGACTTCATAAACAACAAATCATTTCGTTCTTCCATCATGGGCTGAACATCAACTCCAAATAACTTGTTGAAACAATGCGTGATGGACCCTTTATCGAATTAGACGGTAATGATGCTGATCTCCACTTGAGGTATGTCGATGACACCACTCAAGCATGGGATACATCTGACCCTAGTGCTCAGAATCGAACTCGCCAAGTGGACACCACTCCATCGGCATCCGATCTATTTAATGTAGACAAAGATACCATGACGAACCTTAGACTCAATCAAAATGAGAAAGGCATGATAGAGTTACTCGCTGCACGCGGGAGAGAACCAACTGGCCCCATCCACACCCCCATTGAGAAGGTATGTGCTATTTGTGAGGCGGGACATTCAACAGAGGAATTCCCGACGATACCCACCTACAAGGTCATGCTTCAAGAGCAAGTGAGTGGTGTAGGGGAATTTAAGGGTAATTTCGGTGCCCCGTACGGAAATTCTTACAGCCCCTCATGGAAAAACCATCCTGGTTTTAGCCATGGGACACAACATGCTACATTGAATCCTAATTCACACGTTGACCTGCCTCCAGCCCCTCCTCAATTTCAGCAAGCACCAACTCCAGGCCCATACATTACCCCACCGTGGAGATCTCTTAAGGATAATTTGAATCAATTCATCCAATACCAAAATGCAACCAATGCTAGATTTGAGCGCATGTTCACCGACATAAATACGAATATCTCTAGTTTGCAATCATCTTTAAGTATCCAAGAAAAGGGTAAGTTTTCGGCCCAAGGCCAAAGACCTCCCCATGGTCAAACTAGTGTAAGCCCTATTTCTAATGTATATCAAGATCAATGTTGCACAATAACCACTCTACGTAGTGGAAAAGTTGTTGATTTATCACCTTTCCTGCACAACACACCTAACGGCAAGGAGGTTTTGCCCAGCATAAAAGAGGCTGAACATGCCTCCTTGAACGAGAGTGATAACGAGATCACTAGTGAGCCCAAAGTCGTAGTGAACCCCCCCACAGCCACGCCGTTTCCCCAACGGTTAGTATCTCATGCCAAAGAGTCCTATCGTGAAGACGTGTTAGACGCTTTTAAGAAAGTAAAGATAAATTTACCTTTTTCGATACCATAAAGCAAATTCCCGCGTACGCTAAGTTTCTTAAGGACTTACTTACAGGGAAACGAAAGCAAAATGTAAAGAAAAATGTGTTCCTAGCACAGAACGTCAGCTCAATACTATCAAGTGACCTTCCACCCAAATTAAAAGATCCGGGTGCACTTACTATTTCGTGCATCATGGGAACCGAATCGATTCGCCCACTCGAATCGATTCGCTAAAGGGGCGGATCGATTCGCTTAGGTAAGAATGTCTAGTTTTCTCCATTTAAGAGTATGGGGAGTTGAATTACCATTTGGGATTTTATGGGGATTCCTAAATAAGGGTTTTGAGGATAAATAAACCTTTAAGAGATGATTGAGGTAATTAGTATTGAACAAAGTAAGGAAATACTTTGGGTTTAGTATCATGCTTATATTAAAGCATGGTTATGATTCCTCGAGGGAATCTTTGGGATTATTGGTCATCGCTAGAAGCTATAAGCCACTATGGCCGTTTATATATATTCTAGGAAGAATATATAGGATATGTATATACTGTGTGATTTAGGTATATATATATATGTTATGATGGAAATGATTTTGAAAATATAAAAATGAATATTTTCAAAATGGTAAATAAATGATTTTCATAATTGATAAAATATGGATTACACACCTCTCTAAATCGCTATCATAAGGGAAGTTGCGTACGTTTGGTGAAGCCCCCTGGCTAATGAATGCAGGGTGGATATAGTCCTATAGGTCATGTGAGCGTTGTTGATATATTTTTTCTGAGCTGGTTAGGAGATTCCGGGTGTGGTCTTGACTATCCCGCAGGCACGTGGACGCTTCCCGACGTCTTGCGTTGTAGGATCCCAGGTTGTCTTTATGATAGTCCCTGGAAGATGATAGCCATTTAGGGGCGCGCACAGTGGGGAAACCCGGACGGGCGGTCTTAGAACGCGTTATATATTAAAGCAATTCATGATAATGGATTGGATTTAATTACATTTCCTGGATATAGGAAGGGAAATGGGTTATATGGATTGGCTTCGGTAACACTTCCCGGATGGAAGAAGGGATGTGGAAGCATATGATATGATCAAAGCATTTTTATGATAATGAAAATGGCTTTGAAAACATTCCCTGAATATAAAAAAGGAAATGGGATATTTTGAAAAGGAAAAGCATTTTTATGATAATAAAATTGGCTTTTAAAAGTATATGATTTGTTAAAGCAATTCATGATAATGAATTGGCTTTTATAATTACATTTCCTGAGTATAAAAAGGGAAATGGAAAGTTTTGAGAAAATGATAAGTATTGATAAATACTTGGTAAATGTGTTCTCATTCCGGGAGATAGATCCGGATGTATATAGTAAAATGTATGTATATGTATAAATCGAGTGCCGAGGGTCTAATGGATCCCGACGATCGACCGTGCCACATAGTAGTGTATATGGGGGGTTCCTTGTTTGGATTTCGCTTTGCGAGACACCCCACGCACGAATATGGCACTATGTTGAGACTGGGGAGAAGTTTAATCCTTAGTGCTCTAATATTAGTATTACTTACGGTACACATATTTATTTATATATATATTCTGTATTGAGGGACTGGCGGATCTCGACGATCGACCTTGCCGCATAGTAGTGTATCGGGGGGGTTCCTTGTTTGGATTTCGCTTTGCGAGACACCCCACGCACGAACATGGCATAACGTTGAGACTAGGGTGATGTTTATCCCTTAGTACATTTCTTGGACTATCTAGGGTAGATAGTGGTTGGGTGATAGACTAGTTTAGCCGGGTAGCTCGACTAGGATGTTTAGAGGGATGCGTTAGGAGTGCACTGTTAGTGGAGAGGTGAGGGGTATCTCATGGGAGTGCGATACCAAACTTAAATATGAGGTGAACCTTTTTCAAAATAATAAGGCATTTATGCACTTGCAAAATATTTTCAAAACTCGGGCTCTGACCCGTTTATCTACTCTTCCTTTCTTACTATATATTATATATTATATAGGTGTCCAGACACAGGGACGCCTGGATGACACATCTTTCGAGTCAGACGTCAGCTGCAGCAGCTGTGGATGCGTGCAGGTTTTTGATAGCCGCTTCCATCCTTGTACTCTAGATAGGAGGTACTGTATAAATATTCGGGCCAATGGTCCAATTGCATTTATTTATTCTTTTAGTACATCATTCGATATGGTTGTATATTTTGACCGAGTGTTCGGTTATTTTATTTCATTTACGCATAAACTGTGTGGATGTTTTATTTATTGTTGTTAAAAAGAGTAGTAAAGTTAAAATTTTGACACCGGCCTAATAGGTTATTAGTAATTAAATGGATTTTCGACAGTGATGCTAAGAATGATCCATATGAGACTCCTGTTTTAATTTAATATTGGAGTGATCGTCCGGTATCTGATTAGGCGGGGTGTTACAATGCATTAGGAGAATATCAAAAGAAATTCTTGGAGAATCAAAAGGCAAAGGGCCACAATCTAAAGAAACTTGGTGGTGGAATGAAGAAGTACAAAATATAGTAAACATTAAAAGGGAGTGCTTTAAAACATGAGAAACAAATAGAAATGAAGAGAATTTTGAGAAATATAAATGGGCTAAAAAGGAAGTTAAGAAAGTGGAAAGAGATGCTAAGTTAAAAGCGTATGATGATCTTTATACAAAATTAGGAACACAAGAAGGGGAAAAAGTATTTATAAGCTTGCTAAACTTAGGGATAGGAAAACAAAAGATTTTAATAACGTTAAGTGCTTCAAAAGTGATGATTCGAGAGTCCTAGTCAAAGATGATGAAATTATGGAAAGATGGAAAAACTATTTTGAGAGGTTATTAAATGGAGATAATATGAGTAGAATAGATATAGAGGAACTTAGGGAGACTCGAGAAAATATATTTTTTCGTAGAATTAGGAAAACAGAGGTCAGGATTGCTCTAAAAAAGATGAAAACAGGAAATGCTTTAGGACCAGATGGTATCCCTATTGAGGTTTGGAAGTGCTTAGGGGAGGATGGAGTATCATGGCTTACAAAATTATTTAATATAATTTTAATGACTAATAGGATGCCCGATGAATGGAGAAAAAGTATTTTAGTACCTATTTATAAAAATAAAGGGGACATACAAAGTTGTTCAAATTATCGTGGTATTAAGTTAATGAGTCATACAATGAAACTTTAGGAGAGAGTGATTGAATATAGATTGAGATTGAAGACAACAGTATCTGAGAATCAATTTGGGTTTATGCCTGGGAGGTCAACAATGGAAGCAATCTATTTATTGAGGAGATTAATGGAGAGGAATAGGGAGAAAAAGAAGGATCTTCATATGATTTTTATAGATTTGGAGAAGGCGTATGATAGGATACCCAGAGATATAATATGGTGGGTTATACATAAAAGAGGAGCGACTCACAGATATATTGATGTGATCAAGGATTTGTATGATGGTGCGATGACTACAGTAAGAACATCATCCGGAGAAAGTAGTGAATTTCCAATTACGGTAGGGCTACACCAAGGTTCAACATTAAGTCCTTATCTATTTGCTCTTGTTATGGATGAGTTGACTGGACAAATACAAGATGAGGTGCCATGGTGTATGCTATTTGCAAATGATATTGTTTTAGTGGATGAGACTAAGATGGGGATTAATGCTGGGTTAGAATTGTGGAGAGAAACTTTAGAAACAAGAGGATTTAAAATAAGCATAACTAAAACATAATATGTGGAGTGTAATTTTAGTAGTAATAGGAGGACAAATGGAGATGTGGTGAAATTGGAGGGTCAAGAAATACCTAGAAATGACCATTTTCGTTATTTAGGATCGATTATACAAAAATATGGAGATATTAGTGATGATGTTACGCATAGGATTAAAGCAGGCTGGGTTAAGTGGAGAAGTGCTATCGGAGTTTTGTGTGATAGGCGTATACCTTTGAAGTTAAAAGGAAAATTTTATAGGATGGCCATTAGGCCCGCCATGTTATATGGGACAGAGTGTTGGGCAACCAAGAAACAAAATGTGCAGAAAATGAGTGTGGCGGAGATGCAAATGCTAAGATGGATTTGTGGTAAAACTCGAGAGGATAAAATTAAAAAATGACAAATTCATGAAACGGTAAAAGTAGCTCCTATAGAGGATAAATTGAGAGAAAATCGACTTAGATGGTTTGGACACGTCAAGCGTAGACCAATGGATGCTCCTGTAAGGAAGAGTGATTTAGTTAGTATTGATGGTAACATAAGGGGTAGAGGTAGGCCTAAATTAACTTGGTGGGATATTATAAAAAAGGACATGATATCATGTGGTTTAATCGAAGATGTTGCATTGGACATAATGGAATGGAAAAATAGGATTCATGAAGCCGACCCCAAATAATTGGGAAAAGGCTTTGTTGAGTTGAGTTGAGCCTACATGACACATAACATGAAAAATTTAAATGTCACATAATGTTTATTTTGTAATTGTTTAAAACCATTACAAACAAGTTAAACGTGAATTCTAGTCTACTGTCGATTAGTGGCAGGGGGATGCCAATAATACCTTAAATCAAATTTCCCCCCCTCATCGTTTTAGTGTCTGACATATATACCATTTGAAGTTATTATGAAGCAACACAATGATGGAAATTATATATATATATATATATATATATATATATATATATATATATATATATATATATATATATATATATATATATATATAATGTTAAGTTAAACAGAATAGGTAGTGTGTTGAGAGAAAGTGGATGTATAGGTTGTAAAATTATTATATCTAATGTGTTTATTAGATGCGTGTTAATTCCCTTTGATTTATTAAAGGTAAATATTTGTGGTGAGGCTACTATGATTACTGCATTTTTGGTGTACATCACAATTTGTAATTGTTTAAAACCTTTACAATATGGACTTATAATATGTGTCATACAAATTGTTATGGTTTTAAACAGTTACAAATATAATACTATGTTCATCATTTGTAACAGTTTTGAATATTATGTACATAATTTGTAATAGTACAAAACCGTTACAAATGGGGAACATAGTAATGGTTTATAAACGTTAAAATTGTTTAGACAAGAGCACACATACACCTGATTTATTAACCGAATGAACCGTTACAAATGACACTTTGTAACGATTTTAGACTGTTACATAAAAATCATAGCCCCGTTTTTATAACATTTTGAAATATTACAAAAGACTTTGTAACAACACTTATAAAATTTCACTTATGCTAAAAACAAAACTAAAGGGAGTGAATAGGTTTTCAATCTATCCTAATTTTAAAAAATACACATTAGTTAACAAATTAAATGTAAGTAATTTCACTTTTAGAAATTATATCTAGTTCAATTAACATGCAAACAAACACAATCAATCAATCAAAACATCGACCTCCACCCCTTCTACTACATAATCCAGGAACAGGATACTCGATCCCACAATCCATTTAAATCCATAACCTCCATCGATAAATTCCCCATGATCCAAATATGTACATATTGTATGTTTGCATCCAATACATAAATATACATAACACAATATATATCAGATATCATATTAACACTCACATATCCCCATTCTCATTTAAATGTCCAAAATTAAATATCCCAATAATAAGTATGTTCACTAACCTAAAACCCCATCTAGGATCTTCTTAAGAAATCCCTAAGTCCTTGAAAATATTAATACGTAGGTAAATAACCAGGCTAAACCAAGACCCAATGAAAAAACAAAAAACCAACTAATAACCCAAACTGTGATCCTACTGGTAAACCCGTGGGCACGACAATGAAGGCCACAGGGGCAACTTGTCTAAGTGCGGTCGCGGGTGGAAACCCCAAATGCGCGACCCTTATATGGTTCTGCCATAAGGAATAAATTATACTATGTGTCATCCTTAACCCCAACTTCGAACTTCTAAGCCTTAAGTCTTCCATTAAAGGTCTTTAATCCCTCAAAACAACACCCAAAACATATCCATATCATCTTTAAATGTTATTAAATCAAAGTCTTACATTATATGGTTGTAATCTAACAAGGAACTATCATTAGATGGTTTAAATCATCATTATTACCACGTTAGTTCATGCATCATTAACAATTTTTTATTTCACTATTTACGAGTATTCTTGTAATCAAAATAGGTTCTCAATGCATGAATCAACTCCATAAATTACACTAAATATTTTAATATCAAATTCAAAGCATATTACATGATTTTCATCATCAATTCCAATTAATATCATATTTATGATAGATTTAACAAGTCTAAACCTTAAATCAACATTTCCTAAGATAATACATGATTTAACATTATATGAAATTCCGAACATATGTTTAATCCCAAATTTATTCTTAAAATCACCTAAAAATAAATAAATTATAAGTTAAACATTGATAAATATATTTCTTTCCTTTAAGTGAAAGTTGAAGGTTCTAGGTTGAATCTCCCTCTTGTGATCTCTTCTTTCTTCCCAAAAGCCATCCTTTGCACGCTCAAATCTCTCCTACCGCTAGGGTTTATGTTTTATGTTTATTTATGTTTTACGTTTAAGCAATTGATTAATAAAGGTTAATGACACCTTTAGACCCCTAATAATGCAGGTCCATAAAAGGCCTAATTTAGACCCCCGTATGAGCCTAAAATGCTATATTTGACCTAAAACTTAGCCCAAAGGTATACTTACACTTGGGGCCCAATCCAAAACATTAAAAATAACTCTTTACGCATTTTTACCTCCCTAAAGTGCAGTCCAAATGGCAACACCTCAAAATATGAAATAAAAATACATGACTAAAATATTTTATGAGTTTACCACATATCATTAATTCCATCGATTTATTAAGTTATAACATGAAGTCTACATGTCTCATAACATAAAAATTTAAATGTCTGATAATGTTTATTTTTCTAACGGTTCAAAATTGTTACAAACACATTAAAGACAAACTCCAGTATAGTGTAGAGAAGTTGCAAGGAACGCCAACAATACCTGAAATAAAATGTTACCCCTAATTATTTTGGTGCTTGACATGGATCCCATATGAAGTTCTTATGAAGCAGCATAATGATGGAAATCGTATATATATTTAAATGTTCACTTAAATGGGAGTGGTGGTCTTTTGATAGCAAGTTGATGTATAAGTTATAAAATTGCTGTTTCTAATGTGTTTATTGGATGTGTGTTAATCCCTTTTGATTTGTTGATGCTAAATATTTGTGACAAGGCTATTGCAATTAATGCATTTTTTGCCAGACATCGCCATTTGAAACTGTTTAAAATCGTTACAATATGGAAGACATTTAATACAATTTGTAAGGGTTTTAAACAGTTACCAATATAATAATATGTTCATCATTTGTAACGGTTTTAAACAGTTACAAATATAATATTATATTCATAAATTTTAATGATTCAAAATCATTACAAATCCACATGACGTTTATTTGTAATGGTTCAAAATTGTTATACATGGAAAAAATGGATAAAGGTATATAACCGTCACAATTGGTTAGATAAGAGATCACATACACTTGATTTATTAACCGAGTGAACCATTACAAATGTCATTTTGTAACAAATTTAGATTGTTACATATAAATTATAACCCGCATTTTTATAACGGTTTTGAATCGTTACATAGGACTTTATTAGTGTTCAAAATACTTAAAAAATTTCATTTTTGTGTAGTGAATAAATAATCACACTCTAATACCAATTGGGTATGTAAATGTGCGTAGACTATAAACAAAACTAGAAGGAGCGAATTGGTTTTCAATCAATTTAGCCCAATTTTAAAAATTACACATCAATTAACAAATTAAATATAAGTCATTTCACTTTTAGCAATTAGATCTAGTTCAATTAACATGAAAAAAAATACAATTGACCAATTAAAACATTAACCCCCCCCCCCCCCTCGTCTGCTACATCAGCCATGGGTTCGGTACCCGGTCCCACAATCAATTTAAATCAATAACCCCCACTGATAGATTCCACACGATCCAAATACATAAATATTATCGGTTTGCATCCAACACATAGATACACATAATCCAATATATATATATGGTATCGAATTAGTACTCACGTATCCCAAATCCCGTTCAAATGTCCAAAATCAAATATTTCAATAAGATGTAGGTTCACCAAGTTAAAACCCCAACTAGGACCTCCTAAAGAAATATATAAGTCCTTAAAATATGTATACCTATGTAAATAACCAAACTAAAACAAAACCCAATAAGAAAAACAAAAACCTAACTTAAATCCAAAACCTTGATCCCATTAGCGAATCCTCGGGCACGGTGAGGATAGCCATGGGTGCAGCCTGTCTAAGCGCGGTTGCGGGTGTAAAATCCGCATGCGCGACCCTTATATGGATCTTCCAAAAGACGTAGTTTCAACCATGTGTCACGCCTATCCTCAACTTCAAACTTTTAACCCTTAAGTCTGCCATTAATAGTTTCTAAGCCCTAAAAAAAAATCCCAAAACATCTCCAAATCATCTTTAAATATTCGTAAATCAAATTCCGACATTATATTGTCATAATCTAACAATGAGTTTCATTAGAGGGTTAATTCATCCTTATTTCCATATTTAGTTTATGGGTCATTAACAGTTTCGGGTTTCACCATTAATAAGTAGTTTCATCATAAAAATAGGTTTTCAATACATGAATCATCTCCATAAATTACATTGAACATTTTAATACCAAACTCAAGACATATTACATGGCTTTCATCATCAATTCCCATTAATATAATAATTATGACAGATTTAAAAGTCTAAACATTAAATAAACATTGCCTAAGATAATACATGATTAAATATTAGATCAAAATCAGAATATCTGTTTAATTCCAAATCGATTTTTAAAAGAAGTTAAAAATAAATAAATCACAAGTTAAACATTGACAAATATGTGTCTTACCTGTTAATGAAGGTTGAATGTTCTATCTTGAATCTCCCTCTTATGTTATCCTAGTTCTTCCCAAAAGCCTTCGTTTGCTCGCTTAAAAATCACCTAGGTCTAGGGTTTATGCTTAAGGTTTAAGACAATTGATTAATGAGGGTCGACGACACTTTTATGCCCTGAATCCTGCAGGTCGATAAAAGGCCTAATTTTGGATCCCCATATAAGACCAAAATGCTACTAGACTGACCTCATAACAAGAAATAAAAAAACATAACTAAAATATTTAATGAGTTAACCACACATGATTAATTCCACTAATTAATTAATTTATAAACTGCATTATGCATGTCACAAAACACGAAAATTAAAATATAACATAACTTTTATTTTTGTAACGGTTAAAAACTGTTATAAACACGTTAAACACAAATTTTAGCCTAGTGTAGAGAATTGGCAGGGAGTTCCAATACGTGAAATAAAAGGTTCCCCCCTCATCATTTGGATGCGTAACATGGATCCCTTATGAAGTTCTTATGAAGAAGCACAACGATAGAAATTGTATATATGTTTAAGAGTTCACTTAAACGGGACATGTGGTCTTTTGATAGCAAGTTAATGTATTGATTATAAAATTGGTGTATCTAATGTGTTTATTGGATGTGTGTTGATTCCCTTTGATTTGTTGATGCTAAATATTTATGGTGAGGCTAATGTGATTAATGCATTTTTTGTCATATATCTCGATTTGAAACTATTTAAAACCATTAAAATATGGACTCACAAGATGTGTAATACTATTTGTAATGGCTTTAAATAGTTACAAATCTAATATTATGTTAATCATTTGTAATGGTTTTCAACAGTTAAAAATTTATTAATATGTTCATAGTTTGTAACGGTTGAAAGTCGTTACAAATACAACATGACATTTATTTTTATAACAGTTCAAAACCTTTACAAATGGCAAAAAAAGTAATGGTATATAAGTTTTACAATTGGTTAGATAGGAGCACATATACACCTGATTTATTAACCGAGTGACCCATTATAAATGTCATTTTGTAACAGTCTTAGAATGTTACATATAAATTATAACCCCCATTTTTATAACAATTTTGAGCCATTTCAAAGGACTTTATTAGTGTTCAAAACACTAATAAAATTTCATTTTTGGTGTAGTGCGTAAATAATCGAGCTCTAATACCAATCGAGGATGTAAATATGTTTAGACTAGAAACAAGCCTAGAGGGAGTGAATAGGTTTTCAATCAATTTAGCCCAATTTTAAAAATTACACATCAATTAAAAAACTAAATCTAAGTTATTTGAGTTTTAGCAATTAGATCTAGTTCGATTAACATACAAACAAACACAAGCAATCAATTAAAACATAGACCTCCACCCCATGTGCTACATCATACACGAACGCGGTATCTGGTCCCATAATCCATTTAAATCCATAACCCTTCACAATCTAAATACATACTTATTGTAGGTTTGTATCTGTGTATATATATATATATATATATATATATATATATATATATATATGATATCGAATTAATACTTACGTATTCCAATTCCCATACAAATGTCTAAAATTAAATATTCCTGTAAGATGTAGGTTCACTAACCTAAAATCCTAACTAGGACCACCTAAAGAAATCTCCAAGCCCTTAAAATATGAATACACAGGAAAATAACCAAACTAAAACAAAACCAAATAAAAAAAAACAAACTCAAGGCCAAACCCATGTTCCCATAGGCAAACCCGTGGGCCCAGCTAGGACAACCACGAGTGCAGCCTGTCTAGGTGCAATCGCGGGTGGAAACCCAACATGCTCGACCCTTATATGGTTCTGCAGGCATAAATTCTATTATGTGTCATCCTTAACCTCAACTTCGAACTTCTAAGCCTTAAGTCCACTATTAAAGGTTTTGAATCCCTAAATACAACACCCAAAACATCTCCACATCATCTTTAAATGTTAATAAATAAAAGTCTTACATTATATGGTCATAATCTAACAAGAAATTTTCATTAGATGGTTTAAATCATCATCATTACCATGTTTAGTTGACGGATCTTTAACAATTTCGGTTTTCACTAATAATGAGTATTTTTGTCATCAAAATAGATTCTCAATACATGAATTAACTCCATAAACTACGCTAAATGTTTTAATATTAATTTCAAAACATATTACATGGTTGTTATCATCACTTCCAATTAATATCATATTTATGACAAATTTAACAAGCCTATATCTCAAATCAACATTGCCTAAGATAATGTATGATTAAGAATTATATCAAATTCCTAACATGTGTTTGATCCCAAATTGATTCTTAAAAGCACTTAGAAACAAATAAATTACAAGTTAAACAATGATAAATATATTTCTTACCTATTAATGAAGTTGAAGGTTCTAGCTTGAAACTCCCTCTTGTGATCTCCTAGTTCTCCCCAAAAGCCTTCCTTTATTCACTCAAATCTCTCATGCTGCTAGGCTTTATGTTTTATTTTTAAGGAAATCGATTAATAAGGGCGAATGACACTTTTTGACCCTTAATAATGCAGGACCATAACAAGGCCTAATTTTAGACCCCCGCATGAGCCCAAAATGATACATAGACTGGCCAAAAACATAGTCCTAAGGTATACCTACACCAGGGGCCCAATCCAAAACATTAAAAAAACCTTGCCAGGCCTATGTACCTCCCTACAGTGCGATCCAAATTGTAATACCTCACGCAGTGAAATAAAAATACACAAATAAAATATTTCATGAGTTAAGCACACATGATTAATTCAACCGATTAATTAATTTATAACATACAATCTACATATCATATAACATAAAAATTTAAATGTCTCGTAATGATTAATTTTGTAACAAAACCATTACAAACACGTTAAAGATAGATTCTAGTCTAATGTAGAGAATTGTCCGGGGGACGCTAAAAATACCTTAAATCAAATGTTCCCCTCATCATTTTGGTGCCTGACATGGATACCATATGAAGTTCCTATGAAGCAGCACAATGATGGAAATTATATATGTGTTTAAGTGTGCACTTAAATGGGAGAGGTGGTCATTAAATATAAAGTTAATGTATCAGTTGTAAAATTGGCATATCTAATGTGTTTATTAGATGTGTATTGATTTCGTTTGATTTCTTAATGCTAAATATTTGTGGCGAGGCTACGGTGATTAATGCATTTTTTTTGGCATACATCGCCATTTGAAACTATTTAAAATCATTACAATATGGAATCATAAGATGTGTAATACAATTTGTAATGGTTCTAAACAGTAACAAATATAATATTATGTTCATAATTTGTAACGATTCAAAACTATTACAAATATAATATTATGTTTTTTAACGCTTCAAAACTGCTATAAATGGTGAAAATAGTAATGGTATATAACCGTTACAATTGGTTAAATAGGAGAACATATACTGAATTATTAGCCGAGGGAAGCATTACAAATGTAATTTTCTAATGACTTTAGACTTTTACATTTAAATTATAGCCCCCATTTTTATAATGGTTTTGAACCGTTACAAAGGACTTTATAAGTGTTTAAAACAATTATAAAATTACATTTTTCATGTAGTGAATAAATAATCGCGCTCTCATACCAATTAAGGATGTAAATGTTCATAGAATCGAAACAAGCCTAAAGGGAGTGAATAGGCTTTCAATCAATTTATCCTAATTTTAAAAATTACACATCAATTAACAAGCTAAATCTAAGTCATCTCACTTTTAGGAATTAGATCTAGGTTAATTAACGTGCAAACAAACACAATCAATCAATCAAAATATTGACCTCCATTCCATCCGCTACATTATCCACGAGTGCGGTACCTAGTCCCACAATCCATTTAAATCCATAACCCTCTCTAATAGATTCCCCACGATCCTGATACGTACATATTGTAGGCTTTCATCCAACACATAGATATGCATAACCTAACATATATATCTGATATCAAATTAATACTCACGTATCCTAATTCCCACTCAAATTTCCAAAATCAAATATTCTAGTACGACATAGGTTCACCAACCTAAAACCCCAACTAGGACCACCTAAAGAAATACCTATGTCCTTGAAATACGAATACATAGGTAAGTAACCAAACTGAAAAAAATAATAAAAAATAAAAACCCAACTCAAGGTCAAACCCACGATCCCATTGACAAACCCATTGGCGTGGTGTGGAAGTCCATGGGTTCGGCTTATCCAGGTGCAGTCGCAGGTGGAAACCCCGCATGTGCAACCATTATCTGGTTCTACCAAAAGACATAGTTTAAACTATGTGCCATCCCTAACCTCAAATTCGAACTTCTAAGCCTTAAGGTCGCCATTAATGTTTTCTAAGCCCTCAAAACGACACCCAAAACATCTCCAAATCATCTTTAAATGTTCTTAAATATAAGTCGTACATTATATTGTCATAATCTAACATCGATTTTTCATTAGAGGGGTTAAATCATCATTATTACCATGTTTAGTTTATGGGTCATTAACAACTTCGGATTTCACCATTAACAAGTATTTTTGTCATCAAAATAGGTTCACAATACATGAATCATCTCCATTAATTACATTAAACGTTTTAATATCAAATTCAAAATATATTACATGGTTTTCATCATCAATTCCATTTAAGATCATATTTATGACAGATTTAAAAGTTCAAACCTTAAATCAACATTGCCTAGGATAATACATGATTAAGCATTAGATTAGATTCCTAACTTGTGTTTAACCCCAAATTGATTCTTAAAAGCATTTAAAAATAAATATATTACATGTTAGATAGAGATAAATATATTTCTTGCCTGTTAGTTAAAACTGAAGATTATAGCTTGAATCTCCCTCGTGTGATCACCTAGTACTTCCCCAAAGCATTCATTTGCTCCTTTAAATCTCTCCTGTTGTTAGGGTTTATGTTTGAGGTTTAAGGCCATTGATCAATGAGGTTCAATGACAATTTTATGTCCTTAATCCTAAAGGTCCATTAAATGCCTAATTTTGGACCCCCAGATGAGCCAAAAATGCAATCTGGACTGACACAAACTTAGAAAAAAGGTATACCTACACTTGGGGCCCAATTCAAAATATTAAGAATACTTGTCCAAACCTCTGTAACACCCTAGAGTCCGGTCCAAATGGTAATAACTCATAACATGAAATAAAAATACACGACTAAAATATTTTATGAGTTAACCACGCATGATTAATTCCACTAATTAGTTAATTTATAACATGCAGTCTACATGTCACATAACATGAAAATTTAAATGCCACGTAACGGTTCAAAACCATTACAAACATGTTAAACACATATTACAGACTAGTGTAGAGAAGTGGCAGGGGGATGCCAAAAATACCTCAAATCAAATGTTCCCCCTCATCATTTTGGTGCCTCATATAGATCCCATATGAAGTTCTTTTGAAGAAGCAAAATGATGAAAATTGTATATATGCTTAAGTGCTCACATAAATGGGAAAAATGGTCTTTTAATAGCAAGTTAATGTATCGTGTTTACAATTGGTGTATCTAATGTGTTTATTAGATGTGTGTTGATTTCATTTGATTTGTTGATGCTAAATATCTGAGGCAAGGCAATTATGATTAACGCATTTTTTGGCGTACATCGCCATTGAAACTATTTAAAATGGTTACAATATGGACTCATAGGATGTGTAATACAATTTTTAACGGTTTTAAACAATTACAAAAATAATATTATGTTCATCACTTGTAACGGTTCTAAACAATTACAAATATAATGTTATGTTCATATTTAGTGACATTTCAAAATCATAATAAATCCAACATGCCGTTTATTTTTATAACGGTTCAAAACCGTAAGAAATGGAAAAAGTAGTAATGGTATACAACCATTATTAATGGTTAGGTAAGAGCACATGTACACCTGGTTTATTAACTAAGTGAACCATTATAAATGTCATTTAATAACGATTTTGGACTGCTACATACAAATTAAAACCCCCATTTTTATAATGGTTTTGAACCATTCCAAAGGAATTTATAAGCGTTTAAAACACTTATAAAATTTCATTTTTGGTGTAGTGAATAAATAATTGCGCTCTGATATCAATTGAGGATATATATGTGCGTAGACTAAAAACAAACCTAGACGGAGTGAATAGATTTTCAATCAATTTAACCCAGTCTTAAGAATTACACATCAATTAATAAACAAAATATAAGTCATTTCACTTTTAGCATTTAGATATAGTTCAATTAACATGAAAGAAAAACACAACAAATCAATCAAAACATTGGCATCCACCCTATCTGCTACATTAGCCATGAGCGTGTTACTCGGTCCCATAGTCCATTTAAATCCATAACCTATGCTGATAGTTTCCCCACAATCCAAATACGTACATATTGTAGGTTTTCATCCAACACACGGATATACAAAACACAATACACACACACACACACACACACACACACACACACACACACACACACACACACACACACACACACACATATGATATCATATTAATACTGTGTGATAACCCGCGTATTTTAAAACTAGTTGGTCAATCCTCTACTAAAATAAAATAGGAATCCAGTATGGTTTCATCCTCAGCATCACTATCGTAACAAGAGATATAGATATAATAAGAATAAAAACAAGACAACTAAATGAACATAATAAATCGCATATATAAATTAATAAATGTGAACGGAATAAACCGTCGGTCACTAATAGTAATCATCCAATGAAATAAAACTAATAAATAAAATATCATCTCTGACATAAAGTAAATTCCTATCCAAACTACTGGCAAGACGCCCAAAAGGAAATGCTAGGAATGAAGAGTCCTACCTAGATAGAAAGAGCTGAGGCGGCTAAATCAATCATGTATCGTCCACATCTACCACAACGACAATAAAGATCTATCCCTTCTATCTCAGTAGTTGTTGTTACACACCAGGGTTTTTTTAAAAGAAAATAAGAATAAATTTACCCATGGGTTAAAGCCCTAAAAGTTTGAAAATATTTTGCAACTAATTAAATATTTCAAATCGATGAAACACATAGTATATTACTTTCATAATTAATTAACTAATCGCACTCACATGAGGTAAAACCTCACCTCTCATCTACAGTGCACACCTAACACATTCATTTTATTTCCCTAATTAAACTACCTAGGCTAACTAGGACAATAACGAGTATTTAAGACCCATCCCACTAATAGTCACATACCCAAGTATATACTACCCTCACTAGGTATAGTTTAATGAATAATATCGTAGCGACACATGTACTATAATTAAATGTTCACATAATATAATACTAATACTGTACTCGTGCTAAAAATAGATATACACTCTATATCGGACAAACATACATATATATCGCTCACTATATACGTATAATCGTATCCTAAAAGCATGGACCTCGTGGATAGATCACTTATGTTCTATCAGGCTCCAGGCATCACACATCATACTGAGCCACTGGGTCAAAATCTCACCATCGAATCCAAACATAAACACATACAATGGAGGAAATCATAAACATACATTCGGGGGACGCGACCATACCACATCGCACCCAACATGTCTCGAAACCAACACCTATCCTCCTATATAGATAGTGTTCATGCAACAGTATTATGATATGTGAAATCAATCCAACACCAGGGTGGATTACCCACTACATACAACCTCCTAACGATAGCACTACCGACTAGGTATGCTCAATATAAACACGTAACAATCACACATATACATATATATAAAATCCCCTCAATACGTGTATATATAATACTGACCTCGTACACAATCCCATAACGTACTAGTCTCCCAAATCCCAAAGTTTGGACCGACTTCCTGATTTTTATAGGAGGGTGGTTGTCCTCAGATCTATGAAGAACTAGAACAGGTGAGGTGTAACCCAATTCCACAGATGCTGTCTTAAAGGCCTTTAAAGTCTCAAGAGCAGGTATGAGAGAAAACCTTTCGATTCTAGTAATAATGTAGGAAATACCGTGACCTTCTTCCTGAAAAGACAATGGAGAATAGAAAATTTCACAAGTAATAATGATGTCTGAGAGAAAGGGATCTCCTAAAAATAATGGCTGTAAAAAGGGGAGTGAAGAGGCAAGAACTTTGACACTTAGAAAGAGAAAGTACGGAGATAATACTATTTTTGGTGCAATTTTAGCAGAGTAATGGTGCAAACTTGACTTTTTTATCTGATCTTGACCTTACCAAATGGTCCTATTTATAGGAATATAGTAGGGATGACTTGGCATTTTGGGCGCCAAAAATGAGAGGGAACTTAGGGACAAGGTATTCAATGTACCTTTTGTCCCTATCTAGGGTCTTTTAGCTGCATGTCCTCTCTAACAGCTAACATCTGATACCTACAGAATTCAAAAAAGAAAATATATTGGCTAATAATACCAAGATATATGATTTGGTTAATATATTTTTAAGCGGTAACTTGTTGTATAAAATTTTGTAAAAAAAACTTGCGAGTGGCCTTGAGGGCCACGCCCCAAAGGTCATTTGGAAAATACTTATGTGAATTGCCTCTTAGTTACTCACTTATTTATTCTAAGTGTGGGCTGTGTGAGTGGTGAACCTTAGGGTCTCTCAACTAGTATTCTCCTTATTTTAAAGTGTCAAGTGGTTAGGCTTTGGCTATCCCCAACAAACCTTGTCTTTCAGCTGTCAAACCTAAATTCCTAGGAGATCTCGACTGGACTGCTTGAGCCCTGCTTGCTCAACTAAGGCTACCTGTGTAAGAAAATATTGTTAGTAATTTATTTGTTTCTTTTAACAATTTGGGGATGGGCCACTTGTTATGGACCCCTTTGTCCCAACACAACTCTGGGTCATAATTTGGGGATGGGGCCACTCGTGGTGGACCCCCTCTCCCAGATACATTTTTTGGGTAACAACTTGGGGATGGGGCCACTTGTGCTTCACCCCCTCCCCCTAATACATTTTTTGTGTAACAGTTTGGGGTGGGTCCACTCGTGGTACACCCCCTCACCCCAATACATTTTCTATAGTATTAATCTTGGGGAATGGGGCCACTCGTGATGGACCCCCTCGCCCTATGACCATTTTTTAGCATTGGTCTTGGGTAGTGAGTTGCCCAAGGTGACCCCCTAGCCTCTTGTGCATTCTAAGATTGAACTTGGGGAGTGAGGCAACTGGTGGACCCCCTCACCCTTCACATAATTTTTGGCAACATTAGTGGGGATGGAGCCACTCGTGGTGGGCCCTCTCGCCCAGGTCTTTGTGAGTTTACTAACGAGTGAGTGCACCTCTACATTTGTCCCCTCATGACAAGTCATTTGTGTTGGCAAGACCAAAGGGTTTTGTACAAAATTATTGTCTTTCATAGGAATTTGAAAGGTTCATTTGCTATTTCATCATTGCTCTGGGAACATTAAATGACCATGTAACTTCTCCCTATGTTTGTGGTCTCGAGGAGACACGCGTCATCCTAGTAACTGACGTCCCATGATTTGGGTAATGATTTGACTCACTTTTAGCCATCATATCCTGCCTACTCTGTTTGGTAAAAAAGTCCATTTGAAAATAAAACTTTCCCTCTACCTTCATCATTCAAACCCTTGTTTATGAGTTTTTAGAGAGAGAAACTTTCGTTCGTTCCTCAAACTCCATTGTTACCGTTCTACAACCTTCATTCCTCCTTGTTTCCATGTCTTCCTCATTAAAGATCGCCTTCGCTGTTTCTTCCATGACTACCAGCGAGTTCTTGATTGTCTTTTTACCCATACAAGTGACAGTTTCCACCATCCTTTCAACTAGCGTTGCCACTAAGACCGCCACAACCATCATCCCCACCACTACTGCTGTGTAATATCCCTACTCAAATTTTGAGACCTTAATTCTCAATTTATTCCTCCCCGAATATATCAATTTAAATATATTTAAAAGAAGGATTAAACTACTCTATAAAACCTACAAAAATTCTAAATTAACTAAGGATCCCATAAGTTTTAGTAATTTCAAAATAGATCCTGAAAACTGCAAACTATCATAATTTAAACTATACTTAACCCCTAGATCCAAAATTTATATCAAATTGATCCTCTAAACTTCAATTTAGTAGAAGTTCCAATTTTAGGCACTGTAACTTTCTAAATTACAAAAATACCCCTAAACTTTAGTAAAAACACACTTTTAGGGCCATATAAGCATAAACATTATCAACCAAGGACTGAAAACCAAATATTTATCATTTACATTCAACCCCCTATCCACCCAAGTCTCCACATAAGCACTAAATGCCAAATAACACATATTTGAACCATGCAAACACGTGAGGCTCAATTACCAAGCCATGAAACTCTTTAAAATCAATTCAAATCCAGCTCCCATTTGAACCAATCAACTCCCCTGCTCTAACACTATAAAAACACAATGAGTTCAGCTATTAAAACTCCCCTCATCAATATCTTCAAAATTTTGAATTTTCCCTCAAAACAGGTAACACATAATTTTATGAATTACATTAAATTCTTTCAATTCCAAATGATTTCTATGTTGTTATAATGCCTTAATACATCAAAATAGTAGAAACATTACGTGTAGAAGAACCCTGGGTGAAAAATATGAAAATTTCACCATTAAAGCTTGAGATTTAATGGTGAACTTCAAAATAATGCTTACAACTCAGGTTTAAAGCTATAAATACCTTCTTAGAATATTAGGAACTCAAGTACAATGATCAAACCCCAGAATTTTCACAACAAACTCTAATCGATTGAAAGTGTTTTCTAAACTAGAAAACTCAAAATCTCTTTGAATAATCCACCTCAAACCCTAAAATCGAAAGCAAATTACTCCTGAACATTGCAGAAACCTAATCATGTTCATAAGAATTCTTGCCATACTCTTGAAAGATACGAATGAATAGATTTTTTTTTTAGCAAAACACGCAGTTATGGAACTCACTGTATACAACACCTCAATCCATAAAACTTATATATATGGTTTCCTTATGAAATTTTTGGTTGAGATTATTTAGAAATCATCTCAAATGGTTTAACAATAGAGGAGATATCTTCGGTCAAAAATCTGTAACCCTAAAGTAAAAAATCGAGAGGTTGAAGATAAAGCATTTGACTGAGATCCTTGACCACGCGCGTGAGGGTGCGTAGCCAATCAAAATTTCTCTAAATTTTTTCCCAATATTTTTATGTGATTTTTTTGGTCAAAATGGTATAAGGTAAGGCTGTGTTTGGTCAAGCCCAACCAAAGTTATAGAAAAATGAGGTTTTAAGTTTGAAATATTTTTCCTAAATTACAAATTGACCCCTCCTGACTTTTCCAGACTTTGTCTGTAGGTACTTTAAGTAAAAAAGTATTGTACACCAAATTTCAAATGTAACCTTAAGTAAAAGATTTTAAAGTCCCTAGTTATTTACAATTAAACCCCTGAAACTTTAATAGATATAGTTTTTAGTATAAATTGACCAAAACCAACCCAATTCCAATAAATAATTATTCACCCAAACATTGTATACAAATAATTAAGTACCAACTCCTCCCTATATCTTCTTTTGATCCATAAATAGTTTGAAACACCGAGCAAGTAGGTGTTTTATCTTTTTAATATTAAATTTTGCGTATTCGTTAAACTACTATTGGTATCATTTTATGATAGCCAAATTTGATTCTAACTATATGGAGAAATTACCACACTCATATGTTATTATATCAACTGATTGTTTTAATTATGACCATTAGATTAAATTTTACCCTTCTCATCTAATAACTGACATCATAATAATTCATTGCAACAATTCAGTTTACCTTGGACCTTTGTGCACTATTATTTTTATTAAAAACATCAGTATTAACTTGGGAATAGCCTGTCATGTAATCCCATGTAATTTTTCTACGTGGCTTATGGTCTCTGATGTTAAGAGATGGAATTATTGCTACATAAATATGAGTGCCACTTCAATTGTGTGCCTATCCAGTTATTATCCAATGGTTTTGGATTACTTATTATTTGGTTTTAGTGATGGTTTAGTTATTTCTATACCACTTAGTGAGCTGGTGAGTATGGGATTATCAGTTCAAATATCCTTGATTTTATTTACGTGACCCTAAACAAACTGATAAGTATGGGATTATTAGCTTTAATTCTTTAAACACTCCACCTCTTGTCTATATAGATATTTGTTGTAAAATTAGTAAAGCCTACTTGGCATATTTTTGCTAATTACTTTTTCCTCCAGATGGCCCAGGAGAAAGATGATACTATCTCCTCCCCTTTAGGGACAAATATGAGTAACCTGTTTGCATATATGACTATGTGGGAGGAGATTAAGGCATATGGGAGCAAGGAGAGACACTTTTTGATTTTCTACTTTATAGTTCACGTTGATAATAAAATTCAATTCACCCCTGCAGTGGTAATACACTATGTGTACTATTTTTATAATGAATAAAGTTCTATTTTCTACCTTTACTTTACTTCATTGCTTTATATATACTCTCTTGTGCATTCATACCAAAAATAAGGGTGTGACAAGTTGGTATTAGAGCATGTTTTAAATTTAACATATCATCGGGATAGCATTCTGTATGAGAAAAGTTTATAAGATATTAGTTACTTTATCTTTTCGCAACTTCTTTTATCATTATTATATGGTAATTCCATTTTGCAGCATGGATACGTAGAATTCATTTATATTTAACGTGGACATTGGACCAACGAATCAGTAGGAGAATACAATTCGAGAAAAAGCACTCATAAAGCTTAGAAAAGTGATTTGCGCGGTAGATGAAGATTGGGTAGGTTCTAGTAGTGATATAAAGAAACTAGTAATGACTAATTGAGTGTTTGGAGAAATCCAAGTGATAAGGAAAGTAGATAATTATGTCAATGATCTAGTAATACTCTAGGAAGCCATACATCTTGCTTTAGCCTATGCACCACCGAGTCCAGCGATGTATCCAAATGCTACTTCCAATGGGGAACTTAGAAATGGTGTGTCTCCCGATACAAGTGATTTGAAAAATGATGATTCTTAGATCCAGATGATTACCTTGATATTCCAGTTTTCGACTCTTCAAAAAATGATGCTACTGTTCCCGCCTGAGCAAAATCCAAATTTAAAAGAAACTCATCTCTCGTAATGTTATATAGCAAAATAAAGTAGTGTACATGGTGTGACCTACTAATCTTTAGGAGGTTGATTAACTTTAACTATAGTAGCATAAGTACTGATATAGAGAACGTAATGTGATATAACTCGAATGTATCATAGAACTCTATCTTGTCTAATATAATAGGCTTGTGACATATTCTTGTTTTATGTTATTGTTTGTTATTATAACCGTTCTATTATATTTAATGATGGTTAGTACTCGAATTCCCTCCACTGGAACTCAAACAGAATAGACTCACACTAAATGAATCGTGCGATGTCTTTAGGAATTAACATCTTTAGCCCGACAACAACAAATTCCTCGTTCTGCTCCAGAGGAAACCTCAGAAGAAACCTGTAGGATGAACGCTCTCAAAGAATTTTTGAGATAACAACCTCCGTCATTCCTTCTAAAGCCAGGTTCCAGTGAAGCTAAAAAATGGATGGGTCAAACTTTGAAAATTTTGAATGGAGTAGGTGTAGCAGTCAATCTTTGAGTAACTTTAGCAGCTTATATATTCGAAGGTGAAGCTAATTTTTGGTGGAAAGCTATGTCACATAACCAAAATGTTGTTGATTTTACTTGGGAGAAATTTGAAGAGATCTTCTTCAAAAATTATTTTTTCGAAGCCGAATGAGATCATAGAATCGTAGATTTCTGAAAACTACAGTAAGCAAATCTATCTGTAGCCTAGTATAAAGACAAATTTATCGAGCTATCTCGGTACGCTATTGAATATGTGGATATAAAAATAAATAAATGAAAGGAGTTTGAAAGAGGACTACATCTAAGGATTTAGAATTATGTCGCTCCTTTACAAATTCGTGAGTATTCTTAACTCATCGACGTTGCAGCATTTGCAGAATGAAATTCTTCCACCATAATATGATCTTTTCCCCCCGTTACTAGAAATAATCATGTGATTAGGACTTTACCTCAATCTCAACCCTAAATCCATGCAAATTCAAGTGGACAAGCTTATTCCCAGGTTTGTCACAACGCAACCCGTTCAGTGATTCGTTGTCATGAATATCAAGAACTAGGACATATCTGACAATAATATCCCAAATTAAGACCTCTTCCAGTCCATCGTCAGTTAGATAATCCCTTACGAAATCCAAATTCCCATCTTATCCAATATCCACCTAAGCCAACTCCAGCTAAGAAAATTGTTCCAGTTCCGAGTCGTGGAAATAATTTTGCGATTTTGCCTACACGAAACTCCCATGACGTGATAGAAGGTACGATACCTTTTGATCATTTTCTTGCACATATTTTATTTGATTCAGGATCAACACATTCATTTATCCATCTTAGACTAGAAAAATTATTATGATTACTACCTACATCTCTAACAATTCTATTAGATATTAAATTATCGACGGGTGAAATGAATACACCAACACAAGGTTATAGCAATTATAAAATTCAACTTGGTTTAGGTACACTCTTTGTTGACTTGATAATCTTAGATATTTGTGGTTTTGACATTATTATCGGAATGGATGTTCTGTCAAGACATCATGCTTATATCGATTGTCATGCTAAGAATTTTTTTTGAGGTGAAGAAAATTGTTCCCTTATATTTCAAGGATCCGTCCGAACCATCAAGTTTTCAAATTCAAAATTCTTAGTGAATCCTAAGAATTTTGAAACATTTCAAAGATGTTTTCCCCAAATAATTACCAGGATTACCCATTTCTCAAGAGATAGAATTTAGTATAAATCTTTATCCAAATACTCTTCCTATTTTGATACCTCCATGTCGAATTGCTCCTATAGAACTTCGAGAACTCCATACCTAATTAGAAAATTTCTTGAAAAAGGTTTTATTGGCCTTAGCTCATCTCCTTGGGGAACTCCTGTATTATTTTTCAAGCAATAGAATGGAAGATTTAGTTTATGCATCGATTATCGTAAAGTGAACTCAACAACTGTTAAGAATAAGTATCCTTTACCCCGAATTGGAGATCTATTTGATCAACTTCTTGGATCAAGGGTCTTTTCAAAGATAGACTTACGATCTGGTTACCATCAATTGCGAGTAAGAGAAGAATATATTCCAAAACTTCCTTTCGAAATCGTTATGGACATTTTGAATTTATTTAATGTCTTTTGGATTAACCAATACACCCGCAACTTTTATGGGTCTTATGCATAGACTCTTTAGACCATTTCTTGACCAATTCCTTATCGTTTTTATTGACAATATTCTTGTTTATTCCTAAAATCCAATAGAGCACACCCAACATTTAGAATTAGTATTAAGAACTTTAAGAAACCATCGGTTATATGCTAAAAAGAGAAAATGTGATTTTTAAATGAAGGAAATAAATTTTTTAGGACATGTGATTCCTGAAAATGGAATCCAAGTCAATCCTGCCAAAATTTCATCCATTCTGGAATGAAAAATCCTACCAATATTACCGAGGTAAAAAGTTTTCTTGGATTAGCTAGTTATTGTCATTGTTTTATGGGAGGATTTCCTCACATTTCTCTTCCCCTCTTAAAGATGACTAGGAAGGAAGTGCCATTTGTATAAATTGATGAATGTAAACAAGAATTCCAAATTTTTTAGAACAAATTAACTACTTCTCCGTCCTCACTATTCCTTATAGTAATGTAAGCTATGATGTATATACCGACGCCTCATTGCAAGGTTTAGGATGTGTTTTAATGCAAATTGAGAAAGTTGTAGAGTATGGGTCACGACAACTCAAAACTTATGAACGTAATTATCCTGTCCATGATCTTGAATTAGCACCTGTAGTTTTTGCTTTGAAAATTTGGTGTTATTACCTTTATGGTGAAAATTTTCAAGTCTTTTATGATCACAAGAGTTTGAAATACATCTTTACCCAAAAACCCTTAAATTTTTGCAATGACGCTGGATAGAATTTCTGGAAGATTACCGATTTAAATTAAACTACTATCTAGGAAAAGGAGACGTGGTAGCTGATGTTTTAAGTCGTAATCCAGTAAGGCTCCATACTTTTATTTCTTATGTTATTGCTTCTACCATAGAGCAATATAATCTTTAATTAATACCCCCTTTCTCGAAATTTTCCAACATCATTGCGTATCCCAAATTGAGAGATAAAATCTTAGTCCAACACTCTCAAGATCCTTTTGTATAATCCCTTCAGTATGAGAATCACAACTTCTAATATAATAAGGAAACATGTTTATGATTTAGGAATAGATTGTATGTACTTGATGAATTATCTATTCGAGAAGAAGTATTACAAGAAGCCCATCATTCTAACTTTATGATTCATCTGGGAAGCTCCAAAATGTACCATGCCCTAAAGAAGCAATATTATTGGCCAAATATGAAAAATGATATCCAGAATTTTATAAGGAAATGTCTTATTTGTCAACAAGTAAAGATTGAACACCAATATCCCGGTGGACTCCTCTAACCCTCACTAATTATGGAGTGGAAATGGGTTTATATTACCATGGATTTTATTAGTGGACTACCTTGTACGTACCAAGGATATAATTCCACTTGGGAAATAGTGGAACGACTTACCAAATATGATAATTTTTTACCAGTAAAAAACCTCAATTCTTTTCAAAATCTCAATAAGCTTTATATTTGAGAAATTGTGCGATTACATAGAATTCCTTTATCTATAGTGTTAGACATATATTCCTGTTCTATAGGAAAGTTTTGGCAAGCACTTCAAACTGCAATGGGTACCAAACGTCATTTAAGTGAAACATTTCACTCGTAAACGGATGGACAATCGGAATGTATAATTCAAATTTTGGAATATATGATACGATCTTGTACGTTAGATATACCCCATAATTGTAATGAACATTTACCCCTTGTGAAGTTTTTTTATAACAATAGTTATCAAGCAAGTATCAAAGCTACCCCATTTGAAGATTTATATGGATGACCTTGTTATTCACCCACATGTTGGACAGAATTGGGAAGTAGTCACTAATTTAGTCCCGATATAAATCCAAGAAACCACTGAGAAGATATAATAGATTTAAGAAAGACTGAAGACAGTCCAAGACCATCAGAAATGTTATGCAGACCAACACTAGAAGCACTTAGAATTTTAGTTAATGACCAAGTATTTTGAAAGTTTTTCCTCGAAAAGGAATTTTACGCTTTGGAAGGAAAGGAAAATTAACCCCCAGATATATTAAACATTTCATAATTTCTAATCGTATTGGTCATGTAGCCTACCAATTAGAATTACCTGTTGAATTATTCAATATTCACAATGTATTTCACGTGTCTTAGTTATGTTAGTAAATTTCTAATCCTTCTTATACCGTCACATGGAAAGAAATATTTATCAAACCGAACCATAAATTTGAAGTACGCCCTATTCAAATTTTAGATCGCCAAGTGAAACGTCTTAGGAACAAGGAAATAACCTCGTCAAAGTACTTTGGAAAAATCAACATCAATAAGAAACCACATGGGAACCAAAACAAGCTATGAAAGATCAATATCCTAATCTCTTCCAAGGTAAATTCGACAACGAATTTCTTCTTTGGGCAGGTAGATTATAATATCCATTCTCAAATTTTGAGACTTTAATTCTCAATTTAATCCTCCCAGAATATATCAATTTAAATATATCTAAAAGAAGGATTAAACTACTTTGTAAAACCTCTAGAAATTCCAAATTAACCAAGGATCCCGGAGTTTCAACAATTTAAAATTTAAAAGCTTCAAACTTTCATAACTTGACCTATACTTAACCCCTAGATCCAAACTTTATATCAAAATGATCCTCTAGACTTTAACTTATTAGAAATTATAATTTCAGCCCCAATAACTTTTAAAATTGCAAAAATACCTCTAAACTTTACTAAAAACACACCTTTGAGGCTATATAAGCATAAATATTATCAACCAAGGACTGAAAATTAAATATTTGTCATTTACGCTAAACCCCATGTCCACCTAAGCCTCCACATAAGCACTAAATGCCAAATAGCACATGTTTGAACCATGAAAACATATGAGGTTAAATTTTCAAGCAATGAAACTCTCTAAAATCAGTTCAAATCCTCCCCCCATTTGAACCAATCAGCTCATTTACTTAAACACTATAAAAACCCCACGAGTTCAGTTATTAAAACTCACCTCATTAGTAGCTTCAAACGCTCAAATTTTCCCTTAAAATAGGTAACCCATCATTTTATGCATTACATTCAGTTATTTTAATTCCAAATGATTTTTGTGTGGTTGTAATTCTTGAATACATCAAAACAGTAGAAAATTTACGTGTAAAAACATCCCCCAAGGGAAAAATATGAAAATTCCACCATTAAAGCTTGAGCTTTAATGGTGAACTTCAAAATAATGCCTAGAACTCCAGTTTAAAGCAATGAATACCTTCATTAGAACTTAGAAACTCTAGTGCAATGATCAAGCCCCACGAATTTGCATAACAAGCTCTAACCGATTGAAAGTGTTTTTTGAACTAGAAAACTGAAAATCTCAAATTCTCTTTGAATAATCCACCCAATACCCTAAAATCAAAAGAAAATTACTCCTGAACATAGAATAAACCTAACCATGTTCATAAGAATACCTGGGTCATGAGTTTCTTTTACAATGAAAGGTCCCTCCCAATTTGTTATAAACTTGGGTAGAGGAAGCCCCCTGATGTGTTTCACTGTTGCTTTCAATACGAGGTCTCCCTATACGAACTTCCTTGGTCTCACTAAGTTATCATATGCACTGGAGAACTATTTCGTATACATTTGAAAGTGTTGCATCGCATTATCTTTGTGTTCATCCAACGCTTCCAGCTGCACATGTCTATTCTGAGGGAGCATGCTACTTCGCAAAGCATATCGAGCAGAGGGAACTTCTAATTCCACTCGGAGAATCGCCTCAGCCCCATAGATAAGGGAGAACAAAGTATACCCTGTGGGCTTTCTCTTAGTTGTTCGATAGGCCCACAATACAGCTGGTATCTTATCATCCCACGCTCCTAGGAAATCCTTCATTGTTTTAGTCAAGATATTAACCAAAGTTTTGTTAGTTGCTTCGGCCTGATCATTTCCATTCGGATATGCCACCGTCGAAGTATGATGGATAATGGAGTACTTGTCTGTGAGCATCGTTACTTCTGAATTGACGAAAGGAATTCTATTATCTAAAAGGATGACCTTTGGGATCCCAAAATGGTAAATGATGTATTCTCTGATGAAGTTGCTCACTACCCCCGCTGTTTCCTTTCTGAGTGGTATCGCTTCAGCCCACTTTGTAAAGCACTCCGTTGCTACTAGTATCCATATCTCCCTCCCTCGAAGAAGGATGTATTGCCCCTACCAGGTCGAACGCCCAAGTGTGAAAAGGATAAGGCGTTGCCATGGAGTGTAGGTCTACTGATGGGGCATGGATCATATTTCTATGAAGTTGACAAGCTTTGCATTTTCGAATGAACTCAACAGAGTCTTTCTCCATTATTGGCCAATAATACCCCAATGTCATAAATTGGTCATATAACTTGGCCCCTCCTATATGAGCCAGATCCTGTGCCTATTTGAGGACCTCAGCTGCTTCTTTCTTCGTGATGCAACACAATGGCCTGTTAAAGTATCCCCTTCGATAAAGCTTCCCCTCCTGAACGTAGAATCTTAGGACCCTCCGCTTGAGTCCCATCGCGTCAATTTTATGTGTTGGGGAAACTCCATCTCTGATGAAGTTAATATAGGGCTGTCTTCAATCAGGTTGAGTTTCCACGAAATGACATTCAGCTGCTTCGAAGAATAACTGGCATTTATCGCATTTTCATTGTAGCTCCGTCGCGTCCTATTTCATTCTGGGCAAAAAATACCCCGCTCTTTGAATCCTTCGATAGAGCGGTATCTCAGTTGTTTCGCAGTGCTCTTTATGTGTTCTCTTCAATCTCCGTTCTGCCTCTTCTGGACCGATGCACCTCGACAACCATCCTCCTGCGTTCCTAAAATAAAGGTTTCCCTGGTTCGTGAAGTATTGGGCTAATTCCCTTAGCCCTATTGCTCCTTCCCTAGATTCCAATTTCCCTTTAATCTCTCCCCTCTAGTATGCATCCTCTTCCATTGGTAGAATTGATTGTACTATCGAAGGAGATGTTTTCATTGGATCACGATAGTAGTTATATCGTTCCTTATGACCATCTTCTGGGCAACGGTGGCATAGGCGTCTGGGTAGCGGTTCATCGATCTAAGCTGCCTCTTGATCTTGGTCCGATGGAACTGGCAGAGGAGCCTCTGAATGATTGTTTTGTATGGTGCCAGGCTCATATGTTTCAACGCGGACTCTCCATTCACTTGCTGAACTACCAAGTTTGAATCCCCTTTGATGCAAAGTAAATGAATCCCCCTTCGAAGAGCCTCTAGTAATCCCAACACCAATGCTTCATATTCTGCCTCGGTATTGGAACAAGGGAAATCTAGTTTATAGGAAAGGCAAATCTCCTCCATTCCTTTTGAAAGAATAACCCTTGCTCCTCCTTTCTTTTTCGCCGAAGATCCATCGAACTGCATTGTCCATTCCTCCTCCATTGCGTCTAGGTGATTAGCCTACAAGTCAACTCTTGTAATACTTTATTTAGGTGGATCAAACGTTCCCGAGGGAAATATTGCTAATAGGTCGGCGTACGCTTAACTTTTGATCGCGCAAGGAACCACGCATTTCAAGTCATATTAGGAGAGGATAAGGAACCACCTAGCTGCCCTGCCAATCAATATAGTTCTTGCCAGTAAATACTTAATGGGATCACATCTAGTTATAATATGAATTGTAAAGGACATCATATAATGTCTATGTTTTTGTGCTACAAAGACTAAGGCTAAACAATGCCTTTCTAAGCTACTATATCTGACTTCTAGCCCATGGATGATACTGTTGAGGTAGTAGACTGGCCGTTCTTACCCGTCAATCTTTTGTGCCAGCAAAACTCCCACGGACCTCGTGGTGGATGTGAGGTACAGCTGCAATGGTATTCCTGCCTTTGGGGGAACCATGGTCTGTGGTGAAACAAGCAGTTTCTTCAGTCTGTCGAGAGACTCCTGGTGAATCTCCTCCCACCTAAATTTCGTGTTCTTTCGCAACAGCTGCATCAGCGGGTGTGTTATTTTGGCCAATCCAAGAACAAATCTCCTAAGGGAGGAGACTTTACCGAGGAAACTCTTAAGCTCCTTTTCCGTTCTTGGACATAGCATTTCCAAGATCATCCGCTGCTTGTCCTGGTCCATATGTACCCCTTGTCGATCAACCATAAAGCCCATAAATTTCCCAATTGTCACTCCAAAAATACACTTCAGTTGATTCATCTTCAATTTGAACTTCCTGCAATGGGAAAACACCTTCCCCAAATCCCTTAGATGGGACTCCTCCTTCCTTGATTTGATGACCAAATCATCCACATAAAATTCCACAAATTTGTGAAAGTAGTCATGGAAAATGGCCATCATTGTTCTTTGGTAAGTCGCCCAAGCATTCTTGAGTCCAAACGACATCACCTTGTACATGAAGTTACCCAATGGGGTTCTGAATGTTATTTTCTCTGCATCTGAGGGGTCCATCTTGATCTGGTAGTACCCTACATACCCATCCATGAAGTTATACATCTCATGACCAGCCATTGCATCTATCAGGCTATGGACGGAGGGCAGAGGGAACTCATCTTTGGGACAAGCTCTATTCAAATCTCTAAAATCCACATAAATCCTTATTTAGTTTTTGTCTTTCTTTCCCACGGGGATAATACTAGATATCCAGAGTGGGTGTTGTATCAGTATAATGAACCCTACCGTTAGTAAGCATTGAACCTCTTCCTTAATCTTCAAATCTAACTCAGGCTTGTACGTTCTTGTTGCTTGTTTCACTGGAATGGCTGAAGGCAGCACGTTCAACTTGTGGGATCTCACTCCCTCATCCAACCCTTCCATCTCTATGTACTTCCATGCAAAAATGTCTATGAACTCCCGAATCAATTTAACCATGGCCTCTTATTTCTCCTTATTAAGATCCTTAGAGATGAATATGGACCTTGGATCTCCCCCTTCTTTCGCCAGGTTCAACTACTCCAACTCTTGTGCCTGTGGCCTCGGTTGATCTTCCATATAGTGTAGTTCTTCAGTGACATCCTCCATGAACTCCTGTATATTGGAGTTATCTATCACCATACATTGCCCTCGTTGATCCACCAAAAAACACTCATATATTGGGTCAGCCTCATTATCAGCTTCTTCGGCCGCCCGTTCAAACCATCATAATCGATATATCACCTTTCCTTCTTAGATAACGACTTTCTTACACTGCCTACTGGTAGTGGTGACTGCCTTCCTCTTTTTCTCTCTAGAAGCCTCAACCACTCTTTTTTTTAGAACCGGCTCAACACGCTTTGTAGTTGGACCTCATGCTCCATCAGATCCACTCTGGGCCTCATCCTGTCTTGAAGTTTCTTCGAGATGTTTTGGGGACTAGGGACTACCTGGTGAGCTTCCTCGGTTATCACTCTTGTGCTGCTTGCAACCTCTTTATTCTGCTCGTTCAAGGCCCCCATCCTTTTCTGATCGAGGGAACCCATGCTCCCTCAATTCTTCTCGTTAGGACCCGAACATCCTCCTCCAATTCTGTGTAAAATGCCGCATCTACTAAGTGAGCTTCCTCGATGGCGAAGGGCCTCTTCGTAGCCCTAATGGTGACCTCTCTTCCCTTAATGTTCACCTTAGTGCATTAGTGGTACGTAGAAGGAACTAGCCATTGGTTGTGCATCCACACCCTTCCTATTAGCAGATAAAAGGAAGTTTCACTCTTTATTACGTGAAACTTGATATGGGAACTCAGATTTCCCATTACATTCCTACATTAACGTACCCAATGGATTTGGAAGATTGGCTATCATACCCCGAAATCAACAAAGGCATGGGGACCAACCTTTCTTCTGGGATATTGGCTGCGTGGAAGGAGTTAATTGGCAAAATATTGATGGAAGCTACCCCATCCATAAGAGTCCTTGTGAAACTAATTCCATTGACGCTGGAGGTCACATACAATGGCCTGTTATGAGGGACTCTTACAACCCTATCTGCATCGCTGAAGGTTACTTATGACAGAAACCTCCTCACCAACCTGGCCATGGGTCCCTTCCATCTCAGCGAAGGGACTGCGTTCTTCCTCATAATGTCAATTGTCTGGGTTATTTCCAACCTACTCTCTTTCGATATCCCCACCTGATCGAAGTACTAGGTAAATTTCGAGGATTTTAAAACTGCACAGTACTCTAGGATTGGGTCAGCTTCCTCACCTTCAGCGCTGTATATGTCCTCCATGTCTTTGGCACTTGCCTTATCGTAGGCTAGTACTACATTATCCATTCCCTTCGTGTAATCTTACAGAGCTTCTTCAAATTCCTACTGCTTCGACTTTGATCTCTTTCTTCTCTCTCTGCCTCTTCATCATAGGCCACCACCAGATTGTCCCCATGTGCTGGAAGTGGGTTATTGTTAATGTTTTGTGAAGGGATTTGTAATGTCCCGGCCTTTACGTACTTGTCAATGATTCTCCTCAGTGTGAAATATCTCTATATTGGATATTGGATCTTTCGATGAATCTGCAATATTTGGGATTCGCCCTTATCGCTGCATCGGGTTCCCCCACGGGAATGCCATTTGGTTCGTAGACCATTCCTCCTTGTACCATTGCATTGTAAGAGCTGATAGCCTCCTCCACTGTACAAGGCAATGGTGGTGGGTCCTCCCTGTCTCTTCCAAACTTCCTTAATATCCTTCTTCGGTGCCTTGCCCCCATCTGCTCCCTCGGTGTACCCTACTCATGGGGGTTGAGACCTCCCCTCCACAGGTTGTATCGGTTGCCTGAACATTATGGGCACCACGACCGAATTTGGTCGCACCACCAAGGAGATATTTCTTGCCTCTTCTAAGAACGCCGAAAAAGTCCCCTCATGCGTTTCATTAATGAGATGACAGATGTACTCAGGAAGCAGTCCTTCCGCACAGATCTGCAATAACTTGGACTTTTTGGCCTCCTCCCTCACATCGAGGGATATTTCCCTGAACCTTCGAAGGTACGCTACCACTTCTTCCCCGGGTCGTTGCTTCTCCCTCCCCAGTTGGGTCAAAGTAAACTCATCTTCCGCCAGAAAGAACTTCTGGAAGAAAACACATGCATCTCCTCCCACGTAGAAACACTCTTGGGAGATAAATGAGAAGACCAAGTATATGCTTTATCAATTAAGGATTTAGAAAACTCCCTCAACCTGAGCTTCTTATTATTTCAATGTGCCCTCAAGTGTTTAACGAAGCGCTTAATGTGCTCCTTCGGGTTTCCCCCTTTCCCTGTGTATTTTTCAAAAATTGGATCAATATAGTCCTTTGGATAGGGCTCATTGTTATATTCTTAGGGATAAGGTGTTCGAAAGTCATCATAGATCGAAGCTACCTCGCCAGCAAACTGCGAGAAGGCCTGCATGAACTTTAACATCTCTTTCTGTATCTCCTTCCTCATTTCTTCTATGGGTGATACTACTGGGGCAACGACCAATGAGACCATGGGCTGAGTGCCCGTTGCAGCTAGAGCAATCATCACATCTGGGGCCATTGATACCCACAAGGTTCCCACTGATGGATTCACAACAGACGGTATACTTGCTGGGACTGTTCCCGTCACACCTACACTTGGTGGGGCCATTGGGGCTGCCCCTAGTGTCATGAAGGAGTTGGCTTCAAATCCTCCCAACACCGTCAAAGCTACCGGAGTTTGCAAGAAATCGTAAAAATTATTCATGAGGAGTGCCACTTGTCCTGGTCCTAACGCAGCACTCGTGGAATCTTGTGTCACCCCTGGCACGTCGATCGTCACATGAACTGGAGGTACCTCTATTCGAGGGGCCCCATCCCTTAGAGCCTCTAGTTCTCTCACCTCCTGTTCTTTATTGTGTTAAACCCATCAAAGTTGAGCCTTCGATTAACGTTATCTTGTGCCATACTCCTTGCTTTATAAGAATCCCTCCCTAGCAGAGTCGCCAAATGTAAGAGGGTATTTTAGTTAAGATGGATGCGTAACCCCTTTTGAGTATAGTAATGATAAGTTAAATAGCAACACTATTGATTAACTATAGGACATTCGAACATTACTCAAAGAAGATAGACTCGGTTTAAGCTCACAGATCTCTCGTGTATAACTCAGAAGGTAGTAATGAACTTAGAAGTAACTTAGCTAGAGGGAGAGAGAAGTAAGAACCCTATATACACCTTGGCAGGAAGCCAAAATACAACCACCACCCTCAAGAATCTCTATCAAGTATTAAAAGCTTCGTAATAAATGACAATGGTGGGTGAGTAAACTCTCTGTTATGTAATAACTCTCTAGTAATCACTTCTGAACTCTCAAAAAAGATCATCCTCTCCTCAAAGGTGGTTGGGGTCCTTAAATAGCCTCCCACACCATTCCCAAGGCAACTCTGCTATTAATGCCTGTGAAAGACATCCCTCATAATTAATGTCACAAACATTAAATACCTAATGCACTAGTTGTCTCCACGTTATAAATATTAAATGCCAAGACATGCCTTTTGCCTAACCACTGTATGACAGGGGGCTATTGTAACAGAGGTGGCTCACCAACTATCTGACAACCCCAAATACCATGTTGGTTTACTCAAGTTCAGGTCTAACATTACCTAGCTGGTTAGTGACATCAGATAAAGCTGATGTGACATTAAGTAGAGGGTTGTTTGGCTCATAACTCAACGCCCGATGGAACTCAAGGTTGCTCCCCCCCGAGGTTTCACGGTCAGGGTCCTTCGGTTTTTAACTAGGTGTATCTAATATGTTCAGGACAAGCCCCAACGGTGCCTCACTTCTCAATCCTCCAAACTAAGTCCCTCTAAAGTTCCCACGGTGAGGTCATTCGATAGAGCATGAAAGCTCTCCCAGGCCCTACCAAGCCTGGTCTCTCGTGAGTACCATTTGACCTCACACTAATACTCATTATTATTCTCGTTACATCATTACAACCGTTATAGCTTATAGTCAATATAAACAAAGATACAATATGACTAACACAACAAGCTAAAGTACGAGTTGCCACGCTAAGCTGCCTCGCTGAGTTGCCATGCTTGAGCTGCCACGCTGAGCTGGCTCAGTTTCTTAATCCCAAACACTGTTGCTAATGGGGGAATTATCCCTAATCTCAGGATTACCTTCAAGCCCCCTCTTCACACTTTGTGTACTATTTTTACAACGAATTATGTTATGTTTTTCTCTTTAGCTTTACTTCATTGATTTATATATACTCTCTTGTGCATTGATACCAAAACACAGGGTGTGATATGGTGGCTCCAGTGGGGCTCCTTTTGATGTCTCCCTCTCAAAATCTTAAAAGGAGTACCTTACAAACTGCTTGAAGATGGATTTTTGCCTTTATCGTCTTGGCCCTTACTTTTTGGGGGAAGGATGCTTTCTTGCCATCCCTCGCAAGATTTGAGGAGTACTTTATTGCAAAGATTAACGAGCAGCCTCATCTAGGCCTAGGAGAGTCCCCCAACCTTCCTATTATTTTGGCTGATATCATCTTAAGGGTTAGTGTAAGGACCTTATTTTATTGTCCATTATCAATTGTGTAGGTCGTATACCACTATAACCGTCGAAGAAATATTCAAGATCATTTAAACATCGAGACGTATCCCAATATCAAAGTTCTTCAACATTCAAGCCTTCGCGAGACAGATTTTGGCAAGGTTGTGTTTTAAGGACCTTAACATTTCACTTAGAGTATTGGGATATTTTTTACAAAATATTTTCTAAGTGTTAGAGCGGAGTTTTTCATCAAAGAATTTTTTCTAAGCGTTGAGGCGGACTATTTTCTAAAGAAACAAAAAATATTTATTTTTTAAATTCTCGTTCAAGCGACATAGGACGTCGTTTGAGCGACATCCTCATGTCGCGCGAAGTGTTTGAACGACACTTGTCATCGTTCGAGGGACACCGACATCTCATTCGAGCGACGCGCCGAGCGTTTTAAAAAGCTCCATTTTATACAAGAGAATACCTGCGTTTTTTATCATCTATGAAAACTGCTTTGGCAGAATTATTGTCTTCTCACTTTTAAGGTTTTAATCCTTTTGTTTTCAGTTCACAATTATCCCAATAGTTTATGTGAATTGTTTTGGATCATAAGAACACAAGGTTGTTGAAGTTTCTTAAGTAGAGAGGGTAAATCTACTACTAACTTGGTACCTCTTGAGGGAGGTGATGGCTAACTACGACTGCGGTCATTGGAGTGCTCGCGGGTGTTCCTTGTTTTCTATTGGATTCACTGCAGGAGTCCATTGCTGATTTAGGTTGAAATCTATGAGAGTTTGTTGCGGTAAATTCTTTGCTGATTTCCTTTGTAATATTGTAAGTTGTGATTTGCAAATTATTAGTGAAACAAATTTTTTTTTCCCTTCGGGGATTTTTTCCTAAAAATTGGTTTCCTTCGCATGCTTCGTGATTTAATGATTTCAAATCACATAGATGCATGATTTTGGGGTTTAATTAAAATTTGGGATTAATTGAATTTGGTTGATTTGTCATACAATTAAATTAATTTGAAAATACTTGAAATATTCCGTTGCACTGCACAAGTTTACAAATTGATATCAAAGATTTTTAAGAAGATCACCGCGTTCTCAAATTGGTATTAGAGTGGGTTGCAATAGGCTATTGTGTTTTGATCCAGATTTTCTTAAGTATGACTTTTGGTGGTATTGATGATTTTAGATGTCAACTTTTTGAAACGTCTAATTGGAAAGTTCACATAAACTCTTGTTTTAAATCATCCGTCGAAAACGACTCTGAGAGGTGTCTTGGTTGTGAGGGAATTGGTCATATGATAGATGAGTGTACCACTAATATAAAATATATTTTTAATAAACCGACATCTCATGTTTCTTCACTTAGTGATAATGATTCTGAAAAAGAAGTTTTTTATGCTTCTAAGCGAGATCTTCCCATCCATGTGACTAGTGATGAGAGTGAGGAGGAAGAGTTGAGTGAATTTCATGTTGTCGACAATAACCTGTATATGGAATATGTAAAGTTAAAGAAGGCAAACTTCAAACTAGAAGCTAAATTGAAAAACGTGCCTTAGATAAGGATAACACGAATGCATTAATTGAGGATCTTAGGACACGTGAAGAGATACTTAAAGAAAAGCTAGGATATGTCGAGGGTGAGAGAGATAATCTTAGAGGGTCGATGGAGACTATGCAAAAGGAGCTTTTAGAGTTTGAGGATTCTAGACGTGTACTCGAGTCGAGTATATATGAGCTTGAGAAACGTTTAAGAGAGGCAAGTAAGGTTAAGATTGATTTGGAGTCCAGGTAAAAAAAGTTAGATAAGATATTAGGCACTGTCCAAATCAAGGAGGATAGGTGTGGTATAGGCATCGATGATAGTGTTGCACCCATTCCTAAAGCCAACCCCACACGTGTGAGAGAGCCTCCTAGGGTTGTTAAGAGGGAAGCACCTAGAGTTATTAGGGGAGAGCCACCTAGGAATTTTAGGAGAGGGTTGCCTTTAAGTAACACTCACCACTCGATTTACACTTGTACACATTGCAGTAGGCAAGGTCATCTTAGGTGTTTTTGTTACAAACTTCAAAATACTACTAGGAAGTTTAATAATAGAATAAATTTGATTCCTCAAACCCCCACGTGTCGGTATAAATATGTTTGGGTTAGGCAATCAAATTTAGAGGCTTTTGGATTGATTGCTCATGACTCATGTTTGATTGAACGTAAATTTACCTCATGTTAGATCCCTCGATTGATTGTGTTTACTTGTTTGTCATACACTAGTTGTGCTTCATTTTATATTCTTGCTAGTGTTATGACTTGAGTACTTTTTGTATCAGCTTTTTGTTTTTAAAACTTTTTGGAAAAATACAAAAAGATTTTCATTTTTTTTGGAAAAATTTAAAAAATCCAAAAAGATTTTTTTGATAAATTTTTTGAAAAAGACAAAAAGAGTTTTGTATTTTTATTTGCACCGTATATGAATGGACATTTAGGATGACCGAGTCACAATTTCATTCCATATCCATGTGACGATTTGATAGTGTTTTGATATGCGTCATCATTTCATTTATGTTCTTTACAATGTTTGAAGTCATTGAGATGTGATTAGATGTTACTACCTACATGTTTGAGTCATGAGTTCCTTTTATTCACACTTGCACATATTTGTTTGACTATTGTTCTTGTCTATCACATGTTGGTTGATGTGTTTTCATCTCAATTCTGTATTTAAAATGAACCAAATGCGATAAAAATTGACAATGAAAGTAGTGCATGTAATAATCGTTTACCATGAGGAATTAAATTGCAAAAAATGATGAGTGTTCATGGGAAAGGTCTATGAGAGTACAAAATTAACTCGTCGTGAAATCCACCGTTTTAGAAGAGCCCAAATAAAAAATTAAGGCAATAAATAGGAAAATATGACTAAAATGGGCCAATAGGATTTCTCTAAGGAGAGAATTTATTTTCATCACCTCAAAAGAAAAAGAAAAGCATTATTATTTATGAGGGAGTTTGGATGGAATATATAACGGGTTTGCACGTCCTGACAAAGTCATGAAAAAGAATTACATTATTTTAGACGTTATTGGTGTGAAAATCAGGTTTGACTTTGATTTGTCGATTAGATTAAGACGATGTCATCTAAATTCACTTTTTCGACACCTAAGGACGATTTTGAGATTTAATCGTTAGGAGTACACATATTCACCTTGCACATATGTTATGTTTGATTGCATTGATTTGACTATTGAATATGTTCACACCCATTCATTCCGTTTCCACGATTTGGTTGTCTTAGTGTAAATTCATTGTGTGTGATTTTTGTAAAATATTTTTTTTGCATTTTTGTATGAAAAATTGAAAAAAAAGTCAAAAATAGTTTGTGGATGCTTTTGGGTTACTCGTTTGCATGAGTGTAGTTTGATCCATGTTTTCAATACATTTTTTTTGTGACAACTCCATGTTTTTTTTGTTTTGTTTATTTGTTTCCTTGTCTATTTCAGACAAATAAAAAGGGGGAGAACGAATTATGGGGGAGAGTTGATTATTGATTGATTGATTTATTTATTATTATATAATTTCAAACTCGATGCGTCACGAAGCTATTTGCTTTGTCTCATGTGTGTAGGTACATGATTGAAGATCATAGTTTGCACAGCTTGATGATAACAACTTGAAGATTTGATGTTGAAGATTTTGAAGAAAAGTTTGATACTTGCATTTTTTATACCTTTTCAGTTTTGGGTTCATGGGAGGGCATTAGATTTGTATAGGCATTTTGATTTGATAATTCGGATGTTTTTATTTTGTACAGGTATAGACACAGGGGGATATTTGTAAGGAAATTATTTTATTATCCGTTATCAATTGCGTATGTCGTATACCGCTACAACCGTCAAACAAATATTCAAGATCATTCAAACATCGAGACGGATCCGAATATCAAAGTTCTTCAACATTCAAGCCTCCGAGAGATAGATTTTTGTAAGGTTATGTTTTAAGTACCTTAGCATTTCACTTAGAGTATTGGGATAATTTTTACAAAATATTTTCTTAAGTGTCAGAGCGAAGTTTTCCGTTAAAGAATTTTTGTAAGTGTTGAGGAGGACTATTTTTTGACGAAACAAAAATATTTATTTTTTAAATTCTCGTTCGAGCGACATCTTCATGTCGCGCGAAGTAATTTGAACGACATGTGTCCTCGCTCGGGCGACACAGACATCTCGCTCGAGCGATGCGCCACCTTAATTTTTTTTATATATAGCGTGTTAAACAACTCCGTTTTACATGAGAGAAGACCTGCATTTTTATCAGCTACGAAAATTGCTTTGGTAGAATCATTGTCTTCGCACTTTTAAGGTTTTAATACTCTTGTTTTCAATTCACACTCATCCCAATAGTTTATGTGAATTGTTTTGGAACCCAAGAACACAAGGTTGTTGAAGTTTCTCATGTAGAGAGGTTAAATCTACTGCTGACTTGGTACCGCTTGAGGGAGGTGCTTGCTGACTACGACTGCGGTCATTGGAGTGCTTGCGGGTGTGCCTTACTGTCTTGTGGATTCGCTGTGGGAGTCCATTGTTAATTTAGGTTACGGCCTATGAGACTTTGCTGCGGTAAATTCTTTGTTGATTTCGCTTGTAATATTGTAAGTTGTGATTTGTAAATTATTAGTGAAATAATTTTTTTTTTCCCTTCGGGGATATTTTCTTAAAAATTTGTTTCCTTCGAATGCTTCCTGATTTAATGATTTCAAATCACTTAGATGCATGATTTAGGGTTTAATAAAAATTGGGATTAATTGAATTTGGTTGATTTGTCGTACAATTAAATCAATTTGGAGACACTTGAAATATTCTGCTGCTCTACACAAGTTTACAAATTGATATCAAAGCTTTTTAAGAAGATCACTACATTTTTAGTTAGAGTGGATAGGGGTAACTTTCCTCATTCTAACATTAACCTTAACATTTATGGAGGCACCCCAGATGAGTGGGACTTTTGGGTAGATTATGTACTTACTGACCCTTCCCATAAGGCAACCATGGAAGGGCTTGGCCTGATGAGGACTATTAACAACATAAAGTCTTGTACTATTGCTAAAAATTTTGTTGCCTTCAAATTACTGGCCTCTCATTAGAGTAGGGATTCCCATACCTTTATTACTAGTTGGGGTGAGTTCACTATCATGTTGGAGGATATTTGCGAGCTGACAGGTTCCCCTACTTGGGAAGCCATGTTTTTACTAATAGTTTGAGGATGCTGAGGAGGAGGCTATGTATTAAGAACTCCACCAAGACCTTTCTGAGTGTCCTCGATATGCTGCTAATAATAACACTAGTGCCACCAAGCACTCATTTGCAATTGGCAAAGATATTGGTTTTGGGATTTTGAACCCCTTCCCAAAGGTGAAAGTTGGAGCAGAGGGTCCAAGTTTCAAGATGGACCCAAAATTAAGTCCCCTTCACATCTAGATGCATTTTTTGTTACCTTTTTAAGCAAGTTTATGTTCCCAAGGAGGTGAGATGACTCCCCTCGCGAGTTGCTCTTCAGACTAGATATTAAACTTGCTCGAGTGAGGGATATAACCCTCACAACCCTTACCCTAGGATCCTTATACATTTGGTTAGATCATGCTCACGTGGATGTGGAAAGATCTTGTGTTCGTCATGATGTTATCAGTATTGCCAACTTTTCCCTTAGTCATAGCTAGACAACCAAGATATGTGTCCTTCTCCCCTATTTTAGTAAGCTAACTCAGTATCCTTGATTGGAAAAGGGATTGGATAAGGCTAACATTACTGGGTTGGGTTTGGTCACCAAAAGATCAAGACCATGTCAAAACTGAAATATCATAGGCACTTACTCTTAGCCATTCACTAGAGTTCTTTATTTTTAAAGAAATGGGTGGTAGAGCAAGATACGGGCAACCACCGCTTTCTTCTTCGAATGACGAACTATGGAAGATGATGGTTCCCGCTAGAGCTGAAACCACAACATCTCCCCAAACCCCCATCTCAAGTGGGAGCGACTCCTGGATCAATCGACTTTTTTCGAACCAAGTGGATACATCTACATCTGCGTCTATCGCAGAAGTGGAAAAAAGTAGTCATTCCTTCCCCAGTTGGGGATAGGTTAGTTTTTAGGGTACGTACTATTCGCTGTTAATCCATTAACACCTTCTAGATTCAAAACTTCCCCGCTGCTCCAAGGATTCAGCTGCTTACGCAGCTCTATAAAGATTTGTAGTGGAGTGATCAGATTACTAACTGGCATAGAAAAAATCCCAAGAGCTCACTTGGACCCCTCATTGATAATGTTAATGAATTTTGCTTTTACCCCTACTGCAATCGAGTGGGCATTTTTTTGTGGGGCTCCTTCTCAGCTTCTCAAGGCACTTTCTACTATCCCTTGGACATGGAGTCTGTTTTCACCTGCCCCCACATCTCTGTGATGACCACGTTTCTCCCTTGCACTCTTCTTTCCTTGACTGAATTAGGTCAAGGTATGGAGTTCTATCATTTTGAGCGGGTGAGGAGGCAGTTTGGTTATGACCAAGGGGTTCATACTCCCACCTATCCATCAAGAACTCCCCTCGAAACTATATCTAGAGGCCTATGATAAGTTTACCTTTAAGTGTATGTTACATAGGACTGATGGCGCCTTGGGTGGCCTTTTTGTATCTGCCTGAGATTACATTCCTTCATTCATCCGCTCGTGGATCAGTTTATGGTAGAGGTAGGTGTCCTTGATCCAGAATTATATGGTGGATGTTCCTCAAGAGACAATCCCCACCAAGATTCCAAACAATGACAAGTATTTGGGCAAGAAGACCCAAAAGGAGCTATGGTATCGTAAAACATTTATGAAGACAACTCTAGAGTAGGTTACTCCCATTTTGGTGAAACCCCTGCTTGGTAAATCTAGCTATGTGAAGCATCCTGAGTCTTAGCAAGTCAAATCTAAGGGAAAGGGGAAAGCAAAGTCTAAGGCCTCCTAAAAAAGAAACCATCCAGACAGCGACGTGTTAAATTTTATTCGTACCATTATTAGGTTTCCTGTTTTCCCTCCTTATCTTGCGAGGACCAGAGCCAACAACAAGAAGAAGAATATTGGTGTTGAGTCTACTTCTACCTCTTCTATTTCAAACCAAGGGCCAGGCACCGATAGCCTTGGGGTTGAAGAAACTTACCGGACTGTTTGAGAGCAAGGCTATGAAGCCTTATGTATTTCAACACAGGAATCGCCCACTCATCTATCCCTATTTATGAAGGTACTTTAGCTAACTAATTTTTACATAAGGAAACTGCTAGCCATGAGGTTTCACCTGCTGGTTCCCCTTCTTATTCACTTGAAGAGGAATTGGTTGATTTTGGAAGCACCCTTTCCTATGATGACAACAGTTCTTCTTCAAATGACATTGATGTCATTGATCCTTATCATGGTCACTAGTTCGACATTTGTGCTTTAGTGCCAATCTCGAGGGGTTTGAACATCGAAGATGATGTTATGATTGATTCCCCCTCTACCTCTAGCCCAATACTGGGCAACTGCCATATGGGTAAGCCATTCTCCCTTCTACTATTAGTACTTTTATTATTCCTCTCTTTTCTTTACTTTGAATCTTGTTTGCTATGCTTCTTTAACTTGATTTTTCCTTTATTATTTGGATAAGTTTACTTCTTTAGAGGTGATGACCAACCTCTAATCTTCTCTTGTCCATATTCATAGATCCCACTTTTTTCCTGAGAGGAACTCCATTGGAGTTTCCTCACTAAGCCTTGCTCGAGAGGTTTTCTTCTTGAAGACTAGAGCCTGTATTTATATTTTACCTTTTAAATTGTCTCTAATATTCCCATTTTTATTTTCTTTACATATATCCACCATGTTTGTCGCTTCTATGAGGGGGTCTTCTGTTACCTCTCACACTATGTAGGTACTCGATATCTCTTAAAATAGTTGTCTTCTTTACTTTCTTCTTTTAGTATCTCATGACTTTTTTTAACTTATTTATACATTTGACCACCTATTAGGTGACCATAACTTCTAGTTCACCAGCTAGGACTCCTCTCAGTTATTCATTGGGTAAGTCTATTACTAGTCCTTATGTTACCCCTCTTGTGGAGGTATCTTTTGATGTTTTTCCTTACATGTGTGTTGCCTCCTATTTGGGACGACTCTTATCCTATCTTCATTATTTTTAACTTTGTGTTGTAGGGATCCATTTCAAACATCCCTGCCACTAATAGGGGGATACTCCTGCCCACATGAGTTGTTATTCCAGAGCTTCCCCTTCTGGGAGGATATCTATTCCCAAGGTCTATTTCCCATGGAGAACAGGCCACTGGTTTATTTTCTTCCCAACCATCCTATTTATATTACGTATAGGAGTGAACCTATTTCATAGGTTTCCTCTTCAACATAGGTATTTATCTATTTGGCTTTGTTATTTTTCTTTATTTCTTCTCATTTGGTCTTTTCTTTATAAGCTATTTGTTCGCAGGCTGGCACGAGCACCTTGGCATCTTTTACGGTTGGTCTGAGCTCTTCTCCCCCTCCTAGGGTTCAGGTCCTTAGCTATTCTTTCTGTTAAATTTTAATAGCTTGCCGTGTCTTTTCTAGTTTAATCATAACTTACTTCTTACTTGTCTTCTCTTCAGGCTAGTGCCAACAATGCAACACCATCCACTTCTGGTGTAGACATAGTAGTGAACAACTCACCTGCCCCCTACCCCATCTACTTAGTCCAACTTTCTTTTAAGACTTACCTTTTCTGCATGGATAATTCACCAATATTTACCCATTTCCTTGGCCATAGGATAATATTATGGAGACCCCTTTGCCTGCAAGGCCTACGAAGGCGACTCCACATGTACTATATACTTCTTACTTTTACTATGAAAGTTCTCGTGACACCCCGTCTAATAAAATATAGGGTGATCAGTCCTTTACCAAATTCAAAATGGAATGTTCAGTTGGCTCATTCTTAGCATCACTGTCGAAAAACTTATAAACATATTAATCACCTAATATAGAATTAAGCTAGGCGTCAAAAACTTTTTCCTTTACATATAACCAAATAAAACCATTTCTCTATTTAATTGTAAAAATGTAAACCATTAATCATACACATGAATATACTAAACACTGAACATGAATCAAACACTGAAATAAATAAGACTGGGTAAAACCTTCGGGTTCCAAATTCCAATTCACAGACTCATAGTAAAATCCATCCAACTGAAAGAACAATAAAGTAAACTGAATAATAACTCTGATAAAAACTAGGAATGGGCGACACATGCCTCAACTGTGATGTCTAGATAACTGAATGGAAATGATGGATGCGTCTAATGCAAGGACCTACAGCTTCCACAACAGCTGCAGCATGTAAAGCAATCCAAATATCTAGTTCTGGTATCCCTGTGGCTGAGAACCTGATATAATACATATATATAGCAAAAGAGAGAAGATATGCAAGAGACGGGTCAGAGACCGATGTTTTAAAAATATTTAGCAAGTATTTAAAACTACAATGAAGCAAGTTTTATGTGCATGTTAGATATCGCACTCACATAAGATTCTCACCTCTCATCTATTGTGCACGCCTAACGTACATCTAACCCACACTAGCTAAGCTATCCGGCCTAACTAGTTCGAAATCATATCATCATCATCATCTATAATCTCCAGTAGTATACCCGTATCGCCCATACAATACGTAAAAGAAATAGTTTATCTCACATAACTAAAAGTTCTATTATTCACCGTTCGAATGGTTAATCTTTTACCCACTAAGATTATTTTATTTCTCATTTATACAAAATCTACTAATTTCACAAAGTAGAATGTTCCCAATTATTTTCATAAATATATATAGTCACATCACCCCTATATATACATATAAATCCTTCACCCTTAGGTTAACACCACTTGGCGCAAAGAATTTTATTATTATCATATATCCACCAGTTTCACATAGTAGAAATACTTACAAGTTCTTATATACATATAGTCACATCATCCCTATACATATATATAGTGTTTCTGCACCCCCGGTCTAAGACCCATTAGCACCCCTAACCATAATAATCCTGCACCCTCGGGTTAGCACCCATTAGTGCACTTAATAACAATATCATATAATAGGTATACACACATCCTATTAAAAATTCATAGGTATTCACCCAACCTAAATTATATCCATCTCATACGTATTTTATTCTCATCACTACGTATGGTATTTTTAAATGCAATTACTATCACTCATGTAATTCTTGTACCCCCGGGTTATCACCCATTAGTACACTTATCAATCATAATCTTGTACCCCCGGGTTATCACCCATTAGTACACTTAGCAGTAAATATTCTTATACCCCCGGGTTATCAGCCATTAGTACACTTAACAATTATATTCTCGTACCCCTGGGTTATCACCCATTTGTATACTTAACAATAATATTCTTGTACCCTCGGGTTATCACCCATTAGTGCACTTAACAATCATATTATATAATAGGCATACTCATATCCTATTAAAATTCATAGGCCCCACCTAATTATATACTTCTCATATGTATTTTAATCTCATCACTACGTATAATATATTTAATTCGATTACTATCGCTCATTTAATCTCCAAGGCCAACATACCGTTCCAATTATTTAAAGTATTATTTCCAAAATACTTTCCAAAAATTATGCACTAGACTAAGTCCATCGAATAGCAGTTTTCTCACCCAAATTTATTGCGTAACTTAATCAGGGGGTAAAATGGAAATTCCCAAAAATTTGAACCTATCGCTTGCACCAGAATGGGCTGTCGCTTGAACGACTGCCATGTGTCGTTCGAACGATTTCGCACGAGATCCTTATCTCACGCGAATGACCTACGCGCGACTTCGCGCGAGACTCTCTGTCTCGTCTTCTTCCCCAAAATTTCAGCATTTTCCCACCATTTTCACATCTATAACCTCTATTTTTCAATCCCAAACGTCCAAACCACAAATCCAATTGATGCTCTAATATATTTAGATGATGCCTAACAACCTAGAAACATTAAATCCTCACCATACATCAATAAATTTCAAAATCCCCAAATTAAACCAATAAAACCCTAGTTCTTCCAATTTCAATTCAAGAACCATTTGAACCCAGATTTGTTTATGGAAAATTATCATAAATTCGTGAATGTAATCCTATCTACATGAAGGAATTTAATCTCTTAAAATTTCAATCCCAAAATAAATCAAATCAGCAAATTTCCATCAAATTAATTCTCATAAATGTGAGGGGTTATCATCAACTCTAACATGAACATAATTATTACTAAAACACGCAAGTAATAAACACTTGCCTTGAATATGTTGGTCTGATCCGTTGGTGATGTTGGTATAGATGCGTTCCTCTCTTCGCGATCTATGCGTTGGTGGAATTTCCGGTTTAAAAGCTCGAGCATTTCTCCAAGAACACTTATGGAGTCCTTCTTCTCCCTCTTAGGTTTTCCCTCATTCTCACTTAGGTTTAGAATCTGATAGGAAATGTCTTACCCACGTACCTTTCTTATTTAATTACTGATTTTCATCATTAATTAAACCCTTAAAAATCCAAATTATAAAACTACCCCTACGGGGTGCCGGTTTGGCCTAAAATATTTCGGAGTCCAAATAAAATACCCAGGTAGTATTTTCTGACTATTTCAACCCTCCCGGACTCAACGGCGCACTTGAAATGACCATATGAATTAATAAAAATAAATTATCTTTTTATCCCAATCAATTAGTCCCGACACGACTCACACGAGTGTCAGACTTAAATTACCAAACTGCCGTATATTTCACTCTCGACTATTTATCAAATTTCATAATTCCATATTACATATCACACATTAATATTCAATAATTCTCAACAATAAGTATTAACCCTTGGCATACTAGTTAATAATTATTTTAATCCGGATTAATAAACAATTAGTTTCTCGGATTTTAATTTAATTAATCCAATAATAATAATTATCACATAATTATTTAAATCATCAAAGATACGGTGTGTTATGTACTTCACCCCTTAAAACGGAATTTTGTCCCGAAATTTGAAAAAAGTGCAGTAGGTACAGACAATGGTGTATAAAATTGCGCATCGCGTCCTTGCACTCCCAAGTAAACTACTCCGTACCACCCATATAGTATGCTATCGAGTACCCTTAATATTAAACACTTCACATGTGTTTGTTTTAAACTCTAGGTTACCCTGTCATATATGCTCTTGCCCAAGCCTTACCGCTTAAGTTCCATTACTTAAACTTTATTTTAGATATTCCCTATATAGTCTTATACTATTGCACCTTATTAGATTTATCCTCCTTTCGGATACATATGACTTCATCTCGTGTCGTTCGTATGAGTAAATTAATTGTGCCATATATATTTCACACACAATATACATGATAATCACAACTCTTCTCTAATATTTACAATTGAAGCTGGTCCCCCACCTCTAACTATTAAGTAGGACAACAACCAAGTTCACCGTGCCATACCTCTACTGGCACTTTGCCCAAATGTGAATTCATAGGAGTTATTGAACACAACTCCACTAGTGGGAGGTACTTCTCTCGTCCTCCTCGAAGATTTAAGAGTGCACACAAAATTTTGCTCTCCCACATCCAATTAGACCGCTTGTTCTGCCCATCCCTCTGTGGATATTAGGCCATACTCAATCGCATTTCAATACCTATAATCTCACCATCTTAGCTACATGAGAAGATCTTTGGGGATACTCTCCCATTCTCTAGTGGAAGAAGCCCCTACTGGTTTCGAATTGTCCACCCTTTTTCCAACAGTCAGGTGACCCACTGCAAGACTAACCTTGCAATATTACTCTACATAACCCTTCACCACTGTTATTTGGAACCTGATACATTTTATACTCTCTCGAATGTACTTCTAATCATGATACTTGTGACTTTGTCGCACCGTGTGACACAAATCTTGAAACGTAAGTCTCTGACAAATCTTACGGAATAAGATTCAGTTTACCTGACTACGTGTTATCAAATTCCCATGATAATCATAATTCACTGCTTGATTCAATCACCTAGGGAGCCCATACACCCCATGTCTTGCGCATTATTGCACGAATGGCATATATTTCTCTTAAATCAATCCTCTCACACTCGGTGTGCTGATATAGTAGGGGTGTACTCAACCACCCCACTAGTCAAAATTTAATCACACTTTCAACGGTATCATTGCTCTATTCAGAATGATACTAAGACTAGGTGACTCTACTGGCCTTAAGTCATAATGGAATTATCAACTCTCAATTGTAGTCTTCTATAGGTATAATAACCAACATACAAAACTTATATACTATCGACCAAACTTCTCTCCATCTCCCGACGTCCGCTATTTTCATGCGTGGGATGTCTTGCAAGGCAAAATCCAAATAAGGAACCCCCCGATACACTATTATCTAACCTAGTCGGTTGTCAAGGTCCATAAGGCCTTCAGTCCAAACTATGTACTTTCCCTCGATCTTCGTATTTTGACATAAAAAGTCTAATCGTCCACTAACATAAAGCATGGCGCTCTTACTATCCCAAGTACTTGGCGCTACAAAATATAACGAGCTATATTTCGCTGCTCGATAAAGAACACAATGTATCGTAAGTCTTATCAGTCAAATAAACTCCTACGCATCGGAATCACATATAATTAGACAACATAATCGCCGAGGTCTATAATACCATGAAATTTTTCGTATATACATATATCTGGGCCTAACCCTATTTGAGGTGGTGCCGCACAAAATCAAGATTTCTCCTCCCGAAGTATCCGGTACGACAGTCATATCACTCAATTTACTATCATTTAACCATATGGTATTTAATCACTACACATTACCATAATATACTCTACTAATGATAACTCAATGCAGTAGTAAATTATAACAACAAAATATACCCTTAGGGCCCACTCGATTCACTCTCAGGCGACATCAAAATGCTCCGCTATCGACGAAAAATACGTTTATAACAAGACTATTATAACTAACGTTCCTACTAAATTAGACCCACACGCGAGTTTTAGGGTTTCTAATTTACATATATGTTTTGACACACCCATGTCACTAGAATTTATCCTTTATTCACAAGAAAGAAGCAAAACCTCCCCAGTCTCGACAAATCACGGGGTCTCAACACGTGGCTTCCAACACGACCCATGAACATCTGCAATCGTTACACATCTAGGATTTCATCCAATAGTTTGTACCCTCTCATTGTGGATAATTTATTCCATCATGTGGATTTCATGCCCATTATTGAAACGTTGGACCAAAATCTCTAGGCCTCAATTATGGCTTTACTGAGCTCTCATTTACGTCCTAGGCCCCTTCGACCCTGACATACTATATGCTATTCTTAACGAGGACTCCACTGGTCCATCCTAAACCCATCACTCTCGATTTGTAAGTTTCATGGGCCTAATTCTCTTGACCCAAATTCCTTTGCTGGAAGTCTCACTCCTCCAGTTGTTATGCCTAACTGGCATGATTTATAATTTCCAATTTCATCAGTCTCACTTTTCAATTATGGACACATTCAACACTTGTAGTCCTACTCTCTTTTGATAGGGAAACTTCACGAGTCACTTCCCCGTCACTAGTCACACTGACCATTTTGGAATGTCCTTCCCTCAGACCGGCAGTCTTAACTCACAATTGTTCTTTCGTTGTCCCTTTGGCTACGATGTCCTTTCAGAACTCTGGTTAGCCTCCACAGCCCTGATTGACTTCATCGTAAATTTGTAGGAAGTTAAACAATCAAAATCATCTAAATGAGTTCCCTATTGGGCACACTCTCATGTTATGTTTCACTAACACCGTTAAGTTTAGTTTTACCTTCGGACAGATTCTCTAACCCTCTTGGCTCACTTATTTTGGAAAGACTGCAATAACTAGTAACTGAATAACCTTGACGACATCAACATTAGTCATCCTAGCTGGATTTCTCATCCATGCTTGTATGCTACTCACGGGTCCATTATCAACTATAGACCCTTTGGATAATTTATGCCCTTCTGCCAGGTACAAAGTTCATTATACAATCCAACCGTTCCCTCACGATCGGTCTCTAGCTTACTCATTATGCTAAGTTTCAAATTTTGACTTGCATCTCTTTTACAACATCGAATGGAAGACCTCACGATCAACTTGTACCCAAATTTCTCTTTAAATTTCAAACACACTTTCTACACATGGTGATTGATTCTAATCACTTTATGTCGTTCCTAAGAGCTACCAATTTGATTCCAAATTTAATTCCGAGTGTCGTTACACTTCACTCTACATAATTGCCTTTGGATTTTTTACTTTCGTTGGCCTTTTACACTTTCTCTCTTTCTTCTCCTCATCTTCACTCATGGTTTTCAAAAGAGTCCCTCGGATTTATCCCTTGTCGACTATGCTAGGTGGTCTTGAAGTCACTCCACCGTTATCTAAGATTGTGCCTTGGTAATCCACTGTTCCCCAGTGACGATCTCCTTATCACTTGTTTAAGTAATACTTATGGCAAAAATTTTCACGATCACCATTCTCAAATTACTTTATGTCTTCTATCAAGTTTCTTCTCCTGCAGTCCTTCTTACGGCCTTCGCTGGTCGTCCTAAAATGTTCGGTGTTCGAATCACACAAAATTTTATATAACGAGTCACATCCATTATAATTCGCAGTAGGAGAACGTAAGTCGCATACGCAAGGGAACACAACAATCCTATCATAAGGATCTACATCAAAGAACGCTATGCTGAAACGTAATAAGCTGCATAGATCCTAAAGACTCTAGAACCTGATGCTATGATACCACCTGTGACACCTCGCCCAATCAAATATAGGGTGATCAATCCTTTACCAAATTCAAAACAGAATGTTCAGTTGGCTCATTCTTAGCATCACTGTCGAAAAAATTATAAACATATTAATCACCTAATATAAAATTAAGCAAGGCATCAATTTTTTTTTCCTTTATATATAACCAAATAAAAACATTTCTCTATTTAATTATAAAAATGTAAACCATTAATCATACACATGAATATACTAAACAATGAACATGAATCAAACACTGAAATAAATAAGACTGGGTAAAACCTCCCAGTTTCAAATTCCAATTCACAGACTCATAGTAAAATCCATCCAACTAAAAGAACGGTAAAGTAAATTGAATAATAACTCTGATAAAAACTAGGAATGGGCGACACATGCCCCAACTGTGATGTCTAGATAACTGAATGGAAATGACGGATGCGTCTAATGCAAGGACCTACAGCTTCCACAACAGCTGCAACACGTAAAGCAATCCAAATCTCTAGTTCTGGTATCCCTGTGGCTGAGCACCTGATATAATACATATATATAGCAAAAGAGAGACGATATGCAAGAGACGGGTCAGAGACCGATGTTTTAAAAATATTTAGCAAGTATTTAAAACTACAATGAAACAAGTATTATGTGCATGTTAGATATCGCACTCACATAAGATTCTCACCTCTCATCTATTGTGCACGCCTAACGTACATCTAACCCACACTAGCTAAGCTACCCAGCCTAACTAGTTCGAAATCATATCATCATCATCTACAATCTCCAGTAGTATACCCGTATCACCCATACAATCAGTAAAAGAAATAGTTTATCTCACATAACTAAAAGTTCCATTATTCACCGTTCGAATGGTTAATCTTTTACCCACTAAGATTATTTTATTTCTCATTTATACAAAATCTACTAATTTCACAAAGTAGAATGTTCCCAATTATTTTCATAAATATATATAGTCACATCACCCTTATATATATACATATCCATCCTGCACCCTTAGGTTAACACCACTTGGCGCAAATCATTTTATTATTATCACTATATCCACCAGTTTCACACAGTAGAAATATTTACAAGTTCTTATATACATATATACATATAGTCTTATCATCCCTATATATATATATATATATTGTTTCGGCACCCCCGGGCTAAGACCCATTAGCGCCCCTAACCATAATAATCCTGCACCCTCGGGTTAGCACCCATTAGTGCACTTAATAACAATATCATATAATAGGTATATACACATCCTATTAAAAATTCATTGGTATTCACCCAACCTAAATTATATCCATCTCATATGTATTTTATTCTCATCACTACGTATGGTAAATGCAATTACTATCACTCATGTAATTCTTGTACCCCCGGGTTATCACCCATTAGCACACTTATCAATCATAATCTTGTACCCCCGGGTTATCACCCATTAGTACACTTAGCAATAAATATTCTTGTACCCCCGGGTTATCACCCATTAGTACACTTAACAATTATATTCTCGTACCCCCGGGTTATCACCCATTTGTACACTTAACAATAATATTTTTGTACCCTCGGGTTATCACCCATTAGTACACTTAACAATCATAGTATATAATAGACATACACACGTCCTATTAAAATTCATAGGCATTTATCCCACCTAATTATATACTTCTCATACGTAATTTTAATCTCATCACTAAGTATAATATATTTAATTCGATTACTATCACTCATGTAATCTCCAAGGCTAACATACCGTTCCAATTATTTAAATATTATTTCCTAAATACTTCTCAAAAATTATGCACTAGACTAAGTCCATCGAATAACAGTTTTCTCACCCGAATTTATTGCGTAACTTAATCTGGGGGGTAAAATGGAAATTCCCAAAAATTTGAACCTGTCACTCGAACCAGAATGGGCTGTCACTCGAACGATTACCACGTGTCGTTCGAACGACTTCGCGTGAGACTCTCTGTCTCGTCTTCTTCCCCAAAATTTCAGCGTTTTCCCACCATTTTCACCTCTATTTTTCAATCCCAAATTCCCCAACCACAAATACAATTGATGCTCTAATATATTTAGATGATTTCTAACAACCTAGAAACATTAAATCCTCACCATACATCAATAAATTTCAAAATCTCCAAATTAAACCAATAAAACCCTAGTTCTTCCAATTTCAATTAAAGAACCATTTTAGCCCAGATTTTTCATGGAAAATTATCATAAATCCGTGAATGTAATCATATCAACATGAATGAATTTAATCTCTTAAAATTTCAGTCCCAAAATAAATCAAATCATCAAATTAATTATCATAATTTTGAGGGGTTATCACCTACTCTAACATGAACACAATTATTACTAAAACACGTAAGTAATAAACACTTGCTTCAAATATGATGGTATGATCTATTGGTGATGTTGGTATAGATGCGTTCCTCTCTTCGCGATCTACGCATTGGTGGAATTTTTCGGTGTAAAAGCTTGAGCCTTTCTCCAAGAACACCTATGGAGTCCTTCTTCTCCCTCTTAGGTTTTCCCGCTTTCTCACTTAGGTTTAGAATCTGATGGTAAATGTCTTACCCACGTACCTTTATTATTTAATTACTAATTTTCTTCATTAATTGAACTCTCAGAAATCCAAATTACAAAACTACCCTACGGGGTGCCGGTTTGGCCTAAAATATTTCGGAGTCCAAATAAAATATCTGGGCAGTGTTTTCTGACTATTTCAACCCTTCCGGACTCAACGGCACACTTGAAATGACCATATGAGATAATAAAAATAAATTCTCTTTTTATCCCAATCAATTAGTTCCGATACAACTCACACGCGTGTCAGACTTAAATTACCAAACTGCCATATATTTCACTCTCGGTAATTTATCAAATTTCATAATTCCATATTACATATCACACAGTAATATTCAATAATTCTCAACAATAAGTATTAACCCTTGGCACGCTAGTTAATAATTGTTTTAATCTGGATTAATAAACAATTAATTTCTCGCATTTTAATTTAATTAATCCAACAATAATAATTGTCACATAATTATTTAAATCATAAAAAATACGGGGTGTTACAGTGATTACCGACAATCAGACGAGAACGGCGGTGCAAGTGTATAATGATATACGCCGGTCGTTATGCTCGACTTCCACCGCTATGCAAAAACCTAAACTATGACTATACTCTTTTAAAGGAGTACAACAGCCGATCTGGGTATCGAAAATTCAGAGAGACTAGCTGATAGAATTATATTGATTTAATAATTCAGGAATAAAAGTGTAAAAGGTAATTGTTAACAAAATAAAAGATAATACTAGGCATGTGTATTTAAATTACGATTAACAAAAGGAATAAAAACTATGGATTGTGACTAATATCCCTCACCTCGATTTAATACGTATAGATGGTTACATGGGAAGACGAATTTAGTAAGATTGAATCTCATTTCAACCGATAATTAAATATAGAGTTGTCACCCCCTAAATTCTCATAAAAGCCTAATATGATTCTGACGTCAACAAATACCCCCAAAATTACACACGCAAGGTCATAAATATGGAGCATACATGATATACCTTGTTAAATCTCCTAGACGTAATAACAAGAACAACCCAATCGAATTAAATTCATAAAACCCATTACCATAGCAAAGCAATCCATTGAAACCAAGGTGAGTTTAATCAATCACAACCTAGACTAAATTAGCTAGGAAGCATATTAAATGACATGTATTTAAATGCATGAAAGTAAATGAAAGTAATAAAATCTAAACTACAAATCAAGAAATTAACACATAGAAGATACATTAATGGAGAAGAAAGAGGAATAGTAAACTTACAAACAAATTAGGTGAAACCTTAAGAAAATGGAAAAAGGGAAAGCTCCCAACAAAAAACTACAACAAAACCTAATTAAAATGAAGTTTATCTTTCTTTACAACAAAAAACCATTATATATTAAGTTGGGGAAAAAAATGAGGGAAAAAGGAAAGAAAAAGGAAGCAGTGTCGAAAAAACAAAGGCCCTCGATCAATTGGCAAAAGGCCATCGATTGATCGATCGAACAGGTCCCAACCACTGTTATGCACGTAGGCCAAATTTGCCATCACCAGTCGACCGGGGTCCCAAGGCGGAGGTCTTGGTTCATGAAAAGGGGGAAAAGTCCACAGACGAAAATGGCCATAAGTTCTTCGTTCGAACTCAAAACGATGTGTTGTTTGCGGCCACACGAATATAACTCGGCAAACTAAACTTTCAGGGAATCCCACTAAGCAGAAGATGAAGTGTGAAATGTCTAAAATGCTCTTGAAATTGAGTCTGATGATGAAACTTCTTCAAAATGCAATCAATCCACAATTTAAGCATTCCAATACCTATAAAAGCTCAATTAAACCCTACAAAGCATATATATATATATATATATAGGATGTATGGTTAATGAGCATAAATATAGGCATAAGGAACACAAAAAGTGCTAGAATGCATAAAGATAACGGGCTCGAATATGTAATATTTGTGACTAATCACGCCCCCTAACTTAGACATTGCTAGTCCCTAGTGATGAAACAGACAAAACCAATCCACAGAAAGTGGTACAAAAAGTATGTAAGCATAAAATTTATAAATGCCACTTTCATAGGGAACACGGTTGCATTTAGCATATGCAATAAGTCGTTAAACCCCTATGTTACCCTAGGGGACGAGTGTTGTCTCGTGAGGGTTTCAGAGATGCAACCCACAAACATCAAAGTTTACTCAACACATATGCCCAACCAACATGTGAAAAGCCCAACAATAACGAAAAAAAATTCAAACACGTTTTCAGCAAAGTGAATGAATTGACACAAAAGCCCATATTATTAACATTATAAAATGAACCTCATAGAATTGAAACCTTAAAAAGTGTGAGGGGAGTGAGCACATGAAAAGTATAATTTGACAAAAACTTATATAAACCGAATAATAAAGATTAAAGCATGCATAAGTAGTCAATCCTCGCCGGATATTACACTCAACAAATGAAATCACTCATAACAGGAGGTAATACACGGGACATGCGGGCATAATGAGTAAATGTAGATGGAAACTAAGCTGCGCACATGCCACTACAGAAGAACGCTATATATAAAAAATAAAACATGTAATCTCAATAAAAATACCGCTATTAAAGGAGCTAAAATGTATTTTCACACATTATCAAAACTATTTAAACTTTTGAATTGAATTCACCCTAAGATCATATAGGACTTGTATAGGGTTGTAATGTAGTCTTGGGGTTAAGGTTATGAAACAAAGGGATTATTTACGGATTCAAAGGTGTTCGGGGATGAAAAACTTGGAATAATGGGAAATGCGGGCAACTACAAAATTGGACAATGATTCCATAATAAGCATTGGATATGAAATATGGGAGTGGCGAGGATTATTGAACAATATGTACATAAATGAAACTTTTTCTTTCTCTTTCTTTTCTTCTTTTTCACACTTTTTCTTTTGTTTTCTTTCTTCCTTTTTTCTTCTTTGTTCACTTTTTCTTTACTTTTTCGCACTCTCACATGCCTAATTACAACCACATAACACGGAAATCATTCAATCCAAAGTATCATTCCAAACCAAGGTATGGAAGGTAATATGCATGGTATATAACTCCAATTTGGAGTTGGTTAAGGGATTTTTGGGCAGTGAAACGAAAGGCTATATTTAGGCTTAAAGGGGTTGACGAGGGAAAACATATAAGGTGAGGTCAAGGTCAATATGGGTAATATAACAAAGAGGGCCTATGATCATTTTCTAAAGTTTAGGCAATTCTCGAGTCAAAACAACTTTGAAAATCTCAAGTAACACATTTCAAATATGAACTCAATTAATGAACAATTAATGAAAGAATATTAAGATTACCCACAACTGTAACGTTTTCAAGGAGGAAAGAGAAGTTTATAACACTCACGAACGAAGAAAAGAACAAAGCTCACTAGGTGTAAGTATATATGATGCAATAAAATATTATCGAGTTACAAAAATCTTAAACCAAATCAATTAAACAAGAAAAGCGCTTGTGCTAATGGGATTAAAGTTTAATTCATGAAGTTATTCATAATTTCAAGAATTGAGGACTAAAGTATAATAAGTTCTAAAATCGAGAACATGCATCATTGAATTGTCAATTAGATCGGGCATTTATTAATATTTATCATTGGGAACAAAGGCAAAATGCCCAACAAAGGAGAAAAAAGAAAGAAAATATTTTTGAAAATTTTAATTTTTAACAAGAAAAGCATGCTTGGTAAAAACATATAATCAAATCATGGAAACAACAAACGAATGGATAGAATATCCCACATCCCCTAACTAAAACCTAACAATGTCCTCAATGTAAATTAAGAACCAAGCTTTAAGAAAAGAAAATAGCGATATTACCCAAAATGAAGCGATCTCGTGAAAGTGCAAGTCCAATGATTCTACAAAACATGTTAGTACACGCATAACAAAAACAAATAACAAAAACTTAACTAATTACGCTAGACAAAAAGTAAGAATAAAGAAAATTAAGGAAAATAAAAAAAATCAACTATTTACAACATATAATTTTAACTTCTAACTAATTATACACTAGAAGTTGAAATTTTTGAGGGTCCACCCAAAATACGATTCGACTTTGAAGGATCAATAGGGGACACCCCCTTTCATGCATACCTTTCAGAAAATAGGAATTTCGTTCAAACAATGGAAGGTATGTGTAAGGTGGAGGCAATGAACCATCATCAACTAAAATTTTGGGGGGGATAATGGGGGATTTGGATTGAACGGGTGACGAATAAATGTGGGATAAAAAAAATAGAATTTCCTTCAATAGGTTTTGCAATTGGAATGGGAGGTTGCGTACATGGAGGTAAAATTGCCTTCATGGAAAGCTACTCAAGCAAGTAATGCTCATTGGTGAAAGGGTTAAACGTTTTGAAGTTTGGAACCGATTCATTGGATGCTTATATCGGTTCGATAATATAGAATAAAGATGGGGAGGAAATAAATTCAAACTCACGAGATGAGTCATCATCACTTAAAGATTGAGTTTTGAAGGAAATAAGATCATTTTTAATGAAATATTTTTTCTTTGAGGACCAAAGAAGAAATCATTTCATTGCAAACTGATACTATGTCCATTTATTCCTCATTTGCATTCTCTATTATACCATGGGCCAAGTCAAGAATGGTTTGTTCCAAATTAGGCATAAAATCCTCATTTGGTTTAAAACATTCGTCAACTTCAAAAGTCTTAGAAGAGAAATTATCATTGGATTCAAATAATGCATCCAAATCTTGTTACCAACAATGATTTTCTTCCCGATAACAATTTTCAAATTTCTCATTTTCAAGAATACGCAAGCCCCATGCAACGTCATAGGTGGTGGCACGAATTCTTGAAAATGAGAACTTTGAAAATCTTCCTCAGAACTACAATCAAAATCATTATCATAAGAATTTTGAAAGCTATTGCAAATCATTTTAACGTTCTTATTATAAAGATTTTGGGTCCTAAAATCGGAATAATCATTCTCAAAATTCCCATAATCCATAACTTGACTTTGGTAATACTCACCCAAAGTTATTTTAGATGTTTAAAGTTTTTGGGCTTGTGAGTATTGACCAAAAGTCATAGGTTTAGGGGGATTTTGAGAATTATCACTATGATTACCGAAAAAATTAGAATAAGTCATGCTTACCCCCAAAATAGCTCAAGATAGCAAAATCCACAAAGTGATGTGCGATAAAAAAAATTCAATCGTTTATTGGCGCTCAAATGTAGAAGTCCTACAAAAAATACAAATAGAAAGAAAATACTACAAAATACTAAATCAATTAAATTCTAAAATAAACAAGTCCCCGGCAACGGCGCCATTTTGGCACGTAGGCGGGAACCGTGGCGCAAGTGTATAAAGATATACGTCGGTCATTATGCTCGGCTCCCACTGCTATGCAAAAACCTAAACTATGACTATAATATTTTAAGGGAGTTCAACGTCCCGTCCAGGTATAAAAAATCTATAAAGATGAGTTGATAGAATTATATTGATATAATACTTCAAGAATAAAAGTGTAAAAGATAATTGTTAACGAAATAAAAGATAATACTAGGCATGTGTATTTAAACTACGATTAACAAAAGGAATAAAAACTATAGATTATGACTAATATCCCTCACCTCGGTTTAATATGTATAAATGGTTACATGGGAAGATGAATTTAGCAAGATTGAATCTCATTTCAACCGTTAATTAAATCTAGAGTTGTCACCCCCTAAATTCGCATAAAAGCCTAATATTATTTTTGTGTAAACAAATACCAGGGAAATTACACACGCAAGGTTATAAATATGGAGCATACATGATATATCCCGTTAAATATCCTAGGCGTAATAACAAGAACAACCCAATCGAATTAGATTCATAAAAGATATCACCATAGCAAAGTAACCCATTGAAACCAAGGTGAGTTCAATCAATCATAACCTAGACTATATTAGCTAAAAATCTTATTATATGACGTGTATTTAAATGCAATAAAGTAAGTGGAAGCAAGTAAATGAAATAAATAAAGAAAAGCAATAAAATCTACACTACGAACCAAGAAATTAACACATAAAAGCTATATTAATGGAGAAGAAAGAGGAATAGTAAACTTACAAATAGAAGGGTTAATACCTAAGAAAATGGACGAAGGGAAAGATCCCAACAAAAACCAATAACAAAACCTAATTAAAATGAAGTATATCTTTCTTTACAACAAAAAACCCTTATATATTAAATGGGGAAAATGAAATAAAGGAAAAACGAAAGAAAAAGGAAGTTGCGCCAAAAAATAAAGGCCATCGATCGATCGATAAAAGGTCGCCGATCGATCGATCGAACATGTTCCAACCACTGTTATGCACATAAGCCAAATTTGCAATCACCGATCAACCGGGGTCCTAAGGCCAGTCGACCGGTCCTCTATTTTGAGCAAGTCTTCGTTTATAAAAAAAGGGAGAAAAGTCCATAAACGGAAATGGCCATAACTTCTTCGTTCGAACTCAAAATGACGCACCGTTCATGGCCACACGAAGCTAACTCGATGAACTAAGCTTACGTAGAATCCCACTGAGCGAAGATGAAATATGAAATGTATAAAATTCCCTTGAAGTTGAGTCCAACGACAAAAATTCTCCAAAATGCAATCAATCCTCACTTTAAGCATTCCAATACCTACAAAAGCTCAATTAAACAATGCAAAGCATATATATATATATATATATATATATATATATATATATATATCCAAAATTGAGGTTGTCTGGTTAACGAGCATAAATATAGGCATGAGGAACACAAAAAGTGCTAGAATGCATAACAATAATGGGCGCGGATATGCAATATTTGTGGCTAAGCACTTTCTAACGCTCCTTTGCTTACTTACCTTAAGGCCAATGTAGTTGATGTCCCTTTATCTATGGGACATGCCGTGAGTACCATGGAGGTGACTTCCTAAGTACTTATTTTGAAATATCTATTTGCTACACTTACTTTTCTGGGCAAAGAGTTTGTTATCACTTCCCCGTATCTTCGTTTCCAGGTTGCTACACCCGTTCTTGTGACCGCATAACACCGAGTTAGCATCGTTGATGAGTCTTCTACGGTATTTTAATTTGATGCATTTTTTCTTTTCAACTTACTTTTTTTGTGCAAGAATTTTCTAACACTTTCCTATTTCCCTCTTTTTAGGTTAGTGCTACGACTGTTCCTGTGACTGTGAAACAACATGAGGAAGTTGCTATGAGGGAGGTATTATACTGTCATACCCCATCCTATTTTATGTTTTACCCTATTTTGATTATATCTTTTACAGTGCAATTTTCTTACCACCATACCCTTGTTTCCCTGTAATTAGGTCAATGAGGTTGGTGCTCCTATTTCTATGGAGAAGGCTGTGAGTGTTGTACTGAGCACTCATCAAGTATTATTCTAACATTCCTAATTTATTCCACTATTTGCCGAATTTTTATCTTTTGATGAGTAGGCGTTCTATCAAGGCTATACCTATTTTCTCTTTATCACATTGACATAGTTTGCCTAGGAGGACCGTCTAATTTTACAGGCAACATACTCGCCCCTTTAGGACATGGGGTAAACTTTTTACTTATTATTTCCTCTCTAGGTGGGGTTATATAGCTATTTTTCTTCCTTTCCTTGACTTATTATTTTTACGCTATTTGTTTTTAGGATCCTGTGAGCGAGCCTGTCGAGGCGGCTGATGAGGAGGGGACTAGCTCTAAGTCCACTTGCTCTGACAGTGCCATAGATTCTGGTGAGGATTCCTCCTTCCTCCTTTCTGAGCTTCAGTCCAGGAACATAGGCCGTGATGACATTGAGGTAGAGACTCTTGAGGTTTCTATGAGGGATCTGTGGTGTGAGGAGCAGCCCAAAAGGTTTAGAAGTCACAAGTGGCTAGTGTTAGAGATGATCTTAGAGCACCATCCTGAGATTTTTTCTTCTCAAAGTGTTTTAAAAATATATAGTCTCACTGTCTTCAACCTGAATGCCTTGCCAATCATATCCATGACTTTCTATCCACTCTCTAACCGACCTGACTGGTGCTAGGACTTCACTATTTCTATAGGCTCTCCATGATCTTCAGAGGGTCTACCATTTTTAACTGGATTGGGTTAACACTACAGTTCATTTCTTTATAAGTGTCCCCTTTAGGAAGATGATGAGGCTTCTTATGTCTAGGCAGTCCAGAGCTCAGCAGAGCTAGGCTATGGCCAAGTTGGCCAAGCTTGAGGCTAGTGATACTGATGATGAGGCCAAGATGCCCATACTGGAGGAGAAGTTCATACAGGAGGCAGGTCCCTCTTACACTAACATGCAATCGTAGGAGGAACACTTTTTTATTTTATCTGTTTGATGTACTTTTGATATAGACCTTTTCTTTTCTTTGTATTTTTATCCCTTTTGTACATGTAAAGATTGTTACGTATTTATGAAAATAGACTCTGTGTTTCCATTTTCATCTTGTCCCTATGTTATTTGATATTAGTTTTCAATGAGATGTTCTCTTTTCCTATGAGAATATTCACACAAATTATTGACAAGTATAATCCTTGAACTTCCCCGTGATCTGTGGGCTATTTGCGCATGTGTTGAGAAAATTATCATTTAAAATTGCCCCCTAATTGTGCGGTACTTGTTATATATACATATTTGTAAGGAAGTAACTTGGAGGGGGGAACCCCCTTCTCCTTTCACTAACCTGAAAATGTTTTTCTTCATTCTATTGAGTTTATTATATCCTAAAACTGCCCCTTAACCCGTGGGGTTCTTGTTCCACACTTTATTTGGAACCTTTTTAATTTTAAGAAATAAGTTAGAGGGGAGATAGACCCCCACTTCATATTCTCAACCAGTCAAGTATAAATAATTTGTAACACTCGAGCCAATACATTGTTTTGTTTTTTCAAAATTTATTCTCTATTGAAGCAGAGAATCTGTAACTATTTTAAACTTCACCTTAATTACAGGGTATTTAAATTATTATGTCTAAATGAACTTTTCACACTATACTTTTACGTATGGGTTGGATATATACTGAGTAAAGTTCCTTAAGTTCGGACCCTCTCACAAACTTTGAGAGTCAAAATCTTTTTCTTGCCTATTAGAAAATATATACTTCATTTTCTTTCATGTTTAAGCAAAAATGAAAAACTGATTATTATAGATGTATTCGCTTCACAACTTGTAAGTGAGTGGGTACTTACAATCTATTAGCAACAAATTTAGGTAAATAAAGTATGAACAAAATTTCAAATGTTAGTCAAAATAACTGATATTTATTCCTTTCTGTATTATGTTTAGTGTCTATGTTGTTTACAGAGATTGTGCTCATCATTTTCCTTACAAAAAAGAATTGTTGTACTAGAGCCAAATTTTTTGAACTTATTAAAAGAAAGGAAACTTGGATAAGAGTTAGGAATAATATTTCTTTATCCACTTACAGTTGATAGACTGTAGACACTCACTCTCAAACTCAGATATTTGACAGTAGCCTGAATTACCTACCCCTCATACCATAAAGGGCCCCTCTCAGTTTGGCTTGAACTTGGATGTTGACATGCTCCGCAGGTGGTGAGTGAATGTCCGTAAGACTAAGTCCCTTACTTGAAACTCTCTAGGCTTAAAAGAATTCTCATAATCCCTATATAGTTGTTGGGTATAGACCTGGCAAAATGAGGCACGACACGATAACACGACACAACACGACACGAAATTATAAGTTAATGGGTTTAGTCCTATCGGGTTTAGGTCATTAACGGGTCAACACGGTAGATCCTTTATCATAAATAATTGGGTTTGAGTTTGTACTCTTACACGAATAAACCCGTTTATACCCATTATTACCCGTTAGTGGTACCAGGTTTTATTGAGTCATGTGACCCGAACTAATATTACACCCATTATAACCTGTTAGTACGTAGCCAAATATATATAATCCCTAACTTAATCTCAATCGTTAGATTAGAAAATTAGATACCATATAAAATGTTACAACCCTAATCTTACAACCCTCACATATCTTATTCCATTTTACCACCAGCCGCATATCCTAGAGAGAGAGAGAAGAGAAGAGAGAAAACCCTAATCGGTCACCACCACCACTACGGGTTCTGGTATGTATTTCTTCCTTATATTATTTCTTTTTCTTCTAAAATATCAAAGAAATGGGTTTCTTTTCAAATGATTCAAATGATCATAGTTTTTATTTTTTATTTTCAAATGAATCAAACGATCCAAACTATCAATGTTTTTTTTCATCCATCTTTTCATGGATCCTAACGATTCAAACAGTTGAAATAATTCTTAGATCCAAATGATTCAAGGGATTCTTAGATCCAAACGATTCTTAGATCTTAGATCCAAATGATTAAATTGATTATTAGATCCAAACTATTCTCAGATCATTAACTCATTTCTTATAAACGATTGTGGGATATTTTTTTTCTGATTGGTTTTCTCAAATTTTTTCAAGATCTGTGTCATTTTTTTTTATATTTTTTAAAGATTCGTCTCTAATAAATGATTAATAAACGATTGTGGGTATATTTTTATAAATGATTGTGTTTGATGAAAGTATTCCTATGATATGTTTTTATATTTTTTTTCCTGATTCATAAACGATTGTGTTGATTCGTGTCTGATTCTTGTCTGTTTTATTATATATATATATATATTTGTATATTTTTTCAAGTCTTATGGAAATAGATATTGGAAATTCTTTGGGTGTGGATCTCTCAAAATATGATGTTGGTGAAGCTGTTTAAATGGAGATAAATGAACAAGAGTCTACTTAGCAAGATGCTAGTAAGGTAAAGAAAAAATCTGGTATTCGCTCGACTCGTAAAAAAAGATCCTATCGCTGGACTTTATTTCAAGAATTATCGATAGGTGGAGATAACAAAAGGAGAGCTAAATGTCGTAAATGTGGCATAATTTATTTGTGTGACAGTCAGTATGACACTGGTAATATGTTGGCTCATATGAATAATTATATTAAAAATGAAGCTACTGACATTGGCCAACTTATTCTGTAAAGGTTATATGTCATTGAAATCTTCCACATTTGACATAGAGGTGTTTTATGACTTACTATTTGAGGTAATTATCAAGCATAACTTGCCTTTTAATTTTGTCGAGTATGAGCGTCTTAAAGCTATTTTTAAATATATTTATGAGGACATCAAGTTACCCTTTAGAAATACAACTAAGGAAGGAGTGTTGAAATGTTTAAAAGAGAGAAAATAAAACTTTGAGCTCATCTAAATTCAGTTTTAGGGAAAATTTGTAATACTTCTGATCTATGGACATCCGTAGCCACGGACGGGTACCTACCCTTACGGCTCACTTTGTTGATAGCAATTGGAAGTTAGACAAATGAATATTGAATTTTTGTCTCATGCCTCCTACACACACATGTGTTGCTTTGTCTGAAAAAATTATACACTGTTGAGTGAGTGGGAGATTGAAAAGAAATTATTCTCCATCATGTTAGATAATGCTTCAAGCAACATTGCTTTTATCGATATTTTAATAAGTCAGTTGAATCTAAAGGGTGCCCTTATAATGAATGATTAGTTCTCTCACATTCGTTGTTGTGCACATATTTTGATCCTTATAGTCCTAGATTGACTCAAAGAAATTGATGAGGATGCGATTAAAGTTAGGGAGAGTGTGAAATACATTAAAGGTTCCCCCCATAGAAAATATAAATTCTACGATTGTGTTTCTCAAGTGTCCTTGCAGTGTAGTAGGGGGTTGAGGCAAGATGTTTCGACTAAATGGAACTCAACCTATCTAATGCTTGAAAGTACAATTTTTTTTATCGGCATGCTTTCATCCATTTACTATTGAGTGATTCCAACTATAAACATTGTCCTTCTCCTGAAGAATGGGATAGAATAAAAAAAACTTCCAACATTTTGAGTTTGTTCTATGAAGTAACATGCTTATTTTTCGAAACTAAATATCCAACTGCCAACTTATTCTTCCCTCAAGTTTTTATCATTCAACTTAAGCTTAATGAAGCAATGGAAGGGAAAGATAGATTTTTACATAGAATGGGACTGCTAATGAACTTAAAATTTGAGAAATATTGGGTTGAATATAGTGTTGTTCTTGTTATTGCTATCACGTTGGAGCCGCGGTTCAAAATTCAATTTGTGGAGTTTGCATATACGAGGTTACATGGTACCTATTCTCATGAGTTTATCCATGTGCGTGACACTTTATTTGATCTATTTGACGTCTATAGTCTAAATGACTCGCATCTTGTAAGTTCAAATAACTCTGATTTTGATACTCGTCATCCTTCCAATAATGCCTCTGGGGATTCTATATTCAGGTACGTATTTACATATGTTGTTTTTGATGCTACATATGCTATTTTTTATACTTAATGGGCTATTTATTTTTATCTAAATCATAAAATAAATTATATAGGACTTTGACAATTGTTATAAATAGGGTGCTTCTGATAAAAAAATGAGTTGCATAAATATTTTGACGAGGAAAAGTTGGGAAGGAAGCAAGACCTAAATATTCTTACTTGGTGGAAGGGGGAACAATTTTGCTACCTCATACTTTCTTGTATAGCTTGGGATATATTATTGATTTCAATATCAACTGTTTCTTATGAGTCTGTATTTAGTATTGGAGGTAGATTTCTTGATCAATATCGTAGTTCTCTTCTGTCCGAAACTGTCCAAACATTACTTTGCACAAGGCATTGACTTTTTTGTAAAATCGATAAATTTGCCATATTCAACTATTAATTTTCATTTTTCTACCTTAAATTTTATAATATATTAAATATTTTATTTCCTCAGCTATAGGTAAAGAAGAAGCTACTGATGTGGATGAGTTAAAGGAGGATATCTTTAATTTGCACATAAGTAAAAAATCTGGTTCAACTAAATGTTCGAACACTATTTCTATCGATGAGTAATAAGGTTTATATTTGATTTTACATAAATTTGCTTTTTCTTCTTTAAATTTATTATGTATGTTAATTTTATATTTTCCTATTTTGTTAGGTTTCATCCAAGATATGCAGTTATGGCATTTTTGAATTACAAGCGTTCTTCCAAGTAATCGATTTTTTGGCGAGTAAGCTCCATATGGTTTACCATTTCATTTAATCACCTAGTGTGTTATATCATATATTTGAATTAAATGATCCATTGTTATCCACTTTTAATCAGTTTCACAAGGTTGAAAAATGCTGCTGTTAATAAAAGGAGATGCGCATTTTGGTCATTTCATGATATCCGTCGTTTACTATATTTTGATTTTTGGTGAGAAAATTTTCATTAATATTTATTCATGAATTTCATATAATATTAAATATGTTAGCTAACTCGGTGTAATTTTTCTATTTGTAGGAGGAATATGTTGAAGAATGAAGGAGGTGAAAATATTGTAACACATGCATGCACTTTATAATTTTGATAATCATGTAATATTTAAGAAACTTTGAATTGTATCTATTTTATCTTTGATATTGGATTATGTAAGGAACTTTGAAGTTGCTACTACTGTTTTGAAGTTGGATATTTGAATACTAATAGTTGTTGCTATTATATTAGTGTTAACAACAATGAATACTACTACTATCTATCGCTGCTACTAGTGTTAATGTTCAAATTTGAATACTATTAGTTACTGGCAATTAAGAATTCCAGTTTGAGAAGATTGGTCATGAATATTAAATGTTGTGGTTGTTCGCTGTTGATTCAATTATTATAACAGATCTTTTGTGGAATCTTTACTATTCATTGTTGAATATAACGGTAGTGCTTTTCTCCGCTCTTTGTAAGTTGAAATGTGGTTTGGTGATTGATGACGACGTTCCTACTATCTGTTGAAGCTAAAAAGATTAAAATTGGTATTAAATTTAAAATTTGATATGAAAAATATAATATAAATTAATTTTTTAAATTATTGGAAAACAGTTTTCTTAACGGGTAATGGTTTACATAATAGGTTAATTATGCCACGACCCAAATCCACCCATTTACTAACGGATATTAACGTCTCGGTTTGTTTCACCCTTTAATATTATTGGGTCATTTTTGTGTTTAAATATTTGTAACCGTTAAGCTAGCGGGTTGTGTTCGGGTTATGGTGATTTTATGAGAAATTGTTAAAATACGACACAAACACAACCCAACATGACCCATTTCCATGTATAGTTGGGTATAGACCTTGAAATTCTCTTTGGCCTTATCTTTGTGTTCATCCAATGCCTCCAGTTGTACATGCCTGGGGTCTGGTATGAGACCGTTAGTTAGATCCACTCTAGCTGAGGGTACTGTTAGTTCTAACGGTAAGACAAATTCGGTCCTATAGAATAGTGAGAATGGAGTGAACCCTTTTGGCTTTATTTTTGAGGTCCTGTAGGCCCACAATACCATCATTAGCTTTTCATCCCAAGCCCCCAGCATATCCACAAGCATTTTTTTTAAGATATTGATCAGTATTTTATTCATAGCCTCTTCCTGGAAGTTCCCCTTTGGATATGAGATGGTTAAACTATTATGCACGATCTCATACTTATCAGTTAAGAGTCCCATCTCCTTTCATACAAACTGATTCCCGTTGTTTATAAGAATAACCTTTAGAATACCAAATTTTCATATTATTTATTCCTTAATGAATCGCTTCTGTCCACTTGGTATACAGTTGAGAAGTCACTCTCCTCAAGGGGATTTCTTCTGGCCACTTGGTATACAGTTCTATAGCAACTATGATGAAGTCTTTGCCATGAGAAGTCGAGCTGATCTTACCTACTAGATTAAACACCTTAGTGTGGAAGAGGTAGGGGCTACTAAACTTTGTGGGGGGCATGCACCATGTTTCCTTTCACTTGGAATCCCCTACACTTTTTTACAAAGTGGGTAAAATTAGCCTACATCATCAGCCAATAATAACCCAGCATTATTAACTGATTATATAACTTGGCACCTCCCATGTGAGAAGGCTCATGAGCCTCATTCAGCACTTTCTCTGTATCCCCCTTTGCCACTCACCTCAGTGCTTTCTCATTATACCTCTTCCTGTAAAGCTCCTCACCTACCAAGTAGAAATCGTCAGCCCTCTTCTTCAAGTAGATTTCATCTTCTCGCTCTGTTGGCAGCTCCCCATTATTGAGGTAGGCTATGTTAGGTTGTCTCTAGTTTTCAAAACTTTCTATAAATATGGCCTTAATGGGTTGGTCAAACTGGGTCTGGCATTTTAGACTACCCTATTGCAGACGAGCAACTTTCGTGCTCATGCTGGCCTAATAATAGCCTCCCTGGTGTAATCGACGATAAATGGGGATATATGCATCCCCGAAATGCATCTCATGCATTACTATTAGCCTTTCTTTGACTTTTTCATCCCCTACACACCTTGACAACAAGCCTTCCCGGCTCTTAAAATAAAGCGTTCCCTGGAGCAAGTGATAATTTACCAACTCAAACATCTTCATGCTTCCATCTTTCATTTCTAGTTGTTTTATAATAGAACACCTCCAGTCTTATGGTTCTTCACTTGGAAATAATGACTTCACCGTGGTTGGAATTGTTCTTCATTACACTATGATGGTAGATTCTTGCTCCTCCATCTTTAATTTTTGATCTATTATGGCCAAAGCATTTGAGTGTTTGTTCATCGTCCGAGCGTGTCTCTCTATTGTCACCTTCAAAACCTAGCAAGGTAGTCTCTGAATGATAAACCTGTATGGGGCTAAGTTATCATGCTTGAGAGAGAACTCTCCATTAACTTGTTTCACCGCCAAGTTAGAGTCCCCTCGTATGCATAGCACTCTGATTCCTCTCCTTAGCGCCTCCAATAGGCCTAAAATGAGAGCCTCATGCTCGACTTCATTATTTGAGCACTTAAAATCCAACTTGAAGGAGAGAGTGGCCTTATCCTTTCCATTTGAGAGGATAATACCAGCCCCACTTATCCATTGAGTGCAAGAGACATCAAATTTCATTTTTTTCTCCTTCATCTCCTTTGCTAGGCAGGCTTTAAAATTCTCACTTGACAATTCTTCACTAGGAGGTTCATAAGTCTGACTGGAGAAGTTTTCCAATAAATCTTTTATATCTTAGCTCTTAATGGACTTTAGGATCACACACTTCAAGTCATATTTAGAAAATTTTAGAAACCACCTTGTTGCTCTACCCACTAGAACTGTTCGCACCAAGAGATATTTGATGGGATCACACTTGGTGATAATGTCAATTATGAAAGAAAGCAAGTAGTATCTCAACTTCTGTGCTACAAAAACTAAGTCCAAGTTATGCCTCTCTATGCTGGTTTATCTGGACTTGGTGCTTGAAATCACTCGCGATAGATAGTACATATGACTCTATATTCCTAACTTTTCTTGATCCAACAAGGTTCTTATAGAACTTTCTGTTGAGGTTAAGTAAAGAAGTAATGGTGAACTTGCTTCTTGTGGTACCATCATTGAGGGAGAAGCTAATATCTCCTTTATCTTCTCAAAAGCTTTCTTTTGTCCATCCCCCTAAACCCATTTGGCCTTCTCTTTCATTAGAGGGTCAAAAGGGTGAGTTACCTTCGCCAATGCTAGTATGAATCTTCTCAGGTAAGAAACCTTTCCCAAGAAGCTCTTGAGTTGTCGTTTACTTTTTGGTGGTGGCATAATCAGAATGGCTTTCCTCTTTTCTTCATCAACTTGCACCCCTTATCTGTTTACTACAAAACCCAAAAAATTTCCCTTGTTGGTTTGTGGCATCTTTTAAACAGTTGCCTTAGATCCTGGATATACTTTCTTTTCTTCTTGGAATTCATTACCATATTGTCCACGTAGAATTCCAGTATGTCATGAAACAAATCATGAAATATGGACATCATGGTATGTTGAAAAGTGGCGCCTGCATTCTTCAGACCAAATGGCATGACTGTGTAGTGGAAGTTCCCCAAGGGTGAGTAAAAAGCAATTTTCTCAGCATCATCTTGATCCATTCTGATTTTCTTGTAACCGACGTACCCGTCTATGAAGCTGTATATTTCGTGCCCCGCTGTGGCATCAACCAAACTATCAATATTTGGGAGTGGGAATTCATACTTTGGACATGCCCGATTTAAGTCTCTTAAGTCTAAACAAATCCTTATTTGTGTCTTGTCTTTCTTGACTATAGCCACAATTCTTGAGAGCCATATGGGGTACTAAATTGGCTTGATAAAGCCTATTACCAATAACTTCTCTACTTCTTCTTTGATTTTGAGGTTAGCTTAGCCTTGTAAGTGCTGGTAACTTGCCTTACTGGTAGAGCATTGCAGAGCACATTTAACTTGTGGGAGCTTAGATCTATCCCAAGCATTTATGTGTACTTCCATGTGAATACATATGTAAAATCCTTTAGCATGCTAATGATCTCCTCCCTCTGTTTAGGGATCAGTCATTTGGAGATGAAAATAGGCCTTTTATCTCCCCCTCTACTCCCAAGTTTATCTCTTCTAATTCTTAAAGTTGTTCACTTGGCCATCTTGATGCACTCAGTTGCCTCTTCTGGTTCCTCTATATGTTCAATAATGTGGTACTCATCTACCATAAAGCATTCTGGTGTCGGGTAGACACTTTCATCCGAAAGCGCTGCATGCTCAGACCATTATAACTAGTAATTAACTTTTCCATCTGGGAGCACAAATTTTTTTACAAGTTCGAGGAGGCCTTGCCTCAACTTTAAACTTCCTCTTTCCCTTCACCTTGTCATCTGACAGGGTCACTCATTGACCCAATCTCTCATGCACAAACTTTTTGAGCTGATCACTTTCGCCCGCCATGCAGGGCTCCTCTAGCCTCCTGGTCAAGTTTCTTTTTTCTTCATCTAGATATGTGTAGAATGTTTCATATACTAAGTGAGCTTCCTCTACTGAAAACAGCCTCTCTATGGATTTGATCATGATCTCTGTGCCCCAAATGTTTTCTTTTGCACATGGTGGAACGTTGACAGCACTATAGTGGTATTAAGTTAATGAGTCATACAATGAAATTTTGGGAGAGAGTGATTGAATATAAATTGATATTGAAAACAAAAGTATCTAAGAGGCAATTTCGATTTATGCCCGTGAGGTCAACAATGGAAGCAATCTATTTATTGAGGAGATTAATGGAGAGGTATAAAGAGAAAATGAAGGATCTTCATACGATTTTTATAAATTTAGAGAAGGCGTATGATAGGATACCCAGAGATATAATATGGGGGGTTCTATATAAAAAAAGAATGACTCGTAGATATATTGAAGTTATCGAGGATATGTATGATGGGGACATAATTATAGTAAGAACATCAGCCATAGAAAGTAGTGAATTTTTAATGACTGTAAAGGTACAACATTAAGTCATTATCTCTTTGCTCTTATTATGGATGAGTTGACTGGACAAATATAATATGAGGTGCCATGGTGTATTCTATTTGAAAATGATATTATTTTAGTGGATAAGACTAAGACAGGAATTAATGCTATGTTAAAATTGTGGAGAGAAACTCTAGAAACAAGAGGATTTAAAACAAGCAGAACTAAAACAAGATATGTGCAGTAAAATTTTAGTAGTAATAGGAGACAAATAGAGATGTGGTGAAATTGGAGGGCTAAGAGATACCTAAAAATGATCATCTTCGTTATTTAGGCTCGATTATCCAAAAAGATGGAGATATTAGTGACGATGTTACTCATATAATTAGAGCATGCAGGGTCAAGTGGAGAACTTTTATCAGTGTATTGTGTGATAGGCGTATACCTTTGAAGTTAAAATAAATTTTTTATAGGAAGACCATTAGATCTTCCATGTTATATAGGACAGAGTGTTGGGTAACCAAGAAATAAAATGTGCAGAAAATGAGTGTGGTGGAGATGCGAATGCTAAGATGACTTTGTGGTAAAACTCGAAAGGATAAAATTATAAATGAACAAATTCGTGAAATGGTAAAAGTAGCTCTTATAGAAGATAAATTGAGAGAAAATCGACTTAGATGGTTTGGACACATTAAGCGTTGACCAATGGATTCTCCCGTAAGGAATAGTGATTTAGTTAGTATTGATGGTAACACAAGGGGTAGAGGTAGGACTATATTGAATTGGTGGGATATTAAAGAAAAGGACATGATATCACGTTGTTTAACCGAAGATATTGTGTTGGACAGAATGGAATGGAAAATTAAGATTCATGTAGCTAACCCCAAATAATTGGAAAAAGGTTTTGTTGAGTTGAGTTGAGTACCCCCCCCCCCCCAAAAAAAAAAAAAAATGTTTTTGAAAAATTGAGAGGTTTTTTCTAAATCTCAGATTTTACAGTTAAAAGAGATGCTTGACACTTGGATTTTTTTTTCAAAAATGAGGTTAAGTAAGATTTGGCTACGTTTTTTGTATATTTTTATAACTTTTCCTTTTGAAAACATATTTTCTAGGTTTACAAAAAGCCTTTAAGTTGATATTTATGGATCTTTAGTTTAGTCAATTTGTATGGAATTAAGGATAAAAATCTTAGTGATACCTTTAGTCTTTTTTGGACCTTTAACTATTGACCTAAGCCAAGGATGGAATCCTTGAAACTTTCTATTTGGTCCTTTGACATTAGCTTAAACCTAGAGCTAAGGTTGAAGTCCTTGTAACTCTGTATTTTTGGGCCTTAGACCTTGTTTAAGTTTAGAGCCAAGGTTGAAATCCTTGCAAATCATGGTGTGGGTCCGTATACCATAGGTTTCATAGCCAAGGTTGAACTCCTTATAACTCATAAAGAACAAATATATATTTAAACATTGTGAGTAATAAAAAAGATTCTTTCCATTTCATTTCAACATACATCATTGAAAGTATTTTTTGAGGTGCTTTATATTCCAGGGGTGATGAAGCTCATACCCTTCCATGTCTTTGAGATAACAACAACCCAGAATCTTGGTAACCTCATATGGCCCTTCCCATTTTAGTCCCAGCTTCCCTTCAATTGGATTCTTGGTTACAATGGTGACTTCTTTTAAGACCAAGTCCCCCACTTTGAATTCTCTATAGTGGACCTTCTTATTCAAGTAAGATGCTATCCTTTGCTTATATGCAACCATTTGAATTATGGTAGCTTTCTGATTTTCTTCCAACTCATATAGGGACCTTTTTATTCCATTATCACTGGATTTTGGTTCAAACTAAGATACCCTTTTATGGTAACTTTAGCCTATATTGGGATCACTCCCTCAGTGCCAAAGGTCAAAGAGCATGGAGTTTCCCTTATTGGATCTCTAACTGTGGTATTGTATAAACTCTTCAACCCATAACCTCATAGCCTTTTTTAACCTCTTATTTAATTTGTGGGAGATGGTTCTTTTAGTTACCTCAACTTGGTCATTATCTTGAGGATGGCCTGGAGAAGAGTATTGGTTTCTTATACCATAACCTGAAAAGAACTCCTTGAATGCGAGCTTGTCAAACTTTTTGCATTATCTGAGATAATGGACTTGGTCAAGCCTAACCCAAAAATAATGTTCTTCCAAATAAAGTTAGTAGTCTTTTCTCTATGATGGTGGGTAAAGTCTGGATCTCAACCCATTTGGTGAATTAATCAATTACCAAAATACATAACTTATTTTGGCCTTTACTATGGTGAAAAGGTCCTACCAAATCCATTCCCTATTGAGAAAAAGGCCATGGACTTAGCATTGGGGCTATATTCTCTACCGGTTGCTTTGTCGCAAAGGCAAACCTAATATTGCACTAGGTCATTGGCTTCCTTCCCTAATATTGGCCAAAAGTATCCTTTCTTCAAGACCTTGTAGACTAAGATCTTTGGGCCTATATGGGCACCACAGACACCTTCATGGAGGTCTCTTAGGACGTAAGTGGATTCTGACAGGCTTAGGCATCGCTGAAGTGCTGAGAAATACCCATTATTGAACAATACCCCATTTCACAAGTAGTATTTGGAAGCCATGAACTTCATTCATATGACTTGAAGCTTGTTTTTTGACAGGATATCATCTCTGAGGTAGACTTTGATAAGAGTGGTCCAGTCTAAGATTCGATCGACCACTATAGTATTGATCTGGAGTTCAGTGATACTTGGCTAGTCCAAGGTGATAACTAGGACCTCTGGATCAACCTCATCGGATGAAGCCACTTATTATATTTGGTCAACCTAGGAATTTTCTACCTGGAGTACCCTTCTTATATAAAATTTGGGGATCCTCTTGATGAGTTGTTGTATAATTTCTAAGTACCCTACCGTATTGTCACATTTGGCCTCTTAAACCTCAGTGATATGGTTGATTACTAGTAAATGGTTGTCTAGGACTAAGCCTCCACCAAGGATTCATACTCTGACTCATTATTAGATTCTTTAAACTTGAAATAGGGGACAAGAGAGATAGTACTCCCTTAAGTGATTTTTAGATAAAGTACAGCTCCAATGCTTGAGTTGTTTAAGAAGACATCCACATGTAAGACCCATGTGGGAGCGTCGAGGTCTATCTCTTGGAACATCATTTTTCTAATCTCTTTGGGAATTGCTATGATTTCGACCCCAAAGATATTAGGCTCTTCTTCCACTTCTTCTATGTTGTTGAACTATATATGCAATGAATTTAGATAAAGCATGGCCCTTGATGGCACTTCATGTTTGATATTTGATATCAAATTCACTCAGCTCCACAGGCCACTTGACAAGCCTCCCTGTGGTATCAAGCTTATGGAGGAACTGTCAAAGGGGTTAATCGAGCATGACCAAAATGGTATGGGATTAGAAATAGGCCTCGTACGTCTAGCTAAGATGATAAGGTAAAAGGCCAATTTTACCATTCTTGGATACTTTCTTCCAACCCCTAATAGATCTCAGTTGATGTAGTAAATAGGATATTGGACCCCAAACTCCCTTTAGATCAGAGTTTAGCTAAATGTGGTTGGCGAGGTAGTAAGGTACATTTATAAATCTTCCCCCAATAATGGTCCTAAACAGCCGTGGTGGGGTCCCTAGATACTTATTAAGGTTTTAGAAGGCTTTCTCTGGCTTATGAGTATATTTAAAAGCCTTCTTGAGTATCTTAAAGAAAGGTATGAACTTTTCTGTGGCCTTTAAGGTAACCGAGTAGAGGTCAACAACTTTCCTCGTTAGATTTGGACCTCTTTAACTATTCTTGGGGATGTCATGTCCAATAAAGCTTTAATCTTCTTTAAATTGGACTATATACTTCTCTTTATGACCATGAACCCAATGATCTTTATATTAGACTCTATGCTTCTCCTAGTGACCATGAACCCAAGGAACTAGCCTACAGTAACCCAAAAAGCACATTTATTTGGTTTGAGGCTCATTTGGTTCCTCCTGGGGATGGAAAAGGTCTCTGTAAAGTTCTGCATATGCTTTTGAGCCTCTAGGGATTTGATCAACATGTCATCAACATTGACTTCCATGATCTTACCAATTAGGTCTTTAAAAATGGAGTTCGCATCCCTCTGATAACTAGCACCAACATTATTTAATTCGAAAGGCATAACTTTGTAATAGTATGTACCTTCGTCTATAATAAATGAGGTATTTTCCTTATCCATATCAATTCGAGGTAGATGATCTCAGTCCTTAGGTCATGCCTTACTAAAGTCAGTGAAGTCAACATAATTCTTTTATTTTTGGTTGGCTTTGGGCACAAGTACGACATTTGAAAGCCGTTATGGGTATTTCACCTATCAAATAAAGTTAACTATTAATATCTTAACAATTTCCTCTGCTACAGTATTGTTCCTGTCTGGGTCAAAGAACATCTTCTTTTGTTGGAGTGGTTTATGGTTTGGATCCATGCTTAGCTAGTGGACCATGACCTCAAGATCCACACTGATCATATATGAGCGTCTCTATGTAAAGTCGTATTTGTTCTCCCTTGGGAATAGGATGAGATCATATCTTGGGGCGATCTCAAGAAAGACCCAATCTGAACTTCTTTGGTTGGATCCTCTGCATCAATGTAGACGGTGATCAGATCCTCAACTGGCTAACCCCTTTGATCCTTCTCTTCATCCCGTGGATCTAAAGTATCCACATTTAAAATCTATATGCTTAGGATCTCTAGGGAGAACTAAAGAATTAGTGGTGAAGGAGGTAATATCTCTAAAAAGACCTCTAGGCACTTGTGTGATATTTATAAGACCTCTGATTACCTTTAAGAAGGTTCTGAGGCCCTCTTTTTATTTCCCATGGAGGTGATGTAACACTCTCAAGCCTTTTTTTAGTATCCAAATATCTCACTCATTACCTTTGGGATTGAAACCTTATTACCAACCTTCGGGTTGAGATAGCAGTATCCAAGTCATTAAGTGATGGCCTGCCTAAGATCATATTGAAATTCAAAGGAAGATCTAACACTATGAATTTGTTCTAGATAGTTGTGTAATAATCTTTGGAACCAAGGGTGATGGGGAGAGTGACATATCCCAAGGAATAGGTCCTCTCTCCTTTGAATCCAATGAAATGAGTGATGATAGGATGCATATGTTTTTCTTTAAGTCCCATGGACTCAAAGACATCTAATAATAGGATATCTATAGATCTCTCAGTGATAATCAGGACCCTCTGCATGTTAGCATTCCCCATTATCATGGTGATTACAAAGGGGTTGTCATAAGCCAAACTAACCCTCCTGAGGTTTATTTCTGGAAAGACCATAATTATTAGAAGCTTGATGTGGGAAAGCGATATGGTTGACTTTCACCCCTCCATCTTGGATGCTTTTGAGGTGGACCTTTTTGGATGTGAACGAGATTCCACCACCAAAAAAGCCTCCAGAGATTCTTTGGGCATTAATCAAAGGGACATCATCCTTATTTTTGTTGTTATTATTATTGCGTTGACGTCTACCAGCATCTTTGGCTATAAATTCTTTGAGGAAACCCCTCTTGATCACCCTTTCGATAGCTTCTTTAAGTATGAAGAAATCACTGGTGTTATGTCCATGGTCTCTATGGAATCGACAATACTTAGACTTATCTTTTTATTCATATATAGTCCTTATGGGCTTTGGTTAAGGTAAGAGATCCTGAGATTCCACTAATGAAAATGCTTCTTGTATTGTGGTAGAGAGATGGGTAAAATTCTTAGCCTCTAGAGGTTTGTTCGCCTTTCTTTTCCTTGTCTTTTACGGCCTCATACAATTCCCCGCGATGAGAGAAGAAATCTTTCATTTTACCCTGCTGAGGGTTCCTTAAAAATATCAAATGATGAAACGTGGCATACCATCTCTAGTCGGCTAGCCAAATTTCCATAAAACATCTGTAGGTAGTTAGATTTAAACAAGGGTATTAATTATTAAAACTCTTTAAACTCTAAACGACTTAATATACCGATACCAGGTCATGAGAATACATTTATAGACTAGCTACATGCTAGAATTACACCCCACCCAACCTCAGACTACAGTCAGCCTTTCCTGGAGGACCAAGTACATAGCTTCTTTTGATTCTATGACAATTGACTTTGTATTTGAATCTGGACCATGATCCAATAATTTAAAAAACCCAATTACAAATTACCATAACCAAAAAAAGCCCAAAACCATAATTTCCTTGGTCCAAATATTCCTAGCTCAAAATCCACCATACTTAGCCTCAATCCGGATAATTTAGTCCCACAAGTTGATAACAGATCCTATGTAGGTTTCACATCATCAAACTCAATTATTTCTTACCATGATTTACATAACACCTCACATTTTCTACCTATACCCCCATGCATGATGTTCTTACACATACGGATGTTGATCCACCTAACGTCATCATTACCCCTAATACCACACTTATATGAATTTTATTCACTAAAACACACACCATACATAAAACTTCTTGTGGGTACCCAGAATTAGGCCCATGGGCCTGGACGAGTAGCCCATCTTTGGTGGCCCAAAGTCCAGGTCCCCCGCCTCTTATTCTGAATATGATCCGGTCTCTTCCCACGTTCCCATTAAGGGAGGTTATAGGGAGAGATGGAAGACGTGGGGGAACCCATCACCCCCACTTACCTAAATGTATATGTATATATATAAAACCCTAGGTCCAGGGAAAAGTACAAGTTGTATTCTCTGTAATCACTCCCCGGAGTATATAGAAATAACACCGACTGCACCACCGTGGATGTAGGCACATCTTTGCTGAACCACGTACATCCTTTGTTGTGTGATTGTCATTTTACGTTCCTTATTATTACTTGGTAATTGTCTCTTTTGTATTTATTTGTGTTGCATAATAATTGTCACCACAATTGGCTCCGTCTGTGGGAAGGGTTCATCTTTCCCTGAGAAGAGCCCACACCAAGAAAGGAGTTAAAAATGTCTGGTCACAGCAGCAATATCCCCCAGGCAGGGGATATTCAAGAACCACTTGCTCCTCACAGGATTAGGTCTGAAGTTCGACATTCATATCAGAGGGATCGCTTGGAAAGGCCAGCCTTAGAAGAAAGCCAGGGACCAGCGAGGTCCATACAGATATCCAGATTGATTGATGCATACGAGGCAAGGCTCCACGAGCAGAGGGAGTCTTCTCGCAGGTACGAGGCTGAGAATGCTCGCCTGAAAAGAAGACTAGAAAGACTGGAGAGGGAGCTTTGTCCTGATAACAGGAGACGTCCATACCGCACTCCTAGCCCTCAGGCGAGCAAGTCTCACAGCCGAGGAAGCAGCCCTAGGCTAGGATCTCAAAAGGTCGAGGGAGACGAATCAGACGACGACCTCCGCGAGCAGCAGCGAAGAGCTCGCCATTACCAAAGCCTTGCTCGCAGCGACAAGAACACACGAAATCTGGTCCGTAGGGAAATGGACCAACATCCTGCCCACCATGGTACCAGATCAACCAGAGAACTCACAAGGCGAGCTCTCAAAACCCATATGAAGTCACCCTTCACGAGGGAAATCGAAGAAGAAAAAGCCCCCAAGAAATTTTCCATTCCAAGGTTCAAGATTTATGACGATAAGATTGATCCCATCGATCACGTCAGGCAATACTGACAGGCCATGACCCTCTGGAATCACCGGGATGCACTGATGTGCCATATTTTCCCCTCGAGCTTTCATGATGTGGCACAGAAATGGTTCGAAAGACTCCCTCATCGATCCATCAGAAGTTTCAAATCCCTGGCCGAACTCTTTAAGGCCCGCTTCATTACTGGTAGCTCCCATCCCAAAAGGATGGATGCTTTACTGACAATGAAGAAGACGCCTCAGGAGACCCTCCGAGACTACGAGAAAAGGTACTGGGAGTTATTCAATGAGGTCGAGGACTGCTCGGAGCAAGTGGCGGTGGCCTCTTTCAAAATTGGGCTACCGAGTTCTTCCCTTCTCTACCAGTCCCTGATGAAGAAGGAAGCCATAACCATCGACGACCTAATGGCTCGCATCGAGAAGTATGCTAAGGTGGAAGACGTCACCCGCCTCAGTACAGGAGAAAACGATCGAGCTAAACTCACTACTAAGGGAAGTGACAAAGTTGAGAACCAGAAAAAAGGAGGAAAAACGGGGGCAAAAATGGCTCCAAGAACGGAGGAAACAATGATGCGTCGAAAGCATTCCAGGCGGTCAACACCGTCTTCAAAGAACTAATTTACAAAATTCTCATGAAAATCAAAGACGATCCATTCATCAAATGGCCCAGAAAAATGGGAGGAGATCCCTCAAAGAGGAACAATGCGCTTTTCACAAAGAGGGAGGACACAAGACTCAGCATTGCAAAGCTCTAAAGTCTCACCTCGAGGAACTGGCCCAGTCCGGGCATTTGAACCAATTTGTAGAGAAAAAGGAGGAGAATGTAGCTGCCAATAGAGAAGCAAGACCTGACAACGTGCTCGAAGATGATGCCGAACATGAGTTCGCGGTAATTCATGGGGCATCTGATGCCAAGCAGATCCAAGGAAATTCAGCTCGAATGGAGATGAAGAAGCATACAGCGGTAATGCAGGCTTTTCAGATCGATCCAGCAAAATCACAATCAGGAAAGCGTCGACGAGCAGATGACGTTAATTACAACAAGCATATTGTTTTCACAGATGAAGATCTTATAGGAGTAAGAACCCCACACCATGACACTCTGATTATTACCCTCAGGATAGCTAACTTTGACGTCGACAAGCTGCTTGTCGATCAAGGAAGCTCATCCGAAGTAATGTACCTCGACCTATTCAGGAAGTTGAAGTTAAGCGTCGCCGACCTAAAGGAAGCTAATGTACCTTTGGTTGGCTTCGCTGGAAAAATGACTATGCCCCTGGGAAAGATTGTACTACCAGTACCTGCTGGAAACGTCTCCAAGATGATTGAGTTTTTGGTAGTTGACATCGACTCACCATACCAGGCCATCCTCGGCAGGGGATGGCTTCATGCGATGAAGGCAGTTTCCTCAACCTACCATCAAAAACTCAAGTACGTAATCGAACGTGGAGTAATAGAAATCCACGGTGATCAGGCAATGACGAGAAGGTGCTTTATAGCAGCCATCCGTCCAAAGCCAGAGAAGAAGCCCGAGCAGCCCAGCGAGAAAATTAAAGAAGGTCTGACACCTTCTAAATAGCAATTAAAGTATGGGAGACCTGGAGTAGAGGAGACTAGACTCATCCCCCCTGAGCGGGTCGTCGAGAACCTGGTAGAAGTTACGGCTGGAGATGGTGATAGTAACAGAGTCTTCTTGATTGGAGCATCTCTCACCGACCAAGAACAGAAGGAGTTGATAACCTTGCTGAGGCGCAACGTAGATGTTTTCGCATGGGAACCATACGAGCTTCTTGGAATCGATCCTAGTATGGTCTGTCATCAGATGCACGTCGACCCCACATTCAAGCCAATCACGCAGAAGGCACGGCGAACTGCACCCGAGAAGGCTAAAGCGGTTGAAAAAGAAGTGGAAAAACTGCTGGATGCATGATCCATACGGGAGGTACAATTCCCCAAATGGTTATCCAACCCAGTAGTAGTTTTGAAAAGCAATGGGAAGTGGAGAGTCTGCATCGACTTCACTGACCTCAACAAAGCATGCCCTAAAGATAGTTTCCCCCTCCCGAAGATAGACCAACTAGTAGATGCCACCGTAGCTCATGAGCAAATGAGTTTCCTGGACGCATACTCAGGGTATCACCAGATCCCCCTATATGCACCCGACCAGGACAAAACGATGTTCATCACAACAGTTGGGTTATACTGCTACAAGGTCATGCCCTTCGGGCTCAAGATTGCAGGGGTAACCTATCAATGGCTAGTCACCAAAATGTTCAAAGGTCAGACAGGAGACACCATGGAGGTCTACATCGACGACATGCTCGTTAAGAGTAAGAAGAAGGAAAATCACCTCTCCGACCTGTCAAACACCTTCGAAATCCTCAGGAAGTACCGAATGAAGCTTAACGGGAGCAAGTGTTCCTTCGGTGTCCAGTCAGGAAAATTTCTTGGGTACTTGGTCTGTAAGAGAGGCATAGAGGCTAACCCAGACCAGATCGATGCAATCAACAGGGTGCAATCCCCTCACACAATTCGGGACGTACAGAAGCTCACTGGTATGCTCGCTGCCTTAAATCGCTTCATCTCCAAATCCTCCGAGAAGTGCAAGCCTTTTTTCCAGCTTTTAAAGGGGAGCAAAACTATAGAGTGGAGCACAGATTGCTCGCGAGCATTGGTCGAGCTCAAGTCTTACTTAAGCTCTCCACCACTGCTCGTCATACCACAACAGACATATTCTTTGTACATGTACCTTTTCGTGTCCAATCACACTGTCAGCTCTGCGCTAATATACGAGGTTGCAGGAATCTAGCACCCCATTTATTACGCGAGCAAAACATTACTGGACGCCGAGCAAAGGTACCTACCATTGGAGAAGCTCTCATTTGCGCTATTAATAGCCTCGAGGAAGCTAAAGCATTATTTTGAAGCTCATACTATCATCGTCCTTACATCGCATCCCCTTAAGGCAGTCCTAAGGAAAGCGTATTTATCGGGCAGACTGTCTAAGTGGTCAGTCGAGCTCAGTCGATTTGACATCCAATTTCAACCAAGGAAAGCTATCAAGGGTCAGATTCTTGCTGATTTCATAGCCGAATTCATGGGTGAAGAACCCTCCGACCAACCTCAAACAATAAGTCAAAAGGAGAACCCAGCAAAAGAGGAAACCTGGAAACTGTTTGTTGATGGAGCCTCCAACTCCAAGGAGGCAGGGGTCGACATTGTCCTCATTACTCCAGAGAACACAATCCTTGAACAAGGAATCAGGCTTGGATTTACAGCCTCCAATAACGAAGCAGAGTACAAAGCCCTAATAGCCGGCCTTCAAAAGGCGCATACTTTGGGAGTAAAACATTTACAGGTGTTCGGCGATTCCCAACTGGTCTCCAATCAGATAAGTGGAGATTAAAATGCAAAGAATGAAAGAATGGCATCCTACCTCGCCTTAGTGAAAAAACTGATGTCAAGCTTTAAAGAGATCAACGTCCAGCAGTTTTCCAGTGGGAAAAACAGTCATGCTGATGCCTTAGCAGCCCTGAGTTCGGTAGTTAACTCCGACCTAAAAAGAGTCATCCCCATCGATCTCCTCACTTTCTTGAGCATCGACAGCAGACCACCAAGCGTGAAATAGGTACTCCAGGTGGGGTCAACCCCTAGCTGGATGGACCCCTTAAGAGAATATTTAAAGGATGGCACGCTCCCGGATGACAAGAAGACCGCCCACCAGATAAGAGTCAAAGCTGCTCGCTTTCACTTATCCCCAGAAGGCAACTTGTATAAGAAATCCTTCTCCGGTTCCTACCTCCGATGCGTCCACCCAGGGGATGTCGAGCAAGTGCTACGCGAGCTTCACGAACGAATCTATGGAAGCCACACCGGAGGAAGGTCTCTAGCCTTTCGAGCAATGAAGGAAGGCTATTGGTGGCCATATATGCAAAAGGACTCTGCAGTGTATGTACGCAAATGCCTGAAATGCCAACTCCACGCTCCTATGGTCCACTAACCCGCCAACGATCTAAAGTACCTGTCCAGCCCATGGCCATTCACCCAATGGGGAATGGACATCATGGGACCACTGCCTACCGCTGCCAGCAATCACAAATATCTGTTGGTTGCGACTGACTACTTCACCAAATGGATCGAGGTAGAACCCCTGGCAAACATCCGAGACGCTGATATGATAAGGTTCATATGGAGGAATATAATCACTCGTTTTGGAATCCCCGGAACCATCATCACCGATAATGGAACACAGTTCGAAAGTGGCTCCTTTCAAAACTTTTGTGATGAACACGGTATCAGACACCACTTCAGTTCGATGGCCTACCCTCATAGCAATGGCCAAGCTGAGGCTTCCAACAAACCCATTATCGATGGATTGAAGAAGCGATTGGAGTGAGCCAAAGGCGCATGGGTAAATGAACTACCTCACATCCTATGGGCATATCGGACCACTCCTCGGTGAGCAACAGGAGAAACCCCATTTTCGCTGACATATGGCATGGAGGCAGTCATCCCACTAGAAGAAGGTTTGTCGACAATGAGGTCCAACCTTGTCGACCAAGGCCATAATGATGTAGCATTACTCGCTGAGCTTGACTTAGCCGACGAGCACCGGGAGCTAGCCCTAGTGAAACTAGCGAGCTACCAGCAACAGCTCGCGAGGCATTATAACAAAAGGGTTAACCCGAGGGCATTCCGAATTGGGGACTATGTTTTAAGGAAAGTCCTGGGCAACGCAGTGAAACTATCAGACGACAAGATAGGTGACGCGACTAAGAATTTGTCTCAAAAGTGCATTTTCTCTAGGCTCAAGTGCAAGCCTGTCGCGTTAGTAATAATCCGACAAGTCGGGATCATATCCACAGGGATCAACAATTGGCACTTGTGTAGGAGAAGTTATTAAATCTTCAAATGATTCCTCAAAAGAAATATGAAAATGTGATTAATGATTGGGAAATTTCTAGTGAAATAAAAAAAAAATTCAAGAAAAATAAACTAAAAATTGTGAAAAAATTAGATTGATAAATGAGAGAAAATAGGGTAGGGTACAATCCCTCAAACCTTAACAAATTACCGTATAGAATACTAGAATTGAAAATTAAAATTCTTGACTAAATCCAACCTTTATAAATCCTAAGCATTACATATATGAAGGATCTAGCCCTCATCATATGAAATCAAAGGTAAATATAAAGCGGTGAATGGACAATTACACTCGCAAAGCGTTCTTAAACATCTCAAGTACCAAGGGCAAGAGAGATTAAAAGATTGACTATGTTTGTATAATTTTCATTCACGATTCGGTCAGAATTTAATTTACCCTCTATTTTCTATATAAGTAATTTGCCTCGGAGTGAGTTCATGTACCCCAGCCCCTAAGAATTTAGCTAGACATGATTTGATTAAAGAACAACTTCATACACAGAATTATAGATCTAACAACTATTGAAAATAATTTGCAAGGAAATTGAAATTTAACTAACATAGATACCAACTAAGAGAATGGAATTTTTATACTTGATTTCAGCAACAGGAAAAGACTTGGAATCCAGAAATTCTTTCTCACTCCAAAAATTACAACTTAGGGTTCATGAAAAGCACCTACAGAAAATTTCATAAATTCTGAGATTCTCTCTCTAATTCTACACCCTAGAATTCGACCTCCCAGAATGAGGTAGGACATGGGCTTTTATAGCACCAATTATCACGAATTTGACAGCCGGAATTGCTTGTTGTGCAATATTTCACCAGCTACGCACATCAAAATCTTCACAATAAATGCTAGGATTTCGCATGACCGGACCGGTCCGGATATCCCTCGGATAGGTCCGATTTTTCAGCCACCGGATCGGTTCTCTTTTTATTCTACCGGATCGGTCCGATCCCCACCGGATCGGTTCTGCTGTCATCAGTTTGTCATCCATCCGGGTCTACTGGACTTGGGTCATTTCGGATCGGTCCGGTCCCCACCGGATCGGTCCGATTTTCTTTCATGTTGACTTTGCTCTTTCATCTTTGACTGTCCATAACTTTTGATCTCGAGATCCGATTTGAGTGTCGTTTCTTCCGATATTATTGTGAAATCAAGAACTTCAACTTCCCTTTAGGTGTCGAATTCTAATTCTGGATAGAAAATTACGCTTTTGCCCTTTGACTTTTCTTCCTTTCATCATCTCCTTTCTTCTGGTTTCTTTCTCTCCTTTTCTTGCACTAAATTCCTGTAAAATCCATCAAAAAACACGAAAACTTGGGAAAATTGTTAGAAACAACCAATGGCAATGATATGGAATAAAAAATGGTTCAATTACCTTGTTCGAGATATTAAACTCAAATTCAGAAGAATTTACGCTTGGTCAAATCCCCCTAACTTAGGACTTTGCACGTCCCGGGCAATGTAACTGAAATTAGTTTAAAGCTCAATTCTTTTATTAGGATATAATACCTTTTTCGCAGGCAAGCGATTGCATTTAGCGTATGCAACAAGCCTTTAAACCCCTAGGTTACCCTAGTAGGACGAGTTTTGTCTCGTGAGGGTTTGCAGTGAATATACCCACAAAATTCTTTATTGACTCAAATAAATATCAAAATACATAAAAATTGTACAATTTAAAATTTTCGAAAAATAATCACCATAAATTCATATTCAAATGTCTCAAACCATAGTGTGTGTGTGCAAAGCCAAAAATTAAACCTCAAATTTCCACCGATTGAGCATTACGTTACTTTCCGAAAATTCGTTTTGATTCAAATTCTTACGGATGCACTCACAAACGAATCACTCGGATTGTGGCTATTTTCTCTCGGTATGCATGATATAAAGAGTAAATATAATGGACACAAATTCATACATACAAAATTGAAAGAAGGAAATATATGGTGAAAAGATCTCATCATCGGAGTACGGTTATTAGGAAACGGGAACATCACCTCTAATTCACACCATTTAATCTCTCATATTATCTTTTCATGTCTTAGCTCTCCATGCAGTAATTAATTTCGCCATTCGGACTCGGTTAGGACTTTTCGGGTTAAAAAGTGTAAAGGGTAAAATTTGGAATGGTAGGAATGTTCGGAATTGGAAAATGTCCTTATGACGTCCATTAGTGCTTTTTCGGGCATTTGTTCATTTTTCTCTTTCTTTTTCAATTTTCATTTTTTTTTCTCACTATTTTTTTTACATTTTTTTTTCTTGCCCCTTTTTATTGCACAATTTGGACTTACTTGATGAATTTTCTCAATTTTCACAATTCCGGGCTATTTGGGTTTTTCGGGTTATCAAACGAAAGGAAAATATTTTAATAGGCTCAAAGTGGGTTGCAAAGGGATAATTTTATTTTTCACAACTTTTTATGGCTAATATTTTTGGGTAACAAACGAGGGCCTACTTCATTGTCCAAATTGCTAATCACATTACCATATGCATCTCGAGATTAATTAAGCTTAGAGATATATTTAGCACGAATTTCGAGATAACATTTCACACATTTCCCATAACCGATTAAAACAAAGGATTGAGATCATCAACGACTTATTAAAACGCTGAAAAGAACTTTGAGTTAATCATAAACTCGGATTGATTTAAAAACTCATAAAAAATTAAAAGCCTCGAAATCTCATCGGGTTTGATCAATCTCCACACTTATTCGTTAACTCGTCAATTTTCTTTCAATTTCCATCTTCGGTCAATTTTGGCTTAGTGCAATTGAGATTTAACAATTTAAGACTTTAAATAGAATAAAGGTGATATTTTTGAAAATTTTAAATTTCAATTTTTTTTTTTATTTTGAAGAAAAATATTTTTGGCTTTTTTCAAAAAATTTCAATTTTTTTATATATACATATATGCGAAGTTTAATGAATACGCACTTGTCATCCCCCCTAACTTATTGATTTGCATTGTCCTCAATCAAATGGACGAGAGAGATAAAGAAGACAACATTAGGAGTGCGATAAATAAAATAAGCAAATATCATAATGAAAACTGTATATTACAACACAACTGTGTAAACAAAGCATCACAAACATAAGTAATAAAACATAAAGGGGTAGCGGGGCCTCCTAAGGGGCGGGTGGGGGACGGGAAGTCCCGGGAGCAGCAGGATCATAAGGATTGTAATAGAAGGTAGTAAGGGGGGCTTCGGGACCCAAGTGAAGACGGTACAAGTCCGCCTGCATACGCAGGACCAAACTCATATCCCTCTCGTAGGACGTCACGAACCCGTCGAAACGCGTTTCAAGAGAAAGAACGCACTCAGTCAAACCCGTACCAACCGAAACATAATCCGGATCAGCGGTTTCATCATATTCTTCCTCCTCACCTTCGTCCATCTCAACATCCTCATCAGCAACGTCCTCTTCCTCATCGGTCTCCTCATCACTCGAATCGCCGCCGCGCCTTGCACGGATTAGCTGAATTTGCCTTTCACTTCGAGTGCGGGACTCTTGTCCTAATGGCTTAGTCAAGTTTATAAGATCTTGGGGTGCTTCAATCCCAGCATCCTTAAGGAAGGATGTATCGAGACGACCATAAGGAAGAGGTGCTCGACCCTTTTTATCATAAGCCACAAAGAGAATATCGGTGTAAAATGTGCGGGCCAAATTGTAAAATGGGGGTGGGGGAGGGGGTATTTAAAGGGGGGATAAGGAAATAGGAGGGAATGGATGGGGGGAAGTAGGGGGTACGAATTTTTTTGGGGAAAAGAAGGGATTGGGGGAATGAATTTGGTTTGGATTGAAGAGGTGTGAACCTCGGGAAGTAGCATTCTGTAGATTACCGGACCGATCCGGTTGTAGGACCGGATCGATCCGACTTAACCGGATCGGTTCTTTTAATTCTGGATCGGACCGATCCGGTCTGCTGAATTCTCAGAATTTACTTTTCTCTATTCCAATGATTTCTTTACAACTTCGCTTACTTCAAAATTCTCGCAATGCTCATCGAAACCTTAACACCCCAACCCCGGGTTTGACACAAACTTAGGACTCCTAACTCCTAAGACTCTTATGTACAACAATCACCCCATACATGTCGGGGGTGCGACGACCTCACCTCGCTTTTTTTCAGTCGATCCCCATAAATGGGGTCCGACAACCAGATTGCGTCGGCTTCCTTGATGATCGCTTCCAAATACGGCTTGAGACGATGCCCGTTAACCTTAAATGTGTTTCCCCCTTTCTCATCTTTGAGTTCAACAGCTCCATGGGGAAATACCTCTTTCACAATGAATGGACCCGACCATCTTGACCGCAATTTTTCGGGAAACAAGTGCAACCTCGAGTTGTAAAGAAGTACTTTTTGTCCCAAATGAAACTCTTTCCTACGAATGATTCTGTCATGAGCTCGTTTCATTTGTTCCTTGGATATTTTAGCACTTTCATATGCATCATTGCGTATTTCTTCCAACTCATTCAACTGAAGTTTACGTGTTTCACCGGCCTTATCCATGTTGAAGTTCACCCTTTTGATAGCCCAATACGCTTTGTGTTCGATCTCAACCGAAAGATGACAAGGCTTGCCATACACAAATCGAAATGAGGACATCCCAAGGGGATTCTTGTATGCTGTTCTATATGCCCAGAGCGCATCATTCAATCTGAGAGACCAGTCTTTCCTATTAGGTTCGACTGTCTTTTCCAAGATATTTTTGATTTCCCGATTGGCAAGCTCGGCTTGGCCATTCGATTGAGGGTGATAAGTTGTTCCAACTTTATGGACAACTCCATACTTTCGCATTAGCTTCTCCATAGGCCTATTGCAAAAATGGGTTCCATTATCACTGATTATGTCCTTAGGCATTCCAAAACGAGAAAGTATATTTTCTTGAATGAATTTCATCACCACCTTATTGTCATTCGTCCTTGTAGCTATGGCCTCTACCCATTTTGAGACGTAGTCTACAGCGACGAGGATGTATAGAAAACCAAAAGAAGGTGGAAAGGGCCCCATGAAGTCAATACCCCAACAATCAAACAACTCCAAGACTAGAATTGGGGTTAATGGCATCATGTCACGGCGAGTAATAGCTCCCATTCTTTGGCATCTATCGTATGATTTACAAAAAGTATTCACATCCCGGAAGATTGTGGGCAAGTAGAGACCACTTTGAAGGATTTTCGCAGCAGTTTTATTTTTGGAAAAATGACCTCCACATGCTTCCGAATGACATAATTGAATTACCCCTTGGATTTCTTCATCAGGTACACATATCCGGATGATTTGATCAGCACAATACTTAAACAAATATGGATCATCATAAAAGAACATGCGTGACCATGTAATGGACTTCCTTCTCTCTTGCGGATTCCAATTAGAGGGAACAATTCCAGTGACCAGGTAATTGACTATATCCGCAAACCAGGGGAGAGAAGAAGTAGCAAATAGATTTTCATCCGAAAAATACTCGTCTATGGGAATGGGATCCATAGGTACGTCGGACGAGAGGCGTGACAAATGATCAGCAACGACATTTTCTACTCCTTTCTTATCTTGAATCGAGAGATTAAACTCTTGTAAGAGTAGGATCCACCTGATTAGACGGGGTTTTGCATCTTTCTTGCTCAAGAGATATTTTAGAGCTGAATGATCAGTGAAACAAATGATGGGCGACCCAATAATGTAAGAGCGGAATTTGTCTAGAGCAAAAATGACTGCTAGTAACTCTTTCTCTGTAGTAGAGTAATTAAGCTGAGGGCCAGATAATGTTCTGCTAGCATAGTAAATAACATGATCTTTTTTGTCCTTTCTTTGTCCAAGAACGGCCCCAATAGCGTAATCACTTGCATCACACATAAGCTCAAATGGGAGCTACCAGTCAGGAGCTTGCATAATAGGAGCAGAAATTAGCATGCTTTTAAGTTTATCAAAAGCTTCTTGACATGCTTTATTCCATTCAAATGGAGTGTCCTTCATAAGAAGATTACTCAAGGGTCTAGCGATGACGCTAAAGTCTTTGATAAATCTTCTATAAAATCCAGCATGGCCTAGAAAAGACCTCACATCTTTAAGTGATTTTGGCGGGGGTAACTCAGCTATTACTTCAATTTTTGCTCGATCAACTTTAATCCCCCTAGATGAGACTATGTGGCCTAAAACTATGCCCTCGGTGACCATAAAATGGCATTTTTCCCAATTGAGGACTAAGTCTTTTTCCACACACCGGAATAGAACTCTTTCAAGATTAGCTAAACATTGGTCGAAAGATGGACCGAAAACGCTGAAATCGTCCATGAACACCTCAAGACCTTTTTCAATCATGTCGCTAAAGACACTTAGCATGCACCTTTGAAAAGTTGCTGGTGCATTACATAATCCAAATGGCATACGTTTATAGGCAAACGTACCAAACGGACATGTAAAAGTCGTCTTTTCTTGATCAAGTACATCCACTTTAATCTGATTATAACCAGAATACCCATCTAGGAAACAGTAGTAAGGATGGCCCGCCACTCGTTCAATCACTTGATCGATGAACGGTAAGGGAAAATGGTATTTTCTGGTTCCAGCATTGAGCTTTCGGTAGTCAATGCATACACGCCACCCGGTGGTGGTGCGTTGAGGTATTAATTCTCCCTTAGCGTTTTCAACCACGGTCATACCCGATTTTTTTGGAACGACCTGAATTGGGCTCACCCATTTACTATCAGAAATGGGATAGATAATCCCAGCATCTAGCAATTTGATGATTTTCGCTCTGACTACATCTTTCATGGTTGGGTTTAATCGCCTTTGCATCTCACGCGAGGGCTTCACCTCTTCCTCAAGATGGATTTTATGGGTACAAATCAATGGACTTATACCTTTCAAATCTGCTATAGTCCAACCAAAAGCATTTCTATGCTTCCGTAACACATCCAACAACATTCCCTCTTGCTCTTTTTTTAAACTGGAAGAAACAACAACAGGAAAGGTATCATTATCTCCCAAAAAAGAATATTTGACATGCGAGGGTAGTTTCTTCAACTCAAGACTAGGAAATCTATTTTCAGAGGGAATCATGGTTGTCTCCCTCGGAGGTAATTCTTCAAACCTAGAAATCCAGTCAACATCTCTTAAACTCTAAAAATTCTCTTCTTCTTGTAACCAAATTTCCAACTCTTCCACCTCACGCTCAAACGCAGTATAATGACTCTTTTTCTCACCACTGTGCACTAAACACACTTCCAATGCATCTCCTCCTATGATTTTTTCGATGTGTTCATCCACCACTTCTTTAATAAGATCAACCTCAAGAATTTCATCCTCATCACCCATCTGGTTAGCAACATTGAAAATATTGGTCTTGAGAGTCATGTTTCCAAAAGTGAGTTGCATTTGGCCATTTCGTGTATTGATCAAAGCATTAGCAGTGGCTAAAAATGGACGGCCCAATATTATTGGAACATGATTTCTCACATGGGGAGCAGGCTCAGTGTCCCAAATGACGAAATCAACAGGGAAGTAGAACGTATCCATTTAAACTATCACGTCCTCCACAGCCCCACGAGGCACTTTCGCTGTTCGATCAGCTAACTGTAGAGTGATTCGGGTAGGTTTTAAATCACCTAAATCAAGATGATTATAGATGGAGTATTGAAGGATGTTTACACTCGTACCTAAGTCAAGCAATGCTTTTTCCACTCTTTTTTCTCCTATGACGCACGAAATTGTAGGTGCACCTAGATCCTTGAATTTTGGTGGAAGGTCATTGAGAAGGACCGAGCTCACATTTTGTGCCAAGAAAACATTCTTCTTCACCTTTAGCCGTCGTTTAACAGTAAAAAGATCTTTGATGACTTTGGCATACGCTGGAATTTGTTGAATAGCATCAAGGAACGGCAAGTTCAATTTTACTTGCTTCAAAACATCCAACACTTATGTACGCGACGCCCCTTTTTTGGGTGGTACTAAGCGTTGAGGAAATGGAGCAGCAGTTGGTAGTTTGACTTCAATTTCAGATTCAACTCCCTCATCTTTGTCTTTCGTATCCAATGGAGTCTCTGCAGACTCTGAAGTTTTAGATTCCTTATGAATTTTAGGTTCAACTCCCTCATATTTGTCTTTAGATTCCTTGGGAATTTTCGGTGCTAGATCAATTACGCGACCACTACGAAGAGTAGTAACAGCTTGACATTGTTTTGGAAAATTCGATGATGTGGAGCTAACCGTGGGTTGTCCTTGTAGAGGAGGTCTTTGGCCTTGGGTTGGGAATTTACCCTTCTCCTGAGTATTCACTACAGATTGCAACCTAGAGATGCTAGTATGAATTTCAGTGAACATTCGATCATATTTAGCGTGGCTCTCTTTTTGAGATTGGATGAATTGATTCAGGTTATCTTCAAGAGATCGCCTAGGTGGAGCAACATAAGGACCAGGAGGTGGTACCTGCATAGGATTTGGCATCGGAGGAGCCACTTGCTGAAATTGAGGGGGTGGTAGTGTCACATGTGGGTTAGGAGCCATCCCCCCTGTGGTTGTCCATAGTTAAAACTAGGGTGATTCCTTCATGATTGATTGTATGCATTCCCTTGCTGTGCATTATAATTTCCACGAAACCCCCCTATTGCCTAAACTTGTTCAGTGTACATTGCCTTGTATGCAGGGATGGTAGGACATCCTTTGGTAGAATGACCAGCAGCACAAATGGCACACACTTTCTCCTTCCCGGCTTGCACGGGTCCAGCTACTTCTCTCAATCGCACTTCAAGCATGTCTCTGAAATTCTTCTCCAATTGGTCAAACTTTCGATCCAACAAAGTGTCCTTGTCCAAGTGATAGATACCAGACGCAGCAGACAAATTAGGCACTTGTCGATTTCGATTTTGACTATTGGGATTAAAAATATCCCATGCTTGGGTAGTCTCTGCTACATATTTCAGATGAGCCTCAACATCGCTTGAGTCTAACTCCCAAAAAGGTCTTTCGCACATGGTTTGAACAAGTTGTTTAGATGCTAAAGTAAGGCCTTGATGGAAAAATGAAATCAGATGATGTTTTTCAAATCCATGATGTGGGCAAGCACTAACTAACTCCTGAAATCTCTCCCAACACTTTTCAAAAGCCTCATTCTCATTTTGTCGAAAAGCTTGAATTTGAGCTTTAACAAAATTGGTTTTGTGTTGTGGAAAGAATTTGGAGAGAAACTTGGTTTGCATATCTCTCCAAGATAACAGAGAATTTGGGGGTAGGGACCATAACCAAGTTTTAGCTTTATCCCTTAAGGAAAAAGGGAAAAGCTTTAACCGGATAACATCCTGTGGACAAGCTTGGTCACCAAAAGTCTCACATGCTTCCTCGAACTCTCTAAGATGGAGATATGGTTTTTCCGAATCCATCCCATGAAATGTGGGAAGAATTTGAATCATACCATTTCAAAAGTTGAACTGACCAGCATTATACGGGAGTAAAATGCAACCAGGGGTAACAGTTCTCTCTGGAAATAATAATCATTCATGGGAAGGTATGGTATCTCATCCTCTCCAGCACCAACACCAACACTACCGTGCTCCGACATATTGCTACCGAAAGATTCAGAATTCTCACTCAGTGTTTGACTCAATGAACAACTTGTGATTGAATTATTAGGCGAAGGAGGTGGAACCCAAAAATGAGGAGACTCAGTGGTATGAGAATTTTCAGAATTTTCTTTGGCAATAGGATTTTCATGAACTTGGGTGGAAGATTAATTCTGCATATAAGCGCATAAGAGATGAGATGTAAAAAGAATATTTTTTTTGAAATCACTTGTAGATTAAAATTACTTTCCTAATTTATACCAATTGATAATCCCCGGCAACGGCGCCAAAAACTTGACGCGACTAAGAATTTGTCTCAAAAGTGCGTTTTCTCTAGGCTCAAGTGCAAGCCTGTCGCGTTAGTAATAATCCGACAAGTCGGGATCGTATCCACAGGGATCAACAATTGGCACTTGTGTAGGAGAAGTTATTAAATCTTGAAATGATTCCTCAAAAGAAATATGAAAAGTTGATTAATGATTGGGAAATTTCTAGTGAAATAAAAAAAAAAATCAAGAAAAATAAACTAAAAATTATGAAGAAATTAGATTGATAAATGAGAGAAAATAGGGTAGGGTACAATCCCTCAAACCTTAACGAATTACCGTATAGAATACTAGAATTGAAAATTAAAATTCTTGACTAAATCCAGCCTTTATAAATCCTAAGCATTACATATCCAAAAACTTGACGCGACTAAGAATTTGTCTCAAAAGTGCATTTTCTCTAGGCTCAAGTGCAAGCCTGTCGCGTTAGTAATAATCCGACAAGTCGGGATCGTATCCACATGGATCAACAATTGGAACTTGTGTAGGAGAAGTTATTAAATCTTGAAATGATTCCTCAAAAGAAATATGAAAAGATGATTAATGATTGGGAAATTTCTAGTGAAATAAAAAAAAAATAAAGAAAAATAAACTAAAAATTGTGAAGAAATTAGATTGACAAATGAGGGAAAATAGGGTAGGGTACAATCCCTCAAACCTTAACGAATTACCGTATAGAATACTAGAATTGAAAATTAAAATTCTTGACTAAATCCAGCCTTTATAAATCCTAAGCATTACATATATGAAGGGTCTAGCCCTCATCATATGAAATCAAAGGTAAATATAAAGCGGTGAATGGACAATTACACTCGCAAAGCATTCTTAAACATCTCAAGTACCTAGGTCAAGAGAGATTAAAAGATTGACTATGTTTGTATAATTTTCATTCACGATTCGGTCAGAATTTAATTTACCCTCTATTTTCTATATAAGTAATTTTCCCCGGAGTGAGTTCATGTACCCCAGCCCCTAAGAATTTAGCTAGACGTGATTTGATTAAAGAACAACTTCATACACAGAATTATAGATCTAACAACTATTGAAAATAATTTGCAAGGAAATTGAAATTTAACTAACATAGATACCAACTAAGAGAATGGAATTGTTATACTTGATTTCAGCAACAGGAAAAGACTTGGAATCCAGAAATTCTTTCTCACTCCAAAAATTACAACTTAGGGTTCATGAAAAGCACTTACAGAAAATTTCATAAATTCTGAGATTCTCTCTCTAATTCTACACCCTAGAATTCGACCTCCCAGAATGAGGTAGGACATGGGCTTTTATAGCACCAACTATCATGAATTTGACAGCCAGAATTGCTTGTTGCGCAAGATTTCACCATCTACGCACATCAAAATGTTCACAATAAATGCTAGGATTTCGCATGACCGGACCGATCCGGATATCCCTCGGATCGGTCCGATTTTTCAGCCACCGGATCGATTCTTTTTTTATTCTACTGCTGTCATCAGTTTGTCATCCATCCGGGGTCTACTGGACTTGGGTCATTTTGGATCGGTCCGGTCCCCACCGGATCGGTCCGATTTTCTTTCATGTTGACTTTGCTCTTTCATCTTTGACTGTCCATAACTTTTGATCTCGAGATCCGATTTGAGTGTCGTTTCTTTCGATATTCTTGTGAAATCAAGCACTTCAACTTCCCTTTAGTTGTCGAATTCGAATTCTGGATAGAACTTTACGCTTTTGCCCTTTGACTTTTCTTCCTTTCATCATCTCCTTTCTTCTAGTTTCTTTCTCTCCTTTTCTTGCACTAAATTCCTGTAAAATCCATCAAAAAACACGAAAACTTGGGAAAATTTTTAGAAACAATCAATGGCAATGATATGGAATAAAAAATGGTTCAATTACCTTGTTCGAGATATTAAACTCACTAACTTAAGTGGCTAAATTCAGAAGAATTTACGCTTGGTCACTAGGTCCCAACTGGGAAGGACCCTTTAAAGTAACTAGAGAGGACCTGCAGGGTGCCTATCACTTGGAAATGATGGAAGGCAGAGAAATACCACGAGCATGGAACGCAGCTAATCTCAAGAGATTCTATTTTTAGATATTTCTATTGTATTCTTTTATTATACAAGTGCATTTCCCTTATTATTAATGAAAATTATTTAATTGGTTACACTCTGATTAGTAACAACTGCATTTATCGCACATATTTTCCAAGTAACAGGCACATTGATCACTATACTATAGCAGGGGAATACCCCTCCTCTGGTCATCGTCATGAAACATGAAGAACCTCTTAGCATTGCCCCTGGAAATATATGAATCCCTACAGTGGATCCTTAGGCAATACGGCCAAGTTTTATACTGTTCATCAAAACTCCTTTGATTGAATAAAATCCTGATCGGATGGAACATCCAACTTCAGGTGTGTCCTCGTCAATTGCCCCACTTAGGCATAAGGGAGTGTGACGACACAACCTAAAAGGTAAAGTGATGCACAATGGTATCTCGATATTATACTGGACTGGGAGGACACTGGCATGACAAAACAAACTTAGAAGATTATAAAGCAGTAAGAATATGAAGAATATGATGCACACGTTTAGTCGGCAAAGATTGCCCAAAACACAAACTTTTCATTAATTCATCATATTTACAACAATGGTGATACATTTTTATTCGGCGAGCTCGCCCAAAGCATTTACAACAATGGTGATACATGTTTATTCGGCGAACTGGCAAAATTTCGATGGGGGTGAGGCCTCTGAGCGAGATAATCAGCCACTCGAGCTCTTCGTCCGTCATTAGGAGCAGGAGCTAATTCTTCCTCAACCTCATTCGCATCCGACTCCAATAACTGCCGAGGGATGGCATCGATGGGGATCCATCGATCATCCCTCCGGAAAGGGTTAGGCATCAGGGTAGAGGGAGAAATCTCATGGAGATACCAGAGCATAGAATTCCTCAGGACCTGCAGCTCATTCAAAGCACTCAGCCACCCCCTGACAAAGGAAAGCTCTTCTAACTCCGACAACCTCGTTGGAGCATCTGACCAACCTCGGTCATAGCCATCAGCCCACACTTGTCGAGGACCTTTTTTAAACAGGTGCCGCAGCCGAGTAACATCCCTTTGAAGCCCAGCAGCAATTACATATGCTCACTGAACATCACCGCAGAGTTCTTCCATTTCCCTATCTCGAAGTTCTTCCGCTTCCCTGTTTCTGCTCCTGGTGCTCCTACCAGCTCGTGGAATGGGTGGGCGAGTGGAACCCCGCAACACAGGAGGAGTAACATTATGACCAGCTCTAGTTCGCGATGATGAGGAACCTTGTAATACTGCTGGAACAGTGCTCGGCGCATGCTCCCTAAGTCGTAAGACTTCTCTCCTCAGGTCCTCATTCTCTTGCTGAAGAACCTCCCCAACTTGGTTGATCTTGAAGGCCTCTAATAGTTTTGTTCTCAGCGCATTGACCTCCTCTTGTACTGAAGCACCAACGTCCTCCATCTCCTGGAGCCTGTCCTTCAGCTTGGCCAAAAGTTCAGATTGCTCCGTATACTTCTGATTCCTAGATCTGAGGGATTTGCAAAGCTTAATGAAGGCCTGGCGAACTTCGGGACTCACATTGGGACCAAGGGTCCTGCCCAATTGGGAAGTCGCAGGAATATAATCATCCACATCAACTAACTACAAGCAAGAGAAAGATAAAGGAGAGAAAGAGACAAATCAGTGCGAGCAGAAAATGAAGCCTTTTCATTAATAAAGGATTGGAGTTACATCGAACAGTAAAGAAAAAATTTACAGACAGAAAAAACCAAAAGTACAGAGCAATCCTAGTAGATAACTAGTTGACAACCTCAGGTGGCCGAGAGGCCGATGGCCCCTTTCCCTTGTCAACATCAGCCGGAGCACTGCCCTCAGCAGGGGTAATCTCTGTACCCATAACGAGAGAAACGTCAGTAGGGGTCGCTTGAGGAACATGATCAGCGCCTTCAACAGCTGGGGAAGGAACTTCATCCACGGTTGGCTTCGGACCTGGGTCATGCTCGTCAAACAAGGGAGAATTAATGTCGATGCCAACAGCCAAAAGGGCCTTGTTCCAGCCTTTCTTGAAGTTTAGACGACTAATATAGCCTATCTGAACTTCAGCATCCTCATATGCTGCAGCCCAACTGGAATTATATGAGTCTTCCTTGGCAGTAACAGCCTCAGACTCCTTTTTCTTCAGCTCTTCGGAGAGCACCCTGTTCTCCTCCACGATAGTAAGTTTTCTTGAGCAAACCAGGTCGTAGGCCTGTCTCATCTCCTTCAAACCATCGACTGCCGCATCCTTCTCTTTGTTGGTAGTGGCAAGAGCCAAGTCGAATGAAATCCGAGCAGCATCAACGGCTTTAAAATTAGCCTCGAGCTCTTTACCCATCAGCTTCAGGGCGGAGTTCTCTTGCTCCAGCTCATTGTTTCTCTTCACCATCTCATCGCGTAAACGATATAGCACGGCAAAGTCAGTAACAAGCTGCAGAAAAAGAACGCATTAAAAGAGGAAAATGAGAGAATTCAGAACAACATAGGAAAAAAGGGAAAAACCTTACCAGAGCAAGCCTTTGACTAGCCTGAAGGGCCAACTTCTCCGACCCTACCGCCCTTTGGCGATCAGCCGGGAGGATAGCTCTCTCAAGCAGAGCTGGGGCCAACTGGGGAGAAATTTCCACAGAGGCCCCCTCGGGCAACGCGGACACCGGGACTAAGGCCTGCCCGACCTTCGTCCTTGCTTCTGCCCTCCTTCTCTCCTCCTCCTTCTCACTCTCTTTCTTTTTCCTCTCCTCTTCCCTCCTCCTCTCCTCCATCTTTTTCTTTTCTTCTTCCTTTTTTCTCTCTCTCTCCCTCACCTGATCCTCTTCCTTCCTCTTTCTCTCATACTCTTGGGCGGAAGACCGGGAACCAGTAGCCACAACCCCAGAATTAGATTTTTTCTTCTTCGACCTTTGTGCGAGAAGCACGTGGTCCGCATCATCATCATCCCTGATCAAGTTCTTCCATGGAGAAACCATCTTCTCGCTCGAACTGCTGGAAGTGCTCGACGATCCTCGAGCTTCAGAAACCTCCCTACGATCAGAGGAACTTCTACTGCTAGAGCTCTCTCCCCGTAAATCACTTACATCTCCTACAATGTCACTCTTAGAGCTGCTCTCTTCCTCGTCCAACTGGATTGGACCCGCAGCAGTCTCTTCGAATAAATCAAACTCTGGGACACTATCCACAAGCCTTTCTATGAAGCTGGAGCCAACGTTCTTGTACTCGAGAAGAAAGGCAGCAGACCTGGAATGCTCGTCGTCACCCAAAGGCTCCCTAATACTCCAAGCCTTAACCAGTTCCGAGATGCGAACCTCGCTGAGAGAAGGCTCCAAGTTCTTTGACCTCGTTGTGGAAGAAAAAGCAAAGAGGAGTTAGAAAGATCACAAATCAACAAAAGTCGAAACAACAGTATAATGTCTACCTATGTATTCCTCCCCATAAAAGGGAACAGAGAACCTCTCAGACCTCGACCCTTCAAATTGGGAAGAAAACTACCAATTCTAACAAGGAAACCTTCTTGCCAGTAGTCCTTATGGGAATCAGGTAGATTTACTACCAATACCCTGTCAGGGCTCCTAGCTTTGAGGTAAAGGACACTAGAGCTAGTTCAAGAAAAGGATTAGCAAAAACAGACCTCGGCGAGCCCTAACCTAGTGCCATACAATTGATTTATCCTATGTACTCCATTTACTATTTTCCACACATTGGGCGAGCATTGTGCAGGAACAATATTAAAATAGCCAAAAAAATGCAAAAATAAATCATTAGGAGGAAAAGTGAGTCCCCCATGGGAAAGAAACAAGACGTGGATCCAGTGGGCACCATCTATATCTCTAACGTTTCTAGGCGGGGAGGCACAGCACTCAATATCTACCCACTCAGGGATGTTGTAAAACTTCCTAAATTCAGAGATTGACCTATTTCCAATCTTCGCCATTGGAAAACCCTAGAAAAGCTACAAACTCAAAGAGAAAGTACAAAGAAAAGGCACAGGAAACTTACAAAATAGAAGATCGATTCAAGCGATGAAGAAGCACAAGCCCAAACAACTAGGACGCGATGAGAATGGAGATTGAGAGAAGAAGGTACGAAGTGCTAGAGCTCACAGAGAATGGAAGAATGCTGGAAAGACTTAAGCGACGGTAGAAAAGTGGCTATTCCAACAAACCTTCAAATTCTGCTAATTATAGTACACAAGAAACGAAGCGGGTGCTGCCAAAATCAACTTCACAGATTTTGAAGAACTGCAAAAGAGCCATTATGGCTAATCATTTAAATTTATTGAGCCCATAAACATGTCCCAACAAACTTAGGGGAAATTGTGGGTACCCAGAATTAGGCCCATGGTCCTGGACGAGTAGCCCATCTTTGGCGGCCCAAAGTCCAGGTCCCCCGCCTCTTATTCTGAATTTGATCTGGTCTCTTCCCACATTCCCATTAAGGGAGGTTGTAAGGACACAAATTTCCAATTGAGTCCATATATAGTTTTGGCTCAATTCCGGACAAAAACATTTATTCATAGGTTAGTGATTTATTGTAATACTCTCAAGCCTATGGAGTGTGTGTTGAAGACGTAGCGGCAAAGAATATAAAGCTTCATCAAAATGCCGGTTTGCGTGCCTCGTTTCTACGTCATCATCTAAGGTTCCATGCTCCCAAGGTATGAATGTAATTATATTTATATAGGAGCTTGGAACAATATTTATTGGGTGTTAGGTTTAATAAAAACCATGTTTTACTTTCAGAATAATTTAATTGAAACTTTAAAATAAAGTACATAAAGTTTCTGGGCCAAAAATTAAATTTAGCAAAAATTTCTGGAAGTCGTTCGAATGAGTTTTTCGTTCGAACCAGGTTTCGTTCGAACGAGTTTGCCAACGAACCTAAACTGGTCAGTCGTTCGATATGTCGTTCGAACGAGTTTGGTCATTCTAACGAGATATCTAACGAGTTTCTAACGAGCCCTGTCTGGTCGCTCGTTAGAAGTCTCGTTCGAACGAGAGTCAAGTTCGTTCGAACGAGATGCCAAGCGGGAACAGTTTTGAGCAGTTTTTGGCAGTTTTCACCCCATTTCCCCACTTAATTCTTAACTGATTTTTTAAGGCTTTATTAAGGACGGGAATCATTTTTGAAGGTGTATCTTTTTCATACCATACAAACTCCTAGAGAGTGTTTTGAGAGAAAATTTGTTTAAGGAAAAAGATCAAGTTTTGAGTGTTATTCTTTAATAAAAAATCATACACACTCTAGTGTTTACACCCAATAGTTGTTTATCCAAGTTCTATATACATATCTTTACTTGGAGTTTGGCACCGGTTTATCTCAACCGAATTCAAGAAGAGAAGTTTTGGTCTGCTTCTACATCCATCAAAGAAGAAGACTTTTTGTTGAAGATTCTACTCACTTGGAGAAAGGCTCCATGCTTGGGTGACGGTGACCATATAAAGTCCCATCGGTGGATTCCGAGACCGCGGTGGTGTTCCGAGGTTGTTCGCTAGGAAGAGGTTTCTACGAGAAGAAGTGTCGAGGCTTGAGAGGGATCGAGTCAGTCGTTGTAAGTCTATCTGTCTTGTATTTGTAATTCCATATCTAGTGGACTTGTGGCTAGGGCCGTCCGAGGTTGTTTCCCGTCTTGGGTTTTTCCTCGTACATCTCGGCGTAGTGTGATATTGTTTATTTTATCTTGCACAATAATTTATAATCCATGCTTAGGATAATTTCAAGATAAAATTTGGTTTAATTATCACACTCATTTAATTTGGGACTAAATTAAATATTGGGTAAATTTGGTGTATTCAAGTCATTTGCTAAAATTGGTTTCGTCTAACTTTGGATAATTGATAATTATGACTTAGGCAAATTCTAGGACTTGAGTTGGATTAATTATTTGTGAAAATTAAAACTTGTTGTTTTGAAAGTTGAACCATCACCTTTATAACGCTTCCGCATCATCTCTTGTGTTTTATACTTAAAAAGGAAATTAAGTTTTTAATTGAGATAATTATTAAGAAATCCGGGGATTCCACCTCTTTAGAGGTTATAGGGAGAGATGGAAGACGTGGGGGAACCCATCACCCCACTTACCTAAATGTACATGTATATATATAAAACCCTAGGTCCGGGGCAAATGACAAGTTGTATTCTCTGTAATCACTCCCCGGAGTATATAGAAATAACACCGACTGCACCACCGTGGATGTAGGCACATCTTTGCTGAACCACGTACATCCTTTGTTGTGTGATTGTCATTTTACGTTCCTTATTCTTACTTGGTAATTGTCACTTTTGTATTTATTTATGTTGCATAATAATTGTCACCACACTTCTAAAATAAACATTGCAAAATCTCTTATATCAACCTCATTGTTGATGCAAAACATTAGACGAGACTAATTAATTGATAACAACGAAATGGAAATAAGAGACAAGAGATTTTTAAAGTGGTTCGGCTTAAGGAAAGAGCCTACGTCCACTATTGAGTATTGCCTTGGGATTATTCAATTGGCTCTTTTTTTTGTGTCGCTGTATGTAGGGTTTACAATGTATTTATAGTCCTCAGGGGGTGTAGAAGACATGGAATATCAAAAGATGGAATGTCTTTATATCGTAGACATTTACATTTGTACAATCATTAATACATACAACTATTAGTGTTTGCCTGTCACGTTGGTCAGCATCCTAGGTGTTGGTCGATATTCCTGGATTTGGTTGGTATCCCATCCTTAATGACTAGGATTAATCTTCCAATGTATAACACGTGTCAGTATCTGAATGATCCATGTAGATGAATAATTTTTGGTATCAACAGAAGCCCCCAATGTTTCATGCTCAAAGTTTTTACAAGAGTATGGAGCATTTGGCTCTTAAAGTTGCTCGAGCAACAATTTTAGGCCTGGTCAGTTGCCGACTTCCCCTACTTGTAAAAATTTATGGTTTAATTTTGGGAATATAATGTGCGTGGCATTTTTGAAATTATCCACAACTTTAACGAATCGTTTTTGGGAAAATCTGTCTTTTCTATCTTTTAGCCGCCACCAGTTCAATCGACGTTGCTTTTTAGGCATTACTTTTTCAGTTTTTGAGGCAACCTATAAAGAGCGGGAAAATCCATGAACTTTTTCTTTCTCAAATCTTCTGAGTGTTTCTGGGCTATAGTGTCTTCAAGCATTCTTTTTCTTTATCGAACGATCGTTTTCTGTCCTTCATTTCTTACTGAATCCTTAATTCCTGTAAGAATTATTTCTATTTCCTTCTATTCTTCATCATGGTTTACTCTATTGATTCTCTTGGTGAATTCAGAAATAAATTTAAAATTCCCTCTTGGGTTATTTTGGAACATGCTATTTTACCTGCTGATTTTTTCTCACTTGCTGAGGGTCACTAGTTTCCATCTATTTTTATAGTTGAGTGTGGTTTTTCCTTTCCTCCTAACCCACCGTGCCTTGAGTTTTGTCAATACTTTGACGTTGTCCCTGCCAGGGTAGACCCCAATACTTAGAGGGTTATAAATGAAGTATATAGGTTGAATCAAATTTATGGAACTCATTTGTGGATTCCAGAAATAATGTTTTGTTATAAGTGGGTAACTAGCGACACGACTTTTTATTTAAAGACTAGGCTTGTAAATAAAGCATTAGTAGTTAATCTTCCATAATCCAATAGGGATTAGTTTGAGCATGCGGTTGTTGTAAAAAATTGGCAATACGCCCCTTCGATTGGAAATACTGAGTGTTTCTGCATCTTATTTGTTGCAGTACAAGGACACAATTTATTCCTTTGTTTCTCATCCTACTCCTTCCCCTGGGATTGACCTTGATCAAGAACCTCCTTCTACTTCCTCAGCCACTGCATCTGGAAGTGGTGACCTTGCTTCCCTTTCCCCTTCCTCCTTAGATTAAAATTTGCCCCTTGCCATATCCATGGGGAGGAGGTAGATTCCCAACATTTCAGGAGACATAGCTGCCAATCCCCCTTCTAAACAAGTTGATGCAGGGGTGAAAAATAAAAATGAGACTGGAAGAAGCCCCCAGCCAAGCAAACTGAAGAGAGCCCCCTGAAAATAATAAAGAAAGGGTTACGTTCTCAGTTAGTAGAAGGTTCTTCCGCTCATCCCGACCAATGTGAGTTGGTTGATATATCTTATTTCGCCTCTCCAGTGGTCCTTGGCCCTGGATTGGCAAAACAACTAATAAAGTATGGGACTTTGCCAGACCACAAGAGTGCTGTTGCTTGATTACCTGGCTCTAAGAGTTCTAACAGGGCTATTTAAAGCCTTGCTCTGGTATATTCTTTTTGCCTTTTTTAATTTTATGTCTTTGGATTTGTTCTTCATAATACTGACTTTCCTTATTGTTCTTGTGCAGTTCCTCGTTGACTTCAATAATATGTTGGAGAAAGATGCGGCTTTGAGATATTCTTCCTCTGGTGAGGTTGAAGAAGCTTTTAATGAGTTGAAAAAGTCATTACTTGATCCCCAACAAGCATTGGCTTCTGAATAAAAGAAATGGGAGAAGATGATGAAATCTACTGAAGAAGTTGTTGTGACTACTCGGGGTCTGGCTAATAATTTGCAGAAAGACTTAGATGCAGAGAAAGTCAAGTCTACCCAGTTGTAGAAAGACTTGGGTGCTGAGAAGGTGAAGAGGGCTAAGGCCAGAGAGGCTGGATTCAACAAAGTCTGGGATAAGGCCTTTAGAGCATCTTCTTCGCAAATTAAGTGTGCAAAGATAAAGTGCTTCAAGGATGGATGGTCTACTACTCTGGTGGAGGTTGACACACCGAAATATTCTGAGCTATTATCGCTACATGATCCTGGGAATCCTCCAAACCTGGATGAGGAAGTTGATGATGGGGGTTCTAGTGAATCTTTGATAATGGTGGAGTCTACCGATCAACACCAGGACATTGATTCTACTGCTCCCTCCAAAGTTAATCTTCCTCCTCCCTCAACTCCTGTTTCTTCTTCAGTTAATCATGAGGCAGATAAGAAGAAGGTATAAAATCAAACAGTTTTTATTTCCCTTTTTTCAATAATTGAATTTTTTTTTCTTTTTTTTGAAGATGTATTTGTACTTCCCTTTTATTAATGAAAAGAGAGATATTTGTGTTCCTCTGCTTGTGTTTTTCAATACTTTGCACCTTGTTGATTGATGACTTTCTTCTTCTTAATAAATTATGGATAAATTGGAATACTTATCATCTACTGACTTTGAGCTACTCCAGAGGTGTAATGAGCTTTTCAAAGCTAGTCACTTATCTCTGACTGATGCCTACCTACTTCAGTTGCTCAGGGACGGGGTATCCGAGCAAGCCAAAGAGGCATATATTCATCTGAAGTGTCTTCTTGATCGTGCAGGGGCTAATAATGTTGCCTACTATTAAATGATTGAAGAGCTGTAGGAGGAGCATAATGAAACTAAGGAACTTTTTCATGAGGATTATGAGAAGAAATTCCAAGCCCTTAGTGAAGGTTGGGGTTTTGAGAAAAAGTTGGATAAATTTGCTTCTCATTTTCGAAGATAAGAATTCCTGCTGAAACGTGAAGTAGATGAAGAAAGGGACATTGCCAAGCTTCTAGAGGAGGAAAATAACAACTTGAGAGTGAACTTGATGCCCTTAAATCATCCTTTGTTGTTGTTGCTACTATAGATGAGGATTATTCCTTATTGGAGGCTAAAAATGCAACCTTGAGTAAGGAGTTGGAGGCTCTAAAAAATAAAACTTGTTGCTTCATCTGCCCGAGCTAGAGTCAAACTTAGTAGAGGTACTGGTCGAGGTACTACAAGGGAAGTCAGGACCTAACAGGCCCTTACCAATCAAGTTGCGCAATTAAAATCTAAAGATCAAGACATTGTTGAGATGTCCGAGAAGTTACAGACCTTGTCTGGACAACTATATACTCAATCTTCTCAATTACAATCTAAGGATGGAGTGTTGAAGAAACTTCATTTCAAGGTTGATAGATTAACCTTTAAATTCCATAAACATCCAAGGAAAGTCTGGATGGATGGGTATAATGAAGCTCTGGGGCATCTTGATGATAAGCTTCAACAGACTAAGAATGAGAGCTATAAATTGGGTTGGATAAATTCTTTGATAGTGACGAAAGTGGATCAAAATAACTCATTGTGGGACTGGTATGATCTAGGTTTGCCTAAGCTTAATAATCCTCTTTACAAGTTAGACGTCAAATGGATTCCTGTTCATCGTATTCCTCATTGTTTGATTTTAAAATACTTGGGAGATTATGAGCTTCATGATGAATTAGAGATCATCCGACCTCCTCACCTGCTTGATCATCCTAGTAGCAATAATACCATAATGCTTCAGGATTTTAACTTCATCAACTTTTCTTATACTTTAGATGATCCTCCTGCTGGAATGGACCCTATTTCTAAAGCTGAAGGGAAACGTCCAGGATAATGAAACTTTGTACTCTGTGTTTTTAACGCAGTCATGTAATTAATTTGATCAACTTATCTTGTGTTGAATGTTAATCCTTTCTTTGTCATTAGTTATATTGATACACTTTGATTAAGCTGAGTATCAATTACCAACGAGTGTAGATGTTATATTAGCATACTTAGATTAAAATCTAAATTTAGAGCTACTTAGATGAATACATAGGTTTTATTAGAATACTTAGATTAAAATCTAAATTTAGAGCTAGTTACCCATATTTCACCAAAGGTTTTACTAATGCACCCAAGTATTGGATTTTTGCATTAAATACCAGTGGTGTGACCAGGAGTTTGTGGAATATGTGCTTATGCTCCTCTTGAGGAACCTTTGTAACGTTCTTCCTGTACTTTTCCCAGTAGGATAAAGATCTTATTCTATCCTTATTTTTACGGACCAAGTTTCTTAAGGATTTAACATCCTGTTGACTTGGACTTCGTGTATCAATGATCAAGTTTGTGGCCGCTCTGGGTAACTTATTACTTTTGTCGAGCAACTTTCAAGGTAATGTTTCCTGAGCCGAGCAATAATTTTCTGAACCGACCAACAAAGTTACCAATCGAGCGCTAGTGTAGATCATAACACGAGTACTCCCAAAAAAAATGAACAACAAAAATGGAAAAAAACTGAAGATTTTATTAATATTGCAAGTTAAAAACTGATTATAATATCATGGATAATACTTTCGGAGATGCTCTACATGCCATGGGTTTTTGAATTCTTCACCTTCTAAGGTTTTAATTCGATAGGTTCCAGGTCGGATCACTACTGAAACACGGTAGGGCCCATGTCAATTGGCTTCAAGCTTGTTATTTTTCTATAGCACTTAATTCAACATATAATCTCCTTCCTTCAAGTTGGTTGGTTTCATCCTTTTATTGTTAAAAGGTGTTGTTCTTTGCTGGTAAGTCGCATTGCATAGGGAAGCATCTTCCCTTACTTCTTCCAGCATGTCTTGATCCAACCTTCTCATTAGGTCACTTACAGGAGAGTTAAAATTTAAAACTCTATGGGATGGCAGGCCTAGCTCAGTAGGAATGACAGTTTCAGTCCTAAATGTTAACATATATGGGGACTCTCCAGTTGTTGTTCACGGTGTTGTTTGGTATGCCCACAAGACAAAGTGTAGCTCGTTTATCCAATTTACCTTAGCATCATCAAGCCTCTTCTTCAACCCATTAAGCAAGGTTATGCTCGTAACTTCAATTTTTCCATTACTCTAAGGATGTCCTGGAGCAGAATGGAATTTTTGAACATTGGATTGTGCACAGTAATTTGTGAACTCATCATTGTCAAACTGTATTCCATGGTCTGTAATGAAAGCATAGCACAACCCATACCTACAAATAATGTTTTTCCATATGAATTGATAGACCTTTTCATAAGGCATATTTATCAAAGGATCTGCCTCCACCCATTTTGTAAAATAATCACAGTGACCACCAAGTATTTGAATCTTCCTCGGGTGGTTGGCAGTGGCCCGATTAGGTCTATACCCCACATGGAAAATGGCCATGGTGAAGAGATTTGAGTGAGAGAAGCTTGTGGAGTTTTGTGGATTGTAGAAAATCACTGACATTTATCACATTTCTTGACGAATGATGCACAGTCTGCTCGCATTATTGGACAGTAATACCCTTAAGTACTAATTCTTTACATAAGTGTTCTCTATACTATGTGGGCTCCACATGATCCTTCACGCACCTTCTGAATTAGATCTTGGACCTCTGATGGATGCACATAATGCTGCAAATTGACTATTAGTCCTCTCCTGTACAGAACACCTTTATCTAATACATACCGAGGTGCTTTGTAATTCAACTTCTTTGCTTCCACCATATCTACCGGTAGAGTTACTTCTTAAATATATGCTCTGACGGGATCCATCTAGGATGGCCCCATATCTATGGTAATAAAATTGATCACCAAATCTTCATTTGTGCTCCTATTGGCCAAAATCTCAATAGGAATAGTTCGTCGGAGTTTAATTCTGCTAATAGAGGCTAGCCGAGCAAGGGCATCAGCTTAGGCATTTTCCAACCTTGGAATTTTGTGTATCTGAATAATTGGCAATTTGTTAATGACTTCCATCACCTTGGATAAATACCTGGTTATCAATTCTCCTTTGGCTCTATATAAACCCAGTGTTTGGTTTACTACTAGCTAAGAGTCACTATGTGCCACAACTTGCTTGGTACTCAATAAGTGGGCTAAACGTAGGCCTACAATAAGAACTTCGTACTTTGCTTCATTACTTCAAGCCTGGAATTAAAAACGTAGTGCATACTCAATATCAATACCATCAGGAGTATTAAGTATTATACCTGCTCCACTGCCGGTTGAACAATATGATCCATCAACGTATAAGTTCCATATGGGTATGTTGTCGTCGAATGCTTGATCTATCAAACTCCCATAGTGAAATATTTTTCTCTTTTCTTCTTCATGCTTCCTAGTCATCTCCAGTGTTCGAGAAGAGGAGTCTAGTAGATCTGCAATCTCTTCTTTTAAAGAAAGTTCTTCGGGAGCTTTCTTAGTAATATTACTTTCTCTTGATTCTTGTTTTGTCTGCTCAGAGTACGTGAACTCCACTATAAAATCTCCCACTACTTGGATTTTCAAAGAAGACCTTGGCTCATATATGATATCATATTCCCCTAATTCCACAGCCCAGTACATTAATCTACCAGATTTCTCTGGTTTATGCAAAGCCTGTCTTACAGGCATATTAGTGTAAACTATGATTATATGGTCTTGGAAATAGGGTTTCGTGCATCTGCATGCTTCAATCAATGCCAATGCCAATTTCTCCAAGCGAGGGTACCTGATTTCTTCTCCTCGAAAATCCTTATTCGTATAGTAGACGGGTTTTCGAACTCCATTCTCTTCTCGGATCAATGCAAAACTTACTACTAATTCAGAAACAGCTAAGTAAAGGTACAACTTTTCACCTGTGATTGGTCGAGAGAGTAATAGAGGTGAACCCAAATACTTTTTCAACTTCACAAAATCTTTTTCCCAGTCTTCATTCCATTCATAACTTTTTCTGATCACCTTGAAGAATGGAAGGCATCTATCTGAAGCTCGGGATATGAATCTATTCAAGGCTACTACTCGTCTAGTCAGTCTTTGCACGTCCTTGTTATAAATTGGAGATTGCATTTCAATTAATGCCTTAATTTTTTTTATATTTTCTTTAATTCCCCTTTGATTCACTATGTACATAAGGAACAATCCCGCTTGCACTCTAAAAACATATTTGGTCGGATTCAACTTCATCTGGTGCTTCTCAAGTTAATCAAAAGTCTGATTGAGGTCGGTAATGTGATCAGATGCCTTTTTTCTCTTTGTTAGCATATCATCTACGTAGACTTCTATATTCTTGCCTATTTGTTCCTCGAACACCTTATTGAGGAGCCTTTGATATGTGGCACCTACATTTTGCAAACCAAAAGGCATAACATTATAACAGTATGTTCCTCGGAGAGTGATGAAAGAAGTTCTTTCCCAGTCTTCAGGTTTCATTTTTATCTAGTTATAAACAGAATAAGCATCCAACTCATGTCCCGATGTTGCATCCACAAGTTACTCTATTCGGGGCAAAGGAAAATGATCCTTTGGGAATGCTTTGTTTAAATCCGTGAAGTCTACACACATTCTCCACTTGTTGTTTTTCTTTTTGACCATAACTACATTGGCCAACCAGTCTGGGTATTTCACTTCATTAATAAAAGTTGCTTTCTGAAGATTTTTGACTTCTTCCTGTATGGCTTGGTTCTTCTTAGGGCTGAACACTTTTCGCCTCTGTTTGACCGGTTTAACTTCTTTGTTTACGTTGAGCTCATGATAAAGGAAATTAGGATCTCTCCCAGGTATGTCTTCATGACTCTAGGTAAATGCATTCTTTCTCTGTTTAAGGAAGCTCACTAGTTCCTGTTTAAGAACAAGATCCAATGTTATCCCTATTTAAGTGGTGCGTTCCGATTTATCATAATCTAACACAATGCTTTCAATTAATTCCACAATCTATCCCTTTACTAGCTCTGTTTCCTCTTTTGGATCTAAGGTTTCAACCCTAGATTCTTCATTAAGCTTGGGAGCATACACTTGGCAGGTAGTGGTTTTCTTCTTTATTTCTTCTAAGTCTTCTTGCTCGGCACAAGAATAGTAACACTCCCGAGCTACTTTCTGATCACCTTTCACAATTTTCACACAAAACTCACTAGGGAATTTTAGACACTGATGAACAGTGGATGGTACTTCTTCGAACTTCTTTAGCCCTACTCTTCCCATGATTATATTATAAGCTGAATGGACATTTTAATACATTACAAATAAATGGATCTTCTCTGTTCGGCGAGCTGGCCAAGTGCCTATCATCACCCCCATTTTAATGGTTCCAAAAGGGAATACTTTCTCACCTTCAAAGCCTATTAGTGGTCGATGATAAGGTTCTAATTGGATAAGTTTAAAATCCAAGTTGCTGAAACAAAGATAGAACATGATATTCGCCGAGCTACCATTATCTACTAATACTCTAGAGATAATGATTTCTTCGTTTCTAACTTTGATTACCAGTGGATCGTCATGAGGATACAGTACTCCTGAAAGGTCTTTTTTAGAGAAACCAATTATTATTTTATCTTTGTTAACCTTCCTTGATCTATCCTCCTCTACAAGGTTGATCCTCTGTATGTACGAGCAAGCTTTTACCTCATGGAGGTAAAGTTTTTGCTCTGCTGTATAATCTCATCCTCTTGCATCTCTATCTGTAATCATTTGGCAATCCAAAGAACTAAAATTAGTACAGAATACCTCACGTTATGGTTGTCGGGTTTTTTAGGGAGATCGTCATCACCATCCTAATCATCTTCATGAGTTCTTTTCTTCTCCTCTCTGGGATTGCAAGGAGATTTTGATCTATGCCAACCTCATGTGTTGTTCTATCGATCAATGTACTAATTCAGTTTTCCTTTTCGGATGAGAGTTTAAATCTCATTTTGAAGAGCTATGCAACATTTCGTTATGTGACCCTGATCCCTGTGAAATTCGAAGTGCTTAGCTTTGTCTTTCTTGGTCGAGGAACTTCTCAACTTATCAGGCCAACACACATCTTTATGATGCTTAATTTCTTGCAAAATATAATGAATTCCCATAGTTAGCAGAGTGTAGTCGTTGTACTTCTTGAGTCACTCCAAAACTCCTTTATATTTTGATTCCCTGTGTTCTAAAGGGTCTTTATGATCTTTCTTATCATTTTTCCTATCAACTTTTTTACCCGAGCTACGCATGGCTGCCATTGCTTCCTTGACATTCATGATCTTTACTGCTTTAGTCATTAATTCTTCCATCGTCTTTGGAGGATCCTTGGTAAGACTGTAATGGAGTTTTTCAGGGACCAATCCACTCATGAGGGCAGTTATTGCATTATTCTCCTCATAATCTACTACTTCTAGTTTCTCGTCATTAAAACGAGTGATGTAATCTTTGGTGCTCTCTCCTTCTTTTCGTCTCACACTAAGTAAGTGTGCTACCCTTTTCATAGTCTTTTCTCCAAAGAAAAAGTTGCTAATGAATAGCTCGTCCAGTTGGTTGGAGCTAGAAATTTGTCCCCGAGGAAGGCCATTGTACCAGATTTGGGCAGATTCTGTAATGGTTCCATAAAATACTCTACACCTCATTTCGTCGGGGACGTCATAAATATCAGCAGCTGCCTGGTATTGTTTTATATACAGGACTGGATAAAATTTTCCATCATATTTGGGCGTTACTACTAGAGCCTCTAACTTTGCTAGAGTAGGGAAATCTATAATTTCTTGCACAAATGGAGACCATTTTACAAAACTTCTTTGTAGTGGGCTTCTTGTCTTTGCCATTTCTACCAATCTGGCTTCCAATATCTGTATGGAGCCTTTCCATGCATCATTGGCAGCATCAGATTTATGCGTTGCAACGTTATTAGTTACTGAGCTTTCTTTCTGAAATCGTTGCTCGGTCCGAGCAACACTTCGTCAAACAATTGATTTAGATTGAGTCGTGCTTTTCTTTTGGTCAGATGGTTGTCTAGTATTACCAGATCTTGCCCTATAAACATTTTTATCCCCCCTGGGTCCCAAACGATCAAAGGGAGATGCACGACTTAATCTTTCTAAGGCGTTTGGCCTTTTTGGAGAATAAGACTACGAATGGAAAGATTCTGATATCCTGAGTAATGAAGCTGGCCTTGGATGGTAGGAGACATCTCTTGCTGATTCCGAGTGGATGCGACGACCACCTCTTGGTGGGGGTGGTGGCATATTTCCTTAAGCAAATAGAGAAGGTTCTTCGGCTTGGAGGGTTTGTGCAAGTTACTTGATGGTATCTTGCATGGCCTCTTGGCCTCTTAAAAGACTGGCCTGAATCCCAGTTAAATCATTTGCAGATGAAGGGGCATAAAGAGCAGGTGGAATACCTTTGTTCCTGAGACTTGATTCAGGAATTTCATCCTTTTAGGTATTTGATTGAGTGAGGTCGATTAGAAATATCGTTCCCACAGACGGCGCCAATCTGTTGATGTAAAAAACTAGACGATGCTAATTAATTGATAACAGAGAAATGGAAATAAGAGATAAGATATTTTAAAGTCGTTCGGTTTAAGGAAAGATCCTACATCCATTGTTGTGTATTGCCTTGGGATTATTCAATTGCCTCTTTTTTTATGTCCCTGTATGTAGGGTTTACAATGTATTTATAGTCCTCGGGGGGTGTACAAGAGATGGGATATCAAAATATGGAATGTCTTTATATCCTAGACATTTACATTTGTACAATAATTAATATATACAACTGTTGGTGTTTGCCTGTCACGTTTATCGGTATCCCAGGTGTTGGTCAGTATTCCTAGATTTGGTCGGTATCCCGTCCTTAATGACTACGATTAATCTCCCACTTTATAACACGTGTCAGTATCTGAATGGTCTATATAAATGAATAATTTTTGGTGTCAACTCTCATATTTACATCTCCTTTAAATAATGGAACCAACACAAAACCATATCAACCCCCAAATCAACCATAAGGATTCACTGTTGGAATATTAAATAAAATTCATCAACATACCTAAATCCATAGTGATGATTGAGACTTAGGGTGGAGGTCTTTCATAGAATAATCTCTCTCTCACTCTCTATGAGTTCTCTCTCATTAATGGGAATGATGAGGAGAGTGTTTGAGTGCATTAGACTTAGGGACTAGAACCCTTCATTATATTTATATACATCTAATTAGAACCCCATAAATTCTAAATAGGTGACTCTTGAGTAACCAATCGGTGACACTTGAGTAACAAGACTCTGGAGTAACCAGTATGTGACTTTTGGGTAACCACACATTTCAGATTACATACTTACTGTTGATGTCTTTTGAGATTACCTGATTAGATCACTTCATTTGCCCATTTTAAATTGAAGCTCAAATATAATTACTATTTTAATATATGAGCCCACATTAAATTATTTGGAATATATAAAATATTCCAACAATCTCCCACTTGGGCTACATAATAATTTCGAATGTAATTATATCCAATAACCTTATGTGCGCGTCAAATTGCTTTCTATTCTTAAGACATATCCCGAATCAATCTCGTCCATCTCCTATACCAATATGAGACCAAAGCGACCTTTGTTAAATTTATGTGGTAACTCGGTCCATCACTGATCACCACACCAAATATATTCAACGACATAGATAAGTATAGATGTGTGGCTGAAAATTACATGCAATGTGATCTCGGACATGACTATTTCCAATTGGTCCTAACTTTATTCTGCAGTGAGATAAAACCTTAGTCTTTTAAACCTTATGTTATATCACACTTAAAAGACAATACATTCAATTTAAACAACAAAATGAAAAAACCATCAACTTTATTCTGCATAAAACTGAAACATATATAAAGTATCTGAATAGTGTCAAATGAAGGAACATTAAACCAAATACAAACTTCCACTAAAACCGAATATCATTAAACTAAACAACACCCATATGAACAGTGTGTTCATGAAAGACCTTGGGTGGTACGCCTTTAGTAAGCGGATCCGCGCGCATGGAGTTTGTTCTTTTATGTTCAATAGACATTATCTTAATCTGAACTCTTTCCTTAACAACAAGAAACTTAATGTATATGTGCTTAGACTTCGACAATCTTCTGTTGTTATTCGAATATAGATCTGCTGAATTATTGTCACAATATATCTTTAGTTATCTTTAAATGCTATCCATAATTCGCGGCCCAGTGATAAAATTTCGCAGCCATATCGCATGATTTGTTGTCTCATAATAGCCTATGAACTCTGCTGCCATAGTGGAAGGTGCTATGAGTGACTGCTTAGAACTTATCTAGGAAATAGTACCTCCAGACAACATGTATACATAGCCATAAGTGGATGTCTTAGTGTCTTGGCAACCCACAAGATTGGTATCAGAATACCTAATTATCTCCAAATTATTTTGTAATGATCCCACTTTTATATGTTCCTATATAGGTTGTTTTAAATGTTGTATTATTACATATGTGATATGGACAATGTCTTATAATTGTACATAATGTTAATTTATTATTTTAGTCTAAACCTACCTTCATAAATCATGAAATATCAAATTAGTCACAAACATAAAATTTTGAAGTTTTCGATAGGAATGTTCATGTTGGAGACTAGTTTTGGCCATTGTAATATAACAATTAACTTGAGGTAAAAACTATATAGTTTTAGATATATGAATTAGGATTGTAACACAATAAATGGTGTGTTAAACGGAGGTCCGACTAAGAAGTTATTCCGAAATTACAAAACAAGGGCAAATTTGTTCATCGTATAAGTTGTATTTTGTCTTATTAGCACACCATGTGTTATGTTTGGTTGGTTGGAAGGGGATTCTACTCAGGCAAACTTGAACACCTTGAAATGACTTTTTTCTTCAGTAAAATGGATCAAATCAAAGTCTAATTGCATATATTAAGTTAAAAGATAAGTTTCAGTGTAGAAAATGTAATTTTATGAAACTTTAGAGACTTAATTTTGAAATAAAGAAAGTTTCAAGGACTAAACTGAAAATATATAAATGAACATTTTGTAAATAAAATATTTTCAAGGACCTCTAAGAAATATTGAAAATATATGGTGTAAAATTACTAAAATACCCTTAATATGTAAAATGACCCTTATACCCTTAATAACTTTCCACCTCATGCTTGGTTTTGCAGACCTCCACCGTACACGTGTCGTCCTTAAAGGAAAATCCAAAACATATGTCATGCATTTAGAAAATGTTAAAACGTGTGTTGTCATTTGGTGAATAAATACTACAATACAGCTCCGTTACGCGACACGTCAACACCGACTCACAAAAATGAATGCTTGGTCACCCAGACACGTGTCAACACCCTAATATCTTTGGGAAACTATAAATAGAGGCCTTTTGATAAGTTCTTACACGAAATTCATTCCAAATATCAGAGAGAAATAGTGAGAGAAAATACAGGAAAGTTTAAGAAGAAGTTTCATCTTAAGAATTAATGAGTGATCCAAGACTCGGTATCTGTAAATTTGAACTTCTGTTCTAGGTGAGTACTCTGTGACATTCCTTATGTATTTTGATTATATAATATTATGCAAACTATATCTATTTTGTGAAATGTTTTATCCTCAAAATACAGCAGATACCGATGATTCCATCGTTTGTTATATGTGTATATCTCTCGATATGTACATCTGATTTGAATTCTCAAATTATTGATTCGGCCTATGGAAACTCTCTTACTATGTTGGCCTTGACTACCGAGTGGAAATATTTGGGTGGTACCTTTCCAGCTGGTTTATCACTAGTGTACCCTAAATAAGGCGTTATTTCAGAGATCATGATTTTCTATCTGTGTTGTTGTCGGGTGGAAACATTTGGTAACACTATTTGTTTATTTAAGTATTAGAACTTACATGGCCATCAAAATAAAATTGAATAATTGACATATTGCTCAATTATTTTATTTGTTCTGTTCTGAACTGTTTATTCTGAAATCATTTACTATTAATTACTTTATATCTATATTACTGCAAATTCCTTGCTCTATATACATGCCTTATGTTCTAAATTGAATAGGTATCAATTTTCTGAAAAACCCTAGAATGTCTAGAGATTAATATCATTCGGCTTTTAGCCGATGTTGTATAAATAACCATTTTTTAGGAAATAAGTATACTCGCGGAGAGAACATACAAGGACTATGTTGAAGATTTAGCTTTTAGAGCTCCTTCTGTTATTATGTTTGTTTTATCATTTAGAGCATGTATGGATCTCTTGTAATAAGTTTTCAAATTTTGTCTTAAGTTGTAATTTATCGTTACTTTTAATATAAATGACTTTCCTGTAGAAAGCTCTGATGATGTAATTCCTCCACTTTCAGTATTTTACGATTCATAACCATGTGATTGTATTTTCGCTGCATTTATATTTAAGGAAACAATTTAATCAATAATATTTATTGCCTTGGTGGCACGTCAAGAAACTTGTTCCCTACTAATTTTGGGTCGGGGTCATGACAGAGGTGGTATCAAATCCAGGTTATGAACATATAGACTACTGGACATAAGTTTCAAACGTTATAGATTTTAAGTTTCCATACATAGGAGATAGGATTAAATATTCGACTTATGTGATAACCCTCCATATGTATTACAGTTTACATATAATTATTTATATATAATTGTTTTTCTAATTTGCAATATTGAGATAGTATAATACGTCTTATGTTTGGCCATGACTGTAGAAAATGACTAAGACAAGATCAACTGCGAGAACTAGTGGTTCAAGCATGGAATGACTGGAAGGTGCATGCAAGGCGATTGAGAGTCTGGAAAATATTTTGGAGCATCAGGTGAATAATGGAGCACCAAGGAATCTTGAACTAACTAGTTGTACCATTAAACATTTCAAGAAGTTGAATCCGCCTTCTTTTAAAGGTAATCCTAACCCCACTAAAGCAGAAAGTTGGGTGATGCAGATGGAAAAGATGCTCGATGTTCTTAAGTGTACCGATGAACAAAGGGTTTCATTTGCAACGTTTATGTTAGAAGGTGAAATCGAACATTGGTGGAGAATGACTAAGAGAATACACGAGGAGATGAATACTTACATAGGTTGGAATGACTTATTAATGATCTTTTATGGGACATATTTCCCTGAAATGGTGAAAGATGAAATGGCAGTTGAGTTCATGAGTCTAGTGCAAGGGAATATAACGGTTAGTCAATACGAGGCAACGTTTACTGAGTTATCCCATATTTCACCTTATGTTGTGATAACTGATGTGTTAAAAGCTAAAAAGTTTGAACGTGGGTTAGGGTTGAGTATTCGTAGTCGAATTTCCATCCTAAAGTTGACATCGTATAGTGACGTTGTGGCTAGGGCTACGATAGTCGAAAGGGATGGCAAGGAGTACAATAAAATTAGAGATGGTAAGAGTAAGTTTGCAAAACAAATAGGTAAAATCCAAAACAATAGAAATAGTTTTAGGATTACATCCAATATTGGGGGATCTTGTGATAACAAACAATTTAATAATAAGATATGTCAGCGATGTGGGAAGATGCATGGAGGACGACCTTGTTACAAGGATATAGGATCTTTTTTTAGATGTGGACAGAAAGGACATCAGATAAAAGGCTGCCCAACCCAAGCAAGGATTTTGATACAGCCTTTAGGTGAAATAAAGGACTAAGGCATACAGGGTAGAGTTTTTGCACTTTCTGATACCCAAGCTTATAACACAGTAGTCTCAGGTACACTTTATATATGTTCACAAACTTTTCAAGTTTTAATAGATCCTAGTTCTACTCATTCATTTACGTTTATGCATTTTTGTTAACCATTTTCCTAATATGCCCGAACCCATGAATCATAGCATACACATTTCTACTCCTTCGGGTGAGTTATTGATCGAAACGTTAGCATATAAGTCTTGCCCTATAGATGTTAGTAGTCACAAACTATTCGCCGATTTGATATTTTAGACATAAGAGACTTTGAAGTCATTTTGGGGATGGATTGGTTATCACCATATCATGCTAAGGTTGATTGTTTTGAGAAGAGAGTTACTTTTCAAATCCCTAACCAACCAGAATTCAGTTTTGAAGGAACTAGCTACCTATATCCCATGCGTATTATCTCTGCCATACAAGCTTATAGTTTTCTTAAGAAGGGATGTCAAGGATTCCTTGCAAGTTTTATTGATTTGCAAACAAAAGAGACTTGTTTAGAAGATATTCATATAGCTAAACATTTTTCAGATGTTTTTCCAGATGATTTACCCAATATTCCTCATAGTAGAGAAATAGAGTTTACGATTGATCGTATTCCTGAAACTATACCAATCTCGAAACCACCTTATCGTATGGCACCTTTAGAATTAAGGGAATTAAAATTTCAATTACAAGATCTGTTAGGCAAGGGTTTTATTAGACCAAGTGTATCCCCTTGGGGTGCTCTAGTGTTATTTGTTAAACAGAAGGATAGGACGATGAGGTTATGTATAGATTATCATGAACTAAACATGGTAACCATTAAGAATAAATACTCCTTACCTCGTATAGATGATTTATTTATCCAACTTCAAGGTGCACAAGTATTTTCAAAGATTGACCTTAGGTCAGGCTATCACCAATTGAAGATTAAGGAAGATGATATTTCAAAATTAGCTTTTCGTACTAGATATGGTCACTATGAATTTCTTGTGATGGCATTTGGACTAATTAATGCATCAGCCGCTTTTATGGATATGATGAATATGGTGTTTAGAAAATATTTGGATTAGTGTGTGGTTGTTTCCATTGATGACATCCTTATTTATTCCAAAAGTAATAAAGAACATGAAAAGCATTTAGAGACGGTGTTACAAATCCTTAGGAAGGAGAAATTATATGAGAAATTAAAGAAGTGTGAGTTTTGGTTGCCTAGCGTCTCTTTTCTAGGGCATGTCATTTCCAAGGAGGGAGTGTCAGTTGATCCTCAAAAGATCGAGGCTATACTAGGTTGGCCTAGACCAACTAATGTGATGGAGATTCGTAGTTTTCTTGGAATAGCAAGTTATTGTCGAAGATTTATTGAAGAATTTTCTAGTATTACCAAACCTCTATCTAGATTAACCCAAAAAGGTGAAATATGAATGGTCGGAGGAAGTTAAGAGTAGTTTTCGAGAACTTAAGAATCGATTAGTAACTGCCCAAAATTTGACTATTCCTTCTGGGACAGGGGGATTTATGATTTATAGTGATGCTTCAAAAAATGTTTGGGATATGTGCTATTGCAAAATGGAAAAGTAGTAGCTAATGCCTCGAGACAGTTAAAACCACATGAGCAAAATTATCCAACCCATGACCTAGAATTAGCAGCTATAATATTTTCTCTTAAGATTTGGAGACATTATTTGTATGGTGAGACTTGTGAGATTTATACCGATTATAAGAGTTTAAAATATATTTTTACCCAAAAAGAATTGAATATGAGACAAAGGAGGGGGTTAGAATTAATGAAGAATTATGATTTGAATATTCATTATCAACCGGGGAAAGCTAATATAGTAGCTGATGCTTTAAGTAGGAAGTCTACACCAAATTTAGCATGTCTTATTACAAGCCAGGAAGCTTTATTGAAGGATTTTAGAAGTATGGAAATAGATGTGAGTATTTATAGCAAATGAGGAATAACCGCAAACTTAAAAGTACAACCTATGGTTATGGAAAGGATCAAAATTGCAAGAAGTAAATGACCCACAACTGAAGAAGTTATTAAAGGGAAGAGGATTGAATTTGGGATACGATATGATATATTAAGGTTAGAAAATAGAGTGTGTGTGTCATGTGATGCCCAACTAAAGAGGTCAATTTTAGAGGAAATTCATTACTAAAGATTCACATTTCATCCCGGATGTACAAAGATGTATAGGGATCTTCGAGAAGTATTTTGGTGGAATAACATGAAAAGGGAGATAGTTGAATTTGTATCTCAGTGTTTGATTTGTCAACAAGTAAAAGCTGAACATCGAAAACCATTAAGATTACTACAACCCCTACCTATCCCTGAGTGGAAGTGGGAACATATTACTATGGATTTTGTGACAGATTTACCAAAGAGTTCAAATGGTAATGATTCTATTTGGGTAACTATTGATAGGTTAACTAAATCTGCTCATTTTCTTGCCATTAAGATTACTCATTCTTTAGAAAAGTTAACTAAGTTGTACGTGTGAGAAATTATTAGGCTTCATGGAACCCCAGCTTCTATTATTTCTTATCGTGACCCTAGATTCGTGTCTCACTTTTGGAAAAGCCTACAAGCAGCCATAGGAACAAAATTAAATTTTAGCACTGCATTTCATCCTCAAACAGATGGACAATCTGAGAGAACCATTCAAACCTTAAATGATATGCTTAGGGCATGTGTACTTGATCTGAAGGGGAATTGGGATAACCATTTACCGTTAGTAGAATTTGCATATAATAATAGTTATCAAACAAGTATTTAAATGGATCCGTATGAGGCACTCTATGGTAGAAGGTGTTGTTCCCCTTCATGTTGGGTAGAAGTTGGAGAAAGAAAATTATAGGGACCAGAATTAATTCAGATCACAATAGAGAAGGTGAAATTGATACAAGACCGACTTAGAATAGCTCAAAGTCGTCAAAAGAGTTATGTCGATAATCGCCACCGAAAGTTGGAATTCTAAAGAGGAGATTATGTGTTCTTGCGAGTATCACCGACAAAGGGAGTAATTCGATTTGGGAAGAAAGGGAAATTGAGTCCAAGATACATAGGATCTTATAAAATCTTCGAAAGGATAGGAGCTTTTACATATAGAATAGCCTTACCCCCTGAACTCTTATAGTGTGAATAATGTGTTTCACATGTCAATACTGAAGAAATATGTCTCAGATCCAACACATATCTTAAGTCATAAATCTCTTCAAATTAGAGAAGATTTAACCTACATTGAGCATCTAGTAGAAATTTTGTACCATAAGGAGCAAATATTACGAACAAAGGTAATTCCACTAGTCAAAGTACTATGGTGTAATCATACTGTTGAAGAAGCAACGTGGGAGTGGGAAGATGAAATAAAGGAGAAATATACATACTTGCTTGAAAATTAATGTTTGTAAAGTTTGGGGACCAAACTTTTTATAAGGAGGGTAGGATGTACAGACCCCACTTTTATATATTCATATATAGGTTATTTTAAATGTTGTATTATTACATATGTTATATGGAAAATGTGTTATTATTGTACATAAAGTTAATTTATTGTTTTAGTCTAAACCTACCTTCATAAATCATGAAATATCAAATTAGTTACAAACATAAAATTTTGAAGTTTCCGGTAGGAATGTTCATGTTGGAGACTAGTTTTGACCACTGTAATATAACAATTAACTTGAGGTAAAAACAAGATAGTTGTAGATATATGAATTATCTTTGTAACACAACAAACGCTGTGTTAAACAGAGGTCCGAGCAAGAAGTTATATTGAAATTACAAAATAAGGGCAAATCTGTCCATCGTATAAATTGTATTTTGTCTTATTAGCACACCATGTGTTATGTTTTGATTGGTTGGAAGGGGAGGCTACTTAGGCAGACTTAAACACCTTGAAATGAACTTTTTCTTCAGCAAAATGGATCAAATCAAAGTCTAATAGCATATATTAAGTTAAAAGATAAGTTTCAGTGTAGAATATATAATTTTATGAAACTTTAGAGACTTAATTTTGAAATAAAGAAAGTTTCAAGGACTAAAATGAAAATATATAAAGGAACATTTTGTAAATAAAATATTTTCAAGGACCTTTAAGAAATATTGAAAATATATGGTGTAAAATTACTAAAATACCCTTCCCCTTATACCCTTAATAACTTTCCACCTCGTGCTTGGTTTTGGACACCTCCACCGTACACGTGTCGTCCTTAAAGGAAAAGCCAAAACACATGTCATGCATTTATAAAAGTCTAAAACACGTGTCATCGTTTGGTGAATAAAGACTGCAATACAGATCCGTTACGCGACATGTCAACGCCGACTCACCAAAATGAATGCTTGGTCACCCAGACACATGTCAACACCCTAATATCTTTGGAAAACTATAAATAGAGACCTTAGGATCACTTCTTACACGAAATCCATTCCAAATATCAGAGAGAACTAGTGAGACAAAATATGAGAAAGTTTATGAAGAAGTTTCGTCTTAAGAATTAGCAAGTGATCCAAGACTCGGTATCTGTAACTTCGAACTTATGTTCTAGGTGAGTACTCTGTGAAATTCCTTGCGTATTTTGATTTTATGAAATTATGCAAACTATATCTGTTTTGTGAAATGTGTTATCCTCAAAATACATCTGATACCGATGATTCTGTCGTCTGTTATATATGTATGTCTCTCGATATATACATCTGATTTGAATTTTAAAATTATTGATTTGGCCTATGGAAACCCTCTTATTATGCTGTCCTAGATTACCGGGTGGAAATATTTGGGTGGTACCTTCCCAATTGATTTATCGCTGGTGTGCCCTAAATAAGGCGTTGTTTCAGAGATCGTGATTTTCTATTTGTGTTATTGTCAGATGGAAACATTTGGTAACACTATCTGTTTATCTGAGTATTAAAGCGTACATGGCCATCAAAATAAAATTGAATAATTGACATATTGCTCAATTATTTTATTTGTTTTGTTCTGAACTGTTTATTCTGAAATCATTTACTGTCAATTACTTATATATATATATATATATATATATATATATATATATATATATATATATATATATATATATTACTGCAAATTCGTGTCTCTATATATATGCCTTTTGTTCTAAATTGAATAAGTGTCAATTTCCTGAAAAATCCTAGAATGTCTGGAGATTGAATCTCATTCGGCTTTTAGCTGATATTGTATAAATAACAATTTTTCAGGAAATAAGTAGACTCGTGGAGAGAACATACATGGACTATGTTGAAGATTTAGCTTTTAGAGCTCTTTTTTCCATTATGTTTGTTTTAATATTTAGATCATATCTGGCTCTCTTGTAATAAGTTTTTTAATTTTGTCTTAAGTTGTAATTCATCGTTACTTTTAATATAAATCTAGTTTCATGTAGAAAGCTCTGATGATATAATTCCTTCACTTTCAGTATTTTACGATTCATAACCATGTGATTGTATTTTCGCTGCATTTATTTAAGGAAATAATTTCATCAAGAATATTTGTTGCTTAGTGGCATATCAAGACACTCGTTCCCTGCAAATTTTTGGGTCGGGGTCGTGACATATTTGACTTTCGATGATTATGTAATCTTTTGTTCTCTATAAATACCTCATAACCCATTTGGCTGCTTTCTAGTGATCCATTCTAGGGTTACTCAAATATCTGCCTAATATACCCAAGGTACACAAATTTCGAACGCGTACATACTTGAGCATACAAAAGACTCCCTATAGATTAAGCATAAGGAACCTTTTTGATTTCTTTACTATCACTCTCATTCTTGGGGCATTGATAGAGACTAAACTTATCTCCCATATCAACAAGAGTATCTCCTTAAGCACAATCTTTCATGCCAAATCTAGCGAGTACCTTCTAGAATGATCTCGGTGTATCTTAATTCCTAATACAAAAAGGCATCCCCAAGATCTTTCATTTCAAAATGCTTAGTTAGAAATATCTTTGGTTCGTGCAATATGCTTATATCGTTGCTAGCCAATAGTATGTCATCGACATACAGCATAAGGAAGTTAAATTTACTCCCACTGAACTTATGATATACACAGTCATCAACTTCATTAACCTCAAAATCATATGACATAATGACTTGATGAAACTTGTGATACCATTGACGGGAAGCTTGTTTGAGACCATATATGGATTTATTGAGTTTGCAAACCATAGACTTAGGATCACCTGGGTTAAAGTTTTCTGGTTGCACCATATACATGGTTTCCTCAATGTTACCATTGAGAACAGCCATCTTAACATCCATCTGATGCATCTCTAAATCAAAATGATCTACAAGTGCTCATGAGGATGGTGAGTTTGCTCTTCTAGAATAACTCTATGATTTTGAGTAAGGAAGTCCTAATTGTTGTCTTCTTGAACACTTTCAGCAGGCTGAATAATGATTCCTCTTTAAAGACAAAGTTCTAATTCTTAACCATATCTTCCCCCTCAAACTCAACATGCTCAAGAAATCTTGTATTTTTCGTCTCGAAAAAGAACTTAGTAGAGGGATTATAGAAATTGAAACCCTTCACCTGTTCAGTGTACCCATTAAAACTACATCTAATAGCTCTTGAGTTCAATTTCTTTTCAATTGGTCTATAAGTCCTTGCCTCAGCTGAACACCCCCAAATGTGTAAATGTTGAATGACAGGTTTTCATCCTATCCATAGTTCATAAGGGGTTTTAGCTACCGCTATACAAAGTACTCTATTTAGTATATATATTGTAGTCTTAAGTGACTTTCCCTCGGGTAATTATGGCAAAGAAGAATGACGAATCATACTTCTTACCATGTCCTTAAACATTCTGGACATTGTTTACATTATCTTTTATATCTACTATAGTATGCACCACCATGATCAGATTTGATAGCTTTAATCTTCTTGCCTAATTGATTTGCAACTTCGACTTGGAAGGCCTTAACACGTCCAGAGCTTGAGATTTCTCATGAATTAAATATAAGTACCCATAACGAGAATAGTTGTTTATAAAAGTGATAAAATACTATTAGCCATTCCATGAAGCCGTAGGGAATGGACCGCAAATGCCAGTATGTATCAATTCTAAGACATTATAACTCCTTTTGGCACTTAATTTCCTTATATTTGTCTATTTCCCTTTTTTGCACTCAATATAAACATCAAAGTCTGTGAAATTAAGGGGTTTAAGTATTCCATCTGACACAAGCCTTTCAATTCTCCTTTGGGAGATATGACCCAAACGCTTGTGCCACAAAGCAACGAAATTCTCATCAGTTAATTTTAACTTTTGCAAGGTTTCATTAAATAAAGCAGTGGTGTTTAATAAATATAATCTATCAATTAAAGAACAAGTCGCAGCCAAAGTAGAGTTAAGAAAGAGAGTAATTTTATAATTTCCAAATGAACAAGAATAACTATATTTGTCCAAAACAAAATTAGAAACCAAGTTAACGGTACTACATAAGTCTTTATTAGTTCAATAAAAAGATCAGTCTCAAAAGATAATCTGAAGGTTCCAATGCTTTAACTCTAACTGTTGTGCCTTCGCCCATATAGATGAATCTTTCAACATCATTTTGTAGTAGGCTCCACAGGCAACCATACATAGGCATACTTACATGAGTAGTAGCACCCGAATTTATCCACCATGTATGTCTAGGTACAAAAGCCAAATTAACTCCAGAACAAAACAAAGTGAGAAGTGTACCTTTATTTACATGCCATGTGGCGTAATTGGAACAATCCTTCTTCACATGCCCAGGTTTCTTGAAAAGAAACATGCAAATTTTGAATCCTGAACTTGTTTCTTTTGTTGGACTTTAGGTTTGGGTTGTGATGTTACAACTGCAGTTTCCTTACCTTTTCCTCTTTATGTTTCTTGAGGTAGATGCAATATGAGCAAGGTAGATGCAATATGAACAATTTTAATTGCCTTTTCTCGCTTCAACCTTTCCTCTTCTTGCACACGATGTGAAATGAGCTCATTAAGAGAACATTTATCCTTTTAAGTATTATAACTCAGTATAAACTGTCCATAGTGTGCAAGGAGAGATATCAATAACAGATGCACGAGTAGGTTACTATACAACTCTAACTTAAGTACTTTATATTTTGAAGCGATGTTAGACATCTCCATAATGTACTCCCGTATGTTTCCATTGCCTTTATACTTCATTTGGGTAAGGTTAGCTAAAAGCGTACTTGTATCATCCTTTGTCGTTCTTTGTAAAATGTAATTCAATATCTTGAAGGAAACTTTTGTCAGTTACCTCATCGGACATACCGCCCCTAAAATCTTCTAAAATATTGCGCTTTAGCATCATTAGACTTAAACGATTAGAACAATCACACTTCTCAAAGTTCGCTTTATCTCAGAGAAACTTTTATCCGTAAGAGGAATGGGTTGTTCCTTCCTCATCATATTGTTTAAATTTACGCAACTGAGAACTATTAGAATATCCTCTTTCCAGTTCTTAAAGTTGTGTCATTAAGCACATGAATTGAGGTCATGTTGGCAGTAATCAGGGCCGACTCTAGGCATAGGCGGGTTAGGCCTCCTCCTAGGGCCCCGATTAATTGGGGGCCCTTCCGGGAAAAAAATAGGTATAAAAAAAAATAGTTGTAAAAAAAAATGCCCACAAAAAAAAATTAGTAATAAAAAAAATTAGAGTTATCACTTAAAAAAAAGGCCCCCCAAAATAAATTTGTTCTATTTAAAATAAACTCATACACTAAATCCAACAACAACATAATAACCCACCCACACACTAAAAAATAAACCCACACAATAAACCCACCATCATAATCCAACCCAACCCATTTATTTATTCTATTATTCTAACCCTAACTCTCTCACCCACTTTCTTCTCTCACTCTTCCTCTCTTCTTCTCTTTCACTCACACTACTCTCTTTCTCTACTAACCAAAGCAAGAATAAAACCTCTCTTATCCCCCCCCCCCCCCCCCAAAGCCCTTAGCCGCCACTGCCCCACCCCCAAAAAAGAAATTTTCGGCAACCCCTCCCCCCTCCCCCTTTCCTTTTTTTTTCTTGAACTAACCTCATCAAAATAAGGGATAAAAAATCTAGGATTTCAGTTTCTTCAATTTCAGAAAGTTAGGGCTTGATTGGACCTTGTTCGTGTAAGTATATATTATTCATTTACTTTGTTATATCCCACTATATAAATTTGTTTGTGTTATTACTAATATTTGTATTTTTTTTATAGATTCCAATTTATTATTTGGGCATTTACAAATTAAAATTTGAGAATGCTCTCAAATTGGTACTCAGATCAGGTTCTATTGTTCCTCTTTAGCATTTTTCTTTAATATGGTTTGTCAATTTTATTGAGAATCTTATGATTGTGTGATTAATTTTTGTTTTTGCAAATTACACTTGTTGTTGTGTTGTGTTGTGTGAATATGTCTATAGATATTGCTAAAGAAATGGAAATTGAACTCGTATTTTGTGAAAAGCGTAATATTTATAGGAAAAAATATTTTGATGAGAATTCTAGTGATGGGATTAGACATTATTATATTAAACTTAATTTTCTATATAAAAATTGATTTTGCATCGAAAAATACGAGAACACATTTTCTTTAATTTGATTTTTTTTATACAAAAGGGCCCCATTTTGATTTTTTGCCTAGAGCCCCGAGACTATAGAGCCGGCCCTGGAAATAATATTAGCAGAATAACCAGTAACTTAATCCAAATGAACAAATAAATTACAAAAGCTCCAAATTGAAATTTATGTCATGGCATATTATAATAAAATAAACGAAAATAAATTTTATATAACTGTAATGATGGAATGGTGGGACCATCAATGAGAGACCTAGCACGACATTAACATTTAGTCTTTGGACATAAATATTAACTTGTTAGTGATACTCTCAGTCCAGAAAAAAATATTGATAATAAATCCAGTCTACTAATCGTCTTTTGGGCTGATTAATTGTACACTATAGAATTCGGTCAGACAACTAACCTTCCTTTGGACCGATTAATTGTCCACATGAAAACTATAGAATTATCACATATTTAATTCTACATGTATATTTATTATTCAGCCAAATAATAATCCTGCTTTGGGCCGATTATTACCCGCATGAATAATAAATATATTAACATCATTTTTATATCTCAAAATAAATTAATCTATGCAATAGTGGTTACTTTGGCAACGTATTACTTTAATTAATTTATTTCAGATATAATACATGTTTGGAACTTAATTTTTTAATTACCCCGAATGGGAATCAAACTTTATTAACAATCTTAAACCAAATAATTTTTAATTATATATGCAAGTATTTGGTCTACCTAATTTTATACTTGCCTTAGATCCCCCTAAAAAACTGCATTTTAAATAATTCTCACAAAAAAAAAACTGATTTGGAAAGAACTCCCAAAAACACTGAATTAGAATTAATTCCAAAAAAAACTGAATTAGAAATAATTTTCATAAAATAAACTGATTTGAAAAAAAATATCTCTTATTAATCTTGAATCCTTAATCAATTTGAGACTATGATTATGAAAATTATAACAAATCATACATAAATTCTACATAGAATCCTAACAGCCATATGAGTTCTAACTAGATCATATGTATGATAAATCAAACAAAATCACTTCTAAATTACAATCACAGTACCAGTCCCAATAATCTAATATGAAGAAGCTCTAATACCACTTGTTGGAATATTAACAAAATTCATCAGCATATTAGACTATCGAAATTAATTACTTTATAAAAGAATTGTAGGAATTGTGTACCTGAATCCATAGTGATGATTGAGACTTGGGGGTTGAAGCTCTTCCACAGACTAATCTCTCTCTCTCTGAGTTCTTTCTCATTGATGGGAATGAGGAGGGGAGTGTTTGAGTGCATTAGTCTTGTGGACCATAACCCTTCAGTATATTTATAGACATCTAATTAGAACCTCACAAATTCTAATTAAGTGACTCTTAAGTACGAATAGATGACTCTTGAGTAAACAGTGGGTGATTTTTGGATAACCACACATTTCAGATTCCATACTTATTTTTTATGTCTTTAAACTTACCTTATTAAATCACTTCAATTATTCATTTAAAATTGAAGTGCAAATATAATTGCTATTTTAATATGCGAATCCACATTAAATTATTTAGAATATATATTCCTAACATTCACCTCGTCACCCTCCCATGAATAATGATCCTTTAGTAAAAACCAATATCGTCCTCGAACACCACATGGGTTCCAATATTCGCATGTGAGGAATAAGATCCTGTTGAGCCTCCCAGATTTGAATTTATAGCAAATCCAGTAACTGCCCAAGAATTCCCATGCATGCAAGCTCCCCCTCTAATATTGAACACTAACCTCAAGAGTTCAGGTATAGAGACCAACTCACTATTATAGGTTCATACATATTCCTCTTCCATCCACTACAAATACACCCTCACAACTTTTACTTTCAACTAGAAACAGACCAGTTAAGGGTGGATCTAGAACATTACAATGATCCATTTCATCTGAACAAGGATCAGGCATTCAAACTGCACAAAATATTATCGACAAACACATTAGCCCCATGTTAATAAACAACATAAGAAGTTTATGAACCTATGGATGTCCAATGCCAACCTGTAGAGCTACCGTCATCTCTTTTTCAACCAATAAATAAAAGTTCTCACTTGGAATTATAGGGGTGGAAACCGACTTGAGTTTACCACTGAGGCTATGCAACACATTGCTCAACATATGCCTTGTTTCTGATCATTATGGACTGATATACCCGTTTATATCCTCGGCCTGGCTGAAGGTTACCTCCAAACGGACGACCCCTCAGGGGCCGACCCTTCATCAGGTTCCAGATGACCCTCCGAGGGGCCGACCCTTCAGGGGGCCGACCCTTCGTCAGGCTCCAGACGACCCTCCGAGGGGCCGACCCTTCATCAGGCTCCGGACGACCCTCCGAGGGTACGACAGTACGAGGCCAGAATTAGGCCAGACTCACTACTGGAAGGAACTTTGCCCTCGGCCTCGGCCCATAGGCCGAGGGTGACATCATCACAGCGCGTGGTTTGGGAGATGCGTGGAACAGTGTGCGTGAGGCTCACATGGCACGTGGGAGACCGTTATAACAAAATCACACCCTCACGTGAGGGAATATTATGTCATCATTTAGCATCTACATGTGTCAACAGGGGATTGGCTAGATCATCATTCACATGCACCATGCATACTTGGGGGGTACACTACACCCCCCAAGACCTATATATACTTGTCACCTACAACCCTACAAAGGGGATCAGATTATTACAACCCTAGCTGAAACTCTACTTGTACACACAGTAGAGAGAGAGTGAGGGAGCTTATGTGCATTGTATCCAAGGCCATTAGTGCCCATACTTAGTGGATCACACACTCACAATGGATGTAGGCCAAATTGGCTGAACCACTGTACAACATTGTCTTATTCTTCTTATACTCATCTCCTTCTATACACTTATACATCTCTATGGATGCCATGGCTGCTACTGTTTGAGCTCACTATCACTTATTCGGTGGTGCTAAATCTTAGCATCATCAGTTTGGCGTCGTCTGTGGGAACGAGAAGACATCTCTTCCTTTGTACAGCTTCACCTCACTGGGCACTCTGGTGGTGAACCAACACTCCCCCTGAGAGGAGGTGTTTCACCATTGAAAGAGACCCACTAAGGTTCCCAAGCTCACCAGTCTTTTCTTTAGTTCAGCTTTTCATAGCTCAAACACATGGCACCTGAAATGCCACCACCACCACTTCCCCCGCCGGATGATGGGGGAAGACCCAGTTCCAGTCAGTCTCCGCCTCAGTCTGAGATGGCTGATGTGGCGGCAGCCTTAAAGTCTATGGCAGTAAGCCAGCGGATGATGCAGGAGCAGTTCACAGCTCTAAGCCAGAACATACTAAGAGCACCAGTGGTTTCACCTGAGATGATTACTCCGACAGCAGCTCCAGGACAGCATGATGCCAGGGGACCACCCCAGGCACCACGCAAAGACCTGCCACCCCCTCAGCGGCGTAGGGATGTTGCTGACCCCCGGCGTCTACGCCTGGGGAGGCAAGTAAACCCTTGCCCTGAGGATAGGTATGACGAGCTGGAGGGAGAGGAGGCCCCAATAGAATGCTGGGAACCATATGAAGTCTCCAACAATACTGTATGACCTCTCCAAGATAGTAGAAGAAAGTGCGGGAGACCGAACCCTGATGATCGCCCGAGAGGCTCTGCTTTTGATCGATTGAGCAGGGGGTCAACCTTTGAGAGGTTGGGCCCAGTAAATGACCTGCGGGAACGATTGTCCAGGTCAAGAAGTGTTGCGAGGTCCAGGAGGGAGGCGGCAGATGGCCGGCCCCAAGGACGAGATGACGGCCAAAGGGAAGTGAACAGCCGACACAGGCCTGCTGCAGCAGAACCCTTCGTCCACCTCAGAGAGGCGGCAGGGGATAACATCGTCCAAGCCAACCCTGTGAGGCCCTAGAATGACTCAATCCAGCGACTAGAGGATAATATCGGTGATATACTGAAGAGCCGAGACCCCCTTCAGTGGGGATACACCATAGGCTCACCCTTTGTGGCAAAGATAGTCAACTTCCCCACGCCATCCAAGTTCAAGCCACCTGTGGTCACCCCAAGATATGACGGAAGCACCAACCTCGTCCACCACGTGGAGATGTATCAGTCAGCAGAAGACATATACTCTATCTCAGATGAGATGAGGTGTCGTGCCTTCTCTGGTACCCTGACAGGGGCTGCGCATGTCTGGTACACGTCTCTTCTAAAAAATTCCATTGAAAACTTTAAGCAGCTGGCAGACCTGTTCATCCACAACTTTTGCTTTGGGGTGAGGCCACAGAAGAAGACCACCCACCTGCTCTATGTTAAGCAGGGGAAGAATGAGAGTCTGAGGGACTACATAGCCAGATTCAATAAGGAGAAGCTGGAGGTGGAAGACTATGAAGAGAGCATCGCTATGACAGCCCTGATTGGAGGACTCCAAAAGGGGAAGCTGTTATGGAAGCTTGCTGAAGACCCTCCGAGGATGATGGCTGAACTGCTGTCGACAGCAGGAAAGGTGATGAATGCCGAAGAGGCGATGGCTGCAAAATATGAAGACGAAAAAGGAGGTGCTAGTGGGGTTAAATACCCTAAGAAGAACAAAGAGTGGAAGAAGAGGTCCACGGATGACAAGTTCGCTGGTTACACCCCTCTAACGGTCAGATGTGAACAGATTCTCAATGAGATAAAGAGTGACCGGTCCCTGAAGTGGCCTGAGAAGCTGAGGGCAGCCCCCGACAAGAGGAATAAGAACCTGTGGTGTGAATTTCACCAAGACCACGGCCACGTAACGGAAAAATGCTTTGCTCTGAAAGATGAGATTGAGAAGATGATGAAGGAAGGGAAGCTCAGAAAGTACGTCGACAAAGGAGCCTTCAAGAGGGGCCGAGGGGACGACCCCAGAAAGAAGCGAGGCGATGCATGCCGAGAAGGACCTCAAAAAAGAGGGGATGACCCTTCTGATGATGAGGACGGCCCTGACCTCCCGCCGAGAGACGACCACGGCCCTGTCAAGAGGCTTAATATGATCTCGCTCGGAGTGGGAATGATCTCCGGGGGTCTTGCAGGAGGAAGGTCTGAGGTAGCCGACAGGAAGGCCCATGTGGCTGAGGCCAAGGCGGTGACGAAGACGGTACACGCAACCTCCCTGGAGGTCAAGTCATAAAAGAGGAAGAAGGTTGATATGGACACACTGATAGTGGGATTTTCAATAATGGACTTCAAAGGCCTCTTAGCCCCACATGATGACCCTCTCGTCATCACTACCAGGGTGCACGGATGTGAGGTGCCAAGGATCCTAATAGATGGGGGCTCATCTGCAGACGTGATGTTTTGGCCGTGCTTCAAAGCCTTAGGCCTCAGCCGTGCTAGACTCGTCCCCTGCCATCATCCATTGATTGGGTTCAGTGGGGAAAAGGTTCATCCCCTTGGGGTATATGAGGCCGATGTGAGGATGGGGGACGAGTGGCCGAGATGGCTCACCAAGAAGGTCAGTATCTTTGTGATGGATGAGCATGTATTTTCGGCCTACAACATCATACTGGGGCGTGTGGCCCTCAAGGGGTTTGAAGCTGTACCGTCCACGGTCCATCAGATGATCAAATTTCCTACCCCTTACGGGGTGGGGGAAGTTCAGGGAGACCAGACAACAGCGCGAGAATGTTACCACAACTCCGTTGAAGAAAGGGAGACACACAAGAGGGCTACGACAACTTACAATATTGATACCCTAGACCCCAGGGATGAGACAAAGCTAAAGAAAGGAGAGGGCGCGGAAGAGGTAGAATCCATCATCCTCGATGAGGATGACACGAAAAAAAATTGTCCAGGTTGGCAAGTCTCTGAAGCCCAATATCAAGGAAGACCTCGTTAAACTATTGAGGAGAAGGCGAAGCGTCTTCGCATGGAGTCATGTAGATATGCCGAGGATTGACCCTGAAATCATGTGCCACAAGCTCAATGTGGTAGAGGGAGCGAAGCCGGTAAAGCAGAAAAGGAGAATTTACTCCAGAGAAAAGTATGAGGTCATCAGGGACGAGGTCAAAAAATTAGAAGACGCTGAATTTATCAGAGAGGTCATCTACCCTGAATGGCTGTCCAATGCAGTCATTGTCCCAAAGGCCAACGGGAAGTGGAGAATGTGCGTGGACTTCACAGACCTCAACAAGCACTGTCCCAAAGACAACTTCCCTCTCCCCCGCATTGACCAGATGGTAGACGCTACAGCAGGCAATGAGCTCATGAGCTTCATGGATGCCTATTCATGGTATAACCAGATCTTCATGAACCCTGAAGACTCGGAGAGGACAGCCTTCATCACTGACAAGGGGACATACTGTTACAGGGTCATGCCCTTTGGCCTAAAAAATGTGGGGGCAACGTACCAGCGTCTCGTAAATAAAATGTTTGAGGACCAAATTGGGAAGTCTATGGAGGTCTACGTAGATAACATGCTGACTAAGAGTCTGAAGGCAGAGGATCATGTGGCAGACCTGGAGAGGACCTTTAATACGATGGACAAATACCAGATGAAGCTTAATCCGGCCAAGTGTGTCTTCGGGGTCGGAGCAGGGAAGTTCTTGGGGTTCATTATCAACCAAAGAGGCATCGAGGCCAATCCTGAAAAGATAAAGGCCCTTGTTGAGATGAAGACTCCCAAGTCCATTAAAGACGTTCAGAGACTCACAGGGAGAGTTGCTGCCTTGAACAGGTTCGTGTCTAGGGCCACAGACAAGTGTTTTCCATTCTTCAAGATCCTTAGGAAGGCCTTCGAATGGAGCGAAGAGTGTGATGAGGCTTTCAGGGACCTAAAGTCATACTTAGGGTCTCCCTTGCTGCTGTCACGGCCCGTGCAGGGTGAACGACTTTATATGTACCTCGCCGTCTCAGAGTCGGCCATCAGCGCAGCCATTGTGAGAGACGAAGACGGTATACAGAAGCCTGTGTATTTTAACAGCAAGGCACTCCAAGGGGCAGAGCAAAGATACCCGAGGATGGAGAAGTTAGCCTACGCCTTGATCCATGCCTCAAGGAAGATGAAGTCGTACTTCCAGTCCCATACAATGGTCATCCTCACTGACTCTCCTCTTAGGCAGGTCCTACACAAGCTAGAAAAATCAGGCAGGCTAATGGCCTAGGCTATAGATCTGGGGGAGTTTGACATAGTGTATCACCCTAGGACGGCCATTAAGGGGCAAGCGCTGGCGGATTTCGTGGCTGAGTTTACTTGGGAGAATGATGAAGACGAGGGTGAGACCCTCGGGAAGACAGATACACAACAAGATAGGCCCACCGACACACCCGCAGATGGGGCTGAGACAAGCACCGCTAGAAGGAAAGCGACTGAAAACGAAGAGGGAAAATACATCTTTAGACAGGGATCCCTCTCTGAGGGAAATTTTTCAGAAGGAAAGACTCTGTGGAGCCTCTTCGTTGACGGGTCCTCTTGTGACAACGGAAGTGGAGCTGGACTGATACTATCAGCACCCGATGGCACAGACGTTGAATACGCCCTGAGGTTCAACTTCAAAGCCTCCAACAACGAGGCTGAATATGAGGCCTTGGTAGCAGGCCTCTCCTTGGCCAAATCTCTTAGTGTCGGCCATATTTTGGTCCATAGTGATTCAAGGCTAGTAGTGAATTAGATACTAGGAGCCTACGAGGCTAAGGACGAGAGGATGGCTAGGTACCTTGAGAAGGTGAGGTCGTTACTGAAAGGCTTCAGAGAAGTGAAATTAAAGAGGATACCTAGGCTCGACAATGGCCGTGCTGATGCCCTTGCGAGGTTGGCCTCGGCAACTAGGACAGACATCAGGAGGACGGTCCCAGTAGAAATTTTGCTTCAGCAAACTATTGAAGACGCCGAGGGAACACTTGGCAATTACCTAAATGTTTCTCAAGAAGCCTCATGGATGGACCCTCTGATCAGATACATTAAAGAGGGTGAGATGCCAGAGGCAAGGCAAGAAAAGAAGAAGCTGAGGTACAGGGCTACAAAATTCACTGTCATCGGAGACACCTTGTACAAAAAGGAGTTTTTGCTCCCCTTGCTTAGGTGTGTGCATCCCTCAGAAGTCCCTTCCATTTTGCAAGATGTGCACGAAGGATCGTGCTCAAGCCACATCGGGGGAAGATCCTTAGCGAAGAGGGTGATCACCTAGGGATACTGGTGGCCGACCTTGGGGAAAGACGCAGCGACATATGTAAAAAAATGTGACAAATGTCAAAGATTTGCCACCATCCCTCACCAGCCCCATCAGCCTCTTACTTCCATTACATCCCCATGGCCATTCCAGTGTGGGAAATTGACCTAGTAGGACCCTTGCCTAGGTCCATCAATAACTATCGGTTCCTCATCGTAGCCATTGACTATTTTTCAAAATGGGTGGAAGCGGAGCCGATGGTGACGATCACAGAGCAGAAGACCTTCCAATTCATCTGGAAAAATATTATATGCAGATATGGTCTCCCCAACACCCTCATCTCAGATAACGGGACTCAGTTCAAGAATACCTCTCTACAGAAGTACTATGAAAGGGTAAGTATCAAATAATTTTTCTCCACTCCAGGCCGACCTCAGGCCAATGGGCAAACATAAGTTACAAACAGGACAATCCTAGATGGAATCAGGAAGGCTTGAGGAGGCAAAAGGAAGATGGGTCGAGGAGTTGTATGTCGTTCTGTGGGCATACAGGATGACAGTGAGGACCTCTACCGGAGAGACCCCATTCATGCTAGCTTATGGCTCAGAAGCCGTCATCCCCACCGAAATTGAGTTTCCTACGCATAGAGTCCAAATGTATGACCCCCAGAAAAATGCGAAAGAGAGGAGACTCGACTTAGACCTAATTGAGGGAAGGAAGGAGGACGCTGAGATAAGGCAGGCCTCCTACCAGCAGAGGACCGCAAGGTTTTACAATCAGAGGGAGAAATAGAGGCCTATCACAGTGGGGGACTTGGTCCTCAAGAAGACTTGGCAAAAGCCCAACAATCTCCATCCTAATTGGCATGGCCCATATAGGGTCATCGATGAAGTCGTCCCTGGGACCTATAGACTAGAAAATCTAGAAGGGGAACCTTTTTCCAACCCCTGGAATGCAGATCATTTGAAGAAATACTATCAGTAGTGTTCTAAGGTCTTGATAGACCATAATTGTAATAAGAGTTGCTCCAACAGAACACTTTGGAAAATTAATGAGAAATATGTGTTTCCCCTCATCCTGTGGTTATCAAATCTAGTATGCATGGAAAAATCTATAGAGAACCACCCTCGTCTATAATGAGGGCCAGTGGAAGGGATGACCCCACCACTGTCCTCAAGAAAGACGAGGGAAAACTTCATTAAAACCATTAATTTGGTAAAGTTGATCCCTCGGCTATAATGAGGGCCAGTGGAGGGGACGACCCCACCATTGTCCTCGAGAAAGACGAGGGAAAACTTCATTAAAACCATTAAATTGGTAAAGTTGATCCCTCGGCTATAATGAGGGTCAGTGGAGGGGACGACCCCACCACTGTCCTCAAGAAAGACGAGGGAAAACTTTGGTAAGTTGAACCCTCGGCCATAATGAGGGCCAGTGGAAGGGACGACCCCACCACTGTCCTCAAGAAAGACGAGGGAAAACTTTGTTAAAAACCATTAATTTGGTACAGTTGATCCCTCGGCTATAATGAGGGCCAGTGGAGGGGATAACCCCACCACTGTCCTCAAGAAAGACAAGGTAAAACTTCATTAAAACCATTAATTTGGTAAAGTTGATCCCTCGGCTATAATGAGGGCAGTGGAGGGGACGACCCCACCACTGTCCTCAAGAAAGACGAGGGAAGACTTCATTAAAACCATTAATTTGGTAAAGTTGATCCCTCGGCTATAATGAGGGCCAGTGGGGGGGACGACCCCACCACTGTCCTCAAGAAAGACGAGGGAAAACATTAAAATCATTAATTTGGTAAAGTTGATCCCTAGGCTATAATGAGGGCCAGTGGAGGGGATGACCCCACTACTGTCCTCAAAAAAGACGAGGGAAAACTTCAATAAAACCATTAGTTTGGTAATTTCATCCCTCGGCTATAATGAGGGCCAGTGGAGGGGACGACCCCACCACTGTCCTCAAGAAAGGCGAGGGAAAACATTAAAACCATTAGTTTGGTGAGTTTATCCCTCGGCTATAATGAGGGCCAGTGGAGGGGACGACCCCACCACTGTCCTCAAAAAAGATGAGGGAAAACTTTATTAAAAACCAGTTTGGTAATTTGACTCCTCGGCTATAATGAGGGCCAACGCAGGGGATAACCCCTTGTTCACACTCAAGAAAGACGAGGGAGAGGTTAGTGGCATTAACAAAGACAGCAAACCATACAAGAAGCAAATATGGAAGACAGTAAAGAAGACGATAGTATTAACGAAATGCCAGTTATACAAAATATCAAGTGTTCTGCAAGTAAAGTACAAAAATATTTATTACATTAAGAGGGTATGGGCTACAGACAACCACCCTATGGGACAACATCGGAGGGCAGAGCCTCAACATCCACCAGAGGGGTTTCCTCAATGACCAACACCGGCTGATCCTCAGATGTGCCGACCCCCTCAACCTGCACTTGTGATTCTATATAAGTCAGAGCCTCGGCAATCATAGGGTCGTCCAGTCTGACTGATTCAATTGAAGGGCGGACCGAGGAGACGACATCACCAAACCTGAGGACGACCCACCAGAAGGCAGTCCTGATTCCTCTCTCTAAATATTCAAGGCCGAAGCCTTGAAACTCGTCAGAAATCTTATAAGCCTCAACAGCATCAGCCTCGACTTTCTTGATGGCTGCTTCAAGATCAGTCTTGTACTTGGCCTCCATGTTGGTCAAGGCCTCGTCCTTTTCCTTGATAAGCAAGTCCTTGGCCTTAATGTCCTCGTCGTGCTGCCTTGTCAGCTGGTCCAGGATCCTTGCATGCTCAGTCCTAATACTTTCCAACTCGGCCCTTGCAGTATCAAGCTCCGATTGAAGATCTGCCTCATGTTGGATAGCCCTCTTGGCTTCATGGAACTTTGCTTAGTTCTTAGCCATCCATTTTGTTGCCGAGGTAAAGGCGCACACAGACTGCACAAGAAAAATAAACACATGTCAAGAGGCCGAGGAAACAGTTGGTGAAAGAATGAAATTAAATGAAGTGGGTCAAGACCAATACCTGTGCAAGGGCGTGCAGACCATAGTCGTACACTTTGGCAGGAGGCATCTTTGACAGGAACTCGTAGTCAGAGGCCGAGGGTGCAGAAAACATTAAGGCCTTGGCTGCCCTCAAGTTTGCAATGAGTGATGAGGGCTCGACCCTCAATGTGCCAGGTTTTGAGACCAGAAGGCCCCCATGCTGGATGAAGAGGCCGTCCCCTCAGATGCTTCGACCCTGGCCCTCGGCCGAGAATCCGTTCGAGGGTCAACAGGGGCCTCAGGCTCCTTTTTTTTATGGCTATCGGCGGTCGGCTCCACCACCAGCGGCCTTCGTCTTCCTCGAAGCCTAATGAGGCTCCTTTCCTTTCTTCTTGGCCAAGCCCGATAATAAGCTGGGAGCAGTCATTTCCCAAAGATAGTCTGATATACCTGCAGGATGACCTGATAGGAGGACGACACGTTAGAAAAATGCAGAGATAAAGAGGAAACACTTCAAAAATAAGTAAAGAATGGAAAATGTTCAGTATAACTCACATAGTTCTGTCATAGGGCCGACCCTCAGACCAGCTTCTTTGAGGAACCGGGGGGTCATCAAGTCTTCAAATTTTGGAAGTTCACCCTCTCTCCCTCGTCCTCTCAGATATTCAACGATGTCCTTCTCCTCCAGACTAAGTCCAGGGTCTGACCTGGCCTTCATGGAAGGGTTAGACCATCTTTTGGGGACCCTCGGACCATCGGCGATGAACTCCCACTCCCCAGAGATAAAGAAGAATCTCTTTTTCCAATCGTGGTTGGAAGTTTGCGCCACGTGGAGGAGTTTCTTCTCAGACCTCCTCGCCCCCAGATGATAGTATCCAGGATGTTTGGATGAGGAGGTGATATTGTAGCAGCCCAAGAATAGGTCGGCCGAGGGCTCGTCGGTGAAAGCATTCTTCCACAAGGAGATGTAGCCTAGGATCGTCCTCCAAGAGTTGGGAGGAAGTTGAGAGGGGGAAACACCAAGGGCAGACAGGATATCTACGATGGCAGGATGCAGAGGGAATCTGACTCCAACCTTGAACATTTGTTCATAAACTGCAACCTCTCCCTCTTCACAATCAAAAACCCTCTCAGACTCAGAGGGAACCCTCATAGTTATACTGGGGGGCACTCCATAGGCATGCCTCCATATCAAGAGGTCGCGATCCCTAACAGAGGAGATATAGGACGAGGCATGGGAGGTATCAATCTGGTCATTTATATCACCGCCCTCATCCTTAGTCCCCTCTCCCTCGGCCTCGTCATCTGCCAGACGACCATGGGGAAAGGCCATCTGGAAGGCATGGGGAGATAGGGTTGTCACAGGGACAGCCTCGGAGGGGACCATACCCTCGGCCTCTCAGCCTGGGCTTAGGTCAGATGTCTCTCTCCTACCGGAAGTTCCAGCGCCAATTGGTGAGGATGCTCTCTCTTCCATCTCACTTGGTTTGGGAGTCTCAGCTGGACGAGAGGACGACCCACAAGACTCAGACAGTTCAAATGGTTTTATTATGGCAAGAGGAATGGGAAAGATGGGTCGTACCCAGTTAGGGTCGGCCCCTCGTCTCCTCTCTTCCTCTTACTCTATTCGTCTGATATCTGCAAAGAGCTTCTCTCTCAAGGATGGGAATTCAGATGCTAAACTATAAAGCCTCCTAAGCATTAAAAGGGAAGACCCTACACTTGGAGGAATTTGGGGAACTTAACTACAAACAAGTTTGCAGTTGACCAAATTAAACTTTTGAATTAAAAAGGGAATTGGTGGTTTTCACTCAAGAACACTCAAAAACCAGTCGCCAAAAAAGTTAAGAAACCACCCAAATCCGGCTCTACAGGCCTAAAACCAAAAAGCAAAAAAAAAATGGAAGTAAAGAGGATGCTGGGGCAGAAGGATTACCTGAGAAAGAGAGAGCAAAGTTGCCGAACTCGAAATGTAGAGATTGCAGAAATGAAGAAAAGGCTGGAAGCTAGAAAGAGAAAGCTTGGGTGCGAAGAAGAAGAAGAAGAGAGAGAGAGTTAAAAAATTTCTTAAATACCTTAGTAATGAGTGGGCCCATCGACCAAGGCAGGACACAACCCACGAGGAAGGCACCATTAGGGCACAAAGCCCCAAGAAAAGTGTGCAGCCGCCATGCCTTGGAAACTGGAACAACAATGAGTATCTGCCCAGGTGTCACTCACCTAACTGATCATACACGCATCTCAATTACAACACTATCCCTCAGACATCTCAACATCACCTATGGCTAAGGGCTGGGGGTGATTGATATACCCGTTTATATCCTCGGCCTGGCTGAAGGTTACCTCCAAACGGACGACCCCTCAGGGGCCGACCTTTCATCAGGTTCCAGACGACCCTCCGAGGGGTCGACCCTTCACCAAACTCCGGACGACCCTTCAGGGGGGCGACCCTTCATCAGGCTTCGGACGACCCTCCGAGGGTACGATAGTACGAGGCCAGAATTGGGCCAGACTCACTACTGGAAGGAACTTTGCCCTCGGCCTCGGCCCATAGGCCGAGGGTGACATCATCACAGCGCGTGGTTTGGGAGACGCGTGGAACAGTGCGCGAGAGGCTCACATGGCACGTGGGAGACCGTTATAACAAAATCACACCCTCATGTGAGGGAATATTATGTCATCATTTGGCATCTACAGGTGTCAATAGGGGATTGGCTAGATCATCATTCACATGCACCATGCATACTTGGGGGGTACACTACACCCCCAAGACCTATATATACTTGTCACCTACAACCCTACAAAGGGGATCAGATTATTACAACCCTAGCTAAAACTCTGCTTGTACACACAGTAGAGAGAGAGTGAGGGAGCTTATGTGCATTGTATCCAAGGCCATTAGTGCCCATCCTTAGTGGATCACACACTCACAGTGGATGTTGGCCAAATTGGCTGAACCACTATACAACATTGTCTTATTCTTCTTATACTCATCTCCTTCTATACACTTATACACTTATACATCTCTATGGCTGCCATGGCTGCTATTGTTTGAGCTCACTATCACTTATCCGGTGGTGCTAAATCTTAGCATCATCATGGACACAAATGCTATCTCCAGAGTTGGGCGAAGAATCCCCAGCCCTACTTTTTGATTCCTTCCATTGTTTCCATGCTTTAGTACTGTTAGGAGGAATGTGGATGATTTGGAATGTTGGTGACTGTGGCTAGACATGAAAAGTGATTGGTTCATCTTTTCCTAAAAATAACTACCCCGTCTCCTCCGACGATAATCACACTTGTATTCCAACCTCATTTCCACACGCATGTATGGAATATACTCCGTTTTTCCCCATGAATATGGTTCTACCTTTTTTAATGGTACGCGATTTTAACTATATCTTTTACCGATGAGAGAAAATGGGAAATACATCCTTTAGCTATGGAAAAACCAAAGATTGTCATGATGATATTAAAGACTGTGAACTCATGGAGTTAGGTTTTTCAGGGCCAACCCATACTTGGTCTAACAAGCAAGGTATTTACATGCATGTTAGGGTAGGATTAGACAGATGTCGTTGCAATGATTCTTGAATTAATACCTTTCCTAAATATAAAGTTATACAATTGGTAAATTCTACTTTTGAACATTTCACTATGGTTTTAGACATTATTCCTTCCTTCACCTTAATTAACTATCATTTTGATTATGACATGGAAATCCTTTACTTCCCATCAAACTTGGTTAAAAACTATTGGGATAACAATAACAATGGTTATTTGGTCTTACCAATTCACAAAAAAGTCTAAAGATTTAATTTACGGGTAAAAAATTTGGGAAAAAAAATAGATTATGTACTTTTAAGACTTAAAATAATATTGATTATGGATATAGGACAACAAACATTTGGTTTTCATTTTTAGTTCCTATTTTCAAATTAAAGGAACACGTGGCATGCTGTGATTGGTTGATGTTTTATGAATATGGGTCCGCGCCAGCAGCTTTATTAAAAAATAGGGACTAATACTATAAATAAATGTTCGTTATCCTATTTCCAAAATACATATTACAATATGTCCTAAATTTATAAAGCCCCAAAAAAATGAAAAGACGTTACTAATGTCGTTTAATACAAGATTAAACTGTATAAGCAACTCCGAGTTGTTTGCTGAAGAAACCCTTTTCTTTTGAAAATAAAATAGATAAACAACAAGTTGTGTTTACAAAAACTTATGTTCGAGAATAACCAAGACTTTGTAATCAGTTTTAAAACTAAGAAAGTTTCAAAATATCAGCACACTTTAGAATGAGATGAGGAGATGAAGATAATCAGAACACACTATTTTTAACGTGGTAAAACCTCTCCCAATAGAGGAAACATCCACGGTGACTTCTAAGTCACGAAAGTAAAAAAATTCACTAAAAACAAATAGCAGTTACAAACAATACAACATACATACACACAACTCAGCCTAATCTAAGTTTAGGAATATACACCACTTGTTGTCCTTCTAACTTCTTTGTAGATCTGATTGTGGATGATGTTCTTCCAGTTTGATAACTTCCACTTTGCTTTAGCTTTCTTTGCGTCGACTCAATAATCTTTGATCTTATTCTCAACACTTTTAGTGTGGTAGTGTGTCAAGTGTTTGTGATGTGATTTCTATCCACATGCATGAACTCACACACACTTAGTTTGTACAGACAGTCCTAGAAAATTACATATAAATACTATATGCTGTGATTTTCTTTTCTTTCTTTCTTACAAAACTTGAAACCTTTTGACCTTTTAATCTATCCCAGATTCCACGGATATCTTGCTTCAAAGTCAGTCAAGATCTTAATCAATCTCAGTTTTGAAAAGATTTTCGAGATTGAAAACCTCCAAGTGAGAATCCATCTAGGTCAAGGTTTAGTTTCACAAGAACAAGAAACATAAAACATTTACAGATTTAAATCAACAAAGATTTTCACAAAACGAGAAACAAATATGAAGATCTAGTGATATATAACATGCAATAGTGTAGATCTAAGATTTCTATGAATAAAGAAATACAGATCTCACCAAAATGTCTAAGTTGGTAACAAGATCACAGATCAAGAGGTTACATCTACAAACTATCAAACCAGTAACACCACTCTCTCTCAAACATTCAAGGTTGTGTTTGGGGTTTTGAAATTACGAAGGTTTGAATATGGTTTGAAGTTGTTTAGGGTTAGGGTTTCTCTAACAGTTTCCCTTTCTCTCTCTTCTTTCTTTTCTCTCTTCTCTCTCACTTATCTCTTCTCTTTTTTTCACTCAATTTAGACGACTGCCAAAAGTCTTAAAAGGCTGAGAATGAGAGGGTTTAAATAGGAGCCAAGGAAGGTTCTGGATTGAAGATAGCAATCAACGGTTGAGATCCAGTCTTCCTATATTGACTTTGATCCAAGGGTGCTAAGATAGCGATGGTTAAAATGAAGATGATTGGTCCACAGTGATAACACACGGATAGACTTTAAACACATGCAGGCCGCTGATAACGTTTGATCTAACGATCCACAATTCACCAGGCTGCTCTCTCACAAAATAAACACAAAATAGATAACAGGAGCTTCACAAGTGTTGACATGTTATTGGCTGGCAAATGCGCGTCCAAACTAATTACAGGCAACACCCTAATGTCTCTGGCGCATTGATATTCTACCCAATCAAACATTCTCATGAAAAAATAATTTTTCATAATATCATTTTAACCCCACAAAGTTTATAAACAAACTTTTATTAAAGAAAACATTATTTTAAAAATGTTTAAAAATTCCCAAAAAATTATTAAAACAACATTTTAAGGGGAATTTAACACACAATCAATATGAGCAATATATACACATGTATGCACTTCTAATGTGTGTAGTGTGATTCAATTTATACCTTATTTGGATCATTGAAGAGGATTAGAGAGTGAATAAGTCTGAGGTTCTTTGGATTCTAGGTTATACAACTAATTTTGTCACTATTTCCAAACTAGATGAACACTTATACAATATAGACTTAAGCAAGTCAAAGGTATAAGGTGCTTCAATCTCCCCCTTTGGAAATATGAGACAAAATCTTCTTTGAGTTAGCTTAAACTCTTAGGGAACCAAAAAAAAATAGAACCTAGTCCTATGCAAAAGATACTATCTACCCAGTTCCTAGAATGTCAATAATTACATAACTCAACTATTTACAAATTTGTACACTAGAGAGAAATGGTAGATAAACAGTAGAAGAGGTTCCTGCAAATATGCACTAAGATCAAGCAGTTTAGATGTAATGTGAACAAAACATTGAACCCGTAAGACTCAAATTTCTCCCCTATTTTGTCTCAAATGGACAAAGGGTAAAAAATTACGGTCTTAAGAGATTAATCAGCACATACCATACCTATAGAATTACGCAAATACAGAAATCTGTTATAGTCTAGAGGTTTAGTGAACATGTCTGCAAGTTGAAAATCATTAGGTAGGTAATGGATTTCTAACTCCTTAGTCTCAACAAGTTCGCGTATAAAGTGATGTCTTATTTTAATATGCTTAGTTCGCGAGTGTTGAACCGGGTTTTTAGATATGTTAATGGCGCTTTTATTGTCACAATACAATTGTAACTGATCTTCTTTAATCCCATAGTCGCTTAACATTTGTTTTATCCATAACAATTGAGCACAGCAACTTCCTGCTACTATATATTCGGACTCAGCCGTAGATAAAGATGTGAAATTCTGTTTTTTGCTACTCCAACCTACTAAATTATTACCGACATAATAACAGGCACTTGATGTACTCTTACTGTCATCGGTACAACTGGACCAATCAGCATCAGTATACCCTATGATGGTGCTGCAGGTATCATTAGTTTACCTAAGTCCAAGATTAAGAGTGCCTTTTATGTACTTTATTATACGTTTTACACAAGATAAATAGCTCTCTTTAGGGTTATTCTGGTAACGGGCACACAGACATACAGCATACATTATATCAGGTCGTGAGGCAGTTAGATAGAGTAGACTACCAATCATACTACGATAAAGTGTGGAATCAACTGACTTTCCATTTTCATCTTTACATAATTTAACAGTAGTACTCATTGGCGTTTTGGCAAATTTAGCATTATCTAAACCAAATTTCTTAACAAGGTCTAAGGCATACTTAGTTTGAGAGACAAATAATCCATCAGAATTCTGTTTTACCTGAAATCCTAAGAAAAATTGTAGCTCCCCCATAAGGGACATGTGAAACTCCTTATGCATAATAGCAGAAAAGGATTTAACTTCAGATGTTGAAGTAGACCCAAAGATGATGTCGTCAACATAGACTTGGGCTATAATAATGTTTTTGTCAAAATGTTTGACAAAGAGGGTCTGGTCATTTCCTCATCTCGTAAAACCATTATCCAACAAAAAGTTGGAAAGGCGTTCATACCAAGCTCTAGGAGCTTGTTTTAAGCCATACAAAGCCTTTTTTAGACGAAAGACATGGTCTGGGTATTTTGGGTCAATGAACCCTTTGGGTTGTTCTACATACGTCTCTTCGGACAGAATTCCATTGAGGAAGGCAGACTTGACATCCATTTGATAAAGTGTAAATTTTAAGTGACACGCTATGGCGAAAAGAAGTCGAACAGATTCAAGACGAGTGACAGGGGCAAATGTCTCGCTAAAATTTATCCCTTCTATTTGAGAGTAACCTTGAGTAACAAGTCTAGCTTTGTTTCTAAGGATTACCCCATTTTCGTCAGATTTGTTCTTAAAGATCCAACGTATGCCAATAACATTTTTGTTTTGAGGCCGCGGTACAAGATACCAGACATCGTGAATGACAAATTGTAAAAGTTCTTCCTACATAGCAGAAATCCAGTGTGCGTCATTCAATGCTTCATTAACATTTTTCGGTTCCACAAGGGAGACGAAACATGTGTAATTAGCATAATTTCTTAACTGGGATCTAGTACGGACTGGCTCATTAGGATTACCGACCACGTTGTTAATGGGATGATCTTTAGAGACCCAGCCAGGTACTTCTGGACTCTCAATAGGTAATGAGTCATCTATTTATGGTGAATCATTTTTGAAATCATTTTCAGATTCAACCACAATATGTGATTCAGATATCTTATTTTCGGCAATAGTGTCGCTTACAATTACATTTATCGACTCCATAAGGGTCTTAGTACGCAGATTGTATATACGATATGCACGACTGTTTGGAGAGTAACCTAAAAAGATGGCTTTATCTCCACGCATCTCAAATTTGGACAAATGTTCTCTCTCTTTACAGACGTAACACCGACTTTCGAAAGTTCTTAGGTATTTTAGATTAGGCTTCTTACCGTACCAGAACTCATAAGAGGTTTGTTTAGTGTTTTTCCTAAGGTAAACCCGATTAATGATATGACATGTAGTTCTAATAGATTCTACCCAGAAGTACTTGGGTAGATATTTGGCATGCAACATGACACGCGCCATCTCTTGAAGAGTTCGGTTTTTCCTTTCGACAACACCGTTCTGCTGAGGAGTCTTAGGGGCACTGAATTCGTGTTTGTAACTGTTGTGGTCACAATATTCAACTATTCCCGTGTCTATGAACTCTCCCCCTCTATTGCTACGAATGCGATTGACTTGTGTGTCCTTCTCATTTTCAATTCTTAGTAAAATTTTCAAAAATGTCTGAAACGTGTCAGATTTATGTTTCAAGAAGGCAACCCAAGTGAATCGTGTAAAATCATCAACCATGACTAGGATATAACTGTGTCCACAAAGACTAACAGTTCTAGAGGGACCTATAAGGTCCGTGTGGATGAGATCTAGAGGTCTAGAGGTGAGAATATCTTTAACTTTTTTATGCGAAGTCTTAACTATTTTTCCTTCCTGGCAATGACCACAAACAACATTGGAAATAGGTTTAATTTTAGGAATTCCTCTAACTATCTCTTGACTAGACAATCTACCAAGGATATCATAACTTAGGTGACCCATACGATTATGCCAGATTTCATTGTCATCCATTCTGACAATGTTACAGGTTTCAGAACTAGTCTTGACAGTATAGTAGTTGTCAGGTGTTCTAAATCCGGTAATGATGCATTCACCTTTATCATTTAGAATTTTGCAATTGTTCTTTGAAAAGGTAACTGTATGGTCTGAATCACAAAATTGTGATATACTTAGGAGGTTGGATTTAAGGCCTTTAACTAAAAGTACATTTTCCAGAACAGGCATTTCCTCTTCTTTTAGGGTTCCTTTACCTATGATCTGGGATGAAACTCCATCGCCAAAAACTACTTTACCTCCGGCAAATCTGATTTTGTTTAAGAGTTTGGTTTCATCTCCTGTCATATGTTTGGAACATCCTGAATCTAAATACCAACCAGATGAAGTGTGTTCAGCTTTTAAGGCAGTGATGACAATGTTACACTTCATTTGGGGTAAAAGATCATCTTTTCTAACCCAAATAGCTCTAGTTTTAATTTTGCGCAAGTTTTCTCTCATTTGATAAAATTTTCGAGAAGCATCTTTTTATCGAAAAACATTTGGCGCAACAAACTGATTTTTGTGGAAAAATTGAGCTTTTGGTTTAGGAAAGTTTCTAGGAGCCTTTCTCTTAAATGAACTCTTAGTTTTGGTCTTTCTATTCCTGTAGTTAGAGTTCTTGTCAGGTTGTCTTGGAAGGACATAATGGTTATGATTTTTCCTAGAATAGTTAAAGTTCTTGTAAACAGGAGTGTTGTACACAGGGGTGTTTAGATTCCTAGCATAACAACCTTCAAAGGAATGACCATAAATGTCACAGTAGGAGCAATATTGATTGCTTGAGGGATGTAGTTCCTTAGGAAAACTTCTAAAGATGGGTTTAACAGGATTCTGTTCAGAAGTCTTATTCCTAAGAGGTATGGTTTTAAAGGTAGATTCAGCCTTTTTGATCAAAGGGCAGACGTATTTAGTCTCAAGTGTACTGTCAGCCTTAGAGTTACTAGACTCTCCAATGTCTTTCTGTTGTTTCTTTTGATCATATTACTTTTTAATAAAATAAAAATCTGGACATGTTTCGATTGGTCTTTTGCCCCCAGACACAAACTTAATAGGTTTAAGATTTTTAGTTTGTGATTTATTCTTAGGGCAGAATCCAATACCGGTTCTATCATCAGAATTGGTCTTAGAGTCAACAACAAAGTCAGTGAAATAATTTGAATTGTTTTCAAACTTAGAATTTTTTTTGAAAACTGTTGTTTTCTTTGTTTTTGCTTCCTCCAGTTCTAATAATGTTCCCTTGTATTTCATTTCCAGGATTTAATTAGTTTTGGTCAACTCTTTCAATTTTTGATCAAAAGTTTCAATTTCAGATTGATGTGTCAGACACTGGTTAGTGTACTCTTCGGCATTTAGCTTCACAATAAGACTTAGATCATCTAATTTCTTAGTCAGGTCTCTAACAGTCTTCTCCAGTCTAGTGCCTTTTTTAAGGGTTTTAGCATACAAAGTATGAATATCTGGGAGGACATCTGTGTCTGAGTCGCTAAGTGAAGTGTGTTCATTGACCCCTAACGATTCAGTTTTAGTACTCACGCACCCATTTACATCGTCGTTATCGAGATCTCTTTGACTCACACACACGGAACTAGAGCTAGCAACATTTTCAGATAACAAGGCATCTAGGCCAGTCAAAGCAGTATTCACAAAAGCAGGAGTAGAGGTATCATTATCACACACAGGCATATCATCATTGTAAATGATCTTAGCAAAAAAAGACATGCAAGGGTCAAATACATTTGATGACTCAAGTTCCTCTTCATCAGAGTCACTTGAATCATCCCAAGTTTTACAGATATTGGCTCTATTGTGTGTGTTGGTTTTATTCAGATTAACTCTGCAATCGTGAGCAATGTGACCTAGTTTCCCACATCTAAAACATTCAATCTTTTTAAGATCTCTGTTAGGTCTGAAGTTGTTGTCCTTAGGATGTTTGTCATGACCTCTATCATGAGGTTTGGGATTAGACACAGTTGGATAATTAGGCTTGCCTTGTTTAGATGCCTCTTTGTTTCTAAATTTAACAATTTTCTTAAATTGTTTGGACATTAAGGCAATCTGATTATCTAGTTTGTCTATATCACACTCCTCATCAGAGTCACAGTTGGTCAAATTAGTCTCATGTTTAGATATCTTAGAAGAAAAACTCAAGTTAGAGTTGGGTTGTTTTCTTTGAGACTGATTTAATTGTTTCTTAAAGTCTAATTCCATTTCCACAGTCCTAAGTTTGCTACTGAGTAACTCAGAGGTGAGGTTTTGATCACTCATCTCCTCAATAACCTACCTCTTGTTGTCAAACTTTTGTGGTAATGATCTTAGGATTTTAGAAACAATCTCATTCCTATCATATGTTATACCATTAGCATGAAACTTAGTAACTATATTAGTTAGGTTCATATAAAAGTCATCAAAAGACTCAGAGTCAGACATAATCAAAGAGTTGTACTGCTGGGTAAGCATTTGAGTTTTAGCAGCTTTAACTCTTGAGTCTCCTTCATGGGCAGTGATTAATGTGTCCCAAGCTTCCTTGGAAGTGGCACAAGATGAGATTCTCTTGAACTCATACTCATTAATAGACATAAAGATGGCATTCTTGCCTTTATTGTTATTACGAGAAAGTGTCTTCTCATCTTGGGTAAACTCACTTAAGATTTTCTTTACCCTCTCATCACTTCCTTCAGTGCCCGGTTTAGTAGGATAAGTATATCCATTTTCAATAATGTCCCAGACATCATCTCCTAAAGTCCCTTGGATGAAGGCAACCATTCTTACTTTCCAGTAAGCAAAGTTGTTTCCATGAAAGAGTGGAGGTCTGGAAAGATTACCAAACCTTTCATTCTTCTCGTCCATAGTTAAGATTTTCAGAAAACGATTTCAGAAACACAAGATCCTTTTTGAAATAAAAGTTTACAGGGCTCTGATACCAATTGAAAAAGAAGTTACTAATGTCGTTTAATACAAGATTAAACTGTATAAGCAACTCCGAGTTGTTTGTTGAACAAACCCTTTTCTTTTGAAAATAAAATAGATAAACAACAAGTTGTGTTTACAAAAACTTATGTTCGAGAATAACCAAGACTTTGTAATCAGTTTTAAAACTAAGAAAGTTTCAAAATATCAGCACACTTTAGAATGAGATGAGGAGATGAAGATAATCAGAACACACTATTTTTAACGTGGTAAAACCTCTCCCAATAAAGGAAACATCCACGGTGACTTCTAAGTCACGAAAGTAAAAAAATTCACTAAAAACAAATAGCAGTTACAAACAATACAACATACATACACACAACTCAGCCTCGGAGGGACAGCCTCGGAGGGGACCATACCCTCGGCCTCTCGGCCTGGGCTTAGGTCAGATGTCTCTCTCCTACCGGAAGTTCCAGCGCCAATTGGTGAGGATGCTCTCTCTTCCATCTCACTTGGTTTGGGAGTCTCAGCTGGACGAGAGGACGACCCACAAGACTCAGACAGTTCAAATGGTTTTATTATGGCAAGAGGAATGGGAAAGATGGGTCGTACCCAGTTAGGGTCGGCCCCTCGTCTCCTCTCTTCCTCTTACTCTATTCGTCTGATATCTGCAAAGAGCTTCTCTCTCAAGGATGGGAATTCAGATGCTAAACTATAAATCCTCCTAAGCATTAAAAGGGAAGACCCTACACTTGGAGGAATTTGGGGAACTTAACTACAAACAAGTTTGCAGTTGACCAAATTAAACTTTTGAATTAAAAAGGGAATTGGTGGTTTTCACTCAAGAACACTCAAGAACACTCAAAAACCAGTCGCCAAAAAAGTTAAGAAACCACCCAAATCCGGCTCTACAGGCCTAAAACCAAAAAGCAAAAAAAAAATGAAAGTAAAGAGGATGCTGGGGCAGAAGGATTACCTGAGAAAGAGAGAGCAAAGTTGCCGAACTCGAAATGTAGAGATTGCAGAAATGAAGAAAAGGCTGGAAGCTAGAAAGAGAAAGCTTGGGTGCGAAGAAGAAGAAGAGAGAGAGAGTTAAAAAATTTCTTAATACCTTAGTAATGAGTGGGCCCATCGACCAAGGCAGGACACAACCCACGAGGAAGGCACCATTAGGGCACAAAGCCCCAAGAAAAGTGTGCAGCCGCCATGCCTTGGAAACTGGAACAACAATGAGTATCTGCCCAGGTGTCACTCACCTAACTGATCATACACGTATCTCAATTACAACACTATCCCTCAGACATCTCAACATCACCTATGGCTAAGGGCTGGGGGTGATTGATATACCCGTTTATATCCTCGGCCTGGCTGAAGGTTACCTCCAAACGGACGACCCCTCAGGGGCCGACCTTTCATCAGGTTCCAGACGACCCTCCGAGGGGTCGACCCTTCACCAAACTCCGGACGACCTTTCAGGGGGGCCGACCCTTCATCAGGCTTCGGACGACCCTCCGAGGGTACGACAGTACGAGGCCAGAATTGGGCCAGACTCACTACTGGAAGGAACTTTGCCCTCGGCCTCGGCCCATAGGCCGAGGGTGACATCATCACAGCGCGTGGTTTGGGAGACGCGTGGAACAGTGCGCGTGAGGCTCACATGGCACGTGGGAGACCATTATAACAAAATCACACCCTCATGTGAGGGAATATTATGTCATCATTTGGCATCTACAGGTGTCAATAGGGGATTGGCTAGATCATCATTCACATGCACCATGCATACTTGGGGGGTACACTACACCCCCAAGACCTATATATACTTGTCACCTACAACCCTACAAAGGGGATTAGATTATTACAACCCTAGCTAAAACTCTGCTTGTACACACAGTAGAGAGAGAGTGAGGGAGCTTATGTGCATTGTATCCAAGGCCATTAGTGCCCATCCTTAGTGGATCACACACTCACAGTGGATGTTGGCCAAATTGGCTGAACCACTATACAACATTGTCTTATTCTTCTTATACTCATCTCCTTCTATACACTTATACATCTCTATGGCTGCCATGGCTGCTATTGTTTGAGCTCACTATCACTTATCCGGTGGTGCTAAATCTTAGCATCATCATGGACACAAATGCTATCTCCAGAGTTGGGCGAAGAATCCCCAGCCCTACTTTTTGATTCCTTCCATTGTTTCCATGCTTTAGTACTGTTAGGAGGAATGTGGATGATTTGGAATGTTGGTGACTGTGGCTAGACATGAAAAGTGATTGGTTCATCTTTTCCTAAAAATAACTACCCCATCTCCTCCGGTGATAATCACACTTGTATTCCAACCTCATTTCCACACGCATGTATGGAATATACTCCGTTTTTCCCCATGAATATGGTTCTACCTTTTTTAATGGTACGCGATTTTAACTATATCTTTTACCGATGAGAGAAAATGGGAAATACATCCTTTAGCTATGGAAAAACCAAAGATTGTCATGATGATATTAAAGACTGTGAACTCATGGAGTTAGGTTTTTCAGGGCCAACCCATACTTGGTCTAACAAGCAAGGTATTTACATGCATGTTAGGGTAGGATTAGACAGATGCCGTTGCAATGATTCTTGAATTAATACCTTTCCTAAATATAAAGTTATACAATTGGTAAATTCTACTTTTGAACATTTCACTGTGGTTTTAGACATTATTCCTTCCTTCACCTTAATTAACTATCATTTTGATTATGACATGGAAATCCTTTACTTCCCATCAAACTTGGTTAAAAACTATTGGGATAACAATAACAATGGTTATTTGGTCTTACCAATTCACAAAAAAGTCTAAAGATTTAATTTACGGGTAAAAAATTTGGGGAAAAAAATAGATTATATACTTTTAAGACTTAAAATAATATTGATTATGGATATAGGACAACAAACATTTGGTTTTCATTTTTAGTTCCTATTTTCAAATTAAAGGAACACGTGGCATGCTGTGATTGGTTGACGTTTTATAAATATGGGTCCGCGCCAGCAGCTTTATTAAAAAATAGGGACTAATACTATAAATAAATGTTCGTTGTCCTATTTCCAAAATACATGTTACAATATGTCCTAAATTTATAAAGCCCCAAAAAAATGAAAAGACGTTACTAATGTCGTTTAATACAAGATTAAACTGTATAAGCAACTCCGAGTTGTTTGCTGAAGAAACCCTTTTCTTTTGAAAATAAAATAGATAAACAACAAGTTGTGTTTACAAAAACTTATGTTCGAGAATAACCAAGACTTTGTAATCAGTTTTAAAACTAAGAAAGTTTCAAAATATCAGCACACTTTAGAATGAGATGAGGAGATGAAGATAATCAGAACACACTATTTTTAACGTGGTAAAACCTCTCCCAATAGAGGAAACATCCACGGTGACTTCTAAGTCACGAAAGTAAAAAAATTCACTAAAAACAAATAGCAGTTACAAACAATACAACATACATACACACAACTCAGCCTAATCTAAGTTTAGGAATATACACCACTTGTTGTCCTTCTAACTTCTTTGTAGATCTGATTGTGGATGATGTTCTTCCAGTTTGATAACTTCCACTTTGCTTTAGCTTTCTTTGCGTCGACTCAATAATCTTTGATCTTATTCTCAACACTTTTAGTGTGGTAGTGTGTCAAGTGTTTGTGATGTGATTTCTATCCACATGCATGAACTCACACACACTTAGTTTGTACAGACAGTCCTAGAAAATTACATATAAATACTATATGCTGTGATTTTCTTTTCTTTCTTTCTTACAAAACTTGAAACCTTTTGACCTTTTAATCTATCCCAGATTCCACGGATATCTTGCTTCAAAGTCAGTCAAGATCTTAATCAATCTCAGTTTTGAAAAGATTTTCGAGATTGAAAACCTCCAAGTGAGAATCCATCTAGGTCAAGGTTTAGTTTCACAAGAACAAGAAACATAAAACATTTACAGATTTAAATCAACAAAGATTTTCACAAAACGAGAAACAAATATGAAGATCTAGTGATATATAACATGCAATAGTGTAGATCTAAGATTTCTATGAATAAAGAAATACAGATCTCACCAAAATGTCTAAGTTGGTAACAAGATCACAGATCAAGAGGTTATAGCTACAAACTATCAAACCAGTAACACCACTCTCTCTCAAACATTCAAGGTTGTGTTTGGGGTTTTGAAATTACGAAGGTTTGAATATGGTTTGAAGTTGTTTAGGGTTAGGGTTTCTCTAACAGCTTCCCTTTCTCTCTCTTCTTTCTTTTCTCTCTTCTCTCTCACTTCTCTCTTCTCTTTTTTTCACTCAATTTAGACGACTGCCAAAAGTCTTCAAAGGCTGAGAATGAGAGGGTTTAAATAGGAGCCAAGGAAGGTTCTGGATCGAAGATAGCAATCAACGGTTGAGATCCAGTCTTCCTATATTGACTTTGATCCAAGGGTGCTAAGATAGCAATGGTTAAAACGAAGATGATTGGTCCACAATGATAACACACGGATAGACTTTAAACACATGCAGGCCGTTGATAACGTTTGATCTAACGATCCACAATTCACCAGGCTGCTCTCTCATAAAACAAACACAAATGAGATAACAGGAGCTTCACAAGTGTTGACATGTTATTGGCTGGCAAACGCACTTCCAAACTAATTACAGGCAACACCCTAATGTCTCTGGCGCATTGATATTCTACCCAATCAAACATTCTCATGAAAAAATAATTTTGCATAATATCATTTTAACCCCACAAAGTTTATAAACAAACTTTTATTAAAGAAAACATTATTTTAAAAATGTTTAAAAATTCCCAAAAAATTATTAAAACAACATTTTAAGGGGAATTTAACACACAATCAATATGAGCAATATATACACATGTATGCACTTCTAATGTGTGTAGTGTGATTAAATTTATACCTTGTTTGGATCATTGAAGAGGATTAGAGAGTGAATAAGTCTGAGGTTCTTTGGATTCTAGGTTATACAACTAATTTTGTCACTATTTCCAAACTAGATGAACACTTATACAATATAGACTTAAGCAAGTCAAAGGTATAAGGTGCTTCAAAAAAACATGTTAAAAAGATGAAAAACTAGTTATCTCTTATCCGGGAGAAGCTTAGTTTTTGGATCTCAAAAGACTTCTAAATTCTAGGGAAAAATCACTAATTTAATCTCAATAAAATACTTTGGCATCTGGCATTATTCTGGAAGCTAAAAACTCATTTTAACAGGGCCAAGTTTGGTTACATGAATACTAAGTTTTATCATGTATGTGTTAATCATCATAGACACCTTAATAATATTTCATAAATCTTTGATCCTGATTAGGGTTCTCTCTCTAACATTAACATTAGGGATATTGAGACTGAATTTCCAACAGCCTACACCCACCTTGAGTTCACATCCTACCTACGATTTTAATGGTTTTGACCCAAAACCTCTTTTCATTAATGATTTTATATCCTCCTCGCTTAATATAAATTTTAATCCTAGTGAAATAAAAAATTTGGTGTGGGGAATGCTCAACAACAAATCTATGGGTCCTGACCTTTCAATTGAGTTTTTTAAAGACCATTGGGACACTATGAGACAATCTATCATTAATACGCTTCATTAGTTTTTTTTTTACTTCGTCCACCTTTTAAAAGAACTCAAACCAAACGCATCTTAGTTTTATTCCTAAGAAGGTGAATCCCACTCGTTTCACTCATTATAAGCTCATAAGCCTATGTCACATTATTTACAAAATCATCTCATCCTTAATTGTTTAATGTCTTAGACCTATAATATATGTTGTTAAATTTTTAAATGATAAAATTAACACAAGTGCGCGGGCTACGGGGCGAACTCACAGATATTTAATCAATTTTTATAAATTACCGACTGTCCAATTAAAAAAACTGAGTGTATAGATATAATTGAATTTTAAATTTACACGAAAGCAAATGAATAAATGACTACGAATTATATAATCATATATGGAAAAAAACAAGGACATTAGATCCGTTTAACAATTTTAATTAAAATCACACATTAATTTAATTTCGTATTCCCGAATTTATAACTCAAAATGTATCGAATCTCGTCGCGTACATTCTGGAAAATACAACAATAGATGTTCACAAAATATTTTAATAGCTCTTAAATTAGACGCCTTAAATCTCTATTCCCTCAAAGATATCAATTTTTAAGTTTTAACATTATATTTAATCATGAGATATTAAACAATTTAATGTAAGCATAACCCAAAAAAAATTATACATTTAAATTCTTAAAATATGATTTATCAAATAATTTTGAAGGTTTAAAACACATTCTAGTGTAGTTGTCGGAAATTAACACACTACACCAAATCTGCACTATTGTCACGGTCATTGACCTTGACAAGCTGGACTTATCAAGGTCAATGACCTTGACAATTCGGGGCGAGACAACTTTTTTTGTTACGGACGTGTCACGGTCATTGACCGTTATAAGTTCGTTAGAATTGTCACGATCGTGTCACGGTCCCTGACCGTGACAAGTTTAGTCACGGTTAATAACCGTGACAAATTCTTGTCCCCTTTTAAAAAAAATGTCACGGTCATTGACCGTGACAAGTCCGTGACAACTTTTGTCACGGGCTTGTCACGGTCAATGATCGTGACAATTCTGGACATAATTGAAAAAAAAATCTGTTGGGCAGTATGGCCACTGCTATTGCCCAGCAGTATATTTGTAGATGTTATATCAACGTTGTACCTATTCAAATATCATATATCCAAATAAACTAGAGAGAACGCAAATATACATTCAATATAGAAACTATTTAAGAAGAAACAACATCACCATCAATTATCTCAAATCTACAAACTATTTAGCTGGAAAAGAGATTTTGTACCGCGACGCTCGGGGACACCTCCTTATCCTTCCCTTCTCGTCTGAATAGCCACATAAGTATCGATCATAGGTGGCCTACCCTCAGGGCCACTCCCTGTCCCCTGAAATAAAATAAAGTAAAATTAGTATCCGCCCCGCAAATATAGATAAATATAAATCGAAATTGAAATCGAAATCGAAATTGACATATAAATATAAATACATTACCTGTAGTATCACCCAAACAGCTAACTTGAGCTCATATGGAACCTCCTTCCAACTAATGTACCCCGGACAATCGTGTCAAATATAATTCCCTTCATATCTGAACACTAAGAAATGCCATAATCCTATGGAGTTATGCAAATTCCTTCCAACTGTTGTGTAGCCAAAAATCAGCAGTTGAAGTTATCAATTCCACCTTTCAATGGTCTCCCATGTTTTGCTAGAGGTTCCAAGTGGTGGGATATGGAAAGTGGAATTGACAACTTCAACTGGTGATGTTTGTCTACATAACGGTTGGGAGGAATTTGCAGAGCATAACTCCATAGGATTATGTCATTTCTTAGTGTTCGGATAGATGAAGAGATTCAGTCTCCTCTCCACAAATAGGACACCCCAAATAACTATGTACTAATCACCTATTAAAGGTAAGAAGCGTATATTCATGGATTAGTATAAACAAAACTTAGATGTAGTTGGAATATTTATGTATTAATCTCCTCACCACACACGCACACTACACAAGAGTGAAAATGATAAAGTGCAAATAAATTAAAAGCATTAAAAATGGATGTTTCGGTACAAATTGAAATATTTATTACAAATTGAAAAATTGTTTCAAATTCGGGTTATCATAAAAAATGGATTGATATTCGGTAGGAGCAGCCAAGTCATCCACACTACTATTTAGACGCCTTAGAGCAGCTAGTGTATAATGGTTGGGTCGCCTTAAATTTTAAACTTTGGTAGTCATCGTCAAGTTTTATCATGTTATCTTCACGAGAACTTGAATCTTCTACATCATCAGTAACCTCATTCTCCTCTGCTTCATAAACTCCGTACGCATCATCAACTAAATCCTCTAACATATTATGATCTACGTCGTCCCCTTCTACATCTATTCTACTTGTTGAAGGTTATTGTGAAGGTTGGTCGGGAACAAAAGGAACTTTCAATTCACCGTGAAAACTACAAAATCGATAACTATCTTGCATACCCGATCTTAACAAATGTAGTTCAACTGTTTTCCACTCAAACACCTTACCATTATTACACCTAGCACACGGACACGGAAACTCTTCATTATTATGACATCTCTTTGCATATTTCACAAATTCGCTAGCACCTCTGCGAAACACATCCCCCATTCTATTAGTCTCACCCATCCACTCTTTGTATTTCGGATATCCCATCACAGCTACCACAACTAAACACATATTAAAGGTAAACAAAACTTAGATTTATAGTATGTTTTATTTAATTATCCCATCATTTAATTATCCTATTAAAGGGTGAGTGGTCCTATCCCATTCAAGACCGCATTTTTCTGTAATATACTTAATAGCTCATGCACATTGTTACGATTTGAAAAAATATTCGACAGCATATCCCCGTAGTTCTCCAAGTACACGACGTAGATTGGCAGGTGTGAGTGTTATTTCAATTGATCAATTGAAATAACAGTCACACTTGTCAATCTAGTATGTACCCAGAGAACATTAAGATACGACTGCAGAACTTCCTCCAAAAGTAACAACTTTAAGCCAATAAGAATATTATACATAAATTATACAGTCTCAAACTGTCCAAACGGGACAATTCGAGAGATCTCATTACAGGGGTAATGACTCTCGAATGGGTCTAGGGGCTATTGAATGCGTACGCATAAGAACTAAAAGGCTAGTATCTATGCGCACTATATTTAATTTCAAGTATGTTTCATTTAATTATCATACTATATATATATTGTTCGATATACAAAGTAATTTTCAAAAAAAGTTGAAAAATACCACCCTCATGTAGACAATAATCCAGTGGTCATGCCACTGTTAAAACTAACCAACCAAATATTTACTAAACAAAATAATCCAACAGCAATATCAACAACACATGTGTATCCCGTACTCCTTCTAATTCATCTACTCAATTAATTCATTTCATCAATTAAACTAACAATTAACGTATACAATTATTAATTTACTAATTTACACTAAAGGGCAATCCTACTTTCATATGAAATGGGCACTAATTATTAATTTACTTTCATCTAAAACTGTTTCATTTATTAATTATATTTTAGTGGATGTAATTATAGAATCTATGGATGGATTCAATTTAATCTTACTATGTGAATGTTTTTATCTACAATGAGTTAACCTTGAAACAATATATATTATCTCATAGAATCATCAAAACACGATATTAAGAGAATAACAATGGTACCTTGCATTACCCCCCCTCCCCACCCCCACCCCCACCCCCCCACCCCCCCACACACAAACAAATTGACAAATTCATGGGTTATTTCTAACATATAAACATCAAATACACCTAACAAACATACACAAACATATATTCACGAGCTAGTTTCAACAAAAGTGCAAAAAATTCAAGAACCCATATATATACAAATACAAAAATAAATAACTCGTGAATTTGTCAATTTGTTTGACAAATTCATGGGTTAATTCATGGGTTAATTCAAATACAAAAATACAAATTCATGGATTAATTCAAATACAAAAATAAATTGACAAAAATTTATGAGTTATTTCCAACATATAAACATCATATAAAGATAAAAAAAAACCACACATATACAAATAACTCGTGAATATACCCCCTACCCCCACCCTGCCCCCTTACCCACCCCCACCCCCACCCTGCCCCCACCCCACACACACGCACATATATACACACACACACACATATATATATATACTCACAAACACATATATAAATGGAAGAGAGAGAGAGAAATAAACCTGAAAGTAGAGAGTGTGAGGACATTTTTATCATGATCGAAATGTTTCATTTATTTATGTCGTACGCCGTTACATTTGGCACGTCTCTACACGATCGCACACGACGGCCTCAATCCGAATTCTGGGAATCAAGCATTTACGATCTCCATCATGTGTCCCTCATCCGCCTCAACGACTTCACGTTCCATGATTTTAGGCTCGTAATGCAAGTGGTACGCAAGAGAGGTCAAAACAGTGCAACAAGGCTTGATAAGGAAGTTAAAGAGAAATTTGGTAATTTTACAGCCATCGTCCGGAGGACCGGTCAACTAGAAAGTTGAAGATCTTGATGCAACAAAGATACTGGAAGAAACGGCACCTCAATCCGAGCTACGGTGAACAAGTTATGGCCCGTTGAAAATGGAGTTATTTCCAAGAAAAACCTTGGAATTTTTTCTAAGTGCTGAAATCCCCTTTGACCGGCGAATGTCCCCGAACCCAGCCCGAATCGGTTCGGGGGGGTGAACCGGTTCGCAGGGTACCCGAACCGGTTCGGTGTCCCTGTACGTTGGATAGAATTTTGTCGTTTTTAAAACGTGGGTCTCTTCATATATTTCCCTATAAATACCAACTTCGGGGGAGCTATTTTATAAGACTTGCATAGACGAATTTGAGAGTCCATATGCCTCAAGTCTTCACCTTTTTGAGTCCCAAGACTCATGTTTTGATTCACACAACTTTGTCAATCCTTTGTGAATCAGTTTGCAACCCAAGAACACATCCGCGTATCTGTTCATACTCTTGTGGAGAAGACCGTTCTTCTTCTTCACTGCTGCCCTCCTCGAAAGGGATATTTCCAGCTGCCGACTACAGAATCCGACACCTGAGGGTAATTCTTAGTCACTTGTATTTTCATTGTAATCCGAAATTGTACGTTACAATATTATAATGAAAATAAATGGTTTTGCCCCTTTGGGGGATTTTTCCTCACATGTATGTGTTTGAATGTTCTTCCATATGTTATCATCTTGTTCAATCACATATAGTTGCATGTTTAGGATTTAATTGACAAAAACTGAGTTTAATTAAATAATATCTCTATTTGAACACACGCGCACTCTTCTCAAATTTGAAAAGAGTGCGCGTGCTTTCAAATAGAAAAAATTATTTAATTAAACATAGTTTTTGTCAATTAAATCCTAAACATGCAACTATTTGTGATTGAACAAGATGATAACATATGCAAGAACATTCAAACACATATAGTTGCATGTTTAGGATTTAATTGACAAAAATTGTGTTTAATTAAATATTTTTTTCTATTTGAACGCACGCGCACTCTTTTCAAATTGGTATCAGAGCGGGTTACGCTAATTTATCGCGTGATCCTGATTTTTCAAGGATTTATTTTTTTGATACAATTTGACTTCTCACGCCGTCAAATTGGTATCAGAGCCAGTTACACAATTTTACCGTGTAATTTTCCGCAAAATTTTTCTAAGATATCAATTTTCTGAAAAATTGATTTTTGAAAACGAGTGTGTTCATTATGGAAAAGTTATATAATAAAATGCCAGTTTTTTACGGGAGAAACTATGCATATTGGAAAGCCAGCATGAGATCTGCATTAAAAGCCATTGATGAACGAGTCTGGATTTTGGTTGAAAGAGGGTGGACTCCTCCCTTCGTCACTGTTAATAACGTGATTAGTTTAAAACCTGACACTACATGGACTGAAGAAGAGTTTAAATGGTCTTCTTTTAATTCTAAGGGTCTAAGTGCTATTTCTGGGTCTGTCACACCTGATGAGTTCAAACACATAATGACGTGCACCACGCCAAAAGAGGCATGGGATTTTTTACAACTCACCTATGAAGGAAATAATGCTGTGAAAGAGTTTAAATTGCAAAATTTGACAACTCAATTTGAAACAATCACCATGCATGAGTCTGAATGATTTGATGATTTTTATGCTCGTTTGTCAGACATCGTCAACACTAGCTTTAATTTGGCTGAGGTGATTGATAACACGCATGTCGTTAAAAATATTTTGAGATCTCTCCCAAAACGCTTTATTCCTAAAGTCACTGTTTTGAACTCTTTGGGAAATTTGAAATCACTTAAGTTGGAAGAACTTGTAGGAGATCTTCAAACCTATGAGGTTGACATGTTTCCCAAAACCATTAAGGCTAAGGATAATGGCATTGCTTTAAAGACTCATTTTAAGAAAAAGAAAGAAAAAGTTTTTTAGTCCGATTCTGAGTGTGATTTTGACTTAGATGACTTGGCCCTGTTTGCAAAAAGAATTCAAAAGAATTCTCAAATTCAAGAAAAGAGGAAATTTCAATGATAAAAGGAATTTTGAGAAAAATAATTTTGAAAAGAAAAATGAAAAAGATTTTAAAGATCCTCCTGAGAAAGACAGTGAGAGATGCTTTGAATGCGACGGTAAGGGTCATAGAGAGTTTAAGTGTGCCACTCGTATGAATAAAGAAAAGGGCAAAGTTGTCCTCAATGCTACCCTTAGTGATGACAGTGAGGTCGAGTCGGTGGACTGTGGATATGAGTCATCGTATGAGGATAACATCACCGCACTCATGGCAAGTCATGTGAATACCTCCAATGCTTCTCACGACGATGAGAATTCTACTTCATAGGGACACCTCGACAGTGAGATCGATGTGAGTGAGGGGGAGGATGACACAAGTGAGAGCGAGAGTGATCTCCAACGCGCCTACGCCGAGTTATATTCTGATTCATTTGAAACCAAGAAGCGTAATAAAGGGTTAGTTCTTAGGATCACCACTTTAGAGAGAGATTTAAGATTGTTTGGAGAAAGAGAGAGTTGTGATGAGAGTGGAAAAGAAAGAAAGAAAGAACTTGAGAAGATAAGATGTTTTGAGTTAGATGGGATAGGACACAAGAAATTTGAGTGTCCCACTAAACTTAGGAGAGAGCGTAAGAAAGATGCCATGCCCACTCCTCTAAGTGATAGTGAGGATGAGGATGGTGATGAAAGTGTGATCCTAAAAGCATTTAGAAAGTTGTTTATTGAAACCATGGAACTAAAAAAGTTAAATAGGATCCTAGGTCTTCGGATTCGTGAGTTAAAGGAAGGGAATGATGTGCTAAAAAGGGAAAAAGGTGACTTGACCAACACGGTGTCTAGTCTGACGACACGTGTATCCCATCTCGTGGATGATCTCAATCAAGCACGAGAGGTCCAAGTCACATTAGAGAATGCATCTGAGATGGTTGATAAGATGATTCCCTATCCCGTTTTGAATGAAGTTGGAAAAGGTAATGACGGTACATTCTCTACTTTTAATGCACCCGAGCCTATATCCACCTTGGTGAGTGAGTCCCATGGGAGCCCGTCTAGGAAAATTCATCCCAAAATTGTTGACAAATTACTTCCTAGACCGATTTATGTTTGCTCTCACTGCAAGAAGCGAGGACATCTTAGGGAGTTTTGTTCTAAGTTGGGTTTTGTGTCACATCATTCCACTTCACACATTCATGCACATGCACCCACTCATGATACCTTGCTTGCACATAATAATAGAGAGTTTGCACACATTCGCGAGCAAGTAAAGTTTTTGATCAAGACCACACATGATCTTACGGAGTTGGTTCAAAAGATGTCACCATCTTTGAAAAACTCCACCGCTCTTCCTGGTTGAGGTCTTGACATGTCTGCTAGAATAGGGTGGTTTTCATCATATCTCTTTTACCTATTGCTAACATGTACCATTAATTTGTATTATTCCTTTGAAAAATCCAAAAAGATTTTTGTTTTTATATATAAAAATTTCAGAAAAGCCCAAAAAGATTTTTGTATTTTGTTTACACCTTTTATGGATGAACATTTAAGATAGCCAAGTCACAAAATTCATTCCATTTATCCATGTGACTGTTTGATAGAGATTGAGACGCTACATCATTTCATCCATGTTCTTTACATTGATTGGAGTCTTTGATATGTGATTAGTGATATCATTCTACATGTTTGACTCCTATCTCCTTTATTGCACACATGCACGGCTTTATTTGATTATTGCACTTGGCTATCACATGTTGGCTTAAGTGTTTTCATCTCAATTCTGTCTATACAACTTACAATATGCGATAAAACTTGACAAGATTGGAATGCATGTAAAAACCGTTTTTGTGAGACTGAGTGTTTATTTAAGAACGGGGAGGGGCTGCGAAAGGTAATTATCTCTTCTTTGCGCAAAAGCCACCGTTCAAAAGGACCTAAAAAATGGAGGAATTTTATTATCCGGGGTCCAAAGAGGTTAAAAGAGCCCGAAAAAAATTTAAAGGCAATAAAAAGCAATTCATGCCAAATATGGGCCATTTAGGTTTCACCATCAATTCTCCAAAGTTTGAGAATTTAGAAAGCCTCTATTCAAAATAAAAATCTAAGGAAGTTTTGTTGGAGAAAGTAAACGGGTTTGCACTTCCTTGAAAGTCCTGAAAAAGCATTAAATCGTTTTGGACGCTATTGGTGTGGAAATCATTTTTAGCTTTGATTTGTTGATTTGATTGAGTCAATGTCTCATATTACCACCTTTTTACACCAAAGGAAGACTTTGAGTTCATTCATTAGGAGTATCCGATATTCATCGTGCACATATGACATGTTTGTATGCATTGATTTTCCTATCAAATTTGATCACACCCATTCATTTACGCTATCATCGACTTGGTTGTTTTGTGCTCGTTCATGGTGTGTTTTCTTGTATATATTCTTTGTATGAAAAATTTTGAAAAATTCTAAAAATAGTGGTCTATTACCTTGTGACATTCTCCATGAACATCTATTTCTGCTTCTCATATATGTCTATTTGGGGACATCATAAAAAGGGGGAGAAGAATTATCAACTATGGGGGAGTGAGTTTTGACTTTGAGGATTTAAATTGGTATCTATGTTTAGCTCATTTCAAACTCGATATGTCACGTGGTATTTGATTTTTCTCACGTGTGTAAGTACTACATTGATGATCACTGAATTGCACACCCTGATGAGAAATTTGAAAGTTTTGAAGATTTGAAGATCAAACGATGAAGTCTTATTCATTTTTATCTTTCCAGTTTTGGGTTCATGGAAGGGTAGATTTGTATAGGCAATTTTGTTATTCGATAATTCGGATTTTTTATGTATGTACCGGCATAGACATAGGGGGAGATTTGTAAGGACATTTTTATCATGTCTGAAATGTTTCCTTTATTTATGTCGTACGCCATTACATTTGGCACGTCTCTACATGATCGCACACGACGGCCTCAATCTGAATTTCGGGAATCAAGCATTTATGATCTCCATCATGTGTCCATCATTTGCCTCAACCACTTCACGTTCCATGATTTTAGGCTCGTAATGCAAGTGGTACGCAAGAGAGGTCAAAATAGTTCAACAAGGCTTGATAAGGAAGTTCAAGGGCAATTTGGTAATTTTTTAGCCACCGTCCGGAGGACCGGTCAATTGGAAAGTTGAAGATCTTTCCGCAACAAAGATACTAGAAGAAACGGCACCTCAATCCGAGCTACGGTGAACAAGTTATGGCCCGTTGAAAATGGAGTTATTTCCAAGAAAAACCTTGGAATTTTTTCTAAGTACTGAAAGCCCCTTTGACCAGCGAATGTCCCCGAACCCAGCCCGAACCGGTTCAGGGGGGTGAACCGGTTCGCAGGGTACCTGAACCGGTTCGGTGTCCCTATATGCTGGATAGAATTTTGGTGTTTTTAAAACGTGGGTCTCTTCATATATTTCCCTATAAATACCAACTTTGGGGGAGCTATTTTATAAGACTTGCATAGAGGAATTTGAGAGTCCATATACCTCAAGTCTTCACCTTTTTTAGTCCCAAGACTCATGTTTTGATTCACACAACTTTGTCAATCCTTTGTGAATCAGTTTGCAACCCAAGAACACATCCGCGTATCTGTTCATACTCTTGTGGAGAAGACCGTTCTTCTTCTTCACTGCTGCCCTCCTGGAAAGCGATATTTCCAGCTGCCGACTACAGAATCCGACACCTGAGGGTAATTCTTAGTCACTTGTATTTTCATTGTAATCCAAAATTATACGTTACAATATTATAATGAAAATAAATGGTTTTGCCCCTTTGGGGGATTTTTCCTCACATGTATGTGTTTGAATGTTCTTCCATATGTTATCATCTTGTTCAATCACATATAGTTGCATGTTTAGGATTTAATTGAAAAAAACTGAGTTTAATTAAATAATATCTCTATTTGAACACACGTGCACTCTTCTCAGAGAGAGAGAGAGCAGCGTAGAGAGAGAGAGAGAACAGTGTAGAGAGAGATGTGGAAAAAGGAGGGAGGGAACGGCGGGGGGGAAAAAGGAAGGGGTAAGGGTTTTTGTTACAGAAGTTGTCACGGTCGTGTCAAGGTCCTTGACCGTGACAATTATTTAAAGAATTGTCACGGTCAATAACCGTGACAAGTCCGTGACAAAACTTGTCACGGTCGTGTCAAGGTCAATGACCGTGACACAAAATGCGTGTTTTTTGTCACGGTCAATGACCTTGACAAGGTTGGCCGGCTGAAAGGTGACAATTTTGTCATTTTGGTGTAGTGACACCAAATTAAATCAATATGCGAATTTAATTAATCATGATAAACTAGTCCTAGAAATAAAATTACTCATGCGCCATAATTGAAAAAGAAATACTGCAAGATGAAATAATAATTGTCATTAATAAAATTCAACTTATATAATTTCTAGTCCAAGACTTGAGTACTAATACACAATGTTCCTCCAAAATTTGTATAAAAATAGTCTCACAGGAACATTAAAATACCACACAAGGTATAATATTTTTGTTGTTACAAAATTATATCTGTTTAATAATTTTCCTTCTATACAAATTTGTCTCTCTAAAAAAATACCCCCCAACCCGAAAATAGACTCTTCATTTATATCCCACACATCTCTATTTAGTGTGTCCAAGAAAAAGGAATAAGGAGGCAAAAAGAACAAAAAGGAATTTGGGGTCTTGAAAATTTTAGATAGAAAAAACAAAGAAATGGTGGAAGGAGACATGGGATAAAAGTGTAAAAAGATATTTGTGGGGAGAAAAAAAGAAAATAAAACAAAATGGGAAAGACAAAAAAAGGGGAATAAAATTGAAAAGGGGACAAAATAAAAATATGGGGAATCTCAGTTGAAATGAATTTTTGGGAGAAAACAAAAGAAAATGAAAAAAAAAAGTAACGGGGGGCATGTTTCGCGGGTAAAATTTGACGTAAGACAAACAAAGAAAAAATATTTGAAAATTATAGGACAAATAAGGCATGGGAGACAGCATTGGGGAAGTAAAGGAATAAAATAAAAAGAACAAAGGACATGTGGGAAACAAAAACATGAAGAAAAAAGAAATATAAAAGATAAAAATAAAGATATAAACAAAACGAATTGGGATTTTGGCAGAAACAAACTGACATGGGGGACTCACGCGTGAAATAGAAAAGAAAACGGGGACGGGAAGTTGACGTGCACGTGGGGGACTAGGCGACGCGCGCACAATAAATGAAGGGACACGGCTCTGGAAAATTAAAGTGTTGGGGTTGGAGGGACTCGGACCCCTGACCTCAAACTCAAACCAACACTTCCCCTCTATACCATTTAACCAACCATGGTTCTTAAGAATAATGTGCGCAAACAAATATATAAGCCCTTAATAAAATCAAATTCCAAAATTACAATTACACCCAAAATCTCCTAACTTTCTCATATGACCTTGGATCGAGGCACCGTAAGAACCGGTATGACCCACATTTTGATCCCAACATTATTTCAATAGTGTCTAGGTCACGGGGTTTGACTTCTAGTTTAATATGAGCTTTGACTTTAACTTTCTTTCGATTTCAAATTTTGTACTGTCATAATTTCTTCATTTGAGATCAAATTGATACTCCGTTTGAACTTAGGTGTTCCTTGATTTGAGGCATGCAACTTTCATGAATAGTCCGAGTCGAAAATTAGTCGTCTAAATTTATCATTTTGCCTCTGAAAGTGCGTAAGTGAGAGTTTCTGGCCCAAATTGCGTCCAGACTTCATCGTTTGCATCGTAAACCCTAAAAATATATAAATGTTTGCACACGCAATTAATAATGAATATTTAAGGTCATGAGTAGAAAATGAGCATGAGGTTTCAAAATTATTCTATTAACTCGAATTATATTTAATTCCTTGTTTTTCTTCTAAATAACAAAAACGACTCAAAAACTCATTATTTATGATGCAACGAGGCTAACAAGTCCTAGATTTAGTTATAAATAATACAAAACAATGCACTCATCAAATACCCCTAAACCTAAACCTTGCTAGTCCTTGAGAAAAATTAAAATTTTAAAATCTAAATCACTTTCGTAGGAACCGCGATTGCACTTAGCACATACAACAAACCGTTAAACCCCTAGGTTACACAAGTGGACAATTTTTATCTCGTGGGGATATGCAGCGAACATACCCACAAAATTCAAAAACTTGACTCAATTTACAAAAGGCACACATATAATATAACCAAGTTTTCAATGCAAATTTCATAAATATAGTACAAACGCACTTTTCAATCTCAACTTATTGTGTGTGTGTGTGTGTGTGTGTGTGTGCGTGCGCGCATAGCCAATATAATTGTCCAATTTAGAAGATTTGATCGTTAAATTTCTTATCCGAAAGTTTGTTTTAATTCAAATTCTCATGGGATTCACTCACAAATGAACACTCGGAATTGAGTAATTTCTCTCGGTGTATATGAATAAAAGAGTAAATTTAATAAGACTTCACATATAAATTATGAAAAATGGACATTCTATAATGGATGATTATGATCTCGCGAACATAAAATCGATTACTCTTTGAAAACTTTAAATCACACCATATATCATATTCATCTTCTCTCCACACTATAACTAACTTCACTTGAGATCAATTAGGAGTTCCTTGGGGTTATATTGTAGGCTCGATTCAGGCTAGAAAGAACGGATTTTGGAGTTTCAAAATTTTTTTAGAATATAAAGGTTTCACTTGGACTTTTTACACATTTTTCTAGCCTCCGCTTTCTTTTCTTATTCTTTTCCAAACTCACATACTCTTTTCATTTCATTTTCTCATTTCTTTTCACACTTTATTCTTGCAAAATTCTTCTTTTAGCCTTTATTCTTACCGTAATTTTTTATCTTGATATTCTTAGAAAATGGGTATGGATTTTTGGTTTTCAATAAAATAGTCATTTTTCCTTTTGGCACAAATGGGCTTACAACAGAATAATGTTAAAAGGGACGAATTTAGGCTTTATTTTTAGGCTTTCAAAATGATGGCCTAATCTTATTTCTCAAGTTTTGTTTAGTTAATTTGTGTCTCAAGTCAACTTTCTAAGACATCTAGTGCGTAAGATTCACATTTTGACTTTTTATTTACATTAATCAAACAAAATAATGAATTTGAGATCATCAACGAATTAATCGTTGAAGGAAAGTTTGAGTTATCTTAACTCGGATGGATTGAAATTTCTCAAAATGATGAATGGCACACTTTCTCACGGGGTTAAAAATTTCCATATTTATTCATTAAGCATATTAACTTTCGCCTCAATATCCATTTTTGATCATATTATATGGCTAAGAGTTAAAAAATTTATAAGTTGAGCGATTTGTGAATTAATTTTATATTAAGAAATAGTTTCAAAACTCAATTATATTGAAAATATTTTTAGATTTTTGAATTTGTCTTTTTTTCTATGAACAAAATGACCTCAATACCCCCAAACCTGATATCCACATTGTCCTCAATGTACAAGAACATTTCAAAAAGGTAAAAAGTTATTAAATATTTTACCACAAGGAGAGACTTTCTCCAACACGCTTTTCTTGAATATAGCACAAGAATAAAAATGAAAACTATGATACAACAACAATTACCCAATTTCATGTTCACCCGTGGTATACTGGGTCTTGGAGGGGAATGTCCTCCACTTTTTGATCTCTCAATTCCAGATATGGCTTTAACCTTTGACCATTGACTTTGAAAATTTCACTATTTTTAGGATTCTCAATCCCAACCGCTCCAAGTGGGTAGACTGTTCTAACGACAAAGGGATGGACCTACTGGGAAAGAAATTCAACCTAGAGTTGTACAATAGAACACTTTTACCCATGTTAGAATGAGTTCCTTTGGATGGACTTGTCATGGAATATTTTTATTTTCTCTTTGTACAATTTTGTGTTCTCGTATGCATCATTCCTAATCTATTCCAACTCATTGAGTTGGAGTTTTTGGACCTTTCCTGCTGTAAGTAAGTCAAAATTGAAGGTCTTAATGGCCCAATAGGACTTATTCTCTAACTCTACAGGAAGATGACAGGCTTTTTCCATAGACGATATGGGGACATACCAAGTGGGTATAGGAACTGCAATAAGCCCACAATGAATCTAATAATTATAAGGATCCATCCTTTTAATTCGGATTCACTATTTTCTCGATGATTAACTTGATTTGCCTATTGAAAACTTCTACTTGACTACTGTTTGAGGGTGATAAGAACATCCTACTTTGTGCATAATTGAGTACTTTTTCATGAGACTCTCAAAGGACCGGTGACATAAATGGATTCTCTAATCACTAATGATGGCTTGAGGCCTATCAAAATGAGAGAAAATATTTTCTCGAATGAATATAACTACCATAAGGAGGTCAGTCGTCCTACTCGGTATAAATTCTACCCACTTAGACACCTAATCAACCACCAAAAGGATGTAAAGATTATCATCGGAGTTTGGTAATGGACCCATAAAATCTATATCCCAATAGTTAAAAACCTCGATAATCAAAATGGGATTTAAGGGCATCATGTTCGTACGTTTGATACTTCCTAAACTTTGACATCGGTCACAACTCCTACTATAATTATTCGAGTCACAAAAATGGTGGGTTAATAGAAAACACACTGTAAAATCATTGCAAAGATTTTCTTGGCAGTGATATGGTCTCCATGGGCTCGATCATGATAAAAACAGATTACGCTTTGAATCTTGTAATCGAGGATGCACTTCCAAATGATTTGATCGAGACAATACTTGAAATGGTATGGGTCGTCCCGAAAGAAATGCTTGGATTCCTTAAGAAATTTGGAACGATCTTGTTTAGGACAATGTAGGGGCATCTCACCCATCACAAGATAGTTCATAATATCGAAAAACATGGGGGAAGGTGGGAGATAAGCAACAGTTGATCATCGGGGAAAGTATCATTATGTCGTAACAAGTTATTAGATGATTCAACGGCTAATCTAGACAAGTGACCTTCCATTGCATTCTGACATCCTTTCGTATCTCGAATTTCGAGGCCAAACTCTTATAGTAATAGGATCCATATAATGATTCAAGCCTTAGCGTCCTTCTTAGACAAAAGGTATTATAAGGCCGCATGATTGGTGAAAATGATAACTTTGGATCCTATCAAATAAGACCTAAACTTATCTAGCATAAAGACAACAGTGAGGAACTCCTTTTTTTATCATGGAATATTTCAATTGTGCATCATTAAGAATCCTACTGGCATAGTATATGACGTGAGGAAGTTTCTCTTCAGGCTGACCACTAATCGCACCTAGGGCATAATCGAAAGCATCACACATAATTTCATAGTGTTGACTCTAATCAGGATGTCGCATAATGGGTTCAGAGGTCGATTCCTTATTTATCCTATCAAAGACTTAAAGGCTATCGTAAATGAACTCAAAGGGTGTGTCCTTGGCAAGAAGATTGCACAAAGGTCTAGAGATTTTGCTAAAATCCTTAATAAATCTCCGGCAGAAACTGGCGTGTCCTAAGAATGATCAAAATTCATGCACAGTTTTTAGGGGTGGGAGATTAGAAATGAGATCAATTTTAGCTTTATCAACCTCGATACCCTTTTTAGAGATGATGTGACCTAGCATTATGCCTTATTTGACCATAAAATGACATTTTTTCTCATTTAAGCACGAGGTTCTTTCCCTTACAACTTTTCAGAACGAGGATGAGATAGTGAAGTCACTCATCAAAATTAGACCTAAACATTAAAAAAAATCATCCATAAACACTTTGAGGAACCATTCCACCATATCTGAAAAGATAGTCATCATGCACTGCTGGAAAGTAACAGGTGCATTGCATAACCCAAAGGGTATGCGTCGATAAGTAAAAGTACTAAATGGATAGGTGAAAGTGGTTTTATGTTGATCCTTAAGAGTGATTAGAATTTTATTATAGCCGGAGTCGACTAATATCTCAGGTATTTGGTCTATAAAAGGAAGAGGAAAGTGATCCTTCCTTGAGACGGAGTTTAACTTCCTATAATCGATACACGCATACCAATTGATTTGAATCCTAGTGGGTACTAATTCATCTTCATCATTTGTCACCACTGTAACACCGTATTTCTTTGGAAAAACTTAAATGGGGATGACCCATTCGCTATCAGATATAGGATAGATAATACACGTATCCAATAATTTGAGCAACTCAACTCGGATGACCTCTTTCAGATTAGGATTACGTCTATGTTGTTCTTTATGGGAATTTTTAGAAATATATTCTAATTGTATTTTATGCATGCACACTGACGTACTTATCCCGTTAATGTCAGTTATGGCCCATCCATTAGCTTCTTTGTATTCATTGAGAATACGTAATAACTTACCTTCTTATTCTTTATCTAGGTCAGCCATGATGATAACAGGAAAGATGTAAGAAGGTCCTAAGTACCTATACTCGAGTGCTTCAGGCAGTGGCTTCAATTCAAGTTTATGAGCTTTCTCTATTATTGGAAGAATAAGTGACGTGGATAGAGATAGTGGCTCGGGCTTAAATTTCTAATGTCCTACTTCTGTGAAGGAGTGGAGTCGAGGAAGGTGTTAACTTCTTCGATTGAGTTTTCGATATAAAATTCGACCCCGAATAAGGCGAGACATGCCGAGAAAGGGTCATAATTATAAGTCTGCTCGAAAGTCTCTTGGACGATACTATCAATCATGTCGACATCCACGGGTTCATTATCATCAGATGGTTATTTTGAAAAATTGAACACATTAAGGTTCATAGTCATGTACCCAAATGATAGGTTCAATTGGTCTCTACAACACCCAATGATGAAATTATATGTGGCGAGGAATGGACGACCCAAAATAACCAAAATTTTTTCATTAGGATTATACACTTATTGGGTATCCAAAACCACAAAATCAACAGGAAAGACAAAGTCGCACAATTTAATTAATACATTCTCAATGACATCTCTCTAGATTTTAACAGAATGGTTGGCTAATGATAGGGAAATCCTAGTCGACCTCAAATCCCCTAAACTTAGTTTCTCATACATGGTGTATGACAAAAGTTATATGTTAGATCCTAAATCTAGAAAGGATTTCTCTAAAGTGTGCTCCCGTATCTTGAGAGAGATCGTCGCAGTCCCATGATCCTAATACTTGACGGGAGATTTATACGAAATGATTGAGCTGGCTTGCTCAGCGAGAAAATCTTTCTTTGGAGCATTGGTGCTTCTATTGAAGGTACAAAGGTCCTTCAGAAATTTAGCATAGGACGGGACTTGTTGTAGGATCAAAAAGTGGGATATGATTTGCAATATTTGAATACTTCCAATATTTTATCCAATTGTGCCTTTTTTATTTTATGGCACCAAACATTGGGAAAACGGAGCTTTTGGGGCATAGGTCTCCCTAGATGGCTTGAAAGATGAGGGTGATGAGGAAGTTGGATCCATAGGTGGATCTTCCTTCTTCTTACATTTCCCAGATTCACTCTCGATGGGTGGTGGGACGTTATTATCAACTTTCTAGTCGGACCTAAGCGTGATGATGTCTTTTTCATGTTTTGGTTGTGTGACATGCTCGTGTTGTCTTGAACAACATATTCACCCCTAGGCAAGTTACCTTTTGGATTAGGCTCGGTTTGACTTGGGTATGTTCCCTTGTTTCTCTCACTCAACGCATTAGCTAATTGGATCACTTAAGCCTCGAGTTTAGCAATCTATTGGGTGTTTGCGTGTAAGCTCAGCTAGGTGGATTGGAGGACACTTTGGACAAGCATGTTCATCGTCTATTCTAAAGGTTGGATCTTTTGGGATGAGGTATACAATGGTGTAGCGGCATTCTTTTGGAAATTTAGGGGTGGGTTACCTAAAGATGGACCTCCACCTCCTTAGTATTGACCCTTAGACCAAGAAAAGTTAGGGTTGAGAATGCACGGTTCCACTAATAATGTGTGCTTAGGCAAAGATCGTCTGAATAAACACAAGTCCAATTGTTTATATTTTTTAAATTTTAAAGATTGAAACCTTAAACTATATTAACCCAATTAAAGACCTTTCTTGTAGAAAACCGCTTTATCAAATTTTTATATTTTTACCCTAAAGCATGCATCTAAGGTGATAGAAGACAAAGTAAAAAAATTAACCACAAGACACTGATGTATAAGGAAAACCATAAAGGTAATGACCTCATATGATCTACTAAACAGTTCACTATGATGCGGAATTACAAAAAATGGCAGTAGACTTACACAACGACTTGATCCCCCACAAGCCTTTATGTTTTTCAATCTTTGACCGCTTCTCCATTGTGCAATGCAGGAGTCCACCAACGCCAACTACCATAATGCACGAGTCCATGCACATCTCAGTATCCCCGATAAGGCTCAATAATCGTCAAAAATCACAAATGGTGCTCACACAGTCCACCGCATGAAACAAGTTCTCTCCAGATGAAAAAAACAAACTTTGGTGCCTAATTTCAAGATCATAAAGCATAAGATTTATGAATCTTTGATCTTTAAATGTATAGGGTGAAACTTAGGGCTTGGAACTTTGGTAAATAAGTAGGAAAATGTTTTTCACCAAAAGTTCTTGAAAATACTAAGTCCAACATGCCTTAAATACTTAAAGAGCGAATTTTGAGGCGACAAACTCCTTTAAACAAAAACTAAGGTCGTTCGAATGAGAATAGAACTTTTGTTTGAACGACTTCTAATTTTGTTCGAACAAAGTTTCATATCTCGTTCAAACGACCATCTAATGTGCTTCAAACGAGATATGAAAACTTTGGCAGAGAATTCTCGTTTGAGGGTCGTTATTAAGTCGTTCTAATGAGATACTAAAGTCATTCATACGAGAATGAAAGTCATTCTAACGAAAAATACATTTTCATTCGAACGAGACACTTTCTCATTCTAACGAGATCAGGGTAAAAAAATATTCTTCAAAAATATTTTTAAAATAGTTCCAAATGTTTTGAGTATAAAAACATAACACCCTTAAAAATTCCAAGGACACATAATTAATACACATTCATACCAGTGACAAACTTGGCATAATAAACAAGTCATAATGTATCCAATCTTTGAAGCTTGACCTCTACATCTTCATCAAACAACATCATAGTCTTATGGGATCAACAACACAAATTTTATCCTATGAATCAAACATTTTATTAGGAATAATGCCAATTATATACAAATTGACTCAATTGGAAATTTGTCCTTACAAGGGTGATCTCGCCACCCTAGATTTTACATATTAGATAATGGGTCATATTTTGTCCAGTTTTGGTAAAGGGCATTTGCTTACTCAGTGAGTTCTTTATGGGTCAACAGGTTAGGGAATTTTTCGACTAAGTGGTTGAAACTATCACAAAGCAAGCACATTAGTGAATATACATATTGCACTGTCGGAGGTACGACTTGATTACCCTTTTTGCTCATTTTTATAGCTTTTAAATGGTGGGATAATGTGTTTGTCTTAGGGAGCAGTACCCTCGTTGAATGTGGTAGGCCAAGATTCATAATGGGGTACCCATCGTTAGGACTTTTTAGATACGGATTCAAGGAATATCCACGCGTTGGCCACACTTATCTCAGTAAAGTCACCATTATACATTAAATTAAGCATAGATCGAGTAGTAAAATTAAATCCCTCGTACAAAATTTGGATTTCATGTCCCAATTCAATCCCACGGTGATGACATTACATTAGTAAGTCCTTGAATCTATCCAAATACATCCACAAATCCTCTCCCTTTTTTCCGCTAAAAGTATTGATGGTGTGATGTATCACCATTGTCTTTTAGTTGGGGAATTTTTTTTGTAAAGACTCGACGCTCAATTCATTCCACGTAGTGATGGAATTCGGTACAAACGAGAGTAACCAACTTTTGGCTTTATCTTTCAAAGAAAATGGGAACAACTTCAGCTTAACAATCACATCGGTTATTTGTAGTAACTTAATCATTACGCAAATTTCTTCGAATTCTTGAACATGAAGGTATAGGTCTCCCTTTTTTCATTCCTCGAAAGATGGGTAACAAATGAATTATTCCAAACTTTAATTCAAAATTATTTGCATTATGTGGGGGGAGACGTATGCACGAGGGTTGACTCGACCTATTGGGATATAGGTAATCTTTAAGGGAACGGGTCATTAACTCGTCTCCCATCCCGGCAAAAATCTAAGTTCTACCTACAAAAGTATTAAGAATGCTAGACTTCATACTAAATAAACGAAGGGTAGAATCTCGAAACCAACCTCGTATACATTGTCAAATTTTTTTTAAAAAAAAATTAGGGAAAGTAAAAGCAAATAATCTGACTCAAAACCATGTAATTCCTAAGATAGCACAAATCAATTTGAATTATCTAATTTAAGTGAGGGGAATTTCAATTTTAAAATCTAGTTTTCTCAAGATTATTCGAGGACAATAGGGGTCTTCAAATTAATCTCCCTAATTAGACAGCTCCTACTCTTTGATAAGTGAGAATTTAAAAGACGACTAACTACGGTTATCACCTCAAATACCATTTTTTCCTCCATTCATTAAAACCCACCAATCCTAGACAAGGTAAAAATAGAATCGATTTGACAAGTACACATTGGAGTAGCTTTTAATTCTAGCCTAGTTAAGAGTTTTAATATGAGCTATGTGATACCCTATGGCCAATATCTAATTAATTTTAAATTAAAAATGATGTCTCAAATAATGCAAATGCTCAAGTAGTTTAGTGACTTTAGAGCCAAGGAAAAGGTGATGAAATCTCCACCTTATCTTACAATTGAGTTTTTGCCCTTAAGTCAAATTTATGCAAAGTTCTTATTGAAATGTGAAAAAATAAGTTCACATTAGGAGTACACAAGATGTACCTCTGGTGTGAACTTTTTACAGTCACTTGCTTACACCGAGCCAAAGTTTTATTTGAAGTCGATCGGAGAGAAACGTCGTCTACATTTTAGTCGTCTCCATGAGTAACTTGTGCACGTGGCAAGATAGCACAAGTATCTTTAGCGCCCTCACACGGTTGCTTGCTTTTTCAAAAAAATTTCATCTCTTTTTTCTCCCGTCCCTTTTTTCCCATCTCTTTTTTTGGTCTCATTTTTTATGTGTTCCTGAAAAATAATACAAAAAATAACTACACCAAGCATAAAGTGCGATACAAAAATATTATATATCACAACACATGCACTAACGGTGCATGAGAAAGTGAAAAAGAGAAAAATAATAAAGTAAAGAGCACACTATAAGAATTTTTCTTTATATTATGAGACAAAAATTAAATTATATGCTACTGAAATTTTATATTTTTTGTATTTTTTTATACAAAAAATAAAAAATTGGTCCAAATTACAGAAACTATGAAATCTGAAAATTTTTAGAAAAATAACATTACTATTTTCGAAAAAAAAAATTCAAATTTTTAGGTATTTTTTTAGATAACTAGTGTCAAAAACTACTATTTACTGACAAAAGACTTAAATCTGATTTTTTTATTCGAAAATCATACAAAAATTGCTAGTGGAAATTTTTTATATATATAAAAATTTTATTTTAAACTAGTTCGAAAGTTAATACTTTTAAAATCGACACAAATCTCCGACAACAGCGCCAAAAACTTGTTATAAATTTTTTAAATAATAAAATTACCACAAATGCATGGGCTATTGAAGTATAAAAAGTGTAAGTACGGGTCGAACCTATAGAGACTTGGTCAATTCTTATAAATTACCGAATTTCAAACGATATAAAATGAATGTATATATATGATTGAATTCTAAATTAACACAAGAGCAAATGAATAAAATGACTATGAATTATATAATAAAATATGGAAGAAGACTAGGATGTTTGATCCATTTAACAATTTTAATTAAATTCACACATTAATTTAATTTCATATTCTCGAATTTATAATCCAAAATACACTAACTCTCATCGCATACATTCCAAAAAATACAACAATAAATGTTCACAAAATATTTTAACATCTCTTAAATTAGACGCCTTAAATCCCTTATCCCTAAAAGATATCAATTTTTAAGTTTTAGCATTGTATTTAAGCATAAGATATCAAACAATTTAATGAAATCTTCTTTTCATAATTCCAGTCCTATGGGCCTGCCTGAACTGTTAGTGATTCAAACAAAGAAGCGGGCCTGAGTCTTCGTTGAAGTACCAAAACTCCTCCTCCTTTATCTTCTTCCTACCATCCGGGGGGAAAGGATGAAATAGAGTTAACTCCTGCGGCCTCTCGATAGAAGATGGAGAAAGCCCAGTCCTCTATCTCAGTCTTAACAGAATGTAAGAGGAAGGACCATTGCCTCATTATTGGGAAGGGCTTAAAAGCACCTTCATCATGTCAAGCTTCAGGCAACCGATTGTCTCCAAGGGACTTTAAAAGAAAAGTAATGAGCGTAGTGTTGAACTCTTTCAGTAAGCACCCCTTCCGAAAGAAATCCTAGATTTCCATCGATATTTCCTCTCCAACCCTAACCAAACTGAAGGTGGAAGAGGTCCCATAGTTAACCCATTAAAAATTACACATTTAAATTCTTAAAATATTATTTATCAAATAATTTTAAGGATTAAAATACAATCTCGTATAGTTTTAAGTGAATACTGAATTTTTATTTTTAATTAACACACGTCGAGAATTAACACTTAATTAAATTAATACGCAAATTTAATTAATCACGATTAACTTCACTTGGTCCTAGAAATTAAATTACTCGCGCGTCATAGTTGAAATAGAAATATTTCATGATGAAATAATAATTTTAAATAATATAATTCAACTTACAAAATTTCGAGTCCAAGACTTGAGTACCAATACACAATGTTCCTCCCAAATTTGTAGAGAAATAATCTCATAAACACTCAAAAATAACACACGAGGTATAATATTTTTAGTGTTACAAAATTATGTTTGTCTAATAAACTTTTCTCTATACAAATTTGTCTCTCTAAAGTGTATCCCTCCCCCCCAAAAAAAAATCCCAAAATGGACTCTTCATTTATATCCTATTTAGTGTGTCCAAAACAAAAGGGAATAAAGGATCGAAAAGAACAAAAAAGAATTTGGGGTCTTGAAAATTTCAGCAGATTAAACAAAAAAGAGGGAAACGAGACATGGGAGAAAATAATAAAATGTTATTTATGGGGAGAAGATATGAAAACAAAAAAAAATGAAAATACAAAAGGGGGGGAATAAAATAGAAAAGGGGACAAAACAAATATATGGAGAATCTCAGTTAAAATGAATTTTTGGGAGAAAACAAAAGAAATGAAAAAAAAATAATGGGGGCATGTTCAAGGCATGGGAGACAACATTAGGGAAGTAAAGGAATAAAATAAAAATAACAAAGGGTGTGTGGGGAATAAAAACATGAAGAAAAAGTAAATATACAAACAAAAGGAATTTGGTTTTGGGATTTCGCATAAACAAACTGACATGAGGGGACCCGTGCGTGAAATAGAAAAGAAAAAGGGAAACGGGAAACTAACCTCAAACTTAAAACCAAAACAGCACCTCTATACCACTGAACCAACCATGATTCTTATGAATAATATAAGTGGACAAATATATAAGCCCTTAATAAAATAAAATTTCCAAAATTACAATTAAACCCCGAACATCCTAACTTTCTCATAATACCTCGGATTGAGGCACCACAAGAACTGATGTGACCCAGATTTTAAGCCCAATAATATTTCAAAAGTGTCTGGATCACGGTGTTTAACTTCGGATTTGCCCAAAGCTTTGACGTTGACTTTCTTTCGATTTTAAACTTTGTACGGTCATAATTTATTCATTTAAGATTAGATTGACACGCCGTTTGAACCTAGGTTTTCCTTAATTAGAGACCTATAATTTTTGTGAATAGTCCGAATAAAAAATTAGTCATCTGAATTTACCATTTGGTCTCTGAAGGTGCGTAAGTGACAGTTTCTTGTCTAAATTATATCCAGACTTCATCGCTTGCATGTAAATACTCAAAATGAACCTTTGCACATGTGATTAACGATGAATATTTAAGGCCATGAGTATAAAACGAGCATGGGGTTTCAAAATAGTAATATTAATTCGAATTATGTTTAATTCTATATTTTTCTTCAAAATAAAAAAATGACTCAAAAAGCTGATTATGTATGATGCAACGAGCCTAACAAGTCCTATATTTGGGTATAAATTATACAAAATAATGCACTCATTAATAAATAGACTTATACCTCATTTCCAAAATGCATTCGTTAAAGGCTATCACATACAAGTTAATATCCTAATCACTCAAGATAATGAGAATCTCTAAATCCAAAACTGGGGGTGTTGCCAATAAACTTGACCTATTGATTAGGCATAAATTCTTCACATTTATCCCCTTAATTTCGAAATTTTTATGATCTCGTGCGGTGTAAATAACTTGGATTCGTCTCATATTTATGCTACTAACCCTTTTTGGCAAGTATTTCATATTTTGTCTATCTCTTATGTATTTTATAGGTATTTCATGCAAGAAAGATGGAAAAGGGAACTCAAAACAACGGGGAGTTAAAGGGAATTTTCATAATTTTATAGCCTTAGTCTGCAGGTGGGTCCAACTAGAAAGTTGAAGAGCTTTCAATTACGAGAACACTGGAAAAAATGACACCTCAATCCGAGCAACGGTGAAGAAGTTGTGACCATTTGAAGTTGAGAAGAAATCCAAGAAAAAAAGATGTCAGACCCAAACCGAACCGAAGCAGAGGAAAAAGAACCGGTTCGCCAATTTTTCACGCCCCAGATCCGTGACAAATTAGGACCGATCCGGATCGGACCGATACGAAATACAAAATTCAGGAGAACCCTGGACCGAAGACGGATCGAAGTTGATGAAAATTAAACGAACCGATCCGGATATTTAGCCACGCTCAAAATCCGTTACAAAATTTGTCACGCTCTAGATCTGTTACAAAATTAGTCATTGTTTCTAAGTGTGACAAACTTCCAGATACGGGATTTTAATTTTGTGATTATCTTTTAGCCAAAAGAGTTTTATGTTTTGGGGACTCTTCTAAAAGACCTCTAGCCTATATATTTAGTCATTAGGACTCTTTTTATTATGATTTCATTGATATAAAAGCTCCATAACAAGTAGGAACATCTAGGAGAAGAATTTACATACTTTGCACCATTAATTCAAGAGCTTTTCCGTTTTTTTTTCAATCTTTGATTTGTTCTTGCACATTCTTGTTCTTTAATCGTGGTAACTTTTATTTCTAGCACTTTTATTATTATTTTTCATATTTCGTCTCTCTTTCCAAGCAATTATGAGTTCATGCAACGTAGATAACGTAGTTTTCATTAATTTCATAATGTTAGGCTAGATTTTCTAAGGTCGGGATACATGAACCCAACCTGATGTGGTAGTTTCATGTGTATAACATTAATCCTATGAATTTAGTGATTTATTATGACCGTATTGCGTAGGAACGCGACAATTGTAGATCTTTGGATTTCATTTGCTTCAGGGTAACCAGGATGCTTTAGAATGCAATTCGAGTGTAACTATCGCAATACCGATTTACTCGTCCTCTGATTAAGTATGGTACGGGCTTGAACCTCATATACGTAATGCTTGGGAGTACTAAATTCTGGGTCTACTTAATCATTTAAATTTATGATTAGTTTTATACCTTCAATACACTAGGGTTGAGGGATTGTATTCCCATCCTGTTTTCTTCATTATATAGTTTGAGTTTTAAATCATTCATCTTAGTATTTTAGGTAATTTAGAATAGTTGCATTTCTTTCATAATTTCACAATTGCATTTAGTTGTAGTCAATTCCCAAAACAGATCATCTTTTCCTTTTTCTTTAGAGTCAGAGTTAGGATTCCTTCGTCTGTCCAACGTCGTTACAACTCTGTTGTTCTATTTCCCTGAGGATTCGATACCCAGACTCGCCACTATACTCCGCAAGAGTGTAGTTAAAGTTTAGGATTCTTTGTATTGTGGTCGGAAGCCGATAACAACGACTAGCGTATTTACACGGATGCTCGGTTTTCACCATGATCAAAATGGCGTCGTTGCCGGGGAGTTAGGTAGAGTTAGGTATAGATCGAGTTAATCTAAAACTTTGACAAAAAAAATCAGAAATTCAAAAAAAAATGATGAGTATTACGAGGGAGATGTTGGATGAGAGCGAATGGCAAGATATAATAGATGAATTCCTTCGTAGTAACTATCCCTCCACATCATAGAAGCCTTTGGAGGAGAGTGAGAGAGCGTTAGGAGATATGAGCCTAGAGGACTTTGAAAATGAATTCGGGCCGATGGATGAGAGCTTCACTATCGAAGTCCAATCTCTATTGGACTCATTTTGTCACTTAGAAGAGAGCGCATGGAAAGTTAGGATAGATGATTTCCTTCTTTGTGACCATCCACCCATGCCACTGGAGTTCTTGGATGCAATCAAGACCATGGTTAGAATATCGTCCGATTTAGAGCTCGATATATGCATCATCAAGTTTAGGGACAATCTAGGCCATTCCAAAATTCACTTTGATAGTCTCTCCAAGTCGGCCCATTTGAGCAACAAGGTGATTGAGCACCTCGTTGACTTCACTCACCTCATTCATCATATGCCTCGAGGTGTTCATTTTTTCTATTGGGTCGACTCCAAATTGTTCCGACTTTTGGTTTACGATGTGAGGAAGACGAGGGAGACAAGAAGAGCACCATTCCCCGTGCAAGGGCTCGGGTGAGTTTATATAGAAAGATGATAGGTCGTCGCACCCTCGACGCGTATGGGGTGATTTTTGTTGTATTTTTGAGTCATGTATGAGTGTCGTATAGTGTCTTGTTGCATTTTAATAATTTCCTGTTTTATTTGTCACACTTGTTCTTTTTCTTCTTTAGATTTCAGTCCTTTTTGCTTGACGACAATGCAAAAGTCTAAGCTAGGGGGTGACAACTGCGTCTTTCTAAATCTTCACAAATATTAAAAAATGCACACAAATATAAAAAAAAATCATAAAATTTTGAAAAATCCAAAAATATTTTTCTTTAAAATAAAAAAAAATTGGAATTCAGATTTTTCAAAAATATCATTAAAAGTCGGTTTAAAGTCTCAAATTGTAAAAACACAATACACAAAGTCGGAATTGACCAAAGATGGAAATTGAGCGAACGTAGCGACTTAACGAATAAATGTGAAGATTAACAATCCCGGTGAGATTCAACCCTTTCATCTTTGTGAAAATTATAAATCAATCCGAGTTAATTGTTAACTCAAAGTTCTTTTCAGCGTCTAAAAAGTCGTCGAGGATCTCAATCCTTTCATTTTGATAGGTTATGAAAAATGTGTGTGATATTTCATTGAAAATCGTGCTAAAATTGATCTCTAAACTTAATTCATCTCGAAACGCATATGGTAACGCAATTAGTATTTTGGACAATGAAGTAGGCTTTGTCACCCAAAAATATTGGCCAGAAAAAGTAGCAGAAAATGATCCATTTGATAACCCAATTGAGCCGAATAAAATTTATCCTTTTCGTTTGGTAACCCGAAAAACCCAAGTAGCTCGGAATTGCGAAAATGGAATATTCATTAAAGTCCGAAAAGTGCAATAAAAAGGGGCAAGAAAAAAATAGAAGAATGCTCGACAAAAAATAGCAAGAAAATAAAAGAAGTGAAAAACAGAAAAAATAGAGAAAAGGAATAGAAAATGAGCAAAAGCCCGAAAAAAGTACTAATGGACATCATAAGCAATATTTTCTAATTCCGAAAGTCTTAACCTTTTCCAATTTTACCCAATACACCTTTTACCCGAAAAAGTCCTAACCGAGTCCAAATTGCGAAATTAGTTATCGCGTGGAGAGTTAAAACACAAAAGATAATAAAAGAGATCAAAGATACTAGTTAGAGGCAATGTTCCCATTTCTTATATTCGTAATCCTTTGATGAGATCCGATTACCATAAAAAATTTCGACCTTCTACTTTTGTGCGTGAACTTGGTTCCAATATATTTACTCTTATAAATCATGCACACCGAGAGAATAGCCACATTCCGAGTGATTCGTTTGTGAGAGCATCCCGTGAGATTTTGAAATCAAAGCGAATTTTCGGATAAGTAACGTAATTGTCAATCGGTGGAAATCCGCGGTTAAATTTTCTGGCTTCGCACACACGCACTATGATTTGAGACTCTTGAATATGATTTGATGATGACTATTTTCGGGAAAAGTTTGAATTATACAATTGTTACGTATTTTGAATTTTCTTTGAGTCGAATTTTGTGGGTACATTCACTGCAAACCCTCACGAGACAATCACCGTCCTACTAGGGTAACCTGGGGGTTTAAAGGCTTGTTGCATACGCTAAATGCAATCGCTTGCCCACGAAAAAGGTATTCTATCCCAATAAAGTGTTTAGAAGAGTTGTGTCATTTTTTTTTCTTTTACATTGCTCGAGACACGCAAAGTTCTAAGTTAGGGGGGTTTGATTAGGCATAAGTTCTTCACATTTATCCCCTTAATTTCGGTATTTTTATGATCCCGTGCGGTGTAAATAGCTTGGATTTATCTCATATTTATACTACTAACCCTTTTTGGCAAGTATTTCGTATTTTGTGTATCTCTTATGTGTTTTACAGGTATTTCATGCAAGAAAGATGGAAAAGAGAACTCAAAACAGTTAAAGAAAACCAAGAAACGGGGGGTTAAAGGGCATTTTCATAATTTTGTAGCCTTAGTCTGGAGATGGGTCCAACTAGAAAGTTGAAGAGCTTTCAATTACAAGAACATTGGAAAAAAGGGAACCTCAATCGCAGCTACGGTGAAGAAGTTATGCCCATTTGAAGTTGAGAAGAAATCCAAGAAAAAAAGCGGTCATACCCAAACCGAACCGAAGCTGAGGAAAAAGAACCGGTCAGCCCATTTGTCACGCTCCAGATCTGTTACAAAATTAGTCACGCTTTCTAAGTGTGACAAATTGGGACCGATCCGAAATACAAAATTCCAGAGGACCCCGGACCGAAGACGGATCGAAGTTGATGAAAATTAAACGAACCGATCCGGATATTTAGCTGCACTCAAAATCCGTTACAAAATTTGTCACGCTCCAAATCCGTTACAAAATTAGTCACGCTTTCTAAGTGTGACAAATTTCCATATACGGGATTTTTAATTTATGATTATCTTTTAGCCAAAAGAGTTTTATGTTTTGGGGACTCTTCTAAATGACCTCTAGCCTCTATATTTAGTAATTAGGACTCTTTCTATTAAGATTTCGTTGCTGTAAAAGCTCCATAACAAGTAGGAACATCTAGGAGAAGAATTTACATACTTTGCACCATTAATGCAAGAGCTTTTCCGATTTTTCTTCAATCTTTGATTTCTTCTTGCATGTTCTTGTTCTTCAATCGTGGTAACTTTTATTTCTAGCACTTTTCTTATTATTTTTCACATTTCATCTCTCTTTCCAAGCAATTATGAGTTCATGCAATGTAGATAACATAGTTTTCATTAATTTCAGCATGTTAGGCTAGACTTTCTAAAGTCGGGATACATGAACCCAACCTGATGTGGTAGTTGCATGTGTATAACATTAATCCTATGAGTTTAGTGATTTATTACGACCGTATTGTGTAGGAACACGACAATTGTAGATCTTTGGATCTGGTTTGCTTCAGGGTAATTGCGATGCTTTAGAATGCAATTCGAGTGTAACTATCGCAATACTGATTTACTCGTCCTCTAATTAAGTATGGTGCGGGCTTGAACCTCATATACGTAATGCTTGGGAGTACTAAATTCTGGGTCTACTTAACCATTTAAATTTACGATTAGTTTTATACCTGCAATACACTAGGGTTGAGGGATTGTATTCCCATCCTGTTTTCTTCATCATATAGTTCGAGTTTTAAATCACTCAACGTTAGTATTTTAGGTAATTTATAATAATTGCATTTATTTCATAATTTCACAATTGCATTTAGTTGTAGTCAATTCCCAAAACAGATCATCTTTTCCTTTTTCTTTAGAGTAAGAGTTAGGATTCCTTCGTCTGTCCAATGTCGTTACAACTCTGTTGTCCTATTTCCCAGAGGATTCGATACCCAGACTCGCCACTATACTCCGCAAGAGTGTAGTTAAAGTTTAGGTTTTTTTGTATTATGGTCGGAAGCCGATAACAACGACTAGCGTATTTACACGGATGCTCTGTTTTCACCATGATCAAAATGGCGTCGTTGCCGGGGAGTTAGGTAGAGTTAGGTATAGATCGAGTTAATCTAAAACTTTGACAAAAAAAATTAGAAATTCAAAAAAAATGATGAGTATTACGAGGGAGATGTTGGATGAGAGCGATTGGTAAGATATAATAGATGAATTCCTTCGTAGTAACTATCCCTCCACATCACTGAAGCCTTCGGAGGAGAGTGAGAGAGCGTTAGGAGATATGAGCCTAGAGGACTTTGAAAATGAATTCGGGCCGGTGGATGAGAGCTTCACTATCAAAGTCCAATCTCTATTGGACTCATTTTTTCACTTAGAAGAGAGAGCATGGAAAGTTAGGATAGATGATTTCCTTCTTTGTGACCATCCACCCATGCCACTGGATTTCTTGGATGCAATCAAGGCCATGGTTAGAATATCATCCGATTTAGAGCTCAATCTATGCATCATCAAGTTTAGGGACAATCTAGGCCATTCCAAAATTCACTTTGATAGTCTCTCCAAGTCGGCCCATTTGAGCTACAAGGTGATTGAGCACCTCGTTGACTTCACTCACCCCACTCATCATATGCCTCAAGGTGTTCATTTTTTCTATTGGGTCGACTCCCAATTGTTTCGACTTTTGGTTAACGATGTGAGGAAGACGAGGGAGACAAGAAGATCACCATTCCCCGTGAAAGGGGTCGGGTGAGTTTATATAGAAAGATGATAGGTTGTCGCACCATCGACGTGTATGGGGTGATTTTTGTTGTATTTTTTAGTCATGTATGAGTGTCGTATAGTGTCTTGTTGCATTTTAATAATTTTCTTGTTTTATTTGTCACACTTGTTATTTTTCTTCTTTAGATTTCAGTCCTTTTTACTTGAGGACAATGCAAAAGTCTAAGTTAGGGGGGTGACAAGTGCGTCTTTCTAAAACTTCACAAATTTTCAAAAATGCACACAAATCTAAAAAAAAATCATAAAATTTTGAAGATTGCAAAAATATTTTTCTTCAAAATAAATAAAAATTGGAATTCAAATTTTTCAAAAATATCATTAAAAGTCGGTTTAAAGTCTCAAATTGTAAAAACACAATACACAAAGTCGGAATTGACCAAAGATGAAAATTGAGCGAATGTAGGCGAATTAAGGAATAAATGTGGAGATTAATAATCCCGGTGAGATTCGAGCCTTTCATCTTTGTGAAAATTATTAATCAATCTGAGTTAATTGTTAACTCAAAGTTCTTTTCAGCGTCTAAAAAGTCGTCGAGGATCTCAATCCTTTCATTTTGATCGGTTATGAAAAATGTGTGTGATATTGCCTTGAAAAACGTGCTAAAATTGATCTCTAAACTTAATTCATCTCGAAACGGATATAGTAACGTAATTAGTATTTTGGACAATGAAGTAGGCCCTCGTTTGTCACCCAAAAATATTGACCAGAAAAAGTAGCGAAAAATTATCCCTTTGATAACCCAATTGAGCTGAATAAAATTTATCCTTTTCATTTGGTAACTCGAAAAACCAAAGTAGCCCGAAATTGCGTAAATGGAATATTCATTAAAGTCCGGAAAGTGCAACAAAAAGGGGCAAGAAAAAAATAGGAGAATGCTCGACAAAAAATAGCAAGAAAAGAAAAGAAGTGAAAAATAGAAAAAATAGAGAAAAGGAATAGAAAATGAGCAAAAGCCCGAAAAAAGTACTAACGGACATCATAAGCAACATTTTCCAATTCTGAAATTCTTAACCTTTTCCAATTTTACCCAATACACCTTTTACCCGAAAAAGTCCTAACCGAGTCCAAATTGCGAAATTAGTTATCGCGTGGAGAGTTAAAACACAAAAGATAATAAAAGAGATCAAAGATACTAGTTAGAGGCAATGTTCCCATTTCTTATATCCGTAATCCTTTGATGAGATCCGATTACCATAAAATTTTTCATAATTCTACTTGTGCGCGTGAACTTGGTTCCAATATATTTACTCTTATAAATCACGCACACCGAGAGAATAGACACATTCCGAGTGATTCGTTTGTGAGAGCATCCCGTGAGATTTTGAAATCAAAGCGAATTTTTGGATAAGCAACGTAATGGTCAATCGGTGGAAATCCGCGGTTAAATTTTCTGGCTTCGCCCACACGCACTATGATTTGAGACTCTTGAATATGATTTGATGATGACTATTTTCGGGAAAAGTTTGAATTATACAATTGTTACGTATTTTAATTTTGTGGGTACATTCACAGCAAACCCTCACGAGACAACCACCGTCCTACTAGGGTAACCTGGGGGTTTAAAGGCATGTTGCATATGCTAAATGCAATTGCTTGCCCGCGAAAAAGGTATTTTATACCAATAAAGTGTTTAGAAGAGTTATGACATTTTTCTTTTTCTTTTACATTGCTCGGGACACGCAAAGTTCTAAGTTAGGGGGGTTTGATTAGGCATAAATTCTTCACATTTATCCCCTTAATTTCGGTATTTATATGATCTTGTGCTGTGTAAATAGCTTGGATTTGTCTCGTATTTATGCTACTAACCCTTTTTGGTAATTATTTCGTATTTTGTGTATCTCTTATGTGTTTTACCGGTATTTCATGAAACAAAGATGGAAAAGAGAACTCAAAATAGTGAAAGAAAACAAAGAAACGGGGGGTTAAAGGGAATTTTCATATTTTGTGTATCTCTTATGTGTTTTACAGATATTTCTTGCAAGAAAGATGGAAAAGAGAACTCAAAACAGTTAAAGAAAACCAAGAAACGGGGAGTTAAAGGGCATTTTCGTAATTTTACAACATTAGTCTGGAGGTGGGTCCAACTAGAAAGTTGAAGATCTTTCAATTACAAGAACACTGGAAAAAACGGCTCCTCAATCCGAGCTATGGTGAAGAAGTTATGCCCATTTGAAGTTGAGAAGAAATCCAAGAAAAAAAGCTGTCAGACCCAAACAGAACCGAAGCTGAGGAAAAAGAACTGGTCCGCCCATTTGTCACGCTCCAGATCCGTTACAAAATTAGTCATGCTTTCCTAGTGTGACAAATTAGGACCGATCCAGATCGGACCGATCCGAAATATAAAATTCCAGGGAACCCCGGACCGAAGACAGCTCGAAATTGATGAAAATTAAACAAACCGATCCGGATATTTAGTAGCGCTCAAAATCCGTTACAAAACTTGTCACGCTCCAGATCCGTTACAAAATTAGTCATTGTTTCTATGTGTGACAAATTTCCATATACGGGATTTTTATTTTGTGATTATCTTTTAGCCAAAAGAGTTTTATGTTTTGGGGACTCTTCTAAATGACCTCTAGCCTATATATTTAGTCATTAGGACTATTTTTATTAAGATTTCATTAATGTAAAAGCTCCATAACAAGTAGGAACATCTAGGAGAAGAATTTACATACTTTGCACCATTAATTCAAGAGCTTTTCCGATTTTTCTTCAATCTTTGATTTCTTCTTGCATGTTCTTGTTCTTCAATCGTGGTAACTTTTATTTCTAGCACTTTTATTATTATTTTTCATATTTCATCTCTCTTTCCAAGAAATTATGAGTTCATGCAACGTACATAACGTAGTTTTCATTAATTTCAGCATGTTAGGCTAGATTTTCTAAGGTCGGGATACATGAACCCAACCTGATGTGGTAGTTGCATGTGTATAATATTAATCCTATGAATTTAGTGATTTATTACGACCGTATTGCGTACGAACGCGACAATTGTAGATCTTTGGATCTCGTTTGGTTCAGGGTAACCGGGATGCTTTAGAATGCAATTCGAGTGTAACTATCGCAATACCGATTTACTCGTCCTCTGATTAAGTATGGTGCGGGATTGAACCTCATATACGTAATGCTTGGGAGTACTAAATTCTGGGTCTACTTAATCATTTAAATTTATGATTAGTTTTATACCTGCAATACACTAGGGTTGAGGGATTGTGTTCCCGTCCTGTTTTCTTCATCATGTAGTTCGAGTTTTAAATCATTCATCGTTAGTATTTTAGGTAATTTAGAATAGTTTCATTTCTTTCATAATTTCGCAATTGCATTTAGTTGTAGTCAATTCCCAAAACAGATCATCAAAGTGCCCGAAGGGCCCCCGATTTTAAAATAAACTAATTCTTTAACATCAATTTCCTTGTTTACTATGCGGAAGCATTGTGATGGTTCAGTTAAAACAAAATTTTAATTTTTATCTAAATTAAAATTAAACACAAGTGAAATAAGATTAATACACACACACTATTTATTTCACTTAAACGCAATTAATTAATCCAAGTCCTAGAATTTGCCTAAGTCATATTTCTCATTATTTCCAAATTAGGTCAAACCAGTTTTAACAATCGACATGAATTAAATAAACTTTACCCAAATTTAATTATGCACCAAATTAAATTAAGTGTGACAATTAAGACCAATTTTATCTTGAATTATCCTAAGCATGAGTTCAAAGTCATTATGAAAGATAAAGTAAATCAATCACACTATGCCGCGATGTACGAGGAAAAACCCACAACGGGAAACAACCTCGGACGACCCTAGCCTCAAATCCACTAAGTACGAAATTACATTTACAAGACAGATGACTTACTTCCTCAACTCGAACCCTCTCAAGCCTTGACGCGTCTTCTTGTAACCACCTCTTCCTAGCGGATGACCACAGAGCTCCACCGCGATCTTGGACTCACCAATCGGACAATAGGTACACCGTCAACCACACGTTGTGTCTTTTACCACATGAGAAAGTCGCAGTTAAACAATTATTCTTCTTTGAGCGGTTTAGAATAAAACCCAAACTTCTCTTCATACAAATGTAGAGATAAATCGGTGCCAAAATGCTCCAAGCAAAGTATATGTATATATGAACTTGGAAGAAACAAATATGGGTGTAACTACAGTGTATATTGATTTTTCTTTGAAAATTGACACTTGAAAACAATGAAATTTTCCTTAAAACAATTTTTCTCTCAAACACTCTCTAGAGGTTGGTAGGATATGAAAAGTTTTTTTTTTAGAAAAAGTTATTCCTGCACACAGATATTCAACAAAAAGATAGTGGGGTAAACCAAGTGGGAAAGTGGGCAAAACTGCTCAAACTGCCAAAAAACTTGTTCCCGCCAAATCTCGTTCGAACGACATTTCATTCTAACGACATTCTCGTTCGAACGAGTTTTCTAACGAAGTTCCAGTATGAACTCGTTAGAAGCTCGTTCGAACGACATTTCGAACGAAGTTCCAGTATGCCATAAAGGGAAGTCGTTGGCAATCTCGTTCAAACGACTTGTGGTTCGAACGACATTCTCATTTGAATGACACTTCGAACGAACTCACAGAATGTTGAAAAAAAATTATTTTTAAGCCCAGAAACATTATATACTTTTTATATAAGTTTTAATAGAAACATTCTGAAAACAAAAACTCGGTTTTAAAAACCTAACACCCAATAAACTTGTTCCAAGCTCCTATATATATATAAATGCATTCATACCTTGTGAGCATGGAACTACTGTTGATGACGTACAAACGAGGCACATAAACCACGGCATTTTGATGAAGCGTTATACACTTGACCGCTACGTCTTCAATAAACACATCATAGGCTTGAAAGATGATCAATATACTCTATCCTATGACTCAAACGTTTTTGTCCGGAATTAAGCCAAAACTACAAGGACTCAATTGGAAATTTGCGTCCTTACAAATCTCCCCCTTTGGCTATTCCGGGACAAAAACCAACAAAAATCCTAAAGGTCCGTCAAGATCTACTAGACTAATAAAAACTCCCACCCAAAATAAAAATACAATGCTTGACCCAAACAACCCAAAGGATCAACAATCTTTGTCGTTGAAAGTTGCCGCTATAAAAAATAATTCTTGCACACTTAAGCAAACACATTACACGCATCGGGAATATCAAAATATTTAATGCAAGTAAAGTAACTACTCCCCCTAAATTAATTCTCTCCCTTTATCAACTATGATCAACTTAGAAAGATGTCTCCCCCTAAGATAAATCTCCCTTAAACTAAGGTGCGATAATAATAGGATTAGATACCATTTCTCCCCCTATCATTCTCCCCCTTCTTGTTCAGGAATAAACAAAGGCAAAAAAAATTAAACATTAACTTATCTCCTCCAAATAAAGCATATTCACCCTCTAAACTAAGCAAGGGATAAATAGAATGGGATAACAAGCTAAAACATGCAATTGTGCATATAGTGATGAGAACGTTAAAGCACTTGGGCAACAAAGATTCAACTAATCCAAGAAATAACATCGGATACCAACTAGGATGCATTAAAATGATACCAATATGATATATAAATTGTTAAACATGTGATATCAACAGAGAATGCAATAAGATGGATACCAAGTATGAATTATAGCATATATGGATTAGAAATCAAGGCAAAGACTAAACAAAAATATCAAATATATGTATACATAATATATACCAAAGAGACTCAAGTACACATATATAGATATAAACACACAAATGACACACACAAAATATAATAGGAGTCTTTCACACTCGTATGGCGAAGATGTGTCATATGGAAACGGAAGTGTTGGGGTGTGAACTAGTAACGATTAAATTTAGACCCAATCACTTAAAAACTTGTTCACGGAGTTCTCGGTTGATTGCAAACTTCATCACATTTGAATATAACCTCATGTGACAATATAGATTGAACTCAATGAACAAACGTACACAATGCATACAAGCCTAGCATATTGATGATTCTACAAACCAATAGAGTCATGACATGAAATACGCAACTAGGATAAACGGACATTGTGCAAACCGTTGATATACCATCCAATCTCCCTCAATAAGCATATATTAATTTTGAATGAATATATCAATCAGACATAGGCCTTGGCAAATTATTTTTCTTTTTAATGCCATATTTTCTGTTTTTAGGCCTTTGAACCATGTATTTCTTTTAGGTCCATTCAAAACGGTGGCTTACAATCGCAAAGGATCACTAAGTCCTTTCGGATCCCTTCCCCGTGCACATTTATATTTATCATGTTTTCATTTTTCACACAAAACTCACGTGCAACGGATTTTGACATGCACTAGTCCTCCTAAGTCAAAAATATGTAGATGACAAGATTGGTACGAGAACACCTCACAAAGCTCAAATATACATATGAAGTTAAAATTTCAAAAGAGCTCGTGCATGTGTGAATAGAGGCATATAAAAATAGAATCCAGTATATCAACACAAAATCCAACTACTCCATGTAAACATGGTAAAGAACATAATAAGGATTATCAATCTAAATCAAAAGTTCTAGCCACATGGGAGCGTAAAAGATGGGATTCAAGCACAAGTGTATGCCACATAAAGTGTGTCAAACTAAAATACACACAAAATAAAATCTTTTTGAGTTTTTGAAATTTTTAATCAAAAATACAAATATATACTCAAAAGGACAAACAAAAATCATTTGTATTTTTCATGAACCTTAAATTACTCAAGGGTAAACCACAAATGATAAACAAAAATCTTTATGTATTTTTCAATTAATGCAAACAAAATAGATATAATACAAAAAGATAAACAAAAATCATAATTCTAGCATGTGATAAGCATGAAGCATAGACTAGAAAATGATTAACAAGCATACATTTAGCATGTGAATATAGCATGAAGTACAATCGCTAAAGTATGCAAACACTAACACATTCATCCTTTAGATTTAGCAAGGGAGGAAGTATGTGAAAGTAAATGAGAATCAAAAACCCTCTTTTGCAAGGCAACAAAGTCGGATTTTCTAACCCAAATTAATGAAGAATGACTATCTTGGGGTGTAGGAATTTTAAATACCTTGGTTACTTTGCGTTGGGATTTTCTAGAAATTCGTTTAAGATCAAAAAAAAATTCTAAGATGACCTGTTTGACCACAATGTGTACAAGTAAAAACATGTCGAAAAGATTTACCTATGGAATGATCTCTAAAAGCTTTTCTAGTAGATTCTCCTAAAACGTTGGTTTTGGCTTTATGAGTAGATTCATTACAAGAATTGAAGCCTAAACCACACATGTCATTTTTAATTTGGACCGTTCCTAATATTTTATCTAATTTTTCCGAACGACACTCCAAATTAAATTTGACATTACTAGAGTCTTTTAATTTATTTTGCAATTCTAAAATGTTAGACTCTAATAAAACATTTCGCTCTTCGAAAGCAAGAAGCTCCCTTTTCAAGGATTCCATTAAACCCCTAAGGCTATCTCTCTCGCCTTCTATATATTCAAGCTTCTCTAGAAGAGCTTTCTCTCGTGTCCTAAGGTCTTTAACCAACATACTATCATCAATGACCTTGACACGCTCTCTTAAACTAGCTTCTAACTTCAAATTAGCTCTTTTAAACTTAATTGATTCTTTATAAAGTTCTTGAAAAGCATTTTGAAGTTCACTCACATTAACCTCTTCTTTATCTTCACTCTCTCTTTCTTCTCCACTCTCACTATCATCACAAACAAGGGAATCAAAAACTTTGACCTCGAAAGTGTCATGTGTTTGAATATCTTCATGAGAAAATTCACTTTCGGTGCTCACATGACTAGCCATATAAGCCACAAAATTTGGCTTAGTGGGGGAATCGGGTCCCTCTTCCTTATCACTATCACTAAGGGTCGCATTATATGAAATGGGTCGTTTACCCTCTTTCCTTAGTTTAGTGGGGCACTAAGAAGCCCTATGTCCATAACCCTCACAACCAAAACACCTATTTGACTCGTCCCTATTTAATTGTTCATTGATAGGTTTAGGGATCTTCTCGGTTTTGTCATACTTAGAAGTTTCAAATTTCTCAAAATCATTTTTGAATTTATCTTTGTTAAATTTAAGAAATTTTCTAAATTTCCGACCAAACAAAGCCATGTCTTCCAAGTCACTATCACTCTCGCTCTCTACTACTTGTTTGACCTCTTTTCGGGCTTTTGAAGCAATGCCCTTTTCAATTTTATTTTCGGTTTTAAAGGGAAACATGTCTAGTTCATAGGCTTGTAAGTCACCTATGAGCTCTTCTAATTTCATAGAGGCTAAAGTTGGTAAAGAATTTAAAAATGGTCACTTTTGGAATAAATCTATCTGGAAGGGACCTTAAATTTTCTTTACAACTCGGTTGTCGGGTATTTTCTCTCCTAAATTAAAAGATGAATTAACAATATCAGAAAGTCTAGCATAAAATTCATTAAAAGTTTATTTTTCGTTCATTTTGATAGTTTCGAATTGAGTGGTGAGGTTTTGAAGTTTCGAAGCTTTAATGACACTTGTACCTTCGTGAGTGAGTTGCAAAATATCCCACGCTTCTTTAGCGGTCTCACACGTCATAATGCGTCGGAATTCATCCGGGGTGACGACGCTAAACAAGGCATTTAAACCTCGAGAATTAAAATTAGAAAGTTTAAATTCACCCTCACTCCATCTATCGGCTGATTTGGGAACACGTTCATTTTCTACTAACTGAGTTGGTGGGGACCACCCGTTAACAACAGACATCCAAACTCTCTCATCGATAGATTTTAGTGCCGGTTTCATTCGCACTTTCCAATACACGTAGTTAGAACCATCGAAAATAGGAAATTTTGAAAATGGGGAAAATTCCATTTTAGCCAAAAATTATTTAAAAGATCTTTAAAGAAATAATTTATCGCTTTGGCTCTGATACCAATTTGAAAGTGCCCGAAGGGACCCCGATTTTAAAATAAACTAATTCTTTAACATCAATTTCCTTGTTTACTATGCAGAAGCGTTGTGATGGTTAAGTTAAAACAAAATTTTAATTTCTATCTAAATTAAAATTAAACACAAGTGAAATAAGATTAATACACACACACTATTGATTTCACTTAAACGCAATTAATTAATCCAAGTCCTAGAATTTGCCTAAGTAATATTTCTCATTATTTCCAAATTTGGCTAAACCAGTTTTAACAATAGACATGAATTAAATAAACTTTACCCAAATTTTATTATGCACCAAATTAAATTAAGTGTGACAATTAAAACCAATTTTATCTTGAATTATCCTAAGCATGAGTTCTAAGTCATTATGCAAGATAAAATAAATCAATCACACTACGCTGCGATGTACGAGGAAAAACCCACAACAAGAAACAACCTCAGACGGCCCTAGCCTCAAATCCACTAAGTACGGAATTACATTTACAAGACAGATGACTTACTTCCTCAACTCGAACCCTCTCAAGCCTTGACGCGTCTTCTTGTAACCACCTCTTCCTAGCGGATGACCACGGAGCTCCACCACGATCTTGGACTCACCAATCGGACAGTAGGTACACCCTCAACCACACGTGGTCTCTTTTACCACATGAGAAAGCCGCAGCTAAACAATTCTTCTTCTTTGAGGGATTTAGAAGAAAACCCAAATTTCTCTTCAAACAAATGTAGAGATAAACCGGTGCCAAAATGCTCCAAGGAAAGTATATGTATATATGAACTTGGAAGAAACAAATATGGGTGTAATTACTGTGTATATGGATTTTTCTTTGAAAATTGACACTTTAAAACAATGAACTTTTCCCTAAAATAATTTTTCTCTCAAATACTCTCTAGAGGTTGGTAGGATATGAAAAGTTTTTTTTTAGAAAAAGTTATTCCCGCACACAGATATTCAGCAAAAAGATAGCGGGGTAAAACAAGTGGGAAAGTGGGCAAAACTGCTCAAAACTGCCAAAGAACCTGTTCCCGCCAAATCTCGTTCAAACGACATTTCGTTCGAATGACATTCTCATTCGAACGAGTCTTCTAACAAATTTCCAGTATGAACTCGTTAGAAATCTCGTTAGAACGATCATCTCGTTCGAACGAAGTTCCAGTATGCCATAAAGGGAAGTCGTTGGCAATCTCGTTCGAACGACTTGTGGTTGAACGACATTCTCGTTCGAACGACACTTCGAACGAACTCACAGAATGTTAAAAAAATTCTTTTTAAACCCAGAAACATTATATACTTTTTATAAAAGTTTTAATAGAAACATTCTGAAAACAAAAACCCTGTTTTAAAAACCTAACACCCAATAAACTTGTTCCAAGCTCCTTTATATATATAAATGCATTCATACCTTGGGAGCATTGAATAACTTTTGATGACGTACAAACGAGGCACATAAACCACGACATTTTGATGAAGCGTTATACACTTGGCCGCTATGAATCCAATAAACACGTCATAGGCTTGAAAGATGATCAATATACTCTATCCTATGACTCAAACGTTTTTGTCTAGAATTGAGCCAAAACAACAAGGACTCAATTGGAAATTTGCGTCCTTACATTTTCCTTTCTCTTTAGAGTCAGAGTTAGGATTCCTTCGTCTGTCCAACGTCGTTACAACTCTGTTGTCCTATTTCCTTGAGGATTCGATACCCAGACTCACCACTATACTCCGCAAGAGTGTAGTTAAAGTTTAGGGTTTTTTTTGTATTGTGGTCGAAAGCCGATAACAATGACTAGCGTATTTACACGGACGCTCGATTTTCACCATGATCAAAATGGCGCCGTTGCCGGGGAGTTAGGTAGAGTTAGGTATAGATCGAGTTAATCTAAATGTTTGACAAAAAAAAATCAGAAATTCAAAAAAAATAATGAGTATTACGAGGGAGATGTTGGATGAGAGTGAATGGCAAGATATAATAGATGAATTCCTTCGTAGTAACTATCCCTCCACATCATAGAAGCCTTCGGAGGAGAGTGAGAGAGTGTTAGGAGATATGAGCCTAGAGGACTATGAAAACGAATTTAGGCCAGTGGATGAGAGCTTCACTATCGAAGTCCAATCTCTATTGGAATCATTTTGTCACTTAGAAGAGAGCGCATGGAAAGTTAGGATAGATGATTTCCTTCTTTGTGACCATCCACCCATGCCACTGGAGTTCTTGGATGCAATCAAGGCCATGGTTAGAATATCGTCCGATTTAGAGCTCGATCTATGCATCATCAAGTTTAGGGACAATCTAGGCCATTCCAAAATTCACTTTGATAGTCTCTCCAAGTCGTCCCATTTGAGCTACAAGGTGATTGAGCACCTCGTTGACTTCACTCACCTCATTCATCATATGCCTCGAGGTGTTCATTTTTTCTATTGGGTCGACTCCCAATTGTTCCGAATTTTAGTTTACGATGTGAGGAAGATTAGTGAGACAAGAAGAGCACCATTCCCCGTGCAAGGGGTCGGGTGAGTTTATATAGAAAGATGATAGGTCATCGCACCCCCGACGCGTGTGGGGTGGTTTTGTTGTATTTTTTAGTCATGTATAAGTGTCGTATAGTGTCTTGTTGCATTTTAATAATTTTTTTGTTTTATTTGTCACGGTTGTTCTTTTTCTTCTTTAGATTTCAGTCCTTTTTGCTTGAGGACAATGCAAAAGTCTAAGTTAGGGGGGTGATAAGTGCGTCTTTCTAAAACTTCATAAATTTTCAAAAATGCACACAAATCTAAAAAAAAATCATAAAATTTTGAAAAATCCAAAAATATTTTTCTTCAAAATAAATAAAAATTGGAATTCAAATTTTTCAAAAATATCATTAAAAGTCGGTTTAAAGTCTCAAATTGTAAAAACACAATACACAAAGTCGGAATTGACCAAAGATGGAAATTGAGCGAACGTAGGCGACTTAACAAATAAATGTGGAGATTAACAATCCCGGTGAGATTCGAGCCTTTCATCTTTGTGAAAATTATAAACCAATCCTAGTTAATTGTTAACTCAAATTTCTTTTCAGCGTCTAAAAAGTCGTCGATGATCTCAATCCTTTCATTTTGATCTGTTATGAAAAATGTGTGTGATATTGCCTTGAAAACGTGCTGAAATTGATATCTAAACTTAATTCATCTCGAAACGCATATGGTAGCGAAATTAGTATTTTGGACAATGAAGTAGGCCCTCGTCTGTCACCCAAAAATATTGGCCAAAAAAAGTAGCGAAAAATTATCCCTTTGATAACCCAATTGAGCCGAACAAAATTTATCCTTTTCATTTGGTAACCCGAAAAACCGAAGTAGCTCGGAATTGCGAAAATGGAATATTCATTAAAGTCCGGAAAGTGCAACAAAAAGGGGCAAGAAAAAAATAGAAGAATGCTCGACAAAAAATAGCAAGAAAAGAAAAGAAGTGAAAAACAGAAAAAATAGAGAAAAGGAATAGAAAATGAGCAAAAGCTCAAAAAAAGTACTAACGGACTTCATAAGCAACATTTTCCAATTCCGAAATTATTAACCTTTTCCAATTTTACCCAATACACCTTTTACCCGAAAAAGTCCTAACCGAGTCCAAATTGCGAAATTAGTTATCGCGTGGAGAGTTAAAACACAAAAGATAATAAAAGAGATCAAAGATACTAGTTAGAGGCAATGTTCCCATTTCTTATATCCGTAATCCTTTGATGAGATCCGATTACCATAAAAATTTTGTCCTTCTACTTGTGTGCGTGAACTTGGTTCCAATATATTTACTCTTATAAATCACGCACACCCACATTCCAAGTGATTCGTTTGTGAGAGCATCCCGTGAGATTTTGAAATCAAAGAGAATTTTCGGATAAGTAACGTAATGGTCAATCGGTGGAAATCCGCAGTTAAATTTTCTGGTTTCGCACACACGCACTATGATTTGAGACTCTTGAATATGATTTGATGATGACTATTTTCGGGAAAAGTTTGAATTATACAATTGTTACGTATTTTGAATTTTCTTTGAGTCGAATTTTGTGGGTACATTCACTGCAAACCCTCACGAGACAATCACCGTCCTACTAAGGTAACCTGGGGGTTTAAAGGCTTGTTGCATACGCTAAATGCAATCGCTTGCCCGCGAAAAAGGTATTCTATCCCAATAAAGTGTTTAGAAGAGTTGTGACATTTTTCTTTTTCTTTCACATTGCTCGGGACGCGCAAATTTCTAAGTTAGGGGGTTTGATTAGGCATAAATTCTTCATATTTATCCCCTTAATTTCGGTATTTTTATGATCCCATGCGGGGTAAATATCTTGGATTTGTCTCATATTTATGCTACTAACCCTTTTTGGCAAGTATTTCATATTTTGGGTATATCTTATGTGTTTTACAGGTATTTGATGCAAGAAAGATGGAAAAGAGAACTCAAAACAGTGAAAGAAAACAAAGAAATGGGGGGTTAAAGGGCATTTTCGTAATTGTACAGCCTTAGTCTGGCAATGGGTCCAACTAGAAATTTGAATAGCTTTCACTTATAAGAACACTGGAAAAAACGTCACCTCAATCCGAGCTACGGCGAGGAAGTTATGTCCATTTGAAGTTGAGAAGAAATCTAAGAAAAAAACTTGTCAGACCCAAACCGAATCGAAACTGAGGAAAAAGAACCGGTCCGCCCATTTGTCACGCTCCAGATCCATTACAAAATTAGTCATGCTTTCTAAATGTGACAAATTGGGACCGATCCGAAATACAAAATTCCAGAGAACTCCGGACCAAAGACGGATCGAAGTTGATGAAAATTAAACGAATCGATCCGGATATTTAGCCACGCTCAAAATCCGTTACAAAATTTGTCACGCTCCAGATCAGTTGCAAAATAGTCACGCTTTCTAAGTTTGACAAATTTCCAGATACGGGATTTTTATTTTGTGATTATCTTTTAGCCAAAAGAGTTTTATGTTTTGGGGACTCTTCTAAATGACCTTTAGCCTATATATTTAGTCATTAGGACTCTTTTTATTAATATTTCATTGTTGTAAATGCTCCATAACAAGTTGGAACATCTAGGAGAAGAATTTACATACTTTGCACCATTAATTCAAGAGCTTTTCCGCTTTTTCTTCAATCTTTGATTTCTTCTTGCATGTTCTTGTTCTTCAATCGTGGTAACTTTTATTTCTAGCACTTTTATTATTATTTTTCATATTTCATCTCTCTTTCCAAGAAATTATGAGTTCATGCAATGTAGATAACGTAGTTTTCATTAATTTCAGCAATTTAGGCTAGATTTTCTAAGGTCGGGATACATGAACTGAACCTGATGTGGTAGTTGCATGTGTATAACATTAAACCTATGAATTTAGTGATTTATTATGACCGTATTGCGTAAGAACGCGGCAATTGTAGATCTTTGTATCTCGTTTGCTTCAGGGTAACCGGGATGCTTTAGAATGCAATTCGAGTGTAACTATCGTAATACCGATTTACTCATCCTCTGATTAAGTATGGTGCGGGCTTGAACTTCATATACGTAATGCTTGGGAGTACTAAATTCTGGGTCTACTTAATCATTTAAATTTACAATTTGTTTTATACCTGCAATACACTAGGGTTGAGGGATTGTATTCCCGTCCTGTTTTCTTCATCATATAGTTCGAGTTTTAAATCATTCATCGTTAGTATTTTAGGTAATTTAGAATAGTTTCATTTCTTTCATAATTTCACAATTGCATTTAGTTGTAGTCAATTCCCAAAACAGATCATCTTTTCCTTTTTCTTTAGAGTCAGAGTTAGGAGTCCTTCGTCTATCCAACGTCGTTACAACTCTGTTGTCCTATTTCCCTGAGGATTCGATACCTAGACTCGCCACTATACTCCGCAAGAGTGTAGTTAAAGTTTAGTTTTTTTGTATTATGGTCAGAAGCCGATAACAACGACTAGCGTATTTACACGGACGCTCGATTTCCAACACGATCACCTATCTAAATCTTTTGATGGAATAGAGTGACCTTTAATGAGACAGTTTCTCTAAAAATATAATTTTCCCTCAAAGTGCAATTTTTAAGATTGCTTATTATATTTTAGTTTGGCATTTTCCGTTACACCCCACTTCACCATCATGTACTTTCTCAAGACTTCAATCGAAGACAAGTTAGTGACCGAACACAATAATTGAAGATAGAAGAGTTGAGATCATCACTCCATTTATTGGAGACGGTATATGTGGTTGGTTTTGTGTAAACATTTATTCAAGGGTATTTGAAAGTTCTTGTTTTTATAAAAATGTTTGAGAGATATTTTTAAAAGTTTTTCAAAGAAAAAATATTTTCTGTTTTTAAGTCGTTCGAACATGTTATAGTTGTTCGTTCTAACTAGAATTATCCACTTTAATTCAATTTAAAAGGAGATAAAAAAATTCGTCCATTATCTTAAATTAGAGACATCCAATTCATACTATAAACTAAGTCATGTGTATAAATTTTGGTGAGAAGTTATTCCGAAACAAACCCCTAAATACAAACTTCTCCAAAAAAAATTCTAAAATATCTTATGGCAACAGTTGACCACTGGGCCAGTACCGATTGACCTCGTGCTTCAGTGTTTTGAAAAATCCATCATTCTTGGGTTGTCTTCTCCAACTCAACAAAAGTCAATACAAACCTCCATCAAAAATAAAAATAAAATCATATATGATTCACATAACATATAAACAATTTATCCACATACAAAACATGATTAGAACATAATAATATCATAAAAATACTAATTAAAGTTCACAAACTCAATTAAAACCCATTTTCTCTCTCAACAACCTTAACATTGAAATTCTCTATAACTTTTTTTCAATTTGAGAACGTATGTGCGTGCGTTCAACTGAGCAAATTATATATTAAAACCTTTTAGCCCAAACAAACCCTAAACATGCAATAATATGTGATTGAATAAGATGATAATCTAAGCAAGAACATTCAAACACATGCAATTGAGGAAAAATCCCCCAAAGGGGCAAAACCATTTATTTTCATTATAATATTGTAGGCTATACAATTTCGGATTACAATGAAAATACAAGTGACTAAGAATTACCCTCAGGTGTCGGATTCTGTAGTCGCGGCTGGAACTATCCCTTTCCAGTAGGGCTGGCGACTGGAACTATCCCTTTCCAGTAGGGCTGCAATGGAGAAGAAGAACGGTCTTCTCCACAAGGGTGTGAACAGCAAAAGTGCATTCCTGGGTTGCAAAGTGATTCACAAAGGATTGGCAATTTGTGTGAATCAAAAACCTAGAGACTAGATGCTCAATAGGTGAAGACTTAGGGCTTTATGTACTCTGAAAATCGTGTGTTTAAGTCTTAGAAAACCACTTCCCGTAGTGGGATTAAATAAGAAGTCTCGGGCCTTAAAAATCTGAACACGATCTGTTTGAGTTTATCCCAGACGGACCGGTCCGGGTCTGAGGCGGATCGGTCCGGTTTGACCGGATCGGTTCTTTTATTCTGAGGCGGATCAGTCCGTTGATGATCAGATCAGTTCGCTTCCAGGCTTCATCGGTTCGCTTGTGGTCCGGGGTGTACTAGCCTTCTGATAAACAAGCGGATCGGTCCGGGTCATTAGGCGGATCGGTCCGGTTAGCCGGATCGGTTCTTTTATTTCAGCGGATCAGTCCGGCTGTCAGACTAAGATTCCTCTTCTTCTTTTGATATTCGGATCCGTTGAGTCTTGAATCTTGAATTTCTTCAACAGTGTAACAGCGTGCGACATAATACATTGATAATGGACAAAAATGTCCTTACAAATCTCCCCCTATGTCTATGCCGGTACATACATAAAAACAAACATCCGAATTATCAAACAACTAAAAATGATGCCTATACAAATCTACCCTTCCATGAACCCAAAACTGGAAAGATACAATTGAATAAGACTACAGCGTTTGCTCTTCAATTCTGCAGGAATCTCAACGCTTTTCTCATCAGGGTGTGCAATCCATTGATAATCCAATGTAGTACCTACACACATGAGACAAAGAAAAATACCAAGTGACATATTGAGTTTGAAATGAGATAAATAAACATATATATCAATTTATGAGCAAACTCAAACTTTCAAATCTCAAACTTTCAAATCTCCCCCATAATAAGATAATTCATTCTCCCCCTTTTTATGATGTCCCCAAATAGACAAATGAGAGAAATAAATCAAATAAGTAAGTGCGGGGTGTCACTAGGATAAAATCACACCATGAATGAACACAAAGCAACCAAGTCGATGATAGCGTAAATGAAGTGGTGTGATAAAATTCGATAGGAAAATCAATGCATACAAACATGACATATGTGCACGATGAATATTGGATATTCCTAGCGAATGAACTCAAATGCTTCCTTTGGTGTAAAAAAATGACAATATAAGATATTGACTCAATCAAATCAACAAATCAAAGCTCAAAGTGATTTTCACACCAATAACGTCCAAAATGATTTTATGCTTTTTCAGGACTTTCAAGGAAGTGCAAACCCGTTTATATTCTCCAACCAAACTCCCTCAGATATAATTTTGAATAGAGGCATTCTAAATTCTCAAACTTTGGAGAATTGATGGTGAAACCTAAGTGGCCCATATTTGGCATGAATTGTTTTTATTGCCTTTAAAAAAAAAAATTTTTGGGCTCTTTTAACCTCTTTGGACCTCGGATATTAAAATTCCTCCATTTTTTAGGTCCTTTTTAACGATGGCTTTTGCGCAAAGGATAGATGATTACCTTTCGCAGCCCCTCCCCGTTATACAAAAACACACAATCTCACCAAAACGGTTTTTACATACATTCCAATCTTGTCAAGTTTTATCGCATATTGTACATTGTATAGACAGAATTGAGATGGAAACACTCAAGCCAATATGAGATAGACAAGTGCAATAATCAAATATAGCCGTGCATGTGTGCAATAAAGGATATAGGAGTCAAACATGTAGGAAGATATCACTAATTACATCTCAAAGACTCCATACTAAGTAAAGCACATGGATGAAATGATTTAGCCTCTCAAATCTCTATCAAACAGTCACATGGAAAAATGGAATGAAGTTGAGACTTGGCTATCTAAAATGCTCATCCATACAAGCAGCAAAAACAGAAATCTTTTTGGATTTTTCAAAAATTTTATCAAAAAAAATGTTTTTGTGCTTTTCTTAAAAATTTTCTTAAAGGAAAATCTTTTTGTATTTTTTCAAAAGAAATATAAAAAGCAAAAATAATAAATAAAAGCTGTACAACTAAGCAATGGTACATATAAAACAGACTAGCAATAGGAAGCATATGATATGAACATGAAGAAGCATCCTATTCTAAACATAGACCAACCCCTCAGTCAACTGTGCAAATCTCCAAAGACTTCCTAAGACTCTCAAATCTAAGTACATCTAGAGGTTTCGTGAAAATATCGGCTAACTGACGGTCGGTGGGAACAAAACTCAGGGATACAGTGTTCTCCTCAACTAACTCACGAATAAAGTGATCACGTATCCTGATGTGTTTTGTGCGCGAATGCTGGACGGATTACGGGATATGTGTATCGCGCTCGTATTATCACAAGAAATGATCATGGTGTCTTGTGAAATCCCATAATCCTCCAACATTTTCTTCATCCACAAGAGTTGTGTGCAACAACTCCCGGCGGCTATGTACTCAGCCTCCGCAGTGGACAAAGAGATGGAATTTTGCTTCTTGCTCAGCCAGGAGACAAGAGCAGAACCAAAATAGAAACACCCACCAGAAGTGCTCCTACAACCATCTACATCCCCAGCCCAATCGGCATCCGAATAGGCGGACAAACGGTCATCGGTATCAAAGGAATACCAAATCCCGTATGAGAGAGTCCCACTCACGTATTTAATAATACGTTTTAGAGCAAGTAAATGTGACTCTTTTGGGGATGCCTGATATCGCTCACAGACTCCAACACTAAAGGCGATGTCGGGACGACTGGCAGTCAAGTAGAGAAGACTACCTATCATACTCCGATATAAGGTTTGCTCTACGTCCTTGCCTGAAGTGTCCTTACTAAGCTTGGTAGTGGTACTCATAGGTGTACGTGCATGATTAGCGGATTCTAAACCAAATTTCTTCACTAGGTCTCTAGCATACTTGGATTGGGAGATGAACATCCCATCCTCTAGCTGATGAACCTGGAGACCAAGGAAGAATGTAAGCTCACCAACCATGCTCATCTCAAACTCACTTTTCATCTCCTCCTCAAAGTGGTGAGCATGCTGGGAACATGTGGATCCAAAGACTATGTCGTCCACATAGACCTAGGCAACCAAAATAGCACCGTCATCTCTCCTGACGAACAACGTCATATCTACTCCCCCTCTCTTGAAGCCACGAGCTAAGAGATAGGAAGTAAGCCTCTCGTACCAAGCACGGGGTGCTTGTTTCAAACCATACAAGGCTTTCCTCAGATAGTAGACATGTTCTGGGTGCTGAGGGTCTTCAAACCCTTTTGGTTGTTCCACATAAACCTCCTCCTGTAGAATGCCATTTAGAAAGGCACTCTTGACATCCATCTGATATACCTTGAAGTGCAGATGACATGCGATGGCGAGCAGAAGACGGACGGACTCAAGCCTCGCAATAGGAGCAAATGTCTCCCCAAAGTCTACACCCTCTATCTGTGTGTATCCTTGAGCGACCAACCTAGCCTTATTTCTGATTATGGTACCATTTTCATCCATTTTGTTCTTAAAAATCCACCGGGTACCTATCACATTAGTCACGGGGGACAAGTTCCCAGACATTATTCTTTTTAAACTGAAGCAACTCATCCTGCATAGCAGATATCCAGTGTTCATCCTTGAGTGCTTCTTTATGGTTCTTGGGCTCGACTTTGGACGTGTAGCAAATATGGCTAACAACGTTCTCTAGTTGAGCACGAGTCTTGACCCCTAGAGTGGGATCGCCAACAATGGCAGACAGTTCATGACTCTTGCGAACCCAAGCAGGTGTGTCCCCTAGAGCATGAGTGGGGTCCACAGAGTGTGAGAGAGGAACAGGTAAATCACTGTCAGAACAATCCTCATCCTCACACTGAAGGTTAGGATCAATAATCATCGAAGGTTCGTTATCTTGCACGGTGACGTTTATTGATTCCATATCCTTAGAGATCTTCAGGTTAAAAACCCGGTACGCTCTGCTATTCGATGAATATCCTAGAAATATTCCCTCGTCGCTTCGGGAGTCGAACTTTCCTAATTGCTCTCTATCCCGTAGGATGTAGCATTTACTCCCAAAAACACGAAAATATGCCAGGTTGGGCTTCTTGCCAGTCCACAACTCATAAGGAGTCTGAAGTGTGTGTGGACGCAAATAAACCCTATTCACCGTGTGGCATGCAGTAGGCACTACCTCTACCCAAAATCTCCTAGAAACTTTACGACCTAGAAGCATAGATCTAGCCATATCTTGGATCGTTCTATTCTTTCTCTCAACAATCCCATTTTGCTGAGGAGTTCTCACAGTAGAAAACTCATGTTTGATCCCAAGGCTATCACAGTAAAGGTCTACCTTTGCTTCTGTGAATTCAGTGCCATTGTCACTACGCATCCTGTTAATTGTGACACCGTGTTGATTTTGCAGGACACGACACTTGGTCGTTAAGAATTCTACAGCATCGGATTTCTCTCTCAGAAAACCTACAATGGAGTATCTGGAGAAATCATCTACCATCACAAGGATGTACCTCTTACAACCTAGACTCTCAGTACGAGTGGGACCCATAAGATCCATGTGAATCAACTCAAGAACACGAGAGGTGGTAATGGAAGGCAACTTCCTATGAGGACTACGAATTTGTTTTCCCAACTGACAGGGTCCACAAACGGTCGAAGTTGACTTTCCAAGAGATGGTAAGCCACGTACTAGGTCCTTTTTAGCTAAGTGATTGAGATCTCTAACGTTCACGTGACCTAGACGTTGGTGCCACAGATCCATAGGAGTGATCGTGGCGCTATTGCAGACAAGTGAGGATGTGGGCTCAGTCCCATAGCAATTATCCTCAGTCCTCACCCCTTGCATTAAAAGTTTACCGGCTTGATTATAGACTTTACACGCGTCCCGGTCAAACTTTACTGCAAAGTCAGTGTCGTACAGCTGGCTAATGCTGAGAAGGTTTGCTTTCAAACCTTTGACGTACAAAACATTTTCTAGCTTAGGAAATCCAAGTAACTCGACAGTACCACATCCTATAATGCTAGACTTGCTCCCATCTCCAAAGGTGACTCTGCCATCCTGATAATCCTCAAGAGTCGTAAAAAATGAGGCATCACCTGTCATATGTCTGGAGCATCCACTATCAAAATACCACTGTGAGGTATTGTGTGCTTTGAGAGCAACATGAACAATGAAGGCTTTTTTATCTTTCTTAGGTATCCAAGCAGAGATGACCTTTTTTTTGCCTTTGTTGTTGTTGGTTTTAGCTGGAATGTGAGAAGCATTCACTAACGGCAAAGACATCCATCGGAATTCTTCCATTAAACTCTGGGTCGTGGCAGCTAAGAACTCAACTCGCTCTCTCAGACTAGAAAACTCATCAGAATGACGTGGTGGAGCAGTAGTACGTCGTTTCCGACCCATGTTATAGCAATACTTCCTAAGGTGGCCTTTTCTTTTCCAATAAGTACAAAAGAGCACAGTCAAAGGCGGACCTTGGTTTGCTTTTCTTGGTCGAACTCTCCTTCGAGGTTTTTGACGACGGCCAAAAGGATTCGTAGTAAACTCAGGAACTGGTCCAGGTGCAATTTGGGACGTGGAGGCACCATCATATCCAATTCCTTGCCGATCACCAAAACCTAAAGCGGGGCCGAGGAGCATCTTTCCCATCTTCCCAGATCTGTCCTCGATTTGTACCTTGACTTTCCGTGCTTTCTCAAGATCATGAGTCAGCTGGGCAACAAGGGCTTCAAGTTTCTTCCGAGTCTCCACGGTGGAATGGAGATGACTCGTAAGACTAGACACTTGTTTAGTCAAGTACCCTCTCTCTTTCTCTAAAACACTCTCTCTCTCTCTAAAAAGAATCTCTTCCTCGACATAGGCAGATTCTCTCTCTCTCAGGGTGGTGATGGTGGAGGACTCTCTTTCTCTCGCCTTTCTTAAATCTTCCTCTAAGCCGGTGATCTTAAGAACTAGCGCTTTGTTACGTTTTTTAGTTTTAAACGACTCAGAATATAACTCAGTGTAGGCGCGTTGAATATCACTGTCGCTCTCACTTAAGTCATCCTCCCCCTCACTCACATCGATCTCACTATCGAGGTGTCCCTATGAAGCAACGTCTTCATCGTCGTGAAGAGAACTAGGAGTGCTCAGTTGACAGGCCATGAATGCGGTGAAGTTACACTCATGCGGTGACTCATCTCCTGAATCCACCGTCTCGACCTCACTATCGTCACTAAGGGTAGCATTAAGGACAGCTTTCCCTTTTTCTCTATTCAGACGATTGGCACACTCAAAGGCTCTATGACCCCTACCATCGCACTCAAAACATCTCTCACTTTCTTTCTTAGGAGGATTTTTGGAGTCTTTTTCATTTTTCTTTTCAAACTTATTTTTCTCAAATTTCTTTTTATCTTTAAAATTGCCATTTTTCTTAAATTTGAGAATCCTCTTGAAATTTTTTGCAAAAAGAGCCAAATAATCTAGATCAAAATCACACTCAGAATCTGACGTGTCAGTCTCTCTCTTTCTAGACAACTCTACCCTTTTTCTAGCCGACCCCTCACTTCTTCTCTCTTGGGCTTTAAGTGCAATTCCCTTATCTTTAGATTTAGCAGTTTTAGGGAACATATCAATTTCATAAGTTTGCAAATCTCCTACAAGTTCTTCCAATTTTAGCCTATTTAAATTACACATAGAATTTAGCACAGTGACTTTAGGGATAAAACGCTTAGGCAAAGAACGAAGAATCTTTTTAACAACTCTAGCATTAGGAATATGTTCACCAAGATTAAAGCTAGTATTAACAATGTCAGAAAGTCTAGCATAAAATTCATCAAAGCATTCAGATTCATGCATGGTGATGGTTTCAAATTGAGTTGTCAAATTTTGCAACTTAGATTCTTTCACAGCATTAGTTCCTTCATGGGTGAGTTGTAAAACATCCCATGCCTCTTTTGACGTGGTGCACTTCATTATATCTTTGAACTCATCAGGTGTGACAGACCCAGAAATAGCACTTAGACCCTTAGAATTAAAAGATGACCATTTAAATTCTTCATCAGTCCAAGAAGTGTCAGGTTTCAAACTGATCACATTGTCAACAGTTACGGAGGGAGGAGTCCACCCTCTTTCAACTAAGATCCAGACACGTTCATCAATGGCTTTTAAAGCCGACCTCATTCGGGCTTTCCAATAGGCATAATTTGTCCCGTCAAAAACAGGCATTTTATTATATAACTTCTCCATTTGAGCAAGCACTTTTTCAAAAATCAATTTTTTTAGAAAATTGATATCTTAAAAATTTTTTGCGAAAAATAGGAATACGCGATAGATTAGCGTAACCTGCTCTGATACCAATTTGAGAACGTATGTGCGTGCGTTCAACTGAGAAAATTATATATTAAAACCTTTTAGCCCAAACAAACCCTAAACATGCAATAATATGTGATTGAATAAGATGATAATCTAAGCAAGAACATTCAAACACATGCAATTGAGGAAAAATCCCCCAAAGGGGCAAAACCATTTATTTTCATTATAATATTGTAGGCTATACAATTTCGGATTACAATGAAAGTACAAGTGACTAAGAATTACCCTCAGGTGTCGGATTCTGTAGTCGCGGCTGGAATTATCCCTTTCCAGTAGGGCTGGCGATTGGAACTATCCCTTTCCAGTAGGGCTGCAATGGAGAAGAAGAACGGTCTTCTCCACAAGGGTAAGAACAACAAAAGTGCGTTCCTGGGTTGCAAAGTGATTCACAAAGGATTGGCAATTTGTGTGAATCAAAAACCTAGAGACTAGATGCTCAATAGGTGAAGACTTAGGGCTTTCTGTACTCTGAAAATCGTGTGTTTAAGTCTTAGAAAACCACTTCCCGTAGTGGGATTAAATAAGAAGTCTCGGGCCTTAAAAATCTGAACACGATCTGTTTGAGTTTATCCCAGACGGACCGGTCCGGGTCTGAGGCGAATCGGTCCGGTTTGACCGGATCGGTTCTTTTATTCTGAGGCGAATCGGTCCGTTGATGATCGGATCGGTTCGCTTCAGGCTTCATCGGTTCGCTTGCGGTCCGGGGTATACTGGCCTTCTGACAAACAAGAGGATCGGTCCGGGTCTTTAGGCGGACCGGTCCGATTAGCCGGATCAGTTCTTTTATTTCAGCGGATCGGTCCAGCTGTCAAACTAAGATTCCTCTTCTTCTTTTGATATTCGGATCCGTTGAGTCTTGAATCTTGAATTTCTTCAACGGTGTAACGGCGTGCGACATAATACATTGATAATGGACAAAAATGTCCTTACACAATTATCTACATACTAGGCATAAGGTCCTAGGGTTTTTGAATGGATTATACTAATAAATGAGAACCTATTCAAGATCTATTCAAAACACATCAATTTTTTAAATCAAAATGATGTTAAATCAATATTAATTAATTCCTAGTTGGGTTCATTAAAAAATTACTGGATTTAAATAATCTAAATCATATTATAATCACTTAGGGTTTTGATTCAAATGAATAGGCATAATTTACAATAATTTCAATTATACAAGAATTTAAATTAAATTTGCCTCCAAATTGGTGTAGAATTAGGGCTCCAATCTTCAAAATCATCTCCCTTCCTTTTAGATTTCTTCTTTCCAAGATTTAATATCCCTAATTTTGTGTTTTGTGTTAAATGAGCCTCTTAATGGTTCAATACTAACTTTTAAAGACCTAATTGGGCTTTGGCCTAAATTTGGGTCTTATGTAGTTAACCCAAAATTCCCCTTAACTAGTCTAAAAGTCTCCACTTTATATTTTAAGTCAAAGAAATCCTCATTTTAAACACACGCAACCCTCATAATTCATCATCCTCATAACCAATAATAGTACATAACACATTTACTAATTATTAGCCAAATTAGTCATAATTTACTTGAATTATAATCAAAATATTTATTAATGTTTTATCGTCTCTTAATTTTCAAAATTTATTTATATACATATAAATAGGTTGTGACATTATATGTCACTCGAAGACAAATAATATTCTATTTATATATAGGGAAAAATACGGGGTATTACATTCCTCCTCCATTATTTAAAGAATTCTTTCCTCGAAATTTGGAATATGCCCAGCTAGAATAACTTTTGAAATCTCGCCCATATGTCATCCTCGCACTCCCAACTGGACTCTTACCCGCTATGATGTCATCACCAAAATCTCACAAGCATAATGACCTTCGATCTTAGGGTCTAATCTCTACGTTCAAGGATACATTGGAGTCTCTCTTCGTTACTAGTATCTTGTTGCCACTCCAGCCCATCTAGATGTATGTGTTAATACTCATCCTCACACCTTAAGAATTTTCTCATCATCGATACGTGAAAAAAGTTATGTACCCTATGAAGGTGATCCAATAATGCTAGACGATATGCCATCGGTCCCACTCTCTTAATAATCATGATGAGGTTTATGTGTCAGGGATCCAACTTTACCTTCATTCCAAATCCAACTACCCCTTTGATTGGGGATACTCTCAAAAACAGTTGATCCTCCACTAGGAACTCCAATTTACTCATCGTTTTATCAGTATAACTCTTATGATAATACTATGGCATCTTCATTCTTGCTCGAATAAGTTCCACTTTCTCATAAGTGTCCTTAATACTATCTGGTGCAAACATTTGATGTTCCTCTAATCTTACCCAACAACTAGGCGAATGACATGGTCATCCATATAATACCTCGAGCGGTGCCATATCGATCGCCTTCTGATGGATATTATTATAGGTGAACTCAATAAGCGATAAATGTACATACCAATTGCCTTTCAGGTCTAACATGCAAGCCCTGGGCATATCCTTCGATACCTGATTCACCCTATCCGCCTGTCCATCCGAATGTGGGTGAAAATCCATGCTCAAACTCGACTGAACTCCCATTGCATACTGGAATGCCTATAAAAAAAATGGGAGATAAAATTTCTACCCCTATCTGACACGATGTCTAGTGGTACCCCATGTAGTCTCGCTATCTTAGCTATGAATAACTTCGAGTACTCCACAAAAACCCAAATAAAATCATGAACGCACTTCGATCGTGGTAACTCGATAATAAAATCTATAGAGATTCTTTCATATTTCCATTTAAGGATCTCCAAAGATTGTAACTCTCATGTAGATTGTTGGTGCTCCACCTTTACTAACTAACAAGTAGCACACCTGGACACATAGTCAGCGACATACCTTTTTATTCTGGCCCACCAATACGATTGCCTCATATCTTAATACATCTTAACCCCTCTAGGATGCACTATATACTGTGATTCGTGATCAGTGATCCTCAACTAACACTACTCCTCGTACTTTTGGATCCTCTAGAACTAGTAACTACCCCTAAAATCGTAAACCCCCTTCTGATTTGATCAAGAAGGAAGGAAATTTGTTAGTTTTTAGCTCCTTTACCTTTCCTTGACAAAAAGGATCCACCAACTAGGCCTTAACTACTCGTGAAATAATGATCAGGGAAACCTTCACCACATACATAAAAATGTTTACTGAATCCATCTCCATCGGCGTACTCCACCTCTCAGCCCAAAAATTTAGCAAGTCCTCTTCATGTTCCGCCCATGAATGGCCAATGTAGCCACTGGCCAATGACTCAGCATGTCTACAACCACATTTACCTTCCCCATATGGTATTGGATCGAAAAGTGATAGTCTTTTATAAACTCCAACCATCATCTCTGACTCATATTCAAATCCCTTTGCGTGAATAAGTATTGGATACTTTTGTAATCAGAGAACAACAAAAATCATTCTCCCAACAAATAATGCGTCCAAATTCAAATGGCAAAGACAATTGTTTTTAACACCAACTCATAAATTAGGTAATTACACTCATATGTCTTCTACTTACGATATGCATAAACTATAATCCTCTCTTCTTGCATCAAAGCTCCTCCCAAACATTGAAGTGACGCATCTGTAAATACCATATACAAAATGCCTCCCCTAGGAAATGCAAGAAACTGAGAGTTTGTGAGCCTCTCCTTGAGCTCCTCAAATGCTCACTGAAAATAATAAGCATTCCAAGCAAACGATGTCCCTTTCTAGGTTAAGTTGGTCAATGGACCTGCAAACCTAAAAAAACTCCTAACCTCTGTCGATGTCGTAGGTTGTCCCCACTCCACTACTGCGGATAGCTTTCCAAGATAACCAAAAATCACAGCCTCCGACACGATATGCCCCTGGAATTGCACTTTCTTAAGCCAGAAACCACACTTGGAGAACTTAGCATACAACTTCCTCTCCCTCAACATCTTTAGCACCAATCTCAAACGATGAGTATGCTCCTCCTCCTAGCGTGAGTATATCAAAATGTCATCAATAAATACAATGATGAACTGATCTAAATATAGGAAAAATACACGACTCATAAGATCCATAAAGATAGCAGGTGCATTGGTCAGTCCGAATGGCATGACTCGAAACTCGTAAGACCCTTAACAAGTGAGGAAAGTTGACTTTGGAATATCCTCCTCCATTATCCTCAACTGATGATATCCCGTGTCAAAATTGATATTTAAAAAGAACGATGCTCCCCTCAATTGGTCAATTAAGTCATCGATGCCAGCAACGGATACTTATTTCGTATCGTGACTTTATTCAAATCTCGATAACCAACACATAATTGAAGTGTATCATCCTTCTTCTTCATGAATAATACTAGAAATCCCCATAAAGACATGCTCCTATGAATGAACCCCTGAATTAGAAGTTATTATATCTACTCCCGTAACTCTCTCATTTCTGCGAGAGTCATACGATAAGGTGATCTCGCAATGGGTCGGGTGCCTGGGGCTAGGTCAATATAAAATCTATCTCTCTCATTGGTGGAAATTATGGTACCTCCTTAAACACATCCAAAAACTACTAGACCGTTGGGATAGAATCTAGAGGTATCACAGCCTTCTCAGATGTAGTCACATTAATATAACATAAATGGGTGTTGGAATCCCCTTCAAGTCTAGGTATTACAATGAGAAGCATCTTCTGCCCTGGGATGGTGAACATAATTATTGTCCCTCTACAATCAATCTGGGTATGGTAAGTTTCCAACCAATCCATCCCCAGTATAACGCCATAAGTAACTATATATAACATTAACAAGTCGGAAAAAAATCATAGCATGTCGATCTTTACAGAAACACCTCTATAAATTTGGCACAATACAGCTCCCCCACCTACTGGAGTGTCTACATGCATAATAACCTCGGAAGCTAAATCTATCATGTTTGACGTAACCGCGAATATAGAACTAGCAAAGGAGTGTGAAGCTCCCGTATCAAAAAGCAATCGTGCATAACTACCATAAACATAAAACATACCATCTATAGCGTGTGACTACCGTGGAAAGTCCTTATAGTAAATGTTAAACACACGTCCCAGGTGCATTTGAGGGTATCCTTGAGCCTGATCTCTAGGAAAAGGTAATGATGGTACTGAGGTGCAGGTGGGACGTACTGAAATTGTGGTGGGGTAAAAAGTTCTAGCTAATGTCCCTGCTAAAACCATGTTGGGGCGGCCTGAAGCCCCTTAGGGAATCTCTTAAATGAGTGGAAAATCTCCCCACGTGCATAACATGCTCTACCAAAAGGGTGACCCCGCTAGTGATCCTATTACCTCTACTCCTGACCCTAAATCCTATCAACTTGATGATGTGTCTGGCCTTGCTAGCCATGTCCCTTCTGGATCAGCTGGAAGTAAGGTTGCTGACTCGAAAGCCTAAATTGACCCTAGCCTGGGTGGCCCTGACATTGTCCTCCATGTCAACGATAGTCATCACCTCTGAATCTCTTAGGGAGTTTCTCCCCTTATAATAGCCCTTTATAAAGCTGACAAAAGCCTCTTTGTTCTCGGGAAGACTCTCCACCCTCTGATACCTTTGACCCTTGGTCGGCTCCTGATCTTTCCCTCTTGGGATCCTTATCATTCCCTTAAAAACTGGTGGTGATCATCACAAAGTAGCAAATAGGTATGTGGTAAATGTCGGGATTCCTAGCAACACCTGCTTAATCTTCTAATTCAAACCTTTCAAAAATCGGTCCATCTTCAAATCCTCAAATCTCTCCACCTTTAGGTAAAAGTTTATAAAATGCGTGAACTCCATCTCATACTCAGCAACGATCCTACCTTCCTTCTTGAGTCGGTAAAACTATTCCCTTAGCTTCCTCTATAGCAAAGCGAGGGAGTAATTTCCTTCAAACTTGACCTAAAACTATGATAGAGTCATCTGAGACCTCTCCTCTGGGGTGGTAACAGTCTCCTAACAATCTAGGGCATCTTCTACCAACCAAAAGCTTGCCAAATCATTTGTTGTTGGATCTATGTACACTTATCCAACCCCAATGTCACTTAAATTCACCTCCATTGAAACGCCATTATGGGATCATAGGATATCGCAAACCCTGGATAGTGTCCCTTCCGAAATGTAATCCTATAATGCTACCATGCGGAGGTGGTATCTTAAGGAGCATGTACAGGTGCGTCCACTGGCGGTTATTACTGTTGCTAGAGGGCTGTCAGCATCATCGCTACTGCTTGGGCTATAATAGTGGCTAAATAAGTCGTCAAGATAGTTAGTTCCTACCCTTATGGTGAAGCAGGTGGTGGCTACTATGGCGACCGACGTGCATCGGCCTCTGATTCATAACTCCATGTAGATCTCTATCGGCCTTGACATCTTCGAGGGTTCCCCTTCTGAAATATAGTAACCCCAAAATGCATTAATAATCGTGCAAGACTTCAAGTACAAATGCTAAATGTAGGGCTATATAGTATCGAATAACACAAATGCGGAAGTAGCTATAAACGCACTTATGACCACTAGGACAATAGAACCTAGATGGCTCTAATACTAAATATGACACCTCGTAATATTTAAAAATAGATTGATCACTTCTAAATTAAAAAGTACAGGAGTCCAAACAAATACCATTCTAAGCATGCAAGAAAATAAATAAACTAAAATTTATACTGACTATCAATAATGAAAGATATTCTAGAATTCTAATACCATCCACATGAGTCAAAATCTAACATGTCAAAACAACTAACTATAGGTTATGTAGAATGTATGAATACAAATATGTATCCCTCTCTACTATAACATAAAACAAATGAACTGATAGAACTGCACACAGACCAGTGACACTTTCATTCTAAAGTAAATCTACAGCAGATGAATGAATGATAGCAACACTATCGATCAAGGTTGCGGAGCGGGCATCCACGGTCCTGAAATATTAAATCCACAATGTTAATAGCAAGTTTAAAGAGAATAAGAGTATGAAGAAAATTGGAATAAGTCATAACCATGCTTTTGCCTCTAGCATTTTAACATCTTTTAAATTTTGACCCACCCCAAAATCCTAATATCATATGCATCTAAGGTTCCAAAATCCCAAGTGATCCCATGTTTAAATTTTTAATCTACACATAGGGAAAATAACAATTTAATTTGAGATGATGTTACACTAATCAAAGTCAATGTTATAAATCAATTAAGATAATTATAGCGTTTAAGGAGCACATAAGTAATCCAATCAATGAAACCTTATATTTAATTCTTTCGGGGATCATTCGTGCATACTAAATATAGTCTTATGTCATCCAGAACCTAAGACCTTATCAATACAAGAGATAAATTAGCACGTCTACCCACCAATCATATAGCATGCCATGCCCAAGATTATATAAAGGAAATATCCCCATAATTCATCTCAGATAAGGGTACGTGTGACCCAAGGGTGAAAGTTGACTAAGACACCTCGTCTACTCACTGAGGTGCCATAGCAGTCTGAGTTGTACATGCCCCTTTTAAAATGGAATCCCCCCTTAGTACGTTCGCCAAGAGTACTAACGCATGGTATGCATCACATAAAGAACACAACAAATAATATCCATATAAACCACATAATTCAAATTCCAACTAGAATCATCAACTTTAATTCAATTTAAAAGAAAATACGAAATTCGTCCATTATTTTAAATTATAGTCATCCAATTCATACTATAAACCAAGTCAATATTATAAATTTAGGTAAAAATTTATCCCAAAACAAACCCCTAAATACAAACTTCTAAAAAAAATTGCTAAAATATTGGATGGCAGTGGTCGACCGCGTGCTTCGGTGTTTTGAAAAATCCATCCTTCTAGGGTTGTCTTCTCCAACTCAACAAAATTAAATTTAAACCTCCGTTAAAGACTAGAAAACCTTCATATATGATTCACATAACATATAAATAATGTATCCACGTACAAAACATGATTGTAATAAAATTATATCATCAAAATCCTATTTAAAATTCAAGAACTCAATTAAAACCCATTTTCTCTCTCAAGCCCCCTAACATTCCAGTTCTCAACAATTTGATTTTAATTCTTTACATACTAAGCATAAGATCCTTGGGTTTTTGAATGGATTATACTAATAAACCAGATGTTTCAACATCTATTCAAAGCACATCTATTTTTGGAAAGATTAAATCAAAATGATGCTAAATTAATCTTAATTCATTCCCAATTGTGTTAATTACGAAATTACTTAATTTAAATGATCTAAGTCAGATTCTAATCACTTAGTTAGGGTTTGGATTCAAATGAATCGATATAATATACAATAATTTTAAATATACAATAATTCAAATTAAACTTGCCTCCAAATTGTTGTAAAACTAGGGGTCTAATCTTCAAAATCCCCTATCTTCCATATAGCTTTCTTCTCTCCTGGATTTTAGATATACAATTTTGTGTTTTGAATTAAATGAGCCTCCTGGTGGTTCAATACTAACTCTTAAAGACCTAATTGGGTTTAAGTCTAAATTAGTGTCTTAAGTAGCTAGCCCAAAATGCCCCTTAACTAATCTAAAAGTCACCACTTCATATTTTAAGTCAAAGATCATTTTAAATACTTGCAACCCTCATAATCCATCATCGTCATAACCAATAATAGTACATAATACATATACTAATTATTAGTCAAATTAGTCACAATTTACTTGAATCATAATCAAAATATTTATAAATGTTTTACCATCTCTAAATTTCAAAATTTATTTAGATACGTATAAATAGGTTGTGGCATTATATGTCATTCATGCACACGTAATATCCTATTTATATATATATATGGAAAAATATGGGGTATTACACTCATTTCTCACAAACGATGCCAATTGTAAGTTATAAAATCTTACTAGTTATGATTCAATATAATCTTATCCGAAAAGAATAAATAAAGCATGCAGAATCACATAAGAACAGTGTTTATGTGGTTCGATAGTGTGACTATGTCCACGGGAGGTTCTTCTCTTTTATTAGTTTGGTCCAAATATTTATGATTACGTTCCCTTTTCCCCGTTAGATAGGGTTACACATATAAGAGAAATAATTGAGTTGTATAGGACTCAATTACTGTGTTAGTTATTCGAGCTTGATCAGTCATATCTTTCTCCTTAATTCTCACAGGTCAATTAACTTCAACAATCCTTATCTTCATAGAAGAGATATTGACCGGATCAATGGGTATATATATATATATATACAGTTGTTCCTGGATTATGCACAATTTAAAAAACCAAATTCGTACGTCATATTAATCATACAAATAAAAGTTTACGAGTCTATAGAAGTTGAGATTTCATCACAAAAATATTGGTTCGTAGGCAAATCAAATCGGAGTACTATTTTTTATTTATGCTGTCAGTTTATCCTGGAAGGCAGACGTTCATATTATTATGAGTACTATAGCAGGAACGTAATTTCCTTAAGGATATATTGCCCAATAAGAGCCTCCATCAAATGTGTCTTGCATTACTTTATTATTTATTTTTAAATGTTTAAGTTTATTTTTTTGTAATTGTAGTTCAACTAATATTAATAAAATTGCAGTTTCAATATTCTATCATTTATAATATTTAGTTTAAATTATTTTGTTATTAAATTTGTTCACAATCCAACAGTTTTCCTCGTATAAATACACCTAATGCATTCATCTTAGTTGAATTGTTGCAAAATAAATAGTTAATATATATTCCCATGTTGATGTTGTCATCTTAGTTTGGCTTGCATTGTGTTAAGAAATGTTTGATTGGTGTGACTGAATAAATTTTATTTTTTTAGGTCATTTACTATTTGGGTCCAGTAGATCTCATATTATGGGTTTGGGTCCATCAATTTTCGTATTAGTTTTCGTTAGTTGACCAGTTTGACAGTTAGTTGACCCACTTTTTCAATTAAAAAGACTATTTTACCTCTGAGTACATTAATATACATTATTATACTTGTCCACTTTACATTTATATATTGAATATATACATCTAATATTATAAATACATTAATATATAAATTTATTTTAATACACACACACACACACACACACACACACACACACACATATATATATATATATATATATATATATAGAGAGAGAGAGAGAGAGAGAGAGTCACGCTCTCCAACATACCTAGCAACATACCCATTTTTTAAAAAGAGTAAAAAAAATGTATTTTTTAATTTTACTTGGTATATATGATCTACATAATAAGGAGATCATCTACAAAAAAATCATAAAAAAAAAAATCAATCCGAAAGTGGATGAGATGATGGAAAAATTTTGAACGGTTGAAAAATACTCATATATACCCATTTTTTATTTCACCCATTTTCAGGTTGAATTTTTTAATGATTATTTTTATAGATGATCTCCTCACTATGTAAATCATATATACAAAGTTTGGTTAAAAAAGATATTTTTTACTATTTAAAAAAAATAGATATCTTATTAGGTATGTTGCTAGGAGGTATGTTGAAAAGGCTGACTATATATATATATATATATACATGATCTGGTGGACTTGGTGCGAACCAATATTTTTAAAATACCAAAACAAAATTCGTGAGGTGTTTAAACATCTCATCCTACCCGTAAAAAAATAAATTTTTTAACTATTTTTAAAAACTCAGTCAAAATATGTCGATTTTTAAGCAAATTAAAAACAAACATATTTTGACGGATTTACAATAGTAAAAAAAATCATTTTGAGCTGATTTTTTTTACTGGTAGGATGAAATGTCTAAAACACCCCATAAAAAATTAACTCAAAATAATATTTTTTGTATTTTAAAAAAATTGGTCTGCACCATATATATATTATAAATATATAAAAAAATAGCTTTATTATTAAAAAAAAATTTAAAAATAACATTTAAAATTAAAGAACATAATTTTATTATTAAAAAATAACTTTTATCATAAAAAAATATTTTTAACATTTTTATCTACAATAAAAGTTTTTTTTAAAAGTACTCTTCTTTACTAAATAATGTACTTTTAAAAAAAATATATACTATTTCTTTAAAATAAAGTTAAAAAACAGAATTTAATAAAACCTAACAGTTTTTATTTTTCTTAGAAATTGTTTCTTACAAACAAATGTTAAAAACAGTTTTATTATATAACTATTTTATTTAAAAAATGTTAAGAAACTATTTTTTGTATATGAAAGCAAGGTTTTTTTATATATAAAAATTGTTTTTATAAAAAAAATAATATTTTTTATATAAACAAACATTAAAAAGAAATTAAAAATAAAAAATATATGTAAGTGTTGAAATTATAAGTCAACATTGAATGACTCATATCATGTGCATAGACTCTCAAATTTGTTGATCTTATCCATATGAGTGTTGGAAAATTGGACTTAAAGGCTTGGACTTAAAAGCTGTCCAGATTTTTTGGACAGAATTTTGAGCAACTTTGAGCTCAAATTTAAATGAGATCCACACCTCGATATTTGCGGGACCATATATAAATGCGTTCTCCTACGCAAGGAGATTAGCGTCGTATATTAACATGTTCAATGTCATTAAGTTATGAATGATGTATTTGTGTCCAAACTGACTCATAAAGAAATTAAAGTTAATGGATTGGGTGTGTTTTAACACTTGTCCCACATTGAAAGAGTAGTGAGAAATTGAAGTATTAATAACACCCCAAGTATGGACTAAGGCTTGGATGTCTTTGGGGTATCCCAACTCTTTGAATGGGAGATGGCCTACACTATACATGTGTTAGGCTTGGGCCAAAAACCCACACGGACACGCGCCAGCCAGCTCGGTTCGAGTTCGGCCTTGGGCTTGTAAATATCTCTTATATTTTTTGGCCGAATTTAATTAACTAATTACGAAATTAACTAAATGCCAGTAGTCATCAGTCAATTAACTGTCAAGTTAAAAACGTTTTGACTATTCCCAACAGTCAAACCCAAGGCTATAAATAAAAACCATTCCCTGCAGTTTTTCACTAATGAAAAATTCCTCTCCTATAATTCCAAAAATGTTTCTGCATTACTTTATTCATCCGAAAAATTCTTTCTCTCATTTCTGCATGGCATATTACTGTCCTAGTTGAGTACAAAAACACAGATTTGTGTTTGTTGAAAATAATTATTGTCGTGCTACATAATTAATTTGGAAAATCCGTTCTATCTTGGGAGACAATATTCATCTACCTCAAAGCACATTGGAGGGAATAAATTGTCTCAAGGACACTGTGAAAAGTTACTGGGCTCGGATTCTCATCTATTTCTATTATTATTTCTGCAAATTCAAGTAAGTTTTATTTTTTTGTAATTTTGTTTTATTTCTATAATTATAATAATGATTCGTAATTCTGTTCTATTGTATTTATTAAATAGTAGACATAACAATCATAAGACAATTTAAGTTTTTTCTACTGTTTATATCATGTACAAAATAATTTTTTAAATTACAGAAATTTTACTAGCGTAAAATAATTTTGTTTTACAGAAAATAAATTTTATTTATAATTTTTTTTGGGAAATCTGCTTTTACATGATATTTTTCTAATTCTATTTTGTATGGAATTTTTTTTAATTAAAAATAGTTTGACACAAATTTTTTTTAGACTAGTAATAACTAATGTTTAATAATTTAGTTTAATTTTGTGTTATATCATTCAGAATATTATTTTGAATTCTTGTTAGAATTCATTTATTCTTAATTATATTTGGAGGAAATTGGTGTACGGAATTTGTATTCTGTTTTGATAAATCCATTATAAATGAATAATATCATTGATAAATTTTTTGTTTTTGTAACAGAAATGGAATCACAAAGTACGAACACAGTTCCACCCACCGTAAATGTGACACGTGCGACTATTGCTACCCCCGTGAACCTGCCACATGGGGAGAAATCGAAAAAAAAAATCAGGGCCGATTTCAAGCGATGGCAAGGACAAATGTATTTTTATCTCACAACCTTCCAATTGGCAAGGTTCGTTTATGAGGATTGTCCCTCTTTCGAAGAAGGAGATGAAACTGAAAAGGTTGTTGCCGTGGAAGCATGGAAACATTCTGATTTTCTGTGCCGAAACTACATATTGACATACTTGGACAAAACGTTGTACCATGTGTACAGTACCATGACAACCGCAAAGAAATTATGGAATTATTTGGAGAAAAAGTACAAAACTGAAGATGCGGGTATGAAGAAATTCATCGTAGGCCGTTTTCTAGAGTTCAAAATGGTTGACTCCAAGTCAGTTATTTCACAAGTTCAAGAACTTCAGGTTATTCTCCATGATATTCATGCTGAAGGAATGTCATCCAGTGACACTTTTCAAGTGGCAGCGATAATTGAAAAATTACCCCTATCTTGGAATTTGTTCAAAAATTATTTCAAGCACAAACGCAAGGAGATGAATGTTGAAGAATTGGTAGTGTGACTGCGGATTAAAGAAGACAATCATGAATCTCAAAAGAAAAGTGGGAAGAACATCATGGAGTCCAAAGCTCATGTGGTTGAAGGTCCTAAATCCAAACGTAAGCGTGATGGAGAAGGCACATCTAAACAAAGAAAGAAGTTCAAAGGCAAATGCTACAATTGCGGCAAGTCAGGACACCGCTCAAGCATGTGTTGCAAACCAAATAATGCTAAAAAGAATAATGCTCAAGGAAATGTGACGGAGGGTGGGAATATTTTCGATGGTATCGCAGACATAAATCTTTCTGCTGTTGTCTCTGAATGCAATTTGGTAGGAAATACCAAGGAATGGTGGGTGGACACTGGGGCTACACGCCACATTTGTGCAAACAAATTGATGTTCACTAATTATAAGGCTTTAGAAAATGAGGAGAACCTTTTTAGGGGAAACTCTTCAAGTTCTAAAGCCGTGGGACAAGGAAAGGTTATTTTGAAAATGACTTCGGGAAAGGAACTCACTCTTAACAATGTGCTACACGTGCCTGACATCCGTAAAAATCTGATTTTTAGATCGCTTCTAAGAAAGAATGGGTTTAAACTTGTGTTTGTTTCTAATAAGTTTGTGTTGTCCAAAAATGATATGTATGTGGGAAAGGGCTACCTGTCTGAGAGGCTCTTTAAAATGAATGTAATAACATTGATTCCAAAGGCATCCTCTATGAATGAAATTTCTAGTTCCACTTATATGATTGAGTCATCTAATATTTGGCATGCTAGATTAGGACATGTTAACTTTGATACCTAGCGTAGATTAATTAATTTGGAATTTTTCCTAAAATTTAATATCGATAAAATTCATAAATGTGATATTTGTGTGGAATCAAAATTAGCTAGATTACCTTTTCATTCTATTGCAAGGATAACCAAACCACTATATTTAATTCACACGGATATTTGAGATTTAAAATTTGTACAACTAGAGGTGGAAAAAAGTATTTTATTTCTTTTATTGACGATTGCACAAAATATTGCTATGTATATTTATTGCATAGTAAAGATGAGGCTATTAATGCATTTAAACAATATAAGAATGAAGTTGAGAATCAATTAAGCAAAAAGATAAAGGCTATTAGGAGTGATAGAGGAGGTGAATATGAATATCCGTTTGAGGAATTTTGCTCCGAAAATGGGATTATTCATCAAACCACCGCTCCTTATTATCCTCAATCGAATGGCATTGCTGAACGCAAAAATCGTACATTGAAGGAAATGATGAACTTTATGTTAATAAGTTCAGGAGCTCCACAGAACTTGTGGCGGGAAGCCTTATTATCTGCTAATTATATTCTTAACAAAGTACCACACAAGAAAACTCATAGGACACCTTATGAATTATGAAAAGGTCGAAAACCTTGCTATAAATATTTACGAGTGTGGGGGTGCTTAGCCAAAGTGATGGTTCCTAAACCTAAAAATGTAAAAATAGGACCAAAAACCGTTGACGGTATGTTCATCGGTTATGCTATTAATAGCAGTACATATCGTTTCTTAGTTTGTAAATCAAAGATTTCTGATATTCATATAAATACGATTATTGAATCGAGGAATGCTTCATTTTTTGAAAATGAATTCCCGTATAACATGACCCGAGAATCTGGTCCTTCTAAGAGGACAAATCAAGCTACTACAAGTGGTACTCATCAACCTATTGAACAAATAGAGGATAAACCAAGACGTAGTAAAAGAGCAAGAACCTCGACTTCCTTTGGTCCATATTTTCTAACATATTTGCTAGAAAATGAACCTTAATCATACAAAGAAGCATTATCCTTACCCGATGCTTCTGATTGTAAAGAATCAATTAATAGAGAAATTGAATCCATTTTGCAAAATCACACATGGGAACTAGTGGATCTTCTATCAGGTTCAAAACCGTTAGGCTATAAATTGATCTTCAAAAAGAAGTTTAAGTCCGATGGATCAATTGATAAATATAAAGCTAGACTTGTAGCTAAAGGCTATAGGCAAAAGGAAGGGTTGGATTACTTCGACACATATTCACCGGTAACGAGAATTACGTCCATTCGAATGTTAATAGCAATAGCTTCTATTAATGGACTTGAAATACATCAAATGGATGTAAAAACCGCATTCTTAAATGGTGAACTAGATGAGGGAATTTATATGAAGCAACCTGAAGGGTTCAAGGCTCCCAGACAAGAAGGAAAAGTATGTAAGCTTATTAAATCACTTTACGGATTGAAACAAGCACCTAACTAATGGCATGAAAAATTTGATAATGCAATGTTATCAAATGGTTTCAAAATTAATGAATGCGATAAATGTGATTACTTTAAATACATTAAAATGGATATGTCATTGTATGCCTCTATGTTGATGATACGCTTATCATGGATAGTAACCTGGAAATTGTCAAAACTACAAAAAAAATGTTGAGTATTTAATTTGACATAAAAGATTTGGGTATTGCCGATGTTATATTAGGAATTAAAATTTCTAAAACATCGGATGGACTTATATTATCTCAATCTCATTACATAGAGAAGGTACTCGAAAAATTCAAGAAGTATGATATCAGTCCAACCAAGACACATGTAGATGTAAATTTACATCTAGCAAGAAATAATAGTGAAAGCATATCTCAACTAGAATACTCTCGTATTATCGGCAGTTTAATGTATATCATGAACTGTATATGACCGAACATAGCATGCTCGATAAGTAAGCTAAGTCGATTCACGAGTAATACAGGAAGAGATCACTGGAAGACAATATTAAGAGTTCTGGGTTATTTAAAATACACTCAAAACTATGGACTTCACTACTCAAAATATCCAGTTGTTCTTGAAGGACATTGCGATGAAAATTGGATATCTGATACAAAAGACTCTAAGTCTACGAGTGGATATGTATTTACCCTTAGAGGTGCAGCTTTTTATGACAATGGAATCCAAATTCGTTACACTAGACAAAGCTAGAGAAGAAGCTAAATGGCTTCAAAATTTCTTAGAGGATGTTCCAAATTGATCAAAACTTGTGCCCGCAATATGTATACATTGTGATAGTCAATCGGCAATTGGAAGGGCACAGAATCATATGTTTAACGGAAAGTCACGACATATTCGTCGTCGACACAATACCATTAGACAACTTCTCTCAAACGGAATTATCTCAAATGACTATGTAAAGTCAAAAGATAATATAGTGGATCCACTAACTAAAGGTTTAAACCGAGAGCAAGTTGAAAGATCATCGAGAGAAATGGGTCTAAAGACTATAAATAAATAAGAATCAATATAATGGCAACCCAACCTAGCTGACTGGAGATCTCAATATCTAGGTTCAATGGGAAAATCGAACTACATTGTATTCAGTAAGCACTGGAGGATATTTCATTCAATCCATTCTAAAGATGAGACAGTGCACATCTGCCGCGAAATTAGAATAAGTTATGCTTTTAATGACATTCATATCTTATTATGTCAAAGTGGGGTATTGCAGGATACTCTTTATGGAAGTCACCTACGTGAGTAAGAAGGTGGCCACTTCTATGAGAATAATGAAAGGCAAATTCTCTAAAATACTCAAGGAACCAAGTGGTGTTCATGGCCAAAATGAACACAAACGTGAGAACCAACTGTGTTGATGAATTATTGTGTGAATACTATTGTCTAGGTTTACAAAAATAATTGACGGTTTAAAGACGTGAAGTCTACTGATTAATCAATTAAATCTGATGGTGTATCACTAAGGAAGGTTCAAGGTCACTAGGCTACTTCTCCTGATGCAATAAATCTTCTGTTTTACTCAACTTGTGTCTGCATCTATTTTATTTCAATTTATAGCGATATATCATTCATGTTGGGGGTTGTTGGAAAATTGGACTTAAAAGTTGTCCAGATTTTTCGGGCAGAATACTGAACAACTTTGAGCTCAAATTTAAATGGTACCCACACCTCGATATTTGCGGGACCATACATAAATGCGTTCTCATATGCAAGGATATTAACGTGGTATATTCACATGTCCAATTACATTAAGTTATGAATGATATATTTGTGTCCAAAGTGACTCATAAAGAAATGAAAGTTAATGAATTGGGTGTGTTTTAACTCTTGTCCCACATTGTAAGAGTAGTGGAAAATTGAAGAGTTAATAACACCCAAAGTATGGACTAAGACTTGGATGCCTTTGGGGTATCCCAACTCTTTGAAGTAGAGATGTCTTATACTATGCATGTGTTAGGCTTGAGCCAAAAGCCCACATGCGTGCGTACGCGTCGTCCTGCCGTCTCGGCTCGGGCTTGGTTATATTTTTGGGTCAAATTTAATTAACTCTCTGGACTTTAATTTGATTAATTAATTACAAAATTAATTAAATGTCAACAGTCAGCAGTTAATTAACTGTTAGTTAACAGTTAAAAACGTTTTGACTATTCCCAACAGTCAAAACCAAGGCTATATATAAAAACCATTCCCTCTAGTTTTTCACTAATGAAAAATTCCTCTCCAATAATTCCGAAAATATTTCTGCATTACTTTCTTCACCCAAAAAATATTTCTCTCATTTTTGCATGGCATATTACTGTCCTGATTGAGTACAAAAACACAGATTTATGTTCGTTGAAATTAATTATTGTCGTGCTACCTAATTAATTTGGAAAATCCGTTCTATCTTGGGAGACAATATTCATCAACTTCAAAGCACATTGGAGGGATTTCCACAGTACTCAGATTCTAGTCTATTTCTGCAAATTCAAGTAAGTTTTATTTTTTGTAATTTTATTTTATTTATGTAATTATAATAATAATTCGTAATTCTGTACTCTTGTATTTATTAAATAGTAAACATAATAATGAGAGCTAACATGACTATCAAATGTGCTTTGTTGAAACATAAATGATTCAATCATAGACTCTATAATTTTTAATGAGTTATTAATATTTTAATCCATCACATTTTAAAGTTATGTTAACCCTCTTTAAAGAGGGTGAACAAAATTTGGATTTGTTCTAGTATTACAAAATAAAAGGGTGTCGTGTCATAGAAAGGTTGGTTTATTTTATTTTCTTCACAAGTTATAGCAAAAAGGAAATTAGGTCATAAAATGGGGGATGCACGTACAAACGTATGGCGTGAATGAAGTGTGTGAGGTAGGCTCAATTGTACGGACATATAATGGTTGGAAAATATTGTGTTTTTACACAAATTATTTTATGACCAAATTAATATATTGGTCAAAGTAGGACCAAGTACGTGCGTGTTCCTTGTAGCATGACGAGTCACGCAATATATTTATTTGTTTAAAATGGATAAATGATGAATGGGAAATTTGGTATCAAAGTACCCCTTTTATGTATGAAGTTTATTGGGAAATTTTATTTATTTTCTGGGGTGGATTTTCGTAACTGTCGCTAAAGGTTGTGACTGTTCGCTATATAGTGACTGTTTTTCAGAACCGTCCCTAAAGGTCGTGACTGTTCACCATAAGTTGTGACAGTTCATGAAAAACGTCCCTAAAGTGGCTGTTTCTTAAAGACATGTCTTTTCATGAAAAAACACATTGTTTTCTATAAATACAAGACTTGTCTTCATTTTTTAAAGAGAGAAAATATATTTTCAATACTTTCCATTCCCGATCGAGTCAGATAGAGTATCAAACATAATTGGTTCGTGGGGCGCGCACATTGAAGTGCTTCTTGAGCGTGTCGAGACCATTTTATCCTGGGAGGCAAATGCTCATTATTCATTTCCGTAAGCACCGTAGCAGGAGCGCATTTTGTCTTAAGGAGAGAGTGTCAAACACTTGACTCGGTCATCTTCTTCGTTTGTAAGTTTTCTAGTGGTATTAATTTTTATTGCATAAATATGATTTATTTCATATTTTAAATTTGATAAAACACAAAAGTATATATTATACATAACAATCTTAAGACAAAATGAGTATATATATATATTGGATTGCTTTTGTGTTAAATAGGTATTTGTTTTCAAACGTGAACAGTTTTCTAGTTCATGTTATTGTGTCTAAAATGCATAATAATTAAAATAAACCTATACTGGTTTGATCGAATGATTGTCGGATCTAATTTCTGTTTTGATATGCATGTGTAAAAAGTGTGGGTTGAAAAAAAATGCATTTTTTGTGCCATTATATACAAACTATGTTAGCCTTTTATGTCATTCTAATCAATACTCATAGTTATAAAAATGTTAAAAAGCCTATTCATACAAGTAAGTCATTGTGATATCCAATATGAATCTCTGAGAAAAAGTTATAATGAGATCGTGAAAAAGTAAATGAATGCATTGTTACTATATAATATTATATATTTATATATTATGTTAAGAGTAGTTATTTCGGTTTGGGTCACAGTGGAATTATTTTGGTAATCATTTTGATAACCGAGTACTGCTTAAAATAGTAATAATTTGAAACCATCTTTCATATCTCCACTCGCTGAAATATTTAAAACGACATTTGTGTGCTAATGACGATTCATGAGACGACTTTTTGTAGCATAAAGTGTCACATTTATTGGGACATATATCTGTAGATATAGTTTATATACATGTATATATGTGTAATCACATGATTTGTATGATGGGTTCCTTGGGAAAATTTGTTTTATTTTTTTTAATTAAAATGATTGAAAATATTTAGAAAGACATATTGAAATTATAATTGAAAATTATAATTTTCAAAAGAATATGCTTTAATTGTCACTAAATTATCGAAACTAGATGCATGTGTTGTTTTGTATATATTGAACATATTAAATTTCAGTCACATTTTTGATAATGTGTGTGTTCATATGTCATTTACGTGACACTTTAAGTGTCTCACATGTCTTTTATGTAGCACTATAAGAGCGGTAATATGAAAATATTATATAATTACATAATGGTCACTTGAGTTGTCACATGCATATGTTAAGTGTCTGTTGCAATTATGACAAAGTGCATGGCTATTGTGTGCTAGCATTCTTTTGAATGTCCAAAAAACTGAAAAGGCGCATCCAAAATAAGTGATTTTGAATAAATTTCTTGATGAAATTAAAATTATACTTTGTCCAAATGATCAAAAGGGACAACACAAATATGTTTGATTCAATGTATACTAAAGTACTGTATATATTGACAGTGAACAATTTTTTTTGTTCACATTCTTATATCGTGGAGATGCGATGGTATCCAATGATGTTGTCACACATCTAGTGACATGTGAGTGATGTGCATCCACATGATACTCAAATGAGTGCTTATGCGTGTACATAAGATGTTGAATTTCAGTCATATCTTTGGTGAGGTTCTTGATTGCAATTTATTTTTAATGTGACAATGAAATATGTGATGATATTGAGGTTGCTTGTGTGGTTACATGTATGTGTGATAATATTATTTTAGTGTCATTACATAATTTTTTGCGTTATTCCATTAAAGCACATTTAGTGAAATATGGTGACACAATTAGTTATTCATTGATGTATTGTGCACTAAATTAAATTAGATTACTTGAACGAAAATGTGATATATTTAGAAACATGATTTGAGTTGCATTCCATGTAGAATTTCAATATTTAATTATTGTGATAATTCATGTAATCTTGATATTACATTTAAATTGGTTTTAATCCCCCATGTCATGAAAAAGAGAAAAAGAAAATATAATGCATTATCCATTATTGTTGGTATGTATGTTAAACATTGCAATGCATGCATTATATCGACTCTTAGAGATATGAATATGCACTATTGTTTAAAACAATGTGAACCAACATGTTGAGAATTTGAAAATATTAATTCCCGCATAATAAATTAAAAAGTCCTATAGGTTAGGAATTTATTATGTTTGCATAATTTTTATAGTTGATGACATGTTGTGGCATCCGATGACCTAATGTACTGGAATGAAAATTGAGGTGTGTAATGACATACTATTCTCACGTGTAGACGTCTATTGGATATTTGTGGCATGATTGTATATCATTAACCATATATTTAAATAGCATATTTATAATGCGACTTTTAATTTTTAGGGGTGACCTTTTCACTCTCAATTTTGTGAGACACTTTCATCGAAATATCATTGGAACATGCTATATTAAACATGATGTTTCATGAAGAATTACATTTTTATGTAGCATTCAATTGATGTTAACATTGATGAAAAATAAATATAATTTGTATTGATTTCGTGGTGCTCAATTTTCCATAGACTTGAAAGAGTGGAAACACCGTGAATGGGTAGGTCCTACATTCTTAATTAGTTGGACAATATATTGAATAATGCAAGTCCAGTGAATATTGCAAAAGATATGAGAGTCTTTAGTTGATATAAAGTGATACATTCCTTACCGTAATATATAAATTCATTTTGGAAGAATCTTATACTTCCAATTATGTGTTTGTCGAACGTGTTCTTCAATGGAGAAAAATTTAGTGTGGCATGATTACAGATTTTTTTATTAGATTTATGATTCAAAATTCAGAACCGAGCGGTTTAAAGACTGCTTTAAAGATGGTATACAATTAAATCATAAATCAATATAAATGATCAAGGGATTCAGAACCGAGCGGTTTCACAACTACTTTAAAGAAGGTAGAATCAAATTATGGTCTCATTGGAGACTTAGGCGTAATCTCAAGACTCCACAACTAGTAAACTCAAAGAAGGGAAAGTAACCAAATTGTATATTTTATATTATGATATTTTTAAAGTCCATAATCATAAAATATGTTCAAATGGTTTTGAGGCATATAAATTATGTGTGACACAACTTTAGTTTAATACTAAGAATACTAAAGTAGAAAAACTTATCTCAACTAAATTTTATTTAGAATGAAATGAATGTATACCTTCTAAATGGACATATGTGTTGGTCCAAATAAACATTAATATCATTTCATTTTAAAGAAAAATTAAGCATTTGGAGGTTGAGAATAAATGTATCAATTTTGTATAATTTCAAATTTGTGTTTGAAATTGGGGGGGAAGTATTGTGTTTTCTATGAGTTATATTCTCAACACATTAACCCACGATAAAATTTTATGGGAAAGGTTGAGAACCTTTGTATGAATTATGATAAATGTGGGGGTATTTATCTAAGGCAATAATTTCTATCCAAAAATAGAAACAAATATGATTCCTATTGAAAATAGGATAAACACTACCGAAAGTGTAGTATTTGATTGTTTAAGTGCATTTAATGTACTATAGTATTTCCAATGTTCATTTGTCTATGAGAAGTGTATACTTCCTTGATTGAACGATAATTAATACTTAAGTACTTTGATTATATTCCAAGGTTAGAAATGATTAAGCGTGTACACCAATCTTTAGAATAAAGATAATGGATCAAAGAGTCTAAAGTACAAATGAGTCGTTCAGTATCGATACTAAGATATAAGTGACAAATGACATAAACATTAGGAAATTATGAATATATTTTTAAATAATATATGACTTTCGAGACTCGTATTCTGAGTGATATATTAGCACGATTAGAGGTGTTAATGTTTGGAAATCCTCTTATGATTGAATATGAATATTATTTCCTAGAAATCAAGGTACCTTGACAATTTTAAAGAGGATGATTTGAGTTAACAATTCTAATGCATGTTCTTGCAATTGGAAATCATTGCTTGAAAAGGCATAAAGTAATTTGGCAAGTCACGACTTATTAGTGATGACATAAGACCATAAAGAAATCTTTCTTTGTTAGTGATAACATTAGGCCTAATAAAATCATTGTGGATCCGCTAACGAGAGAGTAAGAGAAGTTCATAAAGGGGAATGGGCTTACAGCCGGTTAAAATCTAAAAGAATTGCCATAATGGAAACCCAACCTAAATGAATAGATATCCCAAGAATTAGGTTCAACGGGACAACCTAATTATGTGCGATTCAGTTAGCACTCAGAAGAAAATAAATTCTTCCTCCCATTCCTAGGATGAGTCAGTACACTATCTGCCGCGTGTAACAGGATAAATTTTATTTTAATGATTTCTATATATTGAACATATGGGTCAAGTGGGGTATTAGTAGGATACTCTTTATAGAAATTGCCTATGTGAGTGAGAAGGGGCCACTTCTATGAAAATAACCAACGGCTACACTGCTAAATTCTCTAACACACTCATGAAACCAGGAGGTGTCCAAGGCCAAAATGGACACAACAGTGAGAACCAAGAATGTTCGGAGAAGGACTGTGTGAATTCTATTGTCTCGGTTTACACAAAAAGGTTGATTAATTCAAGACATTGCGTTCATTGATTGGCCAGTAAACCCGATAGTCTCTCACTAGGAAAGATTCAAGGCCAAAAGCTATCTTTACTGATGCAGCTCTTTTCCACCGATACTCTGTCTAATTTTTCTTCATGTTCATTTGATTCTTCACCCAAATTTCATTCATGTGGGGGATTGTTGGAAAATATTGTGTTTTTACACAAATTATTTTATGACCAAATTAATATATTGGTCAAAGTAGGACGAAGTACGTGCGTGTTCCTTGTAGCATGACGAGTCACGCGATATATTTATTTGTTTAAAACGGATAAATGATGAATAAGAAATTTGGTATCAAAGTGCCCTTTTTATGTATGAAGTTTATTGGGAAATTTTATTTATTTTCTGGGATGGATTTTCGTAACTGTCGCTAAAGGTTGTGACTGTTCGCTATAAAGTGACTATTTTTTAGAACTGTCCCTAAAGGTCGTGACTGTTCACCATAAGTTGTGACAGTTCATGAAAAATGCCCCTAAAGTGGATGTTTCTTAAAGACATGCCTTTTCATGAAAAAACACATTGTTTTCTATAAATACAAGACTTTTCTTCATTTTTTAAAGAGAGAAAAAAAAGGAGAGAAAATATATTTTCAATACTTTCCATTCCCGATCAAGTCGGGTAGAGTGTCAAACATAATTGGTTCGTGGGACACGCACACTGAAGTGCTTCTTGAGCATGTCGAGACCGTTTTATCCTGGGAGGCAAACGCTCATTGTTCATTGTCGTAAGCACCGTAGCGGTAGCGCATTTTGTCTTAAGGAGAGAGTGTCAAACACTTGACTCAATCATCTTCTTCGTTTGTAAGTTTTCTAGCGGTATTCATTTTTATTGCATAAATACAATTTATTTCATATTTTAAATTTGATAAAACACAAAAGTATATATTATACATAACAGAAATTCCATGCATGGCCACCACAAGGTATCTGGAGTGCCAATTCGATTTTGATGCCGTGTTCATATTCCCCCACCAATCACTTCCTTCCGAAAGTTGACAAATGAAAAGGTCTTTGTTTGGAGAAGGTTCAAAACAGAAGGAGTAACTTTTTAAGCTTGTAGTTCTTGGAATTTCCTATTTGTGAAGCGATGTTGTTATCCCTCTTTCTACTAGTGCATTCGAATGTTATAAAAAGTGTTACTGTCCTTTTAACAGGTCCTGCCACATAAAATTTCGACAAAATGCCCAAATATGTGGTTTTCATGTCATGTTACAGGGTTGGAAAATACGAGACGTCGAGGTCGAGGTTTTGGTTTGGGGGCCAGAAGGTGACGAAGGGGGGACCGTTTCAAGCAGAGACGAAACCAAGTCGGGGCATGGCCCCCTTAACATTTTGAAGGCCTCTTATGTATTAATATAAAACTTGAGTTATCTCAAGGATTAAGCTTCTTGATAACAGTTCTATAAAGATTTGATAAAAGCTTAAAATCCTTAAATTCCATGACTTTATTTATATTTACCTCCAAATGTCATAGGTTAAACTACAAGTCTCTATGATAAAATATATGTAACATATACATAGATTCACACAATTAATTAATGATAGCTATATATTGCAAAGACATTAAATTTTTAGGGTTATGTTAATGACATTCCAAAAACTACTCTAAAATCACTTTTAAGCAATTGGAAGTAATCCAGGATAACTTTTATGATGTTCTTAGCAACTACTAATTTCTACCATTCATTTCGCATTTTTTCCATGCATATATTCATAATATGTGTTCAAATCTTTATTTTTCCAGCACATAACGTTTTATTTTTATTGGGCCCTAATCCCATTAAATTGGTAAGTTTTCATTAGTAAATAACTTGTGAGAGTTTTCACTTCAATTAATTTGATAAATTTATATGCATTAATAAATTCTTTTATTTGAAAAAAATATCATTGAAACATTTTTTTAAATGTGTGGGTCTTACTAAAATTAAAGTCTTATAATGTTAAGCATTAAAGAATTTATCTTTTTTTCGCCTTTGTTATAATTGCTTATATATTAGGCTAATTTTTTATCACATCAATTAAGTATTAATTTATAGTATTATAAAAAAAAAGAGTTTTCCTTTCTAGTTGATATAAGACTCCAAGAGTTCAGTAGACAAAAAAATATATTTCTTCATAAATACAACATGAACTTTATTTAGTGCATTGTTAGAAAAAATTATTTAGACAAGTTTTTTGTCTTCGCTCCCTCCATCCACCCTCAAAAGATGTAATCCTGGTTTCGTCCCTGATTTCAAGGACGTTTGAGGGGTTACGTAACTTACGTTAATGATTAATAGTGGGTTACAGAATAAAGTACCCTTGTAACCTAGTTTTCTCATCTCCCCTTCCTGCCAAACAAATTTTCTTACATTAAACCATGCAGCGGCATATACAGAATAAAATATTTTATCAAAAATTCATTCTCATCTTCATAGACATTGTATACCTACTTGAGATAGGTCATCTGAAATTATGTCATCAAATTTGAATGTTTAAATAAAATTAGAATGGCGAGGTTGTTTATAACAGAAAATGCAACCACAAATCCTTGGAAAACTCTCATTAATAAGATTATGAAATTTTTCGCCTTTAATTATTTTAATTTAGCATTTGACACGCGATATTTTTTATATTATATCTTTGGTCCTAAGATGGCAATTCGTGTTTTTAGATCGAGTTTCGGGTTGGCACGATAAGAGTTTTGGGGACATGAAATGACATGACTCGACTATATTTTTTTACCTGACATGAACACAACCCTTATAGAATACGACAAACGTGATTCTTATATTGTATGCTCAATTGAATAGAAATAGGTACAATAACTCAAATAAAAAAATGATTGGTGCAACAAACTCGATAACTAGACTAACACAATTCAAAATTTTCACATGAACAACCACACGAATTCGTGTCAAAAAGACCCGACATGAACATGACATATCGTGTCAAATTAGGTTACCTTTAAATTTTAACTTGATCATAAAAGAGTAATTGAACATAGAGTGGTTTCCAAGATACGGCGAACTGAAGGGTATATATATATGGTAGGCTATCGGAGTAGAAAGGGAGAGAAAAGAAAAAAAAGGAAAAATGAGAGAAAACTGAAGAGAAAACCAAAGGGAAAGAGAAATAGGAGGTTGGCTGCTATAGCTTCCCGTAGGGACGATATAGGAGAGTGTTAGGTCACTATAGCGGTGGCCCAAGAAGCTATAGAGGGCGGATGGTTAGCTTTGGAGGGCTGGTAATTATTTTAGGGTTTTGTGACGCATGTTTTGGGTTTTAACCCCATTTTCAAAGACTCTCTTGGGATTTTGGAAAAACACAAGCATGTACTCAAATCGATTTTTATTTATATTTTAGTTTTAGAGTCGGATCTTGGGGACGGATAAAGCTAGTGTCAAAATTTTCAACACTTCAAATTCTATCACTAAAGGAAAGTATACTTTTACTTTTCCCATTAACTATCAAATGTGTTAAGTATTGCCTAAACTCCTTATGAATTGAGATTTAAAATTGATTAAAATTTAATTAGGGGAAGAGTAACCTAATTAATTGTGTTCATATCTTTGAGTGAAATTGATAAAGGTGGGACTTATAACTATGAAACGATGTTGTTAATTTGGAATCATATTGATGTTAACATTTAGAGTTTAATAAGAATTCTTGAACATGAATCGGCTATGAAAATGGAATGATAATTTTCTTTGATATGATGTAATTAAAACTTAAATGTTGTTGTTGTATAATTGATTAAATTGGATTAAATTTTGGAGGACGTATACATTGTATAAAAATTGAAAGATACGTTTGAGATTATGCAATATCATACATATTAGTTGGAAAATTATGAGTTTTATTCGACATGAACCTATCATGACTCAAATTATGTAATGAAAAGATTCGTAATAAACATGTAGACATGTTAACTTAAAAAAAAAGATAGTGGCTATGATGTTGATAACTCGTACATATAATTGAAATATGTTTAATGTCATTTGAGTTTTATGATTCCGTAAATCTAAAGGTGTTGATATTATTATGATAATATACTATTAAATTTGATGACGTATTTATATTAAATGGGTGGCGTATATGCTAACGTGGTATGTGATAGATTGTGACATAGTATTAAGATATCAAAATATGACTGGTAATGGGACAAGGATGTTTTATTGAACATGGAAGCATAATTTTCCTTAATATAAGACTAAAATATAATTGAAAATGGTTTGAATAACTTATAGGATTTTATTATGCAAATCGATAAGTAATTATTATATTATTGGAATCATTAAGGTATTGAATGTACCAATAACTATGGGAAGTTGATACGATATGATTGAGTTATACAAAGGTAGGTTGGGACACATGAATACAATTAGTATACATATATCTATATTATACTATAATACCTAAGGATTGTGATAATGGAAATGAATAGAATACTTTGATGACACGCTTCGTAAAAAGGTTTATTTAATAAAAGGGTATAATTAAATGTATGATGATACGTTGGGTTCGCAGTATAGTTATAGACGTTAATATGAAATTATTGTTTAAAATAAATAATAACTAGGATAAGATGATAATGGTACAAGAAGGAAATATCTCGTAGTTATACGAAATGGATAGAGGCAAAAGTATAATGGATTTTCGGGTTAGTGCTTATGGGGGCACAAGATGTTTGGCACTCATTATATACATACAACTAACTAGGTTATATAGAAGTGTATCAGGGGGTTCCTTGTTTGAATTTTATTTATGAGACATCCGGATGAAATTTAGTTCGGTTAGGACTTCGATATAATGGGGGTGGTGTAATAAGATTATATATGGTGGATCATGGTGTATTATAATGGTTAAATTATTAATTTCATGAGAAAATAAAGTTGGGAATGAAATATAATTAATACATGAATATGATGTTAAACTATCAATACAATAAAGGAAATTCAGTTGAGTTGTCATGAGTATGGGACTTGTGGTTATTTATTTATATGATACGATTCTAAAGAGAAGTATTTGTTGTGACACAAGGATTATTACAAAAGGACATGATGATGTTATATATATATATATATGTGTGTGTGTGTGTGTGTGTGTGTGTGTGTGTGTGTGTGTGTGTGTGTGTGTGTGTGTGTGTGTGTGTGTGTGTGCCCATGAAATATGGTAAGGATTCCTAAGGGCAATAAATCTTAAAAGCAAATGACATGAAAATATGATTTAAAGGCAAATACCTTTGTTAAAGTGGTAAACACATTATCGATGGCAATTCCTAAAAAAATGAACTGAAAGTGGATACTAATGAGTAGTAATATACTAATACAAGTTGTGTGATGAGAGGGAACGCTCCATTTACCTCGGTAGTTAGTAGAGGGCTAGTTGTGGTTAATTTAGTCTGCGTCGGGTAAAAAAATGGTAGACGTATGTTATAGTGACCCCGTAGTTAGTGGGGGACAGTCACGGGTTATTTGGTGTACTAGTGACCTGTTAGTTAGTTGGGGGGCTAGTCCCTATTTTTTATTTGTTATATATGTGACCCTGGGGCAATTGAAGGTTAGTCAAGGTTTGGTGTGTTAGTAACCTCACGGCTAGTGCGGGCTAACCTCAGTTGATATTGTGATAATAATGGTATACTATAATTTATATTTGATAGTTTTTTGTCCTAGTGACCTCGCGAATAGTGGGGGATAGGTATGGTTTAAAACGACATCTCAAAATAATTAGGGAATAAAATTGGTAATGATAAAGTGAGTATTCGTTTACTTGATTTAGACAATTGTGGACTCCTTATGTATATACGTGATCATCCATTATCCTTATAAAAATGGACTATGAGAACTCATTTATAATTGCTTGTCTCTTACTCATAGAAATCCTTTTCTACTTTGTAGTTATATACTTGTTTTTTAATTACAAGACTCCTCTACTGTGATATTTAGTGCATCTAGTAGTTATAACTGGGTTCGTACACCCTATTTTGGATTATATAGTTGGTTTACTTGTCGGGTTCTGACCCGCCTACATTGACAAACATTTCAAGTTTGAGTTAGGGTTGGATTGGACCAATGGAATAATTTGTACTTTAGAATCATGGGAGGTAAAAGGGAGTGTTAGCACGTTTGAGATATTTGGATTACTCATTTGTACTCTTTAGTTTTCCTTTTAATGTTTTATATGAAAAGAAATTTTATGGTTTAGTCGCTTTGTATTATTTCGAGATAATAAGATGGATGTATTTCGATCATTTCAACAAATGAAAATTTATATATGATTCGATTCAATGGTGCATGGTGTAACAACCCTTCCTTCTAGAGACAATTAAATTCCATACGTGGATATAAATTGGCAATTAGGAGACTTTCTCGAAATAGTGATTTTTGGGATTTTCAAGGATTTAATGATTTTCGATGGATGTTATAATTATTTTTGGGATTTAATAGGTCGAAGTATTTTAATTATATGTCGCCATGAAGTATAGCGACAAAAAAGGTCAGATTTTAATTGGAAAACCCGCATTAAAGTTTAAGGGATAGAATAGTGATTTGCAGCCAAGTACCCCGAATGGGAATTTTGACTACGCCGTGAGTCTCGGAATGTCCGAGATAGTCGGAAAAGAGTGTCTGATTGTTGAAATTGAGTTTCGGGGAATTTTAGAATTAAACGGGCTCGTAATTGAGTAAACGAGTCGTTTTGGGGGTATTAAGAGGTTAAACCCTTTTCTCCTTATAAAAGGAGGGAGAGAGGGAGAAAAGGAGAAAGAGAAAGAAAGAAAAGAGACAGAAGAGAGAGAGGAGGAAGAGAAGAGAGGAGAAAAAGAGGTCTCGGGCCAAACTCCGTCGGACGCGACTCGGGATCATCGGATTTTATCCACGAGGCAAGTGTTTACTTACTTTATTTATCTTTTTACATAAATATCTCATACCGTAGTTTGGTATAAACAAACCCTAAATATTTTGGGTTGGGTTTTCGTGGATAAAACGGCTTTTCGGGAGATAAAACGAATAAACCCCTAAAATTTCATAATCGGAGAAACTTAGGTTTTAACCTAAATTAATTGGTGGTTTAGGGTTCTAGGATGTTTATAACCCTTAATATATGAGTATTTGTAGTGGGTTGAGGTTGTAGGACATTGGGTGAGGCGACAAAAGCTTTGGGAGAAGCTTTAATGGCCGAAACCGTCTCGGAGAAGACGATAAATAGTGAACTGCGTGCTTACCTAATCGATTAGGCCTAGAGGCGAATCGATTCGGCTCTTGGTCAAAAAATGAAATTTATAGATCTCTTCGACGCAGTCGCGTGGGTGCTGACCGCGTATATTTCTGATTTTTTTTTTGGATTTATAGTGATTTTTCTACGGAAAGCTGTCCGAGATCGAAATCGTTAGTCAGAAATTAAGGTTAGAATTAATTGGAGATAAGTATTAGGGGTTCTCAAAAAAGAGGGTTAGGACCTTTAAAGGACTTGAGGAGATATGAAAACCTTGGGTTCGTCAGAATAAATCCGAGTTACAACTTAAATGGTGATTGGATTAAATTTTGGGTCTTTGGGTTATATATAAAACCCTAGTCAAATTTGGGATTTTCAGACAAGCTGAATCGATTCGGTAAGAGACAGTTTGAAAGTAGATCCATTTCGAATCGATTCGGACAGGTCGAATCGATTCGGTACCCTGCGAATGGATTCGGACAGGCCGAATTGATTCGGTACTGGCAGACTTTTAAGGTTTTCTCCTTTTAAAGTTTAGGGAGATTTAAACTATGCTTTTGGAGATTCTTATCGGGGATTCAAGATATGATATTAGGACTCCTAGATAATGGTATTGAGGGTGAATAAACCCCGGGATGAAAGAAGGAACCTTGAATTAATTTAGTGTACGATATGGGGTATGGATTTAATGAATGCTTAGGAATACTTTGGGTTTAGTATTATGCGAATATGAATGCATGACTATGATTCCTTGAGAGAATCTTTGGGATTATTGGTCATCGATAGATGGTTTGGCAAATATGGCCATTTTTATATATTCAGGGAGGAATATATGGTGTATGTATACTATGTGATTCAAGTATATATATAATTTGAGATAAATGATTTTGAAAATAAAATATGAATGTTTTCAAAATGGAAAAAGAAAATGATTTTCATAAATGATAAATTTATGGTTACACACCTCCCTAAATCTCTATCATAAGGGAAGTTGTGTGCGTATGTTGATGCCCCCTGGCTAATTAATGCAAGGTGGATATAGTCCTATACGCCATATGAGCGATTATTGTTACTGCGCTGGTTAGGAGATTCCGGGTGTGGTCTTGACTTTCCCGCAGGCATATGGACGCTTCCCGACGTTGGTAGGTTCCCAGGTTGTCTTGTTTGATAGGCCCTGGAAGATGATAGCCATTTAGGGGCGCGTCTAGTGGGGAAACCCGGAGGGGCGATCTTAGATTTGTTAAAGCAATTCATGATAATGGATTGGCTTTAATTACATTTCCTGGATGGAAGAAGGGAAATGGGATAAATGTTTTGGCTTCGGTAGCACTTCCCGGATGGAAGAAGGGAAGTGGAAGCATATGATATGATCAAAGCATTGTCATGATAATGAAAATGTCTTTGGGTACATTTCCTGAATATAGGAAGGGAAATGGGTTATATGAGTTGGCTTCGGAAACACGACCCGGATGGAAGAAAGGAAGTGGAAGCATATGATATGGTAAAAGCATTTGTATGATAATAAAAATGGCTTTTAATTACATTTCCTGAATGGAAGAAGGGAAATGGGATGTTTTAAAACGGGAAAGCATTTTTATCATAATAAAATTGGCTTTTAAAAAGTTATATGATATGTTAAAGCAATTCATGATAATGAATTGGCTTTTAAATACATTTCCTGGATATGAGAAGGGAAATGGAAGGTTTTGAGATAAAAATGATAAGTATTGATAAATACTTTGTAAATGAATTCTCATTCCGAAAGATAGATCTGGATGTATATGGTAATATGTATATATATATATGGATAACTTGGGTGCCGAGGGTCTAATGGATCCTGATGATCGACTTTGTCGCATAGTAGTGTATCGGGGGGTTCCTTGTTTGGATTTCGCTTTGCGAGACACCCCACGCACGAATATGGCATTGTGTTGAGATTGGGGAGAAGTTTAATCCTTAGTGCTCTAATATTAGTATTTCTTATGGTATATATGTATTTATATATATTATGTACTGAGGGACTGGCGGATCTCGACAATCGACCTTGCCGCATAGTAGTGTATCGGGGGGTTCCTTATTTGGATTCCGCTTTGCGAGACACCCCACTCACGAACATGGCTTAGTGTTGAGACTGGGGAGAAGTTTAGCCCTTAGTACATTACTTGGACTATCTAGGGTTGATAGTAGTTGGGAGTTAGACTAGTTTAGTAGGGTAGCTTGACTAGGATGTTTAGAGGGATGCGCTAGGAGTGCACTGTTAGTGGAGAGGTCAGGGGTATCTCATGGGAGTGCGATACCAAACATAAATATGAGATAAAACCTTTTTCTAAAAATCAGGCATTTATGCACTTGCTAAATATTTTCAAAACTCGGGCTCTGACCCGTTTATCTACTTTTCCTCTCTTGCTATATATATATTATATAGGTGTCCAGACACAGGGATGCCTGGATGGCACTTCCTTCGAGTCAGACGTCAGCTGCAGCAGTTGTGGATGCATGCAGGTTTTTGATAGTCGCTTCCATTCTTGTACTCTAGATAGGAGGTACTGTATAAATATTCGGGCCAATGGTCCAACTGCATTTATTTATTCTTTGAGTACAGCATTCGATATGGTTGTATATTTTGACCGAGTGTTCGGTTATTTTATTTTATTTCAGTTTCATTTACGCATAAACTGTGTGGATGTTTTAATTTTAGTCGTTTAAAAAGAGTAGTTAAGTAAAATTTTGACACCGGCCTAATAGGTTATTAGTAATTAAATGGATTTTCGACAGTGATGCTAAGAATGATCCATATGAGACTCCTGTTTTAATTTAATATTGGAGTGATCGTCCGGTATCTTATTAGGCGGGGTGTCACACATGGCTATTTATAGGGTCATTTATTCGGCTATTATTTTTGTCAAGAAAAAATTTAGAAATTGTATCATATTTTTGTCACATGCTGAGAATGATATTTTAATTTGTTCAATTTTTGAGTATGTATTAATTAAAATTTTCCACCTTAATTAATATTATTCGAGGTATTATAGGCGCTGGCTAGATTAGACTTGCACAATCTCATAATATTTGCAAATGGTGTATAGATTCTCAAACACGTAGATTGGAATGCACACAGAGTAATTTCTTTGATTGTTATGGATGTTATTCAATATATTGGATATAACTCTCTGTAAGTTGGGCAATCAATATGTGCATATGTCTGAGATAATATTCTATAAGATTCGGCATATGATAGATATCCTAGATTGTGATACCCCTTGATAAACTTATAAGTTTTAATTTTTCTAGCCTGATCAGTGGATTATTTTATAATCCGATGGAGTATTAAATAAGTTAATTTAATATCAAGGAATAATCAGATGCTGGTGAAAATAGATTATAGGCATATTCAATTTTACCAAGCGGGTATTGTATAGCTTGTGTGGGGAATCAAATTATGCATTACCTAATTTTTCAAACAAGTCCTCTTTATTCGAGTAATTTTGATATAATTAAGTTGGAGTTTAGTTGTAATTATTTAGTAGAATTAATTATAATTAAACAGAAATGAAATAAAGTAGGAGGTCACAATTTGGAATTTTCATGTTCTGTTTGGAAGCCAATTTAATTATTTGACCTTAGTTCCCCAATATAGTCCTATTTAAATAAGTAAGGAGTCAATTATCTCATTACTCTAAACGCTTTTAGTCGGTCTAGATTTTTACACTAAGCTAGGATTTCTTGGAATGAGGACCTTATTTGAAACAAGGAGCTCTCTCATTTAAAACTGTTCCAAATACAAGAACAACATTCCATGTAGAAGCCTTTAATAGATGTTAATCTTCTCGTGAGGTACCCTAGTGATATGTTCTCATTCGAATGAGGGCCTCTTTGGGGAAAATTGTGTTTTACTTGGGGTGTTTTATGCTGCAAAGTATAAATAGCTCCCATGACATGTTTTCCTAGGTTGTGAAGACATCGTAATCACTTTTTTTTAATCTTATATACACACGCGGGAAGAGAGGGAGAGAGGTAGACTAAAGGCAAAGTGAGAAAAGAGATAATTAAATATTTATAGAAAAATAGAAAGGTGTAACACCCCGTAATTTTGAGGATTTAATATTTAATTATTTTTGGGAGTGATAAAAATATTTAAATTGGAGAAACTTAAATTCATGAGTTGGAGAATTTATTTGAGTGAGCCGAACTAATTATAATTGGCGACTTTAAGTTTAATTGTTTGAATTAATGTGTGTCACATTTTGAGGTCGAAATTTGGAATGTCAAAAAGTATTTCGGATGGCAATTCTGAGTGCACAGTTGCGGCCGGATGGGTCGAGATAGTCAGAAAAGAGTACCCGGGGGTAGTAATTGGGTCTCGGGGTATTTTTGGGTATAGCTGGGCCCACACGGGGTGAGTTGGGCCATTTTAATTAGGCCCATATGGCCAAAAACGGGATTTAGTGATTTTAACCTAATTGAGAGATTAGGGAATGGCAGTCAACACAACTCTAAGCCTAGGGCTTGAGAGGGAAATTGGGGGAAAGCAAATCAAGAGCAATTGGGAGTCTTTTGGAGCCAAATTAAGGGATTAATTTGGGGTGTTCTTCGTCAACCAATCTCTACACCGACGGAATCAGACCCTATGAATGATTTCAGGCAAGTGGTTAACTTGCTGTAATGATTAAATTGTGATATCCAATTCATATTATGCAGATGTGTAAAACTGAATCTATTCTCGGGTGGGTTTTTGGGGAGAAAATGGGTCTTTGATTTCAAAATCATGATGTGAGTATTGATGAATCAAATTGATATTATAGTGTTATTCTAGGTTGTTATAATGCAAACTATAGCAGAAATCCATGTTTGATATGAACTATGTGGACTATGGATCCAATCGTGAATGAACAATGGAAATTAACCGGAGAAACCCATTTTAAATATAGTGAGATATCGTATGAATCGAGAATGCTAAAACAGTTATAGATGATTGGGACTTGTTTTGGGAATAATTAATTGGTTAAAAATATTCATTTAAGGTTGGAAATTTGAGATGTAAAACCTTGGAAATTCGGTTATGGCTGAAACAGCAAGCCGGGGAAGACAACCACCTGCTCGATCGATCGATCGACCCAGGGGGATCGATCGATCGACGGTCCCAGGAATTTGACAGTTCGGCCAATTTGTTTATAAAGAGGATTTTATTTAAGACTTAATCCCTTACTTTTATTTGGTGATAAATTTATACGGGACACAAATTTTCCTTAACAATTATAGGGTGATATAATTGGGTTTAGGAGGGTGTGAACGGTATGTCATGAGATGAACGAATTTGGGGAAAAATTCATAATTATTGATATTGGGCCAAGGAATAACATTCGGGTATTGTAGTTGGGTAACACTACATTATTATAGGAATTTAGGTGAAATATTTAATTATGAACCAAGTGGGCGAGTCCGGGTATGTTGATAATTATAGGTAAATATAATTGGGGAATTTATGGAGATGAATGTGTGACACATTGTGGGCGAATATGTGGATATGAATTTTGAGATGTAAGATGGACCAAGTGAGTGAGTTCGGGTATATTGGTTAAGTGACACCAAAGTATTAAATTAATTATTGAGAGAGAGTAATTAATTCGGAGTCGGAACATAGACTCGGGAAATATTAAGTTACGGGCCAAGTAAGTGAGTCCGGGGATAATGGTTGGGTGACACCAAGTTATTAAATTAATGAAGGTAGAGTCGGATGGTAGACTCGGAAAAGTATCAAATTAATTGATGTTGTAATTAATTAGTTTAGGGTCGAATTGTAGACCCGGGATTTTTTATAAATTAATTAATGTGTAAATTAATTATATTAGAGTCGGACCACAGACTCGGATTGTAGACTCAGGGAGGTATTAAGTTAATAAGTGTGTTAATTAATTTAATTAGAGTAGGATTGTAGACTCAGGGAGGTATTAAATTAATGGGTGTGTTAATTAACGATAGACTCGGTGCGGTATTAAATTAATAAGCGTGTTAATTAATTTAATTAGAGTCGGACGATAGACTCGGGGAGGTATTAAATTAATGGGTGTGTTAATTAATTTAATTAGAGTCGGACCATAGACTCGGGGAAAGTATTATATTAATTGAGGCGTGAATTAATTATATTAGAGTCGGACCATAGACTCGGGAAGATGATAAATTATTATTAAGTGAGAAAATTAATTATGTTGAGTCGGGCCACAGACTCAGGAAATTACAGGCAGTGTACGGGATTTTGAGTACACGGTAAAGCCGGGGTTTATATTATATATATACGGTGTAGTGATAGTATATATATATATACATGTATATATATTGTGTGTGATATTAAATTACAGGTAGTGTACGGGATTTTGAGTACACGGTAAAGCCGGGATTTATATTATATATATACGGTGTAGTGATAGTATATATACACGTGTATATATTGTGTGTGATATTAAATATTAGTGATTAGATATTTATTCACTTTATATACTCTAACGCTATCAAGGGAGGTTGCGCGATGTGGGTGAATCCCCTAGCTTGAGGAGTAGGGCGAGTATATCCCCAGGTCATAGCGTCCGGTATATATGGGTGAGGGATTTATCTAACTTTCAGGGAAGGAATATGATCGCCTACACTATGTTTATATTTTGGGCCCAGTTGGTGAGCGATTCCAACTTGGGGAACTAGGTTTTGTGAGCACGCCTAGTGAGATAGCATTGTAGAGTGAATCATCCGGCGAGGGTATACTCAAAGGGATGGATAAACGTATATTATATGTGTGGATGTTGTGGTAAAGGTACGTATATAATGGTAGTAAATATTATATGCGGGTAATAATACAGTGTGTGATGTATTTACTTTATATAACTTGTGACACGGTTATATACTACTATTTAAGAGGAATTAATTAAGTTAATTGTGATACAACTTATAATTCAAGAATCATTATACTCGGGTTAGAGTAGTATGGCAAGCGGAGGTTATACCGGGACTAGTTGGACGGGATAGTGAAACTAGGTGGGGTTAAGGTAACCATTAGGTGTGCACATTAGTGCAGGGGTGAGAATGTACACAAGGGAGTGCGACACTAACTTAAATATGAAGCGCATTCATGCATTTTAAATTACTGCAGTTAATTCACTTGCTAAATATTTTCAAAATGTTTTGGGTTCTAACCCTTTCTATAAAACTATTTTCAAAATCTTTTACGTGTCCAGACACAGGGACGCCAGGATTGATATTCTATTCTAGGGACACGGAGCTGCGACATATGTGGATGCTAGCAGGAGTTTAGATTAGACGCATCATTCATTCCTAGAGTAGGAATCACTTATCAGTTTCAGTTTTATTTAGGGCATGTCTCCCAGACTTTCAGTTCAGTTTTCAGACTTATTTTATTCCAGTGTTGGATATTTATATTGGATTATTTCTTTGGTGGCCGGTGGTTTATTCGGCAAGTTGTGTAATTAATTATTCAGTTGAGTTTTATTCAGTTGTGTGAATGGTTTATATTTATTTCCGCATATACTGTTTTGTGTAATTAAAAAGTTAAAATTGGCACCAGCTTTTGGAATACTAGGTGGTTAGTAAGTTTTAAAAAGTTTTCGACAGTGATGCTAAGGATGATCCAACTGAGATTCCTATTTTAATTTGGTATAGGACTGATCACCCGGTATTTTATTAGGCGGGGTGTCACAGAAGGAAAGAGAAGTGCCTTCTCAAGAACATTAATATCCTAGTCTCGATGGGTTACATGCACTATTTTTACTTCATAGGATCATATGCTGGAAGATTCGAGTCATATTTACATATTCTTTAAATATTATCCTCCGTATCGTATCATATAGGAGATCCATAAAGGTATAGCGATCTGAACCCTAAATTTACTCTTTAGCTTTTCTTCTTATTTTTTATGCATGATCGATCGAAGTTTATGGGCAAGAAAAGTTTCTAACAAAGTCGATCTCCAACAATTAGTATCAGAGACTTCGGTCGCAGATTGATCATGTTTTAGAAAATTCCATGTTATCCACCATTGACACCCAAGGATTGCATGTTAGAAAATATGTGTGCATATTACTAATATGATTTTGTAGAATTTTATTACTCCCTCCGTTATGGTCACATCGTTTTTTTTATGTGAATAGATTCTATAGTGATTTATTCGTAGTTACTTTTACTATATTCAATTTGGTTGTAATAATTAAGTTATTTTAATTATTGCATAAGTTTATGTACATGGAAAAGTCGATCCCCAATAATTAGTATTAGAGCCTTCGGTTATAGATTGATCATGTTTTAGAAAATTCATGTTGTCCATCATTGACACCCAAGGATTGCATGTTAGAAAATATATGCGTGCATATTACTATTATTGTTTTGTAGAATTTTATTACTCCCTTCATTATGGTCACATATGTTTTGTTATGTGAATGGATCCTATAGTGGTTTATCTGTAGTTACTTTTACTATATTCAATTCGGTTGTAATAATTAAGTTATTTTAATTATTGCATAAATTTATATACATGAAAGAGTTTGTGGGGGTTTGTAATATTTATTTCTTGCAATATGGGCTTTTGTGATTTTGTTTGCTCTACATTTGAGGATAAACATGTTGTTGAGACGTTGGAAAAGAAGTTTTTGTCCATGTTTAGGATCGATATTAAAAAAAATATATCTCCCTAAACACTTTCAATGATCATTCATTACAAAGTGAAGAACAAAAAACAGGCTTAAAGCATAAACCTAGTGTTTTGAATCACGATACCTTTGCGGATCTTCTAGATGATTCAAATGATGAGAAATAGGCTTTGAAGAAGATGAGGGGCTGATTTTTCTTGTCCTCCAAAACCATGATAGAATGCACCTAAATTCACAAATCTTAAAGTATATGATTCTCCTAAAGAAGACTGTGTGTATGGGCACCTTTGGAGATGAATAGTTACTACTCTGAGTGAGATATGGACTATATTATAGACCTAAGACTAAATAATTAAATTGGTTTCCAAATAGATAATCAAAAATTTCAAATCATATCCTTGTAATTTATTTTCTTTTTTTATTTAATCATAATTAATTCCATTAAATAGTCACAACTACACTCCAATTTAATTATCTCAAAATTACTCGAATGATGAGATCTTGTTTGAAAAGTTTATATGGTACATAATATGATTCCCCGCGTTAAGTATACAACACCCTCTTGGTTAAATAAATTTTTCACTAATCGATTTTAACCAACTTATAATTTATTCTTTAATATCATACTTAACTTATTTAATACTCTAATATAGTATAACATAATCTACTGATCAATTTTACTCGTTGAATCAAAACTTATAAGCCTATTAAGGGGGTATTATAATTCAAGTTCTTTCATGGACACTTATTCTAGAGAATTATCATCTCGGACCTATTTATAAAACTATTTCCCGAACTTGTAGAGATTTAGATCCAATAAGATTGAACCGCGCATATAACAATTAAAGTACCAGTTGTACAAGAATTTCAATCCTCATAACTGTGACACCCCACCTAATTAAATATCGGGTGATCAACCCTTTATTAAATTAAATCAGAATATCCAGTTGGTTCATTCTTAGCATCACTGTCGAAAAATAATTTCTTATTAATTCACCTAATAATTAATTAATCTAAGTGTCAAAACTTTTCCAATTTTAGTTTAATTAAATCCATACCACCATACTAAATAAAAAAAGTAACACTCCAACACAACTGAATTAAAATTCAACAAATATAAATGTAACTGGAATAAACTCTCCAATTGAAATATCTCAATATAACCATTCCAAACAAAATGATAATAATAGTATCAATATAAAACTAGTACAATATCCGAAATGGAAATGAAACCGCTAGAATCTTGGGCGACATGTCTTAAATGAGCTAAATACTATAAACATAGGAATCAAGGAAATGAAAGCGTCTAATCCAAATATGAATTTCCAGAAACTCGTCAAAATATCCATCCTCTAAGTCGGGTGTCCCTGATGATGGGTCAGAGCCCGATTGTAAAAGATTTTAAAAATAGTAAATTCTTAACAAATGCAATTATGCAGGTATTATGTACATGTTAGTTCTCTTCTCTCACATGGGATTCTCACCTCTCATCTAGTGTGTCCATCTAACGTACCTTATCATTTCCCTAAACAAGGTTCTCAATTATCATCCTATTTCTTCTCATTATCCCGTATTTCCCATGCAATACTTTATTTAATTAAACATGTTCATTTCTCTTTAAGATGAAGTAGGCCATTAAGTATTAAGTATTCATTTACTTAACTCGATTCAGATTTTATTGTTCACTTTTATCTACTAATTCACACAGTAGATCGCATCATAGTATATATATATTCATCACACTATTATATATACTAATACGGCACCTCCCAGACACAACTGCGGTGCATGCATACTCTGTTATCAGGTCAAGTTACATCTCTCGCTGTAAAAAGGACTGTTGGTTCAGCATCTCTCTCGAACCATAAATAACATAACACACATATTTGGAGGCGAGCATACTCCCCAGCCGAATAGATCACGCACATACCTACGCTCCCATTCAATCGTCTAAACTATCATTCACACCGATAAAATGTGTCCAAGGTCCTATGCTCAAGGTAAAATATAAAATCCCCCCAAGTGGGCTCATCAGGATAAGATCAACCATAACGCGAAACCTCCACCCCGATAGCAAGCAACGTAGGTATGTCATATAAATAAAAAATATAGGTATTTACCCCACCTATATAATATCAGTAAGATATTCACACAACCCATATGATAATTCCATATGTAGTATATTTTTTTCTCTCTAATATCCTACGTATTTATAGATTATGACTTTACTTAGTAACATATATTTCCCGAGCTTTCCTACCACTCGAAAGTTAACCATTATTTCTCAAATAAATTTAGTAGGTAATGGTCTACACCCTACAGGTCCATGTCATCCCAAATCCTGAATTTTCACAAATTCATATTATCCTCAAACAAATTTATTCTTTGATAAACTCTAAATGCTTTTAATCCATTATTCTATTCTCAAGGATTAATTCACATATAAATAATTTTCGGGTATCAACTACCACCCTATTGACCTTACCTAGACCTCATTATGCTATAATTAATTACACAAAGAATTCTTGGAAGTGGGGAATTTAATCAAGCCTTAAACAAAATCAACATATGAATTATGGTATAGTCGATCGATCGATCGATCAGATATGAGCCTACTGTTTCTGCATATTTGGCCTACGGGTTTAACCAATTTTTTCCTCAAATCCTCTATATTAAAATCCCAAACTCCTTATAATTAATTCCACATGATATAAAAATACATATAAATAATTTCCAATCATTAAACAACCTAAAACATCAATAGGTTTGGATTAAACATGTTATTTCTCCTAATTTCCAGAAAATCCATCTTTTATCATTTCTCCAAGAATAACATATAAAACTCATATTTTCTGTATCAAATAATTCCAAATTCGTGGATTAAAATATAAAATTAGCAGAAGGTTTATTCTACATATTTCTCATATCAAGGATTCCATTAACATCATCATGGTTTATCTCTAAATCATGCAATTTTCTCAGAATTATATAACTATCCTAACATTGGCATTATACATGCTAATTTTGAATAGATTAAGTCACTTAACTTTAAATTAAAGGTCTAAACCTTTGGGTATGTTAGTCCACTGGTGGTCCTCTCCCTTTTTTGACCAACTTCCGACGGCGGTGATGGTGTATGTTTGACTCTTGGCTTCCTAGGGTGTCTCCTCCTTTCTTAGAAAAAAACTCTCCTCTCCTCACAGACTTGTCTTTAGATTTTTAATGAATGAATTTCACTTTTATAGACTCTACACTTAAATAAGATATCTTCAGATTTCGAAGGTACTATTCATGTCCCATGTAAAATGACTAAAATACCCATATGGGGTGTCTATTCGGCTCCAACGTGCCCCGAGACCCAAATCAAACACCCAAGTATACTTTTTTGACTATTTAAACTCTTTCAAATACTTTGGTGCATTCAAAACGACCATTTGGATGACATAAAAATATTTTACTTTTAATTCCTTTAAATGTAGTCCCGACACGACTCACACGCGCGTCCCGACTTAATTCCCGTAATTATCATATTCATCACTCGCGACAATTTTCATTAAATCATGTAAAGTCATAATCACATATTACTTTTAATCTCTAAGTAATATTCAACATACATCACTTTTTACTTTACTCTCGAGTAATATTTAAATCCGAATTAATTTTAAATATCTCACAATTAATCCTAAGTAATCCCATTTATTACAATAACGCTCGAGACTAAGAACTTATGCATCCTTTGCAAACTTATGAGATTGTCGAGTATCATGCACCTAGACTTGAATCTCACTTGTGGTCAATACATTCCTAGATGTACCAGTCACAATCCTCTTTAAACTATAAGATAAGTTCCCGAGCCATCAAATAGGTTCTCGTAGTTTAAGATAGACTACTGGGATTTCACTCACAACCTTAGCAATAGTATTAGGTAGGATTGACATTCAGCGCAAAAAAAATTCAGTTCAAAGAATTTCGATTGATCATGCATTAGAAAGTAAAAATTAAAACTAGGTTTAAAGAATAAACCTACGATTTCGAATATCGATACCTTTGCAGATCTTGTTGGTTATATGAATGAGGAGAAATTTATTGATGAAGATAATGATCATGTTACCCTCCCAAGGTCTTCAAAAACCATGTTACAATCCACTATAATCCTCTTATCTTCTAGTATATGATCTACCCAAAGTAAGTCTTGTTTGTGGGTATATATATATATATATATATATATATATGTGTGTGTGTGTGTGTGTGTGTATAAAAGTATCACACATAGGCTTACTTTAAACTTGAAGAGTGCCCAATATGTGTGTTTTAAACAAACCAATTTTTCTTCCAAAAATTATCGAACTTTTAATTATGCACCAAACCAAGTTGTGAAAACCCAATTCTTACTTTAAATAAATTTTATCTCGATTAATCCTAAACATGCATCTAGTGATTAAAGCAAGCAAAATAAAGTAAAGAATACTCACAACACCGGATGTACGAAGAAAAAACCCAAAACGGGAAAACAACCTCTGACGGCCCAAGCCAGACAATCACTATGAACAAAGGTTTTACAAAGATAGATTAGCCTTACACTAAGACTCGATCCCCACGGGTCTTGACACTCCTTCTGATATTCAACCATTCTTCAATAGTGCCCACGCAGAAATTCCGTCTTCCACGATACATGTCCACAACACACGCATCCATGTATGTCTCGGTGTCCACCGATTGGCTTTGATTCGTCTACGATTTTGAACAAGAAGTTATTCTCTTTTCTTCGCCGCAAAACCCTTTGTGTTCAATGATAGAACAAACCTCTTTGGTGCCGTAAGATCACTAGAACATGTAAGAATGATATCTCGGATCTTTGCAAACTCTAAGGATGTGTTTATGCTTTGTAAACCTTAGAAAACATGTGCAAACAACGTACTGGAATGTATTTTGTTTTTCCAGTTGCACACTTACGAAACTCTGATAGAAACACGCTTTAAATAACAATTTAGTGCCACCTTAAAAAATGTGTCATTCAAACGACTTAAGGCTCTCGTTCGAGCGACATAGGTATCTTGTTCGCGCGAGATCTAATGTTGTTCGAGCGAGAAGTTTGACTTTTTGATAAAAAAAGTCTCTTCCAGAAGAGATCCAAATAAGTCAAACTCCTTTTCGTGCTTATAAGAATTAAAACATAGTGTAAACCTTTTAAAACACTATAAAACATTTTAAACTATTTTTCTTTATAAAAATACATCCTTATCTTTTATAAAAACAATTCCGAGAACCATTAATTATACGCATTCATACCTGAGTGATCTCGGAATCCAATAAATTTTGAAGACGATTAAACTTGCACCAATTAAACATCGGCATGATTTAATTCTTTGAAGCTTTGCCGCAACGTCTTCAATTTTCTTCAATACGTCATAGACCAAGTGGGATCGTGACAAAATAAAAATCTCCCTATGACATATTATAAACACAATTTTGTTCACGAAATTAAGTCAAAACAATACAAGGACTCAATTGGAAATTTATGTCCTTACAAATCTCCCCCCTTGACTATTTTGGGATAAAACTAAAACAGTGAAATGCCTAACTGGACCGTCAAGCCGTATGACGCCTAAATCCCATCCCATAAACCCAAAAATAAAAATACAGGACACAGACTAGTATATATAGCACCGGCAAGCATGAACTGTTTGAATGTGATGTAGACTTAAAATCTCGAATCGCTGAAGCATACCTACACACATGAAACAAACAAACAAATACCCAGTGAAGTATGGAGGAACAAATGATACCAATTTATATTTCTAATAAGAACAAGTCATTTGAAACATGTGAGCAATTATTTGATACCAATTTGAAAGAAATATAATCAAACACTATGTAAATCCAGATATCAATGGAAACGCTGAACAAATCTCCCCCTACATCACATACATTTCTCCCCCTTTTTGTCTCGAATAGACAATCCGGTGAAAAGATAAATCAATCAAAGTATCTAGCATGAGCATATACAAATTTGAATCAATTTGATACCAATTTGAGAATAGAAACCGCTAAACAATCATGAAACAACCAGCTAAATATGATCGAAAAAGGACAAATCAGTAGCTAGTAAACCAAGGAATCGCACAAAAGATATAGCAATCTAATCAGGTGTGATAAACAGACTCATGCAAAAATCCAATTTTGAACCAATTAACACCTGCATATAAACCAGTCAATCCAAAATAACTTCCAGCAGTACCAAAAATATACCAAAATAACCTAGTGGACTGCAAAGTAATTAGAAGTTCCAAAACATCCTATCGTTCGAATGAGCCAGGGACATCGCTTAAACGAGTTGAGGATGTCGCTCGAATGAAGTACAGTTGTCCTTCGCGCGAGATGGATATGTCGTTTGAACGACTTCGCGTGCCCTGCTAAAATTTCCCAGATTCCCAAAAATATTATATAATATTTCCCAGTGAAAAAATTTCCATAAAAAAATTCCAGGAAGGGCCTGACAGAAGCAAAACAGTGTTGAAATAGTAGGCTTTTAACACAAAATGCAAAAACTCATAAAAACTAAAAATGTGAGTTACATGCAAACATAGTACCGATGTGCTCAAACATGGATATGAAATGAATGGTCGTGAAACTACAACAAATGAGTCACAATTCCAACACATCGAAACGATCAAGAATCTCTAATTGATAGCGATAAATCATCAAACTGTATCATAGCCTTATGACAATTAAAGTGTGAGCATAATGTACTAAACATACTACATGCACACAAATTCAGAATTTTGATGGTTCTACAAACAATAGCGTCAAATTGCAATGTTTCAACATTAGGATTTGTTGTGCAAACCCATTAAATTTTTAATTCATCCAAACTCCCTCAATAATATCATATTTTTTTTTGGAATGAACTAAACAAATTTGGCCCCTTTTCTTAGCATATTGCATTTTCTTTTAGGCTCTTTTAAACGGTGGCTTTCACGACGAGTCAATTTTGAACTCTCGCAGCCCTTTCCCGTGAATCACTCATCATTTTTTCAATTCAAATCCTCATGGTAAACGGTTCTTACATGCACACTTCTCCTTAAGTATACTTACGCATAGATGACAAGATTGAGATAAGAACGCCTCACCAAATTCAAATATGCAAGAGAAGTTAAACATCCATATAAACTCGTGCATGTGTGTGATGTTGGCATATATACAAAGTCGAATCAAAATGCATATCAACTTTGAAACAACCCCATATAAACAATGGTTAAGATCATTCTAAGCATCGATAATAATGACCAAATGTCCTAGCCACATGGATAATGAAATGATGGGGGGGTGTCCCAAGCACACCAATATGCCACATCTAACATGTAAACTCAAAAACAAAAACCGAAAATCTTTTTGGCTTTTCAAAAGTTTACTCAAAAACAAAATCTTTTTGTATTTTTCAAATAAGACTCAAAAAAGTGAAAAATAAAATACAAAGAGATAAACATGTCATAACACTAGAAAATTATAAACATGATGCAAGGGCTAGCATATGACAAAACATGCAAGCTATTATCCATAAAAAATAGCAAGAACTGAATCATGTGCATGCATGTGAGAATCAACCAACAAATCATTTAGAATCTACAAAATGGATTTCCTAACCCAAACCGGTGTATACCTAACAAAACGGGTTTGGGGAACTAATGGGACACTACGTTTAATCTTCCTAGGTCTTTTCTAAGATTAAAACAAAGACTCCTAAGGTGACCTTTCCTACCATAATGCGAACATGTGAAAACACGACGAGGAACGGGACCTTTAGGTTGACCTTTTCTAATACCCTCGGATGTGGTTGACGCTTTAAAACAAATCATGGTTTTGGCCTTTACATTCGAACCACTAGAATAAGATAATCCGCTACCATCACTACTCGAGTCATTTAAATCATTTTTTAACTTCAAAACTTTTGACTCAAGAAAACGATTAGACTCCTCAAACTTTCGGGACTCCTTTTTTAAATTTTCAATTACCCCTAAAAGGTTATCTTGCTCCCCCTCAATGTGAGAAAACTTATCCCTAAGAGCCTTTTCTCGTGCCACAAAATCATTAATCGAATTATTTTCCTCAATGGCACAAACTTTAGAATTTTTTAAATCCTCTAACTCTTTTTCTAAAATGAGGTCTCTATCATCACTCTCCTTTTTGCCCAATTTTAATATATTAAAATTTTTAAACAAGGAACTAAAGTGCTCATGAAAAATATCACTTTGAAAATTTAGCAAAATATTCAATCCTATTTTTGAAACCATAATTTTCTTTCTCCAAAACTTCAATACGTTTTGCAAACTTTAAATTTAAACAATGTAAATCGTCAAAGCTTAGAGAATCCATCGAGAGACAACAAACACAGGAGAGATAAACAAACACACGGGATAACAAAACAAATAAAATATATTTTCTAGCACTAATACCAATTTGAAAAGTGCCCAATATGTTTGTTTTAAACAAAACCAATTTTTCTTCGAAAAATTATTCAACTTTTAATTATGCACCAAACCAAGTTGTGAAAACTCAATTCTTACTTTAAACCAATTTTATCGTGATTAATCCTAAACATGCATCTAGTGATTAAAGCAAGTAAAATAAAGTAAAGAATACTCACAACACCGGATGTACGAGGAAAAAACCCAAAACGGGAAAACAACCTCGAACGGCCCAAGCCAGACAATCACTGTGAACAAAGGTTTTACAAAAACAGATTAGCCTTACACTAAGACTCGATCCCCATGGGTATTGACGCTCATTCTGATCTTCAACCGTTCTTTAATAGTTCCCACACAAAAATTCCATCTTCCACGATACCTGTCAATAACACGCGTGTTCACGTATGTCTCGGTGTCCACCGATTGTCCTTGATTCGTCTACGATGTCGAACAAGAAGTCCTTATCTTTTCTTCACCGCAAAACCCTTTGTGTTCAATGATAGAACAAACTTCTTTGGTGTCGCAAGATCACTAGAACATATAAGAATGATATCTCGGATCTTTGCAAACTCTAAGGATGTGTTTATACTTTGTAAACCTAAGAAAACATGTGCAAACAATCTACTGGAAGATAATCTGTTTTTCCAGTTGCACACTTACGAAACTCTGATAGAAACACGCTTTAAATAACAATTTAGCACCACCTCAAAAAATGTTTCATTCAAACGACTTAAGGCTCTCGTTCGAGAGACATAGGTATCTCGTTCGCGCGAGATCTAATGTCGTTAGAGCGAGAAGTTTGACTTTTTGACTTTTTGATAAAAACGTCTCTTCCAGAAGAGATCCAAATAAGTCAAACTCCTTTTCGATTTTATCAGAATTGAAACGTAGTGTAAACCTTTTAAAACACTATAAAACATTTTAAACTATTTTTCTTTATAAAAATACATCCTTATCTTTTATAAAAATAATTCCGAGCACCATTAATTATACGCATCCATACCTGAGTGATCTCGGAATGCAATAAACTTTGAAGACAATTAAACTTGCACCAATTAAACATCGGCATGATTTAATTCTTTGAAGATTTGTCGCAACGTCTTTAATTTTCTTCAATACGTAATAGACAAAGTGGAATCGTGACAAAATAAAAATATCCTTATGACATATTACAAACACAGTTTTGTTCACGGAATTAAGTTAAAACAATACAGGGACTCAATTGGAAATTTATGTCCTTACAAAACTGGATTTCCAAAGATTAAAGGCCTACTACTTGGGTAATGGACTATACTAGGTATCTAAGACTAAATAATTAAATTATCTTCCAAATAAATACTTAAAACTCCAAAATTATAACCCTATAATTTATTTCCTTTCTTTACTTAATCATAATTAATTCCATTAAATAATCTTAATAGCACTTCAATTTAATTATCTCACAATCACTCGGAATAAAATTGTACATTTTGCAAAGTTAGATCACTACACCAAAACTGCCGACTTGTCACGGCCAGGAATCATGAGAAGGCAAACTTGTCACGATCAAAAACCGTGATAAGTTTGGGGGTGATAATGAAAATTATCACGGACTTATCACAGTCAAAGTCCATGACAAGAATTTGATTTGTCATGGGCTTTGACAGTGACAAGTCTGTGACAAAGAAAATCTTGTCACGGCCAAAGTCTGTGACAAGTTCCTGACAAATAAAAAATTGTCATGGATTTTGATCGTGACAATTTTCATTGTCACAAACTTGTCATAGTTAAAGTACGTGACAAATCTGGGCAGCATGGCAAAAAAAAGTTGAGCAATATGGCCACTATCACTGTCTAGTAGTATATTTTAACCTGTTAGAGCATATTTAAACCTGTTCAAACAGTATATATATCAATCAACATTCAACAATTCATAAAAATTACATATGAATTAACCAACAAATATTCATAACCAAATCAAAAAAATACAAATAATATCCAACATTCAATATTCATATAAAATAAATACAAATAATGTCACGGACTAGGGTTTTGAGCAAGTCTGAGGAGGAAGGTAGGCCACACTACATATGAATTGATATATCCATCAATTCGTCGAACGCCGCATTGCTCTTCTAACCACAAAGGTTCATTCTCTCTTTAGGCACATTATGCTTGACGAGAACCCATGCCTATATACCTTGCAACACACGTCCATGAACCACACTACCCGGGTGTGTGCTCGGGTCCCTCAACCCCCTAGTTATAGGTTTGCCTCCAAATAGGTCTATTAAATACACACTCGGACAACCCATTATTGACATGGGTCGTTCGACAGGGGTCAAGATGGAAAATAGATCATATGCAAGCGGCGAGTGGGTGTGTATCAGCGATGAGGGTGAGAGAGATGAAGCAGTGGAATCCTCGTCTACCGCCTTCCCCTTGCCCTTAGATAAGGTGGAGCCTAACTGATGCTTCATGTACTCGAACATATTGAGGATCGTCGCCTCCAACCTCTCTAACTTATCTCCATGGGTGTCCACCTTATGAGCAAACCTGGTGTTTCTTATCTCAAACCCGGTGAGCATCGACTTCACCACCCAAGTGCTCACTCCCTTGTCCTCCCCTTGTGATCCGCCCCCGAGCACTTGGTTTAGTGTGTCCGTAGCCAGAGATGCCTTGTCGACATTAGACTCGGAGTTGTGCACTTCCTTAAGCTTCGCTTGAAACGACAAAAAGTTTAAGTTAATAAAAAAATTATAACGAAATTTTAAAAATAAAACAATTATAAGATATTTTTATAACTTACAATCGTGGTTGTAATGCTCGGGGACACCTCCTTATCCTTGCCCTTCTTCATCCATCGAGCCTATGTGGCCTACCCCCAGGGCCACTCCCCGTCTCTTGAAATAAAATAATGAAAAATTAGTAAGTAATGCAAAGTAATGATAAATTAGAATAACATAAAACTAAAATGAAAGAAAATTAAAAAATTACCATCTCTTCGTAAGACGTACGCTCGGAGTAGTGCACGTCGACCTTTTTCGCCTGATTTGCCCTCTCTAATTTACGAGATGTCAACTGCCGCTCCGGGATCTCATTATCGCCAAACTGCTGCCACTGTGCCAATGAGATCGGTACCTTCGACGATATGGTATCACGGACCCTTAATATGGACTCCCGAACCTACTCAAAGTACCATGCCCGCATATTTTTCTTCCACGTTTTATATTGATCTCTCAATTGTTCTAACGTAGAGTCGCTGACATGTGGGGCAGGCCAAATTGTTCATGTCAAACAAATACAAACCAAAAAGAAAGCAAGTGTTAGTTGTATTTAAATTATAAAATATAATAAAATGTAAATATAATATAAATATAAACGCAAAATAAAAATAAAGTGAGTAACTACTTGTAATGCCCTCCAGTTGCCCATTTTAAGCTCCTGTGGCACCCACGCGTTAATCCTGAAGTGCAGTGAAACACCCTAAATAATGTTTCTAATCTAGTTTTATTAATATTTAATGTTACACTTATTAGCATGCGAGTCCGATTTATAGTCACTACGTGATATGACCGAAGGGAAATGCCCCAATTCCAAGTAAACAAAGCTACTAACGTAAATGCAAGTAAATACTTACCTATATAATGTGCTCAAAATACAAAACTGCATGCAACCTTCCATAAGAAAATGAGGGAGTGAGTTGAATGCATAGTGGGAACTTTACAATGCAGTATAGAAACGAACGAAAAAAGGATACGCACACGCTACACTATATGCATGTGAAAGTACGTATGTATCAACATATATACCTTTGAAAATACATATCCCAATGTATTAAACCGTTTTATTCAAAAACTTTATTTAATCCAATATACTTCCTTATTTTTACAAAATAATCACTTACTATTATTATGTATAAAACGAGCATATTCCTTCCCGTTAACTCACACCGTGAAACAAATGACATTTGTTAGGGAAAAAACGTTACATTTACTTTCAAACATTCATTAACTCAAAGTTTACTAACTCACTCCAGAGCTACTTAACAATTTTAAAGGACTTCCATTCAATGCACGCACGCACCGTGTTTAGAAAAATACCCATTTTTCTTTGAAAGTCGCATGTAACACGCGATTGTGTTTATTATGATTCAAACCTTATTAGGTATATTAAACATCATTAAGTCATCTTATTTAACCATCCCATATTACCACATGAACATTAAACTTGTAATGCATTATTCTTGCATTAATAAATCAATGAATCAATACCATTCATTTAGGCCTCTTTCGTGAATATTCGATTCATTACTTAGCATTTTCTTTAGGGATTCCGTCGAAACACACACCCGTCACAACACAAGGATTTCACGAAATTTAACCGCCCGGCATCGAGCACTAAGTAAACTACAATTGCTTTTGGGTTTTTCATCCTAGGGACAGCATAGCTCTGCTTAATCATTTAACCCGACATCATCCAATATCATTATCTTACCAATGTGTTCAACATTTTCATAATGTTCACATTAATTTGCCTTTTTTCGGGCCGAAGTCAATGCCTAGGACTTAACCATCCATTTTTCCATTATTCATTTAGGAAGAATCATTATATTCCATAAAGTCCCTTTTTCACACATGTTGACTTTACACCGAAAATTCTTTTCGTTTAAGGATTTCTTTCATTCTTTCTACATATGTGTCAAAACACATTTAACATTTTTTGTTTCATAACAATGTCACAATTTAAGTAAATTACCAATTTAACCAATTTACATTAGAATACATAACTTCACTCCTTATTCAAGTGTTATTTACAAAAGGAAAAAAAAAACATTTTTAAGCTTCAAACTTAACACTTAGGCATTTTAGTCACTATGACACTTTTTCAACTTCTCACATTGTCGAAAATCACATTTTGCACATTACTCCCTTTAATATATAAAATTATATTTTTCACATATTAAAATCTACACACTTTATTTATGAGTTTTAACATAAAAATCCATTTTAGTCAACATTTACACCTTTGACACTTTGCATTTCAAACTTAGTGTTACACACTTTAATTATGACTTTTTGCATAAAGACCCATACTTAGTCATTTTATTCACACTTACTCTTCTACACTTTTATTATTTATATTTTCACCCAAAGTGTGCAAGAAGACTACACTTTCACATATTTACACCTTTAACCCCAAAACTTAGTTTAACAAACTAAATAGTACACTTTGTAAATGAAACTCAATTTGCTCATTTCATAGTGATTCATTAACATTAAAATCACTATATTAATATCATAAAAAGGCATATACATACCAAGTGTTCTTGACATCAAAGAGATCATTTATTCACCTTAAAATATGAGTTTAAGACATGTTATTTCATAAAATGTTTGTGAATAGTGGGCTAAAAATTATCCATTTTTAAAACCCCTTCAATCCTTCATTTTAAGTGCCCATTTTCATAGAAAATAGTAAGAATGATACAAATAAGTCTATTAGTACATTTAAAACCTTAATCAACAAATTTTAAGCTCTAAATATGTAAAAAAAATCAATCTAAACATAAGTTTACTACAAGACCCATTTAAAAGATAGAAAATCCCATTTTCTTCTAAGCTATATCTTGCAATCATGTAGTATTTAATCTTTAATCATTGATGGATATTTATACACACCTAATATCAACAAGATGCAAAGTATTCATACTAATACCATCATCAACTTAACTTAGTAAGAGATAAGTATTTCCAACCTCAAAATGTCCTTAAATAATGATTAAAAGGTGGGTGACTCCCCCACCTCCAAAGGTGGCCCTAAAGGAAGTCACACTAGCCCAGTATTCAAGATCCCAAATGAATCTTCAAGCTTCATGAACTTCTTCTTTCTTATTCTATGAGAAACTCCTTTCAAAAACTCTTGAGCTCCCAGAACTCCTCCCAAAACCTCCTATGAATTGTCCTAACTTTGAGAGCAGCTTTAATGGTGTTTTGAGGTGTTGTGGGTGGTGTTTAGATGGTATAAATGGGGAAGGAAAGGGTGGTATGAATTTTGGGGATGCCTACTGGTTTAAGGGAGTTCAAGGGGAGAGTGGGTGATGATAGATCTGGTGGGAATTGAATGATGGATCCTATTCACTCACCTCTCTCTCTCTCTCTCTCTCTATATAATAAGCTACTTTGGGAAGTCTTCAACTTATGATCCAAATAACAAGCGTTGGTGTGTTCAAAAATGTGTAAAACAATTACCAATATCTGCAAACCAAGGTAGAAAAGTGACAATACAATGCAACAACATGTGACCCCAAAAATCCATTTGAAAAATGCCCAAAAACACCCACAAATGTTAATTTGTTTCACTTTTGTACTAGCCCTAAATTTTTAATTTTTTTAACTTTTAACTTAAGAATCATATTCCTTGCATTTTTTTAGTTGTAAAATCATATTTACAATAGTCGTTTGGACTCCCGGATTATCCTATACAAAAGGCACAAGAATCGGGACCTCCGTACAAAATATATTTGTTTTCAATTTTTCTTCGCATGGTAATATTTCTTATATTTTTATTAGTCTAAGTATATGGTCGGAATATTTTTTTTGACTTACTGATTGTCCCAAACGATTCGCGCAAGACTGGACTTCCACAGTGTCGTGCGTCGTTAGACAATTAATACTCATGCTTGCATAGCGTTCGTTGCTTGTACGAATCGGGTAAAACTTAACCAAAGTACTTAAAGTAATTATATAAATTCAAAATAAAACTCATGAGAGTCATGAAATGCAAAACTTTCTTGTTTAATCCATATTACGATACTTTGCTTATCGTACCATTTAAATGTCGCGTTGTATTAACCTTGTTCGTGTCACATCCGTTCCTTGACATTTTTTCCTCAAACTTAATGGACATACGAGCTAATATTATTAGAGATTAAATGTGCATTCATGCTACACATGCATCGTGAGATTTTTCTCGTTTAAACTGTTTACGTAATACGCCACCTTATGTATCACTTGAGGTGTTACACTTGGATTATTTATTCCTCGAATTTCCCATTAAACAAAACACTTCAAATCACGTTCAATACCTATTTTCTAGGGCAGGGTATTACATTCTTCCCTCCTTAGGAAATTTCATCCTAGAAATTTATGATCATCAACTGACAAAACATTCATCCAACAATTTAATTTCAATCCTAGGTGTCTTTAACACTATAGTCAAACCCAAATGTTTCATACCATTAATTTGATACAATCGTGGTGGACCCTAAGGTCTTATTACTAACACCTAAGCATGCCAATCATGTCCATCTAAATAATACCTCAAAATAATTGATAATCACCAAATATCATGCTAACACCCAAAGAACTCATTATCATGAATTATTTCGAACATCGGGATTTACAAGCCTACATTTCATCAAATGATTTGGATCTTGCCTAGCCTAGGAAGTTACATTCCCAACATCAATAACCATTCACATCAATGATTTTTAGACAGCCATTTTTATCCCAATGGTCCATCCGATCGATACCTCTTACAAAACTACGCATTAAGTTTAAAGGAAAAAGGAAAAAGTTTTAGGCAAATGACGTCTTGAGTGCAAGCTTGATTGCTAAACATGTCACATGCCTACCTTAAGTATTTCATCGAGACTACTCAAGCATGGGACACATCCGATCCTAACACCTAAAATCGGGTTTGACAGACGTCATCTTCCACCGCTCCTTTCGCGACTGGTCTCTATCACGTGGACAAGGACGCTGAGTGGAAACTTTAAGTCAAAAAAATTAAGAAAAGATTAGAAGATGTACTCGAATCACGGGCAAGAGAAACAACCGGATCCACCTGAACTATGAAAGAAAAGGGGTGTGCCATTTGTGTGGCGGGTCATTCAACAAAGGAATGTCTGACGATACCAGCCTATAAAGTCATACTCCATGAGCAAGTGGAAGTTGTAAGAGGAGTTAAGGGAAATTGTAATGCCCCTCACGGGAATTCTTACAACCCTTCGTGGAGGAACCATCCTGGATTTAGTTACGGGAAACTAAACTCCGCGTTGAATCCTAATTAACACGTTGACCCTCCTTCACCACCGCCTTCGCACTTTCAAAAGCTCCACATATGCCAACACCACCTCCCACGCCATATATCCCCCCCCCCCCCACTGAGTCAAAATTTTGAGGATTCGATAAATAAATTCATACAAGCTCAATAAGTAACGAATGCTCAAAACACCTGGATGTTTGCAGAGATAATGATAACATTTTAAAGTTGCAATCATCCTTGAGTGTCCAAGAAAAGGATAAGTTTTCGATCCAAGACCAAAGACCTCCTTAAGATCAACCTAGTGTTAACTCTACTTCCGACGCAAATCAAGAGCAATGCCAAGCTATCATTACTTTACATAACGGGAGAGTAGTTGATTTATCACCTCCCCCACACGATGAACCTAAGGATAAGGAGGTTTCGCCCGGAACAAAAGAGGCCGAAGATGCCCCCTTAAATGAGAATGGCAATGAGGATAACACTAGCAGGCCAAAAGTCCTAGTGAAACCACCCACTGTTGTGCCCTTCCCTGAACGGTTGGTTCCACCTCAAAAAGGTCCTCCCGCAAAGATGTGATAGATGTCTTTAAGCAAGTAAAGCTAAATTTACCTTTTCTCGATGCCATAAAGCAAAGTATTGCCTATGTTAAAGTCCTTAAGAACTTATTGACGGTGAAAAGAAGGCTAAAGGTAAAAGAATGTCTTCCTAGCACAAAATGTGAGATCCGTTCTACTTAATGATCTCCCACCCAAGTTTAAAGATACGGTTGCACGTACCATCTCGTGCATCATTGGGGAGAATTGAATAGGAGAAGCCTTTCTTAAATTAGGGGCGAGTGTCGACATTATCCCTTATTCGATATATAGGCAACTATATTTGGGGGACATCAAGCCCACATTAATAACTCTCCAACTCACGGATACCGTGAGGGATTGTCGAGGACGTATAAGTACAAGTGGACATTTTCTACATCCCAGTAGATTTTATCATTTGGGACACGGAGGCCTCCATTCCCTCAATCACTCATCTTCTCGTCATCTTAGGCCACCCATTCTTAGCTGCGGATAATGCATTGATCAATACTCGAAATGGGCAAATGCAACTCACTTTCGGGAACATGACCCTCGAGATGAATATCTTTAATATCACCAAGCAAGTGGGTGAGGCGGACGAATTTCACGCGATAAATCTTATCGAGGAGATGGTAGAGGAGCACATAGAGGGAAATATCGGTGGGGATGCCTTAGGAGCATGTCTTCTATCGAGTAGAGAGAGTGACGGGGTGTACACTGACTTCGGGAGGGCGATGGAGGAGTTAATAGTGATATTAGATGAGAGAGCATCGAATGGGGACTCAAGAGATGTAAATTGGGTTTCTAGATTCGAGGAGATACCACCGAGGGAGTCTTGAATGACCCCATCCGATGACAAATTTCCCACACTCAAATTAAAAAAACTACCTTCCAATGTAAAATATGCTTATTTGGGAGAGGATGAGACATTTCTCGTTGTTGTCTCCTTTAACCTAGATAAAGAGCAAGAGGGTAAATTGGTAGCAATTTTGAGAAAGCACCGAAGTGATTTTGGTTGGAGCATAGAGGATTTGAAAGCTATAAGTCCCTTGATTTGTACCTATAAACCCCACCTCGAGGAGGACATGAAGACCTCGACAGAAATGCAAAGGCGATTAAACCCCACTATGAAAGATGTAGTGAAATCGGAGATCATTAAGCTATTGGACGCAGAGATCATTTACCCAATCTCGAATAGCAAATGGGTGAGTCCTATCCAAGTCGTCCCGAAGAAGTCGGTTATGACTATGGTCAAGAATGCTAAGGGTGAGTTAATTACCCAATGTACCACCATCGGGTGGCGCGTTTGCATTAATTACAGGAAACTCAATGCGGGCACTAGGAAAGATCATTTCTCCATACCATTCATCGACCAAATGCTAGAGAGAGTAGCGGGACACCCATACTATTGCTTCCTTGACGATTATTTTGGATATAACCAAATTGAGGCGGATGTTCTTGATCAAGAGAAGATGACTTTCACATGTCCCTTTGGAACACTTGCCTACAAACGTATGCCATTTGGATTGTGTAATACGCCCGCGACCTTTCAAAGGTGCATGCCCAGTCTCTTTAGTGACATATTTGAAAGAGGTCTTTATGGATGATTTTAGCATTTTTTGTCCCCTCTTTTGACCTTTGTCTTGCGAATCGTGAAAAAGTGCTAGCCCAGTGTGTGGAAAAGAACTTGGTATTAAATTGGTAGAAGTTCTATTTTATAACTACCAAAGGAATAGTTTTTGGACACATAGCGTTGTCCAAAGGAATTGAGGTTGATAGGGCAAAAATAGACGTTATAGCCGAGCTTCCCCCACCTAAATCACTAAAGGATGTTCACTCTTTCTTGGGCCACGCGAGTTTTTATAGAAGGTTTATTAAGGGTTTTAGTTCCATTACTAAACCTTTGAGTAACATTCTTATAAAGGATGCCACTTTTGAGTGGAATGAAGCATGTCAAAGTGCTTTTGATAAATTGAAAAGCATGCTTGTTTCCGCCCCCATTATGTAAGCTCCAGATTGGTCCCTTCCATTAGAGCTTATGTGTGATGAGAGTGATTATGATATAGGGGCCGTTTTGGGCCAAATAAAAGATAAGAAAGCTCATGTCATTTACTAATCTAGTCGGACGGCAATCGGACCGTAACTCAATTACTCCACCACAGAGAAAGAATTGTTGTAGCGGTAGTTTATTGCCCTAGATAAGTTTCACTCTTACCTCATTGGTTCGCCTATCACTTTTTTTACCGACCACGCGGCGCTTAAATATCTCCTTTCCAAAAAATATTCTAAGCCGCACCTCATAAGGTGGATCCTACTCCTACAAGAGTTTAACCTCTCCATAAAAAATAAGAAAGAAATATAAAATGTCATTGCCGGTCATTTGTCCCAGCTTTCGTCTGATGTACCTAGTGATCCTCTACCCATAGAAGAATATTTTTTAGATGAGCAGCTATTTGCCACTTCCTCCTTCCCATGGTTTGCGGACATAGTGAATTATCTTGTCACAGGAGTCATTCCTCCCGATTGGACATCGCAAGAGAGGAAGAAGTTCCTTACTTGGTCACGCATGTTTTTCTATGATGATCCATTTCTCTTCAAATATTATGCGGTCCAAATCATTCGACATTGTGTGACGGATGATGAGACACATAGCGTCATTCGCTTTTGTCATACGAAAGAATGTGGAGGCCATTTCTCGATGAATATAACGGCCACTAAGATTCTTCAAAGCGGTCTCTATTGGCCCACAATCTTCCAGGATGTTAATGCTTATTGTAAATCATGCGATAGATGTCAAAGAATGGGAGCCATTACCCACCAAGGCATGATTCCATTGACCCCCATACTCGTCATTGAGATATTTGATTGTTGGGGTATTAACTTCATGGGCCCTTTCCCTCCCTCCTTCGGTTTCTTATACATCCTCGTTGTGGTAGATTGTGTGTCGAAATGGGTAGAGGCCATAGCTACAAAGACTAATGACAATAAGGTGGTGATTAAGTTCTAACAAGAATACATGCTTTCTCACTTCGGTGCTCCGAAGGCAATTATTAGTGATAACGGCAAGAACTTTTACAATCGGCCGTTTTAAAAACTTATGAGAATGTATGGAGTCGTTCACAAGGTTGGGCTGACTTACCACCCCCAAACGAGTGGGAAAGCCGAGCTAGCAAATCAGGAAATTAAGAACATTCTCAAAAAGACCGTCGATCCTAATCGAAAAGATTTGTCCCTTCGATTGAATGATGAGCTATGGACTTATAGAACCGCATATAAGAACCCCCTTGGGATGTCCCCATTTTGCTTTGTGTATGGCAATCCCTGCCATCTCCCCGTGGAGCTTAAACACAAAGCTTATTGGGAAATTAAGAGGTTGAACTGTAATTTAGACAAATCCGATGAGGCACTCAAGCTTCAATTGAATGAGTTAGAAGAGATGCACAATGATGCGTATGAAAATGCAAAAATATCATAAGATAGGATGAAACTTGCACATGATAAAATCATCCGACGCAAAGAGTTTCATTCTAGACAAAAAGTTCTTCTCTATAACTCCCACATACATTTGTTTCCTGGTAAATTACGTTCGCGATGGACAGGCCCATTAGTATTGAAATAAGTGTTCCCCCACGGAGCCGTTGAATTGGAAGATCCAAATGGTGGAGACACATTCAAAGTTAATGGACAACACCAAAAGCCATATTTGGAGGCGTTTGTTGAAGAAGCCGACACCATTTGGTTATCAGAACCCGTTTACGGGACTGATTGAGAGTTAAATGACGGGTCGTCTCACCCCCGATACATATGGGGTGAGTCTTGTGTACATTAGTTAGTTTGGGGTTAGGTTTGTTAGAGGTCATAGGAAGCAAGTTCGTAGAGAGATGAATGCCAAGGAATATCATGATAGAGCGTAGAGCGTTTTGAGGGGCTTTGTGTATTTCAGAGCTAAATCATGCATAGGAACATTTTTGGAAGTGTCCAAAAAATTGAGTAAGGAAGAAGTCCACACTTAGTTTGCTTAGGAGGGGTTAAGAGGAGGCCTTAACAGAACACCGGACCGGTTCTCCCTTACCTTCATTAAGGGATCGGATCGATTCACTACAGAGGACGATCAAAATAAAAAAGAAACAGGACCGTTTTGCCCCAGAACCCCGACCGGTTTGGCTGTCTGCAAATTTTTTCCAATTCCCAATGTTCATCCCCCTTTTCCCTCCAACTCTTTCCCTCTACATTCTTCCCTCCAAATCCATTTTCCTCCATTTCCCACCCCTTTTTCCCTCCATTATTCATACCCCTTTCCCTCTATTCCTTACAAATGCTACCCTCCCCATTCCCCATCCTCACCTATAAATTTATCTCACCTCCCCCACTCAACTTCACACCTCCAAACTCTTCTTATAATCTTATATTCTTCCCAGAATTTGAAATCCCTTTCCCATAGCAAACAGAAAAATCCCCATCAAATACGAATCCACTGATGTCCTTCCCGATGGAGACGGGGATTTTCGCTCGTGCCAGGAGTGCATATGGTGCGAGAAGTTTTTCAATTCAGCTCGCAAACTGCATATCAAGCAGTAAGTTAAGTGGGTCAAACTCCCTCCTTCAGTCACATATTTTTCGCCCGAGGGGTGGTGCTTCTACTTAGAGGATCCACATCCGGTTGTTTGGGAGGACTAAGTACGGTTACTCTACGTCACCCTCGTCTGTACGGGCGAGTTCGAGACCGAGGCATATGTAGATGAGACACAAATTCCCTTCTCGCTGGAAATTCTCACCCAAAGGTTATGAGCTATGGGGGTTCCAATCCCAAATCGGTACGATTACCCGACTAATTTCATTCCAATTTCGAAAGGCTGGTGCATCCTCCACATTACTCCCGAACGTGAGTGGGATCGAGAGACCTTTCCCATGGGGAGTCTTAATGAAAAATCCCGCATCGCCTTCCATATCATCTACGCTAATATCCTCCAAACATCAAATGACTCGATGATGCGCCCTCGCCAAGCCAACCTTCTGTTCCACCTCCTCGATCCCCACACCACTATCCATATTGCACGCATTTTATACGCCGACATTCTTCACGCTGTTATGGATCATAAAGGTAAGGCCCCTCTACCATATCCCCGACTCATCACGTCCATCCTCGTCAACCCCAGTATCGACCCTCCCCTCCCCGAGCGTTTCCCTGCCTTCCAAAGCCCAATGGGCAAGAATCCCAAACAAGGAGTGAACGGCAAAGGGGTGTGTTGCACGCTACGACGGATGAGGATGTTAATATGGAGGAAGAGGAAAGAGAAGAGAGGGAAGGGGAAGAGGGGGATTATGAGACCTGGGGGAGTTTGATGAAGCCCGTTACAACACCATGGTAATTTCCCAACGTATTGACTCGTTGGAAAACCGTTTTGATACCTACGAGCGCAATTATGTGAGCGATGCTAGGATGATGATTTGTCTTCAAGCCGAAATGTATAAATTGCATGTGAGTCGGGATGTGCCAATCCCAACTTACTTTTATGACCCTTATGATCCTAGTGCCCCCGGTTCATCTCATCAATCCCCACAATAGGCCTTGTTATGGTGTGTAGGTTACTTTGGTATTCCTTATATTGTTCTTTGTATTTTTGGCTCTTTATTGTCTAATCTTGTTACATAGAACTATGTTCTCTCTCTTTGTACTTGTAATCATTGTTTATTAATATAAAAACTTTGCATTTTGGCCATTGTGCATTTATCCACTCTCCTTTTCTTTGGATTTTAGTCCATTTGCATAGGGACTTTGCAAAATTCTAAGTTGGGGGGGTACACATGCGCTTTAAAATTTTAAACAAAAATTAGAAAATTTCAAAAAAAAAATTAAAAAATTTTGAAAAAACCAAAAATATTTTTCTTCAAAATGTATAAAAATTGGAATTTAAATTTTTTGAAAATATCACTAAAATGTTGTTTGAAGTCTCAAATTGTAAAAATCAAATGCACAAATCCGAAATTGACCAAAGATAGAAATTGAGCAAAAATTGACGACTTTACAAATAAATGTGGAGACTAATTAACCCGGTGAGATTTCGAGCGTATCGATTTTTGTGAGTTTTTTTTTAATCAATCCGAGTTAAAATTAACTCAAAGTCCGATTTTGCTTTAAATAAGTCATTGAAGATCTTTATTACTTTGTTTTGATCGGTTATGGGAAAAGAGCGAGATATTGTCTTGAAAAATGCACAAAAAATATCTTTAAACTAAATTATTCTCAAAACGCATATGGTAAAATAATGAGTAATTCGGATAAATGAAGTTAGGCCCTCATTTTTTTACCGAAAATATTAGACATAAAAAGTAATGAAAAATTATCGTTTGCTAACCCAATTGAGCCTAATAAAAAAAATTCCTTTTCGTTTGTAACCCGAAAAACCCAATCATCCCGGAGTTGTGAAAATACAAATTCATCAAGCAAGTCTAAAAAGTGAGTAAAAATTGGTAAGTAAAATAAAAGAAAAATGCTCAACAAAAATAGCAAGAAAAGAAAATTGTGAAAAATAGAAAAAAAATGGAAAAAAGAAGAGAAATATGAGCAAAAGCCTAAAAAAGCACTAATGGAAATTCTAAGCAAATTTTTCAACTCTAAAATTTCCTAACCATTCCCAGTTTTTCCCTATACACATTACCACTCGAAAAAGTCCTAACCGTACCCGAATTATTAAATTAATTACCGCGTAGAGAGCTAATACACAAAAAGATAATAAAAAAGATTAATTGGTTTGAATAAGAGGCGATGTCTCCCGTTTTCCAATAATCGTATTCCGATGAAGAGATCTTTTCACCATAAAAATTATGTCTTTTAAATTTATGTGCGTGAATTCGTGTTCCATTACATTTACTCTTATAAATCACGCATACCGACAGAAACTAGCCACATTCTGAGTGATTCATTTGTGAGAGCATTCGTGAGCGTTTGAGCCAAAATGAATTTTTGGAAAGTAATGTAATGATCAATCGGTGGAAATTAACAGTTAAATTTTTGGCTTCACACACACACACACCACAAATTGATACTGCCAAATATGAATTTACGGTGGCTATTTTTAAGTATTTTTATTTTCTTTGAGTCAAGAACGAATTTTGTGTGTACATTTACTGCAAACACTCACGAGACACCACTCGTCCTACAAGGATAACCTAGGGGTTTAAAGGCTTGTTGCATATGCTAAATGCAATTGCCTGCCCGAGAAAGAGGTATTATATCCTAATAACATATTTTCTAAGTGTTGGACCTTGCTTTGATTCTTTTACATTGCTCGGGACGATCAAAGTTCTAAGTTAGGGGGTTTGATTAGGCATAAATTCTTCATATTTATCCCCGTAATTTATAGGCTTTTATCATCTTGTACGATGTAAATTAAGTTGATCTCATATCATTGCTACTGACATCTTCTATATAGTGCATCGAGTTTCGTGTATTTCTCTTACATTTTCCAGGTATTTTATATAAGTGAAGAAAGGAGAAGACTCAAAATCAAAAAGAAATAAAAGAAGAAAAGTCAAGGGAAAAATAATAATTTTACACCAGGAATTCGGATGTGGAACTTGAAGGAAAGTTAAATATCTCGAGTCCACAAGCAAGTAGGAAGAAACGACATCCAAATCTGAGTCCAGATTGAAAAGTTATGAAGATTCAAAGTTGAGAAAAAATCAAGGAAGAGAAAAGAAAGAAAAAAATTCCAGCGAACTGAACCGATGGAAATTGCACCGAACCAGCCCACCAAACTGGAATGTTCGAACCAAACTGATGAAAAAAGATTCCTAATCGATTCGGTATTCTAAATTAAGAGGACCGGTTCTCCCCATTAAAGAAGAAAAATCGAACCGGTTCGGCGTAACAGATTTTTTATTCTTTATTCTAAAAATTAGAGTTGTTCAAGGTTCAAACACTTAATAAAACGTGAGGGTTATATCATATTGTATCACCAGACATTAGATAGAAAGTTTTTACAGATTTTTGAGAGATTCTTGGAAGAAAGAACCCTAGGATTCATCTTGTTCAACAATTATTCTTCTTTTGACATACGCGACTTTAAAAGTGTTTCTAGTGCGTGCTTCTATCGACTCAAGTGTAAGACGGTCACTCAAGTATAAATATGGTAAACCAGGTGTTAAACTCAGGCAATAGGACATAAACATGATGAGGAATAGGAAGGATGCCTAACCCTAGAATGACTCTAGAAAAAGGAAGGAAAAGATGATAATTTTGGGATTGTACCTATCAACTAATGACATATGAATTAAATTAAGAACCAACTAAGCATGCAAAATGAACTAAGTTAAACTTTAACTATATAAGATAAAATGGAGTTAGGGTACACTCCCCCGAACCGTCGGTGTTTACATAGTACATAAAAGATTCAAAAAGATAATTATTCATTCAAAGACACATCCAATACTCTCTAAGAATTCAACATATGAGGAGGAAATGCCGCAGAGTATCAAATCAAAAATTGTATTTGACAAGGATGAGAAGTTATCAAAATGCCAATTACACCCTTAAACATTCCGGTTACCTAGGGCAAACGGAATTATAAGGCCTACAATATTTATCTTGATAAAGTTCAAATCTTTTAATAAGGGACTACTTTTTATTCACTTTTAAATTCGTTTGTGTTACCTAGTTGGGTTCATGTACCCCAGACTGCTAAAAACTTAGTCGGACATGGTGTAAATATGACTAGACATGAAATATACGTTGCATGAAATCATTCCTACATAAAAAGTGCAATCAAACATGTAAAAGAGAATTCTAACTAAGAAATAATGAATCATAAAGAAAAAAATGAGAGAAATTGAAAGCAATAAGGTAACTATACTTGTATTGAAGAAAAACCTCGAATTCTATGTCAAAAGATGAATAATTGTTGAACAAGATGAATACTAGGGATCTTGCCTTCAAGAATCTCTCAAAAGTCACTAAAAACTTTCTATCTAATGTTTGGTGCTACAATGAGATATAACCCTCACGTTTTATTAAGTGTTTGAGCCATGCACAACTCTAATTTTTAGAATAAAGAATAAAAAATCCGTCGCGACGAACCAGCCCAATTTTTCTTCTTTAATGGGGAGAACAAGTCCGATTAATACAGAATGTCGAATCAGTTCAGAATATTTTGTGACACCCCGCCCAATAAAATACCAGGTGATCAGTCCTATATCAAATTAAAATAGGAATCTCATCTGGTTCGTCCTTAGCATCACTGTCAAAACTTTTTAAAACTTACTAACCACCTAGTATTCAAAAGCTGATGTCAAAATTTTAATCTTTTTATTTAACAACAACAACCATATAAATATCAATACGAACTATTCACACAAACCATGAATCTAAAGCAATACTGAATAAATCAATAAATGACCGGCCGAATAAACCATAGGCAGAAAACCAACATCCACTAATATAATCCAATAAAGAATAGTAACCAGTACAAAGTCCGACTGAAATGAAAATAGATGGGGCAACATGCCGAAAAGAAATACCAAGATGCATCCTACTCTAGGAATGAAATGACTGAAATGTCTATGTCCGAATACTGCAACATCCACACATGTTGCAGCTACGCATCACTGGAACAAATCTTCAAGTTTGGCATCCTTGTGGCTGGATACCTAAAGGTTTTGAAAATAGTTTGCAAGTATGGGTCAGAGCCCAAAGTCCTTTTGAAAATATTTTGCAAGTGAATTAAAATGCAATAATTAAAATGTATGAATGCTCTTCATGTATAAGTTAGTGTCGCACTTCCTTGAGATATATCTCACTCATCCTCTAAAGTGCACACCTAACGCTTTCTTCCTGACCCTCCTAGTTACACCACCCCATCTAACTAGCCTTGTTATGAAACTCCTTGAACTCTACTTCAACCCGAGTAATGTGTATCTTTACTTCGTTAGTTATTTATCGCATTAACTTAATTAATAATTTCTTCAAAGTCATATAACATTCACTAGTTATACAAGTAATACAAATTCTCTTCATGTATTTAATTACCCGTATATAATTATCTACTCCATTATATACATAGAACTATATTCCACAATTATTCATATGTTGAATATAAATAAAACCGCTCTTAAAACCAAAATAACATTCACTAGTTATATAAGTAATACAAATTATCTTCATGTATTTATACGTAGAACTATATTCCACAATCACACATATGTTGAATATAATTAAAACCATCCTTTCGAGTAATACCTCATCGGATTCATTTTCTAAAGTACTATCTTCCCAAGTCTACTCAGTCCCACCTGGATTTCTGAGACAGCTAGCCACCGCCGAATCAGAAAATAGAAATATAAATGTATTGGAGGTGGCCATATTCCCCCGAGTGTGAACACAATTATCTCAATGCCCGCCTCTATTTGGACGCTATGACCTGGATATATACTCTCCCTACTCCTCAAACTAGGGGATTCACCCACATCACACAACCTCCCCCGATAGTACTAGAGCATATAATTCTAAATAAATACCTAGCCACCGGTATTTATGAGCACACAATATATATATATATATATACTATCACACTACCGTATATATATATTAATAAAATTTAATCCTGAATTTATTGTGTACAAAGTCCGTAACACTAGCCAACATATTCTCGAGTCTATCGTCCGACTCCTATTTAATTAATTTACCTATTAATTAAGTTAATATCTCCCTGAGTATATGGTCCGACTATAATTTAATTAATATGCACATTAATTAACTTAATATCTCCCCGAGTCTATGGTCCAGCTCTAATTTAATTAATATGACCATTAATTAACTGATTATCTCCCCGAGTCTATGGTCTGACTCTAATTTAATTAATATGTCCATTAACTAACTTATTATCTCCCCGGGACTATGGTCCGACTCTAATTTAATTAATATACTCATTAATTAATTTAATATCTCCCTGGTGTCACATAACCAATGTACCCGGACTTGCTCACCTGGCCCGAATTTTCATATGTTAGAACGCACTCCTCAAAATTCCATTATAAAAAGAACGCTCATAATTAAATAATATTTAACAATTTATTATATCATCCTATAATAAATTATTCCAGCTATAAGCTTTAATTAATTAATCCCCTATTAATTAATATATTATCATGGCATCACTCAACCAAAATATCCGAACACCCCCTTGGTCCATAATACAATATCCCCAAATCTGAGGTTTTTATTTTACTCAATCTGGCCAAAATTTTAAAATGCTATTTTGGGGCATTTTGGGGCCGTTTTGGAAAAAGCATATTAGAGAACGAAAGTTTGAAAACGTCATTTTCTAGAGGGCATTGTGGACAGAATTGCCATTAACATCTTATGTGACGCTTTTTACCCTTAATTATCCACTAAAATCCTTACGAATCAAAACCAGTCCCAATAACTTGATTCGTAACTTTCCCAAATCAAAACCCAATTTGTATTAACCCAATCCAAAAATCATATGTATTACACTTACTATGATATGAATTGAATATAACCAATTTACATTGAAGCAATTTAACCACTTGCCTTATAAATTCGTAGTGTCTGATTACCCTTTGGTGTAGAGATCGTTGTGTGATGAAGAACACCTTCCTTCTTCATCCTCTTTGGGTGTTAAGAGTCCTCCCTCTTTGTCCCTTGTGTTCTCAAATTTCTCCTAAATGAGTTATGGTTGCCCACAACTCCAAAACTTAGGTTTTATCTCCAGATCCCGTTTTTAATCATATGGGCCTAATTGAAATGACCCAAATATCCCCGAGTGGGCTCGGTTATGCCCAAAAATATCACGTGACCCATTTACCACCCCCGGGTACACTTTTTCAACTATATTGGCCCATCCGGACTCAACCGTGCACTCAGAATTGACATTCGAATTAATTTATAAAAAGTCCCTATCTCACACCCAACTTAGTCTATATCCGACTTCCAGCTGAGATAAATAAATGCCACGTCACTTATAAACATTATGACGTAAATAAATTATTACTATTCACTTAGTAATTTAATTTTCGTAAATATTAACCATGTTCTCTCCGATTAATATTTAAATAAATATTAACATAACTAATTCAATTAATTTATGACACACACGTAATTTAAAAAATTTCCGAATTAATTAAATATTTGTGACACCCCGACTAATCAAATACCGGGTAGCTACTCCTTTATTAAATTAATTCAACATGCCAAGTTAGTTCAGTTAATAGCATCACTGTCGCAAACATTTTTAAAATTACTAACCACATAGTATTTAAAAAGTAAGTGCCAAATTTTAAGTAAAGTCTGATTAACATGCAGTAAAAGATTTAAAGCAAGAATAATATCACCATAACGAAATATTAGAATAACCATCACAAGATATAAATAAATTCGGAGGAAAAACTCCTCACAACAAATCCCACAACTGAAATAAGTAATGAAATACTGAATACTGAATTAATACATGCCAAAGTCAGAAAAACTGAAATGGAAATGTCTCTAATAGAATTTGGGCAACATGCCCTACAACTGAGGAATACTGGACATGGAATCCAAATGATAGAAGCGTCTAAAAGAAAATCTCTGTAACTTCCACAAACAGCTACAGCTCGTCATCTGAGTGAGAATCCTATGCATGGTGTCCTTGTGGCTGGGCGCCTAAAATGGTTTTACAACAAAATAGATTTGAAAGCAAACGGGTCAGAGCCCGAATGTGGAGATATTTTAAAAACCTACAAGTGCTTTAAAAACATTTAAAACATTAAATGCAAAATACATGTTAGGACGTGCACTCACATGAAATTCTCACCTCTCGTCTAACTGTGCACTCCTAACGTAAGTACCCATCTAAAATGACACAAACCACTAGCTAAGTGACATCCTATCTAGCTAGACTGTCATAGGTTCTACCCTTATTACTCGGTTCCCATGAACATTATAATGATCTCAATAAAATAGGGGGCTTAACGTAAATTCAGGTTCTCATATAAAAGTAATACAACTCGTTATAGATTATCCCTTTTATGCTATTCCATAGTTACACACAATACCATATGAAAGTTCTCATTTTACTAAGTGTATATTTTCCACAACATAAATATACAATATAAGCACCCCGAGACTAAGCTGTGGTGCACACATACTCTGATATCCATCCCGGTACATCACATACATAAGGATCACATATTCCGAATCTCTCAAGAATAGTTCACAGATAACAACATCACAAATAATGGAGGCGAACACAGTCACATCACATGGGTCACGCACATACCTGCGCTCCCACGATCAGCAGACTTATTAACATCCCAATAAGTCCTTCTCTGACCTATGTTCATCGAGGTAACCAGTCTAAATCCGGGCAACACAAGGATTAGAGGTCCCTAAGAGAACGCAAACCTCCCGTGATAGCAAGTATGGTAGGTATGTCATACACACAAATCATATATCAATACTAAGTAAACACGCGTCTTAGTAATCACCGTAGTTTAATTGTAGTAATTATCGCATTCTCATACCAACTTATAATTTATACAATTTATATAATCCCGGTTCATAATCATACACGCCATAATTTATTCTCACGTCGTAGTAGGCACTCACGTCTCGACTCAAGTGTCTATTTGATTCGTTCCAATTATATAATTTACTCCTCATTATGTCCCAATTGTCCCAAGTATACCAATACATCATCAAAGGAATGTTATCTCTATCCTCGAACAAGTTTACGGGACTCCCAAAATCAAAACAGGCCAAAAAGGCCTAAACTGCCAGCTCGTTAGAAGTCTCGTTCGAACGAGGCTGTTCGAAAGAGATTTCGTTCGAACGAACTGGGCTCTCTAACGAGATCTCGTTCGAAAGAGATTATCGAACGAACGTCCCTCTCGTTAGAAACCCAAACTGTCAACTCGTTAGAAGCTCGTTCGAACGAGCTCGTTCGAACGACCTGGGTAGGTCTTATAACGAGTGACCAGATTCAAGCCCAGAAATCCTATCTCGTTTTTCCAATTTCTCTACACCTCAAATCTCATCCAAACCTCAATCTAACAAATTTTTAAGGTCTCTAATCGTCCCTAAACATGTTAAAGTCACATACTAACGTATTATAAAGGATTAATTCATCCTAAACATCATTAAATCATCAAGTCTCATCACTTTTCCCCAAATTCTCAAGAACATAAACCCTAGAATTTTAAATCTTCCATTCCCAGAATTAGATCCGTTTTTGTATCATATAAATTAGTAATTCTCTTAATTCGATCTTCCAATAACATTTCTACATGCAAACCTATCTCCAAAATTTATTAACAACTCCAGTTTCATGGGTTTTCAATTATCTCCCAATTAATTATGATTATTGAATTGTCTAAGCATGGAAGAAGCATTTACTGCATAAAAATGTAAATTAAACCACTTGCCTTAATTCAATCTCTGATTTTGATGACGATTTGAAGAAGTTCTCTCTCTCTTTCTGCAGAATTCCTTTCTATCCCTCTCTCTCCAAGCTTTCTTCTCCAATGGCTATGGTGGCTAGGGTTTTGTTTTGGGAAAGTTTTGGAAACCTTATCTAATAACCCCCGTAGCTTATTGGGTCATTAAGGGTTGGTTAGTGGGTTTAGTGGGTCAATTCCCAATCAGATATAAACTCTTAATTTTCGTCACTTTTAATTCCAAAAATACCAAATTACCAAACTACCCTTTATGTTGTCGGTATGGCCTAAAAATACCCCGGGACCCAAACTAAACCCCCGGCTAGTGTTTTCTGACTATCTCGACCCTTCCGGACACGTTGCCGCACTCAAAACGACCATACGGTTCATAGAATTTAAATTCACTTTTATAATTAAAAATAATTATATCCTGACGCGACTGTCTCACGCGTCCCAATAAAATGTCCAAATTGTCGTATATCAATCTCACGACAATTTCATAATTCAATATTCATATATCATCATATATACTCAATATAGTCAAATACCAACTCACATCTTGCTAGTATTTTATCCGGATTAATTCTCAATTAATTCTCATATAATTAATTAATCCCAAAAATAAATAATGCCAAAAATACGGGGTATTACATACTTCCCCCTAATAACAGAATTTCGTCCCGAAATTCGGAACTAGAAAGTACCTGATAAAAACAACTCTGGATAACGTTCGCGCATCTCATCCTCGCGTTCCCATGTGGATTCCTCGACATTGTGATGTCGCCACTGAACACGCACTAACGGAACTATCTTTGACCGCAGCTTCCTCTCACTTCGGTCCAAAATAGTAATCGGCCCCTCCTCGTAGGAGCTATCAGGATGTAGATCAATCTCCTCCAAAGCGATGTGAGAATGAGCCAAATCGTCCCTGAGATATTTCCTTAGCGAGGAAATATGAAACACATCGTGAATCCGATGTAAGTGCTCCGGTAACCCGAGTCTATACGCAACTGGTCCAATCCGCTCAATAATAGGAAACGGACCCACATACCTCGGTGCCAACTTCCCCTTTTTCCCTAAATGCATAATCCCCTTCATAGGAGATACTCTGAGCAAAACCTGGTCCCCCACTTGGAACTCCCTGAAAGATCTCTTCGCATCAGCATAACTCTTCTGCCGGTCTTGAGCTACCCGAATGCGACTCCGAATCAACTCAATCCTTGCCGAAGTATCCTGAATCACTTCCGGCCCAAGTAGTTTGTTGTCCCACACCTCTAACCAACATGCTGGGGAACGACAAGGCCTACCGTACAACGCCTCAAACGGAGCCATGCTAATAGTGAACTGGTAGGAGTTATTATAAGCAAACTCTACCAATGGAATGTATTGCTCCCATCCACCTCCAAAGTCAATAATGCACATGCGTAGCATGTCCTCCAACATCTGATTTGTGCGCTCGGTCTGCCCATCGGTCTGCGGATGATAAGCCGTACTCAATCGCAATTCCGTGCCCATGGCTTCCTGGAAACTCTCCCAAAATCGCGAAATAAATATCTTGTCTCTGTCAGACACGATATTTAGTGGTACACTGTGAAGTCTCACAATCTCTGAAATGAAGAGCTGGGCATACTGTCCCGTAGTGTAGTCAGTCCTTACGGGTAAAAAGTGAGTGACTTTGGACAACCTGTCCACAATTACCCAAACGGAGTCGTGACCTCTCTGCGACATAGGCAACCCCGTGATAAAATCCATGGATATGCTCTCCCACATCCACACCGGGACCTCCAACGGCTGTAGAAGTCCTGTCGGTCTCTGATGATCCACTTTTACTAGCTGGCAAGTGGCGCATTTCGAAACAAACTCAGCAATATCTCTCTTCATACCGCTCCACCAATACTGTCGTCTCATGTCTTGGTACATTTTGTCCCCTCCAGGATGTACCGCGAACCGTGAGCCGTGCGACTCTGCTATCACCTCGTGTCGCAATTCCTCCCCTTCCGGAACCACCAATCTCCCATTGAGGCGTAATCCCCCGTCTGAGCTGACGGTATAGGACTCGGCTCCCTCTGCTAGTAATCTAACTATCTGCTCCTGACAGAACGAGTCATTAGCCTGTGCCCGTACTACCTTCGTGACAATCTGCGGTGTAACGGTCATCACAGACATGAAAGATCGGGCCACTGCATCCTGGTGTCCCAACTCCTTCCACTTTGCCTTCCACACCCCTGCCATCTCATCTGCTGGCCTACGGCTCAACGCGTCTGCTACCACGTTAGCCTTACCCGGGTGATACTGGATATTGAACTGGTAGTCCTTCACAAACTCAAGCCACCTCCTTTGCCGCATGTTCAACTCCTTCTGCGTGAACAGGTACTGTAGGGACTTGTGGTCTATGAACAATTGGAACTTCTCCCCCAAAAGATAGTGCCTCCAAATCCGTAGGGCAAATACCACTGCCGCCAACTCCAAATCATGCGTGGGGTAATTCTTCTCATGAGGCTTAAGCTTACGGGAAGCATAAGCTATGGCCTGTCTCTCCTGCTGCAATACACCTCTAAGTCTTTGCAAGGACGCATCGGTGTAAACCAAATACTCAACTCCCGGTCTCGGCAATGCTAACACAGGTGCTGAGGTCAATTTATCCTTCAATTCATCGAATGCCAACTGACAGGCATCACTCCATATGAATGGCACACCCTTTCGAGTCAGATGTGTCAAAGGACCTGATATCTTCGAGAAACCCCGAATAAACCTCCTGTAGTATCCTGCTAGACCCAAGAAACTACGAATCTATATTGGTGTCGTGGGCTGTCCCCACTCCCTCACCGCGGATACCTTCCCCGGATCAACAAAAATCCCCCGGTCGGAAATAATGTGTCCCAAAAATAGGACCTCCTTTAACCAAAACCGGCACTTCTCATACTTTGCATACAACTCGTTCTGACGAAGTGTCTGCAAAACTTGCCTCAAATATTCGGCGTGCTCCTCCTCTGTCTGGGAGTAAACCAGAATATCATCGATGAAGACAATGACAAACTGATCTAGGAAATCCCTGAACACTCTGTTCATCAAGTCCATAAACACTGCTAGAGCGTTGGTTAAACCAAAAGGCATAACCCGAAACTCGTAAGAACCATATCTCGATAAGAACGCAGTCTTTGAGACATCCTCCTCCCTGATACGCAACTGATGGTATCCAGATCTCAAATCAATCTTCGAGAAGAAAGATGCTCCTCTCAACTGGTCGAATAGGTCATCGATTCGAGGCAACGGATACTTATTCCGTACCGTGACCTTATTCAACTCTCGGTAGTCCACACAAAATCTTAGTGAACCGTCCCTCTTCTTCACAAACAAAACTGGAGCGCCCCAAGGTGAGGTACTCCTGCGAATAAAGCCCTGACCTAACAGCTGCTCTATCTGATCTCGTAGCTCTCGCATCTCTGCCGGAGCCATACGGTACGGTGCGCGTGCTATAGGTATCATATCTGGCAGTAAATCTATCACAAAGTCTATCTCTCGACTGGGGGGTAGGCCTGGTATCTCCTGAAATACATCCGAATACTCCCTAACAACTGGGATCGAATCTAAAGGAATCACAACCTCCTTAGAGGTATCCTCCTCTATGTAATACAGATGAGCGGTCGAACCTCCCTCTGGGCGAGGCATAGCCACTACAAACATCTCTTGCCCCGGAATGGAAAAAATAATGCTCCCACTGAAGCAATCAATCATGGCTCTATAATCAGCGAGCCAATCCATACCTATAATCACATCGTGAACATGCATATCTAATACCAACATGTCTGCAGGTAATACCAAACCACCAATATCTACCCCCACTCCCCGGCATATAAAGAAAAAAAGTGACCCATTCCCCAATGTTGAGTCGACACACGTCACTATGCTCTCCGCTGTGGCTAACAACCCTAAAGCATTCGCGAAATGTGTAGCTATAAAACAATGTGTAGCCCCCGTATCAAACAATACCCGATCCATAGTGCCATGGATAGGAAACGTACCCTCAATCGCGGGCGGTGCCTGTGGAACTGCTGCCTAGTGGACGTTATAGACACGTCCATACTGTAACTGCCCCTGCTGTACAGGAACTGCTGGAATGGCTGGAAGAGCTGGCACCTGGGATGGAGCTGGAAGGGCTGGTGGAAAGAGTGGCCTCTGTGGCTCATGTCGAGCACCCTGCTGCTGCTGCGGGGCCCTGCCTCTATCAGGACAGTCCTGGCGTTTATGGCCAGTCTTGCCACAAATAAAACACTTCCCCGGAAAGTTCCCCCCTCTCGGTCCCTGCTGCCCCCGGCCCTGGTGGCCGTTACCATTCCTCCACTGGCCCTGCTGAAACTGATGCTGACCATTCTGCCCCTGTTGGCCCTGATGGCCGTTTGGACCCTGATGGCCCTGACGGAAACCTCCTTATCCGTGCCTATAATTCCCTGATCTGAACCTCTTCTGATCCCCCTGCTGGGAACCCTGCTCACCCTGTCTCTGCCCCTGAACAGATTTTACCCCACTAGCACCATGTCCTCCAGTCTTGCCCTGATGGCTAGACTCTCTAGATCTCTTGCCCTCAGTCATATGAAAGCGGTGATCCTGGCAGTGTAACAAAGCAGCGTTAACCACATCAGAATATGTGGCCAACGAAAGGTTCCCTAACAGATGCTGACGGATCCTCCAAGTCAACCCGTCGGTGAATTTCTCAATCTTCTTCTTTTCTGTCGGTATCTCATCTGGAACGATATTCAACAGATTCGTGAACTCGGCCTCATACTCGGCCACGGTTTTACCCTCTTGCTTCAGATTCATCAGTTTCCTCCTCATTTCCGTGTGAATCGCTGACGGAAAGTACTTGCGGTCGAACCGCACCCAAAAGTCCTGAATAGTGAGAGTATCCCTCTCCTCCATGGTGGTAATAGACTCCCACCACTGCAGTGCAGATCCAACTAGCTTGAAAGTAGCTAGTACCTGCTTTTGAACTTCCGTGCACTCATACATCCTCAAGTGCCTCTGCATATCCTTCCTCCACTGGCTCGAGACTACCACATCTGAGCTACCTGCAAACTCTGGCGGATGCGCTTTCTGAAAAGCATCACGTACACGTTCCCAAGCAGACGGGAATGCATTTGCCTGTACTGGCGCGGAAACCGGCGCCTGAGGCGGTGCCTTCTGAACTACGGCAATTGCGGCATTTACCGCTTGGGCTACAATGGCTGCAACCTCAGCGGCGTTCATCATGCCCTGAACTGGAGCGGGCTGGGGTTCTGGCGTTGCATCCCTGGGAACTCGTCGTGCACGTCGTGGAGGCATCTGAAATAAGAATAAAGTTTATAAGTTCACTATTTATAAACTTAAATTAGCTAAAGGATGAAGCATACATAAAAAGAGTACAACCGTCCAAAAATATAGGGCTCTATATCAAAGAAAGCTTAGCGGAAACATAATAGCCGTACAGATCCTAAAGGACACTAGAACCTGATGCTCTGATACCACCTGTGACACCCCGACTAATCAAATACCGGGTAGCTACTCCTTTATTAAATTAATTCAACATGCCAAGTTAGTTCAGTTAATAGCATCACTGTCGCAAACATTTTTAAAATTACTAACCACCTAGTATTTAAAAAGTAAGTGCCAAATTTTAAGTAAAGTCTGATTAACATGCAGTAAAAGATTTAAAGCAAGAATAATATCACCATTCACCATAACGAAATACTAGAATAACCATCACAAGATATAAATAAATCCTGAGGAAAAACTCCTCATAACAAATCCCACAACTGAAATAAGTAACGAAATACTGAATACTGAATTAATACATGCCAAAGTCTGAAAAACTGAAATGGAAATGTCTCTAATAGAATTTGGGCAACATGCCCTACAACTGAGGAATACTGAACATGGAATCCAAATGATAGAAGCGTCTAAAAGCAAATCCCTGTAACTTCCACAAACAGCTACAGCTCGTCATCTGAGTGAGAATCCTATGCATGGTGTCCTTGTGGCTGGGCACCTAAAATGGTTTTACAACAAAATAGATTTGAAAGCAAACGGGTCAGAGCCCGAATGTGGAGATATTTTAAAAACCTGCAAGTGCTTTAAAAACATTTAAAACATTAAATGCAAAATACATGTTAGGACGTGCACTCACATGAAATTCTCACCTCTCGTCTAACTGTGCACTCCTAACGTAAGTACCCATCTAAAATGACACAAACCACTAGCTAAGTGACATCCTATCTAGCTAGACCGTCATAGGTTCTACCCTTATTACTCGGTTCCCATGAACATTATAACGATCTCAATAAAATAGGGGGCTTAACGTAAATTCAGGTTCTCATATAAAAGTAATACAACTCGTTATAGATTATCCCTTTTATGTTATTCCATAGTTACACACAATACCATATGAAAGTTCTCATTTTACTAAGTGTATATTTTCCACAACATAAATATACAATATAAGCACCCCGAGACTAAGCTGTGGTGCACACATACTCTGCTATCCATCTAGGTACATCACGTACATAAGGATCACATATTCCGAATCTCTCAGGAATAGTTCACAGATAACAACATCACAAATAATGGAGGCGAACACAGCCACATCACATGGGTCACGCACATACCTGCGCTCCCACGATCAGCAGACTTATTAACATCCCAATAAGTCCTTCTCTGACCTATGTTCATCGAGGTAACCAGTCTAAATCCGGGCAACACAAGGATTAGAGGGCCCAAAGCGAACGCAAACCTTTCGTGATAGCAAGTATGGTAGGTATGTCATACACACAAATCATATATCAATACTAAGTAAACACGCGTCTTAGTAATCACCGTAGTTTAATTGTAGTACTTATCGCATTCTCGTACCAACTTATAATTTATACAATTTATATAATCCCGATTCATAATCATACACGCCATAATTTATTCTCACGTCGTAGTAGGCACTCACGTCTCGACTCAAGTGTCTATTTGACTCGTCCCAATTATATAATTTACTCCTCATTATGTCCCCATTGTCCCAAGTATACCAATACATCATCAAAGGAATGTTATCTCTATCCTCGAACAAGTTTACGGGACTCCCAAAATCAAAACAGGCCAAAAAGGCCTAAACTGCCAGCTCGTTAGAAGTCTCGTTCGAACGAGGCTGTTCGAACGAGATTTCGTTCGAACAAACTGGGCTATCTAAGGAGATCTCGTTCGAACGAGATTATCGAATGAACGTCCCTCTCATTAGAAACCCAAAATGTCAACTCGTTAGAAGCTCGTTCGAACGAGCTCGTTCGAACGACCTGGGTAGGTCTTCTAACGAGTGAACAGATTCAAGCCCAGAAATCCTATCTCGTTTTTCCAATTTCTCTACACCTTAAATCTCATCCAAACCTCAATCTAACAAATTTTTAAGGTCTCTAATCATCCCTAAACATGTTAAAGTCACATACTAACGTATTATAAAGGATTAATTCATCCTAAACATCATTAAATCATCAAGTCTCATCACTTTTCCCCAAATTCTCAAGAACATAAACCCTAGAATTTTAAATCTTCCATTCCCAGAATTAGATCCGTTTTTGTATCATATAAATTAATAATTCTCTTAATTCGATCTTCCAATAACATTTCTACATGCAAACCTATCTCCAAAATTTATTAACAACTCCAGTTTCATGGGTTTTTAATTATCTCCCAATTAATTATGATTATTGAATTATTTAAGCATGGAAGAAGCATTTACTGCATAAAAATGTAAATTAAACCACTTGCCTTGATTCAATCTCTGATTTTGATGACGATTTGAAGAAGTTCTCTCTCTCTTTCTGCAGAATTCCTTTATATCCCTCTCTCTCCAAGCTTTCTTCTCCAATGGCTATGGTGGCTAGGGTTTTGTTTTGGGAAAGTTTTGGAAACCTAATCTAATAACCCCCGTAGCTTATTGGGTCATTAAGGGTTGGTTAGTGGGTTTAGTGGGTCAATTCCCAATCAGATAAAAACTCTTAATTTTCATCACTTTTAATTCCCAAAAATACCAAATTACCAAACTACCCTTTATGTTGCCGGTATGGCCTAAAAATACCCCGGGACCCAAACTAAACCCCCGGCTAGTGTTTTCTGACTATCTCGACCCTTCCGGACGCGCTGGCGCACTCAAAACGACCATACGGTTCATAGAATTTAAATTCACTTTTATAATTAAAAATAATTATATCCTGACGCGACTGTCTCACGCGTCCCAATAAAATGTCCAAATTTCTGTATATCAATCTCACGACAATTTCATAATTCAATATTCATATATCATCATATATACTCAATATAGTCAAATACCAACTCACATCTCGCTAGTATTTTATCCGGATTAATTCCCAATTAATTCTCATATAATTAATTAATCCCAAAAATAAATAATGCCAAAAATACGGGGTATTACAATATTAAATGCACTGAAATACGGGGTGTTACATACTCCCCTTCTTACAAAGGAATTTCATCCCCGAAAATCTGGTCGTAGCTGCGGTGAATAACTCTGGATACTGCTCTCACATATCCTACTCTCGCTCCCACATATACTCATCAATATTGTGATGACCCAACTCCATTACACTCTAACTGGTTGTACTACCTTAGACTGCAGTTTGCACTCACATAGCTACTAGTCTCTCCTCATATGAGGTGTCTTATTTCAAGTCATTCTCCTCGAGTGGAACGTGCCCAAAAAGCCCTATCGTTCCTCCTGTATCTCTCTAGCTATGCCACGTGGGACACATAACGTATCCACTGAAGATGTTCTGGAAAACCCAGTCGATAAGACACCGGCCCCACCCTCTCAAAGATAGGGAAAGGACCCACATACCTCGATGCTATCTTTCCTTTCTTGTCGAACTTCATCGCTCCTTTCATAGGAGACACGCGAACCAATACCTGCTCACAAATCTTTAACTCGATGGCCCCTCACAACATAGTGCCCCAAAAGATGAGCCTATACTCCACCGACTCCACTATCTCTATGTTAGTAAATTCCCCTCCTTACGTCCCTGAACTATACGAAAGGATACAACTTACTCAACTCCCACTGCTGGACCATAACCCATTTCGGGTCCTAGCAGCTTGTTATTTTCCCACCTCTTATCAACCAAAGGTGGATAATGAATCATTTCCCATAAAGTCTCCCAAGGTGTCACGCAGATACTAAAAAGTTACGAGGCATCACACATAACTCTACCTGTGGTAATTACTACTCCCGAATTACCCAAAAAAATCTAGAATGCACAAACTTCGCTTCCCGTCTACCCATCAACTTATGGGCGATACGTTCAAACCAATATGTAACTCTGTCCCTATCACCTCCTGACACTTTTTACCAGAGGTGGGACTGAAAGGTCTCACCCAAATTCCTGACAATATTGAACGACACCTTGTTCTATTTCAGTCCTTCCCATTAATAGTAAAGTTGGGCATACTACTCGATAGTATAACCCATTCCGAGACAACAATTCACATTCAGGTCAATTCATTCAATAACCCGATGGAAACCTTGACCCCCTCCACGATTTTTACCAATCTGAGCATTAATTCCATCTCTGGAACCATAAAATTTCAAAAACTTCTTGGTTGATACCCTCAAATCAACCTTTTTCCCATTCATAAATGGTATATCCGGAGACAAATTCACTATATCTCACTCAACACCAATTCGCATGCTCAAGAACTATATTCCTTGTGCAGTTTTCGTCAGATAGGAATCTACACCTTGTCTATGCGTAAGACCTCTCTAAGCATATAACTAAGTGATACTCTTTTCTATTTTCCCAGAAACGTGACTTCTTTCTTGTCTTAAGATATTTTGTTACATGTGCCTCCACCGTCTTTACACTCCTTAAGGTGGAGATAGTTCACCTTGATACGCATATAGTCGGATTGTTTCCTCTTTCAAACGGATTTCAGTTCACTGCACTTTCCCACTTATTTTCTGACTTCCCTGCCGGTATACATTCAATGTGTTCATTCACACATCCCTTTATTTAAGACGACTCTGAAATCCCATGCATATTTGCACAATATCACAGACGTCACATACGTAATATTTTTCTATCAAGGTTATCCCACAGATCACATTATATCATATGATTACATTCGATATTTCCCCAAATCTCAATTTAATCTTCTCGATGTTGCCCCGCCCATTAACTTGTGGTGCAAAAGTCTTCTCAATGCTTCTTTCGCAGCACTACCCGGTTATACTGGCCTTATAGCGTAATAGCTTTCACCTCAAAGTGTAACTCCACACGTTCAAAAATCACCCTTTAAACTGGTGTCCTAGCATCATATAACGTATTTCCACTACTGACGTTTATTAGGGCTTATGCGCATAACATTTCACAACAAAGCCCAAAAAAACTTTCCCCAATGCATTAAACACTAGCATTGTCGTTCATTATTTTCATAGACCCGGGTATATAACCGAGACACCCAAAACTCTGTCCCTGTACTCAAAGGTCTAATTTTTTACTCTCGCGTCTCTAAAGGAGTTACATAATGCCGCGCTCACACTATCACTAAGTCCTCAACGCTAAGTCACTAACAAGCTAAATCTCTTTGCTCCATGGTTAATCCGCCATGTCCCGAATCACATCAGTAAAAATCCCTACGCACTGGGATATAATATTCTAGACAATCCTACCCTATGAAGTTTATATTATAAAATATTTTCACGAGCCCAACCTTTTTTCGGGTGGAACCTCGCAAAGAATATACATCCTGCCCTGGAATAGCGAACACGATAGTCTTGTTGTAACCGCCCACTATAGCGTACCCGTCGCTAACCAATCTGTACCCAGGATAAAATCATGCTCGCATAGCACTTATCAAAATGAGTTAACCTTATAAAATTTACCCTCTCAGTGTTCACACCTTCTCCTCTGCAGGTAAAATAAAAGAGAGCCCCGTTACCCCACGGTAAACATATACTTAATAGTAACACTAAGATACACCCACTAAACTCTTCTCCCTTGCGAATATAGTGTTCAGAAGAATACTGTGACCACTCGTGTCACAAAGTTCTCCCCATCTATCCGAGGATAAAACTCATACTTCCACTCGCCTATACACCAGTGGACCAAATGATTCCTGGACATAATATTCTCATCCAACCGAACCAAAACTTCATAATTATTGTCCCTACTAGGCATCCCACTCCTATCCCCTGATTCATTGTGGACATAATCAAGTTTTGTGGTCCCAATTTCCGCACATAAGACACTTCCCTGTGTTAATCTCCTGTCTCTGGCCCCACTGGCCATGTAGGGGTTATTCTTCTCACGTACTTGGTAAACTTTACCCTGATTTCTACCCACATTGTCCCTTTGGCTTCGCTAACCCCGTGGGACCTGTTGTTGGCCTCGACGACCCTGATTGAATCCACCGTCACTCGGTAGGAATTTCACTGATCTAAATCATATAAATGGGTTCCTCTACTGGGTATCCCCTTGTGGTGTCTCACTAGCACTGCTAAATACGATCCTGCCTTTTGGTCATATATTCCACCTCCCTTGGCTTCCTTCTCACATAAGTATTGATATCAAATCAAAAACATACTACCTTGATGACTATAGCCCCAGTCATCCTAGCCAGAGTTTTCCATCCACGCTTGTGTATTACCCATGAGTCCATTATTAACTCATGGACCCCTTATTGACCTCCGTATCCACCTCGTTAGGTACGAATTTTATTGCATAATTCAACTTTCCCTTATGTCTGGCCACTATCCATCCCTTCTGAAGTAAGTACTAAAATCTCCATTGTCTACCGGTTCAAACAGATAATGCAAAGATTTACGATCAAACAGCACCCTAAATTTCTTATTATTTATGGTATTTCTCCATGGTTGTGGTGACTGGCTCCTAACACTACAACACCGCCCCACTGGTCTAAAAATTTCATTCAAAATTTAATCTTGGGTGCCACCGCACACCACCTTACACAATTATCTTTGGGCTATTTACTCCCATTGACTTATCGCGCTACTCTGCTACTCGAATCCTTATTGATAGACCTTCTAAAATGGTCCTTCCACACTTTCCCCAACCTTTGCTGACTACGCTGGGTGAGACTGAAATTGTACCACCGTTATCTACAATAGTGCTTTGGGAGACTATCCCTCCCAGGTGATTTTTCTATCCCCACTGGACTGAACAACAATCAAGGTGATTCCTACATGATCACCATTTCCAGAATACCCTATGTCTTCTGTTGAGCCTCTCCTCCTGTAATTCTCCTATGGCCCTCGTTGGTCGTCTCAAAGAATATTCGGCATACAAACCCAATTGAACTCGTGTATGAATCACCTCACTATACTTGATAGCAGGAAACGTAACTCCCAGAGGTGGAGGAATACAACAATCCTATCATAAGGCTCTACATCAAAGAACGCTAAGCATAAATGTGAAAAGCCGCACAGATTCTAAGGACACTAGAACCTCATGCTTAGATACCATCTGTGACACCCTGCCCAATAAAATATCAGGTGATCACCCCTATATCAAATTAAAACAAGAATCTCATCTGGTTCATTCTTAGCATTACTGTCGAAAACTTTTTAAAACTTACTAACCACCTAGTATTCAAAAGCTGATGTCAAAATTTTATTTTTTTTATTTAACAACAACAACCATATAAATATCAACACGGACTATTCACACAAACCATGAATCTAAAGCAATACTGAATAAATCAATAAATGACTGGCCGAATAAACCATCGGTAGAAAACCATAATCCACTAATAGAATCCAACAAAGAATAGTAACCAGTACAAAGTCCGACTAAAATGAATATAGCTGGGCAACATGCCCGAAAGAAATACCAAGTTGTATCCTACTCTAGGAATGAAATGACTGAAACGTCTATGTCCAAATATTGCAACATCCACACATGTTTGCTTCTATGCATCCCTGGAATAAATCTTCAAGTTTGGCATCCCTGTGGCTAGATACAAAAAAGGTTTTGAAAATATTTTGAGTGTATGGGTCAGAGCCCAAAGTCCTTTTGAAAATATTTTTCAAGTGAATTAAAATGCAACAAATAAAATGTATGAATGCTCTTTATATATAAGTTAGTATCACACTCCCTTGAGATATATCTCATCCCTCCTCTAAAGTGCACACCTAACGCTTTCTTCCTGAGCCTCCTAGTTACACCACCCCGTCTAACTAGCCTTGTCATGAAACTCCTTAAACTCTACTCTAACCCGAGTAATTTGTATCTTTACTTCGTAAGGTATTTATCACATTAACTTAATTAATCATTTCTTAAAAGTCATATAACATTCACTAGTTATATAAGTATTACAAATTCTCTTCATGTATTTAATTACCCATATATAATTATCTACTCCGTTATATACATAGAACAATATTCCATAATTATTCATATGTTGAATATAAATAAAATCGCTCTTAAAAGCCATAAAACATTCACTAGTTATATAAGTAATACAAATTATCTTCATGTATTTAATTACCCGTATATAATTATCTACTCCATTATATACGTAGAATATATTCCACAATCACACATATGTTGAATATAATTAAAATCATCCTTTCGAGTAATACCTCATCGGATGCATTCTTTAAAGTTCTATCTTCCCAAGTCTACTCAGTCCCACCTGGATTTCTAAGACAACTAGCCACCGCCGAATCAGAAAATAGAAATATAAATGTATTGGAGGTGGCCATATTCCCCCGAGTGTGAACACAATTATCTCAATGCCCGCCTCTATTTGGACGCTATGACCTGGGTATATACTCTCCCTACTCCTCAAGCTAGGGGATTCACCCACATCACGCAACCTCCCCCGATAGTACTAGAGCATATAATTCTAAATAAATACCTAGCCACCGGTATTTATGAGCACACAATATATATATATATATATATATATATATATATATATATATATATACTATCACACTACCGTATATATATAAATAAAGTTTAATCCCGACTTTACCGTGTACAAAGTCCGTAACACTAGCCAACATATTCCCGAGTCTATTGTCCAACTCTAATTTAATTAATTCACCCATTAATTAAGCTAATATCTCCCCGAGTCTATGGTCTGACTCTAATTTAATTAATGTGCCCATTAATTAACTTAATATCTCCCCGAGTCTATGGTCCGACTCTAATTTAATTCATATGTCCATTAATTAACTTATTATCTCCCCAAGTCTATGGTCCGACTCTAATTTAATTAATATACTCATTAATTAATTTAATATCTCTCTGGTGTCACACAACCAATGTACCTGGACTTCCCCACCTGGCCCGAATTTCCATCTGTTAGAACGTACTCCTCAAAATTCCATTATAAAGAGAACGCTCCTAATTAAATAATATTTAACAATTTATTATATCATCCTATAATAAATTATTCCAGTTATAAGCTTTAATTAATTAATTCCCTATTAATTAATCTATTATCATGGCATCACTCAACCAAAATATCCTGACACCCCCTTGGTCCATAATACAATATCCCCATATCTGAGGTTTTTAATTTACTCAATCTGCCCAAAATTTTAAAATGCCGTTTCAGGGCATTTTGGGGCCGTTTTGGAAAAAGCGTATTAGATAACGAAAGTTTGAAAACGTCATTTTCTAGAGGGCTAAGCGAACAGAATCGCCATTAACATCTTCTGTGAAGTTTTTTACCCATATTTATCCATTAAAATCCTTACAAATCAAAATCAGTCCCAATAACTTGATTCATAACTTCCCCAAATCAAAATCCAATTTGTATTAACCCAATCCAAAAATCATTTGTATAACACCTACTATGATATGAATTGAATATCACCAATTTACATTGAAGCAATTTAACCACTTGCCTTATAAATTCGTAGTGTCTGATTATCCTTTGGTGTAGAGATCGTTGTGTGATGAAGAACACCTTCCTTCTTCTTCCTCTTTGGGGGTCAAGAGTCCTCCCTCTTTGTCCTTTATGTTCTCAAATTTCTCGTAAATGAGTTATGGTTGCCCACAACTCCAAAACTTAGGTTTTTATCTCCAAATCCCGTTTTTAATCATATGGGCCTAATTGAAATGGCCCAAATACCCCCGATTGCTCTCAGTTATGCCCAAAAATATCCCGTAACCCATTTACCACCACCCCGGTACACTTTTTTGACTATATCGGCCCATTCGGACTCAACCGTGCACTCAGAATTGACATTCGAATTAATTCATAAAAATTTCCTATCTCACACCCAACTTAGTTTATATCCGACTTCCGATTGAGATAAATAAATGCCACGTCACTTATACACGTTATGACGTAAATAAATTATTACTATTCACTTAGTAATTTAATTTACGTAAATATTAACCATCTTCTCTTCGATTAATATTTAAATAAATATTAACATAATTAATTCAATTAATTTACGACACACAAGTAATTTTAAAAAATTCCAAATTAATTAAATATTAAATGCACAGAAATGTGAGGTGTTACATACTCCCCCCTTACAAAGGAATTTCGTCCCCAAAATTTGGTGATAACTGTGGTGAATAACTCTAGATACTGCTCTCACATATCCTACTCCCGCTCCCACGTATACTCATCAATAATGTGATGACCCCACTCCACTACACTCTAACTGGTAGTACTACCTTAGACTGCAGCTTGCGCTCACATAGCTACTAGTCTCTCCTCATATGAGGTGTCTTATTGCAAGTCATTCTCCTCGAGTGGAACGTGCCCAAAAAGCCCTATCGTTCCTCATGTATCTCTCCAGTTATGCCATGTGGGACACATAACGTATCCACTGAAGATGTTCCGGAAAACCCAGTTGATAAACCATCGGTCCCACCCTCTCAAAGATTGGGAAAGGACCCACATACCTCGATGCTAGAATCCCTTTATTGTCGAACTTCACCGCTCCTTTCATAGGAGACACCCGAACCAATACCTGGTCATAAATCTTTAACTAGATGGCCCTTGGCAACATAGTGCCCCTGACAACAGTTTCCCTTGACTTTTCTTTCTTGATTTTGAGTCTTCTCCTTTCTTCATTTGTATAAAATACCTACAAAATGTAAAAGAAATGCACGAAACTCGATGCACTATATAGAAGATGTCGGTAGCAATGATATGAGATAAATCAACTTAATTTACATCGTACAAGGTGATAAAATCCAATAAATTACGGGGGATAAATATGAAGAATTTATGCTTAATCAGTGTGACAACCCAAATACACATGAGAGGCTACATTCTCAATCTGCAAATTCCATATGGAGTGCAACACTCGCATTTACTATTCCATCAAGTTCTAAAATTCATATCATAGAGTCGTCACCTCAAATCCACGATATACATCATAAGCAGCTATATCGGTTAACTAGCTAGTGTGATAACCTTAAGCTATCAAGTACACATGCAAACTACATGCAACAAACCGTGAGACCATGCGTACACTCCAACCAGTGTAAAACAAAGGGGATTTTGAAGAAGATCATATTCATGTACCATGATGCATTAGCCTCAACCTGTCCTATCTCGCATCACTACTGAGTTTATGTAATGCTACACTTGAATACAGACCCATTACTGACACAACAACTTCCTATCACCGGGTTCAAAGAAGACACAATAAGATGTAATGGATCAGGCGACTGCCATTGCCAGAATCAAATAATTAAATTAGGAAAACGAACCATGCCACACGAAGTAAGAACCACAACATACACTTGAAGTCTAAAATTTCACCAACTTACACGTGCGCTAAAGTCTTAGACATGGCACGAGTTGTGGATTGAATCACTAATCACAACTATCCATTTTCAAAGACAACGACTTGGGAACCAATTCACTTGGGAAGATAAAACGCTAGGCTTCCCTCCTTAAGACTGAGGTTACTTTTTATACTTAGTCTTGTGTGCGATGTATCATATGGAATAAGAATGGCTAGCTAGCGGCCTACACCAAAACCCGACACTTTCTAACTAACACTACCAGAACAAAGGCAGCGAAATAAGAATGGCTACTAACTTAGCCGATCACCAACTCAAAGAGAATGGCACAAATTGTTGAAGACCTCGACTTTACCATCAAGGTACAAATCGAAACCGTCACCAGGAAAGCGTGATGGTCTCTAACCAACAACGACGCCGACAGATCCATTACTGACCTCACCACGTCACACTCAAAAGGAACATGAACCTAAAGCTCTAATGCCAAATTTTAATGCCCCGACCCGAATTTAAGGGTTGATAAAGGATCAACCCGGTCCAAACCATGGGTTAATCGTGAAGTGAAATGAAACACCCTGAATAATGTTTCTAATCCAGTTTTATTAATAGTTAACGTTACACTTATTAGCATGCGAGCTCGATTTACAGTCACTACGTGATATGACCCAAGGGAAATGCCCTGAGGCCAACTAAACAGAGCTACTAATGTAAATGAAAGTAAATATTTACCTATATAATGCGCTCAAAATACGAAATTCCATGCAGCATGCCGTAAGAAAATGAGGGGGTGAGCTGAATGCTCAGTGGGAACTATAGAATGCCGTATAAAAATAAACGGCAAAAAGAATACTCACACGCTACACTACAGGCATGTGAAAGTATGTATGTATCTACATATATACCTTTAAAAATACATATCCCAATTCATTATACCGTTTTATTAAAAAACGTTATTTACCCCAATATACTTCCTTATTTTTACAAAAAAATCACTCAGTATCATTATGCATAAAACGAGCATATTCCTTCCCGTTAAATCAAACCGTGAAACAAATGACATTTGTTACGAAAAAAACCTTACATTTACTTTCAAACATTCATTAACGTTACGTTTATTAACTCACGCCAGAGTTACTTAACCATTTTATAGGACTTATGTTCAATGCACGCACATACCATATTTAGAAAAATATTCTTTTTCATTTGAAAACCGCATATAACGCATTCTTGTGTTTATTATGATTCAAACCTTATTAGGTAGCTTAAACATCATTAAGTCGTATTATTTAAACATCCCATGTTACCACATGAACATTAAACTTTTAATGCATTATTCTTGCATTAATAAATCGAAGAATCAGTATCATTCATTTAGGCCTATTTCGTGAATATTCGATTGATTACTAAGAATTTTCTTCAGGGATTCCGCCGAAACGCACACCCGTCATAATAGTCGTACACCCACGGTTTCATGGAACTTCACCACCTAGCATCGAGTGCCAAGTAAACTGCAATTTCTTTAGGGTTTTTCACCCTAGGAACAGCATAGCCCTGCTTAATTATATAACCCGACATCATCCAGTATCATTATCTTACTAATGTGTTCAACATTTTCATAATGTTCACATTAATTTGCCTTTGGGGGGGAGGGGACGAAGTCAAAGCTTTGGACTTAACCGTCCTTTTTTCCATTATTCATTTAGGAAGAATCGATATATTCCATTAAATTCCCTTTTTCACACATGTTGACTTTACATCGAAAATTATTTTCGTTTAAGGACTTATTTCATTCTTTCTACATACGTGTCAAAACACTATTAAACATTTTAGTTTCATAAAAATGTCACATTTTAAGCAAATTGCTAATTTACCCAATTTACAACAGAATACTCACTCCTTATTCAAGTGTTATTTACAAATAAAAAAAACACCATTTTTAAGCTTCAAACTTAACACGTAAGCATGACACTTTTTCAACTTCTCACTTTGTCAAAAATCACATTTTTTCACGTTACTTCCTTTAATATATAAAAGCATACTTTTCATATATTGAAGTCTACACACACTTTATTTATAAGTTTTAATACTAAAAACCCATTTTGGTCAATATTTACACCTTTGACACTTTGCATTTCAAACTTAGTGTTACCCACTTTAATTATGGCTTTTTACATAAAGACTCATACTTAGTCATTTTATTCACACTTAGTCTTCTACACTTTTATTTTTACTTTTTTCACCCAAAGTTTGCAAGAAGTCTACTACACTTTCACACATTTACACCTTTAACCCCAAAACTTAATTTAATAAACTAAATAGTACACTTCAAATAACGTTAAATACCTATTTTCTAGGTCGGGGTATTACATGCACCATTTTGGGGGATTAGTGGCAGACGAGTCTTCCTCACCTCCGCTACCGTGATGCCCTGATGAAGCTATTTCCTGCAAAAATTGTTGTTATTAGTACAAGCATATATTTGAGAAAGTGATAAAATCCAAATGAATAAAAGCATTAAATTGACTGAAATCCAAATGAATTAAGGAACTATGTGAATGTAAGTTAACGACATTATAAGAATACAAATCCATATCATCAAACAAACTAAGCATTATTTCAATAAATGGAATATTTAATACATATCTAAAAATTGTTTTGAATTCGGGTCATGTCACGGTCTAAGAATTAATGGTTAAACTGAGTAAGATCCAAATTAACATATTCAATAAGCAACCCACCAATTTTTATTCAAATCCATCCGAACTGATGTAATCGAAATGAATAAAATCATTAAACTTCCGTCCGATATTAATAAAGCACAAGACGAATACAAGTTAACGACATTATAAGAATGCAAATCCATAATTGACCATGGTCCCCAAACTAAGCATTGTTTCAAATAATTGGAACTCATTGAAAATCTAAAAATTATTTCAAATTCGGGTTATGATCTAAAATGGATTAATAGTATGTAGGAGCAGCCAAGTCATCAACACTACTAGTTAGATGCTTGGCGCGTGTAGGACGATTGACCATGGTTCGTTGTTTATATACTCCAAGTAAAACACTCGCTTGACCTTTTAAAATGCACAAACAAATGGCTCATCGCTCACATGCTCGTTGGTCTTCAACTTGGACTAGTCCACCATGATCAAATTGGTGCTAGGATCAACTTTACAAGAATTTTTATCCTCAACTCTTCTCCAATCACAGTAAAACACAACCTCTTTGAATCTTATATAATCCAATTCAAATATATTTCGAATGACACCATAGTAAGTCATTTCAGCTTCAACGAGGTTTTAATCTTTCGCGCTCACTCTAAAATAAGTAAAAGCCTTATATGAAATGCCCGAGTTCTATAAATTTGTATTTTCCTCATACACCCTTGCACCAAATACATAATCATTCAATCGATACATTTTGTACTCGTGTGCAATGAACAAGGGTTCAGTGGCTAGACAAGCAAGTCTTGATGTCGCATCACCCATCTTTAAGAGCTGAGATTATAGATAAATTAAATTGGTTAGTTTTAATGCTTTGTTATAATGTGACATTTAATAAGAGACATTTCAATATAATTACCGCTCGTGACACCCACGGCCTAAAGTCGCTGTCTGATTATGCCATCGGTCTTCGTCTTTTATTTCTCCCACACGCATCATATTTTCTGCATTGATCGTGATGAATGTATTACGAAATTGATCATATATAAAAATTAAAATAATGTAAAAGTTAAAATAAAATAAACTTAGTTTTTCCACTCTTCGACATCTTCATGTGTCAAATAGATAATGAGCTACTTGTTCATGTTATAAACTCATTAATTTCACTCTCTTGCCCATCACCTGACCACCCTCATCGACGAACTCATAACTGTTATCCATGCTACTCGGGTCAGGAATATATTCCCAAGTGTAGATTGATGACTCCATGGTGATGTATTTCACTGCAATTGATCCTTCAATGTATCGTGTATTCTTGATGTAATCTTTGAACACTTTCATTTATCTTTCAAATGGATACATCCACCGATATCTAACTGTGCCACAAAAGAAGTGCCTCATCGCAAAGGTGTACAAACAAGTGAATACTTCTGTTAAAACAATATGGGGGAAAGTACTTCTCCAACACACAAATCTCTTCGGTTACCGCTACTTTTGCGGTCACTATGTGATCTCGATTAACTGCCGTCTTACATAAAAGTGAGAAGCAGATGCTAATTTTCATAATAGCCCTCCCCAAATCCTTGTACTTATAGAAATAATGCTTAAATAATATAGGAACCAATTGCATGATCACATGCCAATCGTGGGAATTACTAATAGGCAGGTGGGAACCGCGGTGCAAGTGTATAGAGATATACGCCGATCGTTATGCTCGGCTCCCACCGCTATGCAAAAACCTAAACTATGACTACACTCTTTTAAGGGAGTACAGCAGACAGTCCGGGTATCAAAAATCCACAGAGACTAGTTATTAGAATTATATTGATTTAATACTTCAGGAATAAAAGTGTAAAAGATAATTTGTTAACAAAAAGAAAAGGTAACGAGGCATGGAAGTAAAACTAAGATTAAAAAAGGAAATAAAAACTATAGATTGCGTTTATATCCCTTACCTCGGCTTAATGCACATAAATGGTTACATGGGATGACGAATTTAGTAAGATTGATTCTAATTTACAAACCAATTAAATCTAGAGTTGTGAGCCCCTAAATTCGCATAAAAGCCTAATATGATTTTGGCGACAACAAATACCCCAAAAATTATACACTCAAGGTCGTAAACACGGAGCATGCATGATATACCCCATTGAATCTCCTAGGCGTAATAACAAGAATAACCCAATCGAATTAAATACATCAAATCCATCATTATAGCAAAGCAACCCATTGAAACTAAGGTGAGTTGAATCAATCACAATCTAACTTCAATTAGCTATAAAGAATCATAGATGACATGTATTAAATGCAAGAAATAAATGAAAGAAAAAAAATCAAAGTTAGAAAGCGATTAAATACACAACAGAGCAAGAAATGAAGAAAGGAAACTATATTAATGGAGAAGAAGATGAATAGTGGAACTTACAAACCCAAACGGGAGCAAACCCTAAGAGAGAGAAGCAACACCACAAAATCCCCTCTCCTCTAACCTAAAACTATCTAAAATGATATCTCTCTAACTAGGGTCCCTTACAAAATAAACAAGTATTTGCTTACATAGTAAGTTGAAATAAAAGAAATGGAAACATAAATAAAAAGGGAACTGGCGCCGAAAATATCAGATCATCGATCAATCGATGAAAATCAATCGATCGATCGATCAATCAGGTCTCAATTTTTATTTCCTTCATAGTCCAAATCTGATAAAACCGGTCGACCAGGGTCCCAATCCCGGTCGACCTGTCCCCTATTTTGAGTATGACTTGGTCCATAAAAGGGGAGAAAAGGTTCAAAACAGAAATGGCTATAACTTCTTAGCTCAGACTCCAAATGACGTGTCATTTGCAACCACGCGAAGCTAACTAGATGAACTACGCTTCCATGTAATTACACTGAGCCATGAATAAAGTATGAAATGTCTAAAATGCCCTTAAAATTGAGTCTGATGACTAAATTTCTCCGAAATGCAACCAATTCTCACTTTAAGTGTTCCAGTATCTACAAAAGCTCAATTAAACCCTACAAAGAATATATATATCCAAAATCATGGTTGTCTGATTAATGGGCAGAAATATAGGCATAAGGAATACAAAAAGTGCAAGAATGCATAAAGATAACGGGCGGGGATATGCAATATTCATGACTAATCACACCCGCTAACTTAGACATTATTGGTCACTAGTGATGAAACAAATAAAACCAGCCCATAGAAGGCGGTACAAAACGTATATATGCATCGAAACTATAAATGCCACAGTTGTAGGGAACACGATTGCATTTAGCATATGCAATAAGCCGTTAAACCCCTAGATTACTCTAGTGGACGAGTGTTGTCTCGTAAGGGTTTGCAGGGATGAAACCCACAAACATCAATGTTTTCTCAAAATATATAACCAACCAACATGTGGCAAGCCCAATAATGACGAAAAATATTTCAAACACGTTATTAGCAAAGTGAATGAATTCGCACAAAAGTCCGTGTTATTAACATTATAGAATGAACCTCGTAGAATTGAAACCTTAAATGTGGGAGAGGAACGAGCACATGCAAACTATGATTTGTCCAAAACTTAGATACATTGGATAAACGTTAAAATATGCATATATCAATCCTCTCCGAGTATTACACTTAACAAATGAAATCACTATGAAATGGGAGGTAATACACGGGACATGCGGGCATAAAGAGTAAATGTAAATGGAAACTAAGTCGTTCACATGTCACAAATCAAGAACGTTATATATAAAATGAAAAATGTGTAATCTAAATGAAATATACCTCCATTAAAGGAGGAGAAATGTATTTTCATAGATTATCAAAACTATTTAAACTTTTGAATTGAATTCACCCTAGGATCACATAGGACTTTAATGGGTTGTAATGTAGGTTTGGGGTTAAGGATAGGAAGGGAAGGGAAGGGAATATGTACAGATTCCAAAGTGTTCGGGGATGAAAACTAGAGATAATGGAAACTTGCGGGCAATTAAAAAATTGGACAATGATTCCATAACAAGCATTAGATATGAAATTGGAGAGCAATACGAATTATTGAACACTATATACAACATGAAATACTTTCTCTTTATTTTTCTTTTCTTATTTTTATTACTTTTTCTTTTGTTTTCTTTCTTCTCTTTTTCTTCTTTTTCTTTTCTTTCACACTCTCACATGCTTAATTGTAACCACATAACATGAACATCATTCAATCCCAAGTATCATTCCAAACAAAGGTATAAAAGGTGATATATATGGGTTATAACTCCAATGTGTAGTTGGTTATGGGATTTGGGGTTTTGAAACGAAAGGCTACATTAAGACTCAAAGGGGTTGACGAGGGAAAACATTTAAATTGAGGTCAAGGCCAATATGGGTGATATAACAAAGAGGACCTATGATCCTTTCCTAAAGTTTACGTAATTCTCGAGTCAAAACAACATTAAAAATCATGATCAAGTAACACATTTCAAGATATGAACTCAATTAACAAACGATCAATGAAAGAAAGTGAGATTACCAACGACTATAACGTTTTCATGGAGGAAACAGAAGTGTATAACACTCGCAAACAAATAAAAACACAAAGCTCACTAGGTGTAAGTATATACAATGCAAAAAAAGATTATCGAGTTATAAAAATCTTAAACCAAATTAATTAAACAAGAAAAGTGCATGTGCTCATGGGATTAACGTTTAATTATTGAAGTTATTCATAATATCAATAATTGAGGACTAAAGTCTAATAACTTCTAAAATCGAGAGCATGCATCATTGAATTTTCAATTAGATTGGGCATTTATTAAAATTTATCATCGAAAACAAAGGCAAAATGCCTAACAAATGAGAAAAAAGAAAGAAAATATTTTTGAAATTTTTAATTTTTTAAAGAAAAGCATGCTTGGGAAAAAAAAATAATCAAAACATGGAAACTACCAATGAATGGATAGACTATCCCACACCCTTAACTAAAACCTGACATTGTCCTCAGTGTTAATTAAGAACCAAGCTAGAGAAAGGAAAAGAGCGATATTACCCAAAACGGAGCGATCTCGTGAAAGTATAAATCCAACGATTATACAAAACATGTTAATACCACACATAACAAAAAAATAACAAAAACTGAACTAATTACGCTAGATAGAAAGTAATAATAAAGAAAATTAAGGAAAAAAAAAAAAAAAACTAACTATTTACAATATACAATTTTAACTTCTAACTAACTATACACTAGAAGTTGATATTTTTGAGGGTCTACCCAAAATACGATTTGACTTTGAAGGATTAACGGGGGACCCTCCCTTTCATGCATACCTTTCGAAAAATAGAAATTTAGTTCAAATAACGAAAAGTATGGGTAAGGCAGAAGAAATGATCCATCATTAATTAAAAAATTTGGAGGGACGATGGAGGATATGGATAGAATGAGTGATGAATACACATGAGATCCAAGAAAAACAGAATTTCCTCCCAAAATTTTTGCAATTGGAATGGGAGGTGGTACACATGGAGGCAAAATTGTCTTCATGGTAAGCAACTCGAGTAAGTACTCCTCATCGGTGAAAGGGTTAAGCGTTTTAAAGTTCGCAACTGATTCATCGAGTACTTGTATCGATACGAATAATATAGAATAAATATGGGAAATAAATAAATTCAAATTCAGGAGATGAGTCATCATCACTCGAAGATTAAGTTTCGAAGGAAATAAGATCATTTTCAATGAAATATTCTTCTTTGGGGACCAAAGAAGAAATCATTTCATTACAAATGTATATTGCGTCCATTTCTTCCTTATTTTCATTGTCTATTAAACCATGGTCCAAGTCAAGAATGGTTTGTTCCAAAGTAGGCATAAAATTCTCATTTGGTTCAAAACATTCTTCGACTTCAAAAGTCTCAGAAGAGAAATCGTCGTTGGATTCAAATAATGCATCCAACTCTTGCTCCCAACAATTATTTTCTTCCTGATAACGATTTTTAATTATTTCATTTTCAAGAATGCATAATCCCTCATGCAAAGCCATAGGTGGAGGTGCCGATTCTTGATGATGAAAAGTTTGAAAAATATCCTCAAAATAATTATCAAAATCATTATCATAAGAATTTTGAAAACTATTGCAAACCGTTTCAACATTCTTATTATAAGGATTTGGAGGCCCAAAATCAAAATAATCAATCTCAAAATTCCCGTAATCCATAACTTGACGTTGGTAATACCCACCCAAAGTCATTTTAGATGTTTCAATTTTTTGGTCCTGTGAGTATTGACCAAAAGTCATAGGTTTAGGGGAATTTTGAGAATTATCACTACGATTACCGAAAACACTATAATAAGACATGGTCACCCCAAAAAAGGCTCAAGATGGAAAATTCCACAAAGTGATGTGCGTCCGAAAAATTCAAGCTTTTCTTGGCGCTCAAATGTAGAAGTCCTACAAAAATAGTTAACAAAGAATAAAAATAGAAAGAAAATTATTACGAAATACTAAATCAATTAAATTCTAAAACAAACAAGTTCCCAGCAACGGCGCCATTTTGACAGGCATGGCGGAAACCACGGCGCAAGTGTATAGAGATATACGCCGATCATTATGCTCGACTCCCAGCGTTGTGCAAAAACCTAAACTATGACTACACTCTTTTAAGGGAGTACAGCGACCAGTCCGGGTATCAAAAATTCACAGAGACTAGTTATTAGAATTATATTGATTTAATACTTCAGGAATAAAAGTGTAAAAGATAATTTGCTAACAAAAAGAAAAGGTAACTAGGCATAGAAGTTAAACTAAGATTAATAAAGGAAATAAAAACTATAGATTGCGATTAATATCCCTCACCTCGGCTTTATGCGTATAAATGGCTACACGGGACTACGAATTTTGTAAGATAGAATCTCATTTCAACAATCAACTAAATCTAGAGTTTCCACCCCCTAAATTCTCATAAAATCCTAATATGATTATGGCGTCCACAAATACCCCGAAAATTACGCACGCAAGGTCATAAATACGGAGCATACATGATATACCTCGTTAAATATCCTAGTCATAATAACAAGAACAACTTAATCGAATTAAATACATAAAACACATCACTATAGCAAAGCAACCCATTGAAACCAAGGCGAGTACAATCAATCACATCCTAACTTAAGTTAGCTAGAAAGAATCATAGATGACATGTATTAATTTCAATAAATAAATGAAAGCAAGAAATCTAAGTTAGAAATCAAGTAAACACACAACAAAGCAAGATATAAAGAAAAGGAAACTATATTAATGGAGAAGAAGATGAATAGTGGTACTTACAAACCCAAATGAGAGTAAACCCTAAGAGAGAGAATCAACACCACAAAATCCCCTATCCTCTAACCTAAAACTATTTAAAATGATATCTCTCTAACTAGGTCCCTTACAAAATAAACAAGGGTTTGCTTATATAGTAAGTTGAAATAAAAGAAATGAAATCGATCGATCGTTGAAAATTGATCGATCGATCAATCAATTAGGTTTGAGCTTCTATTTCATTCGTAGGTCAAATCTGATATCACCGGTCGATCGGGGTCCCAAGGCCGGTCGACCGGTCCCCTGTTTTGAGCAGGTTTTTGTCCATAAAAAGTGAGAAAATGTTCAAAACAGAAACGGCTATAACTTCTTCGTCTAGACTCCAAATAACGTGTCGTTTTTGGCCATGTGAAGCTAACTAAATGAACTGCACTTCCATTGAATTTCACTGAGCGGAGATGAAGTATGAAATTTCTAAAATGCCCGTAAAATTGAGTTTGATGACGGAACTTCTTTGAAATGAAAATAATCATCACTTTAAGCATTCCAATACCTACAAAAGCTCATTTAAACCCTACAAAGCATATATATATCCAAAACTGAGGTTGTCTGGTTAACGAGCATAAATATAGGCATAAGGAACACAAAATATGCTAGAATGCATAAAGATAACGGGCGTGGATATGCAATATTCGTGACTAATTATTTACACTTACGTAAATCATGGGTAGCGTAATTCACAATCCTTTGGAAATTGGATAAAAAATTAGATGGAACACTCAAATTATATAGTGTCTTAAAGCACCCTCCTTTCCTCACTCGTCAAAGTAAACGCACCAAGGGGAATTATTGTCCTTCCCCAACTATCTTCTTTCGACTATAGTTGTGGCTTAACTTTCAATGATTTAAGGTCTTTTCATTCATATTATTCATCCTTCGAATGACTCCCCACAAGGCATATGCCCCTAATATGTTCAGTGACGTTCTTCTCCGTATGTGATCGGGCGCGAACCATGTGCTCCTGTAAGGGCACTGTCATGTTTTCGATTCACCGCCTCAATACCAAAAAACCTACACTATGACTACACTCAACAAATGGAGTATAGCGGTCAGTCCAGGTATCAAAAATCCACAGGGAATGTTTGATAGATTTTAATCGACTTATTACTTCAGGAATAAAAATTAAAAGGTGATTGGTTTAAAATGGGAAAAAGGGGGAAAATAAGAAGTTAAAACTAAACAAGAATTAATAAAACGAGAGTCAGGGTAACATCCCCGCCATGGGCTAGACAATGCATAATTATAATTTTGGAGCGAAAGCATTCAACCGAGCATATTCAATTAATCATAAACATTAGCCATGAAGGAAATTAATCCAAAGATGCGAAATAAAACATTTAATCAAAAATGGTCACACGCGAATTAAATTTGGAATATCGCTTTAAACACTAACATTGTGTAACAAAGAAAGTAAAATGCATAATATTCTAACTTTAATACACGAGGTTTCAATTAAATGCAATTTTACACAAAGCCTAACTTTCAGAGCTCAAGACCCATTAATAGTGAAAACATGACCCTAACCCTTCAACTAAGGACTAGATATGAATAAAGTAATTAAAACAACCAAAAACAAAAACAAAAACAAGAAATAAATAACTAATTATATAGGCAAGAAAAGTAAAGAAATAATGTAAATAAAGCATAAACAAAGGAAGGACACAACGAATAGTAAAACTTACATAAAATGGGTGAAAACCCAAAGAGAAATGAGGAAAGGGGTAAGGGATAAGCTCCACAACCAATCCCGAAAGTTCCCAAACCCTAATATAAACTAAAATGAAAGATATCTCTTCAAATTAAAAAGAAAAACTATTTATACAAAAACCCTAGTGGCAAAATTGAAAATAAAGAAAACAGCAAAAACAGGGGCGAATCGATTCGGAAAGGGGAATCTCGAATGCTGCATAAAATCAAATCGATTAGAATTAAACCCGAATCGATTATGTCCTGGAAAACTTCAGCACTGCCACTAACTGAATCCATTCTCTAGAGAGTCGAATCGATTCGGACCTGCTTGTGTTGGATCCTTCCCCTGTTTTGATTTACTTTAGTTCCCTTCCACTCAAAGTCCCATAACTTCTTCATTAGGATTCAGAATCACGCACCGTTAGTGGACACACAAAGATGACTCAGAGGGATTCAACTTCGGTGAAGACATTGGTCCATAAACCCAAATGCTGAAATTACTAAATTTCCCCTGAACGTGTGATTGTCTACAGAACTTTCTCGAAACGCTACCGAACTTCACACTAAGCACCATCACACCTACAAAATCTCAATTATATCTTGCAAAACATGTAAACATAAAAAATAGAGGTTGTCTGATTAACGAGCATAAATATAGGAATTAAGGTACCCATGTAACACTCCGTATTTCTAAGGACACAAAATTTAATTAATTTGGTGATAAAGGATTTAATTAATCTGGAAGTACGTAACACCCCGTATTTTTGAGGACACAAAATTTAATTAATTTGGTGATAAAGGATTTAATTAATCTGAGGATTTAATTAAATTGGTTAATTAATATTTATTTAATTCAGGTTATTTTAAAATTTTACATGTGTCGTAATTTGAGGTCAAGGTTAGAAATTTTATTTAAGTGACTCGGATGGCGATTCTAAGTGCACGGTTGATTATGAATAGGTTGAGATAGTCTGAAAAAAGTAGCCGGGGTAGTAACTAGGTCTCGGGGCATTTTTAGTCACAACCGGGCTCATACAGGGGTGTTCGGGGCATTTGGGCTTGGCAAATAGGCTTAATTTGAGGATTACTGATATAAAACCTACATTATGGAGTTTATGGCAGACACAAGTCTATAAGAAAATCCTAGTTTTGCAGAGGAGAAAATGGAGAAATGGGAGAACTTTTGGGAGCCAAACCAAGAAGAAATTGGAGTGTTCTTCGTCAAAACCTTCGTCTACAACTATGGAAATCAAGCCCTACGAATTTATCCAGGTAAGTAGTTAAACATGCTTTCATTTAAATTGCGGTGTTGATATTCATATCATAGTAGCTGTAGACCTAAATGATTTAGGTAGGTAAAAAGGGGTTTGGGCAGAGAAACCTAGTTGAATAATTAATAGAAAGTTATTCCGAATTGTTAATGGTAAATTGTCTTGTAATAATCTGAATTAATGTGAAGTAAATTTAGATTATAGATGATTATTGTATAAGGATTAACAAAGAAAAATTTTGGGAATTTTAATAAGTATGAAAGTTAAGATTTGATGAACTTAGGATTTAATTAAGTTTTGTGGAAGGGTTTAAATATTTAAGTTTTAATCTTGGATTTGATGTTCTTATACACCTATGATGATGTAAAATGGGTTAGAAACGTCTTCCTATACATATCTTAGGTTAGGGTATCGATTGGCTGCTATTTTGGAGCTTGGTTTGGGCATTAATGGAAGTTTTGGAGGTCTCATCTTCGTCTTAGCCCGTCTTAATTTATGTACAGAATCGAATCGATTAGGCCTAGTAGTGAATCGATTCGGTTAATGGAATTTTAGATATTTTCGTTACGAACACGTGGCTGCCAGTTTCGCATTTTTCTAATTTTTTTAATTAGTTATTAATTTATGACAGAAAGGTGTCTGAGATCAAAAACTTTAGTTGAAAATCAAATCCGTATTATTTAGGGATGTTCGTAGATGAGGGTACGACCCTGGAAAATATTAAGGAACATGATTTTTACCTTGAAATTAGATGGGAAAGAATTCGGGTATGGATTTAGGAGTGTTTAGGATGAACAACACTCGAAAATATATGAACGGATTCGAATGGAAATTTCGAATGAAATTAGGATACGGGTTGGATTGAGATATTCTTAGTATCTTAAATAAAAATATGAATGTAAGTCAATACTTTGGGAATTAAGGGTCTGGGTTTTGACTCGAATATTTTTAGGCTACTGCGACGGGGGTTCGTCATGGAGTAGCCGGTTTAATTTATTATACATATATATATAATAAATTATCGAATATTAAATTAACGAGAGGTGTTAAACTTAATAGTGGGAATTGATGTGATAAATTTTAAAGGGTGATGATACGGACCCAATGAGTGGGTCTGGGTATTATAGTTGGGTGATACTACTTTAATAACAAACTAATTGGTATGTGATTAATTAAATTTAAAGTCGAGATATAGACTTGGGATTTTTGGGCTAGTGCTACGGATGTTAGGCAGGGTTAGCCAGACTTTATTTAAATATATGTTTACGGTTAGTGTCATAGTATATATATATATATATATATATATATATGATTTATAAATATCATTATGAATGATATTAATGTGAAAGCATACCCCTCTAGTGCTATCATAGGAGGTTGCGCGATGTGGGTGTATTCCCTGGTTTGAGGAGCCTGGAGAGTATAGTCCCCAGGTCATATCGTCCAGAATTTTTAATGTGTGATTTATTTTCGAGGTAAGACGTTTTGGGTATGATTCGGTCTTACTCTCAGGTAAATATAACCGCCTCCACTATTTGTGATATTTTTCCAAAATTTGGTGTGAGCTAGTCCGGCCTGAGGTGGTCGGGTTAGAGTGAGCATGACTGGGACATGATAGCATTTTAGAGAAAGCATCCGGTGAGTTATTACGCGGGAATGGATGGTTATTATACGCGACATGTGTGTGAATGTTGTAGTATACTAGTACGTATATAATATTAGTGGATAAATATATACGGGATTAATATATTAGTGTGAATGTATTTTTATATAACTAGTGTGAAGGTTATATGATTTAAAAAGGTGAATTCTTATATATAACTAGGGTGGAAGTTATATGATTTAAAAATGGTATTTTATATATAACTAGTGTGAATGTTATATGATTTAACATAGTGGAACCGTTTAATAAGTTAATAAGTAGATAACTTAATAACCAAAGTAAGAATACTCGGTATAGAGTAATGTGGTGGCAAGAGGCGATACGGCTATTTAGGTGGGGTAGCTTACCTAGGAAGTTTATCAGGCAAGCGTTAGGTGTGCACATTAGATGAGGGGTGAGTTATACCTCAAGAAAGTGCGACACTAGCTTAAATATGAAGAGTGTGCATGCATATTTAATTATTGCAATTTAACTTCTTGCTAAATATTTTTAAATTGTTTTACTTAGGCTCTGACCCGTGTCAAAATATTTTCCAAAACTTTTTAGGTGTCCAGCAATAGGGACGCCCAGTTTGAGGATTCTATATAGGGATGCGTAGCTGCAGCTCATGTGGAAGTTGCCGGTATTCGCTATAGATGCTCCATTCATTTATTCCTAGTGTAGGATATTTACCTTAGTACTTATTTTGGCATGTCACCCTCACATTTAGTATTCAGTTATTTATTTGACCTTGTGTATCCAGGTTATGGTTTCAGTTTACTGTTGTATTTTATTGTTGAACCGACAGTTGATTCAGTTATCTTTATTTATATTATTCATTTGTGTTGGCTTTAGTTATCAGTTTGTGTTGATGGTTTATTTTTTCATTTCCACATATTGTTAATTGATGAAAGATAAAATTTGGCACCAGTCTATTTAAACTACTGGGTGGTTAATAAATTTTAAAAAGTTTTCGATAGTGATGCTAAGAATGGGCCATATGAGACCAACATTTTATTTTGATCACGAGCTGGCCACCCGGTATTTTAGTAGGCGGGGTGTCACAGATGGTATCAGAGCATCAAGCTCTAAAGTCCTTAGGATCTGTGCAGCTTATTAAGTTTCAGCGTAGCGTACTTTGATATAGAGCCTTATTATCAGATTGTTGTATTCCTTCACATATGCGACTTACGTTCTCCTGCTATTAAGTATAGTTGATGCGATTCATATACGAGTTCGGTTGGGATTCGTACACCAAAAAATTTTGGACGATATGGGAGGGTCATTAGAAGGACTGCAATGGAGAGGATCAGTAGAAGCCATGGAATACTCTAGGAACGATGACCGCAATAGAAGTCACCATGTCAATGGAAGGAGAAGACCTAAATGCATTTGTGTAGGGTGGCGTACAGTGGCACGTAGGACTGAATTTTGGGTAAAAAAAATTTCTTAGAGGAGCGATGTTGTAGTGATGGGAGTCAGTCACCATAACTACGGAGAGATACCATGAATAACGAAGAAGTTGGGGTGTGGTTTGATCGTAAATCCTCTCATCAGCCATTTAAACGGAGAGGTGTCTTATGTGTAAAGAGGAACACATGTGTGGATATTGTCCATGGTGAATTGGGGGACAGGAATGGGTGCCCAGTAGGGGCAACAGTTATAAGAAGTTTTTGGTTTGGTTAGGACGGGGTGTTATATCCAGGAACCATTTGAAAGTATAAATTTTATTCTGGGGTGATTGGGGTCTGTTTGGTGTGACACAAGAGAGTTGTAGTAGTTTGTTAGTATTAGATTCGCATATGAAATGAGTTTAGTAGAGGTATCGTTAATATCACTATAGTGTGTGTATATTTATCGTTGAGTAGCGGGGATCTCTTTAGTTCCATCTACAGGGGAGCAAGTGTGGACATTGAGCGGATATATTTTATGAGGATAGCTCGTTTTGAGAGGTGATCTTAGAGGTATGGTTTTATTACGGGTATGGATTGTTAACCGATGGTGGGCGGTTACAGTAAGACTATCGTGTTTGCTATTTCGGGACAGGATGTATATTTTTATGATGACTCACTTGAAAGAGGGTCGAGCTCGCTGTGATATTTTTATAAAGTAGACTTAAGAGAGTACGGTTGTCTAGTTACATTAGATCTCGGTGTGTAGGGACTTCTTTTTATGTGATTCAGGATATATCGAGTTTATCGTTGAGTGGGGAGATTTAGCTCATTGTTGTTTACGTGCTGAGAACTTAGTGATAGTGAGAGCATCGTATCGTGTGAAGCCTTGAAAGACATGGGCATAGACGATTTTACTATTGGGTCGAGAGACAAAATTGGTGATATCTTAGCTATGTGCTTGGAACCCACGGATTTCGATGATCGATAATGCTAGGGAGTAGTGCATTAGGGAAAGTTCTTTTGAGCTTCGTTGTGGGATGTTACACGCATGGACCTTAATAAACGTTGGGAGTGGTAAGACATTAGCGGATGCTAGTGCATCGATTTTAAATGTTAAATTATTGAACATATAGAGGAAATGTTTTAAGCTGAGAGCTATTATGATATATGGCCAGGAGAACCGGGTAGTGCTGCAATGGAAGCACTGAGAGAACTTTTGCACCACAAGTTAATGGGTGGGTCAGTATCGAAAAAAATTAAATTGCAAATTGGGGGGTAATCAAGAATACCTGTATGATATAGCCACGCCAAAAGTGCGGAGCTGAGTTTGAGATAAGTATGTTACGTACGAGATGTTGGAGATAATTATGCTGAGATGTATGGACTATAGTATACAGTATAGTAAGACTTTGTGTTCGTTGTTCCAAGATATGATTTACTTTTGCCAATTATCACCTGAAAGAGGGTCTAGTCTATACATACGTGTATATGTGTTATGTTGTGTAGCATAATAGACTTATAAGAAAAATTTTATATTGTTATATTTAATCCCGGGGAGTAGGCATATTTACTGATGGGATTCAGGGTGGACAAACTTATTATCGTGCGAAGAGATATAGCTCGTGATTGATTCGCGCTAAGAAACTAGTGATAGTAAGGGGCGTCGTATTGTGTAACATGAAAGTGGACGAGTATACTTTTATGTCAGGAGACAAGAATTTGGGAGTACGTGCTATGGACTGAGGGCCTAATAAATCTCAATGACCGGCAATGCTAGGTAATAGTGTATCGAGAGGGTTCCTTGTTTGAATTTCACTTCGCAAGATGTCACACGCATGAAACTTATCACAATGTTGGAAGTGGGGAGATGTTTGATCATTAGGACAAGGGTTTGGTACCTTCGTTATTATACATGTGTAGTTATAACTGTGAGTTGAAAGTTATATTACGATTTAAGGCTAATGGAACCGGTGACTTTCGTGCAAATAAGCACGGATACAAGGTGTATGGGTGCCCTAAATAATTAATTAATTTCTCATATAATTCGCAATAAGAAGGGGTATAGATTTGTGTAAAGATCTTAAGGTCATGTGAGTAGGGAAGTATTCGTGACTTGGAGTACTAAACTCATCTTAATTTCGAGGACGGAATTCCTTTATAAGGGGGGAAGTATGTAACACTTAATTAATTTGGTGATAAAGGATTTAATTAATATAGAAGTATGTAACACCTCGTATTTCTGAGGACAAAAAATTTAATTAATTTGGTGATAAAGGACTTAATTAATTTGGGTATTTAATTAAATTGGTGAATTAAGATTTATTTAATTCAGGTTATTTTAAAATTTTACATGTGTCCTAATTTGAGGTCACGGTTGGAAATTTTAGTTAAGTGACTCAGATGGTAATTTTGAGTTAACGGTTAATTCCGAAAAGTTTGAAATAGTTAGAAAAGAGTACCTGGAGGTAGTAATTGGGTCTCGGGGCATTTTTAGGCATAATCGGGCTCATACGGGCGTGTTCGAGTCATTTGGGCTTGGCCCATAGGCTTAATTTCGAGATTAGTGATATAAAAACTACATTAGGGAGTTTATGACAGACACAACTCCATAAGGACAGCCTAGTTTTGCAGAGGAGAAAAGATGGAAAAATTGGGAGAACTTTTGGGAGCCAAACCAAGAAGAAATTGGAGTGTTCTTCGTTAAAACCTTCGTCTACAACTATGGAAATCAGACCTTACAAATTTATCCAGGAAAGTAATTAAACTTGCTTTCATTTAAATTGCGGTATTGCGATTCATATCATAGTAGGTGTAGACCTAAAGGATTGGGGGAGGGGTTTTCACGTATAAAAAGGGGTTTGGGGAGAAAAACCTAGTTAAATAATAAATAAATAATTATTCTGAATTGTTAATGGTAAATCATCTTGTAATAATTTGAATTAATGGGAGGTAAATTTAGATTAGAGATGATTGTTTTATATGGTTTAACAAAGAAAAATTCTGGGAATTTTAATAAGTATGAAAGTTAAGATTTGATGAACTTAGGATTTAATTGAGTTTTGTGGCAAGGTTTAAATATTTGAGTTTTAATATTGGATTTGATGTTTTAATACACATATGATGGTGTAAAAATGTTAGAAACGTGTTCTTGTACTTACCTTGGATTAGGGTATCGACTGGGTGCTGTTTTGGAGCTTGGTTTGGGAATTAATGGAAGTTTTAGAGGTCTCATCTTTGTCTTAGGCCGTCTTAATTTATGTACAGAATAGATTCGGCATAGTAGCGAATTGATTCAGTTAACAAAATTTTAGATCTTTTCGTTACGAACGCGTGGCCGCCAATTTCGCATTTTTCTGATTTTTTTTAATTAGTTATGAATTTATTAGGGAGGGGTGTCTAAGACAGAAAACGTTAGTTGGAAATCAAATCCCTATTATTTAGGGATGTCCGTATATGAGTGTAGGACCCTGGAAAATATTAAGGAACATTATTTTCACCTTGAAATTAGATGGGAATGAATTCAGGTATAGATTTAGATGTGTTTAGGATGAACAACACTCGAAAATATATGAACGGATTGGAATGGAAGTTTCTGATGAAATTAGGATACAGGATGGATTGAGATATGCTTAGTATCTTGAATAAAAATATGAATGTAAGTCAATATTTATGTAATTAACGGTCGGGGTTTTGACTCGAATATTTCGGAGTAGCCAATTTAATTTATTATAGATATACATAATAAATTATCTAATATTAAATTTAACGAGAGATACTAAACTTAATAGTGGGAATTCGTGTGATAAATTTTAAAGGGTGATGATACGGACCAAATGAGTGGCTCTGGGTATTGTAGTTGGGTAATACTACTTTAATAACAAAATAATTAATGTGTGATTAATTAAATTTCAAGTCGGGATATAGACTTGGGTATTTTTCGGCTAGTACTACGGATGTTAGGCACAGGTTAGCTGAACTTTATTTAAATATATGTATACGATTAATGTTATCGTATATATATATATATATATAAACATATGATGCAGTGCGTGATATCGATTTAAAATAATTCCCAAGATTCCAATCAAACCTTATTTAATTCAGCCCCTAAACAAGCATCTAAAGAGCGTGTGTCAACCCATAAATAAATATAAAGCATGTGACACAATAAATATGCTGAGACACAGATATCAGGAAAAATCCCCGCAGGGCAAAACCTTTTATTTCATTATAATAAGTTAATCGCAATTTACACGGATTACAATGAAATACAGTGACACACGAATACCCGCAGGCGTCGGTCGATGTCGTCAGCAATGAATCCAGACGCAGTGAACCCACTTGAACCGCAATCCAATAAACAAAGGAATAACCGCAGTACTCCTCAATGACACGCAGCCATAAAACTTTGTAGAGACTCCCTAAGCAATGACACACAGTCCTCGGTTGTCAAGATCTCCCCACAAAGATGAACAAAAAAAAAATTGTGTTCTTGGGTTTCAAAAAGGATTCACAAAGATATGACAATGATATGTGAATCAAAACATGAGTTTGGGAACTCAAAAATATGAAGACTTGAGATGATAGGACTCTCAAATTCGTCTATGCAAGTCTAGAAAAATAACTCCCCCGAAGTTGTCTTTTATAAGGAAACAAAAAGAGTTTTAAAAATCTTGAACTCTCTCCAGCGTCAGGTACCCGAACCGGTTCGGGTACCCTGTGAACCGGTTCGCCCCCCGAACCGATTTGGCTTTCGGTTCGCAGAAATTCGCTGGATTGGGGACTTAAACACTTAGCATTTTTCCCAAGTCTTTTTTGAGGAATTCTCTCCATTTTCAAAGGGCCATAACTTCTTCACCATAGCTCGGATTGAGGTACCGTTTCTTCCAGTATCTTCATTCTGGAAAGCTTTTAAACTTTCCAGTTAACCAGTCCTCTAGACGGTGCCTGCACAATTACCAAAATACCCTTGAACTTCCATATCTTGCCTTCTTTCACGATTTTGACTTCTCTTGCGTACCACTCGCATTACGAGCCTAAAATCATGGAACGTGGAGTCGTTAAGGCATATGAGGGACACACGTTGGAGATAATGAATACTTCATTCCCAAAATTCGGATTGAGGTCATCGTGTGAGATTGTGTAGAGACGTGCCAAATGTAACGGCGTACGACATATACAAATGAAATATAACGGACATGAGAAATATGTCCTTACAAATATCCACCTATGTCTATGCCGGTACTTACATAAAAAAATCCGAATTATCAAATAACACAATTGCCTATACAAATCTACCCTTCCATGAACCCAAAACTGGAAAGATACAAATGAATAAGACTTCATCGTTTGATCTTTAAATCTTCAGGAATCTCAAATCTTTTCTCATCAGGGTGTGTAGCGTATGATCATCAATGTAGTACCTACACACATGAGAAAAAGAAAATACCAAGTGACGTATCGAGTTTGAAATGAGATAAACATGGATACCAATTTATGATGAAAGCATAAGTCAAATCTCAAAAACTTCATCAAAATTCAAACTCCCCCATAAAATGATAATTCTTTCTCCCCCTTTTTATGATGTCCCAAAATAGACAAATGAGAAGAATAAATCAAACAAGAAAAGTCAGGGTGTCACGGTATTCAAAACAAGGCATCAATCAGATGGAAAATGCGCTCTTACAAAGAGATACTCAAAAAAATCTGCACAAACTATTTTTGAATTTTTCAAATTTTTCGTACAAAAATAAGATACCAATTTGAAAAAATATGATACAAAAATTACACCATGGATTTAAACTCAAACAGCCAAGTCATGGAAACGAAATGTATGGGTGTGAACACATTCGATAGGTAAATAAACTCAATCAATCATATGTGCACGATGCATATGTGTACCCCTAATGAATGAGCATCAAAAGTATCCTTAGGTGTAAATGACATCATCTTAATCAAATCAACAAATCAAAGTCTACATGATTTCCACACCAATAACGTCCAAAAACTATTTAGTGCCGTTTCAAGAACTTTTCAAAGGACGTGCAAACCCATTGATATATCCATCCAAAAACCCCTCATATATAATAATGCAATTTTTTATATTTAAAGAGGTACTAAATTCTCTACTTAGAGAAAACCTACTGGCCCAATTTTTTTGGCATATTTCATCTTTTTATTGCCTTAATTTTTTGTGTGGGCTCTTTTCAAATGGTGGCTTTCACGACGTGATTATTATTCACTCGCAGCCCTTTCCCGTGTTCACTCATCATTTTTTTAAACTAAACAAATTTCTCACGGGTCATGGTTTTCACATGCACTACTTTTATTATTCTCGTATTATTGCACTTGGTTCGTTTTAAGGACAGGATTGAGATGAAAACACCCAACCAATATGTGATAAGTCAAGAACAATAATTAAACAAATCTGTGCATGTGTGCAATAAAGGAAACATGAGTCAAACATATAGGAAGTAACACTTAATTACATCTTAATGACTCCAAACATTATAAAGCACAGGGATGAATTGACCTATTGTCTCAAAACACTATCAAATAGTCACATGAAAAATGGAGTTATGTTGTGACTCGGTCATCCTAAGTGTTTATCCATAAACGGTGCAAACAAAATACAAAAATCTTTTTGAATTTTCTCAAAATTTTATCAAAATAAAATCTTTTTGTATTTTTTTAAAAAATTTTAAAAGCAAAAATCTATACAAAAATGATACATACTAGCAATAGGCAAACAATGTCATCATGAAAATCATCCTATGCTAGTAAACAAGTAAAACCTTAATCATTAGGTGCGGAGGGGTTTTCCAAAGGTGGTGACAACATATGAAAAACATCCATCAATTCTTGTGAAGCTTTGACTAAAAAATTAACTTGCTCACCTAAATGTGAAAACTCTCTCATGTGGTCTCCGGGAGCATGTAAAGTATCATGTGTGGGTACATGTGTACCATAAACACGTGTAGAAGCAAAACGAGACACATAACCCAACTTAAAACAAAATTCCTTAAGGTGACCTCTCCTCTTGCAATGTGAGCAAACATAAATAGGCCTAGGAACACCTCTCTCAAAAACTCTAACGTGAACATATCACTAAAGTGGGAACCGGCTCGGGTGCTAATAAGAAAGTAGAAGCACCGTCATGACTTATTCCAAACTTCTAACCATTACCCTTAAGAACCACCTTTTCAACCTTCTTAGGAGCGTTCTCAAACTTGACATTGACCTCCCTGGCATGTTCGAGATCACTCTCGAGTTGGGATACACGTGTCGTCAGACTAGACAACGTGTTGGTCAAATCACACTTCTCCTTTCTCAAAACCCGACGATCTAAATCTCGATTATACTTCTTTGTTTTCAAGGTCCCAGTGTACAAATCTCTAAAGGCTTTTTGGAGCTCACTTTCATCTCCACATTCACTCTCGCTATCTCCCTCACTCGAAGAACACAAATCACTAGCATCGCTCTCGTGTGCACTCTCTTGAGACAAAGTGGGTGTACTCACACGACTAGAAAAAGCGACAACCATACCATGGGCTAAATATTTATCGGACACATCTCCCTCATTATCACTAAGTGTGGCAGGCATGGCTACTTTCTTCCCTTTCTTTCTAAGCCATGTAGGACACTCAAATGACTTATGCCCCTTTCCCCCACATTCAAAACAAGTTACGTTCTCAAAATCTTCCTCACACTCCTCATCGGAGTCATTCTCGTTTTCCCTCTCACTACTTTCATTGGCCTTTCCTTTCTTTTTATTTTTCTCAAAAAAAATATTCTTATTGGAAGAATTATTTTTGTTCATGTTGAGAAATTTTTTAAAATTTTTTGCAAACAAGGCCATATCATTAAAATCAAAATCTCCCTCAGAATCGGACCACAAACTTATTCTTTCTTTTTCTTAAAATGAGTCTTTAAAGCAATGCCATTATCCTTAGCCTTAATGGTTTTGGGAAACATGTCAATCTCATAGGTTTGAAGATCTTCTACAAGTTCTTCCAACTTAAGTGATTTCAAATTTCCCAAAGAGGTCAAAACAGTGACTTTAGGAATAAAGTGTTTTGGGAGAGATCTCAAAATCTTTTTAACGACACGCGTGTTATCAATCACCTCACCCAAATTAAAACATGTGTTAACAATGTCTGATAAACGAGCATAAAAATCATCAAAGCATTCAAACTCAGACATGGTAATAGTCTCAAATTGGGTGGCCAAATTTTGTAATTTTGATTCTTTAATCGCGTTCGTACCCTCATGTGTCAGTTTCAAAACATCCCAAGCCTATTTAGACGTGGTGCACGTCATAATTAGGCAAAACTCATCAGGAGAGACAGCTCCAGAAATAGCACTCAGACCACGGGAATTAAAATTGGACAATTTATAATCATCTTCAGTCCAGGCTGACACGGGTTTTAAAGTGGTGATGTTATTAACAATGATCGTGGGAGGAGTCCAACCATTTTCGTAAAGCAACCAAACACGCTCGTCAATAGATTTTAAAATCGATTTCATACGAGCTTTCCAGTAGGCATAATTAGACCCGTCAAAAATAGGCATCTGAATATATAAGTGCTGCATAGGAAAAATTGCGATTTTTCACAAAACTAATTTTTAAAAAAAATCAATATAACACGATTTTGAGGAAAATAGGAATACTCAATAAATTAGCGCAACCTGCTCTAATACCAATTTTTAAAACGTATGATGCGGTGTGTGATATCGATTTAAAATAATTCGCAAGATTCCAATCAAACCTTATTTAATCCAGCCCCTAAACAAGCATCTAAAGAGCGTGTGTCAGCCCATAAATAAATATAAAGCATGTGACACAATAATTATGCTGAGACACAGATATCAGGAAAAATCCCCGCAGGGCAAAACCTTTTATTTCATTATAATAAGTAAATCGCAACTTACACGGATTACAATGAAATACAGTGACACACGAATACCTGCAGGCGTCGGTCAGTGTCGTCAGCAATGAATCCACACGCAGCGAACCCACATGTACCACAATCCAATCAACAAAAGAAGAACCGCAGCACTCCTCAATGACACCCAGCCATAAAACTTTGTAGAGACTCCCTAAGCAATAACACGCAGTCCTCGGTTGCCAAGATCTCCCCACAAAGATGAAAAAAAACAAAATTGTGTTCTTGGGTTTCAAAAAGGATTCACAAAGATATGACAATGATATGTGAATCAAAACATGAGTTTGGGAACTCAAAAATATGAAGACTTGAGATGATAGGACTCTCAAATTCGTTTATGCAAGTCTTGAAAAATAACTCCCCCGAAGTTGGCTTTTATAAGGAAACCAAAAAGAGTTTTAAAAATCTTGAACTCTATCCAGCGTCAGGTACCCCGAACCGGTTCGGGTACCCTACAAACCGGTTCGCCCCCCGAACCGATTTGGCTTTCGGTTCGCACAAATTCGCTAGATTGGGGACTTACACACTTAGCATTTCTCCCAAGTCTTTTTCGAGTAATTCTCTCCATTTTCAAAGGGCCATAACTTCTTCACCATAGCTCGGATTGAGGTACCGTTTCTTCCAGTATCTTCGTTGTGGCAAGATCTTCAACTTTCTAGTTGACTAGTCCTCTAGACGGTGGCTGTATAATTACCAAAATTCCCTTGAACTTCCATATTTTGCCTTATTTCACTGTTTTGACTTCTCTTGCGTACCACTCGTATTACGAGCCTAAATCATGGAACGTGAAGTCGTTGAGGCAGATGAGGGACACATGTTGGAGATAATGAATACTTGATTCCCAGAATTCGGATTGAGGCCGTCGTGTGAGATCATGTAGAAACGTGCCAAATGTAACGACGTACGACATATACAAATGAAATATAACGAACATGAGAAATATGTCCTTACAATTTGAATGATTTATAAATATCGTTGTGAATGGTATTAATGTGAAAGCATACCCCTCTAGTGCTATCATCGGAGGTTGCGCGATGTAGGTGAATCCCCTGGCATGAGGAGCAAGGAAAGTGGAGTCCCTAGGTAATATCATCCAGTATTTTATTGTGTGATTTATTTTCGAGGTAAGACATTTTGGGTATGATTCGATCTCACTCTCAGGGAAATATGACAGCCTCCACTACGTTTGCAATTTTTTTCCCAAGTTCGGTGCGAGCTAGTTGGACTTGAGGTGAGTGACCAAGTCTGGGACATGATAGCATTTTAGAGAAAGCATCCGGTGAGTTATTACTCAGGAATGTATAGTTATTATACGCGATATGTGTGTGAATATTGTAGTATACTAGTACGTTTAGAATATGAGTAGATAATTTTATACGAAATTAATACATAAGTGTGAATGTATTTTTATATAACTAGTGTGAAGGTTCTATGATTTAAAAAGGTGAATTATTATATATAACTAGGGTGGAAGTTATATGATTTAAAAATGGAATTTTATATATAACTAGTGTGAATGTTATATGATTTGACATAGTGGAACAGGTTAATAAGTTATTGAGTATATAACTTAATAATCAAAGTAATAATACCCGGGATAGAGTAGTGTGGTGGCAAGAGGTTATACGGCTAGTTAGATGGGGTAGCTTAGCTTGGAAGGTTAGCAGGCATGCATTAGGTGTGCACTTTAGATGAGGGGTGAGCCATACGTCAAGAGAGTGTGACACTAGCTTAAATAGAAGAGTTTGCATGCATATTTAGTTTTTGCATTTTAAATGCTTAATAAATATTTTCAAATTGCTTTACTTAGGCTCTGACCCGTGTCAAAATCTTTTCCAAAACCTTTAAGGTGTTCAGCCATAGGGATGCCCAGTTTGAGGGTCTATTCAGGGATGCGCAGCTGCAGCTCATGTGGAAGTTACAGGAATTTGTTGTAGACACTCCATTCATTTATTCCTTGCGTAGGATCTTTACATCAGTATTCATTTATGCATGTCACCCTCAAATTTAGTATTCAGTTATTTATTTGACCTTGTGTATCCAGGTTATGGTTTCAGTTTACTGTTGTATTTTATCGTTGAAACAATAGTTGATTCGGTCATCTTTATTTATATTATTCATCTATTTTGGATTTAGTTATCAGTTTGTGTTGATGGTTTAATTATTATTTATTTCTGCATGTTGTTAATTGATGAAAGTTAAAATTTGGCACCAGTCTATTTAAACTACTAGGTGGTTAGTAAATTTTAAAAAGTTTTCAACACTGATGCTAAGAATGAGCCATATGAGACCAACGTTTTATTTTAATCATGGGCTGGCCACTCGGCATTTTAGTTGGTCGGGTATCACAACCCGATGGGGCCAAAATGCATAAGAATAAAGGGTGAATAAATGCAATATTCATGCTGAATCACACCCCCTGACTTACACATTTCTAGTCCCTAACAATGAAATACAAAGCAAGAAGAACTACAAGTAAATACGACACCCCGCCTAATTAAATACCGAGTGATCAGTCCTTTATTAAAACTAAAACAGAATGTTCGGTGGCTTCATTCTTAGCATACTATTGAAAACATTTAATATTATTAATCACCTAATAATTAATTAAGTTAAGTGTCAAAGCATTTTTCCATTTAATTATACGCAATTAATCCATTAATAAATTTCCATATTAAGATATAATCTATTCACATTCCACAAGAATAAAATGAATTCTGGACATGAATGAAATACTGAAATAAATCGGACTGGATAAAACATTCCAGTTTAAAGTCACAAACCAACAAACCATAATATCCTCAAGTGAAATAGAAATAAAATACTAAAATGAACTGGTTACAATCTCTAATAAATGACTGAGAAGGGGGCGAAACATGCCCTAAATGGAATATCTGAATAGAGTGGAAAGAAATGATAGAAGCGTCTAAGTGCAAAGGCCTGCAACTCCCACAACCACTGCACCTCGCTAAATGATCCACCCGTCTAAGTTTGGTAACCCTGTGGCTGGGCACCTGATAAATAATATATATATATATATATATATAGCAAAAGAGACAAGAATAGCAAGAAACGGGTCAGAGCCCGAGTTATAAAAATATTCATTTTAGCAAGTATTTAAAACTGCAACAATGCAATTATTATGTGCATGTTAGTTTTGAACTCTTACATGAGATTCTCACCTCTCCACTATTGTGCACGCCTAACATACGTTTATCCTAACCTAGTTATCCATAATTTTCCCAACTAGATCATAGACTTATACTTCTAAATATATCTCAAAGGAGTAACCTGTATCGCCCATACAATAAGGTATTAATATTCTTTTATGCCAATTAATCGTATATTACATTCACCGTTCTGATAGAAAATCTTTTACCCACTTAAAAACATTTATAAATTTGCTAATTTCACACATTAGAATCATTCACAAGCATATATATATATATATATACACACACATATAGTCATATCATCCCTATATATATATATATATACAATTCCTATGCCCCTTGGTAAGGACCACTTGGCGCAGTGTGTACTCTGTTATCGTGTCCCGATGCATCTCTCATTGCGTGAAGGACAATTGGCTCAGCATCTCTCATGAACCATATATCTCATAACACAAACATTGGAGGCAAGCATACTCACCAGCCAAATGGGTCGCGCACATGCCTACGCTCCCATTCAGCCATCGAAACTATCATACGTCTCAGATAGCACGTATCCAAGTTCATATGCTCTGGGTACAAGTCAAATATCCCCCCATTGGGTCACCCAGGATAAGACTGTCCACTACGCGATAACCTCCTCCTGATAGCAAGCAGCGTAGGTATGCTATACACACAATAATATTAATCATATAATAATAGGCATTCCCTAAGCCCTATTAAAATTCAGGTATCCACCCAACCCATACTTATATTTCTACACGTAGTATACTTCTCATTACTGCTTATTATGAAATTAGCTCGATTATTCACACTTTTAAAATTTCAAAGGTTAATTCACCAATCCAATCCTTAAGACATTATGCTAGGAATGCTTCCCAATTAATTCTGCACTAAGCTAATATCAGTAAATGGCAGTTTTTCTCACTCAATTAACTGAGTAACACGATTTGGGGGGGAAATAGGAATTTCTGAAATTTTTGGGACCTGTCGTTCGAACCAGAACTGGTTTCATTCGAACGAATCAGCAGGTCGTTTGAACAACCCTGCATCTCGTTCGAACGAGACGTCGTCGTCTCCATTCTACTACCTGCTGCGTTTTCCAACCTTTTTTTCTACACTAAAACCTATACAGATTTCTTCCCAACTCCCAGAAATCACTTCCAAACATTAATTAAACATGTTGGGATAATATCTAACAACCTAGAATCATTTAATCATGCATAAACCTTAATAAATTCTGAGAATCTCAAAAATTAATCAAACAAACCCTAGTTCTTCAAATTTCTATACAATTACTAAAAAACAGATTTGTCCATCATAATTAATCATCAATTTGTGATCTATAATCTATCTACATGAGGGATTCATCCTAACTAGATACCAGATTTTAACTAATGTCTTTATTTCATCAATTTCATCAAAATTTATGAATCACAAATGGTTATTATATATCTATACTAACATGAACATGATTGTTGCTACAATTTTGCAAGGATTAAACACTTGCCTCAGTTTCGAAGGTTTGATCTCCTGGTGATGTTGATATAGGTGTGTTCCTTGTCTCGCGATCTACACTTTGGTGGGATTTTTGGTGTGTTTTATGCACCAAGAACTCCTATGGCTTCTTCTTCATTCCTCTGTGCCTTTCTATTTTCTCTTTCATAGGTTTAGAACTGATAACTCCCCTCTAACCCATGTTCCTCTATATTTAATTTCCTGATTTTCCTCCATAATATTTCTCCAAAAATTCCAAGGACAAAAATACCCCTACGGGGTGCCGGTTAGGCCTAAAAACATCCCGGAGTCCAAATAAATTACCCGAGTAGAGTTTTTTGTAATATCTCGACTCTTTCGGACTCAACGGCGCACTTGAAATTACCATAAGAGTTACTTAAAAATAATTTACTTCTTTCACCCATTAAATTAGTCCTCACACGACTCACACGCGCGTCCTGACTTAATGTACCAAACTATCGTATTTCCTACTCTCGATAATTTATAAAATTTCATAATTACGTATTACGTATTCACATAGTAATATTCCAATATTCTCAACAGTAAGTATTAACCCTTGGCACGCTAGTTAATATTTATTTTTAATTCGGATTAATTAATAATCAATATTCTCACATTTTTAATTTAATTAATCCAATAATAATAATTAATCCCATAATTATTTAACGTAATAAAAATACGGGGTATTACATGCTTCCCCCTAATAACGAAATTTTGCTCCAAAATTCAAAAAGTAAACCATACCTGGTAAGAATAAGTCTGGATATTTCTCGCGCATATCCTCCTCTCGCTCCAAAGTAGACTCCTCTACATTATGATGTTCCCACTGAACCCGTACGAGTGGAACTACCTTTGACCTTAATTTCCTCTCGCTACAATCCAGGATAGACACAGGTCTCTACTCATAAGAATTATTGGGCTACAAGTCAATCTCCTCAATCTCAATGTGGATGTGGGCCAACTCATCCCGAAGATACCGCCTCAATGATGAGATGTGGAACACATCATGAATACGGTGCAAGTGCTCCAGCAACCCAAGTCTATATGCCACTGGTCCGATCCTCTCGACAATGGGAAATGGTCCTACGTATCTCAGGGCCAATTTCCCCTTTTTCCCGAACCTCATCACTCCTTTCATAGGAGACACTCGCAGTAGTACCTGGTCCACCACGTTAAACTCCCTGAAGGACCATTTCGCATCGACGTAGCTTTTCTCCCTGTCCTGGGCTACCCGAATACGAATCCTGCTCAACTCAATCCTAGCTGACGTATCCTGAATCACCTCTGGCCCAAGTAACTTGTTGTCCCCCACCTCTAGCCAGGAAGTTGGAGAACGGTAAGGTCTACCATATAATGCCTCAAACGGGGTCATGCCAATTGTAAACTGATAGGAGTTATTATAAGCGAACTCCACTAGTGGAAGGTATTTCTCCCAACCCCCTCCAAAATCAAGGACACGCATGCGTAACATATCCTCCAGCATTTTATTCGTACGCTCAGTTTGTCCATATGTTTGCGGGTGATACGTCGTACTCAACTACAGCTCGGTACCCATAGCCTCCTGAAATATCTCCCAGAAGCGCGACACAAAAATCTTGTATTTATCAGACACGATATCCAGGGGCACCCCATGAAACCTCACTATCTCGGCAATAAATAACTTGGCATACTGTCCCGTAGTGTAGTCTATCCGCACTGGCAAAAAGTGCGCTACCTTGGTCAACCGATCCACCACAACCCATATGGAATCGTGACCCCTCTGTGAGGTAGGCAACCCAGTGATGAAGTCCATGGAAATGCTCTCCCATTTCCACCTAGGTACCTCTAGCGGCTGAAGTAACCCTGTCTCTAATGGTCCACCTTTACCAGCTGACAGGTGGCACACTTGGACACCAATTTTGCAATTTCCTTCTTCATCCCACTCCACAAATACTATCACTTCTTATCCTGGTACATCTTATCCCCTCCGAGATGTACTGCAAATAGAGATCCATGCAACTCTGTCATTACTGCATGACGTAAGTCCTCACCCTCTGGGACCACTAACCTCCCATTAAATCACAAGCCTCCATCTGAAATTACTGAGTAGGACTCTGCGCCTTCTGCTAGAAGTCGTACAATCTGGTCCTGGCAAAACGAATCATCTGCTTGGTCCTGAATCACCCTCATAACAATCTCTAGCGTGACCGTAATGACGAACATAAAGGATCGGGCCACTGCATCCTAATGTCCTAACTCTTTCCACTTCACCTTCCATACTTCCACCACCTCACCTACTGGCCTACGGCTCCGCATCAGCAACTACGTTCGCCTTTCCCGGGTGGTACCGTATCTCGAACTAGTAATCTTTCACAAACTCCAGCCACCTACGTTGATGCATGTTCAACTCCCGCTGAGTAAACAAGTATTGCAGTGACTTGTGGTTTGTGAACATGCAAAATTTCTCACCCAACAAGTAGTGTCTCCAAATTCGTAGGGCAAACACGATCGCTGCTAGCTCCAAGTCATGGGTGGGGTAATTCCTCTCTTGAGGCTTAAACTTGGGGGAGGCCTAATCTATAGCCTGCTCCTCATACTGGAGTACTCCACCAAGTCCCTGTAGAGAAGCTTCAGTATATACCAGGTACTCCACCCCTAGCCTAGGTAAAGCAAGAACTGGTGCCGAAGTCAACTTATCCTTTAGCTCATCGAAAGCCAACTGACAAGGATCATCCTAAATGAACTTCACCCCTTTGCGAGTTAAATTTTTCAATGGGCCCGCAGTCTTCGAGAACCCTCGGATGAATCACCTATAATATCTTTCTAACCTCAAAAAGCTACACACCTCCATCAGTGTCGTGGGTTATCCCCACTCCCTCACCGTCGACACCTTACTCGGGTCCACTAATATCCCCAATTCTGACATAACGTGCCCTAGAAACTGCACCTCTTGTAACCAAAATCCGCACTTTTCATACTTGGCATATAGCTGATGTTCTCGCACAGTCTGAAGAACTGGTCTAAAATGCTCAGCATGCTCCTCCTCAGTCTGGGAATAAATCAGGATGTTATCTATAAAGATAATGACAAACTGATCTAAGAACTCTCTGAACACCCGGTTCATTAAGTCCATGAATACGGCTGGAGCATTTGTCATCCCAAATAGCATGACCCAAAACTCGTAGGACCCATACCTCGTTAAGAAAGCAGTCTTCGACACATCATGCTCCCTAATCTATAGATGATGATATCCCAATCTCAAATCTATCTTTGAGAAGAAGGTAGCTCCTCTCAACTAGTCGAACAAGTCATCGATTCGGGTTAACAGATACTTATTCCGTATTGTGGCTTATTTTAACTCACGGTAGTCCACACATAACCTCAACGAACCATCTCTCTTCTTTATAAACAGCACGGGATCACCCCAAGGTGAGGTACTCCTACGAATGAAGCCCTGTCCCAACAGCTGCTCAATCTGATCTCGTAACTCCCTCATCTAAGCTGGAGCCATACGGTACAATGCATGGGCTATCGGCCGAGTTTCCAGCATCAAATCTGTAATGAAACCTATCTCTCAGCTATGCGATAGTCTCGGTATATCCTGGAACACATCAGAAAACTCGTGAACTACAGGAATCAAATCAATAGGAATCACTATCTCCTTAGAGGCCTTCTCCTCTATATAATATAAATGGGTGTATGATCCTCTCTCGGGATGAGGCATCACCACCACAAACATCTCCTGGCCCAAAATAGCAAAAATAATGGTCCTACTGAAATAGTTTATCATGGCTCTATAAGCAACAAGCCAATCCATGCCAATAATGGCGTCATGCTCATGCATATCTAAGACTAGCATGTCTGCAGGAAAAATCAAACTCCCAATCTCTATACCTACTCCTCGTCATACAAAAAAATCAATGACCCATTACCCAACGATGAATCTACACATGTCACTGTACTCTCTATCATATCTAACAACCTTATGACTCATGCAAAACTAGTGGCTATGAAGCAGTGTGATGCACGAGTGTCAAATAAAATGTTCCCCACAGTACCATGAATAGAAAATATACCCTCAATGGTTGGTGGTGCCTACGATGTTGCTGCCCAGTGGACGTTATAAACAAGTTCATACTGTAACTATCCCTGCTGAATCGGGGATGTGAGCAAAGCTGGGACTGGTGCCACTACTGGTAGGGCGGCGGGTAAAATGGGTCTTTGGGGCTCCTACTGGACTCCCTGTTGTTGGGGGAACCTTCCCTTGTCGGGGTAATCCTGTTTCCTATGGCCAGTCTTCCACAAGAAAAACGCCCGCCTACTAAAGTTACCTCCCCTCGGCCCCTGTTGTCCTCGGCCCTGTTGTCCATTGTTTCCCCTCCACTGGCCTTACTGATGCCTTTGTTGGCCCTGATGGCCCTACTGCTGGCCCTGACGGCCCTGTTGATAACGAGGTTAGCCCTGCTAGCCATGCTGACTGGACTGGACCTGCCTATAACCATCCCTGCCTAGAATCACCAGATCAAAATCGCTTAGCAGGGTCCCCCTACTAGAGACTTTGCTCACCCTGACGGACCTGCCCTTGAGCTGATGCTGCCCCACTAGCACTACTACCTCTTGTTCGACCCTGCTGGCTAGGCTCCCCTGCTCGTTTGCTCCCCTACTGATGGAAACAGTGGTCCTGGTAATGTAATAGGGCGACATTGAGTACATCAATGTAAGTACCCAATGACAGATTACCTACGAGATATTGACGAATCGTCCAAGTGAATCCATCTATGAACATCCGAATCTTTTTCTCTTCGGTAGGTGCCTCATTTGGAATGATAGTAATCAGTCTCATGAACTCCTCCTCATATTCTACGACAGTCATACTCACTTTCTTGATATTTAATAGTTTTCACCTCATCTCAGTCTATACGACGGAAGGAAAGTATTTACGGTCAAACCGCACCCAAAAGCTCTGAATCGTCATATTATCCCTTTCCTCCAAGGTGGTAGTGGACTCCCACCACTGTAAAGCGGCCCCCACTAGCTTGTAGGAAGCCAGTAACTGTCTTTAAATGTGAATACACTCGTACATGCGAATATGCCTCTGGATGACTTTCTTCCATTGGCTCGCGGTGACAATGTCAGAACTGCTCGAGAACTCTCGAGGATGTGCCCTCTGAAAGGCATCCCTAACCCTCTCCTGTGCAGTGAGAAACTGAGCTGGAACTGGTGCCACAGCCTGTACCTCTTTAATTCCTCTCTTTAATTACATCCCCTCTTTAATTCCTCAAAATACATTGATTAACACAATAATTAAAAATAACCTAATTATTATAACCAAATTGAATCTATGAAAAAATTAACTCTGGATAAACCATTGTAGGATCTATTCACATTAAACAATATTCATGTGACCATGATGGAAGGGATAAAAATATTAGAACCCTATAAAGCCATGTTAATGCGATACAACATATATCTATATATATGTGTGTGTGTGTGTGTGTGTGTGTGTGTGTGTGTGTATATTCCTACAACATGCAAAACTAGGTTTTCATAGTGGACAATATAGATCTTTCTAAAACATGATCAAGTTATAAACATGGATCTAAGACCAATTGTTGGGAATTGATATTAAAAAAATTGTTTCCCAAAACCTTTGAATGGTCATGCATTAGAAACTAAAGAACAAAAATAGGTTCAAATCATAAACCTCGGGTTTCGAATGATGATACCTTTGCGAATATTGCAGTGGATCCGAATGAGGAGAAATAAACTTTAAAGAAGATGAAAAGGCTTATTTTTCTTATCCTCCAAATCCATGTTAGAACACACCAAAATCCTCACATCTTCTATTATATTATCCTCTTAAAGCAAACTATATGTGGGGGCACTCTTTGAGATGAGTACTTGGTGTTTTGATTCAGATATGGCCTTCTCCCTATACTCCCTTTCACAAAAACTTGAATAATACCTTTTCTTTATCTCTCTCTAACCCTTAATAATAATAATGCATATTAAAACCCTAACTTACACTATATATATAGGTATAAGTAGTTTGTGCCTACTACTTGGGTAGACAAGACTAAATAATTAAATTGGCTTCCAAATAGGTACTCGAAAATCCCAAAATACATCTTTGTAATTTATTTCCTTTCTCCACTTAATTGTAGTGAATTTCACTAAATAAATAGGATTTCACTTCAGTTTAATTATCTCAAAATTATTCAAATAAGGAATTCTTGCTTGTAAAGTTTCTAGGGTACATAATATGATTCCCCATGTTAAGTAGATAATACTTGCTTAGTCAAATCAATTTTTCATTAATCAACTTTAAGAAAATTCTTATTTATTCCTTGATCTCAAATTTTACTTATTTTATACTCTATTGGATTATAAAATAATCCACTGACCAGGCTTAGTGATAGAATAAAAAATTAAAATCTTATCAAGGTTTCATCACGATATCTTTCTTGGATGTGGATTCCTCTAAATTATGATCTAAAACCTACTTACACAACTATTCCCCCACTTACAGAGATTTAGATCCAATAAGATTGAATCTCACCAATTACAATCAAAGCAATAATTGTGGATGAATTATAATCCTCATAACCCGTGCGATTAAAAACTTGTGCATCCTTTGCAAACCTGTGAGATTGTACAAGTCTAATCTATCCAGAACCTATGCTTGAATCCCACATGTGGTTATGTTCAATATATTCCTGGATGTATTGGTCATAATCCTCTTTGAGCTATTAGACAAGTTCCCTAACCATTAGATAGGTTTTTGTATTTTAAGATAGACTACTAGGATTGTAGTCGCAACTTTACCTATATAATGTCGGCTCCCTATCTAGGCTATGAATTGTTCAAGTGTACTTAAATCAAAATTTTCATCTCCTATGATCAGGTCAAACCTAACTTCTTATTAAAAAATCTAAGGCGTAGTTTACAGTAACCTCATCAAATTTTTATAGTAAATTTAAGGTTGTTTTGTGGTAAATGGCCAACCCATCACTCATATATTTATATTAACCAATTAATTATTTTACAACTAGCTGAGAATCCTCATAGGCTTCAATAACAATGGATTTAAGGCTTCGAAGGATATCTAATCTCATTATTACTGCTTCATTTCCACTTGGTTATTCGAACGTGAATTGGTTTCCCTTTTGTATCCATGTTTGGACTTGATATGATCAGGTGATTCTACGACTATCCCTATCCTAGACATGGTTTTAATTTTATAACCGTCAAACCATATATATATTTCATATCCCATAACTAATATTCTCCCTTAAAATCCTACTCACAAGGATAGTTTGGTATGAAATCAGGTAAGGCTAAGCCTTTTCCTTCCTTTTGAGGAACATAACATAAAGAGAATTCTGATAGGTCTAATACCCATTTACCAATTCTATTTACTAGAAAATATGTGGTAAGCATGTATTTTATCAAATCAAATTTTGAGATTACGAAGACTTCTCTAGGCATATAATAATATCTTAGTTTTGTAGCTACGAAATACAAAGTTAAGGATATTTTACCATCAAGGAATATTTACATTCATAATTGTTAAAAAATATACTAAGATAATAAATATTCTTCCCCTTTTTCTCTTCATTCTCTTGATCTAGCAACAGCCCAATTGAAGACTTGGCAACAGCTATATTGAGCTTCAAAGGCCTATCGTCTCCTAATGGAGCCAACATGGGGTGATTGGTCAAATATCCCTTAATTGTACCCTTATTTAATTAGTAGTCTATACTCTAGCAATCTCCTGTCCATGTCGGATAATTTATCATATTCCCAACCAAAACATGTACCCTTATTTAATTAGTAGTCTATACTCTAGCAATCTCTTGTCCATGTCGGATAATTTATCATATTCCCAACCAAAACAATCCTTATATTTATGTAGAAAATATGTGACTAACTTCTAGTCTTCACTGCTAAGTTTGGCACTCACATAAACTATCTTTTGTTTTGCTCAATACTTAAGTTAATATCCAATGATGAATCTGGTTTTTTTATTCCTAGATTTTCACAATCTATAGGTGAATCTAACACCTTAAATCCTATATCCTTTTTTCTTCTTTGTCCTCTTAGAAGACATAATCAACCCAATTAATGGTTTCCTCATTGATTCTATTTTCTATTTCAAAGTCTCTGAATTTATACAAGACAAATTTCATGGTCTTATTTATCTCTTCCAATTTTATGAGGGTTTGATCTATTAAACAATTATTATTTATCATCTTAAGATGGTCCCATTAGACCAAGAGTCATTTCCTCCCAACCCTCGCTTAAAGTCTCCTCTCCTAATGTCTAAGCGAGCAAAGTATTTATTTTAATTGGTCCAACATTTTCTTGGTACAATTCAGCTTTCGTGCAAATAGAGCTTTCTTAGAGACGAGAAGGATCAGCCTCCATTTTCTCAATATTCCCATTATCTTTCACCAACAATAGTTCCTGATTCATAGAAGAAAGAATAAATCATTAAAATTTAGTTTTGCATGAATTATACAAAAGGTTGATTTATATTTCTCAGATTTAACCTCTATGTCAAGTGGCAAAAATCCCTGGGTTGATTTTTAGCAAAACCAAAGATTATTATTTGAGTTTGTGCCAATTTTGAATTTTCTTGTTTATTTTAGCCAATATGAGATTGATAAAAACCTCATTATCCACTAAAATTTTATAAATTAAGATTCCATTCGCACAAGTTTTTAGGCACAAGGTTTGTTGTGATTGATCATGTCTTTAGTGGGTTATTCAAAAATCAAGGGCAGATATAAAGAGGTTTAGGAGCCATCATCTTCATCGCTCTCTTGTTATGTAATCTCTCTCTCACCTTCCGCTTCGAATGTCTTTGGTAGTATTATTGCCATATTGATGGGTGCCTGGCTGGGTAAGGTACCCAATTGTATGTATTGTTGATGATTTTTCATCCCCGGGGTTCAATATAATCCGTAGGCATTAGTTCTTTGATTTCTTCCTCATTTGTCATTATCTTTATCTCTTCCATGAACACTCATGGCTTTTTTCAATTCCCTGATATTTCATCTAATGTCTCTGATGAGGATTTCCTTTATCCTCTTTTTCCCCTATTAAAATGTGGGTTGGATTTCAAAGAAGAGGATGTTTGTCCCTCTTATCCATTTAGGTGGAGTATGTGGAATACCTCTTGTCAAGACCTAAATTTCCTTTGGATATGCTTACGTTGAGTCCTGGTTATCAAAAATTTTGGCTCTCTTTTCTTAAACCTTGGTCCATGTACCATATGACACGTCCTAAGATCAACTTGTTGTGGATTAAACACCTTTGGATTTCTTCCATTTTTAGAGACATCGTTTATTTGTTGAGCCACTATAATGTCTTTCACAACAAACCAATTTAGTACCCCTTTTAACCAAAGATACATTTAAAGGGGTGTCATCAAATCCCCAGTTGAAGGCGCGTGAAATATATTTTTCCTTCATTGTAAATTATGTACAGAGTTTGGCGAAAAACTTATGAACCACATGAAGGTTGCATCAGTTAAGGAACTGGAGAACAATTTTAGTTTCAAGAAGTCGTTCGTGCCTAGATCAGAACATTGACTTATGAACCTAGCAACATGTTGGACCATGGATTAACTCATATCCGCAAAAAATAAAACAAAAATTTAGGAAATTTAACCCCCTAGGAAACTCAATCCTCTTTATCAATTCAAGGTATGGTTTCCTTAAAATAGGAGTCTGGACCCCTCGATTCAAATGTCCATAAATCTCATGGATAAGAGTCATCGTTTCATTCCTTCCAACCATCACCTGGGTTTGCCTTACAGGTTGTGTCACCAGTGGGTTTGTAAGAGGCATAGGTTGAATTATTGGTGGTGGGCTTTATGGAGGTATGTGTCATTGAGTTTGTAGAGGCACGGGTAAAGGTACTTGTGGGGTTGGATTCTCTATTCTCCTATATGGATCACTACCAATCCTCTTACTATCTCCTAACCCACCAGGTTCTAATTCGAACAAAGGATTACTCATCATTCTTTGGTCTTCTTGGCGCTTCCGTAAGTTTTCCCAAAAATCCCCATTCTTTGACCTCTCCAAAATTACTATGTTCCCTGGGGTTTGTGTTGTATTTAAAATGAATGTTTAATGAGGGTCAAGTCTCTTTTCAAACCCTTAATCCTGCAGGTCTCTTATAGGCCTAACTTAAGACCTTTAAATAAGTTCAAAATGCTATCCTGACACTTTCAAAACTTAGCCGAAAAGGGTACCCACAACCTTGGGCCCAAATCAACACATTAAAAACACCTATACGGGGCTCTATGTTCCCCAAATCCCAGTTCAACGGTACTAAATCACAAACTTAAAAAATTATTAACGCGTTATTATTAATTTATGAGTTGTTCTTATACAATTTAGTTTCACCATTTTCAACTAAATTTCAACACGAAATCCATAATTTTAATAAACACACAGGCGAATCATAAATAACCAACTATTAAATTATTTAAAAATACAAGATATTTTACTTCAAAACTTTGCAACCCCATCACATCCATCCCACTGGTCAAATTGATGTGCCCCTCTACCCCTTATGCCTAGCATGAAAGGCCTTCCTTTGACTGGTCCAAACAAACTTAATATTGGTGCTCGCGAAAGCTAGCCCAAAGATGTCCCCTTGAACATAGCCAAAAAAAGGTTAAAAGGGAAAGGTGTTGAAAAAAGACTATAACCTGAGCCGTAGCTCAGCTAGTGAGGCCTTGGTTATGCTCCCCAAAGGTCGTCAGTTCGAGTCACCACAAGGGCCACTAAAGGGTTTAACCAATTGATAACTTTAGGACCCCATGAGATATAGTCGGGTTGTTGGGAATGATGACCCCCAATTTTATAATCTTTCACTTTAAAATCAATTTCCTATTAAGTGTGGAATAAAGATGGTTACTAACAACAATTTAATTTTCCGAAATTTATTTGATTTTCTTTTCTTTTTAAAAGGATGAAAAATTAAATTAAACACAAATTTTAATTTCTAAAAACCAAATTAAAATTAAACATAAATAAGTGAATTATGGTGAACACACACACACACAAAATTCACACAAACCAATATTAGGATATTCCCATAAAAAAAACTAACACATGAAGTTAACTATGAGAAATTTACTTTTAGACCAAAATTAATTTAACACAAGTCCTAAATTTTGCCTACACAATATTTTCAATATTACCAAATTTGGCCAAATCAAATTTAACAAATTAAATTACCGACTTGAATTAAATTAACTTAAATTTCACCCAAACTTATTTTAGCACCAAATTAAACTAGAGGAGTGAATTAAACCATATATTATCTTTTAATACTAAGCATGCGTTCTAGGTGATTTGCAAGATAAAATAAATACACAACCACTATGCCGCGATGTACGAGGAAAAACTCACAATGGGAAAAAACCTCGGACGGCCCTAGCCTTAAGTCCACTAAGTACGAAATTTTACAAGTACAAGACAAATGACTTACTCAACTTGACTTGACTCCCTTCAAGCCCCTGCCGCGTCTTCTTGTACCAACCTCTGCTTAGTCGATAATCCCGGAATCCACTGGAACCTTGGAATCCACCAATGAAGCTTTAAGAACCCATCCACCACACACGGTGCCTTTCACCGTATGAGAATACCGCAGCCAAAACCAAACTTCTTCTTTTATGGCAAATAGAAGAAAAATCCAAACTTCTCCTTCTTGTGGTAGAGATGAACCAATGGTGACAAATAACCCCAAGAAAATATTATATATATGAAGAAATACTTGGAATTGTAAACAAAATAACTTTATCGGTGTAAACACATGTGTATAAGATAATTTCTAATTAATTTTGACACGTAAAAACTAGGACTTTTGTTATGAAATATTGGCTCTCAAAAGCTCTCAAGGAGGTTGCAAAAGTCTTAGAAAAGGTTTGTCCCGAAGTTTCCTTTAAAACGGTCATAAGATAGTGGGACAAACTAGTGGAAAATGAGTTAAAACTGCCAAAAAATTTCCCGCCCAGAAATCTCGTTCGAACAAACTTCTAATGAAGTTCCAGAGGACAAAAGGGAAAAGTCATTGGTAAACTCGTTCGAACGAAATTCTCGTTCGAACGAAATTCTCGTTCAAATGACAAAGTCGTTCGAACGATAATTTTGAACGAAGTGACAGAATGGTCAAAATTCATTTTAAGCCCAAAAACTTTTTATTCAAAGTTCTAAAATAACCTTCTGAAAATAAACTTTAGTTTAAAATAAAATTACACCCATTTAAAAAAATGTTCCAAGCTCCAATATATATATATAATGCATTCATACCTTAGGAGATATTGGAACTTAGTTGATGACGTGAAACGAGGCACATGTAAACCGACAATGATGTTCTCTTGATAAGTAGGCCACAACGTCTTCAACTTTAACATGTCATGGGCTTGATGGATGGTCAAGAACTCTATCCTATGACTCAAACGTTTTTGTCCGAAATTGAGACAACACTACATTAAGACTCAATCGGAGAGTTTTGTCCTTACAAATCTCCCCCTTTGGCTATTCCGGGACAAAAACTAAAACAAAATCCTAAAGGATCGTCAAGCTCTACTAGACTCAAAAATATCCCACCCAAAAAAAATAAAAAACTTGACTCAAGACCCAAGGATCAATAGCTTTGCCGATGAAAGGTTGCCGCTAAATTGTATTCCTGCACACTTAAGCAAACATTAAATGCATAGAGAATATCAAAGAAATAGATGCAATGAAATTAAATACTCCCCCAAAATTAATTCTCCCCTTTATCAACTATGATCAACCAAAGAAGATGGCGCTCTCCCCCTAAGTAAATCTCCTAAACTAATATATGAGTATAATAGGATTAGATTCCATGTCTCCCCCTATAATTCTCCCCCTTTTTGTTCAGGAATAGACAAAGGTGATAGAATTAATAAAATACTCATTTCTCCCCCAATAGAATTAAGTGATAAATATGGGAAAAGCAAGTAAATCATGAATGTGCATAATAACATGAAAGCATATGGGCAACAATAAAAGTAACTAATCTAAAATAGATATTAATGGATACCAACTATGATGCAATAAAATGATATCAATTTGTCTGATATAAGAGACTAAGCATGAGATATCAAACTAACTATGCAACACAATAGATACCAATTATGAAGTAAAAAGCATAATGGACTAGCTAATTTGGCAAAGGCTTAAACAAACATAAATATCATATAAGTATACACAATAGATATAACAAGATGCACAAGCACACATATATGGATATAAACACACAAATGACACAAAATATTATAGTATGAGTTTTCCACACTCTTATGGCATAAATGTGTCATATGGAAACGGAAGTGAAGGGGTGTGAACAAGATACCAATGAATTAAAACCCAATCACTTAAACATGTTCACGGAGTTCTCATTTGATTGCAAAACTTTATCAACTTAAGTTTTAGATTTATGTGACAAGATAGATTGAACTCTATGAACAAACAAACACAATGTATACAAGCCTAGCATATTGATGACTCTACAAACCAATAGAGTCATAATAATGTAAGTGCAACTAGGATAAACAGACATTGTGCAACCCGTTGACATACCATCCAAACTCCCTAAAAATGAGCATATATATTCTTTTGAATAAATATATCAAACTAAACAAATATAGGCCTCGGCTAAATATTTTCTATTAATGCCATAGTCTTTTTAGGCCTTTGGACCATCTATTTCTTTTAGGTCCATTCAAACGGTGGCTTACTCGCAAAGGATAATTTTTCCTTTCGGAGCCCTTCCCCGTGCACATTTATATAAATCATTTTTTTATATCTCACATAAATCTCATGTGCAACAAATTTTAACATGCACTAGTCCTCCTAGATCACATAGTACGTAGATGACTAGATTGGATGGAGAACACCTCACAAAGCTCAAATATACATGTGAAGTTAAAAGTTTAAAAGAGCTCGTACATGTGTGTGAAAAGGCATATAAAAGTAAATCCATTAAGAAATCCAAACTTAAACTACTCCATGTAAGTATGATAAAGAACATTTTAAGGATTAAAATTCTAACCAAAAGTTCTAGCCATATAGAAGCAAAAAAATAAGGGATTCAAACACAAACATATGCCACAAACGGTGTGTAAAATACAAAAAAAAAATAAAAAATTGAGTTTTTGAAAATTTTTAACCAAACAAACAAAAATATTTACTCAAAAGACACAAAAATCCTTTGTATTTTTCATTAAGCCTAGATTACTAAAAAGGTCAAACACAAATGATAAACAAAAATCTTTTTGTATTTTTCATTTAATACATACTTAAAATGAAACAAATATAATACAAAAGATAAACACAGATCATAATTCTAGCATGTGATAAATCATGGAGTATAGACTAGAAACATGATAAACAAGCATACAATTAGCATGATAATATAGCATGAAGCACAAAAGCTAAAGTATGCAAACAAAACTAACACATTCAACCTTTAGATTTAGCAAGTGAGGAAGCATGTGAAAGTAAATGAGAATCAAAAATCCTATCTCGTAAAGCTACCAAGTCGGATCTCCTAACCCAAACTAATGATGAATTATGATATCGAGATATAGGAATCTTGGCTACCTCGGTTGCCTTATGATGGGATTTTCTATAAAATCTTTTAAGATCAAAACAAAATTTCTTAATATGACATTTTCGACCACAGTGTGAACAAGTAAAAACACGTCGAAATTTGGTACCTAAGGATTGATCTCTAAAGGATTTCCTAGGCGATTCTCCTAAAACATTGGTTTTGGCTTTATGAGTTAACTCATTACAAGTATCGAAGCCTAAACCACACGTGTCATTTTTAATTTGGACCGTTCCTAAGATTTTATCTAATTTCTCCGAACTACTCTCCAAATCAAATTTGACTCTACTTGTGTCTCTCACTTTCTTCTCAAGTTATACAATCCTAGACTCAAGCAACCCATTTCTCTCTTCAAACATAAGAATATCCTTTTTCATGGATATCATTAACCCTCTAAGGCTATCTCTCTCGCCTTCTATATATTCTAGCTTCTCACGAAGAGCTCTCTCACGTGTCCAAAGGTCTTCAACCAACACACTATCATCAACTACCTTGACACGCTCTCTTAAACTAGCTTCTAACTTCAAATTTTCTCTTTTTAATTTAATGGATTCTTCATACAATTCTTGAAAAGCAATTTGAAGTTCACTCACATCAACCTCTTCTTCATATTCACTCTCTCTCTCTTCTTCACTCTCACAATCATCATCTTTTAGAGCTTCACTAACAAAGGCATCAAAAGTGTCATGTATTTGTATATCTTCATGGGAAGATTCATTATTGGTGCTCACATGACTAGCCATGAACGCGACAAAGTTGCGATCAATGGAGGAAGCGGGTCCCTCTTCCTTATCACTATAACTAAGGGTAGCATTATATGAAATTGTTTGTTTACCTTCTTTCCTTAGTTTAGTGGGGCATTCAAAAGCCCTATGGCCATACCCATCACAACCATAACACCTATTGGACTCATCCCTATTTAAATTTTCATTAAAAGTTTTAGGGATCTTTTCGGCTTTGTCATGCTTAGAATTTTCAAATTTCTTAAAATCATTTTTAAATTTATCTTTGTTAAATTTAAGAAATTTATGAAACTTCCAAGAAAACATAGCCATATCTTCCGAGTCACTATCACTTTCACTCTCTACTACTTGTTTTTCCTCCTTTCGAGCTTTTAAAGCAACGCCCTTATCTAATTTCTTTTCAGTTTTGGAGAGAAACATGTCTAGTTCATATGTTTGTAAATCACCTACGAGCTCTTTTAATTTCGTAGAGGCTAAAGTGGGTAAAGAATTTAAAACGGTCACCTTAGGGATAAATCTATCGGGTAGGGACCTAAGAATTTTCTTTACAACTCGATCGTCGGGTATTTTCTGTCCTAAATTAAATGAAGAATTTACTATATCGAAGAGTCTAACATAAAACTCATCGAATGTTTCTTTTTCATTCATTTTGATGGCTTTAAATTGAGTGGTGAGATTTTGGAGTTTAGAAGCTTTTACGACACTAGTTCCATCGTGAGTGAGTTGTAAAATATCCCAAGCTTCTTTAGTGGTTTTACAAGTCATAATGCGTTGGAATTCATCCGGTGCGATCGCTCTAAACAAGGCATTTAAATCTCGAAAATTAAAATTTGCAACTTTAAATTCATTCTCACTCCATCTATCTGTGGGTTTGGGAACACGCACATTTTCTACCAAATATGTAGGTGGAGACCACCCGTTAACAACTGACAAAAAAACCCTCTCGTCGATAGATTTTAGTGCCGATTTCATCTGTGCTTTCCAATATGCATAGTTGGATCCATCAAAAATAGAAAATTTTGAAAATGGGAAAAATTCCATTTTCAACCAAAAATATTTTTAAAAAACTTAAATCAATAATTTAACGCTCCGGCTCTGATACCACTTGTTGTTGAATGATGACCCCCAATTTTAAAATCTTTCACTTTAAAATCAATTTCCTATTAAGTGCAGAATAAAGATGGTTACTAACAACAATTTAATTTTCCAAAATTTATTTGATTTTCTTTTCTTTTTCAAAGGATGAAAAATTTAATTAAACAAAAATTTTAATGTCTAAAAACCAAATTAAAATTAAACATAAATAAGTGGATTATGGTGAACACACACACACACAAAATTCACACAAACCAGTATTAGGATATTCTCACAAACAAAACTAACACATGAAGTTAACTATGAGAAATTTACTTTTAGGCCAAAATTAATTTAACACAAGTCCTAAATTTTGCCTACATAATATTTTCAATATTACCAAATTTGGCCAAATTAAATTACCGACTAGAATTAAATTAACTTAAATTTCACCCAAACTTATTTTAGCACCAAATTAAACTATAGGAGTGAATTAAACCATATTTTATCTTTTAATCCTAAGCATGCGTTCTAAGTGATTTGCAAGATAAAATAAATTCACAACCACTACGCTGCAATGTACGAGGAAAAACCCACAACGGAAAAAAACCTCAGACGGCCCGAGCCTTTTAAGTCCACTAAGTACGAAATTTTACAAGTACAAGATAAATTACTTACTCAACTCGATTCGGCTCCCTTCATGCCCCTGACGCGTCATCTTATACCAACCTCTACTTAGTCGACAATCCCGAAATCCATCGGAATCTTGAAATTCACCAATGAAGCTTTAGGAATCCGTCTACCATACACGATGCCTTTCATCGTATGAGAATTCCGCAGCCAAAACCAAACTTCTTCTTTTATGGCAAATAGAAGAAAAATCCAAACTTCTCCTTCTTGTGGTAGAGATGAACCAATGGTGACAAACAACTCCAAGAAAATATTATATATATGAAGAAATACTTGGAATTATAAACAAAACAATTTCATGGGTGTAAACACGTGTATAAGAGAATTTCTAATTAATTTTGACACATGAAAACTGGGACTTTTGTTATGAAATATTGGCTCTCAAAAAGCTCTTAAGGAGGTTGCAAAAGTCTTAGAAAAGGTCTGTCCCGAAGTTTCCTTTAAAACTGTCATAAGATAGTGGGACAAAGTAGTGGGAAAATGGGTTAAAACTGCCAAAAAATTTCCTGCCCAAAAATCTCGTTCGAACGAGATTTTCATTTGAATGAAGTCTCGTTCGAACGACCTTCTAATGAAGTTCCAGAGGCCAAAAGGGAAAAGTCGTTGGAAAACTCATTCGAACGACAATTTCGAACGAAGTGACCGAATGGTCAAAATTCATTTTAAGCCCAAAAACTTTTTATTCAAAGTTCTAAAATAACCTTCTAAAAATAAACTTCAGTTTAAAATAAAATTACACCCATTTAAAAAAATGTTCCAAGCTCCTATGTATATATGTAATGCATTCAAACCTTAAAAGAGATTGGAACTAAGTTGATGACGTGAAACGAGGCACATGTAAGCTGGCAATGATGTTCTCTTGATAAGTAGGTCGCAACATCTTCAACTTTAACATGTCAAAGGCCTGATGGATGGTCAAGAACTCTATCCTATGACTCAAACGTTTTTGTCTGAATTGAGCCAACACTACATGAAGACCCAATCGGAGACTTGTGTCCTTACACGGGCGAACCCCGACTACCCACGTGATAGGCATGATGTCACATCACCGACGTCGGTCGTTTGTTATATTCGGCTCACCAACTCTATAAAAAAATCTAAATTATCACTACACTCTTTTAAGGGAGTATTGCGGCCAGTCCAGGTATCAAAAATCCACAGAGATAAGTTGCTAGAATTTTATTGATTTAATAATTCTCGAATAAAAGTGTAAAAGGTAATGTTAACAAAAATAAAGGATATCTAAGAGAAAAGATTATTCTAGGCGAGGGTAAATCAAACTAAGATTAACAAAGCGAATAAAACTATAGGTTACGCTAGATATCCCTCACCCCGAGCTAATTGGTATAAATGGCTACATGGGTTCACAAGTTATTAAGATTGAATCTCGTTTCGTCAATTAATTAAATCAATAGTAGTCACACCCCTAAATTTGCATAAAAGACTACAATGATTTTGGCGTCAACAAATACCCCAAAAATTACACACGCAAGGTCGTAAATACGGAGCAGGCATGATATATCCCATTAAATCTCCTAGGCGTAATAACTAGGACAGACCAATCGATATAAACTCGTAAACTCCATCACCAAAGAAAAGAAACCAAATCAACCCTAAGTGAGTTCAATCCAACACAAGCTTGATTAAACTAGCTACAAAGCATATTAAATAACATAAATTAAATGCAAGAAAGAAAACCTAATTAACAAAGGTAGTAAATGAAGAAAGGTAAAGAAAGCATGTAAATCTACACTACAAAGCAAGTAAATAAAGCAAGAAACTAATTAACAAAGCAAGAAATGAAGAAATACAACTTACATAAATAGAGAAGAGAGAGGAATAGTGTTCTTACACAACCATAAATGAGTAAACCCACTATATGAGCAAACCCTAGGGGGGAGAAAGTGGAACACTCTCCATCCTTCCCCAAACCCTAACCTAAGAGAACCAAAACCTAAAACTAAATAAAAAGAATTATAAAACTAGATATCTTTACAAATAAACAAAAGATCTTATTTGTACTAAGTTACAATTAAAATAAAGCAAAAAGAAAATAAAAAGAAAGAAAGAGAAAAAGAAAAAAAAAGAAAAAGAAAATGGGAAAAGAAATAGAAATAAAATCAGCTCACCAAATCTGGCACACCCGGTCAACCGCGGGTGGGGACCTGATCGAATTGTCCCAAGGCAAAAACACACTGTAAAGAGTGCACGAAAAAACTACAAAACCCAGTCGACCGGTGGGGTTGGGCCGGTCGACTCAAACCTATTGCAATCTCCATTCTTTGCGTAACCCGAGACCTGCCATGGCTTTGTGGCCAAAGACCCACTTCGTTTTCATGTTTGTAAAGCCAATGGTGCAATTACCATGCCATCTTTTTGCTACCAACACAAGCCCGTTCCAAAATCCACGCACCAAATGGCTAAAGACCAGCACCCATATGGTTAACCCGAGAACTCGAGCTCAAACCGTGTATGCCAAAAACCATCCAACCACAAATTGAGATCAAGCCAAGTTATGACCTGCAAATAATTTGTAAAGGCCAACACTGAATTTGGCTATATTAGGCCGAGACCTATAAAAATTTCCATAATTGTTTGCTGTAAAAAATGGTTCAGGACATGGATGTAAGTGAATTATTTTATTCTTTTATAATTAATAATTCCCTTATAATACTTCCTTCGCTCAAAGTCCCATAGAAACTTCGATAGAACTCTAATTTACGCATCTTTCACGGCCAAGCAAAGCTTGCCCCGAGAGACTCGACTTTTGTGAAGACTTTGGGCAAAAATTCTAAAGTGTGAAATTACGATAATGCCCCTGAACGTGCGAACTTCGATGGGACTTTATCGAATTGCACCCAAACTTCATACTAAGCACCTTAATACCTAAAAAATCTCAATAATATCTTAAATAACATGTTAGCAATTCAAATGGAGGTTCTCTGATTAATGAGCATAATTATTGGCATTAAAGTACCTGAGGGGGCTAAAACGCATAAGTATCGAGGGTATAAAGTGCAATGATTCAGGACGAATCACACATCCCTCACTTACACATTGCTAGTCCCTAGCAATAAAATTCAGATAAAGAAGAACTATAAGAAAACCACAATAAATGAGATATATACAAAAGCGATAAAAGTCACTTTCGCGGGCGAACGATTTCATTTAGTATATGCAATAAGTCGTTAAACCCCTAGGTTACCCTAATGGACGAGTGTCGTCTCGTGAGTGTTTTCAAGAATGAAACCCACAAACATCATATGGTTTTCTCAAAATGTATCCCGAATCACATTAAACAAGCCCAACAATAGCGAAAAATATTTTAGACACGTTATTATCATAGTGAACGAAATCACACAAAATTTCGTATTATTAACATTATAGAATGAACTTCGTAGAATTGAAACCTTAAAATGTGGAAGGGGAGAGAGAACATGCAAAGAATGATTTGGAAAAAACTTATATAAACCGAATAATAAACATTAAAGCGTACATATAAGTCAATCCTCACCGAGCATTACACTCAACAAATGAAATCACTATGAATGGGAGGTAATACACGGGACATGCGGTCATAAAGAGTAAATAGAAATGGAAACAAGGCCGCGCACATGTCACAAATGAAGAACGCTATATATATATAATAAAAACTGTGTAATCTCAATGAAAGATACCGTCATTAAAAGATGCGACATGTATTTTCACATATTATCAACACTATTTAAACTCTTGAATTGAATCACCCTAGGATCACATAGGACTTGTATAGGGGTGCAACGTAGGTTTGGGGTTAGGTTTATAAAATGAAAGGACTATGTACGGATTCAAAGTGTTCGGGGATAAAAACTCGGGATAATGGGCAATTGTGGGCAATTTCAAAATTGAAAAATAACTTCCATAGCAAGCATTGAATATAACAATGGAGAGACTAAACAAATCTTATTGAACGCAATACACAACATATACAAATTTTTTTCTTTTCTTCTTTTCTCACTTTTTCTTTTGTTTTCTTTCTTCTCTTTTTGTTCTTTTTTTCACTTCTTTCTTTTCTTTACTTTTCTCACTCTCGCATGCTTAATTGCAACCACATAACGCGAACATCATTCAATCCCGAGTAACATTTTAAACAAAGGTTCGGAATGTAAGATGTATGGTTAATCACTTCCATTTGGAGTTGGTTATGGGATTTTGGGTTATGAAACGAAAGGCTATATTAAGGCTCAAAGGGGTTGACGAGGAAAAATATTTATGGTGAGGTCAAGGTCAATATGGGTGATATAACAAAGATGGCCTATGATCATTTCCTATAGTTTACACAATTTTCGAGTCCAAACAAACTTTGAAAATCATGCTCAAGTAACACATTTCAAGAATTAACTCCATTAATAAACGATCAATGAAAGAATAGTGAGATTACCAACGACTGTAACATTTTCAAAAAGGAAAGAGAAGTGTATAACATTCACAAATGAAGAAAAGCACAAAGCTCACTAGGTGTAAGTATATACAATGAAATAAAAGATTGTTGAGTTATAAAAATATAAAACCAAATCAATAAAGCAAGAAATTTTGGAGGGAGGATAGGGGATTTGGATAAAACGGGTGACAGAAACACATGGGGGCCAAAAAAATAGAATTTTCTCCAAAATATTTCTAAATTAGATTGGGAGGTGGCGCACATGGAGGCAAAGATGCCTTCATGGAAAGCGACTCGGTCAAGTACTCCTCATCGTTGAAAGGGTTAAACGTTTTAAAGTTTGGCACCGATTCATCGGGTACTTATATCTATTCGATAACTGAGATTGAAAAGGAAGAGGAAAGAAATTCAAACTCAGAGATGAGTCATCATCGCTTGAAGATTGAGTTTTGAAGCAAATAAGATCATTTTCAATGAAATATTCTTCTTTGGGAATCAAAGAAGAAATCATTTCATTGCAAATGGATACTACGTCCATTTCATCCTCACATTCACTCTTTATTAAACCATTGAGCAAGTCAAGAATGGTTTGTAGGCATAAAATTCTCATTTGGTTCAAAACATTCCTCGACTTCGAAAGTCTCGGAAGAAAAATCGTCATCGGATTCAAATACTAAATTCAACTCATCGTCATCGGAACAAAGATTTTCTTCCCGATAACGGTTTTCAAATTTTTCATCTTCAAGCATGCGCAAACCCTCACCGAAAGTCATAGGCCAAGGTGCGGATTCTTGAAAATGAAAAGTTTAGAAATTATCATCGGAACTACAATCAAAATCATCATTATAAGAATTTTGAAGGCTATTGCAAATCGTTTCAACATTGTTATAATAAGGATTTTGAGGCCAAACATCGAAATAATTATTCCCAAAATTTCCATAACCCATAATTTGACTTTCGTTATACTCGCCCAAACACATTTTAGATTTTGCAATTGTTTAGGCTTGTAAGTATTGACCAAAATGCATATGGGTAGGGGATTTTGAAAATTATCACTACGATTATCGAAAGAATTGGAATAAGACAAGCTTACCACAACAAAGGCTCGAGATGGAAAATTTCACAGATTACATGGGGTGCCCCTGAATATTGTGTCAGATAGGGATAAGATTTTCGTGTCACGTTTTTGGGAAAGCTTTCAGGAGGCTATGGGTACTGAGTTAAGGTTGAGTTCAGCTTACCACCCACAGACAGACGGACAGACAGAGCGTACTAATCAGATGTTAGAAGATATGCTACGCATGTGTGTTCTCGATTTTGGAGGAGGTTGGGAGCCACATCTTCCACTGGTAGAGTTTGCTTATAATAACTCTTATCGGTTTACGATTGGTATGGCTCCATTTGAGGCTTTGTATGGCAGGCCTTGTCGTTCTCCAACTTATTGGCTCGAGGTGGGGGATAACAAGTTGCTAGGACCAGAAGTGATTCAGGAGACCTCCGCGAGGATTGAGATAATCAGGAGTCGTATTCGGGTAGCCCAGGACAGGCTGAAGAGCTACGCCGATGCGAAACGGTTCTTCCGGGAGTTTAATGTGGGAGACCAAGTGTTATTGCGTGTATCTCCTATGAAGGGAGTGATGAGATTCGGGAAGAAGGGGAAATTGGATCCGAGGTATGTGGGACCATTTCCCATCATTGAGAGGATTGGGCCGGTTGCATACAGGTTGGGATTGCCAGAACATTTACATCGCATCCACGATGTATTCCACATCTCGTCGTTGAGACGATATCTTCGGGATGATATGGCCTATACTCACATTGCGATAGATGAGATCGACTTACAGCCTGATAGCTCTTACGAGGAGAGACCAGTGGCTATTCTAAACTATAGTGAGAGGAGATTGAGGTCGAAGATAGTTCCACTTGTGCGAGTCCAGTGGGAGCATCATAATGTGGAGGAATCCACTTGGGAGCGTGAGGCAGATATGCGCGAGAGATATCCAGAGTTGTTTTTACCGTGTATGCCTTATTTTCCGAATTTCGGGACGAAATTCCGTTATTAGGGGGAAGTATGTAATACCCCGTATTTTTATGCTATATTAATTTGGGGATTTATTAAAATTAACGTGAATGATTTATTTAAAAAAAAAATCCAAAAATTAATTATGTTATAATTATTAACGTGACGAGAGTTAGGAATTATGGGAAACTTGTTGAATATTACTAATGAGCAAAGTAATATATTATATTGCTTATATTGAATGTCATGAGTGGATTAAATGACTATTTCGGAAATTTAAGTCGGGACGTGCCCGTGTCACGTCAAGACTAATTTTGTTAAATAAAAAGTGAATATTTTATAAGTTATTCGTATGGTCATTTTGAGTGTGCCAACGCGTCCGGTAGGGTCGAGATAGTCAGAAAAGTGTACCCGGGGGTGTAGTTTGGGTCTCGGGGCATTTTTAGGCCTAATTAGTACCCCGGGAGGGCATTTTAGTCATTTTACATAATTGGGTAATTAAACCCACGAAATTCAGCAACCTATATCAGCCATTTAGGTTAGCCTTTTAGGGTTAGAATATACAGAAATCAAGTGACATCCATTGGAGAAGAGAGGAGAGAGCTCCAAGGCAATTCAAGGCCAAAAAGTCACCGGTTTGCACCGCCGCTACCACCACCGCGTAGATCGCGAGACGAGGAACGCAGCCATACCAAAATCAGCCGTGAATCAAAATAACAAAAATCCCAGGCAAGTTTTTAACTTGCGTATTTTCGTTAGTGCAATCTTCATATTGGTTTAGGATTGATTAGAGATGATAAATATGGAAGAACACCTAATTTGTGTTAGGAAAATGCATGTAGAAATGATTTATATGAAATTCTGAAATCCTTGCCATGTAGAGGAATATAACCCACGAAATTTTGATGATATATTAGAAGGAAATTTTGGTAAAAACAGATTAGAACCTTGATTAAGAAAAACTCTAGGGTTCTTGATGATTAGATGGAATTTTGGGTTAATTATCCATGTTTAAAGTTAGATATACACATGCTTTACGTTGAAAACATCTGGTATAACGTTATAATGATAGTAGTAGGATTTTTGGGACATTTAGAATGGAAAAACATGGTTTTGGATGAAGAAATTTGGTAGAACCCGTAACTGCATTTCTGCAGAATTTTCGCAGACCTGCTTGATCGATCGATTGAGCCTAGAGCTTCGATCGATCGAAGGTTCGATCGATCGAGCCCCAGACCTCGATCGATCGACCCCTCCTGGCAGACTCTTATTTCCCTTGTTTACTTAGTTGAATTGAATTTATCATGAAATAATTCTTGGGTATCCTTAATGAAATGTTTTGGGAGATAGGAAGGACCAATAGGACATTTGAATAAGTGTTGAGAACTTTATTATAAGATGAGAATCTTGTTTTGGGGATAATTATATAATGAACAATGAAACTACGTAATTCAAGTGAGAGAATGCGGCGAATAGCTACGATAGTGAATAGAGGTATACCTACTGAATTTTCCTACTTGGAAGGATAGAGTCAACGAATGTCACGTATTAAGTGAGAAAACCCTTCGAGTTAAGGTTAGAGATGAAACCTTATACGTAATACTAATAATGTGAAATGTAGAATAAATGGTATAACTATGGGTGACGAGAAGAACCTATATTAATATGATAAAGTGGTATATTTATATGATTGTGTGTACATATCTTATATACTTCTGAAAATCATGCCCACGCTACTTGCTATCCCTGAGGTTACCGCGCTGGGACAAGTCTTATCTCGATGGGACCTTCATGGGGGATATTGACTTGTACCCTAGAAGATAAATATCCTTGGTACAGGCTATCGATGTGATAGTTCAGACGGTCCTAAGAGACGCAGGCATGTGCCATCCTCTTAGAGACTTGGAATCTATGCTTCGCCTCAATATTGTTTGTGTATTCATGTTAATACAATTCGAGAGTGATTCCGATTGTATTCCCCTTAATATGAGTGATATGGGGTTCTGGATAGTAGAATATGCACGCACCATAGTTTTATGAGGGGTGCTGTTATTTTATATATATTATACGAGTAGTTAATATATATATGAGATTTTAAAATTTGAAACTGCCTACTGTGATTTGATAAGTAGGACTTGGTTAATGACTCAGATAGTGAATACTTGTTTCGTGAAAGTATAATATGTTACTGAGAAACTTTATAAATTAATAAAAGCTAAAACGAGAATTGTGCTACCAATCTGGAAGTAACCTTTTTAAATAAAAACATTGTTCGGTTTTGAAATCTTATGAGTAAGTTAAGATAAGCTAAATTATTGGAAAGGTTAGTATGATAAAATTTGTTAAGAATAACCCTTGGGAAGGTTAGTGCGATAGGTGTGCACATTAGAAGAGAGGTGAGTATTTCTCAAGAGAGTGACGCATTAATATATTGTTGCATTGGCCTGTATCAATTTAAATACTTGCTAAACGTATTTTAAAATCAAACACACTTTCGGGTCTTGACCCGTTTCTTTTTCTCTCTCTCTCTTGTATATATATGTATATATTTCAGGTGCCCAGCCACAGGGGCGTCTTACTTAGGATCCCTTGAGAGGAACGTGCTGCAGCTTAGGTGGGAGTTGCAGGTCACTTGCGTAGACGGCTTCCTTTATTGACTCCACTTCTAGCATTCTCATTTATTGGGCATGTGTCGCCCTTTCCATTATTTCATTGTTATTGGGACATTTATATTTCAGTTATTTCCAGTATTGTTCCATGGGATTTATTCAGTTTGGATTTGTGACTTTAATTTTCATATGTTGGCATTCGATTGACGAATGTATTATATTATCTGGTTTATTGTAGTGTGATTCTTAATTGTAGAAATGTTGTTTTTAAATAAATAAATCTTTTCTTTAATTAAAATTTGGAAAGTATGTATGAAAATGGTTTTGACACTTAGCTTAATTATTTAGGGTGTTAAATTGGAAAATTTATTTTTATCGACAGTGATGCTGAGAATGAACCAACTGTTTACCTTGATTTAATTTAATAAAGGAGTGATCGCCCGGTATTTAATTAGGCGGGGTGTCACAGGTGGTATCAGAGCATCAGGTTCTAGAGTCCATAGGATCTGTATGGCTTATTTCGCTTTCAGCTTAACGTTATTACTATAGAGCCCTATTTTTAGGATTGTTGTATTCTTGCTTTTACGTTAAAGTCTTCAGCTATTTGAGTTTTGATGATAATTGTAGACTAATAAACTTGTTCACGTTTCAGATGCAACCGAGACGTGCACCGAAAGATAGGCGTGCCCAAGCCGAGCAGCCAGCAGCTCCGGCACCAGGCACAATGAATGCAAACGAAGTAGCCGCCATTGTTGCTCAGGCGGTGAATGCCGCGATAGCGGTGATTCAGCAGGCTCCACCCTAGGTTCAGGCAGTGGCACCAGTACCAGCACAGCTTCCATCCGCATCGGAGAGGGTTCGGGATGCTTTTCAGAAAGCGCATCCCCCTGAGTTTTCTAGTAGCTCCGATATTGTTACAGTTAGCCAATGGAAGAAGGACATCCAGCGGCACCTCCGTATGTATGAGTGCACTGATGTGCAAAAGCAGTTATTGGCTTCCTTTAAGTTGGTGGGAGCCTCATTACAGTGGTGGGAGTCCACTACTACTTTGGAGGAGAGGGACACGATCCCTATTCAGTTATTCTGGGAGCGGTTTGACCGCAAGTATTTTCCACCCGCAGTGCAGACTGAGATGAGGCGGAGATTACTGAATCTGAAATAGGAGAACCTTACCGTAGCGGAGTATGAGGAGGAGTTCACGAGACTTCTCACCATTGTGCCAGATGAGGCACCTACTGAGAGCAAGAAGATTATGCTGTTTGTCGACGGGTTAGCTTGGAGGATCCGTCAGCACCTTATTGGGAATCTATCCCTGAGTACGTTCACTGATGTACTCAATGCCGCATTGCTACATTGCCAGGATCACCGCTTCCATCTGCAGGGAAGCAAGAGAACAGGAGAGTCCAGCCAGCAGGGCAGGACCGGGGGTAATAGTGCCAGTGGGGCACCATCTCATGGACAAACTCGTCAGCACGAGCAGAGTTCCCATCAGGGGGACCCTGCTAAGCAATTCCGTTCAGGTGATGCTAGGTAGGGATTCGGGGGTTTCAGGCAGGGCCATCAGGGCCAGCCTAATCAGCAGGGCCAGCAAGGCCAACACCGACCGCAGGGACAGCAGCAGGGCCAGCAAGGCCAACAGCGTGCAAATCAGGGTCAACAGGGCCAGTGGCGTGGAGGTAACGGCCAGCAGGGCCATGGACAGTAGGGTCAGAGGGGAGGTAACTTCAAAGGCCGATGCTTTGGGTGCGGTAAACATGGCCATAGGCGCCAGGATTGGCCAGAGGGCGATAGGGCCCCACAGTAGCAGGGAGCCTGAAATGAGCCGCAGAGACCACTTTTCCCACCTGCCCTCCCAGCTCCAGCCCAGGTGCCAGCCCTACCAGCCATTCCAGCAGCTCCAGTGCAGCAGGGGCAATTACAGTATGGACGTGTCTATAACGTCCACCAGGCAGCAGCTCCACAGGCACCACCCGCGATTGAGGGTATGTTTCCTATCCATGGTACTATGGGTCGAGTTTTGTTTGATACGGGGGCAACGCATTATTTTATATCTACACATTTTGCGAAGTCCTTAGGGTTGTTAGCCACAGCAGAGAGCACCGTGAAGTGTGTCGACTCACCACTGGGGAGTGGGTCACTTATTTTCTTTATATGCCGGGGAGTGGGGGTAGAGATTAGTAGCTTGGTATTACCTGCAGACATGTTAGTCTTAGACATGCACGAGCATGATGTGATTATTGGTATGGATTGGCTCGCAGCTTATAGAGCCATGATTGATTGCTTCGGTGGGAGAATTGTCTTTGCCATTCCGTGGAAAGAGATGTTTGTAGTGGCGATGCCTCACCCAGAGGGAGGTTCGACCGCTCATTTGTATTACATAGAGGAGGATACCTCTAAGGAGGTTGTGATTCCCTTAGATTCGATCCCTGTTGTCAGGGAGTATTCCGATGTGTTTCAGGAGATACCAGGCCTACCGCCCAGTCGTGAGATAGACTTTGTTATAGATTTATTGCCAGATACGAGACCTATATCACGCGCACCGTACCGTATGGCTCCGGCAGAGATGCGAGAGCTACGAGATCAAATAGAGCAGCTGTTAGGTCAGGGCTTCATTCGTAGGAGTACCTCACCTTGGGGCGCTCCAGTCTTGTTTATGAAGAAGAGAGATGGTTCACTGAGATTGTGTGTGGACTACCGGGAGCTGAACAAGGTAACGATACGGAATAAGTATCCGTTGCCTCGAATCGATGATCTGTTCGACCAGTTGAGGGGAGAAACTTTCTTTTCGAAGATAGATCTGAGGTCGGGGTACCATCAGTTACGTATTAGAGAGCAGGATGTTTCAAATACTGCCTTCTTGTCGAGATATGGGTCCTATGAGTTCCGGGTGATGCCGTTTGGACTCACAAATGCTCCAGCCATTTTCATGGACTTGATGAACCGAGTATTCAGAGAGTTCTTGGATCAGTTTGTCATCGTCTTCATAGATGACATCTTGATATATTCACACTCAGAGGAGGAGCATGCCGAGCACTTGAAGCAGGTTCTTCAGACTCTACGAGAGCATCAGCTGTATGCTAAGTACGAGAAGTGTGGATTCTGGTTGCGAGAGGTACAGTTCTTGGGCCATGCTGTTTCTGAGCAGGGGATTGCAGTTGACCCGAGCAAAGTGTCAGCGGTGAGGGAGTGGGGACAGCCCATGACACCGACGGAAGTGCGTAGTTTCTTGGGGTTAGCTGGGTACTACAGGAGATTCATTCGGGGATTCTCCAAAATAGCGGGTCCATTGAAAAATCTGACTCGCAAGGGAGTACCATATGTTTGGGATGACGCTTGTCAATTGGCTTTCGATGAGCTGAAAGACAAGCTTACTTCAGCGCCAGTCCTTGCGTTACCGAAGCCGGGTGTAGAGTACCTGGTTTACACCGATGCGTCCTTACGGGGACTTGGGGGAGTACTTCAGCAGGAGGAGAAGGCTATAGCTTTTGCTTTCCGCAAGCTTAAGCCGCATGAGAAGAATTACCCCACCCACGACCTGGAGTTAGCAGCGGTCGTCTTTGCATTGAGGATATAGAGGCACTACTTATTGGGTGAGAAATTCCGTTTGTTCACAGAGCACAAGTCATTGCAATACCTGTTCACTCAGAGAGAGTTGAATATGCGTCAGCGCAGATGGATAGAGTTTGTGAAGGACTACCAATTCGAAATACAGTACCATCTGGGGAAGGCCAACGTAGTTGCTGATGCGTTGAGCCGTAGACCGGTAGACGATGTAGCGGACGTCTGGAAAGCAAAGTGGAAGGAGTTGGGTCACCAGGACGCAGTAGCCCGTTCTTTCATATCCGTGATGTCAGTCACACCCGAGATTGTTATGAGGGTAATACATGCCCAGACCACAGACCCATTTTGCCAGGAGAAGATTGTGCGACTTCTAGCCGAGGGCGCTGAGTCCTATTCTGTTAGTTCTGATGGAGGTTTGCGGTTTAATGGGAGACTGGTGGTTCCAGAAGGAGCAGAACTACGCCATGCAGTGATGAATCATTCTCATGGGTCCCGATTTGTAGTACATCCGGTAGGCGATAAGATGTACCAGGATATGAGGCGACAATACTGGTGGAGTGGGATGAAGAAGGACATCGCCGAGTTCGTGTCCAAGTGTTCTACCTGCCAACTGGTAAAGGTGGACCACCAGAAATGGTCACGATTGCTTCAGCCATTGGAAGTAACCGCGTGTAAGTGGGAGAGTATTTCCATGGATTTTATTACAGGGTTGCCTACATCACAGCGGGGCCATGATTCTATCTGGGTGATTGTAGACCGTTTGACCAAGGTGGCTCATTTTCTGCCAGAGCGGACAGATTATACTACGGGTCAGTATGCTCAGTTGTTCATTGCTGAGATTGTCAGATTACATGGGGTGCCCCTGAATATTGTGTCAGATAGGGACAAGATTTTCGTGTCACGTTTTGGGGAAAGCTTTCAGGAGGCTATGGGTACTGAGTTGAGGTTGAGTTCAGCTTACCACCCACAGACAGACGGACAGACAGAGCGTACTAATCAAATGTTAGAAGATATGCTACGCATGTGTGTTCTCGATTTTGGAGGAGGTTGGGAGCCATATCTTCCACTGGTAGAGTTTGCTTATAATAACTCTTATCGGTTTACGATTGGTATGGCTCCATTTGAGGCTTTGTATGGCAGGCCTTGTCGTTCTCCAACTTATTGGCTCGAGGTGGGGGATAACAAGTTGCTAGGACCAGAAGTGATTCAGGAGACCTCCGCGAGGATTGAGATAATCAGGAGTCGTATTCGGGTAGCCCAGGACAGGCTGAAGAGCTACGCCGATGCGAAACGGTTCTTCCGGGAGTTTAATGTGGGAGACCAAGTGTTATTGCGTGTATCTCCTATGAAGGGGGTGATGAGATTCGGGAAGAAGGGGAAATTGGCTCCGAGATATGTGGGACCATTTCCCATCATCGAGAGGATTGGGCCGGTTGCATACAGGTTGGGATTGCCAGAACATTTACATCGCATCCACGATGTATTCCACATCTCGTCGTTGAGACGATATCTTCGGGATGATATGGCTTATACTCACATTGCGATAGATGAGATCGACTTACAGCCTGATAGCTCTTACGAGGAGAAAACAGTGGCTATTCTAGACTATAGTGAGAGGAGATTGAGGTCGAAGATAGTTCCACTTAAGCGAGTCCAGTGGGAGCATCATAATGTGGAGGAATCCACTTGGGAGCGTGAGGCAGATATGCGCGAGAGATATCCAGAGTTGTTTTTACCAGGTATGCCTTATTTTCCGAATTTCGGGACGAAATTCCGTTATTAGGGGGGAAGTATGTAATACCCAGTATTTTTATGCTATATTAATTTGGGGATTTATTAAAATTAACGTGAATGATTTATTTTAAAAAAAATCTGGAAATTAATTATGTTATAATTATTAACGTGACGAGAGTTAGTAATTATGGGAAACTTGTTGAATATTACTAATGAGCAAAATAATATATTATATTGGTTATATTGAATGTCATGAGTGGATTAAATGACTATTTCGGAAATTTAAGTCGGGACGTGCCCGTGTCACGTCAGGACTAATTTTGTTAAATAAAAAGTGAATATTTTATAAGTTGTTCATATGGTTGTTTTGAGTGCGCCAACGCGTCCGGTAGGGTCGAGATAGTCAGAAAAGTGTACCCGGGGGTGTAGTTTGGGTCTCGGGGCATTTTTAGGCCTAATTAGTACCCCGTGAGGGCATTTTAATCATTTTACATAATTGGGTAATTAAACCCACGAAATTCAGCAACCTATATCAGCCATTTAGGTTAGCCTTTTAGGGTTAGAATATCCAGAAATCAAGTGACGGACATTGGAGAAGAGAGGAGAGAGCTCCAAGGCAATTCAAGGCCAAAAAGTCACCGGTTCACACCGCCGCCACCACCACCGCGTAGATCGCGAGACGAGGAACGCAGCCATACCAAAATCAGCCGTGAATCAAAATACCAAAAATCTCAGGCAAGTGTTTAACTTGCGTATTTTCATTAATGCAATCTTCATATTGGTTTAGGATTGATTAGAGATGATAAATATGGAAGAACACCCAATTTGTGTTAGGAAAATGCATGTAGAAATGATTTATATGAAATTCTGAAATCCTTGCCATGTAGAGGAATATAACCCACGAATTTTTGATGATATATTAGAAGGAAATTTTGGTAAAAACAGATTAGAACCTTGATTAAGAAAAACTCTATGGTTCTTGATGATTAGATGGAATTTTGGGTTAATTATCCATGTTTAATGTTAGATATACACATGCTTTACGTTGAAAACATCTGGTATAACGTTATAATGATAGTAGTAGGATTTTTGGGACGTTTAGAATGGAAAAACATGGTTTTGGATGAATAAATTTGGTAGAACCCGTAACTGCATTTCTGCAGAATTTTCGCAGACCTGCTTGATCGATCGATCGAGCCTAGAGCTTCGATCGATCGAAGGTTCGATCGATCGACCCCTCCTGGCAGACTCTTATTTCCCTTGTTTACTTAGTTGAATTGAATTTATCATGAAATAATTCTTGGGTATCCTTAATGAAATGTTTTGGGAGATAGGAAGGACCAATAGGACATTTGAATAAGTGTTGAGAACTTTATTATAAGATGAGAATCTTGTTTTTGGGATAATTATATAATGAACTATGAAACTACGTAATTCAAGTGAGAGAATGAGGCGAATAGCTACGATAGTGAATAGAGGTATACCTACTGAATTTTCCTACTTGGAAGGATAGAGTCAACGAATGTCACGTATTAAGTGAGAAAACCCTTCGAGTTAAGGTTAGAGATGAAACCTTATACGTAATACTAATAATGTGAAATGTAGAATAAATGGTATAATTATGGGTGACGAGAAGAACCTATATTAATATGATAAAGTGGTATATTTATATGATTGTGTGTACATATATTATATACTTGTGAAAATCATGCCCACGCTACTTGTTATCCCTGAGGTTACCGCGCTGGGACAAGTCTTATCTCGATGGGACCTTCATGGGGGATATTGACTTGTACCCTAGAAGATAAATATCCTTGGTACAGGCTATCGATGTGATAGTTCAGACGGTCCTAAGAGACGCAGGCATGTGCCATCCTCTTAGAGACTTGGAATCTATGCTTCGCCTCAATATTGTTTGTGTATTCATGTTAATAAAATTCGAGAGTGATTCCGATTGTATTCCCCTTAATATGAGTGATATGGGGTTCTGGATAGTAGAGTATGCACGCACCATAGTTTTATGAGGGGTGCTGTTATTTTATATATATTATACGAGTAGTTAATATATATATGGAATTTTGAAATTTGAAACTGCCTACTGTGATTTGATAAGTAGGACTTGGTTAATGACTCAGATAGTGAATACTTGTTTCGTGAAAGTATAATATATTACTGAGAAACTTTATAAATTAATAAAAGCTAAAACGAGAATTGTGCTACCAATCTGGAAGTAACCTTTTTAAATAAAAACATTGTTCGGTTTTGAAATCTTATGAGTAAGTTAAGATAAGCTAAATTATTGGAAAGGTTAGTATGATAAAATTTGTTAAGAATAACCCTTGGGAAGGTTAGTGCGATAGGTGTGCACATTAGAAGAGAGGTGAGTATTTCTCAAGAGAGTGACGCATTAATATATTGTTGCATTGGCCTGTATCAATTTAAATACTTGCTAAACGTATTTTAAAATCAAACACACTTTCGGGTCTTGACCCGTTTCTTTTTCTCTCTCTCTCTTGTATATATATGTATATATTTCAGGTGCCCAGCCACAGGGGCGTCTTACTTAGGATCCCTTGAGAGGAACGTGCTGCAGCTTAGGTGGGAGTTGCAGGTCACTTGCGTAGACGGCTTCCTTTATTGACTCCACTTCTAGCATTCTCATTTATTGGGCATGTGTCGCCCTTTCCATTATTTCATTGTTATTGGGACATTTATATTTCAGTTATTTCCAGTATTGTTCCATGGGATTTATTCAGTTTGGATTTGTGACTTTAATTTTCATATGTTGGCATTCGATTGACGAATGTATTATATTATCTGGTTTATTGTAGTGTGATTCTTAATTGTAGAAATGTTGTTTTTAAATAAATAAATCTTTTCTTTAATTAAAATTTGGAAAGTATGTATGAAAATGGTTTTGACACTTAGCTTAATTATTTAGGGTTTTAAATTGGAAAATTTATTTTTATCGACAGTGATGCTGATAATGAACCAACTGTTTACCTTGATTTAATTTAATAAAGGAGTGATCGCCCGGTATTTAATTAGGCGGGGTGTCACACCGTGTATGCCAAAAACCATCCAATCGCAAATTGAGATCAAGCCAATCTATGATCGCAACTAAGTTGTAAAGTCCAACACCCAATTTTGTTATATTAGGCCGAGACCTACAAAAATTACCGTACTTGTTTGCTGTAAAAAATGGTTCAGGACATGAATGTAAGTGAATTGTTTTATTCTTTTATAATTAATAATTCCCTTACAATACTTCTTTCGCTCAAAGGCCCGTAGAAACTTCGATAGGACTCTAATTCGCGCACCGCCCGAGAGCCTCGACTTCCATGAAGACTTTGGCTAAAAATGCCAAAATATAAAATTACGACAATGCCCCTGAACGTGCTAACTTCGACGGAAATTTATCGGATTGTACCCAAACTTCATACTAAGCACCTTAATACCTACAAAAACTCAATAATACCTCAAATAACACGTTAGCAAATCAAATGTTGGTTGTCTAATCAATGAGCATAATTATATACACTAAAGTACTTGAGGAGGCTAAAATGCATAAGTATCGAGGGTATAAAGTGCAATGATTCATGACGAATCACTACGATTAAAACAAACTATTATGCCCTTTAATTTTAGCTTTAAGGTGGGATAGTAATCTCCACTCTTAGATCATCAATCATAATCTCCAACCGATAATCAATCCATCTTAGCCATTCAATTGCTAAAACAATTCAAATAATTATTTTATTATTATTATTATATAAAACCAACCGAACCTCTTACATATAAGGGCGATTCTCACACCAACATTTTAAAATTCCTAATTTATCCTTGCTTTTTATAATTTTTTTCAACATCCAAAGGAACCGGATTATAGAGATGAAATAGTAAATATTAACTATTGAATACTACCTAATCTTTACTCAACGTCATCCACGTGCCCTCTTCACAAAGAAGGGGGGAGTTTGTGTCGTGCAAATAATAATAATAATAATAATAATAATAATAATAATAACTATTATTATTATTACTATTATTGTTATCTAATATATATATGGTATCTCCTCATGTTATTTTACCACGTCAACACAAAATAAATGATAGAACTACTCTCAATTTTGACACCCACTCCTCACTCTCTACTAGTGGCTTTACAAAAATAAAAAAAATTACTTTGGATTTAACCAAAAGGCTAATCAAAGCCACCCACTTTTTCTTCCTCCTAAAATAAAAACTTCACCAAACCCATGTATTTAGATCACATTGGATAATTTTTACTAAACAAGTTTGTATCCATCTTTCTTAAAAAAATATATAACATACATATATATATATATATATATATATATATATATATATATATATATATATAATCTTTTTAAAAAGCTGTTTTATAAATATAAATTATTTTGTAAAACAATACTGTATTTATAAAAATATAAATATAAAATTATTTTTTACAAAAACTATAGTTTTAACTCCTTTTTCTATAAAAAAATGTTTTTTTTACAAAAATTGATTTTATAAAGATAAGTATAAATTATTTTGTTATACAATGTTTTATAAATATAAAAAAAAAATAAAACAATGCTGTTTTTTTTTAAATGTAATTATATAATTATTTTTTTATAAAAACTATAGTTTTAACTCGTTTTCTCTATAAAAAAAATGCTTTTTTTATAAAACTTGATTTTATAAAGATAAGTATAAATTATTTTATTATATATAAACAATATATATTTTATAAAGTAAATTTCTAAAACGTGGAATTTTTAACTTCTTTTTTTACATAAATTGTGTTTTAAGAGTCTGTTCTTATAAATATAAATATTATATTTTTTAACAAAAAAACTGTTTTTATAAAGTAATGTTAACGTGCAAATTTTATAAACTGTTTTAGAAAAGTGTACATTTTTTAATTAAATACATTTTTTTGAGCTATACATAAAAAAAAATTATCATATAAATATTAGCTTTTATTAATTGAAGAAAAAGATTTTTCATATAAAATAATTTTATTTTATACATAAAACTTTTTATTATATAAATATTATAATCTATCAATTGAAGAAAAAGATGTTTCAAATAAAAGACTTATAAGTTTTTTAAACATATTTTTCTTTAATTAATAAATGCTAATATTTATATAATAAACTGTTTTTTATATATAAATCAAACAAATGTTTTCTTTTTATAAAAAAATATAATTTTTTGTAAAACGGTTTATAAATTCTAAATGTTAACATTCCTTTATTAAAACATTTTTTTCTTAAAAAAAATCATATTTATATTAATAAAACAGACTTTTAAAACACAATTTATATAAAGAAATGAAGTTAAAAATAATATTTTTTTAAAATTGCTTTATAAAAATACAATTTTTATGTATAATAAAATACTTAGTACTTATCTTTATAATAAAATAAAATTAGACAAAAAGTGTTAACACTGTAGTTTTACAAAAAGAAATGATTATATATTTATATTTTTATAAAAACTGTATTGTTTAAAAAAATAATTTTTATTTGTAACACAACTTTTTAAAATATATATACATACATACATACATATGCATACAAGTATTTGTTTAGCATCACATATTCTATAAATGAAATACATAAATTCGTTATCCTTCAATAAATTTTTGTGCATTAACATGCATCATAAAAATATAAAATAGATCTCTTTAACGTTATAGATTTTACCTATATTTTTATAAGCATGTCCATAATACATTGTATAATAAGAATTGAAAGGCACACTTGTGCATTATGCAGAACTAAAAACTAGTTATTATATAAAACCGACCAAACCACTAACATATAAGGCAATTCTCACACCAACATTTTTAAATTCCTCATTTATCCTCGCTTTTTATAATTTTTTCAACATCCAAAAGAACCGGATCATTGAGATGAAATAGTAAATATTATCTATTGAAGACTACCTAATCATTATTGAATACTACCTAATCATTACTCAACGTCATCCACATGTCCTCTTCACAAAGGGGGAACGTTGTGTGCACACATACGCATAACAAATAGGCAAGTTAATTAGATTGTGGACTAGTCACATACTAACAGGTCAATTCTTAGCAAGTCGGGTCTAAACCCGTCCAATAAAATATTCGGCTTAAAAGGCGTCAACTCAAGTTTGTGTCGATCCCGAGTAAACCGATTTGACCATTTTTATCGTAAAAAAGTCTCAACTCTCAAGGGTCGTTTGTATTTGCCTTTAAACCATTCAAATTTTAGGGATATCAAAGAGGGTTTTTTTTTAAATTAACCGTTATATTTGTCTTTGAATGGTTAAGAGGTGAAATTACCTTTAAACTTTATGGAAATTAATCTCTTTAAAAAATTTACAATTATATCCCTTCCAAAAAAATTTAAAAGTTTGTCATCCAAAGTTATAATCTGTCTCCTTGAAATATTCTCCAAAATTCTAATTAATTTCTCTAAAAATCAATTCAGGGAGAAAGAAATTAAAATTTTAGATAAGAGATATTTTGTTAGAGAGAGGTTAGCAATTTAAAGAGTAGGAGATTGCAATATAGAGCTTAAAGAAAAAGATATGGATTAACATTTTAGAGTAAGATTGGTTTATAGAGAAATTACAATTAGAGAAAGAAACAGATTATTAACATTTTAGAGTGAGACTAGTTTAGAGAGAGATTACATTCTTATAGAAAAAATGGATTAGCATTTTAGATAGAGGGAATGAGATTATAGTTATAAAGAGTTAGTTCACATAATATCTAACTATCATAGTAGTAAACCTAACTATCATAATTGTCTTCATGTATCAACAATGTTCAACCCTTTGCATCCATTCAGTTTTTTTCTTGTACAGCTACATTTTGTACAGCTAATAACAGACTACTATACTGGTTAGGGGAACAAAATAAAAGCTTCTATCTGAAAAGGAAGGAAGGGAGGGGGGGGGGGGGGGGGGAGGGAAGCTTCCATAAACAAGAGACTTGGGAAGCAAAATACTATAGTTCCAGTTACACCATCCAAATGAGAGCGCTTCATTTACCCCCATGGTACGTCACTGCACCAACACAAAAACATATTACATTTGAAGTTAAAAGCACAATTATATTTTTCTAGCGAATTCATTAAAAACATATATTTCTCTAGTGGATTTGTTAATTTGACTTAAACTTCGTTCCTTTACAAGAGTCTACATACATGCTCATTTCACTAGTAACTAAGTGGACACAAAAAAGCTGACACACTCAATGTGGCAGCACAGCATTACTGAGCATGAGTAGGTCAGCGCGGAGCCCTTAGTCCACCACTCAACATATCAATCAATGCATTAAATACATCATGGATTTAATTAGTGTGCCAATTTTTCGTATCCCTTTGCATTATCGTATTTTTTTGAAAATATCAAATTATTTTTTTGTAACATTAAATAGATGTTTAAGTGAAAAGAGTCTAACCTCAGTCCACATTGTGGGATTGATCATGCTCAATAAAGCCTAATGCCTTGTCCTTGGTGATAACATCAACACGGCTAACCCTATTTTGGTGGGTCACCCCATATATCTTGTCAGCAACCTTCACAAGCTCTTGTCTGAAGGTTGTAGTTATAAACTGTGTATTAGCCATGTCTGCCAAACGACGAACCATATCTACCAAATAGAAGGTTAAGGGTACAAGCAGAAAATAAAGGAGTTCGTAATAGCAGTTATACTCATAAAATGGATCCAAAAAAAAACCCAGAGGGGTCAGCAATGCATTGTTGGTGTGTGGGGTTTGTTTGGGGGATCCCTTTTCTAGGTATACCTAATATTACTCTCTCAAGTAAACCAAACTATGCGATTTTGCAGGAAGTTTATTGAACTACTAATGCATTAAGCAACCGGTACGGGCTTTTACCGTACCGTACCGTACCGTTTTGGTCCGAAAAAAAATGATTTTGGTTTCATATTATGAAATACCGAAAACCGATTTTACCTAAACCAAAAATACCGTCAAAAATTTGGTTGGTTTTGGTTTTTAAGTACAAAAAACCGATTTATCGAATTTACCGTACCGATATCGTACCAAAATTACCGTACCGAAATACAGTACCAAAATTTTTGTGCAGTGTCAAATTATTTTGGATATCATACTACTTCTATTTATTTTATTTCTCATGAGTGAGTTTTTATATTCTCTTTGAATTCAAATTTATTTATTTGAGTATTTGGTTTAAGTGTTAAATAATCATGTTAATTAAACATATATTTTGTTTAATTAATCAAACATTTAACACAAAATGAATTAGGCAGCATTTTGTTAAAATAAAAAGAGCCGTTTGTTTTGTTGGCTATATTTCCGTTTTGCCCTTATTTCATTTGGGCTTTATATTGTGGTTTGTGTAGAGAACTTTGTTTAGGGTTTCCAATTCATTTTTTTAACCTCCTTCTCTCTCAAAAGGTGTGGCCGTCATTTTTGTTTGAGCTCTCTCTCTCTCATTTTTTTTTCTTCTTCAACCTTGGGTTGATTTTGAGAAATAATTTTTTGGAGACTTTTATTTGAGAACACCATTTTTTTGTTTTGAAATTTGGCTTTCGATTTGGTGTGGTTACTTCGTTTTGAGATCGGGTTTCCGGTGACAATTTCTTCGACGACAGCTGTATTCGGATCTAAGTTCCCTCTGTGTTTTTCGGTGAGTTTTTTTCCTTACGAGTTGAGTTGGCTTTTCCGGTGAGTTGGCTTTTCCGACGAAGGTTTGTTTTTTCGATGTTGGAGGTGTGGATGATTTTGACTTTCTGGAGAACATTTTTTGAGATAACAGCTCCCTCACTTTTTGAGGCTCATCATCTTGGCTCACTCTCCTCAGGCACTAGCTCCCTCATCTCGTCTCACTCTCCTCCGGCGCCGACAAAAGCAAATCGGTTAGTTTAGTCTCGTATATATTTAAATCTATTGTTCCAAATGCTAGAAATTGTACCTCTTTGTGTATGTTTCTAATTGTTCCAAAAAACTAGAAATGCTAGAAATTATAACAGCTAGAAATTGTAAACAGCTAGAAATTGTAACAGCTAGAAATGCGTATATCGAAATATATACTAGATTTACCGAATGCATAAACCGATTTGAAATTCTGGCATTTACCGGGAAAAAACCGAATTGAAACCAAAATTACCGAAACCAAAAAAACCAGAAAATACCGAAAAAAACGAAAAACCGGTCGGTTTGGTTTTTGTTTTTGTTTTGATGTACCGGTCGGTAAATTGGTACGATACGGTTTTACCATATAGAATGTGGTTTTGGTATTGGTAAGGGGTCGTTACCGACCGTACCGTACCGTCTGTACCCCTAAACATAATGAATAGTTTAGCTGGGTTGTATTAACATAGTTTAGAGCACTTCCCTTATTTTCTTTTAGTTTTTCCCAAGAAAAATTAACATGTCATATTCCCCAAGGACCCCAATAAACAGATTAGAGGGGACACATGATAACCTGTCATAGGCCCTAATGCCAGGGAAATTAGGGGTGGCAATTCGTGTGCGTCATATCGTGTTCGGGTCGTGTCATGTTGGGTTCGTATTAAGTATTAGTCAACCATAACCTGACCGATTTAACTAATCGTGTCAGATGAGCAAACACGAACCCGACCTATTTATTATCGTGTCGTGTTCGGGTTGACCCGCATAACCTATTAAGTAAAATATAAAATAATTTTTTTCTTTTTTCTTAACCAATCATACCACTCATAGGCCTACAATAACTTTAATTTAATTAATTTCAACTTCTTGCAACACATAAATAATTTATTGTCCAATTCTCCATGAATTTTATAGAATGTCTATCAAGATATATAAATTATCTAATATAATCTCCATAAAATACGAGTTAAACGAGTCTATTCGTGTCATTTTCGAGTTATACGTGTTTGACACTAATCCAACCCGTTTATTATTCGTGCTGGCGGGTCGTGTCATATTCGGGTTCGTGTCAAGAAATCGTCAACCCTAACCCGCTAACTTCGTGTCGAGTTCGTGTCGGGTTATCGTGTCGTGTCAAAAATTGTCACCCCTAAGGGAAATAACCTAATCACCACCCAAATCCAACAATCAACATTCCAATTCCTTTTTTTTTTTTTTGATAAATTATGCTTCACCCAAAAACCTATTCTCTCCTTAGCTTTTCTCGTCAAGATCACTATGCACTCACAGGTCCAGATTTCTTGTTCTTGAATCAATGCATTCAATCACACAGACGATATCTTATCTATATCTGCTCCCCAAAAAGACAATCCAACTCTGTAGTCTATTCCTCACCTGATGTGAACTAGGGTGCGGAAGCGTAAAAAAAAAGTTATCTACACAACAACAACAACTAGGAAGAATGGAAGAGGGTTTCTTATTTCTCTCTCTAAGCTCTCAATCTTAAAATGTCAAAAGTGATACAATGAGGGCCTCACTAGCTATTTATACTATGAGATTAAAAAGGGAAAAAATAAAGAATAAGGCAAAAGACAAGTATATCCCTATGCTCCTGCATCATTCTCCCCCCCTTGAGAGGAATCCATATGTGGAGTACTGGCAAAAGAAGTCTGGATCAACATGCTGTAAGGTCGCCTCAGTAATCCAAGAGTCCTAGGCCGCAGGACGGCCAACCCAATGAACCAGATAACGGGTGTAATCACTCGAGACAAAGGGGACAAAGGCAGAGTCAAGTATACCCTCAATACGATCCACATGAGAACGGACTGGTGGAGACGATGAAGATGGGAGAGGGATGGGAGGAAGATGGGTACCGCGAAAAGGAGAAAGGTCCGCCACATTAAATGTATGATGCATGCGAAACTCCGAAGGAAGATCAACCTCATAAGCATTCGGTCCACAAGCACGAACAATAGGAAACGGCCCAAAACAGCGCATAAGGAGCTTGTTACCTTTGCCGACATGCTGTGGTTTCTGGAGGTACACCGTGACTAAATCCTCGCGCTGGTATGAGACGAAGCGGCGATGCACATCGGCAACCTCTTTGTAAGAAGCGTAAATGGACCGGAGACGAGAACGAACATTTGCCTGTATGGAAGTCAAATGGGCTGCAAAACTCCTCAGCAAAAGCACACGTCGGAACGGTCGGCGGAGGCTCGACGAGGTCAATAGGCATAGTGAGGGACTGGCCCAACACAATCTAGAAAGGGGAGAAACCGGTAGAACGATTGACGGCGTTGTTGAAAGCAAATTCAGCTTGAGCAATCACCAGGTCCCACGTACGGAGGTGCTCAGACGTCAAACAACGCAAAAGATCGCCTACACTCCTATTGACCACCTATGTTTGGCCGTCTGTCTGGGGATGAATTGCAGTAAAAACTGGAGCTCCGTCCGTAGTAATCGCCAGCAATGTCCTGTAAAGCGGACATCGCGATCGGAAGTAATGCTACGGGGGATGCCCGTGCAAGCGGACAATTTTGCAAAAGTATAATGTCGCTACATGAGAAGCGTCAGTCGTGCGAAAACATGGAATGAAGTGTGACATCTTAAAGAATCTATCAACAACCATAGAATCATGCTCACTGGAAGTACGGGGAAGGCCCACAATAAAATTCATCGAAACATCTTGCCATGGGCACTTGGGTATCGGCAGGGGAGTGCACAATCCGGCGTTGGAGTACTGACCCTTAGCCGTTTGACAAATATAACGACGACGGATGAAGGCATTAGTATCTCGCCGCATGATGGGCCAATAAAATCGGTCTCATAACAAAGCATGGGTGTGGGCCTGTCCCAAATGACCTGCTAATCCACCACCATGAACCGCATAAATAATATTTCTCTCGCAAGGAGGAAGACGGAATACACAAAACCGTCCCCCGTTGCAAAAATTCATCTTGTAATAAGTACTCGAGCGGCATAAATGGGTCCCAATTCCATGTCGGTCGGATAAAGGTCACGAATCTCATCGAACCCAAAAACCTGACTTCGCAAGGTCACTAATGCATGAGCACGTTGACTAAGTGCATCCGCTACCATGTTTTCCTTCTCAGGCTTGTACTCAAGGTGGAAGGTATAGCGCTGAAGGTAGGCTGTCCACTTGGCGTGTCGATCACAAACACGACGCTGGCTATGGAGGAATCGCAGGGTCTTATGGTCCGATTTGATCACGAACTCCTTATGGAGGAGGTAGGGTGACCAAAACTTCACGGCTTTCACAACCGCATTGAACTCCAAGTCATAAGTGTGGAACCGCTCCTGTCAATTTCTGACTACAAAAATGCAATGGGCTTCCCATTCTGACTCAAGACAGCGCCCACCCCTGTCTTGCAAGCATCACAAGGCAGCTCAAGCTCAAACAAACAACTGATCAAAGTCTGGCCAGGAGAGGATAGGTGCGGTCGTCATCAACTCCTTGATACGTGTGAAGGCTCGATCAGCCTCCTCGATCCATCTGAACTCAGCTGTCGAAGAAGTGCCCATCAAATCTGTACGCGGGGCCATGATAGTGTTGAACCCTACTATGAAATGTCGGTAGAATCGATCTTTTAGAAGGAATCCCATGATAGAGAGTTTGATAAGAGAGTTTTGATGACTTAATATCTTCACTTTCCGTGATTGATGGGTTTCATTTGTCTCCATATTCTAACAATAAAGGGGTTGGTTGGGTAAAGTCTGTTTTGATATTCTAGTAGATTGCCCGCATTTTTCATTTTTCAAACCAAAAAAAATGATTTCACAGATTGGATATCTGCAACATACAAATATCTACATGATTGACCACTTGGAGAAAAGATCAACTTTTTCCAATGATAAATGCCTCACTTCATTCTTGTCCCCTTCTTTTTGCATTTTGTGTAAGGTAAATAATGAGAACATAGATTGTATTTTGCTCCATTGCAAATTCACAAGTTTTCTATAACACAAGGTTTTCATGAGCCAGGCCTGGCAAGTCTATCCTGAATATTGGAAAGGATTTACTTCAGTAGAATGGGTGATGATGGTAAACTTACCTTATCCAATCTAGGGGCGCTGTTCAGCCATGTTTTTTCACGAGGCCAGAAAACTTCCCCTATCCAATCTAGGGGCCTAAATATCTAGTAGACCAAAACCTATAAATTAGTGGGGTGGTCCTTTCAGAGCTAGGCGGACCTCAGGCCAATGTCCACCTCTGGCTGTAGTTACAGAATTGGGAATGCATTACTGAATGGTGTTGTCCTTCCCTGTCCTTTCGTGTTTATACGATTTAATTTGGGATGAGGGGGTCTTTATTTGATTGTGTTTGGAAGCATGGGGATCTATTATATTTATAGTTTTCTATTTAAATGATCTGCAGGATCACCTAATTTGTAAATTCTTAATTTTTTTTTTTTTGTTGGATTACTGCATAGTTATGTTTCAGATTAAAACTCAGGAAGAGAAAAGGCAAGAAAAAGGATACTTCCAACAGCGGTTCTGTATTGAGGATCCAGTGCAGCATCAATCTCATCAAACAGATAAAATGGAGCAGGATCACATCGCTGTATAGCAAAGATTAGAGTCAGTGCAACCACGGTTTTCTGCCCTCCGGATAATTGTTTCATGGACTGTGTTTCCCCTTGGCCAGTAAAAGAAACCTGTCATATAAGGCCAAAAGAACAATTAAAAAAGAAAAGGAATTATATTTTATTTAAGAACTAATTTAACAGGGTCCTTTCAAGAGGGCATTGTCACTCCATAATTAAGTTCTTTCACTGCACCAAACGATTAAAATCTAATAAATGAAGCAAGGTGGAGCCACTCATGTCAATCCATTTGAGTATATGCTTGTCATGAAATAAAGCAGGGTTTGACTAGGACTATAAAATAAAATGACTGTTATACAAGGAATACGTGCCTTCACTTTCACGCCGATGTATTTTTCAACCCTTCCCTCCATATCAGTTGGACGAGGCCCATCTTCCTCGTGATCATCATCACCTTGATCACCATCCTATTTAAAAACAAAAAATAAAGTCCACTAAAAAGCATGTATATTCATTCATAATCTGGAAACAGAAAAATAGACGATGAAAGTTTTTTTTTTTTTTTTTTTTGGGGGGGGGGGGAGGGGCAGTGGTACAGGAAAGCGACGAACTTCGATGCCTCACAATGTGTAAGAAATAACAATAAATGTCGTGTTCAAAGCCTTGACCACCAATTGAAAATTCCTAGAACAATGAATACTTTCAAGATATCGTGTCGGACAATTATCGCACATTGAAATTAACACTTGCCAGCATGAGACTGACAAAACAGAAGATTTTTGTGATGAAATGGTTTACCCAATTGGGAGCCCAATTATTGTATTTATACTAAAAATATTACAATTCCAGAAGGTTCTAGAGACTTCACAACTAAAACCCAAAACACGGAGCGCCCAATACAAAAGGAAAAATTATAGTGAAGTGGGGGGTAAGGGATCATGCTAAATATGAGGGTACTTTTATATGAAAAAGACGAACCTTTTTTTTCATCATAACCAAAAAGCCATGACCACCTTGGACAAGTTCTGAAAATACTTCACGAAAATGCTTAGCCACACCTTTGAAGGTACGTTCTATTGATTCATCCTTTCGCTGATCAAGAGCTGATATAAGTTCTTTGATTTTCTGCAAAAGAATACACAGACAACCAAGTTAAATACATTTTTTCTATCATCAGCTTGCACCACTAACTATAGCTTGAAAAGAAGATATGTGACTGATTTAAGTACCTCATCACCAGCATTTAGTTCCTCTTGCCTTTTCTGGAGCTGTTCTCGTTGTTCTGTGAAATTTGCATATTGATCAAGTGCTTTTTTGTTTACATGGCTGAATTGTTGCAGTTGTTCATTGCACTTGTGAAGCATTTTATATAATTCCTTTACGCTCTTCCTCTTATACCTGTTATTCAAATTGATTGAGAAAGGAATAAGTGAAAAGAAATATGTACTGAAGAGTATCGTTCTCGTATGCTTTAACCAACTCTAATACATGTCAGAATTGATGAACCTACTTCACGGATTGATGAACAAGCAAACATACATGTCAGAATTGGTTTAGATCTAAATATAAGAAATTCCAAATTAACCAACAGTAGTGCATAACTATGAAGTTTCCTTAACTTTTGTACTTTTGTCTCCTATCTTGTTGGAGCATTCACGACTCATAGCAACTATGAATCGTGGATACAACACGAATACTAGAAGGATAGGGATACAGATTTGGCACACGGATACTGCACAACCCCAGGAATATTTATCTAGAAATTAGGATAAAAAACACATTTAGAACGCATAAATACATATATATATTTTCTGCATGCAAAGTGTAATGTGAACAAAAAAGAACAATCTAATAAATATCATACGATCATAGTTGTCAAATCGCAAATCGTATCGTGAATCGTTTACCCCCCGAATCGCGAATCGAATTGGTCAAATTGGAATCAAATGATAAAAATGAAATAAAACATACGTAAATGGGATTTGCCACTATAGAATTGGTAATTAAGCATAATATGACAAAAAACTAATCATAGCACACGATAATATATACCAAAATATAGCACACAAATTATCCGTAGCACATGTTCACTTCGTTTAAAGCTTAATAAACAACTCAAACAAATAAGATTAATTTAAAACAGTAAAAACTTCAGAAAAAATTACACTACTTCAAAAGAATTTAAGCAAATAAGCAAAAAATAAAAAAACAGCAAAAGAACTTAAACAAAACAACAAGAGAACTTTAAAAAAAAAAAAAAAAGCAAAAAAACTTTAAAAAAAACAGCAAATGAATTTTTAAAAAATAGCCCTAAGAATACATATGTTGAATGAAAAACAGCAAAATAACTAAAAAAACAGTAAAATAACTAAAAAAAACGTATGAGAAATGAAAAAAGCAACAACGAAACGTATGAGAATACTTACTTTGAACTTGATTCAACGAAACAGCAACGAAATAGAGATACGAAGAGAAGCAGCAACGAAATAGGTTTTGGCTCCGAAAACAGCAACGAAATAGGGTTACGAAGGCTTACGAGAAGAGGTTTTGGGTTTTTAGTTCTATTTGTTTATGTTTTGTAAGTTTTAAATAAATAAAAAAACTTCCGCTGCAACTGGTTCAAAAAAGACCCTTTATTTAGAATCGTTAAAGCTACCGATTCACGATTCTGAATCGTATCGTCCGATTCAGTCTCAAATCGCACAGTTCTTTAGGCATTTCCGATTCTAAGGCAGATTCGTATTGTTTTGGAATGGAATCGAATCGAATCGTCCGATTTGAATTGCGAATCGGACGATTTTGACAACTATGCATACGATTGACATGTGAAACGTATTAACTCACAAATCATAGTACCCAATAAGCACCAAATAATATGTACACACATAACCTACTTGTTCCACTTTCAGAGATGATGATTCACAACATAGATGGATTTTGATATAAATATGATAAGACCATATGGGTTTAGAGATCCTCAAGCATCCATGTCTCTTCGATGGAAACCTAACAACATTAATGTCACCACCAGCACACCAAGGAACATCCCAAATAATTTACTAACACCTGCAAAACTCCACCAAAAGTTCCCAGACGTGAACGAGCTCATAAACCCCAGAAAAGCATCAATGAAACAATTATTCACATTTCCAACCAAACACGACAACAGAAAATAACCCAGAGGACATCCGCCCAATAATACTATACCATTTATAAGATAATGACATCCAAGAAACATAACAAGCATCCACATAATGCCAGTCGATCCACCTGTTACCCCACAACTACAAGCCACCTATTTGGCATAGACCCCCCCCCCCCCCCCCCAAATCCCCATTTACACATATTTGTGATCTTATTACTAGAAACAGGCCCTGATAATTTCCCACTTTTTCAGATAAGAAACAGAAACTTTTTGTTAATAACAAAAGGAAGTACCAAGTGGAGAACAAGTTTTCCACCAAGCTACAAATTATCTGGTCACTCTTTGAAACTACGCTCAACATCTCATTCCAGTTATGTAAAAAAGAACTGGAAAAACCTCTAAAGGCTAAATATAACAAAGACCACAGAATTGACGTAAAGCTGCTTCTCACCCAAAGCTTTCCTTTTTACTCTCTTTCATCTTGGAAAATCCTGTTAGATCAACATCTACTAACGCATTTCCTTCTCTAATAACTCTGAACATAAACAAATCTTTACATTTTCTTGGTAGCATACCCTGCACTCCAAACTCCAAAAAAGCTTTCATCCATAAGATACATGTATAGAGGCAATGAATCAAGATGTGTCCGAGTGTTGCACACCCTGAACTGCACAAAATACACCAATTGGTGCACAAGCACATTTTAGTTCCCTGCTTTTGTATCGCATCGCATCACAAGTATCTGTTATATGATGGACTAGTAACCAAAAGTATGTTTACCCTTTTGAAGGGATACCTTCTATCAAAATTTTCTTGTATGGAGCCAAACCACCAAAGAGATGAAAATTACACAAAGTTTTAAAGATTAAGCTTCAAGAGACCCCCATCGTACACACACACAAACCATGCACCACCACTCAAGGGTCAATTCAATTCATAACATATCACAGGATATATGTGGACACCTTCAATCAAACCCAATGAGGAAGAAAATTCTGCAATCTAACACTCGTTGAAAATTCTCCTTAACATTAAGTTCCATGAAGCAACAGGAGAATCATTTAAAATGGACAAAGGAGCAAGAATTGCAAAATGATTTGTAGACACAAGGTATAAGATGGGACACAAGAATTCGGAAAGTAGACTCCCCCAACCAACAATATTCGCTAAAGTAATAGAAGATCTCTCCCCCACTTCAAGAGACACATAATTTAAGAAAGAGTCAAGACCATTACAATTAAAGTTCATGAGCTCCTATAGGAGCCATAGTTTACTATCTTGGAACCTCCACAAACATTCAGCAATCAGTGTTTAATTTCACAAATGTAGGCAAACAGTTAATATCTGGAAAATGATAATGTGAGCCCTTAGGGCACATGTTTTGAGCATCAAAAAAGCAACTACGAGAGCTTTGTATGAGTATACTATTTTTAGATTATTAGTGTGTGCACTTAAGGCACACGTTATCAGGACCCTTACAATCTGCCAATCCTTTTAACTTTGGACACAATGCTCCATTTAGTTCAGTGCAGTTATTTTTTCCTTCTTCATGTCCATCCCGTAAAAAATTCTAGTATTTTTTGTAATGATCTGTACAACGCTAGCAGAAATTCTTAAGAAAAACAATAATAAATCTTTGATTTACTACAAACTAGTCGTAGTTGGTGTCAATCTGCCCCCCTGAAAGACAACTTACTTTACACCCATTCAAAATATTGAACTTTATCCATGACCGGGTTTAAAAACTATATGCGTAATGGATTCCCTACCAGTAGCAACAGTGATACATTAAATATGACTTCCCAATTTCACACCCTAACACTCGCTTCAATTTGTCTAAGCTATTTGCTTCCAAGTCAATACCCAAAATGGGACATTCGGACATGTTTCTTTTCGAACCGAAGACCTTACAACATAGACCTATAAGTTCCACTAAATTTATAAAGCTCTCTCCTCATCAATGAAGAAAGCTTGCAATTGAAGGCGTGGAATTTTTGCCCTACCTCCAGACCCAAAAACCGGTAGAAATTTCACTCCTTTAGCCCTCTCAACCACCCTACTTAATGCATTCACAACCAATATGAACAAAAAAGGAGATAATGGATAGCCCTGTCCTAAACCAGTAAACCTATAAATGCGAAGGAAAAAAATCCCTTAGACTACTGTTAAGAAGGATTGAAATATTAGCCAAGACATGATCCAAGAAATCCTGATCCACATGATCACGTGCTTCTCTAAATTGATTTTGAACACATATAATTAGCTACCCAAATTATTACTGAAGTTACAGCATAAAAGAGGAAAGGGGTGTCTATACATAGAGCTATCGAAGGTGCTGCAATCATCTCACTTTAACAGTATATAATTTAAGAGAGGTTGCATTGGTTATATCACTGTACCAATCTTCAAGTTTGATAGTTCCTACAGGCTACATCACATATCACATGAACTAGATGTATATATTGAACTGAATAGAGCATAGATATATCTTGCTTTAACATTTTGATTGCAAAAACTAGCAAGTGGACCATCAACTAGTCCATTTTATGCCTTACAATCTTCAACAATTTTTTAAGAAAGAACAATAAATTATCAAAACTAAGTGGTCATGACACGTATCCTAAATTTTTGAAATATTCAAGCATAATTATATGCTTTAACTATGATATGAGGAATTGAAATACGCTGACAGGTCCAAACTTAGGTATCATAAACCAGGCAACAAAATAAGATATACCACAAAATTTACTTAATTAGCCTCATGAAGGATATGCTCATAGTTCAGAAAAGAGGAATACGTTTCAAAGGCATCCGAAGACAATGGACCCAAGTCCCTGATTTTCTTTGAGTACTCTTCTTGTTTTGCAACAAGAATATTTTTTTTACTTAATAGTTGTTCCAATTCTTTTGCTTCATCCTGAAGGGTCCTTTGATAGTCATCTTCCAAGGTCTGCAGTCATAACAATCATATTAGCATCAGTGACTGAAGCTGAACTTAATAAGAGTACGTACCTTTAACTTATTTTTTTCGTCTTTGATCTTTTTGAGCTTCCGCGTTCGTTCTTCTATGCTTTCAGAGACTCCTGTGACACATAAATTTTGTCAAAACTCACTAAGGGACTGTCATTAAGATTGTAAATTCAGCCAATGCATCTAAAAGTCTCACTTTTGAGTTGTTGTGTCACATCGTCAACCATTAACTTGGCTTCCCTTAGTTCCTGCCTCTTTAATTCTGCCTCACTGTGTAACATATCAGGCTCAGCGGACATTTTTATTGCCTCCAACTCTTGTTTCCGCCTTACAAGATTTGTTGAAAGATTGGTCTCAAGCTCTGCTTTTCTCGTTTCAGTCTATATTTGGGATTTACACAAATGAGACTAGCAGTGAAAATGAGAATATAAACTCCACTAGAATGAATTAACAAACCTCTATCCGATGAGTCCTGCAGTCAATAAGCTTTTCTTTCAGCTCCGTTATTTCAGGGTTCAATCGTGACAGGGAATCTTTTTCTTCTCTTGTTAAGTGATCAACAAGTTCTGTTTCCATTTCAACTTTTTTCATGTCCATACTTGTTCTAAGCTGATCAATTTGAGTCAGTACGTTTACAAGCAACTTTCCCTGTAAACATATAATAATCATCATTAGAGCCCTGAAACATAAGAAGGTAATCTACAGAAAGTAATTTAGAGATTCTGATGACCTTCTTCTCAAGGGCTTTGGAAACAGATTGTTTCTGCTTATTAGCATTAGCAGTATCCTGCTTCAGCTGATCCAACTCTGATTTGTCATGAGCCAATTTGGCATCATTTTTCTGCTGCTCAGCAACAAGTTCATTAATTTTCTGGTCTATCTGTGTGAACAGTTAAGCAAAAACCAGCAGCAGCTAGCAAGATGGGTAAGCTCATACAGACCTCAAAAATTAGGATCAGAACAAATACACTTAGAACACTAGATTACAAGTATACAACAGTGTCCCTTCACTTTGTCAACCCTCAGATTGTTCACCACAACTAAAAGTGATACAGTAAATTACATGATACAACAGTCTCCCTTGCCCCAATAGATTGTTTACCACAATTAAGAAGTGTTATGTACCAAGAAAATTACGTGGAAGGTGCACGTGAAGGTGACAGATAGCATACTTGGTATCTGGTAATCTCCTAATTGTCGTACCAAAGGCCTATAGTCTACCCCACCCGCTCCCCCTCCCCCTCCCTCTTCTGCAAATCTAATTGCTGTTGGAGAGAGGGGGGAAAAGAATGAGATAAAAACAACAGCGGGTTTCTACCTCACAGATGAGCTAGAAAATCTCGCAATTTATAACAGAAACTAACCGCATGTAGATGAATGCCTCAGTATAAATACACACGTAGATTCAAATATGGATACACATGCGTTATGACCTCACCCGCTCCTACACAAACAACATGAGAGACTTCACTTTTACCAACACAAGTTATAATCTATCACAAAAGTTCCATATGCAAATCAACAAAGATTATGGCGAGGATGAGACTCAAATGCAAATATCACAAAAAAATATGTAATAATTTAAATATGTGGAGGGTTTCACTTACATTGATGTATAACATAAGAAATTTTGCACTCAACCATAAACTGTTGGATTTGATTTATCGTTTAATAACATGCACAAAAAAGATCAAGTCAATCAGACAGTGATAAGCATTTCATTAGCATGCCTACATTTCTCTCACTTCTTAAATACATAACTTTAAATCATAATCACGATGAGACACCTCTTATTCTCCGGTTAGTTTTTGACATGCACAATCAATATGAAATGATTATCTAATTTTAACAGTTGAATCAATGCACAATTGATATGATAGAGGTTCGAAAAGATATTAAGTCTAAATTTACTAGAAAGCCAAAATCTTTAAGGATATGTTGAAGATTGGACCTAACTTTCTCCAGCTCCTCTTCCTTCTCATTAATAGACTTCGTATTTTGCCTAATAATGTTCATAAACTTCAGTTTTGACCGCCTATAATCATAAAACCCTCCTGTCATTCCACCTTTCTTGCTCACTTGATCGCCTATAATAGAATAGTGAACTTGTAAATACCACAGAGGTGTGGATCAGAGTAGTCAAATAACAAATAATACAACAATCCTATGGCAACCTTCAAGGGTTATGCAGTCCAGGCCATCAGTACGTGCAACCCTCGTAGCCACATCCAGATCTCGGCAAATTACCGTTCTAGCAAACACCTGTATCAACGGCAAGTATTGGAAAAATGAAGTAATGGGGGAGAGAAAAGAAAGAGGGAAAATTGATAATATCTTAGGAGAGCAATAATAAACAGTTTTAAAAATCAATAATGCCGAAAGATAAGAAAAAACAAAAAGCAAACAATGAAGCAAACACAAAAGTAATGAATAGAAGCATGAAAAATAAAAAATAGAAAAAAACACTACATTAAAATCTTTGAAAAAGATAAATTTTACCCTAAAATTGTAACCCTAAAACCTTAAGAGGCCTAAGGTGATGGCCGTCGAGCTTAGTTTCCCTCGCAGGACGAGGGGTGATGACTTGGCCTTATTATGCCATGACTTAGGGAGCAAGTTTAAAGGATTCTAAAAGCCCTTTAAAAAGGGCTAGTGCAAAATAGAGTGGCCAAAAGAGAAAAACCCTAGATTATCCACTAAAACCTATAAATATCCACCCTTGGCACACTTCCCAAGACTATTTAGAAATCCTAAAATCCATTTTAGAGAGAGAAAGTAAGATTTGTGTGAAGAAGAGAATGTGCTGCCAAAGTGAGGCCGTGGAAGCCTACTCACCCTCTTCTCCCTTGTTAAAACCCCAGTTTTCTATCTTTATTGAATAAGATGCCCTTGCTTGAAATCTGGGTATAACCATGGAGTTCTACTTGTTTGTACGAATTTCTGGGTTTTATAAGTCATGGGACAGTCACTGTCATAGAGGTTTAGAGGCCAAGGATTATCGGTGATTTGAAAACCTAGGCATGTTACTGTTCGTTGAGGATATTTGTGATTTTAGATGTTTTCTATTAAGGTTTTTGAGATAAGATTTTAGAGTTTAAGAATGAGGATTTGAGAATGTTCTTACTTGACCTTAGGAGATTTATTTAGGGTTTTGCCTTTGATCTTTGAGGATTTGAGTTGGGAGTAAATTAGAGTTTTAAAACATTGTTTTTACTATAATGCCCTTGTTATTGTCAACTAAGAGTTCTAAGTCTTTCTTTGAGGCCGCGACCTATTAGAAGAGGCCGTGGAGTTGGGAGGCAATATCATACTATGCCACAGCTGAGTTGGGAATTCGATGCTGAGGCCGCGGCATTCATTAGCCAGGCCAAGGCATCATGTCTATTTGAGGACGGTGCTTGAGGTCAAAACGGTTAGTCTAGGGAGATTGAGCCTAGGCCAACTATGGAGCTTAACGCTGCATTCGAACTTGGCCAAGGTGGAGAGTTAATAGTAGATCGTGGATCGCTCATCTTGGAATTGGGCAGGAGAGAATGTCGCGGTTGGTGGCATGACTAGGTCAAAACACCTAGAATAAGGTCGTGGAGTTTGAGAAGTACAAGGTCATAAAAATACATGTCGCGAACTATGAGGGTGAACCATAGGAGATTGAGCCATGAGGGAAGCCGAGGAGTGAGACCTTTGAGAGATTGAGCCATAGGTCATTAGGGAAATTTGTGAGGGTGGGAAAAACTATTATTTCATTTTCTTATTGTACATTCATTGCTTCCTGCTAATCATTAATTGTATATGACGTAAACTACACGTCAATGGCCAAGAAAATAAACCAAACCCTAACTTTTTGAGAGAGTATCAAGAGATTTCTTATATTTCAAAATGGAGAGTTGTCCTTAAATGAGGAATACAAAGGTATTTAAAGGAGAGGTGTAGATTAGGCTCTAAGATAATATTCTAATCACAACAATGCCCTTACTAGCCTTTACTACTCCTTACCTCTAAATATTAAACATAAAGGAAGAAAATACAATCATAAATGAAAAGAAAATACAAAATAAAATAAAATGCAATAAAACCTTTTTTAGGGCCAATTTCCATCAGTATATCTGTTGCCTTTATAAATACTAACATTTGCCCGTGACTAGGAGCTGAGGACCTTGGTAAAGGTCGCGGAGTACATGGAGATCGCAAAGATAGCTTACATAGTGCTCCTTTAGGAGTTTTTATATTGATTTCACTCCTAGTTGTACTTATTCAGTTTTACAGTTTTATTTTGATGATTGTATGGGGAAGGACTTTTTCTATGGCATGCTATGAAGCACGGACACGTAATATGTGTTTCGACACGCGACACATGATTGATGCAAAAACTAGGATACGACACGCAATGATACGTATAATATATAATATATATTTAAATATATATATTAATGAAATAAAATAGATTTTTTCCATAAAATACATTATTAGAGCATTCTTAACATGAAATTAAGAAAATGAACCGTACAAAACAAAATTTAAACCCACTTTGACATTAAGAATCATAAATAAAGCAGAATCACTATCACATGAGGAAAAATAATTAAAAATTTATTTTCACGTGTCCAAAGCGTGTCCCTGGATGTCCTTTTACGTGTCTAAAGCGTGTCCGATCAAAATAAAAAAGGACTTACGTGCCCCAGCGTGTCGGAGCGTGTCGCGTGTCCGACTTGAGTCAAAGCTGACTCATGGCTTCTGGGAGAGTGTTCGTGCTTCATAGTGTCCGACACGACACGTTGCCTTCTGAGAAGTGTTCGTGCTTCCTAGATGGCATGTACTAGAGACTATTATGACATTAATGAAATTTGATGATTCTTCTCATATGGTGTAATATTATAATGATGAACTATTAAATTTGCCAACTCTGATGTAGAAGTCAAGGCCGCGGCAGTATAAGAATTGCCCTTTATTGTTTAAATTTTAAATTCCCACGAGCAAAAATGACCTAACTTTCACAGCCGAATTGGTAGACCTGTCAACGGGTCGGTTTGGGTGGTGTACAGGTTACGGGTCAAAACACCCCTAACCCATACATGACCCGTTAAGGCTAACGGGTCTAATGGCAATACCCAACCACGAACCGTTAATATTAACGGGTACACGACCGGAATCGTTACCACCCTTTAATATTAAAGAAACAGTTTGGGTCTAAACGGGTAACGGGTTGGGTGACCCTATAGTACCGGTTAGTCTTTAATAGTTTAAAAATAATGGGTTTTAATTGTAATTCTTATTGGGTAAAGGTTAGGTGACCCTATAGTACCCGTTAGTCTTAAAGGATTTAGAAATAATGGGTTTTAATGGTTATTCTTATCGGGTACGGGTTGGTTGACCCTATAGTACCCGTTAGTGTTAACGGGTAGAAACGGGTACAAGTAAATTTCTAAACCCAAACCGTTAGTGTTAACGGGTCTACCGTGTTAACCCGTTAATGACCCAAACCCAATACAGGTAAACCCATTAACTTTAAATTTAGTGTCGGGTCGTGTCGTGTTAACGGGTTATCATGTTTTTTGACAGGTCTACGAATAGGGCAGGCCACGGGACGTTACAAAAATAATACCAGCTCAAAATCTTATCTACACCCTTGGCATCCTAGAAAAGCATTTTAATATGTTATTTCAATTTCCTCACAGTGAAGCATATTGTCAACATGTAAGACAGAAGTCAAATATCCCTTCAAATCAGAATAGTAGCCTCACTCGCTATAATCCCTACTTATGTGGACACACTTGCATACATGTATGCAGACGGATTGATCAATCGATCGATCAATATAGACGGAGAGAGAGAGAGAGATGCTTTAGGGATAAGGAATTCTAGTTGTTCTTGTTTCCTTAACTAGTTAGATTATGTATCTCCTTTTCAGTTGAGGAATTATTAAGTAATTTTCTTCTTTCAATTTAATTGTGTTTTAGTAGTTAAGTTAAGGTTATCAAGGACTTGTTAAGAGCCTATAAAAAAGAGGCCTTATACTCACTATTCATTGATTAATATAATTCTTTTGCTTTGTGCATTTCTTGCGTTTATGGTTGGTGTTTTGATAGGGCTAGGACCCCCCTGGATTGGGCCTACTGAAACATATTAGCATCGCTTGGAGGAATTCTATAAGCATGTCTCATTTAGAGTTGGCGATGGGCATAGAGTGAAGATTTGGCAAGAATGGAGAGACTCTCTTAATGTTCCAGATCCATGATCTTTACATGATTGCAATGGATAGGCGTATTACAGTGGCAAACTATGTGTTAAGTTATTGATAAGGCTAATTGTTGAATTAATAATTCTTGCGTGTTATATAAATTGATTGTGTGAAATATAATATATTTGCGATAAGTATTTGAAACTAAAATTTAATAAACCTCGTGTGTTTTATGTATTTTATTTATTTTTCTAGTTTTGTCACCAAGTTAGTGGTATGTGATTTTGGGTTGGACTCGGGAGGATATTAGAGTGTCCAAATAGTATTAAAATTATGTGGGATTGGACCCATATGGATTGGGTAACCCATTGGATTAAGTTTGGAATGTTCTGGCCTATGTTTTGGAGCCCACAAGATGGTTTTATTTTAGGGTTAAAGAGGACTGCAGGTTTAGCTTATATTAACATAAGAGTAGCCTAAATTAGCACAATACAACACACCTAAAACCTAAACCTAGAGTGTGTGTGTATATATATATATATATATATATAGAGAGAGAGAGAGAGAGAGAGAGAGCAAATTGGGACCAATTGGGAGGAAGGAGATTAGAGATTTGGAAGCTAATTGGAAGAATTCATCTCAACCCAACCAAGGCAAGAAATTATATGGGGAATTGAGACATTTGGGATCTTTGCCGGGTTAGAAACTAGTGGTTTTGTGTATGTGTTAATGTTTTAAGGATGAGTTTAGATTAAAATCCAACAATAGTGGGATTTCCAAGAACTTTGGAATGCGGTAGAACATCCAAGAATTAGGGTTTTCTTCGATAATGACATCATTAAGGTTAGCGCTTACCCTTCTGATCGGAATTTCATTTGTTAGGCAGTCGTGTAACCACTAATCTTGCATTGGATTTAGTATATTTTCTTTGGATTACAAGATGGATTTTGTTACCTATATTACACCGTGAGGACTGGATTACAAGATGGATTTTGTTACTTATATTACACCGTGAGGATGGCATGATTGATATTATTGTTATATTTTACCTCTAATTAGGATCATATACAAACTTTTTTACAATGGGCTTGACCCACGTTTACTTGTTTAACATTGTTTTTTCAAGATATGTTGCGGTGGACCACAGGATTATCATTGCAGTGTTGATTCTTTGAGTGGATTGCAGCTAAGAATTCATAATGTAGTTGCAAATTTACGGTATATCAAGGATTATAGATATTCTAGTTGAATCAATTTATTTTTATTCCAATTCTCATTTTTTTTTAATGTTACAGTTGCATATTCTTATCGTATGATTAGAATAATATTGATTCGTTTGATTACCCTTATTTACTATACACAAGTCTGGTCACCTTATGTGCGGAAAATAGTGGGTGTCATAGGTTTTTCATGGAGGGTGGTTTGCATGTCAAAAGCTCCCTTGAAGGTGGCTTTCTTTGTTTGGAAAGAAGCTAAAAGGACCACTTTGACCTGATAACTTGATGCTTAGATGCAGGTGATGGCGGATGGATGCTTCTTATGCAAGAAAGATGGGAATCGGTGGATCAGCTTACGTTACATTGTGAGGTGACTAGAGGGCTCTGGACTCCCTATACCTTATGCGGTCAGTGTGAGTAGAAGAAAAATGGGGGATGTTTTGAGGGATTCAAGTATATCAGCCTTTTGAGCATTAAAAAGCAGCAAACACCGAGCCTTCAACAGACTCCAAGTATCATTTTTGTAACTTGTCAAATTGAATGTTTCCACAAAACGGTCAGGTCAGCCAAGTAAACTCACAGTTGAGCCTGTTGACCGGTGAATGCAAAGAAAACCAGTTTACTGCTGGTCTTGTAGTCAAAACTATTTATCATACTATTTCAACAGAAGATAAAACCTCATCTCTAACCTGGGCAAATGCTGGAGTATAATTTCGAGAGAATTTCAACTTCTTCAGAAGAGGTATCACATCAGAACTTTGTGGATAAGTAACATGTGGGGCCTTCACCCTGTTCAATGGTATAAACGTAACTCGTCCACCTTTCAATGCATTAAGGTGTCGAATTATCCGGGTTGAAATTTCATCGTTTTCAACCACAACATGAAATAAGCTGTACACAAAGAAGAATGTGAGTTACGGAATACAATAACATACAAGATAAGAAAAAATACCTAGCTGATCATTTGAAACATGGTATAAACAAGATTTTGTGCTTACCTGTTTCCAGCAGTAACTTCTACAGCGGTGAAGAATTTTTCATCACAATCAAGCAACTCAAAAATTGGACCAAATACTCCAGGAATCTCAGACTCTCTGCATATCCTCCTAACAGAATTCAGTCCTCTCCTAATATCCTGTGAAGTGTATATGAGAATCAAATGAAATCGGGATAATGAACACAGAACTACAGGCATCTAACCCAATTTGAGAAGGAAGAACACATCTACGGAGGAGTTGTATCTGTGTTAAATATGTATTGGATACACATATATTTCTTGGATAATCTCTGACATGTGTCTATTGTTTGCTTATAGATCCAAAATTTGTTGGGGTTTATAGTAGTGTTAGGGTTAGGGTATATTGAAATTGAAAAATCAAGACTTTAACAATTGATGTTGTGCACATGGCTTCCGCTTAACTGCAGGTCTGGGAGAAGCAAATGTCGGCTGGCCTTACCCCCATATATGGAGAGGCTGTTCCCATGTCTCGAATCCGAGACCAGCCGTAACTTGGGCGAGGGCACTTGCCATCGTACCAAGGTACGGCCTCTGCTAAAAACTAAGGGTGTGTTTGATTGCAAATATGGAAAATGCGTGAAAAATAGTTCATTTGGATGAGAAGTTGGAATTGTTTTTTGTCTTACTTTTTCTATTTTCTATGGAAATCAATTCTTTGGTGAGTGGATAAGAAATATTTTCCACTAAAAATGATGTTTGAGATGGAGTACTTATAATGTGGATGAGTGTTGTTCTTACATGAAGTATTCACAATCAAGGTACTACAAAGGCAAAACATGAGTCAAAACACCTATTCTCCATGAAAAAAATTCCATGTCAATCAAACACACCCTAAATTATGACTTGTTGAAATTGATTATAAGTTACTTTCAAAACTAACTTGAGTTTTTTTTAGGGGCATTGGCTAATAAATTCCTTGAAAGCTATTTATATATGATCAGTCCAAGCGACAATCTTATTGGTATCTTAAACCCATAAACTTTTCAATTAATTAACGATAAATCCAAACGACACAATTACACTTATTAATGTAGATACAATTACAGTTATTAATGTAGATACAATTACAAGTGTAATTGTATTTCATCATTGTAACTCTATCTATATCAATAAGTGTAACTATATCTACATTAATCAGTGTAATTGTATCCAATGTTTAAAAAAGCGTTTGAGGCTTACGCCTCGAGGCGAGGCGGGCAAAAAATGCCTCCAGGCTTAAGCCTCAGGGTTGAATTTGAGGCATACGCCTCAATGCGCCTCGAGGCTTACGCCTCGCCTCGCGCCTTTTTGCTGAGGCGCGAAAAAAAAAACTTGTTCTTTTTGTTTTGTTTTAAAACTGCACTTAACTTATACTATTTACTATTGTAACTTGAGAGAAATTTTGAAAAAATAACCAATATGTTAATGAAACTTAAAAAACTGATTTTGTCAATTTGATTTGTTTGAAATAAATGTACTAAATTAACTTCAATACGACTTTTTTTTTTAAAAGTTTTCTATTTTTTGGTTTTCAACTTAGATTAATAGGTTATCTTTAACTAAACTGAATATATATTAACTAATATATTTTAAAGGTGGTTTTTTTTAATAAACCTAGGTTGATATGTTTTATTATTTTTTTAATAAAATTGCTGTTTTTTTAATCTTAGCTTGAAAATCAATGTTTTTTAATAAATTTGCTTGTTAAGTTGCATTGATTAATTTACTGTCATATTATAAAATAACCAATATGTGAATGAAGCTAAAAAAATGATTTTCCAATATGATTTTGCATTGATTAATTTATTGTCATATTGTAATATAACCAATATGTTAAAATTGATTTTCTCAACTTACTTTTTTTTTTAAGTTATCTCGGGGGAACAAAAAAATGTCTAACTATGTGAGAAAGTCATCAAGGATGTTTTTTTTTTGTTGTTTTATTTTATATTTCTTTGTTATTTTATTTTTATGGTTTTATTAGTATTTTTTTAATATTATTTTGCTCTTTTTTTTTCTTTTCGGTGAGGCCTACGCCTCAAACGTCTCGAGGCTTACGCCTCGCCTTTCCGCGATTAAAACGCCTAGCCTCGCTTTTCGTCTGTTTAAACATTGATTGTATCTATACTAATCAGTGCAATTGTATCTAGGGTAATTGTATCTAGACTAATATGTGTAACTGTATCTACATTAATAATGGTAACACACATGGATTTATTGACAAAACTGTTTTTAGCTTGTCCTTCTCATTAATTTCTAAAGAGTCTAGGACTTATCTCCATGTTTCCCTTTTTTTTAATCAAGAACAAGATGATACATTAATATATAAAAAGAAATAAGATGATTTATAAAAAGTGGACCAGAAGTCCACCAAGCAAAATGCTACAAAATGAAACAAAAAAGGGCATAACAAAGACATAAACAGGAGAAAAGTCGGGGTAAGGCAGCAAGAAATCATGCCAAAAGCTCAACCCCCCAACAAATCACGACAACATCAAAGCAGTGCCTCTGCCCAGTAGTTAATAAAACTAAATTGTGGTATGGTAGCTATTGTCTATGTTGAATCGTGAAGGACTGATGTGTTTATTGCATTTCTAGGTTGTTAGATCAGTACTTTTTTCACGCCATAATATTAGTTGGTGGGTATATGATAACTTGTGAAATTTCCAGCACCTTTCGGACATAATTTATGATAATTTTGTAACTTTGGTTATATAGAATTCAGTATGTCTATCTACTACAAAATAACAAATAAATAAATAAAAGTGTTGACGAACATGTCAGTATGTATATATGGCATCCTCACACTAAATAAATTCATGGCTAAACTATCTTTATTTCTTTGGGCTGTCATCAGACAAGAAGCTACTATAATTGGCATACTAATGCACCCATATAATGCACACACTTCGCAAATGGAATTGGTATTTTATACATTTTGCATGAAAAAATGAACATTCTGGAGACAGGGAAATAAGTAGAAAGGTGGAAATGGAAACAGGTGGGAGAATGATAACGTAGAAAACCTATGTCGAATATGTCAAAAGGAGTTGGGTTTCATTAGCAGGTGACTCCTCTTTGTAACCGCAACGCAACCCCATGACCAATTTAATTTGGAACTCACTTTCTTAAAAAGTCAAAATTGTCCTAAATTGCATGTTGAGGGTAAGATGAAAGACAAAAAATATGATATCAGGAAAAATGACAAGAAGTCATTAAGGAATGGACATTCTAAAAGAACAATAAATCATTAGTTTTACCACTGACACTATCTCTCATTTATGTTAATGTAATAAGAACGTTCCAAGTTGGCCTCATTTTTCCCCTTTTCTGGCTATTCTAAGGACTGTTATGGAACCCAAGAATAAGGTTAGCTTAGGATAAACTCGCTAAATTTATATTTCGATGAGGGGAAAATATCCTATTCTCAAAAAGTCTATGATGCTTTCCCTGAAAACCAGATAACAATATGAGATGAGATGAGACTCAGCCAAAAATACTTTTGGATATTCCCAAACAGGCCTTTAGGGCCATCAAGTACTCGATAATGGAATGAGCCAAGAACAAGAGTAGACTGGAATGGAACCGTGACTGGCTATTACATTCCCACATTTTTGTTGCAGCCAAAAAGCTTAAATAATAACTCCATTCATTGCAATTAAATATTGGATTTGACAATCAGTTATCGATTTCCTCCGGTGTGAGCACACCACTAAGGTGGGAGCATAGGAGCAAGAGCTAAAATAATTGATACAATTGTGAGCACAGCTTAGAGTATGATCCCAGTCTCTTCTTACAGGTGGTGATTTTTCAATGCACACAGGCACTTTCAGTTGTGCGCACCAGTTAGGTAGAGCGCACACAGTAAAACCCCTGTGCACACAACCTAATTGAATTTGCCTAAAGACTAGGAATTGACCCTTGTGCTTGTGAACTAGTGAGAGGGCTAGCTTTTTCAGATCAAGAGACCTCTTTTTACTCTAGAATTTTTTTCCATTACCTTTAATCTATGGTTTAGTTCCATCGTTTAGAGAATTTTTTTTTATAAATCAAACCTAGATAACCACCATCAATCCACATCGAGGGATTTTCCGGTCGGTATTTCAACCATTTGGAATGAAGATAAAGGCACAACTGGATCTTTCACATCACTTGACCGGAGAATTGAGTGGATGGACATGTTGGTGGTGATCAGTGCAATACAATCTGCTCAATAGCTATTTCAATGAAGGAGTGAAGATGACCATAAAACCGCTCTTAGAAACTTAAAACAGAAGCACACTCTCATAGTTCGGCCGATCATCAAATATCAAATCTTTGGGTAGATCTCACTTCGCTTTCCCTCTACCATAGTCGGAGGGGATAGCGTATCGGCAGAAGAAAGAGTACGGGCCCTTACCCTTAATGTAGTTTAGACATGGCTCAAATGCCTTTAGGCTACAGGCTGTGTTAAGGGCTTGAGTTGATCAAGCTAAGTACAAGTCCAGTCTGGTAAAACTTCATTTCATATAGTGAACCATTTTGTGCCTCGTTTGACTTCGGGTCTCTCCACAAATATCTTGTGCCTCATTTACTTTAAAACAATTAGTCGTGTACGCACCACAATACGTCTTCTTAATTGGTTTATATACATGCTGGAGTAGAGTTATTTTTGCTAGAATTGTGGTTGTGGTCTATTAATAGACTTCATTGCAAATAATTGTTGAGATTAGTTCATGCTGGCTAATTATTAGAAAGTGCTTGATAAAAAGCATGTAATGATTGATATTTTAAAAAGGGCGGGTCTTTAAGTAGAGGTCCTGTTCACACACACCTCTAGGACGTCTTAGGCACACTAATAGTAGTTTCAAATCGCATCAACATTATATAACTATTTCCCACTCTTACCATCGCATGAGCCACCTAGTTCCAGCCAAAGGCTATAGCTACATCTGATAGATTAATTCTGAGGGGTGGCAATTCGTGTTAGTCATACCATTTTCGGATTGTGTTGACTCACGTCCCCGCAGATAGACCAAAAATTTTGACACAAGTTATGAGTGGCACTTACCCAAAATATTTAATTAGTGACCAACATGACCATCTCAAACTAACAATCTTAAAACGACTCTGAAGGATTTATGATCAACCCAACACAAATGTTACCCGGTAAAATGTCATCAGGAACCCTAAATCATTATAAATGTAACAATCATTCCATAGTTAAGAGGCCTATAACTCCCACCCAATGGTCATCGGGCATTCAGCCAATGAAGCAAGCATCACCAACAAACTAGTCGATCCATTAACATCCAACACAGTACAATCACAAAACCACCTAACTGTAGGATCCTTGGACCATCCCCAAACCTTCGTTCATTTTGGCCTACCAAAATAATTTGAACCCATTTTACAAAGGGGTGCAAACCCAGACATAGGTTTTCCACTCAGACGGCAGGGCCCATGCCGCCCCAAGTACCCCAAACGGCATTAGCCCTTACTACAAATGGCTAGTATCTAAAAAAAATACCGTACACAGTGCACAAGGCTCCCGCTTAACTGCAGGGAGATGTTGACTGGCCTTACCACCATATATGGAGAGGTTGCTCCCATGTTTCGAACTCGAGAAAAACCGTAGCTTGGGCAGGAGCACTTGCCATCGCACCAAGGCACGATATAGACCACGACCTATTAAGCACAGACACTTCGCCAAAAGCCCCTTACAAGTGTCAGACACTCCTAGAACACCGCAGACGACACGCCTTGGGCACATGTCTGACACATCACGTGGCGTGTCGGGAATATTCAGTATTAAATGGGCGGACATGAGGGGGACTCGTGGGGGACACGACGGAGCTAAAGAAAAAATGGAAAAAAAATTAATGAGAGCCAATTTAAAAAATAATATTTTTCATGGTTTTACTAAACTATGTCGTGACCCCCTCTCAAATCCTAGGGTTTCAACATTTGTCATCACCCCCTCAAAACAAACTTAATTTACTTTTCAGAACAAATTTATTTTTAGTTTGAAGATATTTAAATTAACTTCTTAGGCATAATTTATTTTTTGTTAGAACAAATTTTATTTTGTTATTTTTAGTTCCAATGTTTAAAATGGATTTAAGCCTTATGGTTTATATGTTTATATGAAATGCATGATTGTGCTGGTTTAGAACTTTAGATAAGTTCATTCTACTATTAATTTTCTTTGTTTAAAGTGCAGACTATATGGATTTATATAGAGAGAGAAAGAGAGAGAAATTATTAAAAGATATTCATTTGTTGTCATGTCTCAGCCGTATCGGACGTGTCCATGTCCGGGCTTCATAAACCCCAACTTAAGTTGAAAATTTGCCAAAATTTCATATACCTCTCAACCTACATTTTTGTTTGCACCCACCCATTCCAACCTCAAAATATGGACTTTGACTCCGAAATATTAAAGGGCATGGACCACTAGAAGGAAAACTTTAAGCCCGAGGAAGATCTTCAACTTTGGAAAAATACTTCCGAGGACTCCATTACCGGGGCCAATTAAGATGGGTTCTTGGGTTGGGAGAAGATCGCCAAGCACTTTAACAAGGCTAACATATCTTCTGAGCCACACAACGTTGATTCTCTTGTCAACCGAAGGACGACCACATAGAAGGTTGTCACCAAATTCAGCGGCATCTAGGCCCGACTTTAGAGGGCGCTGGGAAGCGACCCGGGCATTGGGAACTTGGGCGATGATGCCGATCTCGCCCCACCCAGTATAAGCGTCCTTGGCCCACAGAAAGAAATGCGAAGACGGAGAAGAGAAAATCAGCGAATGACTCCCCATGCGTCACATGACCAACCGCCCCTCCCGACTTGAGAGATACAAAGCGACCACAAAGTCAAGCGACAAGCACGAATTGTTTTCGGAAAAGTTAATGTTCGCGTGACAAAAAAAGCGCCAAATACAAGACTGTTTAGATAGAGATCTCTCCAACATATCACTCCTACGCGCGCATATTGGGAGAAAAAAAAGTGGTTCGCATGGCTGCATGGTGGGAGGAGCTCGAAGCCGAAAAGGCGTTGATGACCGCCCCTATATAGGAAGTATACACAAAAAAAAGGCCCACGGGAATGTATGCCCACAAGAAAAAATAAAAAAAGGCCATGATTTTTGTAACTTAGATTGTATAGTTTTTTTATTTAATGAAAGATATTAAATTCCGGCTTCAGATTTTTGTGTAAACAATTCTTAACCAATAGTAAACACATTTATTTAAAAAATAAAATTAGAGTTTGAAAGAATTCGAAATAAAAATATAATAAAGAAGAGTCGTCTCAGGCATAACTTATGGGTCTAGATGTCAAAGGCCCTTGCCGTCCAAAGGCAATCTATGCGAGCACACTTGGGACTCAATTTTTTTGGTCAAAATGGGTTCATTCTAGGGTTACAAAATAGATTTTACCTATTTCCGCTAGTGGGTTGAATTGGCTTTGGCCGAACAGAATGGGTCTTAACCCATTTTTCCCAAATGCTTAATTTGATATCAGATAAGAATCTTAATATCCAAAACCAGTAGTTACAACGACAGAAAATAAACACCTACTAAACCATACACTATGAATAAAATTGTGTATACTAATCAATTGTGGTACCGGGATCCTACTTCCTACCCCCACTCTTGCCAAATATTACTAATGTAAACACAATATTATGTAAATGCAATAGAATAATCAAACACGTAATAAGAGAATTCTCCTCTCAATTCACAATAATATTCATCAAAAATAAAGTGATAACAAGAGGTGGCCAATGGTCTTATTTATAGGCTAACCTAACTACATTACTAAATCAACCAAATAACTAATAGTTAATTAATTAATTTATCATATATAATAGATAGATCGTAATCTAAATCTAATAACTAATAATAATAAACCCAAAAATTACAGAATAATTCCCACCTAATTCCGGAAATATCAAAGCCCGCCAAACCACACTCATCTACATAACTCCCCACCCACCCATCCACCACCTCCCTCTTTGGAAAAGCTCATCCATTAGCTTTCCAAGGGAAATTGCCAAAGCCCGTGCCACCAAAATAAATATTTAGAATATTTTCCCGTCACAAATCGATTTTCTTTATATTTTCTGGACCCAAATAAGAAATCATGCCGCACCTTAAAATTTGGAAGAGAACAAGTTGATTCAGCGCAAGAAAGTCATTATCCAGAAGGTTTAATGGGCCAAGAGGGCCTGTTGCACATATTGAGCTGTCAAGGCCCAGTACCTCTTTATGTTTTACTTCAGCCAAAGCCATATTTGGCCCATCACTTACAGAAGCCTCATAACACACTATAATACCCTTGACTAATTCCTCGTCACGCCCACAACTAATGCTTCTTTTTCCGCCTTTGCAACCTAAGATGACGACGACTTTGGCAAGCTTTGTCTTTCCCCATGGACTGAAACAGGAGGTACCAATGTTGCCGGCAAACAGGGGACACCCCGCAGTTGTGCAGAAAATTCTTCGGCCATCGAATCCTTGTTCCTTTGCTGCTGTAACCGTGCTCAGTTGCTCCAACGAACATCTTCTCTGATTACCGGCTTACACTCCGTAGTTCTCATTGAGAAGAAATGGAATGTTCGCTGCTACATGTTTCATGAGGAGGGGTTGCAGGGACCACTGAAGGAAGACGGACGCAAATCACTTCAGGTTTTGCAAGATCGGAGAATGCAAGGCCTCCTGATCAATGACAATGGCTAAAATTTTGTTGTGCCGTTAACTGACATCGACGTGGGCCTCCGCAAAGTGGCCATCTTAATAGAGTCGACAATCCAACAGCGGAAACACTACCCCAACCCCTTCATATTCCTCTTCGTTTTCCACTTCTTGCTAAGTTTTCGTTACCTTCAGTAGGTGAAACGCATCGCTGAGATTTTTAAGTTCTCTCGTCATATTTTCGATTCGTTACCATTGTTGTTCTACCTCCAAATTTAACTCCGAACCTGAATCCACATCGTCTTTTGTTGATGACTTCATCTTAGATGAATAATCTGATAATTGAGAGGTAAAGAATTGTTCTTGAAAGAACAATAATCCACTCGTGTCAGCCCATTTCGAAATTTTAATTGCCAATGAACCCCATTGAACTTCAGGTCATTTCGAGTACTATCACTAACTCGTGAACTAACACAAAACACAACACAAGTCAACCAACAGCGAAGATGACTCCGACGCCATTTCGATGAAAACACATAGGAACAATCAAAACACAAAAAATTCGACCCTCTCAATTCTCAATAATATTCACCAAAAAATAAAGTGATTACAAAAGGTCGCCTACAGCCTTATTTATAGACTAAACTAACTAGAGTTTCAAATAACTAACAGATAATTACTTAATTTATTTGGACAAAATGATAGATAAATCCTAAACTAAAATATAATAACGAATGATAATTATCCAAATTAACTAATAATGATAAACCCAAAAATTACAAGATATATCCCAACCAATTGGGGAAATACCAAAGCCCACTCGTGTACATCAATTACTATGATCCCTTTGAGTTACTCAAATGTACATCCTTCATATGTGCTGCTACTGCCATGGAAGACATACGACAGACTACTGATAGGAGAGAAATCATCCATGGCATTCTGTATATATGCTCTTAAGACAAGTCTCTAGTATTCCCATTCTCCGAATGCTATTCATCTCTTCCAAAAAGATTTTGTTTTCCTTCAATACACTCCCCAGCCAGGAGGAATCAAAAAAAAAAGGCCGTCTACCCTTGTCAGCTCTCCAACAATGCCACAGTTGTTTCTGCTGTCTCCTTCCCACAAAATATTCATTGCAACTATTTACATGTAGCTCAGAAAACTTCTCAAATTAGGCTTTTTAAAGGTTCTAAAAAACACGGGGCATGGTCGAGGCGTGGAGGCCAAGCCTTAAGCCTTATAAGCCTAGGCGGGCCTTAGGCGTAAAAAGGCGTGAAAAGGCGTTTAGGCCTTTCTAATATATTTTAACATTTTTTAACCATAACAAGGCTATTAAATAATAAAATTGTACATATCATAAAAATATGTCTTAATATATGCAAATTAAAATACTATTTGATTATTTTGGACCAGATAATGGTCCGGTTTGTAAAAAAAATCTTTAAAAGGCGATATCGTTTCACTAAAACATTGTCGTTTTTAGAAAAAAGTGCGCCTTAAGGGTTTTACCAAGAATAAGGCGTAAAAGAGTAAGGCGGGGCGTTTCTCCCAAGCCTCAAGCCTAAGCTACGTACTTCTCAACAGAAGTATCAAACTGAGCTCATGACCGGGGAGATCATATTAGTCATAATGCAGCACTGAATATTGACGAAATGAATACTGGAAAATCTGCAAGCCATTAAGGCTATTGTGGGGATATTTGCGGCAGATCAGATATTAATACAGGAAAGAAGTTACTCACACCAGGAGTAGCATGATCTAGGCTTTTCTCTGCCTTAACAACTTCAGTTTTAAGCCGGTCAATTTCAGCAGAGAGCTCACTTTCTTTCCCCCACAAGGACCTGAAAAAAGTAAAACATCATTATAATGACTTATATTCGTCAAAGTCTCACACAATGTAAAGAAAAAAATAAACTAAAAAAAAAAATTTACTTCCGCTCATCATGCAGCTTGTCCCTTTGTGCCTTGAACTGATTGAAACCCTCACGATACCGAGATACAAGGGATTCTAAAGCTGCTTTATCAATTTCGCGACCCTTGATGTAAGCATCCTGCTCTTCTAGTTCAGCTTTAAGCTGATCAATTTCATACTTAAGTTTTTTCTCCTGAACCATACAAAATAAATTAAACAACTTTGTTTAGGAGTTGCATTAGCATGATAGATGATACAAATAAAATGATATTACAATATAAATGAATACAGGAATTCAAGTATAGACTGAGAGCTGTTAAAAAAGCATCCCATTGAAGTACAATTTAAATTGTTTTTTATAAAACAGACTTGTAGTGATATAAAAGAAGAGACAGAGTATTGAGAATGTGGAGTCCTCACAGATTACATTAATAAAAGAAAGGGAAATAGAAAGCTTTGAAGTATGCCAGAAAAACACAAATCTGCTCCAGAGGCTATACCCAAACTGGAAGCCCCAGCCACAGCAGACCAGTTATTAAACAGAACCCGAATCCCTGCCCAAAACAGCCTCCCTCCAGCACATAACAATAAAAAAAATATAAACACACAGGAGTATCGTCAAAAGATTTTTAACTCAGAATCCCAAAGGGATGCTACTAACCCAAATTTACTCCTTTTCTTCTTTTCCGCCAAAACATATGCTATTGCATTCATTCCAAATGTTCTAAAATATCGCTAAATCCACACATCTCCATAGGCATAAGCCTTTTCATCTTACGCAAACCCTTTAATTTGCAAAGAAGCATATTTTGAAGATTTAAAGGGTAAAACCGTTAAAAAGCCCCCACAAATTAAACTTCTTGAAAACCATTCTCACTTAAAAATAGAGGACAGTGGGGAAGAATGTAGTTCAAACATGCAATGGCCCGTATTTTGAATGAATTAAATAGATGATTATTTGATATTTAATATTAATTCTTGTGGGTTGATGTGCAATTTACAGAAATTTCCGGCTTCAAGTTATTAATTGACTGTTTAATTTTATAGTAATAACTTTGTTATTTAATTTTATATCACGAGTGGGTACCATCGGACCGGGCTCTGGAGGATACAAATGCCCGGAGTAGTGTTTTTAGTGTGCCAAATTGGGCTTTGGAGGTGGATACCACTTTGGGCCAAGTTTTAGGAGCATCTGGATAGTGTTCGGGGCTTATTTGGGAGTCCAAAAGTGGGCCCATAAGAGACCTTCAGGATTAAGACTTTAAAAAGGTATTTAGACTTCATTAAGCATCATAGCATAACTTAACACAAAACCTAGCAACTGAGGCAAGCTTTGGGAGAGGACATCTAGCAGGAGGGTCAGTCAATTTCCAACCTTGTTTAAAGCAAGAAAGAACTATCTAGCCAACGCTATTAATTGCAATTTGTTTATTATTTAATTAATCATCATGGTTTAAATGTTAGAAATTTGCTACTAGGGATGAAATCTAATTAATAACTTTGGAAATCTAAAATAAAACCTTGTTTAGAAATAGATCTGATTATATCAGATTATAGAATTTACGTTCATGATGCTTTGTACATTTCTTTGAGAACTATGTTGAATTTTTTATGTAAATCCCAATATATTAATATTTAATTATTGTTCGGTTGTGGAGTTGATTCGTCTTGGTTATATTATTGTTGATTAATGATAAATCATGTGTTTAATGGAGGTTTGTGTTGATAAATTAATTAAAATTCGCGTTTAAGATAGATCCTTGTGGAGAACATGTCAAATTAAAGATCCTGTCCCGTAATAATGAAATTCAATACAAATTATGATCATTAAAGGGTAAGGACTTGATTAACATCTATTAGAAATCATAACAAGGTACTCTGAAAACTGTTTGGGTCTTTAGAAACCTCTTTAATGGCAGTTTATGGTTAAGGGATTCGAAGTTGGATTTGAAGGTAGGAGACAGAGTCAAAACTACGTCGTTTTGGGGGGCGCTAGGTAGAAGCCACTATAGCAGGGAGAAGGAGACGCTATAGTTGGGAGAAGGGGGCCGCTATAGTGGACCACCTGAACCACGATAGAGGGTATAGGGCTGCTATAGCAGGTTCCAGGGGCCACTATAGAGGTAGCAACTGGAAGCTTAGCCAAAGGTGAATTTTTTGGGGCATTTTGATAGGGCCTTCCCGGTGGGTCTGGTAAACTGATTTAGGAACTTTTGGGGGCTTTAGCGTAAATTACTAATCGTCTAATCTTGTATTTAGTTATGAAGGTTATGTTTACGCGATGAGGTTATATCGGGATACGTATGGTTAGTGCAGTACAGTTAAGACGGTAACTGTATGAACTTACGCATAATGATATATAAAGGTTTTGGGATTTATTTATTGAGAGACCATGGGTGTGTTTGGGTATATATATTTATATATATTGTAGTTGTCAAATCGTGAATCGAATCGTGAAACGAAAACCCTATCAATTGTGAACCGTGAATCGAATCGTAAGAATCAAGTATAAACGTAAAATATGTAGGAAATAATACATAAATGCAAAGAGAATATATTAAGAATATGTAATAAAATATATTATGACCTAAAACCAATTGTAAGATATGATTTCATTAAAATATAACTAACAAAATGAACTTCATGTCCAAATTATTACCAAATTCTAACAATACAATGTCCATATTTAAATACAACAATATATTATACAATATAATAACACTATAAAAAATATATTATAATAGCAATACCATATAATATAACTTATAAAATCTTTATACAAGAATCGTTGGCTTCAATCGAACGCAAAGCTACCTCCCTCTATCGATCAACTTCAAACAGGTTTGAAGAGAAGAAAAAAGTGATCGCAACACGAAATAGAAAAAAACGCAGCTTCGAAATGGTTAAAAGAGAAGAAGAAAAGTGATCCCAATTTAGATTTCGTTCTCTTTCGCAAAGAGTAACTTAAGTTTGTCCTAACTTCTTATTATTTAATAAAAAAATGTTTTTTCGAATTATTTTAAAAGGAACAAAAAACGAGCACGAGCTTTAAGTCGATTGAAAATACACAACATTCTCTGAGAAACATGAATCACACCTGAATCCTTAATCGGTGCGATTCATGATTCAGCCTCCGAATCGACCGATTCAGCCCCATTTTTAAACTCCTCCAATTCTATTCCCGACTCGTATCGATTAGTATGTGAATCGAATCGAATCGTATGAATTGAATCGCGAATCATAAGATTCTGACAACTATGATATATATACTTAGTTCGGTTGTGTGAATAACTATACAAGGATGTTAATACCTATACTTATGGTGGATTACTCATATGGCCAGTGGAGTAAAGAGTGGTTAATCTCTATATTTATTTTAGGATGGGGTCAATTTAGAACGGTTAACGGTTGATTAATATTGAAGTCCGTAAAACGGTAATAGTTGGTTATATAATCTATAATAGGACGTTTAAGAGTTGGTTGATTACTCTATACCGATATAACAAGCAAAAGGTTGGTCGTTACCCAATAGTACTTTTTTATGTATACACGAGGCCCGGGGAATTCATTGTATTGTTACTTATTTTATTTTCATGTCTAGTTTTGTAATTTTCTCTCTTTTAGTTAGTAGTATAGGTCTGAGGGTAATATTCTCTTGGAATATTCTAATGTATCCTCTCTATACATTTTACTTTTTAGGATTATCTTGGCAAGCAAGATAACTTAGCTAAGGCCATCAGCCTCCCATTGTAATCACTACTACCACTTTTGGGATAAATGAGAAATAGAGAGAGAAATTAAGCCTTTGGCCTCTAAATCAATGGTGGTGGTGTTATGTACACATCAAATTAGTATAAGATGTGGTCAACGTAGTTAGGCTTGTCAACGAATCGGATTCAGACCAGATCTAGGTCAATCCATATCCATGAATATTAAGAAAATTATAGAACCGAATAGGATGCAAATCATATAGTGGATCCTAAACATAGTACTCCATATCTTTATCCTAATCCGAATGGATTCAAATCGGATCAAAAATTAGCTAACCCTATTAAAAAAATTACATACATAATGTTTTTATAAATATAATAACTTAACAAAATAAATAAAATTATGCTTATAAAAGTATGTAATATTTATTTCTAAGTCTATTAATAATCATGAGATATACAAATAATTGTTATAGATTAAATATATATACTATATAATATTTAATTTTTATTTATTTAAAATAACAAATCGAATCAAATTTTTAGCGCAATGAATATGTATCAATCCAAATATGTTTATTTACTAATCGATAAACATATCAAATTATCTGATTGCATAACACCAATCCATATCGGAATAAATACACCAGATTCGGATTCAATTCGGATCAAAATTTGATCCATTCATAGGTCTAGCCGTAGTTGTTGTTATAGAGTTATGAGTAGGGCTCTGAGGAACAAGCAACACACTCCTCCTAACTACACCCCCGTCGACCACGGTCATGTTGCACCACCACTCTCCAGATCTATAAAAAAAAATATTGTTCCACTCCCAAATAGCCAGCAAAATCATCGTAAACCCATGATGTATCCCCAACGCCACCCCTCATGAATCAGAAGGTAATCCCTCATTTACCCCCACCCTTATTCTTTTACCCCTCCCACGTCTTCAATATTTGCTTAAAATCCCCTACAAATTTCAACCCCACCCCCACAAATTTTTTCCCATATTTTCATGTCTAGTTTAGTATTATTCCTTCTTTTGGTTAGTAGTATAGGTTGAGGGCAATATTACCTTAAAATATTCTAGTGTGCCATCTTTAATCATTTTACCTTTTAGGATTATCTTGGCAAGGAAGATAACTTAGCCTATAAATAAAGTTATTGGTCACCCATTGTAATCACTACTACTACTTTTGAGATGAATAAGAATTGAAGAGAGAAATTAACCATTTGACCTCTAAACATAGTGTAGAAAAACCTCTTCCGCTCCCCGCTACACACCATTTGTATATTTAGACCTAATTTTCAAATTTATCTAGATATATTTATGTAATTCCCTTGACTTTTAATAAAGTTATATTGTTGTAAATTAATAGTGTTTGAGTTGTAAGGGTGAAGCATTCTTCTCTCTTTCATATTCTTCCTTTCCAGTTTTCTTCATAGTGCTCACCTAGCACCTGTAGAGAAAATCGCACCTTGTCTTACACTGTCACTCCAATCTCAAACCGACAAACCATGTTTGGCGTATAGGCATTGCAAATCTCTTGTGCGGGTAAAATAATTTTGACTTTCTTTCTTATTCGTCTTTTCCTTTCTCATATTTCATGCACCCTCGTACGAAAGGTCTCCATGACATCATGGAGAGGACCATCCTTAGTGATGTCATCCATGACATGACATCACATGGATGCTAAAATATTACTTAAGTGGAAGGAGATAAGCGCTCTAAAGTATTCTTTTAATCCCTATATACAGTGTACTATTCATTTGGGGCAAAAAATATCAATATAATTGTAATACTCCGTAATTTTTTAATTAAATTAAATGTGAATTAATTGAGAATTAATCCGGATATAAATACTAACGAGATGTGAGTTGGTATTTGATTATGATGCGTATATATGGCAATATATGAATATTGAAAATATTAAAATTGTCGCGAGACTGAAATACGAAAATTTGGGAAATTCAGGAGTGTAATTATTTGAATTAAAAAGTGAATTTTATTTTTATCAACCGAATGGTCATTTTGAGTGTGCCAACGAGTCCGGAAGAGTCGAAATAGTCAGAAAACACTAGCCGGGGGTTTAGTCTGGGTCCCGGGGCATTTTTGGGCCATACCGGCAACTTAAAAGGGTATTTTGGTAATTTTAAAAATTAGGGAATTAAAACCCACAAAAATTGGAGTTTATATTTATAATTTTAAAGGGGCCACTAAGGCCATCACCAGCAAAAGTTTAGAGAGTGGGCTACGGGAGTTTTGAGAGAAGTTGGAGAGAAGTTAAAAGAACCAAAACCAAGCCATCTTCAACCTTGGGAGAAAATCTGTAGAGAAAGGAGAGAATCAACCTTCATTCACCAACATCAATTCTAAAGAACAATCTAAGGCAAGTGATTTGATATTTTTAGTGCATTGAATATGTCTTCCATGTTTAGTGTAAGAATTATCTTATATTGAAATTTTTGAAGAAAACCCATGAAATTTGTTGGAGAAACTTTGAATTTGGGTTAGGATTTGCATGTAGAATGATGATGGGCTAAATTAATATTCGAAGAGTTATATATGATGATTTAATAAACGGATTTATGAGGAGTAATTGGGCATAAGAAAATTATGAGTTCATGTTCTTAGGGTTTGGGGAAATATTTGGAGATTTATATTAATTCCTTGATGATTTGTAAGATTTGATCCCTAAAATAGGTTGAGAGATGATTTAGGATGATTAGAAATGGTTTAAAAACGTTGGAACATAAATTGGATGGTCTTAGGGTGGATTTAGAAGAGAGAAGAATTGAGAAAAACGGACTTGGGAATTTCTGGGCTGAAACTGCCATCTCGTTAGAAGACCTGCCCAGGTCGTTCGAACGACCTCGTTCGAACGAACTTCTAACGAGATGACAGTATCCCTTCTAACGAGTTGGTAGTTCGTTCGAAGCCTTTCGTTCGAACGAGATTTCTAACGAGTTGACAGAATGGCCTTTTTGGCCTGAATTGATTTCTAGTATCCCGTAGACTTATTTAAATGGCGAGATAACTTTCCCTTATTAACTAGTGGGTATAGTTGGGAGATTGGGGTACATTGGGGAGTAAAACTTAGAATAGTGTCTTAAACCGGATGGCATTTGTGGATTGGGAAGCGAGTAACTAATCACAAAGTGAGAATAATTGATAACTTAAATACATATAAACCGGGGACTTGTGATTTGTATAATGCTAAGTGTTGGTATAAGAACGAGAAGTATACCACTAACAAAATATTGTAATATCTAAGATGTGTGAATGCTTAGTATATGTAGTTATCTGTGTATAACATACCTACCGTACTTGCTATCATGGGAGGTTGGCGTTCGTTTAGGGCCATCTAATCTTTGTGTGCCTATGGGGAGATCTAGATTGGTACCTCGAGGACATAGGTCAGAGAAGGGCTTATTGAGAAGTTAATAAGTCTGCTGATCATGGGAGCGTAGGTATGTGCATGATCCATGTGATGTGAACTATGTTCGCCTCCATTGTTTGTGGTGGTTGTTTAATGAAACGATTCCTGAGAGATTCGGAATACGTGGTCCTTGTGTACGTGATGTACCGGGATTGGATAGCAGAGTATGTTTGCACCACAGCTTAGTCTCGGGGTGCTAGTATTGTATATTTATGATGAGAATAATATACTGTTAATTGAAATGTATTGTCATGAATAAATGTGAATATTAATAATAGCATCAGTTTGTCAAGTGAAAATGGAAGATCTCTAGTAATTAGTGCTAATATGGGAAACTGTATAACAAGTTATAACACTCTGTTAAATAAAAGTAGTTGGGAATTTGAATTGAATATCGTATAAAAATGTTAGATTTTAGGGGTGTGGATCGGTTCGAAACCGACCTATTTGGATCAAACCGAATCCAATCCAATTAAAATCGGTTTTTATATTTTGCAATCCAATCCAAACCGATAATGAGTTCTAATCCAATCCAATCCAATCCAATTGTAATTGGATTAGATCGGGTTTTTTTAATCGGTTTCGATTATCTGATTTGGGTCCCATTTTTTCGTAGTTGGATTGGATTTGGATCCAATCCAATCCAATCCAATTAACTGAGCCAATTGGATCCAATCCAATTAACTGAGCCAATTGGATCCAATCCAATCCAATCCATTTCATAGTTGAATTTAAATAAACCAGAATTTAATCCAATCCAGTTAATAAATAATAAAATAAACCAGAATTTAATAAATAATAAACTTGAATTTTTTAAACCAGATAATAAATAATAAACCAGAATTTAATACAAATACATTAAACCAAAGAAAAGAACCAAATACAAATTAACCTTCTCACATAATCTTCCCATTACAGCATTTAAATTAGTACAAATTACAATAGACACTTCATACAAGCCTTCACATAATTACAATGAAAATCCCTACAAATGTTAAAAATCAAACCATTAATTGTTCACTCAAACTATTAACTCACTAAGCAATGGTTAACAATTCAATAACTGTTAAAAAATCATTAACTGTTATCCATATATAAAAATTCATCAACAAATCTGTTATCCATACATACAGAAATTAAGTAATGGAATACAAATCTGTTATCCATACATACAAAAAATTCATCAACAAATCTGTTATCCATAACTGTTAAAAATTTCTGTTAAAAATTCATCAACAAATCTGTTATCCATACATACAGAAATTAAGTAATGGAATACAAATCTGTTATCCATACATACAACAAATTCATCAACAAATCTGTTATACATACAACAAATTCATCAACAAATCATATATATATACAGAACAGATCGGCGGTATAAATTCATCAACAAATCGCAAATTCATCAACAAATCGGCGGTATATATATATATCGGCGGTACAAGACAGATCGGCAGTTAGGGTAAGGGCGGCGGTACAGAGATAGAGAGAGAGAGAGAGAGAGAGAGATTACCGCCGGAAGGGGGAGAAATTACCGCCGGAAGGAGAGAAATTACGGCCGGAAGCTCTGGTCGTCAGCGTGGGAGAACTTACGGCCGCCGGAAGCTCTGGTCGTCAGATGGCTTTGGATCGCCAGCGAGCGTGGGATGGGAGAAATTACGGCCGTGAAGGGCCTTAGGGCAAAGTGAAAGTGAAAGTGAATGGGTGGGTAGGTTTTTTTTAAAAGCGATATATATAATGGGTATTAAATCGGGTGGGTATTGGTAATGGGTATTTTTTATAACCACAATTATTTTAATTGGATCGGTTCGGTTTTCTAATCGGTTTTGCATCCAAGAACCGAAACCGATCCAATTAAATCGGTTTTTGAAAATTAAAATCCAATCCAATCCAATTGAGGTCGGTTTTCTAGTTGGATTGGATTGGATTGGATTGGATCGGTCGGTTTAATCGGTTTGGTTTGGATTTTGCACACCCCTATTAGATTTTAGTATCGGACTAGTTAGAAATGGAAATAAACTAGAATGGGTAGGGGTGCGATAGGAGTGCACAATTAGTTGAGAGGTGAGGAACTCATGTGAGTGCACACACTATCATGTACTTTATATTCACTGTTTAATGATATTAAACACTTGCAAATTTTTAAACTATTTTCACAATCGAGCTCTGACCCGTTTGCTTTCAAATCTATTTTGCTATAAAATCTTTTAGGTGCCCAGCCACAAGGACACCATGCATAGGAGTTCTATTCAGGTGACGTGTTGTAGCTATTGTGGAAGTTACAGGACCTTGATAGTAGACGCCTCCACTTCTGATCTTGACTCCACTATCAGATTTTCTCATTTGTTGGGCATGTCGCCCCATTCCTTTTAGAGACAACTTACTTTTCAGTTATTTCAGACTTTGGGTTGTAATTAATTTAGTGATGCAGACTTGGTTTTTATTTATTTCAGTATTCGGATTGTTGTGAGGAGTATTCCTCCAGACTCACTATCATTTGATGGTTATTCTATTGTAACTATGTGGTGGTGGTTATGTTAGCATTTCATAATTTACTTATTATATGTTAATCGGATTTAATTAAAATTGGCAACTCACTTTTTAAATACTAGGTGGTTAGTAATTATTAAAATGTTTTCGATAGTGATGCTATGAACTGAACCAACTTGGCATTTTGTATTAATTTAATAAAGGAGTAGCTACCCGGTATTTAATTAGTCGGGGTGTCACAATAATAGAGTTTTTGAGAGAGTCACGATGTTGAGTGTTTTTCTTTGAGTGCCATTGGCACTGTATACGTCAGTGCAACTCGAAGCTCAACCAGGCCTAGAGCTCAATGTGACAACACTTAGGCCCACACAAGTAACTATGGTCAGGCTAGCCTAAGGTCTAGTAGGTTTTTGTAGACTAACCTCCCTTCAATACATAATAAAACCTTTTGACTAGTCCAATCTCAAAACTCCGCATGGCTTAAGCATAGGAATCATGATCATCAAAAGTTAATTCTCAACAACATGGATTATCCATAACAGTTCTCCATTAGTATATATAAATTTCTCTTTAAGTTATAAATTCTTAACTACAATTGTTCTCTCGTCCATACCTACAAGTGTCCGATAACAACATAAAAATAAAGTTATCTATTAAACATAAAGTTAGTGGACTTCTTTGTGAGCCCTCTTACTCCCAACAACACTTCATTTTGAGGAAGGTAAGGAAAACAGAACGAGAATTCAAATAGCTCAACAAGGGTGTATATAGACTCTTAACCCATATTTACAAGAAGTGATAATTGAATCTCAATGACGAATAGTTAAACTCAATGTCTCTACATCGTAACACAAGAAATTCTCTCACTCGCAAAAATCTCAAGAATGATTCTTAAACCCTTATCTCATATTCACATGTGAGAAGACTCCACGAGGTTTTCACAATTAGCCTCGAATGATTTACGTAAGAAAATATTCTAGTATCTCTTTAAAGGACTACTAAACTAACTCGAGACCAATGTTATCGGATATTTTCTACCTAATATCGTGTTTCAGTTCTCGTGTACTCTTTTAGAGTACTTTGTCCCCCAAATCTCCGAATCTTGCGTCCCACTTTTGTTTTGAAGAGCAAAACAAAATAACAAAGAAAGGCGAGAACGAAATCAAATACGTTACAAAGTTCTCTTAATTTGCTCCATCCCAAGTTTAACTACAAAAACCTAGGTATTGCGATACTATGTGCCGAATAGGAAGACTTAGTTAAAATATAAAAAAAAAAATTACTGTTTGTTTGGGTGTAGTATATACATGTAAATACACTTATATACATGTAAATACACTTATATGGTACCCAAAACGATCCAACTAATAGTTACAAGCGAACTGAAGTAACGTCCAAATAAGCTCATCCCCAATGTACCGTGATGTACCATGCTCCAAAGAGTTCCACATTCCATGTAAGTTTTGTCCGGACAAGTGGCATGATACCCTCCCTACAAAACCACCACTAACATGGTGCCCAAGGCACGTTCTATTTGATCCAGCCAAGATATTAATGCTGACTAGGTAAATGCCAACTAAGTTAGACAAGCCCTTTTGCCTCAAAAACCTCTTCCTGCACTCAGCCGTGGTCAATCCCACTTTGTCACCTCAAACACTCACCCTTCAGCATGTATTAACGAAGTCAACTAGTCCCTACTGTCTCTCCCTCAAAGGTCAAGCTCCCCTTGGCCCCAATACTGCTCTTACCACTTAACAAATGCAAAGGGAAGCCGAGGTCAATCCCACCTTGTCACCTCAAACACTCACCCTTCAGCATGTATTAACTAAGCCAACTTGTCCCTATTGTCTCTCCCCCAAAGGTCAAGCTCCCCTTAGCCCCAATACAGCTCTTACCACTTAACAAATGCAAATGGGTGGGAGGGTACAAACTCCACACCATGTCCTGCATCACCACATTCCAATCAATAACACGTGAACCACATCATCCTGCTAAATGTTTCCATAAACATAACGATCAAGGAGGGAAAGACTGGACCTTGTGTTTCCGATAGGAACACTCTTTCTATTACTAATATATTTCCCCAGCATCAAATCAAAGTGGCAAGAGAAGAAGGGGAAAAATGGCAAATGTTACTAAATGAAGTGTCACTCAATGGCTAACTTTAAAGATGTTTTCCGCTAATGATCCTACAACAAGTAGACAATTTAAGTGCACTTGTGCCATCTACGGTGTATCAAAACAATAAGACATAAGTTTATCATTTAAAGAGATTACAGATTTCAAAAATAAAAATCAATATAGAGATTTACCTGTGTTTCATTTGAATTCAGAACTCGTTTGTACTCATTAATTTCCTTTTGAAGCCATTTATCACGAGCAGCTTTACTAGCAAACTGAGTCGCACGACCTTGTTTTTGATAAAGAATGCTCAGCTGCTTTTCCCGCTCCATTATCCTACATACCGCAGAGCAAATTCATGGGAAGGCATACTATTTAAGCAACCAGGGAGAAAACTTCTGAAAAAGCCAGGTTAAGTCATATATAAATGAGGGAGAGAGTTATTTTATCAAAGAACATTTTAGTGCTGTCACAATAGGGCCTCGTAAATAAAAGGAAGTATCGTTTGGAAAGATGGAAAACTAGAGATAAATGGGATGATAAACAAAGAGCAAAGTTCTTTCACTAGATCCTGGATTTGTAATAAAAACCAGCTGAAACTAAGTTCATCTAAGGGGGACTCTAGACTAGGGGTGGCAATTCAAGCTAATGGGTCGTGTTTGGGCTTGACACGACACAACACGACGTGATGTTTTGTTTTCTTGCCTAATACGAACACACCAATTAAAAACACGACATGAACAGCACGATAAATTAATTTCGTGACAATTGGGCACAGCCCAACACGATAACCCACTTATTTTTCATGTACACGATGTTTAAAAAGGCGTTTGAGGCTTACGCCTCGAGGCGAGGCGGGCAAAAAATGCCTTTGAGGCTTACGCCTCAATGCGCCTCGAGGCTTGCGCCTCGGAGCGTCTCACGCCTCGCCTTGTGCCTTTTTGCTGAGGCGCGGGAAAAAAAAAAGTCTTGTCCTTTTTTTTGTTTTAAAACTGCACTTATACTATTTACTATTGTAACTTGAGAGAAATTTTTAAAAAATAACCAATATGTTAATGAAACTTAAAAAAGTGATTTGTCATTTTGATTTTGTTTGAAATAAATGTACTAAATTAACTTCAATGTGACTTTTTTTTTACAGTTTTCTGTTTTTTTGGTTTTCAACTTAGATTAATATGTTATGTTTAACTAAACTGAATATATAATAAGAAACTAATATATTTTAAAGGTTGCTGTTTTTTTTAATAAACTTAGGTTGATATGTTTTATTATTTTTTTAATAAAATTGCTGTTTTTTTAATCTTATCTTGAAAATCAATGTTTTTTAATAAATTTTCTTGTTAAGTTGCATTGATTAATTTACTGTCATATTATAAAATAACCAATATGTGAATGAAGCTAAAAAAATGATTTTGCCAATATGATTTTGCATTGATTAATTTATTGTCATATTGTAAAATAACCAATATGTTAAAATTGATTTTCTCAAATTACTTTTTTTTTAAGTTATCTCGGGGGAACAAAAAAATGTCAAACTATGTGAGAAAGTCCTCAAGGATGTTTTTTTTTTTGTAGTTTTATTTTATATTTCTTTGTTATTTTATTTTTATGGTTTTATTAGTATTTTTTTAATATTATTTTGCTCTTTTTTTTTCTTTTCGGTGAGGCTTACGCCTCAAACGCCTCGAGGTTTACGCCTCGCCTCGCCTTTCGCCTTTTTAAACATTGCATGTACAAATATATTTTTTATTTTATATTGCATGAAACATATTAATTGTTAAGGGTTCGTAATCAGGTTGCTTATTCGTGTTGCAATTGCGCCAAAACTTGTCAATTTTGTGCCAAAAATATGGGACGAACACGGCACGACTTGCTATCGAGCCAAAATGTCCCAGCACTAACATGACATACCATGTAAATTTCGTGTTGGGTCGTGTCGTGTTTCGTGTCGGGTCAGAAACTGCCAACCCTACTCTAGACACGTCACGACATCCTTACACATATATTAGGAGAGGACAGTAAAATAAATCACTAAGACAAGAAAAAGTTATATCCGTGAATGGGAGGGGAGTATATATTCCTTACATTATCAGAAATATATGACATGATATTAGAGTATCACCAATAAATTATCCCGTAAGCTGTTGAAATCTTATATACATACCCTCTTGTAATATCTTCCTCCTCTTTGACTTGCTTGTTGTATAATGGCTTGATTTTATTAAGTTCCATCGTGGATTCCTGAATTTCTCTTTGTAGAAGCTCAAGCTGTTTTGATGCATCTTCCTATACCAGGAAACTATGAAATCAATACATGGAACTTGCCTTTTACCGTTTCACACACACACACAACAGGCGGTCTTCTATACAAGACGTTTTGGAAAGATACCTTGGCTTTAACATTTCCTGAGATCTTCTCTTGAAGGTCTTTGTCATCAAGCTCAAGCTTTGCACGCTTTTTAATAGATTCAGTCCGCTGCTTCTCAATTGCTTCTTTCTCTCTATTTAAACTTTGAACTTCTTTTGTCAGATCTTTAGATGACTTGTCTAACTCCTTGGACTTTTCATGTGCATCCAACACATTGTTATACATCTTGGTTGATGTTTCAGAAACCTTGTTTCGAGCCTCTTCTACCTACATAGATAGAGATACATTGACATTCAGGCATTAAGGCTTGATAATGGAACAACATATAGATAAAACAGTATCATTCAAATCTTGACGCACAATCTAACTTGGAAAGTACTGCTAGAAGTAAATTCACAGTTAGATTTGTAAGGGGCCAAATGATAGCCTTAACACACAATGAGCAAGGGATGCAAGAGGGCCCCTCTATACCAACAGGCCACAAAAAAAAAACGAGCCTACTGCCCATTAATGCAACTTAAAGACCAACAAACCCCTCAGCATATTGACAAAAGAAATGCTAGAGGCCGGAAACCAACACTGTGTAAGGGATCCAAATTATCGTTAGAATTAAACTCCTAAACGAACAGCTCAAATAAAAATGAAATAAAAACTAGATACACCCATTACTCCAACCAGTAGGAGGTTTAACATTAGGTACAAGATCTTATTCAACGATCTCAAGCTAAGATATGTTGCGACCCATCTCTTATATTTGTTTCATAAGTAGTGAGTATAATAACTACGTCGTGCATGCAAGATCCCCAAAAATAAGTTTTAAAAGAGAATTCTTCCCCATTTAATTTCCACTTCCTAACATACCTTGCTCCATCCAAAAACCTAAACCCTTCAAACAAAGTAATCAAGGAAACATATTGCTCCACTTCACTATCCTTAAGATTTCTGATTGTCAGTTGGTTGGATCCCTTCAGTACCTACAATCTTAGAAATACCTATTAGCTTTCAACCCACTTCCATTCTATGACCAAGCACATTAAGCACAATTATCACTTCATGCGTGTTCAGTGTATCTCTTCTACAAATCAGGGAGTTGATTTTTTCACAAGCAACGCTTCAGCTTCTGGACTCTTTACTCATACAAAAGTGATCGCCAAGTTTGTGTGTTATATGACCTTTAGTTCTGCATTTAATATGTACCTAATTTCTTGCATAACTGTAGGCTTGATTACTAGAGTAATCCTAGTACATTCTTTGTTAAATTTTTTATGAAGTCTATATAATCCTCCACTAGAGATGAATAAACACAAAAATATTTCCTCATAGTATCTTACTACTGCAAGCTTCTAATATAACTGACCTCCCCAAGTTTCTGTCGTGCATCATGAAGTTCCTTGTCATATATAGTGTATTCCAGAGATTTCCGCTGTTTGTCAAGCTGCTGATATTTTTTCAACTCTGCTTTCTCTTCATCCAGCTCTCTTAATCTCTCATCCAAGTATTGAACAACTTGAATTATCTGGTTTCTCTTATTACCTGATTAATAGGAATATATATCAGTAAGATAGCACAAACACTATGCAAGAAGCAACTAATTAATAGTGACTAACCAGTTTCTTGCATAATTTTCAAACTTTCACGGCGTCGCTCTTCATAAACTCGTGTGCCACCAATTTCCTTCAGTAGATCCAGTCGCTCTGAATCTTTCATCAATGTTAAAGACGCTATCTATGAAACAGTTCACAATTATGTGTCAGAGTTGAACACAGTAAAGAAATAAATCAGACAAGAAGAAGCACCATACTTTCCCCTGCTGCACGACATAGTAAGGATTGGAGCGAGAGAACCCAGCACTTTCCAGTAAATTCATAACTTCTGTTTTACTGCAAGTTACAGTTAAATTCTCTGATTCAATAAGTGACAACAAAGAAAGTGGCAATGAGGAAAGAAACGTATGACCAAAAAGAGATTATTTGCTTAAGATAAACATCAGCACTCACGTGATATGCTTTCCATCCAAGAAATATTCATCCTTTTTAAGACCAATTGTTCTTCGCAAGCGCACTTCTTCCTTGTCAACCTGTCAAAAATATAGAAGTTTGTTAAAAGTACAAATAACAAGAAATGGTCCAACTACCTGTGGCAGTTTTGGATAGGAAGGCAATGGAATCCTTTTTGATAGATGAACATACGAGAGGATTATGTTTTTATAGAGATGATGATGGGACTATGATAGTGATGATGTAGTATCCTCTCTATGTAACTACTTTTTATATGAATGAAATTTGTTCATTACAAAAAATGTTTTGTTGGGAAAGTGACATCGGAGATTTCCTTGCGAAGAATGTAGTTTATGGAGGTAAGATGCTACGGCTCATATTTTCTTTTCTCAATTTGATTGGGGGTGCACATGATTCCTCTTACCCCCATTGGATTGGTCTTTGGAAGGCTATTGGTAAAGGGGTGGAAAGAGTTTAGCAAGTTAAATGTGGTCGGTGATGGGAGGAAAAGGTGTTTCTGGAAGGATCTGCTGTGAAGTAGCTCCACTTTTGGAGTTTTCCAGATGTGTGCAAGATTGTTGTGGATAGGAGTGCAGTGTGGCAGACTGTGTCCTTTGTTGGGGATTGAATTGTTGGGAACCCTCACTTCACAAGACATTTTCAGGATTGGATGATTGAGACTTTTGATGCTTCAGGTGGATCTTTCAGTTGGTGACAATGACCCGATGAGGTGGTTGGGTTAGAAGTTGTGGCAAAATCGCCGCCAGTTCTTTCTATTCCCGTATCAAAAGAAATTCAGATTTAGTGTTTCCTTCGAAAGGCAATTGAAGGACTATGACTCCTGGTAGCGTTCTTTGTATGGTCTGCAGCCAAACTTGTCATCTTGAAGAGGGGTAAATGCCTTCCTAGTAGATGTTGCCTTTTTAGAAAGGCCACTAATCACCGCTACTTCAAGGTGAAGGGGCAAGGAGACCATGGGTAGTTTCTTTACCTCTTTGAAATGCGTCAAGTTATGCAAAGACAATATCATATAGGATTTCTTGTTCGCAGGGTTGTCATGTTCGGAAGGATGTTGCTGCTCATACATGGATCTTATGGTCTATTTGGAGAAAGAGGACCATGGTCTTCCTTTTGTAGGAAGTCACAGTACTTTAGGTTGAATTCTTTGTGTTTGGGTTTCATGAAGATGTACCTTACATAATTTTCATCAAGAATCTTGGGATCTCTTGTGTTGGGATTGGGCCTTGTTTTTTGATAGTCCTCCCAGGTAAGGGTGGATTAAAATGGGCCCAAGGGAGGAGAGCCCCCAGCCACTTAACTTTTGTATAAAAATTACTATATAGTAATAAAAATAAGAACGGTGGTAGTTGTAGGGTCCGTTCGGTTCAGGGTGAAATACTTTTAATCGCAGTGAAAATTAAAAACGGTGAATTGTTTTTTTCACAAATTTAAAATTATTTTTTTGTTGGTTTGAAATTATGAACAAGTGCACACCCTATAATATAGAACCTTTATGCAGTAATAGAGAACAAATATTAATTTTAAATAGATGGAAAACATATTTCACCATTTTATTTTTCATCGCGGTGAAAAATATTTTACCCCGAACCAAACGGATCCGTATAGTTTATAAAATAAGTGATAAGGTTTACTCATATAATCCAAGCACCGCTTTGGCTTTTACACAAGGGATGTTCTATCTTATTCTTCAAAAATTAAAATCAGATTCTCTTCTCTAAAAAAGTATAAATAAAAATAAAGAGGATTGATTTTTTTTTTTGCAAATAATGCTTATGTTTTCCTGTGCATCAGATTTATTTCAAAGTTTAGACCCTTCATGATTAATTGCAAAATTATTTATTGTATAAATTTTATTGTTTGTGTACCAATTTTCATTGTGAATTTTCTGTGGGGTTTCATGAATTCTTCATTATTTGTGCACAAATAATTACATAAAAAATATTTGAATTTTTCATTGTAAATTTCACTTGGCTTTACTGGAAATCGTATATAATTATTGATCGTTAATAATTAACTTAGTTCTAGGTTTCTTTTTAAATTATTTTGATTGAAAATTATACATTTTTCTGCCCCGTGAATGAAGTCCTGTATCTACCACTCCTCCCAGGGAATCTTTTGAAAGTTTTTTTGTTTTGGGTTGTGTAAGCCACACATGGGTCCCTCTCTCTCTCTCTCTCTCTCTCTCTCTCTCTCTCTCGGCGGTTGTAATTCATACTGATTTCATGTTGTTCACTGAAGCTGTATGGCTGGTGCTTCTGCTGTGGTAGATGGCTATGGAGATGGACTGTTCTAAGATTTTGATGGGTTGTACTTAAATCTTATTGTTTTGGTTACATCTTTACATTCCTTGTGGACGTGTTGTCCAGTGTACTTTTGTACTATTCTTTTAAAATTAAATTATGTATCTTGTAACTGAATTCAATAATGCATTTTTCCAGTTATTTGGGAGTCGGCTACATGAATCATATTTTTCCATTCTGTTTTACTTAACACAATGTTCTCGGTTAAACACTAGGTGATCACCAACAACCTGTAGATAATTAAAAAAAAAAATTATATATATATATATATATATAGAGAGAGAGAGAGAGAGAGAGAGAGAGAGAGAGATATGTGTGTGTGTGTGTCATGCTCAGATATATCAGTATGTGGAATGGATAATGGAATGCAATAAGCCATATATCTCAAACGCGGTACGATAGTGGTAGCACTAGTTAGATTATACTTGTCAAATGAGTTTTGCTCCCAAGTACTACAGTGAGTAGAAGATAATAATCAACATCTTTATAAAATCATTAAGGTATACAAGTTCTGATTCACCTATTTTGTATTTAGAAATTTTTCATGTAAACATATCTACTAAGTCTATCATAAACTTGACAGGCGGAAGCAGACGGGCTTGCTTATGTGAGTGATAGGGATAGTAAATTTATGGAGGCCCTGAGACGGCCCAACTGCACTTTGTGTAGTTCTGACATTAAGAATGATATCTGGAGTTGGGCTCGACTTCAAATTAGCCCATCTACATATTCGGCTGTGTAATGGTAAAACTTCAACTAACAAAGGCTTGAAGGAGGGGCTGCTATGGGCCACAGGTTTTAATGAAAATTCAAAATTGGGATGAGTTTACTTAACGCATCGCCATTTGTGGATTTCGCGGAAAATCTGGAGCTCGTCCTACATTTTCAGTTTGTTCACCATTGATCGTTGGGACACAGTTCATAGTAACATCAATTTCGACCGAAGCTAAACGAAAATAAAGTTTTGGAAATTTATTTCTGACATGACACGCAATGTCACTGAAACATGGTTCAAAGTCAAGGCCGATACCGCGACGATACGGCCGAGTTGACTAGGTATCGGTGCCCACCGATCCGATTCCGAGTTACGAGTTGAGTTTTCAATTATTGACGTGAGTCGACCCTATATCGGTAATTTCTCGATAGTATCGGTGATATAGTGGTATAATCGGCCCATATCGACGATATCGCGGTCGAATCGGCGATATCGCGATGGAATCGGCCCATATCGGCGATATCGCGATGGAATCAACCCATTTCAATTACTTTTTGTAAAAAATGATTGTAAAAAAAAATGTAGTGTTTTGTCAAAATCACTATTTGTATCCTCTTTGTAAAAAAATAACAATACTTAAAAAGAAACATTTCTATGTTCTTAAAAAAAATATAACATACTTAAAAAACACATTTGTATCCTCTTACTAAAAATAATACTAAGAATATAATAGTTGTATCCTCTTTGTAAAAAAAAAATTATACTCTTACTAAAAAAGTAACATTTGTTTTTCTTTGTAAAAATATAATATTTGTATCCTCCGTGAAATAAAACATTGATTTATTATGGAACATTGAATCTGGCAAGTTCGCAGCACGTCAATATAATCAATTGTACAATGTTATGCATATTAAAGGATAGTTTTAAACTTATCTGATTGGTCCACATTGCTAATCGTATTTTTTTAAAATTTTCTAGATTTTTTTCGGAATTTTTTGCGCCCTCTAAATAGTGTATCTTTGCGTATCGCCCGATACCGCGTCCGAGTTGAAAATTGAGTGGCCGATACCGGGACTGATACCGAGACTTTGAACCATGCACTGAAAGAAAGAATAGCAACTAAGCACAAACTCTCACTAATATCCAAATGTAAAGTGATTACAATGAGAGGGCGTAAGCCTTATTTATAAGCTGCTAGCCAACCCTAAAAGTACAAAATGACTAAAGAGGACACTAAAAAAATTTCCAAAGGGATATTACCCCCACTAACTACTAACTAAAATAGGAAATAATATAGAAGGAAAAAAAATACAAATAACAAGTATTGGAACAGAGGGAGAATTATTCCATATGTGCGGCCGAACAGAAGAAAATTTTTGACGTCTCAAAATAATTTGATGGAAATGGGCATTTTTTAGGATTTTATTGCATTTTATTTTCTTTTTGTTATTTTCCTTTATTTTATTATGTCGTTGCATTTTCTTTTATTTTAGTATTTAGAGGTAAGAGTAGCAAAAGGCACTTGAGGGCATTTTTGTAATTAGAACATTAGCTTAGAGCCTAAGCTACTCCTCCCCTTTAAATACCCCTTGTATTCCTCATTTGAGGACACTCTCCGTTTTGAATACGAGCAATCTCTTGATTCTCTCTCAAAAAGTTATGGTTTGGTTTATTCTCTTTGCCATTGACGTGTAGTTTACGTCAAATAGGTATCAGAGCGAGGTGTCGCTCCAATATTGGTGTTTGGTGTATCGATGTGTTAGTATCAAATTGTACGCTACATCCAATGGCTCTAAGAATATCCAAACAACTATACGAGGAGATTCAAAAACAAATGGAAGAGTTGTTACAGACACAACAAGAAATTAAAGTCTTCCTCATCTCCTCCAAATCCCAAAAACCCTAGCAAGCAACCCCCCCTGTCCCACCCCGCTGCCCAGAACACCCCCACCCTTGTCGCCCTCCCTCCGCCTGCCCAAAAACCCATGCCGACCTCCCTATGGCAGCCCCCCTAATGCCTCCACACTAAACCCTAGTCCACTCGAGCCCAAAACCCGACCCCCCACAGGCCGAAGCCAACCTCACGTGGCCAGCCGTCCCCCTTCTCCCCAAAACTGCCATGAAACCCTAAGGTTCTGCCTATTTCTGCTCGAAACCCATTTGGGTAGTCCCATTTCAACCCAAACCCATCTAGGTGCTCCAAAACGTTGATTTTTGACCCGGAAGGAAGCTTCTAGGGCTGGTTTGGGTGAAGAAAAATAAGAAAATAAGAAGAAAATTTGTGGGATGTCCTCAACTTTTAGAAATTAATTTTTGATCCCCACAAATTTTTTGGCACAATTTTTGAAATTTCCTCAAGAATCTCCAATTTTTTTTAACGCTCGAGAACGAGTTTGGTCTTAAGAGGGGGAGAGTGATGGAAATGGGCCCTTTTTAGGGTTTTATTGCATTTTATTATCTTTTTGTTATTTTCCTTTATTTTATTATGTCGTTGCATTTTCTTTTATTTTAGTATTTAGATATAAGAGTAGCAAAAAAGTCACTTAAGAGCATTTTTTTAATTAGAACATTAGCTTAGAGCCTAAGCTACTCCTCCCCTTTAACAACCCTTGTATTCCTCATTTGAGGACACTCTACATTTTGAATATAAGAAATCTCTTGATTCACTCTCTAAAAGTTAGAGTTTGGTTTATTCTCTTGGCCATTGGCGTGTAGTTTACGTCACAATTTTATCAAAAATATGTGAGGCCCAAAAAAAATTCTCTCCCAAAATTTCCTCAAAAATTTGGGCCAAAACAGAATTTCGTACACCCCAGAATTTCAGCCCCAAGCAAACCAAATGAAAGGCCCAAAACCCTTTAACTTTGGGACATGTTTTCTTTAAGCCCAAATAACCAAAGCAAACCCAAAAAAGGCTTCAAGTCCATGCATTAGCAACTCAAGACCCATTTTATATCAAAGCAGCCAGAGGCCCAAACAGCCCTAGGAAAAAAAAAGAAAAAGAAAAACACTTGAAACTTAAATGGGAATAAATCAATCTGGCCTGAAACGCCCAAAGCTGCTTCATCGCAGCTCTTCAAATTAGGGCTTCCTGGACAAAAATAGGCATATGTGCTGCCCAAAGTCGTCTCTTGTCGGAATTGGGGCCTCCGACCATCGATGAGCTTCTCCCCTTCATCTCTCTCGCTTTGCGTTGACTTCTAAACCCAGCTCATAAGTCAAAACTCTTTGGACCATTCCCAGCGCGTTTTTATGTCGCTGGAGTTCGTTAGGCATTTGGAGGACTGTCGGACTTAGAATAGAGATGGTGGCTATCACTTGGACCCCCCATTTGTTCAATCTCTCCTTACCCTCATTTCCTCCCTTTGTTGCAAGTTTCTTGGTAGGAAGAGGTTGCGAGATAATCTTCTTCACCTTATTCATAGCCCTAGGGCGGCTACTCAACCCTACTCTTTTGAGTTTGCGTGGTATTTTGGTGGAGTGGCAATGGAAAAAAGCGGTGTTTCACGTTGTAAATGTAATAAACCGGTATCATGGTAGATTTGATAGCTAGAGAATTATGCCCCACATTGCCCGCCTGGAGTAACAATCCATATATGTAATAATTTGCACTCTTCTAACACCGAGCCCTTTTCGACTCAACCGGTAAGGCATGTGGTTGGTGATACCACATATCAAAGATTTTCAAACCTTGTTGGTATCAGTTTGTGGATATGAATAGAAACAAAACTCCATACCGCTGTCTGTGGTGGTTAAATTGGAGACAATATCGATTGTGATCCTCTCCTGAGAGTCATTGGTAGTGTGACGATTTTAGGGTCTACAATGAGTGAACCTCGCTATACCAAATTAACGGGTCAAGCGCTTACTGTTGTACCAAAAGCTATGTGACACGTGGGCAAGTTCAATTTTTCCAAAAAGCTTGGGAACGTGCTTGTCCGAAGAAGGAGAGAATGATGGGTATGATGGTAGTGGCTTGGGGGCCCTTTGGGATTTCCGAAATTGTGAAAGGGATGGAGATTCTAATTATTATTAACTGGTTATCCCTTCTTCCTTATCTTAGTAAGAGTCTAGCTAGTAACACTATATATTTCATAATCACTTTGAAATTTGATTATTAATGAGATATTATGGATGAGTTGAGGATAGAACCTCTTTCTTTTTTATGTGTTTAGTCTTTCGTAGCGCCAACATCATGTTATTTTTTTATCAAAAATAAAATTGCTTTCATTACATAAAGGAATAAAATGTTATATAGATGTGATGGACCAGCAGTCCACAAATTAAGACAAAACAAAATAGAAACACAAAATAATACAAACAACATATCCATCCTAGAAAAATGGGGATCCATTGAGGAAAACTCCTGGCGTGATATCTTAATAGCACCCACCAAACGTCTTGTCCCATAGAATCTTATAAAAGCATAATGGAGAAGAATGTAGTCAATGTCTTCATCATTATCCCTACAAAGAACAGGCCAACTTGGTTATAGATGAGTTGGGCGTCTTGAGTTGCAACAAGTAGCAAGTATTCACCGTTTTATGACAACTACCAGCTAAGAAGCACCCTATTCTAACCACAAATAAATGCTATAACAAGAGCAGCTGCCTAACTTCCCAAATTGAAAAGTGGCATAATGCTTTAGATGAGAATGCTCACAATGATGCCATAAATATGACCTTCAACCATAGTTCTTTTATCACCCTCAAAAATTCGGTTATTTCTCTCCAACCAAATGTCCCACCTCAAGGCCATAAAAAGCCCATTCTATTTAAGGGAAAATATTTCCCTCTTTTAGGAAAAACAATGGCAATCCAAACCCATACAGCATCTTACCCCAAAGAAGTCTAAAGAAGGGACACTGAAGTAAAATATGGCCATAAGGTTCTCAAGAGTGTTACTCCTTAGTAGCATAGATATAACCCATTTTGTAGAACGTATGCCGGAATGTTGTAAAGACCACGAGAGTGATGAAATGGCGGGCGAGAGAACAAACACTTCTTAAAGATAATGAAGCAGTTTAAGTACACTATTCAACGTAATGAGTTATGCTTCTCGGTGGGGTTGTAAGTGGTAGGGAATGATGGACCTTCAATGGTGACGGGCTTCAGAGAATGTTTTAGGTAGTTATATTGTGGCCGGGTAGAATATCTGGGCTGGGTATTTATTAATAGACATGTGGGTTTTGATATGAGCCATTAATCTCAATTAGTGAACGGTAGGTGAATAGTGTCACACATTAATTATGAATCAATGCAATTAATGAGAAGTGATAAGCATAAACACTTGAGCACGGGATAGTATGTGGGTTGATGTGCCTGAATAGTTGTTGGTTGTCGTTTCAATGTAAAGTGGTAATAATGGTTTAGTAGGGGTAGAGTTGGCATATCGGTGAAGCATACCGGAATAGTGATTGTTAGGTCCCGGTAATGGCTTATCAATGAAGGTTTCAAAAAGTGAATTGCGCCCAATCTCTCGTGAAAGTGTGGTTTGGCTAAATGCAAGACGAACGAACCTAAGTTCTCTATCCCCCAAATCACTCACCCTTGAAGCTCCCAAAAGGACCTATCAATTGGGCCCTTAGACAAAATTTTACCTAACTCACGGTATGGAATCGAGAGGTCCCAAAGAAAGATACGTGTCGAGAGGTCCCAAAGAAAGATATGTGTTTAATGTTTCCTATCATTGACGTGAGGCCCAATACGGGTGAATGGGGTTGTTGTGGATCGAGAACTTGTTAGTTGTTGCTTGTAGTCCAGTTTTTGTTGTTAGTTGGATAGGTGCGGATCGGCATAGGGGCCAACTATGTGTGGTTCAGTGAGTTTCGAATGAGCCCCCCCCCCCCCCCTACACACACACACCATCCTACATTTGCCCCTATGAGTGCGCGCGTACACAACAATGACTTTGCACGTTCAAAATCAAATTGAATTTCGCATGCGATTTGAGATCCCCCTTCATGATCTTCTTTGGGATATGGATTGGTGTCGTTTTACCGAGGCTCTTTTCAATTGCTTAAAGCCTTCTCAAGAAAAAGAAATAAGCACGACGCTTTGGTTCCTACGAATTTGTAAGTGTATAAAAGGGGTTTGGGGGATCCAAAAATTAATCTTCTCCAACTCTCTTGCTTATAGTTTCAAGCTCTATTTATGGTGATAAAGATTCGATCATCTACAACTTCATTTTTGTATTGTGTACTCTGCATTGGTTTTTGTTGGTGTGGGACTTTGTTTCTTTGGAGTTCGTTGTCTGGTTCTTTATGATTTGGGTTGGTGTCATTTGCTGGTGGGTTTTGACAACTGTTTGTTCGTTTGTTTGGTCTTTTTGAACGAATTGAGGAAGGTTTAAAATGGCACAGAGATCACCAAAGGCTATAGTAGTAGTTGAAAGGGCCTCTTGGCGTATCGGCGGACTAACAAGGCTTCATCGAGTAGAACTGAGGGAGATGTGAGTTCGAAAATATCTCCTTGTCTTCAAAATTTAAAGGGCCAAAAACTCCACTCATAACCTTTCTCACTTGCCAGGCTTGCTCCGTAGTAACTTTCACAAGAATGCACTTGGCCGTAATGATCTTAAGACCCGAAATTTTACCAAATAGATCTACTACTCCTTTTTAAGTTATGGAGCTTCTTTTAGTTGTTAAAGAAATATATATATAGGGAAAGGATCAAGTGAGGTCCCAGTTTGAGGACCCTAAATGAGGACCATTTTTTTAAAATAGTAAAAACAATATTTTTGGGTTGATTTTTATTTTATGATTTTTAAACATTTCAATAGGACCATAAAAAAATAATCAGCTCAAAATGAATTTTTTTGTTATTTTAAAAAATTCGGTCAAACTTTGTCAATTTTTAACAGTTCGATTTTTTTAAAATAGTAAAAAAATTTATTTTGAACTGATTTTTTTTATATGGTCCTACTGAAATGTTTAAAAACTATATAAAAAAAATTAGCTCAAAAATATTTTTTTTACTATTTTATCAAAATTGATCCGCGCCAGCGGTATGCAAACAGGGTCCTCATAAGATCCTCTCTCTCTCTCTCTCTCTCTCTCTCTCTCTCTCTCTCTCTATATATATATATATATATATATATATATCGTTCAAAAATTGCAAATGAGACGCCCTCAACCTATCTTTTCCAACCTCAAAGCTTCTATTAGATTTTTATTGCAAGCCCTCCCCACTAAACAAGAAAACACATTTGTCACCAACACAAACAAAAAGAGATGGAGGTTATCTTTGTCTTAAGCCTTTAGATGCCCTAAAACTTCCCTTAGGTCGACTGTTAACCATAATAAAAAATTTTGTTAAGGGAAAATGAATGAACACATGTAAAACTCAACTTTAAAAGCTAACTCAAAAGGTGAGGGCCGTGTGATTATATTGTCCACATCCCATGTATTGTGGGGCATGCTAACACTAAAGTCACTTGGCACTCCCCCTCCAAGGCACCCATCCGTAAGGTACACACCGTGATAAATGACGTGATAACAATAAGCACCCTCTAACCTAATCCCTCCATATATCCCCAAAGCCCTCTCTCTAAAACATATAGTCATAAGCAATTTCAATAATATTTTTAAAAATCAAACCCTCTTTGTCAAAATCTTATACTCTTGCATCGATTTGTTTACTAGCATCGAGATTTAAGTCTACCACCTTTAAGTGTCATCCATGATATTCCCACAAAACTTTCCTTATCTCATAGAAAGAACTTTAGCTAAAAGTTTCACCAAAATAATGACAAGACTAATAGGCCTCTATTAACTTCGATGCAGATAATTTCTTCGCGATTAAACAAATATATAAGTGGCATTTGTTATTGCCTTCACCACCCTATTATCACATTCAATTTATACTATTCTACGACATCCCAACAATGCTTTGGAGACACCGTGGTAACCCATCGGGCTCCGGTGCATTCTTTCTTCCAATTCCAAATATGTTAACCGAAAATATCTCCTTGTTTCAAAAGGTCTTTCAATCCATTTAATCTTCTCCTTTTTAAGTGGACTCCCATTTAAATCCATTAATTTATTCATTCCTCAAAAGAGAAAAGATTTTGAAATAGTTCACCACTTTTCCCTCTATATCCTCTTCCCAATCAACAATCCACGCCTCATTCGTCTCCAATTTACACATTAACTACTTGTTCTCCTAGCATTGGTTCTTCAACCATTTGCAATTATGGGGAAGAAACTTGTACTAGTAAACCACTCTCCCGCCCCTTAGTCACACTTTTTGATTCCATAAAAATTACTTCTTAAAAAAGTTACTCCTCCAACTCATTTTTTAAAGAGGTTCTTTCTTTGCTTACACCTTTCCTTAAAACCCCTTTCTTCTTCCACGTCACTGGCTTTAATGTAATTCAAAATAGCCCCATTTCAAATCTAATATCACTGAAAACCTCTTTTTTCCACGATTTGATGTTATGTTTCAAGAATTCTAAAGTTATATGTTCAAACCACATGTTTTCAACCCTAAATGGGAGAAGGACCCCCCCCATTAAGAAGCGTGCATTGATATCTAGAACAATTGGACAATGGCCTGGCAGCACTTTATCCCCAAAACCTTTTGTCTTCTCCCAACATGTAGAGAACAAAAACCTAGCCAACCTAAAACGCATCCTAACATTGGACTATGTGCAACGATATTGAGTCCATATTGAACATATTGAAATCTCTCACGCACGTTATAAATCTCAGTGTTTTAAAAATCACTCGAGGCGAATCACTAAAAAATCGCCTTGGGGCTTCCTCCTCGGGGTTGAATTTTAGGCTTACGCCTCGATGCGCTTCACGCCTTAAGGTGCGGAAAAAAAAAAAAGCGTTGTTCTTCCATCGAGATCTCTATTTTTTTGCTATTTTAATATATGTCGACAATTGGTATATATATATACATACTTTGAAGACAGTGAAACAAATTTATTATAATTCAACTAAATTAAATATTCTGTTTTTTTTAAGGATAAATGATGTGTTTATTTTTCAAATTCATTCTTTTTTTAAAGGTTAACTTCTTCAATTTTCTAAAATTGCACTTAACTTAAAAAAATTGATGTTTTAATATACTAACTCTTATTCTTTTTTCCTTTTTTGTTTTAAAATTGCACTTAACTTATACTATTTACTATAACTTAAAAGAAATTTTAAAAAAATAACCAATATGTCATATTATAAAATTTAAAAAAAAAAACAATATTTGAATGAAACTAAAAAAATGATTTTTAAAATTTGATTTTGCATTGATTAATTTATTGTCATATTATAAAATTAACAACATGTAAATGAAAAAAAAATGATTTTGCATTGATTAATATATTGTCACATTGTAAACTAACCATTACGTTAAAATTGATTTTATCAAATTATTTATAAAGAAAAAAAAGGTCATCTCGGGGGAACAAAAAAATGTTAAACTAAGTGAGAAAGTCCTCAAAGATGTCTTTTTTGCAGTTTTATTTTATATTTATTTGTTACTTTATTTTCCATGGTTTTATTAGTATTTTTTTTAATATTATTTTGCTCTCTTTTTTTGGTAAGGCTTACGCCTCGCCTCACCTCGTTAATCTCCCCCACTATATTTTTCTTACATAAATCTCGCCATGTTAATATCCCCCACTAAGCACCATCTATCCCCCACAAAAGCCACAAAGACCCCTAATTCCTCCCAAAAATCTCTTTTCCTTCTAAATCTATGCGGGCAGTAAATACCCACAAAACCACCAACAATCCCCTTCAAGATGTTTTAGACAAACAGACGTCGCAGCTCAATATATATATATATATATATATATATATATATATATATATATATATATATATATATATATATATATATATATATATATATATATATGCGGCTACTATTTTGGTGTGTATACAGTTATTAACTCATTGAAAGGACTCCTTAAGACTTTGTTTTGAATTTTTAAACTCATGTTAAATGATTATTATAATATTAATTAAAAATGCCTCCCACAACCCGCCTTCAGCCTAGAGCGAGAAAATTGGAAAATTCCCCACACCATCTAACTCAAGCTCCATGGCCTCATTGAAGACCGGGTTATTTGAATAAAAGTAAACTCTTTAGGAATTGTAGTAAACAAGATTTTCTCCATTGAAGACTGCACAATGACATTTCATAAGAAGAAACTCGCTATGATGTTCATTACTCATTAATGGGACCATATAGTCATAAGTTGATATGGTATCAACCATATTTACTTGTTGACACCCCTCAACTCCTAATTCCTGCTACGATCAGGAAGCAGACTCAGATGTCTCAGATGTAATACCCAGTATATTTATATAATTAAAAATTATTATTTAATTATTAGTTTAAATTGGCCGATTGTGTAAATTATTGAAATACAGATTTAGTGTAATGATTGAGTCTATGTCGAGAATTTAAATTAAATATGAACTCGTAATTTAGTAATGACGTTGTGATTTATTTTCATATTTCTAGTACCGCTAGATGGGCTCTAAGGGACATAAAGGCCCAGAGTAGTGTTTTTAGTATGCCGGTTCAGGCCCCAGAGGATGATATCCCTTCGGGCTAAGTTTGGAGCATTTGGGGAGTGTTTTTGGCTCATTTAGATGTCATAAATTAGACCCATAGGAGACCTGCGGAATTAAGGAGGTTAAATACAGACTTAACCTTGATTAATAACACATTTAAAACATAAGACAAACCCTAGCATAGAGGAGATTTTGGTAGAGCCAGTAATCAACAAGAGGAACTTAATTAAGGATTCAATCTTCCAATTTCATGAAAGGAATAACTTGCTATACTATGTATTCCATGTAACTTGTTTATGATTGATTTCTACTTTGATTTATATTGGGATTAGTCACGTGCTAGGTTGACATCTCATGCATAATCATGAAAAAACTTAGTTTTAACCATGTTAACTGTTTAAAAATGTTTAGATTTGTTGTAGGATTGATAAAGTATGACGATTCACATGTTCCGAATGATATTATTATGATTGAAACATGTTTGAATAGATTAATCACGTAATTAAGATAAATCCTACGTTAGTATTAGCTTTAGTATATAATTATCAGTCACGATATTATACTATAATATGAGTCATGAATTATGTAGGCTACACGATTAGTTTTGGGAGAGTCTTGGGAGCTGAGTTCTTACGTTGTTAGTTATGCCTAGAGTAGAATAGGCATGTATGACTATTATTCACTTAGTTAGAGGCGAGGTGAGATACCTTGGTGTGAGTGCCCACAGAGACGACATGAGGCGTAAATGAGTCATATCTAATATTGTTCAAAAAGTTACTTCAGTAAAATGTGGGGTCTAATCCGTGTTATTTTTATAATAACCGTTTCAGGTGTTACTCAGTTGGGGAAGGATTTGACAAGCACATTCAGTTTATTTATTCTATTATGTAGGATGTTCATTCACTTCAGTTAGACGCTCAAAACTCAAGTTTATTATTCAGAAAGTTTTATTGTGGGCCCATGGTGGATTCCAATCCAAAGTTGTTTAGATTTTCGCTTTGGGTCTAGAATAGTTGATAAATTTGTATTGTGGAGACTTATTCGGTTTTATCGATTCAGTTATTTGAGACTCATTTGTTATCTCATTTATTATGCATCTTTTATATTCTGTTGTGGATGATTTTAGTTTCCACTATTTATTGTTGATGGTTAGAATGATATAAATTGTTCGAAGTCCCCTATTATCGGCGTATTAGGTTGGCCACCTTTGGCGTTGGAAATAAGGAGTGTTACATCGGACACAATATTCACTATATTTTTATACTTTTTTCCACACCAAACAAGCATGGGGAAGAAATGAGATGATATTTTCAGATGACTAATTTTAGTGTATTGGAACGAAAGAGTAACAACATTTCGGAGTGTGCATACTAATATGTGAATAGTTGGGTATTAGGATTTTCCTGGTAACATGTATACAACACTGTTCATGCATAACATAGATCTATGAACTGTTTTCAGCAAACGGGTATCATTCTTGCATTGCGCTATTGTTTGCTTATATCGCTGTGTTAGATATATTTGCAAGCAACCTCAGGGCATATCATCAAGCATGCTCATTGACTATGAGAAAGCAACAGCCGAATCCTTTGGGGAAACAAATGAAATATTTTATGCAGCACATGTCAGCTAATTTCTAAAGCTAAGATATTAACAGGAAATTTAAAATGCACATATATAATGATAAATAAACGGGTACAAACATTACCGGAATGCGGTTGTCAGAATTATCAAAGACGATCTCCACGAAAGCAGATAAAACTTGGTGACCTGCTCCTTCCTAAACAGCATGAATTAAACATAAAACATAAACAAGATTATATAAATGATTTATAAGAATTACTAAGAATGATAGCTAGAAAACTGATAAATTGCAGAACATACATGGAGAAAAGCATGCCTATCCTCACTGCGCAGGTTATGGAAGAGGTCACTTATTACGAAACGGATAGCTACAAATGTCAATTTAAAAAAGTTAAAGAAAGAAGAGGCAGTGCGTTGACAATTAGTCCTCAACGAAGCTACCAGAAAATTACCAAATTGATAAATAGTTAAACCATAAATATTGGTTTAGAATCGCTTACCATGGAAAAAGTTTGACTTGCCAGAACCATTAGCGCCAACTGTTAAGTAGATCACAGCACAAATTATAATAAAGAAGCAATAGAAAATACACTACTTATATATTATATCAATCAAGATGTTCTAAATAGATTATTTCATTAGATATAGATAGAAAAGAACGCGAATAGGTGAGAAGAAGAAGATAAATACAAATCAGATCCTTCAATTAACATCATAAAACTCCTTGCTTATCCAAAAGACTGTCTCATGAAAAAAAACTTCTCTAACATGAAATAGAGTGGTCAAACCATTTCCCAATTGTTTGGGATTGTAAATGTGGGGGGGTTCTTCACTGTTCAAAATTAAATATGTGACTGCCTCAAGAATAAATTTGACAGAATTGTCCTTGGAAATTTCTTTAAGACAGGAAAAAAACAAGGTGTGATGAGCTAATGATGGGGATCGTCATTCGAAATTTATACAAATCACCAGGTCAAATTAGCTGTCAATGGCAGCTATGCATTTTTTGAAGACAATCAAAGAGGATATTATAAAGGTCATTCAAAATTTCTTTTAAAGGAGGATTGTGGATGTTTACTAATGCTAGTTACATATTTTCGTACCCAAGAAAATTCAGCCTTTGCAGGTTGGCGATTTCAAACCCATATGCTTGGTTATAAGATTTTATAAAATCTTAGCCAAGGTTTTATCGTCAAGACAGAGGGAGATGTCAAGTGATATCACAGTTGGTTCAAATATCTTAACTGCTAAGAATCTTAATCTTGCCGACGCCTCTTAAGCTTATAAGGTATCTCCTGTCACTAATCTTCATTTTGAGAAGTAGCAAATTTGATTCCCTTACTCGTGCATATATTATAGACCCATAAATCTAAATAAATTTATTTAGTATTACAGGAAATATTATTAATATCAAACATATAGTACAAGGAAATCAGTAAAGTTAATTGAAAGAAAGAACAGCCTCTTCCTTCGCTTTTAAAAAAATAAAGCTATGATAGTATAACCTATATTCTTCAATTCAAGATTAAGAAAGTAAAATTATTGTTTAGCCGGAATCTAGTTTGAAATATAGTTAAAAGAGCATTTTAGTTTAATTTATATTTATTTATTTATTTATTTGGGTAAATGATTATGGAGTTTCCTTCCTACAGAGCACATTTTAGGGTAGCACTTCTATAAATAAAAACTAATTGAGTATAGCCCTTAGAATAACTTGACCAATATAAAGAACATTACTTGAACCTTGAAAGGTATCCCTCATGGATAAACATGTGCTGACATTGATTTCTACCTTTTTTGGACAGGTAAAATTCGTATATTCATATTGACGGTAGAGGAAATGCAATGAGAATATAATCTTCATTGTCATTCCCTGTTTATTTTTGCTAAACTTGTTTTTGCTTCAAAGGCAGATCACATAATGAAAGTAATTCTTTTGTAGAGCACCTCCAATAGAAGTTGTTCCCCGCAAAATGTTTGGGTGCTGTTCACAAACAGTTATTCATTTGTAGCACGCAAAATGCATCAAGCCAGTTTTTCTATGAAAAACTCCGTACATTTTACATAGATGTTTTCCCGTTAGCAAACTGGCAAATCAAAAACATACACATGGCCATTTCACCGTTGCATGTGATATATTTTGTAGGTTTAAATGCTATTCACAACATCAGGATGACTGCTCATGCGTTCAAAAAGGCCGTGAACAATTGTCCCAAGTCAGTCCCAAGTTTGTAACCAGGTGTACTGTTGCACACAAAATTTGCGTTCGTACCACAGTATTTCTGCATTGAAACATATTGGCAAAATTCACTTTGGAAGAATGCAAAATACTGATGTGACAAGGCATAAAGCCGACGTGAGGAAGCAAGATGCCACTCCCAGTTAGGGATGGTTAGATTTCTGTCTTCAGGGTCTCTAATAATTACAAATTCTTAGAATTACCCCCCTTGACTATAGTCAAAGCCAGCTGAGTTTATTTTGAGAGTCGACATTGCTCCCAATGAACCTCTTCATCCAGGAGGTGTCGCCTGATTATATACGTGCAAAAAGACGGAACAACTTTACATTTACAGTTGAAGTACTTACTCCTTATAACATGGCCTTTTTCAGTTAATGCTTATACTTTGAAATCTCTCTTATTAAAATACTGCATTTGACAATTTTGTCCAGGAAGAGAGAGAGGATGTTATATTATTATGCTGCTTGACTATAATATACACGCAATCTAACTAGCGAGAATTGAAAGAGGACTTTTTTTTTTTTAATGAATAGAGAAGAAGACATCTATCCATATGCTACTCTTCAGCATGTAAGAACACACCATAATCTCAACCTTGGGGCCTCTCTGTATAGTAGAGAGTGAATTCAAAGGTCTCTTAAAAATCCAGGACGACATCCATACATGGCATCTTTAAGATCATGGATAAACCCTACCTCGCCTCCTAGCAATCTGTTGCTTACGAGATTATTTGGGTGTAAAGCATAGAGTGTAGAAGTATTAAATCTGGAAGAACATCAACTTGATACAGAAAATGTTTGGTCATGTAATGTTTATTGTGGCCATCACGGAGGGGGCGAAATAGGTAATGTTTTAATGGAGAAGAATTGGTTCTCACAAGACTGCGCTCGTATATTTTGATTCTCCTATTTTTTTGGCTAATGCATCAATTATTTTCTGTTTCGTTTTCTTGTTGCTCTCCTCGAGTTCCTGTCTTTTGGGAGTATTTCTCCTCATTTTTTGTCAGTTCAATGGTGGTATACCTCCATGGACGCTTCATTTATACAGTATGATGATTCCGTTATAAAAATAGAAACATATCTATTAATGCTTGAAGGAGGATTTTTTTTGCAAAAAAGAACCTAATACGTAGTAGTATACTATAGATCGATACTACGCCATATGAATATTGTCTTCAGAACTTCCCCTATCCTCCCACCCATGCTCACTGGGCTTTTGTAGAGGTTTTAGTGTTTCCCATTATCTCCAAGCTCCCAATTTTCTTTCCTTTTCTAATTGTATTTCTTTCTCTGTATAATAAAAAACTCTATTTCTCATACCAACAATATAATAAATCGAGATGGTTTTGTCTGTCTTCACAACCCATGGTTCATACTAAAAAAGGATATTTAGTTTAGATACACAACAATAAAAATGTTAATATGTGAGTGTCTTCCTAGCATACTAATAATTTACACCTCAAGAATGGGTATTGTCTCGAGTGGACAAAAGACGGTAAGAAATTAATCCACTTTCATAGAGTGTTAACCAAAATGCCAATGCAATAAGTGGTAATGGAAAAAATGGCTCCTAAGGGTTGTTTGACTAGTTGAAATTTTGAAAGAAAAATATAAATAAAATATGAGTTTCACTTTTGAATTTCAAAAGAAACAGAATTTTTATGTATAATGAAATTAATTTTTTATTTACTAGAAACAATATTTTTATGCAAACTAAACACAGCAGAAAAATATCAAAATAAATCTCAAAATCAATCAAAGAGGAGAAACTTCCAATATAATTACAACAATATTTAAGGCTGAAAAGAACATAAAAAATTAAATTTGTACCTATGGCACTCAAATATACAAATCAACCCACTTATTTACATTACCCTCCCCTTCTAAAGAGTTGCACAAACTCAAAGCGGCTCTCCAGTGGTGTTTTGATCTATATGGATTATTATCGCATCACGGCGAACCTCATTTTCAGCGATCGATGACGGAGGTTCCCCGCCATCTATCAAAAGGATTGGCTTCCCCTTTATCAATGAGCAATCGTCAGCTCGGTGCGGCACCTAACTTGTTGCACCGAAAACACTTCATTACTAAAAAAGCATGCTCTCTGGTGGTCATCGTCTCGAACGAAGTATTCCAACTCACAATGGACTCAAATGGGCACCTTCCTCACAAGTAGCTCCTGACGATGCCGCGCCTATCGACCGTTACTATGACGGCTAATCCTTTGCTCTTCCAATTCGGGCAGCTGGGCGCAAGTGCATATCAGTTTGGAACTGCTCGGTATAGGTTGTGATGGACATAGTGCTCTACTTCAAACTCTGAAGCCAAGCGTGTGGAAGGAAGGTGGCACGCATAACCTCCTTCATTTCAAACCAAGTACGAAACGAGTCAAGTTCCTCAACGTCTCGATGACGAACATGTCTATTCCACCACGAGTCAAGTTCCTCAACATCTCGATGACGAGCATGTTCATTCCACCAAACTTGGGCGAACCCTTGCGATTTTGTCGCCGCCAAACGAGCACACTTAAGGAATGCTTGATCGAGAAAAGGCAAGCAAAGAAGCTGCAAAATACGGAATATGAAAGGATTAGAGGTGGAATCAATGACCAATTAAAGAGTTCGAGATCCACACAAAAACTTTCTCCAGAACATTGAGTCAATCAATGTAACTATCACGCTCCAGATGTGCTTGATGCGCTTCAAAACTAAGCACATCAAAAACTTTCTCCAAAGCAGTGAGTCAATCAATGATAGTTCAGGTTCCAAGTGTCCTTCAAAACTGGGCACATCAACTAGTAAATTACCTTGGGGGATCCGCTCAAAAAACCTCAAAAATAGCCCGTGTGGTCCGTGCCACCTTAAATATGATCGTCAAAATCATTGTCACTGTGGAGCACTTCGACTCTCTTAAGGCACACGATATGGTGACGGGGAGGGGTATGTTGTTGTCTGGGGGCTAAAGGAGGGGCTATCATGGGATTGCTTCTCAATTACGGACCAGTACAGCCATTTTCAACCATATGCCCAACATTTGAACAAAAAGTACACATGACTTTTATGTGGAACATAGAGGGAATTATGTGTTTACCTCACCGCACAATTCATCTCATGACGCCACTCCTCCCAAATGGGTTGTCGAATATCGTCATGCTCAAAACGCCTTAAAATTTTGCTCCAATAGACTCAACCACAAACGGGTTCACATACTCCTCGAACCCACTCAATTCATCCACCACTAAGATAAAAGGGTGTGATTTACTGCTTCCCCTCCCGAACTTGCCTATTAGGAAGGGCTAAATTGGTTGCTTGGTTCACTTGGGGTTGTTAAATAATTTTGAGGGAATAAACCTTCAATCAAAGTAACCTAGGGGGGTGAATTGAAATATTAAGAAGTTGGTTGAAAATTTAAAAGATCTAGGGTTGGGTTTGTAAGGTGTTGAAAGTGTAGGGGTCATGGGGTTAATTAGGTGAAGTGGTAAGGGAAATTGGTAGGCGGGGTAATTTTGTGGGTTAAAGACTTGTTCTATGGCTTGACCCTTTTGTGTGTCATCCCATTGTAGACTCGATTCCACAACTGGTGCACAAAACAGCTCAAATATTAGGCACCACTAAAAAGGACATACGAGGAGAGATGCACCTAGAGTACTCAAATATACAAATAAGTCCACTTATTTTCATCAATTTTGCTAAATTTAAAAGTTTTATTTAGGTATTTTCATCAGCAGGATCTCGTAGCACGAATAATGTCGTAAACACGAAAGTAAAGGTAGTGTGCACGGGCATTAATCATAGACATGGACTTGGATGGGTCCGTATCCACAGCAATGTCGTGGAACTGGATAACTCATCAAACGTGCTGCTGTGAATACCCAACTCGCACACAGAGCTGAAATAAATTCCATTCAATAATGCCCTAGGAAGCATAAATTAATGAGTATGGTGAGCAAAAACAGAGAAAAGTAATATTATAAATATAGATAGAGAGGCATAATAAGAAGCACATATTACAAGTGCAAGGAAGAAGGTGATTTGATTACCAACGCAGTTAACTTTTGCACTGAAAGGTTCAGTAGCAACTTGTTCTTTGTAACTCTTAAAGCCTTCGATAATAACCTACAACCCCAATTCAACGGACAAAAATAAAAACGAAGTGATGAAAATAAGAGTTGTGAATTAACATAGCAACTACCTGTTTAATGTACATGTTGTAGATCCAAGACCTTTTTAACTTGTTGTGTAAGAGAGTTTGGACTCAAACCCTAGCTCCCAATTATATACTGTGTGAGGGAGAGGGAGAGGGAGAGGGGGGAAGTTACAGTAGAGAACTTGGGGGAGAAGTTAAATTTGAGTATGCGACTCGCCAACGGTTGCTTTTGGTGGTGGAGAGGTGGAATTTGGAGATGAAGGCTAAAGAGGGACACGAGCGAGCGGGGAACATAGAAATACTAACCCGCGCTACATTTACAATTTGGCTTAGGGTGTGTTTGGAATACTACTTCCATGGCTTGGAATCGGTTCCCATATACATCTTGGGATTCCAATTGGGTGATAATTCGTATGTTTTTATTATGTCTTGCACAGACTTTACGTCACGATATAATGCGATAAGACAAGAGATTTTCAGACACGAACATGACATGACAAGAATTGATGTTTCTTTTAGTTGACACGAACGCGATCCAAATAAAAACGACACGACACGAATAATACGATTTCTTAAATTTCACACTAAATTGAACATAAATAGACACAGTAGCCCAAATAAAAACATGATTGTTGATGTCTAAAATTGGTGTGGACAGTTTTATAATCACGGATAAATATAAATGAAGAGCAAACAAAGTAAGTAAGACAACCAAGGTTTTTAACGTGGTTCGGCAGAGGAAAAAACCCTATATCCATGGTTATAGTATTATAGGTGAAGTGTGATTACAATAAGCTCAAAGTAATATTGCTCACTTGTTCATCACTCGTGGACTCTCCTTAGTGCATTGCATGAATTTGGGTCAGAGGGCCATACAAGCATTTTGGGCTTCATATCATTGTAATTTGGCTTTCAATGGGAAGTTATACCAAGCACCCCTAACTTGAGGCAAGCTCTGGCTCGCAAATAACTGGAGTCGAGCCTACAATCTGAACGAAATCGGGTTGGCCTAATCTGTGCCCCCCAATATAGTGAATTAAGGGAGGTAGTGTATTTATAATGGTTGAGAAATCAAGAGATGAAATGCCTTTGCATATTCAGGTATTTACATCCATGTACAATAAGTGTGACTATTGATCTTCAAAAGCACGTGTGGAACAACTGTTGGTAACCCCTTGTGAGTGGCTTTTTCCTTCCTTAAAGATTCAGCTTCATGGGCGTAGTTAGCTGGTTGACCGACCAAGTATCTCTGGAGCTGACCAAGTATATGCGGAGCTGTGAGGCAAATATTTTATGAGGACATCCCTATCTCATTGGTCCACGTGGATGAATATTTTAACCCATAACAAAGGCCCCCAATGCTCCATGATTGATGATTTAGTAAAAGGATGGAGTATTTATTTTGAACAACATGGTGTAGGTCTGCGGCCGACCTTTGAGACATGTAATTTTTCCACCATTACGCCAGTGTAGTGGCATTTTTGTAAATAGTTCAAAAAATAGCGAATTGCCAAAGGGTACGATGGTCTTTCTTCCCTTTTGGGATACGTGCGACCTTCGGAAGTTCAGTCGTTGGTTCAGTGAATCTTTTTCCATTCCCAAGCTTCGAGGTGAATCTGTTGGATCTATAAAAGGACTGGGTTTCCCCCCGTTTCTCTTTACTTCAAACCTTCGAATTGCCTTCAAGCTTTCTATGTTGTTTTTTGCGACCCTTTTGTTATTTTCAGAGAATTGTGTAAGACTTCATTCTTCTTCACCCTTTTTTTTTGCTTTGTTACTTTTAAAAATAGTGTATATTGTTGATGAGGATTCTTTAGAAGAGTTTAGAGAAAAATTGAAGATTCCCAGTTGGGTATCCTTGGAGCTAGTATATGGGCCTATAGATGTACTGTCTTTAAATGAGGGTCACTGGATTCTCACCCTATTTATAGCGGAGTGTGGAGTAACTTTCCCCCTAAACTAGTTATTTCTTGAATTTTGTCAATACTCTGACGTGGTCCCTGACAAAGTAGCCCCCAATACGTGGAGAGTTGTATATGGGGTCCATCGTTCGAATGAAATCCATGGAACCCACCTTGAATTTGTTGATGTCTAAAATGAAGAGTAAACAATGTAAGCAAGACAACTAAGGTTTTTAATGTGGTTCGGCTTAGAAAAAAGTTTACATCCACGGTTATAGTATTGTAGTTGAAGGGTGGTTATAATAAGCTCAAAGTAATATTTCTCACTTGTCCCCCCTTGAGCTAAGGGAGGTAGTGTATCTATAATGGTTGAGAAACCAATAAATGGAATGTCTTTATATATTCAGATATTTATATCCATGTACAACAAGTGTGATTATTGATCTTCAAAAACACGTGTGGAACAGCTGTTGGTAACCCCTTTGAGTGATTTTTTCCTTCCTTGAAGATTCACCTTCCTGGTCATAGTCGGTTGGTTGGCCGATCAAGTATCTCTGGATTCGACCAAGTAAGGCGGGTGTTTTATGAGGAAAGATGTCCCTATCTCATTGGTCCACGTGAATAAATATTTTAACCCACAATAACGATTAACAGGACAAGACGTGATAACACGACTCATAATTTTGACACGAACACGACACGACACGTGTTCGTGTCAAAGAAACCTAATATGAACACGACACATCGTGTCAATTTCGGATCAATTTTGTGTCGTTTTGTGTCGTGTTTTTGTACCGTTTCTAAAATTGACACCCTTAGATCCCAATTTCACGTTTTAAAATTGAAATTGGAACACTTTAAATTTTTTAATTTTTTTCTTTTTTCAATTCCTATTCTAATGGATAAAATTGAGGTTCCCACACGCACCCTTAGGCTTTATTTGTTTTAGTTTTTTTTATATACATAGTCATAGTTTATCGTGTCTCATTTCACATAACCTCCACTTACTACTGAATTAGACATAACCATCATTTTCTAATAAACTTCCAACACCATTAAAAATGCATAATTTGTAATTGGACATAACCTTCCAAAACATTTTAAGACAAAAATACCCTTAATTAATACACAGACCTTGTAACTTTTTAGGTAGTTTTTCACTTGGCTTAGTGATCAATTAATGTTACGAGCGTGTCGGGTAAGATTTGTGGTCTTACCAACCAAAATTCTTAGCTTAGTGATAATATTAGGCGATTGTATTGCAATATATGCCTCAATTAAGAGGACTTGTTATTCCCTTAAGGAAGACTTTTATGTAAGTCTTAATTTGGGCTAAATAACTAGAATAAAAATAGTAAATTGCATGAAAAGGTAAAGTTTTGTTAATAAAAGAAAAGAAAATGCGATTAAAGTAAATGATTATAAGAAAATAAAGTGCGCGCAAAGTAAAGAATTACACAAAGGAAATGTAAAGAAATAAAGTAAGTGACAACAAATGTTAAGCAGTAAACCTTAAATAAAATTTGAAAAAAAAGGTTATAAACTACCTTAAAATCTACTACGGATTGAAAGAAAGACTATAAAGAAAAGAAAAGGAAAGGAAAAAAAGAAAAGTAATGTAAATGCGTTTTTTGGCGAGGGAGTCAGATATTCGTTGTTGGGTTCGTTGCTTATTTATAGTGTTTATTTTCATGCAACATAACTTCTCTTTGGTAATCATTGGGTGGTTACTCACCCATTTGGGTTTTTCCACTTTGGTGCACTAACGTCCCAACTTTTAATTATAGCATGTCTCAATTTTGAATAAACTTGTGACAATTTTCACGCATGCATGTTGCCCGCTATTTTAAATTTTATATATTATAATTCGACTATTTTTTCGATTTAAGTATTAGGTAACAACATTTCATTGGTCCGTATTAACGTGGTGTATACATAACCCATGCACTAATTAATTTTTGGAGAAAATTAATTAGTGGACTATTGAGTTTCTCTAAGTCATTATCACACGTCGATCATCATTACGCTTTGCATAAATACATGTCTTGTGGATGAGAGGTTATCACTTGCTCTAATCAACCGTCATTTTGGTCTGAGTTATAAGTTCTTTGTCTCCTTCGTTCTTATTTATTTCTTCACATAAATAGAACCTTTCACGGTGACGATGGAGAGTGTGGAAGCTTATTTGAATATGGCCTTACCTCTAATATCATTAATGTGATTGGAGACCCTTGGGCTTCGGTTGTTGCTACTATTAACCTTTAATAAATGTCAACTACAATAAAGTTGATGGTTGGGCTCTTGGGGTGTTGTTGAACCATGTACTTCCTACCCTGAGCCAACTACTCCCTCTGTACCCATATTGTATGGGTTTTGTGTCGTTGAACCTTCCAAGTCTTTTCTTTTGAGCCTGTATGTGATAGACCTTTAATTTTCAATTTTTTCAAAGATTAGGTTGGTCGTTTTTTTCCTTTTTCGGCATTATATGAGACTTCAGAGTCATTTTCTTCGACCCCCCCCCCCCCTCAGATTGATGATAATATATTTAAAGTGATGAAGAATGCCTTGGGAATTAATGGTCCTTTTGATTTAAGTCACCCTATTTCTGTTGACAATAAATCCTTTTCAGCTCCCCCTATTGATGAATCCGCCATTCACAATGCCACCATTTGGCCCCGCTATTTTCTTGAGCATGTACCTCAAAAGGGATACCCTTCGTTCAATTATGACTTTGGAGGAGATTAAGCTCGGTTTATGTTCATTAAGCAATTTTACCCTTTTGAGGCCTCTTCGAATAGTTACTTAAATGTCTTGGCGTCTTGGCATTGTGTCACTTATGACTCTCCTAAGTATGGTACTTTTGGTAGTACTTCTCATATATTTGTTCAACTATTACACTAGGTTGTTTTAAATGGTATATATACTTCTTTTGTTCTTATTGATGATAGTTTTGACCTAGAAGTTCTTGAATTCCTAGTCACCCGGACTATCATTTCTCCTCTCCCCGTTTATGACCTTATCTCTCAGCCTCACATTTTAGGGAGGGATGCTTTCCAAAATTTGGAAAAATATGTTAGGGATGGCTTTCCCACCAAACGGCCTTCTCTTGAGCCTCTAACTTCTAACCCCCAGTGCTAATAAGGCTTTGGAGGCTCTTTATGCCTTTATCCATTTTCTTTATTTCATTTTATTGAAATATCAATCAATAAATAATTTTACTTGGGCTTGCATGGTCCTTGAAATTCTTCCCAATTGTCCCCGCGAACTTAAGGCCCATCTCTCATTTTTTTTTTCCTTTCCTCTTATCATTTGTTCATAAGGAGATTTAAGTAACATTCCACTAATCTCATAGAACACTTTAGAGGGTTTAAAGCTTGTGTTGAGCTTATTTCTAATTGCAATAAGGTTTTGGATGAATGGAAGAATTTTAAGAGGGTCTATATGCATAGTCCCACGCATGTCACTTAACACTACACCAAATCTACCGAATTGTCACGATCATTGACCTTGACAAGTTGGACTTGTCAAAGTCAACGACCATGACAATTCTGAGGGTGATAACTTTTTTGTCACAGACTTGTCACGGTCATTGACCGTGACAAGTTCATTAGAATTGTCACGGCCATGTCACGGTCTATGATCGCGACAAGTTTTGTCACGGTAATAAAACGTGACAAATCCGTGATATTCTTTAAAAAATTATCACGATCAATGACCGTGATAATTCTGGGCAGAATTTAAAAAAAAATTGTTGGGCAGTATGGCCACTGCTACTGCCCAGCAGTATATTTGTACATGTTATAGCAACGTTGTACCTGTTCAAACATCGTATATCTAAACAAAATAGAGATAATGCAAATATACATTCAAAACAATATGCATTACGATATAATCCAAATATAATTCAATGTAATAACTTAAAACAATTCAATTTAAATAATGTTACTACATGTCTGGGGTAAGGTTAGCTCTGAGGAGGTGAGTAGGCCACACGATGTACGAATTGACACACCTAGAAATATATATCGTGCCGCATTATTCGCGTAACCACAAGGGGGAGTTCTCCTTCCCGGGTATCACATGCACGACAAGCACTTTGGACTCGATGTCTTGAAGCAAACGTCTATGAATTGGCATACCCTGGACGGTATTCGAGTTTTTCAACCCCCGCTTTATCCACTGGCCATCAAAGATGTCTAGTATAAACACGCTCGGCCAACCAAGTGTCGACATCGATCGGTTGAAGGGAGCCAAATAGGGGAGTGGATCATCAGAGTCCACACGTATCGATGATGAAGCAGGGAGGTCCACATCCTCGTCATCCTGCACCTCGTCCTCCTGCACCTCCTCCTCCACCACCTTCTCCTTCCCTTTCCCCTTAAGGTTTCCACCCAATGAACGCTTCATGAATGAGAACATATCTAGGAGCGTCGCCTCCAAACGGGACAGTTTTGCATCATGCGAGTCCACCGTTCGAGCCAAACCAGTGTCGCTCGTCTCCAATCCAATGATCCTAGATTTGGCCACCCGCGAGCTCACCCCCTTGTCCTCCCCTTGCGATCAGCGCCAAGCACTTGGCTGAGTGCGTCTGTGGACAAAGATGCCTTGTCGGCATCTGACTGCAACTCATGCACTTCCTTAAGCTTTGTCTGAAACGACAAAAAGCACATGATTAGTAAAATAAGTAAATAAAAAAATTATAATGTAATTAACAAAAAGTAAACTGTCGGATTACTTACATTCATGGCCACGATGCTCGGGGACACATCCTTATCCTTCTCCTTCTTCGTCTGAATAGCCACATAAGTATCGAACCTATGTGGCCTACCCCCAAGGCCACTCCCTGCCCCCTGAAATAAAATAAAGTAAAATTAGTATCGGCCCCGCAAAGTAAAATAATGCAGAATAATATATTTTTGCAATTATAGAAAAATTAAATCCTCCACCTCGGCGTAAGATGTCCAGGCGGAGTAGTGCACGTCCGTCTTTTTTGTTCGGTTTTCTCTCCCCGATTGGTGAGATGTTAATTGTCGTTCCCCGATCTCATTGTCGATGAACTTTTGCCATTGTGCCAATGAGATTTGCTCCTTCGGCGGGACGAATTCACGCATTCGGATAACGGACTCTCGGGTCTTTCCAAAGTACCGGGTTCGCATATTTTTCTTCCACGTCTTGTGTTGCTCCCTCAACTGCTCCAAGACGGAATCGCGTAGCTTTGGATCCAGGCTGAATTGTTCCTGTCCAATAAATACAATGTTAGTTGCGAATAAATATAAATATAAATATAAAATGAAATCGAAATTGAAATTGAAATTAAAATCTTCATATAAATATAAATATAAATTCATTACCTGTAGTGCCACCCAAATAGCTAACTTGAGCTCATTTGGCACCTCCCTCCAACTAGTGTACTCCGGGTCGATGATCGTCTTTACTAGCTTGAGGGATCTCGCTAATAGCCCCGTTTTGTTCTCGATGACCATCCCTAATTTGCCATATTTGGGGAGCCTAGGGGCTGAGTAACCCTCCTCGCCTTTGCTACCACCGAGCCCAGACGACATCATCACAATCAGCATCATCATGCTCGCCTTAATACCTGAAGGAGACATTTGCTATAAAAAAATGTTGTTATTAGTACAAATCAAAATGAATTAGAAGAAGACATGCAAATATGTACAATTACTACAAATACAAATGAATTATTACTGTTTAACACCTCAGTTCTGAACAAATGTAGTTCAACTGTTTTCCACTCAAACACCTTACCATTCTTACACCTAGCACACAGACACGGAAACTCTTCATCATTATGACATCTCTTTGCGTATTTCACAAATTCATTAGCACCTCTGCGAAACACATCCCCTAATTTATTTGTCTCGCTTATTCACTATTTACATTTAGGATATCCCATCACAACTACTACAAACAATCACTTATTATGGGTAAGAAGCGTATATTCGTGGATTAGCATAAATAAAAGTGTGAATATTTAGTTCCCATTAGTATAAACAATCACCTATTGAATGCGTGCGTATAAGAACTAGAAGGCTAGTTTCTATGCGTAAATTTATTCGTGCATTCAAATTCAAATTCAATTTTAATTTGAAATTGAAATTAAAATTCAATTTATAATATTAATTCCTATTCCGTCCATCTCCTTTAGAGGGGGTCCTATCCCATTCAAGACCGCATATTTCTGTAATATACTTAACAACCCATGCACATTGTTATAATTTGAGAAAAATTCTGCAGCATATCCCTATAGTTCTCCAAGTACACGACCCTCCAATAAGTATACATCGGTCCAACGATCGCCTTCAGCAACTTTAGCGCTCTAGCCAATAATGTCATCTTATTCTAGACATAGGACCCCAATTTGCCCCATTTTGGGGGTCTATTGGTCGAGGAACCCTCGTCACCTCCGCTACCGCACCCGGATGAAGTCATTTTCTGCAAAAATTATTATTATTAGTATAAACATGTATACAGACTTTGAATTAATGCTTAAATCCGATAATAACAATACATACCAATATTAATATCAATTTCAATTTATACCAATACCAAATTCAATTTACACACATGCACACTGCCTCCTCTCTCCCCCCCCCCCCCCCCCCCCCGCACACACATACTTCCGGGTCATGGACTTTGAATTAATGCTTAAATTGATTAAAATACTAATTAACATATTCACTTGGTTGTTACAAGCATTAAAATGATCAAATAGAAGTGAATAAAAAGCATTAAATTATCGTTCGATAATAATAAAGCACTAGAATAATACAGCCACTGGTCATTACAAATAATTTGAATACTTATTACAAATTCCCAAAAAAAATTCAAATTCGGGTTATCATAAAAAATGGATTGATATTCGATAGGGGTAGCCAAGTCATCCACACTACTACTTAAATGCTTTGGCGCATGTAGGATGATTGACCACGACTCATTATTGATATACTTTGAGTAAAACACTTGCTTGACCTTTTGAAAATCACAAACAAATGGCTCATCGCTCACGTGTTCGTTGCTCTTCAACCCGGACAAGTCAACCATGATCAAATTGGTGTCAGGATCAACTTTACAAGCATTTTTATCCTCGACTCTTATAAATCACATTAAAATACAACCTATTTAAAGCTTACGTAGTCCAATTCAAATATATTTCGAATTACACCATAGTAAGTCATTTCAGCTTCAGCGAGGTTTTTATCTTTCACGCTCGCTCTAAATAAAGTAAGAGCCTTGTATAAAATGCCCGAGTTATGTACATTTATATTTTTCTCATACACCCTTGCACCGAATACGTAACCGTTCAATCGATATTTTTGTACTCTCATGCCATGAACAAAGGTCCAGTGCCTAAACGAGCAAGCCTTGATGTCGCATCACTCTTCTTTAAGAGCTGAGAATATAGATAAATTGATTAGGTTAGTTGTAAATCTTTCTTGTAATGTGACATTTAATAACAACCATTTTCATTATAATTACCTCGTGTGACAACCACAACCTAAATTCACTGTCTGATTGTGCCATTATTTTTCGCCTTTTATTATTCTCACAGGCTTCATATTTTCTGCATAGATCGTGACGAACGTATTACAAAATTAATCATGTAAAAATTAAAATAATGTAAAAGTTGCAATAATTTATACTTACTTTCCCATTCTTCGACATCTTCATGTGTGTCAAATAGATAATTAGCTACTTTTTTATGTTGCAAACTCGTTAATTTCACTCGTTTGCCCATCACATGACCACCCTTATCGATGAACTCATCATTATCATCCACGCTGGTCGAGTCAGGCATATATTCTCGAGTGTAGATTGATGACTCCACGGTGATGTATTCCTCTGCAACTGATCCTTCAATGTAATGTGTATTCTTGACGTAATTTTTAAAAACTTTCATCAATCTTTCAAATGGATACATCCATCGATATCTATCTGGGCAACAAAGAAGTGCCTCGTCGCATAGGTGTACCAACAAGTGAACACTTATGTTAAAGAAAGATGGGGGGAAGTACTTCTCCACGAGATAAATAACTTCGTTCACTGCTAATTTTGCAGCCACTATATGATCACTATTGATTACTTTCTCTCATAAAAGTGAGAAGCAAATACTAATATGCATAATAGCCCTCCGCAAATCCGCGTGCTTAGAGAAACAATGCTTAAACAATAGAGGAACCAATTGCATGATCACATGCCAATCGTGGGACTTACACTTCTGTAAATCAAGGGTAGCATAATTCACCATCCTTTGCAAGTTGAATGAAAAATTAGATGGACTTTCAAATTATATATTGTGTCTAAAATCACCTTCCCTTCCTCACTCGTCAAAGTAAACGCACCAGGGGGAATTATTGTCCTTCCCCTACTATCTTCTTTCAACCATAGTTGTGGCTTAAGTTTCAACATTTTAAGGCCTTTCGTGCATTTCCTCCATCATTCGAATGACTCCCCCAAGGCATGTGCCCATAATATGTTCAGCGATGTTCTTCTATGCGTGCATCACATCTAATACATGGTGCATCGGGTTATTCTTCCAATAAGGTAAGTCAAATCAAATTGACCTCCTAGACCACGCTTTTCTTGTCTTAGTTTCATTCCCAGTTGGGGCCTTCTTATTCTTAACATTCTTAAATTTAGGATTCTTACCTGGCATATAAGGGCCATAATCAGGAGATTTACTTTTAATTTTTGAGCTTGAAAGTTTTCTCGGTGGTAGCCTATGTTCAACCCCGCCCGGTAAAAAATTGGAACCTTTCTCAAATCTAAGCATATGAGCGGGGGGTAAAAACCTCCTATGGCAATGGTATACGTTATTTTGAGCTAGCGGGGAGACGAAGAGATTCAGTCTTCTCTCCACAAATAGGACACCCCAAATAACCATGTACTTCACAATTGAATAATGTCCCATAAGCTGAAAAATCATGAATTATCCACATCAACATAACTTTCAGCATAAACTCTTATTTTCTAAAATAGTCAAATGCTTGCACACCCTCTTCCCATAACTCATTTAATATTTCTACCAAAGGATCCAAGTAGACATCGATGTCCTCAGCTGGTGCCTTTGGCCCAGGTATCAACAAAGACAACATCGAAAATTCAGATCTCGTACACTTTGAATGAGGGAGGTTGAGTGGGGCTAGGATCACTGGCCATACACTCTGATTGGCGCTTATATTTCTGAATTAATTGAAACCATCTGTTGATATTGTGAAACGAATGTTACGCTTTTCTCGAGCAAAATCAGAATACTCAAAACTGAACCTCTTCCAAGCTGTAGAATAAATAGGATGATGCATGAGATTATTCCCTGCTTCTGCCCTAACATGCCAAGTCATTGCCTCCGCTATCCATAGTACTGTGAAAAATAGCTTTAATTTAGGCCTAACGGGAAAATATTTCAACACTTTTTGAGGCACGTTTGAGCTTGTTCCTTCCTTGCTAGTAGATTGGACATATATAGGTTCATTGCATACCAGACACTGATCGAGATTTTCATACTCCTTTCGGTATAGTATCCAGTTATAGACACAAGCATGAATTGATTTATACTTATTCCCAAACCTTTCAAACTGTTTTTATAGTAGGATAGCTGTTTTGAAGCGTATTCTGCTTGGGTAGTAAGCCCTTCACCCAATCCAAAGTTCCTGTCAGGCTATTGCTAGACAAACCATATTGGGTCTTCAAACTATGCAAACCAACCATGGCATGTAAAGTTATTTGATCTTTCTCACAGCCAGAGTATATTGGCTGGCTCGCCTTAAATTTCAAACTTTGGTAGTCATCGTCAAGGTTTATCTCGATATCTTCATGAGCACCTGAACCCTGTACATCGTCAGTGACCTCATTCTTTTCCACTTCATGAACTCTATATGCATCATCAACTAAATCTTCCAGCATATTACGATCTACATTGTCATCCTCCTCTTGTACATCTATCCTACTTGTAGAAGGTTGTTGTGAAGATTGCTCGGGGACAAAAGAAACTTTCGGTTCCCTGTGAAAAAACCAAATTCGATTATTATCTTGCATAACCCATTTTAACAAATGTAGTTCAGCTGTTTTCCACTCAAACATCTTACCAGTGTTACACGTAGCACATGGAAACAAAAACTCTTCATCATGATGACATCTCTTTGCGTATTTCACAAATTCATTAGCACCTCTGCGAAACACATCCCTTAATTTATTTGTCTCGCTTATTCACTCTTTGCATTTAGGATATCCCATCACAACTACTACAAACAATCACTTGTTATGGGTAAGAAACGTATATTCGTGGATTAGCATAAACAAAAACGTGAATATTTAGTTCCCATTAGTATAAACAATCACCTATTGAATGTGTGCGTATAAGAACTAGAAGGCTAGTTTCTATGCGTAAATTTATTCGTGCATTCAAATTCAAATTCAATTTTAATTTGAAATTGAAATTAAAATTCAATTTATAATATTAATTCCTATTCCCTCCATCTCCTCTAAAGGGTGAGTGGTCCTATCCCATTCAAGATCGCATATTTCTATAATATACTTAACAACTCATGCACATTGTTCCAATTTGAGAAAAATTCGTCAGCATATCCCCATAGTTCTCCAAGTACACGATATAGATTCGTAAGTGTGAGTGTTATTTCAATTTATCAATTGAAATAACACTTAACATCGCATCATCTAGCATGCACCCAGAGAATATTAAGATACGACCGCAAAACTTCCCCCCAAAGTAACAAGTTTAAGCCACTAGAATATTATATATAGAAACTACACAGTCTCAAACTGTCCAAACATGACAATTCGAGAGATCTCATTACAGGAGTAATGACTCTCGAATGGGTCTAAGGGCTATTAAATGCGTACGTATAAGAACTAGAAGGCTAGTATCTATGCGCACTATATGTAATGTAAAGTATATTTTATTTAATTATGTCTTAATCACAATTCGAGAGATTTCATTTAATCATGTAATTTAAAGTATATTTCATTTAATTTAAAGTACGCATAAGAACTAAAAGTTATACCAATTTATACCAATATCAATACCAATTCAAATTCGAATTCAATTTCAATTTATACCAATATCAATACCAATTCAAATTCAATTTCAATTTAGAGAAACGGGTCCTATAGAATTATAATGTATACAACTTAAAAAGGTTATTAACCAAACCAAGAATCAACATGTATCTCGTACTCCTTATATCGTCCACATGATAAAAAATATTAACAGTAACAAGTTCTCAAGTAATGGTTCATATTGTGTTCTTGCACAAAGAGGAACACGCAATTATTTTACAAGGGTGTGTTATGTCATAAGGAGGTCCATTAATATATTTCAAATGTCCCCAATCATTTATAATATTATCAAATGGCATAAATAAGGTCCTCGTGACAAATATTGACCCCCACACACTAATTCACACACACACAACTCTACACACCCCCTACTCCCTGCCCCCCACCCTACCCCTCACCCCCACCCCCACACACCCTACGCCAACCAAACTGCCCCCCTGCCCCCACCCCCGTACAATTACACATACACACCCACGCAGACCCACCTACACCCCCCACACGTACAGTCCTACACACACATACATATACACACACATATATACAAAGGAGAGAGAGAGAGAGTTGGTGGGAATCGAAAATGGTAGAAAAAGAGGAGGCGGGTAGGGTTTTTAGTAATAGAGTTGTCACGAACCTGTCAAGGTCTTTGACTGTGACAAAAAACGCGTGTTTTTTTTTGTCACGGTCAATGACGGTGACAAGAACGTGTCCCTAAAGTGCGTACTCTCCATGATCAAGTGCAAGCCTATCGCATTAGTAATAAACCCGGTAAGTCGGGATCGTCTCCACAGGGAAATAGGACGAGAAAATTGTGACGACTAAAGGGCAGACGGACAACCTAAATTCAACTCTAAGAAAAACGAAAAGATGATTTATTTGCAAATAATCCTACTAAGTAAAAGGAAACTAGATTAATATTATGGAACGAACAATTTAAGCAAGGATTAATGACTAAGAATAAAGTAATAAATATGAAGAAAAAACAGGTCGGGAATACAATCCCTCAACCCTAGTGTATTACTAGTATAAAATTAATCGTAAATTTAAGTGATTAATCAGACCCAGACTTTAGTACTCCCAAACATTACATATATGAGGTTCAAGCCCCCACCATACATAATCAGAGGACGAGTAAAGCGGTAACGCGATAGCTACACTAGCATTGCATTCTAAAGCATCCCGATTACTCCGAAGCAAACGAGATCCAAATATCTACAATGGTTGTGTTCACTACACAATATGGTCTAATAAACCCTTAAGTTTAGAGGATTAATTTCATACACATGCAACTCTTACTTCGGGTTGAGTTCATGCATCCCAACCCTAAAAAATCTAGTCGGACATATTGAACCTAAAAGAAAACATGTTTTGAATGAAAGAAAACATTTTTACTAGCTATGGAAAATGAAGAATAAGGAAATTACTACTAAAAAATTAAATACTACAATAATTAAAGAAAGAATTGGAATGGATTTACTTGAATTGCAATCTGGAATCAAACTAGTTTTTTTTTCTTTCTCTAAGCTAATTACAAAGCTTCTCTAAAAAACAAATTAGAAGCCTCCCCTTTTTCTGGGAGGAGTTTGAAATTTATATCCTACGTAATTTACAAGAGTTGGATTGATACAAAACTCTAAGAAGAAGAAGATCAAATCAAATCTCGAGCACCAAATCGATCCGATCAAGACATTTCAAACTGGTCCAGTCAGTAACCGAACCGATCCGTTTTCCAAACAAATCGGATTGTTCTGCTAGACGAGCTGTTATGCAGTGATTTTAAGGGCCGGACCAATCCGTTTTTTTGGGATACCAGATTGGTCCGCTAAACATCCATCTTTACAGTGATTTGGGACCTCAGACTGATCTATTTTTCTATTAAACCGGATTGGTCCGGGTTGTATTCTCAGTTTCTCTTCAATTTCTCTTCAATATCTCGTGATTTTCTCACATCTTCGGTTCTTCATAACTTCTAATCCAGAATTCAGATTGGGACGCCGTTTCTTCTTATGTGTTCACAAATGTGAGATCTTCGACTTTTATTTTGGGTCTTCAACCGGATTCCTGGTAAAAATTACGCTTTTGCCCTTTTGATTCGTCTTTTTTCTTTTCTCTTGCTTCTTCCGGTTTCTTTCTTCCTTTCATGTAATAATTACCTGTGAAATTAATAAGAAATACATGAAACTCGGGATACTTGTTAGACAAAACCGTTAGCCAAGATATGAGATAAACTAATTCATTTTACGCTGTCGGAGGTAATAAAAACCTCTAAATTAAGGGGTTAATTCGGAAGAATTTATGCCTAATCAAACCCCCCTAACTTAGAACTTTGATCGTTCTGAGAAATGTAAAAGAATCAAAACACGATCCAACTCAAAAAAATGGGATATAATACCTCTTTCGCGGGCAAGTGATTGCATTTAGCGTATGCAACAAGCCTTTAAACTCCTAGGTTACCCTAGTAGGACGAGTTGTGTCTTATAAGGGTTTGCAGCGAATATACCCACAAAATTCGACTCAAGAAAAATTCAAAATACGCAAAAATTGTATAATTCAAAATTTTTCAGAAAATAGTCATCATTAATTCATGTTCAAGAGTCTCAAATCATAGTGCGTGTGTACGGAGCTAGAAATTTAGTCTCCAATTTTTACCGATTGATCATTACGTTACTTATCCGAAAATTCATTTTGATTTCAAAGTCTCACGGTATGCTCTCACAGACGAATCTCTCGGAAGGGTGTCTATTTTCTCTCGGCATGCATGATTTATAAGAGTAAATGTATTGGAACCAAATTCACGCAGACAAATAGAAAGATGAAAATTTTATGGTAAAAGGATCTCATCATTGGATTATGGTTATAAAAAACGGGAACATTGCCTCTAATTTATATTTATAGTCTCTTTTATTATCTTTTCGTATTTTAGCTCTCCACGAAGTAACCAATTTCGCATTTTGGACTCGGTTAGGACTTTTTCGGGTTAAAGGTGTATTGGGTAATTTGGGAATGGTTGGGGAATCTGGAATTAAAAAGTTCATTTATGATGTCCGTTTGTGCTTTTCCCGGGCTTTTGCTCCTTTTTCTGATTTTTCTATTTTTTTCATTTTTTCACACTTTTCTTTCTTGCTCTTTTTTGTTGATCATAGCTATTCTTTTATTGCCCCTTTTTATGCACTTTTCGGACTTAATTTCTGGGATTATCCACTTTCACAATTCCGGGACAATTAGGGTTTCTCGGGTTGTCAAACGAAAGGGAAAAATTTATTCGGCTCAATTTTGGTTTACAAAAGGGATAATTTTTCCTTACTTTTTCTGGCCAATATTTTTGGGTGACAAACGAGAGCCCACTTCATTGTCCGAAATACTAATTGCGCTACCATATGCGTCTCGAGATTACTTTAATTTAGAGACCTATTTAGAATGTTTTTCAAGGTAGTATCACACACATTTTTCATAATCGATCAAAGTGAAAGAATTAAAATCCACTGACGACTTATTAGAACGCTGAAAATAACTTTATGTTAACATTTAACTCAGATTGATTTATACATTCACAATAATGAAAGGATCAAATCTCACCGGGTTTGTTAATCTCCACATTTATTCGCAAAGTCGTCTACGTTCGCTCAGTTTCCATATTTGGTCAATTTCGACTTTGTGTATTATGTTTTTACAATTTGAGATTTTAAACAGTCTTTTAATGATATTTTCGAAAATTTTGAATTCCAATTTTTATTTATTTTGAAGAAAAATATTTTTGTTTTTTCAAAAATTTTCAAATTTGCATTTTAAAGATTTGTGAAGTTTTAGAAAGACGAACTTATCACCCCCCCTAACTTAGAGTTTTGCATTGTCCTCAATCAAAAGGACTAAAATCTAAAGATGAAAAAGAATAAGTGCGACAAATAAAACAAGCAAATTATAAAAATGCACCAAGACACTATATGACACTCATACATGACTCAAAAATACAACAAAAATCAGCCCATACGCGTCGGGGGTGCGACGACCTCTCATTTCTCTCCACAATTCACCTAACTCTTTGCACAGGATCCGTTGCTCTCCTAGTATCTCCCCTCTGCCTGTCATACACCAATAATCGGAATAAGTTGGGCCCTGGCACATAAATAAAGGAAAGACTGGAAGCCTCATCGTGATTAATCAGAAAAGGATCCTCGTGATGCGTACTACGTGGGTCGGGCTCTAAGTCAGACGAGACTTGAGTCTTATCTTCAATTACCTCCGAGGACTCAAGTTGCATGGATGGATGGTCATTGCGAAAAAAGTCATCAATTTTATCTTTCCACTCGCTCTCTCCTAAATGACTCCATGAGTCCAATAGAAATTGAACTTCCTCGTTAAGGCTCTCATCCACCTGCCCGAATTCTCTCTGAAATTATGCTAGGCTCAACTCCTCTAGCTCTCTTTCTTTCTTTGCTTCCACATCCTTTCTTCCTCGCTCCATCTCAAAATTATTAGGTGGTGTGGGTGGGTAGCGATCGAGGAGAAAAGTATCTATCGTGTCTCGTCATTCGCTCTCCTTTAAGCACTCATACAGACCTCTCCCGATGCCCTCTAAATTGTCACTCTCTCTCACACTCAAGGGCTCAATAACACTCTTCATGTCAGTTACTACGCATACCTCCCCTACCCCTCGCTCCATGTTACAACCGTTGCTCTCGCGTGTGGGTTCCCTCATGCTCGTGTGCTGCCTCTAAACGATTCGTCTCTCGCGGTTCTCCTTCGTCACCCTTGTTCTTGATATTATTAAAAATATTTATCTCGAGGGTCTTGTTTCCAAATGTTAATTGCATTCGCCCACTCTGATTATTGATGAGTGCATTAGCCGAAGCTAAAAATGGGCGACCAAGGATAATGGGAACATGATTTCTTGGGAGAATGGAGGGATCCTCGTCCCAAATGACAAAATCCACCGGGAAGTAAAAAGTGTCTATTTGGACAATCACATCCTTAACGATTCCCCGAGGTTCTTCGCAGAACGATCCGCGAGCTAGAGAGTCATATTTGTGGGCTTAAGGGCTCCCAAATCTAGTTTCTTATAAATGGAATAGGGTAGAATGTTAACACTCCCCCTAAATCTATCAGCGCACTTTCGATTCAGTTCTTCCCCATGATGCACGAGATGGTGGGTGCACCCGGATCTTTATACTTTAACGTAAGGCCACTCGATAAAACCGAACTGATATTCTGGGCAAAAAATACGTTCTTATTTACCTTTAGCTTGCATTTCACCGTGAGTAAGTCCTTAATGAACTTAATGTTTGGGGGAATTTTTTGTATAGTCTCGAGTAGGGCTGTGTTTTTTTTCCGAACTTTCCGATTTTTCCGATTTCCGATCCGATTTTTTCCGAATTTGGAATGAAATTTTAGTTTGCCGATTTCCGATTTTCCGATTTCCGATTTTTCCGAAAAAAATCGGACCGGAAATCGGAAATAATTCTGAATTTCCGATTTTTCGATTTTTCCGATCCGATTTTTCCGAAACTATGCCGATCCGATTTTTCTGAATTATTTTCCGATTTTCGATTTTCGATTTTTCCGATTTCTTTTCCGATTTTTTGAAAATTTCCCATATCCCACATCGGTTGGGAGAGGGAGAGGGCTCCAAAATATGCTCTATAAAAGGAGAGTATCCTCCTAACTTCTACACAAATGAAAAATGAGCCAAATCCTCATGTGTTTACATGTTGGGTTAAGCCATTTTCTTTGTTTCTTTAAAATGAGAATTTCGAGTAATCGAAAATCCATAATTTATTTTTTTGAAATTTTGGAATTTCCAAAATTTCTGGATTTTTAATATATTGTGTGAATTTCCGATTTTTTCCGATTTTCCGATTTTTCCGAATTCGGGAATTTTTTTAATTTTTCGAAAAAATCGGACCGAAAATCGGAATAGTTATTTTATTTCCGAAAAAATCGGAATTTTTTCCGAATAGGCATTTTCCGATCCGATCCGGCCGAAACACAGCCCTAGTCTCGAGAAATGGTAAATTAATCTTTACTTGCTTGAGGACGTCCAAAACATCGTCCTGAGAAGTCTCTTTGGAGTACGGGACCAATCGTTGAGGGTATGGGGCAGCGGTGGGGGGTTTCACCATGACCTTGGGTCTGCCAGTGTTATCTTTTTTATCACTCTCAATTAAAGGGGCATCTTCGGCCTCTTTCGTGTTGGGTGAAACCTCCTTATTTTTAGGTACGTATTGTGGGGGAGGTGACAAGTCAATTACTCTCCCACTACGTAGAGTGGTAATTGTGCTACATTGCTCAGGATGGTCATGGGGTATGGAGCTAACATTAGTTTGACCTTAGAGAGGTCTTTGGCCCTGGGCAGGAAACTTGCCCTTGTTTTGGATACTCAACGATGATTGCATCATTGAAATAGTTGCAATTATGTCGTTGATCATGCGCTCATGTCTAGCAGTGGTTGCATTCTGGGACGTGATGAATTAGTTTATCGTATCCTCGAGATTTCTCCGCAGTGGAGTGATATATGGCCCTGGAGGTGGTGGTGCTTTCACATGTCCCTGCATGTGTGGTGCTTATTGAAAGTGTGATGGTGGGGAGGGGCAACATGTGAATTAGGATTCATCACATCATTTTGTTGCCCATAACTAAAACCAATATGGTTTTTCTATGAAAGGTTGTAATAATTCTCGTGCGGTGCATCGAAATTACCCTTAAATCCTCCTACGCCACTCATTTGCTCTTAAAGCATAACTTTATAGGCGAGTATCGTCCGATATTCCTCTGTTGAATGTCCCGCCTCACAAATAGCACACACCTTATCAATGGGGTTCGGGATAGAGCCAGTTGGTCCTCTTGCACATATCTCAAGTACTTCTCGCATTCCTTTCTCATGTAGATCGAGTCGACTGTCCATCATAGTATCCTTTTCTACGTGAAATAGGCCAGACGCCGATGGAGTGGTGGTCATTTGGAAAGTTCGATTATGAGCACTGGGGTTAGATGTATCCCATGGTTGGGTAGTCTCGGCGACATACCTCAGGTGAAGCTCAGCATCGTTGGGGTCTAGGTGGATAAATGGACCATCACACAAGGTTTCAGCGAGTTATTTGGAATTTATATTCAGCCCATTATGGAAGAAGGAGATGATTTGCAATTTATCAAATCCATGATGAGGGCACGAAGTGATTAACTCATTAAAATGCTCTTAACATCGATCAAACGACTCATTTCTTGATTGTCGAAAGGTTTGAATTTGAGCCTTGATGGAGTTCATTCGATGTGGGGGAAAGAATTTCTTGAGGAATTTAGATTGCAAGTCGTTCCATGATGCAATCGAGTTTGGAGGTAAAGACCATAGCCAGGTCTTATCCTTGTCCTTTAGTGAGAATAGGAAGAGTTTGAGGCGGATCACATTTTTTCTGCAACTTTGATCACCGAGGGTCTCGCACGCCTCCTCAAATTCTCGGATGTGGAGATATGTCTTTTTTGATTCCATTCCATGGTAGTTGGAAAGTATCTGGATCATCCTAATCCTAAAGCGAAATTGCCCTGCATTATACGGGAGTAAAATGTATCCCAGAGTGACAATTCGCTCGGGACATAAGATATCTGTCAAAGGGCGGTACGAGACCTCTTCCTTACCTGCGGCTACACTATCGTGTTGTGACATGTCTCTCTCACTTGATGACTCTGTATCCTCACTTGGTATGCTCGGATCGTGCTCTGTAGTGTGTCCTAAGAGGGATGTCGGAGTGTTACTTGCAATTGAGTGTGGAGGTGTGGGAGGTGGAACCTAGAATTATGGAACATTTGGAGTGTGAGGCTATCGGGGTCGTACTCAACTATCGGGTTTTCGTGAATGCTGCTAGTTGGAGTATTTTGGGGGGTTAGAGTGAGTTCGTGATTTTTCATTAACAAGCTTTTGAGAGATGAAGTATCTTTTTGTGCTTTTTGATTTTTTAGATTAACGGAATCTAACCTACGTCTACTTAATTTTCCGGCAACGGCGCCAAAAACTTGACATGACTAAGAGTGTGTCTCTAAAATGCATACTCTCTAGGATTAAGTGCAAGCCTGTCGCGTTAGTAATAAACCCGGTAAGTCGGGATCGTCTCCACAGGGAAAAAGGACGAGAAAATCGTGACGACGGAAGGACAGGCGGTCAACCTAAATTCAACTCTAAGAGAAACGAAAAGATAATTTGTTTGCAAATAATCCTACTAAGTAAAAGGAAACTAGATTAAGACTATGGAACGAACAATTTAAGCACGAATTAATAACTAAGAATGAAGTAATAAATATGAAGAGAAAACAGGCCGGGAATACAATCCCTCAACCCTAGTGTATTGCTAGTATAAAATTAATCGTAACTTTAAGTGATTAATCAGACCTAAACTTTAGTACTCCCAAGCATTACATATATGAGGTTCAAGATCGCACCATACGTGTTAGAGGATGAGTAAAGCGGTAATGCGATAGATACACTCGCATTGCATTCTAATGCATCCCGGTTACTTAGAAGCAAACGAGATCCAAAGATCTATAATGGTTGTGTTCGCTGCGCAATACGGACTAATAAACCCTCAAGTTTAGAGGATTAATTTCATACACATGCAACTCTCACATCAGGTTGAGTTCATGCATCCCAACCCTAAAAAATCTAGCCGGACATATTGAACCTAAAAGAAAATATATTTTGAATGAAAGAAAACATTTTTACTAGCTATGAAAAATGAAGAATAAGGAAATTACTACTAAAGAATTAACTACTACAGTAATTAAAGAAAGAATTGGAATGAATTTACTTGAATTGCAATCTGGAATCAAACTAGGGTTTTTGTTATTTTTTTCTCCAAGCTAATTATAAAGCTTCTCTAAAAAACGAATTAGAAGCCACCTATTTTTCTGGGAGGAGTTAGAAATTTATATCCTACGTAATTTACAAGACTTGGATTGATGCAAAACTCTAACAAGAAGAAGAAGATCAAATTAAATCTCGAGCACCAGATTGATCCGGTCAAGGCATTCCGGACTGGTCCGATCAGCAACCAGACTGATTCGTTTTCCAAACAAATCGGATTGGTCCGTTGGACGAGTTGTTATGCAGTGATTTTAAGAGCCGGACCAATCCATTTTTTTAGGATACCGAATTGGTCCGCTAAACGTCCATCTTTACAGTGATTTAGAACCTCTGACTGATCCACTTTTCTATTAAACCGGATTGGTCCTGGTTGTCTTCTCAGTTTCTCTTCAATTTCTCTTCCATATCTCGTGATTTTCTCACATCTTCGGGTCTTCATAACTTCTAATACATAATTCAGATTGGGACGCCGTTTCATCATACGTGTTCACAAATGCGAGATCTTCAACTTTTATTTTGGGTCTTCAACCGGATTCTTGGTAGAAATTACGCTTTTTCCCTTTTATTTGTCTTATTTATTTTCTCTTCCTTCTTCCGGTTTATTTCTTCCTTTCATGTAATAATTACCTGTGAAAATAATAAGAAATACACAAAACTCGGGATACTTATTAGACGAAACCGTTAGTCAAGATATGAGATAAACTAATTCGTTTTATGTTGTCCAAGGTAATAAAAGCCTCTAAATTAAGGGGTAATTTCGAAAGAATTTATGCCTAATCAATGGGTAAAGGAAATAATCAATTTAAATCTGGGTAGCTTTTGTGATTTCGTTTCAACCAACACACTCGGCTTGTCTTAGGACTATCACCGTTTGATCTTTAAGTTATTTTTTTTTATCATTGTTGCACTAAAAATCAATCATGAGAAAATTTTGGAATCATATAGCCACCAAAAGTGTTTCATGTCTCTCCATTTCTCCATAACTCTACTTTTTAAGGGGAACTTATATGAGGCCACGTGTTGCAGCCTACTTGACTCACTTTTGCATTTCGAACGGTGTTAACCAATCTATTTAAGCTTATTATTTTTCATATTCTCTTTTTACCATTCATTTTTTCCAATGCAAACCCTTAACCTTCAAATATACTCTTTGGTTTCTACAAAACCCTTCACTACCAATGGTGTTTAATTCATCATATGAATTTATTGCATTTGAAGAGACTCTTAATAGGCTTTTAACCAATGTTAGCGATATATTTTTCCCCATCAAAGATTCTAACGGGATAAAACTCCCCATTATTGGCCCTTACTTTCCCAAAGAACTTTCAATACAAGTGTCTCCTTACTATCCAAGGTTTGGAGAATAAAATCTCCTTGTTCAAAAGTTTAACACTCTCCCAGTACCTTCCTCGTTCGAATTTAGGTTTTGGCCAAAAAAGTCGGATAAGAGTGGTTGGACCAAATGGGTGGTGAGGATGGTGGCTCTCAAAGCCAATGATTTGGAGAAATCTGGCATTTTTTATGTTGTTAAACTTTGCCATGAAGACATGGAGTTTGTTCAATTCTTCATTCCAAGTGCCATTTATTTTTAGAACTTTGCTTATAATTATGTTGCTTTTAACTTTAGGATGGCATGCCCCAATTTCCTAGATATTTGCCAAATTACTGGATTTAAGTTCGTAGGGGATGAAAATCATCCATTTATGTCGAAAATTGACCTCCCCTGCAACTAGTGAACTCCAATCTAAAAGGCTTACTCCACATTTATGAATAATCATATGAAAAGTGGTCCACAGGTCATCCAGAAAGAGTATTTCTGCTTCCTCTTATTTTATTTATCAAAGCATGTGTTTTGTGTTAAATCTCAAAGGGTAATAATAGAATATTCTTTCTTAGCAGTCTTATGGAGGGTCAGGAGGTTGCACTAGCCCCTTATGTTTTGGGATATCTTTATAAGACTTGTTTTGAGTGAGGACTCGTTTAATGTCAACAGAGTTGGGCTATTGTGGGGCCTAAAAATATTGCTTCATGCTTATTTGTCAGAAATTGGTCACATTCCAATTGAGTTCAAGTATATCCATTAACGTACTTATTATCATTCCAAACCCTTGCATAAGAGCTTCGAAAAGCTTGTTACTCTGTTTAGGAGTTTTCCAACTAGTAAGCCCAATGATTTTTTTTACAATCTTTATTGAAATCCCTCTGTTCACCCCTTTGGTTGGTTTCGATTTTGCAGAAACCTCGTACTACAAAGTAGGTTGATCTTTGTTAGGGGATTTTCTTAATTCCAAGAGATTTATATTATGGAACCTCACATTTTCCACACCCTGCTTGTAAATCTTATGGGGAGATATATCTACCAGCCCAATTTGTAAGGCAGTTTGGGTTTCCATGTCCCAATGACAAGCCATGCCAATCTTGATGTGTTTTCCATGACCTGACAGGTTTCGAAGGTAACCATCTTTCATAGGATATCTAATTATCATAGGATTTGAAACACTTTTTTCATGGTTGGGACGGTATTTTATGCAGGTGTGACCCTATTTTTTTAGGAGTGGTGGGTTGAGTATATCAAGGTTTATTTGAAGCCTTTTCCACTAAAGAAACGACATTCGAAGACTTCATCTTCAAGTAAGACTTTGATTATTTATTTAGGTTTTTATTTTTTATTAAGTTGGCTTAGCTCAACCATTTTAAATTATGCAGAGGATCCTCTTACTGAGGATTATCAATCTGCTAAGAAGAGAAAACCCACTTCTAAAGTGAAAAAAGATTCGAAGGAGGACATTTTGAGTGAGGTTGTAAAGGGGGAGGAAAAAGAGTATATTCCTCTTGTTAGATCAAAGAAAAAAAAACCATCCTATGACAATCCAATAAGTACCTCTTAGAGTATGGATGAGCCTCCTATTATTGCTATGTTTGTTATTTCAACATGAAAACGTATGAAAAGCAGAGAATAATGGTTGTTCTTTCAGCACAGTTGGCACTTAAGCCATTCTTTTACTCATGTAATGTTCTAAAAGTCCCTTGGTGTAAATTACACTGTTGATCTTAACTTTAAATTGCCTTTCTTTCATCATATGCCTTATTCGTGACTTGACAGAGGGGGTGAGTCGATTCATCCTATGGATCCTATGGCACCACCACCAGCCTAATTGATGAGCCTATGTTTGAGCCAATTGATATTCTTTCCTCTCCACTTAGGACTTATTTGAATCCAATTGTGGATGAAGAAAATGGTTCTGAGGCAGTGGATACCTCAGTGCCCCTGCTTTTAATTCAATGTGAGAGAGTTAAGACCTCAAATTCAAGAGATATAGAACGCTTGGAGAATATCCATTATGTTTTCAATGATCTAACACCTCTTGATGAATCTTTTCTTTCGGAAGTTGTTGTTATCTCAAACATTTCTCATTTGAAAGAGGCACCCCATGCAGTATTAGAGAATCCCATAAATAAGGGGGTTCCTTGCTTGATGACTCCAGATAAAGTGCTTGATTTTCATGGGCAATTAAAATAGATTATGTCTAAAGATCTAGTTCACGCTTTGGATATTACAAATAACAGTTTGGAAAAGCAATTGAAAAGTTTCATCTAAGACCAACATACTCCACCTTCTTAGCAGTTGGAAGCTTCACAAACCTTAGAGTTAATTTGAAGCTTTGTCAGACTACCATTTGAAGAGCTAGTTGAATTCATTTTTGCTAGTGGGATAAGAGCATCTTGTTATTGTATTTCTCGAATGAAAGGCTTAAGGGGAAATATTGTGAATGCATTACTGGGATTTATTCATTTTCATGCCACCTCACAACTATGGCTCAAGTGAAGGCTGAAGAAAATGTTTTATCTGTAGACAAGGCTCACTTTATGAGCCAAAAGGTTGAATTTTCTAAGGGTTTGCAAGACTTGGGAGCCATTCGAATCATAAAAACTGCATTGCTTTCTAAGAAATAAGAGTTGGAAAAATAGTTAGCCAGGGTATATATTGATTTGGATGTGGCTCTCGTGAAATAGGCAGTCTTTCAGTGGAGAATTGGCCAAATGGTTGGAGAGATGTATGTCTCCACCAATGATGCTGCTTAATTTGATGCACAAGAGGCTCAAATCAAAACCCAAAAGCTTTCTTATGAGAATTTTTTGACCCATTTTAGGTCTCTTGCATTTGAGCATTTCCATAAAATATAACTTCATCAATCATCTAGTGCACTTATATATTTTTCTCTTGTTGCCTTGCTTCCCAAATAGTTAGATAATAAGGCTTTACGAATATGTCATTTGTCTTTTTTATATGAACATAACCATTAATATTTCTTAAATGGTATGATCCTCCGTTAAAATCTCTATGGATTTGGAATGGCCCTTCCCACTCTGGGGATTATTTTACAAAAGAAAGACCTTTTGAACCTAAAAGTAGGATAATTTTCCAAAATAAAACCCCCTCATTAAAGGTTCTTTCCTTCACTTTCTTATTATAGCTATTGGTTATTTTCTTCTATTGGATCAAGAACTTGTTCAAGGCTATCACATTCTCCTCATCTATGTTTTTTAATTCCATGTACATTGCTTAACCATAGCCTTTAACTATTAGGTCATTTTAGGCTACAACTTAAAGACTTAAGAGTAATTTCTACTGGTAACATAACATTATGCCCGTAAATTAGAGTATATGGAGTTATCCCAGTACTTGACCTTTTAGAGTACCTATAAGGCCATAAAAATTTTGGCAGCAAATTATGTCATTCTCTTAGATTTTTCTTAGTTACTTTGCTCAAACTATCTATAATAACTTTGTTAGTGGCATCAGCTTGGCATAGTGCTGACTTTGTTAATGTTATACACAACCTTACAGTGAATTCTAACACCAGTTATGATTCAAAGATAATTGCATTATTCGAGATTGTGATTTATGGAATCCCAAACATATATACTATATCTTATAAGAAATATACTAATTCATTTTGGGTAATTGATTTCAAAGCCTTAGCTACCACCCACTTAATGAAGTAATCAGTTGCAACTAGGGCTGTGTTTCGATCGGATCGGATAGGAAAATGCCTCTTCAGAAAAAAATCTATTTTTTTACGAAATAAAATAACTATTCCGATTTCCGATCCGATTTATTTAGAGAATTAAAAAAAAATCGAATTCGAAAAAATTGAAAAATCGACAAAAATTGGAAATTCCCAAAATATATTAAAAATTCAAAATTTTTGGAAAGTCCAAAATTTCAAAAAAATAAATTACGGATTTCTGATTACTCGAACTTCTCATTTTAAAGAAAGAAAGAAAGTGGCTTAACCCAACATGTAAATATATGAGGATTTGACCCATTTTTTCATTTGTGTAGAAGTTAGGAGGATACTCTCCTTTTATAGAGCATATTTTGAAGCCCTCTCCATCTCCCAACCGATGTGGGATATGGAAAAGTTTCAACAAATCGAAAAAATTGGAAGTCAGAAAATAATTTCGAAAAAATCAGAAATAATCCGAAAAAATCGGATCGAAAAAATCAGAAAATTGGAAATTCATAATTATTTTCGATCCGATTTTTTTCGGAAAAATCGAAAATCAGAAAAATCAAAAAAGTTCAGAAAAAAAAACACAACCTTAGTTGCAACCAAAACAAAGCTATGTAGCTTCGATGATGGGGGGTAAATTTTGCCAATTACATCAATTGCCCACCCTTTAAATGGACAAGGTTTAACCACATATTATAAGTCGATTGCAGACATATATTTTAAAGGAGCATGTTGTTGACGGTTTTTGTATCCTCTTGCAAATTCAATACGAATGTTTAAAATAGATGGCCAATAAAATTCATGCTTCAATACGTAGAGCGTGCCCCGTATAGGCTCGGGTGCGGGCGAACCCATAGCGCGAGGGAAGAGGACCTCAGGCTCTTCAGAAATAGGGACACTATTTTGTTGCATCTCATGAACCTTGATTTGAAGGTTGTCAATCTTGGTAGTGAGTTGGGCGAGGATCGTCATTAAATACGGGTGCATACCTTGATTTGACGAGCCGTCGAAGGAGAGATATGAAACCACTTTTCCAGGAAAAATCGGGCATAGCCGCCACTACACTGGGGCTGACTCCCCATATGGCCAAAAATTCTTCATTGGCAGGACAGACATCGTCCAGGCCAAAACGGAAGACATGGTCAAGCAAGTTCCAGTCTATGGCTCGATAACGCCACAGAGAAACCCAACGCATGTTAAAATCATCGTAGTCCACATTATTTAGGCGCATGGCCTTCAGACCATCAGGTAAGAAGCGAATTCTTCACAAATAGGAAGAGCCATTTGGAGAATAAAAAATGAGAAGTAAAAAGAGAAATTTGGGTATTGGTGGGGAAAACACATCCCATACCCCTCCTTTTATACTCTAAATCCTTTGCATATAACAAGAGATCTAGAAACCCGATTAATTCTCAGCCCTACAGGAGTACATTGATGTGCAGGAAAGTGCAATAAAATCCTAACAATGATTTGACTTGACCCCCATACCGATAAGCAGGTCAAGGGGTATGCCGATCAACAACCCCCTTATTTTGTAAAATTCCATATTTCATCTTTGATCAAAATCAATTTCCAAAAAAATCCTCATTTTGAAAAATTACCACCGAGTGATTCTTTTCAAATTTATGCATTTTCTCTATATTTAACAAATACTCTCCTAAAAAAAATCATTTCCATTCTCAAAATGAATTCTTACTTAAAAAAATATTTTTTTAATTACTTTTACTCCCTTTTCCCAAAATCATAAACATTTTGCCTTTAAAATACGTACTTATCTCTATCTTTGCATAAAATAAACAATCTCAGCAGAAAATTAAAAGTTCATATAGAATAAGTCACTAAATCAAGAAAAATGCCATTTTTTATATATATTTTACTTCACTTGGTTACATCTTGTAGATATAATGAAAAAACAAAAATAATACAAACGAGACTTCACCCGAACCCTCAACTTTCCCTCTCAAGCCCTGAACCCCCGTGGTGGACACGCTTCCCCCTGTGACGAACGGTGGATCCTCCACTCCTAGAAATCGAACCCTCATCCGAGATGGCAGATAGAATAAAACAGGAATGAGCCGACTTTTTTATATAATTAGATTTGGAGGCCATCCTATCCTTGATATCCCTGAGCCAGTCGATTGGCACCTGAACATACTGCAATAAAAGAAGCAATAACAAAAGACAAATCAAGTCAGTAAAGAAACAAAGAAGAATCGGTAGGATAAGAGAAAGAGAAAGAATATACCTTAGGTCGGAGGGCCTCATCCGTAATCCCCATCAACCCTGACGCATTTGGACGGTGAGGCATGCTTAGTGACTCCCCGTTACTCAGTCGAAAGTTGTAGGAAGGGGGAATAACCTGAATCATCAGAGCCTCCTCTGTCGCCGCTGCCACCGTGCCACCACCTGTGCTGTGGGCCGATCCCACTGACGCGTTAGTAACCCTACCCGAAGTCGGGGCGGGTGGATGCATATTCTCCATGTAATATATACAGGAGGGCATCAACCAGCTCGTCACAAAATCTTGATAATCACAGATCATCACTATATCCGTGTAGAGCGTATAGGGCTCGCTAATCATCGCTGCCACCTGGGCATCATCTGACATCTATCTCACCCACCTCATGTACATAGGGGGCACCGACAATGGGACCACCACCTCCTCCTCCATAATCTGACTCACTGCCCTCTCCCCTAAGTACTAGAAGTACCCAAACTCATGTGCAACCAACCACCGCATCTGCGCATGTAGGCCCGTCACCCTAGTATCCCACGGAGTCATCCCCCAAGGGTAAAAGGTCACCTGTAATCCTCGATAGATAATCTGTATCTACTCAAGAAATGAAAATGCCTAAAGAGAACTCAGAAAAGAATAAAGATAACCCGATCACTCGTCACGACGTTCAGATCTCGCCGCACGTTCGCCAAAGATAAGGACTTATTCGACTAACGGTTGGACTTTTGCCACCGAAACATCTGACAAAAGTCTCCCAAGTCCTCATCCTTCAGGGCTATCAACCCTACATTATGACCAATCATCTCATAGAACCCCATATGCAAAATACAGGAATCAACAACAAATGGAACAAAAGAAGAATGCATGAAAAGGAAAATAAATCCAAAATTACCTCCAAAAGATATGTGGCTCCTATAAAAGTCTACCGACAGCACCGACTAAAAGCATCCAAAAAAGAATAAAGGATGCCAAGTTAAGGCTCCCCCAATCATACAACTGGACATCGAAAATCGTCCTCAAATATGGTAGGAACCAAAAACGGAGGACGTCGTTGCTTGTCACCACTAAAAAGCCTCCCAACAAAAGTAAAATAAACAGACGGGCCGTTTGTCCCACCTACCGCCCGTCGATCACGTCCACGCTCCTACTAAAGGGCATCTCTTTCAAAGCATAAATGCAAATAGAATCACCAGACACGATCCTACCCACGTCCCCTAACGCCACTTGTACGGCCTCACCCTCAATGTGTAGTCCACCACTATTTGGAACCCCTCACAATTATCCCCCGTCAGTTTCTGACTATGGGAGTAATAGTCATCTCCCCACAGATAAGATGAAAAGTGTGGGTAGTGTCCCACCACCCCTCCCCCAGAGCACATAACACCATAGTAGAATGCGGTGTCTACCCCAAAGCCTGAGCCAAACGGCCAAAACTGCTATGGGAAACCATTTAGTGCACCACAACATGGAGATTCTCCCAAACTTCTTTTAGCCCCGTCGTCCCCTGAGACTGAATGCTTGAAGGAGCTATGTCAGTCAGCAAAAAGAAAAGGCAGAAGAAACCCTTCATTAGAACAAAGAAGAAGGAGAAAAATAAAATGAAATACCAAAGGTCACTAACTTACATAGCCACAAGGATTCTTCACCCCAGACGAACTATGGTATGCAAGCTCGCGCAGTAGGATACGCTCATCAGTTACAGGCTCGGACAAATCAAATGCATTCTCATTACCCGATGCAAGGGGCACCTTATATTGCTACTCCAGTCCAACCAAGTTATCAATGGACAACCACTCAGTATTGTATCCCTCGCTTGAAGAACCAACCATTTGAAGTCTAAAAGTAAAAAGGACTTGGGAAAAAATTTTCATGAGAGAAAGTAAAAGATTCAAACACTTGAAGGTGTGAAAAATGGGGAATGATCACACCCTTTTTAAATTAAGGCTAAAGGGCCTGCCGATCGGCAAACCCCTGACAATACCAATCGGCAGTCGCCTTGTAAATAAGCGCGCTACAGTGGAATAATGCGACTATACAAAAAATCCAATTTTAATTAAACCCTAACACATGCATCTAGGTGATTTGATAACTTAAAATCAATAAGCATGCAAAGGAAACCAATATCTGGAAAAATCCCTGAAGGGCAAAATTTTTTATTTCATTATAATTGTAGATCACAACTTACAAGGTTAAAATGAAGTAGAATTTTTACACATGAATACTCGCAGGTGTCGATCGCAGTCCTATCTTCAGCCCATGAATACCGCAGCACTCCCTAATGACACGCAGTCAAACAACCTAGTGCCTCCCTCAAGTGGTACCTAGATCAGCAGTAGATTACCCTCCCTACAAGTGCAAACTTGAACAAGATGTATGTTCTTGGGTTCCAAAACAATTCACCACAACATATGGGAATTTTGTGAATTGTAAAACAAAGAAGAATCCAAAAGTGTTATGCTGATTTCGCAGTGTTTGCAGAATGAAAAACGAGAATGACTTCTTATAAAAAAACGGAGTTGAAGAGTCCTTTAAATAGAAGACTTAAGTCGGCAGGTCGCTCAAACCAGATAGCATGTCGTTTGAACGACAGCTTGCACTTAGCGCGGCATGCCATGCCATTTGAACGACATACGGTGTCGTTCGAACGATATGGATAAACTTTAATACTTTTCTTTTTCTTTTTCCCGTTTAAATGCACCACCTCAAAAACTCCGAAAATTATATTTTTGAATAAAAACATTTAATGCTCCGCTTCAACACTTAGAAAATATTTTGTGAAAAATATCCCAATATCCTAATTGAATGATTATGGAATAAAACATAATCTTTACCAAATTCGTCTTGTAGAAGCTTCTTTCATGAAGAACTTTGATATTCGGATCCGTCTTGATGCTTGAATGATCTTAAACAATTCTTCGACGGTTGTAACAATATGCGACATACTATGTCCTTACAAATCTCCCCCTATTTCTATGCCGATACAAAATAAAAATAATCTGAATTATCAAATCAAAATGCCTATACAAATATAATACTCTCCCATGAACCCAAAAGTGAAAAGGTACTCGAAATGCAAGTCCTCAAATATTTTTCAGAAATCTTCATCAATCTTCAATTATTAAAGCTTTTCTCATCAGGGTGTGCAATCCAATAATCTTCAACTTTGTACCTACACATATGAGACAAAGTAAATACCTTCGTGATGTATCGAGTTTGAAATGATATAAGAATAGATCAATCAATATAATCAAATCTCCCCCATAATGAAAACTCCCCCTCGTTCTCCCCCTTTTTATTTGCCCGAAATAGATAAGGCAAAGAATAAACAATCAAAACATAGAGTGTCGTGACAAACAACACAAATATGGATCAAACTACGCGCATGCAGAGGAAATACTCAAAAGATCCACAAACTATTTTTCAATTTTTCAATTTTTTTAAATAAAAACAGTTTACAAAAATCACACCATGAATAACATTAAGACAACCAAATCATGGATATGGAATGAATGGGTGTGAAATTATTCAATAGGTAATAAAACTCAATCAAGCATATGTGCACGATGCATAAGTGTACACCTAACGAATGAACATAAAAATATCATTCGGTGTAAAATTGTTGAATTTAGATGATATTGACTAAATCAAATCAACAAATTGAAGCCAAAGTGATTTTCACACCAATAACGTCCAAAAAAAATTATTATCGTTTCAAGATTTTTTCAAAGGACGTGTAAACCCATTGATTACTTTCCAACCAAACTCCCTCATATATAATAAAGCAATTTTGATTCTAATGAGGTACTAAATTCTCAACTTAGAGAAAACCTATTGGCCCAAATTTTGGCATATTTCATCTTTTGATTGACTTAATTTTTTGTGTGGGCTCCTTTTCAAATGGTGGTTTTCACACAGAGTCAACACTCTCATAGACTTTTCCCGTGTCGCTCATCATTTTTTAAAATTAAAAAAAATTCCTCACGAGCTATGGTTTTTACATGCACTATTTTTAGTACTTTCGTATTATTGCACTTGGTTCGTTTTAAGGACACGATTGAGATGAAAACACTCGACCAATATGTGATAGACAAGTACAATAGTCAACCAAATCCGTGCATGTGTGCATTAAAGGAAATAATGAGTCAAACATGTAGGAAGTATCAACTAATAACATCTCGATGACTTCAAACATTGTAAAATACATGGATGACATGATATATTGTCTCAAAATACTACCGAATAGTCATCAGGATATGGTATGATGTTGTGACTTGGTCATCCTAAATGTCCATTCATATATGGTGTAAAACCAAATACAAAACTCTGTTTGGTTTTTTTAATATTTCCAAAAAAAATTTTCAAAAATTTTCAAAAATAAAAAACATAAATACAAACATGGTACACACTAGCAATAGGCATAATATCGGCATGAGTATCATCCTATTCTAGGAAACAATAATCACACAAATGAATCAATAATCAAGTTAGGTGTGATTAAACAAAAAATGTAGCGTAATCAATTAAGCATGAATAGTAAGAATGACTAAATATAAACTGTCAGAAGCAACCCAACAATACCAAATAATGTCACCAAAGAACACAGGGTACTGGAAACAGAGTGGTTAAAATCAACCAGGTCGCTCGAATGAGACTGCCTGTCGTTCAAATGACATAGCATCTCGCGAGACCAAAAATCGCTCGAACGAAAACCTATCTCATTTGAATGAGAAAACCAATTTTCACAGATTCCCCAGAATGTTAAACAATGTTGTGCAATAAATTTTTTTCCAGAAAAGAGTACCTGGAAGGTGCTAACAGATCCAAGACAGTGCTAAAATAGTTGCTAAAAAATGCAAACTTACAACAAGGTGAATCATAACACTAGTAAGAGTATATCAAGGGGCACAACTAGCTTATGAAAAATAACAAACACAATCAACCGAACGATCTCACGTGGGGTGAATCATGTGCAAGCAAACGAGAGTCGTGAACAATTAGACCATAAGACTCTAAATCCGATTTCCTAACCCCAAACAGATTTGTAACGACAAGTGGGGGTTTGAGGAATCAAATTTATTCTTTTATTAACCTCCCTAGGTCCTTTTAAAAGTTTGTAACCGAAATGCATAAGATGACCTTGCCTACCGCAATGTGTGCAAGTGTAAACCGGGCGATGAATATTACCTAAAGACGGACCTCTGCTCAAATTACTAGGTGGCGCTCTCTTCAAATTCCTAGGTGCCTCTCGCACGATATTCCTAGGTGGCTCTCGCTTGACAACCCTCGGTGTCTCTCTCTTACAATCCTAGGAGGCTCTCTCACACGTGTGGGGTTGGATTTGGGAATGGGTGCCACACTCTTATCGAAACCTACACTACCCCTATCCTCCTTAATTTGGACAACCCATAAAATTTTATCTAGATTTTTAGACCGAGACTCCAAATCAAGCTTTACCTTGCTTGATTCTCTCAAACTCTTCTCAAGCTCACCTATCCTCGACTCGAGTAAACGTCTAGAATCTTCAAAACTCTAAAAGTTCCTTTTTCATAGCCTCCATCACCCCTCGAAGACTATATCTCTCTCCCTCAACGCACTCAAGCTTTTCTCTCAAAATTTTCTCACGTGCCCTAAGATCTTCAATTAAAACATCATTATCTTTTGCGGCACGTTCTTTCAATTGAGCTTTTAATTTCAAATTTTCTTTATTTATTTTCAAAGCTTCAGCATAAAGTTCATTGAAAGTCATTTGCAAGTTACGCTCGTCTACACTTCCATCCTCACACTCATCACTAATAACACGGGTGGAAAGCTCTCTCCTAGAAGCATAAAAAACTTTTTCTTATTAATCACTATCACTAAGGGTAGAAATATAAGATGTCAGTTTTTTCAATTGCTTTCTTAAATTTATGGGACACTCGTCTATCGTGCGACCTAGGTTGAAGATAGCATAGTGTGGGATGCTCAATGATTAATACTATGTTAAATTTAAAGAACTAATTTTAATAAAAGGCCAATCCAATCTTTATCAATCAATTATTCCATTTTTACTTACATGGGGAAATTTAAAGTTTAACAATTAAATTCCAATTCAAATACCAATTCATTGGACAAACCATCAATCATCCAACTAATATCACAGTTCCCATTCACCCGTAATCTAACCAACTATTAATTTATTATAATAACCCAATGAAGAAATTCTATGGTCCTTAATTCAATTATTTCCAGATAGAGTTGTAATCACGATCGTATAAATTAATAAGTCCCTAATTTAATTCATAATTCAATTAACATGTTCATAAGTATCATTTTAAACCATAAGTATCCTAATTATTGGGAGTAATTATCAATTATGTATTAACATATGAATTTAATGGCTAATTAATTAACTTTAATACCCCATAAAATTTTACCTAGATTGATCAGGTCTAAAGTAAATAAAACTGGAGTCTGAATAATTGAACACGATTCTAAGCATGGCTATAAATATAACTAAAGCAAATAACCAAAAATGAAGCATACATAGGTGGACCCCAATACTCTCATACCAAATCCACATAATATAAAGTAATAGAATCCTATTAAACTATCATCGTCGTAATACATGACAAAGTGAATAGAGAGTAACTAACTATAAGATAAATTCGAAATAAGAGTAAAAGGAATATAGAATATGAGCACACATGCTTGACAACTATATCCTATGAAATTCGCAACGAAGAGTAGCTCAAAAATGGATTAGGAATGAGGCTTCACTGGTGGCCTATGACCTGGAAAATATTAATAGAAGACGTTAAAAGCAAGTCTAAGTAGTATAACAACAATTTGATATTGGCCCATAATTAAACTACACACATTCCCCTTATATTTTAGTTACTTTTAAGTTATCCCAACCCAAAACAACTCTTAATATTACAAGCCTCTATATGTCCACTCCCAACCCCATGTGCCCCGTGATTAAGTCTTATTCAACTCAACAGAGTACTCATCAATAATTGTTCTATACGTCTCCAGGATATACTAATTTGGAAACACCTCTTTGTATGTCTATCCATATCAATAGGGGTACAAGTCCAGTCTGTAAACTGTAATACAATAATAATTATCATCGCACGGTATATAATATAATCCATTTAATAAGTATTTTCCAAGTACGCACACCTGATAATAACATCTAGTACTTATTTCCCAGGTACACACACTTGATAATAAAATCTAGTATGTAATTTTCTTGTACGCACACCTGATAATATAATCTAGTACTTATTTCTCAGGTACGCACACCTGATAATAAAATATAGTATTTATTTTCTTGGTATGCATACGTGACAATAACATCTAATACTTATTTTCCATATATGCACACCTGATATATAATCTAGTACGTATTTCTAGGTACGTACAACTGATATATAATTTATACTAAGATTCCTACGCAACTAAGGGTTATAAGTTTTAATTCCATTTTTAACACCTGAATTAACTTCTTTTACTTATGAATTAAAATTTTAGATTAACTGTCATTCGATCTCTTCATTTAAATAAGAGTCCTTCTTATCGTTCTAATGAGAATACACAGTTCATTCGAACGACTCCCAATTGTCATTCGAACAAGAATTACCCTATCATTCGAACGAGTCCACACTTTCATTCGAATGAGATTCGTTCAGATCCCATCTTCTTCCTAGCAAAAATCCACCATTGTTGACTCTAAAAACTCCATTATAAGCTTATGAACATCACTAAACTTTAATTTCAAGGTGGATAATTGTTCCAACAACAATCCTAACCATTTTTAATGGTTTTAGGTTAATCTTACCTCATTTTGATGTATAAATACAAATGCTCATCTCAAGAACCCTAACAAGTGATTGGATCCCAATTCATCCCAATTACAAATTAATTCCTCAAACGAGCAAAGGGCTTATAATTCTTCAACATGAAATATCATAATCCTATCATCAATTTAACCAATTTTACTCTAAATTATAATGAACCAAATAAATTTCGTAATATCTCAATTACATGGATTGTAATCTAATTACCTAATTAACCAATGTTAATTAAACTTTCTAATTTAGATTATACTAGTTTTATATTAAGAGTCCAATGATCAATCATACTATAACACAACCTTAATTATAAAATTCTACTAAATAAATTTGCCTCTAATTCAAGTAGGTTTAATTCCTAAGCTAAAAGCCCTAATTCTTCTTCTCCTTCCCTCAGCCTATTCTCCTTAGCTATAGGATTCTCGTCTGAGATGTAAAAAGTTATTTAACTTAACCTTAATCTTTATTTTATAATGTCAATCACGAAATTAGGGTTAAACCCCATATGGACCACGACCCATTAAGTCCAAAAATGATTCCAAATTGCCTAAAGTCTAGCCCAAATCATATACTAACCTATGGACCATAAAACCCAACATTTTTATGTGACACCCCGACTAATTAAATACCGGGTAGATACTCCTTTATTAAACTAATACAAAATGCCAAGTTGGTTCAGTTAATAGCATCACTGTCGAAAACATTTTTATAATTACTAACCACCTAGTATTTAAAAAGTAAGTTGCCAAATTTTAAGTTAAGTCTGATTAATATGCAGTAAAAGAATAATGGAAGAACAACATAATCCATTCACCATAACGAAGAAATAAAATAACCAACAAATAGTAATAAGTCCGGAGGAAAACTCCTCACAACAATCCCACAACTGAAAATAATATGACAAGTCTGAATCCTGAATTAATTACATGCCAGAAGTCTGAATAACTGAAATAAATGAAGTGTCTAAAAGAAATGGGCGACATGCCCTACAACTGATAAATGCTGAATATAGAGTCAATATAGATGAAGCGTCTACAAGAAAAGTCTTGTAACTTCCATAAACAACTACAGCTCGTCACCTGAATGAGGATCCTAAGCATGGTGTCCTTGTGGCTGGGCACCTAAAATGGTTTTTACAAAAAGATAGATTTGAAAGCAAACGGGTCAGAGCCCGAAAGTGGAGAGTATTTTAAAAACAGCAAGTGCTTTAATAACAGTTAAAACAATGAATGCAAAATACATGTTAGAACGTGATCTCACATGAAATACTCACCTCTCGTCTAACTGTGCACTCCTAACGTTCCTGTACCCATTCATGTGTTTTCTCATAACTATCTAGTTCAAAAGTGTTTCTAACACTTCTAGTCGGGTCACGTTTTAATTCCAACCTTAACAATTAAATAGAGAGTTCTACTTTAATTCTCAGATTTCCAATTATTAATAAAACCATTTAATGATAACTGCCCCCTTTTTATCTTTTCATAACGTTACAATAACTATACTCACAATTAAATATAGCAATTTTCGCTTCATTTAACCGTATATTATTCACATCATAAATATACAATACAAGCACCCCGAGACTAAGCTGCGGTGCACACATACTCTGATATCCATCCCGGTACATCACGTACCTAAGGATCACGTATTCCGAATCTATCAGGAATCGTTCTCAGATAACAACATCACTAACAATGGAGGCGAACACAGTCACATCACATGGGTCACGCACATACCTGCGCTCCCACGATCAGCAGACTTATTAACATCCCAATAAGTCCTTCTCTGACCTATGTTCATCGAGGTACCAATCTAAATCCGGGCAACACAAGGATTAGAAGGCCCTAAGCGAACGTAAACCTCCCGTGATAGCAAGTATGGTAGGTATGTCATACACATAAAATCATATGCTAAGCATTCACACATCTTAGATATCTCAATTATTAATAAAGGTATTCTCTACATCCTTATACCATTATTCCAATTTTATATCTATGTTAAGTCTCCCGATAATATAAAGTTTAAACTGTCGACACGTCACACGTCATAGTTCTTATACTTAAAACCTATCTTAAATGGATTATTAAGTTCCTATTATTCCCACATATAACATCATCATTCCTAAGGTCCTTACTTCTGCCCCGAACCTCATTTCATCAATTATTCAAATTTACCCTTTTAACCCAAATATTATCTCACTTATCGAATTCCATAAGATTTAAACTAATTCCTCAATCGAATTCTAATTAAGGTCCAAATTTCATAGCCATGCCTACTGGTCCTCCTTAAGTTTAAGGGTATTCATAAGGTCTCCAATAATATTTTCCAAGGGTTAACATCATTAAAATTTAAATAGGGAAAACTTTACTCATTCTGGGAAGGTCGATCGATCGACCTTTACCTTCGATCGATCGATGGTGGTCGATCGATCGACTGATGAATGTCGATTGATCGAACGCACCAGGTATGGCTACGGACTGCTTCGTTTTGCTGTTTTCAAATCATCACAAAACCTCATTTTAACGCATGAAACTCTAATATAACGTTATAATATCATCATACAACCATCCTACAACATTGTTAACGTTCTAAAACCAATAATTCATCAACCAAGGACTTTGTTTGGATCAAAACTTCATCAAGAACCTTAGTTTCCTATTTCTTTCAAGAACATTAATAAATCTCTTCTTAAATCCGTTTTTAAATCATCAAGGGTCATAATTATGAATTCATAATTCGTCCAGAATGTTTCTACATGCAGTCCCTAGCATAGTTCATAGTTTTACATCTTCAAATTCATGGGTCTAATCAATCTTCCAAGATAAATTTGATAATTTCCTAAACATGGAAAAGCATAGCATTAAATCAATTGGAATTAAACCACTTGCCTTAATCTTTATCTGAATTTGAGGTTGAATCTTGAAGGTTGAATCTGTCCTCTCTCTCTCTCTGCAGAATTCTCCTCTTTCTCTCTCTCTCTACAAGTTCTTCTCAAGGTGATAATGGAGGTGGGGTTGGTTTTTGCCAAGTTTTAAAGTTTCTAACTTCTCCCGTAGCCCACTACCTAAATTAGGGTTGGAGATGGCTTAGTGGGTTAAGACTAAGTCAGATTTTTAACTCTAATTTTCGTGGGTTTTAATTACCCAATTTCCGAAATTACCAAAATGCCCTTATAAGTTACCGGTATGGCCCAATAATGCCCCGGGACCTAAACTTAACCCCCGGCTAGTGTTTTCTGACTATTTCGACCCTTCCGGACTCGTTGGCGCACTCAAAATGACCATACGGGTGATAAAAATAAAATTCACTTTTTAATTCAAATAATTATATTCCTGATGCGACTGTCACGCGCGTCCCAACAAAATTTCCCAAATTGCCGTATTTCAATCTCGCGACAATTTCAATATTTCCAATATTCATATATTGCCATATATACACATTATAATCAAATACTAACTCACATCTCGTTAATATTTTATCCGGATTAATTTTCAATTAATACACATATAATTTAATTAATCCCCAAAAATAAATATCACGAAAATACGGGGTATTACATTTTAGGTGTAATCGGACTTTCTACACGCCCCTAAAGTCACTCGAACTATTTCACCAACATGATTATTTTTATTCATTAAATTATTAGTATTTAATTACTATATATTAAATTCAATTCTATTTCAAATGATAACATGATTATAGCGACGTCGCCAATCACTACAAATAAATACACATGAATATACACATATATACTTTATTTAAATTTCCCTAAATTACGGGGTATTACATTAACACTATGCATTGTCGTGCAATAATTATTCATAAGGGTGCTACATTTGAACCTAATGGTACAATTCAAACAGGGTTATCATAATAAATCCCAAATTACACCATTTTAATAGGAGAGTTATTATCAGTTTATACAAATCTTATTAATTATCATATAAATCCTTTAATTATAGAACCATAGCATGAGATTGATACCAATTAATACTAATTTCATTATTAATTAGATTAATCAAGGGTTAATCCATATAAAACATGTAAATCATAGGATAATTTTAACAAACAACGTTCTAACAATAGTTAGGGTGAAAACCTAATTATCTCTAATTGGTTCTAACTGTATCTAGTAGTTTAGGTGAATATAGCATTTTTATTTATGAAAGGTGAATATTAGATTAATATATTGCCTTAATTTAAGAAAAAAAACTAGAGATTAGAGTTTTTTTAATGAATACTTCTACATAAATAAGTTTAATCCCTAAATCTCCTTGATTTCCAAGGTTGAATCAAGTTTGCCTTACTCATGAATCGCCATCATTATATTGTGTTTTAGATTTGAGGTTGGTTATTGGAAATTTCTTTAGTTTAATGGAAAGTACAAAGAGTTAGGCTTTGAAGTTTAAAGAGAATTAGAGTCAAAGGTGAAAATTTGATGAGAAAATAATAAATTTCGCCCATGACAAGTATAAGAGTGAAGACCCATTAGAGCCATGAGCAATTGACCCACGATTAGCTCATAGAACAACACACCCACGGTCACCGGTTGATCTACTCGTGGTTTCGTGAGTAAACCTGTGGTAGCGTACTTATCCTGCAGCCGTTTCAAATCCAATTCTTAATTTACCCACGTGAATAAAACTCCCAAACCCTAATCATGTTCCACAATTAAATTATTAAAGAATTATATTACCATTGGGTTTCACCCTAATACCCCACATATCCATTATAAAATATTCCATCTCAAACAAGTAAAGCCGAAGCCTAAGTCCAATTAGTCGAATTTTTTGAACCAAAGTCCATGATAACTTAACAAGTTACTCATTAAATTACACGACTTCAAATTAACCAATTATAAATCAAATTTATCAGTTCATTATTAATATTCTAAAATTCATTTTAACTTCGATAGATGATAAGTTTCCTTTTAAATATTATTTAAGAAATTTCTTAATTCTTTAAAAAATACGGGGTATTACAGTTACGGTCACACCCAGTACAACCCATTTTTTTTTATAAGTTTCCTCTTTATTTTCTCAATGAGCATATTCGTGTCATCAACAAAGCCAAAACAACATTTGAAGTCGTGTAACTCGTGGATACTATTCTCGAAGTTAATGAAACTCCGCTTTTGCTCAAAAGAATTACATAACGTGGCTAGGAGATGTTTTAGTTATTTTCATTTGGGAAATCTTTATTTTTCTCTCTCTCTTCATAGCTATTTAAAATTTTTGTTCTTTCACTATCTACATCACAGTTTCCTCATGCTAAGTTTGACAATTTCAAAATTGCATTATTTTAAGGTAGTTTTTGAAAATCCGAGTTATATGGATTCACTTGTATCTTAGGTCATACAGACACAAAGATCCAATTTTTAGCCAAGTTTTATCTTAATTAGATTTAGGTGAGCATGCAAGATAAAGTCCAAAGTAAAATATGCCAAACAAAAGATCAAACCAAAACAAAAGAAGAAGTTTGATAAAAAATCCTCTTGGATAAAACCTTTTTAATTCAGCACTGTTTAATAATTTGGCAGACACTAATTGACTTACCGTGTAATTAGAGATACACTAAGTATAAAGTGATTTAGGCCGTCAAATATTCAATAGAAAGTGATGCAGTTGAGCGCCACCCACAGGAAGTTGCTCTTCCTTCGGTATCTATCGATCAACCTGATGATACAGAATCCTTTCTTCTTCAGTATTAAAGTCGGAACTCCACAAATGTCTGCCATCGAGAACACTCTATAAGGGTTTGATGTTTGTGTATGGAATTAGGGTTTGACAAACTCAACAAATTATTCTATGGATGTATGATTTGGAAAACAAAGTGTTATTTCAAAGAAACAAAAAGAGGAAAACTTTTGGAGCGCGTATAGAAATTTATTTTTGCCAAAAGTCTTACAAAAAATGGTCCAAAAGGGTCCTATTTATAGAAAACACATTTTTCTAGGCAAAAAAGTTTGTTCGAACAAAAATGGGACTTGTTTCGAGTGAAAACCATAGTTTCGTTCTAACGAGGTATATTCCCGTTCGAACGAAAGGCTTAGCTCATTCTAACGAGGTTCCAGCGGACTTCCAAAGAGTGCAACTCTGTCAAACAGAAAGACCCCGTTAAAAGCTCGTTAGAACAAACTCGGTACTTTGTTTCGATGAAAATGAGACTTGGTTCGAACCAACTATAATTCTCATTCTAACGATAACAGTGACCTCATTCTGACGAGGTGCATTTTTCGTTCTAACGAACTCAAAAGTAAAAATATTTTATATTGAAAATCATTTTATAAAATATGCCTCATTTTTAAAAGAAAACATCCTAGAATAAACTTGACTTTGTTAAATAAAAAACCTAACTTCCATGTACCTCCAAATAGTGTCGTGACGATTTCAACAACTCGAACTTTGGAGTGTTGCTCAGATACTAACTCATCTTTAACAAACATAGGAAGTATATGCAGATGCGAGTTGTTTAGTTTATAACGGGATACGCGAAAATATCTAAGATATGAGCAATTATAAAATCTCGATCTTATAAATCTCCTCTTTTGGCTATTCCAGTAGAAAACAAAAATTAAACCAAATTAAACCCCTAAGAATCGAAAATGAATGATATTCAAGACTTTACTGTCTTTAACTGAAAATCTTTATTTTGTGTAGTCCAAGTGATCATCATCAATGCGGAAAATACCTACACATATGATGCAAAAGAAATACCCTAAGAGTTTAAAGCGAAGAAAAACTCCCCCTCAATTTGTTCTTCCACTTTTTGTAAGGGTTAGAAATTAAGCATGAAATCTTGGCATCACCCGAATCCAAATGAAATAATATCACAAAGATAATCCAATAACCACATGCGATGAAATTTCATAGAAGCATACAAACTATTTTTGAATTTTTTTTAACTTTCTCAAGTATAAAAATTACATGTATAAAAAATATACAGGTACAAATACAATATACCGTGGAATAGCACCAATATATTCGAATCATGAAAATGGAATGTAATTGTGTGAACAAGTTCCATCAGCAAATCAACATAGGCATTCATAGCAAAGGCGCATGAAGTCAATGAGATACTTCTAAAGAAAGAACTCAACTTTAATCTTAAGTGGAAGAATGGTGAACATAAATGAAATTGACTCGACTTTTACAACACGTTATGAATTTAAATTATTCTTAAATCAATAATGACAAACTATTTAATATTTTTCAAGAGAGTCTGTTGTCAAAACACATCGATCTTATACTTTATAACACCTTCAAAATCTTACATATTTAAGAATTCACTCTCAAAATTTTGAAAACATCATAACGCTCATGTGTAGCAAAGAATTAATAAAATAAAAAAGTTCCTTCGCACTTTTTATTTTTGTGTGTCGTAAATCTTTTAGACTCTTTGTAAATGGTGGATTTTAACACAAAGAGATTTTTCTCTTTCTTAGCCCCTTTCCATTTCTTAACATAAAATAAATTTTTCGGGAAAGAAAATTCGAACAATGGTTCTTATAAGCACAACTTATCTATAGTACAATTGGTTCGTTATCAAACACTATTGACATGAGAACACCGTGTTCAACATATGACGAGTAAGTACAATGTTCAAAAAGTCCATGCATGTGTGCAATAAAGGTGATAAAGAGTTTAGTGTGAAGAAAGTGATCATCAATGAACAACGAAATGCTAGCCACACATTATTAAGTACACTAAAGAAACGAAGCCGTGTATGTGTATCAAAATGGCATGAAAAGTCACATGAATGGACGGAATGAAGTGGTGTTTCAAACATCTTAAATGAACATCCATATATAGTGAAAAACAAAATACAAAAATCTTTTCGTCTTTTTCAAAATTGTTATCAAGAATAAAATCTTTTTAAATTTTGAAACTTTTGCTTAAAAACCATTTTTTGGGGGATTTAAAAAAAATATAAACATAGAAATACATTATAGTAATAGGGACAACAAATAACAACATAATAATCACCCTATACTAGATAAAAGTCATAACCTCAACCATTAGTTTGAGAGGAGTTCTCAAAAGGAGTATACACCCTTTGAATTCATTCATAAAATTTTGAGAAGTCATGACCACAAACTCTACTTGCTCTCGTAAACTAAAAAAATCTCCATGATCGTGTGTGGGAGTATATGGTGTAATATGTGTGTGTGGAAACACGCCTGGCTTAAAATAAAATTCCTGAAAGTGACCTCTTTGTTTGCAATGGGAACAAACATTGACAAGTTTGGGTCTACCTTGGTAAAAACGCCTAGGATGATCTCTCCTTAATGGGTTAGGTCTCCTTGGTGGGTTAGGTCGAGGCCCATAAGGATCCATCGCAAACTCGAAAATCGATTTGGGTGAAACTATAGAAGTGGATGCACCATCATAACCTATTCCTTTCCTCTCGTTAAAACCTAATGCGGCACCACGGAACATCTTCTCAACCTTTTTATATGTGTCATCTATAGTGACCTTAACCTTCCTGACATGTTTGAGATCTTTCTTGAGTGGGAAACATGGGCTTCCAATTTCTCACGAGTCTCCAATGAAGCTTGAATATCTCTTGTAGGACTAGCCACTGTGTTGGTCAAATCGGTCTTTTCCTTACCAACCATAATGAATTGCTCAAACAAAGAAACTTTTAACTTCTAAAGATGACTCACCGATGCCTCGCACTCTCTCAAAACTTTCACCCCTTTCTCTAAATCAAACACCCCAAGAGTCAAACTTCTATATTATTTTTTATATTCTTAAAGACTCTTTGTATAGTTCGGCATAGGCATGTTGAATTCCACCTTCTCCCTCATTCAAATTATCCTTATCGCTCCCTCTGTCTCTAGAAGGGTTCGACAAAGCATCAAGGCTATTACGTTTAGAAAAATACTCACCAGCATGGGACGAACTAAAAGTACTAACGTGACTGTCCATGAATGCACATAAATTAGGTTCATATGTGGTTCATCCCCGGAATCCACCGACTTGATGTCACTATCACTAAGAGTGGCTTTGTAGGCAACTTTGCATTTTCCCTATCTTTTTATCTTAGTGTAACACTCATGGTCTTTGTCTACTTTTCCACCACATTCAAAATGTATCACTTGATCATTCTCAGAACCATTCTTGCCCTTATCAACTTTGATCAAAATTCTTATTTTCTTTGGACGAATTTTCTTTATTAAATTTGAGATTTTTTTGAAGTTTTTTGCAAATAGGGCTAGATTATCAAGATCATATTCAAACTCAGAGTCAGAGTTAAAAACATTTTTCTTCTTATTCATTTTAACTTTTAAAGCAACCCCCTTTTATTTTTCATTTGATTTTTGGGGAACATATTAATTTCATAAGTTTGAAGGTCTCCTACGAGTTCTTCTAACCTAATAGTATCTAAGATTCTCAAAGAATTTAGGACCGTGACTTTAGGGATAAAACGGGATGGAAGAGATCTCAAAATATTTTTAACTACCCTCATCTTAGGAATTCTCTCACCTAAATTAAAACTAGAGTTGAATCTATCAGATAAATGTGCATAAACTCAACAAAAGTCTCAGTATCTATCATGGTAATGGCCTCAAACTGTGTGGTGAGGTTTTGAAGCATTGAAGCTTCCACAACATCGGTACACACGTAAGTGAGTTAAAGGGTATTCCATGCTTCCTTAGATGTGGTACATGTCATAATGCTTTGAAACTTGTTGAAAGTGACTACACTGGAAATGGCACTTAAGCCTCGAGAATTAAAATTATTCCATTTAAAATCATCTTCTCTCTAAGAAGTGGAAGGTTTAAGACTTATGACATCGTCATTAGTCATAGTGTGTGGTGTCCGCCTTCTTTCACAAACAAGCCAGACTCACTCATCAATCGACTTCAGTGCCGATCTCGTTCGAGCTTTCCAATTTACATTGTTTAACCCATAAAAAATAGGTAGCTTATTATACAAATTATCCATATCACCCCAAAATAAATCCATATAACCTAAATGCCATATACCTCCAAATAACGTCATGGCGATTTCAACAACTTAAACTTCCGGATGTTACTCGGTCACTAACTCATCTTCAACAAACATGGGAAGTATATGCGGATATGGTTTGTTCGGTTTGTAACGGAATACACCAAAATATCTAAACTACAAGCAATTATAAAATACTGCTCTTATAGTTTTGATTGAATCATCAAAGGCCAACAAACACTTTCATGTTTATAGGAATATTAAAAGTGATTTTTATATTAATCAAGTGTTTTTTTTAAATCATTGCCTTTTTAGCTTGTTTAGGTGAATCCCAGATTTGTCTTACAAGTGTGCGCATGGATGAGTTCTACACCAGTGCGCTTAGTTGCATTGACTAAAGTTTTATACCAAATGTTCTTCCTATATACATGCACACAGGTGCAAATCACCACCGTGCGCACAACCCAACTTGTTTTGGTTTCAAAATATTATCTTCCTAAAAGCTTGAGCGTGAGGTCAATTTGTTACTATGTGCACAAATATCACATTTTCCTCATGACAAGGTTTTCTGCCCAAAACCATGCGCACAAGGCTTAATTGTATCCATGCACACGACGTGACCTAGTTTTTTTTTAAAAAAACTCTATAAATAGGAGATTTTCTCTTACATTTTTAGAGATCATTTTCCTAAGTACTTCTCACACCTATAAAGAGTATTTCAAAGGCAAATATTTAAAAACATCAACTGTCATCTTCATTAAATTGAGAGAATACTTGAATCAACCATAGATTCATGATTTGTGAGGTTTAATAAGGATTTGAAATTGAAGACCACATAGACAATATTCAATTTTACCCATTCTACATTGGAATTTGAAGGTCTAGATTGCGAGATATAAAATTAGGTATTTGATTTATTGAAGAGGTCAACCATGGTGCAATCTAAGTATGGAGAATGCGACTTCCATATCCAATCAATGAAGCTTTAAACGAATGACTCATTAGAATTGGGGGGGGGGGGGGTGTCAACGTCCATGCGTAACTTTTTGGTAGGAAACAAGATAGAGGTACCTTATTGCGTTGTGTAGAATTGGTTTTCAAATCTAAGGAGAGACTAAGATGCACCAAGGTTTTTTACCCTTAGGTTGGGGTTTTCCTCTCAAATCTTGCATCGTTATTATGTGGTTCATTGTTTCTTATTTACAGATTTATTACACATACTTAGATCTAAGTTTATATCCAAAATGATCAATTGCTAAATTGACTTAGGGCTTGAATCTAGTTAATTCACATAATTAACTTGATTTAATACTAATTTGATTAATTTTCTTCGATTTATTAGATCTCACACCTAACTCCATGTAAATTAGGTTGGATCTAAAATCATGGTTGAGTGATTTTGAAAAATTAGTAGAAGTTATCTTTAAAACTTATTCACCCCTAGGTTTGTTTGAGTTAAATATATTGTGTATAAAACACCACCCTCAATTGGTATCATAATGGTTTCTCACTTAAGCAATCACATGTTAAAGTAATTATTTCTTATTTATGTGATTCTAGTAGTGTTTGATACTCCTAGATCTAGTTTGCTTTGTGTTTAGAACTTGTGTTTAGAATGGATCAATATCACGATAGTAGCTCCACTAATCGTACATCGTATTTTGATGGCTCAAATTATGGGCATTATAAAGTGAAATTGCGTACTCACTCGAGGCGGAAGCATGAGAGAATGTGTATGGGTGTTGAGAGTGGTTAGATTTATCATGTCATTAAGGAAGATGGGGTTAGAGTTAATAAACCAGGGGTTCTGTGGTAGAATGTTGAGTTTGTATATTGTAATTACAACTCAATTGATTTGAATGTGTGGTTTGCATCCGTGAGTACATAAGAGTATAACCGTTTACTCAATTATAAAATGGTGAAAGAAGCTTATGATATTTTGAGAGGGACACGTGGGGGATCTTTTAATATCAAGAGAGTTAAGTTACAAAACATTGCAACTATTTTTGAGACGATGAAAATGAATGAATATGAGAGATTTAATTATTACTGCACTTGATTAACCGAGGTTGTCAATACCTCATCTTGGTGAGAAGATTCTTGAGAATAAAGTTGTCACAAATTTATTAATAACGCTATCTTATAGATTTAGGATCCAAGTGTCTATAATTTTGAATAGTTAGTAATATCACTTCAAATTTGTGATAAAAAAAAGTATTTGCATGTGTCTTAGCCGAAGAAGGATTTATCATTTAACATCAAAACGTTTTTTTAAAATGAAAAGAAGTTTGAACCTAAATCTTAAAAATTCAGTAGACATCACTATAATGGAAGTCGTGATAGGAGTGTGCCTAAGATAAGTAGAGAAAGAGATAAAGATAATTGTTATTATTGTGGTATAGTAGTACATCACATAAATGTTTGTCCAACTCACTTAAAGAGGCTATATAAGAACAGGTATGTAGACAAGAAGCAAAATATCTACAAAGCCAGCTTGAGTGATTTAGAGAGAAATTCCAATGAGAACACATCAAGCGAGGGAAATGGAAGTGAGATATCCTTTATGTTTAGGTTAGAAGAAGGTAAGAAGGTGTGTGATGAGAGTATGTCATTTGATAATGTGGTGAAGATAAGTAGGATAAAAGGTTTTAGTCATAGATTTTTTAGTGATTCCTCGTCGTGTAGAATTAAAGGTTCACGTACATCATTTCATATGTCAGTTGATGGGAGTAATGATGAGGTTAATGGCATACATGAGTCCTTCAATGAAATTTATTAAAAATCATTGAAATTGAAAAAATCAAATATCAAGCTTATAAATAAAATGAAAACATTTCAATTTGAAGAAGAGGAACAAAAAGAAAAAGTTAAAAGTGTTGAGTTGGAATGTATGAAACTCAAAGAGAAGGTTAATGATTTGATTAATGAGAATGATTCTTTGAAAACAAAAAAAATTGAAATCCTTTTGAAATAAAAATAAGATGTTTATATCCAAAGAAAAATTTTGAAATTTTAAAAATTGAGCTTTAATATACCAAGGACTTGAAGATTGATATGATTGATATAACAAATGTTCTCGATAGCATATTAATGAACCATGATGAAGTTAATAATGAAAAATATGGTATTGTATATATTGAACTAATGAAATAAAATTTTGATGTTTTAAAATCAAGTGTTGAAATCTCTATTTGTAGTGAAAACAATACCAATGAGCCAATTCTGAAATTGAAACAGTTTTAAATTATCCCTAAGTCTACGTCTAGTCCAAAAGCCTATGAATGCTCATTTTGTTTGAAAAAGATTCATAACTACTATTTTTGCTTTAAGATAAAGAGTCTTTAGAAAGTTGAGAAAAAATCTCATGAAAAAAAACCTAAGTTTTTTAGAGATAGATCTTTTTGTAGCTATTGTAGGTTGCATGGTCATTCTAACCAAACTTATAGGTATATGACAGAGATAAATGTGAGTTTCCTTCAAATAAGAAGGAAGGTTGTGAAGAGATATCAGATTAGTGATATTAGAGGATGGATAAGTAAGTTAATTAGAGAAGTTAACTTTATGGTCAATGATAGGCGTGAGGTTAGGATATAGTTTCATAAACCTATAACCATTACTCAATTTCGAAGGAATATGCATACGAATTCTACAAGGAGTGAGACATGGATACCTAATAATATTAGATATATGATAAGGAATAACCCTATAAATAAGATTGAGTTATGTGAAATTAAAAAACATATGCCAGTAAAAAAGTGGTGTTTGTGCCTTCTAAGGATCCGGGAGAGGCATCACCCCTCGCTACATAGATGGTAGTTTTCTTCGGATACCCGGGGTCTTTTTTTTAGGTACCATTCCTATGCAATCCTTTATTCATTTAGGAACAAATCTTTTGGGTGAGTGATTTAACTATCATATTTGGATCATTTTCATACTCTTGTGAGGAATGTTTATGCATTCATGCATCTTCATGCCTTCTCTTATATACGTTATTACTTACATAGTATGCATGTACATATTACATCGTTTATATTTCAAAATGGCAAGATTTTCATTTTATTATTTTTTTAATATATGATTAAGTTCCTTGATTTCATTGATTTGATGTGTGGACTTAACTTAAATGATGGTTAAAACACGAAGTCTTAACTATTTGGTTCAAATGGTGATTATCTCAATTATATGTTAGAATTCACATGATAAATCATGATAGTCAAATTTTGTTGAAATCATCGGTTGTAATTTCACTTTACACGTACCCGTGCATATAAATTTAATCTTATGATTTTTGTTAGATGTTTTACATTTAGTTCTTTATTTTGAATCATGATTAAATCCCGAGATCTAATATTGGCGATTTGAAACATTTCCATTGACAACTTGAGAGTTATGTGTGAAATACACTTTACTTGATGGAGTTAATTGATGAGACGTTATTTAAACGGAAAGGGATACTACTGGTGAGATAAGGTTGACTTGAATTTAAGTATCGTCAATCGGTGTTTACCAAAGTGTGTGTAAAAGCCACTATATAAAAAGCCATATTATGACGAAAAGAGTCAAAGCCAAGCGCTGAAAAATTCAAGGCATGAAAAATAATATAGTGCTTTTAATTTTTCTTGAAGTGTTATACTTTTAGTATCTACTTTAAGGTTAAACATAATGCGAGGGAGATATATGGTTATAGGCTACCATTTAGAAAATCTCAAAAGTATATAAATGAAATGAAAAACTTAAGCATAACTTATAATTCTTATAACTTGATTATGTGCACTCTTTTGATTTTGGGACTCGTAATTGTTCACGGTTGTCCCATGATTAAGATACAAAATTGCTTGATTTAATTCAGTTGGAAATTTGAATATATTGTTGATTGATTAATGTTTGTTTTGAATAAGTTCTTATACTAAGTCATTAATCAAAATTCCAAAGAAATTTATACGTATATTCATTTTTATCATATATGCATAATCATGTTCACACCTTGAATATTAGAATGTCAATTGTATATATGTGTGTGTGAGTTATTTAATTTGTGCATTTATCTCAAACTTGGGGTTAAAAAGTTAAAATGGATGTTTTATCATGCATTTTCATACATTCGTACCATAGTTTTGAGTATTTGGGATTTTGGAATCTGTATGCTAGGTCTTTTTTGGATGATTTCCCTGACTATATCTTTTGCACAAAATCATATGCACGGTTCTATGTTGGACCCATACGCACAAAAGGGTTTTTAACCGTGCACGTGAACTATGCAGAATGTTCAAAAATGGGTTTTAAGCGATTTTAGGGATCGTTTCATTTTTTTAAATATCTTCATATCGAGAGCCGACCCTAGGTGTTTTTGTGATAAAGAGAGGATCTTGCCTTTATACGTGAGGTTTATGTTCATTTTTTGAGATATTAGCTTATATTAAAAGTGGCAACCCTTAGTTTTCTATATTGTTGATTTTCTTTAGATCGAACTTAAGTAAGTGTTTCGATTTTATATCTTTCACTTGATTATAATATTTTTAGATTTGTTCTAGGAAAATTCTTCATTATGAGGTGCTGATTTGTCATTTTGAGGTTTGGCTTGGGTTTAGTTGGTCAATTTTCACATTTTTGCCGTTTACTTTATTTGGATATCTATCCATTTCTTGTTGTGTTCACTTTTCTGCCCTTATTTACTACTATGGGACGTGAAAAAACCCTAGCACGAAAGAGAGTTATCTCACAACCCCCAAGTGGTCCCGGTGAGATTTCATGTTTGAGAGTGCACCGAGTGATTTCCCATATTTCGTAGGCCGCCTCATTCACGCACTTGCTATAAGCTATTCCATTGAATTTTGACCGCTCATTATCGAGGTTTTGAGACATGGATCTTCTATTTCATCCTTAATTTCATTGCCTTATGCACGCTTGGTCACGAATTACCTATATTTAGACTAGTTTGCTGATCTTATAGGATCTATCATGAGTGTCAGCACTGCTCGTTCTGTTGGTCATACTTATATTTGGACTCCAATGCCTATTATAGATCCACAGGCCGAGGACATAGCATAAGTACAAGGATATGTACCTGCACCTGCACCTGCTCTAACTCTTGATGTTCATGATCCGCGAGCTAATCAACCCAATTTGATCATTTTGACATGCGGATGATGCGATTTATCGAATATGATAAGTGTACAAATTATATATTAACTCGTATTACTGTAATTGAGCATCAAGTTGTTGATTTTTCAAGCTCATCCAGATCTGATTTTTATTTCGTTCTTACCGCTACCGAGGTTGAGGTGGATGAGGATGCCGATGATGACGACGATGATGATGGTGGATGAGGATATGGTAAAGGATTTTCTGATGAGGATTAAATATTTTTGTTTATCTCTATTTTGTTTGTATCGATGGATATTATGTACTATTTTTGAGCTAGTACATTTGGTTATTTTTGTACTTATCATATATTACTCCTATTTTGTTTTTGATTACTTTATTTTGGTAGATGTTTGATACATTTTGGTGGATGTATGGATAACTTTTATCTATTGATGTTTTTTGTTATCTTATAGCCTTGTTGTTATATCTTCTTGCTCTACATTTATGATCTCTTATAGTTATATTTGATGATATCATTTTATCTTGCTTCACATTCTCACATGATTAGATATATCTTATCTACTAGTTTTTGCTTTGAGATTCACTTGCTATACATCGTATGTTATCATGTTTAGTTGATGTTATAGGCCTTGTTAATGATATTAAGCTCATATTCATGATGATTCCCACGAATTATCTTCATATTATCATTGGTTTTATCACTTATTTATGTAGCTTTTGCTTCACTATTTCCTCTACATTGTGTTTTTTCAGTTTACACCATGTTATACCTGTTGTCTATGTCATTTCTACTTTTATTTGACTTTTTCGTTTAAAAGGGGTGGATAAACGTCTAAGATAGGGGGAGATATACCTTTGACACCTTTATTAGGGGAACATTATTTTGGTAGTTATGTTTTATGATGGGGAGCATATTTTATTAAGATTAATATGATTTAGAGGGGTTTGTCCATTTCATATGATTTCATGCTTATTGTCATATTTATTTCTCATATTGATTTTTTATCGGAGGATTCCCAAAGCCCGGGGTTTGTGTATTCCTTATCTACATGATCTTTTGGTTTTGATCCATGTATTTCAAGTATTTTCATGATGGTGCAGCTCAACCCCATGGTTCAGACTTGCATTTTTATTTGTTAGCTGTCTTATAAATTTCGTGTGCATTATGACACACGACTCTCGTTATATGGTTAATGTGGGTCGTAATCAAGATTTTTTGGGTTTTGGGGATTTTATAGGGAATAACCAAAGGGAGAGATTAAAAATGTAAACATTTGTATATATAGTTCAATTTGCTTAATTCCGTGTCAAAGCATTTGAGTCATGCAAAAAATAATGCCAAAAAGATTGATTCATTGTGAGACAATTATTGGAGAGGGTCTTGTTCATTAGATTCCATGGACACTGAAATCAAATATCATATAGCCTCTTTACATCAAAGCTACCACTTGATAATTTTAATGATTTCAAGATTGTATCCCTTTGAGGTGGTTATGATTGAATTATCCAAGGCTAACACACACTTACACATTTATATCTTTAATAAAAACTGATTTTTATGTTGATCAAGTGAAATGTTTTTTAAAATCATTGCCTTGTAATCATGTTTAGGTGAATCCCAGATTCTGTCTACAAGCATGCGCTCGGAAACTCGTTCGTACAACTACATGAAATGGCTTAGAATATGTTCTCCACATGTCCATGCACAAGGGTGCAAATCACCACCATGCGCATGACCCATCACGTTTTATGTGTAGAATATTATCTGCCTAAACATGTACGCAAATGGTCAATTTGTTATCGTTCACACGGTTATCACATTGTCCTCATCATAAGGTTTTCTATTTGCGATGATGCGAAAATAGAGCGTCTGTGTAGATACACTAATCGTTGTTATCAATTTCTAACCGCAATGCAACAAACCTAAACTTTAACTAGACTCTTGTAGTGTATAGCGGACAGTCCAGGTATCGAAAATCCACAAGTAATGTTTGATTGACGTTATTTGATGCATTACTTCTCAAATAGAAGTGAAAAAGATAATAATGGTTTAAAAGAAAAAAAAGGAAAAAGTTAACTACATATTTAAAACTAAACAATGATTAACAAAATTAGTTTAGGATCACATAACAACCCATAATTTGGAATTTTATTAAAAAGAAATAACGGAGCATACTAAATTGATTCCAATATTCCAATATTAATACACAAGGTTTCTTCACATGACAAAGGAAGTTAAACGCATAATATTCCAATACTAATACACAAGGTTTTGAATAAAAGTGTTTCAAACCAAAACCTAGCTTTTGAGCTCAAGAGCCCATTAGTGGTGGAAATATGAACCCAACCTTAAAACTAGAAACTACACATAATAAAACAATAAAAACAAGTAATTAATTAAGGAAAATAATTAATTAACTAACAACAACTAATTAACAAAGTAAATAAACTAATTAATAAAGCTTAAATACGAAAAGACAGATTAGAAATACGGGGTAAAAGATGAATATTAGTACTTACAAGTAAAAGGGATGAAACCCTAGGAGAGAAGGTAGAGCTCCCATACCAAAATAAAACCTAATTTGAAATTAAAATCTCCAGTTACAAATTAAAGCAACTTTCATATATATAGTAAGTTGGAATAAAAGAAAAGGAAAAATAAAAGAAAACAAAATATGTTGATTTGGATAAAATCTGGGTTCATCGATCGATCGATGAAATTCGTCGATCGATCGATGAAGGTTAAAATGAGTTGTGGATTGATCGATGAAATTCGTCGATCGATCCCTGAATGTTGAAATTTTATCAATACAAATTCTATTTCAATCATGATTCATCCCACGAAAATGCCATAACGTCTTCGTTATAGATTGGAATGAGGCACAGTTAGAGGCTACGCGAAGCTAGCTCAGAGGGATACAACTTCCGTAAAGACTTTGGTCCAGAAACACAAATGTTGAAATGACTAAAATTCCCTTTAATATGTGCTTTATGATGAAAATTTCTCTAAATGCAATCAAACTTCACGTTAGCACTTTAATACCTATAAAAGCTTAATTATGCCTCGCAAAACATATAAAAGTGTATAAAAGAGGTTGTCTAGTTAACGAGTATAAATATAGGAATTAAGGTACCCAAGGGAGCTAAAATGCATAAATATAAAGGGTAAATAATTTCAATATTTGATACGAATTACACCCCCTAACTTAGACATTACTAGTCCACAACAATGAAATGAATAGAAACAAGAACTGAAAGCAGCACCATAAGAAAAGAGATTTGTACAAAGGAGATAGATGCCACTTTCGCGAGTGAACGATTACATTTATCTAATGCAATAAGATGCTAAACCTATAGGTTACCCTAGTGGATGAGTGTTGTCTCATGATGATTTTTAGGGATGAATCTCACAAACATCAAGTTTTCTTAAAGTATTCCCAATTAATAAAAAATACAAGCTCAACGATAATGAAGAGGATTTCAAAATGTTATTAGCATAGTGAATGAATTCACCCAAAAGTCCGTAGGTATTCACATTATAACAACTTCAATCACAATTAAATTCTTAAAAGTGGAAGGAAGAGCGAGCACATGAAAAACATTTTGATTTGGCAAAATTCTTGTAAACTAGATAAAAATTAAAGCGTGCATGATATCGATCCTCTCTGGAAATTACACTCAACAAATGAAATCACTAAGAACACGAGGTAATATACTTGACATGCGGGCATAAAGAGTAAATGTAAATGGAAACTAGGCCGCACATATGTCACTATTGAAGAATGCTGTATATAAAATGAAAATATGTAATATCAATGAAATATATCTTTCATTTAGGGAGGCAAAATTCATTTTCATAGATTATCGCAATTATTATGACTTTTGAATCAAATTCTTCCTACGATTACATAGGGCTTTTATAAGGGTTGTAATGTAGGTTTGGGGTCGGGTTTTGAAATGAAGGAAATATGTATGGATTTAAAGGTGTTTGGGAATGAAACAATTGGGATAATGAAAAATTGTACGAAATTTCAAAATTGGAATATGATTTCCATAACATGCATTTGATATAACATTGGAAAGCGATGAAGATTATTGAACACTATGTACAAAATGGAAATACTTTTTCTTTCTTTTCTTTTCTTCTTTTTCTCTTTTTTTCTTTTCTTTTGTTTTATTTTCTTTTTCACCTTTTCTATTCTTTCCATTTTTCATTTCTTTATTTTCTCTCAGACTCTCACATGCTTAATTACAATCACATAACAAGAACATCATTCAATCCCAAATATTATTCCAAACAAAGGTATGGAAGGTAATATTTATGGTTTACAACTCCAATTTGGAGTTGGTTATGGGATTTTGGGTTATAAAATAAAAGGCTATACTTAGGCTCAAAGGGGTTGACGAGGAAAAACGTTTAAGGTGATGTCAAGGTTAATATTGGTGATACAACAAAGAGGGCCTATGATCTTTTCATAAAGTTTACGCAATTCTTGAGTCCAAATAACTTTGAAATCATGATCGAGTAACACATTTCAAAATGAACTCAATTAATGAGCGATCATGAATGAATAGTGAGATAATCGATAACTTTAACGTATTCATGGAGGAAAGAATAATGTATAAACACTCACAAATGAAGAAAAGCCAAATGCTTATTTGGTGTAAATATATACAATGCATTAAAAGATTACCGAGTTATAACGATCATAAACCAAATCAATTTAACAAGAAATGCGCATGTGCTCTTGGGTTTAAAGGTCAATTCTAGAAGTTTCTCATAATATAAATGATTTGAGGACTAAAGTCTAATAACTTTTAAAATCGAGAACAAGCATCATTGGGTTATCTATTGGATTGGGCCTTTATTGATATTTATCATCGGAAACAAAGGCAAAACGCCCAATAAAGGAGAAAAAAGAAAGAAAATATTTTTGAATTTTTTTATTTTTTCAACAAAGGCATGCTTGGAATGAACATGTGATCAAATAAATGAAACTCAAAAAGTAATGGGGAGAATAATCCACACCCCTATATTAACTGTTGCATTATCCTCAATGCGAATCAAGAACACAACATAAAGAGAGGAAAAAAAAGATATTAGCCAAAATATTTGAGGTGAAACACAAGTCTTAACCTCCTATGTATTTTCCAAATAAGAGCTCATCTCAATGAAAAGTGATTCAATTTCTAAAATACCACCATTAGCATTATCCATTACGCTTTGGGTGAAAATAAGCATAGTTTCTTCCAAAGTAAGATTACTTGGCCCTCCAACCTCAGACTCCTCATTTGGTTGAAAAGATTCTTCAAATTCAAAAGTCTCGGAAGAAAAATCATCGTTGACAAAGCAAATAAACTAATTAACAAAGCTTAAAATAAGAACAGAGATTAGAAATATGGGGAAGAAGATAAATATTAGCATTTACAGGTAAAAGGGATGAAAACCTAGGAGAGAAGGTAGATCTCCCATATCAAAATAAAACCTAATCTAAAACTAAAATATCCTGGTTACAAATTAAACCAATTTTCATATATGTAGTAAGTTGGAATAAAAGAAAAGGAAAAAGAAAATAAAATAAATATCTCGATTTGGCTAAAATCTGGGTTCATCGATCAATCGATGAAATTCGTCGATCGATAGATAAAGGCTAAAATAAGTTGTCGATCGATTAATCACTGTCTCAAACATGATTCATCCCATGGAAAATGTCGTATCTTCTTATTTATAGCTCAAAATGAGGCGCGATTTAAGGCAACGCGAAGCTAGCTCAGAGGGTTTCAACTTTCGTAGAGACTTTGGTCTAGAAACCCAAATGTTTAAATAACTAAAATACCCCTGAATACGCGCTTTATGATGAAACTTTTCCTGGAATGCAATCAAACGTCATGCTTAGCACTTAATACATACAAAAGCTCAATTATACCTTGCAAAGCATATAAATATACATAAAAGAGTTTGTCTAGTTAACGAATATAAATATAGGAATTAAGGTACCCGAGGGGCCTAAAATGCATAAGTAAAAGGGTAAATAAATACATTATTTGATAATCGGACTGGCCGTGCGCATGGGGCCTAATTATATTAATGCACACAACGCAACCCAATTTTTTAAAAACTTTATAAATAAGTTATTTTACCTCCCATTTTTGGAGATCCTTTTTACTGAGCACTTCTCACACCTAGAGATGGTATTTTTTAGGTAAGTGGTCATATTTAAACACTTCAACTGTCATCTTCACTTGACATTCACAAAATTGAGAGAAAACTTGAATCCATAATTTGAAATTGAATACTAAATAGCCAAGATTCAACTTTACCTATTCTACATCTAAATTTGAAGACTTAAACTCTAAGATATAAAAGAAGGTGTATGGTTTATTGAAGAGGTCAAATATGGTGTTATCCGAGGATGGAGAATGCGACTTCCATATTTCATCAATGGAGTTTTAAACGTTCTGATCATTGGTGTTGGGGTTTTATTCTTAAAACCATGTGTAAGACAGTTTATTTTGATTAATAAAGGATTGTTTTATTCATTTTGAAATGAGAATAAAGTTTGTGAGAATGTTTTATATTTATTGAAATATTTTATTTCATACAAATGTCGGTAAAAAAAGCTTAGTAGGAATTCAAGTGAGTCAGCTTCGGGTTGATAATAAGGAGATTGGAATTCTAGCTTTAGCACTATTGAAAAGATCACAACTTAGATAGGAAGTTGACATTCTATCAGAATGGTTGTGATATAGTCCTAGTAGTTTATCTCAAACTTTGGAAACCCATATAATGGTTCGAGAACTTATTCAATAATTTAATAGAGGATTGTGATCGGTATATCTCAGGAATGAATTAAACATTACCACCCCTAAAATTTGAGTTTAAGGGTTGTCATGATTAGAATCGTGTTGTCTCACACCATTTGCAAAAGGTGAATAGATTCTTAATCCCAAAAATTATGAGGATTGAAATGCTTATATGATTTTTTTCTTTGATTTCTATGGGTGCGATTCAATTTTAGATTGAATCAAATGATCCTCGTATATTGAGAGATAATTATGTAAGTAGGTCTAGGAATCGATATCTGGGGATACCTTGGATTGTGATGCGCCTTGATAGATTTATAAGATTTATTTCTAACAGTAAACCCGATCAACGGATTATTTATAATCCGATGGAGTAGCAAAGTATGCTAAGTTTGTAATCACGAAATTGATTAGATGTTGGTTAAAGTCAATTAGCGGCAGATTGATTTGACCAAGTGGGTATTGGAAGCTTGACCCGAGGAATCATGCTATGTACCATTACCAACATTGCAAATAAGACGTCATTATATCCGAGTGATTTATGAGATAATTAAATTAGAGCGCAGTCATAATTATCTAGTGGAATTAATTATGATTAAATAAATAAATGAAATAAATTACGGTAATTGTAATTTGGGATTTCCGAGTATGTATTCGGAAGATAATTTAATTATTTATCTTGGGTCCATAGTATAGTCCAAATACCCAGGTAGTTGGGCCTAGGATCTCAGAAAAACCAGTTTGGCCAAGCCCACCTCATATACTTAAACACTATTCACGTTTTTGTGAAAAAGCCTAAAGAGAGACCGCCATATCTCAATCAAAAGCTAGGATTTTCATCTCAAAAGGTGTCCACACACCTACATAGATTTGGGGAGGATGATAAGCTTGAAGATACAAGATTTACAAAAGGTTGAGAAAGCTTTTAAAGATCGAAAAGAAAGCAACACTTGATCATCAACAAATACTTTTCTATCCTTCGGATTACAAATAAATCCACACAGGTATTGAGTTCTAAACGCTAGGTTCTTTCTCTAATCCTAGTTTTAGTTTTACCTCTTTTAATTATTTTACTAATCAAAGATTCAAGGCCTGAAATTTTTTATTCCGCATATATCGATCCCAGTTTTAGTGTCCACTGGTAACTGCTTGGTGGGGAACAAAAGAGAGGCACCTTTTTATGTTGTGTAAAATTACTTTTTAAATCCAATGACATACTAAGATGCACCAAATTATTTTTACCTTGAGGCGGGACTTTTCCTCAAAAATCTTACCCCGTGCCTTATTATAAGGTTGATTGTTGCTTGTTTACACATTTGATTGTATAACACACACACACACACACACACACATTTGGATCTAAGTTTGTATTCAAAATGATCCATTGCTAAATTTACGTAGGGTTTGCATAGATTTAATTCAATTAATTAACATTGATTTAATCCCAATTTGATTAATTTTCTTAGATAAATTAGATCTCCCACCCATATGCATGTTAATTAGGGTGGATCTAAAATTTTAGCCGAGTGAATTTGAAAATTGGTAGAAATTCTCTTTAAAACCCATTCACCCCCTCTCCAGGTTTTATTTGAGTTGAACATATTGTGTAGAATAGACCACCTTCAACCATATCTATCAAATAGAAGGTTAAGGGTACAAGTAGAAAATTGAAGAGTTTGTAATAGTTGGTATACCTAAAAAATAAATCCAAAAAACAAACCCAATGAGGTGTGAGCAATGCATTGATTGGTGTGTGGGTCCACTAAAAATGCCACCCAACGACTAATGGATAAAACTCCACCGAGCTATGCATTTGGTTGCAAAGATCACTTTATTACTCATCACTTTACTAATTTTATTTTATTTTGACATCCTGACCTATCTTGGCCTCTTAGAGCATCTCAAAAGGGTACATTTTGTCTCAATATTTCACCTCAAGCTTAATTAGTTTGAACTCTAACCCATCTCTTAAGTAAATGTTTCAACTCTAGCGATATTTCATCTCATGGTTAATTGGTTTGATGGGATTATATGTTGCGTACCGTGTGATGATGGCCGGGGATAAGTAGTTGGATGCGCTTACGATTTAAGCCTATTCTAGTGAATGGGTCTGGATATGATTACTGTATAAATTAATTAAAAGATTGATTAATTATGGAAATTAATTATGAGGTTGCATTTTACACAGATCCATTTTATTACAGATATGATATTAGTACAAGATTCTATTTTAATGCTTTCAAAGTTAGTTATGCACGTTGGTTCTAGTTGTTTACATCGTACGATGATATATGCGGTACACTAATTTATGTGCAGGGCCACATGCGAGGTAGGTTAGTTATAATGAAGTTATCAAGATAAGGATAATTATAAATGAGATAAGAAAGTGAGAAGTGGTTAATATGATTTTAATATATCAAGTGTGAGGCTAGTTAAATATAATGTAAATTGAATTTGAGAAATATATTATTAAAGAATAAGAAAGTAGAAAGTGGTTTAAAAAGGTTTCTAAAGAGTTAATCGGCTATGGAAGTAAGTAGTTGTTAATATCTATGAATGAACAAATCATTGTTAATATCCGTTATTTAGATGGACTATTGTTGATATCGGTTATAAAAAGGAAAGTTTTTTACTCCTTTTACTATGTGGGTAGTTGTTTACTCATGTTTCCATCTGGATAGTTGTTTACTACTGTTACTATGTAGATAGTTGTTTATTTTCGATTTTTATGTGGATATATAGTTATCGCCGTTGTTATTATGGGTAAGTGTTAAAAGTATACGGTTAAATGTTTATTGATAAATAAAAGACTTCATTGTGATATTTACTTTATTTTGTACTTCTGGTTGGGTTTACACTACCCTATTTTGGATCATATAGCTAGTATTCTTGCGGGGGCATGACCCAGCGTACTCGTAGACTAACATATAAGGTTTGGAGTGTGCTTCTAGGAGTTGTTGGATCTTGGATCACATGCTATGTCATTTGGAGACTTTTATCATGTATATTATAGTTTTCCTTTCCTCCGTTTACTTTATATGAGATAATATTTGGATTGGTGGGTCACTTATGATTTTATAATTGTACTTGGGACTTTATTAGAGATTATTGTTGGCAATGGCTTATACTTGGATTTTTTTATTTATGGATCTTATCTTTGGAGATTATTCTTACTATTTTTTCTCACCTCTTATATAGTTGTAAAAGTTTTATATTGTCTCATATTTTTTATCACATGCTAAGAATGATATTTTAAGTTATTACAATTTATATATTTTAATATTTGGACTTTTTGAACCCTGCTACTAGGATATCCAGGTTATTATAGGTGGTCTTAGGTCTCGAATGTTATAGGTCTATGCTTGTTTTTGCGTGCCATTATTTGATATATCTTGATGATTTGTACTCTTTTTAGGGATTAGGTATGATGTACATTTTCTTCACATCTTTTTCAATGGCGAACACTTGGAGGATAGGGGTTAGAGGAGACCCGAGGGTAAGGTGATGGTGGGTACAATAGGTCAGGAAAAACATGATTAATTTTTATTGAGAGAATGAGGAGTTGTAAAAGATCATTTAAAATTCGACAATGACCAATTTTGAGAAGGGAGACAGAGGGAAGAAGCCTAAATAATTCAGCAGCAGGCAGTGCCTATACTAGCTTGGGACAAGGTGAAGGTAATTTATGCATAATTTACTCTTTTTATCCCCTTTTATATACTTAACACACATCTTTGCCTTCAGTAACACTTTAAAACTTAAATTTATTTAACATAACATTTAAGGCACATTTTGTAATTTTTAAAATATCGAGGTTAAGTGTTAAATTCTTTACAATGTGAAAGTCCAATAACATTTAAATATGACGGAGTCCAACGTACCCACCTCCATGTATAATATTTCATGAAATGCATTTATATTATGCAATTAACCCAAATAATACAACACCCCTACCTATTTGGAGTCCAACATACCCACCTCCAAATGTGGCCTAAAGGGGTTAGTACCAAGATTCCTAGCTAGAAAACACTCCCCCAATAATAGTTCCATTCCATTTCCACTCCCAACCCCCCAAATTACCCCATTGTTCAGCCTTAACCACTCATTTTGGTTTGTATCTAACATCAGTAGAGGGAAAGACTCGGGAAAACATATGTTTCCCTCCCTAATAATTTTACCGAATGGACTTGTGTGTAGTAATACCACTCTCTCTTATTTAAAATTAAATAAAGTGAAGCACACGGGGTATTTGCATTTCAGGTTACATTTCAGAATTTAAGTGGCTTGCTTATTCTTTGGGTAGAGTCAACAGGCTATGTTTCGCCTTTAATATGTTTCAATCGAACAAAAAATCAAATTCTAAGGCCTATTCGCTATGACGTCCATCCATCTCTTCTCAACCCCACTATAGCAGCCCACGATAACCATAGAGGTTAGGGGGTTTGCTATAGCGACTCTATACACCGACATTCTTTTAATCTTAAACTTTAATTTTTGTTTATACTAATTGAACCCAGCTAACTTTTGTATTCCAACTCAATTCCCACTAATTTCACATTAATTCCTCAAATTACCTAATTAACCCAATAATCGCTCCATTATTCCAATTCAGGTCACTCTTATTATACAATGAATTCAATAATTACTGAAACTAATCCCACTATCAATCAAATAGCTCAATTGAGTTTATCAAAAATCATAAATGTGCATGAATTTGTACAAATTAATTCCTATAAAACTTAATAAAAAGTCACGTTATTACATTTTTCCCTCCTTAGAAAATTTATCCTCGAAATTTTTATCAATATCTATTGAGTAATCCACTAGTCAACCATTAAACAATAATATCAAGAATCCATTTCCACAATAATGTCCACATAATTATCATAACTCAATTACCTTTCATATCCCATATAAAAATTTCAAATTCATCATCTTGTCGTATATAATCACAAGTAACCGTTAATTTTTTTTATTCTTTTATTTTCTTACTCCTTCACTTGAAGCATAACTATGACAACCCAAATATGATTATGATAAATTATGCTTAAATCATGCTTAGCTTTTGTGACATGGGTAATGTGTTATTAATATATATAAAGTTAAGTTCTTATGTTTAGTCTAATCCTACCTTCAAAAATCACGAAAAATCGAATTAGTTACAAATACAAAATTTTGAAGTTTCGATAGGAATATTTAGGTTAAAGACTAGTTTTGACCCTTATAAAATAACAATTGACTTAGGTTAAAAGCTAGATAATTGTATATATATGAGTTAGGTTTGTATCACAAAAAACGGTGTGTTAAACGGAGGTCTGAGCGAGAAGTTATTCTGGAATTACGAAGCAGGAGCAAATTTGTCCATTCGTTAAATGATATTTCGCTTATTAGTATAACAAATGGTGAATTTTGATTGGTTAAATAAGGAGGTGAGTTTGGCCGACTTTAAACCCTTTAGATTACCTATTCCTTCAGCCAAAACTAAACCATTAAATAGTTTGGCTTGAGAGGAAGAGAAGTGGGAAGTCGAAGAAGAAGGATTGAGGAGAAAAAATGGATAAAAATCTGTGGGAAATTACGAAAAAATTCTTAAGGTAATTATATATGTAAGTCTTGTTATTTTTGTTGATTCACTGATTGAAATAGTATAAATCATATATTTTTATATAACTTTCTTGCTTTGGTTTATATGTATGAATAGATGTAAGTTTACGCAAAAATTGAACGCGTAAACCCTTAAAATTGCTTCAATTAGGAACATTGTGTAGTCAAACTTCTATATATTTTTGTATACTTGCTGGAATTGAGTAATTACAATTGGAGATGAAAAGAGACTGATATATGTATAACATATCCAAATATTATGTAAAAATAAAAAGAAATAAATCTTGGGTGATGGTTGGAAGTTTGGGTATAAAATCTGCCCCAAAGTGTAAGTACTCATACCATGTGTTCGATGTTTGGCCTGACCTAGCAAATGAACTCTAAAAATTATGAAAATTTAATTTAGTACTATTCAATATGTTTATTGAGATTGAGTGGAATATCATAAAAAGTTATGATGTAGAAAAATTATGAAAATTCCTGGAAGTTGACTAAACGATGGATGAGCCTATATAGCAGATTGGCTATGTATAGAAGAAATAGGCATAACTTGCTCTAGGAACCTGATGTTTCGTATGTTATATTCGAAACCTAATATGATAGTCATTAGATTACCAATTTAGAAATGAAAGCATGTTTAGTATATGATTTGGATATGTTAACTATCTTGAGACGAATTTAGATGGAACTTTATCTATGATAAGTGATGTGAATGGAATCATATGATGCTTATGAATTGAGTTACATTTTAGTTACTCTTTCGATTGTCGATGTTATTATGATGTTACTAATATTGTAAGAATGATAAGAAAGGAATAAGAACTGGTTGAACAAGTTCCAGACAAAGGAAAAAGGATAGCCTATTAAATTACCAAGGTGAGTGCACTCGCTGGAAAAATATGTATTACACATGGTTATGGATACGATCTGGTTATCACTCACTGGTAAGATGTATTATACACGGTTATGGATATTAAATGAATATCACTTATTGGGAAGATGTATTATACATGGTTACGAATATGATCAGAATTATATTGAATATGAATTTGTTCATTTCGATTTACTGAAATGGGAGGTTACTCCTCGACCCGGAATTGGGGAGAGCTGTCTATTAAAGACAAGGGGTTACTCCTCGACCAGGAATGGGAGAGAATTGTCTATTGCAGAAAGGATATGTGAATCATGATTCAGATAAGTTATTCATTCTTTATGAATGAGCCGGATAAGTATATAATTGTTCATTCATTACAAATGAGCCGGATAATTGTATAATTGGTCATTCTTTATGAATGATCCGGATAAGTATATAATTGGTCATTCTTTATGAATGAGCCGGATAAGTATTTAATTGGCCATTATTTATGAATGGACCAAATAATTATGCATATATCATCACGGGGTTATGATTTATTGCATTTAATATTATGCAATAGTGTAGTAGTGGTGCATTTACTAAGCTATTTTGCTCATGGTTCCTATGTTTATGTTTTTCAGGTCGGCGGGGTTAGCAAGGGATGCATAAAACCATGATTTTGGTCAAACATAAATGGGATAATATAATCCCACTTATCTTTTCCATAAGTTTGAATAAGCATAATTACCTCAAAGTTGTCAAAAGTTTTAGTTTTATTGGTTCATGTTAATAACTGGAAAAGGATACTTGTGTTTATGGTTTGCTTAAGGTAATTATGATTTGACTCACTTTAACTTTCAAACTTAGTTATAACTTATAAGTAACTGGGTTGGGGTGTGTCAATTTTGGTATGGGAGCCTAGGTTTTAGAGGTTCTGGGGGGAGGAGCACCTAGATTTGGCAGTTAAAGTATAAATTGTTTTGAGTCATAAGCAAATTGGATTTATTGACTAACATTTGTTAGTTATACATATATATTTTTGTATGGGATATGAAATGTAAGGATCTCGCAGGAAAGGAAATGATATGTTAAGGTTTATTCAGGGATGACATCGAATACATGTATTTTAATATGAATCATTGCATTGTTTTATTGGTGGTATGAACAAACATGTCATTAAAGGAAATTTTCTAAAGACAAAATGTGGTATATGAAAATTGTGAAGTATTGGATGTAATCTCTTCTTATACTGGAATATGTAGACTTGGGTCGTGTCACTTATTAAACCATGGTTTAGGTGTGTGTACGGGAACCCATATTCCGTTAAAGGATGAGATGGTAAATTATTAGAGTGTGAATAAAATGAAGATTCACATGGTAAAGGTGAAGTGAGAAGATTAATAGTTGTATATGTTTAAATTTAATCTATAAAATGGTCTGAAATTCAATTACTTGTCAATATATCACAATTGATCTGAATATGGGTTCATACTGAATTATGATAAGTAGAAGAAAAGAGTAATAAGAGTTGAGATGTATTTTTTTTAGTAGTATGAGTATATCTAGTGAATATTACTCTTGGGATGTTTTGAAATACTTATATGTATAGTAGAGTTGAGACGAAGTGCAAAAGAGTTGAAAGTTTAAAAATATTGGGGAGTGTAACAACCCTCGCTTTTGGGAACCCTTTTTATATTTATTTTTTATGTTGAGTAGTTGCATATATAAAATGCCGGATGTGGGTAAGTATTAATTTGATGAAATAAGTTAATATTTACAAATAAGTTGCATTATTACCATGTGGTACTCTATTTTGTCATGAGAATTAAAATGGAAATTTGAATTGAAATGAAACCGGAACTTAAAATGGTTTATAAAATTTCCAAATGATAATTTGGAGGGTGTAGTTAGTTTCCGGAGGTGCGAGACAGTCAAAATGTGTGACATATTGTATTTTGAGATTTTGGGCACTTTTGACTGGTTTTGGCATATTGCGTATTAGATATTAACTATTGCGGTATTGTCACTTAAAGGTTGGAGACTTTTTAACCTAAGCCACGTTTTAGTCTTTCCCCAAGTCTTTCATTTCCTCTTATTTGCCCTAAGTGTTCTAGCCCTAAAAGTGAGAGTGAGAGTGGAAGATTGGAGAGAAAGAGAGAGATCTTGAAGATTTGTGGTTTGATCTTGCATTCTTCTTCAACCAAGTCTGAAATTGAAGCCCCAAGGCAAGTTTTCTACTTGCTATTATATGGTTTAAGATGGAAAATTAGTATGGGTAGTTATGTATAGTTTTGATGTAAAATAATTGTGGTTTCTGGTTGGATTGATGGGTATTAACATCTTTGATAGAGATAGATTGTTGATTGGAGTAGAAAATGTTGTTGGGAGCATTTATGATCTTTTAGTATCATTAAATGTAGTTGGATGATTTTTGGTTGATTATTAATTTTGGGCTTAGAAAGAAAATAGGAGAGATAGGTCTAGGTCTGCTATGGTCGGTCGACCGCGTCTCTCAGACCGGTCGACCGGGCCTTCGGAGGAGGGCACACTGCTTTCTTTCAAAGGCACGAAATTAAGGGCGCGGTCGACCGCGGGTCCCCTACCGATCGACCGGTTCGTCCGAATTGAGTTTTCTGCTTTTCAGTATAGGCTAAAAATTGTGACGCGATCGACCGCGGTCTTGGGACCGGTCGACCGGTCCCCTGTTTTCTTACCTAATTTCCTATTTTTGTTTTTAATCCCTTTCTTCCCCTAGGAACCTAGGACTCTTCTTGAATGAAGTAAACCTTGGCTTTTAGAGTCCTAGTTGAGTTGGTTGTCACCCTAGTGTTGAATGAGTTTCACTTGGGGTTAAGTCCAGGGGAGGGGTTGTCCCAAGTGATGTTAAGGCATCACTTTTCTTTGTGCATCCTGATAAATGGATGGAAGTTGTAGGCCCATACTCGGAGACTTTAGGGGCTTGAATTGAGGCATATAAGACCTTAAGTTCGGAAACGAAAATATGATTCCTTGGAGATTTATTTGAGGCATAACCTAAGTTGAAAATAAATGAAATATCCTATAATCATGGTTTCAAACAATGAAACATGTAAATGAAAATGAAAAGGAAAAGTATGGTTTTTAATAGTAAATGTTAATTTACTTAAACACACCTCTTTAAATGCTATCATAAGGGAAGTCGCTCATGAGGTGATGTTCCTTGACTAGTGAATGCAGGGAGACTATAGTCCTCGGCCATATGCGGGTTTATTATATGTATTTTTCTGCGCTAGTGAGGTAATTCCGGGTGTGGTTATGACTCACTCGCAGGTATATGGCCACTTCCCGACGTGCGTTAGGTACCCAGGCTGCCTTGTTTGATGGCCCCCTGAAAGATGATAGTCATTTAGGGGCGCGCCCAGTGGGGAAACTCGGAGGGGCGATCTTAGAATCGTTATATGTATAAGAATATAACTTTTCTAAACTCAAGTGAGACTTGAGGGTTGTATATTTCCACTGAATTGTATTATGAAATTACATTCCTGCTAAGGAAAAAGACTTGGAAAGAAATAAGAAAACGATGATATAGTATTTTCCTGTTAAGGAATTTAAACTGGATTAAAGTGGAAATTGATGGTTAGGAGCTTTTAATTTAATCACTGCATCATCTCATTTTTCTTGTCTAGTTTATTTTAGTCATGTCATTTTTTAGTTGTCTTATTATTGTTCATGCTTAGGTTGCTAGATTTCTGTTTTCCATCTCCATGATTAACTGTTCATATCTAGCATGCTTTTTGTTCATCTGGGAACTATATATAAACCGGGTCCTGACCCGTTCATTTTCCTTTATGTTGTGCTTGTTATTGTATCCGCCCAGGTGCTCCTCCGCAAGGACGCCCGTGTTGATATTCCTACTCTTTTGCTTTTAAGGAGCTGTATGAAATTGCGGATATTACAGGATGTTTTATTAGACGCCATAATTCTTTTGATATCTAGTTATGATCGTGTCTGTCACTCGGGCGAGTGGCCCAAACTTGTAATTGTTTAATGAATGTATTACTACATCTAACTGTGGTATTTACTTTTGTGTAGCTGTGGACCGACAGCATATTCGGTCCTCCCCTTGTACATAGTTGTTTTAAACTTATGTTATTTATTTTTCTTTGAATTCCACTATTGTTCTAGAATGGGTTGTTTAAATTGTTTTCTTAACTTAACTTTTAAATTGTTTTGACAACCCGTTTTCTGAATTAATGGGTGGTTTTCTCGGTTACTCTTACTATTTGTGGTGCTGAGAATGATTTCCGTCCATGATAACCGTATATGTCGGAGTATCGGGCTGGCCACCCCTTATTTCGGAGTGCGGGTTGTCATAGGGAGCCCTTTTAAGAGCATGTGTTGTGTATGAGTATGGGAAAGATGCAAATTAGGTTGGAATATCGATAACTTGTTTGGGTGGATATTGAGTTGTATTTGTCGTTGTACGTACGTGTTATCACTAAGAGTATGATATATAATGAATATGATTGACATCCTACGGAGTCACCAAGAAGTATGTGCAAAGATAATGTGCTATGTTAGATACCGTAAGGGGATATATTAAGGTATTTATACAGGTTATTTGAAAGAAATACGACATATAATAGTTAGAGAAGTATTACGGGGTCGGTAAGTATGGTTAAAGTTTTAAGTGGTGATGGTACGTTTAACATCCATGTTACAAAACGGGTAATATGAGTGTATTAATGATTTGGCATAAGAATATCATGTTAATCTTCTTTCTACAATGGGGTTTGAATCTTGGGTTATTGGGGGATATTTTAACATTGTGACTAAGCAAGATGAGAAGATGGGTGGGAATCTAGTTGATCGTCAAGCCATCATACACTTTAACTCCACCATGATTAGTGCTGACGTTCAAGAAGTCCCTTTCTCAAGGGCTAATTTTACTTGGTGTAATAATAGAGATGGTGATTCTAGAATTTGGGCCCGTCTTGATAGGGTTCTTGGAAATGATGGGTGGTTTAACAATCAGTTTTTATCATACATGGAACATTTGCATCGCACTAATTCGGACCATGCCCCTCTTGTTCTTAAATTATCCTTTAAAAATGATCTAGTTCATAAACCTTTCAAATTCCAGAATATGTGGGTCACTCACCACTCATTTAAAGACACAGTTTATAAAGCCTGGAACTGTGATGTATTGGGGTCACCTATGGATTATTTTGCTCAAAAATTGAGAAATGTGAAAAATACTCTTAAAGAATGGAATAAAAAGGTCTTCACCAACATTTTCTCCAGAGTCAAAAAAGCTGAAGATGATGTGATTCTTAGAGAGGCCTTATTTGATAATGACCCTTCTCCTTTTAATAGGGAATCGTGGCATTTGGATGAAGATAAATTTAAAAAGGAGCTCGAAATTAAAGAAATTTTTTGGAAACAAAAAGCTTGGCTCAAATGGGTTAAAGAATGTGATCTTAATTCAAAATTTTTCCATTCGGTGGTAAAAAAGAAAAAAAACAAGCTTATCTTGCATCAAATCAAAAACGCGGATGGTGTCACTCTTTGTAATCCTAATGAGGTGGAGAAGGAAATTGTTTCTTTTTCTCAAAGCTTACTTGGGGAATAATCTGCCTGTGCTGATGATATCTCAATTTTGGAACGCATCCCTAAGATGGTTAGTAGGGAGGATAATAATTTATTATCTCAAATTCCGGATGATATGGGAATCAAGGAAGTTATATTTTCCATGGATAAAGATAGTGCTGCGGACCCGGATGGGTTCAATGGTTTTTTCTACCAATCTTGTTGGAATATCATTGCTATAGACATTACTCGCACAATCCAATCTTTCTTTGTCGGTAATGATATTCCAAAAAGTTGGTCATCTACAAATATTGTGCTTATTCCAAAAGTGGCTAATCCCCCAAATTGCTCAGACTTGAGGTCAATAAGTTTGTGTAATTTCTCTAATAAAATCATTTCAAAAATTTTAGTTAACCATGTTGGTCATTTACTACCTAAGATTATTTCAGATTCTTAGGCAGGCTTCATTAAAGGGAGAGAGATATCAGATTATATCCTTCTTGCGTAAGAAATGATGTCTCAACTCCACAAAAAATCTAGAGAATCAAATGTTGTAATTAAGCTGGACATGGCAAAGGCATATGACAGGATTTCTTGGGTTTTTATAACCAAATTTCTTCGTGCTTATGGTTTTTCAGAAACATGGATCGACATGATTTGGCGCATTCTCTCAAATTACTGGTATTCAATAACTGTAAATGGCAAAGCATGTGGGTATTTCAAATCGGGTAGAGGGGTTCGCCAAGACAACGCTCTATCTTCAGCCTTATTTGTCATAGCTACCGAAGCTTTAAGCCGTGGTACTAATCACCTTTTTTCATAAGGGTTTATTGATCACTTCTCAATTCCTAATGTCTGTCCGATGATCTCGTCGTTATCATTTGAAGATGACATTTTGTTCTTTATGAATGATAATATTAAATATGTTACAGCGTTCCAGAATTTCCCCACAACTTACGAAAGTTGCTCCGACCAGCAGGTTAATCTGTCTAAGAGCAGTATTTTTTTCGCAGCTTCCTGTAGCAGCAAAAGAAAGAAAAGAATTATCTCTATATCTGGGTTTAAACACTCAGTTCTTCCGCTATATTATATGGGTGTTCCTATCTATGCTGGTAGGAAAAGGAATTATTTCTTCACGGTATTTTGTTTAAACCAGTGGACAAAATTAAACAGTGGAATAATTCCTCTATCTCTCAAGCAGGCCGACTACTTCTTATTAAAACAGTGTTGCACTCCATGGGCCTTCATATGATATCAGCTCTTCAAACCACCAAATATTTTTTCAAGGAATTCAAATATCTTTGCTCGAACTTTTTATGGTGTAAATCTGATGATTCACTCAAACACCATTGAGTTTATTGGGAGGTAATTTCTCATCCAAAATATGAAGATGGCCTTGGCATTCGAGATCTTAATGATATTGGGGATGCATTTTGTTGTAAAATATTGATTCGGTTTTTTCAAAACATTTCTTTATGGGCAAAATTAATGCACTGCAAATATAAAAAACTTTCCTCTCTAAACTTTCAAGGTGTGACATCTTTTTCTAGTGTCACCTGGAAACGTATGCAAATGGTTAGGGATTATTTTGAGGATATCGTTTCTTACTCTGATCAATATTGTCTTATTAATGGCTTCTATATTACCAAGGCGTGGGAAATCATTCGAGAAAAACAGTGTTCTCAATTCTCACTTACAATGATTTGAAATTCTAGAATTCTTCCTAAAGTATCTACATTCACGTGGCATATATTTCATAAAGCTATTCCCCTTGATCTCAACCTCAAGGATATCTTCATTCCTATGGTTTCTAAATGTAGATGCTAGAAGAACATGTTGATCATTTATTCATATCTAGTGACATTGCTCGTGAAGTTTGGAATCATTTTGAAAACTTGATGGGATTTAAATTTCAGAATTTAATTCTCAGATCCAGACTCCTGAGTTGGTGGTTTAATTGTCGCGGCAAGAATATTAGAACCATTCTTTGCAAGATCCTCCCATCTTATATTTGTTGGATAATTTGGTGTTCGAGGAATTAGACTACTTTTGAAAATTCTTTTATGAATTGCAGACTTATCATCCAAGCCATTGATTATGACATAATTTTGATTTTCAAGGCTAGACCTTTTATGGGACATGGCTATAGATTCGTTAACTCTTTTATGCAAGATTTTGGTATTTCTTTTACTTGATTGTATGCCGCCGGAGATAGGATTTTTTTCTCCAATCCTTCAATAAAATTAGTTGGTTTAAAAAAAATAAAAAAATAAATAAACATTGGGATAAGATTATGATTGTAAAGTTATTGTGTTAGATAAATGGCTTTTTAAGGTCATTGTATGTTTAGTTAAATAATAATCAAATGATACTGAAAAAGTGAATATAGTGAGAAGTTAGATTGAGTTCATAGTGCATGACTACACAATATACATGAAGGTGAATATGAAATCTAGGTTAAGAATAAACATTTAGTGAATGATTATTCACTTTCAATATATGAATAGTAGTGAGGCTATAATTAAATTAAGAAATTGTAAGGATGATATTTAACATACTCTTAAACTTCAGAAATGATACATAAAGTAGTTCAAGTCAAACACATGTATTTAGTGTTAGATGGAAGATGGAAATGTAATGTGTAATAAGCTAGTCTGGTAATATGATATTTATGATTTATAATATTACACGATGATAAGTATGGACTATAGGAATAAAGGGAGAAAGGTAAAGAATGATACTAGGTTTGTTAAGAGTGTTCTCTCATTGTGAATAGATGCTGATACAACTGATAATTTATTATATGTAAATGTTCGACATACATATATAAAGGTATGAAGTAATATAAGTATTGGGAATTGATTTTCATTGATAAGAAATAATTATATGATTATCCTTACGTGGAAATGATAAAGAAACTGAAGATATTATGAAAGAAGATTTGTCGTAAAGCGAAGAACCAATGGAAATTATTGATCGAAAGGAGCAAGTATTAAGGAATAAGTTTAGTCTCGTAGTTAAAGTGTTGTGGAGGATCAATGAAATTAAATAATCAACTTGGTAAAGGGAATATATCATGAGTAAATAGTATCCTCAATTGTTTGGTAAGTGAAATTCATACTAAATCTAAGGAGGGAAAGTTGTGACAACCCAAATATGATTATAATAAATTATGCTTAAATCATGCTTAGTTAATGTGACATGGGTAATGTGTTATTAATATATATGATGTTAAGTTATCATGTTAGTCTAATCCTACCTTCAGAAAGCACGAAAAATCAAATTAGTTACAAATACAAAATTTTGAAGTTTTGGTAGGAATATTTAGGTTGGAGACTAGTTTTGACCCTTAAAAAATAACAATTGACTTAAGATAAAAACTAGATAGTTGTAGATATATGAGTTAGGTTTGTAACATAACAAACGGTGTGCTAAACGGAGGTCTGAGCAAGAAGTTATTCTGAAATTACGAAGAAGGGGCAAATTTGTCCATTCATTAAATGATATTTCGTCTTATTAGTATAACAAATGGTGGATTTTGATTGGTTAAAGAAGGAAGTGAGTATGGCCGACTTTACACCCTTTAGATTACCTACTCCTTCAGCAAAAACTCAGACATTAAGGTAATTATATATGTAAGTCTTGTTATTTTTCTTACGTCTCTAATTGAAATGGTATAAATCATATATTTTTTATGGAACTTTCATGCCTTGGTTTATATGTATGAATAGATGCAAGTTTACGCAAAAATTGAACGTGTAAACCCTTAAAATTGCTTCGATTAGGAACCTTGTGTAGTCAAACTTCTATATATTTTTGTATACTTACTGGAATTGAGTAATTCTATTTGGAGATGAAAATAGACTCATATATGTACAACATATCCTAATATTATGTAAAAATACAAAGAAATGAATCTTGGGTGATGGTTGGAAGTTTGGGTATAAAATCTGCCCCAAAAGTGTAAGTACGCATACCATGTGTTCGATGCTTGGCCTGACATAGCAAATGAACTCTAAAAATTATGAAACTTTAATTTTGTACTATTAAATATGTTTATTGAGATTGGGTGGAATATCATAAGAAGTTATAACGTAGAAAAATCATGAAAATTCCTGGATGTTGACTAAACGATGGATGAGCCTATATGGCAGATTTGCTATGTATAGAAGAAATGGGCGTAACTTGCTGTAGGAACATGCAATGATGTTTCGTCTGTTGTATTGGAAACTTAATATGATAATAATTGGATTACCAATTTCGAAATGAAAGCATGTTTAGTATATGATTTGGATATATTAATTATCTTGACACGAATTTAGATGGAACTTCATCTATGATAAGTGATGTGAATGGAATCATATGATGCTTATGAACTGAGTTACATTTAAGTTAGTCTTTGGATTTTTGATATTATTATGATGTTACTAATATTGTAAGAATGATAGGAAAGGAAAAAGAATCGGTTGAACAAGTTCCAGATAAAGGAAAAAGGAAAGCCTATTGAATTACTAAGGTGAGTGTACTCACTAGAAAAAGATATATTACACATGGTTATGTATACGATCTGAATATCACTCACTGGGAAGATATATTATACATGGTTATGGATATAAAATGAATATCACTTAATGGTAATACGTATTATACATGGTTACGAATATGATCAGAATAATATTGAATATGAATTTGTTCATTTCGGTTTATCGAAATGGGAGGTTACTCCCTGACCCGGAATGAGGGAGATTTGTCTATTAAAGACAAGGGGTTACTCCTCAACCAAGAATGAGGGAGAATTGTCTATTGCAGACATGCTATGTGAATCATGATTCGGATAAGTTGATCATTCTTTATGAATGAGCCGGATAAGTATATAAATGTTCATTCATTACGAATGAGCCGGATAAGTATATAATTGGTCATTCGCTATGAATGAGCCGGACAAGTATATAATTGGTAATATTTTATGAATGAGCTGGATAAGTATATAATTGGTCATTATTTATGAATGGACCGAATAAATATGCATCTATCATCACGGGGTTATGATTTATTGCATTTAATTTTATGCATGTGTAGCAGTGATGCATTTGCTGAGCTATTTTGCTCAAGGTTCCTATGTTTATGTTTTTCAGGTATTGTGATATCATTGCCAAATCTAGGAGGTCGGCGGGGTTAGCAAGGGATGCATAAACCATGATTTTGGTGAAACGTAAACAGGTTAATTTAAGCCCACTTATCTTTTCAGTAAGTTTGAATAAGCATAATTACCTCGAATTTGTCAAAAGTTTTAGTGTTATTGGTTCATGTTAATAACTGGAAAAAGGATACTTGTGTTTATGGTTTGCTTAAGGTAATTATGATTTGACTTATTTTAACTTTCAAACTTAGTTATAACTTATAAGTAACTGGGTTGGGGTGTATCAATAACACATGAACTTCCTATAGTCCCAAAGCCAAGGGAACATTAACAATTCGTGCAATCACATAAATCACTTTTGGTCCAAAACCTAGAGATCACAACTCACACATACCTACACATATGTCATCTCTACTCCCATATTTAGGGATCACCAATAAAACGTATAACATACCATCCGATTTTATTCCCAATTCATTCCTGAACTGAACTCTAGGTTATAAGACTTACAATCCATGCAAATGGCTATACACACAACTATGTAAATACATGTCAATACGTAATGATACCTTATAAAACTATTCCTTATGGCGAGAGGTTGAACGATGCCAAAATTAAATCCGCTGGCTAAGTTTCATCTCTGAATCACAACCCTTAGAATCCCTCAATCAAATAGACGAGTCACTAAACTTGTATGATCTCCACCTTAGTCGTATTCCACACTCTAACTCTAGAGATTATCAAAACTGTCTCATCGAATTAAATATAACATAATACTAAGTCGAAATCAAATAAACGATCACATGCAATGCATACTACCATTACCCATGCAATCAAAGCATCCTAGGATGTTCATGCAATTTTTAACAATGATCCTTTAAATAAAGGCCTTAGTTACCACGATGTAGCAATCATGATACAACTAACCTGCATCTAACACTGAGCGAATATCATCATCATAACCAAAAAATAACCGAATAATAATCCCAACCATAAGAAACAAGATAAATGCAACTAGGATACAAAGAGAAATCCAAGTACTCTTTCCTAAAAATCATGGGTTTACAAGCATGTAGATTACGCACCTTAGTCTAACTCACTATAAGGCCACATATGTTTAACATAACTTAGTTGTGGTTAAGTTCACCTATTACCGACTGATGTAGCCTTTAGACGGGTCATAAACCTCACCCTAGGATATTGACCCATTACCAAAACTGAACGTCGAGATTATAAACCCCACACAAACCAAGACTAGGTCACAATTACTGAGATTAATGTGACACCCCGACTAATTAAATACCGGGTAGCTACTCCTTTATTAAATTAATACAAAATGCCAAGCTGGTTCAGTTAATAGCATCATGACGAAAACATTTTAATGATTACTAACCACCTAGTATTTAGAAAGTGAGTTGCCAAATTTTAAGTTAACTCTGATTAACATGCAATAAGTGAAATGTAAAGGATAACATAACCATTCACAATAAAGTCCAACTATAGTAAATCAATAAGTAAAAATGAGTCTAGAGGAAATACTCCTCACAACAATCCCAATATGGAGAGAAAATAAAACAAGTCTGCATCCTGAATTAATTACAACCCAAAAGTCTGAATAACTGACATAAATGAAATGTCTCTAAAAGAAATGGGCGGCATGCCCTACAACTGAAGAAATCTGAATATAGAGTCAAGGTAGATGAAGCGTCTACTAGCAAGGTCCTGTAACTTCCACAAGAGCTACAGCTAGTCACCTGACTGGAAATACTATGCATGGTGTCCTTGTGGCTGGGCACCTAAAAAGGTTTTTACAAAAAGTAGATTTGAAAGCAAACAGGTCAGAGCCCGAAAGTGGAGAGTATTTTAAAAACAGCAAGTGTTTTAATAACATTAAAACAATGAATTCAAAGTACATGTTAGGACGTGCTCTCACATGAAATACTCACCTCTCGGTTATTTGTGCACTCCTAACGTACCATACCCATACAAGTGTTTCTCATATCTAACTAGACCAAAACAAATACTGTCCTTTCTACTCGAGTCGTACTATAAGTCCAAACGTTATCAATTTAATAGAGAGATTTACTTAAATTTCAAATTTCAAAGTATTAGTAATACAATTTACCAAAAGTTATCTCCCATTTTATATTCTCAATGCGTTACTATAATGATTCTCACATTCAAACATAACAATTCTTTTCATTTAACCGTATATTCTTCACATCATAAATATACAATACAAGCACCCCGAGGCTAAGCTGCGGTGCACACATACTCTGCTATCCATCCCGGTACATCACGTACATAAGGATCACAAATTCCGAATCTCTCAGGAATTGTTAGAATAAGCACAACACACAAAAATAGAGGCGAACATAATTCAACATATCCATGGGTCACGTACATACCTACGCTCCATAGTCAGCTGACTTATCAACTCACAAATAAGTCATTCTCTTGAACTATGTCCTCTAGGTACCACTCTAAATCCGGGCACACAAGGAGTAGATGGCCCTAAGCGAACATAAACCTCCCGTGATAGCAAGTATGGTAGGTATGTCATACACATAAAATCATATACGTATACTAAGCATGCACACATCTCAGTACTTAAAATATTTTATTAGTGGTATACTTCTCATTACTATACCAATACACGTATCCCCGATTTATATATATACATCATCCATTATCCTCACGACGTAATTTGTTACTCACGTTCTAACCCATAAATATCATTTGGTTCAAACCACCCTTCTACGTTTTACTCCTCAAAATATTCCAAATGTCCCAACTATATCGATTAGTCATCAAAGAATTGTCATCTCTACAATTAAACAAGGTTACGGAACACTAGAAGTTAAATCAGGTCAAAAAGACCAAACTGTCAACTCGTTAGAAGTCTCGTTCGAACGAGGCTGTTCGAACGAGAGTTCGTTCGAACGAAGTGGGCATCTAACGAGATCTCGTTCGAACGACAAGCATCGAACGAACATCCCTCTCGTTAGAAGGAAAACTGTCAACTCATTAGAAGCTCGTTCGAACGACCTGGGCAGGCCTTCAAACGAGGTGACAGTTTGAGCCTAGAAAACTCCTATTGCGTTTTTCCAACTTTTCTTCACCTCTAATCTCATCTAAATGTCACTCCAACAAGGTTTCAAGGTCTCTAATCATCCCTAAACATATTAAATTCGTATAACAACATTTATATGGAGTCTAATCATCCCAAACCACATCTAATCATCGAATCTCTCCAATTTTCCCCAATTCTCAAGAACATGAACCCTAGAAATTTAAAGTCTTCCATAGTTATAATTAAATCCGTTTTTGGTAATATAAAAGATGTATTTCTATCAGAATAATCACCCTAATACAATTCTACATGCAATCTCCTCATAAAAATGTAATTTTCTAGTTCCAATTCAATGGGTCTTTATCATTCTCCAAGAACAAAACAATTGTATAAATTTCCTACGCATGGAAGAAACATTCTTTGCAAATAACATAATTAAACCACTTGCCTCTAATGTTTCTCTGAATTTGATGTTGAGTCTTGAAGGTTGAATTGTTCTCTCTCTCTCTGCAGAATTCTCTTCTCTCTCTCTCTCTACAAGTTCTTCTCTAAGGATGACAATGGAGGTGGAGGTTTAACTTTGGACCCTTAACTTCTATTCTTAACTTCTCCCGTAGCCCACTACTTGGTTTAGTGCTGATAATGGGTTGGTGGGTTTAATTAATAATTATAATTAAACTCTAATTTTCGTAGGTTTTAATTTCCAAAATTCCAAAATTACCAAAATGCCCTTTTAAGTTACCGGTATGGCCCAATAATGCCCCGGGACCCAAACTTAACCCCCGGCTAGTGTTTTTTGACTATTTCGACCCTTCCGGACTCGTTGGCGCACTCAAAATGACCATACGGTTAATAGAAATAAAATTCACTTTTTAATTAAATAATTACTTTCCTGACGCGATTGTCACACGCGTCTCAACAAAATTTCCCAAATTGTTGTATATCAACCTTACGACTAATTCAATATTTCCAATATTCATATATTGCCATATATACACATTATAATCAAATACCAACTCACATATCGTTAGTATTTTATCCGGATTAATTCTCAATTAATTCACATTTAATTTAATTAATCCCATAAATAAATATTGATAAAAATGCGGGGTATTACATACTTCCCCCCTAATAACAGAATTTCGTCCCGAAATTCGGAACTAAAAAGTACGTGGTAAAAATAACTCTGGATAACGTTCACGCATTTCATCCTCGCGCTCCCATGTGGACTCCTCGACATTATGATGCCGCCACTGAACACGCACTAACGGAACTATCTTTGATCGCAGTTTCCGCTCACTTCGGTCCAAAATAGCAATCGACCCCTCCTCGTAGGAGCTATCGGGCTGAAGATCGATGTCCTCCAAAGCAATGTGAGAATGAGCTTAATCATCTCTAAGATATTTCCTTAGTGAGGAAATATGAAACACATCATGAATCCTATGCAAATGCTCCGGTAACCCAAGTCTATACGCAACAGACCCAATCCGCTCGATGATAGGAAATGGTCCCACATATCTCGGTGCTAACTTCCCTTTCTTCCCAAATCGCATAATCCCCTTCATAGGAGATACTCTGAGTAAAACCTGGTCCCCCACTTGGAACTCCCTGAAGAACCTCTTCGCGTCAGCATAGCTCTTCTGCCGATCCTGAGCTACCCGAATGCGACTCTGTATCAATTCTATCCTCACCGAAGTATCCTGAATCACTTTCGGCCCAAGTAGTTTGTTGTCCCCCACTTCCAACCAACATGATGGGGAGCGACAAGGTCTACCGTACAACGCCTCAAATGGAGCCATGCCAATGGTGAACTGGTAGGAGTTATTGTAAGCAAACTCCACCAGTGGAAGATACTGCTCCCATCCACCTCCAAAGTCAATGATGCACATCCGCAACATGTCCTCTAACATCTGATTTGTATATTCGGTTTGCCCATCGGTCTGCGAATGATAAGCCGTACTCAACCGTAATTCCGTGCCCATGGCCTCCTGAAAACTCTCCCAAAACCGTGAAACAAATATCTTGTCTCTGTCAGACACGATATTTAGGGGCACACCGTGAAGTCTCACTATTTCTGCAATAAAGAGCTGGGCATACTGTCCCGTAGTGTAGTCGGTCCTTTCGGGTAGAAAATGAGCGACTTTGGTCAACCTGTCCACAATTACCCAAATGGATTCGTGACCTCTCTGTGACGTAGGCAACCCCGTGATAAAGTCCATGGAGATGCTCTCCCACATCTACATCGGGACCTCTAATAGCTGTAGAAGTCCTGCCGGTCTCTGATGGTCCACTTTTACCAGCTGACAAGTGGCGCATTTAGAAACAAACACGGCAATATCTCTCTTCATCCCGCTCCACCAATACTGACGTCTCATGTCCTGGTACATTTTGTCCCCACCGGGATGTACCGCGAATCGTGAGCCGTGCGACTCTGCCATCACCTCGTGTCGCAATTCCTCCCCTTCCGGAACTACCAGTCTCCCATTGAAGCATAATCCCCCGTCTGAGTTAACGGTATAGGACTCGGCTCCCTATGTTAATAATTGAACTCCTGACAGAACGAGTCATCTGCTTGTGCCTTTACCACTCTCGTGACAATCTGCGGTGTAACAATCATCACCGACATGAATGATCGGGCCACTGCATCCTGGTGTCCCAACTCCTTCCACTTTTCCTTCCACACCCCTGCCACCTCATCCACTGGCCTACGGCTCAACGCGTCTGCTACCACGTTAGGCTTCCCCGGGTGATATTGGATATCGAACTGATAATCCTTCACAAACTCAAGCCACCTCCGTTGTCGCATATTCAACTCCTTCTGCGTGAATAGGTACTGTAGGGACTTGTGGTCTGTGAACAATCGAAACTTCTCCCCCAAAAGGTAATGTCTCCAAATCCGAAGGGCAAATACAACTGCCTCTAACTACAAATCATGAGTAGGGTAATTCCTCTCGTGAGGCTTAAGCTTACGGGAAGCATAAGCTATGGCCTGACTCTCCTGCTGCAGTACACCTCCAAGTCCTTGTAAGGACGCATCGGTGTAAACAAGATACTCAACTCCCAGTCTCGGCAATGCTAACACAGGTGCTGAGGTTAACTTGTCCTTCAACTCATCGAATGCCAACTGACAGGCATCACTCCAAATGAACGACACACCTTTACGAGTCAGATGTGTCATGGGACCCACTATCTTGGAGAAACCCCGAATAAACCTCCTGTAGTATCCTTCTAAGCCCAAGAAACTACGGATCTCAGTCGGTGTCGTGGGCTGTCTCCACTCCCTCACCACGGATATCTTTCCCGGATCAACAGATATCCCCCGGTCGAAAATAATATGCCCCAAAACTGAACTTCCTTCAGCCAAAACCCGCACTTCTCATACTTGACATACAGCTCGTTCTGACGTAGCGTCTGCAAAACCTGCCTCAAATGCTCGGCGTGCTCCTCCTCTGTATGGGAGTAAACCAGAATGTCATCAATGAAAACAATGACGAACTGGTCCAGGAACTCTCTGAACACCCTATTCATCAAGTCCATAAACACTGCTGGAGCGTTGGTCAAACCGAAAGGCATAACCCGAAACTCATAGGAACCATATCTCATTAAGAAAGCAGTCTTCGAGATGTCCTCTGCCCTGATACTCAACTGATGGTATCCCGATCGCAAATTAATCTTTGAGAAGAAAGAAGCTCCTCTCAACTGGTCGAATAAGTCATCGATTCGGGGCAACGGATACTTATTCCGTATCGTGACCTTATTCAACTCCCGGTAATCCACACACAACCTCAACGATCCATCCCTCTTCTTTACGAACAACACAGGGGTACCCCACGACGAAGTACTCCTCCGAATAAACCCCTGACCCAACAACTGCTCAATCTGATCCCGTAACTCTCTCATCTCAGCTGGAGCCATACGGTAAGGTGCGCGGGCAATAGGCCGAGTGCCCGGCGTCAAGTCAATCATAAAATCTATCTCCCTACTCGGAGGTAGTCCAGGTATATCCTGAAATACATCAGCGAACTCACTAACAACGGGTATCGAATCAAGTGGTATCACCACTTCCTTAGAGGTCTCCTCCTCTATGTAGTACAAATGAGTGGACGATCCTCCCTCAGTACGAGGCATCGCCACTAAAACATCTCCTGCCCGGGAATGGCAAAGATAATACTCCTATTAAAACAGTCAATCATGGCTCGGTACACAACTAGCCAATCCATACCAATAATGGCATCATACTCGGTCATCTCTAACACTAACATATCAGCGGGTAAAGTAAACCTCTCGATCTCTATACCCACACCTCTACACATAAGCGAAATCATGGAACCCCTACTCAACGGTGAGTATACACAAGTAGCGGTGCTCTCTGCAGTGTCTAACAACCCAATGGTGCGTACAAATCTCATAGCAATAAAACAGTGTGTAGCCCCGTGTCAAATAAAATGCGCCCCATAGTCCCCTGAATAGAGAACATACCCTCAATGGCTGGTGGATCCTGTGGGGCTGCGACCTGCTGAAGCTGATACACTCTCCCATACTGAAGCTGCCCCTGCTGAACTGGGACTGTTGGAATGGGCGGTAATGCTGCCATCTGTGGCGCTGGGAGGGCGGCGGGAAATATAGGCCTCTGTGGCTCGTGTCGAGCACCCTGCTGCTGCTGCTGTGGGGCCTTGCCCTTATCAGGACACTCCTGACGTTTGTGGCCAATCTTACCACAAATGAAACACTTCCCCTGGAAGTTTCCCCCTCGCTGTCCTTGCTGACCACGATCCTGGTGATCGTTACCATTTCTGCCCTGGCCTTGCTGGCCCTGGTGAAACTGCTGCTGTTGACCATTTTAACCCTACTCGTCGTTCGGACCCTGATGGCCCTGCCTAAAACATCCCTGTCCGTGCCTGAAACCCCCTGATCGGAATCTCTTAGAATCCCCCTGCTAGGAACTCTGATCACCCTGCCTATACTGACCCTGAGCTGATTGTGCCCCGCTGGCACCATTTCTCCCTGTCCTGCCCTGATGGCTGGACTCTCCTAATCGCTTCCCCTATGTAAAGTGAAAGCGGTGGTCCTGGAAATGGAGCAGTGCAGCGTTAACCACATCAGAATAAGTGGCCAACGATAGATTCCCCAACAAGTGCTGACGGATCCTCCAAGTCAATCCATCTGTAAACTTCTGAATCTTTTTCTCTTCTGTCGGTATCTCATCCGGTACAATGTTCAACAAATTTGTGAATTCGGCCTCATACTCGGCCACAGTCTTACCCTCCTACTTGAGGCTCATCAACTTCCTTCTCATCTTTGTGTGAAGAGCTGGCGGAAAATACTTGCGGTCAAACCGCACCCAAAACTCCTGTATAGTGAGAGTATCTCTCTCTTCCACGGTGGTAATAGACTCCCACCACTGCAGTGCAGATCCCACTACCTTAAAGGTAGCTAGTATCTGCTTCTGGACATCGGTGCACTCATACATCCTCAAGTGCCGCTGAATGTATTTCCTCCACTGACTAGATACCACAACATCGGAGCTACCTGCGAACTCCGGGGGGTGTGCTTTCTGAAAAGCATCACGTACGCGTTCCCAAGCAGACGGGAATGCATGTGCCTGAACTGTTGCGGCTACTGGCGCCTGAGGTGGTGCCTGCTGAACCACGGCTAGTGCGGAATTTACCGCCTGGGCCATAATGGCTGCAACCTCGGCGGCATTCATCGTGCCCTGAACTGGAGCGGGTTGAGGTTCTGGCGTTACATCCCTGGGAACCCGTTGTGCACGTCGTGGAGGCATCTGAAACAAGAATAAAGTCTATAAGTTCGCAGTTATAAACTCAAAATGGCTGAATAACGTAGCATATACAAAAGAATGCAACAGTCCTAAAATATAGGGCTTTACATCAAAGAAAGCTCAGTGGAAACATAATAAGCCGTACAGATCCTAAAGGACACTAGAACCTGATGCTCTGATACCACCTGTGACACCCCGACTAATTAAATACCGGGTAGCTACTCCTTTATTAAATTAATACAAAATTCCAAGTTGGTTCAGTTAATAGCATCACTGACGAAAACATTTTAATGATTACTAACCACCTAGTATTTAAAAAGTGAGTTGCCAAATTTGAAGTTAACTCTGATTAACATGCAATAAGTGAAATGTAAAGGATAACATAACCATTCACAATAAAGTCCAACTATAGTAAATCAATAAGTAAAAATGAGTCTAGAGGAAATACTCCTCACAACAATCCCAATATGGAGAGAAAATAAAACAAGTCTGCATCCTGAATTAATTACAACCCAAAAGTCTGAATAACTGACATAAATGAAATGTCTCTAAAAGAAATGGGCGACATGCCCTACAACTGAAGAAATCTGAATATAGAGTCAAGGTAGATGAAGCGTCTACTAGCAAGGTCCTGTAACTTCCACAACAGCTACAGCTCGTCACCTGACTGGAAATACTATGCATGGTGTCCTTGTGGCTGGGCACCTAAAAAGGTTTTTACAAAAAGTAGATTTGAAAGCAAACGGGTCAGAGCCCGAAAGTGGAGAGTATTTTAAAAACAGCAAGTGTTTTAATAACATTAAAACAATGAATGCAAAGTACATGTTAGGACGTGCTCTCACATGAAATACTCACCTCTCGGCTATTTGTGCACTCCTAACGTACCATACCCATACAAGTGTTTCTCATATCTAACTAGACCAAAACAAATACTGTCCTTTCTACTCGAGTCGTACTATAAGTCCCAACGTTATCAATTTAATAGAGAGCTTTACTTAAATTTCAAATTTCAAAGTATTAGTAATACAATTTACCAAAAGTTATCTCCCATTTTATATTCTCAATGCATTACTATAATGATTCTCACATTCAAACATAACAATTCTTTTCATTTAACCGTATATTCTTCACATCATAAATATACAATACAAGCACCCCGAGGCTAAGCTGCGGTGCACACATACTCTGCTATCCATCCCGGTACATCACGTACATAAGGATCACAAATTCCGAATCTCTCAGGAATTGTTAGAATAAGCACAACACACAAAAATGGAGGCGAACATAATTCAACATATCCATGGGTCACGTACATACCTACGCTCCATAGTCACCTGACTTATTAACTCACAAATAAGTCATTCTCTTGAACTATGTCCTCTCGGTACCACTCTAAATCCGGGCACACAAGGAGTAGATGGCCCTAAGCGAACGTAAACCTCCCGTGATAGCAAGTATGGTAGGTATGTCATACACATAAAATCATATACGTATAATAAGCATGCACACATCTCTGTACTTAACATATTTTATTAGTGGTATACTTCTCATTCCTATACCAATACACGTATCCCCGGTTTATATATATACATCATCCATTATCCTCACGACGTAATTTGTTACTCACGTTCTAACCCATAAATATCATTTGGTTCAAACCACCCTTCTACGTTTTACTCCTCAAAATATTCCAAATGTCCCAACTATATCGATTAGTCATCAAAGAATTGTCATCTCTACAATTAAATAAGGTTATGGAACACTAGAAGTTAAATCAGGTCAAAAAGACCAAACTGTCAACTCGTTAGAAGTCTCGTTCGAACGAGGCTGTTCGAACGAGATTTCGTTCGAACGAAGTGGGCATCTAACGAGATCTCGTTCGAACGACAGGCATCGAACAGACATCCCTCTCGTTAGAAGGCAAACTGTCAACTCATTAGAAGCTCATTCGAACGAGCTCGTTCGAACGACCTGGGCAGGCCTTCTAACGAGGTGACAGTTTGAGCCCAGAAAATTCCTATTGCGTTTTTCCAACTTTTCTTCACCTCTAATCTCATCTAAATGTCACTCCAACAAGGTTTCAAGGTCTCTAATCATCCCTAAACATATTAAATTCGTATAACAACATTTATATGGAGTCTAATCATCCCAAACCACATCTAATCATCGAATCTCTCCAATTTTCCCCAATTCTCAAGAACATGAACCCTAGAAATTTAAAGTCTTCCATAGTTATAATTAAATCCGTTTTTGGTAATATAAAAGATGAATTTCTATCAGAATAATCACCCTAACACAATTCTACATGCAATCTCCTCATAAAAATGTAATTTTCTAGTTCCAATTCAATGGGTCTTTATCATTCTCCAAGAACAAAACAATTGTATAGATTTCCTACGCATGGAAGAAACATTCTTTGCAAATAACATAATTAAACCACTTGCCTCTAATCTTTCTCTGAATTTGATGTTGAATCTTGAAGGTTGAATTGTTCTCTCTCTCTCTGCAGAATTCTCTTCTCTCTCTCTCTACAAGTTCTTCTCTAAGGATGACAATGGAGGTGGAGGTTTAACTTTGGACCCTTAACTTCTATTCTTAACTTATCCCGTAGTCCACTACTTGGTTTAGTGCTGATAATGGGTTGGTGGGTTTAATTAATAATCATCATTAAGCTCTAATTTTCGTAGGTTTTAATTCCCAAAATTCCAAAATTACCAAAATGCCCTTTTAAGTTACCGGTATGGCCCAATAATGCCCCGGGATCCAAACTTAACCCCCGGCTAGTGTTTTTTGACTATTTCGACCCTTCCGAACTCGTTGGCGCACTCAAAATGACCATACGATTAATAGAAATAAAATTCACTTTTTAATTAAATAATTACTTTCCTGACGCGACTATCACACGCGTCTCAACAAAATTTCCCAAATTGCCGTATATCAATCTTACGACTAATTCAATATTTCCAATATTCATATATTGCCATAAATACACATTATAATCAAATACCAACTCACATCTCGTTAGTATTTTATCCGGATTAATTCTCAATTAATTCACATTTAATTTAATTAATCCCATAAATAAATATTGATTAAAATGCGGGGTATTACAATTAATACGATGCAAAGCTTCCCTTCTTAGAGGCGATGTCAGTTACTTATTTATCCCTGATGAAACACAAAACATGTCCAAACAAATGTTGAGGAGTTACTAACCTTCCTTAGATGTCATAATATGAAACCCTTCCTTAGCTTTCACAAACACGAAGTCTTATAAATTGAGGCCTTGAAACCAAAACCTATTTGGTTTCGCTTGTACGTCAGTCTTGACGGTATCGATAGTTACTTACGGATGTGAATACTTACAACCTCTACCTTGAGAGATGAACATTCACTTATGGATATCGTTGTCGTTATGTTAATTGAGATATGTCTTGTAAAGACCAAATAATATTTCCTCACTTGAGTCACGTGATAATTGAACATATTAACATCAATTCATTTGGAAATTCTTGATGTTTGAAAATTATTAGATTTTGACACGTCATTCCTTAAGTGTCGATTCTTTCGTTAAATGTGTGAAGAATTAAATTCATTATTGTCCTTTAAATTCGATTGAGATGTGTGAATCCACACATTAAGTTATGCTACCAAATGGTACGAGTTAATCTCACACTAGAGTCTAACTTTCTATGAGTAAATGTGATGCTACCACTACTTCTATTTACCAAAAAAATTAAGAGTTTCAATACGCTTGCACATGGTTTCCATTTTTACTGACCATTTCACTATACTAAAATTCTAGTTGTTAGGATGTTAAAACCAAAACAGAATTCCCAAGTTACTTCCAAATAGTTGAAAGAACCTGAATGCCAAAGTTGTTGGTGAAACTACATGAACCATACTAACTTTTGACCATAATGCAAACTCTTTTCCATGGAATGAGGATGATGGTGGTGACATTATCTAACCTATAAATTTGCCAATGAGATAGGAATGCCACTGTGGACTAACACAATCAATTTTCGAGTGGCTATGACCAACATATGCCCGTGTATGGGGATACAGTTCAAGGCCCTTGCCTTGATGCGACTGGTGTTAAGTGATTATTGATCTCAAAACTATTATAATAATTTCTCTTTTAAAAGAGAGTAAGGTCTTGTCTTCAAATATGTAATCCCTTAAAATGTTACCCATTATACCCACATGAATAAAGTTAGTACTTAACTTGATCTAATGTCATCATTGAGGAAGATAGAATGCTAAGAATATTGTTAATGTTTGGTCCTCACCCAAGAGGATGATGAAACTCATGTAGATGATTGCACATATTGAAAATCCTCGTAACCGACTAGTTTACCTTGCGTCTACTCCGAGAGTTAATTGTCCCACAAATGAGGTACAATCTGCTGAATGTTCTTCCAACACTTGTTATGACTCATGGGTGAGTCAACACAATCCAATACTCTTTTTGAGCACTCTCTGATGATACCCACAGGTTGCTATAACCAACCATTATGTATGCTTATACTTGCCATAGACTAATTCTTTTTGTCTAGGGCTCTTGATGCAGTGGGGATTGCAATAAGAAACAATCCCGATGTCTAGTCTTTCTTAACCTTCATAATGCCTTTATGTTAAAAATGAGGGGCTAAATAAAACATTTAGTGGTCCCAAATAGTGAGGTCATCACTTGTCGCACTTTCTTAATGAACTTATTTTGATTCCCAAGGTGAAACATCACAACCTCCCACAAATGCCTTACTACTAAACACCACAAGACGTTACCCAATTTTTTAAGAATCCTAATCAGTCTCTTAGCAGTAATTACATGCTCACGTGGCTAACACTTACTAGGTACTTATCGTTCGATATAAAGATACCAATATTAGGTGCCACAATGACTGAAATCCAAGTCCGTTGTCACTAACGAAAGAAACCCTTTAGGATGTCATAATTCTTAACTCCATGCCACAATTGTATGCATGTATAAACTATAGTCCCAAACTCAACTCACATGGCTGAGTTGCAAGGCATAATATCGAAGGTCGAAGGATTAAATCCCAATCTCATGACTAAACATCACTCTGGAAAGAATCTTGACCTAACTCTCTAATACCAACCTAAATAATATTTCAAGTCCATTTTAATTGATTTAATTTACCAAAAAATTCATGAAATTCCATTTTCAAGATATGTAACATAGTAATGACAAGTGTGGAACCCGTTAGAAAATATCCTAGGTTCAAGTGACCAAAGCTACTAGTATAAGAATAATAATTTACTTACCTGTAAAAATCTATCAAAAGACGGAACATCGAATAACCTTCCGTAACAAAGGCAATAGGGTGAGAAAATGCCCAATCGGGGTTCCTAACAAAGTGAAATATAATAAGAATGAATGGAATACTCTAACCAATATAATTCTACCCAACTCTACATGCAAATACGATACAATATATGCATTAACCATATTTCATTTCCAAAACAATACCTTTGAATTATGTTAAATATAATCAACCCTTGTGCTTCCAAGTTTCCCATTTATTCCCAAAATAGTCCTTTAATCCATTAACTCACAAAATTAATTAATAAAAAGTCATACTCTTGGACTATCTTTAATTCATCCGATTTCCTTTCGAAAAATATCAATTTATACTTAACACACTCCTGGTGTTTCTTGAAAATACTATTTTAACACATGCATTTGGTGTTTGAAAAGAACTATCATGCTTAAGTGTGTCAAACATTTGTAATGTGTCCCCACCGTGGGATTAATCACACATCCATTTAATTTCTTTTATATCAAATTTATCCACACACACACATTTATCAAACCTAGGATTATCCCCCACCACAAGATTATTAAAACACCTAGTAGTTAATTCTTTGTCTTGTAAGATTATATTAAATTATACATACATACCCATATCATACCTAGGTTCATGCCCATTATGGGGTTACTTACCCATCCAATAGTCATATTTTTATTCCTTTAGTTTACCAATACTAGGTCTTTTATTTTATTTCATCTTCTAGAGTTCACCCATTCTTTTTATTACATATTTACCCATGATTGTAAACCATGTTATTTAAAACTCGGAATGAAAATTCTTTATTCACCAATTATCATTTTCCAAGATGAAAAAGCTGGAACCCCGGATTTTATAAATCTCTTTCAATTAAAAAGAATTGTAATTTCCTTGGATATAAATTCGAGACGATGCGGAAGCGTAAAACGTGATGGTTCAACTTAAAAACAACAACAATTTTAATTTCTTAAACAAATTAAAATTACACCAAGTGAAGTAAAATTAATCAATTAATGTAATCACTTAAACCGATTAATTAATCCAAGTCCTAGAATTTGCCTAAGTCATAATTATCGATATTAGCAATGTTAGGCCAAGCCAGTTTTAGCAAATGACTTGAATTAACTACACAATTACCCAATATTTAATTTAGTCCCAATTAAATTGAGTGTGATAATTAAACCAAATTTTATCTTGAATAATCCTAAGCATGCGTTCTAAATTATGATGCAAGATAAAATAAACAATATCACACTACGCCGCGATGTACGAGAAAAAACCCAAGACAGGAAAAAACCTCGGACGCCCCTAGCCACAAATCCACTAGATACGGAATTACAAGTACAAGACAGATAGACTTACAACGACTGACTCGATCCCTCTCAAGCCTCGACGCTTCTTCTTGTAGACACCTCTTCCTAACGGATAACCTTGGAACACCACCGCGGTCTCGCAATCCACCGATAGGGCTTTCTATGGTCACCGTCACCCGAGCAAGGAGCCTTTCTCCAAGTGGGTAGAATCACAACAAACGTCTTCTTCTTTGATGGATGTAGAAGCAAACCAAAACTTCTCTTCTTGAATTCGGTAGAGAAAAACCGGTGCCAAACTCCAAGCAATTTGATATGTATATAAGAACTTGGATAAACAATATTTGGGTGTAAACACTAGAGTGGTATATGAATTTCTCTTTGAAAATTTGCACTCAAAACATGATCTTTTTCTCTTTTTGTTTTTGCTCTCAAAACACTCTCTAAGAGTTTGTATGATATGAAAAAGATAGATCAACAGAAGTGATTCCCGTCCCTACTAAAATCTGAAAATGTTGGTTACAAACATAGTGGGAAAGTGGGTGCAAAACTGCCAAAAAACTGCCAAAAACTGTTCCCGCCTAGCAGTTCGTTCGAACGACATTTCGTTCGAACAAACTCTCGTTCGAACGAGACTTCTAACGACGCACCAGTATGGAATTCGTTAGAATCTCGTTGGAAATCTCGTTAGAACGAACAATCTCGTTAGAACGACATTTCGAACGACGGACCAGTAGGAACTCGGTTCGTTCGAACGACATTTTCGTTCGAATGACAATCTCGTTCGAACGACTCTATCGAACGAAAAACCAGAAAGTTTGGAAAATTCGATTTTAGCCCAGAAAACTTTATAAACATTTATTTAAAGTTTTAATTAATTCTTTCTTAAAACAAAACGCAGTTTTTATAATCCTAACACCCAATAAACTTTGTTCCAAGCTCCTATATATATAGAATTGCATTCATACCTTGGGAGCATGGAACTATGGTTGATGACGTAGAAACGAGGCACGCAAACCGGCACATTTGATGAAGCTTTATACTCTTTGCCGCTACGTCTTCAACAAACACTTCATAGGCTTGAGAATATTACAATTTACATACTATCTTATGAATAAATGTTTTTGTCCGGAATTGAGCCAAAACTATATACGGACTCAATTGGAAATTTGTGTCCTTACACAAGAATTTACCAAATCGATTTCTTTTATAAATTACTTTTATCCTAGAGTTCACCGAATCCCATTTATGTTCATGGGCTTAAACCGTCTTCCATAAATTCCTCAACCATTGCTTTATTGACCAGATATCTTGGGTCTAAGCTGAAGCTGCACCTGAGGGCTTCAGGACCTTCTTAAATTTACCTTGGTAACTCCGTTGTGAAAATTCTTTCAGTCTTCATTAAGGTCATTTCCTTACAGTCCAACTACCGTTTTTAAAATAATCGGATTACATCATATTTGACAAAATACCTGGCTTTTGCCGTATTTAGCAAAACACCCGAATTGTCGCTGTATCTATTACTTGTATAAACACCCTTTAAAGTTCCCTTTTACACTTTACATTTTATACACGACCCATGGGTGAAACTATGCAAAACACTATATGTGTAATTTACCTTTTTATACCTTTTTATATAGTCAACATACATATTTTTAGAACCTTTTTAGAGTTAAATTCGTTTAACATAACATTCAAGGCTTATTTTGCAATTTATAAAATATCGAGGTTACTTTTGAACTTATTTACGAAGTTACCTTCCAATAACATTTAAATATTAGGGACTAATTCCCCAAGTCACAAGTTTATGGGCACTTTTGTAATTTTACTAGATATTTTGTGTTGTTTCACAATATTTAAAATTTCACAGGTTGATTTGCAACTATACAAAGTTCAAGGGCTATGTTACGAGTACCCAAAAGTCAGACTCTATTTTGTAATTACCCCAAAGTTTAGTTTTTCTTTATAATTTTCTAAAGTTTGGGGGTTATTTTGTAAATATTCAAAGTACAAGAGTTATTTTGTAAACATTTCCTAAAGATTATTTTTAGCGTCAAAATAACCTTTTTTAACAAGTCTAGGGTCCAAACTGGAATTCCGTTGACATTTGAAATCAAATTAATTTATTTCAAAGTTTAGGGATAAAAACACAATTTATAAAAGCACTTGGCCTTAAATATTAATTTATCAGAATTCTAGGGTTTGGATAAGATCATCAAAATATTATTATACACAACCCTTTGAGAATGTGAGTTCTCAACGGTAGCTACCCAATTAAAATTAGGATATCGATTAAAATTGGTTTATTAATATTAGAATCTCAAGCAACCTTTGATAGAGACTCTCCTTGGTTTTCTTGAGTCTAGACTATCAAGGTGTTCAACTAGTTTGGATAGTTTGTGCAAAATATTTTAGTAGAGACCCCTTCTTAATATTCATTCAAGATTTAATACCCAAGGAAACCATATCTGCACAACATGATTCTAGTTGGTAAGAAGAAGATACAACATGAATATAGTGGAACTCACATTACACCACTCACTCTTCACACACACATTCATATAAATTTTTACAAAATCATTTAACAATTTTTTAAACATCTAACTAATTTAATGGGATTTAAATTAGTTATTAATTAGATAAATTAATCCTATGTTTAATAATGCTAAAATCGTGGAAAAATGATATTTTGGTGTAATAATGTGCGAAAATATTTTTGATGATTTTCTTGAATTAAAAATATTTTTTTGGTATTTTTAATTAAATTTATAAACATTCTCGTGTTTTAAAAATCATTTCGAAAATACATTTTAAGCATTTTAATTCATAAGGGTGTGTTTGGTGTGATTGTTGTGTTAGTTATGTGTGTGCAATGTTTATCTCTTATTACAATCATTGGATTAATTTTATTAAAGGGTGAGATTTGGGTTAAGATTTTCACATGGATTACAATCATATGCCTTTACCTGTTATCTATTGAACCGGTCTAGCTTACTTGGTACACTTTATTCTTAACCATTGGATTGACAATCGATTAGTTATAATGAGTCCTAGCCTTACATTTCATTCGGCGATAACCTTCTATTCAACTCAAGTATATAAACCCTTACCTCAATTTCATCTCAACCTTTTGGTCAATTTAGGGTTTTCTTTTAAAGAGAGAGAGAGAGAGAGAGAAAGCATAATAGAGAGAAAAGAGAGCGAGGAGAGTAATCTTTTAGGTTTCAAAACTCTATTCAAATTCATTGAATCTGAGTTTGTAACCCATATCAAATTTCATGATTTACATTTTTGTCTAGGTTTTCATATGGAGCTTCATCTATTTTAAAAATCTAGCTTATTGAAAACGTTTTATAAAAATATCTTGAAACATTTTTGTATGTTTCATCTCTTTAAATCAGACCATTCATTTTTGTAAATATTTGGGATCTAAATTCTTTCGTATAGTTTGAAATCCCTGTTTGAGGAAAAAGTTTTGTTTTCAAAAGGTTTTGAAAATTGAGTTCATTTTTTATAGATCCAGTTTACCAAAGCATATACCTCGAAATTAATAATGAAAATCTTAAAATCTGATTTAAAATCTTTGTAACAGTTAGTTACATATAGATAATATCGTGTAATTTGTACTTAGGTATGTTTGTAACATTTTAAGTGTGTGTATGTTTCATAAGTTCATTTAGCATAATACACTTCACTACACAAGACAGAAAATTCCACTATTATATGTTGATATTTAGAGGCTTGGCTTTTCCATTCACCTGGAGCAATTTGCATCAATATTCAATCTTGTGTTGTGGATGCTTCTTGTTTTACTTACTTATCTCTGGCCTTTAGCTTAGGGCAATGCTTTTTGAAATGATCCTTTTTCTTGAACTTGTAACATATGATATTTTCCAAGCCTTTGGTTCTATATTTGAACCTAAAGCTTCATTTTTCACCATACCTTCTCTCCTTGGTCCTACTCCTCGCAACCAACGCATTGGACTGAGAATTAATTTTATCATTTTTTTGCTTCTCACTCCCCAATAATGACGAAGAGACATCATCATACTTCACCTACTCCTTCCCATATAGTAATGTGGTGCTAAAATTCTCATATGCGTTCGAAAGTGAATTTAGAAGCAACAAAGCTTTATCTTTGTCATTAATATCAACGTCTAAGCTTAATAAATCGAAGATAATTCTATTACTTTCATCAAGATGTTTTAACATCGACATTCCTTCAATATAGTCAAATCAGAATAATTTCTTCTTGAGATAGAATCGATTCTCTATGCTCTTCGTCATATATTTATCTTCCAATTTCTTCCATATTTTCTCCACCGATTCCTCCTTTATCACATTGTATATCACATTTCGTGTGAGATTTAATAGGATTGTATTACACGCTTGTAAATTGTTCTCTTTCTAATCATCCTCTGATATATCCTTGGGTTTAGCCGAAATTCCCCTTAACGTCTTGTGAAAACCTTGTTGGATCAAGACATCTCTCATTTGACATTGGCACATGACAAAATTAATGGTTTTACCATCAAACTTCTTTAAGTCAAACCTCATTATTGACACCTTTGCATCCTTAAATGCATACATTCTCTAATCTTTGAAATGAGTCTTCAATAAGAAATAACTGGGCCAAGACCAAAATCACACATAGGAATTTTATCAAACACCTTGGATGAACACAAAGTAAAGACCTTACAATCTAAATCTCTGATACCAATTTTTTGAGCAGATACTCGCTCAATGTAGTGATTTATGCACGCCCAAGATCAAAGATAAAGAGTAACCCAAGAGATAACAAGAGAAATACAATCTAAACGCAAAGTAAAGAGAAATCACACACACCAATAAATGACAAGATAAGATGTACGTGGTTCACCAATTTGGCTAACTCCACGGATGATGGCTTCCTTTATTTGATATGAACAACAAGGGTTACAACTCTCTAAAGCGACACAATCATCTCAAAGTGTAAACAAGAGCACTAAATAATGAATAATAGAATTTCTTTTCTTTTTTTTGTTTTGAACCGTAGCTAAAATCGTACTTAAATAAGGAGTAAAAGTGAACAGTAAAACACGTGTGAATAGTAAATTCAAGCCAATTTTCACATTGTAGTTGCTGAAAATCTCATTCGTTCCAATGAGTGATCCGTTCAAAGCTCCATTAAATAGATATGGGAGTCTCATTCTCCATCCTCTAATTACACCATGCTTAAAGTCCTCAATATCTTAAACACCTTATTTTAGATCTTGGAGTCTAGATCTTCAAATTTAGATATCAAACATGTATAATTGAATTTAGATACACTCTTAAATCTCACAAATCATGAATAAAGTGTTTATTCGAGTTTTTTCTGAATTTTGTGTAGATCAAGTGAATATAACAACTGAAATGGAAATTTATGACCACTTACCTAAAAAATGCTTTCTTTATATATGATAAGTCCTTGGAAAAAGGATCACAACAAGTGGGAGGGAAAATCTTTAATTTATTGAGTTTTTTTGAAAACTATGCCATGTCATGCGTACGGGTGAAAAAGTCCCCTTATGCATGGTTTTGGGAAGAATGCCTAGTCATGAGAAACAGGTGTTAGCTGTGCGTACGGTAACGAATTGACATCGTACGGACGCTTTTAAGTAGAGAATATACCAAGCCCAAAGCATGTTGTCCATGCACAAGGTAAGGATTTGACACCGTATAGACATGAGATTTTATTCCTTAATCTATGCAGTCAAGCGAACAGGTAGAAAATCCATCCCTGCGTACGCTTGTAGGCAGAACATGATATTCACCGAAACAAGCTTTCAAGGCAACAATTTTCACAAAAAACATTTCACTTAATCAGCAAAAAAAACCTTTTGCATAAAAGATATAAACATGTACATATATGCTAGCCTTAGGACGATTTAATTTAAACTACCACATAGGGAAACGTTATTTAATCTTAAGAATTTTCATGCCAAAGATTTGACGTGGAGAGGCCATATAATCTTCAATTTTAGTGCCCATAGATTCTAATGAACAAGATTTTCTCTGACTATCATCTAACTATTAACTAATTTTTTTTGGCACGATTTTTTGCATGGCTCAAATGTTTTGATACAGAATAAAGCTAACCTAAATATATATACAAATATTTACATTTTAAATGCATGGCTTCAACTACTCTCCATAAAGATATTTAAAACCTAAATAAGCAAAATGACATCCATGAAGGTGTTTGGGGTATTTTCTTAGAACCATCCATGATGCTTATTTTCCCGTAAGGTGTGTTAGGTTAATTTGTAATGAGAATCATGTTTCTGATAATACGTTATATTTATTTATAAATATATTATATGCAATGTTGGTTAATTGAAATTAGTTGGAATTCTAGTGAGTTGGGTTTAGCCTGATCGTGGAAGATCAGAATTATAGTTTTAGTACAATTGAACAGTTCACAGCCTAAATAGAGAGTTGACATCCTATGGTTAAAGCTATAAGTACAATCCTAGTAGTCTATCTTAAACTACAAGAACATAAATGATGGTTCAAGAACTTGTTTGATAGATCAACGGGGATTGTGATTTGTATATCAGGATTGTATTGAACAAGACCACGAGTGAGATTCAAGGTTAGGGGGATTTGACCAAGCGTAAATTCTTCTGAATTTAGCCCCTTAATTTGGTGATTTTAATATCTCGAACAAGGTAATTGAATCATTTTTAGTCCATATCAATCTATTGTCTATTTTTAACAATATTCACTAGTTTTTGTGTAATTGTGATTAAGTTTTCAGGAATGGAATGCAAGAAAGGAAAAGAAGAAAATCAGAAGAAAAGTCAAAGGGCAAAAGAGTAAAGTTCCACTCAAAAATCGAAGGCGACACCAAAAGTGAAGTTGAAGAGCATGAGTTCACAAGAGCATAGGAAGAAACAGCGCCCAAATCGGAGTTCTAGATCAGAAGATATGGCTAGTCAAAGTTGCAAGGAAAAAGTCAAAGTAGAAGAAAATCGGACCGATCCGAATTGACCAAGTCCAGTATACCTCGGATGGATAGCAAACCGATGAAAATGGAAAAAGAACCGATACGGTTGATATCGGACCGATCCGAGGGTAATCCGAACCGGTCCTATCATGTGAAATCCTGGCATTAATTATGCAGATTTTTGGCGTGCTAGATGGTGAAACTTGTGTCATAAGCAAATTGAGCTGTCAATTTCGATGCTTTGTGCTATAAAAGCCCATGCCCTACATCATTTGGAAGGGGGTTGCTAGGTTGAGAGTTCTAGAGAGAATTAGAGGTTGATTTTTAGGTTTAAATTTTGAGAGAAAATTTTCTATTCCTTCGAGAGTTTTCATGAACCCTAGTTTGTAAGAAATTCTGAATTCCAATTCCGTTTTTGTTGCTGAATTCAAGTAAAATCTTTCCATTCTATAGTTTTATTATTTGCAAATTATTTACAATGTCTTGTAGATCCATAATTTTATATGTGAATTTATTCTTGAACCAAATCATGAGTAGCTAAATTCCCAAGGGCTGGGGTACATGAACTCAATCCAAGGCAAATTATTTATGTAGAAAATAGAGGTTAAATTAAAATATTGATTGAATCGTGAAAGAAACTCATACAAACATTGTCAATCTTTTAATCTCTCTTGCCCTAGGTACTTGAGATGTTTAAGATCGCTTTGCGAGTATAATTTATCATTCACCGCTTTATATCTATCTTTGATTTCATATGATGCGGGCTAGATCCCTCATATATGTAATGCTTAGAATTTATAAAGACCGGATCTAGTCAATAATTTTAATTTACAATTCTAGTATTCTATACGGTAATTTGTTAAGGATTGAGGGATTGTACCCTACCCTATTTTCTCCCATTTGTCAGATCTAAATTTTTTTGCAATTTTCAGTTTGTTTTTCTTAAGTAAATTTTTATTTCACTAGAAATTTTCCCAATCATTAATCATCTTTTTGTTTCTTTTAAGAAATCATTTCAAGATTTAATAATTTTTCTTATTACTATTTGGCAATCTCGATCCCTGTGGATACGATCCCGACTTACCGGGTTACTACTTGAGAGACATGCTTGCACTTGAGCCTAGAGTAAAGCGCACTTTTGAGACCAATTCTTAGTCGCGTCAGTGCTCACTATATTAGACTTGCACAATCTCACAGGTTTGCAATGGGTTTTTAGGTTCTTAACGCTGAGTATTAGGAGGATTGTACTGCTTACACAATTGTTCCTTTGATTGTTATGCTTGTTATTCCATTTTATTAGATCTAAATCTCCTCAAGTTGGGAAATCGTTATGTGAGTAGGTCCGAGATCATAATTCTAAGGAATATGCATCCAAGAATTATCTTAGATTGCGACACCCCTTTGATAGGCTTATAAATTTTGATTTTACGAGTTCCTATGTTAATTCCACGACCCTTTTCACAATGGGGGATAAACCTGGTAAAGCTCATGCCACTCATCAAAGGTCAAATGTTTTTTGCATTATGACTATAAAATACTTCACAAAATGGGTTTATGATGAACCATTATGTACAATACAAAATATTAAAGGAAAACAATAAGCTTCATTTGAAATAACATCATATGTCACTTTGGCATACCCAAGGTTATCATATTATGTAATGGAAAGGATTTCGACAATTCATCCTTTTGTGAATTTTGTTTGAGTTATGGAATCAACCACTACTTCTTACCTAGGCACCCTTAGGGAAATGGAAAAATGGAGGTTAGAAATATAACCATCTTCGTGAGATTGGAAAAGGCCAAAGGATTGTGGGCAAACGTGCTACCAAGTATCATATGGGATTACATGACCATGGTTAGAGGCAAAATAATACCAACAAATATTGATGTATTGTGATTCAATCACCTCCAAATTTCATAAAGGTACCATGATTCGACCTCTGGATTTGTGATTCAACTTTTTTTTTCTTACTCTTGGTACGTGATCAATCGAAATTAAGGGGAAATAAAGTTTTTTATTATGTCAATCCCCAACAAGTGGAAATAGAGCCCACATTTTTTATTGACCATGTTTCGGGTAAGATCCATGTTATCCATTTTGGGTTTTTAATTCTTAAAACCATTTATGATGTTCATTTTTTTAATAAATGTGTGCCAGGTTCATTTGAAATGAGAATCATGTTTAGGACAATGCCTTATAGTTATACTTCAAATATATTGTATATAATATCGGTCAATTGGACATAATAGGAATTTCTAAGAGTTGGGTTCGAACTAATCACGGGAGATTGAAATTTCGAATCTAGTATATTTGAATAGTTCACAGCTTAGATAGGGATTTGACATCCTATCGGTAAGGCGATGAGTGCAATCCTAGTAGTCCATCTTAAACTATGGGAACCTGTTTGATAGTTTGAGAATTTGTATGATAGTTTAAAGAGGATTGTGACTGGTACATTCAGGAATGTATTGACATGACCACATATGATATTTAAGTCTAGGTGTTGACTAGATTAGGCTTGAGCTTAGATTAGACTTGAACAATCGTACAAATTTTAAAAGGGTGGATAAGTTCTTAAACTTGAGGGTTATGAAGATCGGAATGCTTACACTATTATTCCTTTGATTGTTGTGGGTGAGATTGTATCTTATTGGATTTGAATCATCGCAAGTTTGGTAATTGTGTAAATAGGCCTGAGATGATAATTCAAAGGAATCAGTGTCCAATAAAGATCTTGAATTGTGATACCCCTTAATATTCATATAAGTTTTGATTATACTAGTAAACCTGATTAGTGGATTATATCATAATGTTATAGAGTATCAAATAAGTTAATTTTGAGAATCAAGGAATAAATAAGAAGTTGGTTAAAATCGATTAGCAGGGAATTGATTTGACCAAGATGGTATTATATGCTTAATGTGGAGAATCATATTATATACCCTAGCAATTTTACAAATAAGAACTCATTATTCCGAGTGATTTTGAGATAATTAAATTGGAGTGAAGTTGTAATTATTTAATGGAATTAATTTTTATTAAATAGAGAAAAGAAAAAAATTACGGGGATGTAATTTTGGATTTTTGAGTATTTATTTGGAACCCAATTTAATTATATAATCTTGGATCCCTAGTATAGTCCATTTACCCAAGTAGTAGGTCCAAAATATTTAGAAACCCACTTTAGCCCAAGATCATGAATTATACCTATATATGTAGATGTAAGCTAGGGTTTTAAGCTTCACAATCATGGTCATAGAGCGAAAGGAAAAGTACTATTCACATTTTGTGAAGAGGTGTAAAGAGAAAATGCCATATCTCACTCAAAAAACAAAGCATTCATTTCAAAGAGTTCCCATACACATAATCTTCTTTGGGAGGATCATATACTAAAAGATCTCAGACTTTTAGTGGGTTGAAGCAAGGTTTTGGAGGAAAAGAAAAGGGTAGCCCCTTCATCTTCTTCAAAACCTATTTCTCCTCATTCGTATCACTAACAATATCCAATAAGGTATCGCGATAGGTTTATGCTTTAAACCTAATTTTGTTTTACTTTTAATTGCATGATCAATAAAAGTTTTTGGGCTAAAAAGTTTTTCTATGTACATCGATCCCCATCAGTCCACTGATTAAAACCCTAGGTTTGCATGTTAAAAATTGTGCATGGATATGTATTGTTTGTACTAAGATGATTTTGTATGATTTTAATGTTCATATCCCTTCCATGATGGTCACATGAATGCATGTTATGTCTTTTTGTGCATTTATTTTAATTATTTATTTACCTGCCGAGACATGTTATATGTCACTTAGTGTGTGTGTGTCTATATATATATATATGTGATTCATATATGTGTCGCGTGAATTCACACTTTTGGAAAAATTAACATAATACGCAATAATACATTAATTAAATATTTTAACTGACTTAGTATTATGAGTGACTATGGAATGGTTAGGTACTAGGTGTCTGGAGTTTTCTTGTTTGGATTATTCCTCAGCTTTGGGCCCCACCCATCGTGAAGTAGATTCTTATAATGCCGAGCCACACATAATTAATCACTAAATAAATTTAACTTAATTAACTTGTACTGGCTTAAAATTTATTAGAATATGTACTATTTTGTGTTGACTTTCGAGACATTTAGAAAGTCCATTTTTGACTTAAAATGGTGAGATTTAAGTATATTGTATTAATATATGGTTTGCGCCAAGTTTCGGGTAGTTTGGAGTATGCTTTGGGTTCAATGAATTAATTATAATATTGGGCCTAGGATTAATTTCGTGGTTAGCACCTTTATTAGCTTAATTTAGAAAACTTAAAACTTACACAACACAATTAGAGATAACCCTAGAAGCTAAGGAGATGAGGCACACCATGGATTGAAGATAATTGGAGGTTTTGGGGTTTTGATTCATCAATCGGTTTAAGGCAAGTATACCTTGATTAAGAAATCAAATTTGTGTTATGATAGTAGTAATCATTGGAGTCTGATTTAATCCATTAAAATTTTATATTAATTGTATTTTAACCTAATTTCATAATTAGATTAAATAAATAATTAAGCCATAATCCAAAGTTGACGAACTGGTGTAGTTTTATTGCCGAATCCTCAAATTAACCCATGACACTCTATTAGATCAACTTAAAAACTTTAGATTTGCACTTTAATAGTTAATCTTTATCAAAGGCCTAATTTTATTCGTATAATTGATGAGAAATCGTTGGTCATCAAACTTAGGAAGAACCTAGACTTAGGGTTAACTTTATAAATTCAATGATTTAACCCTTAATAATGTTGTTAATCAATTCAAATGCGTAGAAACATGTTAGTATATGCTGTAAGATGTTCATATGTGAAGGATATGGGTTATTGTTAATTTGTCGAGGTTTTTAGGTTGTTTTGGGTTAATGGTAGACCTCCATTAACGTAGTGTTAGCGACCTTCTAACATACATGGGATGGATTGATTCGGTATGGGGGGTAATCATTTCAGCCCTAGGGAGAATCAATTGGGGTCAACAAATTCATAGGGGGAATTTTCATTGGCACGTTTAAGTGGGAAATTTTAATTAATTCAATTAGAGGATTTATTGATAGCCAAAATATCTTATAATTAGTTGGTTAACTGATTCATAACCCTAGTAATTAACCTTATGTTTTTAGGTTGATATTAATGGAATTGTATTGATATTTTAATGATATAAGAATCAGACAAGAGGCTGTGTTAACAATACCTAGCGTAGGGTTAATAGTTCATTTGATTGAATATTATATGTGAGCATACCTTGGGTGTGTGAGTGCCTATGGGGGATGTAATAAGAGGTATTTTGATGGAATGCGTACGATGTTGACCGCATTGGTACCCTAGTGATGGCGATGGGTTTACCTTCGTCCTTTTACCTCGATCCTACTGCTGACGTACCCGTGTCCTAAGTGAGGGAAAACGGGGATGTTCTTTTTATAGTCGTAGTTACGGAGTCTATACGATAGGCAAAAAGCCGTAATGATGTTCCCTTGTTGTTTCTTTGAGGTTATAAGGTTGGGATGACCTATAACTATTTCTAATACACATAAGTGATCCCCAAAGGCAATTGGGATATGCCTTTGTGCTTTTATATGCAAGCTTGTGCATACGCATCTATTTGTATGTGAGTAGTGATATACACTTGGATATTTGATTTTTACCATTTTACTTCCTTTACTGAGATTATATAACAGAAGAACATATGAGATAATGATTTATTGATCCTTGTAAATATAAACAACTGATAAGATTTATAATTTTGCATCCTTGGGTTTAAGTTTAGATATGCATGCTATATTTTGGTTGTTTGGATGAGTTAACGTAAAAACAACTAAAATATGAGAGGAAGGTGGATTATTAGTATTATTTGGCATAATTTTAGTTAAATTCTTACTCACTGTAGACTTGCTAGGTTTAATCCTGTTTTTGGAATCTTTTTTTAGGTCCTAGGCAGCAACAACCACCATAACCCTGATTTCTTTCACTCATTCTCAGTTCCTTCTTTTAGATCTAGGATGTAGGTGTCAAGCCTGCATGCTCATCTTTTACTTATCGCCTTTCCATTTCATTTGATAGGGAGTTAGGTCGTGGTTATTTGGATTTATTATGTTGGTGTTTGTTATTTATATTTAGAGTTGGATCTTGTCGAGATGGTTATTATTATTCCAATGAGGGAGTCTTATTTATTATGTTGAGATTGGTATAAGAGTTATATTAATTTGTATTCATATTATTACGACCATCTTATTATCATTGTATTTTATTTCAGTCATGCTTAGAATAATATAATTGCTTTTTACTCATGTATTATTTCTATTTAAAATAGATCAATCTAGTTATGGGTTTTACGGGGTGTTATAGCTAGGTGAAGAAACTATTGGTATAGGTTGTTAGTGTGTCAAAACAACTATTTATATACCTAGTACAAATGAGTGATCCCTGAAGGCGATAGGGATATGCCTTCGTTTATGTGTGGGCTCGCGAGTAACCCATTTAATTGTACATGTCGGGGACATTACGTATATTAATGATAGACATAGAGGCTATCTTCCCTTCAGTTTACGTGATCCTATGTTGCAGTACTTGAGTTTGTGGTACCAATTTATGTTTTATATTAGATATGTATAATTATAAACTTATGACTCAGGAATGATGGAATGAATATACTAGAGACGTATATACTACATTAGTGGCATGAGATTAATATGGACTTATAGACTTAAGAAACGCGTTCAGTATTATATCTAGAGATTGTTAATGATTCTTTTATTAGTTAATGAGCTTGTTTTTAATGTAAAATATTTTCTTAAAATAAATTATTCTATATACAAGAGTTTAATTTAGGAATGAGAAAGTAAATAATATTGAACCAAGAGATGGACTTTATTCACATGGATTGCATATGGGTTTAGGAGTATAATCACATGTTTATTTTAAGTTGTTTGGGCTGGGTAACTTATATGACTTAAAATCGACTTAAAATGGGAGGGAGATGCATTATTATTATTATTATTATTATTATTATTATTATTATTATTATTATTATTATTATTATTATTATTATTATTATTATTATTATTATTATTATTATTATTATTATTATTATTATTATTATTATTATTATTATTATGGCCTAACATCAGTTAAATTCTTATTCTTTATAAACTTGCTATTTATGTTGTTGAATATGTTTTTCACAGGTCTTAGGCCGTCGTTACTACCTTAAACTTGGATTGTGCGATGGAGCAGTATTTCTAGCAAGATTCCATTCATCATTCCTAGGATGTAAAATTTGATCAGTGTAGCTCATTTACTTCTTGCATTCATTTCATATTTCAATACATGCAGTTGTATATTTACAGTTTATCTCGAGTCATAGATTGTACGTGTGGTACTTATATTCAGAGATGGGTATTATATTTTTGAGATACATTATATTCCAGAGTTGGTTTTATTTGTATCGACAGTTGGATGGTATCAGAGAAGTTTTTTTAGCATTTTATTATTTCTCATTATTTTTACTTGTTCAGTTTTATCTTACCTCATTATGATGAGAATGTTAACAAATATTTTTTACGCTCGTGATTTTTATATTAGACCTACTCAATATATTTACAAATTTGACAAGGTACCATATAGACATGCAAGAATATGATGCCATATTGGGTATGGATTGGTTATCCTTGTATCACGTGCAAATTGAATGTAGAGGGAAGGCGATCACGTTTTCCATTTCGGAGCATGAGATGTTTCTTATTTCTATGCCTAGGATTGAAGGACGGTATATCACTCACTTATATTAAATCGATGCCAGTACATTAGATGAGGCCACTATATTGTTAGAGTCCATAATGGTTGTCCAATAGTTCACAGATATGTTTGATGAGGTACGAGGGTTACCTCCATCCCGAGAGATAAACTTTGTTATATATTTGGTGCTAGATGGCTCCGTTAGAGATGGGAGAGTTACGGGAGCAAATTCAGCATCTCTTGAGATATGGGTCCGTAAGGAGGAACATGTCTCAGCGGGGAGCTCCTATGTTATTTGTGAAGAAGAAGGATAGTTCGATGAGGATTTGTGTGGACTATCAAGAGCTGAACAAGGTCACGATATGGAACAAGTATCCATTGCTATGCACGATAACCTATTCGATCAGTTAAGGGGAACATCTGCCATTTGGGTTGACCAATGAACCAATGGTGCTTATGGATTTGATGAACATGGTGTTTTACCCATTTGTGTATCAGTTCATCATAGTGTTTATCGATGACATATTGGTGTATTCTCAGTCCAAGGAGGATCACATGCATTATTCGAGGAAGGTTTTGCAGACACTTCCAGAGCATAAGTTCTCTAAGTACTTGCTTTACCATGAGAGGAGTGGAGTACTTGGCATACAGCGATGCATGGCTTGAGGTTAATAACCCCACCCATAATTTGGAGTTAACGGTGATAGTCTTTGCTCTCCTCTCCGTATCTTTAGACACTATTTGTTAGGTGATAGGTTTTCAGTACATATTCACTTAACAATAGTTGAACAAGCGATAGAGGATATGGTAATAATTTATGGAGGACTACCACTTCTCGATTCAGTATCATCCAGGGAAGGCGAATGTGGTAGCAGGTGCTTTGAGCTGTAGACCGACAATGAGTTTGGCAGTTTTGTGGGAAGAATAGGGGATGATTTGTCTACTTTATGGATAGAGCGGTGGAGTACTTTACATATTGTGGGACCGAAATATGTCACCTACAATTATGTAGGATAAAAAATTCTTGAACTTTCTCAAGAACGTAATTGAAAGATGAAAATATGTCTAGTCCGGGATTGATATGATTTAAGTTCCTAACGAAAAATCTCATAAGGGAACTAATATGCTCGACAAAATTAGTTCTAACTGATGGTGGAGGGAAGCCAAATTAAAATTTTATCGAAGTTAATTATCACATATTTAAGTTGATTTATTTTCAAACGATGATTCTTAGATTTTAAAATGGGCTCAACATTCAACCCACTTGCTTCCATCTTAAAGGATAACAATTTAATTGGCATGAACGTTATACTCTTGAAAATAAACTTAAACATTGTCTTAACTCCTAAGGATTATACTTTTATTTTAACCAAACCATGCCCTGTCAAGCGTGATGATGGGGCATCCAAATAAGATGTTTAGGCTTTCCGAAACTGAAAAAAAGTTAATCAGATGGCTCGTTGTTACATATTGGCATTTATTGCTAATGTGTTGTAGCACCAACATAAAAAATGTGACATAATTCTGAACCTCAGAGATATGTTTGAGGATCAGAACTGTGTCACAAGACTGGATGATATAGCAAGACTGGTTAACACAAAGATGCTTTCGAGACCATGTTTCAAAGATGATATCCGTATTAGAACATTGATATGTGACTTTAAGATGTTACATATCTTGTATATGTAATTGAGTTACATATTGATTGGACTGATATTGCCTTAGATGTTGGCGAATTCATAATAATACATTAAGATAAATATTTAAGTGACTTAGTATTATGGGTGACTATGAATGTTTAGGGGCTAGGTGTCAGTTTTTTTTCTTATTTGGAATATTCCCTTGGCATCGGGTCCTACTAATCATGAAGTAGGTTTTTTTTATAATACTGATTCATAATTTAATTAATAAGAAAGATTTAAACTTAAGTGACACGTATTGGATAATTAATAAAATTTAATAAGATAAGTGACTTGTAGAACATGTTAACCTTTGAGTTGAATCTCAGGACATTTAGAAAGTCCAGTTTGGGTTTATATTAGTGGAAGTCTGGTCCATTAGTTTGGTATATATTCTGGACTAAGTTGTAGGACATTTGGGCTTGTTTTTGGTTGAGGCAATTTTGGGAACGTATATTTGGTGTGATGGCTTAGTGGTTTCCATAGGATGTTGTATTGAGGATATAGGGTTGGGATGTATTATATCTATAGCTAGTAGTATCACGAGTGATCCCCAAAGATATAGGAATATGCCCTCGTACTTTGTATTTTGGGCTGTGTGTAGCCCTATATGATTTGACGTGGGTTGAGCATACTCACAAGTATTCTAGATTGTGTGATTTTCCATTGGATTGTATCTTGAGATGATTATAGTAGAGATGATTATAGTAGAGATGTATAAACATGAGATTATGACTCGAGAATAGTAAAATTTGATACACTAATGATATATATATGTCTGGAGACATTATTTGAGGCTCTTAAAGTAAGATAATAATGTTAAACTAAGAGAATACTATTAAAGTACGAGAATACTATCAAATTAAGAGAATAATACTATACTAAAAGTACTTAATTAAAAGATGGACTTGATAACGTTAAAGTAATGAATACTTAATTAAATATGAATTTTCTTTCAGGACTGGGATTAGTACTGCATGCTTATTTAGGTTGTTTGGGTTAGGATAACTTAAAATAAACTTTATATTAGAAGAATATGCATTCTTGTTATTGTGGCCCAAACGTAGTTATATTTTTATGCACTGTAGACTTGCTAATATTAATCCTCTCCGTGGAACCATTTTTATAGGTGTTACACCGCAGTCGTCACCTCAGTGACGCGACCATAAATGTTTATCTAGTGTTCGTGCTGATATGGGCTAAAGTGCAAGCCTGTCGCGTTAGTAATAAACCCGGTAAGTCGGGATCGTCTCCACAGGGAAAATATCACGATGAAATCATGACGATGTTGGAAAGATTGAGAACCCTAACTCGACTCTAAAAACAAAATAGAAAAGATGATTTGGTATGGGGCGTGACTACGACTAGAAGTAATGAGAAAATCTACCTACCAAATCGAGAAATTACTACGGAAATAGTTTTTAAACTACTTCTGAAATCGGGTTTTTAATTGAAAAGATTACAAGTGAGAAAGATAGGTCATGATGCAATCCTCCAACCCTAGTCCGTTTACTAATGTTAAAACCCAAATTTTATTTGAAATAATTGATAAGACCCAGTCTTTATTAACCTCAAGCATTACATATATGAGGTTCAAGCCCGTATCATACATAATCAAGAGTAAGAATAAATTGGTGTCATTGTAGATACACGCGCGTTGCACTCTTAAGCATCCCGATTACCTAGGAAAAACGAGATCAAAAGCTCTACAATGGTTGTGATCACCACACAATGCGATTTAATCAATTATTTAATTCATAAATTAATTTTAAGCATTTATAAAAGACATCGGGTTGGATTCATGCATCCCAACCCTTCGAAAATTAGCTGGACATGATTAACTTAGAGTAAAACATGGTTTTTAAGAATAGAACATTAAGTCTAAAGAAAATAGATGAAAAGATAATTGTAGAATCAAACCAACAATCAAACTAATGATCAATTGAAAACTTAGAGGAAAGATGTTACTTGAATTGTAGAAATTTGATTCAAATCCTTATGGTAAAATGTTCTTATGGAAAAACTAGGATTTTTGACTATGAAAACCCTCCACTCCTAATTAGAAACCTAAAAAATCAAAATCCTATTATTATGTAACCAACTAGAATAAATAGCTTCGAAATTTACAAGAGTTTGACCTAATTAAAACTCTGAGAAAAGGATAAAAAATCTGAGAAAAATTGCAAGCGGTCTGGACCCATCGGGCAAGGCGGTCCGGATCCCCCCTTTATTTCAATTAGTGAACCTTAGACAAGGGCGGTCCGGATCCTTTTTAGAAAAAAGGTCCGGATCGCACCCTTTTTTTATTCAGAGCATCTTAGCCATGCGGTCCGGACCCTTTTTGAATAAAATGTCCGGATTGCCTTCAATTTTCATACAGAACTTGCTTTATACCCGGTCCGGATCCTTTTCCAGGGCGGTCCAGACCACCTGCCAGATTCACGAAGGGATTTTTTTGGACTTTTCTCATCTTCAGATGCTCTTAACGTTTTCACCGTAGCTCGGATTGAAGTACCGTTTCTTCCGGTGTTCTTGTGATCGAAAAATCTTCAACTCTCCTGTTGTCTTCGACTCCGAACTAAGGTTGAAAAATTACAAAATTTCCCCTAGACTTTCCTTATTTGATTTCTTTCTCACCTTTTCCAATTTCTTTCTTCCTCAATGCTTTAAATACCTTCAAAACTCATGAGAAGCACACGAAACTAGATATACTTGTTAGAAGGAGTTAGTAGTAAGGAAATGCGATAATTCAACTTATTTTTCATTACTCGGGGTGATAAAAGTCCTTAAATTAAGGGGATAAATTTGAAAGAATTTGAGCCTAATCACCCAGGCTTGAGATATTCATTGGAGGATTTTATCCATCATTAATTCCATTTACCAATTCCTAAGATGTATTTCTTGAGTGTGTAGCTCATTTGTATTCATGTATTCTTTTTATATTTCATTAATCTAGAAAGTTGTATTTATTCAGTTTTCCCGAGTCAGAGATATGCATGAGATACATATATTAGAGTAATTATTCAGATATGTATTTTGAACTATTGAGATTTATTATATTACAGTGATGGAATCATATTCTATTATTGTTATCATTTGGAAAACAACTTGGGATTGGCATTTAAAACGCACAAAATTTTCAGCCCTAAAGATCTTTGATTAATCACGCATTAAAAAAATCAATAACAAAGTTTAAAGATTAAACCTAGGGTATATAATTATAATACCCTTACGGATCTTGTTGTGATCCGTACGAGGAGAAATATGTTGATGAGTATGATGATGTTTCTGACCTCTAAGGTCTCTAAAAATCTTTCAAGAAAACTCCGAACATCTCGAATCTTTTAGCAAATGATCCACCCAAAGTAAGCCTTGTGCGCGACCACCTTTCGAGATGAAACCATGGTGAAATATGAGATAAATATCCTTATCTCTCCTCACCCCTTCACAAAAAACTTGAATAGTGTTTTTTCTCTCCCCCTCCAACCCTCTATAATGGAATCTAAACTTAATACCCTAACTTATGCCAATATATATAGGTATGGTCTATGGGTTTCAGTCAAAATGGGCTTCGAGAGAGTTTTAGGACCACTACTTGGGCAATGAACTATACTAGAGACCCAAGACAAATAATTAAATTGGCTTTCAAATAAATACTCAAAAATATCTATTACAATTACCATAACTATTTTTTTGTTTATTTAATTACAATTAATTATCTCTACAACACTTGGAATATAGAGGTCTGGTTTTAAAAGTTGATTATGGTACATAATATGACTACCCACATTAAGTATCCGATATTCGATTGGTCAAATCGATTTAGTGTTAGTCAATTTTAACCATCTAATCAATTTCTTAATTATCAAACATAACTTATTTATACTCCACCAAGATTATAAAATAATCCACCGATCAGGTTTTACTTGGTGGAAATAAAAGATATAAGTCAATCAAGGGTATCATGATCAAAGGAGTCTCATAGACGCGAATTCATTTGAATTATGATCTCAAACCTACTCACACAACTGTCACCAATTATGTGGAGATCATTTGACCCGATATAAAATTCGATCGCACTCATAACAATCAAAGTTACATTGGCACAAGCACTCCAATCCTCATAATTCTTGAGATTAAGAATCTATACACCGTTGTAAAATGGTGTGAGATTTCCTGAGTCTAATCAAGATAACCCTTAGACTAAAATCTCATACGTTTTCGTATTCAATACATTCTTGGGACATATCGATCACAATCCTTTGTTAAACTATCAAATAAAGTCTCAAACCAACAAATAGGTTGCTATAGTTTAAGATAAAATACTAGTATTGCATCAAATTATTCCGATAGGATTTAAACTCTATATCTAGGTTGTGAACGTTTCAATAATGCTAGAACCAAAATTTTGATCTCCTAGTGATCAGTCCGAAGTTGACTCACCAAAATTCCTACTAAGATCTATTGGCCGACATGTCTACAGTATATTTAAACCAAATATGAGGCATTATCGTAACAATGATTCTTATTTAAAAATGAACTAACATACTGTTACTAAAAAGTAAATGTTATTGTAAGGACAAATTTTCAATTGAGTCAATTTGTATGTATTGGATTAATTATGGACAAAACATTTGGAATCATAGTCTAGGTTTTTTATGTTAACGTTTCAAGCCTATTACGTGTTTTATTGAAGACATAGCAGCAAAGTTTCAGAGATTACATATCATGCCGCGTTTCGTGCCAATTTTCGTCTTCATATTTTTGAGGATCCTCAGGTAAGGATGCATATGAATTTTGATCCTTGGAAATTCTATTTTTGAGTGTTTATTTTTATAAAATTATTTGAGGAGGATTTTAAAATATTTTAAAAGTAATTTTCTTAACTTTTTTGAACAAGTTTACTAGTTTCATTCGAACGAGATTGGTAGTTCGTCCAAACGAATTCAAACGAGTTTTTTTTGTTTACATAAGTAATATTGTTTGAAGCTCGTTTGAAGCTCGTTTGAATGAGTTTGGCTATTTGTTCAAACGAGATTTGAGTAGGTTCAAACTAGTTTGCAGATTCATTCGAATGAGGTCTTATTTTCGTTCGAACGAACTTTCTAGAAAAATGTGTCACCTCGAAAAACATGTTTTCTATATAAATGGGTTTAGGCATTTGTTTTTGAAGAGACTTTTGGCAAAAATAATTTTCTAATACATATCCAAAAGTTACCAGACCCTAGTTTCACCCAAAGTGTTTACGATCCAAGTTTCATTACTTTATATGCTTTGATATCTTATTTTGTGGGCACCATAGATTGTTTTTCTCATCATCTCAATAGAGAAAAGTTTTTTACATTAGATTCCGTACTCAACTCCGTGGTGTGGTGTTGTGGTGCGTCCGTGTTCCTAATCGTAAATAGTACCTGAGCCTGGATCGATAGATAGTGAGGTGTGCGTGTACTTACACGTTGTGGCTGCTTACATGGGTGGATTCCTGCGGTGTTATTGTCGAGGAGCAATTAAATATTGAAGATGCATCAAGGCATGCAAGGGCATGGATTTGTTGAATAAGTCACCTGTCAACTTGTGTCAATCCGTATCATAGTGAATTTGCATGGCTGGGTCGTCCGAGGTTTTTCAAATTATGGGTTTTTTTTTCGTACGTTGGCGTGTTGTGTGATTGATTTATTTATTTTATCGGCTATCACTTAGATGCATGTTTTAGGTTAAGATAAAATTTTGTAAATCGATTTAGCACAAATAATGGGCATAAAATTAGTGCAAAGTTTTACGTGGGTTAATTCTCTATAAAGTTTATATATTTAAATTAAAAAAATTAAAAAAATTAATCTTTCTATTTAGACCCTACCCTCATGGGACTTTCAGATTGGTATTAGAGCGGGTACATTAATGTGACACCCCGCCCAATACCAGATGACCAGTTCTTTATTAAATTAAAACAAGGTTTCCATTTGGTCCAATCTTAGCATCACTGTCGAAAAATCATATTACTTACTAATCTCTTATTAGTTAATTGATCCGGTGCCAAATTTTATCTTTCATTAAGCAAATAAATACATGCATAATAGAATAAACTAATCCATACACACAATCAAAGAGTCTAGAACAATACTGAATAAATAAATAAAAGACTTGTCGAATAAACCGTCGGCTATAAATCCCAAATTCAAAATAATAATCCATTAGATAAGTAAATAATCCAAATACTGAGTCTGAAAGTATATGGAAAATACACCAATGAAACTGCAGTTGAGATAAATTCCTAATATAGGAATAAGGAAACAATGCGTCTAATCCAACTCCTGCATGCATCCACACGTACTGCAGCTGCGTGTCTCTGGAATATATAATCAAGTCTGGCATCCTTGTGGCTGGACACCTAAAAGGTTTTGAAAATATTTACAGCAAGTGTTAGAACCCAAAACATTTTGAAAATATTTAGCAAGTAATTAAGTTTGTAGTTATTAAAATGCACGAATACTCTTCATATTTAAGCTAGTGTTGCACTCCCTTAAGATAATACTCACCTCTCATCTAAAGTGCACACCTAAAATTTCTTCCTAACCCTCCCAATCGTACTACCCTGTCTAACTAGCCTTGTTATAAATACTTCCCGACACACTACTTTAGCCCGAGTAATCATACTGTTGATTCATAAGTTATTTATCCCATTAACGTAATTAATCATTTTAAAATAAAATTATATAACAGTCTCACTAGTTATATACAAGTAAAATCATTTTACTTCATGTAATCCACCCGTATATAAATATTTACTCTATTATATACGTATAGAATAATACAATTTCACTTCTTGTATTTCACGCGTATATGAATATATACACTATTATATACTTACATTTATACTATAACATTCACACCCATGCCGTATGTGTATCCATCCTCCTGAGTAATAACTCACCGGATGCTTTCTCTAAAATGTTATCATGTTTCAGGTATGCTCGCTCTAACCCGGCTACCTCAAGTCGGACTAGCTTACACCGAATTTGGTAAAAGCATCACAAGCGTAGTGGAGGCAGTCATATTCCCCTGAAAGTGAGACCGAATCATACCTAAAGCGTCTCACCCCGAAAAAGAAATCACGCAATAAGATATTAGGCGATATGACCTGGGGACTATACTCTCCCTGTGTTCACTAACTAGGGGGTACACCCACATCACGCAACCTCCTGTGATAGCACTAGATGGTTATGTATTTAAAAAATATCTTACACAAATATTTAATGAGCACACAAATATATATATATATATATATATATATATACACACACACACACACACACACACACACACACACACACACTCTCTCTCTCTCTATCACACTATCCGTATATATATATAATAAATTAACCCCGGTTTACCCGTGCCTAACTCCCGTAGCACTTGCTCGTAAATAATCGAGTCATTTTCCCCAACTCTCAATTTTATTAATTTCACATAGATTAAATTAACCACGTGGTGTCACTCAACCAAAATGCCTGGACTCACTCACTTGGCCCGTATTTTAAGCTTTTTGAATTTATTACACAATGTCCCGTTAATAAGTTTGATACCCTTATAAATTTTAATATTCCTTAATACACATCTACCAACATCCTAGGTATTAACCTCCATTTAATATTTCACTAATTTAATCCCTTTAGGGAACCTCAAAAGAAAAACAAGGTAAGGAAAATGAAAATACAAAAAAAAAATGGCACTGATGAGAAATTCTCCACCGTCGTTCGAACGACCCTGCCATGTCCTTCTTCCCCACGGTTTATGACATTGTTAACTTTCCAAGCTTCTGAAATCCCACCAACTCCTCAACCAAGGAATACCCGACTATGAATACATGATTCCACCTGTTCCTAATCATCCATACATCATTTAACACTAACTGTACCCAAAGAAATTCATAAAACTATAACAAAAATATGTTGGACTGGGCAATTTTGCTGTCGACGGCAGCGTCATCTTTCCCAATCGATTTCTTTGACGTTCGTTCCTAAAATATTTGTGGTTCCTACCTAAACTCTAACACAATCTTACTTAATGTTTATTATGCATTTCTAGCATGTTCAATTCATCATAGAGATCATAAAAAAATCATAGTTTCAACCACTATCGATTTATTTACGGATTGGGTTCACGGAGGTTTACACTATCCCAAATTCGAATTTGATGACACACACACTTCAATCCAAAAATTTCTCCTAGATTTCAGTTAGATCTTTAGTTCTAACAGTGATACTTGATTTCCTAAGATTAATTTGGTGATTTAACAACGCATAAAATACCAATCAATTAAACCCATTTCGTATAAAAAACCCACCCGAACACGGACTTTGATTACACCTACTATGATATGAATTGAAATACTGCACTTTAGATTGAAAGAAATTTAACGACTTGCCTGATTAGATTCGTAGGGTCTGATTTCCTTTAAGGTTGTGGGTTGATGAAGAACACACCCAATTCCTTTTAATTTGTCTCCCAAAATCTTCCTCAATTTCTCCCTCTTTTCTCCTTGACAAATCTAAGGTTTTCTTTTTGAGTTGTGTCTGCCACAAACTCTCTAATTTGGGGTTTATATTGTTAATCCCGAAATTAAGCTTATGGTCCAAGACCAAATGACCCGAACACCCCAGTGTGAGCCTATTACTCCTAAAAATGCCTCGAGACCTAATTACTACCTTTGGGTACTCTATTTAGACCCTTCCAGAATCAACCATGTACTCAGAATTGTCATCCTAGTCACTCTATAAAATTTTCCAATTTCGACCTCAAAATTCGACACATTTGAAATTTAAAAATAACCCAAATTAATTAAATCTTAATTGACCAAATTAATTAACTCCTCCAAATTAATGAATTCATATATCACCAAAATAATTAAATTCGATGTCCTCAGAAATACGAGGTATTACATCTAAGTTATCATGTAGATCTGTCTTTTCGTGCTACTTAGGGTGGCTTGTTTCTCTCTCCCTCTCTCTCTCTCTCTCATATTTTTTTTTTGTTATATCTCGATGAGTCATCATTGTGATATGTTGTTCGATGCATTTAGCGATGGTGCTGATTTTGATATCCGGGATGAGTATAATAAGCTTCATAACTATGCTGAAACTTTAGCTCTTGAGAATTTGAAGTTTGCAAAAAGAATTAAAATTATTGGAAAAGAAAATTATCATTTCAAAGCTGAAATAGAATTTTTGCAAAATGTTCAGAGTCAAAGAGAAATTCTTCGTGAGAAGCTCCAGTACATGAATCGTGATTTTAAAATTTTAAAAGTGTCTTAGAAAGAGAGTGACAATAGAGTTCGATTTTTAGAGACTGGATTAAAGGTCTCTAAAATTCCTAGGGTTAATGTACATGCCATTGAGGATAATGATAAATTGATTAAAGATTTTTGGGCACGCGAGAAGAATCTTAGGGATAAGTTCGCTTTCATTGAAGGGGAGCGAGATAATCTTCTAGGAATGTATGAAAATTTGAAGAAGGAGTCTATAAACTTTGAAAAGTCTAAATTTTTGCTTGAGTTTAAGATTTTAAGGTTAAAGGATAATCTAAGAGACTCAAGTAATGTTGGTAGTGATGGTACTGTCTACCATTATTCAAATGCATCTGTTGCTAAAGCCAAGACCATTATTTATTTTAGAAGGTCAACCACATCCTCGGGTGTGTTAAAAGGTCAACCCAAAGGTCTCGCTCCTCAACGCGTGTACACGTGCGCACACTGCGGAAGGAAATATCACCTTAGGCATTTTTATTATGTGTGACACCATGCCTATTTAAATACCGGGTGATAAATTCTTTATAAAAATAAAACGGGAATCTCATCTGGTTCATTCTTAGCATCACTGTCGAAAATATTTTAAAAGTTTACTAACCACCTAGTATTCAAAAAGCTGGTGCCAAATTTTATCTTCTTATTAAACAATAACAACACGGGAAACAAAAACAATAACCAAGCCATTAACATAGTAATAAAAATCTGAACCCATCACAAGATAAATAGTTGAAATAGAAATAATATAGAATAAACCATCGGTTACAATTACAAAATCTAAGTAAACATCTAATGAAATCAAATGGAGTCTATAATTACAAAGTCCAATTAACTGAATAAAAGAAATACCTGAAGGGGCAACATACCCAAATGAAATAACTGAACTGCATCCTACTCTAGGAATGAAGTGACTGAAGCGTCTAATCCAAATCGTGCAAGCATCCACAAGTGCTGCAACTATGGATCTCTGGAATAGATCAGCAAGCTTGGCATCCCTATAGCTGGACACCTAAAAGGTTTTGAAAATATTTTGCATATGGGTCAGATCCCAAGAAAACCTTTTGAAAATATTTTGCAAGCATTTAAATAAAAGTTTAAAATAAGTTATTGATTACACATGTTAGTTAAATGTACACTACTTTGAGTTGCTCACCTCTCAACTAACGTGCAAGCCTAACATCATATACCTAGATATGCTACCCAGCCCGACTAAGTCTCATCAATAACTATCTAACCACTAACAGGTTTGGCTCACCCATACCGCCCATAAAGTAAGCTATCGTAAACTAATAATTAACATGTCTCGTATGTTATTATTAAATTATCGTTAACATTTCACGTATGTTATCATTAGACTATTTAATTAAGTTTCTCTTCTTAAATCATCTTTAGATGTATGCTATCTAACTCTACTACTACCACACATTAAGTAGATTATCTCATAATTAAGTCACTATATAATATACACTATCTGTCGTTTCTACACTACACACAAGTAGGATAAATTACCCAAGTATATATATATATGTCACATGCTATATATAGAAATATAGCATCTCCCGGACTGGACACCGCGATGCACACTTGCATACTCTTCTATCAAGTCCATATACCTCTCGTACCAAATTAGGGACTATCGGTTCATATATCACCCTCGAACCATAAATCAAATCCACACTATTGTAGGCGAACATAGTTCCAAGCCTATGGGTCACGCACATACCTAACATAACCAATTGACCGTCAATAATATTGTACACTCAGATAGTCATTATACCTAGTATCTATGTTCCGGGACATAAATTTAGACCTCATTGGAATTGTCCAGGTGGGATTGCCCTCTGCGCGGAACCTCTGTGATAGCAGGCAGTGTAGGTATGTTCACACATAAGAAAGCACATAATAGTCATACACATAACCTATCCATATGTCGCATATAGGCATACGTACAACCCATAAATATAATTTGTATAGTTCTACACTCAACCTATAATATAGTTCATATAGGTATACACACAACCTATAAATACAATCCGTATAGGTATACACTCAACCTGTAATATAGTCCTTATAGGTATACACACAACCTATAAATGTAACACCCCCTAATTTTGAGGATTTAGTGTTTAATTATTTTTGGGAGAAATAAAATTAATTAAACTGGAGACACTTAAATTTACGATTTGGAAAATTTATTTGAGTGGGAAGAATTATTTATATTTGGCGACTTCAAGTTTAATTGTTCAAATTATTGTGTCGCATTTTTGAGGTCGAAATTTGAAAATGTTATAAAGTATTTCGGATGACAATTCTGAGTGCACAGTTGAGTCCGGATAGGTCTAGATAGTCAGAAAAGAGTACTCGGGGGTAGTAATCGGGTCTCGAGGTATTATTGGGCATAGTCGGCCCCACACAGGGGATTTGGGCCATTTTAATTAGGCCCATGTGACTAAAAACGTGATTAGTGATTTTAAGCCTAATTGAGGGAGTGTTGAACAACATTTAACAATACTCTAAACTTATGGCTTTGAGAGAGAAACAGAGGAAGTAAATCAAGAAAAAATTGGGGACTTTTTGTAGACATATCGAGGGACAAATTGAGTGTTCTTCTTCAACCATTTCTCTGCACCAACGGATCAGACTCTACGAACCATTAAAGGCAAGTGGTTAACTGTTGTGATTCTTAAATAAATGATAATCAATTCATATTATGGGAGGTGTAAACCAAAATTCGTTTGGGGCGGGTTATTGCATGATTTTTTTTTTGAAATTGAACATGTTGTGTGATTTAATAGTTCAATTGATGTTATAAAAGCATTCAGTATTGATTGGTATTAGAACTATAACAGAAAACATGTATTAGATATGAATTGATGGGGATTATAGAATCAAATTTTTGAATTTCAATTAGGATTGTACAGTAGGAATTCGTTTTCTTGAGTTGTTGATAACTCGTAGTATCAATGATGCTAAAAGGTTTAGATGATGATTATAGTTCATCATCGATGTAAAAAGAAAATAAATATGATGGATTGAGGTTGGGATTTGAGAAAATAAATCTTAGATTTTCGTTAATGGTTGAACATAAAATCAGAGAAGAAAAGGAATTGGTCGATCGATCGACCCAGGGCATCGATCGATCGACGGTTCCAGATTTTTTCCAGATTCGCCAGTTTTATACATAAGGGGGAAATTAATTTAAAATTTAATTTCCATGTTTATTTTAGTGATAAATGTATATGTAGCACATATTCCTTAGCAATTATAAGCTGAGATAATTGGGTTTAGACGAGTGATAATTGTATGTCTCAAGGGATGAATTTTGGGAAATCAATTCTAGTATTAATTTCAGACCGAAGGAAAATATTCGGGTATTGTAGTTGAGTGGCACTACATTATTAAATGAATTGAGGTGTAATTAATTAATTACGTGGAGAAATGTAGAATCGGGTATTAACGATGGTACGGGCCAAGTGAGCGAGTCCGGGTATATTGGTTGGGCGACACCAAGTATTAAATTAATTGATGTGTAAATTAATTAAATTAGAGTCGGACTGTAAACTCGAGAAGGTAATAAATTAATTAAGGAGAAAATTAATTAATTTGAGTCGGACCAATATACAGGCTAGTGTTACAGGTTTTAGTACACGGTAAAGCCGGAATTTATATTATATATACGGTGTGGTGATAGTATATATATATATGTATGTACTTTGTGTGTGCTATTAAATATCAGTGGCTAGATATTTAATTAAATTTGTGTACTCTAGTGCTATTAAGGGAGGTTGCGCGATGTGGGTGAATCCCCTAGCTTGTCGGGCAAGCATATCCCTTGGTCATAGCTTCCGTTATATGGGTGATGGGATTATCTCACTTTCAGGTAGGAAACATGACCGCCTCTAACGTTTATGTTTTTGGCCAAGTTCGCGAGAGAGTCCGACTTGGGATAACTAGGTTAAGTGAGAACACCTGGTGTAATAGCACTTTAGAGGAAATCATCCGGCGAGGGTATACTCGAAAGGATGGATATACATAGGACACATGTGTGGATGTTGTGGTCTGATTACGTATATAATAGTATAGAAGATTATATACGGGTATTAAATATATGTTGCGAGAATGAATGTATTTTATATAACTAGTGAGGCTGTTATATAGTTTATTTAAAAGGGATAATTTATGGAAGACAAGCATGGGATTGTTGTATTATAATTTTACGTATATAATGGGAAAAAGATTATATACGGCATTAAATACATAGGTGATAAATTGTATTTACTTATATAACTTGTGTCACGATTTTATGATATTATATTATGGGAATTTATTAAGTTAGTTTGGGGGATAAGTTATAACCAATGAATGATAATACTCGGTTTAGAGTAGAATGGCAAGGGGAGATTATACCAGGACTAGTTGGACGGGGTAGTACAACTAGGTGGGGTTAAGGAAATCGTTAGGTATGCACATTAGTGGAGGGGTGAGTATGTCCTCAAGAGAGTGCGACAGTAACTTAAATATGAAGAGAATTCCTGCAATTTTAATTACCGCAGTTAATTCACTTGCTAAATATTTTTAAAATATTTTGGGTTCTAACCCTTGCTATAAAACTATTTTCAAAACCTTTTAGGTGTCCAGCCATAGGGATGCCAGACTTGATATTCTATTCCAGGGACACGTAGTTACGGCACATGTGGATGCTAGCAGGAGCTTGGATTAGACGCTTCGTTTATTCTTTCCTAGACTAGGAATCATCTATTAGTTTCAGTTTTACTTAGGGCTTGTCGCCTAGACTTTTTAGTACAGTTTTCAGATTCATTTATTCAGTTGTTGGATGATTGTTGTTGGACTATTTACTTTGCTGGCCGATGGTTTATTCGGCAAGTAGTTTAATTATTTATTCAGTTGATTTGATTTAGTTGTGGTGAATGGTGTGTATGTATTTCCGCATGTTATTGTCTTGTTTAAATAAAAAGTTAAATTTGGTACCGGCATTTTGGAATACTAGGTGGTTGGTAAGTTTTGAAAAGATTTTCGACAATGATGCTAAGAATGAACCAACTGGGATTCCTATTTTAATTTGATATAGGATTGATCACCCGGTATTTTATTAGGCGGAGTGTCACAGATGGTATCAGAGCATCAGGTTCTAGTGTCCTTAGGAGTTGTGCAACTTTTCACGTATAGGCTCAACCGGAGACATTAGGTATTCTGGAAATGGTGATTGTGATAGGAATCACCTTGATTATTGTTCAGGCTGGTGGTGATAGAGTAATCACTCGGAGTGATAGTCCCTCAAAGCACTGTTGTATATAACGATGGTACAATTTCAGTCTCACCCAAAATAGTCAGCAAAGGGTGGGGAAAGTGTGGAAGGACCCTTTTGGAAGGGCCATCTATAAGGATTCGAGTAGCAGAGTAGCGTGATAAGTCAATGAGAGGAAATAACCCAAAGACAGTTGTGTAGGGTGGTGTGTAGCGGCACCCAAGACTAAATTTTGAATGAAATTTTGGCCCAGTGGGGCGGTGTTGTAGTGGTAGGAGGGTCAGTCACCACGTAGGAAGAAGAATATATGGAGTCAAACGAGAAATTTTGGGTATGGTGTGACCATAAGATCGTCCATCCGCTATTCAAATACGGATGCGAGTGAAATTTCAGAGTTTATGGAGTGGGTAAGATAGTGACTAATCGTGAGGGAGATGATAAATTGTATATGCGAACTTCGTAAGCGACGAAGGAGATATGGAGAAGGATAAAGGAACCCGCAAGTGGATAATGAACCCTGAGATAATACACAAGGATGGATGGAAAATTCGACTAGGATGACTAGTGTTGAGGTCGTCAATATCTTTTGTTTGCGAGCTTACATTAACGCTCCTAAGTTACAAGAGCCAATAAGGTTAGAGAGTTTAACCTAAGAATGAAATGAGATTTGATGGTGCTAGTGAAGCACGACGGAAGGGTATACCTAGTAAGGGACCCATCTCGACCTTTTAAATTAAGTAAATTTCTACCTATTGACGGTGGATTTGATCCGGGTCGTCGAGGCCAATAACGAGTCCCATAGGTCTAGGGAAGCCAACAGGGGTAGCACTTAGGGTCAAGAATACAAAGTACGCGAGAAGGACAACCCCAACATGGCCATTTGGGCCAGAGGCAGGGGATTGACACAGAGAGGTGTCTTAAGTGTGGAAGTGGAACCACAACAATTGATTATGTCCACAGTGAGTCAGGGGATAGAAGTGGAATGCCCAGTAGGGACAATAATTACAAAGTTTTGGTTAGATCGGATGAGAATATTATGTCCAGGAATCATTTGGGTCGCCGGTGGATAGGCGAGTGGAAGTATGAGTTTTATTCTCGGATAGATGGGGTGAATTTTTTGACACGGTTAGTCACAGTATTCTTGTTAACACTATATTCGTGTGGGGGACGAGTTTAGTGGGCGTATAGTAGTGTTATTATTAAGTATATGTTTACCATGAGGTAATAGGTATCTCTTTTGTTTTATCTGAAGGGAAGAAGGCGTGAAAACTGAGAGGGTATATTTTATGAGATTTACTCATTTTGAGGAGTGTTATGAAAGCAAAATTTTTCCTAGGTATGGATTGGTTAGCGATGGGTGTGATCTATTACGGATAGTGATAGTAAGTATTGGGTGTTCATCATACCAGGTTATGAATGATTCCTACTAGGTGTCACCTGAGAGGGAGCCTAAACTATATATATATATATATATATATATATGTGTGTGTGTGTGTGTGTGTATAGCTTGTATTGTGTGGTACGATAGACATATAAGGATGTCTTGTAGTATTATATTTTTCCCAGTAAAAAGGGATGTATACTGAAGCGATTCAAGACGGTTATAATTATTTTCGAGTGGGGAGAGATAGCTCAAGATTTATTTTGTGCAAGAACTAGTGATAGTAAGGGCGTGGTATTTTATGTTGTCTTTTGTAGCATAAAAGTAGGCGTGTATGATTTTGTGTTAAGATACAAGTATTTGGGGGTATGTGCTATGGACTGAGGGTCTAATAGATCTCAACGACCGACAATGTTAGGTAGTAGTGTATCGGGGAGGTTCCATATTTGGATATCGCTTTGCGAGACGTCCCACGCATGAAACTTAGCGCAACGTTGGGAGTGGGGAGATGTTTGGTCATTAGTACATAGGTTGGTTACCCCGATTATTATTCATATATGTGATATTACTACGGGTTGGAAGTTATATTACGGGTTACGGCTAGCATTGTCGGGTAATTTTCGTGCAGTTAAGCACGGGATAGGGTGCATGGGCATTCTGGTTAATTAGGGCAACTTTCATGCGGTTAAGCACGAGTATAGGGTGTATGGGCGCTCTGGTTAATTAAAATACATATTTGTGTAACTCATAGTTAGAAGCGGGAGAGATAGATGTAGCGATCTTAGAGGCACAGCGCTAAGGAGTGATATTCGAGGCTTGGAGCACTAGGCTTATCTTAATTTCAAGGACGAAATTCCTTTGTAAGGGGGGGGGGGGGGGGGGAGAATGTACCACCCCGTAATTTTGAGGATTTAGTATTTAATTATTTTTGGGAGAAATAAAATTATACAAATTGGAGACACTTAAATTTACGGTATGGAAAATTTATTTGAGTGGGAAGAATTATTTATATTTGGCGACTTTAAGTTTAATTGTTCAAATTATTGTGAGACGCATTTTTGAGGTTGAAATTTGGAAATGTTATAAAGTATTTCGGATGACAATTATGAGTGCACGGTTGAGTTCGGATGGTCGAGATAGTCAGAAAGGAGTATCCGGGGTAGTAATCGGGTCTCGAGGTATTATTGGGCATAGTCGGCCCCACACGGGGGATTTGGGCCATTTTAATTAGGTCCATGTGACTAAAAACGTGATTAGGGAGATAAACCTAATTGAGGGAGTGTTGAACGACAGTTAACACAACTCTAAACTTATGGCTTTGAGAGAGAAATAGAGGAAGCAAATCGAGAACAAATTGGGGACTTTTTGGAGACATATCGAGGGACAAATTGAGTGTTCTTCATCAATCCTTTCTCTGCACCAACAGATCAGACTCTACGAACCATTAGAGGCAAGTGGTTAACTGTTGTAATTCTTAAATAGATGATAATCAGTTCATTTTATGGGAGGTGTAAACCAAAATTCGTTTTGGGCGGGTTATTGCATGAAATTGGGTTTTTATGAAATTGAACATGTTGTGTGATTTAACAGTTCAATTGATGTTATAGAAGCATTCAGTATTGATTGGTATTAGAACTATAACAGAAAACATGTATTAGAGATGAATTGACGGGGATTATAGAATCAGATTTTCGAATTTCAATTGGGATTGTACAGTAGGAATTCGTTTTCTTGAGTTGATGATAACTCGTAGTATCAATGATGCTAAAAGGTTTAGATGATGATTATAGTTCATCATCGATGTAAAAAGAAAATAAATATGATGGATTGAGGTTGGTATTTGAGAAAATAAAGCTTGTATTTTCGTTAATGGTTGAACAAAAAATCGGAGAAGAAAGGGAACTGGTTGATCGATTGATCGACGGTCCCAGATTTTTGGCAGATTCGCCAGTTTTATACATAAGGGGGAAATTAATTTAAAATTTAATTTCCATGTTTATTTTAGTGATAAATGTATATGTAGCATATATTCCTTAGCAATTATAGGGGGAGATAATTGGGTTTATACGAGTGATAATTGTATGTCTCAAGGGATGAATTTTGGGAAATCAATTCTAGTATTAATTTCAGACGGAAGGAAAATGTTCGGGTATTGTAGTTGAGTGGCACTACATTATTAAATGAATCGAGGTGGAATTCATTAATTAGGGGGCGAAATATAGAATCGGGTATTAACAATGGTACGGGCCAAGTGAGCGAGTCCGGGTATATTAGTTGTGCGACACCAAGTATTAAATTAATTGATGTGTAAATTAATTAAATTAGAGTCGGACTGTAGACTCGGGAAGGTAATAAATTAATTAAGGAGAAAATTAATTAATTTGAGTCGGACCATAGACTCAGGAATATACAAGCTAGTGTTACGGGTTTTAGTACACGGTAAAGCCGAGTTTATATTATATATATACGGTGTGGTGATAGTATATATATATATATATATATATGTGTGTGTGTGTGTGTGTGTGTGTGTGTATGTACTTTGTGTGTGCTATTAAATATCAGTGGCTAGATATTTAATTAAATTTGTGTACTCTAGTGCTATTAAGGGAGGTTGCGCGATGTGGCTGAATCCCGTAGCTTAAGGAGTAGGGCGAGCATATCCCCAGGCCATAGCATCCGTTATATGGATGAGGGGCTTATCTCACTTTCAGGTAAGAAATATGACCGCCTCCAACGTTTATGTTTTTGGCCAAGCTCGCGAGAGAGTCCGACTTGGGGTAACTAGGTTAAGTGATCACACCTGGTATAATAGCACTTTAGAGGAAATCATCCGGCGAGGGTATACTCGGAAGGATGGATATACATAGGACACATGTGTGGATGCTGTGGTATAATTACGTATATAATAGTATAGAAGATTATATACGTGTATTAAATACATGTTGCGAGAATGAATGTATTTTATATAACTAATGAGACTGTTATATAGTTTATTTAAAAAGGATAATTTATGGAAGACAAGCATGGGATTGTTGTATTATAATTTTACGTATATAATGAAAAAAATATTATATACCACATTAAATACATAGGTGATAAATTGTATTTACTTATATAGCTTGTGTCACGATTTTATGATATTATATTAATGGAATTTATTAAGTTAATGTGGGGGATAACTTATAACCCATGAATAATAATACTCGGTTTAGAGTAGAATGGAAAAAGGGAATTATACCAGGACTATTTGGACGGGGTAGTACAACTAGGCGGGGTTAAGGAAACCGTTAGGTGTGCACATTAGTGTAGGGGTGAGTATGTCCTCAAGAGAGTTTGACACTAACTTAATTATGAAGTGCATTCATGCATTTTTAATTACTGCTGGTAATTCACTTGTTAAATATTTTCAAAATATTTTGGGTTCTAACCCTTGCTATAAAAATATTTTCAAAACCTTTTAGGTGTCCAGCCACAGGGATGCCAGACTTGATATTCTATTCCAGGGACACGTAGCTGCGGCACATGTGGATGCTAGCAGGAGCTTGAATTAGACGTTTCGTTCATTATTTCCTAGAGTAGGAATCATATATCAGTTTCAGTTTTACTTAGGGCTTGTCACCCAGACTTTTCGGTACAGTTTTCAGATTCATTTATTCAGTTGTTGGATGATTGTTGTTGGACTATTTACTTTGGTGGCCGATGGTTTATTCGGCAAGTAGTTTAATTATTTATTCAGTTGATTTAATTTAGTTGTGGTGAATGGTGTGTATGTATTTCCACATGTTATTGTATTGTTTAATTAACAAGTTAAAATTTGGCACCACCTTTATGGAATATTCGGTGGTTAGTAAGTTTTAAAAAGGTTTTCGACAGTGATGCTAAGAATGAATCAACTGGGATTTCTGTTTTAATTTGATATAGGACTGATCACTCGGTATTTTATTAGGCGGGGTGTCCTAATAAATAAAATCCGTATAGGTATACACTCAACCTATAAATATGATCCACACATAATATATCTCTCGAATGCGCAACGTACTATCGATATATGATTATAACTCTCTATCTTATTTTCCCGAGTACTAATCTCTACCCGAAGGGCCCTAGTTATCCATTAAGTTATTTCAGTAGATACTACACTCATACTTTACTGGTATAAGTCATAGATTCACTCATCTCTCTGTGATTCGTTATCATTCTACCGAATTCACTCGCATTACAAATTATGTCCGATTAACCATTGCGTCAATTCTCTCATTCATGACTAAGTTCCCATCCCACCAAGGCCTACTGTCACTAATAATATATCCCATTATGTTTTAAGTATGTCTCATAATTGTTCCCATTAGGTATACACAAGATTAGGGTTCAAATAGGGAAAATATCACAATTCTGGATAGACCCAATCGATTTGCTCAAGGGCTGAATCGATTCTCCCGTGAGCCGAATTGATTCGAAAAGTTGCAATTCATCTTCTTCGTTCAGTTCTTGCCTTTTTCACCATTACAACTTTCTCAATTCTTCATGAAACTTAACCAAATTTCCAACCAACATTAGTAAGCATTATATAAGAGTGCGGGATTGATTTCCAATGTAAATCTAACATTAAATCATCACGAATTTAATCCAAGAACATATTATTTTCTAAAATCCTTAAAACCCTAGATTTCATTGTTCTTCATCTCTTTCAATAAAAAAACCCAGATTTCTTCCATTATTATCATCATATATTTTCTGAATTCGTATTACTCACATACACAGGTTCAATCTACTTGCAATCCTACCCAAAGTCACGTGTTTAAATCATCAATTTTCCAAGAACTTCATTTAAAATCATCAAATATCAAACCCTACACTACATGGGTATTATAGCCTTTTAGAAACAAGAAATATAAACACTTACCTTATGATATGCAGGTCTGAATTCATTTATGAGATGATGGAGTCTATCTCTCATCGCTCCGATCACGATTCTGACAACTTTGGTGGAGAGAACAAGTGTTGCACTTCCAAGAACTCTCTTCTCCTCCTCCCTTGTGGCCCCCTTCCTCTCTAATTTGTGTTAAACCTAGACTCTAACTCCAAGGGGATGATATATTCTTTTAATTTTTGGAGTTATCCAAACTACAAACTCCCGAATGACCGAAACGCCTTTAAACGGTGTAAGGTTTGTCTAAAATCGCCCCGGAACCCAAACTATACACTTGGGTATACTATTCTGACTATTTCAGAATCAACCATGACCTCTAAATCATCATCTAAGTCACTCTATAACAATATCTCATTTCGACCTCAAAATAATCTACACGCGACCTTCGGTTGAGTTGCAACGCAATCCCATCGATATTACTCACTACGACATATAATAATTTTTTGAACAAATTATTCCATCAACAATAAATCCTTATCTCCCAAAAATATTTAATTCCATCAAATTATGGCACACGTGTAATTTAAAATTAAACCCAAATAATTATCGAATTAATTAGATACCAAATACTCATCAACACGGAGTATTACATTATGATCTTAGAAAAGACCTTAGGTAGTTGATGTCTAGTCTCCCCATTGTTCCTAAAACCCAACACGTTAAGTATTCATCTATTTGGGGTAGGAAATCAATTTTGGAGGCTCTAAACTTAGACTTGTTGATTCTAAAATGCTTGCACATGATACTTCTCATGCCATATGTAATTGTTGATTGCGTTCGCCAGTTTTTTTACACTAGTTTTTTTTTACTTCATGTCATTTATGCATGATAGTTGTGTGATGTTTATCTTTTGTATTTTGAATTTTCTTTTATTGGGCCTTATTGAAAAATACAAAAAATATTTTTTTGTCTTTTGAGTTTATATTTCTAAATTGGTATAATTTTGAAAAATGTTTAAAAACTCAAAAAGATTTTTGGTTTATGTGTAGTTTAGTTTTACACATTCTGTGTGGCATATTGGTGTATTAGAATCCGCTTCATTTCATGTTTCCATGTGTCTAGGGAATTTGATTATGATTTTCAATACTTAGATTATTCTTAATCATGCTTGCATGGAGTTGTTCAACTTTGATTTGTGTGACACCCCGCCTAATAAAATACCGGGTGATCAGTCCTATACCAATTTAAAACAGGAATCCCAGTTGGATCATCCTTAGCATCACTGTCGAAAACTTTTTACAACATACTAACCACCTAGTATTCCAAAAACTGGTGCCAAATTTTAACTTTTTAATTTAACAAAATAGTACATGCGGAATTAAATATAAACCATTCACACAACTGAATAAATCAACTGAATAATTAATTTAAATAACTTGCCGAATAAACCATCGGCCACCAAAGTAAAATAATCCAATACAAACATCAAACACCTGAAGGATTACATCTGAAAACTGTACTGAGAAGTCTAGGCGACAAGCCCTAAATAAAACTGAATTGAGAAATGATTCCTACTCTAGGAATGAATGAACGACGCGTCTAATCCAAACTCCTGCTAGCATCCACATATGCTGCAGCTCAGTGTCCCTGGAATAGAATATCAATCCTGGCGTCCCTGTGGCTGGACACCTAAAAGGTTTTGAAAATAGTTTTATAGCAAGGGTTAGAAAACATTTTGAAAATATTTAGCAAGTGAATTAACTGCAGTAATTTAAAATGCATGAATGAGCTTCATATTTAAGTTAGTGTCGCACTCCCTTGTGGACATTCTCACCCCTCCACTATTGTGCACACCTACCCGTTACCCTAACCCCACCTAGTTGAACTACCCCGTTCAACTAGTCCTGGTATAACCATCCCTTGCCATACTACTCTAACCCGAGTATAATGATTCTTGAATTATAAGTTATCTCTCAATTAACTTAACTAATTCCTCTTAAATAGTAGCATATAACCGTCTCACAAGTTATATAAAGTAAATACATCACACACTGTATTATTCCCACAAATGAATAACTTAATTAATTTCTCATTAATTAACAACATATAACTGTAACCCGAGTTATATAAGGTAAATATATCACACACTGTATTATTCACCTACATATAATATTTACTACCATATTATACGTACCTTTACTAACATCCACACATATATCATACGCGTATCCATCCTTTGGAGTATACCCTCACCGGATGATTCACTCTAAAGTGCCATCTCACTAGGTGTGCTCACAAAACCTAGTTTTCCAAGTTGGATTCGCTCACCAACCTGGTCTACTACATAAACGAATTGGAGGTGGTCATATTCCTTCCTGAAAGTGAGATAATCTCCTCACCCATGTACCGGACGCTATGACCTGGGGATATACTCACCCTACTCCTCAAGCTAGGGGATTCACCCACATCGCGCAACCTCCCTTGATAGCATTAGAGTATATAATTTGAATAAATATCTAATCACTGATATTTAATGTCACACACAATATATACACGTATATATATACTATCACTACACCGTATATATATAATATAAACTCCGGCTTTACCGTGTACTCAAAATCCCGTATACTGCCTGAAATTTCCTGAGTCTGTGGCTCGACTCAACGTAATTAATTTTCTCACGTAATAATTTACCGTCTCCCCGAGTCTATCACCCAACTCTAATTAAATTAACTAACACACATATTAATTTAATATCTCCCCGAGTCTATCGTCTAACTCTAATTAAATTAATTATTACACCCATTAATTTAATACTTACCCGAGTCTACAATTCGACTTTTATTTAATTAATTTACACAATAATTAATCAACATATATCCGAGTCTACAATCCGACTCTAATTAAATCAATTATCTCATTTATTAATTTAACAACTTGGTGTCACCCAACCATTATCCCCGGACTCTCTCACTTGGCCCGTACCTCCATATTTTCCGAGTCAATGTTCCAACTCCAAACTAATTACTTTCTCTCTATAATTAATTTAATGCCTTGATGTCACTTGACCAACATACCCAGACTCACTCACTTGGTCCAATTTACATCTCATAATATAATACCCACATTTTTGCCTACAATGTGTCACACCTTTATTTTTATAATTTTCCCAATTATATTTGCCTATAATTATTAACATACCCGGACTCGATTCACTTGGCCCGAAATTAAATATTTCCCGAGTCTATATCCCGACTCTAAATTACTTAGTTTATCTCCAAACTTAATTCACTACCTTGGGGTCGCTTTACCAATATACCCGGATTCACTCACTTGATCCGTACCTCGCTATTTTGGAATAAAGTCTCCCAAGTTTATCCATTAAATGTCCCACATAAATTCATCCTAGTCCCAATTACTCTTTCCCATAATCACTAGAAATAGGTGTTTCAAGATTAATTATCACAATTTATAGTATGGAAATTAATTTAATTAATTTCCCCCCTATATCACACACAGGTCGAACTGGCCAGAATTTCCCATCATCGATCGATCGATGCCCCCGATCGATCGAACGACCCCTTCGTTACAGCTCTTCTTCCCCACTATTTTCCACCATTAACGAACTTCAAGGTTTCTAAACCATAATTTAAACCTCTAATTACATCATCCCATCATCTACACATGGTTAATCCACATCCTATTCATCATAAAGACCATTAAGATAATCAACTTCTCTAATTATCTCATAGTTTTCGAAATGGGTCTTTCTCCATAAATTCAATTTTCTGTTTTAAATCCCAATTTCCAGATTCGATTTCCACTCTTTTATGTTCTGGATTTCTCGTTCAAATCATATATACATATTCAGATATCAATCACCCATCTAAATCTTACTTTGAATCTCATTCAAGTGTTTCAAAAACAAAAACCCCATTTTGTACCCATTTACACCCAAAAATGAATTTTGGTTTACACATTACTATGATATGAATTGATTATCATGCTTTAAGAATCAAAACAGTTAACCACTTGCCTCTAAGTGTTTGTAGTGTCTGATCCGTTGTTGATGTCCCTTACTTTGGCTCCAAAAACCTCCAATTTGCTCTTGATTTGTTTTTCCCCAAATCCCCTCTCAAACCCTAGGTTTAGAATTGTGTTGGCTGCTGATTTCCTAATCCCTCACTTAGGTTAAAAACCCTCCATCCCATTTTTAGCCTAATGGGCTTAATTAAAGTGGCCCAACTCACCCCGTGTGGGCCCGACTATGCCTAAAAATACCCCGAGATCCAATTACTACCCCCGGATATTCTTTTCTGACTATCTCGACCCATTCGAACTCAACCGCACACTCAGAATTGGCATCCGAATTAATTTATAAAAATCCTTATCTCACACCCAATTTAGTCTATACCGACTCCCGGCTGGGATAAGTGTATACCTTGTCATTAATACTCGAAATGAGGTAATTAAATTATTACTATTCACTTAGTAAATAAATTTTCCTAAACATTAACCATTCACTCCCCGATTAATATTTAAATATATATATTGCCATAATTAATTCAATTAAAATTAATTAAATATTAAATGTACACGGGGTGTTACAATTTGCTTGATGGATTCACTTTGTATATGTCTCCACACACTGATGCACGAGATCTTTTGAATTTTAACTTCACACGTTATATTTGAGCCATGTGAGATGTTCTTTCATCAATCTTTTCATCTATATATATGTGACTATGGGGGATTTGTGCATGTAAGAACCGTTGCCCGTGAGTATGTTGCTTTCATTAAATATATGAGAGTGCACAAGAAAAGGCTACGAAAGGAGCAAATCTCCTTTACGAGAAAGTCACCATTGGCAAGAGCATAAAAAAATAAGATTAAAGGCCAACAAGTTTGTTTGATTGATTTTCAAAAATGGTATCTTTAAAAGAATTGAGGGAAAAAAATTATATGATAGATGTTTAGCTTTTGAGGGTGTTATAGTTAAAGATCAACATGTTTGTACAATTAATCCTAGTTATGCTTATCGTGTCATGATGCTATTGATTTGAAGAATCATCAAAATTCTAGGCTTGTGTGAATTATACTAGTTTGTTCTTTGAGTTCACTTTATATGTCACTTGAGGCTAAATCTTAGTTTGATAAAGTTTTGCGTTCAAATAGAACTCCTTTAACATTTTTTGAGTGATTAAATCATGTTTTTTTTATTAATTTCTAGTTCACGCCCATTTATTTCATCCCACATATTTAGACACACTGATACCATGCTGGTGTGTAAAGCTTATGTGTTTAGTGTCAGTTTTGTTCTTTATACCTATATAGACGTGCTTGTGTGTCATTGGTATATTTTTCATATTAATAGATACGGTATCATTTCGTTTTGAGTCTTTGTGTTTGCAATTAATCTATGTTTACCACATGCTTTATCATTGGATCAAATTGGTATGCTATACGATCATATTAGTATATCTTGTTGATTGTTTGCATTTATATCTTATGCTTTAATATGTATTCAAGTTGGTATCATATTTTCATCTATATTGGTATTAATTGATCATTGTTCGGATTATTTATGCATGTATTACCATGTTGTGTTTTTGTTAAACTTCACACCATTGCATGATATTATTACTTTTTCCTTAATTTATCTTGGTATCACATGTTCTCACATTTAGGGGATAAATTTTTTATAGTGGATAAATAGTTTTATGCATTCTTTCTTTGTCTATTCCTGAACAAAAAGGGGGATAAATGGTATCTTTCGATTTAGTGTTAGGAGGAAATCTTTATCTTATGGGGAGACGTCGTACATAGGTCAGGGATTGTTAGAAATAAGGGACCGGGGAGGCGAGTACGTCCCAACACTTCAATTCACCTGCCTCTTCCTCTTCCTCACTCGAGGCATCATCGGCCTCGTCATCAATTCCACGCCTTCCCCGAAGGATGGCCAGCTGTTTGGCGCTTCGAGTGCGGGTTCCTTATCCAAAGGGACCGGGGAGGCGAGTACGGTCTAGCAGAGCAACAATGCCAGCATCTTTGAGAATTGAGGTAATCAGGAATGCATATGGAAGTGGTGCTGTACCTCTCTCATCTAGGGCTGCAACGATAATGTCAGTGTATAGGGTACGAGCCAGGTGAATGGAAGTGTTGGGATCAAAGAGGTGGTATGTCAATGTGGATTGACGGGGACGCATTACGGAATCATTGGAAGTTTGCAAAATATTAGCACACACAATTTGGAATATGAGGTGTGCTGTCTCGTTAAGTCGACCAACAGGGATAGTCTCCCCCCTCCAAGCAATGCCGGGGGAAATTCGCTCTATTATTAGGTCCTTGGCTACCAGGGGACCTTATTTGGGTATGTGTAGTCTTGAAGATCTGGAACGTCATATTCTCCCAACTTGGCAGTGAGAATGGCCAAAGAGAAGGGAATGACGGTACCATCGACAAAGGCTTGAGAGTTGAAGTCACCCGTTCGAATAAGGGATCCATAGAAAGAGCGTACCTCGGCGGCCCAAATCGCTTCGTATTGTTTATTAGAGAAACAGTACTAACCCCTAGGCACGAAGAGGGCGGTGATGGAATTGGGCAGCGCTGTCCATTAGACTTCTCGCACCTTGTGGAGTTTGTGATCCGGACCAAAGAAACGGTTGCACCAATGCTCCTCTTAGCGGGAGCAAAAATCACCATGACCGGAGGGTAAAATTTCAGTTGAGTTGTATTTGACGGGAGCAGCTCTTTGGGCCATTATGACAAGTAGAGGGTGTTGGAAAAAAATGGGTAGAGAGAAGAGAGAAGTGATGCAGTTAAAGGTGTGGAGAAAAATGGAGGATTTGGGTGTGTATTTATAGGTGAGGAGTGTGGGAAGGGTTGGAAATGGAGGGAAAGAGTTTGGAGGGAAAAGGGGATGGATTTGGGAGGGAAAATGAAGGGGATTAAGTGGTTGGACGAATTTGGAGGGAAGGGAAGGGGGGTGTACCTAGGGAAGGAGGAAAGGCTGCAGAAAATTGGACCGGTCTGGCTATTCCAGGATCTAACCAATTCGGTCCTTTTAATTTTTAAGTTCTTTACGTACCGAATCGATCCAATTGTAAAAGAAACCAATCGATCGGGTACGGATCGGTCCGACTAAAAAATAAAAGAACCAATCCGGTTCTTGCACTGAGTAAGATTTATCCCCCTAACTTAAATGCGATCGCTCTCCCCGAATTTTTTTTTTTGACACTCAACAATACTTTCTATCAATTTTGGACTCAACACCCTCTCGATACCTATGGTAAAGCAACTCGACTCATTCTCCCGAAACATGTGAACACTCTAACCTTATTGTATCCTAATCCTAGGGACTCTCATTACTCATGCGACTCTCATCTACTATACACAAGAGTTCACCCCATACACGTCAGGAGTGCGACGACCTCTCTTTTTCAGCTCATTCGACCCCATAAATGGGGTCCAACAACCAAATGGTGTCGAATTCTTCTAGAAACGCCTCTAAATATGGCTTTAGTCATTGTCCATTGACTTTGAATGGGATTCCCCCTTTGGGATCTTCCAACTCCACAGCTCCGTGGGGGAACACAGTCTTCACAACGAATGGGCCAGTCCATCGAGACCGCAACTTACCTGGAAATAGATGAAGCCAAGAGTTATAGAGAAGCACTTTTTATTCGGGACGGAATTCTTTGCGTCGAATAATCTGATCATGGGCGAGTTTCATCATTTTTTTGGAAATTTTTGCATTCTCATACGCGTCATTATGTATCTCCTCTAACTCATTTAATTGAAGCTTGCGAGCTTCACCGACTTTATCCATGTCATAATTCACCTTCTTAATTGCCCAATACGCTTTGTTTTCTAATTCAACGGGAAGGTGATAATATTTTCCATACACAAAGCGGAAGGGAGACATTCCAAGAGGATTTTTATGTGCGGTGCGATAGGTCCATAGTGAATCGTTCAATCGAAGGGACCAATCTTTTCAGTTAGGATCGACGGTTTTCTCTAGGATGTGCTTGATTTCTCGATTCACTAGCTCAGCCTGTCCGTTCGTTTGTGGGTGATAAGTCGTTCCAACCTTGTGAACGATGCCATACTTTCTCATGATCTTCTCGAATGGCCTATTGTAAAAGTGCATGCCATTGTCACTAATTATCGCTTTCGGAGCACCGAAGCGGGAAAGTATGTGTTCCTGTAAGAACTTAATCACCACTTTGTTGCCATTTGTCTTGGTAGCTATAGCTTCTACCCATTTGGAAACGTATTCGACCGTAACAAGGATGTATAGGAAACCAAAGGACGGGGGGAAAGGGCCCATGAAGTCAATACCCCAGTAGTCGAAGATCTCAATAATGAGTATCGGGGTTAATGGCATCATGTCTCATTGGGTAATAGCTCCTATTCTTTGGCACCTATCGCAAGATTTACAAGCATTGTTCATATCCCGAAATATTATGGGCCAATAGAGGCCGCATTGAAGAATTTTAGCGACCGTTTTTTTCATCGAAAAGTGGCCTCCACAAGCTTTCGAATGACAAAATTGGATGACTTTTATGATCTCATCATCCAGTACTCATCGTCGGATGATTTGGTCGGCGCAATATTTAAACATGAAAGGGTCGTCATAGAAAAATATGCGCGACCAAGTAATAAACCTCTTCTTATCTTGCGGTGTCCAATCGGGAGGGATGGCTACCGTGACAAAATAGTTCACTATATTCGCTAAGCAGGGCAAATAAGAGGTGGCAAAGAGTTGATCATCCAAAAAGTATGGGTATTGGATCACTAGGCCCGTTGGACGCAAGCCGTGATAAGTGGTCAGCAACGACGTTTTATACTCCTTTCTTATCTTTAATGGAGAGATTAAACTCTTGTAGAAGTAGGATCCACCTTATGAGGCGTAACTTTGCATCTTTCTTTTCAAGTAGGTATTTCAATGCCGCATGGTCGGTGAAGCAAGTGATGGGAGAACCGATAAGGTAGGACCAAAATTTATCAAGGGAAAAAACTACTGCTAGCAACTCCTTCTCTATAGTGGAGTAATTGAGTTGTGGTCCGGTAAGAGTCCGGCTAGCGTAGTAGATGACATGATCCTGTTTGTCTTTTCTTTGGCCCAAAATATCCCCTATCGCATAGTCGCTAGCATCACACATAAGTTCGAATGGTAAGGAGCAATCCGAAACTTGCATGATAGGAGCGGACACAAGCATGGTTTTAAGTTTTTCAAAAGTGCTATGGCATGCTTCTGTCCACTCAAATGGGATGTCCTTTATGATTAGGTTGCTTAAGGGCCTAGCTATGGCGCTAAAGTCCTTAATGAACCTTCGATAAAATCCCGCGTGGCCCAAGAGGAAGCGCACGTCTTTGAGCGATTTTGGTGGGGGAAGATCAGGTATGACATCTATCTTAGCTCTATCAACTTCAATCCCATTGGATGAAATTATGTGGCTAAGAACTATTCCCTCAGTGACCATAAAATGTCATTTCTCCCAGTTTAGCACTAAGTTCTTTTCCACACACCGAGCAAGCACTTTTTCCATCTTTGCTAGACAAAGATCGAAAGAGGTGCCAAAAATGCTAAAATCTTCCATGAACACTTCGAATCCTCTCTCAACCATGTCGCTAAATAGACTTAGTATGCACCTTTGAAAGGTCGCGGGTGCATTACACAAGCCGAATAGCATACGTTTGTAGGCAAACATACCAAAGGGGAAAGTGAAAGTTGTTTTCTCCTGGTCAAGTACATCTATCTCAATTTGGTTATATCCGAAATAACCATCAAGGAAGCAATAGTACGGGTGGCCCGCTACTCTCTAAAGTATCTGATCAATAAATGGTAAGGGGAAATGGTATTTCCTAGTTCCCGCATTGAGTTTTTGGTAATCAATGCAAACGTGCCACCCGGTGGTGGTACGTTGGGGAACTAGCTCTCCCTTAGTATTCTCAATCACTGTCATGCCCGACTTCTTCGGGACAACTTGAATAGGACTCACCCACTTGCTATCCGATATTGGGTAGATAATCTTGGCATCCAATAGCTTAATGATTTCGGTCCTCACCACTTCTTTCATATTAGGGTTTAACCTTCATTGCATTTCTCTCGAGGGCTTGACATCCTCTTCGAGATGGATCTTGTGGGTGCAAATCAAAGGACTTATCCCTTTCAAATCAGTAATGCACCAACTAAAAGCACTTTGGTGCTTCCTCAGAATATTTAACAGTTTACCCTCTTGTTCCTCGTCTAGGCTAGAGGAGACAAAAACAGGAAATTTCTCGTCCTCTCCTAGGTGGAGGTGGCAATTCCGATTAGTCGTGTCATTTCGGGTCACGTTGTTTTTGATTCGAATATAAGTTTTGGGCACTCTTAAATCTATATAAGCTAATCGTGTCATATTCTGGTCATTTCGGATTATTATCATAAACGGGTTATCGTGTCAAAAATTGCCAGCCCTACTCCTGGGTATGCATATTTAATATGGGAGGGTAGTTTCTTCAAGTCGAGGGTCGAAAATTTGTCGCTGAAGGGAACCATGCATGCCTCCCTTGGCGGTAACTCCTTGAATCGAGAAACCCAACTTACATCTCTCACGTCCTCGTTCGACGCTCTCTCATCAAGTAACTCTCTCAACTCCTCAACCTCCCTCTCAAATTCGGTGTACGTCCCCTCACTCTCGTGGCTCGACACTAAACAGGGCCCTAAGGCGTCTCCATAATAATTTTTCTCAAAATACTCCTCTATGATCTCCTCTATTAAGCTCACCGGGTGAAGATCATCTTCTTCCCCTGTATGTTGGGCTATATGGAAGATGTTAGTCTCTAAGGTCATGTTCCCAAAAGTGAGTTGCATCTGCCCATTCTGAGTGTTGATAATAGCGTTAGCCGAGCTAAGAATGGGCACCCAAGAATGATGGGAACATAATTGATCAAAGTGAAGGAGGGCTTCGTGTCCCAAATGATAAAGTCTACCGGGAAGTAGAAAGTGTCAACTTGGATGATCACATCCTCAACTACACCTCTTGGGATCTTCACGGTTCGATCCACTAATTGGAGAGTGATCCTTGTGGGATTAAGGTCGCCCATATCAAGTTGCCTATAGATGGCGTAAGGGAGGATATTGACACTTGCTCCCAAGTCAAGTAAGGCTTTTTTAATTTTAATTTCTCCAATGATGCAGGAAATGGTGGGTGCACCAGGATCTTTGAATTTTGGCGGGAGATCATTAAGTAGGATGGAGCTCACATTTTGTTCTAGAAAGACATTTTTCTTTACCTTCATCTTCCTCTTCACTGTTAACAAGTCTTTGATGACTTTTTCATAAGTTGGAATTTTCTTAATGGCCTCGAGGAAAGGTAAATTTAGCTTTATGTGACACCCCGCCTAATTAACCTCGGGTGATCAGTCCTAAATTAAGTTAGAACATGGTTTCTCAGTTGGTTCATTCTTAGCATCACTGTCGCCTTTTTAATTACTAACAACCCAAGTGAGAAATAAACTGGTGCCAAGTTTTATCTTTCATTAATTTAAATGAAAATCTCATGCAAAATAAAATAATATAACAATCACAGTTAACTGAAACAACCATTCACAATTAATTAGGTGACCGAATAAACCATCGGTTAAAAAATCCAACAAAAGTAAAGACAAGAAATAAAACCTAACAAGTCTGAAAAATAATAAATAATCCGTGAGCAACATGCTCGAATAACTGATAAGAAATCTCTATACTAGGAATGAAAGAATGAGGCGTCTATCAAACTCCCGCAACATCCACATATGCTATAGCAACGGATCCCTGAAATTGAGTCAAGCCTGACGTCCCTGTGGCTGGACACCTAAAAGGTTTTTAAAAGTTTTTATAGCAAGGATTAGTATCCAAAACACTTAAAAAAATATTTGGCAAATGATTAACTTGCAGTAATAAATAAATATGCATGCTCTCTATATTTTTAGTTAGTGCCGCACTCTCTTGAAGACTTCCTCACCCCTCCTCTAATGTGCACTACGAACGCCTTAATTAATTCACCTAGTTATTTTATCTCATGACTAGATAATAAATAAAACCTTCTTACACCCACCCTACTCTAACCGAGTGTGCCATGATTATTATTTTTAAGTTATTAGCAACATCAACTTAATTAATCATTTCCCTTTTTAAATTCATATAACTTCCACACTTGTTATACATATAATACAACTCATGCTTTATACTAATTACCTGTATATAATTAATTACCTAATTATATACTTATAGTCATATTACAGCATTCACAAACATACTGAAATAAATTTAGTAATAGCATCCACCCGAGTAAAGACTCACAGGATATAAATTCTCTAAAGTGCTATAGCACTAGGTATATTCACATAACCTAGTTACCCCAAATCAGAATTGCTCACTAACCTATTTAATACATACAATTGGAGGAGGTCATATTCCTTCCCTAAAAGTGAGATGCCCCTCACCCATATAATGGACGCTATGACCTGGAAATATACTCACCCTACTCCTCAAGCTAGGGAATTCATCCACTACGTGCAACCTCCCCCTATAGCACTATAGTATATAATAATAATAATAATATCTAACCACTGATATTAATGTACACACCATATATATATATTATCACACACCGCATATATATAAATATAAACATCCCGGCTACACCGTGTACTAAGTCCGTGACACAAGCCTATTCAAATTATTATGAGTTTATGGTCCAACTCTAATTATTAATTAATTTGCATATTAATTACTTTTGGTGTCTCCCAACCAATATATTCGGACTTAATCTCGTGGCCCTAAATAAAAACAACACCCGAGTCTAAATTCCCGACTCTAAATTATTTAGCCTTCACCTAAATAAATTTAACGTCTTGGTATCGCTCAACCAATAACCCCGGACTTACCCACTAAATACATCTTTAACCATTTTTGAAATATTATTCTCACAATTTAATCATAGTGTGTCACACCCAAATTTCTCCCAAGTTCCAATTAATTTCCCTCACAATTAATTTGTTTGTAACTACATATTTATTTCTTATTACATAAGGCATGGAAAGATTTTTATTTAATTTTCCCTTATATAAACAAACTGGCCGAACTGCCAGAATTTGCCGACCTTCGATCGATCGACCCCCTACCCTCGATCGATCGATCGAACATGTCATCGTCTTCTCCGAGTAGTCTGTTTCAACCATGGACTAATATCTTCAAACCCTAACTTCTTCTAAAGTAAAAACCAAGCCTTCCCATCGATAATCGATACCAAAAACCTTATAAGGAACCCCTAATAAGTCCATGAACTTCAATTAATTTACTTTCACTACTGTTTTCACGAATTTGGGGAAAAATTCAATCTAATATTTAACCCATTTAAACATAAATTCCTTATCTCAAATTCATTTCTAATTCATCAGGGTTTACACATCTTACCAGATACATATACAATTCTCAGGTTATACATGAATTTCTACTCAATTTAGAAATCAGATTCGTGGTTTACAAAATCCCATGTTTATACCCTTTAAATCCCAAAACGAACTTCTTTGATTACTCACATCACATGAATATGAATTGAAATACAATTTAAGTGCTACAACAAGTTAACCACTTGCCTTAGGGTTCGTAGAGTCTGATTTTGGAGTTGTGAATGTCCAAGGTTGAAGATGACCCCTTTGTTTTGGCTCTCCTTTGATCCCCAAATTTTCCTTTAACTGCTATTAGGGTTTCCTAATCCACTAAGACTTTTTCTAACTCAATTCAGCCGTTCCCTTATTTCTTATAATTGCTTAATTAGTCTAAATCCCGTTTTTTGCCTAATGGGCCAAGCCCAAGTGACCCAAATGTCCCTGTGTGGGTTCGGCTATGCCAAAAACGTCCCGTGACCCGTTTACTACCCCCGGGTACACTTTTCTGACTATCTCGGCCCATCTGGACTCAATCGCTCACTCAGAATTGACATCCGAATTAATTTATAAAAATCCTTATCTCACACCCAATTTAGTCTATACCCACTCCCGACTGAGATAAGTGCATACCCCGTCATTAATACCCGAAATGACGTAAATAAATTATTACTATTTACTTAGTAAATAAATTTCCCTAAATATTAACCATTTAGTCCCTGATTAATATTTAAATATATATTGCCATAATTAATTCAATTAAAATTACGACACATAAGTAATTTTGAATTCCCGAATTAATTAAATATTAAATGCACAAAAATATGGGGTGTTACACTTTACTTGCTTTAGCACGCCTAGCACTTCATCACGGGGGTTTTCTTTATCACTCTCATTCAAGGGGGAATCTTCGGCCTCTTTCGTGCCGGGAAAAATCTCCTTGTCTTTGGTTGCGTCATGTGGGAGAGGTGATAAATCAATGACTCTCCCACTATGAAGAGTGGTCACAGATTGACAGTGCTCCTGATGTTCCGTAGAAGTGGAGCTAACACTAGTTTGACCTTGGGGAGGTCTTTGGCCCTGGGCAGGAAACTTTCCCTTCTCTTGGATACTCCACAATGATGGCAGTTTTGAGATATTTTCATTTATGTCACTGATCATGGGATCATATCTAGCATTGGCTGCATTCTGGTTATTGATAAATTGGTTTATCGTATCCTCGAGACTTCTCCGCGGTGTAGGGATATATACTCCTTAAGGTGGTGGTGCTTGCACATGTCCTTGCATGTGTGGAGCTTATTGAAAGTGTTGTGGTGGAGGAGGGGCAGCATGTGAATTAGGATTCATCGCAGCATGTTATTGCCCAAAGCTATAACCAGGATCATTTTTCCATTAAGGGTTGTAAGAATTTCGGTGCGGTGCACCAAAATTACCCTTGAATCCTCCGATACCACTGACTTGCTCTTGAAGCATCACTTTGTAGACGGGTATAGTCGGGCATTCCTCAGTTGAATGACCCGCCTCACAAACCGCACACCTTCTCGATGGGGTTTGGGATGGATCCAGTAAGTCCTCTTCCATATACCTCACGTAGGTCTCGTAGTCCTTTCTCAAGTACATCGAGTCGACTGTCCATCATAGAATTCTTTTCTATGTGAAATAGGCCGGACGCCGATGGAGTGGTGGTCACTTGGCGATTTCGATTTTGAGCATTAGGGTCAGATGTATCCCAGGATTGGTTAGTCTCGGCGACATACCTCAGGTGAATATCAGCATCGTTGGCGTCTAATTCGACAAATGGACCATCGCACATGGTTTCAATGAGTTGCTTTGAATTAATGTTCAACCCATTGTGGATGAAGGAAATGATTTGCAGTTTATCAAATCCATGAAGGGGGCATGAAGTAACTAGCTCATTGAAACACTCGTAGCATCGATCGAACGACTCATTTTTTAATTGTCGAAAAGTTTGAATTTGAGCCTAGATGGAGTTCGTTCGATGTGGAGGAAAGAATTTCTTAAGAAATTTAGATTGCAACTCATTCCAGGATGCAATCGAGCTTGGAGGTAAAGACCATAGCCAAGTCTTAACTTTATCTTTTAGTGAGAATGGGAAGAGTTTGAGGCGGATTACCTCTTGTGTGCAAGTTTGATCATTGAGGGTTTCACACACATCCTCAAATTCCCTGATGTGGAGATATGGCTTTTCAGAATCCATCCCATGGTAGTGGGGGAACATCTGGATCATCCCATTTTTAAAATGAAATTTCCCTACTTTATATGGGAGTATGATGCATCCCGGAGTGACAGTGCGCTCGGGATATAAGATTTCTCTCAAAGGGCGGTATGGGGCCTCTTCCTCATCATCGGCTGCACTACCGTGTTGTGACATGTCTCTCTCTCTTAACGACTCAGTGTCCTCACTTGGTATGCTCTGGGCATGCTCTCAAGTGTGTCCTAAGAGGGAAAATGGAGTGTTATTTGCGATTGAGTGTGATGGTGTGGGAGGTGGAACCCAAGACTGTGGAGCATTAGAAGCGTGAGGGCTATCAGGGTCGTATTCTCCTATCGAGTTTTCGTGAATACGAATTGGTGCATTATGGGGAGTTGGAGTGAGTTTAGAATTTTGCATTAACGGGCTTATGAGAGATGATGATGAATATTGTTGTGCTTTTTCGAAATTTTATATGTTTTTGGATTTTTGGAAATTTTTGGTCAAAGTTTAAGATTGACTTGATCTAATCCTAAGTCCCCGGTAACGGTGCAAAAAACTTGACGCGACTAAGAATGTATCTCAGAAGTGCGTACTCTCTAGGCTCAAGTGCAAGCCTGTCGCTCAAGTAATAATCCGATAAGTCGGGTATCGACCCTCAGAGAAATAGGACAATGGAATTGTAACGACGTTGGATAGACGAAGAAATCCTAACTCTGAGTCTAAAAAGAAAGGAAAAGATGATTTGTTTTGAGAATTAGCTACGACTAAATGCAATTTTGAAATTATGAAAGAAATGCAACTATTCTAAATTACCTAAAATACTAACGATGAATGATTTAAAACTCGAACTATATGATGAAGAAAACAGGACGGGAATATAATCCCTCAACCCTAGTCTATTGATGGTATAAAACTAATCATAAATTTAAGTGATTAATTAGACCCAAAATTTAGTACTCCCAAGCATTACGTATATGAGGTTCAATCCCACACCATACTTAACCAGAGGACGAGTAAATCGGTATTGCGATAGTTACACTAAAATTGCATTATGAAGCATCCTGGTTACCCTGAAGCAAACGAGATCCAAAGATCTACAATTGTCGCGTTTCTACGCAATACGGTCGTAATAAATCATTAAATTTAGAGGATTAATTTTATACACATGCAACTACCACATCGGATTAGGTTCATGCATCCCGACCCTTAAAAAAGTTTAGCCTACCATGATGAAATTAATGAAAACGATTGTTAAATTGCAGAAAATCATGATTAAACTAAGGGATAATTGAAGAATGATGTAGAAGGAAGATTAGACAAAAGAAATTAATCAACTAACTTATCAAATCACTAAAAGCATGAACTAAAATTACTTGTAATCATAGAAATTTGAACAAACTTCAATCTTGGAATTAAAATTGCAATAAATCTTCAAACTAGGGTTTTGTATCAACTCTCTCTCTCTAACTACCTCTAAAAGTTTTAACTGAAAAGGGAAAAATTAGATGATTTTTCCGCCACTTAAAATGATAATAAATAGGCTTTAAATACCCTACAAGACTCCAAGAGTTTTAGCTTAACCAGGACTCTCCATTGGACGAAGAGCAAGAAAATAAAACTGCGACAATCGGACCGATCCGGTCCTCCTTCAGTTCGGTTCGGCTTGGATCCGAATCGGTTCTTTTAATTTCTTCCCGGACCGGTCCTATCCGGATCGGTTCGTTTAATTTTCATCAACTTCGATCCGTTTTTGGTCTGGGGCTCACTGGAACTTTGTATTTCGAATCGGTCCTATCCGGATCGATCCTATCTTTCTTTGACTTTTTCTTCTGTCTTTGACTGCTCATAACTTTCACACCGGGACTCTGATTGAGGTACCGTTTCTTCTTATGTACTTGTAAACTTGATGTCTTTAACTTTTCTTGAGATGCCTCATCCGAATTTCGGGTAAAAATTACAACTTTTCCCTTTTATCTTTCCTTATTTTCTTTCTCTATTCTTCCAGTTTCTTTCCTTCTTTAGTGACATCAAATACCTGTAAAATTAGTACGAAATACCAGAAACTCGGGGTACTCGTTAGAATAAGTCAGTAGCAAGATTATGAGATAAAATCAAATCGATTACGTTGTTCGAGGTGCTAAAAGTAACAAAATTAAAGGGATAAATTTAGAAGAATTTATGCCTAATCAAAAGGGGTCCAGGCATTTGTTTTTAGAGAAACTTTTCTCAAAAATCATTTTTTAATATGTATCCAAAAGCTCATAAACCCTAGTTTCACCCAAAGTGTTTAAGACCCAAGTTTTATTGTTCTATATGCTTTGAGATCTAATTTTGTGGGCACTATAGTTTGTTTATCTTATTATCTTGAAGAGAAGTTTCGTGCAGTATTTTGTACTTAGTTTGCTGTCTACACACGATGGACTGTGTGGTGTGGTGTTGTAGTGAAGAAGCGGTGCGTCTGTATTCCTATACATAGACGATAGTTGAGCCTGGATCAGTGGATACCGAGGCGTGTGGACTCACACGTTGTGGAAAATTGCATGGCTGGATTCCTGCATTGTCACTATGGAGGAGCGGTTGGAGATTGAAGCTGCGTCAAGGCTTTCAAGGGCGTCAAGTCGTTGAGAAAGTGATATATCAACTTGTGTAAATCCGTATCATTGTGAATTTGCGTGATTGGGCCATCTGAGTTTTTTTTTCGTTGTAAGTTTTATTCTTCCATCTGCGTATTGTGTATTTATTTTGTTTACTATCACCTAGATGCATGGTTTAGGTTATGATAAATTTGCCAAATCAGTTTATCAACAACTTAGTGGAAAGTTTTACTTGGGTTAATTATGTTTAAAGTTTATATATTTAATTTGAAAAAGTTAAAAATTGACCTTTGCTGTTCAGACCCTACCCTCCTGGGACTTTCAGATTAGTGTCTTTTCATGTTGTTTAGGGTGGTCTCTCTCTCTCTCTCTCTCTCTCTCTCTTGTTTATTTTTATTTATTTTCTCTCGATGAGCCATCATCGAAATAAGTTGTTCGATGCGTTTAGTGATGATGAAGACTTTGATATTCGAGATGTGTATAATAAGATTCATAACCGTGCTGAAACTTTAGCTCTTGGGAATTTGAAGTTTGCAAAATGAATTATCATTTTAAAGTTGAAATTGAATTTTTGCAAAATTTTTAAGCTCATAGAGATATTATTCTTGAGAAGCTCCCGGACATGAATCATGATTTTTAAATTGTAGAAGTGTCCAATAAAGAGAGTGACGGTAGATTCCAGTTTTTAGAGAAAGAATTAGAGGAGTTTAAAATTTCTTGGGTTAGTGTATATGCTATTGGGGATAATCATAAATTGATTAAAGATTTGAGAGCACATAAGAAGACTCTTAGGGGTTAGTTCGCTTGCATTGAGGGGAAGCAAGGTAAAATTCCAGGAATGATTGAAATTTTGAAGAAGGAGTCCCTAAACTTTAAAGAGTCTAGATTTTTGCTTGAGTCTAGGATTTTAAGGTTAAAAGATAATCTTAGATACTCAAGTAGTAGTGGTAGTGATGGTAATGGATTCCATGATTCTAATGCTTTCGCTATTAAAGCCAAGACCATTATTTATTTTAGAGGGTCAACCACATCCCAGAGTGTTAAAAAAGGTCAACCCAAAGGTCTAGTTCCTCGTCACGTCTACACGTGCACACACTATAGTAGGAATGGTAGCCTTAGTTTTTTTTTTTATAATCTAAGAAAAGAACCTAGGATGTTGATATCAAGTATCCTCATGGTTCCCAAAGACCTTTGTGCTAAGTATTCATCTATTTGGATTAGGAAATCGATTTTGGATGCAAAAAATGTCAGAGTTATTTATACTCGAATTCTTGCACATGGTACTTCTCATGCTATATCTAATGGTTGATTGTGTTTGCATGTTTTTTTATACACTCTCTTTTATACTTTATGCTATTTATGCATACCAATTTATGACGCCTTACTTATTCTAACATTGGGTGATTAGTTCTTTATTAAAACAAACAAGAATCTCAACTGGTTCATTCTTAGCATCACTGTCAAAAAACTTTTTAATTACTAATCACCTATGTTAAATTAAGCTGGTGCCAAATTTTATCTATCATTCTTATAAAAACATGCATGAATAAATTAAATTAACCAAACTATCCACACAAATATAGTCTAAACAATCACACGACAAATATATATAAATAAATAATACCAATTAAAACATCGGTTCCCAAACCAAATAGTCAAACCACAAGTCTGACATAATAAAATTGAATATAATTACAGTCTGGTATATAAATTGGAGAAATAAATAGTGTGAAGGGAAAAATGCCCAAATGAAATACTGAAGAATCCCTATCTAGAAATGAATGAGCTGAAGCTTATAAAGATACTCCTGCAAGCCTCCACAAATGACGAAACTATGCATCCTTGGATCGAATCATCAAGCTGGGCGTCCCAGTGGATGGACACCTAAAAGGTTTCAAAAATATTTTGATATGGGTCAGAGCCCAAGAAAACAGTTTGAAAATATTTTTCAAGTGTCTAAATCACAATATAAATCGGCTATTAGATATACATGTTAGTTCAACGTACACTCCCTTGAGTTCCTCACCTCTCAACTAATGTGCACGTCTAACGTATCCTACTTAGCTATGCTACCCAGCCCAACTAGATAAAGTATCTAAATAACCTCAAAATGTATAACCCCTCGTATGACACATGCAACTCGCTATCACATTATCAATAATTAATATTTCCACCGTGGTATTATTGAATCAATTATTTAAGTTTGTCTCCTTAAATTACTTCTAGATACACACAGTCTATCAGTTCTACTATCACACATAAGTAGATATAACGAACTTGTATATATTTAACACACATACGATAGATACATCTATAGCATCCCCAGAATGTCCCCTCGTGATGCTGACATATGCTGCTATTAAGTCCATGTACCTCTCGTACTAAATCAAGGACCATTGGTTCGACATGTCTCCTCAAACCCAAAATCAATCAACACACAATGGAGGTGAACATGGTTCTAAGCCTTTGGGATACGCACATACCTAATGTACCCAAAGGACGCGCCGATCCCACTAATACGCACACATAGTGAGCTTCCCTAAGTTTCATGTTTTGGGACACAATTCCAGACCTCACTGTGATCGTCAAGGTGGGATTGCCCTCTGTGAGGAAACCTCCGAATAACAGGCAATGTAGGTACATTCACACACATAAACAAATCATAATCATAGATATTCACACAAACTATATACATATTTATTCAGTAGGTATACACAAAACCCAATTATGTCAACCCATACGTAGTATATATCTCTCGCATTCTCAACGTTCCCTTAGTTACCATTATAACCTCAAATAGTATATATTCGAGTATCGATCACTGCCCCAAGGGTCCTATTTACCCCTTAATTAATATCAGTAACTATTTCACTCATGCACTACTGGTTGGTGTCATAGGTTCACTCATCCCTCCATAACCCGTTTGAAAAATCCCACACGTTTAATAACTATGGATATGTGTCCGGTTCTACTAGCCTTAACTCATCTCAATTTATGTAAACCTATCCACATAGGCTTACTGACATTCAATATAATTCTCTTTATTATTTAGAGATGTCCCAAAAATCTCCCCGTTAATTACTCACACATTCAGAGTTCAAAAGGATTTTTTTTTTACAAATTTGGGAAAACCGAACTGATTTTCCTGAAGGCCGAACCAGTTCGCTTTTCGTACTAGTTTTCTCTTGGGCCGAACCGGTTCGAAAAGTGTCAGGTCATCAACTCCAACATGCTGTTACGTTTTTCACCATTTTTCTTCAACACAACTCTCATGGTTCATGTTAAAGCTCTCATATAATTTAACCTAAAATCTAATATGAGTATATGAACAGATCCCAATGAATTTTCATCATCAAAACATCATTTAATTCCATGATTCACAAGATTAGATTCCCTAATTAATTCATGCGAACCATAGTTTCATATTTTAAACAAGTTCTTCATAAACCCATATTTCATTCTCTTATATTATCCCAACAAATCAGATTTCGAAATACTAAATTCCAGAATCAAAACCTCTAACATGTTTTCTCATCATTAACATGAATATGGTCTAATATTTATTCTAAAAATCATGAAATCATGCTAGATATCTCGACTCCTAACTGCGTAGTATAGCTAATTGAAAACAAGCAAGATAAACACTTGCCTTATATGGGAGTGATTAGATTTATTTTCACTGATGATGATGTGTTTGTCTTCCCTTCCAATCCCCACTCCAAAGATGATGTTGGTGTAAGAACAAGGTTAAAAGTTTCAAGAATCCTCTCCTAAGCTCTAAGAAGGCTTTCCTTTTCTTCTCCAATGGACTCTAAGGGTTTTTATTCTTCTAACCTTAGCCTCTACCAACTACAAGCTGAAATAGCCCTTGGAAATTCGTAACTCCCTTAACATTAGGCTACCAAATGACTAAAATGCCCTTTAATGGTGACAATTAGGTCTAAAAGTGTCCCTGGGCCCAAACATCACACCCGGGTATACTATTTCGACCCTTTCGAAGTCAACCGTGACCTCGAATTCAACATTTGAGTCACTATAAAATTATTTCCCATCTTGACCTCATATAGTCCACACTCGACACCCGGTTGAGATATATCGCTATCAAATCACTGTCACTCATTCTGACGTAAAATAACCATTTACTATTCACGTAGTAATTATATTCAATAACATTAATCGTTATCTTTCTGATTAATATTTTAATCAACGCATAATGTTTTATTTCATTAAATTACATGACACGTGTAGTTTAAAAATTTACCGAATTAATATTAATGTTAAATGCTCAGAAATACGGGGTGTTACACAATTGTATAATGTTTATGTTTTGTATTTTCATTTTTCTTTTACTGGGTCTTTTTAAAAAAAAGATTTTGTTTGTCTGAGTTTTTTTTTTAAAATTTGGTTTAATTTCAAAAAATGTTTAAAAACTCAAAAAGATTTTTCGTTTATGTGTAGTTTAGTTTAACACATTTTGTGTGACATCTTGCTGTGTTTGATTTAACTTCATTCCATGTTTCCATGTGGCTAGGACATTTGATTATGATTTTCAATGCTTAGATTGTTCTTAATCATGCTTGCATGGAGTTGTTCAGCTTTGATTTGCTTTATGGATTCACTTTGTATATGTCTCCACAAACACATGCACGAGCTTTTTTGAATTTTACCTTTACAAGTTATATTTGAGCTATGTGAGATGTTCTTCATCATTCTTGTCATCTATATCTATGTGACTATGGGGGATTTGTGCATGTAAGAATCGTTTCCTGTGAGTATGTTTCTTTTATTAAATATATAAGGGCACACAGGAAAGGGAAACGAAAGGAGCAAGTCTCCTTTGCGGGAAAGCCACTGTTGGCAAGATCCTAAAAAAATGAGAGGCAAAAAGATAAGATTAAAGGCTAACAAATTTGTTTTATTGATTTTAAAAAATGGTATCATCAAAAGAATTTAGTAAAAATATATATGATATATGTTTAGCTTTTGAGGGTGTTATAGTTAAAGATCAAAGGGTTTGCACAATATTCCTAGTTATGATTATCATGTCATGATGCTATTAATTTGTAGAATCATTAAAATTCTAGGCTTGTGTGCATTGTGCTTGTTTGTTCTTTAAGTTAACTTTATCTGTCACTTAAGGCTATATCTTAGTTTGATAAAGTTTTGCGGTCAAATAGAAGTCCTTGAACAGTTTTTGAGTGATTGGGTCATATTTCTTTTTTTCCTTGTTCATGCACATTCATTCCGTCCCACATGTTCAGACACATCGATACTATGCTAGTGTGTGTATGTTTGTGTGTTTAGTGCCAGTTTTGTGGTTTATACCTATATATATGTGCCCTTGTGTCATTGGTATATTTTGCATATTTATATATAGGGTTTTATTTTGTTTTAGGTCTTTGTGTTTGCCTTCATTCCCTTCTTGCCACATGCTTTATCTTTGGATCAAATTGGCATGCTATATGATCATACTGGTATCTCTTATTACTTGTTTCATTGATATCTTATGCTTTACTATGTATTCAACTTGGTATCATATTTGCATTTATATTGGTATTAATTGGACATTATTTGTATTATTTATGCTTGTATGGCGATGTTGTGTTTTTATTGTACTTTACACCGTTAGATGATATTATTCATTCTTCCTTAATTTCTATTGGTATCACATGTTCTCATATTTAGGGGGAGAAATAGTTTTATTCATTCTTTCTTTGTCTATTCCCGAATAAAAAGGGGGATAAATGGTTTCTTTCTCTTTAGTGTTAGGAGGAGATCTTTATCTTAGGGGGAGACGTCGTACCTAGGTTGAGGATTATTAGACATAGGGAGAGTTTATTCATATGCATATTTATATTGTTTATATATTCTCTTTGCATTGGTATTTATATTGTTTATATATTTACTTTGCATTTGAATGTTTGTTTAAGTGTACAGGTTTGCAACATGCGACGAAGTTTACAAGCGTGCAAATCTACTCGGAGTATGTGTCTATCGAGTGTGTGTAGTTTTTCTTTTGGGGTTTGAATTGGGTCATTTAGAGAGCTTGGCAACCCATAGGAGTTTTGTTTTGATTTGTTCTCGGAATATCCAAAGGAGGAGATTTGCAAGGACAAATTTCAAATTGAGTCAATTTGTTTATATTGACTTAATATTGGACAAAACATTTTGAGTCATTGTTAGGCTTTGTATGTTGACCTTTTAAGCATATGACATATTTGATTTAAGACAGAGAGGAAAAGCTTCAGAGATTACATATCGTGCTGTATTTTGTGACACGTTCCATCTTTATGTTTTCGAGGATCTCTCAGGTATAAATGCATATGAATTTTGATCCTTGGAAATTATATTTTTGGGTGTTTTTTTATAAAATTATTTGGAGATGATTTTAAAAGAAAAGTTTTTAAAGTTGTTTGAACGAGTTTACTGATTTTGTTCGAACGAGATTGGAAGTTCGTTCAAACGAACTTCAAACAAACATCAAACAAGGTTTTTCTATTTACAGATGTGACACCCCGCCTAATTAAACCTTGGGTGATCAAGCCTTAATTTAATTTAAAACAGGTTTCTTAAATGGTTCATTCTTAGCATCACTGTCGAAAGCCTTTTTAAATTACTAATCACCTAAGTGATATTAATCTAGTGCCAAATGTTATCTTTCTTAAACAGAAATAAACAACTCATGCGGAATGATACATATCAAGTAGTTTTAAACCAATTCGCATAAATAACTGAATAAAATAAAGTCTTGTCGAAAACCACGACCAAGAAAATAAACTCAAAATCCAAAAATCATAATAACTGTAAAAGTAAAGATTGGACAACATGTCCCAACAGAGAGTACTAAAACTGAGGTCCTGTGCTAGATTTGAAAAAAAGAAGCCGTCTAAACAACCCCTGCAACATCCACACGTGCCGCAGCTCTCAAATCCATGGAATGAAATCATGCTGGCACCTAAAAGGTTTTTAAAATATTTTTACATAACAAGAGTTAGTACTCAAAAACATTTAAAAATATTTTGCAAGCAGTTATCGCAATTGAGTTATTGATTACACATATTAAGAATTCCCACACTCTTTTGAGTTTCCTCACCTCTCTTCTATAGTGCACACCTAACGATGGTACTTAGTTCACCTAGTTATCCTGCCCAAGTTAACTAGATCAGAATACCCCACTGCACGTATTCCCTTGCTAAGTTCCAATAACATACTCACAGTAAATTAATAGTCCATGTCTCATATGTTATAAACGTAGATAACTTACTTACTTCTCATTATCCTTATTCTTGTAATAATTGTATCACGCTACTTAATTATTACTAAGATATTTTCAATTTATCTAATTATCTACTATCTTAAGTCAGTAGATTATGCATATGGAATACATTTTATCACACAACATGTATTAAATATTAGTTATCGCTAATATATCCTTTAAACACACATAAATGACTCTTGGGTCGGAATGATTCATCGACCCCAAGTGAAAGTTTGTTCGGAATGATCCATCGACCCCAACTATTTATATATATATACACATATTCTGGTTTGGGACTCTTTCATCGCGACACCAGTTTTAAGGTTTGGTACAACATTTTACATCGACCCCAAACATGTAGTAAATTTATGTTAGTTCAGAATATCTCATCGACCCTAACATAATTAATTTAGGTATAATTCTCTTATCCCAAAAATTCATATAATTTAGTAGGTACACACCTGAACTATCAAATCATGCCCGTACGTAATATATTTTACTTATATTCACCGTACTTTTTAATTTACGATTTATTTCACTATCACATTTATTCGAGTATTCACGCAACTCTAAGGGTCCTAGTTACCCCTCCCTTAATTCAGTAGTTAAGCCATCTCTAACCTACTGGTATATTTCCGGAATTGACTCTCACTCTTTCCATAACTAAATTCTCACATTCCCGACACCCGACTCAATCGGTTACTTTCCCGTCGGTCCATTTCTCCAAATTTCACTCAATCATTTATGAAAAAATCTTACTGCACCCTACTAATATCTATTCAGTCCCTTCATAGGTAAAATGTCATCACTAAGGTACCCATTAAGTGACGGTAATTGAAAAGAAATTTTCACAAAATTCTCTAAAGTATAGCCGGGGTCGATCGATCGATGGGATATGGTCGATTAATTGACTGCACGATCGATCGACATTCAACTGTCGATCGATCGATCGAGGAGTGACAGACCCAGATCGTCTTCTTCATGCGGGTTGCACCATTTTTATTTAACCATCTCCCATGATAATTCACCATACTTTCAACTAATGAATTCTAATCATTCCTACATATTCTGGGATGATTACTAACGATTTAAAACAACAAAATCATTACAAATTTCCTCCAAATTAACTAAAAATCTTCCTATCATTCAAGAACCCTAAAAATACAATCTTTCCATCTTTTCATCATAAGTCTAGATTTTTAGTTCGATTCAATCATCAAGTCTTCTATGATATCAGATTATTTGGAGATAAAAAATGTTCTACATGCAATCCCTATCAATCATGGATCATATTCAAATGTTTGCTTCCAAAAATATCATAAAAATCATGTTCTTTCCAAAGCTCATATATGGGTATTATAACTCAATTTATTTTGCAAATAACCACTTGCCTTATGTACTGTAGGGTCTGATTTCGTGGTTGTTGTTGATGATTGATGATTTTTATCCTTCAATCCTTCTTCCCAATAAGTTGGTAGTGAAATCTCCTTTGAATGCTTCCTACTTCTTTCTTTTGCCTTAGGAAATTGTCTCTCTCTTTTCTCTAATGATTATGGTGTATTTCCCTCCTATCTAACCCTAGCCTCCAACTCTTATAATCTTACTTAGGGTTGCAAAATTCGTAGGTCTCCTCACCCTTAAATCTAAAGAGACCAAAATGCCCTCATATGGTCCCGATTTAGCCCAAAAATGACCCGGCACTCAACTAGTACCCCCGGGTACACTATTTTGACTAATTTGGCCCTTTCGGAATCATTTGTGGACTCTAAATTATCTTTTGAGTCTCTAAAAATATGTTTCTCATCTAACCTTCAATTTTGTCTACACGCGACACTCGGTCGAGAGGCCGTACATAACAACTTTCCACATTTACTATTCACATTTAGTAAATTTTAATCGTCATATTAATTAGTATCTAACTCTCAACTTATGTCTATTAGTCATAATGATTAATTAATCACTTAATAATCATAATTATTATTACGTCACATTAAATTACTCTGCTCACCTAATTTAATTTAAAACGTACCACATTAAATTACTCTACTCACGTAATTTAAATAAAAATGCATTTTCATATTAAATTACTCTACTCATGTAATTTAAATAAAAAGTATTTTCCTTCTCAATTTTAGCTATGCAAAAACACGGGGTATTACAGCAGAAGTAATATCTTTTGAAGCTCGTTTGAAGTTAGTTCGAACAAGTTTGGCTGTTCGCTCGAACAAGTTTTGAGTTGGTTCGAACGAATTTGCAATTTAATATGAACAAGGTCTTGTTTTTATTCGAACGAACTTTCTCGTAAAATTTGCCACCTAAAAAAATGTTTTTTCTATGTACAGTGGGTCAGACATTTGTTTTCAGAGAGACTTTTGGCAAAAATCATTGTACAATACATATCCAAAAGATCCCAAGCCCTAGTTTCACCCAAAGTGTTTTAAATCCAAGTTTTATTATTCTATATGCTTTGAGATCTTGTTTTGTGGGCACCATATTTTTTTCTCTCATTATCTTATTAGAGAAATGTTTCATGGGGTGGATTTTGTACTTAGTTTGCTGTTTACACATGGTGGGATCCGTTGTGTGGGAATGTAGTGAGAAAGCGGTGCGTTCATGTTCCTATTCGTATACGGTAGCTAAGCTTGAATCGGTGAATACTGAGGAATGTGTGGACTCACACGTTGTGACAGCTTTCATGGATGGATTTTTGCGTTGTCACTGTGGAGGAGAGATTAAAGATTGAAGACTTGTCAAGGCTTGGGAGGGAGTCGATTCATTGAGCAAGTCATTTGTCAAGTTGTGTAAATCCATATCATAGTGAATTTACGTGTCTGGGCCGTCCAAGATTTTTTCAATTATGGGTTTTTCTCCTACCTCGACATGGTGTGTGATTTATTTATTTATTTTATTTGCTATCACCTAGATGCATATTTTAGATTAATATGAAATTTGTGAAATCGGTTTATCACAACAACTTGGTTTAAAATTGGTGCAAATTTTTACTTGGGTTAATTCTATTTAAAGTTTATATATTTAATTTGAAAAAAAATTAAAAATTGACCTTTTCTATTCAGACCCTACCCTCCCGGGACTTTCAGATGAAAAAAATTGCAGAGTGGTCCGATTATATGTATAAATCGTAGAGTAGGTCACACACCCAAATGAAATTCAATTTAGTCAAAATTTTATCTTGTTAAATTAGTTGAACCTAAACATGCAAGATATGCAAACTGAATGAAAAACATACCACAACCCAACAAACATAAAATAGGAGATAAGGAAAAAATAACTTTTCGAAAAAACCTATATTCAGCATTATTTACAACTGGGTATTATAGAATGATAATTACAGACTTAGAAACTTAGAGATCCACTAAGTGACAAATAATGTCTTTACTCCTTGTTATCAACAACAAACGATGCAGATCCAACACAATCCCACATCAAGCTCTACTTGCCTTGGTATCTACTGATCATCCTCAGGAATCAGTATTCCTATCTTCCGTAGTAGAGAATCAATTCTACAAGTTTAGTAGTAGGGAATAAACTCTATAAGGGTATGAACATATATGGTGTTCTTATAAGGTTTGATAAAGTCCGAATAAATCATTGAAGGGATTTAATTTGGAAAACAAAAGAGTTTAAAACAAAGTAGGATTTGGAGACCTTTTGGATATGCATGGGGGAATAAATTTTGCCAAAAGTTATAAGAAAAGATGATCCCAAGATCCATTTTTTTTTTTATTAAAAATACGAATTTTGAGGTGGCATAAATTTTGAGAAATCTCATTTGAACGAAAATAGGACCTTGTTCGAATGAAAATAAGACCTCATTCAAACCAAAGTAAATCTCGTTCGAATAAAGATCCAATCTCGTTCGAAACAACTTCAGATGAGCTTCGAACGATATTAGTTCTATAAACATATCAAACCCGTTTGATGTTCGTTTAAATGAACTCTCAATCTCATTCAAACGAAGACATAAAGTTGTTTGAACGACTTAAAAAATAAAAAATAAATTTCTTTAAAAAAACGTTTTAAAAATAAGCCTCGAACATTTTTAAAAAATCAAACCCTGAATAAAGTGTTTATGATTAAAACCATATACCTTCACGATGATTGTAGCAACGATCTTAACTCATTCGGTCTTCGATTGTTGCTCGGTCACTAACCTTTCTTCACTTGAAGCACCTGAGGATGTACATGATGATGAATATGTAACGAAATATGCCAAACTAAAATAGACTCGTTATAAAACTTGCTCTTACAAATCTCCCCCTTTGGCTATTCCGGTACAAAACACAAATCGAAAAATAAATAATCCCTAAGACAAGTACAAATAATGCCTTCCCTAAACCGAAAAGAAAAAGACACCGTGACATTGTTTTCTATTGAAAGTCTTCATCATGTAGTCCATGAAATCATCAAGGCAAAAATGGCCTACACACATGAAGCAAAATAAATACTGTGACATATGGAATTTAAAGAAAACACAAAACTCCCCCTTGATATGTTCTCTCCCTTTTTGTCCGTAATAGACAATGGGTTAGAAACTAATCCTGAAATGTTAGGATCACCAGAATCCAAGTATGAAATATCATCACAAATAATAAATAATTAAGCACACGCGATGATACCAAAGAAGCAACACATTATATTTATGAATTTTCAAAATTCTGAGATTATTGTGTATAAAAAGTACAAATAAGTACAAATACAAACAATCAAAACATGAAGCAACACAAAAATATCCAAATCATGAAAATGGAATGAAATTGTGTGAACTTAAAGCACATAAATATCAACATATGCATATGAAGAAAAGATGCACGAAGTCAATGAGATACTCCTAAAGAAATAACTCAATTCAACCTTAGGTGTAAAAAAGTTAAACGAAGTGAAATTGACTCAAATTATGAAAAATGCCATGAATTTTAATGCCTCTTAAATCAATAACGCCAAACTATACATGAGTTTAAGAATAATACCCCAACAATCTTCCACCTAGTCTTAAATCCATGTGTCCAACCCTCAACCCATCTACACAGTAGTTTGTTGTGTATTGCTAGAAGGACTAATCGGGTGTTATCCGATACAAACTTGATCATAAGTATATCAAAATATTGTTCAATTCATTAAACTAAGTGAAACCCACATTTAATATGCTTAGCCCTTTTTATGGGTTACAATTTCTCTCGAACTTGCAATCGTACCACTAATAATAGATAATTTCACTTGAAGTAACCTCACCCAGTTACTTAGGAAGTAACCGAGCTATATAGCGCTTTAGTTGCCTCCTAAGTGGAAACAACTTGGGTCTGCTTTGCGGAGTCAACATTCAAAGATTACTTCACACTCCTCCAACTTATAGCTCAACCTCCTTGGCTATACATATATTCTGAACTAGTAAAACTTGGAATTCTTATCTGACTAAAAATTGAGTCTTTGTACCGTAAAGGTAAAATACTATTAGACTAAAATATGTTGACCATGCCGAAGGCGTAACATATTTTGGTATTTTCACATAATATATAACATTAATGAGGCCGCCCACCACCGAAGCATTAGGTATATTCCTCATTCCTTCCATCTAATCAAGTGTACTAAGATACTGATTCCCAAATAGAGTGATTCCATACTTGAAAATATAATATTTTCATAGAATCTCGATGACAAACTTGTGAATAAGGAATCGATATAATTGACTTTGGATAAATCCAACATCCTTTGCATCAGATCTATCGAAAGCTTGATAGTAAAAATTTGACCGGCATGTACTAATTACTTTGTATCGAATACTCGGACAACCAAACTCCTATGAAATATAATACTCCCACACCTTATCGATTAGAAAAATATTATCCATAAATTGTACTATAAAGACCACCACTTTTCCATCATGCTTCATACACTCACAAGCGTTATTCAAATTTTGGTCAAAATTAAAACATAATTACCCGATCAAATCAAATGACCCAAGACCTTAATTTCAGCACAAATCTATAAATATATGTCATAAGATCACATCAAATTTCTTTTCGAACTTCGTACTATGTACGTGTTAAGACGATTATTCAAGAATGTAGTCATGATGTTAAAAGAATCCTGACATACTTTAACATGGATACCGCGATAAGGTTTACTCATAGTCAATCCCTTTCTTTTTGAGTAAATCCTATCACAATCCTTGCCTCTAGGGTTTGCACCTTCCCATCCATCTATCTTTTAACTTCTTGCATGTCCACTTGTTACCGATGGATTTTATTCCATCGAAAAGTCTACAAGTCCCAAAAATTGATTTAAATACATTAAATCACTTTTGGTATCCAAAGTCTTAAGTCAAAGCAAAAGTTCTTACCTTGGAATTCCTCATTGTAGTTCTCGAGACCCGGTTTGTGTTTTCTTGGGATCTCATTAAAATCATCACCCAAAATACTAACCATTCAAGATGACTCTTGATGCTCCCACTATGACATGGACTTACATTCTATTCAGTATAGGAGAATTGTGTATCCTAATCATCGATGATACTCCCACTACCGCCAGGCAATGTATTATCGATATCATGTTATATTTCACCCTGTACTGGTGGTCTGCAACATTGGTAATATAATGTTCCATATTATCTTGTAAGTCCAACTTACACTTGGGCCTGTAGTTTATTACATAATCCTCTTACAAGAAACGATTGTTGATGCAATCAATATCCTTCTTGTATTTAGGAATATTATATAAACTATATATTTTAACCTTTGGGATTACCAACAAAGAGACATACCTCTAGCTTAATTTCAACTTCCTCGTCACGAGTGCTGGACACTCCCAGATCTAAACATGCCTTAGAATGAGCTTGATCACATTTCAATGTTCAAAGGATATCGAGAGACCAATTAAGAAGAAACTTAATTAGAATATGTATGCCGCCTCTTTTGTAAAATCTTAATAAGAATGTTTCTATCCTGAATAACTAACCATGGACCTATCATACCCAAAAGGGGCTTATTCCTTCCTTTCCTCTATACCATTCTGAAGTGTAATACCCGGTGTAGACGATTGGGATAAAATTTTAACCTTCGATTAATGGTCCCTTAACTATCCTAAGAGGTATACTCCATATGATTAAATTATAGGGTTTCAATTAGTCTACCTTACCCATGCTCCACATTAGCTTTTCACATATTTAACTAATCAAAAACTTTAGAATTGTGGTGCATAATGTAAATATATCCATTCCTTTGAGTGATCATCAATGAAATCGAGGAAGAACTCAAAACCACCTCTTGACCAGATAGTCACCGAATCAAACTAATCGAAACGAACCATTTCTAACACATCTTTGGTTCTTCAACGTTGGGTCGTGAAATCCTCGTGGTCATTTTACCTTTCAAATGGGAATCAAGACTAGAATTGCCTCCACTTACAATGAACTTAATTGTTCATTTTAGACTAGTCTACGAATTCCTTTCAGAATAAAATGACCTAAGCGCAAGCGCTGAACTTGTGCTTGGTTCGAGAAAAAAAATTTCTCTTTTATGATCTGTCCATAAATTATTCAATTCAATATTTAGCAGTATTGGTGAGATAAACCTTATAATGTATAAATTATTTTCTAGTGGTCTAGAATAGATAAAAATTTCCAATTTTGATAAAATAATTTTATAAAATTGATCGAATATATGTTCGAAACCAATTAAAAATTGAAACCAACGTTTCCAAATTCCATGTACATTAATTATTTACCCACATTAACTTTATGTCTAATCCAAAATCGATAAGGATATCCCACCTATAATACCATTGCCTTATTCTAATTGCCTATAATTAGAAACGTTTCTCTTTTAAGTAATTTCTCGGTTACCATGAACCTCTACAACAAGTTGCAGTCCTGATTTGTGATTCCCGAGTGTACATACCAGGTTTCTGTAGATCAGACCATAAATAATAAATTTAATTTAAAGAGAAAAACCATTACCCTGTCCTTTTTCCTTATAAAGTAAGGATAACCCAGACATCGTTGCTCTAAAAGTTCTAACTACTTGTAGTGAGAATACCATCTTTTAAGCTATTTCACTACTACAGAGGAATATGACCTTTATTAATTTAAACCATTGTACTTAAGACTTATCCTTATTCTTCCCTTTCAGGAAATAAAAAAGGTATTCTTAAATACCCAACACCAACCTTTGGCTACCGATGATCCTCACCCCCGGATTATGAGATGGTGTCAGGTTTCCCCATCATCTCTAATCCAAACAATCCTTTTTTCAACCAATGTTGAAATCGTTCTAAGAACATGATTCTTACTTTGAGTGTCATAAACCAATCATAGGTGTCTATAATTTCTCATCGTAAATTCTTTACAATTAACTTGCACACAGAATTTCCCCTATGGGGGGACTGAGCACATGTAACACCTAATTTGATAGAATTACCATGTATTTTAAAATACTGTGATTCCGTGATTAGAACCATTCGATGGGGGGCCAGATCAAGGTGACACGAGGAATTAATCGTATCATAATTTTAAAATATTGATGGAAATTCTGTGTTAAAATAGTTTATTATCCCCTTGAGTTGAAACAATGTCCAATTACTTTTTTAGTTCTTGAAACTTATTCCAGTTAAAACTTTAAGACTAAACCAATGAGAAAAAGTTGAATTCAAATTTGGAATCTTAGAATCATTAAATTGAAAAAATCAATTTCCAATTAAAACACGAGAATTAATTCGATTGAATTATAGAGTGGCATCCCTTATCCGCCAATTAAAAACTAATCTTATCGAAAATCCTGGTTCCCTTATGATGTGAGATTAAATCATACTACTTTGAACCATATAGATTTTCATATTTTATTTTGTTACCGGACAGTACAAGAACTTCTGCCTAACATAGTGAATAGTTGATGACCTTTGGTCCCACTCCTAATGATAGTGACTTCGATGGAGAGAATGTAAATTTTTTATTTAAGTGTATAGCATCGGTTCATTTATTAAAATTAAATTTGCTCGCGTAGAACTTACTCGATGGGAGGACCGAACTCACTCACATTTAATTTAAATAAATTATCAATTAGGAATTTTAAAATTTTCATGATACCTTAATTAAAACCATTTGATAGGGGCCAAGATCAAGGTAACATATAGAATTAATTGCGAAACAATTTTAAAATGCTAATGGAGACTGTGGGGTAACCCCTCTCCTACTTAGTATTTTAAAACTTAAGGGCTTTGAAAAATTATTCATTCAATTCTAGAAGCCCAAATTTAAATCCTTTAATTTCCAATTCACTTATACAAATAAAATCACACAATCTCACCATTTTAATTTTTTAAAAATAAAACAACATAAAATTGAAATAGAATTCGGAGATCAAAATTTTAATTTATAACTTAAAATTAATTACCCCGATTTAATTCTAGGCCAATGTAAAAATTAAATCCACGTTTCCCATAAAACGGGTGTCCCTAATTAATCCAATTAGCGCTCTAATTTATGAAACATAATAATAAAGAGACAAAATGAAAATATAAATAAATGCAATAAAAAAAAATAAGGACAAAAATGCCCCTACCCATCATGTCCTAAACTCTTTCTTTAAGTATAACTCTTTAAGCCCAAGAATCGTTGTTGTAGAAGACTTCCCTTTAACTAAGAGTCTAACTTGACGTAGTCTTCATCAAATAAGAGTTATTGAAGAGTTTTCCAACTGGAAATTGATCCATCCCGGTCTCAAAGGAATATGAGGAAGAACGCCTAAGAAAAGCCACCAGAAACGACATAAAAATAACCACCCAAGGCTGCCTGTGCCCGATCGGATCGATTCAATCCAAATTTGGATAGATTCAATAGACGAATCGATCTGGTTCTTCTTCCGAATCGATTCAAACCACCCGTTTGTTGACAACTTCTTCTTTTTCGCAGTTTTCTCATGCAAAACGGCCATAACTCTTACGAAACCTCATGAAACTCCATGAAACTTTGTTCAGCACCCAAACCCTCATAGATACATGATTCTAAGTGTAAAGAAAAATAACATCCCCTCACAATAGCCTAAAAATACATCAATAATGAAACAATTATAAAAACCTAATTCTTACAATCATAATGATTCTAGGAGCAAAAAATAACTACGGATAAACCACCTTAGGATCCAATGACACAAAATAAACATATGCGACCATGATGGAAAGGATTTAAACATAACATATATGCAAAACCATGTTAACACGATGCCATACACAAGATAGTACAATCACACAACATGCAAAAACTAGGGTTTCATGGTGGAAAACATGGACCATTTGAATACACGATCAATCTCATCTAGGGCTTTGACTAATTGTTAGGAAAAAAACTTGGAATAAAATTTAAAACATTAAAAAATTTCAACCCTAAAGATCTTTGATTAATCATGCATTGAAAATAAATCAAGAACTAGGTTTAAAGATTAAACCTATGGTTCAATAATACAATACCATAACGAATCATGTTGTGATTCGTATGAGGAGACAAAGGTTGAAGATGATGAAATCCTTCTTACCCCCTAAATTCTCCAAGAAATCTCGAAACATATCTAATCTTCTAATATATGATCCACCGAAAGTAAGCCTTATGTGTGGGCACCTTTGAAGATGACACTTTAGTGTATTTTTCCTCTCCCTCTCTAACCCTCTACAATGGACTCTTAACCTAAAATCCTATAGCTTACACCAATATATATAGGCATGGTCTATGGGCTTCAGCCAAACCAAGCTTCTAGAGAATTTCAGGCCTACTACTTGGGCAATGGACCATACTAGGGACCCAAAACAAATATTTAAATTGGCTTCCAAATAAATACTCAAAAATTCCAATTCCAATTACCGTAATTATTTCCTTTCTTTATTCAATCGGTATTACTTCCACTCAATAATCAAAACTACACTCTAGTTTAATTAGCTCTAAATCACTCGGAATAAAGAGATCTTATTTTCAAAGTTGATTATGGTACATAATATGATTCCCCACATTATGTGTCCGATACCCGCTGGGTCAAATCAATTTATTAGTAATCAATTCTAACCAACATCTAATTTATTTCTTAAATATCAAACTTAACTTATTTACTACTACACCAGGATTATAAAATAATCCACCGGCTGAGTTTTACTTGGTGGAAACAAAACATATAAGTCTATCAAGGGGTATCACAATCCAAGGTATCCTGTGGGCGTGAATTCCTTCGAATTATGATCTCAAGCCTACTCACACAACCACCACCTAATATAAGGAGATCATTTGAATCGATATAAAATTAGATTTCACCCATAGCAATCAAAATGACATTTACTCAAGCATTCCAATCCTAAAAAATTCTTGAGATTAAGAATCTATACACTCTTTGCAAATGGTGGCCTAAGTCTAATTAAGAAAACCCTTAGACTCAAATCTCATGTGTGGACCTGTTCAATACATTCCTGGGATGTACTATCAGAATCCTTTATCGAATATCGAATAAGTTCTCGAACCATCAAATAAGTTCCCATAGTTTGAGATAAACTGCTAGGATTGCATATCAACCGTTACGATAGGATGTCAAATCCATTTATAAGTATTGAACGTTTCATTACTGCTATAATCGGAGTTCCAATCTCCTAGTGATCAACTCGAAGTTGACTCATATGAATTACCACTATGCTTTATTGACCGACATGTCTACAATATATTTTAACCAAATATAAGGCATTCTCATAATCATGATTCTTATTTCAAAATGAACCGACACACCTTTACTAAAAAATAAACATCATACATGGCTTTAAAAATAAAAACCCAAAAGTTTGGAAGGTATTCAAGATGATTTAATTATTCAACACTTTATTGTTTAAAATTATCTTTAATTTTTGTTTTATTTACCTCATTCATGCTTAGAATGTCATTAATTTTTTGACTCTCGTGATTTTTCTATCAATACTGATCAATATATTTATGAATTTTACAGGGTTTCACAAAAGTCTCAAGTACAACCTGTGGTGATTAAAATCATGTTTAAGCCTTAGGTAGTAGGTAAACAGGCGAAAAGCAAGTGTTAAATCTGTAAATAATCAAGATATTTAAAGAAGAAGTGCACGATGTACTTTGCAAAGAAAAATGGAAACAAAAATTTCTCCTTTGTCATTGAGTCATGTTTTGTAGTGTGATCTACCAGTAACTAATATGTAAATTCGGGAACCACGAATAATGTTTGCAATTCTTTGTAGGGGTTCCAGATAGCCAGGGATGTCAGTGTTGGAGAAATATTTCTGTCCATGGGGGATCATGTGACAACCCATATATTTTAATACTTAGGTTTATCAAGTCTAATTATTAAATTATACATATTTTCTTTACAATTAAATACTATTCTTATCATGAGATGAGACAATAGATAAAGATATACAAAATGTAATGCGATATGATAAATCCTAATCTAATCTAAGTAATTAAAAATGAAACCTCCACTATAAGATATTGCCAGGTATGACTAAAATTAAAGTTTTCTTATACTACTAACTATTTCTCTATCTTAACCAGGAGTGAACAGTTTCATCTAAAGTGGAAGCCTCATGGGTCTTTGAAGCATCTTCTTAATTTATCCTCTACTTCGTTAGTTTCTTTTCACCTTCCTCTCTTCCGCACATAAGTTTCAATTTGTACATGATTTGGGTTTTTAGTTTTTGAAGGGACCTAATGTTAGGATATGCTGAACAATAAATTTATTTTGTGACATTGGTTTTTTCTTTAAAGTGTTTGAATGTTAGGGTTTTGAAGAGAAAAAAATCATTTTTTGATTTTTGGTAAATTGATTTTCACACATCGAATTCAAGTGAATCGCTCTTTGTTTGTAGTAAGATATCCGTGTGTATATCTTGAAGTGGCGCCTTATAAATTCCTCTATTATGGTGTATGTTATGGACTTAATTATGTGCTATTTATATTTAAAATTTCTTTGGGAGAGTTGTTCCCAGTCCTTATTTTCTCAAATCCCTAGCTTTGCCTTGCAGAATGAATCTTGAAATGAAAAACTAGGTACATTTAAACCCTATATCTCCATATTAGTACCAAAGAAAATGTAAATTTTATATCTCAATAAAGAAAAAAAATAGCTGAGGCTTTGTTTTCTTTTATTTTCATTTGAATTATATTGATTTTATAACTTTTTTCATGCCGATTTATTGTCTGCATATAATATGTTTGTGTTTTCGTTTGCTAAGTTTCCTCAAGTATGAAAATATTCATGAATAATCTCTCATACATTGAAAAGGTTCATGAAATCGACGATGACACTTTCTTAAACTATTGAGAAGTTATGTGAAATGACTTCATAGAGTAAGTACTCAAGGTTAATTTTATTCATCCAATCTAATTTGAATGGGATAAATTCAATAAGTGTAAGAACATTCCATTACAACCCTAAAGATAAGTTATTTTTTAGGGCATTTTTTTACCCAGGAGACCTATTTAACTCATATTGCCCCAATCTTATAATTAATTTTTACTATATCCCTTCGATACATTTATATAAAGCTTTAGTTACTAACCTTTATTTGTGCATAACGCTTAAATATTTTTGTGTCAAATCATTGATATTCAAATGGCTTATTTCTTCAATCTCAATTACAGAACATCACATTAAAAGGACTCTTGATGTGGACTCTAATTACTGAGAAAAATGACTCTCGATATAAAATAAAAACTATGAAAACTTCTAGAAATATATATTGGTTGATATATATACATGTTTACACATCATAGGTTTTTGATTTAGGTCCCCAGAGTTATTGGGGAACATATTATCATTCACATAGAGAAAACAACCCACCATTTAATGATGCAATTGCATAAGGCTCAGATGTGAGTGAAATCTATTAATATTAATCTACTCATTCAAATTCTCAATCAATTCCTTTTTAGTCCCATGACTTGCAAAAAAAAAACTCGTGGTACTGCTGAGTCAGCAGAATATGATATTTTCAAGAAAATCAAGGTTTACTTTCTATATACTCTTTGGGTCTTCGTATAATTTCTTAGTGCGTTATTAAAATTATTATGTACCTCATTTGTTTCCTATATTATTTATCGATTTTTAAAGCATTTATCTCATTCATTTCATGGAAAAAGTTATGGTATGTTTTACCACACACACACACACACACACACACACACACACACACACATATATATATATATATATATATATCTCAGGGTGGATACGAGAGATGGGAATCCATACAAGTAATAATATAACATAATTCTTTTTTATCTTACTTAAATTTATTTCCTAATAAGTTATTGTAATTTTATTTTATATGCATATTTGAATGAAATGTTTGCTTTCCCAATTTAATGAAGAAGCTGTAATACAAAACAATAGGTAAGTCAAATATTTTCATGAAGTTGTTTGGGCATTATATTATCTAGGTGGATCAAAACTAACATCAAAGATTATGCCTTACTATTTTAGTGTCCTGTTTTATTCCATTTCAGCATTTGTCTTAGGGGAATATTTTGTATAATGTAGATTCAAATACAATGATTTTGATTTCCTAATGTTTAAATCAATGTTTCATCGTTTAGATAAACAATAAAGTAAGTAAAGAATACTCTTTTATGGGAAATTTTATTATTACATGACTAAAACATTATCTTTTTTTTTTCCCTATAAATATTTATACTAGAAATCATGAGAAGGATCAAATCATGTACGTTTAAGAGGATAAGTAAATCACAACAACACTATTTAAATAAAGCTTTCAGTCTTAAAGTATTCAAACATAAATTGAAGCTTTATTATGATGTGTTCAATTTAATAACAAACATGGTAATGATGTGAAGAACCATTTATCCTATTTTTTTTTCTTCTAATTGTCATGTTACATTTAAAATTTGTCATATATTTTAATATATTAATCACTATCTATTTTGATATATAAATGTATGTATCATTGAATGTATTTATCTGTTTGTCAATATCAGAATTTTTTCGTGGTTGGGGATTACTCATTTTTATAAAATGTTGTGAGGTTTGGAATTTATGCTTAAGTCGATGGGGATTTTTTTTGGGTGGGGGTGGGGGTGGTTCTTATGGTAGGAGAGAAAAAAATGTGAAATTAAGATTTGGCCCCTCAATTGGAGTAGATAAATAATGAAATCCGTGATAATTTTTTAGACCTCGTGTATGTACCCTTCACCCCCCTTTTAAATAAATATTCACATCTTAATCGTAGATGATAAATAAGTTGGCTTAAGGAATTTGTAGTTAATATGAGAGGTATTATCTTGAATAATAACGTTGGTATATCTTAAATGCTAACATCTTACTAAATTTATACTTTTGCATAATGCTTGATATAAGTTTCATAACTAAGTTATTAGTGATTATGAATGTTAAGAAAAATATATATAAGACTTGATTTACTGAACTATATATTTTCAATTTATTGAGTAATGCAAGAGCTATGTTCAATGCATTGTAACTTATGAATATATACAGTTTCAAAAGAATAGTATATTGTATATTAGTTTACTTGATTTTATGTAGGTATTTAGTAATCTTCTTTTAGCTTTCCCAAGGCCATTTTTTCTATCTAGATTCTTTTAGTAAAAAATTCCTCTCTCAATTAATGATATATCTAGGTCGACGAATCTAACATTTCATTTGAGCGAGAAGAGGATAAGTGGGATATGTGAGAGTGATCGATATTTTTCCAGACATTGTAAGGTGGTAGTGGATATTGGTTGCAAGTTTAATTTCGAAGAATTGTATATGAATATAATAAAAATTTAAATTGTTAATGAGATTTGGACTTTGCAATCTTACTTTAATCCATTGTATAACATCTCCTATAACTTATTATGCATGACCAGTAATCATCTTTTAAAAATGTGATTGTATATTTCATATTACTTTACATACAATATCCGCGAGGTTTTCTTGTGCATTAGACAAGTATAATTTTTTCGGCCGTTAAGATCATGAATTTAATTAATTCAAAACAAGATGTTCCCTCAATATACATGCACTCCACTCAAAGTACTATAAAACGTCCATGCATCGTGTGTGGTTAAAACCTAGTGACATATAAAATGGGATAAATCACCACTATCCAATATTAAATAAACCATAAGCTGTCTCAATGAAATCCCAACAAGGTAATATAAAGAATAAATTTTTACCATCACAACAGATGGTAAAACATCACTATCTCAAACTATAAAATGAAACTGAGTACATGCTCGAATTGAAATGAGATAAATTACTCTCGCATATCTCATACAAAATATAAATAAAAAGGATAAATGGATGTAGACACCAGCATCCCATAACATGTGGTGAAACCGGGAGAAGAACTCGATGCTCCAAAACTATAATGCTATGTGGGACAATCGCGAGCACTTGACACGTGAGTTTAACAGCACTGCACTGCACCACAATCTAACAAAGATACACAACCCAAAGAAATTATATAAATAAGTAATAAATTCACAATTTTTATCCTATGCAATTTCCATTATATGAACGTTCCTCACTGCTCATTAGTTAACCATTACAAATTCATATTTTAATAAACTTATATAATTAAATAACCGTGATCATGTCTAGTCCCCAGTCCCCATCGATGTCACTAGCCCAACGACATGCACATACAAAATAAACCGAATAATCAATTAAATCTCTGTCGTGATAATATCCAACCTCCAATATTTACTGCCCACAACATATCATCACAAAATCAAAAGGTCCGCCATTCGCTAGACAGATAACCAAAACAATATCCCACCTCCACCATATACACACCAAGTCACATCATCCATATAAATCCAACCTCCACCATATGCACCTTATGAACACTCCACCTAAAATAAACAATTAACCATAGCCCTTTATACCGGGTCATGCACAAACAATCATATTTCCATTATCGACACACTTTAAATATCACTATACCGCCGATATATATTTTACCATTTATAATTTCATCCTCATTTTATTATAAATTTATACCAAGCCCCTATCTCTTTAATCTCCTAAATTCCACTACATTTACTTTTTAATGATTTTATTATTTATTCTCTTCCCCAAATTTTTTATTCATCATTGTATAACACTCCAAAATATTTTCTTACAAAATTCCTCCAGTAAATATGCGTCAATTATCTATCAACACATGAAATTGATAATATTCATCATTTATATTAATTTGGGACTTCTCCTATTTCTCATCACTTTGTTATTTCAATAAAACTCAATTTGTCATTTATCTAGAATAACCAACAATGGGAGAATTTGGGAGAAGCATGACTTTTTATATGGAACTACATTATCACTACACAAGAATTTGATTAAACACTAAACATACTAAAGTAAAAGAATGATTATTAAACTAACAACATTGTAATATAACATGTAGTTAAAAGTATAAAAAAGATTCATGAATTTATAATTATAATGATGGATTTTCACATTTAAGTTCCCAATGTCCTTAAAGTTTACAGAAACATGTTATTCCATGAGTAAAATTAAAAAGGGTTAAACTTTATAATCAAAGTTTTATGTAATGATTTCTAGCATAGATTTTACATGAATTTAAATCCATTATCTACAAATTATAAATAACTTCAACTCACATTCATTAAATTTATTGCATTAATTTATATAAGTGTCAACCTAATTATCTCAACTTAATTTTAAGTATTAGATTAATTTGAGGTGAAAATTACCATACATATATATATAAGGGAAATAGTTGTTCGTAAACTTGCCTTAAGATGAATCCACAAAATAAAGTGTAGGATGTCCGTTAGAAAACTACTCCAAAGTGTACAATTCTCCTTAATAAAGTGATCATTTGAATAACGCCCCCCAAGAGTCCTCCTCAAAGTATTATTTTTTGAATTTATTCCGAACTCTAAATTAAATCTTGAATTGGATGAAAAAATTTGGTGTTTAAGAGTTGGGAAACATGATTGTTTGTGGGGAAAATTGAGGAAAAGTTTTAGGGTTTATGTGGAGAGAAAAAGTGTGTTGGTGTATGAGATGTGGGTAAAAAAGGCGAATTTCATGGAAAAATATATTTATAAAGAATCCTAGCCAATTAGAAGCATGACCTAACCACGAGCCACCCGTGGCCCAACATACCCATGGTCGTGGGATGTTTAGCCGCGGCTGCAGCCTAAACTTCTGTGGTCGCGCCCCAGCCTAGATATTAGTCTTTTTTCTTTTTCTTTTTGCTTTATTTTAATTCCTTAAAAGATGATTAATTTAGAATTACCACATGATAATTAATTCATCACATGTTCATTTATTCATCCCTTAGTTTTCCCTAAACTTACTAGGAAGTAAATACCAAAGGGCTATCTTAACCTTAGGGTTACCCTAATATTTCAAGTCAACTCCTATAACTCAATTAAATAATTAGTCCAATTAACATCAGTCCATTCAACTCCTATAACCCAATTAACTAATTGTTCCAATTAGCATTAGTCCGTTAATATAATATAATTATCCAGTTAGCACGATTAGCCCATTTATATGCTTCATATAAATAACAACTAAATGATAATATAAATAAAAAGTACAATTTAAATTTAAATCACAACATATGATTAACTAAAATTTTCACTTTTAATTTGGTTAATTCACTTCCCCAATTTCTTTTTTGATTAATTTATATTTTTATTTATTTATAAAAAATATGGGGTATCACAATCTTCCCTCCTAACAAAAAGAATTCCATCATCATCAAAATTCACAAAAACATATGTAATCCATGAATTTTTGTGAAATTAATAAAATGGCATTATAAGAAATTATTTGAATTGTTTAAATAGATCAATTTTGTTATCTGAGTTAAATAAAAAATTAATAAACATCGCGTGCCGCGTATGCATGTTAATTAAGTTATGCATTTTAAACCGAATTTTTCTAAAATAATAAAGTGTCAGAATTTCTAAAAAAATTTGCATTACGTGAAGTTTTTACGATTGTAAACTCGGGTTAAAATAAACTCAAAACTAAAATAATAATTTTTTTATGTGAACCAACACTTCAATTGTTAGGAAAAAATATTCCTATTTGACTGATGCGAATTGATTCAGCCTGGGAGTCGAATCAATTCGGCACTAACTTGGAGACTTCTTTTGAGTTGTCAACTTTTGCATAATTGAGGGGACAATGGAAATAACCCTCATCTGATTTTTGGCCTTGTTATCTGGGTTCCTACCACTATTAGACTAAGTGATGTCATTATTAATTAGTGGAGGGTCATTAGGATAGCTTTGTGGACTTTATAAAGAGGAAGAATGGGTGACTTAGCTCACATTATCTCAAATTTTTCTGAGTTTCTCGGACCCTAAGCCAAGATTTTTAGCATTATTTTCTTGCCCAAATCAGTAGCCTAAATTCCTCTATATTATCTTTATACATCAAGCTTGCAAGACCTCCATTCCACCCTTAAATTATGAAGAGTTAAGGAAGGTTTTGAATGTGTTATTTTGGAGGTAAAAGCTTACAAGGAGCTTGGAACTAGGGGCTTATTAGGTATTCCTTTATGTGTCTTCTTCAAAGGAATTATATCTTCAATAGGTGGTTATTTTAAACTAGAATCAAGCTTAAAATTAAGCATGCTAGTTACATATATACATATATATGATTTACATGTCTACTTAAGTTTCTAATCATTATATATGGATATATGTTGATAAATATGTGATGAAAATTTGTTAAAAATTGAAGTTGGGAGTAAGTTAGAATTTCATAATACTTAAGGAAGTTATTCCTTATGAAAATAATATTTAAACTAGTTATTTCATGTTAAATGTTAAGTTGAACTTAATGAAGAAATGTTAGGATGCATATATGGGTTTTATTAGTGTAAATCCCTTCATTCATAAACAAAATCATATGTGATTATGGAAAATGGGTTTATTATGTTGGAAAAGCATTAAAACAAGCATTTGAATATGAAATAATAATGTTGGAAAAATCAACATATTTACCTGTTAAAATGACATTACTTTATGTGAAGAAGTTTCAGAAGTTTAAAACTTAAGGGACCCAAAAATAAAAATAGTGAAGTGTTGAGGTTAAAATACAAAATATAAAGATATTTATACATGAAATAACAAGGATATAAATTCTAAAATGAAAGTTTACCAATCTGTAAGAGTAAGTTTTGAAATGTCAAAAGTGTAGTTTTTCGACTACAAGTGTCATTTTATGAAAATGTTTGGATTTAGTAGAAATCTTTGTAAACATGAGCATTATTTTAGACAATTAGTTTTGAATGGAGTAATATGAGTACATAAAATAATAAGAATCAATATGTAAGGTTCAAAGTTAATAAGTTGGAAATATAAGTAAGGTTTTGGTGCACAAGTGTCATTTTATGAACTAGTTGGACTTATGAGTAAATTTTTCAAATAAAAGGACTCTAGTAAAAAGAGTTGGATTTTATATGGTGAAAACTAATATTTTTTAAAGTAAAACTAAAACAAGAATTATTAACAAAATGTATAAAATGCAAGTTTACAAGTGCGTTTGAATAGTGAAAAGTACAATAAAGTGTGTAAATGGATATTTTAACTTAATGATTAAGTTTTACATGAAATGGTAATTAAAGTTGGTTTCAAAAGAATATATACCGAGTCTAAGGTAAAATAAAAATGGGCTTTTTATAAAGTGTGAAACTTAGAAATAAAGTGTGATGGAACTTATCTCGTTCTTGGTATTTGACCTTATTGGCCTGTAAAAAAGGAGATAAAAGAAAAGGTTTGAAAGTGAATACGAAAGAAAGAAGGAATAAGGATTGCAAAGAAGTAATACATGAAAGGACACTCTGAGGTAATCGAGAAATTTAAAGAGGACTCAGAGCCCTTGGGTGCATCTTAATGCTTAGACCCTAAACCACTGATTCGTAGCATATTCCGGTTTGGTTGGAGCTGGTGAAAGCCCGTATAACACTCATGGATTATTACCCTTATTAATCAAGTAAAAAGATGATTTTGAGCATGACACTCATTAATAAAAATGCAAGTTTATGAAACAATTTGAAACATGTGAAATTACATTAATGGTTCAATTAATGGGGTAGGGGTAATATTGAAATAAAGATCAAGTGTGAGTGGGCTCATCGCCCGGGTTACATAGTCTAAATGTAAATTGCATGTCACGTTGCATCTTGCATGAGAACTCTTAATCAAATGATGGATGATTTCACAATTGCTAAAATATACTTTATATGTATAGATATTCTTTTATACATATTACTCTACTAGTATTTCTCCTAGTAGTCGCACGCTCATACCCCATAATTTGCCAAAACCCCCAGGTACTTCAAGGAAAGATAAAGGCAAGGACGTCATGAGAGCCAGGGAAGGATTACGTTGTTTGTAACTAGTTTGATATACTAAATGTGACATGGATTTTCTTTAAATCATTATTTACTCTATGAAGTTAGAAAAACTCTTTTATTTCAAATGTTCTTATAACTTCATAAGCTCGATATCATTTTATTAATTAAATTAAATGGATTTTATAATACAAAAATGTAGAAGCAAGATTTTATTTGGTAAGGAGGGTTTTCTTAAATGTAATTAAAGTATAAAATGGTTTTCCGCAACTGACCCTCGAAATCAGGGCGTAAGAACATAACTGTTGCAAAATAAGTGTGGATATTGACATCTTATCATATCCTCGCGCTCCTAAGTGGACTTTCCACCACTATGGTGGCTCCACTGAACATGCAGTAAGTGTATATCCTTAGAACGCAACTTCTGAACTCTTATATCAAAGGTACCCACTAGCTACTCATAATAGGATGCATCTCACTCTAACTCAATCTCGCCAAAATTAATATGATGATAAACAAACACATCAAATAAAAATTTACAGGTCATTGATAGATGAAACACGTTATGTACTCGGTCAATATGATCTGGAAGTTCTAAATGATAAATGACACTCCTACTCTGTAGGTTATCGTAAAAGGACCAATAAAACACGACAATAATCCCCACTTCTTACAAAAAATCACCCTTTTTATAGGGAAACTCGAAGAAGTACTTGATCTCCCACCTCAAACTACAAAAACTTCATCTTCAAATTTCTGAAACTCTTTCATAAGTTTTGGGTAGTCTTAATCCATTCCCAAATAAACTTAATCTTCTTGGTCATCTCTTAAAAAACTTCTGGCCCTAATAGTCTACTCTCACATGGGTCCAATCAACATACTAGTGATCGACATGGTCGTACATACAATGAGCTACCCAACTTCCTTTAAAATCCATTACACACGTACTTAGCATATCTTCTAAAACTTGATTCACCCTTTATATCTGTCCATCAATCTGAGGATGGTAAAACGTACTAAGGTGTAGCTAAGTCCCCATCGCCTCTTAGAAACTCTCCTAAAAATGGGCCACAAAAGTAGGACCTCGGTTTGAATGATTGACAAAGGAATCCCATATAATCGCACAATATCAGATACGTACAATCACATTAGTTTCTCTACCAAGAAGTATGTACTAACTGGAAAAAAGTGAGCCACCTTCATAAGATGGTCTACTATCACCCAAATAGAATCATGATGGCGAGATGTTAAAGGTAACCCCGTAATGAAATCTGTAGAGATACTATCCCACTTCCACTCGAGAATGGGTAAGGGATGAAGTGTATAGATGGATTATGATGATCCACCTTCACTATGTAGAACGTACTACCTCAGGATACAAGGTTAGAAAAATCTATCTTCACTCCTGCCCGCCAATATTGTCTCTTGATATATTGATACATCTTATCTTATCCCCTCTAGGATGCATTGTAAACTATGAACCATGTGTCTTGTTCACAACGAATCGCCTTAATTCCTCATTTAACGATACTACTAACCTACCCGTACACTGTAAACCTCCATAAAATCCCACCAAATATAAAGGTAATATGGTAGCGGGGATCTCCAACACCTTTTCCTTGCATTCCATGTCCATAGATTACATTTTGACCACCTTCACACAATGTCGGGAGTTACAGTGAGCATCCCCATAAAAGCCCTTGTTAGCTCGCTAATCATCTTAATCGATTCGCTAACTATGAGGCTAAAAAAATACCATTGGGTCGTTGACTCAATGCATTCCCTACTATATAAACCTTTCCTGGATGAAACAGGATCTTAAACTGGCAATCTTTTATAAATTTAAACCACTTTCCCTTCTTGAAATTCAAATTGTTCTACGTGAAAAAATATTGCAATATCTTATGATTGTTGAAGAGTCTAAACTTCGCGCCCCAAAGATGATGTCTCCAAGCGTGAAATGCAAATAAAATTAATGTCAACTCCAATTCACGTGTCAGATGATGAACATTATGTGACTTTAACTTTCGGGATACAAATGAAATCATCATGTCCTCCTGTATCACCACCACAACAAATCCTTGGATGGAAGCATCGGTGTAAACCAAAAAATCCACTCTACTTCTATGCAAGGAAAAAACTAGTGCAAAGGTCATCTTCTCTTTGAGCATGTAGACATCTTGTTGAAACTTATTGCTCCAAATAAACGACACACCCTTCTTTATCAATTCGGTCAACGACCCAGCTATCTTTCAGAAACTATGGATGAAGCTCCTATACTAACCTACCAAACCCAAAAACCTTGGACCTCTGTTTGTGTCATGGGCTGTCCCCAATCCAAATACACCTAACACTTTGCTAGGATCTAATGATAAACCCTTATTCAAAACAATATGCCCTAAAAATTGAATTGCCCTCTTCTAAAATTCACACTTCAAAAATTTCACATAAAACTTGTGTTTCCTCAATATTTGAAAACATTCCTCAAATGTGTAGTATGCTCCTCCTATATTCTTGAATAGATTAGAATACTTCAATAAAGACCATGATGAGCTGGTCTAAATACAGTCGGAACACCCGGTTCTTCAAATCCATGAATATCGCTGGAGCATTAGTCAATCCAAATGACATCAGTTTATACTCATAAGACCCATAGCGAGTTAGAACGACAGTCTTAGGTACACCCTCATCTTGTACCTTATCTCTTTAATCTCCTAAACTACACCACATTTACTCTTTAATCATTTTATTGTTAATTTGCTTCCCCAAATATTTTATTCATCACTATTTAACACTCAAAGAAATTTTCTATGAAAATTCCTCGGGTAAATATGAGTCAATTATCTAACAACATATGAAATTTATAATATTCATTATTTTAATTAATTTGGGCTTTTCCTATTTCTCATAACTTTGTTATTTCAATAAAACTCACTTAATTTTTTATTTATCCAGAATAACATAACCCGGGACATTTTTAAAGAAACACGACTTTCACATGGAACTACATTATCACCACACAATAATTTTATCAACTCAATTTAATAACTCAACATGTTAAAGCGATGGAATGACTAATAAACTAACAAAAATGTAATTTAGCATGCACTCAAATTTATAAATATGATTCATGAATTTTTAATTATAATAAGATGGATTTTAACATTTTTCATAATTTCCTTAAAGTTTACATAAACATGTTAGTCCACAAATAAAATTAAAAAGGGTTAAACTTAATAATCAAAGTTTTATAAAATGATTTATAGAACAAATTCTACCTGAATTTAAATCAATTATCTACAAATTATAAATAACTTTTATCAAGTCATATTCATCAATTTTATTGAATTAACATGATGATACGCTATTCTACACTTGGTATTTGGGAGATCCTCAAACCCCCCAACTACCCCTAAGGATGGTAAGAGGTCGCAAGGCTAGCCCCAGACCTAAGACATGCCAATACTTGCCTTATAAAGCCCCCACTACTCTTATGGGTGGGTTATGGTACTATAGAAGACCTCAGTCGTGCATTCTTCCTCATGCAAAGGTCAGTTATTATAGCACACCTCCTCAATTAATCTCATAGACTTCAGCATCAAGGTTACGTCATGACTTGCGCTCAGAGAAAACCTTAGATTGAAGGGATATGATCTCCCTAAGTCACCCAAGAATCAGTTCTAAGATGTGGCAGTACGTGTCACTTCATAATCAACTTCGAGCAACTCCACGACCTTTCCAGACCCCCTGGACCTCCGGTAACTCCCCAAGAAGTAGTCTGGTGAAGTAGGTAAGAGTTAGGACACTATTCCACATACCTCCACTATCCATCTCCATTTTTGTTGAATGCTCCCGTTGATGTAAAAAATTAGATTGCTCTAATTATTCAATCACAGATAAAATGAGACAAATATTTTTAAAGTGGTTCAGCCTTATAAGAATGGCCTACGTCCACTGTTATGTTATTGCTGAGTGTTTGGGAATTCTCGATTACAAGTTCTATCAAGAAATTCCGGTCCCTTTGAATGAGGGTGATACAAGGTATTTATAGCCCTTAGGCTGTACATGAAAGGGTTGATACATTGAATGATATACATATGAAAGGGTAATACATTTAATGCAGCGTGTGCGTCAAGATAATAAGCATTCAATGAATAGTTGAACTGTTGATTATCTGGCAATCAATGCTGGGGACGAGATGCAGCTCGGATCGCCTTAGTTTCTCGTTACTCAAGAGTTCCTCGGAGCGCTGGAGTTCCTCGGAGTGATAGAGCTCCTCGGTGTATCCTCGTTGCTCGGAGAGAACATGAGTTGGTCGGGGAAATGAGCTTCCTCGTTGCTATTGTGCCACGTAGATTGACACTTGTCTTCATATTATTCTTCCATATCAGTATATTAATTTTGGTATCAACAGAAGCCCCCAATGTTTCATATTTCAAACTTTGAGGAGTATGGAACATTCTTTTCTCGGTATATGGCAATATTAAATGACCTTCCTGGGTTTTAGGAACTTTTTCTTCGTATTTAAATTTCCTTCCAAATTCCCAGAATCCGCCTTTTTGTATTTTTTAAAAGCGCTTCGATCTTCGTGCATTTTTTGTCCTTTTAGCCACCGGTAGCGTAATATGTTTCTTTCTGTAATCATTTCTTTTGCCGTTTCCCAAGGCAAGGTATTTAAACTTCAGAGGCAATCCCATCGTCTTCTACCTTTTCAATTTCTGCTTTCGTTTTTTCTAAAGCTTTTTTCTCTCTTGTGCGTTCATTCCCTCATTCGTTTGTTTGTTAACAAATCTCCTTTTTCCTGTAAGATTTTCTACCTTCTTCTTCATTTCTTTTTATTCACCATGGTTTATATTATCGAATCTCTTGAGAAGTTCCGCTCTGACTTCTCTATTCCTTCTTGGGTAACTTTGGAGGTTCTTTCTGAGCCTTCAGGTTATTTTGATTTGGCTGAGGGACACTGGTTCCCTAGCCTATTTATTGCTGAATGCGGATTTTCTTTTCCACCAAATCCATTGTGTTTAGAGTTCTGTCAGTACTTCGACGTTGTCCCTGCAAAAATAGCCCCCAACACATGGAGAATAGTTAATGGGGTATATAGGTTAAATCAAACTCATAGAACTCGTATAGGAATTCCTGAGATTATATACTGTTACAGATGGGCTGTTTTAGACAACGTTTTTTATTTAAAAACTAGGTTTTTGAATAGGGCCTTAGTAGTCAACCTCCCTGATGCCAACAGGGATTATTTTAAACACGGGGTAGTTATAAAAAATTGGCAACATGCCCCTTTGGTTGGAGATGCAGTATATGAGGGTCCCAAATGCCCCCATATGGCAATGGGATAGGTTATTTTCATTTTATTTTATTTTTGAAATTATGACTTCATCATGTTTGAATAAATGCATGATTGACATTTCAATTTATTCTTGTTTGCAGTTGACAGCAAGAGAAAAACTCCAAAAGAAACAGAAGTTAATATTAAGCATTTAAAACATATCTGGAGTTTGCATCGAAGAGTCGCAGACGAGCATATCAGGTCTGCTTAATATTTGCTGCAGTACAGGAGCTACACATCCTTATTTACTGCTCGTCCTGTGGTCAGCATTAGTGACCCATTGCCAGCATCCGAGGAATCTTCACCAGAATCTCATATTCCTCTAAGTCAAAAGATGGGCAAGAGAAGAGTTCCTGCTATCTTCGAGGAGACTTCATCTGCCGGGGATGGAAAGAGGAACAAGGCTGAAGTCCCAAAGGGGACCAAGAAAATTGATGCTGTTCCTTCTGCTGCTGTTCAGAAGGCTGCCGAGAAGCCTCCAATGGCTCCGAGCAAGAAAAGTACTTCTGTGGAAGTGATCACTATTTCCCCCACCAAGGGTTCTTTGGCTGAAACTGCTGAAGTTCCACTGAGGAGATTGAAGAAATCCTCCTCGGTTAGTTTTTTTGAAGCCATTCCCCAACTCCAAACTAGTGGAGCTGGTGTTCCAACCATCATTCCCCCGAGCTCTGCAATGAGCTCGATAAAAACTTTGATTATTCCTGAAGTTCAAGGCATCGAGGAAAACATGCCTAGGGATATGCTGACATCCCTAGATACTCGTCACATTGCTTCAGTAAGTTTCTTTTTATCTTGAATTTTTCCTTCTATCAATATATGTATCTCGGCACTAACTCATCACCACCTTCTTTTTTCAGCTGGTGAGTTATTTTAACATCATTGTGAAGAAAGATGAAGCGCTCAAGGCTTCAAGCTCCTCGTCTAGAGTAGAAGATGCATTCTAGGGTTTGGCCCAATCTCTGAAGGAATCTCGTTAGAAGTACGATGAGGATAAAAGTGAATGGGAGAAGAAATTGGCTGCATCTGAATTAGAGAAGGTGCAGTTGGGAAATAAAGTGAAGGACTTGGAGAGGGAGAATAAGAAATACTCCGAGAAGCTCACCACTTTCGGGGAGCTTGAAAATAAGATAAAATTAGCTGAGGAAGAAACAAATCGTCAGAAGGAGGAGTTAGAGGTCAAGCTGAAAGCCTCCGAGGACCTTCTATCCGAGAAGCTCTCCTCGGAGAAGATGAAAAGAAAAACATCTGTGAAGAAATCCTTTTGAACTGGTTGGGATAAAGGATGGGATAGGGGGGTAGCAGCAATGATGACCCAGGTGAATTATGGACGTTTGAAATACTTCCATGATGGTTGGGTTGCTGCCTTGCAGGAATTGAAAGTGAGCGAGGACTCCGAGCTATTTTAACAACATCTCCCTGGTCCTCCTCCAGTTATTGAAGACGAAGATGAGGACGAAGCTGCATCTGAAGAATCTTCAGTGATTGTGGGTGATCAAATCCTTGCTCCTCAACCCAACCAGACATCTGCTGAGGAGATTTCTTCTTTGCCTGTTCCTCTTGAACAGATCCCAACTCCAGCCGATCAAATCAATGCTCCCACCGAGCAACCAAGCTCCTCGTCCCAGCCTCCCGAGAAAGTCTTGGGAGACAAGGAAAAGGTGTGAAGTTGTTCGGTACTATCTTTCTATTTTTCTTCTTACTTGTACTTTGTATCTCAGATCTTTATAAATTTGCCTTATGATCTAATAAAATCTGAGTTCCTTTCTTCCACATGATTGTCTCTTCTTTATCTGCACTCTGTCTTGATTTTCTTTTTCTTTCTCTGTTAGTTTCTGGCCAGGATGGATCTTTTGTCTGCTAATGACACAAAGTTGATGCAACAATGCCATGAATATTATAAAGCTGGTCATACAGACCTAAGTGCATCCGAAATTACCGATATCCTTGGCCATGGTGCTTCAGAGCAAGCAATCGAAGCTTATCGGTACCTGAAGGACTTACTTGATAGAGCATTTGCCAATAACGTGGCCTACTATGACATGATCGAGGAGCTCCAATATAACCTAGAAGATCTTCAAACTCAGTACAAGGAATCAAATGCCTTGTTACATGAGGGGTATGAAAAGAAATATCAACAGCTTTCTGCCGAGAAGGGCTACGACAAACTCCTTGCTGGGTATGATATCAGGGAGAGGACCCTAAAAGGTGAAGTTGAGGCCTGCAGACAAATTGCCGAGCTGCTGGAACAAGAGAACAACAATTTACAGACAGAGTTGGCACAGTATAAGTCTGCAGCATCATCTTCTACTGCTTTGGTACCAGTCTCCGACGAAGGGTTCTCATTCTTAGAGGTTGAGAATGCCAAATTAAGGCAAGAATTGGATACTTTAAGAAGGTATGGTATTTCTGCTACTGCTCGGGGATGAGGAAGAGGTTCTCGTGGGCGAGGAAGAGCTGCCCAGGATGTTAACGAGGAACGAAGTACTTCAGCTGCTCGGGGTCGATCAAGAACTCCTCGTAGTATTGAAGAAGCTCGTACTCTGTCAACATTGGAAACCCAAGCGTACCAACTGAACGCCAAAGATCGAGCTTTGTCTGAAATTTCCAAGAAAATCCTAACTTTGGAAGATCAACTTGCATCGGCAAAATCTGCTCTGGATAATAAGGATGCTCTTGCCAAAAACTTTCATGAGCAATTAGATAAATTAACTTTCCAATTCCCCAAACAACCTCGCGAGTTCTGGATGGCAGGCTACAATGAGGCCCTTTATCACTTGGATGCTCGCATTGAAAATGCTAATAATGAAGGCTATAAGCAAGGATGACTGAACGCCCTGGGTGTATTAAAATTAGAGAAAGGGCATTATTTATGGGATTATCATACTCCTGGGCTACTAGACCTGCCTGTGCCACCTTATAAATTGGACATGGAATGGATTCCAGCTCGTGCCATTCCTCGGAGCTTAATTGCAAAATACCTCGGCGACTACAATCTTCATTCACAAATCGAGGTATCTCGTCCTGAGCATCTACTGGACACACCTTCTGTGATGAACATCAGAATGCTCAGAGATATTAACTTCATTAATTCTCCTCTTTGCCTGGAAGATCCTCCTGCTGGCGAGGAGCCTGTTTCAAAAGCTAAGGGAAAGAAACCAATAGAATAGGAATCTCAATGTAATAGTTAGCACACATGTAATTTGTAATTCATTTTGAATTTTAATGAAAGACTTTCATTTTCTGTTTGCAAATCTGTATTGCTATTATCTTGTGCCTGTTAAACACTTTATATTTGTGCTTGCATAACAATATTGTATGGTTCATCCACCAAAATAAAGTATCAGAAATGTTTCTCGATCACTTAATAATAAAGTAATGAGTAAAATAACTGCTTTAAAATTTTTCTAAATAACTAAGGTTGTTAAATTATGCTTGTTGACCAACTATGACTAGTGGGTTTTTATCTCCGACCAACCATACTTGGTAACTTTTTGTCTTTAAAAAGTGTTCGACCATCCAAGGTCGATAAATTATCCTCGTCGACCAACTACAATTAGTGGGGTTTTATCCCAGACCAATTATACTTGGTTCATTTTGGAATATTTTGTTCTTCAAAGAACTTATTGTATTTTTCTGCAATAATCTTGCCTCCCGACCAACATAAATTGGCATTTGAGAGCATATTTGTTTCTTAATCAACCTAGAATGGCATTTTAAGAATGTTGTTCTTGCCCTTTTACCAACCAAAGTTGGTCGTGGGTTTGAACTATTGCCTCCTAACAAAAGGAGTATATTTTGTTCTCGCCCTATTACCAACCGAAGTTGGTCGTGGGTCCAAACTGTTAGGTTCTTTCGAACTATCTTGTCCACAAGCTCTTTTACCAACCGAAGTTGATCACGCAAGTGTACGCCTCCTAACCAAAGGAGTATAATTTGTTCTCGCTATTTTACCAACCGAAGTTGATCACGCTCGAACTATCAGGTTCTTTCGAACTATCTTGTCCACAAGCTCTTTTACCAACCGAAGTTGATCACGCAAGTGTACGCCTCCTAACAAAAGGAGTATAATTTGTTCTCGCTATTTTACCAACCGAAGTTGATCACGCTCGAACTATCAGGTTCTTTCGAACTATCTTGTCCACAAGCTCTTTTACCAACCGAATTTGATCACGCAAGTGTACGCCTCCTAACCAAAGGAGTATAGTTTGTTCTTGCCCTTTTACCAACCGGAGTTGGTCGTGGGTCTGAACTATTGTCTTCTTTTTGCTGTCGAGCGAGCAGCGTAGTGTACAACACTAGTATTCCCCGAAAAACTTTCAATAAAAAGAGAGAAGATGGTGAAACATCATCGTTTTATTCATATTGATAGAACTACTTTACATTTTACATTACTGATAATACTTGCGTAGGTGTTCAGCATTCCATGCATTCTTGAATTCCTCTCCTTCTAGAGTTGCTATTTGGTAAGTTCCTGGTCGAACAACTTCTGTAACTCGATAAGGTCCATGCCAATTTGCTTCCAATTTATTGTGTTTTTGAATGACCTTCTTTAGCACGTAATCTCCTTCTTTTAAATCGCATTTCTTCACTCTCTTGTTATAAAACAGAGCTGTTCGTTGTTGATATGCAGCATTCCTAATGGCTTCTTCTTCTCTAACCTCCTCGAGCATGTCCAAATCTAATCTTCTCATCAAGTCACTGACTGGTGAATTGAAATTCAGCACTCTATGTGTCGGAAGACCCAACTCTGCAGGTATTACAGCCTCACTTCCAAACGCTAGCATATATGGTGATTCTCCAGTTGCTGCTCGGGGAGTTGTTCGGTAAGCCCACAATACTGATTGTAGCTCATTAATCCAGTTAGCTTTAGCCTCATTTAACCTCTTCTTCAAACCATTTAATAATATTCTGTTCGTCACTTCAGTCTGCCCATTGCTTTGAGGGTGGCCTGGTGCTGAATGAACCTTCAAAATGTTTGATTGATGACAATAGGCGGCAAACTCCTCGTTATCAAATTGTGTTCCATGGTCTGTAATGAAGGCATGAGGGAGACCATATCGGCAGATGATATTCTTCCAAACAAACTGGTACACCTTCTCGTATGTCATATCAATAAGTGGCTCAGCTTCTACCCACTTAGTAAAATAATCCACTGCAATGACGAGGTACCTGAATCTTCCTCGGGTCGTTGGCAGTGGTCCAACCAAATCAATTCCCCACATGGCAAATGGCCAAGGAGAAGTTATGGGTGTCAACAATGCTTGTGGAGTTCGTCGGATGGAGGAAAAACGTTGGCACTTGTCACACTTCTTAGCATATGCTATACAATCAGCCCTCATCGTTGGCCAGTAGTATCCTTGCGTCATCACCCTTTGCAAAAGTGTTCGACCCGCTACATGGGCTCCACAAGACCCTTCATGGATCTCTTCAATCAATTCTTTCACCTCGGAGGGATTTACACATCTTTGCAAACGTGCCATAATTCCTCGTCTATACAAAACACCATTAATTAGTACATACCAAGCAGCTTTAAACTTCAATTTCTTGGCAGCGATCTTGTCCTCCGGTAATTCTCCTTCCTCGACATATGCCCTGATGGGATCCATCCAAGATGGTCCTAAATCAAGGGAGATAACATTCATCGTCAAGCTTTCATCTATGCTTCGACTTTCTAACACCTCAATTGGTATCGTTCTTCACAACTCGGTACGAGTAGCAGACGCTAGTCGGGCCAGTGCGTCTGCTTGCACATTTTCCATTCTTGGTATTCTGATCAACTGAATGGCATCAAATTCTGCCAACAACTCCATCGCCTTTGCGTGATACTTGACCATTAATTCTCCCTTAACTGCATACGTTCCCATCATCTGATTCACAATTAATTGAGAATCACTGAATACCATCACTTGTTGCGCTTCCATAATCTTTGCTAAATTAAGACCTGCTATTAAGGCTTCATACTCAGCCTCATTATTGGAAGCTTTAAATTAAAATCGTAAGGCATATTCCATGTCAATCTCGTCTGGGGTGTTCAAAATAATTCCTGCTCCACAACCTGTTGTACAAGATAACCCATCCACATACAATCTCCACGTAGGTAACTCCTCTTCAAAGCTTTTATCTGACAGCGTTCCTCGGTGAAATATTTACTGTTTTGTTTCATCCTCCCCTGGTATTTTTCGCTCCTCGTCAACCATCTCTTCTTGCCCTTTTACCAACCGGAGTTGGCATGGGTTTGAATTTGATGATTTTTCTACATCCACAAGCCCTTTTACCAACCGGAGTTGGTCTGGGCTTATGTCTGTTGATCCTGTAACATCCATAGGTTGGTCAGCGAGCAACTTTTGTTCCTCGGGGGTATCAGGATATGTAAACTCTGCTATAAAGTCTGCTACAGCTTGCCCTTTTAAAGATGATCTGGGTTCATACACAATATCATATTCACCGAGCTCTATTGCCCAGTACATCGGTCTTTCTGATTTTTCTGGCTTATGAAGAGCTTGTCTTAATGGCATATCGGTATACACGATGATGGTATGGGCCTGGAAATATGGCCTCATTCTTCTACTAGCTTCAATTAATGCCAATGCTAATTTTTCCAACTTTGGGTACCTGATCTCTGTACCTCGTAAAGCCTTACTTGTGTAATAAATTGGCTTTTGGACTCCATTCTCCAATCTGATCAATGCTGAGCTGACCGCATTTTCTGATACTGCCAGGTATAAGTACAACTTTTCTCCCATCACTGGTCTGGACAGCAATGGAGGTGTTCCAAGATATTTCTTCAAGTCTTGAATGGCTTTTTCACATTCATCATTCCACTCGAAAGTTTTTCGGAGTGTTTTGAAGAATGGAAGGCACCTATCAATTGCTCGAGATACAAATCTATTGAGCGCTGCAACTCATCCTGTAAGACTCTGCACTTCTTTCTTCGTCGTTGGAGATCGCAACCCTAAAAGAGCTTTGATCTTTGCTGGATTTGCCTCAATGCCTCGCTGGTTGACGATGTACCCGAGGAACATTCCTTCTCGTACTCCAAAGGTGCACTTTGTCGGGTTGAGCTTCATCTGGTATTTATCCAGTTGATCAAAGGTCTGACCTAAGTCAACCAGATGATCAGCAGTTTTCTTGCTCTTTGTCAGCATATCGTCGACATAGACCTCCATATTGCAACTGATTTGTTCGGCAAAAACCTTGTTCATCAGCCGCTGGTATGTCGCTCCTGCATTTTTCAAACCAAAAGGCATAACATTATAATAATAAGTTCCCCTAGGGGTAATAAAAGAAGTGCTTTCCCTGTCTTCAGGTTTCATTTTGATCTGGTTGTAACCAGAGTAAGCATCCATGAAGCTGAGCAGCTCGTACCCCGAAGTAGTATCTACTAGTTGATCAGTTCTGGGCAATGGGAAATGATCCTTTGGGCAGGCCTTGTTGAGATCAGTGAAATCAACACACATTCTCCATTATTATTTTTCTTCTTTACCATCACCACATTTGCCAACCAGTCCGGATACTTCACATCTTCAATGAATTGGGCTTTCTGGAGCTTGTCGACCTCCTCTTGAATAGCTTGATTCTTCTCGGGGCTAAATACCCTTCTTCTCTGCTTTACAGGCTTGATCTCCCTATTCACATTGAGCTTGTGACATAAGAAGTTTGGATCTATTCCTGGCATGTCCTCATGACTCCATGCAAAAGTTTTCTTCCTGTTTCTCAAGAAAGTTATCAACTCCCGTTTTATTGAAGCCTCCAACGATGAACCTATCTGGGTTACTCGCTCAGGGTGCTCGTCATCCAGAATGACATCTTTTGTAGATTCCACCACCTGTCCTTTTACAAGCTGGGATTCATCTCTGGGATCGAGAGTTTCAATCTCTGTATCTTCTTCCACCTGGTAGGTAGTAGTCTTTTTCCTTGATTCTTCAAGCTCCTCTTGTTCGGCAGATGAATAATAGCATTCCCGAGCTACTTTTTGATCACCTTTCACAACTCCTACTCCAAAGTTTATTGGGAATTTTAAACACTGATGCACTGTAGATGGAACTGCCTCGAACTTCTTCAAACCAACTCTTCCCATGATGCTGTTGTAAGCTGACTTCACTTTTTTATCCATTACAAAGAAGCGTATTCTTTCTGTTCGGCAAGCAGGCCAAGTTCCAATGAATATATCCAACTTGATCGTTCCAAGTGGAAAAACTTTCTCGCCAGCAAAACCCAGAAGGGGTCTGTGATAAGGTTCCAGTTGAGATAATTTTAAATTCAAGCTGTCAAAGCATGAATAGTACATGATGTCTGCCAAACTACCATTGTCTACCAGCACCCTTGAAATCACTACTTCTTTTATCCTCATTTTTATCACCAAAGGGTCGTCGTGAGGGTAAAGGACACCTGCCAGGTCATTTTTTGAAAAGCCAATAACCAGCTTCTCTTTGTTTACCTTCCTCGGACGATCCTCCTCGGCCAAGTTTATTCACTGAATGTACGAGCAAGCTTGTGCCTCTCCGAGGTAAGCTTTTCTCTTTACAATAAGGTCTCCTCCTCCTGCATCTCCTCCTGTAATAACATTACAATCAAATGATTCAAAACATATAGAAAATACCTCTCGTTCTGGCTGCCTTGGTTTCTTGGGAAGATCGGGGTCATCCTCTGGATCATCTTTATGGTTTCTCTTCTTTTTCTCCTCTGCTCGACGAGGAGATCTAGACCTCTCTCTAGCTTGGTCGTTATTTTTTCTTTCACCTCCCCGATCAACATATTTTTCTAGCTTTCCTCTTCGGATGAGTGTTTCAATCTCGTTCTGAAGAGATATGCAATTTTTGGTCATGTGACCATGATCTTTATAAAACTCGTAATATTTATCCTTACTCCTCGAATCAGGGTCTGACCTCAATTTCTTTGGCCATTTTACCTCCTCGTTGTTCTTGATTTCTTCCAAGACATGATGAATACCCATTTTTAAAGGAGTATAATTGTCGTATTTCTTTAGGATTTCCCATGATGACTTATTATTTCTGGAGCGTTTATCACCGCCATTGCCCTTATGCTCTTTATTTTTAGACTTGTCGACTTCCACCTTGGTGTCTTTATCTATATTCTTCTTTGCAGCCATAGCTTCCTCGACATTCATGATTTTGGCCGCTTTTGCCAACAATTCTGACATAGTTTTAGGTGGATATTTCGCCAAAGTGTAATACAACTTATTAGGCAACAACCCACTCATCAAGGCGGTGATTGCTGTCTTCTCTTCGTAATCTATGACCTCCAGCTTCTCGTTATTGAAACGAGTTATGTAATCTCTAGTAATCTCACCAGATTTTTGTCTAACACTTAACAAATGTGCTACTCGTTTTACTGGCTTTGCTCCAAAACAGAAATTGCCGATGAACAACTCGGCCAACTGAAAGAAAGTTGAAATCTTACCCTGAGAAAAATTGTTGTACCATATCTGGGCTGCTCCAGTAAGAGTTCCTGAGAACGCTCTACATCTCATCTCGTCAGGGACATCATAGATATCGGCGGCAGCTTGATATTGCTCTATATGAAGAACAAGATCTGTCTTTCCATCATATTTGGGGGTCACTACTGGTGCTTTAAACTTTAACGGTGTAGGAAAATTCACAATGGCCTGGACAAAAGGTGTCCCTTGAACAAAAGTTCGTTGTAGGGGATTCTTCGCCTTAGCCATTTCTCCCAATTTATCCTCCAACCGCTGAAGGGATCTTTTCCATGCTTCATTTCCTTCCTCGGGCCTATTGGTTCGAACAATGGATCGTTCTGAAGTAGCCTCCTGAGATTTATCTTGACGAGCAACTGGTCGTGATTGTGCTGATCCTTCTCTTAGATTTGATGGTTGTCGAAAACTCCTCGACATGGTCTTAGGTGGACTCCTATTCCTCCTAGGGCCTAATCGACTGAAAGGAGACACCCTACTCAGTCTTTCTAAGGCACTGGGTCTTTCTGGAGAGAGAGTTATACGTTGATCAGTATCTGTAGCCCTTATTGACGAAGTTCGCCCAGGTTGATAAGAGAAATCATCAGACTCCTCATTACGATATGACTCAGTACGCCTGGATCGTGAAGAAAGTAAATAAGTTTGCCTCTGACCACTTCATTGTCCTGAACGTGCAGGTGCACCGCCATGCAGGGTTTGTATGAGTTGCCTCATTGTTTCTTGCATGGCAGTTTGCCCTTGAGCCAGATTCGTCATAATCCCGGCCAGATCTAGAGGTGTAGAGGGATTTGGAGGATTTCCAGTATTTCCAGCGTTTCGATTGCTAGATTCTGGATTATCCGCCATTGATGATGAATGAGTTTTGGTGAAAAAAAAACGATAATAACAATCGGTTCCCCCAGATGGCGCCAATCTGTTGATGTAAAAAATTAGATTGCTCTAATTATTCAATCACAGATAAAATGAGACAAAGATTTTTAAAGTGGTTCAGCCTTATAAGAATGGCCTACGTCCACTGTTATGTTATTGCTGAGTGTTTGGGAATTCTCGATTACAAGTTCTATCAAGAAATTTCGGTCCCTTTGAATGAGGGTGATACAAGGTATTTATAGCCCTTAGGCTGTACATGAAAGGGTTGATACATTAAATGATATACATATGAAAGGGTAATACATTTAATGCAGCGTGTGCGTCAAGATAATAAGCATTCAATGAATAGTTGAACTGTTGATTATCTGGCAATCAATGCTGGGGCCGAGATGCAACTCGGACTGCCTTAGTTGCTCGTTACTCAAGAGTTCCTCGGAGCGCTGGAGTTCCTCGGAGTGATAGAGCTCCTCGGTGTATCCTCGTTGCTCGGAGAGAACATGAGTTGGTCGGGGAAATGAGCTTCCTCGTTGCTATTGTGCCACGTAGATTGACACGTGTCTTCATATTATTCGTCCATATCAACATATTAATTTTTGTATCAACAGCTCCCATCAGCATTTAATTCACTTAACACCTAGCACTCAATCACCTTGCTGACACTAGCAGACCTCAGGGATACTCAATCCATATTGTTCAAGTCCATTCAATACCTTTCTGGGTATTTCTGTATAAATAGGAAGTTAATGGAAGGTGAAAGGGACATTTCTTCTAAATTCTAAGATATTAAGGCATTCAAGCAATCAAACTTACAAGATTGTAAGATTTCTAAGCATACATAATTGTTTACACTTCATTCCACACTCATAACCCACTGTTGTGAGTTTATATTTGTAATTTGAATCATTTACGTTCTTTGTATACCTTTTGCACCTTGTGGATCCCTAAATCAGAACCTAAAAATCCTTATAAAGTCATTAAATTACTTACTAAGGTTCTATGTATTATTGATAAAGGATGTAAGACCTGAGACTCCCTTGGTCAAAGCCCAAGAGGTCTTATTGATTGTAATACCTCATATACATGCTAATATATTAGTGCAAAACCTTTTTAAGTGGATGTAGGACCCTCATATAATGCCCTAACCACTTTAAATTATTGTATATTGTTTTGACACCTTTATCCTCTCACCCGTCAGAGGTCCAAAGGGGAGCATCTGTGGTACTAAAGTCACAAATGATTTTAACACTCTTCAGTTTGGCGCCGTATGTGGGAATGACAATTTTCATTTCTTTTAAATACGAACTTTCTCCTTTAAAAAATGGTGATTAACACTTCTTTCGCTCATTCCTTCGAAGAAATGGAGGCCAAGCAGAAAATGCTCTAAGAGAAGCCGGCTCCCATTCTCAATAGGCTCCCTTTACCGCCGATGGTAGAGGAACTAGTAGTACCAGAAGATAGAAGTACCGAGAAGAACCATGAGCTCAGTTAGATAGAGAAAATGATCCAAAGGGCGTGCCTAGGGCTCCCAAATGATTAACAACTCACATTCCTGTCAAGGACATGCTATCACTCCCAGAGACTAGTCTCAAGGAGGTTCCAGGGCATTTATTCCCTGGGATGGATAGATAAAAAAATGCAAGATTAGTTGGGTGATTTCCTTAACCAATACAAGACTCAAACTACCAACACCATCTAGTTGGAAATTTAAAAGACGTTGTTTATATTCTCAAGCAATGTTTAGTATTACACATTTCCCCCAAAGTGGAAGATGCCTACTATTGAGCCGTTTGATGAGTCCAAGGAACCCACTGATCATTTGGAAACTTGCATGTCACTCATACTCCTCCAGGACACCCTAGATAAGGACCCGTAAAGAGATTTTACTGCTACCTTAAGGCTAATGTCTAGGAAGTGGTTTGACAATATTAAACCATGGCCCATTACAAGATTCACTGAGCTAGATAGATCCTTGGTCGATCATTTTATTAGATCTTAGAAGATGAGGAATCTTATCACTTCCCTCCTTCACTTCAAGTAAAAGACTAGCGAGGAGCTTATGGAGTATGCCAATAGGTTTAACCAAGAAGCTTTCCAGTTTATGGATTGAATGACACAATATATGTATCCATATTCATCTCAAGCCTCACCCCAGAAGATTTGCTGAGATCATTTAGCAATAAGCCTCTAAAGTCCAAATTGGTAAGTGATTTTCTCTCTCTCTCTCCCTCTCTCCCTCCCACATGCGTGGAACCCTAACAGCATGGCGGCGGCGCTGGAACCTAAGGCTGGTATGATACCTCCCGTTGTCCCAAAGCCTGATGAGATATCCAATAACAGGAATGCAGTGAAAACTTTCGCTGATATACAATCACATAACAAGGCTACAGATACTCTTCTTCCCGTTCTTCCGGCTTCGCAGTATGAAGGGGAGATAACCCTTTTCTTTTCCAACGATGACATTAATGCTCTAGCTGATCCTTTCAAATACGCTTTGATAGGTCAATTTCACTATGGGAGACCTTCTCTTGACACTATCAGGAAAACTTTCTTAACATTTTCACTCAAAACAGATTTCTTAGTGGGACTTTTGGATTCTAAACACGTTTTGATCCGTCTCCAGTGTGAGGAATACTTTCATCGGTTGTGGCTGCGAGACCTTTGGTATATACACTAGTTTCCTATGAGAGTTATTAAATGGTCTTTGGAATTTAAAGCCAATATGGATAGCCCTCTAGTCCCTGTATGGGTTAATCTTCCATACATTCCTGTCCATTTTTTTCCAAGACCATCCTTTTTTCCATTGCCAAAGCGATTGGGAATCTTATCAAGCTTGATGAGGCTACAAGCTCTTTATCTCGACCTAGCATGGCTAGGGTTTGCGTCGAGATTAATGTGTTGAAGCAACTACCAAAGAGGATTTGGTTAGGGACGAAAGATTCAGGGTTTTGGCAGAAGATTTGCTATGAAAACGTCCCTCCATATTGTCATATCTGGTCAAAACTGGGCCATGATAGTTTATCCTGTAAGAAGGAAAGCGACCATGCGGACATGGAGGAGAATATAGAGGTAATACCTAAAGAAGTTCAGCCGTCAAATAAACGTATTTGGAAACCTATTCAGAAGACTCAAGAAGATGTGCGACCTGTACGAAATGAGGTGCAAGTGGTTATTAATTTACCCAGATCTTCAGAAGCAGCCAAAAATTCATCAGCTTTTATCGCCACTAAGCAGGACACGACTCTAGAGATTAACAATTCTTTTGAGATTTTATCTTCTGAAAATTCAGCGCTTGAAGAAGGAGAGATTCAACCGGGTATTGGTAGTATTAGCATTAACCCTAGCTTGCATGTAAACGTGGAGAAAATTGTAGATGAATGGGATTATGATATGGCTAATATTCCTAAACTCAAGAAAGTCATTATGGACCCCACAACCATGAAAAATCTCTTCTTATCCCCTAAGGCACCTAGAATCTCAACTGTCAGGAATATAGCCGAAGAATGGCGTCACCTATATGCTTCAGATTCGGAAACTCACTTGGTGGGAGAGGTAAATGATGACTGGGAGAAATTTTCCCAAGTAATTTCAAAAAAATTTCCAAGGTTGGACAAGAAGATATTGGTGGAAGAAATAGTAGAGGAAGAAATTGAGTTTACAGTAGTTAGAAAGAGAAGGCCAAGAAAGCTTTATGAAGGCATGAATACTCCTAAAATTCAAACCCGCTCAGGTGGTAAGAATTCTAAAACTTTAATATTTGCTGTTTCTCAAGGATACAAGGCTTATTTTGGAATATTAGAGGTGTAGGAAATGGTCCATCGGTTCGAAGACTTAAAAGATTAAATCGCATTCACTCGAATTCCATTGTGGCTTTACTAGAACCAAAAATTGAGGAAAACAAACTTGAAGAGGTGTGCAGGAAGATAAATTTTGAGGGTGGTTTGGCAAATAACAATAATAAAATTTGGATTTTTTGGAAAAATAATTGGAAGGTGACTTTAGCTCATGACGGTTCTTAATCTCTTTCCCTTTGGTTATCCAATAGCTTTTTTGCCAATCCGATCCTCTTTATGGCAGTTTATGCGGAATGCAATAGACTTGAGAGAATTCCTTCTTGGGATGATCTTGAATATTTATCAAATCTGGGTGATATGAAATGGGTAGTTGGAGGAGACTTTAATATAGTGGCCTCGAATGATGAAAAAATTGGAGGTAATGAAATTAATTTGGAAGGGGTGATGGATTTCAACTTGTCTCTTTTAAATGTAGGGTTACAAGAAATTAATTTCAAAGGCTCCCAGTTTACTTGGTGTAATAATTGCGAAGGTAATGCTCGTATTTGGGCTCGGCTTGATAGAGTGGTGGGTAATACCAAATGGATGAATGGGAATTTTATTAGCTCGGTGGAACATCTTAACAGGTCCAAATTGGATCATAGCCCACTCCTACTCAAAATTATAGTAGAAAACATTCCCAAATCCAAACCTTTCAATTTTTTGTCATTCTGGCATAAAAATAAAGAATTATTTCAGGTGGTGGAACAAGCTTGGAATCATGATGTCAAGGGTAGACCCTTAAATGTTTTTGCAGAGAAACTTAAAAGGGTAAAATCCTTTCTCAAAATATGGCTGAGAAGAAAATTCGGTGATATTTTTCAAATGTCTCGAAACGCAGAAGATGATATGCTGGAGGTCGAGATGGAATTTGATGCAAACCCTTCTTTAGAAAATAGGATTAAATTCCACAAAACCCAAGCGGAATATCTAACAGTCCTTAATAGAGAAGAGGAGTACTGGAAACAAAAGTCTAGAGCTAGATGGGCCAAAGATGGGGATGCGAATACGTAGTTTTTTTATGCAGTACGAGGAAGAAGAGGGACAAGCTCAGATCATACAGAATTCTGAATAACCAAGGGCTGTGGTTAACAGATGATCAAGAGATCGAACAGGAAATCGTGAGCTCGATCCAGCAAATCCTTTGTTCAGATGGAACAGTTAATGACAGTAGGAATTATGGTAGTTCGGGACTGCTTTATCGAGATGGCATGGCAACGTTTCCAATTTCATTCGGGCAGACGAGGTATCAGTCAGTTGATCCGAGACAACAAGGGTACAGTAGCAGCTCAGTTAACAATTTCGGTGTCGAAGATATATGGGAATGCATTCCCAATATAGTGCGTCCACAAGATAATGTGCTGATCAGAAATATCCCGTCTATGCAGGAAATCCACAAGGCTATTGGAGACATGAATAAAGATGGGGCAGCAGGTCCAGACGGTTTCAATGGTATATTTTTTATCGCTTGCTAGGATATCATTAAATCTGATTTGCACAAGGCTATAGGATCGTTCTTTGTGGGTGAAGAATTACCAGTTAGTTGGACATCAACGAACGTGGTATTAATCCCAAAAAGTGACAATCCTAAATCTTGTGGCAATCTTCGGCCTATCAGTCTTTGTAACTTTTCGTCTAAAATTATTTCAAAAATTTTTGCGAAAAGAATTGGGCAAATTTTACCTAATATTATATCTCCGGCTCAATCAGGTTTTATCAAAGGTCGATTAATTTTAGAGAACGTTCTTTTAGCTCAAGAGATGATGTCATCTTTAAAAAAAAAATAAGGGGATCAAACCTTATCATTAATCTGGATATGCCGAAAGCGTACGATAGAATATCATGGTTGTTCATCATCAAAACGCTTAGGAAATTTGGCTTCTCAGAAACAGTGATTGACTTAATTTGGAGATTGATCTCAAATTGTTGGTACTCGATAGTAGTTAACGGGAAGGCATGTGGCTTTTTTAAATAAAAAATGGGGTAAGACAAGGAGATCCTCTATCACCGGCGTTATTTGTTTTTGCCTCAGAAGATCTAAACCGTGGAATTCAAAAAATGATGGAAAGTGGAAAAATGAGTCATTTTGCGCTAACCAGGGGCTGCCCAATTATCTCTTGTCTTTCTTTTGCAGATGACACCCTTATTTTTGCTAATGGAGATAGTCGATCCCTAAAGAACTTCATGGAATTTTTGAAAGAGTATGAAAGGCACTCGGGTCAAGTGATAAATTGCAACAAAACTTCTTTCTATCTGCCGGGAAATGAATCTCGTGGAAAAAAAAGATAGTGGAAAATATCACAGGTTTTAAATGCAGAAATCTTCCAATCATCTATTTGGGGATCCCCTTATTTGCAGGCAGGAAAAAGAAAGCATACTTCACAAAATTTATTGACAAACTGGTTAGGAAACTTAATTACTGTAACCATCAAAGTATTTCTCAAGCAGGGAGGATTACTCTTATTAAATCAGTGGCAGAATCTATGCATCTCCATCTTTTGGCTGCAATTAATCCTCCGATAAATGTTCTTAATCACATAAACACATTGCTAAGCCGATTTTTATGGGGTAAACAGGAAGATAGGACAAAATTCCAATGGGTGAGCTGGAAGGACATTTGCACTACAAAGAAAGAAGGAGGCCTGAATCTCAGATCCATGACTCTTACTCTTTCTTATGCTCATAATTTGTGGTGGAATTTTTTTAATTCCAATTCTTTATGGTCCCGATTCATGCATGCCAAATACAAAAAGTTGGAAGCTCAAAATTTCAGAGGTACTATTTCTACATCTTCTCAGGTATGGAAGCGAATGCAAAATAATTGGGAGGAATTTTTTGAAAACTTTGAAATTGGTTCAGGAAAATGGCTTTTGTCTAAAAAAGGGGTATTTTCAATTAAATCCGCTTGGCACTTGGTAAGAGATAAGGGTTGTATTCAACGATCCTTTTCTCTAATTTGGGATAAGAGGATTTCCCAAAAAATTTGTTTTCATTTGGAGGCTACTTCATAATGGAATAGCAATTGACGAGAACATCAAAAGAATTCATATTCCTCTAGCCTCGAAATGTAGATGCTGTATAGAGGCCTGTGAAGAAGACAAAGACCATCTTTTCTGGGGTAATCCTATTGCTCAAAATATTTGGTGTCGGCTCTACAATATTATTGGTCTAAAATTTTGCTCTTCAAACTTTAGCGGTAATTTAATGAATTAGTGGATTAACTCTAAAGGTGACAAGATTAGAGGAATTCTATGTCGGACTATACCAGCCTACATTTTTTGGCATTTATGGTGCACGAGAAACAAAATCATGTATGAGGGTGTCCTAGTGAAAGAATCTTCGATACTTATTCTGATTGGCGGGGAGATTAAAATGGCGTTTATGAACTTTCCTATTGTAGGCACAAAATCTAGATTTTGTATGGATATTATAGAGGCTTTGTCACTTATAGGAGCTCACATTGATCCTTTTCTGATGTAAGCAACTAGTGGGGGGCTTTTCCTCACCATTATCTCTAATAAATCAAAAGCATATTTATTTTTTTAAAAAAAACCTCTAAAGTTCAAGACTGAGCTGCTTATGAGAGATCAGAATTACATGAATATTGAAGATGATATCTCAGAAAGACATGCTATAGCTTCTTCCCTGCAGGGAAAAGAAAATACGTATACTTTCTCCTTGGGGAGAGCTCAGGAGTGGCCGAGGCTAAGAAGAAAAAGGACGAAGATAAGAAACGTGGGCCTCTAGAGGCCAAACATTTCACGCCCCTCACAACCATAATGGAAGAGGTCTTTGCATCCGTAGAAACTTAAGACATCTTTCCTCAACAAAAGCCTGTGAGGTCTGGGGATGACAAAAGGGACATGGCCAACTATTATTGATTCTATAGAGATCACAACCACAAAACAAATGACTGCTTTAGACTAAAATAATCCATTAAGGGGGTAATAAAGAGGGGCTACCTCAAAGAGTATGAGGCGAAAGAGGAAGGTAAAGTTCAACACAATAACAAGAACAAGAAAAAATATGTTGTTACTCTAATTGACATTCAATGCCTTTTTAGAGGCTCTACCGAAGGTGTGATCTCTTCCACAGATAGAAAGGCCCACCTCAAGAGCATCCAATAGGAAGGGGTACAAGTTAACCGTGTGTCTCTCCCACATCAAACCCCCAATGAGGTTCAATAATGGTCTTCCTAAAAGATGACATTTGGATGGTCAGACTGCCTTATGATGACCCTTTTGTGATCACAACCATCATGGCGAATTATAATATAAGGAGGATCCTAATTGACATAGGAAGCTCGAAAGATATCCTATTAGTAGATTCTTTTAAGGTCATGGGCCTTGACACGAAGCACATGCAATCAGTCACCACCCCTTTCATTGTGTTCAACGGAGAGCAGACCTATTATGTGGGGTATTTACTCCACCTCACTCTTAACGCCAAGAACTTCTATACAACCCTTTAGAACAAGTTCACAGTGGTAGACCTGCCCTCAGCCTACAATGTCACCATGGGTAGACCATCTCTTAATGATTTGGATGATGTTGTCTTAACCTATAGGCTGCTGATGAGGTTCCCAATCTCTAAAGGAGTGGGAGAGGTCTTTGCAGACTAAAAAAATCTCAAGAGTGCTATGTCACTTCCATTAAGGGAAAGAATAAGTTGCCCAACGCTCCAAAGGGCTTGATGGAGCTACCAAAAGCCAGAGGTCTTACCTCCACCACCACCAATGTTTGAGCTCCCTCTTGAATGCCTGAGTATAGAACTGATGAGTTTGGATACCTCTGCCCCGTAAGACGAGGGAAATTTCTTTGCAACTAAGAATCCGAATAAAAGTGGAACTACAGAGGCAAAAAAAGCCTCAAGAGGTGTATGTCATCCCAGAGAAAAAATGTAAAACATGTACTATGCTATGTAAGAGAAATGAAAAAATAAACTTTTTGATACCCATGATATATTCAATATCAACATTCTTTAAAAGCTACAAGGATTTCAACCTTGGATCTACAAAACTAAAGCCTTATGGCCCATAAATCGAGTTGTAAGGAATTCAGTCTTGGCTAAAAACTTAAACCAAGATTTAATGGCCCCAAAAAGAGTTATAAGGATTTCATCCTTGGCTCTAGGTTTAAGCTAAGGTCTTAGGGCCCAACATCAAAGTTATAAGAATTTCAGCCTTATCTTAAGACTAACGGTCAAAAGCCTTAAGACCCGAAAAGATTATAGTCTTGAGGTTTAAATAAACTAAAATATATTGTTAAAGGTCCCCGGACCCATAAAAGACTGGAGGGATTATTGAGATTTCCATCCATAATTCCAAAAGGCTAAGGTCTAAAGAACCATAAACAACCCATTTCCTTACACCAAAATCTTTTCTTTACCACAAAGTTATACAAAAAAGACGTGTAAACCTTAGACCCCTCAGGCCTAATTTTTTGAAAATGTTTAAGAAAAACTTTTGTTTTTAAAATTTTTTTTGGGGTTAATTTTCGAATAACAAAATGTTATCCAAAACTTGCTTTTTAAAAAAAGAAATGGTGTAAGGCCCAAGATTACGAGGTCTTCGACCCTTATTAGGACTTCAGATTCCAAAATTTTCAGTCCGGAGGTCTTAAGACTCTTATAAAGACTCCAAATTTAAAAACTTTCCAAGTTTAGAGGTCTTAGGACCCTTTTTAGGACTTTGGATTCAAGTTTGCCTAAGTTCAAAGGTCTTATCACCATTTGTAGGACTTTAAGTTATAATGTTTCTATGTACGGAGTTCTTAGGACCCTTATAAGAACTCCAAATTTAAAAAATTCCAAGTTTAGAGGTTTTAGAACCCTTTGTGGGACTTTAAATTCAAGTTTACATAAGTTCAAAGGTCTTACAATCTTTATAGGACTTCAGCTTAAAAATTTTCCATGTTCGGAGGTCTTAGGACCCTTATAAGGATTTTATATTTCAAACCTTTTAAGTTCAGAGGTCTTAGGACCCTTTATGGGGCATCAGATTCAAGTTTACCTAAGTTCAGAATTCTTATGAACCTTCGTAGGACTTCAGGTTGAAATTTTTCTAAGAGGTCTTAGGACCCTTATAAGGACTTATAATTTCAAAATTTCCAAGTTTATAGGTCTTAGGACCCTTTGTAATACCCCGCATTTTTTATTGAATTAAAAATTGAACTAATTGAAAAAAAACTATGCCAGTATATATATTCGAAATGTTTGGAAATGAAAATTTAAAATGAATTAATTGAGATACGAATGTGTGACTTAAATATTAGAAGCGAATTAACGCGTAAAAGGATCGTGAGGGTTAAATTTGGGGCAATGGCATTTTTGTAAATAAACTAACCCTAGGTATAAATAGAAAAGAAGGGAAGAAGTCTTCATTTTATCATTTCACAAAAGGGGGCTAGGGTTTGGTAGAGAGAGAGAGAGTAAGAAGAGAAGAAAGCTAAGAGGATTTCAAGATGATTCAATTTTTCCATACAATCCAAGGCAAGTTAATAACCTATATGTGTATAATATGTATCTATAATGAAATTTCACATGAACATGTATTTGGATCCCTAAATTAATATGAAATTGATGTTAAAAATGATATGCAATGTATTAGGATCATCATCCATGTAGATTCAAATGCAATAACATCATTATAGGGATTGAATTGTTGAACAAACTCTTGAATTTGAGAAATCTATGAAATTGAGTAAATCGTCATATTAAAAACTGTTTTGAGTTGGTTTAGTTCCGAAAATGGATGTTTCGTCCACGTTGTCCGGTAGAAAATCATATTCTGGACAACTTTGTAGTTTTAAGTTTTCTCAAAAACGGATCGAAAAATCCTCGAATATGCGTTTTAAAATTGTACGCAGAAAGTTATTGTGAACAGGTCCGAATTGTATATGTTAGTTTTGGGTCGGTTTTAAGCAGGCTACGATAGTGTACACGCGCGTACTTGTATAAAATCACGTTCTAAACAACTTTGTAGTTTTAAGTTTTTCCAAAAACGGATCGGAAAAACCTCAAATCGGCGTTTTAAAATTCAGGGCAGAAAGTTATCGTGAACAGGTCCGAACTGTATATGTTAGTTTCGGGTCTGTTTTAAGCAGGCTACGGTAGCGTGCTCACTTGTCCTTGTAGAAAATCATGTTCCGAGCAACTTTGTAGCTTTAAATTTTTCCAAAAATGGACCGAAAAATCCTCAAATCGGCGTTTTAAAATTCTGGGCAGAAAGTTGTCGAAAACAGGGGTGAACACTAGATGTTAGTTTCGTGTCTGTTTTAGGCCGGTTATGGTAGTGTGCTAGCGTGTCCTTGTAAAAAATCACGTTCCAAACAACTTTGTAGTTTAATTTTTTCCAAAAACGGATCCGAAGAGCCTCGAATCTGCATTTGAAATTCTGGGCAGCATGTTGTTGAAATAAGAGTGATAATGTTTTTTTTTCATATTGTTAGTAAAATAATTGTGGTGTTGTGCCTAATATCCTAACTTGATCACATACTTATGATTATTAGGGATATATAACCTTGAAATGATTTGATGTTGAATTTGTAAATTAATGATGTAAATTATGTTATATTATAAATAATGACTATTGTATAACTCGAGTAAGAGACTTAACACGATTGTATATATACATAAGCGTGAAATTATTTTACATGTATATTGTTGAGTATACACTAGACTTAGTCCTCCGATCGACGTAGTCACATGTTGAATACAATTTTTTTGTGATTAATCCGGTTAGGTTCCGCTCGAGTGCCGTGTCGGAGATAAACCACCGGAACCGGACACATGGTTGTAATGCGGGTCGGATAGAAAGACCTTGAAACGCCATGTGATTTAGCACTTAGTATGATTGACCTTGCCACGTAATATTGGGGAATATTTGTGTGTAGTCCTAGTGTTACGACTTGTTCCCCCAGGTAAAGATAGTGGCCCGATATGACTTGTTGTGTGATATATTATGTTTGTGTCTTAAAGTAATATCCCGAATCGATGCATTTGATATTATACTTGAAGGAAATATTTTGATACATTAAATACTGAAATGAGGTTAATAATGATTAATCAGGATACAATATGAGGCTACACGTTACTCGAGTTTGGGTTGGGTAGTCACGACATAGGAGCATTGGTTGGGTAATTGAACAACTTAATTACTGGAGATGAGTAATGACTAGTGTGCTTTCATTATAAGTACATCTTATAATCTTATAGCTTGTTTTCTTACTTTGATGTTCGTCTATCTTGCTTCTTGCTCCTCTCCCATATATATATATGTATTATACAGGTCCTCGCCCCGTTGGACAGTAGACCGTGGAGCTGGATGACCTAGCATCTATTCTTAGGATCTTGTAGTGGTGGACGCTAGTCCTTATCCTATTTTGTCACTCTTCCTTAGAGTGTAGTATCAGAGATTTCCCAATTGTTAGGGATTTGATAGTGTTGAGAGTTTTACATTACACACTTTACCTAGTTTATCTTTGGGCCCGTATATTTGGGCATTTTATATTCAGTACTGATATTACTTGTGGATCATATACTTTCTATGATGTGATTTGGTTACCCGTATGAGAGTGTACATGTTTACTTTACTGTATTTATTTTAAATTCTATTTCTAATGCCAACATATTGACGCTCCACTTTAATTTAATTGGGTGTAGCTAACCGAATTAGATAATAAAAAGCAGGGTTGTCACACCCTTTGTGTGACTTCAAAATTAAGTTTACTTAAGTTCAGAGGTCTGATTACCCGTTGTGGGATTTCAAGTTATAATTTTTCTAAGTACGGAGGTCTTAGGACCCTAATAAGGACTTCATACTTTGAACATTCAAATCCAAATTTGAAGCCTAAGGTTTAGGACCCCTTACAGGTTTGATTATAAGCCTTTGTGCCCAAAATTTTTTAGGGGCTAAGTGTTTGCACAAAAATTGTGGGCATTTAGTCATAAAAGTACAAGTACCATATATCCCATGTTTATAAGGTTCCATTTTAGAATCTCAATATCACCATTGAAAATTTCACAAGTGCGAGGCTTCAGGTCTTACGACCCTCAAAGCTGTTCCAATAGGGTCAAAACTCATGTTTCTTTCTTTAATAAGTAATCTTGGGTGCTAAAGGTGTACTACATATTGGGAAAACCTCAAGAAGTGCAAGTTAATGAAAAAAATACTTAGCAAAGAAAGAAAAGTAATGAAGTGAAGAGTATAGAGCAACAAAAGTCCATGTCTTCAAAACTACCTATTATTGAGGGTAGAGACCAAGATTACGAGAAATGTCCCACAACCAACAAATGGTTTAAAAAAATAAAAAATTAAATTACATAAAATCCTTTCAAGGCTTGAATGTTTGGGTGTACATAAGGTATTCAATGATTTAGGGCAGAGAGGTAGAAGTCTATTTCTTGTTTTTTTGCCTCTTGATCGCCTTCAATACTACCTTTATAATAATCATAGCTCTTATCGTGAAATAGGACAGAGACATCCACATCAGGAAATAATGCTTGGACCTTAGCCTTGCAGGCTTCGATACCAACACATAAGTTCTGTAAAAGATACCTTTTAAAGTCCTTAGACTCCTAATAGGCATCTAACTATCTTTGCATAGTAATACGAATTTTTTCCTGAAGTGCTTGTACTTTACCGAGAACTTGGCATAGATTTTGTATAGCTCCTGACCTTGGGATACTAACTATTCCTTCTCAGAAAATAGATTTTTAACTATCTACTTCAAAAGGTACACCTCACCATCAACTTAAATAAGTATCTCCTTGAATCTTTGAAGCTCATATTTTTGGTCTTGAAGAACCTTAGACATTACCTAAAGATCAACCTGATCAAGGGCATGTAGTTACTCAATTATGGCTAGATACTCCCATGAAGAACTCGTTTGAAAGCTTCTCCCACTCTAAAAAGTAACCCGGGTCTTCAAGGCATCCCTCTCCTTCTTAAGAGCCTCCATTCACAACTTCTGACCATCAATCATTTAACCTAAATGCTATGGGGTGAGGTTCCATGTTGGCTATTTCATTATCCTTCTTCCCCGATCTACTACCGTTAAGAGCATTAGACAAAGGATCTTCTATAAGATGATGAGCCTAAAAGAGAAAATGATATAAGGATAAGGAACATAATGTAAAAGGGTTAAGGAAGAAGTCAGAAAATGTGCAAGTACCGTTCCCATCAAATGGACCAATTCCTCTGCATTGGTAGGGGTAACTTTACCCCTCAAAATGTCCATCATATCAGAACTATGTGTCTCGTTTAGAGAATGAAAGGAATCCACAACTGAGGTATAAGGGTCTATACCCTTGGTCAAGGGAGGTCTCGAGTAACTCTTCCTCCTGATGAACTAAGCACCTCAGTCGTCGTTTGCAAACTCCCCTCCCTCTGCGGGGAACCACCTTCTCTATAACTTATTTCTTTTAGACCAAGGGCTACAAGTCATTTGAAATATAAGTATCTTATTGGGTTGCCCCAGAAGTCCCACCAACCCCTGATTCTGCTTGCAATAAGGGTAAGGTTTTTTTAAGCTCCTAATATAAGCCTTCAACAAGTCCAGACTCGAGTTGACCTCAGAATTCTAATGTCCACTGAGGCAGTGAAATTCAAGAACTTGGTAGTCTTGGATATCCTCTTTTTATTGACCTTATCCTCAACAGGGTTCCTTCGTTCCTCCCATTTATCTGCTCAATCAAATATAGGTCAGAGTCATCCATCAAAGAACTAGTAAAGATGGTAAGAAGAAAAGGGCAAAACTACTTATAAGGGGAGTAGTAGAAAAGAATAATGGGCTAATCAATTGAGGTAAATACCCTTTCAACCTTCAAAGGGTTAGACTTACTCGTGGTCTGGTCATCCTCACCTTCATAGGTCTCAAGAACCTCCGTCCACAGATGTTAGAGGCTTATGCTCAAGACCCAATCCGTAGTTAAAGAGGCATCTGGCAGTAACGATGATCTCTAAGGGAGTAGAGGCCAAACTCGGAGCCTAAATAATCCTATTAAACGCCGACATGGTGTGATTAGTAACCACTGCAAATGGTAAATAAAAATTTCAAATATCAAAATAGAGATCAACCGAAGCACTAAAACAAAAGTGAAAATTCAACTTACTTACTGACGAAGGGGTACATAAAAGAGTGAGGCAGTCAATGGGATTAATAGGATCTAGGGTGGCCTAATCTCCCCCAACGAAGAAGAATATTTCCCTCCAATTCTTGGGGGCATTATGCTTGCCCTTCTTAAACTTCACTATGTTAGGCCTAGGGGATGGGTACTTCAGACCCTTATTGGTTATCTTTTTCTGCTCCTGAACCCAATATAGCTTGAAGAACTGGGCTAGGGATACATCATACTTTCCTTCACTAGCCTCCCTAAAGGCCAATATAGTGTCCATCAAAGGTCTCCATGAGTTTGCCACCAATTGAGAAGGTTATATACCGATAGCTTTCAAGATCCTAACCACAACTAGGGGCAGGAGTAATCTGACCCCATACCGGAGAAAAAATTCATTAAAAAAGACAGGATTGGCCACCATTGTGTAGACACTCTTATTAGGCCTTGCAACTCTCAAAATGACACTCTCTGAAATTTGATAAGTCTTTTGAAATTCTTCTAGATCGTGCTCAGTAAGTCATGAGGTGTAGTGGGCCCTACCAATGAAGTCAAGGTTGAAGACTCCCTTATAGCTCATTATCTTTGATCCATGAGGAAATGACCCACTGAGAAGATGCACGAAGGGCTCAACCTTTGTCTTCACCACGTGAGGTAGAGAGACGTGGGTCCTAACAACATATAGAGGTATGGGGTCGAAGACCTTAAGGGGAGATATATTTTTAGAAGACATTGTTTGCTTACTCGAAGAAGGATTTTCTTGCTCAAAGAAATAATAAAAGATAAGAGAGAAAGTGTAAATTAGCGGTGTAGAACTCAACTCGACCCAAGGGGATTTTTTATTTCCCCCAAGGACTAGGGTTATAGCCACTTCTATCTCCAAGATCCTATACTTCAATCACATTAATGATTCAAGTTCCAACACTTGTCCACATCCACATAAAAGTTCCTTCCCAATGCAATCTAATAATGATAAAAATCTCGATGGCTAGTTACGACCATTCCCCCAACTTATAGAAGTGATAGGTGTTACCCCTTGTAACATTTTCAAGAAGTAATATGGGTCTACTAATGATACCTTATTCTACACTTGGTATTTGGCAGATACTTAAACCCCTAACTGCCCCTATTTAGGGCAGAGGGCCCAAGGCTAACCCCATACCTCAGATAGACCACTACTTTACTTATAAAGCCTCTTATAATCTTAAAAGTGAGCTATGGTATTGTAGTAGACCCTAGTTATTCAATATTCCTCTTTGAAAGGTCAGTCGTTCTAGCACACCTCCTCAAGCAGGCTCAAAGATCTTATCATCAAGACTTTGTTATGATTTGCGCTCAAAGAAGACTTCATATTGAGGGAACTCGAGGTCACCCAGGGCTCAGTCCTAAGATGTGGCAGTACATGGAACTTTAGAATCAATTTTGAGAAACTTTGTGACCCTTCTAGACCCTCTTGACCTTAGGTAAAGTTCCTATAAGTAGTCTGACAAAGTAAGTAAGAGTCTGGAAACTTCCACTTGCTGCCACTACCTAACTCCACTTACATTGAATGCTCCCATCAACATTTAATTCACTCAACAACCATTTTACACCACTTTCAAATACTCCCAACACTCCCTCACCTTGCTAACACTGGAAGACCTCAGGGACACCCTAACCATGTTGCGCCAATCCACTTATTACCGTTTTGGGTATTTTTGTTTGAATAGGAAGTTGATAGACGATGAAATGGGATCGATCTCGATTAGTCTAATAGATCAAGGCATTCAAATAGCCAGACTTGCTAGAATTCTAAGCATACACAAGTGTTTACACTTTGTTCAACATTCATAACCCACTGTTGTGAGTTTATATTTTTAACTTGGATCATTTACATGGTTTTCATACCTTATACACCTTCCATTGACCTATATAATACCAAGACACCCTTAGAGAAGTCATTCAAATCCTAAGGTCCTCCTATTATTGACAAAGGCCACAAGACTTTAGACTCTCTTGGACCAAACCCAAGAGGTCTCACAGGTTATAATACCTTGTTTACATTATAATATATCAAATCTAATACCAATTTGAAAATACAAGGTTACATGGATAGTCCTTTTATTAGATCACACACACAAAAATTCATTTTTATCAAATTTTATCTTGATTAAACGTTAGTGAGCATGAAAGGTAAAGTGGCGCCAATTTCCAAACCAAACAGGAGAAGACGAAATAGAGGAAAAATCCCATTTGGGATAAAACTTTTGATTCAACACTGTTTAAGATTTTGAGAGACACGAAATAATTTATAAATTACTGAGAGATCGACTAACTATAGTGCCGTGTAAGTCTTCAAATCTTCAACAGAAAGTGATGTAGTCTTGCACCACCCACAACAAGAAGATCTTGCCTCGATGTCCACCGATCGACCTTAGGATATCACAATTCCTTTATTCTTCAGTCGTAGAACCTCGACTCCATAAATCAGTAGTAGAGAAAAATATCTACAAGGGTTTAGAACTCATATTTTGTTCTTCTTGGTTTAGCAAAGTCATCCTAAAAGATCCAAGGGGTTTGGATGATTTTTTTTAGAGTTTGGTCACAAATAGAACTCAAAAAAGGCTTGAAAATAAATACATCCCCACATCTCTATTTATAGGGAAAGAGGTTACAAGGATATAGGGATAAAAAGATTTTAATTAGTTTCTTTTAAAAAATAAAAACAAGTGTACTCGTCTGAACAAAATGCTACCTCATTTGAATGAAGTAGATGCTTTCGTTCCAGTGTCTTACAACGAGACTTCGAATGAGATTCTAGAGCTGACTCAAAAGGCGGTGCTTCAAAATTTGTTCGAACGAAGGAAACTTGTTCTAACGACCAACATCATCTCGTTCGAATGACATCTTAAGTCGTTCAAACTAAGTAGCGAGACTTTCAAAAAACTTTTATAAATCATTTTTGAAAAACATTTTGAAAAACTTTATAAAACAAACTCTTCTAAAAAGACCCGTGGATATTTTGAGTTTACCAAACCACCTCATAACTCTTCTCGGGTAAAGTAGCACTGGATGATCTTCAATCTTTGCAAATAATCACTAAGGATTCTTCTCTTTAAGACTTATGAACAATGATGAAGGTGTAGTGGGGTGTAACAGGATAAGCCAAATAAAAACAAAATGAGCAATTATAAATTTTGCTCTTAAAAATCTTCCCCTTTGGCTATTCCGGTACAAAACACATACCGAATCAAAATTAACTCCTAAAATAAATAAAAAAACTTCGCTCCCAACCCAAGAAATAAAAAAGCATAAGCATCTTTGTCTTCAACTGAAAGTCTTCCTTTTGTGAGGTCCTTAAGATCATCAAGGCATAATCGACCTACACAAATGAAGCAAAAGAGATACCGTGACATATATGAGAGTTTAAAAAAATATAAAGACTCCCCCTCATTTTTTTCTTCCACCTTTTGTCCATAATAGAAAATAGTTAGAAATTAAGCCTGAAATACTAAAATCACCCGAATCCAAATGAAATAACATCATAAAGATAATCTAATAAGCATACACGATGAAATTTTGAAGAAGCATATTAACTATTTTTAAAATTTTTCTATTTTCTCAAGTATAAAAAGTATATGTATAAAAACAAAATATAGGTACAAATACATCACACCATGGAATAGAACGAAAACATCCAAATCATGAAAGCGGAGTGTAGTGATATACCAAAATATACCCTCGGCCTGGACGAGGGTAGCCTCGTCTAGGATGAGGGCTCAACTCTACTTTTACTCCCAGGGGGTCATGCTGAAGATAGGGGTCGGTCAGGCTGACCCCACCATTGGCAATACAAGTATGCTAGATGGACCAAATCAGCCCAAGCCCATGCAGATTGAAACCTCGGTGCGCAGACAGTTCAAATGACCATACAAACGGCCGACCCTATGTAGACCGACAGTACAAATATCCTACTTTCAGCAATCAGGGCACGATTAGGTGTAGCCTCGACCTGTCACTATAGGCCGAGGGCGACACTATCAAGGCGCGTGATTTGGGAGACGCATGGAACAGTACGTATGGGACTCGTGTATCACGTGGACTAAACCGTTATATAAAGATCATTCCCTCACGTGAGGGAATATTATGGCATCATTACCTACAAGTGGCCCAGCTAGGTGTCAACAGGGGATTAGTAAGATCATCATTCACATGCTCGATGCATTCTTGGTGGGTACACTACACCCCCAAACCCTATATATGCTTGTCATATTCAACCTTGCAAGGGGATCGATAATTTTATCCCTAGCTAAAAATCTGTTTGTACACACGGTAGAGAGAGAATGCTTGTGCATTGTGTCCAAGGCCTTTCGTTCCCATATTAATGGATCACACACTCATAGTGGATGTAGGCCCAATTGACCGAACAACTATACATCATTGTCTTCATACCTCTTTTACTCACCTCCTTCTATAAACATACATACATATATAACTCTATTACTGCCATTGTTGCTACTGTTTGAGCTTTATCACCTCTTATCTGGTGGTGCTGTTCTAGGCATCATCATGTAGTTATGTGAATTTAAACCATGGGAAAATAAACATACGCATACGTAACAAAGTTGCACGAAGTCATGAGATACGTCTTAATAAAGAAATCAATTTTAACCTTAGGTGTAACAATGTTAAACAAGATGAAATTGACTCTACTTATACAAATGCCACGAATTTAAATGCTTGTCAAATAAATAACACCAAACAATTTAATGTTTTTCAAGAAGGTCTGTTATGAAAACCCATTGATCTTATACTTTATAATACCCTCAAAATCCCACATATCTAAGAATTTACTCTCAAAATTTCGAAGAAATCACAATGTTCATGTGTAGCGAAGCATCAATGAATAAAAACTGGCCTTGGTAATTCTGTTTTTATGTGCCGTTAATCTTTTAAGCTTTTGTAAACAGTGGCTTTTAATGCAAAGATAATTTTCTCTTTTGTAGCCCCTTTCCATTGCTTAACATAAATAAATTTTTCAAGAAATAAAATCCAGGCAATGGTTCTTACAAGAACAACTTATCTCTAGTACATTTTATTTGTTATTAAACAATACTAAGATGAGAACACCGTTATGGACATCCCATCTCCCGAGTCGGCACGCACGAGCACGGTGGTGGGGTATGTGCCCTTCCTTAGGGCGCTTCGACCGTCGTCAAATGTGGGGTGATGTATAGAGATAGAGTCATCAACCTATTTTGCACAAAATAGGCAAAAGAACTGTGCCGCCTCGAGAGAACGACATCAAAGACATACTAATGCTTGTGAAACCAATTAGTTCAAGGATTCGCGGCCTAAATTACGGAATAGGAAGGTGTTAGACACCCATCCCGCCCTTTCGATCTCTCATGGGCATGTTTTATTCTTCTCCTTAATAACTCCGTGAAATGTCTGTGCATGTATATATAAATGGAGAATGGATTTACTCGACTCATGTTATGAATAAACACGGAATGAGGTCATCTATAGGAGTGTTCCAAAAATAGTAACTAAAAACATAATGTGTGCATTTGTTGGATCACCAATCGTTTATCGAAAGACAATGGTATATGTTAGACAAATTTCAATCATGAATCAACCATATAATATATGAAAATATATGGAAAAAAATAGGAAAAGAGGACTCAAATCTTGATTTTTGCTCGAGACGCTTATGTAGCCTAAAAAAGCATCAAAGTCCATGTAGTTCGCATTCGACACGGGGGTAGGATTTATCCCATAAATCCAATCGGGGACTTTATTGTATATGTGTGTGTAGAAAAAGGATATTCTAGTGTGAGAAAAGGTAGTGAGAAATCCCCATTTGGAATTTACAAGAAAACCCTTATTTTCTTGTTTTTGGTTTTTTATAGAAAATATATTATGTACAATACTACTAATAAAAAGTGGGATATTAATATGTGTGAACTAACAAAGATTAAATGCTAAAGTAAGAATTAAATAACTAATGCAAAAATAAGAGAATTTAAAGAGAGAATGAGAGGTTTGGACCTTCTTCCGAAGCTTTAAGGTTGATCTTGATTGTTGAAGGGATGCTCTTGCAAGTGGATGGAGGTGGTAGGATGAGAGGGAATGGATTTTGCAAAATTGGGTAAGAATGGGATAGAAATGGAAAGTGGGGGAGAGGTTTCAATATGGAAACCATGCTGACTTCGAGAGAATATTGTTACGATCAGTGAGAGGGATGTTTCCGAGGTGTATTTAGAATTGCATTTATTCCCCCTTTATATAGGGTAAAGGGGATGCCGATCCCCATTGTCCTTGACATGCCTATCAACAGGAAACCCAAGACCCACTACTGATAAGCAAGGAAATGGGTTTTCCATTTGGCAGTCTCATGCAAATATTTTGAAAAAATGGCCGTTAAATACAATTCATAAGTCCAAATCGTACACAGGATGAACCATTGGAAAGGGTATTAATATCCCTTTAAAAATCCCCTAGGTTTCTCCCGGGTTCAATAGTTGACTGTAGTCAAACGTGGCTCAAAAGTGCCTGACGATCTTTTGGACAAGAGATTCTCAGAGGAAAACTGATCGTTCATCATAACTATAAGGCCGATTCGCACATGGGATGAATCGTTAGAAAGGGTATTCAGATACATTCAAAGAATTTTTTCGGTATCATTTGGTTCATAGAGTTTATCTTAGTCAAACGGGGCCTCGAATCGCCCGATGACCCTTCGAAATAAACTAGACCGTTCATCCAAACCGTATTGCTGATTTGTGCACAGGGTTGACCTTTGGAAAGGGGATTCATATACCTTTGAAGGTTCATTTAGTATCCTTCCAACTGAAGAACTGAAGGGAGTCAAATGAAGCCTGGGAGCACCCAATAATCTACGGATCAATTTTTAAGGAAATATAAATTATTTGTTTGAACCGTAAGGCCTATTCATGCACGGGGTAGACCATTGGATAGGGAATTTAGAATCCTTTAAAGATTCATTGAGATTACTCTCAAGCGAGGAAGTTGATTAGGGTCAAAACGGGGCTCGGGAGCACCTGGTGGCCTCTAGATTGCTTTTCAATAGTAAAATGGACCGTCCATCTGGACCGTAAGGTCGATTCATGCAGAGGGTGGACTGTTGGAAAGGGGATTTAGAGCCCTTAGAAGATTCAATGAGCTTACACTCATGTGAGAAAGTTGATCGAAGTCAAATGGGGCCCGAGAGTGCTCAACAACCTCTAGATAATACTCGAAGTATGGCTGGGGGTTTATGATGAAGGAGGAAGTGCTAGGGACCTAAGGAGATTCTTAAGAGGGTCCTAAAAAGTGGTGTTTATAGATCCCCTCGACGAGCGAGCTTGGAACAAATGAAGGCCATCGAATAAACACCATATGGATGTTTTGTGAAATTGGTTAATTCTACAGACCAAAGGCATAAGGATGACCAATTTAGAGGGTCGAGGTTGATTATGAGGACCTAAGGTTGTGTTGGGAATGACCAATTCTATGGGTCGAGGTCAATGTTGAGGACCTAAAGTTGTAGAGATCGATTCTGCGAGTTGAGGTCAATTTCGAGGATCTAAAATTGTGGGGATCATTCTATGGGTTGAGGTCATATTTGAGGACCTAAAGTTATAGGGACTGATTCTGAGGGTCGAGGTTAATTTTGAGGACCTAAAGTTGTAGAGACCAATTTTGTGAATCCAGGTCAGTTATGAAGACCTAAAGTTATAGAAACTGATTCTACGGGTCGAGGTTAATTTCGAGGACCTAGAGTTTATAGAGACCGATTATGCGAGTCGAGGTCAATTATAAGGACCTAAAGTTGTGGGGATCGATTTTAAAAATTGAGGTCAATTTTGAGGGTCCAAAGTTTTTAGAGACCAATTCTGTGTGTCGAGGTCAATTCTGAGGACGTAAAGTTGTGGGGACTAATTTTGCGGGTCGAGTTCAATTTTGAGGAGCTAAAGTTCTAGCGACCAATTCTGACGGCCGAGGTCAATTTTGAGGACCTAAAGTTATTAAGACCGATTATGAGGGTTGAGGTCGATTATGAAGAACTAAGATTGTGATGTCAAATTCTGAGGATTGAGGTCAATTCTAAGGACCTAAAGATGTGACGACTAATTCTGAGGGTCGAGGTCAATTCTGAGGACCTAAAGTTATAGCAGCCAATTTTGAGAGTTGATGTCAATTATGAGTACCTATAGTTGTGATAACCGATTCTAAGGGTCGAGGTCAATTCCGAGGACTTAAAGTCGTGACGATCGATTTTATGGGTTGAGGTCAATTCTGAGGACCTAAAGTTGTAGCGACCAATTCTGAGGAGCGAGGTCAATTATGAGGACTTATAGTTGTGATGACCGATTCTGAGGGTTGAGGCCAATTCTTAGGATCAAAAGTTGTGACAATCAATTCTTAGGGACGAGGTGAATTTTGAGGACCTAAAGTTATGACGATCGATTCTGTGGACCGAGGTCAATTCTAAGGACCTAAAGTGGTGAAGAGCAATTCTGTGGGCCGAGGTCAATTCTAAGGACCTAAAGTTGAGATGTATGGAGTTATTTTCCTGGGGAATTGATATATTATCTTGGGGACGCAGATGCACCTGTTGTTTTTTCAAGGACACAAATTTCCAATTGAGTTTTATTATAGTCTTGCCTCAATTCCAGACAAAACAGTTTGAGTCATAGGATAGATGTTCATGGTATAATCGTCTAATCCTATGGCATTTGAGAAGTTGAAGTCATAGCGGACTGAATTTAAAGTTAACATCATTGCCGGTTTACATGTGCCTCGTATCACATCATTAACTTAGTTCCTATCTCTCGTCAAGTATGAATGCATTACATATATATATAGGAGCTTGGAACATTATTTATAGGTGTTCATTTTATAAAAATATTTTTAACAACTTTTATTTTATCTCGAGAAATTTATTTTTGGGTGTTAGTATCTTTGTTAATTTTTTTTGAATTCATACTATCTAAAGATTTTGTTTTCGCACACCTTTCCATAGAAAATTCATAACTAGTTAAAAAAAAATCAGAAAAATACGAAACTGGCAGCCACGCGTTCGTATCAAAATTATCTAGAATCATGGCCTAAAATCTCATTAGAAAAGTCGTTTGAACGACCTCGTTCGAACAAACTTCTAATGAGAATTCAATTTTTTTTCTGTTTTCTCGTTAGAAGTTTCTTTCGAACGAACTCAAACTCTTTCGAACGAACTTCTAATGAAATTTCAGTTTCGAGCAGTTTTTTGATTGTTTTTTGTAACTTTCCACTTTGCTCACTAACTTTTACCACCTTTACATAGTGTGGGAAAAACATTTTCTTAGATAACTTTTTCACTTTCTAAGAGTCTTTTGAGAGAAAAACTTTTAAGAAAAAGTTCCATGTTTTGTGTTTGATTTTTATGGATTAAATTCACCAAAAACACATACACACCCATTTGTTTAGTTTGTTCCAATTACCTATTGATATATCATTATTTAAAGAGTTTTGGTAACTGTTTTTCTCTACACCAACAAGAAGAGATTTTGGGTTCTTCTCTACCCCAAAAAGGAGAAAAGTTTTTTGCGGTGTTCTCACTCGAAGAAAGGCTTCGCTTGCAGGTTGACGGTGACCATAGCCCCATCGGTGGATTCCGAGACTAGGGTGGAGTCCATAGTTATCGACTAGGCAGAGGTTTTTGCAAGGAGAGCGTCAAGGCTTGGACGGAGTCATGTCGTTGGATTAAGTCTGTTGTCTTATAATTGTAATTCCATACCTAGTGGATTTGTTAGGCCAGGGCCATCCGAGGTTTCTTCCAGTTGGGTTTTCCTCGTACATCGCTGTGCAATGAGATTGTTTATTTTATCTTATTTAACTCACCTAGAACGCATGCTTAGGTTAAAAAGATAAAATTGTGTTTAATTTACACTATTTCTTAATTTGGTGCAAGTTTAATATTTGGGTAAGTTTAAATTAATTAATTCAAGTTGGAATATTTAAATGGCCAATGATTTTATTCTCGGTAGTTTAACTTGATAATTAAAGTAATTTGGTTTAAGTGAAATTTTAAGTGTGTGTGTGTAGACTTAATTTCACTTGTTGTTAAATTTTAATTTGTTTAGAAATAAAAATTTGTGTTTGATTTTAATTTTTCATCTTTTGAAGAAAATAAAATTAAATTAATTTTGAAAAATTAAAATTGGTGTATTTCGAACCATCACCCATTCCCTTACAAGTGGTATCAGAGTCGAAGCGCTACGTTATCGCGTTGAAGACCCATTTTTCGACTTTTATAATTTTTGTGCTCCTTGTATTTTTAGGTGGTTCATTTTTGACTCACTCTCATTTTTGTTTTGTATCTCTCGATGGGACGTCTTAATGATAATTTGTCCATTTCTAAGGATAATGAAGTTTTTGATATTCGAGAAGAATTTAATGGGCTTAATAAGTGTAATGAAAAATTAAGAGAATTAAATTTGAGATTTGCAAAAAGAATTAAGTTTCTTGAAAATGAAAATTTATATTTTAAATCTAGAATTGAACTTTTTCAAACCTCACTATCTCAAAAAGATATTTGTCGTAAAAAGCTCATGGACATAAATTACAAATTTAATATTTTAGAAATGTCCAAGAAAGAGAATGATAGTCGAGAAACGACTCTTAGGGACAAGTTTGCTCACATTAAGGGGGAGTGTGATAACCTTTTAGGAGTTGTAGAAAATTTAAAGAAGGAGTCCCGTAAATTTGAGGAGTCTAATTTATTAATTGAGTTCGAAATTTTAAAAATGAAAAATGATTTACAGGACTCGAGTAATTGTTGTAATGGTTCTAGCTCATCATATTCTAATGCTTCCTTATCTAAGGCTAAGACCATTGTTTGTTTTAGAGGGTCAACTTTTCCCAAGAACGTTAAAAAAAATCACACCTTAGGTCACTTTCCTCAAGTTTACACATTTTCGCATTGTGGTAGGAAAGGTCATCTTAGGTCCTTTTGTTTTGATATTAGGAGATGTTCTAGGAAGTTTAAACCTAGTATTTCATTTGTTTCCAAATCTCGACATTGTATATACACATCCATTTGGGTTAGGAAATCTCTTTTAGATGAACTAGATGTTAGACTTGTTGAATCTCATATGCTTGCACATGACCCCCCACATGCTATATCTTATGGGTGACTGCTTGCATGTTTGAATACTGTCACAACCCGCCTAAAATAATAACGGGTGGCCAGCCCTATACTATATTAAATCAGGAGTTTCAGATGGTCCAGTCTGAACATCAACTGTCAGTACTATATAATATAGGACTAACTACCTGAAATCATATAAGCGGGATGTGAAAATTTAAATAAAATATGCAACATCCAACCAACTAATGCTAAAAAAGAAAGATGCATGAAAGAACTAAGATAAATGAGATGCTAGAGATAAAATGAACTAAATAAACACAACCGAATGTACTACACAAGGTAGGCCCGAATAAGCTGTCGGGCCACAGCCAATACAATAACTGAAATGGAATAAATATAAACATGTATATAAATATCCCTTGGGTACAAACCCGATATACAACATACATGGGTACAAACCCGAATTATATCTTCACAATATCCTATCCTCAATAGGATTGGACATAAATGTCGGCCTAGAAACTTCACAACATACATGGATATTTCTTATCCAATTATTCCAAGAAGTCCCCACTATCGTATACTAAGTGAGAAACCCCCCTATAAGTCACCAAAAGATATCTCTTACTTCATAAGAGAGAACCTCAAATCAACTAACCCAACCAAAATGGGCTAGAAGTCATCTTAGGAAACCCATAAAACAGCCCATTAAGGAAGCCCCTAAGAATAAACTCCAAAAGAAAAGGGGGAGAAGAAATCCAAGTTTTGGGCTAAAAATAGGGGACCGGTCGACCGGACCCAGACCCCGGTCGACCGCGGGTCCAAATTTTGCCTACGAAGAAATGCAGTAGGCTTTTCCTTTAAGGCGCGGTCGACCGGTCCCCAGACCGCAGTCGACCGGCCATACCAGTTACCTTGGTCGATTTTTCCATTTTCAGCAAACCCCACGAATTTAAACCCTAAAATTTTCATTCCAATCCCCAAATCTTTATCACAACATGATTTTAAGCCAATAAATCAACCTAAAGTTGATCCCAACCCTTTCTAATCCATTAAATCCATATTTGAACATTAAATTCAAGATTTAAACCCAAAAATCTAGGTTTTGATATTTATACCCAAAAATCCAATTCTTTACCCCACAAATTATGAAATGAAAATACACAATAGCTATTTATCAAGATTAAACACTTGCCTCAGATTTGTAGAGGTTGGATCGTCCTTGATGTCGCGGTTTTGGGCCGGAAGCTCCAAGCTTTCTTCCTCTCTCTCTTCTTTTCTTCTTCTTTCCTTCTCTTTCTCCCTCTAGGGCTTTTCTCTCTTTCTCAAAATGAGAAAGGCTTGACCCGTAAGCCTTAAATCCCTTAAAACAATAAACCCAAATTTTAAATGTTAATACACACTTTAAATGACTCGTTTACTCCAAATCAAGTCAAAATACTTAAAAACATTCCGGAGCCGAAATAAGACCCAATGACAGTCATTTTGACTATCTCGACCCTCCCGGGATCGATGGTACCCTCAAAAATATCATCCGAAATACTTTAAAATATTCTCTATTTTTGGGCTAAGTTCCCAAATATTGAAATTCTCCAATTCAATTAAATTTTATTTTCCCAAAATTTAATTTCTCAGTCTCCAAAATCGAGGGTTGTTACATACTTCCCCCCTTACAAAAATTTCGTCCGCGAAATTTAAGACATGCCTAGGACCTCAATAACATCTAGTCCTCACACCGATCCTTCCTGGTTCTCATATCGAACCATATAGTTTTAAAGCAACTACTACCCGGGGCGCCCATACACCCCATATCGAGTTTCCACTCATAAAATTATGACCAAGCTCCATTAGCCACAGGTCATAATATAACCCTCAGCAATATACTCTATAACAACATACTAACTATATACAAGTTTTAAATTTCCCAATGGTAGAACTCTCCTCAATTCCTGACACAAGCCACCTTCGTGCGGGGGAGGTCTCACAAGCGAAATCCAAACAAGGAACCCTCCCAATACACTACTTCGTAGCTAGGTCGGGGATTGAGATTAGTTGAACCAGGGTTAAGGTTTTATAAAAAGATTTTCTTTCATATTTTAGATATTGCCCGAGGGCCAATACAATAATCCGATGTAAATATATTCCGCGTCTTTTGACACGCCAAACAAATACCTTATGTTTAGAACACAAGGCCTCAACAAATACAACACTCTAATCAATACCTAGTTCTTAAAACTAGCGTAACTATGAGCTAAACTACCCGCTCCCCCATAAATCTACCAAACTCTGAACCTCTCAGTTATGAAATTCCTATACATCATAACAACACTTTATGTGTAAAAATAAATTCTTTCCTCAATGGGATACTTCCCTACGATTTCGTTACAAGAAGATGTAACATCTCCAAGGATACCATATAAAGGCCACACTTGCTCACTTCCTTCTCTAGGAAAAATTTTCATACACCCTAGCGGTGTAGCGGCTAGCTACTCATCACACCTCACACTCGACATTCCCAATATCGCACAAAGCGTAACTTAAACTCAAATAAAGGTATTCTACCTTATAGTTCCATAACCCAATGGTTTCCCCTCGTCCGTGAATCTCAACTCAGGGTCCTCAACTTCTTCTAGGACAATCATTAACCCTAAGCCTATTTCTTCACAAGAGAAACATCTTCCTCACAACCCTTCCTAACCATATTGAAGGGTAATGCGCGATTGCAACTGCCGAAAACTCCCTCAGTCCCACACAACGAAACCGAGTCTCCAAAGGCATTCTCCCTCATCCTAGAAGGCGATACTCCTGATATTGGGACAACTCCACCTACCTCACCTCAGTAAGAGTCACCAACATTAGGTTTCCCAACAAAGGTTAATAGATTCTCAATCTAAATCTCTCAAGGACTACACTACATGCCTCTCCTCGGGTTTACCTTACTAAGACCAAAATTCGCCATTCGAGTAAATTTCCTTCCTTACTCAACTGTCGATAAATCACCTCGAGAAATATCCTCAATAACTCCTCCATGATCTGGGAAAACAAATACCCCCGATTACAGCGTACCCAAAATATACTATGGGTATTGTACTTCTAATCCTATCCTTTCCTAGACAACAAAAATCTAGGCGACGTCTGAAACGAAACAAGAGCAACTGTTATCAGAACTCCAATCAAGTGAATATAATTCACAGAAGAAAACAACGCAGTGAACACAACAGTCCTATTTATAGGGCTTTATGTCAAGAACGTTAGCAGAAGAATCCAGAAACTCGCATAGATCCTAAAGATTCTAGAACCTGATGCTCTGATACCATCTGTCACAACCCGCCTAAAATAATAACGGGTGGCCAGCCCTATACTTTATTAAATCAGGAGTTTCAGATGGTCCAGTCTCAACATCAACTGTCGGTACTATATAATATAGGACTAACTACCCGAAATCATATAAGCGGGATGTGAAAATTTAAATAAAATATGCAACATCCAACCAACTAACGCTAAAAAAGAAAGATGCATGAAAGAACTAAGATAAATGAGATGCTAGAAATAAAATGAACTAAATAAACACAACCGAATGTACTACACAAGGTAGGCCCGAATAAGCTGTCGGGCCACAGCCAATACAATAACTGAAATGGAATAAATATAAACATGTATATAAATATCCCTTGGGTACAAACCCGATATACAACATGAATCCTACCTAGAATTTTAAAGAAGTAGGAAGCGGCTACATGAAACATTCCGCAACAGTCCGCACCTGTCACGGCTCCCAAGACTCTGGATAGAATGTCATCCGGCATCCATGCGGTAGGATACCTATGGTAATATATATATACAAGGAGGAGAGAAAAGTAAACGGGTTAGAGCCCCGAATGTGAAAAATATTTAGCAAGTGTGTTAACCGTGAATAATAATTATCGGTGCACTTTATTTCATAATTAAAGTGAGACCGCTCTCTCATGGAACCCCAACTCACCTCTCATCTAAAGGCGCGCACCTATTCGCGTCTTCAAGTTTTAGTTAAATTATCCCATATTGTTATTAGGACAACCTAACTTATCATAGGCCTAGCCTATACCCACGAGAGCTACTTTCCCATCATAATCCAAGGAACCACCCCTTTTGATCCTACTAGATTATGATAACAACAATTATGCCATAAAAGGCCGATTTATAATAATAATGAATTATAAGTCTTAATACGTTACCCCTATATATATATATATATATATATATATACATATATATATATATACATATATATATATATATATATATATACATATATATATATATATACATATATATATATATACATATATATATATATATATATATATAGGCTAAAATATAAGAATTTATATTCTTAATATCATGCACATGGAATATTGGCAAAACCTCTCTCTAATCTCAAACTTGTACTACGTTTCGTGCGCGGGGAGTCTCGCAAAGCGAAATCCAAACAAGGAACCGCCCCGTAACACTACTCCTGACAAGGTCAAGACCAGAGATTCGAGATGCCACAAATAGAATTACTTCTCTCAAATCTCGACATGGCACTGCGTTTCGTGCGTGAGGTGTCTCGCAAAGCGAAATCCAAACAAGGAACCACCTCGTTACACTACTCCTGGGCAATGTCGATCCTAGAGATCCATAATCCTTAACATACTATATAATACTACCATTACTACTAAACTATAAACTACCAAAGAAAGAAAGAAAAGAAAAAAAAAGAAAACAAATAAAATAAAATAAAAGAATCTCCAATAATAACCTTGGGATGATGTAACCGAAGTATTACTCAAATACGATACATCAACCCCCAAATAATCTGGTACACCATAATCATCCAAGATGTACCCTAAAGAAATACCATATCCTTTCATCTAGGATATATAAATATATATATATATATAGGTATTTTATTCTCACCATATATATATACATGCCATCATCCATATCCATGACCCAGTGTACATACCATATATGATGTACAGGGGCCATGCACATATAATACCCGGCTATATATAGCGCCGATAAAACTGCATCAATGCTATCATCTTCCCAGAGTCCGGCTCACGTAACAACTGGGGACCACCTGGTGGGGATTAACGACACCCACCTCGTGGTAACTCACACACACGACGTCCCGGGAAGCGGTCATAGTTCCAACCGGCAATGAGACGAAACATACCCACCACGTCTCACCCCAAAATATATATCTATATCATATAATAACACAAGGGACGACTATGACCTGGGGAATATCCACACCCTGCTCTATATGCCAGGATGCTCGCCCTCTGCGCGGAAACTTCCCAATGATAGTATGAGCGGGGTATGCTTAACCAAATAGGTATATATATTGCTCACATACGCAATATACATACATCCATATGATCCCATCATATGATCCAATATAGTAAACCATCATATACGGTTTAAATATCCATACCATGTATGTCCACAACATAAAATATATCCATATATTCATATTCATACATAGATATATGTACATATATTCACACATCGCTATATCAATATATATACAAACTAATTCCCATTCATATGTATAAGATATATAAACCCGGCTTTAAGTATACATAATCCTCAATATACAAGCCGTCACCACAATTTCCAATAAATATACCTCGATATGTGAATACAATCCCTCACTTGAAACATATTCAATCATTTTTCCTATGATGAATAGTCTCCTAAAACCATATGTATATATCTATACATATATATTCAACATTAGGGTTATCACCCAAGAGTATGAGTAGGAATCCATCACTACACATTTCACCCATAACCAAAAGTACATAATTACCTTTGTACTATTTAACCATAGGCACACACGTGACTTAATAGTCTAAAACCTCAATTTATTCCAACCTCATTTCAAGTATTGGAATCCCAATGGTTATTTCCCCATATTGACATGTAAACTATCCTAACTAGAATTTGTGCTACCGCTTATTCTAGTCGATAGTACGATCCCAAGCCGTTCCCAAAGTCACCTATGGTTCAATAAATCTCGGTAACCCTCACTCCTATAGAGTTATCAATCGTTCCTTAGCCTAAAATTTTCTAAGGATATGAGACCCCTCGCTCTTAAAGAGTATGTAACCATTCTCTTCCAATTGGCCCCGAATTATATCTTCACAATATCCTATCCTCAATAGGATTGGACATAAATGTCGGCCTAGAAACTTCACAACATACATGGATATTTCTTATCCAATTATTCCAAGAAGTCCCCACTATCGTATACTAAGTGAGAAACCCCCCTATAAGTCACCAAAATATATCTCTTACTTCATAAGAGAGAACCTCAAATCAACTAACCCAACCAAAATGGGCTAGAAGTCATCTTAGGAAACCCATAAAACAGCCCATTAAGGAAGACCCTAAGAATAAACTCCAAAAGAAAAGGGGGAGAAGAAATCCAAGTTTTGGGCTAAAAACAGGGGACCGGTCGACCGGACCCAGACCCCGGTCGACCGCGGGTCCAAATTTTGCCTACGAAGAAATGCAGTAGGCTTTTCCTTTAAGGCGCGGTCGACCGGTCCCCAGACCGCGGTCGACCGGCCATACTAGTTACCTTGGCCGATTTTTCCATTTTCAGCAAACCCCACGAATTTAAACCCTAAAATTTTCATTCCAATCCCCAAATCTTTATCACAACATGATTTTAAGCCAATAAATCAACCTAAAGTTGATCCCAACCCTTTCTAATCCATTAAATCCATATTTGAACATTGAATTCAAGATTTAAACTCAAAAATCTAGGTTTTGATATTTATACCCAAAAATCCAATTCTTTACCCCACAAATTATGAAATGAAAATACACAATAGATATTTAGCAAGATTAAACACTTGACTTAGATTTGTAGAGGTTGGATCGTCCTCGATGTTGCGGTTTTGGGCCGGAAGCTCCAAGCTTTCTTCCTCTCTCTCTTTTTTTCTTCTTCTTTCCTTCTCTTTCTCCCTCTAGGGCTTTTCTCTGTTTCTCAAAATGAGAAAGGCTTGATCCGTAAGCCTTAAATCCCTTAAAACAATAAACCCAAATTTTAAATGTTAATACACACTTTAAATGACTCGTTTACTCCAAATCAAGTCAAAATACTTAAAAACATTCCGGAGCCGAAATAAGACCCAATGACAGTCATTTTGACTATCTCGACCCTCCCGGGATCTATGGTACCCTAAAAAATATCATCCGGAATACTTTAAAATATTCTCTATTTTTGGGCTAAGTTCCCAAATTTTGAAATTCTCCAATTCAATTAAATTTTATTTTCCCAAAATTTAATTTCTCAGTCTCCAAAATCGAGGGTTGTTACACATACTCTAGATATTTGTGCTTCATATCATATATCCTTGCTAATTGTATGCATGTTTAGTCATTTTCTAGTCCATGATTAATTATCCATGCCTTACTAGAATTATGACTTGTTTATCTTTTGTATTATATTCTTTCCATTTTTGTTTGCATTATATGAAAAATACAAAAAAAATTTCTTTATCATTTGTATATTACTTTTGTGAGTTATTTGGACTTAATGAAAAATACAAAAAGGATTTTTGTTTGTCTTTAGAGTTATTTTTTTTTGGTTTATAAATCTGAAAAACTCAAAAAGATTTTTTTTGTGTGTATTTTAGTTTGACACACCTTTTATGGCATATGTTTGTGTTTGGATCCTATCTTTCCGCTTCCATGTGACTAGAACTTTTGGTTAAAATTATAATCCTTAAAATGTTCTTTATCATGCTTACATGGAGTTGTTTAAGTTTGACTTGCTTAATGGATTCACTTTTATATGCCTTTTCACACACATGAACGAGCTCTTATGAATCTTAACTTCACTTGTATATTTGAGCTTTATGAGGTGTTCTCCTACCAATCTAGTCATCTACATATTATGTGACCTAGGAGGACTAGTGCATGTTAAAAATAATTGCACGTGAGCTTATTGCGTGTTTAAAAAATTTAATATATAATATGTGCATGGGGAAGGGATCCGAAAGGAAATATCATCCTTTGCGAGTAAGTCACCGTTTTCTTGGACCTAAAAGAAATACGTGGTCCAAAGGCCTAAAAGAATAATGGAATTAAAAGAAAATATTTGTCGAGGCCTATTTTGTTTAGTTGATTTATTCATTCAAAAGATTAAAATAATATGCTTATATTGAGCGAGTTTGGATGGATTGTCAACAATTTTGCACAATGTCCATTTATCTTAGTTGTACTTTCAATGTCATGGCTCTATTGGTTTGTAGAATCATCAAGATGCTAGGCTTGTATGCATTGTGCTTGTTTGTTCATGAGTTCACTTTATCCTATCACATAAAGGCTAAATTTTAGTTAATAAAGTTTTGCAATCAAATAAGAACTCCGTGCACATATTTAAGTGATTGGGTTTTAAATTCTTTAGTATCTAGTTCACACCCCTTCACTTCCGTTTCCATATGACACATTTATGCCATAAGAGTGTGAAAAACTCATGTTATATTATTTTGTGTCATTTGTGTGTTTATATCTATATATGTGTGCTTGTATATATTTTATATCTATTATATATACATATATATGATATTATATTTTATTTTGAGTCTTTGCCATTGTAGCTAGTCCACCTATGCTTTAATTCATAATTGGTACCTAACTTGTTGCAAATTTTTGTTTGATATCACATGCCAAGTTTCTTATGTTTCAAATTGATATCATTTTGTTCACATAGTAGTTAGTATCCATTATCACTTACTTGGATTAGTTATTGTCTTTTGTTGCCCGTAGATCTTCTTGATCCTATCTCTTAATCATCATTTTGTTTTACTTGTTTTCCCATATTTATATCCCTTATGTCGTTTTTAGGGCGAAAAATCGTACTTAGTTAAAATGGGAAGAAATGAGTAATTGATTAGTTCTTTTATCCTTTGTCTATTCCTGAACAAAAATGGGGAGAATGATATGGGGGAAATGGTATCTAATCCTATTATAATCGTATCTTAGTTTAGGAGATTTAACTTAGGGGGAGAGCGCTATCTTCTTAGGTTGATCATATTTGATAAATGGAGAATTAATGTAGGGGAAGTATTTATTTAATTGCATTTATATTTTGATATTGCCTAGGTGTTTAATGTTTGCTTAAGTGTGCAGGAATTTTTTAGCGGCAACTTTCATCGGCAAAGATAGTCATCCTTGGGTCTTGAGTCAAGTTGTTATTTTGTTTTGGGCTGGACATTTGTTTTAAGTCTAGTAGAGCTTGACAGCCCTTAGGATTTTTGGTTTTGTTTTGTCCCGGAATATCCAAAGGGGGATATTTGTAAGGACAGAAATTTCCAATTGAGTCCTATTGTAGTATTGGCTCAATTCCGGACAAAACAGTTTGTGTCATAGGATAGATGTTCAAGGTATAATCGTCCAAGCCTATGACATTTGAGAAGTTGAAGACATAGCGGCCTGAATTTCAAGTAAACATCATTGTCGGTTTACATGTGCCTCGTTTCACGTCATTAACTTAGTTCCAATCTCTCGTAAGGTATGAATACATTACATATATATATATATATAGGAGCTTGGAACATTTTTTATGGGTGTTCTTTTTATAAAAATATTTTTAACAACTTTTATTTTATCTCAGGAAATTTATTTTTGGGTGTTAGTATTTTTGTTAATTTTTTTTGAATTCATACTATCTAAAGATTTTGTTCTCGGACACCTTTTCGTAGAAAATTCATAACTAATTAAAAAAATCAGAAAAATACGAAACTGGCGGTCACGTATTCGTATTGAAATTATTTAGAATCATGGCCTAAAATCTCGTTAGAAAAGTCGTTCGAACGAACTTCTAACGAGAATTCAAAAATTTTTCTGCTTTCTCGTTAGAATTTTCGTTCAAATGAACTCAAACTCGTTCGAACGAACTTCTAACGAAATTTCAGTTTCGAGCAGTTTTTTAACAGTTTTTTTTGTAACTTCCCACTTTGCCCACTAACTTTTACCACCTTTACATAGTGCGGGAAAGACATTTTCTAAGATAAAATTTTCACTTTCTAAGAGTCTTTTGAGAGCAAAACTTTTAGGAAAAAGTACCATGTTTTGTGTTTGATTTTTATGGATTAAATTCACCAAAAACACATACACACCCATTTCTTTAGTTTGTTCCAAGTACCTATTGATATATCATTGCTTGGAGAGTTTTGGCACCTGGTTTTCTCTACACCAACAAGAAGAGAGTTTGTGTTATTCTCTATTCCCAAAAGGAGAAAAGATTGTTGTGGTGTTATCACTCGAAGAAAGGCATCGCGTGCGGGTTGACGGTGACCATAGCCCCATCGGTGGATTTCGAGACTGTGGTGGCATTTGTAGTTATCGACTAGTCGGAGGTGTTTACAAGGAGGAGCGTCAAGGCTTGGACGAAGTCATGTCATTGGAGTAAGTCTGTTGTCTTGTAATTGTAATTTCATACCTAGTGGATTTGTTAGGCCAGGGCCGTCCGAGGTTTTTTCCAGTTGGGTTTCCTCGTACATCGCTGTGTAGTGAGATTTTTTATTTTATCTTATTTAACTCACCTAGAACGCATGCTTAGGTTAAAAATATAAAATTGGGTTTAATTTACAATCTTGCTTAATTTGGTGCACGTTTAATATTTGGGTAAGTTTAAATTAATTAATTCAAGTTGGAATATTTAAATGGCCAATGATTTTATTCCTGGTAGTTTAACTTTATAATTAAATTAATTTGGTTAAAGTGAAATTTTTAGTGTGTGTGTGTGTGTAGACTTAATTTCACTTATTGTTTAATTTTAATTTGTTTAGAAATTAAAATTCGTGTTTGATTTTAATTTTTTCATCTTTTAAAGAAAAGAAAATTAAATTAATTTTGAAAAATTAAAATTGGTGTATTTCGAACCATTACCCGTTCTCTTACAGTTTTGCTAAGGATTATTGTTGTTTTGAGACCCTTCTGGGGAAGGTTTCACCCCTGAGACATCCGATTGGGATAGTTTTGCTGGGGAAGCTGTGAAGGATTTTGATTGTGGACGTATCCCGAGATTTCGATGGAGGAGAAAGTTTAGCCTGGAAATTTCGTTGGAGAATCGGGAAGGTATTATTTTGCAATCTTGCCGGGGAGGCTTTTTTTTGAGGTTTGGGTTCCACTAGGGAAGATTTGAGATTCCATTGGGGAATATTTGAGATTCGATATTCCATTGGGGAATTGTAGTTGGACTTAGGATGCAAGAATGTTGTTGATTTTAGTTGTGGAATATGTTTAGGGTTTATGCTGGGAGTAAAAGCATAATATTAATCGTGCCGAGGATTTTGGGAGTATGAAAGGGGTTTAGTTTTCCAAAAAATGGTTTTCTTGATGAAGAAATGTTCCAATATTTATTTGGCATTTTAAGGAATTTTTGGGTAATTTTTGGATTTTTTTGTCATTTTCTAGCATTTTTGTACAAAATTTTCCGAGGGATGCCGATCAGCATGTTGTAGGTGTTGTTGTTTGGCAATGGCATGGTATTCCAAGTTTCTTTGGGTAGAGGAACATGCAGTTTTTGATCGGTATGTCCAGGGGGTTTGCTGATTGGCATGCCGTTTAGTCCCATATAAAAGGGGGTGACCCCTCCTCATTTATCACATCTTCCAGAGTTCAAATCTTCCGCTTCCTCTTTCTAGAAATCGTTCTTTAGTCTTTTCTTCTTCAAGACTTTAAATGGAGGGATTTTCCTGCGAGGAATACAACTTGGAGTGGTTGAGTGTTGATTACTGGGATGGCCTGGAGTGGCAGGCAATGGTGCCCATTGCCTTGGGTAATGAGAATGTGTTTGATCTGTTTAAGCCCATTGCTGATGAACATACTCATCTTCTTGAGCCTGTACACCACTATTCGTCTAGGTTGAGGAACCCTACTGGCTATGTGAGTATAACCTTTGGTATTCTTTTTAATTTTCTCTTTACTTTTTTGTGGTGATGAGATATTTTTCTTCTCTTTGGCTTTGGCAAACTGACATAGATCCTTCGAGCATGCGTTCAAGAGGGACGACTGGGTTGAGAGATGTATGGGATCATCTTTCGACGATGGTGCACTGGATGGTTACTTCTACTGGCTTTGGCCGTCTGGAGCAGGACTTGGACGAGATGCCATGTTCTATGGCGGTGCTGTGCGCTCTTGGAGAGAGGGGGTGGGACACTACCCACACCTTCCATTTTGGTTTCAGGGAGATGATTGTTACTCCTATTGATATGCAGTAACTGCTGGGGATAGATTGCAAGGGTGCACAAATTGAGGTGGATCTTAATCTGAGGGTGATTCCGAAGGCGATTCAGGCGGCATTGGGGGATGTAGGTAAGATTGTTTCTAAGGATTCTATCCGCATATCTTCTCTTTGCAAGGTGATCTTGAGTAGGAGGATGGATAAGACGAATGGGCGGTAGGTGAAACAGATGGCCTAGTCGAATCAAATTGTAAAACTTTGGTAGATATTTTGAATCACGAGATATACCGCCTATGGTCTATTATAGTCATCATACATAAGATCAGAGAGCTATCTAAAGGCTTCAATATCAACTTCTCTCAAATCTTCATATGAAGGCCACCAAATTGCCCCTTTTTAGCAAATCTTGGCATTTCCTACAAGTACTCCTTGACTTTCGATGATATCAATTATTTCCCGAAGAAGGTTAAAGTCTTAGTGAGAATGGAGAAATTGCGTTTCCCTAACTTTCCATTAAGGTAATTATTTTAGGCTTTTGTATGATTTTTTAAGTTTGCTTCTTCCTATTTTTGTAAGTCTGCTTTTTTCCTGTGATCGGCTTAGATGGGGCTGTTCCATCCATTTTTGATCTAATAGTCTCAAGGTACTATATCCTCCTCCCCCCCCCCCCAAAAAAAAAGAAAGAAAGAAAGTTTCCTTCTTAGTTAAACTAAACATAATATTGGCACTTACGATTATGGTTATTTTATTCTATAAGGAATTTAAAGACTAGTTCAAAATGAACAATTGAATTCATTTGAAGTGGAGGCACTCCTAGTCTATGAATACCGTTTAGAAGGTAAAATGACAAAGGGGCCCTTCACGGCTAAAATCTAAAGATCCAAAGATATTTTGGGATTGGTTCATTTCGATTTGTGTGGTCTCATGACTATCCAGACAAGAGGTGTTTTTGAGTATTTTATCGATTTTATTGATGATTACTCATAAGTATGGATATGTTTGCCTTATGCACCACATGTATGAAGCCTTTGATTAGTTCAAAGTGCATAAGCCTAAGGTGAGGTAAACTAATCCAAACTATACGATCAGATCATGTGGGTGTATACCGTTTGGAAGAGTTAGGGAATCATTTATCATAAATTGAGACCATATCCATAGTATCTACATAAGGTATTGCACTTCATAATGGTGTAGAGGAAAAGAAGGAATAAGAATATTTTAAATATGATAAGGTCCCTGGTTAGTTATTATGGATTACGACATTCATATTGGGATTTTACATAAGTAATAGATATATACATTCTAAATTTAGTTGCATATAAATTGGGCTCTTCAACTCCCATTGAACATTGAAATGGGAGAAATGACATTCTAGGTCATGTTCATATCCAAGGGTGCCCAACACTCGTGCTATGGAAGGTGCTAGGGTAGTTAGAATCAAGGATAAAAGTATGTGTCTTTATTGGTTATCCCAAAGGTTATAAAGGTAGTTTGTATAATATTCCAAAGCACAAGAACGTCATTAATTGCATCAATGAACGGCTCTTGAAAAGGGAATATATAATAAACCACGGGCCCAAGTGTAAGCTAGAATAACAAGACAAAAAGGAAAGTCATATTGACATTGGCTCTAGACCAACCGTACCAAATGGAATACAAACTAATATCGATAATACATGATTTAGTGGTAGTGGGATCATTACAGATGATTACGTATCACATGTGAGTAATACTAGATAATACATGGTGCCACATCATAGTGGGAGCATTAGGAGAAATTCTGAAAGGTTAGTGTTTTTGGTTATCATTTCAATATGATCATATGGAAATAGGAATAGGGTCCCATGAACTACAACAACGAATTCCAAGATAAGGACTCGTAGCTCTGACTTATGACTATAAATACAAAAAGTGTTCGACGTATTAGAATCAAGTTTTGGGGATTTGTTGACTTACTTATGGGATAAAACCCATTGGGTGCAAGAAGATCTATAAGAAGTTAAAACATATATGGATGGGATGGTGAAAACCTTCAAGGCAAGGCTTGCGAAAGGGTTTACTCATAAAGAAAAGGATGACTATGAGCAAACATTCTCGCTCGTAGACATGATAAAGTCTATCATGGTTCTTCTAACGTCAAAATTGCATTATTGAATTATTTTCTTAACAAGTATATAATAAGAAGTAAGGAAAAATATTATGTAAGATTAAAAAGTCCATTTATGGATTTGAGCTAATATAAAAGTCTCGGAACATTCAATTTGATCACTAGTCAATATTTTAATTTGATCAAAGTACAAATAATACTTATTTGTATAAGAATGATGATAAAAACGTGGTGGTATTTATAGTACAATATGTGGATAGTATTCTCCTAAGTGGGAACAAGGTGGGTGTATTGTCTACATAAGATAAAAATTACTTAGGACAAAAGAGTCATATCCTTATGATCAAACTTTTGCTAGATCATATAAAAAGGATGTTGGGATTATTGAAAGATGCTTATGTCAATGTTGTACTTACAAGATTAACATCAGGATTCCATGAAATGATTTTCATTTTAAGTATGTAATCACTTAGTTTGGGGATTAGTGTCTTAAAACACTTGATGATACCTTATTTTACACTTGGTATTTATGATCCTCGACTAACCTTAGGCAAGAACAGAGGTCCTACGGATGGCCCCTAACCTCAGGAAAGACCTCAGATGAGATTCGTCGACCTGTCTGGCAGAGTAAGTAGAAAGCAGAACACTATTCCACCTATCGCCATTACCAAACTTCACTTGCATGGAGTGTCCCCCTCATCATTTAATTCACTCAATAACCATCTTAAATCACATAAAAATACTTTTCACAACACTCCACCTCCCTCTTAGCATCATCAGACCTCAAAACTGTCAGAGTCATGTTATGATAGCCGACTCGTCCACTCTCCAAAAGTTCTCCTATAAATATAGTCTTATAGAAGGTGAAAGGGGATCAATCTCTAGCATTAAAAAAGATTAGAAATTCAAATAATCAAACTCAGAAGGGAACTAGGGTTATACATGTGTTACCATATAAGTTGACACTCGTAACCCACTGTTACGAGTTTATATTTATATTTGGACCCGTTCCATTGTTCATAAACTTTGTACATCTTTCAATATCCCTAAAAAAGTGACCTAGGCATCCACATAGAAGTCATTCAGTTACTTCCTAAGTTCCTCTGTACCGTTGACAAAAGGCACAAGATCTCACACTCCCTTAACCAAAGCTCAAAGGGATATCCTAGACTTTAATACTCGACTACATTCTAATAAACATGCATAACACCTTTATATAATGGACGCAGGACAATCTCATGAGGTACAAAATGCTTTAAACCTTTGTCTCACTCTTTGACACTTCCCTCCTCTGACCCTTCAGAGGTACAACGAGGAGCACCTTTGGGTCTAAATTCATTTACGATTCTAAAACTCATCAGTTTGGCACCGTCCGTGGGAATAACAAATTCCAGTTCTTCTAAATACACACCTTGATCATGTTAAAATGGTGACTAATACTGCATTATCTCATTCTTTTAAAAAGATGGAGGCCCAACAGTAGTGAGCTCCTAGAGCAACTGACTACTAGTCTCAATAAACTTCCCCTACCCTTATGGTAGAGGAATTGGATATACCAAAAAAACCTCCTACAACATCTAGCATAATTGTTTCTTTCATTGCTATGGGTACAATTCCATTTTATATTGGATCAAAAGATCCCCCAAAGTTGGGCAATCATTGTGTCAGTAGGTCTGGGATCATAATTTGGAGGAATCTGCGTAAAAGAAAGATCTTGGATTATAATACCCCTTGGTAGACCTTTATGTTTTGTTTCTACCTATTAAACCCGATCGGTGGATTGTTTATAATTCTTCAAAGTACACAATAAGTTGAGTTTGAGGGTTAAGGAATTGATTTGATGTTGATTAAAATCCATTAACGAAAAATTAATTTGACCAAGATGTTATCAGACACTTAACGTAGGGAATCATATTATGTACCAAATCAACTTTGCAAATTAGACCTTTTTATTCAGAGTGATTTAAGTACAATCCTGATTATTTAATGTAATTAATCACTATTAAATAAACAAAGGAAATAAATTACTAGGATTTAATTGGTATTTTCGAGGATTCATTTGGAATCTAATTTAATTATTTATCTTGGGTTCCTCGTATAGTCCATTGCCCAAGTAATAGGCCCGAAACTCTCTAGAAGCTGCGTTGAGATAAAGCCCATAACTTATACCTATGTATATTGATGTAAGCTAGGATTTTAGGGTAATGATTTATTATTAGGGGTTAGAGAGGGAGAGGAAAAAATTATTCAAATTTTCGTGAAGGGTCGAGGAGAGATAAAGTGACATATCTCATATATCACTAAGTTTTCATCTCCAAGAGTTCCCACACACAAGTTTTACTTTGGGTAGATCATATACTAGAAGATTTGATATGTTTGGAGGATTCTTGCAAGGTTTTTAAACAACTTGGGATGGTATCAAGATCATAATCCTCATCAACATATTTCTCCTCATATAGATCACAACATGATTTGAAATGGTATTTTAACTTGAAACCTTATTTCTTATTTTTTACTTTCTAATGCATGATCAAGTAAAGTTCTTTGGGCTGAATTTTTCCATGTCTATGTCAATCCTATTTTCCAAAACTTATACCTATATATATTGGTGTAAGCTAGGGATTCAAACTCCAGTAGCATTATTGATGGTTAAAGAGGGATATGAAAAGTACTACTAACATTTTTGTTAAGGGGTGTGGAGAGAGAATGCCATATCTCACTCAAAACACCAGGTGCTCATCTTTAAGAGTGCCCATACACATATCCTTCCTTGAGAGGATCATATACTAGAAGATTTAAAGATTTCAGGGGATTATCGAAACGTTTTTGGAGACCTTGGAAGGGCAGTAATTTTATCATTTTCATTAACTCATTGCCTTGGTATTAGATCACCTATAAGATCCGCAATGGTATTTTGATTCGATCCCTAGATCTATGCTTCAATTTGAATATTTTTCTTTTTTTTTTCTTTTCCAGAGCGTGATTAATCAAAGATTAAGGGTTAATAAAGTTTTGTATTATATCAATCCCCAACATAATGTCCTAAGACAATGATACTACTTAACAACCTTGATAAGAGATTCAAAAGCTCTCACTGAAAAGTGTGATAATTATAAAAAATTTCCAAGCATCCCAAAGAAACTAGATGACGTAATGATTCCTATGTTAAGTCCATGGACCTTTGTGCAATGGGGTATAGACCTATTAGACTACTTCAAAAATTGGGTAAGGGCCGAAACATTTTCTACAATACAATAAAGGAAAGTACTATGCTTCATATGGAAGAACATCATGTGTTGTTTTGGCATACCTAACGCTATCATCATAGAAAATGGAAAACATTTTGACAATACATTCTTTTGCGTTTTTTTTTGTATTATGAAATAATAAGCACAATTCCTCACTTAGTCACACTTTGGAAAGTAGGAAAGTGTAGGTTACAAATATATCCATCTTTATAAGATTGAAGAACATATTGTAAATGCCAAAGGGTTGTGGGCGGACGAGCTACCAAGTATGATATGGGCTTATATGACCATGGTTAGAGGCCACATGATCCCAATAAGTATTGATGTACCCACTTAAAGAGTGGTACATTTTAATGTTGCACCAAATGATAAAGGCCTCACCCTTACCTTAGATGATCTTGATCATAAGAGACAAGAAATATTAGTAAGAATGGGGTCTAAATCTAAAAATGGACTCATACTAGAACATAACATTACATTATAGATAATTTTAATTATTAGATTTGGTCCTCAAATAATTCACCAATGTAACACGAAAGCCAATATAAGGGAAAATGGGATCCAAATGGGAAGGATCATATGTTGTCACAAATAGAGCAAGGCCAAAATGTTATTATCTCAATGATCAAGAAGGAAATGAACTCCCCAACCATTTGAACGTCAAGAATATGAAAAATATATTATTAATAGTCAAAGGACTTCAACACTTAAATCTTAAAACAGGGTCAAAATATGGGTAAAGGAATTCATCATTTTAATCTAAGACTTTAGCAGTAGGTCAAACCCCATAAGCTTAGATGAATGATTCCTAACGAATCCTTAAAGACTATATCAAATGAGGAACACCTTAAACACAACTCAGCTCCATTGAGTTCAGCCTATGCCATTGAGTGAGAAAACCTTCATTCATTCTCAAGACATATACTACATAGGAATGTAATCAAGGAACTCTTAGCCATCTATGCAAGGTCCTCACCTTATAAAAGTCATTGTAACATTCAATGAAGCCTCCTTCCTAGCATAATCTACCTTAACAACCTTCTTTACACCAGAACAAGGGTTGACCCCTTATATGTACGATTTAAATATCCTCATCAGTCCATACCCTTAACCTCATACTCAAGAGCTCATACAAATATCCAGACAAAGCTTATTTAGTCAAATTGGTAGTTTGGTCAAAAGTACTCTCAGTGCTTAACCTACCCCCACTCACTTGCAGTAGTTTTCCTCAATATTTAAATAATAATTAATGCTCCTAAAAATGTCACTACTAGCCTATAACTCCTTCCACCAACACTTATCCCTTCCACTGTAGCCCTAAATCTCTTCCATGGGTTGCCCTTACTGTAAACATCACTTCTAATTGGTTTACAATAGTTATCTATATAAGGGAAGCTTTAGGAAGGTTACAAGTATCATAATTCATGTTATATTAGTATATTGTTGAGTCTAGTGTTGATATTTAACACTTATGAAAGAGTTAGGACCACTTATAGTTCATATATTATATTCTGAGCACCATACTTGGGTGACTTAACTTTAAGTTCTCTGAGTTCTAAACAAGTATGAAGTACTTAAATGAGTCACTTAGCTACTTCATAAGGATTGTCTACTCGTTATAAAGACCTCATACTCTTACACTCGACCTTAGTCGGAACCTAAGTTTAGGTACACTTGTATATTCACCATTACATTATATTTACAAAAGATAAACACATTAAGAGTGGAAGTAGGTAACTCGACAGAGGTTTTGAACCACTATACATACTCATGTCCTTATTATTCTAACCCAAAAGCACATCCTACAACCAATAAGAGGCATATTTGGTGAGACTAAGGTCTTAACTAATTTCGATACCATTAACTATGTTGTCAATCAAAATGAGATAAGAGGAGTAGGTTATAATAGGTTTCCTACACCTAATAATCAACCTAGAGTTAAGGTTGAGAAAGTTGATATCAATATTTCTACGAATGATAATGATATTGCTTATGTGCCACCACTTCATCCCAGAGGCACACCATTCTCTACCTAGTGAGGTAGGACATCTAGTTTCCTATGTAATTGTAAATTTCCTTATATTAGTCATGGTCTAGATCATTTTATGTTGGGGACATTGATATGTCAATTGCGCTGAGATATTTCATTTTTATATCTTTGATTTTTTTAACATTTGGTGATATTTTTGCATGACATTTCCATATCACGTGCCTATGTTCATATCTTACAATTGTATATGTACATATAATTTCCCTTGAAAATCTAAAAAGATTTTTTGTGTTTGTTTTTTAATTTTAATTAAGTTTTATGCATAATATATTTGTTGTGTGGGATCATTTATATTTAAGGATTACAGAGTGAATTTTATTGCAAAGGTATGCGTATTAATATTTCAATGTGTGCACGAATTCATTTGATTAATCTTGTTATTGTAGATTGTATGGATGTGTTGGTATTTATTTCTACTCCACACGCGCATGCTGTATATGTTTACTTGATGTATAATAATTTTTATGCTCCTTGCATGATAGTTTGCATAAAATCAAATTATATCCCAAGATTGAATTTGCGTGAATTATTTTTTTTATGGTCAACTTTGTTAGTTTGAGAGAAAATATTTTTTTAACGCAGTTGACCATGAATCAATTTAAAAAAATGGCAGGAGCTATCACACTGGTTTTGAATTAAAGTATCAATGAAAAGGTGTCCACCAAAGCATTGCATAGGTTATTGTATAACCCCTCCTTATTAAGCATTGTACACACTCATATGTCTTAAGTTGCTTAGGTGATTCCATATTTTTTTTCCAGAAATCAACCAAGTTGATATCAAGGGAAATAAATATGATTTGATAAAAATATTAAATCTTGTGTTGACTTTACGAGTATGTATGATAGTTTCATGTTATTTACATTGTAATTTATTTTAAAATAAGAATATGCAATGGATTTCATTTTCTTTTTTAGCCTAGTCTTTTATTTTTCATGCTTTATCCTATTTACATAGTGTTTTTTATTTCTTGAGTATGTTTTATTAAAACACATTAAAAAAATTATACATCCTCATACATTACATATCATATTTTAAGACATTTAGGGGAATCATAAGTTACCTAACTTAGTTTTTGTGATATAGCGTGCACACGACTATGGATGGGCCTTCTGCGCATGGTAAATTGTTATTTAACCTACTGTATGGACCCGTTTTCATGGAATTTATGACAAGTATGCATGAATTTTCCTTACTTGCTCTCTATTTGAGTCATACACATATATTTAGGCTTTTGCATGCACGAAATGATACTTCATACGCATGAAATTAAATTTCTACCATAAACATGTTATGCAATATTTTATTCAATGTTATGGATTGGCAACATACACACGGTTTCTTAAAATGCTTCAATTTCTATTTTCGGGTTATATTTTCCATTTAATTGATTTGAATCATTTTATCTCACATTTTATTATCTTTAGAACTTCTAAACCCTCAACTAGCAATGTCTAACAACTACCTTTAATTGATTCATTGATAAAATTCCATTTCAGTAGTGATTAAAGGGTTTTGAATACTAAAACCCTAGTTGTCCGAAAATTTAGGTAGTTCCCAAATTCGTCTTAGGATAAAGGTTGTTTTAGTATTTGATTACTTTTCATGACTTATTTAGGGTGGTTGTATATATTTTTTTAATAAGAAAATGATTCACTAAACCAAACCCGCTTAAGGGGGCAAAATCCCGTATATAGGAAGTATACAAAGTAAAAACACAAAGGGTCGTGACCCAAAACAATCTAGCCAAGCACCTGGAACTCCTCTAAAACACAAGAAATAAAGACAATGATGAACCATGCCTTTTCCTATACTAAGTAAGGAGAAGACTCAGAAAACTGTACCGAAGTCGAGAAGGATCAAGATCGACCCCCTCAAAGCATCTCCTATTCCTCTCCTGCCAGATGGTCCAAAAAATACAATGAGGGACAACCATCCAAACCTTTCGCAGACCAGACCAACCCTTAGGGATCCTCCAAGCCGCCAACACCCCGCATGTTGTATGAGGCATAACCCAAAGACACTAGCCTAAAGAGAAAACAATTTCTAAAGCACCCTAGTCACCTGAAAGTGAAGAAGAAGATGATTAGGCATCTCTTCCTCCTTCCTGCATAACCAACATCTGTTGGCCATCCACCTCCCTCTACGCTGAAGCCCCTCAATGGTCAAGATGTCCTGTCTGGGAGAGGTCCACATAAAGAAGCAAACCTTGGGAGGTGAATGGCTTTTCCAAATGGTCTTTCATGGAAAAGACACACCCCCACTACCCCTAAACACATTATAAAAATTCTTAGCTAAAAAAAGACCATCTTCAGACCTCAACCACCTCAACCCATTCGCCCCCAAAGACGGAGCCAACGCCAAACCCAACAAAACAAAGAACTCCTCCGCCTCCTCCAGCTCCCAATACCGAAGTCCCTTCCTAAACTTCGGGTCCCAAATAGTATGATCCCATATACTCCACCTATGATCCTCAACAATCCCCTCTTTATCTCCCCCAATCCGCAACATCCCCGAGAAGAAGACCTCCAAAGAACCCCCGAACCCCATTTATCCCTCCATAACTTGATACGACTCCCACTCCTGAGATGGATCAAAGTACGCAAAGAGAAATCTACCCACCCAAGTGCAATATACCTCCACCACACAACCCCATGAGGAGAGCACCCCAAAGTAGGACCCCACCTGTACGGATCGACCCCGCTCCTAGCTACCACCACTTTCCTCCACAATCTATCTCCTTCCATATTAAAGAACCACAACCACTTACCGAGTAAAGCCTTATTGAAATGGGGTAAGATCCTCACCCCATCCCCACTCGCTTTCAACGACATGCACACCTCATCCCAACTCACCAAACAACCCTTGAACTGACCATCATGACCTCTCCATAGGAAATTCATCATCAAATTGTCGATCCTCTTTCCAATGATACCAGGTAAAGAGAGAACATACATAAAATATATTGAAAACCTCGATAACACGCTTTTGATCAACGTCAACCTACCCCTTGGAAAGGTAGTTATGCTTCCATCTGGCTAGCCTCCTATGGACCCTCTTAAGAACTGAATCCCATATCCAAGAAGACTTAAACTTAGCCCCTAACGGGAGGCCAAGACAAGTAGATGGGATCAAGGCAACCCTACATCCAAGAACACTAGCAAAATAGGCCATGCTACCCACCTCTTCCACAATAATCATTTCACTTTTCTTAGCATTGATATGTAAACCCGACACAGCCTCAAAACACACTAACAACATCCTCAACTACCTCACTTCATCCACAATCACTCCACAAAAAATAATAGTTTCATCTACGAACAGTAAGTGATAGATCTCGACTGGATGGTAACCAAAGCTCCCAATAAAAAAACTGAGACCAAAAACCTCTCCATCTTCCTCCTCATCATCCGAGTGAGTGACTTAATGACCAAGATAAAAAGGAAAGGGGACAACGAGTCTCCCTACCGAAGTCCATGAGATCTTGAGAAGAAACATTTCGGGAACCCATTCACAGGGACTGAGAATTTTCCCCGAGGAGATGCAACTCTTCATACACCTACCCCACCTCTCCCAAAACCCCGTCCTCCTAAGCAGATATAAAAGGAACTCCCAGCTCACATGGTCATAGGACTTCTCAATATCTAGCTTACATATAATACCCAGAACCCCACCTCTCAACCTGGATTTAATGTTAAGGTTAGAAAAATCCAGAGTTTGTTGACTAAAAGATTTGATATTAGGGTCATAGTCCTAGATTCTCTTGGTAGTGTCTATGTTGTTAGACTTCAAGAACTTGTGGGTGATCTCCAAACCTATGAGATGAATATCTGTTCGCCTAAGAAAAAGAGAGGAGCATAGCTTTGAAAACTCATAAGGTGGAATTCCGAGTGTGAAGGTGAGTTAGAATCCTAAGATATAGCTAGGTTTGTGAAAAAGTTCACAAAATTTCTTAATATTATAGAAGAAAGGAATTATAATAAAAAATCCAAGAACTTTAACAATGATCGTGATAGGAATAAAATGGATAATCCTAAGAAGATGGATGATCGAAATAAGTGTGATTAATGACAAGGGTTTGGGCATCATGCTTTTGAGTGTCCCATTAAATTAAGGAAAAAAGGTAAAAAGTCTAAAACATACAATTCACCTTTTTGTGATAGTGACTAGGAAGAGGGGCCCAATTCTCCCATGAAGAAAACTACACCACTTTCATGGCTAGTTATGTGTTCCTAAATTAAAAATCTTTCGATGGTAAATATAATCATATCCATATAAGGTATAAGGTTTAGTATTTTGATTCCCAAGTTTATGATGAGGATGAAGAGGAGAGTAGTGATGAGAAGGGGAGTGAGATTCAATTTTCCTGTAGTGAGTTGTATATGGAGTCTTTGAAACTAAAAAAAGGATAACTTAATATTATAGGCTAAGTTGAAAGAAAGGTCTATAGGAAATAATGATAAATCGTTTGACGATTTAAGGGCATGTGAGAAGACTCTTAGGGATAAGCTCCTATACGTTGAGGGGAGAGAAATACCCTTCTAGTAATGATCGATAATATGAAGAAAGATCCCCAAAATTTGACGAGTCTAAACTTTTGTTTGATTATAGAATTTTGGAGTTGGAAGGTCAATTGAGAGACTCAAGTCGTGTCAAATTTGATTAGGAATCTAGGTAAAAAAAGTTGGATATAATTTTAGGAACTGTCCAAATAAAAAATGATAAGATAGGTCTAGGATACAATGATATAAAAGCTTTCTCTCCTAAAGCTAAGACCGAGATTATGATAAAGTCAGCTGATGCCAATGAAAATTCCCAAAAATCTATCCAAGTGTAGCCTCCCTCATGTTTACACATGCACAAAAATGGTAACAAAGGTCACATTAAGAAGTTTTTCTTTGATCTTAGAAGAGTTTCTAGGAAGTATAAGTCCCGTGTCACCATGGTTTCCCAAACCCAAGGCGCAAAATCATCATCTGTTTGGTTGTTTGCAGGAACTTAATATTAGACTCGTAATTCTCACATGCTTTCACATGATTAATCACATGCTGTATCTTATGAGTGATTGTGTTTGTATTTTATTTTTTGCACACTAGTTTTGTACTCCATGTTATATGTTATAACTAGTGCTTTCATATTTGTGTCTTTTGTATTCTGATACTTTTTTTTTTATCATAGATGAAAAATATAAAAATATTTTATTTTTCTTTTGAGTCTTTTTTTTAAAAATTTATAAAAACTCAAAAAGATTTTTATTTCTTTTGTGTAAGTTTGTTTTACATATTTTATATGGCATGATCGTGTGTTTAAATCCCATTCTTTTCACGTGGCTAGAGCATTTGATTATGGTTTACAATGCTTGAATTGTCTCTTAATCATGCCATGTCATGGAGTTATTCTTATTTGAATTTTCTTAATGGGTTCATCTAAGTATGTGTCTCCACACACTTTCATGAGTTCACTTGAAATTTAATATCTATTTATTCATGATTTAAGTGAGGTGTTCTTTTATTAATGTTGTCAAATTCATATCTTTATATCTAGGGGATTTGTGCATGTAAGAACTATTGCAGTGATGATGCTTTTAGGTTAAAAAATAAGAGTGTGCATAAGAAAGGGCTATGAAGGGGTAAATCTCCTTTGCATGCTAGGCCACCATTGAGGAAAGCCTTTAAAAAAGAAAAGAAAATAAAATAAAAAATATTTGCCAAGGCCAAAACTTAGATATCAATCATAAAAAATTACATCTTAAAAAAATGAGCAAAGATGGAATATTTATTATTTTTAGGGTGTTGTAAGTTGAAGATTAAAGGTTTAGCATAATTGACGCTATTGGAATGAGAATTATCAATATTTTCTAGGCTTATGTGCATTTAGTCCGTTTTGTCCATTTCAAGTTCACTTTATTTGTTACAAGAGTCTAAATGTAAGTTTGATACATTATGGTCATCATATTCAAACTCCTTAGACTACCTTGAGTGTTTGGGACATATTTTTTTTCTAGTTCACAGCCCTACACTCCATTCCACATTGTTTGGATACATATTTATACCATAAAAGTGTGAAAACGTGTTTTCTGTCTATTTTTTTTGGTAATACCTATATATATTCATGCGTGTCATGTCATATGTGTGTTTATATATGTATATATGGTATTTTTGAGTCTTTGCATGCATTAAATCCATGTTCATCATTGTTTCATCTTCTGGATTATTTGTAATTGTGTTATTGTGTGCTTAATGTTTCACTTTATATTGCATGATATTACATTTTTCCATATGATCATTTGTTTTGTATTATGCATTTTTTCCGCTGTCTATTTCTCAACAAAAAATGGGGAGAAGTAAGATTATGGGGGAGGGTTTTTCATATGCGGGTTGTATATTTAATATTCTCTTTGTATTTAAAATGTGTGTTAAATGTGTAGGCTTAAGATTTAATATGGAAAAGTTTCATGAGATCAAAGATTCACAAGATATAGAGTCCGTCAAGTTGTGTTTGTTTCTTTTTCCTTTTGGGGTTTGGGTATTGAACAGTAGAGCTTGAATACCAAGCTATTATTGTTAGTTTTGTCCCGGAATAGCCAAAAGGGGAGATTGATAAATAATTTTCTTATCATTGTGTTGTGTTTGTAATCTTTATTCAAAATTTATATTATTGTCTTAATCTTGTTTGGACAAAATTGTTTGAGTCATAGGTTAGGGCATGTATGTTTGTAACTTTAAGTCTATGCAATGAAGACACGAAGTGTCCTGAGTTAAACGGCATCATATTAATGATGAGTGTCGTCTTCAACCATGGGCTCTCAAATAAGGTTTATAGATTTAATATGTTGATCACGGGTTTCTAGTTTAGGTGTATTTATTTTTATTTGAGGAATTTTTCAAAAAATAATTTTTAGAAAGTATTTTTATTAAAGTTGTTCAAATGATTTGCCATTTTAATGAGTTTTATACTAGCTCGAATGAGGTTAAGTTTTTCATTCGAATGGGCTTCTTTCAACCTTCAAACGAAATCATTCTCCATAAACATTCAAATTGCAATTCCAAGCTCGCCTGTAGCTTGTTTTCAATGAGTTTGGTAATGTCGTTTAAAGGATTAACTTTCATTCGAAGGAGATGGCCAAAGTCATTCGAATGAGAAGCTTATTTCGTTCGAACGACCTTCCTCGATTTTTGTGTCATCCTTCTTTTCACGTTTTCAAGTTAAATGGGGCACATGCAGTTTTGTTTTAAAAAGGTTTTCAAAATTAGTTTTACACAGAGAAAAATAAAACCTCTTTACACCCATTTACACCCGACTTTAGATATCCAAGAATCAATATAATATGATGTGTTGAGATCTCATGTTTTGATCCACGAGACTGTTTACTCTTCATTATTCAAGTATCATTTGTCAAGGTGGATTTTGTATTTGTTGCGTGATGGAGTCTAGTCAGAGATTGATGGATACCTAGACATGGGAGGACTCTATTGTGAAGCCATTCGTGGATTCTTGCGATTGCCGTGACGAAGGTTCAAGGAATGAAGAGTGCATCAGGCTTGAAAGGAGTCGAGTCAGTGAGTAAATCATCTATCGCCCTTGTATAAACCCTATATCATAGTGGATTAATATAGGCTAGTCATTTCAAGGTTTTTCCCATTGTGGATTTTCCTCGTAGATCCCGACATTGTCTGATTGCTCTTTACTTTGTTTATTTTACTCTTATGAACTCACCTAGATGAATGGTTCACGCATGATAAAATTGGTGCTAATTTTTCACAAAGTTTTATAATCCTTACTTGATTTAAAACTGGGTGATTGTTCAGTTAATTAATTAATTAGATTAAATTTTAGCATGTAGTAATCTAATGCACACTAGCACTTGTAGTAGCAGTTTTAAATTGGTATCAAAGTGGTTATTAAATAAGTTATTATGTTGATCCTTAAGTTTATGTGTTTTAGGGTTTTTTGATGGATATTTATCGCAAGGGTAGTTCCATTACTCGAACTCCTATATTTGATGGGTCAAACTATCCCTATTGGAAGGTACATAAGAGATTTTTCATAAAATCTATTTATGTAAACGTTTGGAACTCAGTGCAACTAGTGTGGCCTCCTCCAATTAAAGGCGATTTCCCTTAAGAGTATTCTCCTTCGACAATGGATGATAAAGACGCCTTTACTTTTAATTCCAAGGGTGTGAATGCCATTTTTTGTGCTGTCATGACTGAAGACTTTAGGAGAATAATGACATGTGAGAACACAAAAACATATGGAATATTTTGAAACCCACATACAAGGGTATTAACATGGTTAGGATGTATAAGTTACAAAGTTTGACAACAAAGTTTGAGATAATTAGAATGGCAGAGCATTAGATATTTGATAACTTTTATTCTAAACTGAAGGATATTATCAATTCCTCATTTAACATAGGTGAATTTATCCTTGAGATGAAAGTGCTTTGAAAAATCTTAAGGATATTGCTCGAAAGGTTTAATGCTGAGGTCAAGATTCTAGATTGTGTTTATGGTGTCGATACTCTTAGGGTTCAAGAAATTGTAGGTTATATCCAAACCTAGGAAATGAATATATGTCCACCTAAGAAAAATGAGAAAATTATTGGTTTGAAAACTGATAAGCTCGATGCGATGGATTCCGAGAGTGAGGGTGAGTTAGAGCCCACAGAGATTTCTAGGTTTGTAAAAAACTTCACAAAAATTCTTATACTTAGAGAAAAATAATTCTAATAATAAATACAAGAACTTTAACAATGACCGTGATATGAAGAAAAAGGATAACCCTGTGAAGGTGGATTACTAGGACACATGTTATGAATACTAAGTTCTTGGACTATGATATGAAGAAAAAGGATAGCCCTATGAAGGTGGATTACTAGGACACATGTTATGAATACCAAGGGCTTGGGCATCATTCTTTTGAGTGTCCCATTAAACCATGGAAAGAAGGTAAAATGCCTAAAGTATACAATTCAACCCTTAGTGATGGTGAGTCAGAAGAGGAATCTAATTCTCCCGTGGAGCGTAAATACACCACTTTCATGACTAGTCATCTGATCCTAAATGAAAAATATTTTTAGGATGAAGATAATCATTTGCATGACAGTTTAGAGGCCCGATATTTGGATTTCAAAGTTTGTGATGAGGAGTATGAATAGGAGAGTAATGATTACGAGGACAATGATATTCAACTTGCCTTTCATGACTTGTATACAGAGTCTTTGAAATTGAAAAAGTCTAACTAGAAATTAAAGGTTAAGTTAAAAGAAAGTGCTATAGGAAATAATGATAAATTGATTAAAGATTTAAGGGCACGTGAGAAGACTCTTAAGAATAATATCCCATACGTTGAGGGGGAGAGATATAACCTTCTAGGAATGGTTAATAATATAAATAAGGAGTCCCTCAAATTTGACGAGCCCAAACTTTTTCTTGAGTCTAGAATTTTGGAGTTATAAGATGAATGAAGACACTGAAGTCGTGTCAAATTTGATCTTGAATCTAGGTCAAAAAAGTTGGATAAAATTTGAGGAATTGTCTAAATAAAAAATAAAAATAGATCTAAATGATTCTGATCCTAAAGAGAAGACCAATATTGTGAGAGAGTCAACTGTTACCAATGACATTCCCAAAGGGAAATTCAAGTGTATCCTCCATCGTGTTTACACATGCACAAACTTTGGTATCAAAGGTCACCTTAGGAAGTTTTTCTTTGATCTTAGAAGAGTTACTAGGAAGTCTAAGTCTTGTGTCATCGTGGTTACCAAAACCCAAGGAACAAAATATCATCTATTTGGTTGTGGAAATCTGATTTGGAGTCACTTAATATTAAACTTGTTGATTCTCGCATGCTTTAACTTGATTAATCACATGCTATATCTTCTGGATGGTTTTGTTTGCATGTTTTTCATACACTAGTTTTGTTCTCCATGTTATATATTATAACTAGTTCTTTAATATGTGTGTCTTTTGTATTTTGATTCTTCATTTTTTAGTAGATATGAAAAATATAAAAAGGATATTGTTATTCTTTGAAGTCTATTTTTTTTTTCTTTTGAAAAATTTATGAAAAATCATAAAGATTTTTCTTTTGTTTATTTAATTTAGTTTTACACATTTTGTGTGGCGTATTACTGAGTTTGGATCCCATTCATTCCATGTTTTTCACGTGGCTTAAATATTTGAGTATGATTTACAATGCTTTAGATGTCTCTTAATCATGCCTTGTCATGGAGTTGTTCTTATTTGGTTTTGCATAATCGGTTAATATAAGTACATGTCTCCACACACACTTTCACGAGCTCAGTTGGAATTTAATAACTTATTATGTATGAGCTAAGTGAGGTGTTCTCCTATCAATCTTGTGAAATATATATATATATATATATATATATATATATATATATATATATATATATATATATATATATATATATATATATATATATATATATATGTAGGGGATTTTTGCATGTAAGAACCATTGCGGTGAGGATGCTCTTATGTTAAACAAAATAAGAGTGTGCAATGCAAAGGGCTATGAAGGGGTAAATCTCCTTTTCATGATAGGCCATAATTAGTAAGATCTTTTGAAAAAGAAAAGAAAAGAAAAATATTTAACAAGGCAAAATATATTTTGATCATAAAAAATTATATCTTCAAATAAAATGAGCAAATATTGAATATTTATATTTTTAGGGTGTTATAAGTTGAAGATCCAAGGGTCTGGACAATGCGTCCTAGTTCATTCTTAATGTTTAATGCTATTGGTATACGAATCATCAATATTTTCTAAGCTTGTGTGCATTTAGTCTGTTTCATCCATTTTGAGTTCACTTCATTTGTCACAAGAGGCTATATTTAAGTTTGACTAATTAAGGTGGTCAAATTCGAACTCCTTGAACTATCTTGAGTGTTTGGGACATATTTCTTTTATTTCTATTTCACACCCCTACACTCAATTCCACATTATTTAGATACACACTTATGACATACGAGTGTGGAAAATTTGTTTTGTGTATCTTTTATGGTAATACACACACACACACACACACACACACACACACACACATATATATATATATATATATATATATACAGAAAGGATCTCATGCATACCCAGTTTGCATACCCTCCGTGCGGACCGTTTTTTTAAAATAGTAAAAAAAATAATTTGGAGTTGATTTTTTTTATTGTTTTTAAACATTTCAGTAGGACCATAAAAAAATAATCATCTCAAAATGAATTGTTTTGCTATTTTAAAAAAATCGGTCAAATTTTGTCAGTTTTTAAGTTGTTAAAAACTGACAAAGTTTGACCGATTTTTTTAAAAACAGCAAAAAAATTCATTTTGAGTTGAATTTTTTTTTATGGTCCTACTGAAATGTTTAAAGACTATATAAAAAAAATTAGATCAAAAATATTTTTTTTACTATTTTATCAAAAATGGTCCGCGCCAACGGTATGCAAACTGGGGTATATATGAGAACCTCTCTCTCTCTCTCTCTCTCTCTATATATATATATATATATATATATATATATATATATATATATATATATATATATATATATTCATATGTGTCACATTATATGTGTGTTTATATATGTATGTATGGCATTTGTATGAGTCTTGGCATGGATTTAATCCATGTTCGTCATTCTTTCATATTCTGAGTTATTTGTAATTGTGTTTTCGTGCGTTATTCTTTTCGTTTCACTTCACATTGCATGATATGACATTTATTCGATATGATCATGTGTTTCATATTATGCCTTTGTCTATTCCTGAACCAAAAAGGGTGAGAATTTTATATTAAGGGGGAGGGTTTTTCATATTCGGGTTATATATTAATATTCTCTTTGTATTTGAAATGTGTGTTAAGTGTGCATGTTTAAACTTTAACGTGGCGAAGTTTCACAGGAGAAAATCTTCACAAGATATAGACTTGATCTAGTCGTGTTTTTGTATTTTTTTCGTTTAGGGATTGAAAATTAGAGCTTGACGACCTAGTTATTATTTTTGATTTTTTTCGGAATAGCTAAAAGGGGAGATTTGTAAGGACAAATTTTTTCATTATATCATGTTTGAAATGTTTATTGAAAATTTGTAATATTGGATTTATTCCATTTGGATAAAACTCTTTGAGTCATAAGTTAGGGTGTGTATATTCGTACCTTCAAGACTATAAAATGAAGACATGAAACGTCCTAAGTTAAGTGACATTATATTCCTGTCGAGTTTCATCTTCAACCTTGGGATCTCGAAAAAGGTTTAAATCTTTATTATGTTTATCCCCTGGGTTTTAGCTTGGGGGTTTTTAATTTTATTTGAGTCATTTTTCAAAAGTGAATTTTTTTAAAAATATTTTATTTTTAAAGTCGTTCAAACGAGTTGTGTGTTTCATTCTAACGAGTTTACTAATCTCGTTTGAATGAATTTTATAGTTATTCGAACGAGGTTGTGGTTTTCATTTGAGTGAGCCACTTTCGACCTTCAAATGATTATAAGAATTTGTAGTTTGTTCTAACGAGTTTGGTAATGTCCTTTAAACAATTGGATTTCATTAGAATGAGATGGCTAAAGTCGTTCAAATGAGAAGCTTATTCCATTCGAGCGACTTGCCTCGATTTTTATGTCATCCTTATTTTCACGTTTTTAAGTTAAATAGGGCACAACCAATTTTGTTTTAAAAAGGGTTTCAAATTTAATTTTACACAGAGAGAAATATAACCTCTTTTACACCCTAGTTTAGAGATCCAAGAATTAATACAATATGATGTTCTAAGATCCCATGTTTTGTGTCCCAAGACAATTTACTCTTCATTGTTCGAGTATTATTTGGCAAGGTGGATTACTTATTTACTGTGTGACAGAGTCTAGTTAGAGATCGATGGATATCGAGACGTGTGAGGACTACGTTGTGAAGCCGTTGGTGTATTCCTTTTATTGTTGTAAAGAAGGTTCAATGAGTGAAGAGTGCATCAAGCTTAAAGAGAGTCGAGTCAGTGAGTAAGTCATTTGTCATCCTTTTATAAACCCTATATCATGAAAAAGTACCACTTATGTTGTTTAATACAAGATTAAACTATCTAAATGGCTCCGAACAGTTTGTTGAAGAAACAATTTTCTTAAAATTTTTTTAAACACAAGATGTATAAAATAGTATGAACGAGTAATTTCAGTTATAGTTTTACCAGTTTTGAAAAACAAAACTTTAAGCAAAATAAACCAATACATCCTTAAGAAAGGGATGAGAGGAAGAGGAAGTGTACACAAGTAATTTTAACGTGGTAAAACCCCACCCAATTGGGGAAACATCCACGGTGACTTCTATGCCACAAAAGTAAAAAGTTCACTAAAAACGAGTAACATATTACAAGCTATATAACAATCAATACACACAATCAAACATAATCTAAGTTTAGAAATGTACCAACTCCTCTGGCGTGTTCTGAATTATCCTAAGGTTATGATGTTGGTGATGTTCTCCCAGCTTCGTAACTTTACTCCTTTTAGCTTTACGTTGACTCTAAAGTTCCAATATCTCAATGCCAACACTTTTCAGTGTAGTAGTGTGAAGGTGTATGTAGTGTAGTGCTCTAAACTCATGCATGAAACTCACATTACCTTAATTACAGACAATATGAGTACCAAATTACAAACAGATCTCTCAAGAGGCAGGGGTTTCTAATATCAACTTAGTCAAATAAATCAGACTTTGGATCTTTCAAATAATCGCAGATCAAGAGGGAATATTGCTATACGAACTAGTCAAGATCCTATACACTATCTTTATTTGAAAACATTAACTTTTGATAGTGAAATCCCCAATCAAGATCCCAAACTAGATCTAAGTCTGAAAGTTTGAGTAAGATGAAATCAAATAGGGTTTTGTTGGTTTAGGGCTTGAAAACAACATTTATTTTGAAAACAATGAACAAAAAATAGATTTCCCGAAACAAGAAATTAAATCTAGAAAATAAATAAGTGATTTGTATCACAGAAATCAAATCTCAGAATTTTATACAAAGAAATAGAGACTTAATCAACGTGATTAAGTTGGTAAAGAGTATAAGTCAATAGAGGAAAAACTTCACAAATCTCGAACTATAAACACTCAGAAAAATATTTTTTGGTTTGGATTTGATTGAAGTTTGAGTTAGGGTTTGTAAAAACTCTTCGAACTCTCTCTCTCTATCTCTCTTCTCTATTTTCTCTCAGAGGTAAGTGTAACAAAAGTTGAAAAATATGAGACGAAGTCTCCTTATATACTGAGAGAAGAAGTCTATAGAACATCGAGGGAAATAAATGATCAGGAATAAAATGAAGTTGATCTAAGGGATATCAACCCAGTGCTTTTAAAACAGATTTGATTAGTTAAAAAATAAACACAAGGATTATGAGAAAACACATGCAAATCGTTGATTATAAAAGATCCAATGGTCCACAGATAAGCTTAAGTATGTGAGAGGGAGAAAAACACATCTGGCCGTTATAAAGGCAACACGTGTACGACTGAGATTCAAAGAAAAAGGTGTGTTTTATAATTGTTATAGATACAAATTGTACCCATAATATTCTCAAGCGTTTTCGATTTCTATCCAACCAGATTTTACGTTATAAACACAAATTATAATCTAACCCTAAAGGTTTTAAAACTATTCCAAAAAAATCATTTTAAATTCTTAGAAATTAGTTAAAAATTCCTAAAAATAGTAGGAAATCAATTTTAAAGGAATTAACTCACACACAACTAATTATAGCATGATATGATGTATGTATGAAATCCTAGTGTGTGGTGTTGGTGAGCTACCTTTAAGAACTTATATAAGCATCATGAAGAGTCTGAGGTTTCATTTGGTAAATAGGGATGTGAATCAAATTTTATCATAATTTCCAAATTAGATGAGCACCTATATAGTATAGACTTAAGTAAGTCAAAGATACATGGTGCTTCAATCTCCCCCTTTGGAAATATGAGACAAAATCTCCTTTGAGTCAATGAGGACTCGTAGGGCTACAAAATAAAATAAGAAAAACTTATTCCTATACAATGTTTTCTATCTACCCAATATCCTAGAAAAAGAAAGGTACATAACTCAACTAATTACAGACCAATTCCCTAATAAAATCTGATGCAAAAATGGTGTTGATTCCTGTAGATAAATGCTAAGATCAAGCTTTTTAGAAATTTACACAATTAAGGTATTCAAATAAGACTCAAATTTCTTCCCCATTTTGTCTCAGATGGACAAAGGGTAAAGAAAAATAGTCAATAACAATCTAACATCATTCTGCAAAAACCATGCCAATTGACTTGCGTAAAGATTCAAAATGAAGAAAGTCTAAAGGTTTAGTAAATAGATCAGCAAGATGTAATTCAGTAGGAATATAATTGTAAGGACATTTTTGTCCATTATCAATTTGTATGTCGTCCGCCGTTACACCGTTGAAGAAACTCAAGATCGCATCTACATCAACGGATTCGAATATCAAAGTGTCTTCAACATCATAGCCTCTGCGAGAATGAACTTGGTAAAATTGTGTTTTTACGTTCCTTAAAGTTCATATTTAGTATTGGGAAATTTTTATAAAATGTTTTTTTATAAAAATAAGAAGTAAGTTTTTTCAAGCAAAATGAGACTTTTAAAAGTTTTTTATTTTTCTGGGAAGCCGGACCGGTCCGCCTCTATACCGGACCGATCCGCCTCCGGATCGGTCCGCCCTATACCCGGACCGATCCGCCTTGCTTTGTCCAGTATTCCCCGGACTGCATGCGAACCGATAAAGCCATATTTCAAAAGAACTAATCCGAGGTCGGACCGATCCGCCTCCAAGCCAGACCGGTCCGCCTGGGATAAGTTCGAACAGTTCCGTGAGTTTTTTAACCACCATCTCATATTTCCTATATATATAACTATTCCGATGGTGTATTTTCTTAAGTCTTTGAGAAAACGTTTTTAAGAGTTCAAACACAACAAGACTTCAATTTTTTGATGTGCCAAACATCTTTTTGATTCACACACAAAAATCCCAATTACTTTTGTGAATATTTTGGAACCCTAGAACACAATTTTGTTGCTGTTCAACCCTTGTGGAGAAGACCGTTCTTCTTCTTCATTGCAGCCCTCCTGGAAAGGGATATTTCTAGCCGCCGACTACAAAATCCGACACCTGAGGGTAATTCTTAGTCACTTGTATTTTCATTGTAATCCAAAATTGAACAGTTACAATATTATAATGAAAATAAATGGTTTTGCCCCTTTGGGGGATTTTTCCTCACAAGCATGTGTTTGAATGCTCTTGCTTAGTTCATTATCTTATTCAATCACATATTGTTGCATGTTTAGGGTTTGTTTTGGTTAAAAGGCGTTTAATATATAATTTCCTCATTTGAACGCAAGCGCATACTCTTCTCAGTAATTTATTTCTAACTCCTTAGATTCAATTAACTCGTGTATGAAATGATATTTGATTTTAATATGTTTAGTACGAGAGTGCTGAACAAGATTTTTAGAAATATTAATCGCGCTTTGATTGTCCCAATATAGATGTAACTTGTCTTCAGTGATACCATAATCTTTTAGCATTTGTTTTAGCCAAAGAAATTGTTACCAACAACTTCCTGCTATAATATATTTGGATTTGGAAGTAGACAAGGAAGTGTAGTTTTGTTTCTTACTACTCCATCCTACCAAGTTGTTATCAATGTAGTAACTCGCTCCTGAAGAACTCTTACTATCATCGATACAATCGGCACAATCAGCATCGATGTAACCTAATATAGTATTAAAGGTGTCTTTAGTGTACCGAAGTCCTAAGTTTAGAGTTCCTTTGATGTATTTGATAATTCTTTTAACATACAAAAGGTGACTTTCTTTAGGATTATTTTGATATCGTGAACACGCACATAAAGAGTACATTATATCAGGATGGGAGGAAGTAAGATAAAGTAAAATTACTATCATACTACGATACAAGGTGGTATCAATAGATTTTCTATTCTCATCTTTAAAAAGTTTGACAGTGGTACTTATAGGAGTCCTAGCGTCCTTAGCTATTTCTAGGCCAAACTTTTTAACAATTTTTGAATCATATTTAGATTGCGATAGAAGTAATCCTTATGAATTTTGTTTAACTTGGAGTCCTAAGAATAATTGTAACTCCCCCATAAGTGACATTTGAAATTCTTTGTGCATAATGTCAGAGAAGGTCTTAACTTCTAAAGGGGAGGTGGAACCAAAAATGATATCGTCAACATATACTTGAGCAATAGTAATGTTGTTGTCAAAATGTTTGACAAACAAGGTTTTGTCATTCCCCCCCCCCCCCCCTTTCTAAATCCATTATCTAAAAGAAAGGTGGATATATGCTCATACCAAGCTCTAGGAGCTTGTTTTAACCCATAAAGAGCTTTTTTAAGATGATAAACATAATTTGGGTGATGAGGGTCAATAAACCCTTTGGGTTGTTCTACATAGGTCTCCTAAGATAAAATTTCGTTAAGGAATGCTGACTTAACATCCATTTGATATAAAGTGAAATTCAAATGACATGCTATGGAAAAAAGTAAGTGAACAGATTCGAGGTGAGTGACAGGAGCAAAGATTTCCTCGAAATCTATTCCTTCAATCTGAGAATAGCCCTGGGTAACTAATCTAGATTTATCCCTAATAATCATACCAGATTCATCAGTCTTATTTTTAAAAATCCAACGTGTGACAATAACCCTTTAATTTTCAGGCCTGGGTAAAAGATACCAAACATCATGAATGATAAAATGAATAAGTTCCTCCTGTATAGAACTTATCCACAAAGTGTTATTCAAGGCTTCATTTACATTTTTGGGCCCAATAAGAGACACAAAACATGCAAAATGAGCAATTCTATGAAGTCGAGATCTTGTACGAACAGGCTCAGTAAGATTACCAACTACACTATTTAGAGGATGATCTTTGGAAACCCAATTAGGTACATTAGGGGTCTTAGTTGGTAGAGACTCAACTATTTATGGAGACTCATAATATAAAATGTTTTCGGACTCATCCAAAATAATTAATTCTTTGGTCTTACTTTCTACATCAGTGTCACTTACAACCACATTGATGGATTCCATCATGGTTTTGGTATGAAGATTGTAGACACGATAGGCTCTACTGTTTGGAGAATATCCTAAAAAGATAGCTTTATCACCTCTAGTTTCGAATTTAGATAGATGTTCTCTGTCCTTACAAACATAACAGGTAATACCAAAGGTTCTAAAGTATTTTAGGTTAGGTTTATTTCTATACCAAAGCTCATAAGATGTTTGTTTATTATTCTTTATTAAGTATATGTGATTGATTATAAGACAGGCAGTACGAATGGATTTTACCCAAAAATATTTGGGTAGGTTTTTTGCATGAATTATCACACGGGCCATTTCTTGAAGAGTGCGATTTTTACGCTCAGTAATCCCATTTTGCTGAGGTGTCTTAGGAGCACTAAATTCATGTTTGTAACCATTATAGTCACAATATTCTATGATACCTAAATCTACGAATTCTCCTCCTCTATCATTACGAATTCTATCTACTTGGGTGTCCTTTTCATTTTCTATACGAACTACGATTTTCAAAAACTTTTGAAAGGTTTATGATTTATGTTTTAAGAAAGCAAACCAGGTAAATCGAGTGAAATCATCAACCATAACAAGGATGTAACTCTTGCCACAAAGACCAGCAGTATGGGAGGGACCCATTAGGTCCATATGGATAAGTTTTAGATGTTTAGTGGATAGAACTTATTTAACTTTCTTATGGGGAGCCTTGAAAATTTTTCCTTCTTGACATGGACCACAAACAATGTTTGAAATTGGTTTGATCTTGGGAATACTTCTAACTATCTCTTGGGAGAATAATTTGACAAGATTATCATAGTTAATGTGACCTAACCTATTATGCCATATCTCATTGTCATCCATTCTGGAAATGTTATAGACCTCTGTACTTGGATTGACTGTGTAACAGTTATCTGGAGTACAGAGTCCTGTAATAATGCAGTCACCTTTTTCATTTAAAATTTTACAATTATTTTTTGAAAGGGTGACAATATGGTTGGAGTCACAAAACCGTGATATACTTAGTAAATTGGCTTTAAGTCCTTTTACCAAGATAACATTCTCAAGAATGGGTAATCCTTCTTCATGTAGTGTTCCTTTACCAATGATCTGGGATGATACACCATCTCCAAACAAGACTTTTCCTCCAGAGAAGTTATTTTTGTTTGAAAGTTTAGAATCATCCCCGATCATATGTTTGGAACATCCTGAGTCTAAATACCATCCAGTTGTAGTATGTTCATCTCTAAAAGCACTGATCACTATGTTGCATTTTAACCGGGGTAATAGATCATCTTATCTAACCTAAATTGCTTTAGTTTTCAATTTGCGCTTATTAGCTCGTATTTGATAAAACTTACGAGCTTCTATCTTTTCTTTAAAAGATTTTTGTGCAATTTTATTGTTGTTATAAACAGTTGGAGCAATTGGTCTAGAATAGAATATAGGATTCCTTCTTGTAGATTTTCTTTTAGTATTAGTCCTTTTCCTTCTATTACGATAGTTAGAGTTCTTGTCTCGTTGTCTAGGGAGGACATAGTTATTTCGGATTCTCCTAGAATAGTTAAAGTTATGGTAGACAGGAGAGATATAAAATGGATTACATAGACATTTAGAATAGCAACCATCTAATGAATGCCCATAGACATCACAATTGGAGCATTAAAGATGGCATGTTGAACTTATAACCTTGGGAAAACTATTATTCAAAGGTTTGTCTAGGTTTTGAGTTCTATTCTTATTCGTAGGTGGCAGAGGATGAAACATCGAATCTTCTTGTCGAATATGAGGGAAGACATATTTGGTCTTTTGTCCAACATTATGCTTAGAGTTTCTTGATTCACCAATGTCTAACTTCAGTTGATTTTTATCAAAATTATTTTTTAAACCTTGAAAATCTGGACAAATTTCAATAGGTCTTTTGCCACCAGACACAAACTTTATGGTTTCAAAGTTTTTAGTTTGTGTCTTAAAGTTGGGACAAAAACCTATTCAAGTTCTGCCATCAGAATTGTTTTTTCTTTCAGCTACACAATCTTCAAAACACTTGGAATTATTTTTAAATTTTGCGAATTTTTGAAGACTGTGAATGTTTTCTCTTTTGTTTGTTCTAATTCTTACAACGTTTTTTGTATTTCTTTTCCAGAATTTCATTAGAGTTAGACAACTCTTTCAGTTTTTGTTCAAAATTTTTGGTTTCATTCTCATGAGTTAGACATTGGGTAGTATACTCTTCAGCATTTTGTTTGATCATCAGACTTAAGGTTTCTATCTTTTGGGTAAGATCCTTGATAGTTTTTTCAAGCCTAGTGATTTTCTTAAGATTTTTTGTGTAAAGTGTGTGAATGTTAGGAAGATCGTCATTTTTGGAGTCGCTAAGTGTGCAGTGTCCCCTAGCGGTTCATTTTTAGAACTCACACACCCATTGACATCAACAATAGAGCATTCCTTTTGACTCACACATGACATTTGAAGCATTATCAACATTTTTAAGCAATAAGGCAGATAAACCAGTAGGCACAGTATCAGTCATGGTATGGTCATATTCCTCATCATCATTGTAGATTATCTTAGCAAAGAATGACATACAAGGGTCAAAAGTGTTAGATGACTCACGTTCATCATTTTCAGAGTCACTTGAGTCATCCCAGGTCTTGCTTAAATGAGCCCTATTATGTTTGTGAATTTTTTCTAAGTTTACTCTATAGTCACTAGCCATGTGTCCTAGCTTTCCACATCTATAGCATTCAACATTTTAAAGGTCTTTCTCAGGTCTCTTGTGATTGTCAGACTGGTATTTGTCTTATTTTCATAAGGCCTATTATTATATTAATTTGGATAAGTAGGTTTGCCTTGTCTTTTTGCTACTTTATTTCGAAAGCTCACAATTTTCTTAAACTGTTTATACATTAAGGCAATATGATTATCCAAAGTATCTAAATTACGGTCCTCATCAGAGTCTAATTTAATGTTAGGTATGCTAAATTCAGGTGTGGTCAAGTTAGATGAAAACATAAGATTGGTGGGACTGGGTTAATTGTTTCTTAAATTCTAAATCAATTTCCACAATTATCAATTTGCTACTGAGGAGTTCAGGTGTAAGATTTTGATCATCCAGCTCCTCAATTACATATCTATTATTATCAAATTTTTGTGAAAGTGATCTTAGTATTTTAGATACAATTTCCTTTCTATCATAAACAATCCCATTAGCATGAAATTTGGTCACATTGTCTGTCAGTCTAGTATAGAAGTCATCAAATGACTCAGTCTCAGTCATGATCAAGGAGTTATACTAGCGAATTAGCAATTGAGTTTTAGCATCTTTAACTCTGGTATTATCCTCATGTGCAGTCACTAGGTGTCCCATGCTTCTTTAGAGGTAGAGCAGAAAGATATCCTCTTAAATTCGTGTTCATTGATAGACATGAATATTACATTTTTTCCTTTATTATTATTAAGTGAAACCTGTTTCTCTTCTTTAGTGAATTCACTTAGTAACTTTCTAATCCTCACAGTACATTCTTTAGTGGGTGGTTTAGTAGGTAAAATGTAACCATTTTCAATAACTTCCCAGACATAATCTCCCAAAGTCCTTTGGATGAATGCCACCATCCTAACCTTCCCGTAAGGAAAGTTGGTCCCATCAAAGAGAAGGGGTATGGATAGGTTACCTAGTCTCTCAAATTTCTTGTCCACAATTTGTTTTGAGAAAATAATTTTAGAAACACAAGATCTAAAGAATTTTTGAGAAACGAAAGCTCTGATACCAATTGAAAAAGTACCATTTAAGTTGTTTAATACAAGATTAAACTATCTAAATGGCTCCGAACAGTTTGTTGAAGAAATTGTTTTCTTAAAACAAATTTTAAACACAAGATGTGTAAAATAGTATGAATGAGTAATTTCAGTTATAGGTTTACCAGTTTTAAAATACAAAACTTTAAGCAAAATAAACCAACACAACCTTAAGAAAGGGATGAGAGGAAGAGGAAGTGTACACAAGTAATTTTAACGTGGTAAAACCCCACCTAATTGGGGAAACATCTATGATGACCACTACACCACAAAAGTAAAAAGTCCACTAAAAATGAGTAACATATTACAAGCTATATAACAATAAAGACACACAATCAAACCTAATCTAAGTTCAGAAATGTACCAACTCCTCTGACGTGTTTGACTTCTCCTAAGGTTCTGATGTTGCTAATGATCTCCCAGCTTCGTAACTTTACTCCTTTTAGCTTTACGTCGACTCTAAAGTTCCAATATCTCAACACTAACACTTTTCAATGTAGTAGTGCGAAGGTGTATGTGGTGTAGTGCTCTAAATTCATGCAAGCAACTCACATACACACACTTAATTACAGACAATATGAGTAACAAATTAGAAACAAATCTCTCAATATGCAAGGGTTTCTAAACTCAACTTAGTAAAATAAATCAGACTTTGGATCTTACAAATAACCGCAGATCAAGAGGAAATCTTTCTTGTAATACCCCGTATTTTTATGATAATTATTTATGGGATTAATTGAATTAAATGTGTATTAATTGGAAATTAATACGGATAAAAATACTAGCGAGATGCGAGTTGCTATTTGATTTTAATGAGTATATATGGCTATATATATGAATATTGAAATTACGAAATTTGTCGTGAGATTGAAATACGGCAATTTGGAAATTTTATTGAGACGCGTGTGACAGTCGCGTCAGGAATATTATTATTTTAATTAAAAAAGTGAATTTTATTTCTATTAACCGTATGGTCGTTTTGAGTGCGCCAACGCGTCCGGAAAGGTCAAAATAGTCAGAAAACACTAGTCGGGAGTTTAGTTTGGGTCCCGGGGCATTTTTAGGCCATACCGGCAACGTACAAGGGTAGTTTGGTAATTTTAGAATTTGGGGAATTAAAACCCACGAAAATTAGAGTTAAAAATCTGACTTAGTCTTAACCCACTAATCCATTTCCAACCCCAATCTAGGTAGTGGGCTATGGGAGAAGTTTAGAAACCTTAAACTTGCCAAACCAACCTCCACCTCCATTGTCATCCTTAGAGAAAAGCTGGTAGAGAGAGAAAGAAAGGAAAATTCTGCAGAGAGAGAGGGAGAACAAATCAACCTTCATCAATCCAACACCAAATTCAGAGAAAGATTAGAGGCAAGTGGTTTAATTTCGTTTTTTTACAAAGAATGCTTCTTCCATGCGTAGGAAATTTATGAAATTGTTTTGTTCTTGGAGAATGATAAAAACCCATTGAATTGGATTTAAAGATTTAAAATTTTATGAGGAGATTGCATGTAAAACATTGTTAGGGTGATTATTCAAATGAAAATACATCTTTATATCATAAATACGGATTTAGCTATGTCTATGGATGAATTTAATTTTCTAGGGTTCATGTTCATGGGATTTGGGGAAAACTGAGGGGATTTGATGATGTTTAGGAATATTTGGTCGTATATAAATGTTTAATTATGACCTACGAATGTTTAGTGTGTATTAGAAACCTTAAAATGCTGTTAGGACGAATTGTATATGAGATTAGAGATGAAGAAAGTTGGAAAAACGAAAAAAAGAAATTCTGGGCTCGAAACTGGCCTCTCGTTAGAAGACCTACCCAGGTCGTTCGAACGAGCTCATTCGAACGAGCTTCTAACGAGTTGACAGTTTGCCTTCTAATGAGAAGGATGTTCGTTCGATGCCTTTCATTCGAACGAGATCTCGTTAGATGCCCAGTTCGTTCGAACGAACTCTCGTTCGAACAGCCTCGTTCGAACGAGACTTCTAACGAGCTGACAGTTTAGGCTTTTTGGCCTGTTTTGATTTCGCATGTCCCGTAACCTTGTTTAATTGTAGAGATACCATTCCCTTGATGATAAATTGATATAATTGGGACATTTGGGATATATTGAGGAGTAAAACATAGGAGTGCGAGTCGAATTTAATGGAAATTTTGGAATAGGACGTGAGTGACTATTACGATGCGAGAATTATTGACGGCTTAAATAACTGAATTAATCGGAAACTTATGAATTGTGCAACATTATAAGCCGGTACGAGAATGAGAAGTGTACCACAAATAAATTACAGTGATTACTAAGATGTGTGTATACTTAGTATATGTATATGATCTTATGTGTATGATATACCTACCATACTTGCTGTCACGGGAGGTTTACGTTCTCTTAGGGCCCTCTAATCCTTGTGTTGCCCGGATTTAGATTGGTACCTCGAGAACATAGGTCAGAGAAGGACTTATTGGGATGTTAATAAGACTGCTGATCGTGGGAGCGTAGGTATGTGTGTGACCCATGTGATGTGACTGTTTTCGCCTCCATTGTTTGTGATTTGCTATTATCTGAGAACGATTCCTGAGAGATTCGAAATGCGTGATCCTTATGTACGTGACGTACCGGGATGGATAGCATAGTATGTGTGAACCGCAGCTTAGTCTCGGGTGCTTGTATTGTATATTTATGGCGTGATTATTATACACTTAAATTAATAAGAACTTTCATGTTGGTATTGTGCGTATAAATACCGAAACGCTTTGAGTAACTATTAAGGGATAACCTGTAATGAATTGTATTACTAATAATTGAGAACCTGAGTTAAGTAAAGCCCTCTATTTAGTTGATAACGCTGGAACGTATAATGGGAATTGAGTAGTAAGGAGTAGAACTTATTACGGTTTGGTTAGATATGTATGTCACTTAGATGGGTACGGTAAGTTAGGGGTGCACAAATTAGTCGAGAGGTGAGTAATTCATGTGAGTGCACGTCCTAACATGTATTTTGCATTCATTGTTTTAATGTTATTAAAACACTTGCTGTTTTTAAAATAATCCCCACTTTCGGGCTCTGACCCGTTTGATTTCAAATCTATTTTTGTAAAAACCATTTTAGGTGCCCAGCCACAAGGACACCATGCTTAGGATCCTCATTCAGGTGACGAGCTGTAGCTGTTTGTGGAAGTTACAAGACTTTGCTAGTAGACGCTTCATCTATCTTGACTCTATATTCAGCTTTCATCAGTTGTAGGGCATGTCGCCCATTTCTATTAGAAACATTTCCTATTTCAGATTTTCAGACTTTTGGCATGTAATTAATTCAGGTTACTTTGTTTTATTTAGTTCAGTTGTGGGATTGTTGTGAGGAGTTTTTCCTCCGGACTTATTATTATGTTGTTGGTTATTCTGTTGCTTCGTTATGGTGAATGGTTGTTATTCTTTCATTATCCTTTACTGTATGTTAATCAGAGTTAACTTAAAATTTGGCAACTCACTTTTTAAATACTAGGTGGTTAGTAATCATTAAAATGTTTTCGACAGTGATGCTATTTACTGGACCAACTTGGCATTTTGTATTAATTTAATAAAAGAGTAGCTACCCGGTATTTAATTAGTCGGGGTGTCACATTTCTATACAAACTAGCCAAGATCATATACACTTTATTTATTTGAAAACATTAACTTTTGAAAGTGAAATCCCTAATCGAGATCCCAAACTAGATCTAAGTCTGAAAGTTTGAGTAAGATGAAATAAGAAAGGGTTTTGTTGGTTTAGGTTTGAAAAAAACATTTATTTTGAAAACAACGAACAAAAAATAGATTTCTCAAAACAAGAAATCAAATCTAGCAAATAACTAAGTGATCTGTATCACAGAAATCAAATCTCAGATTTCTATACAAAAAAATAGATACTTATTCAACGTGATTAAGTTGGTAAAGAGATATAAAACAGTAGAGGAAAAACTTCACAAATCTCAAACTATAAACACTCAGAAAAATATTTTCTGGTTTGGATTTGATTGAAGTTTGAGTTAGGGTTTGTAAAAACTCTTTGAACTCTCTCTCTCTCTCTAACTTTTTCTCTCTCTTCTCTCTATTTTCTCTCAGAGGTAAGTATAAAAAAAGTTGCAAAATATGAGACGAAGTCTCCTTATATACTGAGAGAATAAGTCTCTGGAACATTGAGGGAAATGAACAATCAAGATTAAAATGAAGTTGATCTAAGGGCTATCAACCCACCGCTTTTAAAACAGATTTGATTGGTTAAAAAATAAACACGAGGATTATGAGAAAACACGTGAAGATCGTTGATTATAAAAGATCCAATGGTCCATAGATAAGCTTAAGTATGTGAGAGTGAGAAAACACACATTTGGCTGTTATAACACGTGTAAGGCTGAGATTCAAAGAAAAATGCATGTTTTCGAATTCTTAGAAATACAAATTGTACCCACAATATTCTCAAGCGCTTTCGATTTCTACCCAACCAAATTTTAAGCTATAAACACAAATTATAATCTAATCCCAAAGGTTTTTAAACTATTATTTTTAATTCCAAAAAAATCATTTAAAATTCTTATAAATTAGTTAAAAATTCCCAAAAATAGTAAAAAATTAATTTTAAAGGAATTAACTCACACACAATTAATTATAGCATGATATGATGTATGTATGTAATCCTAGTGTGTGGTGTTGGTGGGATACTTTTAAGAAATTATAGACGCATCATGAAGAGTCTGAGGTTTCTTTTGGTAATTAGGGATGGGACTCAAATTTTGTCACAATTTCCAAATTAGAAGAGCACCTATATAGTATAGAATTAATTAAGTTAAAGATATTGGGTGCTTCATATCATAGTGGGTTTGCATAGGCTAGGTCGTCTGAGGTTTTTTTCATTGTGAATTTTCCTCGTACATATCGATGTTGTCGGATTGCTTTTTTTCTTTGTTTATTTTACTCTTGCATGCTCACCTAGATGAATGTTTTAGGTAAGATATAATTAGGGTAGAGTTTTCACAACGGTTATTTAATCCGTACTTGATTTAAAATTGGGTAATTATTCACTCGATTAATTAATTTGATTAAATTTTAGCGTTTGGTCATCATATACACACTAGCAATTGTAGTATAAGTTTAAAATTGGTATCAGAGTGGGTAGCACTGTGTTATTATCTTGATCCTTATGTCTATGTGTTTTAGGATTTTTTAATGGATATCAATCGTGAGGGTAGTTTTAATCGTCCATCTATTATGGTCATCTGGGATCTTTCAACATGAGTTCGCCCCGAAACAGAGAGCGATTCATCGTTTGCTTGGTTTAAGGAGAGAAGTTTGCTTTTTTGTCACTTTCGAAATCTTCGCGGGCTCCCACAGATATAAATTGGTCGTCGTCAAAGGGGGTGAAAATATACAAAATTGAGTCGCTTGCCTATTTTGCTGAAAACATGCAAAAGATGTATCCGTACCTGAAGAAACGACATCAAAGATAAACTTATGCATACGAAGCCAAGTAGATCGAGGGTTCGTGGACTAAGTTACGGAATGAAAAGGTGTTACACACTTATTCCTCCCTTTCGGTCTCTCATGAGCTGTGATGACATTCTCCCTTTTCTCCAAAATGTGATTCTTGTGTATAATGTATGTGATATGAAAATAGGTGAGAAAAGAAATCGTCATTCTCATGTAATGGAAAAGATCGATAAGGGTCATATTAAGGAATATAAAGAGAGAAATAATCTCAAGGTAGCCGAAATATGAGAATCACACCGGATCATAATCCATCATGTATAATGGAATACGCATATCTAACGGTTGCCGCTGAAAATATAATAAAGCAAAAGGGTTACGCTATGTGCCATATACGAGATCATAATCCACTATGGGTACGTGGATATGCATGTGTAATGGGATTGAAAAGAGAATAGAAAATACAAAAAATATAATGCGAGTAATCACCGATTATGACTCACTATGAAGAAATATATATATATATATATGTGTGTGTGTGTGTGTGTGTGTGTGTGTGTTAAATAGAGAGAGAGAGAGAGACAAGCTCCTCTGCACACTCAAGTTTGTGTACGAAATTTGCACATCAGTTTTTTGACATAGTAGACAAATTATTTTTGAACTGATTTTTTTTTGGTATTTAAACATTTCAAGGAACAAACGTAAAAAAACCCTCAATTGTTTTTGCTATTTTAAAAAAATGGGTCAAAATTTTAGAGCTTCTAAAGCACTTTAAAAGCTACAAAAGTTTGATTGATTTTTTTAAAATAGAAAAAAAGTTTTTTTGAGCTAATTTTTTATATGGGTGCCTTGAAATGTTTAAATATTACATAAAAAAATTCAACTAAAAAATATATTCTTTAATATTTTTAAAATATAGGTTTGCGTCAGCAAGTATGCAAACTTGGTGTGCACAAGATCCATGTCATAAGTTAAGATCCCCACGTCATAAGAGAGACTTATGGTATGGAAAATGGGACTTAAAACTTGAAAACCTAGATGTGATGGTCCAAAAAACCCACCTCGAGCCTCTCACCCAGTCTACCAAAATAAAAAATGTCCACATCGATTCTGCCAAACTGTCAAATCTTTCATCCACTCCCTCTTACACACCCACTACCTTTTTCTCTTTCAAGTCCATCCACAGAAAACAATCTACGATTGCATCTCTCTGATTCCTTATCATCTTAGCCGAGTTTTTGTATATTCTTTTGTTTGGGTGTTTTGAAACTAGAAGGGAAATCATCTCCGACTCCCTATCTTCTTGGTAGAGTTAAAGCATTTTAACTACTGTGTGGTATTTTCTTTTTACATCATCTATTTTCTTCACCTTAATCATTTTTATGTCTATATAACTCAACTATTGTGATTGACATAGGGAAAATAAATGTTTTTGCAAATTCAAGTGAGGGTTGTGGATTTTTGTGAGTTTTTAAAGCCGGATGTGGTTCTAATGTGTAATAATAATGATTTTTGTAAAGTTGGATGTGGTTTTGAGTACCCTCCTTTTCTCTATATCTATCTTCTCTAGAGTTCTTGCTCTTATGTTAGTTTTTATTTATTATGTGGTGGGTCCTGATTATCTACCAGCCTGATATTTGTTTAGCTCAATTTCATGATTTAGATTGGGTGGTGTTTTGTTTGAATGTGGGTTTTTAAAAATTTGGGATTTTGGTTGGAGCGAATAAGTTTTTTTTAATATGCAAGTTGAACTATTAGTACTATATGCATTGAGTTATTGACTTATTTAAAAATGGTGTTTAAGGTGTTGAAAATTCCAAGGAAAAGAGCTATCCAAGTTTGAAGTAACATATATATATATTTAACTCTTTAACTTAAAGAGTTAAAGTGGTTGCAATTCTATTTACTCATCTTTTTACCCCTTTTATCATTGAATATCTAATGTCATTGTAATGAGTATGATATTATGTATTTTTAAATTTGTATTCACCAACTGATAGTTATAGGGTGGTTTGGAAATTCTTGGTCAAAGCAAGCTTTTAACTGCTTTGGTGTTGCTTTGGAGACAAAATCTCTATCCTACTTTATAGACTAAGGTATTCTCTCTCATTTTATCTAATTTTAGAAAGTAAGGATTTCAATTTTGCTTTGAACTTTATCTAACTTTTGTTTAAACTTAATAGTATTTAGGTGTATGATATGTAACAAAATGATAATAGGATAGGCGTACATGTTCGGGATGGAAATGAAAAAAGTATGACAAATGTGACATCCACATAATGCCACCCACTTTGTATCAACATTGATACTCTTATAGCAATACTATGTCCTAATGTAGGTACCGATTCATTTTTTACGAAGGCTTTTGCTTGGATGTTTTCTTGGTGTTTCATTTATTGTATTATGTGTTCTACTTTGTACTAAAATTTATGAACTTTGTTCTCTATTTTATTATATTATATTTACTTTGTTCTCTATTTTATCATATATATTATGCTCCAATCTTGATTCTTTGTACCTATGCTGTGATTTAAAATTTATTATGTCATAATAACAATGTCTTCCACTTCAGTTGTGGTTCTATTTTTAAATTATAAGACATTAGAAGTAATGATCCTATTGTTCTCCATTTGTCTTTGTGTTCATATGATTTGTTTCATTTGACATCATTGGACTCTAAAGGTTAGTGTAACCGTTAATTCTTTAAGGTTTTCCAGTTTGTGTTTGTGATTTCTGGCATTATAATATGTATGTAAGCTTTAATCTAAAACTCTTCTATTTAATCTTACTAATATCTTGACTTAAGCTTTGGTCTAAAACCCCGTTACTTGAATTTTTGACTTCTAAGCAGGTCTGAAATGATTAACAAACAATAAAGATGATTAAAAACAATAGTTTATTGGGGTTGAGTTTGTTTAGATTTTATTTCTATTACAAGTTGATTTTCATATTGGAATTTTTTTTGTTAACAATGTACTTTATGAAGAACCAATGTCTAGATATTCATTGTTTTAGTGTTATAATTGTCATTGACATTGGAATCATTGCACTTTGATTTTACCTTTTTGTTCTCATAATGTTGGGTCTAATTTATGGGAATTGTTTATATGATCTATATTCTAACCCTTTGGAAGTGTAGCTCGTCCGTCTCGCTCATGACCACAACAGAGGTAGTTTTTAATACTTTTATTTTTTCTTTTCTTCTTTTGGAAATTCAGCCTCAAATGCATCTAAATTCCTTATTTTGTCCTTGCTAATTATATTTGGAAAATGGGGGTTTTGTTATAGATATAAATTTTGAGAGAGTTTTGTTGCGTTTAGTACAGTGAAATTGAAAAACATATATCATTTCTTTTAAGTTGGTGATTGTTATCTATTCGAGTTGCTGAAAAACTATTGCTAGGAAAATATTGGGGATATGATGGAAATGGTTGAATGTAAATATGATCTTCAACTTGATTTTTGTTATTGGTTATTCACTTGTGATACAAATTTGAAGGTTTAACCCATCTATTTTATTATAATTTTTCAAAAATATTGTAGTGTGGTGTACTCAAATTCTTTAGTAAAGATTTAATGGAGTTAAATAATTTTCATCTAAACTAATTTTACTATTGTCTTTTGTTTGTGATAATTGTAAGTGTTTCACTATTGACTCGATTTTACCAGTGGAGCCAAGTAGAGTTGGGAGGTCACATTGCAGTTTGTATTATTTAATTTTAGTGTTTCCACATGCACTGATTTGAGGTAAATTGATGTAGTTTTGTATACATTCTTGGGTTACCACTGCCATAGCCTCAATTTACCCATGCTTCTCACGTGTTTATTATGTAACATGGAAGAGACTCCTAAGTCTTAGGCCAATCTTAAATATGACTAGATGACGCTTTGAGTTGAGGTGTAAAGTCCTCATCTATGATTAATATTGCACTGGATGGATGAGGCTTAAAAATGTTGTACTATTGTGCTCAAAGCTAGCGGGACCCATATAAGAGAAATGATAGAAATGGACCTCCAACACGTGGGTGCGGTTGCTCTGGTCGGTAGGGTGGTGGAAGCTACGGCAGTGTTGATGGTGCCAATCTTTGTATCTGGTGGTGTTCATTGGCCATGGTATGCAAATTTGATGGAGAACATGTGAAGAATTTATTGACACACAATACTATTTCTTTAAATTGAGTTTCTTTTGTGTAGATCCGTGTATGTCATTTAGAGGTACTTGGGTATGTCGTCAAAGGTATTTTCAGATTTATGATTTAGAACTCTTTGTCTTTGTTTTTACTGATTTTTATTTGAATTGTTTTTATGTTTATGTGTCAGTTATACTATGTTGCTGCGATAGAGTAGAATAAATGTGTGTGCATTATGTTCACAGTTAATAAAGTCCCATTATTTTCATTTCCAAATGCATTTTTAATCATAATTAAAGACCATTCTTTTCATAACAGATGTTTGTATCTCTGTTTTTATTTTGTTGATTCCTTTCTGGCACTTGGAGGGTGGGAGGTGTGTTAGTGATGTCATGTGCGTTTGGAAATGACATGCTGGAGTAGTGTTGTGGCAAAATCTTAGATTTAGGTAATCCTTCAAACCAATACCTAATTTTTACTTTCTTTCCGAACCCAATCACTTTCTTATCCCCAGATTGATCTTCGGCTTTGAGTTACCGGCATTTATTTTGGGTATTTGGAATTGGCTTTTGCATATCATTCCCTATCTTACTCAGAGGGGTCATTTGTTCACTAAAACAAGTAAATATGAGAACAACACGGAGTTCATCTACACGTGTTGTCGCCTTTGTTCCATCTTTGCCTTTTTGGTTGGTTTTGTGATAAGACATGTTGAATTCTATTACTGCATCAAATGATTGATGATGTGATTTATATGGGATTGCTTGATTTTGTTAAGAGTAATTCAATTTATCCAAATGTGGAAAATGAGATCCTATTACTGATGGAGTCCTGAAAACAAAACAATGGTAAGGGAAAACTTTTAGAGATGTAGTATAATGAGTAAATAAAACATATTTGATAATTTCGACTTTGAAAACAAATTAGGAAGTGTATGAAACTTCATACTTAATTCATTAGTTTTTAAAGCTATGACATAATTGTGTCAATGACTAATTATTTTTCCATTTCTCCACAAATAAAGAACGATGAATGTAATTTATATATTAAAGCCTATTCTAGTGACCAGATTAAGCCATGGGCATCTAAGAAATAATATACAGTTAATGTAATTTGCATGCTGAATTGTTTTTGACTATTTTCTTCCTCACAGGTCATAAACAATTTAGTGGCCAACTGCACATATGCACATAAAAGAGGGAACCATATGAATTATGCTTAGTAGTGAAAATCAATTCAACTGCATATATGTGGTTATTAATATAGAAAACAAATGACTATCTTTATTTTACTGATTTACATGTTATTTAATTCCATAGTGAAGCTATGATATTCGGGATATTGAGCATCAACCGGTAAAATAAGTAAGTTTTCATCACAAAGTTGTGTATCGTAGTTTCCATTTACTTTGAAAGTATGCTTATAACACTCATGAGATTCCAATATTAAATTGGCTTACGACATCTATGCATATAGCATGTTTTGGAAACTATCATCTTGGGAAGGCTACAACATGGATGTATTAATGGGATCGCAACATATTTGACTGAGGCAAGTATTGTAATATTTTTGTTCAATATAGAAGTAATGACAACTATATTCATCCATTTGAGTTTTTACATAAATATGGTATGTACTAAGTTTGTTTGGCATTCCATTTCACTATTAAGCTTATTGTGTTATCGAAGTTTCAGGGCTACACGTTGGATGCGATTGGAGTATTATGGGATTATTACAACGCTACCTTAATTGGGCTTGATATGAAATTTCCTATGTTTGAGAACTAAAAGTAGTATTTCTTTGTGTACTCTAAGTTGTCCCGTTATGTATTTGGTCTCGAGTAAATTCTGCATAACAAACTCATTAGTGATAGGGACACAATCACGTAGTTGAATTGTGTAGAGGGATGACCTGGATTGAAGCTGATTAAAATAGCGTCAACACTTCACAAGAAGGATTAGGGATGGTTGCTCACATAGAGCTGAGGATGCTCGAAAGACATCTCACAAAGATCAATCCCAGGAGACAAATACTATAAAACAAAAATTATAAATAGGAACTTTAATGTACTTATATTTAGCTCTCTATGTAAATATAAAGTTTACTTTGTAAAAGCTTTGAGGTTGCTCGGTATCCTCTAGGGATCATGTCTGGCAGTACATGGGAGAGCTTACATGCTCTGTCGAACAACCTCATTCTGGGTATCTCACAGGGATTTGGTTTAGAGGATTGGGTGCAAGGCAACGCTGGAAGAGACCAACCCCTTTAGGGATTTTAGGCAAAAATCTTGGTTTATACACAACTTGTCCCAGGAGTACCTCGAGATATCATCTTTGGGAACCTCCTTGAGGGTCTCCAGTCCTAAAAAGTTATCCAAGTGTTAGCTTGTAGTTCGAGAAACCTCCCATTTGAAATACCATATCTAGGAACCCATTCGAGGGTCCATAGTCCTGAATAGTCGCCAAAAAGATGAGCTTCTAAAAGTCTACACACACCATAAGTTGTTTGAAGAAGTTATTAGTCGAACAACCTTTAATTCGATGAATCAACTTTTTGAGTAATGTGACAGCACATACCTAGAAGATTACTATTTACCAACTCTTTGACGTCAGCATGTCTGACATTCAGGAACTCGATAAAGTAGCACTTAACTGAAGATATTCCTTGGATGTTAGGTCCATAGCTGGCACATCACGTCTTATTTAATGTGTTCACAACTCTAAAGAGTTTAAATAGTGTTCCCGCCAAAATATCATGTCTGGATCATTTAATGCAATATCTTTGGCATTAAATGCATAAGATTATTAACATCAAGAGGGGTTAAACGCATTAATTCCAGGAAGGTCATTCATATAATCTTCCCCTCCTATAAATACCTCCAACATTACACTATTTAAGGGTCACACTTTTTTAGCCTAGAATTGCTGCAAAAATATTACCATACAAGAGAGTTTATTGTGAGAATACTTATTGAGAGACCAACCTCATTTATTCCATCTGTGTTTAAGGTACCTTTCCTTTATTACATCAAATGTGCTTGTGACCACTCCTTCTGACCAAGTCAACTATGGGATCTCTCTCACTGATTATTTGTTATGGAATTTATGTTAAAAGAACACATTTAATACTTGGGTTTTGTATATTGAATCTGTAGACTTGAGACTAGCATTTATTATCGTAATTGAATGTTCTAAGGCCATAATTACCATCTTTATAAAGGGTTACGCCACCCTTAATATTAATATCATTTCAAGAACTCACCTCTTAGATTTAGTGACTCTGCTGGGAAGGTATTCTCTTTTGAGAGATGGCTAACGATGATGAGGCACGAAACATTGACTTTGATGCTATACAACATAAAGAGAGAGAGAACCTCACCAACTTTTTGGACAGAGATCAAGTAGGGAGAATGGAGACTATTGTGCCCATAGATAGTGGGATAACCGACGCAGGACCTGTGCAGATGGCAGGACTAATGAGACTATTCGCTGAGTTCATTAAGACTCCAACATCTCAAACAGTGTTAGGGGCCACTACGGGACCCAGCTCATTCATAACCCCATTGGTGACTTTACAAGCTCCCTTTATTTCAAGTGGAGTGGCTCAGACAAATACTAATAGTGTGACCCAGCCAACACCACATGTGAATGCTCCTTCTATTGTAGGAGGAGGAACACATAACACTGTTGTGCCAAAAATAGCTCATCCATGCAGTGGCACACATATTGCGCTATTGATAGTGAACCTGGTGAGGATGACCCTTGCACAGCACAACTCTGCTCCACCCACGATGGAGGAGATAGAAAAGGAGCTTTTAAAGATGACGGTGGCCTAAAAGGCAAGATTAGAAGCTTCTTCAGTGTATAGTGATTTTCGTACTTCGTATCCGGAGGAGTACAATAATGAACCCTACCCAGTAGGGTATATTACCCTTATTTTTAAGAAATATACAGGAAATGGGGGAATCCCAAGGAGCATATTAAAAGGTCTGTAGAGAACCGTGGGGCCCACTATAATAACAAGAAGCTGAGGTTGTGATAATTTTCTAAGTCTCTGGCTAAGAAAGCTGACACGTGGTACTCCCACTTAGCCCTAGGCAGTGTGGTCACATGGGAGGATCTTCATGTTGAGTTCATACTAAAATTATTCTTGTCTGAGGATGAATGTACCCTTACATAACTGGCTCGAGAGAAATAGAAGCCCGACAAAGATGTGGTGGCATACATAAGTAGATTTTGTGAGCGCTCCTTGGACGTGAGAGATGAGACACGAGAAGCTAGGTTCTTACAGGTATATGCAGAAGGCCCGCTGCTCGAATATATATGCCATTTGATAAATGAAACTTGTGAGGGTATGTTCGCTTCGCTCCTTAAATCTGTGAGGAACATTGCGTTGGTTGTGAAGCCACTTCCAACACCCTCGCCAGCCTTTTCAAGCTCGTTACTTAAGCCGTTAGGTAGCTAGAGGATAGGGATACCACCTAGCGTGAACTATGCTATTGATGGAGGTGGAAATCAAGAGGAAGGGGAAATAAGAGGAAGTTAAAAAAAGATGACCCCCATGAGTGATTTTGCTTAGTGGACCAGGCTATTGAAACTTATGATCTCATGATTCAAGATAACATATGTTGGCCTATTATGTCTGATACAACACCCATCACTCGAGAAGACAGAGAGGGCCCAAAGTTTTGCATGGTGCACAACAGGATGGGATATCCAACGAGTAAGTTTTTTAATCTCGAAAAGATAATAGACATACATGTTAGGAGAGGAGATATTGAGATACCACAACAATCCTCTGCCAACACACGAAGAAAACATGACCAGTGCTTTTGACGAGGAGGCAGGACGACTTATGATGGAAAACAAATTCCAGGAAGAAGATTTTAAAGATTCTTTGGAAGAGTGTTTATCCGAAATGTCCTCATGTGTGACGATGGAAGAAGAAGGGTAAAATGTGTTACACTAGCAAGATCCCAAAAGTTCAGTTATTTTATCCAGTAAGTTGGACTGTCGAAGGATTATCGAGTAGAGGTCACCTGAGCAATCTTAGAAATAGCGAAGAAAAACATGACCCGAAACCTGGGATGGAAAGGGCCAATGGACAAGCTTGAAAATAATTTCCTTTTAGAGGTTAATTTTTCAGAGGCAGACCGATTGGTCAGATATCCCCATAACAGACCACTTTATATGACGGCGAGCATGAATGGGTTTAGCTTTAATCGTGTCTTTATGGATGGGAGATCATCTATCAATAATATGCCTCTAATATCATTCTATGCCTGTAATATTTTTTAAACAAGGATTATGAAAATTCCATTGTCCATAACAGGATATGATAACCATTCGAGCAAGTCAATATGCTATGTGAATGTGGGAACATCACTTCCCATATTAAATTCCACCTCACGAATTGCGAGCCATCCTACCAGTTGCTTGCAGGGAGGGTATGGATGCATAACCATGGTCTGGTGCCTTCCACATATCACCAATGTGCCAAGGCCAATATCAAAGGAAAGGAAGTAGTCATTCGAGCTTCCAAGAAGCCTTTTTATGAGGGGGGAGGACCAGTTGGGGGATACAACCTTCTACACAGAGTTAGCTATAGAATTCATTATGCTCTCTCGGTACACAGCGGGATTAAGATCCCAAGAACTAAGGAAAGGGTATGTGCACCTCCTCGCTCGATAGTGGCTTATGAGGAGCAAAAAGGGGCACGCGAGATAGTCAGACCTCCCAGCCTTTTGAGAAATCTTTGTGATTGGATGACACCACAAATTGATCGAATCGAGCATTAAGTCAAGTAGAAAAGTGTTCTCAGTAGAGTTCCAGTGAGGAAGTTAGAAGAGAATGCACGCAAAAGACCTCTCCAGGAGGAGAAACCGTGCCAATGCAAAAGAGTGGTTTTGCCTAATGGCAAGATTATTTACAAAATCTGAAGGTTTGATCTAGCAACTGAAGGCTTAGATGATGAGACTAATCCGGTCTACGAATGCTTTTTGGTGGACAGTTTAAGTCAATGCTTGGTGATTGACAACTCCAACATCGAGGAATTTGTGGAGGAGGTTGAGGAAGAACCAAAGTGCAAGAAGGATACGCCAAGATCCTAAATCCAAGAGCTAGAGTAAATAGACTTAGTTAATGAACGGAATGACCCGAGACCGATGTTTATCTCAAAAGACCTAGACGATGCTATAAAAGGAGCACTAGTGGGGTTACTAAGGGAATTCAAGGACGTGTTTGCATGGAAATATATTGAGCTGCCTGTAGTAGACCAGGAGGTGAGCTGCCAAAGGATGAATGTTATACCATCCGTAATACCGATTAAGCAGGCCACTCGAACATATAACTAGGATTTAGACTTGAAGATAAAGGAAGAAGTCCAGAGGTTACTCGCGACAGGTTTTATTAGCACCATCCAACATACTATTTGGTTGTCCAGCATTGTGCATATAGGGAAGAAAGACAAGAACTAAATACGAATTTGTGTGGATTTTAGAGACTTGAATCAAGCATGTACAAAAGATGATTTCCCCTTACCTTCTATTGATAGCCTCATAGACGTAACAACAGGGCATGAGATGTATAATTTTATGGATGGCTACGTGGGATACAACCAGATTAAAATGGACCTAGAAGATGATGAGAAAATGGCCTTTCGCATACCATTATGCCTTTTGGTCTAAATAATGCAAGAACTATCTACCAAAGGACCATGATGGACATATTCCACAATCTCTTTCATGAGATTGTAGAATTTTTTGTGGATGATTTAGTGATAAAGTCTAAGGTAGAGGCCACAAACTTAGCACATCTGAGGAGAGTGTTCCATAGGTGCAGAAAATACAAGTTAAAGATGAATCCCTTGAAATGTGCATTCGGGGTAACTAGTAGAAAGTTCCTTGGATTTATAGTGAACAAACAAGTGTACAGATGGACCTAGACAAACGAGAAGGTATCCTAAACATGCCAAAACCAAGGACTGCGAAAGAGTTGAAGATTTTTCTAGGGAAGGTTTCTTACTTTTGTGCCTGGGATGGATGAAGTCACTCACCCAACAATGGAGCTTCTGTGAGCAAAGGCAAAATTCACATCGGAGCATCCCCACGAGGCATCTTTGGACCAGTTGAAGAAGTTATTGACATCTCCCCAAATGATTGTTCACCCTTGAGCAGGTATTCCTTTACATCTCTACCTCACATCCACTAAAAGATCAATAGGGGCATTATTAGCCCAAGAAGTGGCGGGCGTGGAAAAACCTATGTATTATCTAGTCGAATCATATATGGGCCCGAGGATAGATATACAAGCAACGAGAGACATTATTTAGGTCTAATATTTATTGCTCAAAAGCTTAAGCATTACAGGTTAGGTTTCACGGTTCACATCATTACTAGATGTGACCCTATAAAATTTTTACTGGCTAGAACTGTGTTAATATATAGGGTTACGGAATGGTTCTTGATTTTTTCAGAATATGATCTCAAGTGCGTGGTTCCTAGAGTAATAAAAAGTCAAGCTTATGCACATTTGCTAGCCATATTCCCTTCGATAACGTTCGAGCCACCTATTGAGGATCTTACTAGCGATGATCTCCAATCCAACTATCTCGAAGAAAATCTATAAGAATGGAGCATGAAGTTTGATGGATCTTCAACTGAAAACACAGGAGGGGCAGGAGTGATTTTACATCAAAGGGAAGAAGAAGTCCAATAGTCCTTCAAGCTAGACTTCAAATATTTAAAAAATGAATCCGAGTACGGGGCTTTATTGTTGGGACTATTAGAGGCTCTAAGAAGGGTTATATAGTTACTAATAATAAAACGGGATTCAAATCTAGTGGTATAGCAGGTGAATGGTGAGTATGCTCTCAAACGCATCACCTTAGCACCTTATCGAACAATTTTATAGAGTTTGCTCGAACAATTGTACAGAGAATACTAACTGAAAAATACTCTATTATTCACCACAAGTCAATAATGGCCTACCCTAAATGAAATGGACAAGCTGAAGCCACGAACAAGACTTTGGTAAATATCCTCTCGAAGATGTTAGAACATTTCCCAGGAACTTGGGATGATAAAATACTAGAAGTCTTATGGAAATATAGAACTACAAAGAGTAAAATTACAGGATACACCCCCTTCTTGTTAGTGTTTGGAGCCGAAGCAATTCTCTCAGTGGAACTCGAGGTACCTTCTGCACGCTACAACCTTCCAAGTGCAATGCTCCCTCACAGTCGTCATGTGCAACTGGAAGCATTGGAAGAGAGCAGAGATAACATAAAAAGGCATTTTGATATACAGGAAGTAGTTGTCCAGATTTTATACCAAATGGTAAAGCTAAGAAAATTCTAGGAAGGTGAACTAGTTTTTAAGGCTTGTACAAGGCACATACGGGGTCTCTCGCTGCCACAGTTTGAGGAAAATTAGGAAGGACCTTATGTTGTTCGAAAATCTCATGATTCAGGATATTATGAAATCTCGAAGGTTGAGGATGAAGAGACTTTTAAGCTCAACAAAAAGTGGCTTAAAATTCATTTTGTTTAAATCGTAAACTTGTCCTAACATTTTTTAAGATTTTCAAAGTGTACGTACAAGTAAACTGGAAAGAGAGCAGGTTCTCACAACGTGTTAAAACATTTTATTTGCGAATTATATAGAAAGTTTGGGGGTAATGTTTATACAACCACAAGTTGTTTCTTCTTTTTAGACAATTTGTATGAAAGTAAAGGGTGATCCAATCTTATGTATTCCAAACTCCAAAATTTCAAGTAAGACATAAAAAAGGGTCTACTGCCTCGAGATACATGAAAAAATAAAATAGGGAAGTACATTGTTTAATAACTAGCATAAACTCACACATCCCTTTAATAATCAAGTGGGTCGTCTACAGCAAACCACAAGCTAGAAGAGTCCAAAATTCGATGGTGATGCTCGGGTACCATAGAGGCTAAAGAAACCTCCTCGTTGGACAAGTCTTACATCTCCTGCTGATAATAATCCATCTCCTACTGAAGCTCATCAACCTTTGCCTCAGCCTCAACCAAAGACTCCTTGGCAACAATAACTTGTTCCTCAACATTATCAATTTTAGAATTTAAAGTGGCCATCCTTTAGGCTAAGGCACTCTACGAACGGATAGTGGCCTAGATTTTCACAAAGTAAGAAGGCAAGTCAGTTTTCTTGAAGGACTTGAGCAGATCAATCATCCATTTAAGAGAAAAACTCTTGCCCATAATAATATTAATTTTCCCCATTATTTCTTTAATCTTCTTGGGACTTAAAGAAGGCAGAGGGGCATGCAACACATCAGACAATACGGTAGAAAACCCCAATAATCTTCACGCCATCATAATAGGGATGACCTGAATAGAACGAGTTGTAAAAGTTGATAGATGACGTTCCATCAGTCGCTCGATCATGTCACTATAAATTGAGTTATAATATAGGTAAAATACTTCAAAGAATGCCTCACAACATCAACAAGAGCCAATTCTGACGGATGAACATTGAAGGAGCTGTCATTAGCAGAGGGAAATATAGAGTTCGAAGCCCTGTCATCTTCTTGCAGAATGGGTGTTGTGTCTCGTTCCCCTCCCTCCATGTTTTGGGAAGTCTGAGGAACCATGGTGGGCCTAACAAAATTCCTAATAGACTCTGGAGGAACATTCTTGGGAGTAACTTTCTCAGTAAGGGAAACAACATTCCCCAAAGTCATAGGCGAGTTAGCTTCCACCTGAGAGAATGAAGAATAAATTAAAGGAAGATAATATAGGGTACGGGCGCAACAAGTATTTTTAAGTCGCAGTTTGCCTAAAGTACATATACAGTTGCTCGACTAGGTAAACTGTTATCACTTCAAAAGTTATAGTTTTACTTAAAGCATCTTTATGGTTGCCAAACTAATTAAGCCTGGGCATCTTAAGCCTTAGTTTGCCAAAAACACCTACATGGTTTCTCGACTAGGTAAACTGTTATCGCTTCAAAAGTCCCAGTTTTAATTAAAGCACCTTTATGGTTGCTCGACTAAGTAAGACTGGGCATCTTAAGCCTCAGTTTGCCTAAAGAACCAATATAGTTTCTCGACTAGGTAAACTGATATCACTTCAAAAGTTCTAGTTTTACTTAAAGCATATTTATGGCTGCCAGACTAAATAAGCCTGGGCATCTTAAGCCTTAGTTTTCCAAAAACACCTATATGGTTTCTCGACTAGGTAAGCTGTTATCGCTTCAAAAGACCCAATTTCACTTAAAGCAACTTTATGATTGCTCGACTAAGTAAGATTGGACATCTTAATCCTCAGTTTGCCTAAATCACCTATATGGTTTCTCGACTAGGTAAACTGTTTTCTGATAAGCACCCAAAATTGTACAATTTATACCCCAAATAGATGTATTTTAGTTGCTATTTCTTAGCAATTTGGGTCTTATACGCTTTATTATGCATTTTGTAGGTCGAATGCAAGTTGCGGTGTCCAAACGTGTATTTCAAAGCAATTGTGCAGATTTTGGAGCTAATTACCCTTGTCCCGTATCCCAACCTACCCTAAACCTACCTAAACCTGTCCTGAACCGTGTGTGTTTAGGTTGTCCTATTTTATTTTATTTGTGTCATTTTATTTTTAGGGTTTATTTTATCATTTTATTTTATTGAGTCATGTATATATTTTTAAGATTTTTATAATTTTTTAGCGCTTCGTGTATTAGTATTTATATTTTCTTTTATTTTTGAAGCTTTTAGTTAGTTTATTAATATTTCATTTTTTATTTTATTTTATTTTATTTTATATATTATTAGTTTTTATTTTTATCGTTTTTATTTTTGTTGTGTTTAGTTTTTTTTAGAGTTTGTTTAGTGTGTCATGTTGTGTCATTTTTATTTTAGTTAATATTTACTTTTAGTTTAGTTAAATTTTTATTTCATTTTATTTTTTTTTACTTTTGCTTTATTTTGTTTTAGGGGTCATAAGTTAAACACACACGCAACCCCTCACACACAAATCCCATACACACTAGCCTACACCTAACTAAACCCTCACCCTCACACACCTACCCTACACCTCACCACACCTTATCACACCCAACTCATCTTCAACCTCAAACACTCTCTCTCCTCCATCACCATCATCTTCTTCTCTCTCACCACAACTCATCACCTCAACTAGTAACCCAAAAACCCCATTACCCATTTAAACCACATACCCAGCTGCCCACCGGACCTGCCTAGACCAACCCCTGACCTCTTACCTCCACCCTCCGACCCAGATGCGACCCGAAACTGCGACCCTCGAGCCTCACAGCCCTGCCGGCAACGAGACCCACGACGACCCCATCTCTGCCGAACCTTATCCCTACTCCAACTTTCGATCACCAACCGACCTCCCTCCGATCGAACCAATCCCAACACCCACATCCCATCAAGCTGGAACCCTCTGTCTGCCCACGGACCTACAACACGGCCTGACAGCCCTTTGTGCAAACCCACGATGTATCGCATACGAAAAAAATTCCAAACTAAACAAGACAAAACCAAATAAGTTTAAATGCCCACATGTTTTATTCCCCATTTAAACCCATTTTACCAAAATATCCCTCAAACCAAATCTGATTTTATCCTCACCACCACACTTCCCACATGACCTCACACTCCTCTCATCATTTCCATGCACACTTAAGCCCATTCCCAAAAATACCCCTAGCTCCATGTTTGCCATGTATAAATAGAAGACTCAAGACCCCATTTGAAGGGGACTTTTATCATATCATTTTGTAGAGAGAATTCTAGAGAGAGATAGGTTAGATTAGAAAATAAATTAGAAAATTATTTTTGTAAATAGTTTTTATTTTTCTTTTTAGATATTATTGAGTGATAAATTGTGAGTAATTCAATTGAGTATTATATTGAATTGATTATTGTTGGATGCTCAATTTGGATGGATAGTGCTTGATTTCAAGGAAATAAGAGTTCAATTTCACTTCAAGAGATTGAGTTTGACTGTTCTCTTCTCTTCTCATTTATTTCATGCCTTCGATTATTAATTTGTCTAATCTCATACCATGCTAGGCTAAATCCCCTTTCAAGGGGTGGGGTGAACCCTTATTTGATGTTATTTTAATTTAATTAGTTTGCTTACTTGAAAATTCCCTTTGAATGTTAATTTTGATCCCTCACCCTTAAATTTAGGCCTCGAGAGAGGGTAAATGATTTTCGAGAGAAAATCGAAATTCGAGTTCTAATACCCATTTTAGATTCGAACTAGAGATAGGGGTTTCTTAAGTGGGGTATTAATACTTGAATTTCAACTCTAAATTTATTTTCTAAGATTCGTGTAAATTTTAATTGATCGATCCTAGCGGGTGATTAATTAAAAGGAGTGTAGATCTATTTCTCTAGAGTTGTGGGGTGTTAAATTTAATAATCTAAAAGGTTACTATTAAAATTACATTTGGAACGAGAGTTGATTTGTAAGTTTGATATTAATTTGGGAGAATTCAATTAATTCAATTAATTAGTTAGAATAGCTAAAATTTGTGGTGTAATCCCACTCCTTGATTGTTCTCACATTTAGTTACCTCATTTATCTCATATTTTAGTGTTAGACTTTATTTTCCACTTTTGTTATTTTTTTAGTTTGTAATTTGATCTTTCATTTTAGTTTAGTGTTATTTAACCTCACCTCACCTAATTGTTTTAATATTTGAAAAAGCTAAAAAAAATAGAAAAGACTAAATCCCAAAAACAAAATAAAATTGAATTACAATTGTTTTCCCCTCACTTTACCCCCTTGATGTGGATTGATACCCTTACTTACCTCGACACTTGAGTTTGTCATATTTTGTAGGTATTTGAGGATTTTGATTAGAGGAGATTTTCAAGTAAGGACGAAAAATATATACGCAAAAGTTCTTTCTATCAAATGGCGCCGTTGCTGGGGAAATAAAAATCAAAGTTATGAAATGGCATCGTTGCCATTCTTAGGAGTGTGAAGCACTTGGAGCGGATTTTGAACTTGTATTTCATTTATTTTTTTGCACTTTTTTTATTCTTTATTATTTTTTATACCATTTTTATACCCATTGGCTTGTATTGCGGTGCATAGAGACACCTTTATTTTATTCTTCATTTTAAAAAATTATAATAATCGAAGAAAGCGTGATGGGGAAGCCGGACAAGGTTGAGAGAGGGCGTCAAAGGCGAGGATTTAGAAGACTCTCTACCTTGGGTCGGTAGGACTCCCGGGGATGATTGAGATAGGCTTGATCTCCATCCGGTCGACTCAAATTTTTCGACAGCCCCGCCTAAAAACCATGGGAGGTACATTTCTAAACCCTCACGCCTCTCCGGTTAACAAGTCAATTCTTGTGTGTGATTACGTGCTCTTGCTTAATTTTATTCTCGCATTTATTTTTGAATGGTGTGATGAATTAATTGACTAAGACCTACACCCGGTCACTCACGAGAAGGGATTTCATCACCCGACTCACTCGCTTACCATTTTTGTACTACCCTAGCCATCACTAAATTTAAAATCAATCAACTAGGTAGCCCAATAGGAGAAAATTTTGCAAAGGAGATCACTCACATAAATTTTGTGATTTTTTATCGCCCGCGGACTTAATTAAAATTTGACTACCCCTTCACTAAATTTACAGATAAAAATTGGCTATGTGCTAGTTAGGAATTCTTCTTGACTTGTGTGTGTCCAATTCCGTCCATTTTTCGGTGGTCGATTTTAGTTAGTTCGTCCAAATCAAGAGTCCATATTTTTTCCCACCTTTTCTTTAAAAAAATCCAAAAATATTTTTCTTCAATTATTTTTGTAAAAAAATCCAAAAATATTTTCTTTCCTTTTGAAAAAACTTAAAAAACTTCAAAAAATATTTCTCTCCACATGGCCGAAGAATGTCCCTTACTGGACTACTTTGGTCATTTTCCATTGATACGCGACACGTGTGAGAGTGATCCCGAGCCGTCTCTTTATGATTTTTTAGACGTTTCACCTCTCTCACGAGTACCGTAGATACTCTTGACCCGTCCATGAACGCACCTCATTTTCCATCACCCTCGGTGTCACCTTGTCGTGCACCCATTGTTCCTATGACGATCACTTGTCCCATGAGTGCCCTTACATTCCATATCCATTCGAACCCACCTTGGAACATGTGTATCCATATGACATTGTTCCGGAACCGATGATTCGTCACTTTTATTGTATTTTATACCCGTTAATTTGTACATTCTAGCATTTTCGTGCATGTATTTCCCGGTTCTTATACTCATTTATTGACTAACCCCTGAATTCATCATATATACTTTGTATGTGTCTTTATTGAGCTTTTATAGGTCTCGGGAAAGCATTTTGGGAAGTTTGGTTTTGATCCGGAAAGTTCCGTTGACACTTGCACAGTCGGGGGCATTTTGGTAATTTCAGCACTCGGGGTTTGATCCCGCTTTCTTCACGGAAGTTGTAGAACTACTTCTTATCTTCGCGTGGCCTCCGACGGTGCTTGAATCCGACCTCGAACGAGGAAGTTACGGAAGTTTCGGTGAAGCATGGGACAACTAATGCCTATATAGGCAACTCTTCTTTTTGCAGCAGGCCCGAATCGATACGCCATTACCACCGAATCGATTCGGTTACATGCAGGGGCATTTCTCTACACTTCCGAATCGATTCGGCCCTGCATTTCCAGCTTTCCTCTTATTACTAGTTTGCCATTTTGGTTGGATTTTTTTGGGGATTTATCCGTTGTTTTACCTCTTTGGTAGATAGAATACTTTTGTTGGATATTTAGTGAGATACAAAAACACTCTCTTCTCTCTCCTAGGTCAATCTCATTTATGGTTTTCACCAACTTGTAAGGCTGTGATTACTGGTTGAATTGTTGTGATTAATGCAAGATAAGTTCAATTACTTCATCTCTACTTGTTCCACTAGCTTTAAATTGCATTGAATTCCATCCTTTGTATTGATTTGTGTTTTAACTAGATAACTAATTTAAGTATGTTGTTAACTAGCATGTGTAGTTTAGTTTTAATCATGAGTAGCTAGACTTGTGATTGGGGATCAAAATCCCACCTTGGATGCTTGAACTTAATATTTAGGGTTTGCTTTATAATTGTTCTAATGGAACTTCTTGTGTTGGTATTGGAGTATCATAGTTTCTTAACTTCTCTTGTCATGCAAGAGTTAGTATTTGAAGCTTTACTACAAACCCAACCCATTTAGCAATAATTAATTAAACCCTAATCCTCCATTGTTGAGTTCAGTCTCTACATGGTTGATTTTCGGACTTAATTAGTTATGCTCGATTAGAATTAATTTCAACCAAGCCCTATAATCCCCTTCCTTGTGAATCCGAGGTGGGAGAATGATCCTCGATCCCCTTAATTTCTTGAACTCAAGCTTACCTTAGTTCTTTCCATAGTTCCGTAATTATTAATTAATCATCTGATCATCAATAGTATGTTAGTTTAGAGATCACTCTCAATCACATTTCCAAACAATTAAATCATCTTTTACACTTTAACCTTTGTGACGTTTAGAGAATCTCTTTACCCCAATTCTGTTCTCTTACGAGTGTATCAATCCCTGTGGATCACGATTCCGTACTTACTGATTATTACTTGTTGCGATAGATTTGCACTTGAATCGCAAGCCATATTTTGGGCGCACCAAGTTTTTGGCGCCGTTGCCGGGGATTGGCAACTATCTTAGGGTTTAGAAATTCTCTTTACACTTTCGTTCCCTGTGGTCACCGTGACAACACGGTTTCCAGAAAATCAATCCAAAAGCACTTGTAAATGCAAGACGAGAGTAGTAGCAATTTAAATCCTGTTTGTGAACCCCCGTCTAGTAAGCCCTCGGACTATTGGAGACCTTTACCATCGGTTTCTCGTTCTAGTTCGATCTCATCTTCTTCGTACACTTGGGCTCACTCCGATCCCACAACAATGGCCGACAATGTAAGTGAACATGGTAGTCAGGGGATTGCACCCGACCACCCTTATAGGACTATGCGTGATTATTTACAACCGGAGAGGACCACCTCTCCGTCTTGCATCATTTTTCCATTCAATGCCGCGCAATTCCATTTCCGGAATGGAATGATCCAATTACTTCCTACTTTCCACGGCATGGAAAGTGAACAACCGTACCTACATGTGAGAGAGTTTGAAGAGGTGTGCGCTACTTTTAGCGACCAAAACTGCCCTTTAGATGTCACACGACTCAAACTCTTCCCATTTTCCTTGAAGGACAAAGCCAAAACTTGGCTTTGGTCCTTGGCTCCTAATTCCATTGGGAGTTGGCGCGAAATGCAAGCGCAATTTTTGAAGAAATTCTTTCCTACTCATCGCACCAACTCTTTAAAGGGTCAAATCCAAACCTTCGCTCAATCCGAAGGTGAATCATTTGAGAGATGTTGGGAGAGATTTAACGAGGTACTTCATAAGTGACCACATCACGGGTTCGAAAAGTGGAGATTAATCTCCTTTTTCCACAATGGCCTTACCCTCAATGCAAAACAAATGGTGGAGACAATGTGCTCCGGCGAGTTTTTTGGTTTGAATCCGGATGATGTGTGAGCATATTTTAAATATTGTGCCGAGACCACCCAAGCGTGGGACACTTCGGACCCTAGCAAAACCAATGCCCGGTCATCCAATCCACCTTCCTCTAGCCATGGGATATATCACCTTGCCGAAGGAGATAATATGTCATTAAGAGTAGTCCAACTTTCCAAGCGTATCGAGGCAATGGATGCCAAATCTCGGGAACCATCCCATCCTTCTCCCTCACATGTAGAGGAGTCTTGTGCCATTTGCGACGTTGACGATCACTCAACGAGAAGTGATGCTTCACGATCAAGCAAACGCGATGGCCACTTACAAGAAACAATACATGACTCCTTTAGGTGAGGGCTATAATCCTTCGTGGAGAAACCATCCGGGTTTCTCTTATGGGCAGCCCCAACATTCTCAAAATCCACCTCCCCCGAATTATCAAAATCATCCCCCACCTCATAATTTTCAGCAACCATATAATCAAGTTCCTCCACCCCAAGCTCAAATGCAAGGTCCCCCACAGGGACCACCTCCTCCGGTTATACCATTATATGCTCACCCGAACAAGAGGAGCCTCGAAGAGACTCTTAAATATTTCATAACCTCTCAACAAGCCACCAATTCTAGGCTTGAAAAGGAAATCTCCAAGTTGACCTCGGCTTTGAGTATCCAAGAGAAGGGAAAATTCCCTTCTCAACCTCAAAAGGCATTGGGGCAAAATAGTGTCAATGACACTTCGAATCCTCCTCCTGATTGTGCTAAGGCTGTGACCGTTCTTAGGAGCGGGAAAGTCGTTGATAAGCCCACCCCTACTAGTGTCCCCACCGTCGTTAAGAAGGTTTCGCCCGACCCATTAGAGGTCGAAGATGCCTCCTTGAGACAGAGAGAGGGGAAAGCCCCGTTAGAGTCGGATGTGGTTTCGAAGCTTCCTAGTCCCGTGCCTTACCCTCAAAGGCTCCTGTCGAAAAAGGGGAATGTTAATAACGCTGACATACTAGAGATGTTCAAACAGGTAAAAATTAACATCCCTCTTTTAGATGCAATCAAGCAAGTCCCCGCTTATGCTAAGTTCTTAAAGGACTTAATAACTGTTAAGTGAAAATTGTTTGTAAGGAAGAAAGCTTTCTTGGCCGAAAATATTAGCTCAATAATTCAATCTGAATTACCACCTAAATATAAAGATCCCGGATGTCCCACCATTTCATGTGTGATAGGGGACTTTAAAATTGAGCAGGCTTTGCTAGACCTAGGAGCAAGTGTAAATTTGTTACCTTACCATGTCTATGAACAACTCGGTCTAGGGGACCTCAAGCCCACAAAAATTACCCTCCAATTAGCGGATCGCTCCGTTAAGGTTCCGAGGGGTGTAGTAGAAGATGTCATCATACAGGTTGACAAATTCTACTTTCCTGGGGACTTTGTGGTGCTTGACACCCATCCTACTTCTACTAGCAGTAGAACTACCCCCATTATCCTCGGTCGTCCTTTCCTTGCCACTTCCAATGCATTGATTAATACTAGGAATGGCCAAATGAACCTGACATTTGGGAATATGACCTTGGAAATGAACATCTTCAATGTTTCGAACCAAGTGGGAGATTGTGATGATGAAGTCCATGAGGTGGACTTTCTAGAAGAGGTGGTACAAGAGCATTTTGATGCTACCTATTTATCGGACCCCTTAGAGGGATGTCTTGTGAACCCGATTTACTTGGAGAATAGATATTCTCCTTATGATGAAGAGGTCAAGTTCATGAGCTTGTTGTTAGATGAGGACGAGAGTGTTGATGATGTTAATTGGTGTAGTGTTTTTGAGGACTTACCCCCTCGTGATTCGTATGAAGTTCCCTCTGATGTGCGATTCCCCAAACTTGAATTAAAGCAATTGCCTTCCAAGTTGAAATATGCTTATTTAGGTGAAAATGAGACATATCCCGTTGTTGTCTCATCAAGCCTCGAGGCGGGGGATGAACAAAGGCTAATAGATTTGTTAAGGAGATACAAGGGTGCGTTCGGGTGGACAATTGCAGATTTGAAGGGAATTAGTCCCTTGATTTGCACTCACAAAATTAATCTTGAAGAGGATGCAAAACCCTCTCGTGAGATGCAACGGAGATTGAATCCGGTGATGAAGGAAGTTGTGAGAGCGGAGGTAATTAAGCTTTTAGATGCGGATATCATATATCCGATATCCAATAGCAAATGGGTCAGTCCAATCCATGTTGTTCCTAAGAAATCAGGAGTCACCGTTGTAAAAAACATGAAAGGGGAATTGATCACTAAACGCACCACCACTGGGTGGCGTGTATGCATCGACTATAGAAAACTTAATGCAATGACATTAAAGGATCATTTTCCCCTTCCATTCATTGACCAAATGTTGGAACGCGTGTCCGGCCATCCTTATTATTGTTTTCTCGATGGGTACTCGGGTTACAACCAAATCGAACTTGATCTCAAGGATCAGGACAAAACTACCTTCACATGCCCTTTTGGGACATTTGCTTACAAAAGGATGCCCTTCGGGCTATGTAATGCGCCTGCTACGTTCCAAAGGTTCATGTTGAGCATGTTTAGTGATATGGTAGAACGTGGTCTAGAGGTGTTCATGGACGACTTCAGCGTCTTTGGCAACTCCTATGACCATTGTCTGTCTATGTTAGAGAAGGTTTTATCTAGATGTGTGGTGAAAAGGCTCGTGTTAAACTGGGAGAAGTGCCATTTTATGGTCACTAAGGGTATTGTCTTAGGCCACATCGTCTCCTCAGATGGTATTGAGGTAGACAAGGCAAAGGTTGAGGTCATTGCCAACTTACCCGCCCCTAAATCTCTGAAAGATGTAAGGTCTTTCCTTGGGCATGCAGGATTCTATCGCCGTTTCATCAAGGACTTTAGCTCGATTTCTAGACCCTTGTGTAATCTCCTCTCTAAGGAAACCCCTTTCGAATAGAGCGATGGGTGTCAAGCAACTTTTGAGACTTTGAAAAGTATGCTTACCACCGCTCCCATAATCCAAGCTCCTGATTGGACCCTACCCTTTGAATTGATGTGTGACGCTAGCGACTTCGCGGTTGGGGCTGTTTTAGGTCAGAGAAGTGACAAGAAACCCCATGTCATTTACTATGCGAGTCGAACTCTTAACGGTGCTTAGTTGAACTATTCGACCACCGAGAAACAGTTATTAGCGGTCATCTATGCGTTAGATAAGTTCCGGGCATACCTCATGGGATCGCCCATAGTTTGTTTTACGGATCATGCGGCGCTCAAATACCTTCTGTCTAAGAAGGATGCCAAGCCGCGCTTGATTAGGTGGGTGCTTTTACTCCAGGAGTTTAATTTGACTATTAAAGATAAAAAAGGAGTTGAAAATGTTGTCGCGGATCACTTGTCGCGTTTAACGTTTGAGGCACCCAAGGACCAACTCCCCATCGCTGAATTCTTTCCGGATGAACAGTTGTTCTCCACTTCCTCCATGCCGTGGTTTGCTGATATCGTGAACTACCTTGTGACGGGTTCGATCCCATCTCACTGGACCCCTCAAGAGAAGAGGAAATTCTTTAGTTGGGTGAGGAGATTCTTTTTCGATGATCCGTATCTATTCAAATATTGCCCCGACCAGATCATCCGGAGATGTGTCCCGGATGATGAGTATGAGAGCGTAATTCGTCTCTCCCACACGGAGGCATGTGGGGGCCACTTTTCTTCCAAGAAAATCGCCGCAAAAATCTTACAATGCGGGCTTTATTGGCCCACACTTTTTAAGGATGCACACGAATTCTGCGTTTCGTGTGATCGTTGCCAAAGATTAGGTGCTATAACACGTCGCAACATGATTCCAATGTCCCCCATTCTAGAACTTGAAGTCTTTGACTGTTGGGGAATTGATTTCATGGGCCCATTCCCGCCGTCTTTTGGTAACCTTTACATCCTGGTGGCCGTAGATTATGTGTCAAAGTGGGTCGAGGCCATTGCGTCCAAAACCAATGACCATCGGGTGGTGTTGAAGTTCCTAAAGGAACACATGCTTTCGCGTTTCGGAACTCCGAAGACGATCATTAGCGACAACGGAACGCATTTTTGTAATACTCCGTTCGCTACTCTTATGCGAAAGTATGGGGTAACTCATGAAGTTGCAACTACCTACCACCCGCAAACCAATGGCCAAGCTGAATTGGCCAATCGAGAGATCAAGCACATCCTAGAGAAGACGGTCAATCCCGACCGCAAGGATTGGTCTCTTCGGCTTCCTGACGCTTTATGGGCATATCGTACGGCCTACAAGACCTCCTTGGGAATGTCTCCCTTTAGACTTGTGTACGGCAAGCCATGCCATTTACCGGTAGAAATCGAGCACAAGGCCTATTGGGCGATCAAGAAATTCAATTTTGATCTAGACAAGGCCGGAAAGAAGCGAATGCTCCAACTTAATGAGTTGGATGAACTCTGGAGTGATTCGTACGAGAGTGCGAGAATCTATAAGCAAAGGGTGAAAGAGAGGCACGATAAGCGCATATCCCGTAAAACATTTCACCCTAGCCAAAAGGTACTCTTATACGACTCTAGGTTGCATTTATTCCCGGGTAAGCTAAGGTCTAGGTCGACGGGTCCGTTTGTCGTTAAGACCGTCCATCATCACGGTGCAATTGAGATTGAAAACCCATCTGATGGGAAGTTGTTCAAGGTCAATGGTCAGCGTCTCAAGCCTTTCTTAGAACCATTTGACCCATGTTCGGACACGATTCCAATGTTCGACCCCGTTTACGGGGCTCTGTAGGACATCGAAATTGTGAGTTTTTGTGCCGAGCATCCCCCGGCATGTGTGGGGTGAAATTTTTTTGTCCCGGACCCTTTGTACTTATGTAATTTCATCATTGGGGTCCAAAAATACCTCTTTAAGTAGCCAATTCCAACCATCCACCAAAAATCTATGTTTCAGCAAATTAAAATTGAGATCCCAGAAGCCGAATCGATTCGGTTTTCCACCGAATCGATTCGCACCCTTCCAGTAGACAACTTTGGGTTTGCGAATCGATTCGCACTTCTAGTGAATTGATTCGGTAGATTAAAAGTATCAGGTCTCCAGTGTTCAAATTCGAAAATCGCGAATCGATTCGGATTTGGCACCGAATCGATTCGGGGCACCTGCCACTTAAAAATCCCTCATTCTGTTTTAACCCTACTCTTATTCTTTCTCCTCTCTTACCTGCGAACCAGCCCTCTCCCATATCAATTCCTATCCTCCATTCTTAGTCAACCTCATGGCTTCCTCTTCTAGGGCAACCTCATCCAAGGTATTAATTCCACCCTTTTAATTCAATGTGATACCTGATTTAGTGTATTTGGTATATAAGTAGGGTAAAATGCATTTTCACCATATCCACATATTTTCTGCATAAAACTCATTATTTTCCCACTGATTGTGATGAGAAACCAACAAATACTACTTGACTATGTTGCTTTGATGTTTAAGTAGTATTTGTTGGGGGTTTTCCACATTGAGAATGTCATTTTCACCCTACTCTCTATACTCTGCACACTAAGTGTTCGATGAAATGCCCCTGTGGTGATTTTGTGCGCTAATGCTTCATCTTCGCACATTTTATCGCACATTGGTGTTGAATTACCCTTGTTTGAGTGCGGTGTGCGTCGGTAACGTTAATTCGACCAATTTTTCCCGATGCACACCCACCGATTCCTTTTCGATCCTATTTCACGCTAAATTGATTTTATGCATTACACTAATTGTGTATGTATCAAATTGATTTTTCTTGTAGGTTCCTTCGATCTCCAAGCCCTCCTCCAACTTAATTTCGGGTCGGGGAGGTTTCGAATCCTTCCGCTCCAAACAAGAAAAGGACTGGTTCAATGCTAAATTCCCTTCGGGTCGCCCTATTGCTATTGAGCGGCCTGTGCATCTTGAGGACTTCCCTGCCTCTGTCCGTCGTTACTTTCAGAAATTCAATTGGGAAGCACACCTTGCCAGGGCGGGGGAGGTCAATGATGAGCACGTTCGCCGGTTTTATGCATCTCTCGTCCCAACTGGGGACCGAACTTTCGAGGCTTACGTGCGGGGTAAACGAATTCCTCTTTCTAAGCCTCTCTTGGCGTTGCACCTCACTGGGGCCGATAACCCCGAGGATTTTGATTACCCGTGCACCGACGAGGGGAGGCTGACTAATGAGACCCTGATTGCACGTCTGGCGCCAGGGAATGTTTGGTCTGGGGAAACTTTCCCCACATCTCTTATGCCCGACAACCACCGCATCATCCACCTAGTAGCCGTTAATTCCATCATGCCTACCCAAACAAAGGTTGTTCTTCGCTCCGTCCAGGCCCACTTCCTTTACCATCTCTTAGATGCTAATTCTATTATAAACCTTCCCGCATTGGTGCTTCAGCGGATGCTCAAGGCCGCTTACTGTGAAAAGTGGACCACTACCCTCCCATACGCGCGGTTGGTTTCCCGTATATGTAGAGATGCGCATTGTGAGGTGGCGAGTACGGACTACATTCCTCGCCTTCCCAAGTTGCTTGGCGAGAAGGCCATTGAGAAGAGTCTTGGGAAGGATTATTGGGAGAGGAGAAAGAAGAGGATGTTGGATGCTCCTGCGGATGCTCCTGCTGCTCCTGTTGCCCCAGATGCTCCTATACCGGATATTCCGGACATGCCTCAGCCTGTGCCTCATCCTGTCCCACCTCCAGCCTCATCTTCTGTTGACCCCATTGCATATCTCGGGGTGCGAATGGATGAGCTTCAGGCTGATTTCTTCGAGTTTCGGGGCGCCTACATGTCGGACTTTGCATCGTTCCGGGCCGATTTTACTGCTTATCGGGGCGCTTACGAGCGCGATATATCCATGATTGCTCGGGCACAGATGGATTTATTTTCACACCTCCGAGGGGGCGAGGCTTCTGTGCCTCAGTACCTCTATGACCCTTATGCCCCTCGCGACCCTCCCGCGCCCGAGTCCCCGCGCCGCCATCCGGATGATATGTAGGCCGTGGTGATCCCGTTTCTGCTGATTTTTTTGGGTGGTTGTTTATTTTGATTGTTGGGTGTGTACTTTGGTAGTTGTGTGAGTATGGGGAGGAGAGAGTACAATTGTTGTATTTTCTAATTTTGGTTTTATTTTGTGCCATGTACACAACTCTTATATATTAATGAAATGACTCAGTTTAGGTTTCATATTTGTTCTTGTATATATCTCTGTTGTATATATTTTTATTTATGGTACTAACTTGTAACAGGCATGCCGTTGTGCGGTTCTCGAGTTACTCCTTGCGGGGTGACTATTTTCTAACCCCTTTTCCCTTTTTATCCCTACTAACATTGGGGACAATGTTTCATTCAAGTTAGGGGGTATGGTTTACAATTGTGATGCCGGTTATTATGTTAGTATTTATTTATATAAAAAAATTAAAAAAATAAATAAAAAAATAAAAAATATTTTTTTTATTTTCTTTTTTCTAAATAAATTTTATTTATTTATTTTCTTTTTTTCTTTTTCTCTCTCATATCTAGTATGATTACTTATATGATCAGCGTATCCTGTTGTATAGCTATGAAACATGCTTTGAGTCATTGATTTATTACCCTTTAGCCCGTTATTGTTTGCATTGTGAATAGCATCATAAAATTAAACTGTGAAGCTTTGAGCATATACACAAATAATTATTTATGATTTGGTTTAAAAGTGTTTCAAATTCGTTATTCTAAGGCGCATGCTATACCCTTACAAAAGTGAAAATTGAGACTTATCATCATTTGTGAGCGTATACACCCACTCTATCTCTTTCTTGTCAATGAACTCGTTGACGATCTCATTTTCTTTTCATTTGATTGCATACTAACTGATTTATCACTTGAGCATGATTTTCAATGGTGTTGAGTCCCGCGAATCACATGAAACTCTAGGAAAGGATTATAGGCCCTTGTTGTTAAACCCATATGACCTTGACCTTTCCCTTAAATGTTTCCCCTAGTCAACCCCCTTGAGCCTTATTATTCCTTTCGTTTGAACCCCAAATCCCTTGTCCAACTCCACATTGGAGTCCTAAACCCTTATTTACTCCTCCCGTACCTTGATTAGGGATTGTTCCCGGGATTGAATGATGTTGTTTATATGGATTGCAACCAAGCTACAAAGAAAAGAAAAGAAAAACAAAGAAGAGAAAAGAAAATCAAAGAAAAGAGAAAAGAAAATCAAAGAAAAGAAAAGAAAAGCAAAGAAAAGGATAAATATCGAATAAAATGGGACCTTGTTGTTTCCCATTTCCCCTTGTGTATGAATATCAAAGTCTCACTCTCATGCATACATTTCTTGTGGAATTTGATTTCGATTCCTAAGTTTCCCATTTAATCCATTATCCCACGCGATATTCCCGAATCTCCTTTGATCCTACACACATCCCGTTCTTTTCCAAACCCTAACCTATCCTAAATTCTATACCCCCAAAAGTCCTATTTGATCCTAGGGTGATGTGATTCAAAGGTCGAACATTAGAGATAATCTGTTTAAATGCTCTTCTCTTGGTTAATATGCGATATCCTTTCATGAGATTGTATTTTTCACTTTTATATTGCGTTCTTCATTGATGACATGTGTGTGGCCTAGTTTCCCTTTACAATTACTCTTAAAGCCCGCATGTCCCGTGTGTGTTACATCCCATTTTTAAGTGTTTCATTTGTTGAGTGTAACAACCGGAGAGAACTTGAGTATGCATGCCTTAGATTTTATATGGATTTTGAAAGCTTTGCCAAATCTAAATTACCACATGTGTCCGCTTATTTCGCATTTCCATGGTTTCGATTTTTAAGTTGAAGTTATTTGTTTAATGCCGATAATTACCGTCTTTTGTGTGAGCTTCGTTCACTTGTTGATAAATTGTGCTCTTTAGATATTTGTTGAGCTACGCATTAGATTTTGCAGTATCATAGTATGAGTTGATTTGATGTTTGTGGGTGTCATCCCTGGAAACCCTCACGAGACCTCACTCGTCCCCTAGGGCCACCTCGGGGTTTAAAAACGGCTTATTGTATACGCTAAATGCAATCGTTCGCCTACGAAAGTGGCATTTTTCCTTCGTTTTACATATTTCTTTTATTTTGGTTGCGTTGTTGGCCCTTGTTTCTTCATACTTCATTGCTCGGGACTAGCAATGTATAAGTTAGGGGGTGTGATTCGTCACTTTTATTGTATTTTATACCCCGTTAATTTGTACATTCTAGCATTCCCGTGCATGTATTTCCCGGTTCTTATACTCATTTATTGACTAACCCCTGAATTCATCATATATACTTTGTATGTGTCTTTATTGAGCTTTTATAGGTCTCGGGAAAGCATTTTGGGAAGTTTGGTTTTGATCCGGAAAGTTCCGTTGACACTTGCACAGTCGGGGGCATTTTGGTAATTTCAGCACTCGGGTTTTGATCCCGCTTTCTTCACGGAAGTTGTAGACCTACTTCTTATCTTCGCGTGGCCTCCGACGGTGCTTGAATCCGACCTCGAACGAGGAAGTTACGGAAGTTTCGGTGAAGCATGGGACAACTAATGCCTATATAGGCAACTCTTCTTTTTGCAGCAGGCCCGAATCGATTCGCCATTACCACCGAATCGATTCGGTTACATGCAGGGGCATTTCTCTACACTTCCGAATCGATTCAGATTTAGCACCGAATCGATTCGGCCCTGCATTTCCAGCTTTCCTCTTATTACTAGTTTGCCATTTTGGTTGGATTTTTTTGGGGATTTATCCGTTGTTTTCCCTCTTTGGTAGATAGAATACTTTTGTTGGATATTTAGTGAGATACAAAAACACTCTCTTCTCTCTCCTAGGTCAAGCTCATTTATGGTTTTCACCAACTTGTAAGGCTTTGATTACTAGTTGAATTGTTGTGATTAATGCAAGATAAGTTCAATTACTTCATCTCTACTTGTTCCACTAGCTTTAAATTGCATTGAATTCCATCCTTTGTATTGATTTGTGTTTTAACTAGATAAGTAATTTAAGTATGTTGTTAACTAGCATGTGTAGTTTAGTTTTAATCATGAGTAGCTAGACTTGTGATTGGGGATCAAAATCCCACCTTGGATGCTTGAACTTAATATTTAGGGTTTGGTTTATAATTGTTCTAATGGAACTTCATGTGTTGGTATTGGAGTATCATAGTTTCTTAACTTCTCTTGTCATGCAAGAGTTAGTGTTTGAAGCTTTACTACAAACCCAACCCATCTAGCAATAATTAATTAAACCCTAATCCTCCATTGTTGAGTTCAGTCTCTACATGGTTGATTTTCGGACTTAATTAGTTATGCTCGATTAGAATTAATTTCAACCAAGCCCTATAATCCCCTTCCTTGTGAATCCGAGGTGGGGGAATGATCCTCGATCCCCTTAATTTCTTGAACTCAAGCTTACCTTAGTTCTTTTCATAGTTCCGTAATTATTAATTAATCATCTGATCATCAATAGTATGTTAGTTTAGAGATCACTCTCAATCACATTTCCAAACAATTAAATCATCTTTTACACTTTAGCCTTTGTGACGTTTAGAGAATCTCTTTACCCCAATTATGTTCTCTTAGGAGTGTATCAATCCATGTGGATCACGATTCCGTACTTACTGATTATTACTTGTTGCGATAGATTTGCACTTGAATCGCAAGCCATATTTTGAGCGCACCAACTGACCTCGGCCTATTATCCCGATGTATCTCCTCTCGAGTTGTGTGAGTACCCTAGTTATTCGTGGAGGCCTGATCAACCTTTCACACAATACGAATCCCAACCCGATGTTGTCGATCCTCACACATTCCAAAAGTCGTCATGGCAACCTTGTGCACCCGTTCACGATTAGTTCCCTCACTATGGACCCACTGAATATCAACTATTTGTCCATAACGAAAGCGATCCTTTTGTGTATGATGAACTTGTCCCCACTCCACACACTTCATACGAGTATTCCCTGTATAGTCCTATTTATAGCGAGTTGTGTCCACCTCAACCACCACCACCACCACCACCACCCATAACTCCACCACCTCCATCCACCTCCGCTCTTGAGGCACTCTTGCAACAATTTATCATCGAGCAAGAGCAAGCCACTAAAATTGAAACTCAAGCTCTCCAAAGGCTTGAACAAAGGTTAAATGAATTGGAGTGTGCAAGAGAGTCAGACATTCCCATGGATCCACCCATCGTTGCAACCGAGTGTGATGATGATGTGTCCTCTTGTGACATAAAGTTTGAGTGTGACCAACCCTACCACCACGAGAATCTCGAAGTTGAGACCATCCCATGGTCCGGGCCCTAAGTCGACAATTGTGTTGACTTACGTTTCGATAGTGAGCCTGATCCAATCCCACCATGCCCACATGAACCCCACTTTGAGGTTCCCACTCACTTTCCCATAGAATCCAAAAATATTCTCGAGCTTTTACATTATGCCCAAATTGCATATGTCTCTGACATGCCCTTATCTTTTAGGTTAGCTCAGGCTACGAGTTCTCACCATTTTCCCGAGATAGAATCCGATATAGTTCCTACCTATTCGGATATGTATGATATCCCACCATGCATGGCACCCATTGAGCCTGATATTTCTAGTTATTCCTCTATCTCTGATCTTGGTGCCTTGTCTTACCCACCCATCGCATTCACCGATGCTACTCTTATGGATAAGTTGACCACTCCATCTTTAGAAACCATACTCCCTTATGAGTATTTATTTACTCCTCCCAATGAGTGTGTGTCTCCCACGCTTGAGTTGGATCATCTTCCTCCACCGTTTATCCCACCCGACCCACCCATTATCCTTTCCACCCCACCACCTGGTTTGGATCTTGATTTTACACATTTCATATTTCCATATACATTTTTAGATCCTCACCTGAAACCATCCTCCACCACCCATGAGAGTTTTTATGGTGCTACTCTCCACCGTGACACCGAGCTTGTTACTCTATGCCTGTCACTCTCTTGTGGTGTTTATTTTTCCTATCGACATCTCCTTGGCGTGTCACGGAGCGACCATTATCATCGTTCATTTATAGAAAGGTGGTGTCATTTCTATGAGCCCCACCCCATCACTATTTCCACACCATTTCGTCTCCCTCACCAACTTGAGCACCATGCTTATAGGGCCCTTGTTGCCCACACTTTTAAGCTCAATAAGGCCCGTGGCCGATACCTCATAACCCTCACCCTTACCCTAATACCCACCCGCCCATGGTCCACCGATGCTTTGCATCGTGTGATGCACTTTGCCATACAAGTGCATTGACCATTCTTAGCCCTGATCCAACAAGACTGACGCTTCAGTCTTGTTTGGGGGTGATTCTCATCACCCACTTTTCTGCCACCTCTCACTTTCCTAGTTCCTATCCTTAGAGTGAGATTCCATCGGTCTGGCTGAAGATATTAAACTTAGTGCTACCGAGAGGCAACCCGCGTTTCTTGTACTAGTCTTATCTTGTTTGGGGGTGATGTTTGACACCACCCAATTCTTTAATGTTTTTAGACTTGTACACTTTTTTTCTCGTCTCACTTATTTCGGTTTATCTTGGCTACATCTGTCCACTTCATTAGCGGTTGATTCTGGTAATATCTTTCTTACCTTATGCTCTCAATTTTAAAAATCATTTTACTTAACATCGAGGACGATGTTCCTTTTTTGTTTGAGGGTGGGGAATTTTATCAAAATCGTACCTCTTTTGAAAATTTTGAGTTTTTAAACTTGATTTTTAAAATTTCATGCAGTTTCTTTCATCTCAAATCATTGATGTGAATTTTCTATCATCCATCTTTTAAGTGTAGGAATCAAGCTAGATGATTTATTTTTTTATAAATAGCTTATATAATACGTCCCAAGGCATTTTGCACTATGAATTCCTAGACTCAACAAAATTTGCGCACTTATTACGTCATTACGGTTTAGAGTTGAACTGTATTATAATTCTCAAGAGAACCTGAAGTATCACTAGTAGAGACTTTAGCCCATGAGATTTGTGCCTTTCACCCTTTTAGAGTGTTTTACGCAATCTCCGAGTCACAAGTTGATTCAACTTCTTTGGGTCCACACTTTAATTGTTATATGATCTCATTATTCCTTATTTTTGGCTTGATCACTGAGAATGACATCTTTTTCGAGTTGTAAGAAACGCGTGTCTTGAAATTTTTCACGAATACTAGATTTTCATCCATACACATACCATTTACCATTAACTCACCCATTACCTTCCCATTTATTTCCCTCATCATCCATACACACTCCCCACTCCATTCATATATCACCCATCATCATTTTGAGAAAAAGAGTGTTGATTCCAAATGTTAAATGTCTTTATTGTTGGTTTGAAAAGAGAGAGAAAAAAAAGGAAAGAAAAAAAGAAAAAATCGAAAAATTGCAAAAATAGAAGGAAAAAAAATAAAAAAAGAAGAGAAAAAACAAGAAAAAAAAAAGAGAGAGAGAGAGAAAAGAAAAGAAAAGAAAGAGAGTTTGTAGTTAGTAATAAAGACATTTGTGCCTAAAGTGTATACACTCTTCTATCGCATCCATCTTTTATGCATCACACATCCATCACTCATCATTCATCCATACATCACCAATTAACCTCATATACCATCCTTCTAATTTCATTTACCCCTCTCCCATTATCATCCACATTTCCCCTAGGTGTTCAGGAAAATGAAAGTCAACGTGGTGAATAACTCGACGTTCTCATTATAGTGGTCAGCATTCTTTCATGAGATCATTTTTCTTTCTAATTGTTCATTCTTTCTTATGTGTGTGTCAGACGTTTGAACTTGCTTACATTTGCTCACCTCCTCATACACAAGAGCGATACACTAACCCTAATCTCGAGAGTTCGTTTGAGAGAGATATATCCGTGATATTTGAAGTTGAAGAGTTGATTCCGATGAGCTATCTAGGAGTTACTCTCATGATAATCGACCCGTTTTGACTGATTCACACTACACACGTTGAGTTCTAGGAAGGATGTGCCTTGTGTATTTACTTAGCTAATTTTTTTTACACATTCTAGCTTGTATTACTCAAAATATTTCTCATGTGATGGATTGCGCGATTATTCTACGTCTAATAAGAGATTGACTGCCTTTTGCAAATAAGAATTTTGTGGGTATATTCCCTTCAAACCCTCACGAGACAGAACTCGTCCTGTAGGGCAACCTATAGCTTTAAAGGCTTGTTGCACATGATAAGTGCAATCGCAAGTGCCTACGAAAGTGGTACACTTTTGGTTTCTTATCTTTCTCTTTCTCTGTATCTTATTGCTCGAGGACTAGCAACGCTTTGTTTGGGGGTGGTGTCATAAGCACCAAAAACTGTACAATTTATACCCCAAATAGATGTATTTTAGTTGCTATTTCTCAGCAATTTAGGTCTTATGCGCTTTATTATGTATTTTTAGGTCGAATGCACGTTGCGGTGTCCAAACGTGTATATCAAAGCAATTGTGCAGATTTTGGAGCTAATTACCCTTGTTCCGTATCCTAACCTACCCTAAACCTGTCCCGAACTGTGTGTGTTTAGGTTGTCCCATTTCATTTTATTCGGGCCATTTTGTTTTTAGGGTTTATTTTATTATTTTATTTTATTGAGTCATGTATATATTTTTAAGATTTTTATAATTTTTTTAGCGCTTCGTGTATTAGTATTTATATTTTCTTTTATTTTCGTAGCTTTTAGTTAGTTTATTATTATTTCATTTTTTATTTTATTTTATTTTATTTTTATTTTTTATTTCATTTTATTTTTATTTTATAAGTTTTTATTTTAGTTGGGTTTAGTTTTTTTTAGAGTTTGTTTAGTGTGTCATGTTGTGTCATTTTTATTTTAGTTAATTTTTATTTTTAGTTTAGTTAAATTTTTATTTTATATTGTTTTAGGGGTCATAAGTTAAACACACACACAACCTCTCACACACAAATCCCATACACACTAGCCTACACCTAACTAAACCCTCACCCTCACACACCTACCCTACACCTCACCACACGTTATCACACCCAACTCATCTTCAACCTCAAACACTCTCTCTCCTCCATCACCATCATCTTCTTCTCTCTCACCACAACTCATCACCTCAACCAATAACCCAACAACCCCATTACCCATTTAAACCACATACTGAGCTGCCCACTGGACCTGCCTAGACCAAACCCCTGACCTCTTACCTCCACCCTCCGACCTATATGCGACCCGAAACCGCGACCCTCGACCCACACAGCCCTGCCGGTGATGAGACCCACGACGACCCCATCTCTGCCGAACCTTATCCCTACTCCAACTTTCGATCACCAACCGACCTCCCTCCGGTCGAACCAAGCCCAACACCCACATCCCATCAAGACCGGACCCCCGGTCTGCCCACGGACCTATAACACGGCCCGACAACCCCTTGTTCAAATCCACGATGTATCTCCTGCCAAAAAAATTCCAAACCAAACAGGACAAAACCAAATAAGTTTAAATTCCCACATGTTTTTTCCCCATTTAAACCCATTTTACCGAAATACCCCTCAAACCAAATCTGATTTTATCCTCACCACCACACTTTCCACATGACCTCACATTCCTCTCACCATTTCCATGCAAACTAAAGCCCATTCCCAAAAATACCCCTAGATCAATTCTGTGAACCTAAAGAGTGAAAGTGACTGATTCAGAGGGCGAGGGTGATTCTACGTGCATAGATTAATTATATAGACCTAAACAGTGATATCAACCAAATTGAGAGGTTCAAGACCAATTTTTTGTACCTAGGTCAATTCTGTAGACCTAAATATTGATAGCGACCTAATTCAGAGGGTTGGAGCTGATTTTGTGGGCCTAGGTCAATTTTACCGACCTAAAGAGCGATAGTGACCCAATTCAGATGGTCGAGGTCGATTCACTTAGCCTTGATAAATTCTGCAAACCTCAAGAGTGATAGTTGTAATACCCCTCCCCAATATTTTACTACTTTTCCCGCATAAGTGTGATAAAATGAGAACCTTAGAATTTGGATTATGTTGACTATATACTTATTCTTATTTGATTGTTTCAGAGGTTGATAAGAATTGTTTGGGAAAAAAAATGAGAAAATATAAGGGTGGGACATTTAGAGATGGAAGAAGAGAGAGAGAGAGAGAGAGAGAGAGAGAGAGAGAGAGAGAGAGAGAGAGAATAGTGGGTCTTCCACCATTATTGAGCATCCCTCCACCTCTTTTCACCTCACCACCATTACACCATCAATTATCCACCTTAAACCATCATATTCTTTTAGTCTTTACCATATCCAAGATTTAGATATCCATTTTCACCGTTGTTCGACACTTCTACGAAATTGTGGAGTTATTGATGGGGAGTTTGAAGAAATGAAGATGAAAGATTTATGGAGATTGGGGAGGTTTTTTTTATTGGAACTTTGATGGAGACAATCTTAGTGGAGTTAGGTAACATCTATGAGGCCACCTTAGGAGGTGGTAGGTTTCCATCTTCTTAGACATTTCATGCCTTCCATTGTTGGGGCTTCATTTGAGGTGGGAAAACCTACTCTTAGACTTTATTTTTTGTATTTGTACTCTTATTGTTAGAATTTAAGAGTAGAAAGCATATGATAAAATGATGGGTTTCTAGTAAATTTGGTATTAAAATATTTTTATGGAAATAAAAATATTGGAAAATGTTATTTTGTTGGATATAAATGATGAGTAAATATTTTAAAATTTTCTTGAAATAATTGGTATTTTCATGTAAATGGTATGTTTCAAGAAGTTGGGTGATAAACATTTATATGGAATAAATATGTTTTAAATTTACATTTTTATCTTTCTAAGGATATTTGGAAAATTAAGTTTGATTTCTTCAAAAAATGAAGATTTGATAAAAATGGGACATTGGTTTGAGTTTTTAAGAAATAAGATGTTCTTTAGTCTAGAAAAGTATATTTTGGAAGTGTTATGAATTTTCTAGAAATAATTATATGTTTATAATAGGATTTTTGGAGTTACAATCAATCATCTCATGTGCATAAACTTGTAGTATTTTGATGATGAAGATAAAAACAAGTTTAATGAAGGTTTTATTGGGTTTAAACATGAAATGAAGAAATAAGAAAATTCAGCCCTTAAGGTGTGTGTAATGGGTGGTGAAAGGTGTTAAAAATATAAGATTTCAAGACTACAAGTATTAGAAAAGAAGATGGTATTTTTATTATAAAGTAGTCTTATATGTTAAGTGATTCTTCAAAATAAAGGTAATGAAATAAATATGTTTCCAATTGAGAGGAATGTTACTCTAAAAGGTTAAAAAGGTGTGAAGGTGTTAAAAACACTTGAGAAGTTAGTGTGGGTAACTTAGTGGTATTTTAGGAAATTAACACTTGTGAAAGTGGAGTAAAAGATGAGTTTAGAAATAAATGGGTAAAATGGTTATTTTATGTAAAGTGGAGCTTTTTTATGAAATAAAAATGTTGAAAAGGGTGTTACACATGATATCTTTAAAATGAATATGATTTTGGAATAAAATCAATGCAAAAGTATAAAGGAAAATAAATGACATTTTTCAAGTGCAACATAAGTTAGGGTGAACCCCCAGGCTTCGGCTTTGGCAGGGTAAAAGGAAAACTGAAGTATTGTGGACATTTGAAAAATATTAAAAACACATTAGAAGGAACTTGGATGATAACGGGATAATTAAGGAGGGTCCGGAGCCGTGGGGTGAAAGACCCAAAATACTGGCTAGAGCATATGATGGCATCGCCAACGGTGAGGAGCCCGTTAAAGTATGCAGTTATTGGAAGATTTCGAGAAAATGATAAAGAAATAAGGAACATGTTAACAAATGGATTGTGTTGCAAAAATGTGTAAAGACAACCTAACTTGAATGCATTAATAAATTTTTTGGTAAAGGTTAATGTGTATAAGAAACGTCTAAATTGATTAATGTCCATAAAATAGAGGAACATAAAAGTATAATGGTTAAACTGGTGAGTTAATCAACCCAAGAAGGTTTAATCATAATTAAAACAAGGGTATGTTGTGAAAGGTTTTCAAAAGTTAAATAAGTATTTTCTAGCACGATGTTCTCGTGAGTGGAGATATGTGATTTTTAATGAAAATACTATTGTGAGTTGGTTTAAATAAAAAGGGTGATTTTGGTAAAGAGAGTGTAGCTGTTCAAGTATTTAATCGCGTGTTAGGTAAAGTGATAAATTGCAAGTCAAGAAATAGGAAGTTCTTTATGAGACTAAGGTGATTTAATCGAAATAAATCACGGTCTTGGAAATAAAAACGGTTTCATGCATTAAACACACACACACACACACACACACACACACACACACACACAGATATATATATATATATATATATATAATAAGTTACAAAATTTATGTATGTCATAAGCTTAGCATATGATGCCACAAAATGCAATTTTTTCTTGCAATATCTATTTTACCCTTAAAAATTTGATTTCCCCCTCTTTTAATACACTCTAATTTGTTTCTCCCTTTTTTTTCAAAATTCAAATACAGGGGTAGAATAATATTTGACACATTGTAATCTCTCCTTCGACATCTTTCCCGATTTCATAAAAGGGTTGTGGGTTGGATACCCATTCCAAACCCACATATCATTCGACTCTCTCTCTCTCTCTCTTGCTCTCCTTCTCCTCTCACTTTAACCATATCTAAACACCACCACTGCCGGCCCGCTGCTTCCATCCCACAACAACCACCATTGAAGGTAGTATTTCTTCACTCACTTATGATTACTATATGTTTTGACTCACTTATGATTACTCACTCACCATTTCAGATCTGTGGATGATTATTTCCTCTCTATCCAGAGCTATTGAGCTTTTTGGTTAACTGCCTCAAGTCCTTAATTTGTGGGTTATTTTTATATAATATTTTTGTGTATGATCTTATCTGTGTAAGAATCTTTTGTAGGGGAGAAGATCCAACCAAGTGGGTAGCATTATCTGTGTAAGAATTTTTGTATAATATTTTTGTGTGTGAGCTATTTGGCTCATCAGCGATCTGTTGGGTTTTCTACATCAGCGATCTGTTGGGGGAGAAGATCCAATGCATGTTGGGTTTTCTACAATGATTACAATTTTTTTAAATATCATTGTAGATTTCAACATTGATAACTTAACAATCAATTTCTAAATAGATCGTTGTGAGAGAATGTCGTACATTTTACTATTTGGGAAAGCTTCTAAAATCTGTTTCCATGACACGGGAGAATGAACTTTGCTCCTAATTTTACTCCTTCTGATCTACCTTTATTAGTTTATTCCAAGGCTATGGAGGGCCAAAATTCCAACTTGATTTCATGGCCTGGAGATGATATTAAACTCTTTGGTCTATTTGATTAATGTTGAGTTACTTTTCTAGAAAAATACTTATTTTAATTCATATGTTTCTGATTTTGTGGATTTTGATTTCAAATACATTATATTAAAGCCCTTTCTGGATTTTCTCTAACAATTTTGGGTTTTTCTCTAACAGGAAAATCAGAGGCAAAATCCCATTTGAGATTATGGGTATCATTGGTTGAGGACAAGTGGGTGATGAGATAGTTAATGAGAGGCTTAGATGTGAATGAATAGAAGTTGTTGAGAGTTTTGAAGGACTTCCATTTGAGATGTTTGGAGAGTGAACTCAAGAGTGGCTTGGTGTTGAGGGTCGGTGGGTGGGTAAGGGGTTGTGGTTGAGGAGGTGGTTTTCCATTCCAATTATTTTTTTCTTTTATTATTTACTCATAATCAGAACCTCAAATTATTTATACCCATCTGAGATAGATATTTGTCTTTTTTCTTTGTGCGGTATATCAGATATCCTTCTTTTTATAGTCCTTTTCAAGTTTAAAATATATTTGAGGGTAGAGGTGTGAAAACATTCAGGGTATTTATTAGTGGCTTATGCCTCAAAGTTTTACTAACATTTTTGTCAATTGAGATCAAAATAGATATTAAATTAGCATTTTCGGGGAAAACAAAAATGGTTTGCAAGATAATGAGTGATTTTTAGATTAATCTTATACAAATTCAACTCTAATTGTAGTAAATGAAAACAAAAGTCCAAGGGGAGATATTGTGGAGCTTGAGAAAATATGGTTTAGAAATTAATTTTGGACTAACTAAATTAGTAAAAAGTACTAGAAGACTTCCCAAATAGTAAAAAATACACCCCTCACAACCATCGGGTTTATATAAATAGTATTTGCTATGGTGACCAAAGTTTAGTTATCGTGTTAATGAAGTTTCGAGTAACATTAAGATATTTGGTTATTGAGCGAGCTGATCTTTTTTGCCCTTGAAATTTATAATACTTACCAAAAATAGAAATTATTTAGACACAGTTGGCCACAAAAAAATAATTATATATACATTACCCACCCAATCCATATATTCTATATTAGCAACTAATCATTGTACCATCGGCACGGGAATCCACTATTGCAATTACCATAAATTGTCAGTTTGCAATTACGTATTTTGCCGTTATTTTTTAAAAATTAACTTCTAATTTTTTATGTTATCATGTTAGTCGTTTTATAGTACTAATTCTCATACAATAGTATGTTTTTTATGACTATTTTTTTGAAGTATTTTTACATATGAAGGGTATAATCGATATTTGTTAAAGAACAAAAGTTCCCAATTGTATTGGGGGAATGAACGCTACCCAAATTTTAATCGTGCCTTCAGGCACGGGCATACCCTAATATATATATATATATATATATATATATATATAGGTTAGTTGCATGTGCACATAGGTATAACGTGTTAGAGTCTTCTTTCTTCCATTCAATTCTATATTGTATTTGTATATTTTCCACTGAGCATTCGGCTCACACCCTCGTCTTTATTATGATAGATTGGGTGAGGGTTCGTATTTTGAGGGCATTACACAGGTAAGTACTCTTTTTTATTTTATTTTAGTAGCTCTGTATTCTTGGACTCCGGGGATGCTTTCCATGGGTCCCACACATAGTTTGATTTGAAATTTGAAATCGCACGCTAAACAAGTGAAACATTAATTAAAATAAAACTGGATTAGTAACATTATATCGATTATTTCATTGCACTTCATACCTAGCGCTGGGGTCAAACCGGGTTGACTACGGGTAACCCATAAATCCAGGCCGAGGTGTTACAAATGGTATCACAGATCTAGGTTCAAGGTTCCTTTCGAAAGTGACGTGGTGAGATTGGTAGTGAATCTTTCGACATCGGTGATAACTTTGGCCGGTCACGGTAGTTTCGGTGACAGTTTGGTTCGTATCCTCGATGGTGAAGTCAAAGAGGTTAGTGCGATGGGTGAATACATTTCCGAGTAGAAGGCGGCCAAGTTAGTTGTCATTAATCACTTCCGCACTTCTGATTTAGATATATTAGTAAGTCACAAGTGTCCGTGCAGGCTAGTGGTGGTGACACTGCAGGTTTTTAGTGTGAGATTCTAGTGTGTCAATCCGTGATCATATGAGAAGCCAATTAAGATGTATAAAATGGTGAATGATGTTTGTCGAATTCGAAACATGAATCGTTTAAATTCAACCATGGATATTAGGTGACTAGTGCATCATACCTAAGTAGTGTTGATTGGAAATAGAAATGCATTAAGTTCTTTAACTAGGTACTTTCGGGTAGCTAGTACCGATGGGGTGATTAGGGGAATTCGATCCTTGGGGTAGTATCACGTCGTAAGGTAATTAATGATTTAGTGGACATGATGAATCGTATTGGTCGACGCTTGGGATGTGTACTCGGTTTGGGTCGGTAAGATATTATCATTGTAAGTGTCCTAGTGATTCTTGATTCAAGGTTGTACCTCGTAAGGTATGATGAGAGGTACGGGCTAATGGCGGTAACTATATTATGTAAGCAATGATGATGGTTGAGGAGACTTAGGAGTGAACTCTATATAGTGTTCTATGTCTTAGTTTTAGAAAATTTTACTTGATTTTAAGAAATAGGATATTTAGTAATGTCGGTGATGCAAACCTAGAGGTTGATTGGTTATAGGCGTCGTCTTGTATCCTTCCATAATCCTTAGTAATATTAGTTGTGGTTTGGTATATGGCTTAGTAATATTATCTGTTTGGATAAGAGATAAGATTGTTATCTAAATGTCAAGGCTCATTTTAGACGCTGAAGTAATGGCTGGGTACGGGCTAATCCTTGGGTGAGTGTGGTTTACGGTCATCTTGAGGTGTCCGTAGGACACATTGTGTGTGACGTCATTGGAGATAAAAATAGACTTATTATGACATCTTAAGGTATTGAACGGTTAAGGCACGCTATGTGTGGAAGCTCGTAGGTAAGTGACTTCGCAAGCACCTAGTAATCACGATGAGGATATTGAAATTTTTGAAGAGCTCACCTATAATGATAAAGGTATGAATGATGAATTCTTGTCGGGTCTTAAGGACTTTTGCCTGGAGTGTGTTTGGTGTCCTTAGGAGACCAATTAAGTCTAGTATGGAGAAGTATTAGCATCCTAGTAATGATTGTGTTGAGGGTTAGGTAATAACCTCAAGATAATAACCTCAAGATTGTTGGTCAAGGTTTAGAAATGTCGAATAGTTCACATTTCAGGTGCTATTATCCTAATTGGCAGAAATGGGTGGTGTGACCTCCTAATAAAATTTAAAAGCTTGCGATGTTTATGGGAATGATGCTCGGATGTCCTGAAATGACTAGTATTAGTGGTGTGACACTTGATTTTGAGGTGTACTAGGAAATGTATTCGAGACTTAGGTTGATGACGCCATGTTGAGACTTGAAAATGGAAACCAAGGTGGGGTAATATTGAAGAATTATTAGAATGTTGGCATGTGTCGAAGGTATATTCTAGGATAACCATAGCAAGGTAAGGACTAGTTCTTATCATGTTCTTCCAAGCTGGTATAGATTAGAAGATGAATGGTTGTGATTTGATTCGTCACCATTGGTGACCCAATCCAGGTATGTGGCTGGGTTAGTGCCCAGTGAGAACGTCTGGGTTGAGTGATAAGACATCAAGCATATAGCGTAGGTTCACTTTTCATAAATCATAGTCTGACGCGTATGAGCGGGATTTTCTCAGAACGGTTGCGTGTTCCTTCCGAATCCCTTTCGATTACATAAATGTTTTAGTAAAGGGTAAAGGGGACAAGAAACGTATAAATTGATTAATGTCCATAAACTAGACGAATGGTAAAGTATAATGGCTAAATGGATTAATTAAGAAAACTAACAAGGTTTGACCATAATTTACACACAGGTGTGTTGTGAATGGTTTCAAAAGTTAAATAAGTATTTTCTAACACGGTGTTCAAATGTGTGGAAAGGGGTGATTTTCAACTAAAATACTAATGTGAGTTGGTTTAAATAGGAGGGTGACTTTGGTAAAGAAATGGTTTTCGGTTAAATAAAGTCTAGTTATTCAAGTATTTAACCGCGTGTGTTAAGTAAAGAGATAAATTACAAGCCAAGAAAGTTTTTTGTAAGATTAAGGTGATTAATCAGAATAAATCACATTTTTGGAAATAAAAACAGTTTCATGCATAAATTATATATATATATATATATATATAAGGATTTGTTTTTATGGTAATATTGACATAAATATTTTAGATGAACTCTGGAATGATCTTCTGTTTATAAATTTTTTGGTGTCCTGTGAATTGCCATTGTCGCTGTTGTTGCCGTGATATAGGCGTTTGTAGGCTTGACTGAGCTGCTACAGTTGTCTGTAGTACTGTGGACTTGAGGACTATTTATAAGTTACTGTTCATTTCTAATGTTCACTTTTACTGTTCATGTCACTATTCATCCGTGCCTTCTATTTTATTTTTATTCCAATGTGTTTGAGGACTTGAAATTTTATTGCTGGAAATATAACATGCGATTACAAGCTTAATTTACAAGCGATAAACAGAGATACATGCCATAATTTACAAAGTAATAGAAAACTTACTATTACAAGAGAGTTTACAAACTATTGTTGCTGTAAATCTTAATCAGAAAGTTGAACGGAAATTTAAGAGGGCTTGGTTGCTTGAGAGTATTTTGATTGCTGAGTTCGATGATTTTAGAATGAAGGGAGAGGCTTCTTTTATCGGAGTAAAAAGTGTTTTGAATTTCAAAATGAATTCTCATTGCTTCTGGAATAGTAAAGAAACATGGGCGGCTTCGACAGAATCTTACATAGTAATTCAATTTGTCAAAAGTGCACAATGAAAGTTGCACAGTGAATATTCGGCCGCGTGAATGAACTGTGAAAGTTGGGACGTTGATGTTTGCTGACGTCATGGCTTGCGTCTTCGGTTTTGTCTGTTTGATAATAGTGAATGCTGATGAGATGCTGACGTAGTTGCCTTTTGCTTCTGTTAATCTATTGCATCTTTAATTATTTTTTATGGCTCCATCATATTATCAATATTGTGCCTTGTTACAGAATCCATGGAGTCATCTGAATCATCTTCAGAGTCAGAGCGCCTATATTTAGTATAATTATATTTAGTATTTTTCTCATTTTCTATTGCTTCTTGTACTTCAGTGGAGCGCGTTGCTTTACTAAAATATCTTAAGTTTAAGCTAAAAGGGTGTTTTGGTATAAATATTCTCATATTAAAATTTTCTTTAATCATACACCATGGGTCTGATGGTATTTCGCTCATAATCATATATGTTTTATACATATTAATTAGTTCTTCTGTTGCTTCTTTATCATTTATTAAAGAGTCATCATCTCTACATTGAACAAAATAATTAGATATTTTATCTGGTTGATGTTCAATAAATATATTGTGACTGCTATGGATTATTTGTCCTAAACCTACCCATTCAGGTGGTATGCTTTCTATTACTAATAAAAGGTTTGGTAAATTTACTCACCGCATTTGTTGATCTGCTAGTGCTTCTGTTAGTCCTTTTGGAAAATTACAATTTATATTATCCCAAGGTGGGGGTATTAAAATACTAGCAACCATACCATATTCTAATAGTAAACTTATTGTTACTTCTATTTCTATTGGTGGGTTATGAGGAAATATTTTATTAGGTCTACTAATTACAAAATTTTCGAAAAGTTTATATTCTATATCTACTAAAATTAGAGTTTCATATTTATTTTGAAAATTATTTCGTATATGTTCATATTTATATGTACATCCTAGTGGTTCTAGACCAAAACGAAAACGATTTTGCATAGCTACCCAATTAGCAGTATCTTTTTCTTTTGAAAATAGAAATATTTTTTCTACTAAATCTCTTGACAAAAGAGATTCTACCTTAGTACGTAATATATACCTAAAGTAAGGGTCAAAAGAGGCTAAAAAAGTACTATTATTATATAGATTTATTTTTTCTAATTTCTTTTCATTAGCTTCGTTTCTTAAATTTAAAACTTTATAATGTTTTATTATTGTTTCATGGTCTTTTATTAGTTGTGTACTAGTGCGGGATTTATAATAATTAGTTTGTGCTTCTAGAGTTTTAACATGTTTTGAAAGATTATGAAGATATATATTAAGATAATTCATTGTATGTATAAAAGATCCTTTATTGTATTCGCGGTTAAACCAAAGATTATCCAATATATTCTGTTGTTCCTCTGTTACGGGTACCTTCGACCTGAACTTTTGCCTCTCATTAAGAACAGTAAATAATTGATTAGGATAAGGTAAAAATTGATTAGTATATTCTGTTGTTCCTGAAGAAGATCCTTGGTATTGAGATATCTGCAAAATTAAGAAGTGTTAGTAATTAATCGAGACAATATATCTGCTAATTGATTTTCTTTACCTTTAATATGTTCAAATTGTGGTGTAAATCCTTTACCTGTAATATGATCTATAAAATTTAACCATCTTTTAGTTGCTGATTTACTTTGGTTAGTTTTATTAAAATGTTTGACAATATTATCGCAGTTAGTTCTAATTAAAAATTCTTTTCCTAAAAATAATTGAAATCTCTCTATTGTATTTATTACTCCTAATATTTCTAAGTTCATGGATGGTAATCTACTTTGTACCTCATTAAAATTACTTGAGAAATATTTACAAATTTCTTCTTCATTTTTATTACTATTTTTGTTTGGTTTTTGTAATAATATTCCGGCCCAACCTAATGCTGATGCATCTGTTTGTATTATTTTATAACTATTTTCTATAGGTAGTGATAAAGGTTCTAATTTACTAACTATTTGTTTTATTTTTTGAACTAATTTTATGTCTTCATTATTAAAATATTTTTGTCCACTTTTCCTAGTTTACTATATAAGGGTCCTACTAATTTTGATAAATTTGGTGTAAAAGATCTACAATAATTTAATAATCCAAAAAATGCTTGTAATTTTTTGGTTTCTTCTAAATTATCCGGGAATTCTAAAACTTTTTTATCTATATGTTCTTGTAACTCTATTTTTCCTCCCTTTATAAAAAGTCCTAAAAATTCTATTTCCTGTTTTTCTAATTGCATCTTTTTACTGCTAATTATTAAGCCTTGATTTATAAATTCTTTAAAAACTATTTGTAAGTGATTTCTATGTTCTTGTTTATTATTACTAAAGATAAGAATATCATCTATATATACTATACAAAAATCTGAATGTTTTTTTAAAGATTGTATCCATTTTATTTTGAAATATTTGTGGTGCGTTTTTTAATCCAAAAGGCATGACTAACCATTCAAAATGTCCTTCTGGACAAGTAAAGGCAGTCCATTCTATTGATTCTTTTTGCATTTTTATTTGCCAAAAACCAGATTTACAGTCGAATTTAGAAAAGTATTTTTTATTTTTTATTTTATTTATTAATTCATCTTTATTAGGTATTTTATAGCTATCGTCGTATGTATTATCATTTAATCGTTTATAATTAATTACCATTCTTACTTTATTTATTTTTATTTCGGCGTGATTTCTTACCATAAAAGCAGGGCTTCTATGTCTACTTGTACTTTTTTGTATTACTCCTAGATTTAATAGTTCTCTTATTTGTATTTTAAATTCTTCTTGGTCTATTATTTCACATGCTATATCTTTTGTTTTTATAGTTATATCAGGGTTTATTATACGTAATTTAGCTTCTATTTTATTTTTATTCCAATATTTTTGTGGGTTTTCTCCTATAATTTCGGTTTTTTCTGCGAACCTAATTAAGTCTTCTAATTCTAATTTTGTGTTTTTAAACATTATATTATTTATTTTATTAAATTCTATTTTTTGTGTCTGACTTTCTTCAATATTTTGTAAATAATTGTTTAAGTATTCTTCTTCTATGTCTATTTCATTATTATTGCTAAATTTTATGTCTTCTTTGGTTTCTAATATTATATTATTATTAAGAATTAATTTATTTTCTTGTTTTAATATATTAGATTGATTATTAGGTACAATATGTGTTCCTTTTTTAAATAATTGTATGCCTGATGGTGTGTACATAAAACCTCCACTTAATGATTGAATAAAATTCAATCCTAATATAAAAGGGTGATGTCTTTTTACATTTGTTATATATGTTTGTGGTAAAATAAATTGTTCGTCGTTTATATATATAGGGATATTTTGTATACATTGAGTTATGGGTATTGCGTCTTTATTAAATTGATGTATGTAAACAGGGTAATTTAAATCTTTAGCGTCTTCTTTTTCTACTAAGTCTACATGAATTAAACTTTTTGTTGCTCCTGTATCTAACATTGCTGTTGTTTCTATTGTTTTATTTGCAAATTTTATTTTTGTAGGAAATGTTATTAATGTTGTTTTATTAGTATTATTTATTTGTTCTTTAGGTTTATTATTTATTTCGTCATTATAACATTTTATGCAAAGGTTTTGTTTACATATTTCACATAAATATATTTCTTTATATTCTTTTAAACATTTTACACAATTTATTTTTAGAAACATATATTGTTTAAGTTTATATTCACATTCTTCTATATTATAACAAAAATTTAAATCTTCTAGACTTTGTTCTAAGATTTCTATATCATTATCTTCAGATTCTATAGATTCTACTGATTCTATACTATATATACTAACGTTATCGATCTATTCGTATTCGTCGTATATGCTTTCTAATTCTATTGTATCTCCTAAGTCATCTTCAATGTCATCTAATATATTTATCTTTTCTTGTATTTTAGATATATTATTATTTTTATTCCTGTATGGACAGTTTGGTCTGATATGATTAGGGTCTCCACATATAAAACATTTAGAGTTTGTTACTTTCTTAATATTTTTATTATCTTTCGTTTCTTTTTTTATTATTATCTTTGTTTATTTTACGTTTTTTATACCACGGGCGTTTTCTTTTATAATTATTATACTTAAAATGTTTTTTTATATGTTTTACTAGGCCTTATTCTATAGCTTTTGAATTTCTTATATTTCTTTTTAGTTTTATATTTATTATTGTTTTTATATTTATTAGTTATTAGTCTTTTATTATCACAACCATATTGCGGTGGTAAATCTAACTGTTGACAAGTATAATAATATTGTTTTTTAATTTTTTTGCCTTCTTTTAATTTTCTACATTCTGATTTTAGTGTATTATATACTATATTAATTCTAGCTCCTATAGACGGGTTTGTTTTTGCATCTTCTTGTTTTTGCCAATTTTTTCACCTATTTTTCCTGGTATTTTTTATATGTATCTATCTAATAAACTAGAGTCTGACGTTCTTCCAGTTTGTGTCCAATATTCTACATATTTTCTAATGTAGTCTCCTATATATTCTAACCTACATATTTGTAATTGTTCTAGGTTTCTAAGTGCTTCTGTTTGTTTTTCTGATATTTGTAAAAGTCTATTTGTACCTAGAAAGGATTCTTTTATTAAATTAGTAAATCTTTCTACATTAAAGTTTTCTTTAAAGGTTACATATTCATCTTGAAGTTTATATGTTAAATACCAATTATAATACGCTTCCTTGTAGTGTATTTTTAAAGTACACTTCACATTCACTTCTATTTATAAATTCTATTAGGGTGCATGTCCTAAAACATCCTTTTTCCCAAATTTCTATTGCAGTTTCCCAAACTAAAGGGTTTATTTTATCTACGTTTAATATACTACCATATTGGTTTATGTTAGCACTAGTGTCAAATACATATCTACTTCTACTTTTGTTACCTGGTGTAGGGTTAGTATTTTCATTATATCTTTCTCTTGTAGCTCCTAAATGTTGGTGTGTTGAGTAATCAGCGTTGGCTCTAGTATTTGTGGCTTGTGTGGTTGAGGATTCAGTCTCCATATCTTCAGCCGGATTTATTTCTTCTAATATTTTTATAATTTCTTCTTCTTTTAAAAATCTATCTAATCCTATGTTTATTATTTTTCTTTTATTGTCTCCATTAGTTCCTTCAGCACAATATATTGAAATTATGATTTCTTTATTATCTTCATTACCATATTTTTCTATTAATTGTTCGTTTGTTAAGTTATCGCAATCTTTTATAATTATATCGTATATTTTATCCTCTAATAGTCCAAATAATTCTTCTAGTTGTTCCTCTACAATTAATACATTAATTTCGTTTAATAATTCCTCATTCCCGTCTTCTATAGGTTTATATCTACTAAATTTAATACTACGTTGTCCTACTTGATTTTCATATATTTTATTTTTTTCAGGGTTTTTTAGGTTTGCTATAGTTAAGCTAGGTAGTTTCCATTCAATTTCTTCATATATACTACTATCTATTTTTTGTGCTTCTATCATTTCTACATATTTTCTATTAAACGATTTTACTATACAGTCAAATTCAGCTTTAAAATTTATTTTGTAGTGATTAAATATTTTACCCATAAATAATGTGTATATTAAAATATTATTATATTGTCCTGTCATATTATATCCTCTTGTTCTTATAGCTATTTTTATATGTTTACTAAATTCATTTATATCCATAGAGAAATTGTTGTGTTTAATCATTTTAGGGTTTTGTTAGATAAATTGGGTATTAACCCTTGGAAATTGATTGGGATAATAGAAAATGTTAATATTGGTAGTTAGAGGTATTTTTGGTGTAGAAATTTGCAGCATATGATCTTGGTTGGGTTGGTTTTGGGTTTAAGGAAAAATTTGGAGTTCAAGACTCCATAGCCATTCTTGGTTTTTTCACAGGGGCGAATCGATTCGTCCCCTAGGGCGAATTGATTCATATAGTTGCAGAATCCCAGGTCTTGGTACCCGAATCGATTCGGGTTAAGGACGAATCGATTCGACATTTGCAGAAACCTGGGTTTGTTTTCCGAACTGATTCGCTGGGGCGAATCGATTCGGCCCTTAGGGAGAATCGATTCGGGTCCTGCTGTTTAGAGTCATTTTACTTTTTAATTTTTGATCTTTTTCTTTAGGTTTAGGACCTAGGAACCTTCTTGAAAGAAGTAAACTTAGAGTCCTAGAGTATTAGTTGAGTTTGGTCGCCACCCTAGATTAGAATTGGGTCATCTAGGGTTTATTTGTCGGGGTGTTTAAAGAAATGTTAAGGCATTTCTTCTTTTATTCAAACTTTTGAAGTTAGGAAGTTAAATTCTCATTCTTGGAGACTTAAGGGCTTATCAAAGTTATATGAACTTTGGGGACTTGTAGGATCATAATGATCATATGGAGACTAAGCCGGAACTTGAAATTTGAGGAATATTAATGACGATATTCGATGAGATTAGGTTCGAATAAAATGAACCCAAATTGTTTAAAGATGATAGGTTCAACTAAAATGAACCCAAACTGTGTTAAAGATGATTGGTTCAAATAAAGTGAACCCAATTGTTTAATGATGTTAGGTTCGAATAAAAAGAACCAATCACATGGATAATGTAAATGGAAATTTTGGTATGGTAATTGGAAATGAAAATGAGATTAAAATGGTAAATGTTAATTTACTTAAACACGACTCTCTAAATGACATCATAAGGGAAGTTCGCGCGCTTGGTGATGCCCCCTGGCTAATGAATGCAGGGTGGATATAGTCCTAGGCCATATGCGGGGTTTTTATATATTTTTTTGCGCTGGTGAGGGGATTCTGGGTGTGGTCCTGACTCTCCCGGGGGCATATGACCGCTTCCCGACGTATCGATAGGTGCCCAGGTTGTCTTGTATAGATAGGCCCTGGAAGATGATGGTCATTTAGGGGCACGCCCAGTGGGAAACTCGGAGGGGTGGTCTTAGAATCGTTATATGTATGAGAATATAACTTTTCTGCATCAAGTGGGACTTGATGGATATATGCCATAAAGAGCATGAATACGTGCCATAAAGAGCACGGGGAATGAGATATGTGCCATAAAGAGCACTTGATATTAAATGGTATTCCTATTAAGGAATGGAAAGATAATTAACTATGGAAGTTAATAAATGGTTTTATTCCTATTAAGGAATATAAAAGATAATGGAAATTTGATAAATGAGGAAAGGTTTTAGATTTAAGTTATTTACTTTTCTTTGTTTTATGTAAATGACATTTCATTTCATCATTTAGTTAAATTGCCTTAAATTGTAATGCAAGTTTAACATGATAGATTACATGTCATATTATCATCCTTATCATTCACGCATAACTATTCATTTCTATCATGCTTTTTATTTCTTCTGGTGATCATATAGAACCTGGCCCTGACCGGTTTACTTTCCTTGTTGTGTATATGATTGTATCCGCACAGGTTCTCCATCGCAAGGACGCCCGTTTTGATGTTTCCATTCCTTTGCTTTTGTTGGGCTGTAAGATTTTGCGGATTATTACAGGACCTTGAATTAGACGTTTTCATCTTGGTGTTCTAGATATGATCGGGTCTTACACTCGGGCGTGTGGCCTAAACTTTTTTATTTGATTAATTAATGTATTATGTAAGATATTTAAATTGTTGTACTTCGTTGTATGTTGTTGTGGACCGACAGATTATTCGGTCCTCTCTTGTAGAATCGTTCAGTTGTATTATATATATTCTTGTGGAATTCCACTTGCTTATCAGAATGGATTGTTTAAATTTAATTTTCTTAACTGGTTTTAAATTTCTAAACTTTTTGGCAACCCGTTTTCTGATTTATTAGGTATACTCAGTCTATTTTGTTGATGGTGAGAATGATATCCATCCATGATCCCTGTTATGTTTGAGTATCGGGCTAGCCACCCCTTATCTCGGATCGCGGGTTGTCACAGTAGTCTTCCTTTTAGGTATTCTTTTTCACTTATCATTAATTATCCTAAACGTCCTTTTTCTCCTAAAATTTCGATTTCTAGCTTATATTGATGGATTCTTTCTTTTATATCATTAATTATCTGATTTACTAATATAAAGTTTGGAAATTCTTTTTGATTTTTATAGTATATTGCTCTTTTAATATAAAAGTCTAAATTTCTATATTCTGGCCTTAATCTAGCTCTTAGACACAATTTTTCACTAAGCATATAAAGTTTATATATTTATGATTGTAAATCCACTCCTTTCGTTAAATAATATGTCTTATTATATAAAGATATATGATTAAAGCAGCTCTGATACCATATATATATATATATATATATATATATATATATATATATATAGTAGATGCATGTGCACGTATGTATAACGTGTTAGAGTCTTCTTTCTTCCGTTCGATTCTATATTGTATTTGTATATTTCTCAATAAACATTTGTCTCACACCCTTGTCTTTGTTACAGTAGGTTGGGTGCGGGTTAATCTTTTGAGGGCGTTACACAAGTAAGTACTCTATTTTATTTTATATTAGTAACTTTGTATTCTTCGACTTCGAGGATGCTACACACGGGTCCCTCACGTAGTTTGATTTGAAATTTGAAATCGCATGATAAACAAGTGAAATGTTAATTAAAATAAAATTGGATTAACAACATTATATAGGTTGTTTCATCGCACTTTACACCTAGCGCTCAGGTCGTACTGGGTTGACTATGGGTAACCCATAAATTCGGGTCAGGGCATTACAATAGTGATCCAATTCAGCGGGTCGAGGCTGATTTTACGGGCCTACATCAATTTTGCGGACCCAAAGAGTGATAAAAATTGAATTATGAGGTTTGAGGCCAACTCTGCGGGCCTTGGTTAATTCTCCAGAGATAAAGAGTGATAAAAACCTAATTCATAGGGTTAAGGCCAATTCTACAGGCCTAGGTTAATTTTGTGAATGGTGAAGAGTGGTTATGATGGGAGGCACATTTTTTATTTTGATCCCATTAGGGAGCATGATGATGAAAACCCTTTGAAAATTTTGTGTTTTTTTTAATAAAAGAGTGTTTTTTTTTGGAGATTTTTGAGTTTTATGACCTTTTTTTTTTGTAAATCTTATGGACAATTTTTTGATTTTTTTTGGAATTTATGTGACAAAATTTAGGGGGACTGCAGATAAGAATGGAAAAGGGTGTGCCTATCGGCACAAGGCATGGACTCCTAGATTTTTCAGGGAAGGTTAAAGGTCACCGCCAATAGGCATGACCAGGGGACTTGCAATCAACATACCTCCTACTCCCTTATAAAAAGGGAGGCAATTTCTTCATTTCTCACACCTCAAAACAAGTGAACTTCCTCCTATTTCTCTATAGCAATTAATTTTATACATATTTTCTTCGAAATAACTCATGAAAGGTATGGCTAACAACCCTTTAATGGCCACCGAAGACTGGGCCGGTCTTGAGTGGTGTGATTCTAAGGTGTTGGTACTTGGGAGCGAGAATACTTATGATCGCTTTGAGATTTCTCTAGATGAGAGGATCTTGCTATGGGAACCTAAAAACTATTGTTCTGTGAGGGTGAAGAACCCGAATGTTTATGTCAGTTATTGTCTCTTCAATTAAGAACTTTTTATTTATCCTTTTTTTTCTGGGATTTTTGAAGACTTTTCACTTGTATAAAAGTGGATGTTTCTTCGTTAAGCATCTATTCTCGCAGTTTGATGGGGATAAGTAATGTGTGGGAGAATCTTGCTAAAGAATTGCAGTTGATGGTATAAGTTGTTGGTTTTGTTCCTCTGTCGGGCGCTCTAGATGAGATGTCGCACTCTTCGACGGTGTTGTGCGCTTCAGGTGAAAGATGGTGGGACACCATCCATACGTTTCACATGGGCATGAGGGAGATGGAAGTTACTCCCATGTATGTGCATCAATTTACCAGGTGAGATTCAGAGGGTCAATAGATTATAGTGGACCAAACTTGCGCATTTTTGAGGTTGCGATTTGGGTTATCCTAGGGGATATAGGGGGATCATTTCAAGGGACTCAGTTAGTATATTGGTGTTGAGGGACAGCTTACTAGCCAGAAATATTGATGTGATTTATGGGAGGCATATGTGGCAGGTAATTAATTTATTCATTTTTCTTTTGCTTGAGGGGGGTATGGTGGCAAAGAGTGGCGACGTCGTCCATTTGTGGTTTCCCCCTTTTTGCATCATTTTCAAGATTGACTTGCACGATTGGCGGAGCTTTACACTGGATTCCCTCTACGATTTTTTGGAAGTCTTCAATTGGTGTCATCTACAGACTTTTATAGAGGCCACGTACCTTCTAAAGGCAACCTTTGGATACAACTTTCTTTATTTTACCGACCCGGCCTTAGATCATGATTTTCTTGGAAAATAGATTTTTGGTGGTTAATTTTAAATTCATTATATTTAATGGGTTTTATTTATTACTCAAATTAAATTTAATTTCCAGAATTACTTTAATTAAAAATAATTTTATTATTTTTGGATAATTAAGATAAGGAAATTAGTTATTTTAATTTGAATAAATAAATTGAAAATTCCCATTATTTTAATTGGACAATTTAAAATTGAACAGTCTTCATTGTTATATGTTTAATTTTTAGAATGTGTAATTAGAAAATATAAATTAAAATTTTGGATTTATTTTGTGAATATAAGGGAATTTAGAATATATATTTATTACACATGTTTTGGACGTGCGAAAATTTAGGCAACTGTAAATTTTGACATGCGTCAGTTACCTTGTATTTTTTAAAAATTAAAATTAAAGTTCTCTTTTCACAACCCTCACAAAAATTATAAATTACTCAGTGGGAGAGGGATTTGGTCACAAACAAATCCCATGGTATCCACCAACGGTTTGTAGGTTTTCAATAACGAGTAGGTCCTCCAAAGAGGAATATTAATTATTGTGGTAGCTTGTGCAAATTTCCTTAGGGGTAATTTTAGGCTCATATTCATATAGGCGCCCACCAAAGGAGGAGTCTATGCGATATGAGATAGTCTAAAATTAGTTGGTGGTATACACTTAGACACAAAATTATAGTAGGTTCTCCAAAGAGGAATGCTATTATTTTGTGGGACCGAAGTGTCAGCTATTAATTTTATTTAGCATAGTCTTTGCTTAGATGGTAAAATTAAAGAAATTGGCCTGCCTAATGTGATTATGTATAGTAGGTTCTCCAAAGAGGAATGCTATTCAAAAAGTAATTGGGATGCAGACGAATTCTTTTAAAATGGTAGAGGGAACTAAATTTAAATTGAATTCAAAGTCAATTGCTTGTCATAATATGTTCCTTATTACGTGATTCTCTAGTTTTGAATGGTAACTCCAATATTCACATATTTCATACTCAGTTTTATATACCTTCTGGTAATAATTAAAAAGATTGAATTTAAATTGGACATAGTATTGACGATAAATTAATGCATATGTGTATTTTCTTAGTGTTTTCTTGAATAGTCACATTAAAAGAATTCTATAAGGAAATATGGAATATAAGTGGAAAAGATTAATGATATGACACAATATGACTTGTTCATTAAGTTAGATATATTGTGCCATTAATATTAATCAGTGTCCAGTGCCTATAATATGATGATTATCTCACATCATATAGTTAGGGAGGTTGCTATGAATGACTTTAAAGGAATATTAGTATGATTTTATAACCTTGGTTATAAGATTATGTTTTGATGGGGATTTCTCATTTGAAGGAACTAAAAATCTAAAGAGGTGAAATAGGTGGGGAAACCCATATCGATATCCTCCTCAACAAAAGGTTTTTATCATGATATCATATAAGTATTCAAGTTACTGAAATAACTTCACTGCTTAGCCGAAAGGTTGATAGAAGCTAAAGTTAAATAAAAAACTATTAAGTCGAAATTTAGGCAGTGGCTAGGTTTCAAACACAGTTAGCAAATTGTGTAATTGCAAGTGAATTCACTAAGAGCAGTCAGAACACTAGTAGGAGTTAATAAGCTTATCTTCTTTTAAACAACAAGGTAGATACATTTTATTTGTAAAAAAGTTGAATAACGTTTAATGGTTTGTTCTACGATAACCTGGATTGTAGAAACATGAGCCATTAATCATTGGTTATAGGAAACCAGTCAACTAGTGTGAATTTGTGTATTATTGGGAATTTATAATTACAGTGGGAGACGTGAGTCTCAGTTTTGACAATTAGAGATTAATTTTAAATTATTGACCATAAGTATGTAGAATAGAAGGAACTTTAGTTCAACTTCTACTCTTTTATGAAAGGATATTTGTTTTATTTTAATAACATATACATGTTTTTAATGGTAATAAACAATATATTAATCTTTGGTACTAAAGCGGATAATCATTATAAAATAAATCTCATATTTTTTACACTGTAGTTTTTGAATAATATCAGATGTGCGACACGTCATGGTATCTACTTGTTAGAGCCATAACATGACAACCGTTGATCGGATGAGGCTGAAATTTTTTCTACGGGTTCCAGAGGTCGAAAGAAAAAAAAAACTCTTGAAAGATCAGTTTTTGAGGATGTTATGATTTTTGAAAAAAAACATTTCGTTTTTGTGGCTAACACACCGTTAAATTTGTGACACAGGTCGGTGCAACATGAAAGAGATCAAATCTCTACGGTTCAAGCCAGAAGGAACCGCAAAGGTATGAGATCTTGAATATCCTATGTATGTACACCATGGGTAATTTTTTTATGATTCGATCTATACGAATTTTCAATAGACTTTTGGACTTCTGCTCCAACAAAAATAGCATTTTTAGAGATGAATACCCGCAGGTCTCGGTTCGTTGTCTTCATCAAGAGATCCCTCAAGAACTCCAAGAATCAGCAATGGATACAGTTTTGCTTCTCCATAAGTACCACTCCAAGATTGGGTTAGATGAATATAAGGGTTTCACAAAGATTCAACAACATATACAGGGAGGTTTGAGTGAATCAAAATGGGCTTCAGCCTTGAAATTTGAAGACTTAAATTGCAGCTGGTCAGTAGAAGGAAGAGTTCAAAAGTATTATGAAATACCTAATGAGAGAAAGTATTTATATGCTAAATAAATTTCAAGGCGGCGACATGTCGTTCGATCAATAACTGCATGTCGTTAGAATGACATAGAGATGTCGTTTGATCCTAGATCGAACGACATAAGAAACGACGGATCAAAAACCAAAACAGTACGTGGTCGTTTGATGCGCAAAGGAAACGAACATCACGCGACCTCTTCGAACGGCATGTCCATGTCATTTGAATGACTTTAATCGAAAATGTTTATTTTTTAAATGCCAGCCTTATTTTTGAAAAAGTGCAAAAATTTATAAAATCTATTTAAAGATCTCCCAAATATAATTGCGAAAATTAAGCACTGCACATAAGAATTATACCATTAACGTAATGGAGTAGTGGAGATCAGTTGAAGTAGAACGTCGCACGTTTGAAGATGATGGGTGCGTGATGATGAGCACATTGCCAATGATTTGGATAGTGGATGTCATGGATAATCGAGTCTAGACGTGCCAATGTAGCGTTATACAATATATCAACTCTGATCTGGAAGAACTCAGAAATTCCTAGATTCTAGCGGACAATCATAATATTATGTCCTTACAAATATCCCCCTATGTCTCTGCTGGTAAATACATAAAAATATCCGAATTATGCAATAAAAAAAATCCTAAGACATACAATCTAATATCCCCCAAAACCCTTAAATGAAAATATCAAAATTTATGTCTTGAAATCTTCAAAATCTTCAAAACTTTAAATCTCCAAGGTTTCTTTGTCATCATCAGGGTGTGCCAAATATATGATCATCAACTTGTACCTACACACATAAGACAAGAAATAAATACCCATGACGCGTAAAAGTTTGAAATAAAATGATAAGAATAAATGATAAATTAATTAAGCTCAAGCAAATCATTAAATAATCAAACATATACCCTCCACCATAATTCATTCTCCCCCTCTTTATGATGTCCCAAATAGACAAGGAAAGGAAACATAAACAATAAATACGAAGTGTGTCGCAAAAAATAACCTTTTCTTTTTGAATTTTTCTATCAAAAGAAATATACAATAAATAATCACACCATGGATTTACACAAAGATAACCAATTCGATGGAAGCGTGAGTGTAGGGATGTGAACAAAGTTGATAAGAAAATCATCTCAAACATTCATAATCATACGTGCACGATGAATTTTGGATACTCCTAACGAATGAACTCAAAATCGTCCTTATGTGTAAAAAGTTGAATTATATTTCAAATTGACTCAATTTAATCGATAAATCAAAGTCTAAAATGATATCCACACCAATAACGTCTAAAATTATGTAATGATTTTTCGAGACTTTGTTAGGACATGCAAACCCGTTGATTTCCAACCAAAATCCCTCATAAATAATAATACTTTTCATTTTTTCTAATGAGGTTCTAAATTCTCTTTTTAAGATATTTCCTATTGGCCCCTTTTGGCAAAATTGCTTTTTTTATTACCTTAATTATTTCTTGGGCTCTTTTCAAATGTTAGCTTTCACGACGAGTTCACATGCCTCTCGTAGCCCTTTCTCGTGTTCAGTCATTAACTTTTCAATAGTAATTAAATTTTCATGGGCAACGGTTCTTACATACACTACTTTCATTGACTCGTTTTATCGCGTTTGGTTCATTTTAAGACAGGATTGAGATGAAAATATTTTGACCAACATGTGATAGATAAGTATAATGATCAAATAAATATGTGCATGTCTGTAGTAAAGGAGACAATGAGTCAAACAACCAAAAAGTAATCACTAATTACATCTCAATGATACCAAACATTACAAAGCATATGATGAAATGAATTCGTGTCTCAAAACACTACCAAATAGTCATGTGGATAATGGAATGATGTGGTGACTTGGCCATCCTAAATGTCCATAAACTACAAAAATCCTTGTGTTTTTAAAAAAAATTATAAAAACAAAATCTTTTTGTCTTTTTCATTTTTCTTAAAAGTCGAATGTATTTTTGTATTTTTCTCTTTTCTTAAAAACCAAAAATCATTTTGAATTTTTCAATTTTTGCAAAAAAAATGAAAATCTTTTTGGATTTTTCTAAAATATAAAAAAGAAAAAATTAATAAAAGAATAATACAAATGATAAAGTCTAGCAATATGGCCCAAGAATATGCGCGTGAAAAACTATCCTATACTACACACAAAAACAAACCCTCACTCAACTATGCAAATACCTAAAAACTTTCTAAGACCCTCATATCTAGGGGCATCTAAAGGTTTCATGAAGATATCAGCTAATTGGTGATCGGTGGTCACAAAGCTCAAGGATATGACCCTCTCCTCTACTAGGTATCAGTTAAAGTGCTCGCGTATCCTAATGTGTTTGGTGAGCGAATGCTGGGCTGGATTTAGGGATATATGTATCGCGCTCATGTTATCACATGAAATAGTCATAGTATCCAGTTATATCCCATGATCCTCCAGTATCTTCTTCATCCACAAGTGTTGTGTACAATAACTCTCGGTGGCAATGTACTTATCCTCCCTAGTGGACAAAGAGATGGAGTTCTGCTTCTTTCTCATTCACGAGATAAGAGAAGTATCAAAATAGAAACACCCACCTATAGTGTACCTACATCCATCTGCCGGGAAAATGGGATTTGGAAGGGGTTTGGTGTCGTTTATAGATGGGATTGGAAAAGGGGTGTCAGAATGAGAGAATCGAGATAATATGAGAGGGGTAGAGTCGAAGTGGGTACAACTCTGGTTTTTGTGGAAATAAGGACTTGGGTTTCGGAGATGATAAGGTAGGTGGGTTCGAGGTTTAGAGTTTAGATCAAAGCCGGGTCGGAGCTTGGATTAACCTGTTTTAGATGTCAGCATTGGGTTTGGGTTTTTTGGATTGCTGGTATGTCGGGTTGAAAGTTTAGACAGGTGGCTTTCAGGTGGGTCTTTGGGTAGGCAGCGGGTTAAAGGGTAATTTCGGCGGGTTTGGGTCATGGAAGTTGGGGGTGAGATGGGTTATTAGTCCGGGCAGTTGGGTCTCCGTATTCGGGGTTTATGAGTTGTGTTTGAAGGTTTGGAAAAAGTTTGGATCTCGATTATGGAGGTGGAAGTCACCGTGTATTTTTTTTCTTTGTTGATGGAGGTGAGAGAATAGATGAGAGAGGTGAGAGGATGGATGATGGGAGGAGAGAGAAACTAAAATCTATTTGGGTTAGTTCAAATTAGGTGTCGGGGTGTTTGTGTGTAGGTGAGGTGCAGGTAAGTTAGTGTGTGTGGCTAGATTGTACCTTACTAAAAAAGAAAATTAAAACTATTTAAATATTTAAACTCAACTAAAAATATATTAAAAAATTAAATATATTAAAATTAAAAATTAAATTCCTGACGGATTAATAAAAAGATTCAAATAAAATAAAATCAATAAAAATTAAACTACCTAAAAAAACTAAAAACAAATAAGATAAAATAACTAAAAATCTAATAAATACGCACACATATCATATTTACATATATATATATCTGTGTGTGTGTGTGTGTGTGTGTGTGTGTGTGTGTGTGTGTGTAAAACACGATTTTAGATTAAAAATACATGTACCCTAATATTTATAACTATATGCACACAAATAAAATATAATGACTCTAAAAATATACACGACTCAAAATGAAATATAAAATAAATTCTAAAAATTATATACAACACAAATAAAAATATAAAAAGCGTGAACTAAACACACACAAGGCTCGGGACTAGTCTGGACACAGTTTAGGCTTAGGTTCGGGTTTGGGTAATTGGTAGGGGACTGGGTTAGGATCCTTTAACCGCATTTGTGCTGAATTTTGCCTTGATTTAATGCTTTAAACTCCGCAAGAGGCATTTGACCAACAAGATAGACATATAAGCGCGTAAGTCCGATTTATCGAGAATTAGCAATTAAAAACCTTTTATTTGGGGTATAATTTTAACACCTTTTGGTGCTTATCACATGTTCTCCACATCATAGATACAGGAGGTCATCAACCAGCTCATTACAAAATCAAGATAATCATAGCTTGCCACCATATCTGTATAATGCGATAGGGCTCGTCGAACATTGTTGTTGCCCTGGGAATCATCTGACATCTCACTCACCGCCCTTATATACACAGGGGTGATGATAGTGGGACCACCACCTCCTCATCCACAATCTATCTCACCAACCTCTCTCCCAGGAACTAGACATACTTAAACTCATGCACAATCAACTACCACATCTACGCATGTAGCCTCGTTACCCCAGTATTCTGCGGAGTCACCCCTTTAGGGTAGAAGGTAACCTGTAATCCCCAACAGAGAATCAGTACCTACTCAAGAAATAAAGATGCTAAGAAAGAACTTAGAAAAGACAAAATATAACATGGTCGCTCGTCAGGGCATTTAGAACCTATCGCACATCTGCCAAAGATAAAGACTAGTTCGACCGTCGGTTGGACTTCCACCACTGGAACATCCAACAAAACTCCTCCTAAATTCTCATCCTTCAGGGCTATCAACTCTGCATTGTTCCTAATCACTTTTAGAACCACGTCTGCAAAAGACAGGATTCGACAAAAAAGAACAAAAGAAGAATGAAAGGAAATGCATAGAAAGGAAAATAAATCCATAATTACCTATAAAAGATACGTGGCCCCCGTAAATGTCAGTCGACAGCCCCAGATAAATGCATTCAAAGAACAATAAAGGGATGCCAAAGTCAAGTTCCCTAATCATACAGTTGGACACCAAAAATTATCCTCAAATACCAAAAGAACCAAAGATGGAGGACGACGTCGCTTGTCGCAACCAAGAAACCTGGTACATTTCTACCCACGTACCCCAATGTTGCCTGCACCGCCTCTAGCGTCACCCTCAATGTACAATCCACCACTATCTAGAACCACTCGCAATCCACTCCCATCAGCAGCTGGACGTCTATGAGAGTAACAGTCATCTCCTTGAAGCCAAGATGAAATGTGTGGAAAGTGTCCCACCACATCTGCCCCATAGAACATAATGCCACAGTGGAACAAAGTGTCTCATCCAAAGCCTGCTCCAAATGGCCAAAGTCGGCAAATGAAACCATTCAGCACACCACAACAGGGAGATTCTCCAAAACCTTCTTCAACCCAATCGTCCCCTAAGATCGAATGCTCGAAGGAGCTATGTCAGTTTGCAAAGGAAAGAAAAAGAATAAAAAATCTTCATTAGCACAAAGAACGAAGAGAAAACTAAATTGGAATACCAAAGATAACCGTACTTACATAGCCACTGGGGTTCTTTACCCTAGATAAATGTTGGTATGATATCTCGCATAATAGGATATGCTCATTAGCTATAGGATCGAAAAAATCAAAGGCATTTTTATTACCCAATGAAAGAGGCACCCTAGACCGCCACTCCGGGCATGCCTAATTATTAATGGAAGCCATTCATTACTGTACACCTCGCTTGAAGAACTAGACATTTGAAGTCTTAAAGTAAAAAGGACTTAGGATTTTTTTTAGAGAGAGATAGAATAAGATTAAAACACTTAGAGGTGTGAAAAATGGGAAGGGATCTCCCCTTTTTATAAAAGGTCAAAGGGCTTGCCGATCAGCCGCCCCCAAACCATACCGATCGGAAGTCACCTTTTCCTCTTCCCAAGGAAGCCTATGAGCCTGTGACATTGTCGATTGTCACCCCCCTCAAGTCTGAATATCGACAGTCCCCTTCGAATTTTGTACAAAAAATACCTAAAAATTCCAAAAGATCGAGACATTGCTTTGAAAATTCCCAAAAAGTCCGTGAAAAATTTGGAACATAATTTTCCCAAAGAAAATCATTTTTGTAACACTAATCCCCTTATAAGATCTCAAAATCCCCAATAGGATTAATCTTACACTCTAATCCTCAACACACTACATAGCAGAACCAATTATTCGCCCATATCCAAGTCTACTGCGAATTCCCCAGACGGAATCCCTAAACTAAGCATCCCTTAGTGGAGTTTCAAGATAACACAATCTCCAGCGAAACCATAAGTGCACTTGCATTTGCAAGGTAATTTTAATTTCCCCAAGAGAGTTATTCCCTACGCTACAACCTTAATTAGCCTCTACCCTCAGAAATGGTCATCACAACCTTAGGTCCTCAAAATTGACCTCGACCTTCAGAATTGGTCATCACAACTTTAGGTCCTCAGAATTAAACTCGGCCCAAAATTGGTCGTCACCACTTTATATCCTCATAATTGAACTCGACCCTCAAAATTGGTCGTCATAACTCGAGGTCCTCAGAATTGACCTCAACTCCCAGAATTGGTCTTCCCAACTTTAGGTACTCAAAAGTGACGTCGGACCTCAAAATTGGTGGTCACAACTCAAGGTCCTCAGAATTGGCCTCGACCCTCAGAATGGGTCGTCATAACTTTAGATCCTCAAAATTATCATCGGCCCTTAGAATTGGTCGTCCTAACTTTAGGTCCTCAAAATTGACCTCGGTCCTCAAAATTGGTCGTCACAACTTTAGGTCCTCAGAATTGACCTCAACCTCAGAATTGGTCATCCCAACTTTAGGTCCTAAGAATTAACCTCATCCTTCAGAATTGGTCAGCATAACTTAAGGTCCTCAGAATTAATATCAGCCCACAGAATTGGTCATTATAACTTAAAGTCCTCATAATTGACCTCAACCTATAAAAATGGTCGTTACAACCTTAAGTCCTCAAAATTAGCATCGACCGCTGAATCGGTCATCCTTATTTCCTTAGGTCCTCAGAATTAACCTCGACCCACTAAATCAATCATCCTCGTCTCCCTAGGTCCTCATAATTGACCTCAACCCTCTGAATCGATCATTCTAACCTCACTTTAGGTCCTCATAATTGACCTCAACCCGTTGAATTGGTCACCCTATCCCCTTAGAACCAATATTAACACATCTTTGACCTATTGAACCAATCATCCTCATCTCTTTAGGTACTTGGAATCGATCTAAACCCGCTAAATTGGTCATTTTTGTCTCTTTAGGTCTTCATAACTGACCTTGACCCTTTGAAGTGGTCACCCTCATCCTCTAGGTCCATAAAATTGACCTAAAATCTTCTTTCCCAATGTTGAAGGGGTGTCTGTCATTAGATGGCCTTCACATTTCCCAAGCTCACCAATGGAGGGTATCTCCGTAGACACCCTATCCTAGGAACCCCCCTAAGTACTTCTTAAGGTCCGTAGCATTCATTCATTCACCACAAACTCTAAATCATACTCTGAGTACTAATTAGAAAACTACTGAGGGCTCTCGAGCACATTGGACTCTGGTCAACTCTTGAACTTCAGCAAAATCTCAATGAATATTTAAAGGGATCTTAACTCCCTTTCCAATGGTCTACCCCATGCATGAATCGGCCTAATGATTAGGACGAATAGTCCATTTTAATATCAAAAATCGATCTAAAGACTAATGGGTGATCCCGAACCTCATTTGACTCTAATAAACTTCCTCGCCAGAGAGAAATCTCAATGAATCTTTAAAGGGCTCTAAATCCCCTTTCTAACAGTCCACCTTGTGCATGAATCGGTCTTACAATTTGGATGAATAGTCTATTTTAACATCAAAAACTAATCTCGAGGACATCGAGTGCTCCTACGCCCCATTTTACTTTGGTCAACTATCTCACCTGAGTGAAAACTCAATGGATCTTCATAGGGAACTGAATACCCTTTCCAACGTTCCACCCCATGCATGAATCAGCCTTACAGTTCAAATGAACGGTCCGTTTTACTAATAAAAACAGATCTAGAGGTCACCAGGTGCTCCCGAGCCCCATTTGACCCCAATCAATATTGAGCGAAGCTTAATGAATCTTTGAATGGCTCTGAATCCCCTTTCTAACGGTCTGCCACACAAATCATCCTTATGAATGACCCATTTTGACCATGGTCAACTCTTCGAACCAAATAAAGTTGAATGAAATCTCGAAGGTCATTGAATACCCTTTCCAACGGTCCATCCAGTGTGGGAATCGGCATTATGGTTTGGACGAACGATCCATTTTCCTCCAAAAATTTCATGTTCGATGACCAATGAGCAATTTTAGGCCCCGTTTGGCCTCGATCAACTGTTAAAACCGGGAGTGGCTCAATGTATTCTTAAAGGGATCTGAATACCCTTTTCAACGGTCCACCCCGTGCATGATTCTGACTTAGAATTCGTATCTTACGATTATTTTTTCGAAAAATATATCTCAGACTACCGAATGGAACCCCCAAGTCACTACCTATCGGCCATGTGTCTGGGGTTCATATGTCGATTGGAATGTCCAAGACCCTATCGATCACCCCCATCCCTATAAATAGAAGTCATGACCTCACTTTGAAAAACACCCCTAAACATCCCTCTCAACAATTCATAGAACATTCTCTCAAATTCAGAGTTGTTCCCCTCTTATAAAGTCCATTTCCCACATTCCTTCCATCCTTTTCACACTCCATTTAGTCAAAATTCTCCCATATCCTCATACCATCATCACCTCATTGCCAGATCAGTAATCTACAATCAAGATCCATTTCAAGTCTTCATAAGGAGGTCCAATTCTCTATAATTGTCTTTAAATTCTCTTATATCATCATTAGTTGTTATATTTCTATTTTAGTGCTTTATTTCATTACATCACATACCTTAATCTCAACCCTTTATTATTAGTATTTTCACATACATTATTTTCATAAAAAAACTAAAAACAAGAAAAAGAGGGTTTGCCTATAAATTCCAAAAGATGGATTCTTACTACACACTCTCACACTTAAAGAACGTTTATATCTACACACACGTATAAAAGAAATCCCCCGTTTGGATTTATGGGTTAGACCCCACCCTATGTTATATTCGAACTACATGAACTTTGCTGGCCCTTGGGCTATGTCGGCGCCTTAGGAAAATCACTAGACTCGAGTCCTCCCTTATGCATAGTTGTTACCTTGTTTTCATTATATATATATATATATATATATATATATATATATATATATATATATATATATATATATATATAGAGAGAGAGAGAGAGAGAGAGAGAGAGAGAGAGAGAGAGAGAGAGATATAGAGAGAGAGAGAGAGGGAAAGGATCAAGTGAGGTCCCACTTTGAGGACCCTGAATGAGATCCATTTTTTTAAATAGTAAAAAAAATGTTTTGGGGCCAATTTTTTTTATGATTTTTAAACATTTCAGTGGGACCATAAAAAAATAATGAACTGAAAATGAATTTTTTTGCTATTTTAAAAAAATCGGTCAAACTTTGTTTGTTTTTAAGTTGTTAAAAACTGACAAAGTTTGATCGGTTTTTTTAAAATAGTAAAAAAATTCATTTTGAGTTGATTATTTTTTTATGGTCCTACTAAAATGTTTAAAAACATAGAAAAAAATCAACTCCAAGATATTTTTTTTACTATTTTAAAAATATTGACCTCATTCAGGGTTCTCAAACTAGGGGACCTCACTTGATCCTCTCTCTCTCTCTCTAGATAAAGAGAGAGAGAGGTTCTTACGTGAACCAAAATAATGAACCTAACAAATAATTAAAATATAACCCTTAATTCCTTATTGTATTCCGTGACAACGGACATGCATGTTTTTTAATATACCCACACCATTCACAAACCTTACCCCCACATCCCTACCCCTAAACCCATCTGCCACTAGTTATCCCAAACTTTCCAAACTTGAAACTCCCACCTTCTTCTAACCCATAACCCGGCGACAAAAGCAACACACATAATCCATCTACCTAGTGCGAAGAGGCCAATTTTTTGGTTGGGTTATGGGTTTTGGTTCGAAGTTGGGTTAATGGGTTCAGCTGAAATTGGGATTAGAGAGCTACCATGGTCGGAGCTTTAAGGTTTTATGTCACTGGAGGTGGAAGGATAAGGAAAGTTAGTGTAGGATTTGGATCATTGGGGGTTGTAATTGGATTGGAAGTGGTCAGTTTTGGATTCTTACCGCTTGATTCAGGTTGAAATTGGTATAGGATTAGGAATTGGATCTTGTGTTATCGGACTGGTTTGGTGGTTTTTGTTGGTGTCGTCAAAATGGGTAGCAAGTGGTATGTGGGATTCTTGAACGGAGGTCGAGGATGGTTGGCTTCGTTGGTTGGGAGTTTAGGCAGGTCGGATCTTGGTTTATGGTTATGTCTATTACTTTTCGTCGGCGACGGGTCGATAAGGCAATGGGTTAGGATGATTTTTGTTGTGGGTACATAACTGATGGCAGATGGGTTGGGTGAGGGTGTGGGTGGGGTGGTTTAAAAAATAACTCGTGTCACACGCGTGTCTGTTACTGCTGGCACGAACCAATTACAACACGGAATTAAAGGTTATTTTTTAATGTTTTATTTGGTTCATAAAAAAGTTCATTATTTTGGTTCACTTATGGACCTCTCTCTCTCTCTCTCTCTCTCTCTCTCTCTCTCTCTCTCTCTCTCTCTCTCTCTCTCTCTCTCTCTCTCTCTCATATATATATATATATATAATGGATTTCATATGCTTGCATGCTTGTGTCTTGTCCAATGTATACATTTGTTTTTCTATCACGACTTGTGACTCGACAAACATTCACATTATATTCTGACTTATTATTTTGGGATCACTCCTAAGGATTACGTCACTCCATCCTTTTTCATGACGCGAGTTGAGCGATTCCACTCTTCATTTTTACTATGCACATAAGCACACACTTCACAGAGTCTAACAAGATAAGATTAACACATGTTCATAAGAGACTGAAAGGGCAAGATGGGTGCCAAACTCCTTCTCATTTCGTAAGTTAGTTCTCGGACCGTTGAACGACTTGGTTTCGCAAGCATCAGTATTGCCCTTGATGTCGTTCTCTTGAGGCGACAACATTTCTTTTTCCTGTTTCGTGCAAAATAGGTTGGCGACTCTATCTTTACATACTACCCCACATCAATGACGGTTGAGCGCCCCAATAAAGTGCGCAATCCCACGTGCACGAACGAAAAGAGTGGGGAATCCCTCCTCGACCCCCTAGGGATCGCTACAATTTCATTTATCAATTCCTAACCATTAGAATTGAAAGAATATTTGTCATGCATTGAAGAACCAGTAAAATTCTTGATCAGAAGGAGTAAATATTAAGGAACAAAGTGATTGACTTAGTTAAAGTGTTGCGGAGGAGCTATGAATTTAAAGAATAAACTTGGGAAATGGAAGATAACATGATAAAATAATACCCCCATTTTTTTTGTAAGTTACATACACATTAAATTTCAGAGAAAATTTCATAAGAATGGGTGAATTATGACAACACAGATACAACCATGATCACTAATATTTGAATCATGCTTAGATTATGTTGTAAATAATTCTTTTTTTATATAATATATGTTATATTATCATCTTTTAGCACAATTTTACATTTGAGGATTAGGGAACTTCAATTTGGTTACAAACGAGAAATTTCAAAATTTTTGGAAGGAGTTTTCATGTTTTAAGACGAATTTTTACCTGTAAGATTTGGTAATTTATTTAAGGAAAAAACTATTGAGTTTTATACCTCTGAGTTAGGATCGCAATACTGCAAACAGTGTGTCAAGCGTATGTTCAAATGAAAACTTATAGAAATTTTACAAACCAAGTCAAATAGATCATTCCTCTTAAGTTGTATTTTGTCTTTTAGTTCACTATGTGTCTAAATATGATTGACTTGAGTGGGAAACACCTATTTTCTGACTTAAGCACCTAAAAATCACCATTATTCTTCATTTTGATTATAGAAATTTGGATTGATGAGAGAGAAAATATATCCAAAGAAAGACTGTTTAAGAAAAAATTAGGTGAAATCTTAAAAAATCATAATATTGTACTCAGTGTATTTTTATGTATGAATCTTGTTTTTTTTTTAATTATACTGATTAAAATTGGAAAAATCATCAATTGTTTAATTAAACTTTCATACTCTTTGGTATACGTATGGATATGCACATGTTTGAAGAAAGTTAAACGTGTAAACCCCATTTCTTTGTATACAACACTTTTGCATTTTAAAATCTATTTTCTTGTATACATTATGGAATTGAGTTATGTCAGTTGGAGATTAAAAAAGAATCATATAGACATATCATATCTGAAAATTAAAGTTAAATTCTTTCTAGTTAGACTTGGGTGATGTTTGTAAGTTAATTCATAGTTTCTATTTACATAATTCATGACACGTCAGTAGAGTCGATGGACCGATTGACATAGCATATCGTCTCTGAAAAGCATGAAACTTAAAGTTCGTACTGTTGAGTATGTGTGTAGAAAAGTGGATCAAAATCATAGAAAGTTATGGTGTGAAAAAATTATGAAAATTTGTGAAAGTTGACTACTTACTAGAGGAGCTTGTAGGAAATATTTATTATGTTGTAAAAAAGAGGTCATATCTTTCTATGGGAAGCGTGAATGTCACCTGTGTTGAAAAGTATATTTATAAAGATTTTAATATTTCAAAGGTTTGACACATGTATTAGAACAAATTAAGGTATGAAAATTATTAAGAATATCGGACGATAATTTGATGGAAGAATATATACCTCGTCAAATAATATTCATATTTTCTCATTCCAGATGGTATTTTAAGTCCATGTTCCATGAATGTATACATTGATAAGTCTAATTTTATGATTATGTAGTTTTATTTCATAATTCTATAAATAAAGTTTCCAATAAATAAATGTGTACAACTTACTCAATATAGTTTATTATCAAATCACCTTTTCTTAACTTTCAAAGTATTCTACTTGAGTGGGATCATGTTATATTTGAAGAATCGTAGAATTTTATATAAATACATTGATATGATATTTATTATTGGGATAAAGTATGGATTTATTAAAATTGATAGCTTTAAAGACTACCTCATAAGTTTAGCCCCACCCCAAAAGAACAAGGATATATAATTGAGAACCCGAAGGTGAGTGTACTCATTGAAAAGATGTATATGTATATTATTATGGACATTATTGTGTCGTTGTGAATCTATATTTATTTCATTTTGGTTTACTAAAATGAGGGGATACTCCCCGACTAAGAATGAGGGAGAATAGTTTATTGCATACATAATTCGTGAACCATGGTCTGGAAAGTTGAGACATTCTTTATGAATGGACAAGGTTAGTATATACATAATTATATAATTATGATTTATTGCAATTGAATTTATGCAACAGTATATTAGTGATTTTGTAAAAACTTCTATATTTTAACGTTAGGGTTGATCACTACCTAATACTAAAATATATAACTTGTCAAAATAATTTAAATATCGTTATTAGCATGTACAGAATCAAAATAAACAATATGAAAATATAAAGATACAATGTGATAAACCTCAAATATAATGAATCATCTCCACTCAAACTAAAGAAGAGTAAAAGTATCTCGACATCTAAAGTACTACAAGCAACCATGAACGTCAACATAAAGTCTAAAACTCCACCAACAATGCAATACTGAAATGGATATACATGATAATAATCTCGTATGAATTCAAACTGATATAGAGTAATAATGTCTAACTCAACCCACACCAATTGAAAATAAAAACATGGACAACTATTATAGGAACCTACATCCAAACTCCTATATGGAGACTATGATAAGGAAAAGAGAGGAAAATCTATGCTAGCTGGGAGGAAGACTAATCACATGGTCTAGCCCTAATAATTAAAATGCTTCAACGATAATAAAAAGGCCAAAGCCTAGAAAGTTAAAAAAAACAGCTAAGCAGCTCAAAAGACATACCCACATAGGGGGGAAGTCTACATGTTGTCTAACCTATTCTAATAGCCATATTTATAGAATGGAACCTCATAATCAATTTTAATTGAATCATCAGTTTAATAAATAATTAACCTCTTAATTAATTAAACTCTAACCGTCATGTGCCTCTTCTCCCCGACCATCCCAAAATCATACAGTATACACAAATAAATCCATTCACACGAACCAAGAACCACCATTCTCTAAACTAGACCGAACAAAACACATGTGACCCATAAGAACACATAAAACTGTGCTTCGTCCTAATAATCAGACTAATATCATGGCCACGCAACAAATAAGGAGGTCTTCTCTCGACACACGCCCATATAACCACCTCAAATCGGTAATTTCAATTACTCATTGTCATTATTAATGATATACCATTACATAAGATCAATTAATTTATTTCCAAGCATATTCAATTTACCCCACTTGTCGTACCCAATAAAAAATATCTTCCAATTATCACTAACATTTGTTAAACATCTCATAAGGGATTTATATTAACTACACATGTGAATATCATTACCCCACTTGTCGTACCCTATAAAAAAATATCTTCCAATTATCATTAACATTAGCTAAACATCTCATTAGGGATTTATATTAACTACACATGTGATTATCATTAACACGAGGGTTTCTACATCTAAGACTTTTCATTAAAGGATATAAGTTATCTAATTTATTCCTAAGACCCCATTCCTATCCTTCTCTAGACTCCATGCTTAGGAAGTCTCATAAATGAAATCCAAACAAAGAAATACCTGATACACTTTCGTGTAGATAAGGTATTCATCAAGACACTAGAATTCAGTTATAAAAAGTTAAGATTATTTTATTAAAGTTTTACGAATTTAATATCATTTCCAAACTAACAGTAATAACAACCAACATGTAAACCAGTCCCCTATTCCTATACTCCCTATATTCGGCTACTCACTATTACAATCCCAACAATTTATGAGAGAAAAAATAAAGGATTTAATCCAATTATAACCAATAAAAATCCTAAACCCAAATTTCAACAAATTCATCATGTAAAATGGCTTATGAAAGAATAACCACCTATAAATTATGGGGTAATTATCAATTTTGAATCTACTTAAGAAATTGAGATTCAATTACTAATTATTGTGCAATGGTATACGTCATTTAGGTATTTATTCATAAGAGTACCACTTATAAAGCTAAGAGTACAACCATACATATAATTCAAACAATTATCAACAATATCATTATTCTAATCATGGTTTAATTATCAATTAATAAATCTAAATTATTATAAGGCCACTAATGATTAATCAAAACCTCAATATGCAAAGTTAATATCAATTAGTCCAAATCCATCAATTCCTGATTTAGTTAAACCTTAATCAAATCTTAAGTTTTGTAAATATCATTCCAATTTTATCATAGAATAGAAAACTAGATGAAGGATTATAAACCCTAAGGGTTTTCACTCAATTTTAAGTCTAAGAATTAGATTTGAGGGAAATTAACATTTATAGATATAAAAGGAGCACAGTAGATTAGCAACTTGCCAAAAAACTCTAGAAATGAGATTTAAAATTTGAAATTTTTAAGGCTTAAAAAATAACCTTGAATCCCTCATCGGATTGCCTGAAAATTTGTTTATTTCTTCTACTTGAATCTTGTGATTTGAGAATGTAATTTATTTTTTGGGGGAAAAGGTTTATAAAGAAAATATGATTTTTTATAGAGCTAAAATGTTTTTGGAGAGAAGTTGATGTGATAAAGTAAAATATTTGTGTAAAATAAATTATAATAGCCAACCCAAACAAAAGCTTCCGTGATCAGGCCACTACTAGACACCCCCATGGTCGCGCCTATAAAATGTCGTGGTCGTAGCATAATTATGCCACCCAAATCCAACTTAAAACCCCAGTATCCCTTAGAAATCTAACCCAAAAACTCTATTATTATTCCCCAAGAAAAGAACTAAGAACTATTCTATCCCTAGGGTCCCACCGTAATATCACCCTTATCAATTCTAAAGTGCTATAATACACTAAGACAAAGTCCATGTTACTCCCAATTTTATTGAATTAATAAATTAACGCTATGAGAAATTAATTAGATTAATTTAAATAGATTATTTGAATTGTAATTAAGTTTAAGCAGAAAAATTCAAAATTGTCGAGTGTCGCATTACGCGTGTTAAAGTAAGTTACATATTTTAATAGGATTAAAAGGAAATTAAACGGAACAAATTATATAATTATATTTATATTAGTGGTATAATATCATAAACATAAATATATAATTCAAAAAATATTATTAGAGGCCAAAAATTGCAACTACCAATTACGAATCGATTGGCCAGGGGACGAATCAATTCGGTAGCAGCAGGTTGCCCACTTTTGGGCTGTCAACTTTTGGAATAATTGAAGTGCAAAAGTGACCGAACCTCCCATGTTTTTAGGCTCTATTATCTTAATTTATATGACATTAGACCTAGTTGGAACATCATTGAGGGATGGGGGCTTAACGGAATAGATTTTAGGTCCTTATAAGAGAAAGGAATTATAAGACATTGCCATTCATTGTCTTAATTCTGCTGAGAATAATTCAACCACAAAGCAAGACAATTTGAGTGTTCTTCTACCCCTATTTCAGTAGCCTAAAGTCCTCATATTATCTATATACTTGAATCTTGCAAAACCAACATTCTATCCTTCTATTACGAAGGATTAAAGAGGGTGTTAAAGGTGTTATGTTGTAGAAAAAAGCTTGTAAGAAGCTAGGAACTTATTGGGTTTTCTTTTCTACCTCTTCATCAAAGGAATTATTATGTTCAAAAGGTAGCGGTTCTATATTATTTTAAAGTTTAAATCAAATCATGATATATATATATATATATATATATATATATATATATATATATATATATTGTGTGCTCCTACGTGGTTTAATATCACATTTAATTTATCATATTGCATAAATTGACTTAAGGGCTAAACCCGTGTGAAAGATAATGTGGGGATTTCTTCACCCTTCCTTGGCCCCAACCTAATTAACCAATCATTTGCATATCCTGAGCCATCACATTAAATTTAAAATCAAGTAGATGTTGGCCTTAGGATATCATATAGCTCATAGGAAACCTCTTGACAATGTTATAATTAAAAGCTACTCGAATGCGGACTTGTCAAATCGGTTGCGGTTTACCTTGTCTAGGATTGTTGGTTTTTAGTGAGTCTTCGTACTGACCACCTACCTGGAGAAAAATGCGGGATTTAAGGCGATAACCGTAGTTGGTCATCTTTTAAATTATTCGTTGTCAAAGAGTAGGAGTTGTCTAATTAGGGAGATTAATTTGATGACCCTGCTGTCGTCGATTAATCTCAAAAAAACTAGATTTTAAAATTAAAATTATCCTAACCTAAATTAGATAATCCAATTTGCTTTGTGCTTAGCTAGGAATTACGTAGTTTGAGTAAAATAATTTTCTTTTAATTTTCTTCACATAATATAATTAAAATATAAAAACATGTAAAAAAGAAAAAAAAATGAGAAGAAAGAAAATTTCGAGTGAGCTTAGTGTATGGAAAGTTGATTTTGAAATCATACTGGTCATTTGTCGAGTGCGGACTCTAGCATTCCCAATACTTACGTAGGTAGATTTTCAATATTCACCGAGATAGGAGATGAGTTAGCACCACGTTCCCTTAAAGATTAACTCTATCTAACTAGGTATAGTCAACCTTCATGCATACGCCTAACTGATCACAATACGAATGACTTCCTATTCCACCATGGAATAGTCCAATTGTTGCCTATGTTTCGAGGTACTAAAAAAGAGGATCCACAGCTCTAAGTGCGTGAGTTTGAAGAGATTTGTGGGACCATTAATTATCAAGAACTCACCGATGAGATTGCTAAACTTAAATTATTTCCCATCTCATTGAAAGACAAAGAAACAAGTTGGTGTTAGCTCCTTAAAATCCGAGTCCATAACCACATGGAATAAAATGTGCGTTGCATTTTTACAAAAACTCTTCCCCTACCAAAAGACGACACCAATACATCATGCCATCAACACATTTTGCCAAAAGGATGGAGAAGTCTTGTGGATGTATTTGTAGCGATTTAAGGACTTGCTACTATTATGTCCGCACCATGGGATTGAGATTGGATGCCAAGTTTTTAAATTCTGTATGAGGGGTTTGATTATAATAGTCGGCCTATGCTTGATTCACTATGTAACGATGATTTTACCGAGAAAAGTGAAGTCGATGGGTGGATGTTCTTAAAAGCCATGGCGAAGAAGTCCCAGCGAAGAAGTCCCGACGATAGGGGCCCAATAGATAATCTAGGCCTGCCACGTCCAATGAGGGTTTCACTCACCAAGTCGAGTAAAGTTATGATTTAAATGACGAAGTGGCCACATTGGATCGACATTTAGAAGCCTTAGAGACAAGCAAAGAAGGAAATCAAACCGCATCTATTACCGTGCAACACGTAGTCACCCTATGTGTCTGTGTTGTGATGCATTCGATCATTTGGTCGAAAATTATCCCACTCTTTCGATTAATAAGGTTTTAGCCAAGCAAGCAAATGCCCTCTACCAAATTATGTCAAAGTACAACCCATATTCCAGTGCGTATAATTCGGGGTGGCGAGACCACCCCAATATTTTATGGTTTAAAGGTCAGTACCAAGGAGGTGTGGATCAGTCTTTAGGTAACCCACCCCAAGTTTCCAAAAGAATTCCCTGGAACCATCGTATCCTTCATCCCAAAAGATCCATGCTTTAGAGGATACGGTGAACTTGCTTGCTCAAAGTAACCTCCAATTCCAACAGTTGATTCAAAGTGTCCTCTAATCCACCCAACAAAGCTTATACACGAACACTCAGTCCATAGCCAAACTCGAGGTTCAAGTGAGCCAACTAGAAAATGCGTTGAGTGAGAGAAATAAGGTACTATTCTCGAGTCAACCTGAACCCAATCATAAAGGTAACATGAAAAAAGTCAATAATTTTGCTCAAGACAATGTCCTTTTATCATAAACTCAAGAGGTTGTTAAAGTCATCATCAAACTTAGGTCTAGTAAGTAAGTAAAAAAGAATGTCTCACCACCCACTGAGATGTCTCACCACCCACTGAGAGTGAATGTGAGGACGTAATGAGAAGCACGATCTACCTGTGGATCCAACTTCCTCTCCACAGTCTTTTGAGCCACCTGTAGAGACCTATGTCCCAAAATCTCCATTTGCCTACGTTTGGTACCAAAAAAGAAGAAGGCCCAAGTTGATAAGAAGTTGAACATATTCAAGCAAGTACAAATTAATATCCCACTTCTTGATGCTATACAACAAGTTCCGTCCTACTCCAAATTTTTTTAAGGACCTTTATACCTTCAAGAAAAACACCAACATACCTAAAAAATCTTTTCTTACTAAGAAAGCTAGATTGATCATTTCCTTTAGAACTCTCGTTAAGTACAAGGATCCTGGGACTCCAACTATCTCTACAAGATAGGGGAGAATCACTTCAAGAAAGATCTCTTGGACTTATGAGCAAGTGTGACCTTCTTTTGTACACCATGTATGAGAAACTAGGTTTGGGGGAGTTAAAGCACACTAAGATGACCTTGTCCTTAGCCGATTAGTCCATTAAGGTACCTAGAGGTGTGGTAAAGGATGTCTTGATTAAAGTAGGTGAGTTTGTCTTTCCAAGTGAGTTTTTCTTTCCGATAGACTTTGTGGTCTTAGAAATGCAACATGAACTAAACTACTCCACGCAAATCCCGATCATCCTCGATCGATACTTTTTGGCCATTTCTGATGTTGTCATTCGATGTTGTAGTGGGCAACTGAACCTATTGTTTGGAAACATGACCGTGGGTTTGAATGTATTTAATTTAGAGAGGCCATCATTTGATGAGGGAGAGAAAGAAGTTAAGTACACTCAAATAGTAAACGGTGTCACTATCCCACGGGATAGTGACACAACCGATCTACGTGTTAGGCCACTTTATTTGTATCTAAATATGAGTCTTAAAAATTTTGAGAAAGAATTTTTCCCAGTTGATGAGCATCTTACTATTGAAGTCGAGTCATTATTGGACCCATTTCACTACTTAGAGGAGAGAGACTGGGACGATAGGATAAATCAATTTTTTTTTTGTGAACGCAAATCCAATCCTTTCAAGAATATACTAATACATGAGGTTTTATCTATCAGTGATGAGATTGAGAAAATCATTTGAGCATTTCCAACTGGTGATGCATGTTTTTTCATATTACATTGTCCTTTTCCAACACGTCCACCCGTGTCATTTGACTATTTGGATGAGATTGAGGACATGACTAGAGTATCATCCGATTTGGAGCGTGATTTATTCATTCTCGAGTTTGAGAGAAACCAAGGCTTAGCATGTCATTAGAAATTTCATCATTATAATCTTTTCAAGTATGACCATCTATGTTATAATGTGACTCCGCATCTCAATAATTTCACTCACCAGATTCAGTATGTGCCTTCATGTGTATACTTTATTAATTAGGTTGACTCCCAATTATTCAGACTTTTGATTTATGATGAAAGGAATGTGATATTGGCTGGAAGTTAGTAACACAAATTAATGATCATAGGTAATATCGTCTTTTTACTTCTGTGTAATTTATTTGCTTTGTCCATAATTATTTTGAGCTTACATCGAGGACAATGTAAAATTTAGGTTTAGGGGTAGGGATTGTATTTTTTTGAAAAAAATCAAAAAAAAAATCCAAAAACATTTTCAATATAATTGGGTTTTGAAACGATTTCTTAATATATAATTAATTCATGGATCTATCAACTTATGAATTTTTTTACACATTATTCGAATAATATGATTGAGAAGGGATATTGAAAAGAAAGTTTATATGCTTCATAAATAAATGTGTAGATTTTAACCCGGTAAGATTTTTTTGCCATTCATCATTTTCGTGAGATTTAAATCAATCCGAGTCAAAATAACTCAAACTTTCCTTCAGTGATAAAGTCGTTAATGATCACAAATTCTTTATTTGTTCGATTATTGGAAACAAAAGTCAAAATTTGAATCTTAAGCACTAGAAGTCTTAGTAAGTCGTCTTGAGACACAATTCAACTGAACAAAACTTGAGAAATAAGATTCAACCATCGTTTGAAATCAAAAAATTAGGCCTAAAATGACATTTTTTACATTATTCAGTTGCAAGCCCATTTGAGCCAATTAGAAAATTTTCCTTTTTTTTTATTGAAAACCAATTATGCTACCTAACTCCAACTGGGAGTTCAAAATCCCATTTCAAAAAAGCCCTACTCATTTTCTGAGAATACTACGTTAAAATTATGGTAGAAAAGGGCCAGAGATGAAAGAAAAAAAGTTTACAAAAGAATAATGTGTGAAAAGAAAAAAATGAAAAAATGAAAAGAAAGAAAGAATAAAAAAAGCAGGTGAAAAAAATGAAAAAAGAAACTAAAATGGAGGTTGGAAGAAAAAGTGCCTAAAAGTCAAAATACCGAAAAACTTCTGTATTCTAAAAAATTTTGAACTCAAAAAACCATTCCTTCTAGGAAAAACCCGAGCCTACAATACAAATAAAGAAATTCCTAATCGATCTTAATGGAAGTTAGTTGGAGTGTGGAGAGAAGATGGATATGATCTATTGTGTGATTTAATATTTTTAAAAGTAATGGATTTTCCATTCATGAGATCATATTCATCCATTATAAAGAAAAAAGAAAAAATCCATTTTTCATAATGTACATGTGAAATTTGCTCATTTTAATTTACACCTCTATTCACTGTACCGAGAGAAAATAACCGACTTCCGAGTGTTTGATTGTGAGTGCATTCCGTGAGATATTGAAATCAAAACAAACTTTCGAGTAAGAAATGTAACGATCAAATCTTTTAAAATGGATGATTATATTGGCTATGCACACACACACGATAAGTTGAGATTGAGAAGTGAAGTTTTACTATATTTATGAAGTTTGCGTTCAAACTTGGTTATATTACTTTCGTATCTTTTGTATTGAGCCAAGTTTTTTAATTTTGTGGGTATATTCACTGCAAACTCTCACGAGACAAAACTCGTCCATTAGAGTAATCTAGGGGTTTAATGGCTTGTTGCATATGCTAAGTGCAATTGTGATTCCTACAAAAGTGAGTTAGATTTTTAAATTTTAATTTTTCTCTGGGACTTGCAAATTTTAGGTTTAAGAGTATTTGATAAGTTCATTAGTTTGTGTTAATTATGCCCAATTCTAGGCCTTTTTAAGCCCATGGTTTCATAAATAATGAGCTTCTAGAGTCATTTTCATAAATAAAAAGAAAGATGCAAGTTTGAATAAATTTGAACTAAAAATACAATTTTAATATCCTTAAGGGGTGAAACTATAATTTTAAAAACATTAAAGGCCTAAAAAATAAATTTTAAATGCTTACCTGGGCAAAATAAAGTTATATTTGAAATTTGGTTGAATTTTGGAATAAAACGAGCAATTTATGAATTTCGGGGACTAAAATGCCAAGAGGGTTAATTATATAATTTTCTAAAGGCGTATGACCCTAAATTTGAATTAATTATTTTTATTTTGTATTTTTACAGGTACTTCAAGAGTTTGGACAACAAAGTAGTCAATATGCAAAAATTGTTAGAATACGTCGCGACACGACACAGTTGACACAGTTGTACTAAATGTTTATTATAAAATCGCTCAAGTGTTTGTTGAGACAGTGCCATAGATTTTTTAAAAGGTCTTGAAAATAATCAAACCATTGAAGTTTGGGCGAATATGACAGTTTGTAGTTTTGGGGGTCAAAAATGTAATTAAAGCTGGTACTGTGAATAGTGCAAAAAATTGGAGATAATTATTAAAAAAAAACTTTCCAATTGTTCTCGAATCTTTCCAAGACTCCATGAGATAATTTTTAACTAAAATACAATTAATCAAAGAGAGTTTCACCCCAATTCAAACACCTCACCCCTTGCCCTATAAAAAGGACTCTTGGGCTCACAATTTTACGCACAATTTTTGAGTAATTGAATTCAATTTGAAGGCCAAGTTTTTATCATTTTTTAAAGTATTGAAGATTATTGTGAGACAACTTATTGTAAGTTTGATTTATTAATGAAAATTTCTACTCATTCTTACAATTTGTCTTTTATTATGGTAGCTTAACTCTTCTATTAGGATTAGGGTGAAGTTTATCATAGTTAGCTAATATTGTCATGTTAATTTAATTATTGTTTATTCCCTACTCGTGTTCTATGTTATCAAAAATTCGGTATTCTTTTTAGAACGACAAGAGAGTGTATTTTAGAACCTTCAATTTTTTTTTGTCAAATCAAGTTTTGAGATTTAAAAAAAGTAAATTTCGATGGATTATACTTGCACTTTGATTTTTTTTCATGGCCCATGCAAAAAAACATTTGCGATCTTTAAAACATGTATTTTCTAAGGAAATAAGGAATTGAGTAATCTATTAGAGACGTTAAAAATATTTCGAACATAATTGCCATATTTTATAATTAAACACGACGAGAGTCGATTTAATTTGAGTTATAAAAGGAATGTCAACGTTAAACTAGTGTGCAATATTAGTTACGTGATAAACGGACCCAGAATCCTAATTCTTTCATAATTTTTACTACTCTCGTGTGTAGCTCTCGTTATTCGTAGTTTCTTTTATTTATTTTAGTGCATAATTATTCTCTACCCCATCTAGTCTAGTTGGACAGTTACAATTCTTCCAATAGTTAAAATTGACAAATCTTTGTGGGTTCGACCCGTACTTACACTCGTTATTCTATAATATTTCATGCGCTTGCAAAATTTTATAAATTAACAAACATAGAGTTAGGGTACAAAGACGAGATGCTAATTAAAGATAATAAGAGGACATATGGTAACGAGAAAAATAACAGTGGAGGCAAGAAACATAGGGATGGTGGTTCCAGGGGATTCTTTGCCAACTAAAGGAGGCATCAAACATTATTTACTTTCAGACTTAGGGTGAAGGGTCAACTCATCTAGGAAAAGGGTGTTTCATATTTGGGGCACTAAATTATTTCAAAATGGATTTCCACTAAAGAAACAACGGTCCTCAACTAAACAATGAGGGTTCTAGATTTCAACCATCACAGAATTCAAGCTTTAAGTTCCAACCCATAAGCCTCAGTATTATAATGGGTTTCGACTGGGCAAGAAAAATATTTACGATTCATGTTAGGTTTATGGTGGATAAGGTCAATGAAACAAATAGGGCAGTCAAAGAAGCAGTCTCACATAAGGGCATGCCTACGTTATCACTCATTCTATAGTTCAGTCCGATGCCATAGTGATGAAATCTATGATTTCAATATTCCAAATATGGGTTTGAGCTTTATTTGATTCACATCACATTCATTTCTTATCAAATGCATTAGCTTTCAACTTAGGCTTAAAGGTATATTGTATGTATCCCCCCATTTTTGTGGGACTTTCGGTAGGCAAATGCATTTTTTTAAATAGCATATGTCGCTCTTGTGTCATCATCATGTGAGATTATGTGCTCGAATATGACTTAATTTTCATAAATATGGAAAGTTTTAAAGTAATCCTTGGGATAGATTGGATTTCAAGTTGTAGTGCCACTATTGAACGTTATCGGCACATCATTTCAGTGTTATTTCCAAACGAGTCTAGTTACAGATTTAATAGTGAGCAAATCACAGACCATCCTTGTAAATACACTACCATCAAGGAAGAACAAAATTATTTCGGAGGGCGTTAAAGTCTTATGTCCCAGGATTCTCCCGATAGTATGGTTCTTAATCATCCGTTTGTATAAAAGTTCTCAGATGTGTTTTCATAGGAGCTTCCAAGGTTACCATTGCAGATGGAAATAAACTTTATAATTCAGGTACACAAGGGGGTCTCACCAATTTTAATTCCTCTACACCATTTAGCTCCAGCCGATTTGAACGAGCTAAAGATACTGTTAGAGGATATGTTATCAAAGGGTCTTATCTGGCCAAGTATGTCACCATGGGGCGCACTAGTCCTTTTAGATAAGAATAAGGATAACTTCCTTAGGCTTTGTATTGATTACAAGTAGATTAATCATGTCACGATTAATAAAAGGTATCCCATGCAACGGATTGATGATCTCTTCGATGCGTTGCGGGCGCAGGTACATTCTCGAATATTGATCTTCAGTCTGGCTATCATCAGTTGAAGGTCAAGACTGAGGATATTTATTAGACAACATTCAAGATGCGATATGAGCATTATGAGTACTTAATGGTTCCATTTGGGTTAACGAACTCACTTACAAAATTTATGGACCGGATGGATCAAATTTTCTGCCCGTACCTGGATCAATTTATTGTGGTATTTCTTAATGATATATTGATTTAATCGGCTTCAGGAGTGGATCACGAGGATCATCTTTGCACATCTTTGCAAGTTCTTCGTGAAAATAAATTATATTCCAAGTTCATCAAGTGCGAGTTCTAGATGTTTATTATGTGTATTTTTATGCATCAGGGAAGGTTTATGATAGGTATTGATGCAAGGAAAGAATGTGGTAGCTTATGCATCAAGGCATTTGAGGAAGAACCACCCAACGCACGACCTAGAGCTTAGAGCAGTAGTCTTTGCCTTTAAGATTTGGGTATATTACTTATATGGGGAACAGTTCGAGGTGTACTCAAATCATAAAATTATCCAAGAAATTTTCACTAAGAAAGATCTAAATCTGAACAAAAACTGCAAGGACACAAATTTCCAATTGAGTCTTAATGTAGTGTTGGATCAATTTCGGATAAAAACAGTTGTGTCATAGGATAGTATTGAGTGAGTATTATCCAAGCCTATGTCATGCGAAAGTTGAAGACGTAGCGGCCAGATTTGTAAAGCTTCATCATTGCCGGTTTAATTGCCTCTTGTTTCTCGTCATCAACATAGTTCCAATTACTCCTAAGGTATGAATGCATTACATATATATATAGGAGCTTGGAACAATTTGTATTGGGTGTAATTTTATTTTAAACTGATGTTTATTTTCAGAAAGTTTCTTTAAAACTTTAAAATAAAGTTTGTGGGATAAAGATAGAATTTTAAGCTTTCTAGTAGTTCGTTCGAAATTGTCGTTCGAACGAGTTTTTCATTTGAACGAGTTTGCCAATAATATTTCCCTTATGGAAATTGAAACTTCGTTAGAAGTGTCTTTCAAATGAGACTTCATTCGAAAAAATCTCGTTCGAACGATATTTCAAGCGGGAAATTTTTCTGGCTGTTTTAAGCAGTTTTTCCCATGTTCCCACTTACCCTTACCCACTAACTCTTGACAGAAGTTATATGTGCGGGAACCAAGTTTGAAAAACTAACTTTTGACATTTTCTAAACAGCTTTTGACATTTTCAAAAGTTCATGTTTTAAGTGTTTTCATTTTCAAGAACATTATTCTAAAACACTTTTGTCTACACCCACTATTTGTTTATTACAAGTTACCATATATATATATATATATATATATATATATCTTTCTTGGAGTGTTTGGCACCGGGTTTACTCTACCGAGTTGAAGAGTTTGTTTGGGTTTACTTCTACATCCCATAGAGAAGAAGTCTCGTTGTTTTGCCGCGGCATTCTAACATGGTGAAAGGCACCATGTGTGGTTGACGGTTGTTCCTACAGCTTCATTGGTTGATTCCAAGGTTCCGGTGGTGTTCGAGATTGTAGGCTAGGCATAGGTATTTGCAAGAAGATGCACCGGGGCTTGAAGGATTCGAGTTGAGTGTCGTAAGTCATCTTTCTTATAATTGTAATTCCGTACTTAGTGGACTTAAGGCTAGGGTCGTCCGAGGTTTTTTCCCGTTGTGGATTTTTCCTCGTACATCGCGGCGTAGTGGTTATTTGTTTATTTTATCTTTTGCAAAACTCACTTTAGATGCATACTTAGGTAAAAAGATAAAATTGGTTTAAATCACTACTTGTTTAATTTGGTGCAAATTCAATTTGGGTATATGTTAATTTAAATCAAGTCATTATTTAATTTTTTAAAATTTGGTTTGGCCTAATTTGGTAATATTGAAAATATGACTTAGGCAAATTTCTGGGGACTTGGGTTAAATTGATTTAAGTGAAAAATGTATTTGTTTATTAATCTAATTTCACTTAGTTTAATTTTAATTTGAAAGAAATTAAAATTTGTTGTTTATGTAATTGTTTAAATTGAACCATCTCGCTTTCGCATATCTTTAAAAGGAAATTACTTTTTGTGTAAGATTTTAAAATTGGGGTCCTATCGTTTACAAGTGCTATCAAAGGATTGATTTAGATAAAACTCACGGTTTCAAATTGGTATCAGAGCGGGATCGCTATATTATTGCGTTTAAGATCCTTTAAATATTTTTGGCTAAAATTGAATTTTTCCCATTTTCAAAATTTCCTATTTTCGATGGTTCTAACTACGCGTATTGGAAAGCGGGGATGAAATCGGCACTAAAATCTATCGACGAGAGAGTTTGGTTATCTGTCGTTAACTGGTGGTCCCCACCTACACATTTAGTAGATAATGAGCGTGTTCCCAAACCCTCCGATACATGGAGTGACAATTAATTTAAACTATCTAATTTTAATTCTCGTGGTTTAAATGCCTTGTTTAGCGCGATCACACCGGATGAATTCTGTCGCATTATGACATGTGAAATCGCAAAAGAAGCTAGGGATATTTTACAACTCACTCATGAAGGAACTAGTGTCATAAAAGCTTTGAAACTCCAAAACCTAACCACTCAATTTGAAACCATCAAACTGAATGATAAAGAAACTTTTGATGAATTTTATGCTAGACTTTCCAATATTGTTAATTCTTCTTTTATTTTAGGAGAGAAAATACCCGACAACCGTGTAGTAAAGAAAATTTTAAGGTCCCTACCCGATAGATTTATTTCAAAAGTGACCGTTTTAAATTCTTTACCCACTTTACCCTCTATGAAATTAGAAAAGCTCGTAGGTGATTTACAAACCTATGAACTAGACATGTTTCCCTCCAAAACTGAAAAGAAATTAGGAATGGGTGTTGCTTTGAAAGCCCAAAAGGATGAAAAATAAGGAGTAGAGAGTGAAAGTGATAGTGAATCGAAAAATATGGCTATGTTTGCTAGAAAGTTTCAAAAATTTCTTAAATTTAACGAAGATAAACTTTAAAATGATTTTAAGAAATTTGAAAAATCTAAGCATCACAAAGCCGAGAAAATCTCTAAAACTTCTAATGAAAATGTAAATAGGGACAAGTCAGATAAGTGTTTTGGTTGTGAAGGGTATGGCCATAAGGATTTTGAGTGCCTCACTAAACTAAGGAGAGAGGGTAAGAAACCAATTTATTTTAATGCAACCCTTAGTGATTGTGATAAGGAAGAGGGACCCGATTCCCCCATTGTGCGTAACTTTACCGCGTTCATTGCTAGTTATGTTAGTGATAGTGAGGAATCATCCAATGATGAAATCTTAATACATAACACTTCTTAGGCCTTTGTTTGTGAAACTATCAAATAAGATGGTAGTGAAAGTGGAGAAGAAAGAGAGAGTGAGTGAAAATTTAGAAGAGATTGATGTGAGTGAACTTTAAAATGCTTTTCAAGAACTATATGAATAATCGATTAACTTAAAAAGAGCGATTTTGAAGTTAGAAGCTAGTTTAAGAGAGCGTGTCAAGATCGTTGATGATAGTTTGTTTGGTTGAAGGCCTTAGGACACGTGAGAAAGTTCTGCTTGAGAAGATTGAATATATAGAAGGAGAGAGAGAGAGCCTTAAAGGTTTAATGGAATCCTTAAAAAAGGAGCTTCTTGCGTTTGAAGAGAGAAATGTTTTATTAGAGTCTAGAATTTTAGAATTAGAAGAATAATTAAAAGACTCTAGTAAAGTCAAATGTGATTTGGAATGTAGGTCCAAAAAACTAGATAAAATCTTAGGCATAGTCCAAATAAAAAATTACACTTGTGGTTTAGGCTTCGATACTTGTAATGAATCAACTAATAAAGCCAAAACAAATATTTTAGGAGAATCGCCTAGGAAAACCTTTAGAGATCATTCCTTAGGTAAGTCTTTTCGGCGAGTCTTTAGGTGCTCTCATTGTGGTCGAAAAGGTCATCTTAGGAAATTTTGTTTTGATCTTAAACGAGGTCCTAGAAAATCCCAATGTAAGGCAGCCGAGGTAGCCAATAGTCCTATACCCCGAGATCGTCATTCGTCATTAGTTTGGATTTGGAGATCCGACTTGGTATCTTTACAAGATATGGTATTTGATTCTCATTTACTTTCACATGCTTCCTCCCTTGCAAAATCTAAAGGTTGAATGTGTTAGTTTTGTTTGCATACTTTAGCTTTTGTGCTTCATGTTATATCACCATGCTAATTGTATGCTTGTTTTAATCATTATTCTAGTCTATATTTCATGCCATATCACATGATGGAATTATGATGTTTGTTTATCTTTTGTATTATATTTCCTTCATTTTAGTTTTCATTAAATGAAAAATACAAAAAGATTTTGTTTATCATTTGTGTTTCATCTTTTTATAATTTAGGCTTAATGAAAAATACAAATGATTTTTGTTTGTCTTTTGAGTAAATATTTTTGTTGTTTGGTTTATAAATTTCGAAAACTCAAAAAGAATTTTTTTTGTGTGTATTTTAGTTTGACACACCCTCTGTGGCATATACTTGTGTTTGAATCCCTACTTTTTCGCTTCCATATGGCTAGAACTTTTGGTTTAGATTGTCAATCCTTAAAATGATCTTTACCATGATTACATGGAGTAGTTTGACTTTGTGTTGATATAATGGATTCTATTTTTATATGCCTCAATTCACACATGCACAAGCTCACTGGAAATTTTAACTTCGTATGTATATTTGAGCTTTATGAGGTGTTCTCCTACCAATCTAGTCATCTACGTATTATGTGATCTAGGAGGACTAGTGCATGTCAAAATCCGTTGCACGTGAGATTTGTGTGAGATATAAAAATGTTATATATGAATGTGCACGGGGAAGGGCTCCGAAAGGAAAAATATTATCCTTTCCGATTAAGCCACTGTTTGGATTGGACCTAAAAGAAATACGTGGTCCAAAGGCCTAAAAATAAAAATAATTGCCAAGGCCTTGTTTTTATTGATATATTCATTCAAAAATTAATATGCTTATTTTGAGGGAGTTTGGATGGTATATCAACGGTTTGCACAATGTCTGTTTATCCTAGTTGCGCTTTCAATGTCATGACTCTATTGGTTTGTAGAATCATCAGCATTCTAGGCTTGTATGCCTTGTGTATGTTTGTTCATTGAGTTCAATCTATATTGTCACATGAGGTTATATTCAAACGTGATGATGTTTGGAATCAAATGAGAACTCCATGAACATATTTTAAGTGATTGGGTCTAAATTTAATTGTTGCTAGTTCACACCCCTTAACTTTCGTTTCCATATGACACATTTATGCTATAAGAGTGTAGAAAAACTTATGTTATTTAGTTTTGTATCATTTTGATGTTTATATCTATATGTGTGTACTTCTTCTTAGTTTGAATCTATTATATATATATATATATATATATATATGTGTGTGATATTTTATTTGTTTTTGAGTCTTAGTCATGATTAGCCAGTTCATTTATGCTTTTAATTCATTTTTGGTATCTATATTGTTGAAAACTTTGTTTCGATATCACATGCTTATATTACTACAATCAATTGATATCTTTTGTTATCGCATCATAGTTGATATTCATATCTTTATGTGGATTGGTTGAATTTTAGTTGCCCATGTGCTTTAATGTTCTCATCACTTTATGCACAACAACATGTTTAGTTAGTTATCCCATTCTATTTATCCCTTGTTTAGTTCAGGGGGTGTATATGCTTTAATTGGGGGAGATAAGTTAAATTTTTATTCTTTAGCCTTTGTCTATTCCTGAACAAAAAGGGGGGAGAATGATAGGGGACAAATAGTATTTAATCCTATTATAATCGTCTCTTGGTTTGGGAGATTTAATTTAGGGGGAGTCGCGACCTTCTTAGGTAGATCATTTGATAGATCATTTGATAAAGGGGGATAATTAATTAAGGAGGAGTCTTTATTTAAATTGCAATTAATATTTCAATATTACCTATGCGTTTAATGTGTTGATTAAGTGTGCAGGAATTGTAAAGCGGCATCTATTTAAAGTGGCAAAGCGTTTCTAAAGTGGTATTCGAATCAGGCATTGTACTCTTTATTTTGGGTGGGATGTTTTTGAGTCCAGTGAATTTGATGGCCCTTTAGGATTTTGTTTTGGTTTTCATCCCGGAATAGGCAAAGGGGGAGATTTGTAAGGACACATATTTCCAATTGAGTCTTAATGTAGTGTTGGCTCAATTCTGGACAAAAAGAGTTGTGTCATAGGATAGTATTGAGTGAGTATCCTCCAAACCTATGTCATGCGAAAGTTGAAGACGTAGCGGCTAAATTTGTAAAGCTTCATCATTGTCGGTTTAAGTGTGTCTCATTTCTCGTCATCAACATAGTTCCAATTACTCCTTAGGTATGAATGCATTACATATATATATAGGAGCTTGGAACAATTTATATTGGGTGCAATTTTATTTTAAACTAATGTTTATTTTCAAAAAGTTTCTTTAAAACTTTAAAATAAAGTTTATGGGGTAAAAATAGAACTTTAGGCTTTCTGGTATTTCGTTCGAAATTGTCGTTTGAATAAGTTTTTTATTCGAACGAGAATGTCGTTCGAACGAGTTTGACAATGATATTTCCCTTATGGCCACTGGAACTTCGTTAGAAGTGTCGTTAGAACGAGACTTCGTTCGAATGAAAATCTCATTCGAACGAGATTTCAGGTGGGAGTTTTTTTTGGCAGTTTTAAGTAGTTTTCCCATGTTCCCACTTACCCTTACTCACTAACTCTTGACCGAAGTTATATGTTCGGGAACCAAGTTTGAAAAACTAACTTTTGGCATTTTCTAAACACCTTTTTGAGAGAGAAAAATTCTTAGTTCAAAAGTTCATGTTTTAAGTGTTTGCATTTTAAAGAACATTATTCTAAAACACTTTTGTTTACACCCATTGTTTGTTTATTCCAAGTTACCATATATATATCTTGCTTGGAGTGTTTGGCACCGGGTTTACTCTACCAAGTTGAAGAGTTCATTTAGGTTTACTTCTACATCCTATAAAAAAGAAGTCTCGTTGTTTTCCTGCGGCATTCTCATATGGTGAAAGGCACCATGTGTGGTTGACAATTTTTTCTACAGATTCATTGGTGGATTACAAGGTTCCGGTGGTGTTCGAGATTGTCAGTTAGGCAGAGGTATTTGCAAGAAGACGCATCGGGGCTTGAAGGAGTCGAGTTGAGTGTTGTAAGTCATCTTTCTTGTAATTGTAATTTCGTACTTAGTGGACTTAAGGCTAGGGTCGTCCGAGCTTTTTTTCCATTGTGGGTTTTTCCTTGTACAGCGCGGCGTAGTGGTTATTTGTTTATTTTATCTTTTGCAAAACTCACTTTAGATGCATGCTTAGGTAAAAAGATAAAATTGGTTTAAATCACTACTTGTTTAATTTGGTGCAAATTCAATTTGGGTATATGTTAATTTAATTCAAGTCATAATTTAATTTGTTAAAATTTGGTTTGGCCTAATATACCATATTTGGTAATATTGAAAATATGACTTTGGCAAATTTTTAGGACTTGGGTTAAATTGATTTAAGTGAAAAATGTATTTGTTGATTAATCTAATTTCACTTGATTTAATTTTAATTTGAAAGAAATTAAAATTTATTGTTTATGTAATTGTTTAAATTGAACCATCTCGCTTCCACATATCTTTAAAAGGAAATTACTTTTTGTGTAAGATTTTAAAATTGGGGTCATATTTTTTACAAGTGCTATCAGAGCATTGATTTAGATAAAACTCGCAGTTTCAGAGACGATGGGTATAACTTATGTAAAATTATGACTTTGGTCTCTATTACTACCTAGGTAAGGCCAATATTGTAGCCGACACATTAAGAAAGAATACGGGAGTATATTTAGAATCAATGAAACAATACTATTATAAGATGACACAATACCTTCAGAGCTACAAATTAAGTGAGGAAATCATCACGCCTACATCAACAGGATGGTGGTAAGGCCTGTAATACAACGAAAGGTTCTTAAAGCACAGGTTTCAATGATGATTTGGAGAACTTTCAAAATTGCATCTTATCAGGTGATCCAATCGAGACTTGTAGGTAGACAAGGATAATGTTTTGAGATAATAAAAAAGGTTGGTAGTTCTGGTAATTGAGGAACTCGGGGAAGAAGTCATGGAAGATGCACAACAGTCTCATTTCAACATTCATCGAGGCATTACAAAGATGTACAAGGATTTGTAAAGAGACTACTGGTGGTCAGGAATGAAAAAGGATGTCGCAGTTTTTAGGGAAAAGTGTCGTACTTGTCAACAACTGAAGTTCGAGCACCAGAAGCTAGTGGGGTTATTGCAACCAGTATCGGTAGCACAGTGGAAGTAGGAGCACATCATAATGGACTTCATCATAATATTACCTAGGACTCAGGCAGGGCATGATGCAACGTGGGTTGTGATTGATACACTTACCAAGTCAGTACATTTCCTTCCTATCAAAGTCACGGATAGTATGGTCGAGCATACCAAACTTTACATTCGATAAATCATAAGGTTCCATGGCACACATTTATCCATTGTTTCGGATAGGGATTCGAGATTTATTCCCAAGTTTTGGAATAAACTTCGGTAGGAGCTGGAAACAAATCTAAATCTCAATAAAAAAACTATCACTTACAAATGGATGGAAAATTGATAACCATTCAGATACTCGAAGTTATGTTACGAGCTTGCGCTATAGATTTCCAGGATATTTAGGCTGATCATATATTATTAGTAGAGTTTGCCTGTAATAATACTTTTAGGCTAGTATTGTAACGTACCATTTGAATATTTATACGGGAGACCTTATCGTTCACCATTTTACTGCGCAGAGGTTGACGAGAACACATATCAGGATCAAAGATGATTGAGGAGGTAACTGAAAAGAATCAGGTCATTCGAGCTAGACTTGAAACAACTCAAATCCATTAGAAGAACTATGTTGATGTTCATCATTTTGATTTGGAGTTCGGTGTGGGTGATCACGTATTTCTAAAGCTCAAGATCATAACAAGAGTTACATGCTTTGGCAAGAAGGGAAAGTTGGCACCAAGGTATATAGGGTCGTTTGATATTTTGGATAGGATTGGTCTCATATCGTACTGTTTGGATTTATCGCCTCAGTTGGCTAACGTTCATAATGTTTTTCATGTATCAATTTCATGGAAGTATATTTTGAATCCGTCTCATATAATCAATTGGTATCAGTTAGACCTCCAGGATGATTGATAGTCTGGATTTTACCGCGACGCAAGAGTCACCTATGTGTCGATCGCTTTATATTCGGCTCGCCTGAACTATACAAAAACCTAAATTATGACTACACTCAACGGGTGAGTATAGCGGTAAGTCAGGTATCGAAAATCCACAGAGACGAGTTGCTAGAATTTATAAGGTTTAATATTCCTAAATAAAAGTGTAAAAGATGAATATACACAAAAAGAGAAAAGATGCATAAAATGGAAATAGTAATCTAAGCAAGAGAAAATAAAGCTAGATTAAGAAATCGAGTAAAAACTATAGGTTACGTCGAATATCCCTCACGTGAGTTAATTAGTATAAAATGGTTACATGGGTCGACGAGTTATTATAATTGCGTCTCGTTTCGAGAGTTAATTAAATCAAAGGGTTGTCACACCCCTAAATTTGTATAAAAGCCTAATACTATTTTGGTGTCAACAAATACTCAAAAATTACACACGTAAGGTTGTAAGCACAGAACATACATGATATGCCCCATTAAATACCCTAGGAGTAATAACTAGGACAACGCACCCCAAATAGACCCGTAAACACCATCACCAAAGCAAAGCAACATCTCAACCCGGAATGAGTTCAATCTGACACAACCTAGACTAAATTAGCTAGAAATTATATTAAAAGTCATGTATAAATTAACTAATTTAAGACAACTAATTAACTGAGGAAAACAAGAAATAAACTACAACAACTATTAATCAAAGCAAGAAAAGTAACTACAAAGCAAGAAATCAAGTAATCAAAGAATGTATTAATGGAAAGAGATAATTTATAGTAGTTTACTTACATAAATGGGTGGAAACTAAAGAGAAAATAGGAGAGGGAAGCTCCCAAGAACAACCCTTAAAAATCTGATTTAAAATGAAAGTTATCCCTTTAATAAAAGCCCCAAACATTCTATTTATACCCAAAAAAAAGACCAAGTCAAAACACCACAAATAATTCAATTTTCGTCCATATATTATGGGACTGGTCGACCGTGGTTTTGGAATTTTCCTTGGAATGGAGACAACCCCTTTTCCTCTCTGAACAAATTTTGACGCGTTGCACGGAAATGGCCATAACTCCCTCATACGGAATCGAAATGAGGCGTGGTCAGAACCAACGCGAAGATAATTCAATTATATACATGATTATGTTTTCAAACCCTCCAAATTATGAAGCATGAAATTACCAAAATGCCCTTGAAGTAGAAGAAAATACCAAAGCCTTCCAGAAATGGCCATAACTTCCACATACGGAGTCAGAACGACGCACGGTCAGTGGCCAAAGAAAGATAATTTGATGATCTACATGTTGTAACTTCATTCCATAAAAAATAGTGAGTTTAAAAAGACCAAATTTCCCTTGAAGTAGCATTCGACGACGGAACTTCTCCAAAATGCAACCGAACCTCTCTTTTAGCGATCCAATACCTGCAAAAGCACAATTAACCCCTGCAAAACATATATATGTCCAAATACGAGGTTGTCTTGTTAACGAGCATATATATAGACATTTAGAACATAAAAGTGCTCGAATGCATAAAGATAAAGGGCGCAAATATGCAATATTCGTTATGTATCACACCCCCTAACTTAGACATTGCTAGTCCCTAGTGATGAAACAAATAAAACCAGTCCACAGAAGGAAATACAAAATGTATATATGCATTGAAATATAATTTCCACTTTCATAGGGAACACGATTGCATTTATCATATACAATAAGCCGTTAAACTCCTAGGTTACCCTAGTGGACGAGTGTCATCTCGTGAGGGTTTTCAGGGATGAACCCACAAACATCATATGGTTTCCTCAAAATATGCCCAAACCAACATGTGACAAGCCCAACAAAAGCGAAAACGATTTCATATGCATTATTAGCAAAGTGAATGAATTCACACAAAAGTTCAAATCATTAAAATTATAGAATGCACCTCGTAGAATTGAAACCTTAAAATGTGGGAAGGGAGCGAGCACATGAAAAGTGTGATTTGGCAACAACTTATATAAACCGTATAAACATTAAACCAAGAATATATTCAATCCTCACGGGCATTACACTCATCAAGTGAATTCACTTGAAACAGGGAGCTAACACACGGGACATGCGGGCATAAAGAGTATATGTAAATGGAAACTAGGCCGCACACATGTCACAAATGAAGAACGCTATATATGAAATTAAAAATTATAATCTCAATGAAAGGATACCGCACACTAAAAGAGGCAAAATGCATTTTCACAGATTATCAAAACTATTTCAACCTTTGAATTACATCAACCTATGATCACATAGGACTTGTATAGGGTTGTATTGTAGGCTAGGATAGGGTACGAAATGAAGGAATGCATATACAGATTCAAAGTGTTCGGAATGAAAACTCGGGATAATGGAAAAATGCGGACAATAACAAAATTGGAAAACAAGTTCCAAAAAGGCATGAGATAACATTTGGGCAGAGTAATCAAAGCTTATTGAACTATATACAGCATACACAACTTTTTCTTTCTTTTTGATTTCTTCTTTTTATCCTTTTTTTCTTTTGTTTTCTTTTGCTTTTTGCTTCTCTTTTTCTTTACTTTTTTCACTACTTTCTTCTCTTTACTTATCACACTCTCATATGCCTAAATTGCAACCGACATGAAAACAACATCATTCAATCCCAAGTAACAATCCAAACAAAGGTATGGAAAGTGTATGTATGGTTCAAAACTCCAATTTGGAGTTGGTTATGGGAATGGGGTTATGAAACGAAAGTCTATATAGGCTCAAAGGGGTTAACGAGGGTAAACATATAAGGGTGAGGTCAAGGTTAATATGGGTGATATGACAAATATGGCCTATGATCATTTTCTAAAGTTTATGCAATTCTCGAGTCAAAACAATTTATGAAATTCATGTTCAAGTAACACATTTCAAGTATGAACTCAATTAATGAACGGTCAAATGAAAGAATAGTGAGATTACCGACGAATTCAACGCTTTCAATGAGAAAAGAATAATGTATTCATACACTCACAAATGATGAAAGGTACAAAGCTTACTCGGTGTAAGTATATACAATGCAACAAAAGATTACCGAGTTATAAAAATCTTAAACGAAATCAATATAACCATAAAAGTGCATGTGCTCATGGGATTAAAGTTTAATTCATGAAGTTATTCGTAATATCAATAAATGAGACTAAAGACTAATAACTTCAAAAATCGAGAACATGCATCATTGGTCCATCTATTTGATCGGGCAATTATTGAAATTTATCATCGAAAACAAGGGCAAAAAGCCCAAAAAAGGAGAAAAAGAAAGAAAATCTTTTTGAAATTTTTAATTTTTCCAAGAAAAGCCTACTAAGTAACTAACATGTAGTAACTAACATGTGAGAAAAAACATGGACTAAAATAAGAAATGGATACAATATCCCACACCCCCTAACTTAAAACTTGACATTGTCCTTAATGTCCATTAAGAACCAAGTTAAAGGGAGGAAAAGAATGATATTACCCAAAAGTGGAGCGATCCCCATAAGAACAAGTCCAAAGAATCTACAAAACAAGTTAGTACCGAGCATAACAAAAACAAATAACAAAAAGTTAAGCAATAACACTAAACTAAATTAAAAATTCAAGAAAAAATAAAAAGAAAGAAAGCTACATATATACAACCTACTATTTAGGCTTCACACTAATTGTACAGTAGAAGTCTAAATAGCTGAGGGTCCACCGCAAAAACGATTTGAATTTGGAGGATAACCACTGTACCCTCACATACAAGCATGCCTTCCGAAAAATATGAATTCCGTTGGAAAAACGGAAGGCATGTGTAAGGCGGAAGAAAGGAACCATTGCCAATTAAAAGTTTTGGAGGGACGATGGGGGGTTTGGATTGAATGGGTGATAAAAACATATGGGGACCGAGAAAATCCGAATATCCTCCCAATGATTTTGAAATTGGAATGGGAGGCGGCGCACACGATGGCACGAATGCGATCGTGGAAGGCGACTCGAGCAAGTACTCCTCATCGGCGAAAAGGTTTAAAACATTAAAGTTTGAAACCGAATCATCGGGTACTTGTGACGGTATGATAATAGAAAATGAAAATGGGGATGAAAGAAATTCAAACTCATGATATGAATCATCATCGCATGAAGATTGAGTTTCGAATGAAATAATATCATTTTCAATGAAATGTTCTTCTTTGGGAGCCAAAGAAGAAATTATTTCATTGTAAATAGATATTACGTCGTTATCATCCTCGCTTTCGATATCTATTATGAAATGGGCAAATTCTCGAATGGTTTATTCCAAAGTAGGCACAAGTACCTCATTTGGTTCAAAACATTCCCCGACTTCGAAAGTCTCGAAAGCAAAATCGTCGTCGGACTCAAATAATAAATCCAATTCATGTTCCCAACAACGATTTTCTTCTCGATAACATCTTTCAATTTTTCCATTTTCATACATACGCAAACCCTCACCGAATGTCATAGGTCGAGGTGTGGATCCATGAAAATGGGAACTTTGAAAATTACCATCGAACTTAAACAAAAACTCATGATTATAGGAATTTTGAAAACTATTCGAATTGGTTTCAAAATTCCAATTATAAGGAGGTAAAGGCCCAAAATCATTATCATCATCATCATCAAAATTCCAATAACCTAAGTTTTGACTTTCGTTATACTCTCCCAAAGTCATATTTGAATTTTTTATACATTGGGATTCTAATTATTCACCGAAAGTCATAGGATTACGAGCATTTTGAGAATTATAACAATGATTACCGAAAGAATTGGAATAAGACATGCTTACCCCAAAAATGGCTCAAGTTGCGAATTCCACAAAATAGGTGCGCGCGGGAAAAATTCGAGTGTTTTTAACTGCTCAAATGTGGAAGTCTGATTAGGCATAAATTCTTCCCAATTTATCCCTTTAATTTAGTTACTTTTAGCACCTCGAACAACATAATCGGTTTGATTTTATCTCATAATCTTGCTACTGACTTATTCAAATGAGTACCCCGAGTTTCTTGTATTTTGTACTGATTTTACTGGTATTTAATGTCAATTAAAGAAAGAAAGAAATCAAAAGAATGAAGAAAGAAAAAGAAAGAAAAGTGAAAAGGGAAAAGTCATAATTTTTACCCCGAATTTAGATGAGGCATGTAAAGAAAAGTTGCATATAACAAGTTCACAAGCACGTAGGAAGAAACGACACCTCAATCGGAGTCCCGGTGTGAAAGTTATGAGCAGTCAAAGTCTGGAAAAAAAGTCAAAGGAAATTCAGACCGATCCGGTCCGGACCGATCCGAAATGCCAATTTCGAGAGAACCCCGGACCGAAGACGGATCGAAGTTGAAAGAAAATAAATGAACCAATCCGTACCGGATCGATCTGGCTAAAATATAAACGAATCGATCCGGATTCCAGCCAGACGGAATCGAAGGAGGACCGGATCGGTCCGACTGTCAAATTTTTATTTTTTACTCCTCCTCTAATGGAGAGTCCTAGTTCAGCTAAAACTCTTGTAGTTTTGTAGGGTATTTAAGCCCGAGTTATTATCATTTTAACAAGGGGGGATTTATCTAATTTTCCATTCTTTTCAGAAAAACCCTAGTTTGAAGATAACTTATAATTTTAATTCCAAGATTGAAGATTGTTCCGATTTCTGTGATTACAAGTAATTATAGTTAATGATTTGAGTGCTTCGATAAGATTAGTGATTAATTTCCTCTGTCTAATTCCCCGTTTATGTCATTCTTCAATTTGTCCTTAGTTTAATCATGACTTCCTGCAATTCCAAAATCGTTTTTATTACTTTCATCACGGTAGGCTAGACTTTTAAGGGTCGGGATGCATGAACCCAACCCGATGTGGTAGTTGTATGTGTATAAAAGTAATCCTCTAAATTTAATGATTTGATTACGACCGTATGGCGTAGGAACGTGACAATTGTAGATATTTGGATCTCGTTTGCTTCCGGGTAATCGGGATGCTTTAGAATACAATTCGAGCGTGACTATTGCAATACTGATTTACTCGTACTCTGATTAAGTATGGTGCGGGCTTGAACCTCATATACGTAATGCTTGGGAGTACTAAATTCTGGGTCTAATTAATCATTCAAATTTACGATTAGTTTTATACCATCAATATACTAGGGTTGGGGGATTATATTCCTGTCCTGTTTTTCTCATCACATAGTTCAAAATTTTAAATCATTCATTGTTAGTATTTTAGGTAATTTAGAATAGTTTCATTTCATTCGTACTTAAGTTCATTAGTTAAACATTTTCAAAATTGCATTTAGTTGTAGTAAATTCTCATACCAATCATCTTTTCCTTTTTCTTTAGAGTCAGAGCTAGGATTCATTCATCTGTCCAACGTCGTTATAATTCCATTATCCTATTTCCCTGTGGATACGATCCCGACTTACCGGGTTTATTACTAACGCGACAGGCTTGCACTTGAACCTAGAGAGAATGCACTTCTTAGACACATTCTTAGTCGCGTCAAGTTTTTGGCGCTGTTGTCGGGGATTTAGGTAGACTTAGGATTAGATCGAGTCAATCTTAAACTTTGACCAAAAATTTCCAAAAATCCAAAAACATATAAAATTTTGAAAAAGCACAAAAGATTCATCATCATCTCTCATAAGCCCATTAATGCAAAATTCTGAACTCACTCCAACTCCCCATAATACTCCAACCCACATTCATGAAAATCCAATAGTTGAGTACGACCCTGATAGCCCTCACACTCCTAACGCTCCACAATTCTGGGTTCCACCTCCCACACCATCACACTCAATCTCAAATAACACATCGTTTTCCTTATTAGGACACACTCCATAGCACGCCCCAGGTATACCAAGTGAGGATAGCGAATCTTTGAGTGAGAGAGATATGTCACAACACGGAAGTGCAGTTGCCGACGATGGGGAGGCCCCGTATCGCCCTTTGAGAGACGTCTTATATCCCGAGTGCACTGCCACTCCGGGATGCATTTTACTCCCATACAATGCTGGGCAATTTCTCTTTAGGAATGGGATGATCCAGATACTTCCCACTTACCATGGACTGGATTCAGAAAAGCCATATGCAAATATTAAGGAATTTGAGGAGGCGTGCGACTCTCTCAGTGATCAAACTTGCACAAAAGGTGTGCTCCGCCTCAAACTCTTCCCATTCTCGCTAAAGGATAAGGCTAAGACATGGCTATGGTCTTTACCTCCAAATTCGATTTCATCATGGAATGAATTACAATCCAAATTTCTCAAGAAGTTATTTCCTCCACATCGAACGAATTCCATCAAGGCTCAAATTCAAACTTTCCGACAATTAGAAAATGAGTCATTCGAATGATGATACGAGAGCTTCAATGAGTTAATTGAGTCATGTCCCCATCATGGTTTTGATAAAATGCAAATCATTTCCTTTATCCATAATGGGATGAACATTAATTCCAAGCAACTCGTTAAAACCATGGGTAGTGGTCCGTTTGTCGACTTAGACGCCCACGACGCTGAGCTTCACCTGAGTTATGTCGCCGAGACTACCCAATCCTGGGATACATCTGACCCTAATGCTCAAAATCAAAATTGTCAAGTGACCACCACTCCATCGGCGTCCGACCTATTTTATGTAGAAAAGAATTATATGACAGACAGTCGACTCGATACACTTGAGAAAGGACTGCGAGACCTACGTGAGGTATATGGAAGAGGACTAACTGGATCCATCCCAAACCCTGTTGAGAAGGTGTGTGCAATTTGTGAGGAGGGTCATTCAACTGAGGAATTCCCGACTATACCCGCCTACAAAGTAATGATTCAAGAACAAGTAAGTGGCATGGGAGGATTTAAGGGTAATTTCGGTGCACCGCACAAGAATTCTTACAACCCTTCATCGAAAAACCACCCTGGTTTTAGCTATGGGAAATAACATGCTGCGATAAATCCTAATTCACAAGTTGTCCCTCCTCCACCACCATATTTTCAACAAGCTCTACACATGCAAGGACATGTGCAGGCACCACCACCTCAAGGAGCATACATCCCTCCATCGTGGAGAAGTCTCGAGGATACCATCCACCACTTTATCAATACCCTGCAACTAATGCTAGGCATGATCGCATGATGAACAACATGAATGCGAACATTTCACAGTTGTAATCATCGTTGAGTATCCAAGAGAGCGGCAAGTTTAATGCCCAGGGTCAAAGACCGCCCCAAGGTCAAACTAGTGTTAGCTCCACCTCGACAGAACATCAGGTGCAATGTCAAGCTGTGACCACTCTTCGTAATGGGAGATTCATTTATTTATCACCTCCCCCACACGATGCAACTAAAGATAAGGAGATTTTGCTCGGCACGAAAGAGGCCAAAGATGTCCCCTTGAAGGAGAGTGATAAAGAGGGCACTAGTGAGCCTGAGGTAGTAGTGAAACCACCCACCGCGGCACCGTTTCCTCAAAGGTTGATTCCTTCCCATAAAGGAAACCCCCGTGATGATGTGCTAGACGTACTAAAGCAAGTGAAACTAAATTTACCTTTCCTTGATGATATTAAGCAAATTTCAGCTTATGCAAAAGTCATCAAAGACTTGTTGACGGTAAAAAGTAGGATGAAGATAAAGAAAAATGTCTTTCTAGCACATAATGTGAGCTCCATCCTACTCAATGATCTCCCGCCCAATTTCAAAGATCCCAGTGCACCCACCATTTCCTGCATCATTGGAGAAAATAAAATTGTGAAAGCCTTACTTGATTTGGGAGCAAGTGTCAATATCCTCCGTTACGTCATCTATAGGCAACTTGATTTGGGTGACCTAAAGCCCACAAAGGTCACTCTACAGTTAGCAGATCGAACCGTGATTATCCCTAGAGGCATAGTTGAGGACGTGATCGTCCAAGTTGACACTTTCTACTTCCCAGTAGATTTTGTCATTTGGGACATGGAACCCTCCTTCACCTCGAGCAGCCATGTTCCCGTCATTCTTGGGCACCCATTCTAGCTACAGCTAATGCCATCATCAATACTCAAAATGGGAAAATGCAACTCACATTTAGGAACATGACTTTAGAGACTAACATCTTCCATATTGCCCAACAAACGAGGGAAGGAGATGATCTTCACGCGGTGAGCCAAATAGACGAGATCGTAGAGGATTATTTCAAGCAAAATTATTATGGAGATGCCCTAGGGTCCTGTTTAGTGTTGAACCACGAGACTGAGGGGACGTACACTGCATTCGAGAGGGAGGTTGAGGAGTTGAGAGAGTAATTTGATGAGAGCGCGTCGGACGAGGACGCGAGAGATGTAAGTTGGGTTTCTAGATTCGAGGAATTACCACCAAGGGATACACGCATGGTTCCCTCCAATAAAAAATTTCCAACCCTCGAGTTGAAGAAACTCCCCTCCCATTTAAATATGCATACCTAGGAGAGGATGAGACATTTCCTGGCATTGTCTCCTCTAGCCTAGACGAAGAGCAGGAGGGTAAATTGCTAAATATTCTTAGGAAGCACTAAGGTTTTTTTGGTTGGTGAATTGCTAATTTGAAAGGGATAAGTCCTTTTATTTTCACCCACAAGATCCATCTCGAAGAGGATATCAAGCCCTCGAGAGAAATGCAAAGAAGGCTAAACCCTAATATGAAAGAAGTGGTGAGGACCGAAATAATTAAGCTATTGGATGCCGAGATTATCTACCCAATCTCGGATAGCAAGTGGGTGAGCCCTATTTAAGTTGTCCCGAAGAAGTCGGGCATGACAGTGATTGAGAATGCTAAGGGAGAGCTAGTTCCCCAATATACCACCACCGGGTGGCGCATTTGTATTGATTATCGGAACCTCAATGCGGGAACTAGGAAAGACCATTTCCCCTTGCCATTTATTGATCAGATGCTTGAGAGAGTAGCGGGTAACCCTTACTATTGCTTCCTTGATGGTTATTCCGGATATAACCAAATTGAGGTTGATGTACTTGACCATGAGAAAATGACCTTCCCTTTCCCTTTTGGTATGTTTGCCTACAAACGTATGACATTAGGCTTGTGTAACGCACCTGCGACCTTTCAAAGGTGCATGATGAGTCTATTTAGCGATATGGTCGAGAGAGGACTTGAAGTATTCATGGATGATTTCAGCGTTTTTGGCACCTCTTTCGATCTTTGCCTTGAAAAACTGGAAAAGGTACTTGCCCGGTGTGTGGAAAAAAACTTAGTGCTAAATTGGGAGAAATGCCATTTTATGGTCACCGAGGGAATAGTTCTTGGTCACATAGTTTCATCCAAGGGGATAGAAGTTGATAGAGCTAAGATAGATATCATAGCCGATCTACCCCCACTAAAATCGCTCAAAGACATGCGCTCCTTCTTGGTACACGTGAACTTTTATCGAAGGTTCATTAAGGACTTTAGCGCCATCGCTAGGCCCTTAAGCAACTTACTCATGAAGGACACCCCATTTGAGCGGACAGAAGCATGCCATAGTGCTTTTGAGAAACTGAAAACCATGCTTGTGTCCTCTCCCATCATGTAAGTTCCATATTGGTCCTTACTATTCGAACTTATGTGTGATGCTAGGGATTATGCGATAGGGGTTGTTTTGGGCCAAAGGAAAGACAATAAGGCTCATGTCATCTACTACGCTATCCAGACTCTTACCGGACCACAACTCAATTACTCCACTACAGAGAAGGAGTTGCTAGCGGTAGTCTTTGATCTTGACAAATTTTGGTCCTATCTTATCCATTCTCCCATCACTTGCTTCACCGACCACGCAACATTGAAATACATACTCGTAAAGAAAGACGCAAAGACGTTCCTCATAAGGTGAATCCTACTCCTACAAGAGTTTAATCTCTCAATTAAAGATAAGAAAGGAGTAGAAAACGTCGTTGCCGACCACTTATAACGGCTTTCATCCGATGTACCTAGTGATCCAATAACCATAGACGAATAATTTTCGGATGAGTAACTCTTTGCTACCTCTTCTTTGCCCTCATTTGCGGATATCGTGAACTATCTTGTCACGGGAGTCGTCCCTCCTGATTGGACACCACAAGATAAGAAGATATTTATTACTTGGTCGCGCATGTTTTTCTATGATGATCCTTCTCTGTTTAAATATTGCGCCGACCAAATCATTTGACATTCTGTGCCGGATGATGAGATCCCGAAAGTCATCCAATTTTGTCATTCGAAAGCTTGTGTAGGCCACTTTTCGACAAAAAAGGCGGCCGCTAAAATTCTGTAATGCGGCCTCTATTGGACCATAATATTTTGGGATGTGAACAATGCTAGTAAATCTTACAATAGGTGCCAAAGGATGGGAGCTATTTTTCGACGAGACATGATGCCTCTTACCCCCATACTCATTATTGAGATCTTCGACTGTTGGGGTATTGACTTTATGAGCCCTTTTCCCCCGTCCTTTGGTTTCCTATACATCCTTGTCGTGGTAGACTATGTTTCTAAATGGGTGGAAGATATAGCTACCAATAACAATGATAACAAAGTGGTGATTAAGTTCCTACAGGAACACATACATTCCCGCTTCGATGCTCCGAAAGTGATAATTAGTGATAATGGCACGCACTTTTACAATAGGCCATTCGCTAAGCTCATGAGAAAGCATGGTGTCGTTCACAAGGTTAGAACGACTTATCACCCACAAACGAATGGGCGGGATGAACTAGCAAATCCGTAAATCAAGAACATTCTTGAAAAGACCGTCAATCCTACCCGAAAAGATTGGTCACTTAGATTGAACGATTCGCTATGGGCCTATCTTACCGCATACAAAAATCTGCTCGACATGTCCCCATTATGCTTTGTGTATGGATAACCTTACCATCTTCCCGTGGAATTAGAGCACAAGGCGTATTTGGCGATTAAAGAGTTGAACTTTGCCATAGATAAGGCCGGTGAAGCTCGCAAGCTTCAATTGAATGAGTTAGAAGAGATACGCAATGATGCGTAGGAGAACGCAAAAATTTCCAAAGAAAGGATAAAACTCGCTTACGATAACATCATTCGCCGCAAAGACTTTCTTCCCGGTTAAAAAGTGCTTCTCTATAACTCTCGGCTTCATCGCTTTCGGGCAAGTTGCGATCACGATGGTCTGGCCCGTTCGTTGTGAAGAATGTTTTCCCTCAAGGAGCTGTTGAATTAGATGATTTAAAAGGGGGAAATACATTCAAAGTAAATGGACAACGCCTAAAGCTATATCTAGAGGCGTGTGTGGAAGAAGTCGACACTGTTTGGTTGTCGGACCCCGTTTACGGGGTAGAGTGAGCTGCTATAGTGAGGTCATCACACTCCCGACGCGTATGGGGTGAATTCTTGTGTATAGTAGACGAGAGTCGTGTGAGTAGGGAGAGTCCCTAGGATTAGGGTGCAATAAGGTGAGAGCATTCACATGTTTCGAGAAATTGAGTCAAGTAGCGTTGACCATAGGTAGCGAGAGGGTTTTTAGCCAAAAATTGATAGGAAACAGTGCGGAGAGTCGAAAACTTTCGGAGAAGAGCGAGTGAAATTAAGTTAGGGGGAGAATTCCAACTTAATGCAAGAACCGGATCGGTTCTTTTATTTTTGGGCCGGACTGGTCCGGACCGGATCGGTTCTTTTCTTTTAGAGACGGAGTGATCCGGTAATTAAAAATCTCAAAAATTAATACCAGCTGGATCGGTTCGGTTTCTGCAGTCTTTCCCCTTTCCCTAGGTGCACCCCCTTCTCCCCAATCCCTTCCCTTCCCTCCCAATTCGTCCCACCATACCTAACCCTTCAATTTCCCTCCCAAATACATCCCCTATTTCCCTCCAAACCCTTTCCCTCTAATTGCAAAACCATACCCATCCCTCACTTATAAATACACACTCAATTCCACCATTTTCCTCCCCACCTCCAACCACATCCCTCCTCTCTTATCCCTACTTATTTTTTTCCAACAAACTCTCCTTTTCCCAATGGCCCAAAGAGCCCCCCCCCCCCCCTCGGTCAAATATGACTCAACTAAAATCCTACCCTCCGGCCATGGTGAATTCCGTTCCCGCTAAGAGGAGCGTTGGTGCACTTGTTTCTTTGGTCCGGATCGCAAACTCCACATGGAGCGCGCAGTCCAATAGGCAGGGCTGCCTAATTCCATCACTGATCTCTTCATGCCTAGGGGTTGATGCCAAGGTCCGCTCCTTAATGAACCTGATGAGGCAGTCTGGGCTGCCAAGGTCCGCTCCTTCTATGGCTCCCTTGCTCGAACAGGCCAATTCGAGTCTCAAGCCTATGTTGACGGTAACGTCATTCCCTTTTCTTTGGCCCTTCTCACTGCCAAGTTGGGCGAATACGACATTCTCTATGTTCAAGACTACACATACCCAAGGAATGTCGCCCCGGTAGCCAAGGAACTGATTATGGAACGAATTTCCCCCGACGTTGTATGGAGGGGGAGACTGTCGCTGTTGGTCGACTTAACGAGAAAGCACGCCTCACATTCCAAATTGTGTGTGCTAATATTTTGCAAACGTCCAACGATTCTGCGTTGCGTTCCCGTAAAGCCACATTGACATACCACCTCTTCGATCCCCACACTCCAATTAACCTGGCTCGCACCCTATACGCTGACATCCTCGTTGCAGCCATGGATGAGAAAGGTGCAGCACCCCTTCCTTATGCGCGCCTGATTACCTCCATTCTCAAGGATGATGGCATTGAGTCACAGCATGACCGTACTCGCCTCCCTGGTCCTTTTGGCCAGGGAACCCGCACTCGGAGCGCCAAACAGCTAGCCATCCTTTGGGAGAGGCGAGGAAGTGACGACGAGGGCGATGCTGCCTCGAATACGAATGAGGAAGAAGAAAAAGCACTTGTCGATGTTGAGATGGGAGACGTGGGTGTGGATGAAGATTTGGCCGACGAAGAAGACCACCCTAATTTTGAATGGGCATGTAGCGACCTCACCAATTGTATGTCGGCCCTGGAGATACGATTCAGCAACTTTATGACTGACTACCGCCGCGATACAACCATGCTGTTTCGTTTCCATGCGGACTTGTACCGACGCCAAGGGGATCCCAACGATCCTTTGCCATCCTACTTCTATGAACCCTATGGACCTGACGCACCCAGCTCTTCCCACCCACCACCCCGGTGAAGCTTTGGTTATTTGTGACAGTTTTTAGTTGTTTCCCTCGTTCACATGTTGTATGCTCTTTGTTGTTGTTGTACGACAGTCCTGTTTTATAAAAATCTGCATTTTCTCCATTTGTTTATTTTATTTATCGCACTTCTTATTTTCCATTGTTTAGATTTTATTCCTTTTTGCTTGAGGACAATGCAAAGGTCTAAGTTAGGGGGGGTCACAAGTGCGTATTTCTAAAATTTCACAAATTTTCAAAAATGCACAGGATTCAAAAAAATCATAAAATTTTGAAAAATCCAAAAATATTTTTTTCTTCAAAATAAACAAAAATTGGAATTCAAATTTTTTAAAAATATCATTAAAAGTCGGTTAAAGTCTCAAATTGTAAAACACTATAACCAAAGCCGAAATTGACCAAAGATGGAAATTGTGCGAAAATTGACGACTTAACGAATAAGTGTGGAGATTAACAAACCCGATGAGATTCGAGCCTTTAATCTTTGTGAAAATTATAAATCAATCCGAGTTAATTGTTAACTCAAAGTTCTTTTCAGCGTTGAAAAAGTCATCGAGGATCTCAATCCTTTCATTTTGCTCGGTTTAGATAAATGTGTGTGATATTGCCGTACAAAACGCGCTACAAATCTCTAAATTAAATTAATCTCGAGACGCATAAGGTAATGCAATTAGTATCTTGGACAATGAAGTAGGTCCTCGTTTGTTACCCAAAAATATTGGCCATAAAAAGTTGTGAAAAATTATCCCTTTTGTAACCCAAATTGAGTCGAATAATTTTTCCTTTCGTTTGACAACCCGAAAAACCCAAAAATCCAGGAATTGAGAAAATCAAATATTTATTGAATAAAGTCCGAAAAGTGCATAAAAAGGGCAAGAAAAAAATAGATATGCTCAACAAAAATAGCAAGAAAAGAAAAGAAGTGAAAAACAGGAAAAAAATAGAGAAAAATAAGAGAAAATGAGTAAAAATCCCGGAGAAAGCACTAACGGACATCATAAGTAAAAATTTTCCAATTTTGAAATTCCCTACCATTTTCATTTTACCCAATACACCTTAAAACCCGAAAAAGTCCTAACCGGGTCCAAATTGCGAAATTGGTTACCGCGTGGAGAGATAAGACACCAAAAGATAATAAAAGAGATTAAATGCGTGAATAAGAGGTAATGTTCCCGCTTTGAAAAACTGTATTTCGTTGATGAGATCCAATCACTATAAAATTTTCGTCTTCCTACTTGTGTGCGTGACTTTGCGTCCAATATATTTACTCTTTATATCACGCATACCAAGAGAATAGCCATAATCCGAGAGATTCATTTGTGAGAATATCTCGTGAGAATTTGAAATCAAAACGAATTTTCGGATAAGTAACGTAATGATCAATCGGTGGAAATTCGCGGTTAAATTTCCGGCTTCGCACACATGCACTATGATTTGAGACCCTTGAGCATGACTTGATGATGATTATTTTCTAGGAAAGTTTGAATTATACAATTTTTGTGTATTTTGAAGTTTTTTTTAGTCGAATTTTGTGGGTATATTCTCTGCAAACCCTCACGAGACACAACTCGTCCTACTAGGGTAACCTAGGGGTTTAAAGACTTGTTGCATACGCTCAATGCAATCGCTTGCCCGCGAAAAAGGTATTCTATCCCAATAAAATGATTTTCAAGAGTTGAGTCTTGCTAGGATCCTTTACATTGCTCGGGACGCTCAAAGTTCTAAGTTAGGGGGATTTGATTAGGCATAAATTCTTCCCAATTTATCCCTTTAATTTAGTTACTTTTAGCACCTCGAACAACGTAATCGATTTGATTTTATCTCATAATCTGGCTACTGACTTATTCAAATGAGTACCCCTAGTTTCTGGTATTTCGTACTTATTTTATAGGTATTTGATGTCAATTAAAGAAAGAGAGAAACCGAAAGAATCGAGAAAGAAAAAGAAAGAAAAGTCAAAAGGGTAAACTCGTAATTTTTACCCAGAATTCGGATGAGGCATCTAAAGAAAAGTTGAAGATATCAAGTTCACAAGCATGTAGGAGGAAACGTAACCTCAATCGGAGTCCCGGTGTGAAAGTTATGAGTAGTCAAAGTCTGAAGAAAAAGTCGAAGGAAATTCGGACCAATCCAGTCCGGACCGATCCAAAATGCCAATCTCCAGAGAACCCCGGATCGAAGGTGAAGGAAAATAAATGAATCGATCTGTACCGGATCTATCCGGCTAAAATATAAACAAACTGATCCGAATTCCATCCAGACCGAACCGAAGGAGGACCGGTCCGACTGTCGAATTTTTATTTTTTACTTCTCCTCTAATGGAGAGTCCTAGCTCAGCTAAAACTCTTGGAGTTTTGTAGGGTATTTAAACACGAGTTATTATCATTTTAACAACGGGGGAATTTATCTAATTTTCCATTCTTTTTCGAAATTTAATGATTTGATTACGACCGTATTGCGTAAGAACGCGATAATTGTAGATCTTTGGATCTTGTTTGCTTCCGGGTAATCGGGATGCTTTAGAATACAATTCAAGCGTAACTATTGGAATACTGATTTACTCATCCTCTGATTAAGTATGGTGCGGTCTTGAACCTCATAAACATAATGCTTGGGAGTACTAAATTCTGGGTCTAATGAATCATTCAAATTTACGATTAGTTTTATACCATCAATATACTAGGGTTGGGGGATTGTATTCCTATCCTGTTTTTCTCATCACATAGTTCGAATTTTTCAATCATTCATTGTTAGTATTTTTAGTAATTTATAATAGTTGCATTTCATTCGTACTTAAGTTCATTAGTTAAACAATTTCAAAATTGCATTTAGTTGTAGTATATTCTCATACCAATCATCTTCTCCTTTTTCTTTAGAGTCGGAGTTAGGATTCATTCATCTGTCCAACGTCGTTACAATTCCATTGTCCTATTTCCCTGTGGATACGATCCCAACTTACCGGGTTTATTACTAACACGATAGGCTTGCACTTGAGCTTAGAGAGAACGTACTTCTGATACACATTCTTAGTCTCGCTAAAGTCCTACAAAAAGGTTAGGAAATAATACAAATAGAAAGAAAATACTATGAAATACTAAATCAAATAAAGTCTAAAACAAACTAGTCCCCGACAACGGCTCCATTTGATAGACTGGATTTTGCTACGGCGCTAGAGTCACCTACGTGTCGGTCGCTTTGTATTCGTCTCACCTGAACTATACAAAAATCTAAATTACGACTACACTCAACGAGTGAGTATAGCGGTAAGTCGGGTATTGAAAATCCACAGAGACGAGTTGCTAGAATTTATAAGGTTTAATATTCCTAAATAAAAGTGTAAAAGATGATTATACACAAAAAAGGAAAAGATGCATTAAATGGATATAGTAATCAAGGGGAGGGAAAATAAAGCTATATTAAGAAAGAGAGTAAAAACTATAGATTGCGTCGAATATCCCTCACCTGAGTTAATTAGTATAAAATGGTTACATGGGTCGACGAGTTATTAGAAATGCGTCTCATTTCGACAGTTAATTAAATCAAGGGTTGTCACGACCCTAAATTTGCATAAAAGCCTAATACGATTTTGGTGTCAACAAATACCCCATAAGTTACGCACGCAAGGTCGTAAGCACGGAACATACATGATATGCCCCGTCAAATCCCCTAGGCGTAATAACTAGGACAATGCATCCCAAATAGACCCGTAAACACCATCACCAAAGCAAAGAAACATCTCAACCCTGAATGAGTTCAATCCGACAGAACCTAGACTAAATTATCTAAAAATCTTATTAAAAACCATGTATAAATTAACTAATTTAAGACAACTAATTAACTAAGGAAAACAAGAAATAAACTACAACAGCTATTAATTAAAGCAAGAACAGTAACTACATAGCAAGAAATCAAGTAATCAAAGCATGTATTAATGGAAAGAGATAATGAATAGTAGTTTACTTACATAAATGGGTGGAAAATAAAGAGAAAAGAGGAGAGGGAAGCTCCCAAGAACAACCCCTAAAAATCTGATCTAAAATGAAAGTTATCCCTTTAATAAAAGCCCCAAACATTCTATTTATACCCCAAAAAAAAAACAAGTTAAAACACCCCAAATAAGTCAATTTTCGTCCATATCTGATGGGCGCAGTCGACCGCGGTTTTTGAATTTGCCCTGGAATGGAGACAGCCCCCTTTTCCTCTTTGAACCAATTTTGACGCGTTGCACGGAAATGGCCATAAATCCCTCATACGGAATCAAAATGAGGCGTGGTCAGAACTGACGAGAATCAAATTCAATTATCTACATGATTCTATTTTTAAACCTTCCAAATTATGTAGTATGAAATTACCAAAATTCCCTTGAAGTAGAAGAAAATACCAAAACCTTTCAGAAATGGCCATAACCTCCACATACGGAGTCAGAATGACGCACGGTTAGCAGCCACGAAAAGATAATTTGATGATCTACATGTTGGTAACTTCATTCCATCAAACATAGTGAGTTTGAAAAGACTAAATTTCCCTTGAAGTATCATTCGACGACGAAACTTCTCTGAAATGCAACTGAATCTCACTTTTAGCGTTCCAATACCTACAAAAGAACAATTAACCCTTGCAAAACATATATATGTCCAAATCCAAGGTTGTCTGGTTAACAAGCATAAATATAGACATTAAGAACGTAAAAGTGCTAGAATGCATAAAGATAAAGGGCGCAAATATGCAATATTCGTTATCTATCACACCCCCTAACTTAGGCATTACTAGTCCCTAGTGATGAAACAAACAAAACCAGCCCATAGAATCAATTGGTATCAGTTAGACCTCAAGGATGATTGATAGACTGGATTTTGCCGTGATGCAAGAGTCACCTACGCGTCGGTCGCTTTATATTCGGCTCACCTGAACTATACAAAAACCTAAATTACGACTACACTCAACGGGTGAGTATAGCGGTAAGTCGGTATCGAAAATCCACGAAGACGAGTTGCTAGAATTTATAAGGTTTAATATTACTAAATAAAAGTGTAAAAGATGAATATACACAAAAAGGGAAAAGTTGCATAAAATGGAAATAGTAATCTAGGCGAGGAAAAATAAAGCTAGATTAAGAAAGCGAGTAAAAACTATAGGTTGCGTCGAATATCCCTCACCCTAGTTAATTAGTATAAAATGGTTACATGGGTCAACGAGTTATTACAAATGCATTTCATTTCGACAGTTAATAAAATCAAGGGTTGTCACGCCCCTAAATTTGCATAAAAGCCTAATACGATTTTGGTGTCAACAAATACTTCGGAAATTACGCACGCAAGGTCGTAAGTATGGAACATACATGATATGCCCCGTTAAATCCCCTAGGTTTAATAACTAGGACAACGCAGCCCAAATAGACCTGTAAACAACATCACCAAAGCAAAGCAACATGTCAACCCGGAATGAGTTCAATCCGACACAACATAGACTAAATTAGCTAAAAATCATATTAAAACCATGTATAAATTAAATAATTTAAGACAACTAATTAACTAAGGAAAACAAGAAATAAACTACAACAACTATTAATCAAAGCAATAAAAGTAACTACAAAGCAAGAAATCAAGTAATCAAAGCATGTATCAATGGAAAGAGATAATGAATAGTAGTTTACTTACATAAATGGGTGGAAACTAAATATAAAAGAGGAGAGGGAAGCTCCCAAGAACAACCCCTAAAAATCTGATCTAAAATGAAAGTTATCCCTTTAATAAAAGCCCCAAACATTTTATTTATACCCCCAAAAAAAAACCCAAACAAAACCAAGTCAAAACATCCCAAATAAGTCAATTTTCGTCCATCTGATGGGTACGGTCGACCTCTATTTTGGGACTGGTCGACCACGGTTTTGGAATTTGCCTTGGAATGGAGACAGTCCCCTTTTCCTCTTTGAACAAATTTTGACGCGTTGCAGGGAAATGGCCATAACTCCCTCATACAGAAACGAAATGAGGCGTGGTCAGAACCGACACGAAGATAATTCAATTATATATATGATTATGTTTTAAAACCCTCCAAATTATGGAGTATGAAATTGCCAAAATGCCCTTGAAGTAGAAGAAAATACCGAAACCTTCCGGAAATGGCCATAACTTCAACATACGGAGTCAGAATAGCACACGGTCAGTGGCCAAGGAAAGATTAATTGATGATATACATGTTGGTAATTTCATTGCATAAAAAATAGTGAGTTTGAAAAGACCAAATTGCCCTTGAAGTAGCATTCGATGATGAAACTTCTCCGAAATGCAACCGAACCTCACTTTTAGCGTTCCAATACCTACAAAAGCACAATTAATCCCTGCAAAACATATATATGTCCAAATCGGAGGTTGTATTGTTAACGAGCATAAATATAGACATTAAGAATGTAAAAGTGCTAGAATGCATAAAGATAAAGGGCACAAATATGCAATATTCGTTATGTATCAATGATGTTTCCTACGAGACTAGACAATGGCAATAGTAGAACACAATCATAAAATGCTTCATAAGAAGATGATTCCCCTCATCACGATTCCCCACCGCTGCTTCCCCTGCTTCTCCCCCTCGCCAATTCGGACCAGGTCGAGCAAGAAGAAAAAAGAACCAGTGTTGAGGTTACTGTTCTTTCCTCTGCATCAGACCAAGGGTTAGACACTGATGACCTTGGGGTAGAGGAGACATATCAGACAGTGCGCGAGCGAGGCTATGTAACCTTAGGATTATCATCTAAGGATCCTGTTGCTACGTCCATTCTTATCGATGAAGGTACTATACCTTACTCCTCTTTACTTAGTGAAACTGACTTTCATAGGGTTTCACTTATTGGTTACCATTATCTATCATTTGAAGAGGAACTAATCGATTATAGAAGCACCCCTTCCTATGACGATGACAGTTCTTCTTCAAATGAGATGAGTGTCATTGATCCATATAAAACGGACTTTTTATAAAAATGATGATCAAAATACTGGTACTTCTTCTTTGTTTTTAGTTTTGAGAGAGTCCTTTAGTGAGGACATCGTGATAGACTCTCCTTCTGCCGGCAGTCCTACCACTGAACATCTACCATACGGGAAAACTGCTCGTACAACTATTGTAAGTCTCTTCCTTTTCTTTCTTTTGCATGACTTATTATTTGGATATAATTTCATAGTTTCTTTTATTAATCATCTTAATCATTGTGAGATCTACAGGGCACTTTTATTGCAGCGAGAAATCCTTCACCTCCTCCTGCTGCTTTAGGGCCCTTTCCTAGGGCTAGGAATTACATTCTAGTCTCATCTTTAGGTATGGCTAGAGAGGTTTGTTGCCTCCTCTTTATTTTAGTATTATTCTCCCTCTATAATTTTCTTTACTGACATGATCTATTATCTTTTTATGCTCTTACAGTTATCTTCTGTGTTCCTGACGACTACAAGGGCTTCTTCTGTGTTATCCTATTCTATCTAGGTAATCATCCATTCTTTTCTCTTATTATGGCTTGTCATATTTTGAATCATTCCTTGAGGTATTTCTTCTTTTGTGTGTTCACAGGTGACCATCCCTCCTAGCCATACTTCCCCACTTTCCACCTCTACTGCAGTGGGTGGTTCTTCTGTCGGGTTGTCCGAGGTATTTTGAGATTGTCACTTCTGCTTCTTTTCTCTATTTGTTGCCATTTTCTATGCATAATTGTATTGTCTCTATCTTCCTTATTTACATGGATTCTCCTTGCATAGCCTTTCCTCCAATGGGGAAAGGATACCGCTGACAGGGATTACTCTTCTATGTTTATCGCCTTCCGGGAGGATTCCTATCTCCTAGGTATTTGACGTGACTTCAAAAGTGTTTCTAGTGCATGCTTCTATCGACTCAAGTGTAAGTCGATCGATCAAGTAATAATCCGATAAACGGTATCGAACACAAGGAATAGGATGAAAAATCGTGGCGACAATAGGAAAGATGCTTAACCCTAGAATGTATCAGAAAAAAGAAAGAAAAAGGTGATGAGTTTGTGATTATACCTATCAACTAATGCAATACAAATTAAATTAAGAACTAACTAAGCATGCAAAAATAACAAACTTAAACTTTAAATGTATGGAAAAAATGGAGTTAGGGTACACTCCCCGAACCGTCGATGTTTGCATAGAACATAAAAGCTTCAAAAAGATAATTCCTCATTCAAAGAGACATCAAATACTTCTCTAAGCATTCGACATATGAGGACTAAATGCCACACAATATCAAATCAAAAATTGTATTTCATGAGGATGAGAAGTTGTCAAAATATCAATTGCCCCTTAAACATTCCTATCACCTAGGGCAAATGGAATTAAAAGGCCTATAATATTTATCTTGATAAAGTTCAAACCTTTGAGTGAGGGATAACTTTTTATTCACTTTTAAATCCATATGTCTTACATAGGTTGGGTTCATGTACCCCAACCCGCTAAAAACTTAGCTAAACATGGAAAATTTGACACTTCACATGAATTCTACGTTGCATGAAATCATTCCTACGGGGAAAGTGAGATCAAACATGTAAAAGAGAATTATAACTAAGAAATTATGATTCACAAACCAAAAAATATGAGAGAAATTGAAAGTAGTAAAGGAACTATACTTCTATTGAATAAAAACCTTGAATTTAATCCCAAAAGATTAATAATTGTTGAACAAGATTAATCCTAAGGTTCTTTCCTTCAAGAATCTCTCAAAACTATGTGCAAACCTTCTCCCTAATGTCTGGTGATACAATAAGATATAACCCTCACGTATTATTAAGTGTTTGAACCATGCACAACTCTAATTTTTAGAATAAAGAATTGAAAATCCATCCCCCCGAATCGGTCCATTTTGTGTTATTTAAGGGGGTGAACCAGTCCGCTTAATACAGAATGACGGATCGGTTCGGAATCAGTTTCATCGATTCGGTTTGCTGGAATTTTTCTTTCTTTTCTCTTCCTTATTTTTTTTCTCAATTTTGAAGCTTCAGAACTTTTCAACCGGGACTCGGATTTGGATGTCGTTTATTCCTACATGCTTGTGGACTCGAGGTCTTGAACTTTCCTCGTGTTTCATATTCAAATTCTTGAAGTAAAATTAATATTTTTCCCTTAACTTTTCTTCTTATCTTTGTTTCTTGATTTTGACTCTTATTCTTTCTTCGCTTGTATAAAATACCAGCAACATGTAAGAGAAATACACAAAACTCGATGCACTAAGTAGAAGATGTCAGTAGAAATGATATGAGATAAATCGATTTAATTTACATAGCACAAGATGACAAAAGCCTATAAACTACGGGGATAATTATGAAGAATTTATGCCTAATCAAACCCCCTAACTTAAAACTTTGATCGTCCCGAGCAATGTAAAATAATCAAATCACGGTCCAACACTTAGCAAATCATGTTATTAGGATAGAATACCTCTTTTGTGGGAAAGCGATTGCATTTAGCGTATGAAACAAGCCTTTAAACCCCTAGGTTAACCTAGTATGAAGAGTGGTGTCTTGTGAGGGTTTGCAGTGAATATACTCATCAAAATCATTTTCTGACTCAAAGAAAAATCAAAATACTTAAAAATTGGACAATTTAAACTACCCAAAAATAGTAACCACAAATAAGTCTCAATCCATCCTGTGTGTATGCGAAGCCAAAATTTAACTACTAACTTCCACTGATTGATCATTATGTTACTTTTCCAAAAATTAATTTTGATTCAATTTCTCATGAGATACTCTCACAAACGAATCACTTGGAAAGTGGCTATTGTCTCTCGGTATGCGTGATATATAAGAGTATATATAATGGCACACAAATTCATGCACAAAAATTTGAAAGACAAATTTATTATAGTGAAAATATCTCATCATCGGAATACGGTCATTGGAAAACAGGAAACATTGCCTCTTATTCACACCAATTAATCTCTCATGTTATCTTTTCGTGTCATAGCTCTCTACGCGGTAATTAATTTCATTATTCGAACTCGATTAGGACTTTCTCGGGTTTTAAGGTGTTTTGGGTAAATTTGGGAATGGTTCGAAAATTCGGAATTGGAAAATGTTCTTATGATGTCCTTTGGTGCTTTATACGGCATTTGCTCTTTTTCTTCTCTACTTTTTTCATTCTTTTGACATATTTCTTTTCTTGCTATTTTTGTTAAGCATTTTTCTTTTATTTTTTTCTTGCCCCTTTTTGCACTTATTGGACATTATTTTCTGAATTTTTTTCAATTTTCACAATTCCGGGCCAATTGGTTTATTTGGGTTACAAACGAGAAGGAAAACTTTTTATTAGGGTCAAATTGGGTTGCAAAGGGATAATTTTTCACAACTTTTTACGAATAATATTTTTGGGTTACACAAATGATGGCCTAACTTCATTTATCTGAATTGCTAATTATTTCACCATATGCATCTCGAGAATATATTTAGTTTAGAGATATTTTAGCATATTTTTCAAGACAACATCTCACACGTTTCTCGTAACCGATCAAAATAAAGGAATTGAGATCCTCAACGGCTTATTAAAACGTTGAAATGAACTTTGAGTTAACCATTAACTCAGATTGATTTAATTACTCACAAAACTCGATAGGCTCAAAATCTCACCGAGTTGATTAATATCTGCACTTATTCGTAAATTCGTCAATTTTCTTTCAATTTCCATCTTTAGTCAATTTCAGCTTTGTGCATTTAAATTTTTACGATTTGAGACTTTAAAAAAAATTGGGACATTTTTGAAGATTTTAAATTCAAATTTTTATTTATTTTGAAGAAAAATATTTTTTGGCTATTTTTAGAAATTTTGGCATTTTGAACTTTGTGAAATTTAAAAGAGTATGCGTACCCCCCATAACTTAGACTTTTGCGAAGTCCCTACGCAAAAGGACTAAAATCCAAAAAAAAGGAGAGTGCAAAAAAAATGAACAAAGGCCAATAATGCAAAGTTTTTATATTAATAAACAATGATTACAAGTAAAAAGAGAGATAACATAGTTATGTATAACAATATTAGATAATAAAGAGCCAGAAATACAAAGAACTATATAAGGAATGCCAAAACAAGGCCTATTATGGGGGTTGATTAGATGAGCCGGGGGCATTAGGATCATAAGGGTCATAAAAGTAAGTCGGGAGTGGCACATCCTGTCTCACATAAAATTTGTACATTTTGGCATGAAACCAAATCATCATCCTAGTGTCTCTCACATAATTGGGCTCGAATGTATCAAAACAGTTTTCCAACGAGTGAATACGTGCATGTAGCACACCCCTTTATCGCTCACTCCTATTCGAGATTCTTTCCCAATGAGCTTTGGAAGGTGGGGAAAGGCTCGGGGGGGTCAATATCGGCATCGACGAGGATGAAAGTGATGAATTTCGGATATGGGAGGGGAGGACTTACATTTATGATCAATAGTAGTGTTAAGAAAGCGGGCATAGAAATTGCGTGCAAGATGTATAATGTCGCGGGGATCAAAGAGGTGGAACAGAAGGTTGGCTTTGCGAGGGCGCATATTCGAGTCGTTTGATGTTTGGAAAGGTCTCTTGATCCCCCTAATGTACGGGAGCAATGTGGAGGATGCACCACCTTTCGAAATCGAAATGGCATTAGTGGGCTAATCATACCGGTTTGGACTTGGAACCCCCATGACTCTTAACTTTTGGATTATGACTTCGACCGAGAAGGGAATTCATGTCTCATCCACATACGCCTCCGCCTCGAACTCGCCCGTGCGCACGAAGGTGCCATAGAAGAATCGCACTTCGTCCTCCCAAAAAACTGAATGTGGCTCCTTTAAGTAGCGGCACCACCCCCTCGGGCGAAAAATATTTGTGACTGAAGGAGGGAGTTCAGCCCATTTAACTTATCGCTTGATATGTAGTTTGCAAGCTGAATTGAAAAAAATCTCGCACCATATGCTCTCCTGGAGCGAGCGAAAATCCCCATTTCCATTGGAAAGGATGTTGGTGGAGTCATATTTGACGGGGAGTGCTCGGTTTGCCATGGGAAATGGATTGAAATTTCTGGAAAGAGTCTAAGATTGAAAGAAGAGTTTGGAGGTGTGAAGTAGAGTGGGGAAGATGAGATGAATTTATAGGTGAGTATGGGGTATCGTGCGGTGGGGTGGGGTAGGAAATGGAAGGAAAAAGGATTGAAAAATGGAGGGAAAACAGATTTGGAGGGAAGAATGTGGAAGGAAAGAGTTGGAGGAAAAAGGGGGATGAGCATTGGTAAATGGCAAAATTTTGCAGACAGTCGAACCGGTCCAGGTTCTGGGGCGAATCGGTTCGGTTCCTTTTTTATTTTAATCGTCCTCTGCAGCGAACCGATTTAGCCCCTTAATGAAGGAAAGGGCAAACCGGTCCGAAACTTTGTAAATACCTCCTACTTTCTTCTCCTAAGCAACTAAATATGGGATTATTCCTTACTCAATTTTTTGGACGCTTCCAAAAATGTCCTTAAGCATTATTTATCTCCGAAATACACAATAACTCCCCTCGAAACACTCTACACTTTCTCGTGTATTCCTTGACGTTCATCTCTCTACGGACTTGCTTCCTACGACCTCTAACGACCCTAACCTAAAACTAACTAATGAACACAAGACTCTCCCCATACGCATCGGGGGTGCGACGACCTCCTATTTCACCCTCAATCAACCCCGTAAACGGTGTCCAATAACCAAATGGTGTCGACTTCTTCAACACATACCTCTAATTATGGCTTTAGTTGTTGTCCATTAACTTTAAATGTGTCTCCCCCTTTTGGATCTTCCAATTCAACGGCTACGTGGGGGAACACTTCTTTCACCGTGAATGGGTCTTTCCACCGCGAGCGTACTTTATCGGGAAATAAATGTAGGTGGGAGTTGTAGAGAAACACTTTTTATCCAGAATGAAACTCTTTGCGTCGGATGAATTTATCATGTGCGAGTTTCATCCTATCTTTGGATATCTTCACATTCTCATACGCATCATCGTGAATCTCTTCCAACTCATTTAATTGAAGCTTGCGTGATTTACCGGATTTGTCCAAATTATAGTTCAACCTCTTGATTACCCAATAAGCTTTGTGTTCTATCTCCGCGGGGAGATGGCAAGGATTATAATATATAACGAGAAATGGGGACATCCCGATGGGGGTTCTTATATGAAGTTCTATAAGCCCATAGTGCATCGTTTAATCAGAGGGACCAATATTTTCAGTTACGATCGACGGTTTTTTCGAGAATGTCTTGATGTCATGATTGGATAACTCGGCTTGCCTACTCGTTTGGGGGTGATAAGTCGTCCCAACCTTATGAATGACTCCATACTTTCTCATATGTTTTTGAAACGGTCGATTGCAAAACTGCTTGTCAATTACCTTTGGGGAACCAAAGCGAGAAAGTATGTGTTCTTGCAAGAACTTAATCACCACCTTATTATCATTAGTCTTGGTATCTATGGACTCTACCCATTTCAACAAATAATCTAATGCAACGAGGATGTAAAAGAAACCAAAGAAGTGAGGGAAAAGGTCCCATGAAATCAATACCCCAACAATAAAATATCTCAGTGACAAGTATGGGGGTCAATGGCATCATGTATCGTTGGGTAATGGCTCCCATTATTTGACATCTATCACAAGATTTGCAATAAGCATGTACATCCTGGAAAAATATGGACCAATAGAGACGACTTTAAAGAATCTTAGCGTCCGTCTTATTCATCAAGAAATGTCCTCCACATGCTTCCATATGAAAAAAGTGGATGACGCTATGTGTATCGACATCCATTACACAACGTTGGATGATTTAGTCTGCACAATATTTGAATAGAAATGGATCATCGTAGAAAAACATGGGTGACCAAGTAAGGAACTTCTTCCTCTCTTGTGGTGTCCAATCAGGAGAAACAGCTCCCATGAAAAGATAATTAAATATGTACGCAAACCAGGGGAGGGAAGAAGTAGAAAATAACTGCTCATCATGCAAATATTCGTCTATGGGTAGAAGATTACTAGGTACATCGAATGAAAGCCAGGACAAATGATTGGCAATGACGTTTTCTACTCCTTTCATATCTTTTATGGAGAGATTAACCTCTTGTAGGAGTGGGATACACCTTATCAGGCGCGACTTAGCATCTTTTTTGGAAAGGATATATTTAAGCGCCGCGTGGTCGGTAAAGAAAGTGATAGGCGAATCGATGAGGAAAGGGCTAAACTTATCTAGGGAAAAAACTACTACTAGCAATTCTTTCTCTGTGGTGGAGTAATGGAGTTGCGGTCTTGTTAACGTCCGGCTAGCATAGTAGATGACATTAGCTTTCTTGTCTTTTCTTTGGCCTAAAACATCCCCTACAGCATAATCACTCGCATCAAACATAATCTCTAATGGAAGGGATCAATCTAGAGCTTGCATAATGGGGGCGGAAACAAGCATGTTTTTCAATATATCAAAAGCCCTTTGGCATGCTTCATTCCACTCAAAGGGGTAATCCTTCATAAAAAGGTTACTAAAGGGTCTAGAAATGGCACTAAAATCCTTAATAAACCTTTTATAAAAACCCGCGTGGCCCAAGAAAGAGCGCACATCCTTTAGAATTTTAGGTGGGGGAAGCTCGTCTATGACATCTATTTTTGCCCTATCAACCTCAATTCCTTTGGATGACACTATGTGGCCAACAACGACTCCTTCCGTAACCATAAAATGGCACTTATCCCAATTTAATACTAAGTTCTTTTCCACACACCAAGCTAGAACTTTTTTAAAATTAGCAAGACAACGATCAAAAGAGGGGTCGAAAATGCTAAAGTCATCCGTAAGGACCTCAAGACCTCTTTCAACCATGTTGCTAAAGAGACTAAGCATGCACGTTTGAAAGGTCATGGGAGTATTATATAATCCAAATGGGATACGTTTGTAATAAAATGTGCCAAAGGGATAAATGAAAGTCGTCTTCTCTTGATCAAGCATATCCACCTCAATTTGGTTATATCCGGAATAACCATCAAGGAAGAAATAGTATGGGTGTCCCACTACTCTCTCTAGCATTTGGTTGATGAATGGTAAGGGGGAATGATGTTTCCTAGTACCCTCATTGAGTTTTCGATAATCAATGCAAATGCGCCACCCGGTGGTGGTACATTGGGGAATTAACTCACCCTTGGCATTATCAACCACAGTCATTCTCGACTTTGTCGGGGCGACTTGGATAGGACTCACCCATTTGTTATCCGAGCTTGGGTAAATGATCAATGCGTCCAGTAGTTTAATGATTTTCGTTCGCACTATATCTTTCATAGTGGGGTTCAATCACCTTTGCATTTCCCTTGAGGGATTCACTTCATCCTCGAGGTGGATTTTTTGGGTACAAATCAAGGGACTTATACCTTTCAAATCCGCTATTATCCAACCAAAAGCACTTCGATGATTCCTCAAAATTTCTAATAATTTACCATTTTTCTCTCTATCTAGGCTCGAGGAGACAATAACGGGAAATGTCTCATCCTCTCCCAAATAAGAATATTTTACAATGGAGGGTAGTTTCTTTAATTCGAATGTGGGAAATTTTTCATCGGAGGGGGTCATGCGCGACTCCCGTAGTGGTAACTCCTCGAATCTAGAAAGCCAATGTATATCTCTTAAGTCCCCATCTGATGCTCTCTCATCTAAGATCGCTCTCAGCTCCTCCACCTCCACCTCCCCCCTCGAAGTCGATGTCCGTCCTGTCACTCTCGGTAATCGATACAAGAAATGCTCCTAAGGCATCTCTACCGATATTTCCCTCTATGTGCTCCTCGACTATCTCCTCGATAAGATCTACCATGTGAAATTCATCCGCCTCACCAACTTTCTTGGTGATATTGAAGATATTCGTCTCGAGGGTCATGTTCCCGAAAGTGAGTTGCATTTGACCATTCGAGTGTTGATTAATGTGTTAGCCGCAGATAAGAATGGGTGGCCTAGGATGCCGGGAACATGAGTGCTCGAGGGAACGGAGGGCTCCGTGTCCCAAATGACAAAATGAACCGGGAAGTAGAAAGTGTCCACTTAGAATATCATGTCCTCAACAATCCCTTGGGGTATCTTCACGATCTGATCTGTGAGTTAGAGAGTGATTGATGTGGGCTTGAGGTCCCCCAAATCTAGTTGCCTATATATTGAATAAAGGAGAATGTTCACACTCTCCCCAAAATTAAGTAAGGCCTTTTTTATTCGGTTCTCTCCAATAATGCACAAAATGGTAGGTGCACCAAACCCTTAAACTTGGGTGAGAGGTCATTAAGTAGAACGGAGCTCACATTTTGTGCGAGGAGGACATTCTTTTTCACCTTTAGAATTCTTTTCACCATTAATAAGTCCTTAAGGACTTTAGCATAGGCGAGAATTTTCTTTTGGCATAGAGAAAATGTAAATTCAACTTTACTTGCTTAAAATCATCTAGAACATCTTCGCGGGAGGTCCCTTTTTTATGTGGAACCAACCGTTGTGGGAAAGGCGCATCATTGGAAGGTTTCACTATGACTTCTGGCCTACTAGTGTTGTCCTCATTGTCAATCTCATTTAAGGGGGCATCTTTGGCCTCTTTCGTGTCGGACAAAATCGCCTTATCTCTAGGTTCGTCGTGTGGAGGAGCTGATAAATCAACTACTCTCCCACTATCTAAAGTAGTGACATCTTGACATTACTCTTGATTTGCGTCAAAAGTAGAGCTAACACAAGGTTGACCTTGCATCGAAACTTGTTCTCTACACTATAAATCTTGTTGTTAGAAAATAATAATTTTTTATTATTATTACATGGCGGATGTCCTCCTACTGGTCTGGTGATAAGGCTAAGACCATTTGTATGTTATGTCTAGAATAACTTGCTCGATATACTTTTCTCTTAGGCTGGATGTGCCCCCCAAGTGTAATGAGCAAAGTTCTTCTTACCTGGACCCTCAGTATTTAAAAAAAAATATTTTGGTGGATCTACCTTATACAACAGGTAAGCAAATAAGATGAGAATCATCATGTAATGATGAAAAAGAATTGCTTTTTATTTCTTTTCATAATATATATTGTTTACAAGACTATGCTACTCTAATATTTTTACAAAAAACACGTCTTTGGTGTTAGAACAAGCCACTCAAATTCTTCAAAAAGAAATTAACTTTAACAAACTAGGCATAATACCTCTTCAGCCACATGTACTTGATAGATTGAAGATAGTCACTCTCGAGCTTTGAGATTTGGCAGTATCCTAATTTTCCTACCCCCTTACCACAAAGAGGCCTTCCCAATTGGGTTTGAACTTTAACACCGACATGCTTCGTACGTTATGAGTGAATGCATGTAGGACCAAGTCTCCCACCTGAATTTCTCTGTGCTTGACTAGGTTCTCATAATCTTGGACAGCTATTGGGTATAGACTTTGAATTTCTCTTTTGCCTTATCTCTGTGCTCGTCCAGTGCCTCCAACTGCATATATCGTGCATTAGGAATGAGTCCATTTCTTAGAGAAGCCCTAACAGATGGTACCATCAGTTCCACTGATAGGATAACTTCGGTCCCGTACAAAAGTGAGAATGGGGTAAACCTGATCGGTTTTCTCTTTGAAGTGCGGTAAGCCCATAGTACTATTGGTAACTTCTCATACCATGCGTATAGCATATCTTCCAAAATATTTTTTAGGGTATTGATCAAGGTCTTATTTGTGGCCTCCGCTTAGCCATTCCCCTAAGGGTAGGAGATAGTTGAGCTGTTGTGCACAATCGTACACTTATCTGTGAGAAGTGCCATCCCCTTGCACATGAATTGTTTCCATTATTCGTGAGGATTATTTTGGGTATACCAAACCTACATATTATATACTTCTTAATAAATTGGGTCACAACTTGAGCAGTCACCCTCTTGAGTGGGATGGCTTCTGCCCATATGGTATACAACTCCGTGGCCATGATAATAAAAGTTTTGCCATGAGAGGCTGGGCTAATATTCCCTACCAAGTCGAACGCCTATGTTTGGAAAGGGTAGGGAGCTATTAGGCATTGTAAACTAACAGAGGGTGCATGTACCATGTTGCCATGTACTTGGCAAGCTTTACACTTATTCATATAACTAATGGAATTGGCTTCCATAATTGGCCAATAACACCCCAACGTCATCATCTGGTCATATAGCTTGGCACCTCCCATGTGGGAGGGCTCATGGGACTCCTTCAACACTCTTCCCACATCCTTTTTGGCTACAAATTTTAGTGCTTTCTCATTGTATCCATCTCTATTGAGTTCACCTTATACTAGGTAGAAGGGGGCAACTCTCTTTCTAAGATAAATCTCATCTACTCTTTCTGTAGGCATTTCATCATATTTCAAACAAGATATCTAGGGTTGCCTCCAATATTCAAAGGCCTCTACAAAATTATCTTCTGATGGATAGTCAAATTTGGTTTGGCACTTTATATAGCCTTGATGCGGAAGAGAAGCTTCTGTGTTTATGATGGGCCAATAGTAACCCCCCCCGCTGCAGCCAAAGATACAGAGGGACATCAGTATCCCCGTAATACTTCTCATGCATTGTTGTTAACCTCTGTCTTTCTTCCTCTTATTAAAGTGTTCCCTGCAACAGGTGGCAGTTAGACAGTTCTAACATCTTCATCATTCCTTCCCTCATTTTCAACTGCTTCACAACCAGGTACCTCCTGTCATCTGGCTCATCACTTGGGAACAGGGACTTCATTGTGGTATTGTGGTAGGCATCGTTATCCTTCATACTATGATAGTCGTCTTTGAATCATCCATGTCTAATTTATGTGCTATTGTAGCTAGTGCATTAAGCTGCCTATCCATTATTCGTGCATGCCTCTCAATGCTCACTTCCAAGAACTGCCCCAACAAACTATGTATGATGGATCTGTATAGCGACAAGTTGGCATGTTTGAGGGAGAAATCTCCATTAAACTATTTCACCACCAGGTTAGAGTCCCCTCGTATACACAATACTCAGACGCCTCTTCGAAGTTCTTCCAACATACTCAAAATGAGGGCCTCGTACTCAGCCTCATTGTTTGAGCATTTGAAGTCTAACTTTAAGGAGAGAGTGATCTTCTCCTTAGTATTTTATAAGATAATGCCCACACCTCCTGTTCCTTGTGCGCTAGAGCTATCAAACTTCATCGCCCACTTCTCAATCTCTTCAGCCACATATGCTTGGAAATTTTCCCCAGGTAACTCTTCACTAGGTGGCTTGAAATTCCCACTTAGGAAGTGGGCCAACAGATTGGCTACTGCTTGACTTTTGATGGATTTGGGCACTATGCACTTCACATAATACTTCGAAAAAATTAAGAACCACCTCGTTGCAAGCCCTATAAGGACCGTCCGTGCCAAGAGGTACTTGATAAGGTCACATTTAGTGACTATATGGACTGTAAAGGCTAGCAGGTCGTGTCTCAACTTTTGAGCCACGAAGACTAGGGCAAGGAAGTTTCTTTCCACATTAGTATATTTTTTTCTATACCCGAGATCACCCTTGACAAGTAATACACTGTCTTCTCTACTCCTTATTTCTCTTGAGCCAGCAGTGCTCCTATAGACCTTTCTGTTGAAGTAAGGCAGAGCTGCAGTGGTGACCCAACCTCCGACAGGATCATCGTCGATGGAGAGGCTAAAATTTCTTTGATTTTCTCAAAATCTTTCTTGTGTTCCTCACCCAGGTCCACTTTGCTTTTCCTTCAGCAGGGGTGTAAATGGGTGGGTCACCTCCGCCAGTGCAAGTTTGAACCTTCTTAGGTATGACACATTTCTTAAGAAGCTTTTGAGATGCCTCTCACTCTTTGGAGATTCATCATGATGGTTTTCTTTTTTTTATGCATCAACTTTCACCCCTTGCCTATTCACTACAAACCCTAAAAAATTCGCTACAATAACCCCGAAGGCACATTTAGAGGGGTTCATCCGCATCTTATACCTATGTCATCTCTCAAACACTCTCTAGAGGTCCCATATATTCTTACATTCTCTCTTAGACTTCACCACCAGGTCATTCACATATAATTCCAGTATAACATGAAACAAATCAAGGAAGATTGCCATCATGGTCCGCTGGTAGGTGGCCCCGACGTTCTTCAATCCGAATGGCATGACAGTATAGTGAAAGTTTCCCAATGGCTTGTAGAAGGAAGTCTTCTCCACGTCCGTCGGATCCATCTTAATCTGATGATAGTCGACGTACCCATCCATAAAACTTTACATTCATTACCTTCAATAGCATATACTTAGTTGTCTATACTAGGTAAGAGAAACTTATCCTTAGGACATGTCCAGTTTAAGTCATGAAAGTCCACAAAAATTTGAATTTGACTCTTGTCCTTCTTTGCTACATATACAATGCTGGAGAGCCACATAGGGTGCTGGATGCATTTAATGAACCCCGCCGCCAACAGTTTCTCTACTTATGCTTTTATCTTTAGGTTGAGCTCAGCTTTGTATGTACAGGTTGATTGTCTGACTGGTAGAGCATTGGGAAAAATATTTAATTTATGGGAGTTCACTTTCGGGTCTATCCATATTATCTCTGTGTATTTCCAGGAAAATACATCAGTGAACTGTTTGATCAGGTTCATGAGCTCCCCCTTCTGCTTTGCATCCATACTCTTGAAAATTATAATGGGTCTACTTTCACCCCCTTCTACTCCCAAGTTGATTTCTTCTAACTCTTGTAGTTGCTCCCTAGGTCCATCTTGTATGCACTCCGGAGAATCTTTTGTTTCCATAATATGTTCAATGACGTGGTACTCATCTATCACAAAGCACTCTGGTGCTTGGTCGATGCTCTCATCCTAGAACGCCGCCCGCATAGATCATTATAAATGGTATATAACTTTCCCATCAGGTAGAACCACTTTCTGAGGTTTGGCTACCTCCGTTAGCTTCCTTTTTCCTTTTGCTATGTGGGGGATCACCCTTTCCCCCAAACGATCATGGACAGACTTCTCTGGCGAGGCACTTCCTCCAACTACTTGTCTTCTCTCTAACTTTCTTGCAGAACTCTTCATTCTTTGTCCAGCTCTGTGTAATACGTCGTATCCATCAGGTGGGCCTCCTCAATAAAAATGGCTTATGTGTTACTTTGATTATGATCTCCACTCCCCGAATGTTGGCTTTTTCATATTGGTGGTACGTGGAGGGGACTATGCCATGGGTATGCATCCACACCCTTCCTATGAGCAATTGGTAGCTGGTATTAGCGTTGATGATTTGGAATTTGATGGGGGAAGTAAAATTCCCCAACTTAATACCCACATTCACATATCTTAGGGACTGCATGCTAGTACTGTCGAATCTTGAAATCACCAACGGCACGGGTACTATCTTCTCTTGATTAATTTCCTCTCATACAATGTATTAATTAGCATAATATTAATAGATTCCCCTCCATCCATCAATGCCCTGGGGAAAGAGATTCCTTTGATCATAACTGTCATGTACAGCAGGCGGTTGTGGAAATTGGGCACCTTCCTATCTTCCTCAGAGAAGATCACTTCAGAAGTGTATCTTTTGATCAAGCTCCCAATTGGTTTCTACCAATTTAGTGAGGGGCCTCCACATTTTTGCACCGCTTCCAAAACCTTCCTTGTGATGACTACTCTGCTATCATACTTCACTCATATCTGGTCAAAGAACCAATTGAACTTAGGACTCCTTGATATGGCTTAACACTCAAAGTCACTACACAAAATTCTATGAATGGTCACGGTAAATGGATCACGGCTCCCAACTGTGGTCAGCTAGTCATGGCCCAAAACCGTGATCATAGCGAAAATGGGCATGACCAAATCCATGACTCAGTGTGGTCATAAGTCGTCTTATAGGTGGTCATGACTATAGATCCTGACTCCTTTGGATCATGACTCCAAGCCATGACCCATCTATAACAATTATGGCACCAAGTTTCCCTCTAATTTTGGTCACGAGACGAGTCACGACCCTTAGTCGTGACCATAAACCCTAATACATAAGGAGATGGTCACGGCTTAAATCCGTTACCCTTAAATTATATGAGTCATGACTTTGGGCCGTGACCATGGCCTTATTTCCACGCTGGCGTGTTAAAAATAAAGTGGTCGCGTCATATGTTCGCGGACCTAAGCCGTGACCATGGTCTTTATACTTAAAAAACACAGAACAGTTTTTCATTTCCATCGAAAATTTCTAAACCCTCATTTTCCCTCCCTCTCTCCGAAGATTTCGGCTCTCTCCTTCTCTCAACCTCAAGCTCTCTCTCAATCTCAATCTCAAAGGTAATCTCAATCTTCTCCTTATTATGTATTTCTGTATGTGTGTATTTCTTTGTGTGTGCATATTTCTTTGTGTGTGTATTTCTCTGTGCGTGTGTATTTCTCAATGTGTATGTGTATATATGTGTGTGTGTGTGTATGCATATGTGTGTGTATTATGTATATGTATGTAGGTGTGTATACATTTTCATTGTGTTTATTGTGTATATATATGTGTTTATTCTAGAATTTTTTTATATATATATGACTAATGTTGGTTTAAGTTTAAAACTAGTGAAAATTTTAATTTAATGGATATTGTTGGTTTAAGTTTCAAACTAGGGCAAATTATAATTTAATGGATATTGTTAGTTTAAGTTTGGGACTGAAATATAAAAATATACATCTCCATTAATGTTGATGCTAAATTCGGGATTAATTTTAGGGTCTTTGTAAAATTAAGTTCCCAAAATGCATACTCTATTAATTTAGGGGTAATGTTTGTAAGGGATTAATTTTATGACTAATGTTTGTAGGTATTCAAAACCTAATAAATTAACGGTTGATGATTCATTAGAGCCATAATTTATAGGAATTATATTCATGCCCTCGTACATCATAACTCGTTAATGATTCATTAGAGCTAGTATTTATAGGAATTATAATCACGCCCTCGTTCATTTTTCTCAGGAAAAATGAGTCACGGTGCTAATAAATGGCAACAATAATGGGAAAGGTTGCAATTAGACAACACGCATACATCTTTCATTAATGAGCGTCATTTAGTGGGTACTCCGGTTCATTGGTATGGGAATAGGAAGATCGACCAATTTAACTACCTTATAAACCATGGAGTTCATCTCGAGTAAGAGTACTTGTTCGATCGTATTCTGTTTTCCCTGACACAATGTTGAGATGAAGTTGTACAATATATATTTCATGTACACAATCCCGATAGACCACTGACCTTGCTTACGCTTTTAGAGAATGCATAAAAAATTCACCCATTATGGATATAATTACGTACAAAGAGCATTGACGAAGATTGTGATGCCTCACGACATATGCGCGTCAAACTCAATCTTGCCAATAGGCTAAACAGGATGAGATTTTGAGTTCATGTCGCTGACATCTATTCATCCATTATAGATACGCTTCCTCCTAATTGGACATGTGCAAAAATACGTAGGTTTTTAAGAACAAATCCCAACTGGATCGATATCAAACACATTGAACTTTTATTAAAGTCTTACCATGAACAGGTAGATTATAATATATCATATATACACATTGAACTTTTGTTAGTTATAATTTCATATTGAACTTTGAAATTATGCATCTATTATTGATAAACATTGAACTTTTATTATTTTTGTAGATAATTTTGGCAGTAATGGAAGCAATGCTCCAACCAACAATGTGACACAACCACAAGGAGAATTCTCATCACCAATTAGTGAGCAATACTCAACTCCACAAACTGTTCACTCCCCTACTCCGAGTTACAGTAGGCAAGGTACTCCCACTAAGCCAATAGACACGCCCGACGCTCCTAAAATTTTCGGGCCAGTTGAGAAGAAGCCCATTGGGTTCTCTTTATTGAGGAATAAGAAACACGTTCAACATTTTAAATCCCAGTGTTTTTCCTTGGCAAAAATGAATGTGCGAGTGGGAGGAGCTGACAATTGGAACCTCGTAGATAAAGCTATTAAAGATGACATCTACGAGCAACTCAAAAAACGGGTTTCATTTTCCCCAAACTCAAAAAATAAGGTGCTTTCTCGGGTTACTGAACCACTCTGAACATATTGGAAAACTTTAGGCAGAAGCATTTCCCTAAGGGAGCATCAAGCTCTGACATTTTGGTGCTCAAAGACAAAGTCCCTTTGAACGTTGAGATGTCAGCCTCTCAATGGAACGATTTTCTGGAGAATGAGGCTAAGGACTCCAAAATGCTACAAAGGGAGAAAAACAAGTAGAATAAGGACAAAAAAACTGATGTCCATCCTCTTGGCTCGAAATCTTATGAAGATTTGAAGAACGAGTGGTCAACCGCAATGAAAGGCAGCCCGGATAAAGGAAAGACACTGAATAGGGCCAATTTGTACGTGCATGCTAGACGAGATAAAGATAATAAATTACCTCCTCACTTGGCCAAGACTCTAGAATCAATAAATTCTATTATTAGTCAGTCAAATTTAAGCCCGTTCAACGACATTGACAATTATGACATTGCACAAACCTTTGAGAAGGACCATAGACGGAGGACGAGAGGTTTGGGGTCGCATATGTCAAAAATAAGATTCAAACACACCTCGCATCTCGTGGACGAGCTTCCTTCTGTTAATAAGCATTTCGCATTCAATAATGAACGTCAATCTAGGACTGAAGGGGATATAATAGGGCTTCGAAATGAATTTGGAGGTGTGAATGATAAAATTGCACAAATTGTGTCCCTTTTAATCCGTCGAATGCCCCTGCAGCCCCCAATGCATCTCGGTTCCCTCCACAGATGTCGATTCCTTCTCAAAAGTTTCCTAGTTCTCCATTCCCCCCAACAGATTTCGGTTCCTCCTTTAACATTCCCTTTCTCAGCGCCTCAGGTCTTTGATCATCGTCAACAACCCATGCTGACTATGGTGAGAAATACTATATACAGGACCTGAGCGGTAAATTTTTTGCTGTGATTAGCACGCACATGTCCAATGTTATAGTGACTTTAGTACATAATCGACCTTTGCGGGTCGGTGAGCGTCAAATCATGGTTGATACAGTATATAAGTGTTGTGAAACTGTTCCAGTGCATGTCAACAGTGGAGAAGGGAATTTTTGGAAAAATTATGTAGACTCTGTTACCACTTGGCTAGTTTATCGCTTGTTGAAGATGTAGTAATATTTTTCTTATGTTGTAATAATATCAGTAGACTAATTTATTTAATTTGAGTTTATCTGGTTATGTAGTATCATTGATTGGCGTATTCTTGTATTTAAGTTATTGCATAGTTTGATTGATTGGTGCGTGGTAGACTATATTAATGCTTTGCTTTGATACTATATTAGTGCTTTACTATGCAACATGATATTTATGCAACATGATATTTATTTTATCATGTTAACACAGGACTGCAATTTGAAGATTATTAAATGGATTTTTGACAATACAAAGAGTGGATGGGGGCACTGGCCGAATAGCTAATAGTTATGTTAAAGGAGTTCAAGAATTTATTTGATATGATTTTAAGAACCTTAAAAGTGAGAAGATTCCGTGTCCATGCGCCCGTTGTATAAATGGAAAATATATATCTTTAGAAGATGTTAAGTTACATTTATTAATGTGGGGGATTTGTCAGGATTATAACAAGTGGACATAGTAGGGTGAAAAGCGTGTACTTTAAGTTCCCGAAGAATTATCAGTAACCGACCATGTAACAAAACACCAATGAGTGGAAGTGGTAAATGATTCACCAACACATCATCCATTGACCGACCTAATCCAACACGACTAAAACCACCAACCTATGGAGACAGATAATACGCACAATGAACAATTTGATACTGAACTATCAAGAGACTGAGAATATATACGATTGAAAGTCGATGCGGCTAGACCGTTGTATAAAGATTGCAATGAAGATCATTCGATATTATATGCAATGATTGGTTTGCATAATTTGAAGAGTCAATTTGGCTTGTCTAGGAACAGCGTAACCGAAATTCTTAAGTGGGTTAAAGAAATTCACCCAAAAGAGAACACGTTAGCAGATAATTATCCTACCATGAAGAAGAGCTTGAAGGGTTTGGTATTGAAATACAAATCTATCCATGCATGCAAGTATGATTGCATATTATATCTCAACGAACAGAGAGAGGAGGATGAATGTCTAGTATGCGGTGAGCCTAGATATGTCGTTTATGATAAGGTAAATGACAAGCCTGCAAAATATCAAAAGAGCTCGCAAGTACCACAAAAGATTTTGAAGTATTTTCCTCTTGGGTCACGGTTAAAACAATTTGTTACTGTACCGTGGATAGCGGAGGCCATGACATGGCAAGCTTTATGCAAGGTGGGAGGGAATTTGATGCGTCATCTGGTTGATTCACTCATCTGGCAAATTTCAAATGTACGACACCATGAATTTGCAAAAGAACCGCGTAACGTTCGTCTTGCAATCTCAACTAATGGGTTTAACCCTTTCAGTAATTTAAGTACTAGACAAAGTTATTGGTCAGTTCTCATGGCGCCTTTAAGTCTCCCTTTGACATTGTGCATGAGAAAGGAGTTCATATTACTATCTTTATTCATACTCAGGCCGAAGGCTCCAAGTGATGATATTGATATATTCTTATCCCCATTAATCGAAGAACTTAAAGAGTTGTGGGATAAAGGTGTGACAGCGTTTGACTCTCACAAGGGTGAAGAGTTCACACTTAAAGTAATGGTGATGTGGGTGATCCACGACCTTCCTACTTATGGAACCTTGTCCGGTTGTAATGTCCATGGTTATTATGCATGTCCCATATGTGGGAAGGAAACTAAATCCATTTGGCTACAACATATTAGTAAGATGAGTTACACGGGTCATCATAGATTTCTTCCGACTAATCACCCTTTCAGGAATGACAAGTGTAACTTTTATTTTATTGATCACGAGCGCCGAATGTAGCCTGCTCAATTTTCTGGTCAACGGATCGAGGAGAGGCGTCGGCTATGACTGTGGGGAATTGGTACGTAGGCAAACAACCCAAGTTTTTTAAACCTTAAGTATAAAGCAAGGGGAGATCCTAACGACCATACTAAAGCATAACCATGGTCCAGACGATCAATATTTTTTAATTTTTCGTATTGGACAGATGATCGTGTAAGGCATGTAATTGATGTGATGCACACAGAGAAGAATATTGTAGAACATTTGATAGGAACATGTCTAGGTGAATCTCATTCCAAATATGGAGAGCGGGCCCGCCAAGATCTACAGGATATGAAGTTAAAGAATAAACTCTGGTTAAAAAATTATCCTATAATAGGAAGAATTTCGACCCCTCTGTATGCTTTCACCTTGACTACTAGTAAGAAGAAGATCCTCTTATACACATTGTTCAACTTAAAGACTCCAACTAGTAATTTTGGTAATTTGCGCAGGGTCGTAAACTACCAAGCAAATGACTTAAAATAATGCAAGTCACATGATTGGCATGTAATCATCCAATTAATCCCTATATTATTTCAGCATTGCTTTTCTGAACACAAAGATCTACGTCGAAAAATTATACAAATCAGTTTTTGTTTTACCCTAGTTTATGCAAAAGTGGTATATAGAAGGCACATTAAAGATGCAAAATCTACTTTAGTCGAGGCAGTTTGTGTATTAGAGAAATATTTTCCTACATCGTTCTTCAATGTCAGCATCCACTTGCTAGTGCATTTATGCGATGAAGCTTTATTATGTGGTACCGTTAGGTATCGTTGGATGTACCCTTTTAAGCGTTTGATGAAAACCTTTAAATATTACGTAAAGAATACACAGTATATTGGAGGGTCAATTACTGAAGAATACGTAACTGTGGAATCAGCGTTATACGCTAGGGAATATATGCCAGAACAAGAGGTAAGGAGGTTCAATCCTCATAGAGGAGGAGTGATATAGGAACTTGACGAGTTTCAAGACGAATTACCGTTTGGGAACCCTAAAGAGGTGAAACTCACAAATATATAATACCAGCAAGTAGCTCATTATGTCTTCGAATCGCAAGATGAAGTCGAATAATGGAGAGACTTAGTATCTACTAAATTCTTCTTCTTTGAGTATATATATTTTATATTTTACGATCTAAACTCTACAATTTACCCTTAGAAAGTACGAGAATGAAATTGGCCAAATCAAAGGAGAAATTGCACGACAACTGATTTTGGGGCATAGGTATCAAAAGAGGTAAATTTCACATCTTATGTGTGCAATTATTTACTCGCGTGTGATAAAAACATGCCCTAATACAAATTCATTAATAAATGCAGCTTCTAAAAAGAGGTGATGTCTCTTCCAGGCTTGCACGCCTAGTAAAAGGCCCTAATTTTCGTGCCAAAGAGTTTAAGAAATCATGCACCAACGATTTTGATTTCTTTTCATATCCATAGGAGGAATTTTTTTTTACGCAAAATAGTGGAATATCAATTTCTACCTTGACCTCCTGTCCAGACAAAACTCCAAGGACTTTTCAGAGCACGGTTCAAAACACTTATAATCTCCCACGAGTGAATCCCTGGCTTTTTACAACTGTAGAAAGTGTTTCCATTATCGATTTAAGATGGTGGAGTTCAATTTTGTTGACTAGAGTGAGCAATAATATTTGTAAGGGATTAATTTCAAGGTGCAGGGAACTCAATATTACAAGGTGGACTCACAGGAAGATTAACAGTTTGACAACCCTCAATGAGGGTAGTTAAGCTCTAAATCTTCATGTGAGGCCACCTCTTTTGTTCATAATAGAGGGGTTTGGATGCTACTACAAATTTTTCAAAACATTGGGGCTATTATCGAGCCAGTACAACTGAAAATGCTTCCCCATCCTTCATCTCCTGATCATAAGTTGAGTTCTCTGTGAGACCACCTTGAGTTCCTTGGAGTGTCCTATATTGGTGATTCTTGATGAAGGCCACACTCCCCATAATGAGAGGAGTCATATTTGGAATACTCTATCAAAATCCAAACTAGAAAACGAATGATATTATCCGGGACTCCTTTCCAGAATAATTTCAATGAACTCTATAACACGCTGCATTTGGCAAGGTTAAAAAGGCAAATTTTCTTGCTAAACATGACTTTTGAGGACGAAAACCAAAAGCACCACCCAAATGGCCCTGTGAGAGGTGCAAACACCTCGTACGGAATCATTGTAACTCGTAAGAACCGATCACCTGATCACGAGACCCCCGGTTTGAGAATATGATGATAATTTGAGAAAATCCACACTTATGCTTGAAAATGTGTCGTTAGAGGGCGAAACCCCTTAGCGCCCCCCAAGCGACCCCTTTAGGGGAGCGATAAGCACACACGAGACCAATGTAACTCCCAGGAACCGATCACGTGGTCACGGGACCCCCATTTTAGAATATGACAATAATTTGAGAAAACCCATACTCAGGCTTAAAAATGTGTCGCTAGAGGGGAAACCCCTTAGCGCCCCCCAAACTACCCTTTTAGGGGAGTGATTATCGCGCACGGATCCAAAGTAGCTAGTAGGAGTTGATCGCATGGTCAAGGGACCCCTGGTTTGAGGGCACGACCCCAAACAGAGAATATCATCACTTAGGCTTGAAGGCAAAACCCCACAATGCCCCCAAATGACCTCGTGGGCGGTGCAAACACATCTCTCGGGACCAATGTAACTCATAGGAACCGACCACATGGTGACGGGACCCCCGGTTTGAGAGCACAGCACACATTTGTGAATATACACACTTAGGCTTAAAACGTGTCATTGGGGGCAAAACCCACTAGCGCCTCCCAAACGTCCCCGTGAGTGATGCCAATACCTCACACGGGATTAATGTAACTCATAGGAGCCGACCGCGTGGTCATGGGACCCCCAGTTTGAGGGCACATCCCAAAACAGAGAATAGCCCTAGTTAGGCTTGAAAACGTGCCTTTGGGGGGTGAAACCACATAGCGCTCGCTTAACGGCCCCGTTACCATGCGATCGGTTCCTGCATGTTGTAGAGCTCATTGAAATTTTTCTAGAAAGGAATCCCAGATAATATGATGCTTTTTCCATTTGAATTTTGATAGAGTATTCCAAATACAAATCCTCTATTGGAGTGTCCTGGATTGGTGGATCTTTATGAAGGCCACACTCCCAGAATCTCTACCATTACGGGGATTGTGGCCTTCATCAAAATCCACTAAACATGCATTTAGAAGAGTCGTATTTGGAATACTCTATCAAACTCCAAACGGGAAAACGCATCATATTATTCGGGACACCTTTTCAGAACAATTTCAATGCGCTCTACAACACGCCGCATTTTGCCAGACCAGAAAAAATAGATTTTCTTGCCAAATAAGCATTTAGAGGGTGAAACCCCAAAGTGTCCCCCAAACGGCCCATGACCGATGCCAACACCTCGCACGAGACCAATGTAACTCGTAGGAACCAACCGTGTGGTCACGGGACCCTCGATTTGAGAGCACGACCCAAAATAGAGAATATCCACACTTAGGCTTGAAAATGTGTCGTGGGGGGGGGGGGGAAGAAACCCCTTAGCACCCCCAAACTTCCCCATGGGCGGCGCCAACACCTCGCATGGGACCAATGTAACTCTCATGAACCGACTGCGTGGTCACGTGACGGTTTGAGATCATGGCCCAAAATAGAGAATATCCACACTTAGGCTTGAAAATGTGTCGTCGGGGGGTGAAACCCCTTAGCAGCCCCTAAACGGCTCCATGAGCGGCGTCAACACCTCGCACGAGACCAATATAACATGTAGGAACCGATCACGTGGTCACGGCGACCCAAAATAGATAATATCCACACTTAGTCTTGAAAACGTGCCATTGGGGGGCGAAACCCCTTAGCACCCCTCACACGGACCCGTGAGCGGCACCAACACCTCGCACAGGTCCAATGTAACTTGTAGTAACTGATCGCGTGGTCACGCAACCCTCGATTTGAGATCATGGCCCAGATTTCAGAATGCTTACACTTAAGTTTGAAAACGTACCGTTAGAGGGCGAAACCCCTCAACGCCCCCCAAACGGCCCCGTGGGCAGTGCCAACACCTCGCTCGGGACCAACATAGCCTGTATGAACCGATCGCATGGTCACAGGACCCCCAATTTGAGAGCACGACCCAGATTTCAGAATGCCTACACGAGTCCCGTGACCGCATGGTCACGGGACTCTCGATTTGAGAGCACGAGACTCCCATAAGCTCACCCAAGGAGCACTTGCAGAAACTGACGGATTAGCCTCTCGAGTTGAGGATTTTTTTTATTATTAAATCTAGTTACAACACAAAGTCGTGACCATGTTTTCTATACAGTAAGCTTAGGCACGACCCAAAGCCGTAACTAAGTGGACTTCTACCGAAAACATAATCACGACCTAAAGTCGTGACTAAGATTAATCATAAGAAAAATGGTCATGACTTAAAGTCTTGACTATGTTTAATTGTACACAAAACATGGTCACGGATATGGGTAGTGACTAGATGGTTTGTAAGTTGGGTGATGGTCATGGGTCTGGGCCATAACCATGATTGTAAATCGGGTCAGGGTTATTGGTCGTGACCATGTTCGTGACTATTAAAAGTTCATGATCAGGGCAGTGGGTCAGGGATTTGGGTCGTGACCACCGAAATTTGTCACGCCCGATTTGGTCATGGACCAAATTCGCGACCCCAACTGCGTGATCAGGGATAAAGTCTATGATCAATCGCCTAGTTTGGTGTAATGAGTCTAAGTCCACCTCATATGTTTTGGCATTACAGACATACTCTGCTTCAAATGTCCCTCCTTTATCAAGAGCAAGGATGACATCTACTTTGCCTTCTGGGGTGTTCACTTGCGCAACCCCCTTACCTCCAATCTCTTTTTGGTCAGGATTGAATAACCACTCCTCGTAACTCTTCTCCTTATCAATTCTTTGTTCACTATTAAGTGTTAGCCCTTTTATCTCCTCACATATTTTCTCGCTGCCTTCCCATTCCATATGGTCTCGAGTTGTCTCTTCATCATATGCTACCACCATATTGGCAATGCCATAATGATGTGCTTGAAGTGGGTTCTCGTTGACATCCAGATGAGGTATTTACAAAGTACCACTGTCCACCAGCTCGCCAACGATCCTCCTTAAGTAGTAATAATCTTTGGTGGAGTGTTATACCATCTAATGAAACTCATAATACTTGGGATTAGCTTTATCTGCTACTATTTGAGTTTTCCCATTTAAATGAGGGGGGGCTGCTACCCCCTCTCGTACCAATGTACGATAACAGTCCATTACTTTTGCTATGCTATAATGCAGTGGTGGCAGGGCATCCTCTCTAAACTTCCTCTTGTTAACTGAGTTATTGCTTTTGGATCTAGGTCATCCCTTCTTTCCTTTTGAACCTCCATCCACATAGTTAACTTCTTGCCTCCTCGAGACTTGAAATCTTCCAGAAGTCAGTGGAACTTGTGTCCTCCAACTCGAGGACCTAGTCTTGATTATGATGGCTATATTGTTAGCAGCCCTAGTGAACTCCCTAAAAGTTCCATCTCTAGTCTCATTGACGAGGTGAATCTTATATTCTTCCAACATCCCCTCAACACATATTTGTAGTAGCCTTGCCTCTACTACATCCTCATGGACATCTAGTGCCCTCTTGTGAAAACACTTGATATATTGCATCAACTCTTCACAAGGCTTCTGCATCTCCTGTGCTAGGTGTCTCAATGTGAATTCATCCTCTGCTATAATTTTTTTTAAGGAACTACCTGTGCATTTCCTCCCATGTGGGGATAATTTTGGGTGCCAAGTAGGAGTACCATGTGTAGGCCTTCCCTGTTAGAGTCTTGGAGAACTCCCTCAACCTCAAATTTTTATCATTCCCATGTACTCCTAGGTACTCAACAAATCTCTTCACGTGCTCTCTTGGATTTTCTCTTTTTCCATTGAACTTGATAAATTTCGGTGGAATATTCCCCTCTGGGTATGTCTTCTCATTCACACCTTGTGGGTATGGATCATTTAGCTCCTCGTATAGATGAGAAGGTTCCCTTTGAGAGGAAGAGATAAGATTCTTCACTTCCTCCATGGCAATAGTCTTGGAGGGAGATTACTCCAAACCCACGCTCTTTGATGACGGTGAACTCAATGGTGTCACCATTTTCTCTGGCAGGACCTTTCGTGCTAGAGCCACTTCTACTATTGTTGCTGCTACAACGACTGCCCATCCAGAGGGGGTTGCTCCTAGTGTTACATAACTTTAGCCTAAGCTTGATAAATTCACATTATTTTGTTTTAGAAATTTAAAAAACATTCTCATGAGGTTATACCCTCACTTGGAGCTGTTGTTGTTGCACTGGTCTGCCCTCCCTAAGGAGCAAGTACTCTAGCTCCTATCACCACCATCTCTTCTTTGATGGTTTGATCACTTTGAACTCCATTTTCAGGTGAAGTGTCTTCAAAAATCAACTGCTTAGAAACATTAAAACCTTCTTTGTCCATAAAAGTGAGAATACCTCCCCAACGGAGTTGCCAAATATAGGAGGGTAGTGTGACTGGCATCTGGTAAGATACTAAAATGGGTGAGGCATGACCTACTTCAGTGATTTCTAGCTCTAAGATCTTCAAGAGTTTCTAGAGAAGCACCTGGTAACACCTTCATTTTTTGGTGAAAATGGAACTAAAGCTAGAACCACCCCTTGCAAGAAGATGAACTTCCCAACAATAATAGTAACTTTTCTCAAGAGGATCTCCTAAGAATAATGGTTATCGGTGTGGAAGTGAAGAAACAAGCACTTAACACTTAGAGAGAGAGCAGGGAGAGAATACTAGGTGGTCTGGTGTGATTTTGATAGAGTAACGGTATGACTTAAGATTTTGATGTCTGATTTGACCTCACGAGTGGTCCTATTTACACGTGAACATGGGACTGGTTTGGGCCTTTTGGGGCGCCAAAATCAAGAGGGAAAACATAGAGAGACAAGGTATGTAATGTACATTTTATCCCTACTAGGTATGCAGACGCATGGCCCTCTGGCAGGCAACACTTGGTGTGAACCAAAGTAAAAAAGAAAATGGTAAATTATTGTATAAACTTTGTAACCTTGAGAGGGAGGCTTTGAGGACCCCCTTCCCTAAAATCTTTTTACTTCAAAGTGGATTTGAGGACCTCCTCCTCTAAAATCATTTTACTTTAGAGGGGCATTGAGGACCTCCTCCTCTAAAATTATTTTTATAAAAAATTCATTTCTTGTGAGCAACCTCTTAGTTGATCACTTCTACCATGACTAGTTGTGAACTGTGTAAGGGTTGGGTGACACCTAGGGTCTTTCAATTAGTATTCTCTCAATCTTAAAGTGCTAAGTGGTTGAGATTTCTTAACAAACCTTGTTCCTCAGCCACCAAGCCAAAACTCCCAGAAGATCCCATCTGGCCTATGGGAGCCCTCCTCGCTCAACTAGGCTACCTGTAGTTGTAAGTAAAATATTAGTACTTTAATATTTTCTAGGTAACAAACTTTGAAGAGGAGGTCACTCTAGGTGGACCTCCTTACCATGCATCATTTATGTGGCAAATATTTTGGGAGTAAGTTGATCACTTACGGTAGACCTCTTCTCCCTTCTTCCATTTCTGTGATATTTTAACTGGGGCAGATGGGGATGCTCACAATAAGTCCCCTTACCTTGGCTTTTTTCTCTGGTTTCAAATCCATTGAAAGGGTTGCTCATGGATGCCCTCCTCGAACTTGCCCTTTTCAGTGGCTTGAGCTTTGAGGATGAGGAGATCCTCATAGTGAGCCTCCTCGTCTTAACTCCATTTCCTGTGATTTTGAGGTTTGGGGACGAAGATCTCCTCGTGGTGGACCTCCTCGTCTAACACTACACCAAAATTGGTGAATGGCCACGGTCAAAATCCCCGACTAAGACTGTGGTCGTGGACTTGGGGCGTGACCAATTTCATGGATCGCTGCCCAAGTTCACAACAAATGGTCGCATACTTGGACCGTGACCCACACCGCGACGGGAAAAAAATGGTCGAGACCAAAGTTCGTGACTCCCATCTGTGATGAAAAATGGTCGCGGCCAAAGTCCGTAACCCTTAACCGCGATGAAAAATGGTCGCCGACAAAGTCTGTGACCCATACCGCGACCATTTTTTCTAAATTTTTTTTGGCGTGGTGTAGGTCATGGGCTTTAGCCGCGACCATTTTTTTCGTCACGATGTGGGTCACAAACTTTGGCTGCAGCCATTTTTCGTCACGATTGGGGGTCATAGACTTTGGGCACAACCATTTTTATACGCGACGGAAAAAATAAAAATGGTCATGGGACCATATTTAACTACAATAAAAAATGGGTTTTTTGGGTCCAATCATAAAATTGGGGGTCCCGTGACTGCGTGGTCGGTTGCTACGTGTTAAGTTGGATGCACAGAAGGTGTTACAAGTATTTATTATTGGAAAAACAACAAAAAAATCACAAATTGAGAATCGGGAACGTTGTTAATAAACTAAATACGCACAAACTTAAAAATATTATACGTCTTAATAATTCATAGATAAAAAAGCTGGGCAGAGTTTCCTCTATTTTCTGGACTTTCCAACCCTGTTAATATAAAACCTTCTTATTTTAAAGCCCTCACGGCCATAAAATTTAACAATCAAATTATAAAAGCCCGCACAGCCAAAAAACTAAAAAATAAAACTATAAAAGCCCACATGGTCGTAACACAAAAAAACATAATCTTGAATGTCAACAACATTATATAATCAATTTTCATGTTGTAAACCATTGCCTTCTTCATGTGTTCCCCGTGCATAAAAGAAAACGATACAATGTTATCCTGCAAAAAATAAAATACAAAAAGAAATTATATCAGTAACCAAGTAGTTTTAAAAAAATCGTATTCAAGCTGAAAAATTGCATATACGAGTTATAATTATCATCATACCAGTTCCTACGAGTTACATTGGTCTCGTGCGAGGTGTTGGTGCCTCTCACGGGGCCGTTTGTAGGTTGTTTCGGGGTTTCCACCTCTAACATCATGTTTTTAAGCCTAAGTTTAGATATTTTCAAAGTATCATCATATTCTTAAACCGAGAGTCACGGGACCACGCGGGCAGTTACTACGAGTTACATTGGTCTCGTGCGTTTGATGCCTCTTATGGGGACGTTCAGGGGCTATTTCGGAATGTCGCCCTCTAGTACCATGTTTTAAGCCTAAGTCTATATATTTTCAAATTATCATCGTATTCTCAAATTGGGAGTCACGGGACCATGCGATCAGTTCCTACGAGTTACATTTGTCCCGTACGAGGTGTGGGTGCCTCTAACGGGGCCGATCGGGGACTATTTCGGAGTGTCACCCTCTAACGCCTTATTTTTAAGCCCAAGTCTATATATTTTTTTAATTATCATCGTATTCTCAAACCAGGAGTCCCGTGATCGCGCGGTCAGTCCCTACAAGTTACACTGGTCCCATGCGAGGTGTTGTGCCACTCACGAGGCCATTCAAGGGTTGTTTCGAGTTTTCGCCCTCTAACGCCAAGTTTTTAAGCCTAAGTTTAAATATTTTTAAATTATTATCGTATTCTCAAACTAGGAGTCTCTTGACTGCACGGTCAGTCCCTACAAGTTACATTGGTCTCATGTGAGGTGTTGGTGCCTCTCACTGAACCGTTCGGGGGTTCACCCTCTAATGCCATTTTTTAAGCCTAAGTCTATATATTTTCAAATTATCATCATATTCTCAAACAAGGAGTCTCATGACTGCACGATCTGTTCCTAAGAGTTACATTGGTCCTGTGCAAGGTGTGGGTGTCTCTCATGAGGCCGATTGGGAGTTGTTTCGAGGTTTAGCCCTCTAACGCCATGCTTTTAAGCGTAGTCTAGATATTTTTAAATTATCATCATATTTTCAAATCGGGAGTAACGTGATCACGCAGTCAGTCCCTACGAGTTACATTGGTCCCGTGCGAGGTGCCGATGCCTCTCACGGGACTGTTCGGGGGTTGTTTCGACTTATCGCCCTCTAATGCCATGTTTTTAAGCTTAAGTTTAGAGGTTTTTAAATAATCATCGTATTCTAAAATCGGGAGTCCCTAGATCGCGAGGTCAGTCCCTATGGGTTACATTGGTCCCTTGCGAGCTGTTAGTGCCTTTTATGGGGCCGTTCGGGGGTTGTTTCGGGTTTGTGACCTGTAACGTCGTGTTTTTAAGCATAAGTCTAGATATTTTTGAATTATCGTTCTATTCTCAAATAGGAAGTCCCATGACTGTGCGGTCAGTCCCTACAAGTTACATTGGTCCCGTGCGAGGTGTCGGTGCATCTCACGAGGCCGTTTGGGGGATGTTTTGGGGTGTCGCCCTCTAACGTCGTGTTTTTATGCCTAAGTATAAATATTTTTGAATTGTCATCGTATTATTAAATCGAGAGTACCGTGATCATGTAGTAAACCCATACGAGTTACATTGGTCCCATGCGAGGTATTGGTGCCTCTCACGAAGCTGTTTAGGGTTTTTTTGCCCTCTAACGCCAAGTTTTTAAGCGTAAGCCTAAATATTTTCAAATTATCATCGTATTCTCATATCGGGAATCCAGTGACTACGCGGTCAGTCCCTAAGAATTACCTTAGTCCAGTGAAAGGTATTGGTGCCTCTCGTAGGACCGTTCGGGGGCTGTTTCGGGGTTTCGCCCTCTAATGCCCTTTTTTAAACCTAAGTCTATATATTTTCAAATTATTATCATATTCTCAAACCGAGAGTCCCGTAACTGCGCGGTCTATTCCTACGAGTTACATTGGTCATGTGCGAGGTGTTGGTGCCTCTCACGGGGCCGATTGATAGTTGTTTCAGGGTGTCGCCCTCTAATAATATTTTTTAAGTCGAACTCTAGATGTTTTCAAATTATCATTTTATTCTCAAACCGGGAGTCTCGTGATTGCACGGTTAGTCCCTACAAGTTACATTGGTCCCGTGGGAGGTGTTGGTGCCTCTCACGGGGTCATTCGGTGGCTGTTTCAATGTGTCACCCTCTAATGCCATATTTTTAAGCTTAAGTTTAGATATTTTCAAATTATGGATGTATTCTCAAACCGAGAGTCCCTAGATAGCGCGGTCAGTCCCTACGGGTTACATTGGTCTCATGAGAGGTGTTAGTGCCTCTTACGGGGCCGTTCAGGGGCAGTTTCAGGATGTCGCCCTCTAACGCCTTGTTTTTAAGCCTAAGTCTAGATATTTTCAAATTATCATCGTATTCTGAAATCGGGAGCCCCGTGATCGCGCTGTCAGTCCGTACGAGCTATATTGGTAACTTGTGAGGTGTTGGTGCCTCTCATGGGGCCGTTCAGGGGTTATTTCGGGGTGTCGCCCTCTAACACATTATTTTTAAGACTGAGTCTAGATATTTCCAACTTATCTTCGTATTCTCAAATCGGGAGTCCTGTGATCGTGTGGTCAGTCTCTACGAGTTACATTGGTCCTGTACGAGGTGTCACTACACCAAATCCTACGAATGGTCACGCCTAGTGGGTCACGTCCCAAGTTCGCGACCAGCTGGTCGCGGACTTAGTCCGTGACCCACTCAATATTTGGCGTGACCATATTTATTACCACACTAAATTATTGATGCTCGGGAAGTGGTCATGGACCAAGTTCGTGACCACAGTGGTCGCGGACTTGGGCTGTGACCAGGTCGTGACCATCTTGGAGCTAAACACGCGCCAAAATTCCCTCCAAGCTTGGTCACAGGTGGGTCACGGCCCAAGTCTGTGACCCATGGCATGACGAAGAAGAGAGTACACACATTGGGGGTCACGACTTAGGGCCTTGACCATTTCTTGGTGTGGGTCACGGCCCTTAGCCGTGACCATACCTCATTCCAGCACTAGGGTTGATAAAAAGGGTCGCGCATCACTGATCTAGGGTCACGGCTAAGGGTCGTGACCATTTCTTGGTGTGGGTCACTGATATGCCCCAAGTGTAACCTCGGCCTAGAGACAGCAACCTCGATCGAGATCATGGCCGACGTTGGACGAGTCTTGGGCACGCGATATCAGACCTCGACCATAGCAAGGTCGGCAGGGGCCGACACTACCATGAGCCTCTCCAAGGAACGTCACAAGGATCGGCAGCATTCTCGTATACCTTGGAATGGCAACCTCGGCCAGATGTAGGCCGAGCTCGCAGGAGGCCACCAGCTACCTCATCAAGCCACCAGTTCAACCTCGTCTCAGGCCGACCTTATCCATTGTCTCGGCCAGGGTTAGGCCGAGACCTCATGGAATACTCGGACTGAACAGGTATCAAGACTCACCAACCTCGGCCTCACCAAGGCCGAGGTCATACACCAGACGTGATAGCCGAGCACCTGCTAACATTTAGATAAGGACACGTGGACACAAATCAGTTATAACAAGATTATTCCCCACATGTGGGGAGAATATTGCATCATCATTCTCTACATGTGACAGTAACAGATGGCACTCCCATATTGGTGAGGTAACCACACACATGCTCATTGCATGCACGGAGGGTACATTACACCCCCTAGGTACTATATATAGAGGTCATCCTCTACCTTGCAAAAGGGATCCCAGTTATACAACCCTAGCTGAAACTCTGTCTAGATACACAATAGAGAGAGAAAGCTTGAGAGATTGTATCCATGGCCATTAGTGCCTTATTGCAGTAAGGTTATTCACACACACAGTGGACGTAGGCCAATTTAGGGTGAACCACTTATATCCTGGAGTACTCTCCCCTTCTCCTCATCTCATTCTCTTACCTTTTACATAACTACGCTGCCATTGTTGTTCTTAGATTGAGCTTCACCTTATCTAGTGGTGCTAATTCCAGCATCATCATTTTGGCACCGTCTGTGGGAACGAGAAGCTATCTCTTCCTCTTTTCTGATTAACCTCACCGGAGACTCTGTTGGTGAACTAGGCCTCCCCTTAGCGCGGAGCTGTTTCACCATTGAAAGAGGTCCTGTAAGGTACTAAGCTCATCTGCTACTCAAGCTCTATAGTGTTAACATATAGCACCAGACTTACCACCGCCTCTTCCGCCGCCCGGGGGCGGGGGGCCTAGTTCCAGTCAGGCGCCTCCCCAGTCCGAAATGGCGGAGGTAGCTGCAGCCTTGAGATCTTTAGCTACAACACAAGCAGCCATGCAAGAGCAATTTGCACAGCTCAGCCAAACTATGATGAGGCCACCTGGAGTCTCACCGGACATGATCACTCCAGTGGCAATTCAGCCTCATCCTGACGCCAGGGGACCACCCCAGGCACCAATGAAGGACCAGCCTGCACCCCCATGAAGAAGGGACGTTGCTGACCCTAGGCGCTTGCGCCTGGGGAGGCAGGGAAACCCTTGCCCAGAGGACAGGTATGGTGATCATGAGGCGGAAGAAGCCCCGGAAGACTGCTGGGGGCCCTATGAGGTGTAAAATAACACTGTACGGCCTCTTAGGTAAAGTCAAGGTTGTGTCGGCCGAAGAGGTGAAGAGGCCCAACAAAGAGGGTCAGCCTTTGATAGGTTGAGCAGAGGGTCGGCCTTCGAGAGACTGGTCTCGATAAATGACCTAAGACAGAGACTGTCGAGATCAAGGAGTGCAGCAGGCTCTCAGAGAGGGAACATGCAGGGTCGGCCAGACCAAGACCGACACGGTGAAAGAAGAGGCAGGGAACAGGAAGAGGTCAACAACCAACGTGTCTTGGCAGGGGAACCCTCGGTCCATCCTAGGGAGATGGCAGGGGATAACCTCGGCCAAGTCGATGGCCGAAGACCATGGAATGATTCTATCCAACGCCTTGAGGAGAAGATAGGAGACCTCATTAAAAGCAGGGACCCATTGCAAAGGGGTTACTCAGAGGGCTCCCCATTTGTGGCTAGGATAGTGGGGTTCCCCCCAGCTAAGTTCAAGCCTCCTACGGTGTCTCCCAAGTATGATGGCAGCACTAACCATGTGCATCATATCGAGATGTATCAATCGGCAGCAGACATCTACTCGATACCCAATGAGATGAAGTGTAGAGCCTTCTTTGGGACCTTAACAGGGGCTGCACACAGTTGGTTCACCTCCCTTCCGAAGAACTCAATCAATAACTTCAAAGGCTTGGCTGAGCGATTCATCCACAACTTCTGCTTTAGGGTGAGGCCTCAAAAGAAGACTACCCACCTGTTGTATGTCAAGCAGGCCAAGGGTGAGAGCCTAAGAGACTACATAGCAAGATCCAACAAAGAAAATTTGGAGGTCGAAGATTATGAAGAGAACATAGCCATGACCGCCCTTATAGGAGGTCTCTAGAAGGGGAAGCTATTATGGAAACTGGCGGAAGAGCCCCCTAGGTCTATGGCGGAGCTGCTAGCAACCGCAGGGAAAGTAATGAATGCGAAAGAGGCAATGGCCAACAAGTATGAGGATGAGAATCGCGGTGGCAGTGGAAAGCCCCAAGGCAAGAAAGATGGGAAGAAGAGATCGGGTGATGACAAGTTCGCTCACTATACTCCTCTGACTGTGAGCTGTGAGCACATCCTCAATGAGATTAAGAGTGACAGGGCTCTGAGATGGCCAGAGAAGCTGAAAGCCCCACCACATAAGAGGAACAAAAACCTATGGTGTGAGTTCCACCAAGATCATGGTCACCTCACAGATAGATGCTTCGCTTTGAAGGATGAGATTGAGAAGATGTTAAAATCTGGTAAATTGAGAAAATATGTAGACGGTAAGGCTCGTAAGAGTGGAAGAGATGACCATAAGAAAAGGAGGGATGACAGATGTCGTGACAACATCCCATCCCGAAGAGACGATGATTCAGAAGGTGATAATGAAGATGATCCAGATCTCCCACCAAAGGATGACAACACCCCGGTGAAGAGGGTTGGTATGATCTCTTTCGGTGTTGGCACAATATGCGGAGGATTTGTAGGTGGTGGATCTGAAGTAGCTGATAGGAAGGCTCATGTAGCCGAGGCCAAATCAGTGGCCAAGCTTGAAGTTGTGAATCTAACGCCTTCCGATACAGTACAGAAGAGGAAGAAAGTAGATATGAACACCCTCGTAGTTGGGTTCTCCAGGCTCGACTTCAGAGGTATCTTAGCCCCCCATGATGACCCTTTGGTCATAACGACAAGGGTGCATGGGTATGAGGTGCAGAGGATCCTCGTGGATGGGGGGAACTCAGCAGATGTGATGTTTTGGCCTTGCTTCAAGAGCTTAGGCCTTAGTAGAGCAAGACTGGTTCCCTATCACCACCCCCTGATAGGCTTCAGTGGTGAAAAGGTTCACCGCTTGGGCATGTATGAGATGGACATACGGATGGGTGACGAATGGCCTAAGAGGTTGACCAGGAGGATTAATTTCTTCGTGATGGACGAGAGTGACTTCTCGGCCTACAACCTCATCACAGGAAGGGTGGCCCTTAGGGAGTTCGAGGTTGTGTGGTCAACGGTCCATCAGATGCTAAAATTCCTGACTCCTTATGGAGTTGGGGAAGTGCAAGGTGATCAGACCACAGCGCGAGAATGTTACTTCAACTCGGCCGAAGAGAGAGAAGCCCATAAGAGGGCCACCACCACTTATAGCATTGATACTCTTGATCCAAGAGATGAAATAAAATTGAAGAAGGGAGTGGCCGCGGAAGAGGTAGAATCCATCGTCCTCGATGAGGACGAGCCAGAAAAAACCATCCAGGTCGGCAAAGCCCTTAATCTGAAAATCAAGGAAGAGCTGATAAATTTCCTCAGGAAGAGGCAGAGTGTCTTCGCATAGAGTCATGCAGACATGCCTGGCATCAATCCTGAAGTGATGAGTCACAAGATCAACGTAGCCAAAGATGCCAGGCCTATCAAGCAGAGACGAAGAGTCTACTCCAGGGAAAAATACAATGTCATCCGTGAAGAGGTGAAAAAGTTAGAAGAGGCTGAGTTTATAAGAGAAGTTACCTATCCGGAGTGGCTATCGAATGCGGTCATCGTGCCCAAGGCCAATGGGAAGTGGAGAATGTGTGTGGATTTCACTGACCTAAATAGATCTTGCCCAAAAGACAGCTACCCCTTACCCCGGATAGATCAGATGGTGGATGCTACAGCAGGACATGAGCTCATGAGCTTCATGGATGCGTATTCAGGCTACAACCAAATCTTCATGGATGTCGAAGACTCAGAGAAGACAGCTTTCATTACCGACAAAGGGACGTACTGTTATAAAGTGATGCCCTTCGGTCTGAAAAATGCAGGAGCAACATACCAACGTCTTGTCAATAAGATGTTCGAAGAGAAAATAGGGAAGACCATGGAAGTGTATGTAGATGATATGCTGAAAAAAAGCTTGAAAGCTTGCACTCATGTAGAAGACCTTGAGAAGACCTTCGATGTGATGGACTCATACAAGATGAAACTCAACCCAGCAAAATGTGTCTTCGGAGTAGGAGCCGGGAAGTTCCTGGGATTCATCGTTAACCAAAGAGGGATCGAAGCGAACCCTAAAAAAATTAAGGCGTTGTTTGACATGAAGACTCCTAGGACTATCAAAGATGTCCAAAGGCTCACGGGGAGAGTGGTTGCGCTTAACAGATTCGTCTCTAGGGCGATGGACAAGTGTCTCCCATTCTTAAAGTTTTAAGAAAGGCCTTTCAATGGGGCGAAGAGTGTGAAAAAGCCTTCAACCAACTCAAGTCCTACTTAGGGTCTCCCTTATTGTTGTCTCGACCCATCGCAGGAGAAAGGTTGTTTGTGTATCTGGCAGTCTCTGAATCAGCTATCAGCGCGGCCATTATACGGGAAGAGGATGGGATCCAAAGGCCTGTATACTTCAACAGTAAGGCCCTTCAAGGGTCTGAGCAAAATTATCCCCGTATGGAAAAGTTGGCTTATGCCCTAATACATGCCTCAAGAAAAATGAAGCCTTACTTCCAAGCTCACTCCATGGTAGTCCTCACTGACTCCCCACTAAGGCAGGTCCTGCATAAACCTGAGATTTCCGGGAGATTGATGACCTGGGACATCGAATTAGGAGAATATGATCTTACCTACCAGCCTAAGATAACCATCAAAGGGCAGGCCCTCGCGGACTTTGTTGCAGAATTCACCTGGGAAGAGGCCGAGACGGAGAAAGGCCTAGAGGACACCGAAGAGACAAATTGTAGTGTCTTTTGAAATTCGGAAGAGACGGCACCAAACGTCTTCCGAGGTCGGGAAGAGGTCATCTCAGGCAAAACCCAGGGCAGAATAGAAGAGAACGAAGAGGATCGATACCTCTTTAAGCAAGGAGTTATGACAGAAGGGGTCTTCTCATCAGATACAGACGTTTGGAGCCTCTTCATTGATGGCTCTTCCTGTGATAGTGGAAGCGGTGCGGGGCTAATACTCTCGGCTCCTGATGGCGCCAACATTAAATACGCCTTGAGATTCAACTTCCAGGCCTCAAACAACGAGTCCGAGTATGAGGCCATGATAACAGGCCTCTTATTGGCAAAGACTCTTCGCGTAAGACGTCTCCTGCTCCACAGCGACTCAAGGTTAGTTGTCAATCAAGTGCTGGGAGCCTATGAGGCCAAGAATGAGAGGATGGGAAAGTACCTGGAGAGAGTTAGAAAGATGTTGGAATATTTTGAAGAGGCAAAACTGAAGAGAGTGCCTCGATAAAGTAATAGCCACGCAGATGCATTGGCAAGGTTGGCCTCGGCAATGAAGACAGAGGTTAGAAGGACCGTTCCGATCGAGGTCTTAGGAAAGGCAACCATCAAGGAAGAAGAGGTATGTAACCCTTGTCACAATTTGAACCTAGGAGACTCATGGATCGACCCGCTCGTCAGATACATAAGAGAGGGAGAGCTGCCTGAGTCCAAAGTAGAAAGGAGAAGATTGAGATATAGAGCTGCCAAGTTCTCGATGATAGGAGACATCTTGTACAAAAAGGGATTTCTATTGCCTCTCCTTAGGTGCGTGCATCCCACGGAAGTCTCCGGGGTCTTACAGGAAGTCCATGAGGGTTATTGCTCTAGACACATAAGGGGAAGGCCCTTGGCCAAGAGGATCATCACTCAGGGATACTAGTGGCCTACCTTATCCAAGGACGTTGCAGACTACGTGAAGAGGTGCGATAAATGTCAAAGGTTCGCCACTATCCCTCATCAAACCCATCAGCCTATGACGTCAATCTCTTCTCCGTGGCCATTTGTGGTATGGGGAATTGACTTAGTAGGACCCTTGCCAAGAGCTGTCAACAACTATAGATTCTTGCTAGTTTCCATTGACTACTTCTCAAAGTGGGTGGAGGCAGAGCCGATGATAACAATCACAAAGCAGAAAACCTTCCAGTTCATTTGGAGGAATATCGTATGCAGATATGGCCTCCCAAACACTCTTATCTCGAACAATAGGATCCAGTTCAAGAACTCCTCTTTAGAAAAGTATTGCCAAAGAGTAGGAATAAAGCAGTTCTTCTCATCTCATGGCCGACCTCAGGCAAATGGTCAGACCGAGGTCACAAACAGAACTATCTTAGACAGAATCAAGAAGAGGTTAGAAGATGCGAAGGAAAATGGACTAAAGAGGTCTATGCTGTGTTATGGGCCTACAGAACCACGATAAGGACACCAACAGGGGAAACCCCATTCATGCTGGCACATGGCTCAGAGGCCGTCATACCAACGGAAGTAGGACTCCCAACTCATCGAATTCAGACCTACGACCCTGACAATAATGGAGAAGAGAGGAGGCTAGACCTAGATCTTATCGAAGAAAGAAGAGAGGACGCAGAGGTCAGACAAGAAGCCTACCAGCAGAGGGCAGCGAAATTCTACAACCAGAGGGTGAAGTCAAGACCCATTGCAGTAGGAGACCTAGTGCTGAAGAAGACCCTACAGAAAGAACATAAGCTTCACCCAAACTGGCATGGCCCCTACAAAGTGACAGAAGAGGTTGTGCTTGGCACTTACAGGCTAGAAAACCTAGAAAGAGAACCTTTCACTAACCCATGGAATGCTGATCACCTAAAGAGATATTACATATGATGTTGCATAGAGTTTTATGTAAATGTACCATCTTATTATGAAGAGGTTATTAATGAAGATCAGTTCCCATGACAGTTCTTGCTACCTTCTTAGATCAGAGATTAATTATGAGGATAACATCTTAGGTGATGACCTCAGACCTTCATAACACCATTCATTGGTGACGAGGTCTGAGGTCAGACATCATAATGAGATGACCTCAGACCCTTAACATTATTAATTTGGTGAAGACCCTTAACATCATTAATTTGGTGAAGACCCTTAACATCATTAATTTGGTGAAGACTTATTATGGGGGTAACATCTTAGGTGATAACCTCAGACCCTCATAACACCATTCAGTGGTGACGAGGTCTGAGCTCAGATACCATAATGAGATGACCTCAGACCCTTAACATCATTAATTTGGTGAAGACCCTTAACATCATTAATTTGGTGAAGACCCTTAACATCATTAATTTGGTGAAGACTTTTATGGGGGTAACATCTTAGGTGATGACCTCAGACCCTCATAACACCATTCAGTGGTGACGAGGTCTGAGCTCAGACACCATAATGAGATGACCTCAGACCCTTAACATCATTAATTTAGTGAAGACTTATTATGAGGATAACATCTTAGGTGATGACCTCAGATCCTCATAACACCATTCAGTAGTGACGAGGTCTTATCTCAGAAACTATAAATTAGATGACCTCAGACACATAACATCATTAATTTGGTAAAGATTTATTATGGGGATAACATCTTAGGTGATGACCTCAGACCCTCATAACACCATTCAGTGGTGACGAGGTCTGAGGTCAGACACTATAAATTAGATGGCCTCAGACCCTTAACATCATTAATTTGGTGGGGATTTATTATGGGGATAACATCTTAGGTGATGACCTCAGACCCTCATAACACCATTCAGTGGTGATGAGGTCAGACACTATAAATTAGATGACCTTAGACAGATAACATCATTAATTTGGTGAAGATTTATTATGGGGATAACATCTTAGGTGATGACCTTAGACCCTCATAACAACATTCAGTAGTGACGAGGTCTGAGCTCAAGACCATTGGTTGAGTTTAACAAGACCATTGCAAAAAGACAAGCTTAGAAAGAGGACTTTAGAGGTTAAAGCTCAGATTACAAATTAATTTTTAGCAGACATCATTGCAACGAAACTAAGAATGAAAATTAATGAGCTAAGAATGAAAAGCATCACATGACATTCAATGAAAAGAAAGTGAAGATGGTCCTCATCAGAGGTTGATATATATATTCAGAAATTATATGTTCAACGATTACAGAAACTCCATAATACAACGAGTTACAAACAATGATAAAAAAATCCTAAGGGTTTGAAGAGGGAATGTTGGCATCCTCGGCTTGATTAGTCACCTCGGCCGCATCATCACAATGGTCTGCCCCTCCAACCTCGGTGACCTCCAATGTAGCAGTCTCGATAGGAGCGCCAGCCTCTTCCTTAACCTCCTGAAGAGCTTGGGCAAATTGGGGATCAGCAAAGCCGTGGCCAACGAAATCAGAGGCCCTAAAGTGCCGGCCTCTCTCTCCCTGACATCTGCCCATTTAATAGTGGATTTGATGCCTATTTTAAGGTATATAAAGCCGAAGCCCATGAACTCATCAGAGTCCTTATAATCAGCAATTATCTTCTCAGAGGCGTCATCCAGGCGGCTCTGACAGCTGAGTTGACTTTCTGCTGCAGAACGTCGTCCTTAGCCTTTAGTGCAGCTGCATGATCCTTGACGAGCTGGGAGATGTCCTTCTCCAACCCCTTCAACTTCTGCTCAGAGTCCTTTAGCTCAGACTTGAGGCGCTCGATCTCTGCGTTCAGAGTACTCTGGACTTTCTCGGCCTCTTGCCCCTTTTGGATGAGGGGGGCAACTTCCTCAGAGTCCAGTTGGATAAATGGTGCATAGCCGTCAAGCCCTGCATATTTAGTGATCATGAGTAAGATGAAGAAGAATCAGAGGTTACACTTAGAAGAATTTCTGAAGAAGGATCAAGTCATACCTGAACTGCTCTTTGAAGGCCGAATTCAACCAGCAATGGGGTGTCCAGAGACCTGAAGAAGCGTTTATCATCCTCGGTCATTACAGAGCCGACGGCATCCAGGGCCTGAATGCTGTGGCCGACCACACTGTCAGTTAACTTCAGCTTATCCAGACGAGCCGACAGGGCATCAGCTGAAGAGATGGGGATGGCAGAATCAGCAGCCTTCTTCTTCGGCCTTAGATCCTCAGGGGCATGACCTTCGGGAGCCCTCTTCTTTTTTGCTGCAGGCTTAGAGGCAGAGGGAGCTGGGGGAGAAGCGTTAAGACCTGCTCTCTTGGAAAGTCTCGTCAAGCTTGGTGCAGCCATCTCCCAAAGCTCGTCTGGAATATCCTTTGGTCGCTCTGTAAAAAATTAGTAGACCTGAGTTAGATAATCAGATATGAATAAACTCAGAGGTTAAAATTCAAAAACAAAAATGCTTACCAAGCTCGGCAAGGGGACTTCCACCTAGACCTGTCCCAGAGAGGAAGTGGGGAGTCATCAAGTGTTCGAACCTGACAAATAGACCATGTACCCCCTGATCTTAAAGGACTTTCACCTTTTGGAGGTTTTGTAGATTTAGGCCAGGATCGGCCCTGGCAGACATGGTGACCTTACCCCACCTCAGGGGCATCCTCTGCTCCAGATTAGACAAGGGAACACTTGGGCCAAACTCCCATGGCCCTGAAGCAAAGAAGTACCGAGGCTTCCAGTTATGGTAGTCACCTGAAGCAATTTCTTCTCAGGCCTCCGAGCTACAAAATGGTAGTAGCTCGGATGATTTTTGGCCGAGGAAGGGACGTAGCAACCTACGAAGACCTGAACTGGAAGGTCTGAGTGGTGGACAGCCTTCCATAACACTATGGCTCCTATTAGGACTCTCAAAGCATTAGGAGAGAGTTGAGAGGGGGCCAAATTAATATAAGAAAGGATAGTCTTGATAATGGGGTGAATGGGCAGACGAAACCCCAACTTGAACATCTGCTCGTACAAGCAGATCTCACCGTCTCGGCCATGATAAGCCCTCTCTTCCCTCAGAGGTCTCCTAAGTTTTATTGAGGGGCTGATAGAATACATATATTTGAAGCAGAGAAGGTCTACCTCAGTAATTTTACTCTCGATCTCGGCCGCCTCAAAGACATCAACATCGCTCTCAACCTCATCGTCATCCAACTCAACGTCGGCCGGAGCAGATGTTGATGGGTTACTCAAGAACCTCTGAGCGAACTCTTCCTCGGTGACAACCGACAAAGGGATGGCGTCAAGTGGTGGTGGAATGGCCACACTCGGCTCAAGAATCTCAACCTCTGAGGAAGACCCTGAGGTGCTTGAGTGATTATGGGACGAGGCTCGTCTGGAGACCTCGGCCTGATCAGGGGCCTGATCAGGCCTAGGTGTGAAGTCCATGGCCTCTTGAAAGGAATCCATAGACATGGGGTCTGAGGTAGAAGATTCAGATTCAGACTCAGACATAGATATGGGATCGGCAGGAACCTCTGTCTGATAGAAGTTCTTCGGGGGGTCAGGATATATCACCTTTAGAGGTGGTGGAAATATGGGTATAATGGGAAAATCTTGTGATCTACGAGCCTCCTCCTGTGCTCTTTCTGTTTGCCTAATCTTTTCTAAAGTCTTCTCTCTAAGAGAGGGGAACTCCTCAAGAAGCTGATATAAGGGTCTAAGCATCAGAGGACGACACTACACTTAGGGATTTTCCTAAACTCTAAAAATTACAAACAAGACTGGCTGATAAAGCAAAGGAATCTAAAGATCAAACTACTTAAATTTGGCAAGAATAGCTCGCCTGAAATTATGGTGGTCTCATCGAAAAACTAAGAAACCCGTCGAAAAATACGAAAATAAGGGTGCTTGCAGGAAAAATGAAGGAAAAAGTATGGTAGACCTTACCTGAGGATGAAATGGTAAGGAAGAGAGGAGAAGACGCGAGAAATCACCACCCAAAAGCCTTGAACCAAGATCTTTCTAGAGAGAGAAAGCTGCAGAAGCGAGAGCGGCTGAAATGGGAGAAATATAGAAGAAAGAAGGAAAGAAGGGTTCAAAACCCTTAAATACTCGGCACAACTCCCAAGGCCCATCATTTCCTTGGGAGCCCCAAAGGGCAGCTAACAGCACACGCCTACCAAGCAAGCATGTTCCAGTATTGGACAAGTGTCAAGCAGGTATTGGCTTGTAACAAATAGACCTCGGAGGTGTAGTAATCCCCTAGTCACTTGCTCTCACATATGACTAAGGGTTGGGGGGTGATTGATATGCCCCAAGTGTAATCTCGGCCTAGAGACACCAACCTCGGCCTAGAGACACCAACCTCGACCGAGATCATGGCCGACGTTGGATGAGTCTTGGGCACGCGATATCAGACCTCGGCCATAGCAAGGTCGGCCAGGGCCGACACTACCATGAGCCTCTCCAAAGGACGTCATAAGGATCGGCAGCATTCTCGTATACCTTGGAATGGCAACCTCGGCCAGATGTAGGCCGAGCTCGCAGGAGGCCACCAGCTACCTCATCAAGCCACCAGTTCAACCTCGTCTCAGGCCGACCTTGTCCATTGTCTCGGCCAGGGTTAGGCCGAGACCTCATGGAATACTCGGACTGAACAGGTATCAAGACTCACCAACCTCGGCCTCACCAAGGCCGAGGTCATACACCAGACGCGATAGCCGAGCACCTGCTAACATTTAGATAAGGACACGTGGACACAAATCAGTTATAACAAGATTATTCCCCACACGTGGGGAGAATATTGCATCATCATTCTCTATATGTGACAGTGACAGATGGCACTCCCATATTGGTGAGGTAACCACACACATGCTCATTGCATGCATGGAGGGTACATTACACCCCCTAGGTACTATATATAGAGGTCATCCTCTACCTTGCAAAAGGGATCCCAGTTATACAACCCTAGCTGAAACTCTGTCTAGATACACAATAGAGAGAGAAAGCTTGAGAGATTGTATCCATGGCCATTAGTGCCTTATTGCAATAAGGTTACTCACACACACAGTGGACGTAGGCCAATTTAGGGTGAACCACTTATATCCTGGAGTACTCTCCCCTTCTCCTCATCTCATTCTCTTACCTTTTACATAACTACACTGCCATTGTTGTTCTTAGATTGAGCTTGAAAACACCTTATCTGGTGGTGCTAATTCCAGCATCATCAGTCACGGCTATGGGCCGCGACCATGCCTCATTTAAGCACTAAGTGTGGATGGAAAAGTCTCCAGCATGGTGGGTCACGGCTCTAGGCCGTGACCAGTTCGAAGAAGCCAGAATACCTCATCTGCAATTTATTGGTCGCGCACATGGTGGGTCACGGCTCTAGGCCGTGACCAGGTCAAAGAAGCCAGGACTACCTCATCTGCATTTTATTGGTCATGTGCATGGGGTCACGGCTCTTGGCTGTAACGAGGTTCAGGTATTAAAAACAAAAATTACCCACTGCTTCTAATTTCTTATGTGCGGTTGGTAAGGCTGTTAGGTCTAAGCGATTCACGTGCGATTTCATTTGGATTTCAGTTGGATTTGCAAACATAAATCTACCCTGGTATGTATTGATTCATTTGGATTTCGTTATTTCTGTCTAAAGCCCTAATTTCTGTGTATGTATGTGTAGATTTATGCTTGTATGTGTGTGTGTATGTATAGATTTTTGTTTATATTTGTGCGTATGTATGTATAGATTTACGTGTATATATATGTTTTTGTGTGTAACTATGAACAAACAAATTATTTTTTTTTATCAATAAACCCTATATTGTATGTGTGTGTATGTATAGATTGTATGTGTGTGTATGTATAGATTGTATGTGTGTGTATGTATAGATTTATTTCAAAAAAAATATTAGGGTTTAGTAAACCCTAAATAGTATGTGTGTGTATGTATATATTATGTCAATAATCCCTAGATTGTATGTGTGTTTGTATAGATTATGCCAATAAGCCTAGATTGTATGTGTGTGTATTTTTTTTTTGACAAAATATAATTGTAATCTTCTCCATATGTGTGCATCTATTTTTTTCTCAGTAGAAATCCTTATATACGTGAAAGAAAATATCAATGAGGATTAACGAATTTCAGTTCAAACAAGTTTACCACGAGTCAAGTTGGGACAGTGAGTGACGAAAGAACTAGCCCTGGTTTTCTTCCTTTGGTTTTAAATTTGTTTTTTTGGTTCTACCATTTTTTTAATTGAACATAATTGTTTGCAAAAAATTCATTATTTTTTCACTGTCATAGGTTACATTGATGTTGGGGTCGAACTACTATCAAACATAATCTGAAATTGCATCGCTGCTGACATAGAGAAGGTTCTGATTGGCGTTGGGTGTAAAAAAAATATCCAGGTAATGGATAGACCTATGATGAACATTATTTTAAGGTTAAATATGCATTGATTCAATTTTTTAATTATTTTGGGTTTGGATCCTATTTATGTCTAAACCTTGTAATTTTAATTCTTTTGTGCCCCTATAGCTTGGGTATTGTTGGCGCATTTGTTTCTTGTCACTTCCAATGGGGGGGGGGGGGGGGGAGAACATAACTTTTGAACAAAGAATAGTTAGGGTGAACACTAGAAAAAGAAGGCCTTATCCAACGGATTGCCATTTTTTAGGTTTAAGGCGTGTCAATTTCTCTGCAATGGTTCACATTAAACTAATTGGTAACCATTTGTTTATTAACTTAAAGATATTCTTGATTAGTCCGAGATGAATAGGAGAGATGTGAAAATGGGAATAAAAATTAGTTATGGTTCGAAATTTATTCTTGGGTTTGCAATTTGTGACCACTCATCTTATTCACTTGTCGTGCGAGACCAATGTGACTCGTAGGAACCGATCGCGTAGTCACAGGCTCCCGATTTGAGTATACGACGCAAATTTCCAAAAAATTAGACTTGAGCATAAAAACATGTCATCGAAGGGTGAAAACGTAAAATAACCACAAAACGGTCCAGTAAGAGTCACGAACACCTCGCACGGGACCAATGTGACTCGTAGGAACCGATCGGGTAGTCACAGGGATCCCGGTTTGAGTGTACGACGTAAATTTGCAAAAAGTTAGACTTGAGAATAAAAAAGATGCCATCGAAGGGTGAAAATGTAAAACAGCCACAAAAAGGTCCCATAAGAGTCACGAACATCACGCATGGGACCAATGTAAGCCGGAGGAACTGACCGTGTAGTCACGGCGCTCCCGATTTGATTGTACGACGTAAATTTGCAAAAAATTAGACTTAAGCATAAAAGCATGCCATCGAATGGTGAAAATGTAAAATAGCCACAAAATGGTCCCGTAAGAGTCACGAACACCTCGCACGGGACCAATGTAAATCGTAGGAACAGACCGTGTAGTCACGGGGCTCCCGGTGTGAGTGTACGACATAAATTTGCAAAAAGTTAGACTTAAGCATAAAAACATGTCAATCGAAGGACGAAAGCCTAAAACAAACACCAAATAGTCCCGTAAGAGTCAAGAACACCTCGTATGGGACCAATACGACTCATAGAAACCGACCGGGTAGTCACGGGACTCCCGGTTTGAGTGTACGACGTAAATTTATAAAAAATTAGACTTAAGCATAAAAAATGCCATCGAAGGGTGAAAACGTAAAATAACTACAAAATAGTATGGTAAGAGTCACGAACACCTTGCACGGGACCAATCTGACTCGTAGGAACCGACCGTGTAGTCATGGGGCTCCCGGTTAGAGTGTACGACATAAATTTGCAAAAAAATTAGACTTGAGCATAAAAACTTACAATCGAAGGGTGAAAACGTAAAACAGCCACAAAAAGGTCCCGTAACAGTCATGAAACCTCGCACGGGACCAATGCGACTCATAAGAACCGACCGCATAGTCACGGGGCTCCCGGTTTGAGAATACTTTCTAAATTTGCACAAAGTTAGACTTGTTCATAAAAACATGCCATCGAAGGTTAAAAACATAAAGCAAGCACAAAACGATCCCATAAGAGTCACGAATACCTCGCACGGGACCCATGTGACTCGTAAGAACCGACGACGTAGTCACGGGGCTCTCGGTTTGAGTGTACGACATAAATTTGCAAAAAAATAAACTTAAGCATAAAAACATGCCATCGAAGGGTGAAAATGTAAAATAGCCTTAAAATAGTCCCGTAAGAGTCATGAACACCTCGCACGGGACCAATGTAAATCGTAGGAACAAACCATGTAGTCACGGGAGTCCTGGTGTGAGTGTACGATGTAAATTTGTAAAAAGTTAGACTTAAGCATAAAAACGTGTCATCGAAGGACGAAAACCTAAAACAAACACCAAACGGTCCCGTAAGAGTCAAGAACACCTCGCACGGGACCAATGCAACTCATAGGAACCGATCGCGTAGTCACGAGACTCCCGGTTTGAGTGTACGACGTAAATTTATAAAAAATTAGACTTAAGCATAAAAACATGTCATCGAAGGGTGAAAACGTAAAACCACCAAAAAATGGTCTAGTAAGAGTCACGAACACCTTGCACGGGATCAATCTGACTCGTAGAAACCGACTGTGTAGTCACGGGGCTCCCGGTTAGAGTGTACGACGTAAATTTGTAAAAAATTTAGACTTGAGCATAAAAACTTGCAATCCAAGGGTGAAAATGTGAAACAGCCACAAAAAGGTCCTGTAAGAGTCACAAAACCTCGCACGGAACCAATGCGACTTATAGGAACCGACCTCGTAGTCACGGGGCTCCCGGTTTGAGTCTACTTTCTAAATTTGCACAAAGTTATACCTGAGCATAAAAACATTCCATCGAAGGTCAAAAACATAAAACAAGCACAAAACGGTCCCATAAGAGTCACGAACACCTAGCACGGGACCCATGTGACTCGTAGGAACTGACCACATAGTCACGGGGCTCCCGGTTTGAGTGTACGATGTAAATTTGCAAAAAAAAATAAACTTAAGCATAAAAACATGTCATTGAAGGGTGAAAACGTAAAACAGCCTTAAAATGGTCCCGTAAGAGTCACGAACACCTCATACGGGACCAATATAAATCGTAGGAGCAGACCGTGTAGTCACGGGGCTCGTAATTTGAGTGTACGGCGTAAATTTGCAAAATGGTAGACTTAAGCATAAAAACATGCCATCAAAGGACGAAAACCAAAAACAAACACCAAACGGTCACGTAAGAGTCAAGAACACCTCGCACAGGACCAATGCGACTCATAGGAACCGACCGCGTAGTCACGGGACTCCCGGTTTGAGTGTACAACGTAAATTTATAAAAAATTAGACTTAAGCATAAAAACATGCCATCGAAGGGTGAAAACGTAAAACAACCACAAAACGATCTGGTAAGAGTCACGAACACCTTGCACGGGACCAATCTGACTCGTAGGAACCAACTGTGTAGTCACGGGGCTCCCGGTTAGAATGTACGACGTAAATTTATAAAAAATTTAGACTTGAGCATAAAAAATTACAATCGAATGGTGAAAATGTAAAACAGCCACAAAAAGGTCCCGTAAGAGTCACGAAACCTCACACGGGACCAATGCGACTCATAGGAACCGATCGCGTAGTCACGGGGCTCCCAGTTTGAGAATACTTTCTAAATTTGCAAAAAGTTAGACCTGAGCATAAAAACATGCCATCGAAGGTTTAAAACGTAAAAAAAGCACAAAAACAGTCCCGTAAGAGTCACGAACACCTCACACGGGACCCATGTGACTCGTAGGAACCGACCACGTAGTCACGGGGCTCTCGGTTTGAGTGTACGACGTAAATTTTTAAAAAGTTAGACTTGCATGCCATCGAAAGGTGAAAACGTAAAACAACCTTAAAACGGTCCCGTAAGAGTCACGAACACCTCGCACGGGACCAATGTAACTCGTAGGAACCGACTGCGTAGTCACGGTGCTCCCGGTTGGAGTGTACGACATAAATTTGCAAAAAATTAGACTTAAGCATAAAAGCATGCCATCGAAGGGTGAAAACGTAAAAAAGCCACAAAACGGTCCCGTGAGAGTCATGAACACCTCGCACGGGGGAGGGTACGGGACAGGGAGTGCGTGTGTGTGTTTATGTGCGCATGTGTGCGTGAGTGGGGAAGGGGGGGGGGGCAGGGAACGCGTGTGTGTGTGTGTGTTCATGTTTATGTGTGTGTTTGTGTGCGCGTGTGTGAGTGGGGAAGGGGGGGGACGGGGGCGCGTGTGTGAGTGTGTTCGTGTATGCATATATGCATACGCAGCGTGTGTGCGTGTGTTTGTGTGTGTGTTTGTGTGCGGGTGTGTGTGTGTGTGAGTGGGGTAGGGGGAGGGGGAGGGGACGGGCATGGGGCGCGTGTGTGTGCGCGTATGTGCGTGTGTGAGTGGGGAAGGGGGAGGGGACGGGACGCGTGTGTGCGTGTGTGCGTGTATGCATATATGTAATGCATATATGCAATCCGCATATATGCATATTGCAGTGTGTGTGCGTGCGTGTTTGTGTGTGTTTGTGCATGCGTTTGTGCGTGTTTGTGCGTGTTTGGTGGATTAAAGAAGAGGGTCATAAAGACAACCAAAAATGCTTGGCATAATGGATCAATCTACATAGCACCAGCGTTGTCTATCCCACCTCGGCGCTGCCTATCCCACTTTCACCCCACCTGTCTATCCCACCTCAGCGCCTGCTCAGTGCTGATCAGGTCCTGCACCAGCAGCACTGCCCCTGCTCTTCCATAGGTGTTGCACCAATTTGTCTTGGCTCTGTGAGGTTTTTCGTGAAGTTTCCAGCAGGTTTTATTGTTGTGTCAAGGATTTTTGTAGTATGTACAATACAAATTGGTGCAAATAGAAGCTAATGCCCCGATTTAAGACTTCAATTGCCACTGGTTTTCAAGAAATTTTCACACTTTATTTTGCATCCTCTCCATAAATGTTTCAATACTTCTACCTATAAAAGAAAAGTCAAGCATGAAGAGGAATTGTAGCAGAATTGTAAGGAATAGATTATAAATAGAGAGAGGGGTTTGTTTTGTAAAACTATGAGAATGAGAGGATTCAGAGTTCAGTTGACAATTTTTGTCCACACACTTCTTTCCTTAGCTTTTAACCATAGTTGTTTTCCTTATATTATTGTTAAGGTCACCTTCTAGAGCTACATAGCACCGTCAAGTGTCTTGTTTAAAACCATAAGCTTTAAGTTTTTTTTAAATAAGTCTACTGGTGTAGTAGGTTTCGTCATAATGTTTCCTTAGGTAGCTTATCTAGTTAACTGGGAACCAATTTTTGCTAAGAACCCTGTCTTTCAAACTTCTTGTTAAAAGGAAATTCTTCTGTATAGTATTCAGTGTCCACCTCTTCTGACACACCTTGGACATCTGTAATTACAGAATTAGCTTCTTACATTTTTCCGGCCCAACATTTTCGAAATTGGAAGATATGAAAAATACACTAATAAGCGCATGTAGACTAACTTAGTATGGAAAAAATTTCCAAAAGAAAGTGTTGTTGCGACTTCAACCCCTATGTATTTGTCTTATCAGATTTGCACCCATAAAAATTATGAAATAAAAAAGCCTATTTTGATTGGTAGTGGTTCATATAACCTACTTTTACATATAGCCTACTCAGCATACTGAGGAAAAAGTTATTTACATATAACCTACTTAGACTACTCGGGAAAAAGTTCTTATCAGGTTTTTATTTTTACACACAATTATCCATATAGCCTATGTAGAAAAACAACTCATAATAAAATTTATTTCATCGGTGGTTCTCACACTCATAGAAGGATGCCGAAAATAACTGTGCAACAACTGCACAAAAACTAATTGTGCATTGACATCTTGCCAACCCAAAGTCTCCAACATGCTCAGTCATTTTGTTATCTAGAAGAACATTGCTCGGCTTCATATCATATTGAACTATATATACAATTATCCAACATACTGCATATATATACTATATATACAGTATATATAATATATATACTGCATACGACGGTAATTTGCATATTTCTAGACTTAGGCTTAAAAACATGGCGTTAGAGGGTGAAAACCCAAAACATCCCCCGAACGGCCCCGTGGGTGGTACCAACACCTCCCACGGGACCAATGTAACTTGTAGGAACTAGCCACACATCCCCGGGACTCCCGGTTTGAGAATACGATAATAATTTGCATATTTGTACACTTAGGCTTAAAAATATGGCGTTAGTGGGGGAGAACCCAAAACATCCCACGAACGTCCCCGTGGGAAGCACCAACACCTCCCACGGGACCAATGTAACTCGTAGGAACTGACCACGCATCCGCGGGACTCCCGGTTTGAGAATACGACTGTAATTTGCATATTTCTAGACTTAGGCTTCAAAACATGGCGTTAGAGGATGAAAACCCAAAACAACCCCCGAACGGCCCCGTGGGTGGCACCAACACCTCCCACGAGACCAATGTAACTCGTAGGAACTGACCGCCCAGCCGCAAGACTTGCGGTTTGAGAATACGATGATAATTTGCATATTTCTAGACTTAAGCAAAACATGGCGTTAGAGGGTGAAAACTCGAAACAGCCCTCGAACGGCCCCGTACGTGAAACCAACACCTCCCACGGGACCAATGTAACTCATAGGAACTGGCATCCAAGCCGCGGGACTCCCGGTTTGAGAATATGACAGTAATTTGCATATTTGTAGACTTAGGCTTAAAAATAAGGTGTTAGAGGGTAAAAACCCAAAACATCCCCTGAACGGCCCCGTGGGTGGCACCAACACCTCCCATGGGACCAATGTAAATCGTAGGAACTGGCCACGCAACCGAGGGACTCCCGATTTGAGAATACGACGATAATTTGCATATTTGTAGACTTAGGCTTAAAAACATGGCGTTAGTGGGAGAAATCTCGAAACATCCCCGAACGTCCCCGTGGGAGGCACCAACACCTCCCACGGGACCAATGTAACTCGTAGGAACTAGCCACGCATCCATGGGACTCCCGGTTTGAGAATACGACGATAATTTGCATATTTATAGACTTAGGCTTTAAAACATGGCGTTAGCGGGGAAAAACCCAAAACATCCCCCGAACGTCCCCGTGGGTGGCACCAACACCTCCCACGAGACCAATGTAACTCGTAGGAACTGACCGCGCAACCGCGAGACTCCCGATTTGAGAATACGACGATAATTTGCATATTTCTAGACTTAAGCAAAACATAGCGTTAGAGGATGAAAACTCAAAACAGCCCTCGAACGGCCTCGTGGGTGGCACCAACACCTCCCACGGGACCAATGTAACTCGTAGGAATTGACCGCACAACTGCGAAACTCCTGGTTTGAGAATACGACGGTAATTTGCATATTTCTAGACTTAGGCTTAAAAACAAGGTGTTAGAGGGTGAAAACCCAAAACATCCCCCGAACGGCCCCGTGGGTGGCACCAACACCTCCCACGGGACCAATATAACTCGTAGGAATTGGGCACGCAGCCGAGGGACTCCCGGTTTGAGAATACGACGATAATTTGCATATTTATAGACTTAGGCTTTAAAACATGGCGTTAGCGGGGAAAAACCCGAAACATCCCCCGAACGTCCCCGTGGGAGGCACCAACACCTCCCACGGGACCAATGTAACTCGTAGGATCTGACCATGCATCCGTGGGACTCCCGGTTTGAGAATATGACGGTAATTTGCATATTTCTAGACTTAGGCTTAAAAACATGGCGTTAGAGGGTGAAAACCCAAAACATCTCCCGAACGGCCCCGTGGGTGGCACCAACACCTCCCACAAGACTAATGTAACTCTAAGGAACTAGCCACGCATCCGCGTGACTCTCGATTTGAGAATACGATGATAATTTATATATTTGTAGATTTAGGCTTAAAAACATGGCGTTAGAGGGTGAAAACCCAAAATAGCCCCCGAACGGCCCCGTGGGTGGCACCAACACCTTCCACGGGAACAATGTAACTCATAGGAACTGACCGCCCAGCCGTGAGACTCCCGGTTTGAAAATACGACGATAATTTGCATATTTTTAGACTTAAGCAAAACATGGCCTTAGAGGGTGAAGACTCGAAACAACCCTCGAACGGCACCGTGGGTGGAACCAACACCTCCCACGGGACCAATGTAAATGGTAGGAACTGACCGCGCAGCCGCGGGACTCTCGGTTTGAGAATACGACGGTAATTTGCATATTTATAGACTTAGGCTTAAAAACATGGCGTTAGAGGGTGAAAACCCAAAACATCCCCGAACGGCCCTATGGGTGGCACCAACACCTCCCATTGGACCAATGTAACTCGTATGAACTGACCCCACAGCCGCGGGACTCCCGGTTTGATTATACGACGATAATTTGCATATTTCTAGACTTAGGCTTAAAAACATGGCGTTAGAGGGTGAAAACCCAAAACAGCCCCCGAACGGCCCCGTGAGTGGCACCAACACCTCCCACGAGACCATTGTAACTCGTAGGAACTGACCGCGCAGTCGCGAGACTCCCGGTTTGAGAATACGATGATAATTTGCATATTTTTAGACTTAAGAAAAATATGGCATTAGAGGGTGAAAACTCGAAACATCCCTCGAACGGCCCCGTGGGTGGCACCAACACCTCCCACGAAACCAATGTAACTAGTAGGAACTGGTCGCGCAGCCGCGGGACTCCCGATTTGAGAATACGACGGTAATTTGCATATTTCTAGACTTAGGCTTAAAATATGGCGTTAGAGGGTGAAAACCCAAAACAGCCCCCGAACGGTCCCGTGGGTGGCACCAACACCTTTCGCGGGACCAATGTAACTCGTAGGAACTGACCGTGCAGCCGTGAGACTCCCGATTTGAGAATACGACGATAATTTGCATATTTCTATACTTAAGCAAAACATGGCATTAGAGGGTGAAAACTCGAAACAACCCTCGAACAGCCCCGTGGGTGGCACCATCACCTCTCACGGGACCAATGTAACTCGTAGGAACTGACCCCGCAATCGCAGGTCTCCCGGTTTGAGAATACGACGATAATTTGTATATTTCTAGACTTAGGCTAAAAACTTGGCATTAGAGGGTGAAAACCCAAAACAGCCCCCGGCCCAAAATAGAGGAAACTCTGTCCAAAATTTTTTTTTTGGTATGTGAATTATTAAGACGTGTAATATTTTTAATTTTGTATATATATTTGTTTATTAACAACCTTCTCTATTCGCAATTTGTGATTTTTTTTATTGTTTTGCCAATAATAAATATTTGTAACACCTCGTACGCATCCAACGTTACACATAGTAACCGATGGTGCACTCACAGGACCCCCAATTTTAGGATTGGACCAAAAAAATACATTTTTATTTTTTTCATCACGCATAAAAATGGTCGCGGCCAAAGTCCGTGACCATTTTTTTCCTTTTTTTCGTCACGGTTGTGGGTCACGGATTTACACCGCGGTCATTTTTTTTAATTTTTTTTATCACGGTTGTGGGTCGCGGACTTTGGCCGCGACCAATTTGTCATGGTTGTGGGTCACGGATGAGGGCCGCGACCAATTTTTTTCGTCACGGTCGTGTGTCGCGGACTTTGGCCGCGGCCAATTTGTCACGGTTACGGCTCACGGATGAGGGCCGCGACCATTTTTTTTTATTTTTTTGTCACGGGCGTGGGTCGCGGACTTTGGCCGCGACCAATTTATCACGGTTGTGGGTCACAGATGAGGGCCGCGACCCGTCATCGCATGGGTCACGTCCCAAGTTCGCGACCATCTGTCGTGACCCCTCTCGGCCATGACCATTTTTTGGTCACGGACTTGGGCCGCGACCCAAAAAAATGGTCACGCCCGAAATGGTCACGTCCCAAGTCCACGACCCACATGTTTGGTCATGGATTTTGGTCGTAACTAATCGCCAGTTTTGGTGTAGTGTGTTGGTGCCTCTCATAGGGCCGTTCGAGAACTGTTTTGGGTTATCGCCCTGTAAGTCCTTGTGTTTAACCTCGAGTCTAGATATTTTTAAATTATCGTAATATTCTCAAATTAGGAGTATCGTGATTGAACGGTCAGTCCCCATGAGTTACATTGGTCCTATTCGAGGTGTTGATGCCTCTCACGGGGTCGTTCGGGGGCTGTTTCGGAGTTTTCCCCTCTAACACTGTGTTTATAAGCTTAAGAATAGATATTTCAAAATTATCATCGTATTCTCAAACTGGAAGTCCCGTGATCACGTGGTCAGTCCCTACGAGTTACATTGGTATCGTGCGAGGTGTTAGTGCCTCTCACAAGGCTGTTCGAGGGTTGTTTCGGGGTGTCGCCCTCTAACGCCATGTTTTTAAGCTTAAGTCTAAATATTATTAAATTGTCATTGAATTATCAAACACGGAGACCCGTGACAACTCAGTTAGTCCCTACGTGTTACATTGATCCCGTGCGAGGTGTTGGTGCCTCTCACGGGGTCGTTCGAGGGCTGTTTCGGGGTTTCTCCCTCTAACGTCATATTTTTACGCCTAAGTCTAGACATTTTCAAATTATTGTCATATTCTCAAACCGGGAGTCTAGTGACCACGTGGTTAGTTCATATGAGTTACATTGGTCCCGTGCGAGGTGTTGGTGCCTCTCACGGGGCCGTTTGTGGGTACTTCCATGATTTCCCCCTCTAACACAATGTTTTTAAGCCTAAGTCTAGATATTTTCAAATTATCGTCGATTCTTAAATCGGGAGACCCATGATCGCACGGTCACTTCCAATGAGTTACATTGGTCCCGTGCGAGGTGTTGGTCCTCTTACGGGCCGTTTAGGGACTGTTTCAGGATTTCCCCCTCCGACACCATGTTTTTAAGCCTAAGTTTATATATTTACAAATTATCGTCATTTTCTCAAATCGGGAGTTCCTTGATCACGCGGTCAATTCTTACGAGGTACATTGGTCCCGTGTGAGGTGTTGGTGCCTACCTAAGTCTAGATATTTTCAAATTATCATCGTATTCTCAAACCGAGAGTCACGTGACCACACTGTTAGTTCTTACGAGTTACGAGGGTGAAAAGGTAATAAGTAAATGTCACGTGACCACCAGTTAACAACAATTCAAGAATTTCAAACAACAACTCAAAGCAAGTGTCATATAAAAAGTAACGACGATGGATGGTAATAAGTAAATGTCCACACAGAAAAAAAAAATCCGACTTGGTCGGAATGCCAAAATAATGAAAAGGAACATTACCCATAACAGCGTCGTAGAGGCCCCGTAGTATCCCCATAGCACCCCATAACAGCCTCGTAGAAGGCCCATAACAGCTGATTCCATAGAAGCCCCAAACTTTACGCAAGAATCAAGTTCCTAAGAGATTCCAAACCAAAAAAACATAAGAAGGAAAATATGAGACCACAAACACAATAAGCTGAATTGATATTATAGAAAAATTCCATGCCTTTGTTTTTTGAAAAAAAAAAGATAAAAAGTAGACCTCTTTGCTAGCTTTAGAATATTCAAATATGCAAAGTAATTGGATGGGACCTAGCTTGGAAAGATGAAAACCCCAAACAAAAACAAAAATGTAAATAGAGCAGAAAACCAAATAAGGACTAAAAACAAACAAAAATAATTAAAATAAGGACAATACTGATGCAGTGAGATAAATATACTATTACCTCAACATTACATGGTCAAGTTGGGTTCCCAATAGCTCCAATACATATGACAATCAATATTTATACTGCAAAGAAAGCCAATAAACGTTTTCACATATTAAAATCAAATCATGCTAATTATCACCAGTAAACAACACAATACCAAAAGTTGGGATGCAAACCATATAACTTCAACTTAACATAATGAAATTAGAGTAAAAACACAGAAAATTGGGATGCAAACAATTTAATTTCAGTATGTTAAACATCAAAATGGCTAACCACCTTCAATTTCTCTTATGAACCTTTGTTTTCCACACTACGTGACAATACCAAAGCACACACTGCAAATAACTAGTTCAGAACAATAGTAATCAAGAATAACCCAAAGCATGTAGTGTATCATATTGCCTCCACTATTAGCCACTATGTTACTCACATAATATAACCATAAAAGCAGTGATAAGAATGTTAATATGAGAAATCTCATATTTGAAACAAAAAACGATTATTTGAAAGAAAAAAATTAAAATACCTTACCTTACGGTTATTGTGGGTACCTCGATTTGTTACTTTGGCCCAGACGAGTAGCCCAATTAAAACACATCCCAAAGTCTAAAGGCCCCGTGCCTTAACCAATTTAGCTTTAACCCACTAAGTTCCTACAATCTCTCTTCAAAGATACTTTAGAGATTGTGGGCTAACGTGTAGGAGTCCCACTCCTCCACTCTCCAAAATAACATGTATATATCAAACCCCTCGCCCGGGGTAAAAGGCATGCAATTTGAAAACACTCTCCCGGAGTAAAAAGAAATAAAATACTGAGAGAACCACTGTGGACGTCGGCCTTATTGCCAAACCATGTATATCTTGTGTTGTGTCTTGTGATTGCCACTCTTTTCAATTCTTTATTTATCCTGGTGATTGTCTTTGCTTATTAATTTGTGTTGAGTTTAATTGTCACCACAATTGGCGCCGTCTGTGGGAACCGTTTGTTTTCCTTTAAGAAAGCCTTCACCAAAAAGAATTTGGAATGTATGGACACAGCAGCAATGCCCCTCAAATAATGGATATTCAAGAGCAACCTAACCCTCGCAGGATCCGATGTGAAGTTCGACATTCAAATCCTAGAGCTCGCCCAGAACGGAAAGCTTCTAAGGAAAGCCAAGGACCATCCAGGTCCACACAGGTCTCCAGGCTAATCGATGCCTATGAGGCCAGGCTCCACTCGAAAGAGGAGGCCACTCGAAAGAAAGAAGCCCAAAATGCTCGTCTCAAAAGAAGATTGGAAAGAATGGAGAAGAAACTCCATCGTAGCACTAGGCAACATCAATATCGCACTCCTAGCCCTCAGGCGAGAAAGTCTCGCAGCTGGGGATGGAGCCCTAGACATGGATCTCAAAGATTTTAGGGACACAGGTCAGATGATGAATTGCTGGAGCGAGCGCAACCAGATCGCCATTATAGGAGCCCAGCTCGAGGAAATAATGACATACAAAATTTGGTCCGAAGAGAAATGGACCATCACCCAGCACATCGGGGTGCCAGATCAACCAGAGAGCTAGCCAGGCGAGCTCTTATGACCCAGATGAAATCTTCTTTCTAGAGGGAAATAGAAGAAAAAGAAGAAGAAGAAGAATAAGAAAAAGAAGAAGAAGAATCCTCCAAGAAGTTCGCAAGTCTTAGGTTCAAGATCTACGATAGAAAGACTGACCCTATTGACCATATTAGGCAATACAGGCAGGTTATGACCATTTGGAACCATAAGGTCACATTAATGTGCCGGATCTTTCCCTCGAGCTTGCACGATGTGGACCAGAAGTGGTTCGAAAGAATCCCTCACAGATCCATCAGGAGCTTTCAGTCCCTGCAGAGCTCTTCACAACTCGCTTCATCACCAGCAGCTCCCGTCCGAAGAGGATGGATGCCTTATTAACGATGAAGAAGACGCCTCAGGAAAGCCTCAGAGATTACGCGAAAATATATTGGGAGTCGTTCAACTAGGTCAAGGACTGTTCCGAGTAGGTCGTTGTGGCATCCTTTAAAATTAGCCTACCTAACTCCTGCCTCTTGCACCAGTCCCTCACCAAGAAAGAGGCCACCACCATTGACGACCTAATGGCTCGCATTTAAAATTATGCCAAGGTTGAGGATGTGACTCGCCTAAGTGCAGGAGAGAATGATCGGGCCAAGTTCACTGGCAAGAGCAGCAATAAAATTGAGAACCCGAAGAAAGGAAGCCAAAATGGGGGCAAGAGTGGATCCAAGAGCGGAAACAAAAATGATGCTTTAAAATCATTTTATTTAGTGAACACTGTCTTTAAAGAACCAATATATAAGATCCTAGCAAAGATCAAGGACGAACTGTTCGTTAAGTGGCCCAAAAACATGGGAGATTATCCCTCGAAGAGGAACAACGCATTAAGATGTGCTTTCCATAAAGAAGGTGGGCACAAAACTAAGCACTGCAAGGCTCTTAAGTCTCAACTTGAAGAGTTAACCCAAACTGGGCACCTGAAAAAATTTGTGAAGAGAAAGGCATATAAGGTTGCTGCCAACGGAGACCCGAGACCCAAAAACATGCTCGAGGAGGATGATGGCCATGAGTTCGCAGTGATTCATGGGGCATCAGACCTAAAGCAGATTTAAGGAAACTCAGCTCTAATGGAAGTTAAAAAGCTTACGGCAGTAATGCAAGCTTTTCAAATCGATAAAGCTAAAACGCAGGTAGGAAAGCGTCGGTGAGCAGATGATGTCGACTACAACAAACACATTATGTTCACAGATGAAGATCTGATAGGAGTAAGGACCCCACATCGTGATGCCTTGATCATTACAGTCAGGATATCTAACTACGATGTCGACAAGTTGCTCGTCGACCAGGGTAGCTCGTCTGAAGTAATGTATCTTGACCTATTCAGAAAGTTAAAGTTAAGCTTCATCGACTTAAAGCAAGCCATTGTCCCTTTAGTCGTCTTCGCTGGTAAAGTGATCATCCATTTGGGAAAAATTATACTGCCAGTAAGGGCAGGAAGTGTCTCCAAGATGATCGAGTTTTTGGTGGTCGACATTGACTCGCCCTATCAGGACATCCTTGGAAAAAGGTGGCTACATGCGATGAAGGTCGTCCCCTCCACCTACAACTAGAAACTCAAATATGTGACTGAGCGAGGAGTGGTGGAGATCCATGGAGATCAGACGATGGCAAGAAAGTGCTTTATAGTAACCATCCGTCCAAGGTCAGAGAAGAAGGTCGAGAAGGCCAAGGAGAAAGTTAAAGAACTAGAAGGTTTGATGCCTTCCAAATAGAAGCTAAAATATGGAAGATCTGGAGTGGAGGAGACCACGCTCCTCACCTCTGAGCGGGTCATTGAGAACCTGGAGGAGGTCGCAGCCGACGACAGCAAGAAAGAAAGTATGTTCTTGATCGGAGCCTCTCTCACAGATCGAGAAAAGAATGAATTAACAAAACTTTTACGAAACAACCTGAACGTCTTCACGTGGGAACCCTACAAGCTGCTCGGGATTGATCCCAGCGTGGTTTGTCATCGGTTACATGTTGACCCGACTTTCAAACCAATTGCGCAAAAGGCACGACAAATTGCCCCCAAGAAAGCCAGGGCTATGGAGAAGGAAGTGAAGAAGCTGCTGGATGCAGAATCCATACGGGAAGTTCAATTCCCTAAGTGCTTGTCCATCCCAGTAGTGGTCCTAAAGAGCAATGAAAAATACGGAGTTTGTATTGACTTCACTGACCTTAACAGGGCATGCCCTAAGGACATTTTTCCTCTCCCAAAGATCGACTAGTTGGTGGATGCCACATCAGCTCATGAAAGAATGAGTTTCCTGGACGTATACTCCGGGTACCACCACATCCCTCTACACGAGCCAGATCAAGAAAAAATAGCATTCATCACCACCGTCGGGTTGTATTGTTACAAGGTTATGCCCTTTGGGCTAAAAAATGCTGGAGCAACTTACCAGCGATTGGTCACCAAAATGTTTAAAGACCAAATGGGAGATACCATGGAGGTCTACATTAATGATATGATCGTTAAGATCATACATAAAGAAGAACACCTCTCAAACCTATCAAGCACCTTCAAAATCCTCAGGAAATAACGAATGAAGCTCAACGTAAGTAAGTATTCCTTCGGTGTCCAGTCAGTAAAATTTCTTGGGTATTTGGTTAGCAAGAGAGGCATTGAAGCCAACCCGGACCAGATTAACGCCATCAATAGGGTGAAGCCCCCTCGTACGATAAGATACTTGCAAAATCTCATGGGGATGCTCGCCGCCCTAAATCGATTCATCTCGAAGTCATCCGAAAAGTGCCAGCTATTCTTCTAGTTGTTGAAGAAAAGCAAAAATGTGGAGTGGAACGAGGATTGCTCGAAGGCATTAGATGAGCTCAAAGCTTACCTCAGCACCCTACCCTTGCTCGTAATACTTCAAGAGAACGATTCCTGTACTTATACCTCACAGTTTCCAGCCACGCTATCAACTCTGCACTGGTATGCGAAAGAATGGGAATCCAACACCCAGTCTATTACGCGAGCAAAACTCTCTTAGACGCCAAACAATGATACCTACCACTGGAGAAGCTCGCCTTTGAACTTGTGGTAGCCTCGAGGAAGTTGAAACATTACTTCGAAGCTCACTCTATAATCGTCCTTACATCCCACCCCCTTAAAGCAGTCCTACGCAAAGCAGATATGTCCGGCAGACTATCAAAGTGGTCAGTCGAGCTCTGGCGATTTGTCATCCAGTTTTGGCCAAGGAATGCAATCAAGGGATAGGTCCTCACCGACTTCATCGCAGAATTTATAGGAGAACATCCATGCGACCACCTTCAAACTGTTGGTCAAAGGGAGGACCACTCGGCGCAAGGTGTTTGACGACTGTTCGTTGACGGAGACTCCAACTCCAAAGGAGCAGGAGTTGTCATCGTGCTGGTTACCCCTAAAGGTGCAATCATCGAGCAAGGAATCAGGCTTAGATTTAAAGACTCTAACAACGAAGCAGAGTATGAAGCATTGATAGCAGGACTACAGAAGGCACATGTACAGGGGGAAAGACAACTCCAAGTATTCGGAGACGCATAGCTAGTCACCAACCAGATTAGTGGAGACTTCAATGTGAGGGATGAGAGAATGGCGGCCTACCTCGCTATAGTAAAGAAATTAATGTCTAACTTTGAATAAGTCAGCGTCCAAAAGTTTCCCAAAGGATAAAATAACCATGCTGACGCCCTAGCGGCCTTGAGCTCAGCGATCAATTCGGACTTGAAGAGAACAATTCCGATCGAATTCCTCGCCCAGCCAAGCATCAACTAAAACGGTAAACTGCAAGACATAGGTCATGTTCTCCAGATTGAATCAGCCTCCGGCTGGATGGATTTCTTAAGGGATTATTTGAATGATGGCTCCCTTCCATACGATAAGAAGGTCGCTCATCAGATAAGAGTCAACGCTGCTCGCTTTCACTTATCCCCTGAGGGCAAACTATATAAGAGATCTTTCACCTGTCCATACCTCCAATGTGTGCACCCGAAGGACGTCGAGCGAGTTCTGCACGAGATCCATGAGGGAATTTGTGGGAGTCATATTGGGTGATATACCCATATAGACCCTCGGCCAGGCCGAGGGCGCCCTCCAATAAAATGTGCCCAAGCTAGTCTCGTGACCTCCCAAGGGGCCGACCCCTCATCAGGCCCAAACTACCCTCCAAGGATCCTATCCTTCATCAGGCTCGGATGACCCTACGAGGGTACGACAGTACGAGGAATACATTAGTCCATACTCACTGTAGGAGGGAACTCTTCCCTTGGCCTCGTATCATGGGCCGAGGGTGACATCACCACATCGCGTGGTTTGGGAGACACGTGGAACAGTGCACGTGAGGCTCCCACGGCACGTGGAAGACCGTTATAACAATATCACCCCCTCACGTGAGGGAATATTATGTCATTATTAGCCACATGTGGCATCTACAGGTGTCAATAGGGGATTGGCTAGATCACCATTCACATGCACCATGCATACTTGGGGGGTACACTACTCCCCCCGAGACCTATATATACTTATCACCTACAACCCTACAAAAGGATCGGGAAAAAACATTGTAACCCTAGCCAAAACTCTGCTTATACACACAGTAGAGAGAGAGGGGGGAGTTGATGTGCATTGTATCCACGTCCATTAGTGCCCATACTTAGTGGATCACACACTCACAGTGGATGTAGGCCTAATTGGCTGAACCACTATACATCATTGTCTCGTTCCTCTTATACTCACCTCCTTCTATATACTTATGCATACTTATACATCTATGTATGCCATGATACTTACAGTTTGAGCTCATCATCACTTATCTGGTGGTGCTAGATTTCAGCATCATCAGTTTGGTGTCGTCTGTGGGAACGAGGAGATATCTCTTTCCTTGTACAGCTTGACCTCACTGGGCACTCTGGTGGTGAACCAACTCTCCCCCTGAGAGGAGATGTTTCACCATTAAAAGAGACCCATTAAGGTTCTCAAGATCACCAGTCTTTTTTCCAGTTCAGCTGTTCACAGCTCAAACACATGGTAGCAGAGATGCCACCACCACCACTCCCTCCACCGGATAGTAGAGTAGGACCCAGTTCCAGTCAGCCACCACCTCAGTCTGTGATGGTTGATGTGGCGGCAGCCTTAAAGTCTCCGGCAGCAAGCCAGCGGATCATGCAGGAGCAGTTCACAACTCTAAGCCAGAACATACTAAGACCACCAGGGGTCTCACCTGAGATGATTACTCCGACAGCGGCTCAAGGGCAGCATGAGGCCAGGGGACCACCCCAGGCACCACGCAAAGACCTTCCACCCCCTCAGCGGTGTAGGGATGTTGCTGACCCCCGGTGTCTACGCCTGGGGAGGCAAGGAAACCCTTGCCCTGAGGACATATATGACGATCTGGAGGGAGAGGAGGCCCCCATAGAATGCTGGGAGGCATATGAGGTCTCCAACAATACTGTACGACCTCTCCAGGAGAGTAGAGGGAAGAGCGGGAGGCAAAATCCTGACGATCGCCCAAGAGGATCTGCTTTTGATCGCTTGAGCAGGGGGTCGGCCTTTGAGAGGCTGGGCCCAGTAAATGACCTGCGGGAAAAATTGTCCAGATCAAGGAGCACTGCGAGGTCCAGAAGGGAGGCATCAGATGGCCGACCCCATGGGGGTCGACCCCTAGGACGGGACGACGGTTAGGGGGAAGTAAATAGTCAACACAGGCCAGCCCAGGTAGAACCCTCCGTCCATCTCAAAGAGGCGACAGGGGATAACATCGGCCAGGTCGACCCTACGAGGCCCTGGAATGACTTGATCCAGCGATTGGAGGATAAGATTGGAGATATACTAAAAATTCGGGACCCTCTTCAGAGGCGATACACCATAGGCTCACCCTTTGTGGCGAAGATAGTCAACTTCCCTACGCCATCAAAGTTCAAGCCACCTGTGGTCATCCCAAGATATGACGGGAGCACCGAACCTGTCCACCATATTGAGATGTATCAGTCACTAACAGACATATACTCTATCTCAGACGAGATGAGGTGTCGTGCCTTCTCTGGTACCCTGACTGGGGCTGCACATGTCTGGTACACGTCTCTCCCGAAAAACTCCATTGAAAACTTTAAGCAGTTGGCAAATCGGTTCATCCATAACTTTTTCTTTGGGATGAGGCCACAGAAGAAGACCACCCACCGGCTCTATGTTAAGCAGGGGAAGAATGAGAGTCTAAGGGACTACATAGCCAGATTCAACAAAGAAAAGTTGGAGGTGGAAGACTATGAGGAGAGCATAGCCATGACAGCCCTGATTGGAGGACTCCAAAAGGGGAAGCTGTTATGGAAGCTCGCTGAAGACCCTCCGAGGACGATGGATGAATTTCCGTCAACATCAGGAAAGGTAATGAACGCCGAAGAGGCGATGGACGCAAAATATGAAGACAAAAAAGGAGGCGCTAGTGGGGGTAAGTACCCTAAGAAGAACAAAGAGGGGAAGAAGAGGTCTACGAACGACAAGTTCGCTAGTTACACCCCGCTGACAGTCAGTTGTGAACATATTCTCAACGAGATAAAGAGTGACTGATCCCTGAAGTGGCCTGAGAAGTTGAGGGAAGCCCCAAACAAGAGGAACAAAAACCTGTGGTGTGAATTTCACCAAGACCATGGCCACGTGATAGACAAAGGTTTTGCTCTAAAAGATGAGATTGAGAAGATGCTGAAAGAAGGGAAGCTCAGGAAGTACGTTGACAAAGGTGCCTTCAAGAGGGGCCAAGGGGACAACCCCAGAAAGAAGCGAGGCGATGCATGTAGAGAAGGTCCTCAAAAAAGAGGGGACGATCCTTCTAATGATGAGGACGACCCTGACCTCCCGCCGAGAGACGACCAAGGCCCTGTCAAGAGGCTTAATATAATCTCTCTCGGCGTATGAATGATCTTCGGGGGTCTAGAAGGAGGAGGGTCATAGGTCGCTGACAGGAAGGCCCATGTGACTGAAGCCAAGGCAGTGACGAGAATGGTACACTCAACCTCTCTGGAGGCAAAGTAAAAAAAGAGGAAGAAGGTCTACATGGACACCCTGATAGTAGGGTTCTCAATAATGGACTTCAAAGACCTCTTAGCCCCACATGATGACCCTCTCGTCATCACTACCAGGGTGCACGGATGCGAGGTGCCGAGGATCCTAGTAGATGGGGGCTCATCTGCAGACGTGATGTTTTGTCCATGCTTCAAAGCTTTAGGTCTCAGCCGTGCCAGACTCATCCCATACCATAACCCATTGATTGGGTTCAGTGGAGAAAAGGTTCATCCCCTCGAAGTGTATGAGGCTAATGTCAGGATGGGGGACGAGTGGCCGAGATGGCTTACAAAGAAGGTTAGCTTCTTTGTGATGGATGAATATGTCTTTTCGGCCTACAGTATTATACTGGGGCGGGTAGCCCTCAAGGGGTTCGAAGCTGTGCCGTCTACGGTCCATCAGATGATTAAATTTCCAACCCCTTACGGGGTGGGGGAAGTTCAAGGAGACCAGACGACAGTGCGAAAATGTTATTACAACTCCGCTGAAGAAAGAGAGACACACAAGAAGGCTACAACCACTTACAATATTGATACCCTAGACCCTAGATACAAGACGAAGCAAAAGAAGGAGAGGCCACGGAAGAGGTAGAATCCATCATCGTCAATGAGGATGACTCGGAAAAAACCGTCCAAGTCGGCAAGTCTCTGAAGCCAAATATCAAGGAAGACCTCATCAGGCTGTTGAAGAGAAGATAGAGCGTCTTTGCATGGAGTCACACAGATATGCCGGGGATCGACCCCCAAGTTATGAGCCACAAGCTCAACGTGGTAGAGTGTGCAAAGCCAGTTAAGCAGAAGAGGAGAATTTATTCTCAAGAAAAGTATGAGGTCATTAGGGATGAGGTCAAGAAGCTGGAAGATGCTGAGTTTATCAGAGAGGTCATCTACCCTGAATGGCTATCCAACGCTGTCATTGTCCCAAAGGCCAATGAAAAGTGGAGGATGTGTGTATACTTCACATACCTCAACAAGCATTGTCTCAAAGATAGCTTCCTTCTCCCCCGCATTGATCAGATGGTAGATGCTACCTCAGGTCACGAGCTCATGAGCTTCATGGATGCCTATTCAGGGTACAACCAGATCTTTATGAACCCTGAAGACTCGGAGAAGACAACCTTCATTACTGACAAGGGGACATACAATTATAGGGTCATGCCCTTTGGCCTAAAAAATGCGGGGGCAACGTATCAGCGCCTCATAAATAAAATGTTCGAAGACCAAATTAGGAAGTCTATGGAGGTCTATGTAGATGACATACTGACTAAGAGTTTGAAGGCAGAGGATCATGTGGCAGACCTGGAGAGGACCTTTAATACGATGGACAAATACCAGATGAAGCTCAACCCAGCCAAGTGTGTCTTCGGGGTCGGAGCAGGGAAGTTCTTGGGGTTCATTGTCAACCAAAGAGGCATCGAGGCCAATCCTGAAAAGATAAAGGCCCTTGTAGATATGAAGACCCCCAAGTCCACTAAAGACGTTCAGAGACTCACAGGGAGAGTTGGTGCCTTTAATAGGTTAGTGTCTAAGGCCACAGACAGGTGTCTACCATTCTTTAAAACCCTTAGAAAAGCCTTCGAATGGAGTGAAGAGTGTGATGAGGTTTTCAAGGAGTTAAAATCATACATGGGGTCTCCCTTGCTGTTGTCACGGCCCATGCAGGGTGAATGACTTTATGTGTATCTCGCCGTCTCAGAGTCAACCATCAGTGTAGCCATAATGAGAGACGAAGATGGGGTACAGAAACCTGTGTATTTCAACAGTAAGGCACTCTAGAGGCAGAGCAAAGATAGCCAAGGATGGAGAAGTTGGCCTATGCCTTGATCCATGCATCGAGAAAGATGAAGCCATACTTCTAGTCCTATACAATGGTCATCCTCACTGACTCTCCTCTTAGGCAGGTCTTGCACAAGCCTGAAAAATCAGGGAGGTTAATGGCCTGGGCTATAGAGCTGGGGGAGTTTGACATTGTGTATCAGCCTAGGACGGCCATTAAGGGGCAAGCATTGGAAGATTTCGTGGCCAAGTTTACTTGGGAAGATGATGAAGCCAAGGATAAGAGCCACGGGAAGATAGATACCCTGCAAGGTAGGCTCACTGACACACCTACAGATAAGGCTGAGATAAGCACCGCTAGAAGGAAAGTGGCCGAAAATGGAGGGAAGATATCTCTTTAAACAGGGGTCACTCACCGAGGGAAGTTTCTCAGAAGAACATACCATGTGGAGTCTCTTCGTCGATGGGTCCTCTTGCGAAAGCGGGAGTGGGGCTGGGTTAATAGTATCAGCACCCGATGGCACAGACATTGAGTACGCCCTGAGATTCAACTTCAAGGCCTCCAACAACGAGGCCAAATATGAGGCCTTGATCGCAGGCCTCTCCTTGGCCAAATCTCTTAGTGTCGGCCAGATTTTGGTTCATAGTGATTCGAGGCTAGTAGTGAATCAGATATTAGGAGCCTACGAGGCCAAGGATGAGAGAATGGATAGGTACTTTGAGAAGGTGAGGTCATTACTGAAGAGCTACAGAAAAGTAAAATTGAAGAGAATACCTAGGCTCGATAATGGTCAAGCTGACGCCCTTGCTAGGTTAGCCTCGACGACTAGGACGGATATGAGGAGGACAGTCCCAGTGGAAATTTTTCTTCGACCAACTATTGAAGATGCTGAGGGAACACTTGGCACTTACCTAAATATTGCTAAGGAAGCCTAATGGATGGACCCTCTGATTAGATACATTAAAGTGGGGGAAATACCAAAAGCAAGGCAAAAAAGGAAGAAGTTGAGATACAGAGCTGCAAAATTCACTGTCATTGGGGAGACCTTATACAAAAAGGGGTTTTTTCTTCCCTTACTTAGGTGTGTGCACCCATCTGAAGTCCCTTCCATTTTGCAAGATGTGCACGAAGGATCATGTTCAAGCCACATTGGGGGCAGATCCTTAGCGAAGAGGGTGATCACCCAAGGGTACTGGTGGCCGACCTTGGGGAAAGATGCCGCGGCATATGTAAAAAAGTGTGACAAGTGCCAAAGATTTGACACCATCCCTCACCAACCCCATCAGCCTCTTACCTCCATTACATCCCCATGTCCATTTGCAGTGTGGGGGATCGACCTAGTAGGACCCTTGCTAAGGGAAGTCAATAACTATCGATTCCTCATCGTAGCGATTGACTATTTCTCAAAATGGGTGGAGGCCGAACCAATGGTCACGATTACAGAGCAGAAGACCTTACAGTTCATCTAGAGAAATGTTATATGCAGATATGGTCTCCCCAACACCCTCATCTCGGATAACGGGACTCAGTTCAAGAATACCTCTCTAGAGAAGTACTGTGAAAGGGTGAGTATGAAACAATTCTTCTCTACCCCGGGCCGACCTCAGGCCAATGGGCAAACGGAAGTTACGAATAGGACAATCCTAGATGGAATCAAGAAGAGGCTTGAGGAGGCAAAAGGAAGATGGGTCGAGGAGTTATATGTCGTGCTATGGGCCTACAGGACGACAGCGAAGACCTCTACAGGAGAGACCCCATTCATGCTAGCTTATGGCTCAGAAGCCGTCATCCCCACCGAGATTGGGTTTCCTACTCATAGGGTCCAACTGTATGACCCCCAGAGAAATACGGAAGAGAGGAGACTCGACTTAGACCTGATTGAGGAAAGGAGGGAAGACGCCGAGATAAGGCAAGCCGCCTACCAGCAGAGGACTGCAAGGTTTTACAATCAGAGGGTGAAACAGAGACTAATTGCAGTGGGGGACTTGGTCCTCAAAAAAACTTGGCAGAAGCCTAATAAGCTCCACCCTAATTGGCATGGCCCATATAGGGTCATCGATGAAATTGTCCCTGGGACCTATAGACTAGAAAACCTAGAAGGGGAACCCTTTTCCAACTCCTGGAATGCAGATCATTTGAAGAATTACTATCAGCAGTTTTATAAAGTCCTATCGAACGACAGTTGTAATAGGTGTTGCTCCGACAGAACACTTGGAAAATTAATGAGAAATATCAGTGTTTCCTCTCATCTTGTGTTTATCAGTTCTAGTACGCATGGAATCATCTTTGGAGAATGACCCTCGACTATAATGAGGCTCAATGGTGGGGACGACCCCGCCATTGTCCTAAAAAAAGACGAGGGGAGACTTGTTTAAAAACCATTAATTTGGTATTGATAACCCTCGGCTATAATGAGGCTCAATGGTGGGGATGACCCCACCATTGTCCTAAAAAAAGATGAGGGAGTACTTTGGTTAAAGCCATTAATGTGGTCATTACGACCCTCGACTATAATGAGGGTCAATGGTGGGGACGACCCCACCATTGTCCTCAAGAAAGATGAGGGACTAATTTGGTTAAAACCATTAATTTGGTTATCACTACCCTCGGCTATAATGAGGCTCAATGGTGGGGACGACCCCACCATTGTCCTAAAAAAAGACGAGGGGAGACTTTGGTTAAAACCATTAATTTGGTTATCATAGCCCTCGGCTACAATGAGGCTCAGTAGTGGGGACGACCCCACCATTGTCCTAAAAAAAGACGAGGGGAGACTTGTTTAAAAACCATTAATTTGGTTATCACTACCCTCGGCTATAATGAGGCTCAATGGTGGGGACAACCCCGCCATTGTCCTAAAAAAAAGACGAGGGGAGACTTGTTTAAAAACCATTAATTTGGTTATCACTACCCTCGGCTATAATGAGGCTCAATGGTGGACACGACCCCACCATTGTCCTAAAAAAAGATGAGGGGAGACTTTGGTTAAAACCATTAATTTGATTATCACTACCCTCGGCTATAATGAGGCTCAATGGTGGAGACGACCCCACCATTGTCCTAAAAAAAGACGAGGGGAGACTTTGGTTAAAACCATTAATTTGGTTATCATAACCCTCGGCTATAATGAGGCTCAATGGTGGGGACGACCCCACCATTGTCCTAAAAAAAGATGAGGGGAGACTTTGGTTAAAACCATTAATTTGATTATCACTACCCTCGGTTATAATGAGGCTCAATGGTGGGGACGACCCCATCATTGTCCTAAAAAAAGACGAGGGGAGACTTTGGTTAAAACCATTAATTTGGTTATCATAACCCTCGGCTATAATGAGGCTCAATGGTGGGGATGACCCCACCATTGTCCTCAAAAAAGACGAGGGGAGACTTGTTTAAAAACCATTAATTTGGTATTGATAACCCTCGGCTATAATGAGGCTCAATGGTGGGGACGACCCCACCATTGTCCTAAAAAAGATGAGGGGAGACTTGTTTAAAAACCATTAATTTGGTATTGATAGCCCTCGGCTATTTTGAGGCTCAATGGCGTGGACAACCCCACCATTGTCCTAAAAAAAGACGAGGGAGGACTTCATGAGTTCATATAAAGAATCACAATACAAATCACATAAGAAACAAATATGGAAGATGACGAGAAAGATGATAATATAAATGAAATATTACAAAGTATTCTACAAAATAGAGTACAAAAATATTGATTACACTAAGAGGGTGTGGGCTAAAGGCAGCCAGCCTATTGAGCAGCATCAGAGGGCAAGGCCTCAACATCTATGAGAGGAGTTTCCTCAATGACCAAAACTGGCTGATCTTCAGACGTGCCAGTACCCTCATCATGCACTTGAGATTCCACCTGGGCCAAGGCCTCAACAATCAGAGGGTCGTCCAGTTGGACTGCTTCAATGGAAGGGAGGACCGAAGAGACGACATCACCAAACTTGAGGACGACCCATCGGCAGGCTGTCCTAATCCCCCTCTCTAAGTATTCAAGGAAGAAGCCTTGAAACTCGTCCGAGATTTTGTAGGCCTCCACAGCATCGGCCTCGGCTTTCCTGACATCCACCTCAAGATCGGTCTTGTGTCGAGCCCCTATGTTGGTCAAGGCCTCGTCCCTCTCCTTTATAAGTAAGTCCTTGGCCGCCATGTCTGCATCATGTTGCCTCGTCAGCTCATCCAGGATCCTCGCATGCTCAGTCCTAGTGCTCTCCAACTCAGCCCTCGCAGTCTTAAGCTCTGACTGAAGATCAGCCTCGTGTTGAATTGCCCTCTCAGCTTCATGGAATTTTTCTTGGTTCTCAGCCATCCACTTAGTGGTCGAGGTAAAGGCACAGACATACTGCACAAAATAATGACAGACACTCGTTAAGAGGCCGAGAAAATAGTTTGTGAAAAAATGCAACTAAAGGAATGAAGTGAGAACAAATACATGAGCTAGGGTGTGCAGACCATAGTCATACACCATCGCCGAAGGCATCTTGGACAGGAATTCACAATCGACAGCCGAGGGGGCAGAAAACATTGACGCTTTGGCCGCCCTCAATTTAGCAATAAGAGAAGACGGCTCGGCCTTCAGTAATGTCAAATTTTGGGACCAAAAGGCCCCCATGATGGAAGATGAGGCGGTCCCCTCAGACGCCTCGACCCTTGCCCTCATCCGTGAATCGGGCCGAGGGTCAACCGGGACTTCAGGCTCTTTCTTTTTGTGCCTGTCGAAGGTCGGCTCATCAGGTGTCGGCCCAGCGGTCTTCGTCTTCCTCGGAGCTTGCTGGGGCTCCTTTCCCTTTTTCTTCCCCAAACCAGATAGTAAGCTCGGGGCAATCATTTCCCAGAGATGGTCTGATATACCTGGAGGACGACCTAAAAAGAGGACGATAGGTCAGAAAGATGTAGAGATAAAGATGAAACACTTGAAAAAAAGTAAAGAATGGGCAAAAAGTAATATAACTCACATAGCTCTGTTAGGGGGCCGACCCTCAGACCAACTTCCTTGAGGAACCGAGGTGTCATCAGATCTTCTAACTTTGCAAGGTCACCTCCTCTCCCTCGCTCCCTCATATATTCGACTATATCTTTCTCTTCCAGACTAAGTCCGGAGTCTGACCTGGGTTTCATTGAGGGGTTAGACCATCTTCTTGCGACCCTCGGACCGTCGGCTAAAGGTTGAGCCTCGACCGCGAATTCCCATTCCCCAGATATGAAGAAAAATCTCTTCTTCAAGTCGTGGTTAGAGGTTTTTGCCACGTGGAGAAGTTTTTTCTCAGACCTCCTCGCCCCCAGATGATAGTACACAGGCTGTTTGGACGAGGAGGTGATATTATAGCAGGCCAAGAACAGATCGGCCGAGGGCTCATCAATAAAGGCATTTTTCCATAAGGAGACGTAGCCAAGGATCGTCCTCCAAGAGTTGGGAGGAAGTTGAGAGGGGGCAATACCGAGTGCTGACAAGATGTCTACAATGGCAGGGTGCAGAGGGAACCTGGCACCGACCTTAAACATTTGTTCATATACCGCTATCTCTCCCTCTTCACCCTCAAAGACCCTCTCAGACTCAGAGGGAAACCTCATGGATATGTTGGGGGGACACCATATGCATGCCTCCATAGATGGAGGTCACGATCCCTAACAGAGGAAATATAGGATGAGGCATGAGATGTGTCAACTGGGTCAACATCAGAGTCCTCATCATCCCCAATTCCCTCTCCCTCGGCCTCATCACCTGTCAGAGGTCCCTGAGGAAAAGCCATCTGGAAGGAATGTGGGGATAGAGTTGTCACAGGGACAGCCTCGGAAGTAACCATACCCTCGACCTGTCGGCCTGGGCTTGGACCAGACGTCTCTCCTCTCCCAGAAGGTCCAACGCCAGTTGGCGACGACGCTCTCTCATCCATCTCTCCTGAATAACTCTTGGCTGGACGACAGGACGACCCATAAGACTCAGATGGCTCAAATGGCTTTATTGTGGCAAGAGGAATGGGGAAAATGGGTCGTACCCAATTAGGGTCGGCCACTCGTCTCTTCTCCTCCTCTTCCTCTATTCGTCTGATCTCTATGAAGAGTTTCTCTCGCAAGGATGGGAATTCCTCGGCTAAATTATAAAGCCTCCTAAGCATTAAGGGGGAGACCCTACACTTAGAAGGATTTGGGTAACCTAACTACAAACAAGTTTGCAGTTGACCAGGATGGACTTTTGGATTGAAACAAAAGAAATCGAGGGTTTTTAATCAAGAACACTCAAAAACCAGTCGTCGGAGAAGACGCCAGAAAAGTTATGAAACAACTTAAATTCGGCCCTACAAGCCTAAAATAAGAAAGCAAAAAAAGAAATGAAAGTAAAGAGGACACTGGGATAGGAGGATTACCTGAGGGAGGAGAAAGAAACTGCCAAACTCGAAATGTTGAAATTTGCAGAAATGGTGGTCTGTTTGTTGGAAATCTAGAGAGAGAGAGAGCTTGGGCGTGAAGAAGAAGAAGAAGAGAAGGAAAGGTTTCAAAAATCTCTTAAATACCTTAGTAATGAGTGGGCCCATTAACCAAGGCAGAGCACAACCCATGAGGAGGGCATCATTAGGGCACAAAGTCCCAGGTCAAGTGTGCAGCCGCCACACCTTAGAAACTGAAACAACAATGAGCATCTGCCTAGGTGTCACGATAGCTTGGCAGGTGTCACTCATCAAATAGACCACACACTTGTCTCAAAAGTAATATTATCCCTCAGCCATCTTAGCATCATCTATGGCTAAGGGTTGGGGGTGATTGATATACCCATATAGACCCTCGGCCAAGCCGAGGGCGCCCTCCAATAAGACGTGCCCAAGCTGGCCTCGTGACCCCCCAAGGGTCCGACCCCTCATCAGGCCCAGATGACCCTCCAAGGGGCCGACCCTTCATCAGGCCCAAACGACCCTCCAAGGGGCCGACCCTTCATCAGGCTCGGACGACCCTCCGAGGGTACGACAGTACGAGGCCTACATTAGGCCAGACTCACTGTAGGAGGGAACTCCACCCTCGACCTCGTATCATGGGCCGAGGGTGACATCACCACAGCGCGTGGTTTGGGAGACGCGTGGAACAGTGCACATGAGGCTCCCGCGGCACGTGGAAGACCGTTATAACAATATCACCCCCTCACGTGAGGGAATATTATGTCATCATTAGCCACAAGTGGCATCTACAGGTGTCAACAGGGGATTGGCTAGATCACCATTCACATGCACCATGCATACTGGGGGTACACTACTCCCCCCAAGACCTATATATACTTATCACCTACAACCCTACAAAAGGATCGGGAAAAAACATTGTAACCCTAGCTAAAACTCTGCTTATACACACAGTAGAGAGAGAGAGAGGGAGTTGATGTGATTATATCCAAGGCCATTAGTGCCCATACTTAGTGGATCACACACTCACAGTGGATGTAGGCCTAATTGGCTGAACCACTGTACATCATTGTCTCGTTCCTCTTATACTCACCTCCTTCTATATACTTATGCATACTTATACATCTATGGATGCCATGATACTTACTGTTTGAGCTCATCATCACTTATCCGGTGGTGCTAGATTTTAGCATCATCATTGGGGGCATGTCATTGGCTTTTAGAGGAATGAATGAAGGCTACTGGTGGTCGTACATGCAGAAAGATTTTGGGGTATATGCTCGTAAATACAAAAAAGGTCAACTTCACGCCCCTATGGTTCACCAACCTGCCAGCGACCTAAAGTCACTTACTAGACCATGGACTTTCTCCCAATGAGGAATGGACATCGTGGGCCCTCTTCCTACCATCGCCTAAAATCATAAGTATTTATTGGTCGCGATAGACTACTTCACCAAATTGATAGAAGTAGACCCGCTAGCAAACATCAGAGACGCGGATATGATGAGGTTCATATGGAAGAACAATATCACCTGCTTTAGGATCCCAGGACCATCATCATTGACAATGGAACCCAGTTCAAAAGTGGCCTCTTCCAGGGTTTCTGTAACGATCACGGGATCAGACACCATTTCAGCTCGGTGGCATATCCTCAGAGCAACGGACAAGCTGAAGCTTCCAATAAAATAGTGATTGATGGATTGAAGAAATGATTGGAGTGAGCCAAAGGGGTATGGGTGAGCGAGCTGCCACACATCCTATGGGACTACCTCACTACCCCATGACGAGCAACCGGGGAAACCCCATTTGCACTGACATATGGTATGGAAGCAATCATTCACTTGGAAGCCGGCCTCCATACCATGAGGTCCACCCTGGTCGACCAAGGCCAGAATAATGCAGCATTGCTCGCTGAACTTGACCTAGTTGAGGAACGAAGAGAGCTGGCTCTAGACTAGCAGGCTATCAGCAATATCTAGCAAAACACTATAACAAGAAGGTCAATCCAAGAGAATTCCAAGTTGGGGACTGCGTCTGAAGGAAAGTTCTTGGTAGCACAGTAAAACCATCGGATGGAAAACTAGGACCAAATTGGGAGGGACATTCAAGGTGATAAGGGTAATCTACAAAGAGCCTATCACTTGGAAACGCTGGAGGGCAGGAAGATACCTCGAGCTTAGAACGCAACTAATTTAAAGAAATTCTACTTTTAGTTTTTTATTGATCTTTTATTACAATGTTAGAATTTACAGTTCATTTCTGATTAATAAAAGATTAGTTAGCAATGGCCTTCTTCAAAGCGTTGATTTTAAACTTTATAATTCATGCACCTTTTCCAAGCCACAGGTTCCACTCTCGACATATAAAAGTAGGGTATTGCCCTCCTCAGGTTTTCGTTATCGAACACGAATAACCTCATAGTATTGCCCCTAGCAATATATGAAGCCCTACATGGGATCCTTAGGTAGCTCGCCAACCCAAGTTGGTCACCAAATAATGTTTAGCTCAAAAAACCTACTCGGATAGAACATCTAACACCATGTGTGTCCTCGCCATTGCCACACTTAGGCCTAACCTAAAAGGTAAAGTGAGGCAGAATGGTATCTTATAAGCATACTGGACTAGGGGGATACTTACTCAACAAAACAACCCTGCGTATATGATTGGGCATAAATATTGTATATTTATCCCCCTAATTTCAGTACTTTTGTGAACCCGAATGATGTAACATATATGGATTTGATTCACTTTTATGCTTCTAACCTTCTTGGCGAGTGTTGCATGTTTCGTGCTTCTCCTATTGGTTTTACAGGTTAATTATGCAAGCAGTGCAAAGGAGGAAACAAGACTGTGCAAGAAAAGCTAAGAAGGCAAGTTCAAGGGCATGTCGGTAATTTTGCAGCCCGATCCGGAAGAAGAAGTCAACTGGGAAGTTGAAGAGCTCGGAACAACGAGAACACTGGAAGAAACGGCACCCAAATCCGAGCTACGGTTGAAAAGTTATGCTCAGTTGAAGTTAAAGAAAAATCCAAGAAAATAAGAGAAAAACCAGAAAAAAAATCTAAGTGTTGAGAGCAAGACCAGGCTGGTACATGCGAACCCCAACCTGTACCGGTTCGGAGGGGCGAACCGGTTCGTTGTACCTCCGAACCGGTTCGCATGTACCTGACACGCGAATTTTATCTTTTATTTTGATTGGTCTCCAAGTCTCCGGATAGGTTTAAAACTCTCAAAACTTGTGGGTAACGAAGGCATTAACCTAGGGGCAGCTTTTAGGGCTATTTGGAGAGAGTTTTTGATAGAGAGAAAGGAGAGAAATATCTAGGAACATCAAGGACACAAATTACTTCAAGAATTCATTGTTTCGGGTTTGTTTTTGCAAGTTTTTAATTCAAGATTCTTGTTTCTTATTATTGCTCTTGCATGATTTGTTTTCCTATTAGATTCAACTTGTTTTCGCATTCATAATACGTATTCACATGTTTCTAGCTAGTTTCATCATGAATTCCTACACATGCAACGTCATTATTTCATGCATTAGTCAAAGTAACATGTCCGGCTAGGTTTTTCAAGGTTGGGATGCATGAACCCAACCTGATGTGTTAGTGCATGTGTATAACGTCGATTCGCTGAATTTAATGATTAATTTTGATCGTATCGCGTAATTTCATAAGAATTGTAGATTTTTATATCTCGTTTGCCTATGGGTACTCATGATGATTTAGAGTACAATTTGAGGGTAATCACGGCGATACCGATTTACTCATCCTCAGATTAGGTATGACGCGGGCTTGAACCTCGTATACATAATGCTTGGGAGTACTAAATTTCGGGTTTGAATTAATCGGATAAATTTATGATCAACGTTGTCACTGCATTACACTAGGGTTGGGGGATTGTATTCCCATCCTATTTTCTCATCATTTAAGTTTAGCAATTTCAATTTAATCCTTCATTATTCATTTAGATAATTTAGTTAGTTGCATATTTTATCATAGTTTCATAATTGCATTTAGTGTAATCAATCCCAAAAACCAAAATCAAATCTTTTCCTTTCTTTTTTTAGAGTCATCGTTAGGATTCCTCCGTCTTATCCCGTTGTCACAACTCCGTTGTCCTTTTTCCCTGAGGATCGATACCCGACTTGTCGGATTATTACTTGAACGACAGGCTTGCACTTGAGCCTAGAGAACACACACTTTAGAGACACATTCTGAGTCGTGTCAGTATACTAAATCTAGTCAGCTAAGAAGAGCCCAAGATAATCGAAAAAGAAATCAATGAAGTAAAATAGCCCAAGAAATGTTTAGTCGGAAAATCGCCCAAGACATAATTATTTTATTGCTTCATTACATTTACGAAGAGTTACATTGATTGAATTGAACGAATCCTAATGAGGAATAGGTCGTTGAGCAAGATAGTCAGCCACTTGCACTCTTTGACCATCGTCTGGGTGAGGAACTAATTCCTCCTCAACTTCATTTTCATCTGTCTCCAGTAGCTGCCTGGGGATAACATCTATGGGGACCCACTGATCATCCCTCCTGAATGGGTTAGGTATCAAAGTTGAAGGATAGATCTCATGGCGATACCAGAGGACCGAGTTCCTAGGGACCTATAACTCCCTAAAAGCACTCAACCATCCAACCCTGATCATAACCGTCAACCCACACCTGCTGAGGACCCTTCTTGAATAGGTGCCTTAGCAGGGTGACATCTCTTTGGAGGTCGACAGCTATCAAATACGCCCTATAAACATCACCCCGAAGCTCAACAATCTCCCTAGTTAAGCCACTACTGTCAGTATCAGCTCGCGACCTAGTCGATGAGGAGGAGCCCCACAAAATTTGAGGGGCAATACTCTGCGTATGCTCTCTAAGTCGTGAAACCTCTTTCCTAAGAGCGTAATTATATTGTTGAAGAACTTATACAACTTGATTGATCTCGAAGGCATCCATAAGTTTAGCCCTCAAAGCATTCACTTCCTCTTAAACAGAAGCACCAACTTCTTCCATCTCCTGAAGCCTATCTTTCAGTTTGGCAACAAGCTCCGGTTGATCTTTAAAGCTCTGATTCCTCGACCTAAGGGACTTGCAAATCCTTACAAAGGCTTGGCGAACTTAATTACTCGCATTAGGACCAAGAATCCTTCCTAGTTGAGAAGTAGCTGGTATATACTCATCAACATCAATCAGCTGTAGACCATATAAGCATTGGAGAATAAATAAATTAGTACGCAGAAGGGAACAAAATTTCATTTCATTAAGAAAGGGTTCAAAGTACATCATCAAAAGGAAAAAACAATAACAATGAAAAATACAAAGGGTTCCCTAAAGGAGGCTAGCTGGCAACCTCAGTTTGCTCTGAGGTCGCTGGTTGATTTCCCTTGTCCGTGATAGCAGGAACACCTCCCTCAGATGGAGCGATCACTATCCCCTGGTCAGGAGTACCAGTAGGAGAGGTCTAGACAATAGGAACACCATCATTGATAGCAGGAGCAGGTGTATCATCAACAACAGGCTTAGGGCTAGGATCGTGCTCGTCAAACAGTGGAGAGTCAATATCCACCTCAGTCGCCAGAAGAGCCTTGTTCCAACCCTTCTTGAAGTAGAGACGACTAATGTAGCCAATCTGAGCATCAGCATCCTCGTACGCAGTAACCCATCCAGCGTTGTACGAGCTCTCCTTAAAGGGTGGCAACCTCAGATTCCACCTTCTTTACCTTCTCCGCGAGCACCTTGTTCTCCTCCACCACGACCAGCTTGCTCGAGCAGACCAAATCATAGGACTGCCTCAGCTCCTGAAACTCCTTGGTCGCCGACTCCTTCGCTTGAATGGCTTGAATCAGGGCGAGATCGGAAGACTTTTGAGGAGAATTGGTAGCCTTTAGACTAGCCTCCAGCTCAATATTCTTCCTATCCAGGTCGGTGTTTCTCCTCGCCAGCTCACCACGGCTGCGGTAGAGGACAGTGAAATTGATCACAAACTGTAAAGAAAGGGAGATATTAGCAGAAGAAGTATTGAAAAAATATTACAATAACGGAGAAGTAAAATCAAGCTTACCAAGGCTAGCCTCTGACTTTCTTTCAGAGCTAACTGGTCAACCCCATCGCCCTCTGGCGATCAGCCGACAAAATTGCTCTCTTGAGCACTACCGGAGCCAACTAAGGAGAAAGGGCAACAGAAGCCCCTTCGGGAAGAGCAGACACGGGCACTAGAGACTGCCCTGCCTTCGTCCTTACCTCTTCCCTCCTCTTTTCTTCTTCTCTCTCCTTCTTCTCCTTCTCAACCCTCTTTCTCTCCTCCACCCTCTTCCTCTCCTCTTATTTCTTCCTTTCTTATTCTTTTTTCCTCTCTCTCTCTCACCTGTGCCTCATCCTTCTTCTTCCTCTCCTGCTCATGAGTAGCAGACTAGGAACTAGTCGAAACATCCCCGCTCCCTGATTTCTATTTCTTCGATCGACGAGAAAGAACCACGTTATCTTCGTCATTAGCTGGAATCAAATTCTTCCTAGGAGGAGACATATCTTCCTCGCTGGAGATACTTGATTCAACTGAAGACTCCTGAACCTATGGACCCTCTTCCGAGCTGGAAGATTCCTCACTACCAAAGCTCTCCTCACTGGAATTACCTTCAACATCGCCCCTGTTAGCACCCTCGCTCTCCTCACCAGAGCTGCTCTCCTCCTCGTCCAATTAGATTGGGTCGGTAGAAACCTCTTCAGAGATGTCTACCTTAGAAATGCTATCCACAGGTCGCACAATAAAAATGGACCCAATGTTCTTGTATTCCAGAAGGAACACCGCTGATCGAGGATGCTCACCGTCAGCTAAAAGCTCCCTGATTTTCCAGGCCTTAACCAGTTCGGCAGTCCGAATCTCGTGAAGATCTGGTTATGAGTTCTTTGTCTTCGCTGAAAAGAAAAAGAGAGAAAGATATGAGAAAAAACATGCATGAACAGAGGATCAATGAGCAAAATAAGAGCTATGACTACCTATGCATTCCTCCCCATAGAAAGGAATCACAAATCTACCAGACCTCGACCCTTCAGCATGGGGAGGAAACTGCCAATTTCTAGCAATAAACCCCTCATACCAGTAGTCCTTGTGGGAATCAGGTAGGTTCACTACCAATACCCTATCAGGACTCCTGGCCTTGAGGTAAAGAACACCAGAGCTTGTTCGAGAGAAAGAGTAACAAAAGTAGATTTTGGCAAGCCCTAGATTGGTTCCATAGAGCTGATTGATTCTATGCACACCATTGATAATTTTCTAAACATTTGGCGAGCAATGTGCAGGAACTATATCAAAGTAGCTAAAAAAGTGCAAGAATAAACAATTTGTGGGAAAAGTAAGACCCCCTGGGACAACAAAAGAACATGAATCCAGTGAGCGTCCTCAACGTCTCTGACATTATGAGGAACAGGGGCACATTCAATGTCCACCCAGTTTGGAATGTTGTAGTATTTCCTAAGCTCAGTTATCGACCTATTGCCTATCTTCACCATCAAAAAAGAGAACCCCTAATATCGAATATGAAGAAGTTCAAGAAGAAAAAGAAAATAGAAGAAGTGAGAAGAATTTACGACGTAAAGGTCAGCTTGAGATGAGGCAAAGTTGCAAGTAGGGACGATGAAGAGACAAGAAAGGAGATTGAAGATGAAAGACGAGACCTGGAAGTAAGAAAGCAACAGTGAAAGCTTGGAGAAATCTAGAGAATGCGAAGAAATATGAAGCGACGATTCAGGGAATGACCTCTCCGAAATGATTTAAACATTTCTAATCATGATGCACCGGGAACGAGGCAATCTGCCGCCTAAATAAGTTCGGGAAGGGTGCTTCAGTCCAAAAATGTTGCACGAATCATAAAAATTCCATTAAGGCAAATCATTTAAAATTATTGAGCCCAAATTGTGACCAAAATTTTTTAGGGATAATTGTGGGTACCTCGATTTGTTACTTTGGCCCAGACGAGTAACCCAATTAAAACATGGCCCAAAGTCTAAAGGCCTCACGCCTTAACCAATTTAGCTTTGACCCAGTCAGTTCCTAAAATCTCTCTTCATAGATACTTTAGGGATTTCGGGCTAACGTGGAGGAGTTCCACTCCTCCACTCTCCAAAATAACATGTATATATCAAACCCCTCGCCCGGGGCAAAAGGCATGCAATCTGAAAACACTCCCTCGGAGTAAAGAGCAATAAAATACTGAGAGCACCACCGTGGACGTAGGCCTTATTACCGAACCACGTATATCTTGTGTTGTGATTGCCATTCTTTTCAATTCTTATATTTATTCTGGTGGTTGTCTTTACTTGTTAATTTGTGTTGAGTTTAATTGTCACCACAGTTATGTATGAGATACATGTAAAATCTGATGTTCAAACTCAGATTACCTAATCGATCTTGAAAAACCCTCATCAAAAACCTTGAATTAACCCTGAAACAAAATAAACACACAAATATTGGCTTGAGAGATAACCAAATGCCCTAAAAGAGTAAAATTCTACAATACTCAAATCGAACCTTCCTTTAGAACTAATACTAATAAATATCACACAGCAATTAGAAAAATGGTGATAATCGAGATCTCATGACGATATATGTATACCTTATAGGGATGATTCTTTATGATAATGTAACCTCCCTTACGAATAGCACCGACTTGTTAACGATTCTCTATGCATTTGTGTTTTTTTTAGGTCATCACTTAATCTCTCAAACTGTAATAGATGAAAATACTACAAAATTTTTACTTTATTGTCTATTTATATGGAAACAAGATTAATTAACCAATAAACTTATAATAAAAAATAATGACTAAACTAAATTTATTTTTCATAAAAATACACTAAACAGAGCAATAAAAGTCTCATGTGGTAAAAAGTATTTGTAAAAAAATAAAAACAAAAAAAGAATATATTTAAATTGAAGACAACTCAAAGCCTGCAAAAAATATAAGAAATGCAAAAAAAAAACTAACCAAAGATTTGTATTCAATAATTTCATTACCCTCTAACCCTCAATCACCACCCCCATCCCGTTAATCCGCCGATTCATTGCCCCCCCCCCCCAGCCCTAAAACCCATTGGAATTGCAACCCACCACAACTTAACCCCCCGAGTCATAACCCATCCCAACCCGTAAAACCCAATCGGAATCGCAACCCACCCTCCCACCTTAACTCAAAAAATCATAATTGAAATCCGTAAATCCACTAGCCCAATTGAAACCCAAATACAAATATGAACCTAAATATGAATCAAAACCTAATATGTAGAAACAAAACCTAAATATGTAGAAACCTAAATATGAATCAAAACCTAAATATATAGAAATCTAAATATGAATAAAAAACTAAATATGTAGAAATTAGACCTGTCAAAATACACGATATCCCGTTAACACGACACGACCCGACAGGAAATTATAAGTTAATGGGTTTACCCTTATTGGGTTTGGGTCATTAACGGGTTGACACGAAAGACCCGTTAACACTAACGGTTCGGGTTTAGAAATTTACCTGTACCCGTTTTAACCCGTTTCTACCCGTTAACACTAACGGGTACTATAGGGTCACCCAACCCGTACCCAATAACAATAACCATTAAAACTCATTATTTCTAAATCTTTAAAGACTAACGGGTGCTATAGGGTCACCCAATCTATACCCAATAAAAATTACAATTAAAACCCATTATTTTTAAAGTATTGAAGACTAACGGGTATTATAGGGTCACCCAACCCGTTACCCATTTCGACCCAAAATGATTCGTTAATATTAACGGGTGTTAACGGTTTGGGTCGTGTACCCGTTAATATTAACGGGTCGTGTTTGGGTATTGTTATTAGACCCGTTAGGCTTAACGGGTCGTGTATGGGTTAGGGTGTTTTGACCCGTAACCCGTACACATTCCAAACCGACCCGTTGACAGGTCTAGTAGAAATGCCATCAATGTTTAATCAAAAACTAAATATGTAGATAATTTGATAATATATTTAATCTATAATGAGAATGAAGAGACCCTACAATATGAAATTTTATGTTAAGAGCAAAACATAAAAAATTAATAGAAAATCTATTTGCTTATAAAAAAGAATTTATCGTCCCGATTTGCTTAGAAAATTTATGATATGACCATCAAACACACCATAGAAAGCCTGTAATAAAAGAATATAATTAATATAGACCGTCCCGATTTGCTTATCGACCATATAGATACTTTCCCAAAATTTTAGTCAACTTGATGATGACATAATAATAAAAGTAAGCAAATTTTATTATAAAAAAAAAGAAAAAAAAAATTCAACATACCTGTTTAGAGTCTCCTTCGACATCAACAACGACAGAGTATGGATCCTTCACGGTACCCTTTTTTCCTCTCTTGCAATACACGAAATGCCCATCACCCTCAGCCACCACCTCATTCAACCTATCCACCGGCATCGGAGTTTCAACCGCCGAAGGAAAACTCAACAGAGCAATCAAAATATTAAACATTCATCCCATTCCACAAAAGCACGATCGACACTACTGGCGCCAACAGTGATGATGCAAGGAGCCATCAATGCTTGACGAGAGAGAGAAGCTATGGTCGACCATAGCTTTGTCGTTGACGAGAGAGAGAGAGATAAGCTGGAAAATGAAAGTGAAAAGGGGAAAATGAAAATGAAAATCAAGCGCCTCTTTTTTTTAGAAATTACATGGTCACGACCTAGAGCCATGATCCACCATCACAACCCATAACCTCCTTAGAGCTGCTACCTGATTGACGAATGGTCACGGCCTACAACCGTGACCCCCTTGCACGACCAACAACAAATTTCAATTGACGGATGGTCACGACCCATAGTCGTGACCCACACCAAGAAATGGTCACGGCCCTCAGCCGTGACCCCATAGGTGTATGTTTCGTGTTCTTCATGCCTATGGTCACGGTCTAAGTCCGTGACCCATCCGCGACGAATCTTGGAGGAAATTTTATCGTAAATTTGGCGCCAAGATGGCCACGCCTTGATCACGACCCAAGTCCGTGACCCACATTGGTAAGAGATTTGGTCCGCGATCACTTTCAGAGCATCCATGACTCAGTGTGGTAATGAAAATGGTCAAGCCAAAAACTGAGATAGTCACGGCCCAAGTCCGCGACCAGACGGACTTGGGCCCATCGCGAACTTCTGTCGTGACCAACTAGGCTTGACCATTCATAGGATTTGGTGTAGTGCTAACTCTCTTTCTAAGATCGTTAAGCTTTGGGGACGAGGGTTTCCTTGTAGTGGCCCTCCTCGTCCTAATCTTCATTTCTGTGATTAGTATATTTGAGAACGAGGAGCTTTTTGTGATGGGCCTCCTCGTCCTAACTCTCTTTCTGTGATCTTTGAGCTTTGTGGACGAGGGGCTCCTCGTGGTGGGCCTCCTCTCCCAGTTAAATTTTTTTCTTTATCAAAGCACTCTTTAGAGGGGACTACTCGTGATGAGCCCATCTCTCCATATGATCCTGCTCGTTTATTTATTTAGGCAAATGGGTACAATTTTAAATTGTGTAATTCGTTTTAAGTTATATTGTGTAATTCATTTTAAATTATATTTTTATTATTTATTCTCGTTTTAAATTATGAATTTGAATTGTAATAATACATGACACTATAGATTTTTACCGTAGTTATTATTTATTCCATCAAACTCTTTTATTTCAAGTGTTCCTATGAATCTCATAAGCTGGATATCATTTTATTAATTAAATGAAATGAATTTTATGACACAAATGAATAAAGCAAGTGCTTATTTCAAAAGATATTTTCTTAAATGAAATCATAGTATAGCAAGGTTTTCTGCATTGACACCCGGAATCGGGGTGTCTTAACCCAAGCCCATTATTATTATACTAAAGTGTAATTCATTTAATAACTACCATTATTTCTAATTAACAAATTTGAAATTCGATTTCACACAATTTCCTCAAATTACCATTTCCAAATTATTTTGCAAATAAATTTTTTAATTAAACTATTTATTTAATCCTTTAAAAATATAGGGCATTGCAGATGCATTCATTGAGCTAGTTTGCTCACGAATCCTATATATACGTTTTTTTAGGTCTTGTGCTATCACGGCCAAATCTAGGAGATCAGGTTATGATGGAAGAGAATGATTGAATTAATTTTTTTATAATGTAAATAATATCATTGAGTTAACTTATCTTTCTAGCATGTTTTAAAAGTATAATTGTTTGAATCTTGTAGAAAGTTTCTAGTTTATGGATTTTTGTCGATGACTTCGTGAATAAGACATACGTTTGTGGTTTGTTTAATGAAATACGATTTGAGTTACTTTGATTTTCAAACGAAAATATATGTAAGTGGATTGGGGTGCGTCAATTATTTTTTATATCTCAAATTAATTATCATGCTTTCTTTTTAAGCCTATCCCATATTGATAGACGTGTTTCAAAAAATAAAATTTAAACTACTATCGAAACGCATGTCTTGCACTCCATTGTATTTATGAGTTTTAGGATGATTAATTTAAAGAGTAAAATTATCTCAAAAAAAGTTTGTTTTTGTAACTAAGACTTAGTAATAACAAATTGAAATGCCAAACCATTTTGTAATACAAACTACATACCTTGTGCAATAAAACCTTCGCAATCTCTATCTTGGCCTCAAAAAATCACGCGGACTGGCATCACAATCTCATTCCTTAATTGTGATTATCAATTTCAGTTGATAAACTCAATTATCATATTCGTGAAAAGATGTATGGGGCTGTTCTCCAACATAATATTGGTCTAGCACAATAGTTTTGTGTATGAAATTATAGTTAGGAATCAATGTGTGTAAAACAAGTTGGTAGTATTTCTAAATATCCCTTAAAACGAGTTGAGAGCATTGATAAGTGTCTTTGGGGTGTTTGTGAGGGTAGGTACATGTAATTTACCCTAAAGAGTAAGGAGAGTAGGTTGGTGAAGGGGTAGCGCAGCTGTAACGGACGCGCTAGGAGAGGTAGAGTGGAGAAGAATGGGTTAAAATAATAATAATAATAAACAGGACGAGGTACATGGTCTGAGAAAGCCAATGGTCGTAAGATGAGCAAAAGAGGCATACGGTGGCCCTCTCCCGTACTCTTGGATTGGACTTTTCTCGAAAGTTTTTCCTTTTAATGCTATTATTCCCATTTCCTTTTCTGTGACCAAACGCCCTCCTCCTGACCCTGACTCACAATAACTCTATCGAATCCCCGAACTACCCCTCTGTCTTCCCTTTATTTACTGCCACTCCCAATTGGTAAAAACCAGGTAAAAACAAACGGAACAAGTAATTGCGAGTATACTTAAATGGAGAGAGAAGTACAGAGAGAGATTTGGGTGGAGGTGACTTGTGACGTGAGTGTGAATGAATGAAATGATAATTAGTATCTAATTATGGTAATTGAGTAATTTGCCATCTTTCTAGTGTTGGTGCTGTCTATTTCCATTAGTGGCTAATGTAGTAATCTAGAGAGAGAGAGAGACCAATGCTTTTCGATTTGGTTAACGTCGGAAAGTTGGGGAAGAAAGAGATGGTTCTTTCTTTACCATTTTCTCTTTCAACAACCAATAAGAAGAAATAAAAATAAACAAAGCCAGAGACAGAGAGAGAGAGAGAAAGATTTTAGAAATCAGTAAAGCAGTACAGTTTAAAGAAAGAGAGAGAGAGAGGCTATTAGATATCCCAAAGAGACAACATATATCCGTATTATATATGTGTATATATATATATTCAATTTCATAGGAACTCAGAGACTATGAAGGAGAGTATATTATTGCAGCAAAAATCTCTCTATTTACAGGCCAACTTATTTGTATTTGTAATTTGAGAGATCAAAATAGTGTAGAAATGTGGAATTTAAACGACTCTCCTGAAGGTAGAAGGGACAATGAATCAGAAGGGTGGTCAGAGGGTAAACAAGTCGGATCCATGTCGAATTCGAGCTCATCAGCTTTGGCAATCGAAGATGGGTCGGACGAAGAGGATGTTGAAAGAGGAGCAAGAAAACGGAGCAGCAAAATATTTGGGTTCTCGGTAACCCATAACGACAACAACTACCTTTCAGACGGGGAGCCACCGGTCACCCACCAGTTTTTTCCTCTAGATGACTCCGAAATGGGTACTTCATCCACTGCTGGAGCAACAACTTCTTTTCCGAGGGCCCACTGGGTCGGGGTTAAATTTTGCCAATCGGAGCCCCATGTCGGACCAACCGGAAAGCCCACCACTGATATTCCCCAGCCTCTGAAAAAGAGCCGCCGTGGCCCAAGATCTAGAAGCTCACAATACCGTGGGGTTACATTTTACCGACGGACCGGCCGGTGGGAGTCACATATATGGTTAGTTTACTACAATTCTTATTCACACAGATTTTAAATACTCATCTCTCCTCTTTTCTTCTCATTTTGTTTCGTTTCTTTGTTCAGGGATTGTGGAAAACAAGTTTATCTTGGTATGTTTTTATGCTTTGATTGTCTTAAAAATAACGACTTTTTTTTTTTTTTCCCCGTGTGTTGTGTTGCTTCTTATATTTGCGAAATGGGTGTAGGTGGATTTGATACTGCACATGCGGCTGCTCGGTGAGCTCTTTGCACCAATCTTTGTTATCTGACAACAAAACAACAAAAAAATTGTATGAAATGTGTTGGACTAATTATATATAAAAATTGGCAGTGCTTATGATAGAGCAGCTATCAAGTTCCGGGGAGTTGAGGCAGATATAAATTTTAGCCTTGACGATTATGAGGAGGACTTGAAACAGGTATATCATAAGAGACCTTATGTTCTATAGTGTAACCTTATCTTTCTACTGTTTGGGTGTGTATTGGCTTGTCACAGTTTTGTATTTGGACACAAGGGAACAATAATGTTATTCTCAAACGGAACATGGTTCTGAATGTGTTGTTGTGTATAACAGATGAGCAATTTAACCAAAGAGGAATTTGTGCATGTACTGAGGAGACAAAGTACTGGCTTTCCTAGGGGAAGCTCTAAGTATAGAGGTGTAACCTTACACAAATGTGGAAGATGGGAAGCTAGAATGGGCCAGTTCTTAGGCAAAAAGTATGAGTTTCATCCGTTAACAAACAACCCTAGTCTCAGTTATCATTTTGCCTTTTGGACTCTTCTCTTGTCTTCAAATGCTTATCACGGAAATGCTATGTTCAATTGTAATTATAAATTTACCTATATTTTTTGGTTCTTTTTGAAAACAGGTATGTCTATTTGGGCCTCTTTGATACAGAAATTGAAGCTGCCAAGTGGGTGTTTTTGGTGCTACCTTTGTTTTTACTTTCTCATATTGCATTGCAAGTAACTTATGTATTATGCCCTACTTTTTTATAGGGCTTATGACAAAGCTGCTATCAAATGTAATGGAAAAGAAGCTGTTACCAACTTTGATCCCAGCATTTATGATAATGAGCTCAACTCCACGGGTATGGAATTGGGTTAACTCGTTTTTAACATCTTATTTTTATTTAAAATAAAATACTACTTTGAAAGAGGAATTAGTCATAAAATTCAAATACACTTGTTTTCCAGAATTATCGAGTAATGCGGCCGATCACAATCTAGATTTGAGCTTAGGAGGTTCGGGTGGGAAGCAAAATAATAGTGATTTGGGGGATGATATTATCAATGTAATGGATCAGCATTCCGTGTCAATGCAATTTGAAATTGATTGGCGAAATCAAGGATTTAGACCTAAGGTAGATAAATATTAGTCATTTTCATTTCAGCTCCTCTCTTTTATTCGCACTTCTATGCTATTATGCTCATGTTTGTATTTGGTGTAAATGAAGCTCAATCCAGAATCAAGTAGAGGTAGAATTGATAATGTGAGAAGAAATGGGTATAATGAGACAGAAACATTGCAGCTTCTTAGCCAAACACACCTTCAATCACCGGGCTCTTTAAAGGCTAATGAGATGCACAGACATGGAGAATTCATGAAAGCCGGTGAACCACAAATGCTTCCAATGTTTTCACCACAGCTCAACTCATTAAATAATCATGTGAGTTTCAATATACCATATTTACATTTTTTTTACCTAGTCTAAGTGATCTAATTGCTAAATTTGATTTTATTTCATGTTGATTGTGAATGTCAAAATTAAATTAATCAAAAAATAAGAAATGTCTCATTGTGATTATGCTTCCAATTATAATTTTCGTTGACAAATATAAGATAATTTGGAAACCGAAGGCGGCTATATGGGCGACAAACTTACATAGTTAATAACATTAAGAGAACTGTAAAAATAAATATCGAATCCTTATTGGCATGCACCTGATCTTTGGTGCACTTTATGAACAAGTAGAACTCTTGAAATAATGAAATTATATATCAGTCAGACTAAAAGTGAGCTATGTAAATTTATTACGTTCTACAGGTGTTAGTAGAACCTTGCTCTTAACTAATGAGGATTGCTAAATGCATTTAGTTCTTTTTTGTCAATAAAACTAAATTAGACCTAAAAATAATTACACGTTGGTTTTGGGATATGTTTGAAACTCTATCATTGTTCTTAGAAAAAAAAGAACTTTGTTGTTACTTGTACAAAATTTGAATGCCTTCAACACCACCGTTTGATGTTTAACCGTCGTTATTTATTCACTCTAAAAAAAAGGTAATGCTCTGGTGTTAGTAAGGAAATTTTGTATGCCTTTCTTTTTTGGGGGCTCTTACAACAAATAGTGTTATAAATTCAGCCGATTCATCAGTATTCAAGCAGCAGCAACGGAGGCCGAGTTGTAGCCAATGGAGGTGACCTTTCTCTCTCCACAAGCAGTCAACAATGGCAGTCAAATGCTCCTCCTCCTCCTCAATTGTTCGCAAATGCTGCAGCATCATCAGGATTCCCACAGCAGGTAGAAAGATCTCAAACATGGCTGCAGAAAAATGGGTACCACTCTCTCATGAGACCCTCTTGACCTTTCTTGTATTTCTGAGCTTGTAAACATCAATGCTTACCAGAGACATAAGCCGTTACTATGTATATCTAGGGTTCTTTCATTAGAACCAGGAAAAAAGAAATTAAATTTCAATTGTTTTGGAAATGTTGGTCATGAGTCAAACTAACAATTGGAAACGTGGGTTCTTAACCAGATCCATCTATCTATCTATCTAGTTTTGCCGGTCCTCTTATTTGTTATTTACATTTTGTAGCTGTTGTGGTTATAAATACCACCTCATATATTTGGCCTGTTTAATTTACTTGTTTTTTCTCAAGCTTGTCATTTCATTGTGCTGTTTTTTTGTCTATTTTTTCCCCTCCCGTCTAATCTCTTGGCCCCTGTACCGATAATAGTAGCGACTGATTCTATTAATTTACTTAATCGAGTAATAATAGCTTTAACAAGTGTGAAGAACACATGGACAATTCTCTCTTAAATTGTAAAATATGAGTGAGTAGAGAGAAAGTGATCTTGAGACATAAAAAAATGGATTGTTCTCGGAAATATCGCCCGGTGGTGGTGAATTGTCACCATCGTCGGTGTCCTTTGAATCAGTTCTCATGACCAAAAAGCAGTCAGGCATGGCTATAATGACGAGAGGGACTTAACCTAGCTTCAAAGGACACCTTTGAGAGGGAGGAAAAAAAGGTAACCGGGTAAGGGTAAAAACATTATATAAAGTTGTAGACAAATTGAGGAACATGGTTGTAAGTATGTTTATATTATCAGATTAATTAATCTCAGATATTTAGCATGGATTGCCCAACCCATTCTGATATTCTGGTTAGGTGAGAAACTATTAAAAAATTAGGGTTCATTTTCGTCATCTCGGCCGTCATCGCTGATTATATTAGAGATTTTGTACCTTCTATTTTTGTTTATATTGTTTTTTTTATCAACCATTTAAATATTAGTACGGCATGTTTCCATGTGCATTAGAGCATTCAATGATTCATATGTGCAATATGCAAGTTTTATTATATTTTTATGTAGGTTAAATATTAAAGATACATGGTTTTGCTTTGGGAAGAGCCAAAGAGAAATAACTTTTAGTTCTTACCGTTGTTTTTGCTTTGTTTGCCGTTGTTTTTGACCCCACAGTGCCAAATTGCCAATATAGGCGTTATAATCTATAAAATCAAGGTTCACAATGTTAGGTACTTAGCTTCATTAGTTTCCAACTACATGCAACTAGAGGGTGGTCCAGCATCTACATAACGTACATACATTATTATTTTGGAGGAGAGAGGGCAAGTAGTGTATTTCTCATACACAAATGGTGATTGAGATTTATGGTATAGTTTTTCAACTCGTTGACAATAACCAAATGGAAAATTCTTCCCCCCAAATCTCCAAAGTATTTTCTAACTAAATTATGTGTCGGTAAGTTTTAAAAACAAAGACGATATATCTCCCCCTAGTATGTAAATTTTGCTGGAGTAAACCGGATGTTGGCTATGTGGTTATGTTAGATTACGACCTAGCAATAAGTGAGTTTGAGCTGAACTTTTAAATCTGAATTAAAATCCGAGTTGAATTTGAGTAACACGAGGTTGAGGCTCAATTGACCTTCCTTCAAAATGCAAATGAAATTTAAATGAAATGTCTAATGGGTTTAGACAATAGATTTAAAAAGATTTAGGGGTGGTTTGATTTTATCCTGTAGGTCTAAATCTGAATTATTTAAACCATTTAAAATATGAAGAGGTTAACGGGTAATTGCCCATGAATGATTAAAGAGGTAAAATTGCTTTTGAAATTGAACATTAAATCAGATTAAATACATTCATCCAGAAGTTAATTCAAACATAAATATAAACACATCTTTTCAGATTTTAGACTTCAGATACTAACTTTGAGTCACATTAAAACTTCAGACAAAAAGACAAATGAAACATTAGACAACAATTTTCATATTTAATCTTTATAGACTAGTTTTTAAATTTATAATGTTATGCAAGTGTTAATGTCTAAAACTAGTAATACGATGTTTTTAAGTCTTAGCTAGGAATTACCAATACTGAACTCAGTTGGAACTTGAAAGACGTGAGAGATAGAGAATGAGACAATAGATTAATGTTGTCCAGCCCAATAAGGTGCTTAAGTCTACAAGTGTAGTGCCGTTTTATATTATAAATGGGTACAAGATCTCAAGAATCTCTCTAGGGTTTTGTGTATGCTTATTTCATTATGCCTTTATAAGTCAAGTAGTTACACATTCTTACATTCTTGATGACAACCAATTATGGGCTAACTGTAGGTAGTTGAAAGGATTAACCCTAGTGTTTTTAAAGAGAGAATTGTACATATTTCCCATGTGTGGTTCACATGTATGCTAGATAGTCTTTGTTACTGGTGGTCTACTCGACAGTCGATCAAGGGAAAACACTGAGCCGACCAAAGTGACAATGAGCTGACAATGTCCCATGAGCACTTTATGATGACATACGTCACAATTTTATTAGTCCATGTCCCATTATAGTTTTACGATACAACAGAAGCTTCCATTACTTCGTTCATGACTGGAGCGAGCAGTGACTTGTGGAATGAATGGACAGAGTATTGACCGGTAGGTGTTGATCGGTTCCATGGAGACTTAGTCGCAAGCCTTTGGTTGTTACTTTGGCCTGTTGAGGTGCTTTGGTTGACAGTCGATCTCTGAAAGTTCACATTTATGAGAAATTATTAATGTTCTTAATGTTATGACAAATTTGTAAATAAGGGATAAAATAGCGAAGCGTCCTCGGAACTCTGACAATAAGGCGTATTGGGTAATGAATTGCCATTAAAATGAAATGAGAGGTACTTTTAATCATACCATCTCTGTGTAACCGAAACGACGCCATCCGACTTATAAAGTGTCATTTCCCCCTCTGTTCATTTAATCCTTAATTCAAAAATCTCTTTCTTCCTCTCCAAGCTTTATTTGCCATTTGTGAGAGCCGTGTTCTTCCCTTTCGCTATAAGAACTCCTTACTCTTTTCCTTTTGTAATCCTTTGCTGAAAATATTGTTTATACAGTGGATGGGAGTTCATTAGAGCTTTTTAAAGTTACCCATGGAATCCCTATGTGGGTAACAACTGAGTTTTTGATTAGGCCTTGTGACCTCCATGACTTAGCTGAGGGCCATTGGTTACCCACTAATTGTATTGCTAAGTGTGGGGTTTCTTCCCCCCCCCCCCCCCCCAATCGTTTATTTCTAGAGTTTTGTTAGTACATTGATGTGGTTCTTGCCCAAGTTGCCCCCCAAACACTTGAAGGATTATTAATGGGGTGCATAGCATTAATGAGCAATAAGGAACACACATGGGCCTTAAGGAGTTAACATACTGTTACTATTGGGGTAATGCAAATGAAAATATTTATTACTTGAAGATGAGACAGTCTAATAAGGCTCTTATCGTGAATCTACCTCATTCCAATAAGGACTATTGGGATCACAGTCTAATTGTGAAGAATTGACAATTTCCCCCTCTTCCTAACGCTATAGCGACCTGAGGTGCCCTTAGGAAGGCCAAGGAATAGGTCGGTACATGCGCGCACACTATTTTTCCATTTGTTTTCTGCTTCACTTCTATAACTGATTCTCTGTCTTTGATTTATATTTTGCAGAAAAGAGTAAGAAAAAAATTACTCGCATTTTAGAGGTTAATTTTGCCGATTTTGAAGTTGTCTGGTTGGTTTAGCAAAGAATTGGTGTTGAAGACCATCTCAAGTCGACTTCATTCTTGCTTGGATATCGGATTTCTACCACCTTTTTTGTATCTAGACCAAGTGAGGAGATTTTCTCAGCCCTCATAAGTTTGGACGACCCTACTTCCTCCTTCTCTGATACTTCAGGATCTGGTTGTAAGTTATCTCACCGACCAGAGAGTAATTTCTCGGCAGAGAGCACCTCTTTATCCTTTGAACCTCTAATGTCGAACAACATTTCTTTTTCAGGCACGGTGAAAAGAAAGATCCCCAACCTCCTTGTCAGACCCAGGTTGCCTCCCCCAACGAGTAACAAGCCTGAAGCTGGGGGTGCCAGCCATCCTGTCCTCTTGGACACCTCCCCAGCTAAGGACCATGAGACTCCACCTAAGAGGCTAAGGAAGGAACCAACTCCTCCTATGGAGATGACTGGAAAGAAGTCTGTTGATAAGGGCAAGGGTACTGCTCAGTCTGTCACAATCAACCTTGAGCTTGCGCACGAGCTGATAGGTGCTGGAGTTATCCCTATCGATGGAGCGGATGTATCTTCTCTCCCTCACTCATGGCTGGCTGATCGGGCTAATCACACAATCTAAACCTAGTAAGTTAATTGTCCATTATATATTTGTTATCGGATTTCCTTAATTCTCCTTGCTAACTTCCTTCTATGAATGTTTATCTCGTAGTTCTTGATTGATTATGACCATCTTCTAAGGAGGAACGATAAATTGAAAGAGTCATTTTCTGATGTTGAGGTGGCCTTCAATGGAATTCTTGAATCTTTGGAAGTTGCCGATCGCGTTCATGAGGACGAGAAGAAGAAGTTGGAAGAGAAGGTCAGGCCATTGGAGCTGGAGAAACTTTTTGCAGATCAAGCTGTGACCACTGCTAAAAACGAGGCTGAGGATGCCAGGAAAGTTGTCAATCAGGCCAGAACTCAGGTGGCAGAGCCGAAGGCCAAAGATGCCAAGGATAAGGAGGAGGATTTCACCACGGACTGAGACAACGTATTTTTTCATGAATGGGATGCTGCTCTTGTCAAGGTCGGCACTGCTGAAGTGTCTAAGACTTTTCACTTACACAATCCAACCACTCCTCCTCAAATTGACGAGGAGATGGATGATGACGAGGAGGTTGGTAAGTCTTTGGCCAATGAGCAGCTGGTGGTTGCCAAGTGAGCAGATGGTGATGTTGAAGTTGATAAAAAGAAGGTGGGAGAAGGTCCCTGTATTTTAGGATTTTAACGCTTTATCTTATTTTATCATCTTTCTGAAATGTACTACCTTGATGTAACTTCTATTTTTGTTTCAATAAAATGAAGCTCCATTCCCCATGATCTTGTCTTGGTCAAATTCTTGCAAATCTCCTTTATTCGACAAATAATTATATCCAATCACCTATTTTTCAGTTTAACACTAAGCTGGCATACTTGGTCACCGTCCAGAATGACCTTCAAGAAAGGCGTAATTAGCTGTTTGACGCTGGTTACGAAGAGATGGATGAGGATAAGCTCGAGGAGTTGCTCGACCAAGACGTATCTAATCAAGCTAAGGAAGCATATCTAAGTATGAGTCTTATTTTTCACCGGACAGTGGAAAATAACACTGCTTATCATGAAATGATTCTCAATCTTTAGCGAATCCATGAGGAAACAGTAGCGACTCTTTATGCCAACTACGAGAAAAAAATGTTTGACTTGCGAAGGAGCGGTGGCTTTGATCAGAAGTTGCTTTCTTTATCAGCAGTCTATGTTAAGAAAAAGTTTGTCCTTAATTGGAGCTGAAGAGCGCCAGGGAGGTCTCCAAATTATTTAAGAAAGAGAATAATTCTTTATGTATTGAGCTTAAAGGCTTAAATAACCCAATGTAAAATGACCAAATGAAGGTGTTTCCTTTTTCGAACAAGAGAATTCTCGTCTGATGGAAGAGTTTGAACAAATAAAGAAGTCTAAAGGAAATGGTCAATCCTCTTAGCAGTAGGGTAGGATTTTGAAAATAGTGGAGGAAGAGTGAACTAAGAAGACTATGTCCGACCAAGCCACAATCATGAAGAACCACTCGTCTACCATCAAAATTTTGAATGAGAAGGTTAATCTCCTTCCTTGTCAATTTTTTAAGAAACCTCGTATTGTCTAGATGAACGACATTGATGTGGTTCTTGCCCAAGTTGCCCCCCAAACACTTGAAGGATTATTAATGGGGTGCATAGCATTAATGAGCAATACGGAACACACATGGGCCTTAAGGAGTTAACGTACTGTTACTATTGGGGTAATACAAATGAAAATATTTATTACTTGAAGATGAGACAGTCTAATAAGTCTTTGATCGTGAATCTACATGATTCTAATAAGGACTATTGGGATCACAGTCTAATTGTGAAGAATTGACAATTTCCCCCTCTTCCTTACGCTGCTGTGTATAGCGACCTGAGGTGCCCTTAGGAAGGCCAAGGAATGGGTCGGTACATGCGCGCACACTATTTTTCCATCTATTTTCTTCTTCGCTTCTATAACTGATTCTATGTCTTTGATTTATATTTTGCAGAAAAGAGTAAGAAGAAAATTACTCGCATTTCAGAGCTTAATTTTGCTGATTTTGAAGTTATCTGGTTGGTCTAGCAAAGATTTGGTGTTGAAGACCATCTCAAGTCGACTTCATTCTTGCTTGGATATCGGATTTCTACCACCTTTTTTGTATCTAGACCAACTGAGGAGATATTCTCATCCCTCATTAGTTTGGACGACCCTACTTCCTCCTTCTTTGATACTTGAGGATCTGGTTGTAAGTTATCTCACCGACCAAAGAGTAATTTCTCGTTAGAGAGCACCTCTTCATCCTTTGAACCTCTAATGCCGAACAACATTTCTTCTCAAGGCATGGTGAAAAGAAAGATCCCTAACCTCCTTATCAGACCCAGGTCGCCTCCCCCAGCGAGTAACAAGCCTGAAGCTGGGGGTGCCAGCCATCATGTCTTCTTGGACACCTCCCCAGCTAAGGACCATGAGCCTCCGCCTAAGAGGCTAAGGAAGGAACCAACTCCTCCTATGGAGATGGTTGGAAAGAAGTCTATTAATAAGGGCAAGGGTACTGCTCAGTCTGTCACAGTTAACCTTGAGCTTGCGCGCGAGCTGATAGGTGCTGGAGTTATCCCTATCGATGAAGCGGATGTATCTTCTCTCCCTCACTCATGGCTGGCTGATCGGGCTAATCACAATCTAAACCTAGTAAATTAATTGTCAAGTATGTATTTGTTATCGGATTTCCTCAATTCTCCTTGCTAACTTCCTTCTATGAATGTTTATCTCGTAGTTCTTGATTGATTATGACCATATTCTAAGGAGGAACGATAAATTGAAAGTGCCCTTTTCTGATGTTAGGTGGCCTTCAATGGAATTCGCGAATCTTTGGAAGTTGTTGATCGCGTTCATGAAGACGAGAAGAAGAAGTTGGAAGAGAAGGTCAGGTCATTGGAGCTGGAGAAACTTTTTGCGGATCAAGTTATGACCACTGCCAAAAACGAGGCTAAGGAGGATGATTTCACCAGGGTCTGAGACAAGGTATTTTTTCATGAATGGGATGCTGCTCTTGCCAAGGTCGGCACTGCTGAAGTGTCTAAGATTTTTCACTTACACAATCCAGTCACTCCTCCTCAAATTGAAGAGGAGATGGATAATGATGAGGATGTTGGTAAGTTTGTGGCCAATGAGCAGCTGGTGGTCGCCACGTGAGCAGATGGCGATGTTGAAGTTGATAAAAAGAAGGTGGGAGAAGGTCCCTGTATTTTAGGATTTTAACGCTTTATCTTATTTTATCATCTTTCTGAAATGTACTACCTTGATGTAACTTCTATTTTTGTTTCAATAAAATGAAGCTCTATTCCCCATGTTCTTGGCTTGGTCAAATTTTTACAAATCTCCTTTATTTGACAAATACTTATATCCAATCACCTATTTTTCAGTTTAACACCAAGCTGGCATACTTGGTCGCCGTCCAAAATGACCTTCAAGAAAGGCGTAATTAGCTATTCGACGCTGGTTACGAAGAGATCGATGAGGATAAGCTCGAGGAGTTGCTCGACCAAGACGTATCTGATCAAGCCAAGGAAGCATATCTAAGTCTGAGTGTTATTTTTCACCAGACAGTGGAAAATAACACTTCTTATCATGAAATGATTCTCAATCTTCAGCGAATCCATGAGGAAACAGTAGCGACTCTTTATGCCGACTACGAGAAAAAAATGTTTGACTTGCGAAGGAGTAGTGGCTTTGATCAGAAGTTGTTTTCTTTATCAGCAGTCTATGTTAAGAAAAAGTTTGTCCTTAATTGGAGCTGAAGAGCGCCAGGGAGGTCTCCAAGTTATTTAAGAAAGAGAATAATTCTTTATGTATTGAGCTTAAAGGCTTAAATAATCCAATGTAAAATGACCAAATGAAGGTGTTTCCTTTTTCGAACAAGAGAATTCTCGTCTGATGGAAGAGTTAGAACAAATAAAGTCTAAAGGAGATGGTCAATCCTCTTAGCAGTAGGGTAGGATTCTGAAAATAGTGGAGGAAGAGTGAACTAAGAAGACTATGTTCGACCAAGACACAATCATGAAGAACCACTCGTCTATCATCAAAATGTTGAATGAGAAGGTTGATCTCCTTGTCAATTTCATAAGCAACCTCGTACTGTCTAGTTGAACGACTATAATTAAGCCCTTACACATGAGCAAAAAGCTTGACCATGCCCGTAAAGTCGTCTACAAACAAGGCTGGCTCAACGCCTCACAGTGATGAGTTGTGGAAGGAAAATGAATTGTGGTATTAGTATGATCCAGGCTTCTTGGAACACCCTAATCCTCTCTTCAAACTGGATGTTTCATGGATTCCTCCGGATGCTATCCTGATGAGTTTGATTAGAAAATATCTCGGGGATTATGGCCTACATGGGAGATGATGAACTTAGCCAAAAAAATACACTTAACGGATTGGGCAAGTTCTAGCAGCCATACAAGACTTAGAGATCCGAGGACCACTGTCATTCCTTATGCCTTGGATGTTCCTCCAACCGATTTTGAGGAGAAATTAAGTGAGCAACCTCGTTTCATTTGACAACTTATTGTGCTTTCATTTTGTTGACTTTGTAATAACTCTTTATGATTTATGATGAGAAGTTACACCTTTTTTTTTCTGCATCAACTTATTGACTGCTAGTTATTTAGAAAGGGTCCACTAGTAGTTTAGCCTTATGATTATGTGATCGACTATTGCCTGACTAATCTGACTTATTAGTTACCAATGTCGGACGAGTGTAGGTTATACTGCCTTATGTTCTACTAACATGTAATATATCTTATCGGATATACAAACGGAGCTCGTCGTATTGACTAGTTGCTAATGTTAGTTATCTAAGGCGACCAAATGTGATAGGATTTGTCCTTGCTTTTATTCAGTTATGGTTGGTCGTTGTCGTCCATATGACCTATTGCAATGGATTTCCTTAATTTGCTTTGGTAAACTTCTTGTTCACGACCTTGTGTGGTCATACATGAAGCACGAAGATTTTAGCTTAGAACTTCTTATTCTTGACCTTGTGAGGTCATACATGAAGTTTTTTTTATTAGTTTGCATGGTTGATATGTCTTTGAATTGCTTTGAATATTTAGCACATCTCCCACTTCGACTAAAAAACATAAAAAGGAGAAATAATATCTACTGGGAATTAACAATCTTTATTATACAACCTTTAATAACCAATGAAAATGAGTTACATGGAGCTGAAAAGACTTTTGAAAGACTTTAAATTTCTTTTGATTATTGATAGTACTTCCTCAAGTGTTCTGCATTCCAAGGGTTCTTGAATTATTCCCCATCTAGTGTTTCAATTCTGTAAATCCCCGATCGTCTAACAACATAAATTCGATATGGACCATGCCTGTTTGGCTCCAACTTGTTTCTTTTTTGAATTACTTTTTTCAGCACATAGTCTTCTCGGCTTCACTCTTCTTTTGTAAAACTTCTCGGTTATTTATTGGTATGCTACCACCCTAAGTGCTGCATGCATATTTGATCTCTTCCATTAGGTATAGAGTTGTGTGCTCTCTGACCTCTTTCACTAGGTCTAAATCTAACCTTCTCATGAGGTCTCTCTCCAGCGAGTCAAAATTGAGGACACAGTGACTTGGTAGATCAATTTCTATTGGGACTACTACCTCTATTCTAAAGCTCACAAATAAGGAGTCTCGTCGATAGTTGTTCTCGATGTTGTCCTGTATGTCTCGAGTACGCTTTGGATCTCATTAATCCAGTTTCCTTTGGCATCGTCCAGTCTCTTTTTTATTCCGTCGAACGAAGTTTTGTTTGTTACTTCTGTTTGCTCATTGCGTCGTGGATGACTAGCTATAAAGTGTAATTTCTGGATTTTGGAGCGAATACAATAGTCTTCAAATTCCTGATTATCAAACTGCATGTCGTGGTTGGTGATGAAGCCATATGACATTCTAGAATGACAAATAATGTTATTCCAGATTAAATGGAAGACCTTTTCATACGATATTTCTACTAGGGATTTGTGACACCCCGCCTAACTAATTACCGGGTGATCAGTCATTAATTAATTAATTTTAGAATATCAAGTTGGTTCAGATAGTGCATCACTATAAAAAATTCAAATTTTAATTTAATAAAAACTAACCACCTAATATTTAAAAAGGTTGGTGCCAAAATTTTATCTTGTTATTAACTGATGATGCTGAAAACCAGCACCTCCAAGTGAGGTGTTTGCAAGCTCGATACAAGTGTAACAATGGCAGCACAGCTGTATGAATAAGACAAGAAGGAGGTGAGGATAAGAGGAATGACAACTGAATATAAGTGGTTCAGCCAATCTGGCCTACGTCCACTGTGGGTGAGTGAGTAATATCACTGAAGGTGGGCACTAATGGCCATGGATACAACCTCTCAAGCTCTTTCTCTCCATCTACTGTATATATTTAGACAGAATTTTTGCTAGGGTTTTAATCTCTGGATCCCCTTGCAAGGTTGGGGGTGATCCCTTTATATAGTGCCTAGGGGGTGTAATGTACCCCCTATGCATGTAATGTGCATGTGTGTAGCTTCCTCACCAATGGTGGTGTGCCAGCTGTCAGGGCCATATGTAGGTAATGATGATGAAATATTCCCCCACACGTGGAGAATAATCTTGTTATAACTGATTTATGCCCAGGTGTCCTTGTCCAAATGTCAACAGGTGCTTGGCAGTCATGTTGGTGAATGGCCTCAGCATAGGAAAGGCCGAGCTATAAAGGTTGGTCGTCCGCTCAATCCGTGAGGTGTCAAGGGCTGTCTCGGCTTTATGTCGGCCGAGGTATATACCTGTGTCGGCCTGGGCCGAGTCATTGGCGTGCTGATTGCTAAGCGATGCCTCTGGTAACCTCGGCCTCCTCCGAGGTAAGGTGGATGTTGAAGGTGAATGTAGAGCTTCTCGTTATCTTGGCCTACTGTTGACTGGGGTTGATGTTGACATCTGTGATACGAGGTGTACCCGTGGTGGTGCATGTGGCAGCGTCGGCCTGGGCCGAGATGGCCTTGGCCGAGGCATGATATCGTGCCCCCCCCCCCCGCACCGGTGGGTCGGCCATTGTTTCGGCTCTCATCTCGGCCGAGGTGTGCTCCTCTAGGCCGAGGTCATACTTGGGTATATCAATCACCCCCCAGCCCTTAGTCATTTGCGAGAGTGGGTGGCTAAGGGGTTCTTGCCTCCGAGGTCTATTCACCCCAAAGTCAATACCTGCATGACACTTGTCCATTGCCAAGGCGTGCCCACTTGGTTGGCACATGCTGTCAATTGTCCCTTGGGTTTCCCAAGGCAATGATGAGCCTTGGGAATCGTGCCCAAGTATTTAAAGGCTAAAACCTTCCTTTTTCTTCTTCTTCCTCATTTCTCTCCTGTTCAAGCGATTGCTCCCCTGTTTTCTGCGAATTTTTCTCTCCGAAGCTAGCCTCTGCTCCAGTGATTGTTCCACCGAGGGATTCCTCATTTCCTGCGCGATACTCTCCACCTTATTCACCAATCTCACCTTCAGGTATCCTCCCTCTCCATCTCCTTCGTTTTTGATATTTTTAATTTTGAACTTTCCGGTTAGTTCTTGAGTTTTCCGGTGAGTTCTTGGGGTTTCCGGTTAGATCTTGATTTTTCCGGTGTGCCAGGCTTCCTGCATAGGTTCTTTAGTTTGATCTAAAATTCCCTTAACTTTTCAAGCCATCTTTGTTTGTAGTTTTTAGGATATTCCCCAAGTTTAAGGTCTGCAGAGTCCTTGGGTCGTCCCCAGATGCTCAGACCCTTGTACCAACTTCTTGAAGACTTTCCATCTCTAAAAGAGAAGACCTTGGATAAAATTAGACAAATAGAGAGAGCTCAGGAAGAAGCTCGTAGGTCGCAAGAGTCCCCCATCAGACCCCTCTTTCCTCCTCCTCTCAAGGTGGTATACCCTCGTCCTCCTGAAAATTTTTACCAGACAGACGCCTCTCCCAACAATTTGCCGATGTCCGAGTCTGAGTCTTCTACCTCTGATCCAATGTCAGTGGACTCTTTCCAAGAGGCCATGGACTTCACTACTCAGGCTGACCAGAACCCTGACCATGCCGAGGTCTCTAGCCGTGCCTCGTCCCAGAATGGCACAAGCACCTCTAGTTCTTCTTCAGAGGTTGAACTTGTAGAGCCAAGTGTGGCCGTGCCTGGCATCCTAAATGCTATTCCTCTGTCGGCCGTAACCGAGGCCGAGTTTGCTCAGAGGTTCCCCGGTAACCCGTCTACGTCTGCTCCAGCCGACGTTGAGTCTGACGATGATGAGGATGCCGAAAGTGAAGTTGACACCTCTGAGGCAGACGAGTACGAGAGTACCATTACTGAGGTGGATTTACTGCACTTCAGGTACTTATATTCCATTAGCCCCTCTATCCATTTAAGGATACCTCTGAGAGAAGAGAGGGCCTACCACTGCAGGGATGGGGAAATCTGCCTGTACGAGCAGATGTTCAAGTTAGGTTTTCGTCTTCCCATCCACCCCGTCATTAGGACCATTCTATCATTCACCAATTTGTCCCCCTCGCAGCTCTCTCCCAATGCCTGGAGGGTTATTATAGGGGCCATCATCTTGTGGAGGGCGGTTCACCACTCTGACCTCCCAGTGCAGGTCTTTGCTGGTTGTTACGTCCCTACCTCGGCCAAGAACCATCCGAGCTATTACCACTTTGTGGCTCGGAGGCCTGAGAAAAAGATGCTCCTGGTCACTCAGACCTCCAACCATAATTGGAAACCCAGGTACTTTTTTGTCTCAGGGCCTTGGGAATTTGGTTCTTCCATTCTCTCGTCCATCTTCAAGCCGAGAATACCTCGGAAATGGGGAAAAGTTACCATGGCTGCCAGGGCCGACCCTGGACTTAGTGTGCAACATGACAAAAAGGTGAAGGCCCTGAAGGACCAAGGGTCCCATGGGATGTTTGTGAAATTTGAGCATCTGCTGACCCCCCAGTATCTCTCGGGGACGGGCCTTGGCGGAAGTCCCTTAGCTGACTTTGGTAAGGATTTATATTTTAATCGTGTAGCCTCTTATCATACGTACTTTATTTCTGACTCGTATCTTTTTACTTTTGCAGAGAAACCACCAGACGTTTCGGACGAGTTGTGGGAGATGGCGGCTCCAAGCTTGTCCAGACTTGTCAAGAAGACTGGTATGAATGCTCCTCCACCTGCTCCCTCCACATCCAAGTCTAAGAAGAGGGCATCCGATGTCCATCCTCCTGAGGATCATAGGCCGAGCTCTAGGACAAAGAGGGCCTCAGACACTGCTATCCCTGTCACGGCCGACACGTTATCTGCCCGTCTGGACCAGTTAAAACTCTCTGATAGCGTGGTCGGCCACAGCCGACAGGCCATGGACGCTCTGAACAACATGTTGACCGATGCCGACAAGCGCTTCTTCAGGTCCATGGAGACCCCCATGATGGTTGAATTCGGCCTTCACCGAGTAGTTCAGGTATAACTCGTTTCTTTATCCGAAGTATAACGTCTGATGTTGTTCTCATCTAACTTCTTCATTTACTGCGCAGGGTGCGGCTGCCATGTACCAGCTATCCAATTGGGCTCTGAGGAAATTGCCTCTCATCCAGAAGGGGCAGGAGGCTGAAAAAGTTGAGGGCACCCTGAAGGCCGAGGTTGCTCGTCTGAGGACCGAGTTGCAGGAGGCTGAGACCAAGGCTCAAACCTCTGAGAATAAGGTCCAATCCCTAGAGAAGGACATCTCTGCACTTGTTCAGAGTCATACCAAGTCCCTGAAGGACAAGGACGATGCTTTGCAGAGGAAGGTTGATGCTGCGGTGAAGGCTTCTCTTGCAGACGCCTCGGAGACAATAATTGCTGACTATAAGGTCTCCGAGGAGTTTGTAGGTTTTGGCCTGGAGTACCTTGAAAGGGGTATCAAGGCTACCTCCAAATGGGCCGAGGTTGGCATCATTAAGGCCTCAGATTTTGTGGGCCTCGGCCTTGCCGACGCCCAGTTTGCCCAGGCCTTGCAGGAGATAGAGGATGAAGCTGCTGCCCTTGGTCAAACGGTTACTCTGGAAGGGACTGACCTCGGAGATACTGACCCTGCAAACGAGGTAGCTCAAGTGACCAATACCGAGCAGGCCGACCCAGACGAGACATCAAACATTCCTCCTTCAGATGTTTGACTTGTAATCTTTTGTATTTTGCATTTTTTTTTTGTTGACTTGTAATCTCGTATGTAATTTCTCAAACACGTAAATATTATGCAATTTCTTTCTTTTGTTGAATGCAAATGTCCATCTTTATTTGTGAATGTATATGAATGCTATGCGCTCTCTGAAGTCATTACTGAATGTGATGCCATAACCAACACTTAAGAGTCTGAGATCCTCACTTAAGGGTCTGAGGTCCTCTAGCCGAGGTGTCCGAGGTCAGACCTCGTCACCACCAAGTGATGTTATGAGGGTCTGAGGTCATCACCTAGGCCGAGGTAACTCATAATGTCACCAACTTAATGATGTTTAAGGTCTGAGGTCCTCACCTAAGAGGTTATCCTCATAATAAATTTCACCAAATGAATGATGTTAAGGGTCTGAGGTCCTCCAGCCGAGGTGCCCGAGCTCAGACCTCGTCACCACCAAGTGATGTTATGAGGGTCTGAGGTCATCACCTAGGCCGAGGTAACTCATAATGTCACCAAATTAATGATGTTTAAGGTCTGAGGTCCTCACCTAAGAGGTTATCCTCATAATAAATTTCACCAAATGAATGATGTTAAGGGTCTGAGGTCCTCCAGCCGAGGTGCCCGAGCTCAGACCTCGTCACCACCAAGTGATGTTATGAGGGTCTGAGGTCATCACCTAGGCCGAGGTAACTCATAATGTCACCAAATTAATGATGTTTAAGGTCTGAGGTCCTCACCTAAGAGGTTATCCTCATAATAAATTTCACCAAATGAATGATGTTAAGGGTCTGAGGTCCTCACCTAAGGGGTTATCCTCATAATACATTTCACCAAATGAATGATGTTAAGGGTCTGAGGTCCTCACCTAAGGGGTTATCCTCATAATAAATTTCACCAAATGAATGATGTTAAAATAAAACAAGAATTTGCCATGGAAACTGATCTTTATTCATGACCTCTTCTCAACAAGATGGTACATTTTCAATTGACAAAATAGATGCAACGTTATACATAATATCTCTTTAGGTGGTCGGCATTCCACGGGTTGGTAAAGGGTTCTCCCTCTAGGTTCTCTAGCCTATACGTGCCCGGCACAACCTCTTCCGTAACTCTGTAGGGGCCATGCCAGTTCGGGTGCAGTTTGTTTGTTTTCTGTAGGGTCTTCTTAAGCACTAGATCTCCCACCGCAATGGGTCTTGCCTTCACCCTTTGATTGTAGAATTTTTCCGCCTTCTGTTGGTAGGCTGCTTTCCTGACCTCTGCGTCTTCCCTTCTTTCTTCAATAAGGTCCAAGTCTAACCTCCTCCTTTCTTCATTGCTGTCCTGATCATAGGTCTGAACCCGATGAGTTGGTAGGCCTATCTCCGTTGGTATGACGGCTTCTGAACCGTGTGCCAGCATGAATGGGGTTTCTCCCGTGGGCGTCCTTGCTGTGGTCCTGTAAGCCCATAGCACGGCGTAAACCTCTTCTGTCCATCTCCCCTTTGCGTCTTCTAATCTCTTCTTGATTCCATCCAAGATGGTCCTATTTGTAACCTCAGTCTGGCCATTAGCCTGAGGTCGACCCGGAGATGAGAAGAACTGCTTAATCCCCACACTTTGGCAATACTTCTCCAAGGAGGCGTTCCTGAACTGGGGCCCATTATCTGAGATGAGCGTGTTTGGGAGGCCATACCTACATATGATGTTTTTCCAGATGAACTGAAAGGTCTTCTGCTCCGTAATTGTTATCATGGGTTCGGCCTCTACCCATTTTGAAAAGTAGTCAATGGCAACTATCAAGAATCTATAGTTGTTGACTGCTCTTGGCAAAGGTCCTACCAAGTCAATTCCCCATACCGCGAACGGCCATGGAGAAGAGATTGATGTCATAAGCCGATGGGGTTGATGAGGGATTGTGGCAAACCTCTGACATTTATCGCACCTCTTCACATAATCAGCAGAGTCCTTAGACAAGGTTGGCCACCAATATCCCTGAGTGATGATTCTCTTGGCTAAGGGTCTTCCTCCTATATGGCTAGAGCAAGAGCCTTCATGAATCTCCTGTAAGATCCGAGGTACCTCCAAGGGGTGAACACATCTGAGGAGGGGCAAGAGGAAGCCTTTTTTGTACAAGACGTCTCCTATCAATGAGAACTTGGCAGCCCTGTACCTCAACTTTTTCTTCTCTAGTTTGGACTCAGGTAACTCCCCCTCCCTTAGGTATCTGACAATCGGGTCAATCCACGAGTCTCCCGGGTTTATATTGCGACAAGGGTTGCACCCCTCGTCCTCCTCGATGCTTGCCTTTCCTAGAACTTCAATCGGGATGGTTCTTCTCAAATCTGTCTTCATTGCTGAGGCCAGTCTTGCCAATGCATCAGCGTGGTTATTGCTCAGTCTAGGCACTCTGTTCAGTTTGGCCTCTTCAAAAAACTCTAGCAATCCTCTTACCTTTTTTAAGTATCTGGCCATCCTCTCATACTTAGCCTCGTATGCCCCCAACACTTGGTTAACAACCAACCTTGAGTCACTATGGAGTAGAAGCCGCTTTACCCGCAGAGTTGTTGCCAATAGGAGGCCCGCTATCATGGCTTCATACTCAGACTCGTTGTTTGAAGCCTGGAAGTTAAATCTTAAGGCATACTCGATGTTGGCGCCATCTGGAGCTGAGAGTACTAGCCCTGCGTCGCTTCCACCGTCACAGGAGGATCCATCCACGAAGAGGCTCCATACGTCTTCATCTGAAGAGAAAACCCCTTCTTTCATCACTCCTTTTTCGAAGAGGTATCGATCCTCTTCGTTTTCTTCTATTCTCCTCCGAGCATTGCCTGGGACTACCTCTTCTCGGCCCCCGAAGACGTGTGGGTCCATCTCTTCCGAATCTCGGGGGATGCCTTTGCCCTTCTCTTTGCCGCCTTCCAAGCTCTTCTCTGACTCAGTCTCTTCCCAAGTGAATTCTGCGACAAAATCAGCAAGGGCCTGCCCCTTAATGGCTGTCCTGGGTTGGTACGTAAGATCATACTCTCCTAGTTCAATGGCCCAGGCCATCAATCTTCCAGACTTCTCGGGCTTGTGCAGGACCTGTCTTAGCGGGGAGTCCGTGAGGACTGTTATAGAGTGAGCTTGAAAGTAGGGTTTCATTTTCCTTGAAGCATGGATAAGAGCATAAGCCAACTTCTCCATCCGGGGATAGTTCTGTTCAGACCCTTGTAGGGCCTTACTGTTAAAGTACACTGGTTTCTGAACTCCACCCTCTTCTCGTATGATGGCCGCGCTAATGGCCGACTCAGAGACTGCTAGATATACAAACAACCTTTCTCCCGCAATGGGCCGGGACAGCAGCAGGGGAGACCCCAAGTAGGACTTGAGCTGATCAAAAGCTTTTTCACACTCTTCATCCCACTGGAAGGCCTTCCTTAGGACTTTGAAGAATGGAAGACACTTATCGGTTGCTCTGGAAACAAACCTGTTCAGGGCTGCCACTCTTCCCGTGAGTCTTTGGACATCCTTGATACTCCTAGGAGTCTTCATGTCGAGCAAGGCCTTGATCTTCTCTGGATTTGCCTCAATCCCCCTTTGATTAACGATGAACCCCAGGAACTTCCCAGCTCCTACCCCGAAGACACATTTGTTTGGGTTGAGCTTCATTCTGTACGAGTCCATGACATCGAAGGTCTTCTCAAGGTCTGCCACGTGAGTACATGCCTTCAGGCTCTTCGTTAGCATATCGTCCACGTACACCTCCATGGTCTTACCTATCTGATCCTCAAACATCCTATTGACGAGACGCTGATATGTTGCCCCCGCATTTTTTAGACCAAAGGGCATTACCTTGTAACAGTATGTCCCCTTGTCAGTGATGAAGGCTGTCTTCTCAGAGTCTTCGGCGTCCATGAAGATTTGATTATAACCCGAATAAGCATCCATGAAGCTCATGAGCTCGTGCCCTGCTGTTGCGTCCACCATCTGGTCTATCCTAGGTAGGGGATAGCTGTCCTTCGGACAAAACCTATTCAGGTCTGTGAAATCTACACACATCCGCCACTTTCCATTGGCCTTAGGCACGATTACTGCATTTGAGAGCCACTCTGGATAGGTGACCTCTCGTATGAACTCGGCCTCTTCCAATTTCTTCACCTCTTCCCGAATGACCTCATACTTTTCTCTGGAGTAAATTCTCCTCCTCTGCTTGATTGGTCTGGCATCCCTGTCCACGTTGAGTTTGTGGGTCATGACCTCGGGGTCTATACCAGGCATGTCGGTGTGGCTCCAGGCAAAGACACTCCGCCTCTTCCTGAGAAGGCTTATCAGTTCTTCCTTAATCTTTGTTTCTAGGGCCTTGCCGACCTGGATGGTTTTTTCCGGCTCGTCCTCATTGAGGACGATGGATTCTACCTCTTCCGCGGCCTCGCCCTTCTTCAGCTTTGTTTCATCTCTCGGATCAAGATTGTCTATGCTGTAGGTGGCGGTTGCTCTCTTATGGGCCTCCCTCTCTTCCGCTGAGTTAAAGTAACACTCCCGTGCCGTAGTCTGATCCCCCTGCACTTCCCCTACCCCGTAAGGGGTCGGGAATTTTAGCATTTGATGGACCGTTGACGGCACGGCTTCAAACTCCTTGAGGGCTACTCTTCCAATGATGAGGTTGTAGGCCGAGTAGACATTCTCGTCCATCACAAAAAAGTTTATCTTCTTAGTCAGCCTCTTAGGCCACCTATCCCCCATACGCACATCCATCTCATACATGCCTAACGGGTGCACTTTCTCACCACTAAAGCCTATCAAGGGATGGTGGTATGACACTAATCTTGATCTGCTAAGACCCAAGCTCTTAAAGCAAGGCCAAAACATTACATCTGCTGAGCTTCCCCCATCTATGAGGATTCTCCCTACGTCGCACCCATGCACTCTTGTCGTTATGACCAAGGGGTCATCATGGGGGGCAAGGATGCCCTTGAAGTCGAGCCGGGAGAAACCCACCACCAGGGTGTCCATGTCCACCTTTGTTCTCTTCTGCACAGCGTCAGAAGACGTCAGGTTCACAACCTCTGGCTTGACCACCGATTTGGCCTCCGCTACATGAGCCTTTCTATCGGCTACCTCAGATCCACCCCCTGCGAATCCCCCACATATGGTGTTAACACCAAAGGAGATCATTCCTACCCTCTTCACCGGGGTGTTGTCATCCCTAGGTGGGAGATCCGGGTCATCTCCATCATCACCATCTGAATCGTCATGTCTTTCAGCCGGGACATCACCACGGCACTTGTCGTCTCTTCTCTTCCTAGGGTCTTCCCTGCCTCCCTTTGGGGTCTTGCCATCCACATACTTTCTTAGCTTCCCGGATTTCAGCATCTTCTCGATCTCGTCCTTCAGGGCAAAGCATCTGTCTGTGACATGGCCGTGGTCCTGATGAAACTCACACCAGAGGTTTTTATTCCTCTTATGTGGCGGAGCCTTCAACTTCTCTGTCCATCTCAGAGCCCGGTCACTCTTGATCTCATTAAGAATTTGTTCACAGCTCACGGTCAGAGGAGTGTAACGGGCGAACTTGTCATCTGCTGACCGCTTCTTCCCTTCCTTCTTGCCCTGGGACCTCCCAGCACCACCGCGGTTCTCCTCCTCGTATTTGGCGGCCATCGCCTCCTCAGCATTCATTACTTTTCCTGCAGTGGACAACAGCTCCGCCATAGACTTGGGGGGTCTTCCGCCAGCTTCCATAGTAGCTTTCCCTTCTGAAGACCTCCTATAAGGGCGGTCATGGCTATGCTCTCTTCATAGTCCTCCACCTCTAACTTCTCCTTATTGAATCTTGCTATGTAGTCTCTCAGGCTTTCACCCTTAGCCTGTTTGACATATAGGAGGTGAGTAGTCTTTTTCTGGGGTTTTACCCCAAAGCAGAAGTTATGTATGAACTGCTTGGCCAAGCTTTTGAAGTTTTCGATCGAGTTCTTTGGAAGAGAGGTGAACCAGCTATGAGCGGCACCTGTCAAGGTGCCCGAGAAGGCCCTGCACTTCATTTCATCAGGTATCGAGTAAATGTCTGCCGCCGACTGATACATCTCGATGTGGTGCACAGGGTTAGTGCTGCCATCGTACTTTGGAGTCACTACAGGAGGCTTGAATTTAGCTGGGGTTGGGAAGCCCACTATCTTAGCCACAAATGGTGAGCCCTCCGTGTAGCCCCTTTGTAAGGGGTCCCTACTTTTTATGAGGTCCCCTATCTTCTCCTCGAGACGTTGGATCGAGTCATTCCATGGTCTTCTCTCGTCAACTTGGCCGAGGTTGTCCCCTGCCACCTCTCTGCGGTGGACAGAGGGTTCCCCAGCCACGACCCTCTGACTGTTGACCTCTTCCTGCTCCCTGATCCTTCTCTCTACGGGACGGCCTTGGTCTGGCCGAGCCTGCCTATCCCCTCTTTGGGAGCCTGCCGCACTCCTTGACCTTGATAGCCTTTGTCTCAGGTCATTAACCGGACCCAATCGCTCGAAGGCCGAGCCTCTGCTCAGTCTGTCAAAAGCGGAACCTCTTGGTTGGGCCTCTTCTCTTCTTCGCCCGACACATCCTTGGCTTTGCCTAAGAGGCCGTACAGTGTTATCTGACATCTTGTATGGCTCCCAACAGTCTTCCGGGGCCTCTTCAGCCTCCAAATCATCATATCTATCCCCAGGGCAAGGGTTTCCTTGCCTCCCCAGACGCAAGCGCCTAGGGTCAGCAACGTCCCTCCTCCGCTGGGGTGCAGGTTGGTCCTTCATCGGTGCCTGGGGTGGTCCCCTGGCGTCCGGTTGGGGCTGAGCTGCCGCGGGGGTGATCATGTCCGGTGATACTCCAGGTGGCCTCATCATCATGGTTTGGCTGAGCTGGGCAAACTGATCCCTCATGGCCTGTTGCGTGGCAGCCAGAGATTTCAAAGCAGCTGCCACCTCCGCCATTTCGGACTGAGGAGGAGCCTGACTGGAACTAGCCCCTCCACCCACAGGCGGTGGTAGAGGTGGTGGTAAGTCTGGTGCCATGTATTACCACTATAGAGCTTTGAGTAGTAGGTGAGCTTAATACCTCAAAGGATCTCTTTCAATGGTGAAACAGCTCCACGCAAGGGATGTTTTCTGGTTCACCACCAGAGCCTCCAGTCAGGTTAAGCAGGAAAAGAGGAAGAGATATCTTCTCGTTCCCACAGACGGCGCCAAAATGATGATGCTGAAAACCAGCACCTCCAAGTGAGGTGTTTGCAAGCTCGATACAAGTGTAACAATGGTAGCACAGCTGTATGAATAAGACAAGAAGGAGGTGAGGATAAGAGGAATGACAACTGAATATAAGTGGTTCAGCCAATCTGGCCTACGTCCACTGTGGGTGAGTGTGAGTAATATCACTGAAGGTGGGCACTAATGGCCATGGATACAACCTCTCAAGCTCTTTCTCTCCATCTACTGTATATATTTAGACATAATTTTTGCTAGGGTTTTAATGTCTGGATCCCCTTGCAAGGTTGGGGGTGATCCCTTTATATAGTGCCTAGGGGGTGTAATGTACCCCCTATGCATGTAATGTGCATGTGTGTAGCTTCCTCACCAATGGTGGTGTGCCAGCTGTCAGGGCCATATGTAGGTAATGATGATGAAATATTCCCCCACACGTGGAGAATAATCTTGTTATAACTGATTTATGCCCAGGTGTCCTTGTCCAAATGTCAACAGGTGCTTGGCAGTCATGTTGGTGAATGGCCTCAGCATAGGAAAGGCCGAGCTATAAAGGTTGGTCGTCCGCTCAATCCGTGAGGTGTCAAGGGCTGTCTCGGCTTTATGTCGGCCGAGGTATATACCTGTGTCGGCCTGGGCCGAGTCATTGGCGTGCTGATTGCTAAGCGATGCCTCTGGTAACCTCGGCCTCCTCCGAGGTAAGGTGGATGTTGAAGGTGAATGTAGAGCTTCTCGTTATCTTGGCCTACTGTTGACTGGGGTTGATGTTGACATCTGTGATACGAGGTGTACCCGTGGTGGTGCATGTGGCAGCGTCGGCATGGGCCGAGATGGCCTTGGCCGAGGCATGATATCGTGCCCCCCCCCCCCCGCACCGGTGGGTCGGCCATTGTTTCGGCTCTCATCTCGGCCGAGGTGTGCTCCTCTAGGCCGAGGTCATACTTGGGTATATCAATCACCCCCCAGCCCTTAGTCATTTGCGAGAGTGGGTGGCTAAGGGGTTCTTGCCTCCGAGGTCTATTCACCCCAAAGTCAATACCCGCATGACACTTGTCCATTGCCAAGGCGTGCCCACTTGGTTGGCACATGCTGTCAATTGTCCCTTGGGTTTCCCAAGGCAATGATGAGCCTTGGGAATCGTGACCAAGTAGTGGAGTTTGCCTCGTACGTGATAGTAATCTGGTAGGAGTTGTTATAGGCCATATAGTGCCTCGAATGGATCCATAGAAATCTTCTTTGTTTTTCTCCTTATTTAGGTCTCTTCCTTATAAGTCTGCTAGATGGATTTTTCCTCGTACGTGAACTCACCAATGAAGTCTGCTATATATTGGCCTTTTATTCTCGTTCTTGCTTCTTATTATATGTCATACTCTTTTAATTCTACCGCCCAAGCCATCTTTCTACCTAATTTCTAAAGTTTATGAATGGCTTGTTAGAGTGGTAGGTTTGTATAAACTACAATGGTGTGAGCTTAGAAGTATGGCTTCATTCTTTGGGAATCCTCAATTAAGGTTAAAGCTAGTTTCTCTAGGCTTAAATATCAGATCTTCGCTCCTCGATATGCTTTACTTGTATAGTAAACAGGTTTTCGCACCCCATTCTCTACTTAGACCAATGTCGAGCTAACGACTGATTCAGATATGGCCAAGTACAAGTAAATTTTTTCTCCCATGACAGACCTTGAGAGAAAAGGTGACGATCCCAGATATTTTTTCAATTCCAAGAAGGCATTTTCACCTTCCTCATTCCATTCAAATGATTTTCGCAGTACCTTGAAGAAGGGAAGGCATTTGGTGGTAGCTCAAGGAACAAATCGGTTTAGCGCTGCTACCCAGCCTATAAACTTCTATACTTCTTTTTTATTCGTATGAGACTGCATGTTCATCAACTCTTAGATTTTATCTGGATTTTCTTTGATGCCTCTTTGGTTTACTATAAAACCAATGAACATTCCTTCCCGCACTCCAAATACACATTTCGTTGGATTAAGCTTAATTATGTGTTTTTATAGATGGGCGAACGTCTGTCCCAAGTCTCTGATATGGTCGATGCCTATCTTGCTCTTAGCGAGTATTCCGTTTGTAGACACCCCATTCTAGCACCCCCTAATCTCTCCTTAGGTCCCTAGCACCCCCTGCATCATTACAAACCTAAGTCATACCCCAGGTATTGACCTAGAGGCCATCGGGCACCCCCAGGCTCTGTTTGACCAAAAGTCAAACTCTTCATCTCGATCGATACTGAATGAATTCTCTAAGGGCACTAAAACCCCTTTCCAACGGTCTGCCCCGTGCGCGATTCTGACTTGCGGTGCGGATGAACGATCCATTTCCCCCCGAAATTTGATCAAGAGGTCACCGAACGCTCTCCGACTCCGTCTGACCAAAGTCAACTCTTCAGATTGACAGAGACTGAATCAATCTTTGAAGGGCGCTAAAACCCCTTTCTAACGGTCCGCCTTGTGTGCGATTCTGAGTTATGGTACGGACGAACGATCCATTTTGCTCCGAAAGGTTACCGAACGCTCCCAGGCCCCGACTGACCAAAGTCAACTCCCCAAACCAAGTCAAACTCTTTGGAATGTCGAAGTACATCTCATAACCTTTCCAACAGTCTGTCCCATACACGATTCTGACTTACCATGCGGTCGAACTATCCATTTGCATCCAATAACCCCCCATCCAAGGGATCGACGAGCACTTTCGAGCCACATTTGACCCAAAGTTAACCACCAGACCTGGGAGAAATCCAAGGACTTTCGAAGGTATATGCAATACCTTTCCAGCGGTTTGCCCCGTACGCGATTCGAATCAACGGTTTGCGTTTTACGACCCTTTTTTCGAAGGAACCTGAAAGAGGCTACCAAACGACAGGTTCCAAATCCTTCCTATCGACAGTGTGCCTAAAAACACCTGCCGATTGGCAGGACCAGGTCTATGCCGATCGACAGGACCAGGCCTATGCCGATCGGCAATGCCCCGGGCCTATAAAAAGGAGGGCCTGACCTCATAGCCAAATAACCCAAGATTTGAAATCCATCACTCTCAGTGAACTCTGAAAACCTCTCTCGAAATTAGCGTGATTTCCACATCCAAATCCTCTTCCAACCTTCACTTTTCATCACCTTTTTCACCAAACTTGGTGAATTAACTACCCTTCATCACCATCTAAGTGCAAGGGCTGCTCTCCAACATTCAAGATTAAGTTCAAGATCTTCAAGAAGGTCTAACTTTCTCAACTCTCTTGTCAAATTCTCCTAAATTCGCATTGACTTATTTTATTACTTAACACTTTTATTCTCTCCATCTCACATATCCTAATATACATTTTATTTATTATTATTACACATCCCTTATTTTCATATAAATAAAACCCGAAAAATAAGAAAAACAGGGTTTGCTCATAAATTCCAAACGAGAATTATCACACTTTTCTCACAACTAAAACACCTTTTTACACACACACATACATAGGAGAAGTCCCCGATTGGATTTATGGGATATACCCCACCTCTCATTTTGTATACGAACTACGTAGACTTTGATGCCTCTATAGGCTATGTAAGCGTCTCGGGGTAAAATCCGAGATTCGAGTCCTACTTTTCTCCCACTTTCTATTTTTCTAATTCTTTAACTTAATACTCTTAGATTATATATATTTGCATATACATATATTTGTTCTTAGTGGTGTATTATTCCATACGTGTTATCGTTCCATTATAATGATCAACGCGAGGATAATCGCATATATCCTATTTTCTAGTATTATTTTTTAGGAACATTCCTATGGATAACTCACTTTATCTCTTCCATGATACAAGTCAATGATTCCTATCTCCATTACTTATACACATGCACACATACCATGGGGAAATAAAGGAAAATAACAACAAATCCATGAGAGACCGCAAAGGCGGAATGGGTGCCTAACACCTTTCTATTCCGTAACTTAGCCTCCGAACCCTTTTTCGAATCAATTTTGGTTTCGTATGTATCAGTATGTCTTTGGATGCTGTCTTTCGGGATGGTTCCAACCTCTTTTGTCTGTTTTGAGTAAAATAGATTGACGGCTCCATCTCTCTACACTTTTCACCTCACACATTTCCAACGACGACCAAAGCGCTCCCGAGAGGGATGCGTGGGACCAAGATCCTCTCACCACGAAGATGACCCCCTCTTCTCTCTCTCCGCGAGGATCGAGGATGGCCACAGTGGCAACTCCGTTGGGCCAGTTTTTGTATGAGGGATAGACTCTATTTACATTGGTGTTTTATTTTCTTATATTCTCCCCTACTTTGCATGTTCCCCTTTTTATGTGTACCTCATGCTTATGCTTCTTTTCACGCACATGTTGAAGATTCTCCATGTACACTTCACAACACGTGCACCTAGGATCACATATATCCACATGTTGCATGGATCACCCATCCATACTTTGTATACCCTTGGTACTTGGACTTTGCTCTCTGTTTGGCATGATCAAGAAAGATACTCTCATCATAAGATACTAATAAGAGAATCATGCATGATTCACACAACATCACCGAAGAGCATTGTTATTTACCAAATTTTGTCCAGTAACTGGAGGTTCACTTCGTGATGGGCGTTGGTCCGACAGGGCGCAGTTAGCCTAAGCGATATGACTCTCACCTTCCATTGGTCAAGTACCTTCGACGTATATCGAACGGTTCCCCCGCATCGTACCGCTTGACCGAAGTCATGACGGGAGGTATATCGCAGGGAAATCGTTCACGTACGCCAAGTATATCGAATTCGTTCTCACATATACCGTTCCCACGAGGTATATAGTGAGGCAATTCACGTACACTCAGGTATATCAAATGGCTTTTCCACATGTACCGATTGCCCTCAAAAGCAATACGTATATCGTGGAAGTCACGCCAAAGGGGGTAACTCTTACCAATTCACCCAACCAACTGCATACCCACATATAGGTGTCAAGCCTAGGAAACACATGTTAGACTGCCGGTTTCGGCTCGAAACTCTGCTGAAATTCTAGGTCCGCCTGTCGCCCAAATTTTCAAGCATTTTTAAAACGGGACCCTTCCCGTGAGCCTGGTCACAAGTCCAACCATAGCTTTACATATGTTACAAACCCAATTTTTCCAGGCTCGGGTCCCTTCCGACATTTTATTTTGCATTTAGGAGAATTTAATACAAGTGAGAACATGATAATTATAACAATCATGCCGAGACCCGTCTTTTAAAAATATTTCTCCTTCCTTTATCAAAAATCCAAAAACATTTTTCCTTTCTTTATGAAAAATCCAAAAATATCTTGTCTTTCAATATCAAAAAGGAAAAAAATGTCAAAAATATTTTCATTCTTCTTTTTTCAAAAATAAATCCCATTTTACACCTTCTCAGGTCAATTGCACGGCCTTGTCCTGGTTCCTTATTAGCTTCGATCTTCAGTCGAATCACCCCAGAGTTTCGTCTGTTCCCCTGCTACTTTTTCCGAGTCTGGAATCCATTCACTTTCCATGGAGAGCACATATCAAGTACCAGCTGTGCAGCCAGATCTGATGGAAGTCTTAGCTCAGCTCGTGTCCAAGATTGACAACTTCCAGACCGAGGTCCGAGAGATGCAACGAAACCAGGTTCCTATTCCTCAAGAGCCCGAGGCCCTATTACCTTGCACTATGGGTCCACCCGAGCCTATTTGGGTTCCTTAAGAGTATCATCACCATCCACGTGCCCCTCCTGCTAATGGGCCACCGCCTGCCCAACTTCCTATGCCAAACCTTGCCCATCCTTGGGTTAACTTGCCTACGATCATTGATCCAAAAGAGGAAGAGCTGAACAAGGTCAAAGAAGATCTCGAGATGCTAACTAAGAAGTTAGACCAAGTCAGAATCTCTGGAAATTACATGGACTGCACCCACATGTCTCCTTATCCTAAGGCGAGGTTACCCGAGAAGTTTAAGATGCCAAATATCGAGAAATTCGGAGGAAGTGGACCCTCGATTGTTCATCTTCGCAGTTATCACCATTCTATGGCTGTCCTAGGGGCTTCTGAAGACGTGATGGCCCAATTATTTCATCAAACTTTGAAGGATAATTCCCTCCGATGCTTTTTGTCTCTCGAGGAATCTAGAATTCGTAGCTGGAAGGATGTAGCTCGAGAATTCACGTCACAGTACAAATGCAAGGAAGAGCTTGAGGTCACCCATCGTGATTTAGAACTGCTTAAACAAAACTTTGGGGAATCAGTATGTAACTTCATAGCCCGATGGAGGGAAAAAGCAGCTACCATGAACAATCGGCCATCCGAGGAAGAACAAGTCAACGTAGTGAAGAAGAGCTTGTTACCCCATGTTCGAGCAACAATGGGAGGACAATACTATCCCCACTTTCGAGCTCTCAGATAAGCAAGAGTAGAAACTTCAAGGCAGATGCCCATTGCACATTTCACCAAACTGCTCGCCATACCACCGACCAATGCTTTCATCTTCGAAACATAATCCAAGGTCTAATTGATTGGGGTACCATTGACCCACCAGCCAATCCTAAGCCAAACACTGCTCACAACCCACTCCTAAAACATGCCAATGACATCTTCTTAGAAGAGAACCCAAAATTTGATCCCTTAACTCAAATCACACCTATATACTCTCTCAAACCTCTCCGAATTTTCCCATATTTCCTCCTACACCCTGCTAGCCTCGCTGATCAAGCACTATCACTCCTTACCAAAACATGCATCGTTGTTCGTACCCGTTTTGAAAATGGAAGTATGGAATTCTTAGAAGTATTAAACCAACTCCTAGAGTTCAGGCTAAAATTGCCCTCACAGATGATCATTGATTACTAGAGGTTCAGTACGCTATTCTTAGAAGCACAAAAATGGGCCCGAGAGTCAGACAGTTGGATGGTACCAACCGATGAAGTCAGCCTAGATGACGTTGTCCAGATCATGGCAGAATTATTCAGGCAAACCAATAATATTTGCAGTATGACTGAGTTAATCGATACTCTGAAGCTACAAGGGCGCCTAATCCCTTCACCCTTACATCTCCCCGCAGAATGGGAGGAACTGTACGAAGAAGCTATTGAAGTTGTGGAATGCATTGACTTCACATGGAAAGGCATAATTATTTCCACCAGATGGGGGGAAGAATTTGAAGATTCAAATTAAGAGCAAGATTCCAATAAAACTGGCCCGGTGGCTGACATGTGTGGGATGAAATCATTTGAAGAAATCCTCGGAGAAATAAACAAGGTGGCATAACAACCCGAGATTGACGAGGAAATAGGGTTCATGTTCTTCCCTTCTTTAGTAAATCACATGACCAGATCAGGGAGGCATTACCAGATCCCAAGCTTACCACCAACCACTAACAAAGGGAAGGGTATTGAAAACCTTCCTATGCTAGAGATAACCCTCGAGGAGAGCTAGATCCTTGATCAACTAAAGAAAAATCAAGCTAACATCACTCTATGGGGGCTTTTCATGTCTTCCCAGCTGCACAGAAATGCTTTGATCAAGTTGCTCACCGGACCCATAGTTCCTCCTTCTACCACACCAGAAGAAACAATAAATTTAGTCAGATCCCTGAGCTCTACCTAAATTTTATCCTTTTTCGAAGAAGAAATCCACAGAATTGGGCCAAACCACAATCATGCACTCAACATCTTCGTCGACGTTATGGGGAAGATCGTACCACTCTCTCTTGTCGATAATGGATCCTCCTTGAATGTTTGCCCATTAAGAACCTTCAAATGCTTAGGACTGAGGGAAAGTAACCTCGTTCCAACCTCCGTTGCTGTATGTGCCGACGATAATACCCGTCGGGAGGTGATGGTATCCATAAAACTTGTAATCCTGTCGTTAAATTACCAATTATTGACATCCCAACTTATTTCAACTTGTTGCTTGGACGACTTTGGATCCACAATATCAAGGCTTTATCTTCCTCGCTCTATTAGAAATTGATGTTCTTCGGCGACTGATGAGTCATCACCGTTTTAGGCGATGACGAAAATGCCGAGGGTGAAAGTACCAGCAATCCAATCTTTGAGATATAACATGGGTCAAATGATATGCTACTATCAGGATTTCGAGTTGAGCCACTTTTACTCCCGGCAGGGGATGATTTCAAAGAAAGGGTTTGTCCAGAATACGACCCTCATGGCAACGTTAATGTGATTCAAATGTTCAAAAACATGCACTTCATGCCCGGAATGGGGCTAGGGTAAAGACAACAAGGGATAATTGAGCCCATTGAATTGCAAAAAGCTTCCCCTCCTTGTGGTTTGGGGTATCAACCGTCAGAACAAGAGCTTAGAATGATCTGCCAATCTTTACCAAAGAGAAGATTAGACTGCATCTAGACTATCTAGGAGATTCCTTGAATGGGCGATTCATTAAAGAGGGCAAAGACTTCCCCTTTTGCGGATTTTCGAAACCATGGAATGACCATACAAGCAAGAAGATGAAGCCTGGAATGGAGATTTTTTTTCCAAGACAGCTACCCGTGGGCCGAAAGTTCCCAACACCATGTACAATCGCTTATCAAATATACCGAAGATTCCGAGGGAAGTGACTCTGAGGATTCGTTTAATTTACAAACACTGGGGCTGACACTCTGCATGGTTCATTAAAGTACTACATCACTGGATCCATCCCACCTGATTAAAGCCGCTGATACACCTCTCCTCTACTGGCATGTTGCGCTAACCCTTTAGGCTTGGATTTTGGGTTCATTGCGTGGTTATCAATTTTTGGAGATAGAAAATTTTAGGTGATATTTGTGATAAGTTTCGAGATTAGATGTGAGGAATTTATTTTTGGGAGACGTGATTTATTTTTGGAGTTAGTGTAGTGGCCTGATTTTGAGAGTTAGGCATTCGGCGAATTTCGAGGGCGAAATTCCATTGTTAGTGGGGAAGTGTAATAACCCGCGTAATTTTTGGGATATTTTCAAAATAAAGAGGAAAAATAAAGTTTTTGATAAAATTATTTTTATTGCTCAAATATGTTGGTTATTATTTTTAAAGGCGAGAATTTGAAACGGTTTCGAAAACGGAGTTAAAACGAATTTTAAAATGATTTTTAAATGTTTTTAACTCTTGGAGTTGTTTTGACTTCCAACTCTTCATTTCTTTGTCTTATTTAAAGGAGTCTTTTGGATTCCAACTCTTCATTTCTTTGAATTATAAAAGGAAGTCATGGGAAAACCTTTTAACCTACTTTTGACACAAATTTTGGCAGCAAATATATTTTATATTCCTCTTCTTTTTAATTATACTTTGGCCCTTGAGATTTGTGAGTTCCAACCTTAGATTAGAGGTGTTCTTGGGGCTATTTTGTTGGAGGTTCTTGGAGGAGCTTTTGAAGATCTTTTGTGTTGATCTTGAGGATGTGATCGTTAGTTTATCATCATGGTTTGAGGTATGGGGTTTTACACAATATGCTCCTTAGATCTCGCGAGTGTCATTCTCTTTGAATTCTTGTTAATTGAACTCATATTTGAATTGATAAATTGATTGAAATCTGGAAAATAATTGTTGAAATTATTTTGATTCATGTGGTATCATTATATTGTTGATGAACACGTTGTCATGAGATTTTAATATGGCACGGATGTTGGGCACCCGCCAAAATACCTATTCCCGGGCTATGGCTTGATAAAGCATATGCGAATGGGGTGAGGCCTGGTTACCCATTGATGTGTTGTTGAGAAATTATATTGATAAATTCTTTGAGATTTGCATTTCGATTTGAATATTCGTACTCGTGTTGTTACGCTTTATTCATCGCTAACATATATTTGTTGAGCATCTTTCCTGTCGTATTGTGTACTTCCCCATATTTTCTTTTAATGGCAGGTTAGTGCGGATTTTGGGGCGCTATGGAGATTGATTTTAGCGAAGATTGTTTGGGAAAGATTTGTATTATTTTGATGTATAGAGATTTGGAGATTTGTATTTTATTTTCGAGTTAGTTGTTGTATTTATTCAAGAGACTTGTTGTAATTGAAGAGATTGAGATTATTGGATTTATATTATTGTGGGTTTATTTAGATGCTCTATACCTTGTCTCTCAATGCTATTTTTTCTATCAATGAAATAAATGAAGATTTTAAGTATCTTGCTGTGCCTTACATTAATTTTTTAGACTCTAATCAAACTTTTGACGATGATGATTTTACAAATGAACAATTCTTAACTGATCTAAATAAGGTTAATAAAAAACAACATAACTGCGTTCAAGTTAATGAAGAAGAAACTACTGTTGTTAACCTCGTTTCTAGTAGCAAATTACGTAAGATTAGGATACGGGCTACCCTCGATGAGCATGAGTGCGCACAATACGAAGAATTACCGAAGGAATTCGTGAATGTCTTTGCATGGTCCTATGACGATATGCCCGGCATTGATCTCGAAATAGCTTAACATGAGATCCCCACTCTCCCAGACTACAGGCCGGGCAAACAAAAATTGAGAAAGCTCCGCACCGAATGGTCGCTCAAAGTCAAAGAAGAAGTGATCAAACAGTTGAATGTGGGATTCATGTGTGTAATCGAATATCCCACATGGCTAGCCAATATAGTGCCTCTGCCGAAATCAGGAGGGAAAGTTCGGATGTGTGTAGACAACCGGGAATTGAAAAAAGCCTCTCCAAAGGATGATTATCCGTTACCCAATATCGACATGATCGTGGACAACACAACCAGTCATGCTCTGAAGTCATTCATCGACGGGTTTACCAGATAGAACCAAATCAAAATGCATCCAGATCACCAAGAAAAAATCGCGTTCATCACACCGCGGGGAACCTTTTACTACACTGTTATGCCATTTGGTCTCAAGAATGCTGGGGCTACCTACCATAGGGATGCCATAACCATCATGCACGATCTAATTCACAAAGAAGTCGAGGTTTATGCAGATGATATGATTATGAAATCGAAAACTAGAGAAAGTCATGTTCCCGCTCTCCAAAAGTTCTTCGAATAACTGCGACGGTATCAGATGAGACTCAATCCACAGAAATGTGTCTTCGGCGTTACAAAAGGAAAACTCTTGGGATTCATGGTCAGTAAGAAGGGGATAAAAGACGATCCTGCCAAGATGAAAGCCATACTTGAGATGCCACCTCCCCGAACGGAGAAAGAAGTTCGTGGTTTCCTTAGAAAATTGCAATACATCAGCTAGTTCATCAGCCAACTAACTTTCATCTATGAACCTATTTTCAAACTCCTCCGAAAAGATTCAACCAAGGTTTGGAACGAAGCCTGCCAAGAAACTTTTAACCGAATTGAACAATATCTGACCTAACCTACGGTACTCATGCCACCACAGTCTGGTCTCCCTTTGTTCCTATACCTAATCATAACCGACACTACAGCTGGGGCTTTACTATCCCAATACCTTGAAGAATCTCGCAAAGAAAGAGCCATCTATTACGCCAGTCGCAAATTGACCAGATATGAAGTCAACTAAACTTCTTTAGAAAAATCATGCATCACGCTTGTTTGGGTCACCCCAAAGTTGTGACACTACATGCTCTCCTTCCCCATCAAACTTGTGTCCCGAATGGACCCCATCAATTAAATGCTCGAGAAATCCGCTTTATCCAGTCGAATGGCCCGATGGTTGATGCTCCTAGCCGAGTTTGACATCGTGTGTGTCACGCAGAAAGCCATGAAAGGAAGAGCCATCTATGACTACCTCGTTGACTACCCCATGGAAGAAGCTGATGTTTGAATCTCCAAATTCCCAGATGAAAACATACTCTGCGCTGCTCAAGACAACCTTCGATGGCAAATGTTCTTTGACGGTGTTGCCAACAAAAAGAGATATGGCATTGGAATACTTCTGATCGCCCCAGATGACTCCCACACTCCCATCGCTATCAAATTGAATTTCCCCTGCACCAACAACATGACTGAATACGAGGGGTGTACGGTTGGCCTCAAAGTTGATCTCAAGAAAGGTATCCAATGCCTAGAGGTCTATGGGGATTCTTCCCTCATCATCAGTCAAGTGCTCAGAAAATGAAAAGTCAAGGACGAGAAACTCCAACCCTTCCATGCCCACTTAGAAGGACTAGTCTCCCAATTCCAAGATATCACCTTCCACTACTTGCCTCGAGCAAAGAATAACCTAGTCGATGCCCTTGCTACCTTGGCCTCCATGATCGACATGATCGAAGGAATAACAATGGCCCCCTTCCTAGTCCAAAAGCAAGATAAAACAACCCACTACTACTACATTGAGGTCATCACCAAAGAAGATCCTGAGCTAGACAATTGCTGGTACTATGATATCTGGCACCTCCTCAAGCATGGTAAGTATCCCGAAGGCTCCAACAAGAAAGACCGAGCAACCCTCCGAAGACTGGCCACCCAGTACATCATCTGTCACAAAGCACTATTCAAATGAACTTCGACGGAACGCATCTACACTGCATTGCCGGGGCTGACATTGAAGGGATAATGCTAAAAATCCACAGCGGGGAATGCGGCCCCCACATGAACGGTCACATGCTTTCCAAGAAGATCATCCGACAAGGCTACTACTGGACCACTATGGTCCAGGATTGCACCGCCTATGTCCTAAGATGCCTCAAATGCCAACAGTTTTCCAACCTTCAACACATGCCTTCGTGAGAATTATACAATATGACTTCTCCCTGGCAGTTCTCCACTTGGGGCATCGACATCATAGGGAAGGTTACACCCAAGCCTTCAAACGGGCATGATTTCATCCTAGTTTCCATTGATTACTTCACCAAATGGGTTGAAGCATACGCAGTTCCGAATGCCAAGAAAGTGGCCAAATTAATCAGGAAGAACATCATCTACCGGTATGGGGTCCCGCACAAACTAGTGTCAGGTAACGTGTTGCACTTTGAGGCAGAAGTTACAGAAGTGGTCAATGAGTATGGGATTCAGAGACACAAATCTTCTCCCTACCGACCTCAGACCAATGGTGCGATCGAAGCAGTCAACAAGAACCTCAAAGACATCATCAGTTGGATGATCGAAAGCTGTCGAGATTGGGCCAACCTAATACCTTACGCCCTCTGGGGCTACCGAACCTCGATTCGAACTTCTACTGGGGCTACCCCTTACTCTCTAGTCTACGACATAGAAGCAGTCCTACCCATTAGGCTAGAAATCCCTTCACTTCGTGTCATGCTCGAAATCCAAGTCAGTGAGGAGGGTTGGCATCAAAGCTGTCTCAATGAGCTGTCACTCTTGGATGAAAAGAGACTGAAAGCGTTGTATCACATATAAGGGTACCATCGCCGTATAGTGCGATCATTCAATAAGAGAGTCAAGGACTGCGGTGTCCGAGAGGGGGACTTAGCCCTCAAAGAAATAGTAGAGCCCATCTGGGACCCCAGAGGAAAATGCAAGCCCAATTGGAGCGGCCCATACATTGCGAAGAAGATCTTGTCCGGCGGCGCCGCTGTGCTTACCGACCTCGACGGGGAGGAAATGGCGCGCCCAGTCAACCTGGACCATCTAAAGAAGTTATACCTTTAGTTTGAAATTTTGGTGCACTATGACTCTTCTCATGTCCCTTCTATTCTTAAAAAAAAACCTCCATTTCCCTTTACCCAGAACTACGTGGGCCTGATCCTCTACAAAAAACCATTTCCAGAAAAATTAAAACTTTTCAAAAACCCCCAGAGGTACGCTGACAGCTCATACATCTTACATGTGCACGACCCTTTCTTTTTCAAAAAAAATTATTCTTTTCTTATCTCCGAGAACGACAGTTCATTCTAACATATACTTGAACAAAAGAATTATGCATGACTTAGCGATCGGTATAGATAATTTAATATAGAAAATTCATCAAAAGGCACAATTGGATGATGAAAAACTTGTTTATTTCACTAATAAGAAATTATAGTGCAATTACATAAGAAAAGGAACGGATAACTTCCTTCCCCCTACCTTCCTAACACTACACCAAAAACAGGAATCTGGCACAGTTTTGAACTCTCCCAAAATAGCCATTTTTTTCTAGCGCGGTTTAAAAGTGTGCCAGATTTGGCCAAACCGGAACACTTCCGGCACACTTTTAAACTGTGCCAAAATTTAATATTTCTGGCACACTTTTGGCATAGTTTTTAACTGTGCCAGATTTAGCACATTTTCATAAAAATTTGGTACAGTTCAAAACCGTGCCAAAATATGATACACTTTTGCCAAAATATGATACACTTTTGGTACAGTTCAAAATCGTCGTATTCTCAAACTGAAAAACTCGTGACTACGCCGTCAATTCCTACAAGTTACATTGGTCCCGTGCGAGGTGTTCGTGCCTCTTACGGGGTCGTTTGGGTTTTCACCCTTTAACGACTTGTTTTTAAGTCTAAGTGTTATTTTTGCAAATTATCGTCCTATTCTCAAACCGGAAGACCCGCGACTACGGGTCAGTTCGTACAAGTTACATTAGTCCCGTGCGAGGTGTTCGTGCCTCTAACGGGATCATTTGGTGGCTGGTTTGGGTTTTCACCCTTTAACGACTTGTTTTTAAGTCTAAGTGTTGATTTTTGCAAATTATCGTCGTATTCTCAAACCGAGAGACCTGGGACTACACGGTCAGTTCCTACAAGTTACATTGGTCCCGTGCGAGGTATTTGTGCCTCCTACAGGGATGTTTGGTGGCGGGTTTGGGTTTTCACCCTTTAACGGCCTCTTTTTAAGTCTAAGTGTTATTTTTGCAAATTATCATCGTATTTTGAATTCGGGAGACCTGTGACTACACGGTCAGTTCGTACAAGTTACATTGGTCCCGTGCGAGGTGTTCGTACCTCTTACGGGGTTATTTGGGGGCTGGTTTGAGTTTTCTCCCTTTAACGACCTATTTTTAAGTCTAAGTGTTGATTTTTTCAAATTATCATCGTATTCTCAAATCGAGAGATCCGGGACTACGCGATGAGTTCGTACAAGTTACATTGGTCCCGTGCGAGGTGTTCGTGCCTCCTATGGGTAGTTTTGGTGGCTGGTTTGGGTTTTCACCCTTTAACGGCATGTTTTTAAGTCTAAGTGTTATTTTTGCAAATTATCGTTGTATTCTTAAATCGGGAGACCCGGGACTACGCGATCAGTTCATACAAGTTACATTGGTCCCGTGCGAGGTGTTCGTGCCTCCTACGGGGATGTTTGGTGGCTAGTTTAGGTTTTCACCCTTTAATGGCTTGTTTTTAAGTCTAAGTGTTATTTTTCCAAATTATCGTCATATTCTCAAACCAGGAGACCCGGGGACTGCGCGATCAGTTCGTACGAATTACATTGGTCACGTGCGAGGTGTTCGTGCCTCCTATGGGGTCGTTTGGTGGCTGGTTTGGGTTTTCACCCTTTAACGACCTGTTTTTAAGTCTAAGTGTTATTTTTGCAAATTATCGTCGTCGCGACTACGCGGTCAGTTTGTACATGTTACATTGGTCCCGTGCGAGGTGTTCGTGCCTCTTACTGGGACGTTTGGTGGATGGTTTGGGTTTTCACCCTTTAACGACCTATTTTTAAGTCTAAGTGTTGATTTTTACAAATTATCGTCGTATTTTCAATCCGAGACACCCGCGACTACGCGATTAGTTCGTACAAGTTATATTGGTCCCGTGCGAGGTGTTCGTGCCTCTTACGGGGTCGTTTGGGGGATGGTTTGGGTTTTCACCATTTAACGACTTGTTTTTAAGTCTAAGTGTTGATTTTTACAAATTATCGTCGTATTCTCAAACCGGGAGACCCGTGACTACGCGGTCAGTTCCTACAAGTTACATTGGTCCCGTGCGAGGTGTTCATGCCTCCTATGGGGACGTTTGGGGCCTGGTTTAGGTTTTCACCCTTTAATGACCTGTTTTTAAGTCTAAGTGTTGATTTTTGCAAATTATCATCGTATTCTCAAACCAGGAGACCCGTGACTACGCGGTATGTTCGTACAAGTTACATTGGTCCCGTGCGAGGTGTTCGTGCCACCTACGGGGGCGTTTCGTGGCTGGTTTAGGTTTTCACCCTTTAACGGTTTGTTTTTAAATCTTGAGTGTTATTTTTGCAAATTATTGTCGTATTCTCAAACCGAGAGACCCGCGAATACGCGATCAGTTCGTACAAGTTACATTGGTCCCGTGCGAGGTGTTCGTGGCTCCTACGGGAACATGTCGGGGCTGGTTTAGGTTTTCACCCTTCAACGTCTTGTTTTCAAGCCTAATCTACATGTTTTGAAATTATCGTAATCTTCAACGACTTTTATCACCTATGTAATCTCTAAATTTTTTAATGATGTGGCCTACTCATTCAACGAGGATTAGGAAGAAGAAAAATAGCCGTCTAGAGCCATTGAAATTAATATTATTAAAGAAAGACGAAGATATGTAAAAGTATGATGGGATTTTTCGAGGACTGAACAGGAGATTGAACATAAATCTGTAGGAACTTTCAGCATACTAAAACTAAGTAGGACAGCTTTTATCGTTGTCTCTAACTAAAGTTCAGTTAATTTCAGCACACAGCAGCATATATGCAATATATATGCATATATGCATACAATAGCATATATGCAACATATATGCAATAACTGTATGCATATATGCAGCATATATGCACACAACAGCATATATGGAACATATATGCATACAGTTGCATATATGCAGTAGCTGTATGCATATATGCAGTAGTATATATGCACGCAGCAGCATATATGCAACATAAATGCATACAGTTGCATATATGCAGTTGCATATATGCACGCAGCAACATATATGTTGCCTATATGCTCACAATAGTATATTTGTTGCATATATACAACATATTGAATGGGAGAACAATTGCTTAAATACCTGAGTTTCTGCTTCCCAATATTGGGCCTCAGTCTCGATGCGCTAAGAAGAGGCGGTTCATAAACGTAATTTCTTTGATCATCATAAAGAAGAAACGACCTTGATGAAGATCAAAAACCATGTTTACAACAAAACCTGTTGAAAACAAGGATAAAAAACACATCACCAATGTTAATCTCGGCTGTTCTTTAAACAAGACAGATATTAGGATCAATTAGGATCAAACAAGACAGGTATTGTTTTGAATTTTGAATTGTTGTTTTCGTAGAACAAAATAAAATTGTTGTTTTGAATTGTTTTATGGGTGCATTAACAATATTTACCTTAAGGGTATTTACTTTCGTAATTAACATGGGAACCTTCAATCCAGAAAGAACGGGGACAAATTGAGTTGTTAGTTTTCTTCCTTGGCACGACATCCAAAAGATAAATAAATAAAAAGAAAAGTTCCAAAGAAAAGTTCATATGAGGAGTGACTAGAGTAGGAATGTATTTAAGGATATCTTCTTGTACATCATTACGTGCAGTAAACAAATAAAAAGAAAAAACAGAGAACATAGAACAGAAGACATGAAGAAGTCATTGATGGTAAGAAAATGAGTCCAAATCCCACATGATCCATTTCTCACTCTAAACTATATTGTTAGTAATTATTAACTCATAACAAGTCACGATATAATACATAATTCATCATAAAGATATATACATACACACAAATATTAATGGATGACTATTAATAAGTAAAGGTGAAATTGAAAGAGAGGTAATATTTTAGAGAAAAACCAACAACGGCATCATAGGACAAACACCAGTACTCATATTAGTAGCTTCAAAGAATAGGTCAATAAATGATGGGTTTACAAAAGCAAGATTGATCTCAATCATGAGAGCAACTATTACCTGACGGACTTAATCCTCTGGAAATCAACTTAAGCAAGTATTTCTTCTCACACTCTCTCCTCTCTTTTATATGCACTTGTGTGCCTTCAAATTTCCAACAGAGGTTGGATATGAGCAGGAAGTGGAATATGAAAAACTTCAAACTAAATGCTCTCATTGTGAAATTTTAAGACATTTGGTTATTGACTATAAAGTGGTTAGAATAATTCAATTGGATGGAGTTGACATGAAGAAACAAACACATCCACAAGATAAATAAAATACTTCAAGAATATCAAGAACTAAGACTTTAGGTAGATCATAAGTCAAGTAAGTTTATGTTCCTAAATCCGTTAATCATTCAGATTTGGAAGACATTTCTGGTACTAAAGATCCTCTTATTTAAGATGTGGACTATGACAACTGTAAAATTAATGAAGAAGACCCTCTATAGAAGCCCATTAACATTTAGTTAAATGGAGTCAATACATAAGAAGAAGTCCAACCTGAAGAGGTAAAACATATTTCTATTATCCCAATCTTTAATGTTGAACCACCTCCTGCATTATTAGATATGCAACTGAATCTCAACATTTTTAAAAACAGTCCTTGGGCATCATTTACGGAAGAAGAGGAGAATGACAAATCTGCTAATGAAGAAAATAGTAAAGCAAGGTTTGTGGATTACGAAATGGAGAAAGAAATTGAATACATTAGTAAGGCATGTTTATCTAGTCCTTAAACTCTCTCTTCCAACCAATTAGGCATGGACAGTGACGAATACACTCCCTATTTGACTTGTTCTCTTAAGAATAAGTTGGAAGCCAAAATAAGGAAGGAGATCCAAGCTAAGGGATGTTGTAATTTGATAAGTTCATCCAATGCCTCTCATAAATTAAGATCCTATACTGGAATATTGGGGGCTTGGGCAATCCCCATTTAAAAAGAATGCTCAATTTTTAGTCTATGTAACACAAACCTAACATTTGTCGTTTAACGAAACCTAAATGTACTTTGATGATGATTTCCAACGATTCTTCCTCTTTGTTGGTATAAATATTCTTATTGTTAATTTTAAAAATGGCTTACAGCCTTATTTATGGATTCTTTCCTCTAATAGAATCATGACACCACAATTTCTATTATCCACTCATCAATAAATCACTTTTTCGGCCTCATTATATGGCATGAATGATTTATATACGGTGATCTATGCTTCCACTGATTATCAAGTCAGGAGACTGTTACAGAATAATCTTAATGTAATCAAAAACCAGATTACTGAACCTTGGATGACAATAGGATATTTCAACAGTGTTGTTTGTGATCATGAATGGAAAGGGACTAGGTCGCCTTATGCTACTGCCTACAATGACTTTAAATAGATGATAGACTCTTATAATTATTCATAATAAGATGTGAAAAATATATTCTTCACTTGGAAGAAAATTACCACATCTGATGTTGAGAGAAAATTAGATAGAGTTATGATTAATCAAGATTGGTTTTCCTCTTGGACTAGAGTTTACTGAAATGCCCTTCTTAAGAGTTGATCTGATCATGACCATATCTTATCTAAAGCAAATTCTTATTTTCAAAATGGTCCAAAGCCCTTTAAATTCATCTCTATTTGGACTAATCATCCATCATTTTTTGGATTTCGTGAATAAAACTTTCTATGATTTAAATGTAGTTGGTTGTCCTATCTTTGTCCTTAACGAAAAGATCAATTTATTCCAGAATGTGCTTAAATAGTAGAATTTGGAAACTTTTGGTGATGTTCATGAACAAATTTTAATAGCTAAAGACAATCTTTTGAAGGTACACGTTGAATTTGATTTTATAGCCAATGTAAATACAATTAAATACAATTATCTGACTTATTTCATATCAATAAAACAAAATAACATAAAAGGGGGACACATAAGATACACAAGTATTCAAGAGGGATAAAGTACCATATTCACTTACAGGGCTCTGAGTTCAGAACAATCCAAAAAGTATATCCCCTTCACACACACACACACAGACACACAGACACACAGATATATATATATATATATATATATATATATATATATATATATATATATATATATATATATATATATATATATATATATATATATATATATATGTACATGTATAAAATATGTTTATATAATATAGTGGTCTCGAATAACAACAATGACATTAGGAACCAACAAATGAAAGCAACAAGAATCATAGTAGATATAAATCTTACTGTAAAATCAGCACAACTTATGTAATATATATATAGGTTTAATCAATAGTCACTGCCAAGTTAATATATATGTAGAAACTCCAATAAGTAATGCCCTAAAATTTACTAAATTGATTCATTAAATCAGTAGATAGTTGGTTCTTGGTGAGGTGAATTTGAGTTAATGCACGGTGAGACGAGAAATAAGCTTAGGGTCGAATCAAGGCGTAAGCCTCAATTTGAAAAAAAAACAAAAATTTTAAAAGGAGACAAGTTTTGTTAAGGAGGTAAACATACATTGATCTCTATTTCCTAATTAGGTCAACATACATTGACCCTAGAGACAAGTCTATTGCCCAAGCAAGGTTGACAACTGTTCACCTTAATTGTCGAGGAGGGGGAATTGTGTATGTAATAAAGTTAAATAGAAAACTAAAATATATCATCCCCCTTTTCAGGATGAAAGTGAAATTATTAAAACGTAGAACAAGATTAAAATTGAACATTGCTTCAGATGCACAGAAATCACATTTCTTGTTTTTCCAGATGGATGTAAAAAATGAAAAAATCATAGTCTTCATGGGTGCCATTTAGAGTCCAAAGAGAATACCGAGTGGACGTAAGAAACCGTAGTAAACACACCGTAATTAACTCACTAGCACGCACAAAAAATAATAATCATAATGAAAAGCCAAAGCAATTTCTCAAATATTATATGCCAAAATTAAAGTAAAGTGGAATGATTATTACGATTGACCTTATTTATAGCCTAACTAACCACAATCCTAAATCTAACAAATTATTAAAATGACAAGCCTAGATAAACTAAAACACAACTAAATATAAACCCTAATCTAAATCTAGTATTCTCCTATTCACATCAGAAAGACTTAAATCTGATTCGACTACAACATAGATACGAGTATACTCGAAAGGTATTTCTTCTATTCAACATAGCAACGAGGTATTAATAACTCATGAAAATCGAAAGAAGCAAGCGCTTATACTTTCTATCTTTATTCTTTTTCTTTTTGGGACAACTCAGGATATTTGGGAAGGGGAAAAACTTACAGCCATGGATGAACCAAGTTGAACAACACCATGAGGAAGAACAGGGATGACTGCGCGTGTCTACAACCAAGAATAAATGTGTAGTGAAGAAGAAAAAAACCCATAATGGGCTGGAAACAGTTAGAAGACTATAATACCTAATAGAATTTGGTTGAGCGTGAGAGAGAAAGAGAGAAGAGGGAACCTGATATTGAGAGAGGGAAGAGAGTGGGAGCGTCAAAAAATTAAGGGGGTTAATTTTTTTAAGGTATTTATATTTTAGTGAAGTGTTCTTAATTTTGGCACACTTTTAAATAGTGCCAAATTTTGGCACGGTTATAAAGTGTGCCAGATTGTTATTAAACCGTACTAGAATTTGACACAGTTTTAAGCTGTGCTAGATTTTTAATATCAAGGTGTGTCAAATTGATGTTTTTGGTGTAGTGTAAAAATCCAAATAAATTCTCAAATTTATTCCCCATTATAAAACAAACTCACAAAGAATCTTACCCGTCGCTACCAGAGGAGCCCGCCCCATCATCATCATCTACATCCTGAGGTCCCCAAGCTTCCCCTGCCTGAATAGAATGCCGCAGAATCTCTATATACCGATAAGCTCGAACCAGCCTCTAAAAAACCACAACACCTCCCTCCATGGCATCAGATAAGACAAGCCACCTTATTCTAGTCTCCACTACCACCATCTTGCTAACTACTCTTATCCACAACCACTTCATATAGTCCCCGGGGATGTTCCAGACTCTCCTAATAGACTGAAAAGGACGGGTCGACGGACGTCGACTCTCCCACAAAGGGCCAAGATGCATGTGCAGATGCTCTGTGAGATCTTCTACCGGAAAGAAGTCTAGTGTCCGAGGTGTCACGACCTGCTCCCAACCAAATTGGCACAGAAGCCTCCAAGGGAAATAGAAAAAGGTCTGTCTAAGACCAACCAGCCGAACGTACGGGTATTCCCTCAGCTCCAGAATAGGTAGCAGCTGTCCCACCAAGGCACTTACGAGTGTAGATTTAAAGCCCCATGCTCCCCAAACTAGTTCTCCCCGTTCTCGATATCTAGGCCAACACTGATGAAATGACGCGAAAATAAGTGGGCACAACCGACAAAGGATATTTTAGAGGAGTCACCAGGAGAAATCTTTCAGACAACCACATGAACAGCATCACAGGGCTACCCCTCATAAATTCAGAATGACCTTCTCGCCAGGCATCTAGGCCATTCAAAGTCTCCGCCAATATCACCGCTGCAAGATTGCGACGGTATGACATCCATGAAGTAATAGCTGCAAGTTGTGGGTCCACCAGCAGTTCTCCAGTCACCAGGAGAAATTTTGAAACCAAGACCCGAACAACGGCTCCGACATACCCAGCATCACCAAACTCATACAAATGCACAGACAGCAGCACCGCCGGAAGGGAAATTATTCCTCCAATAACCAAAGATCTACCCGCCGAGGGAAAGACACGGAGAAGTCCAGCTAATAACTCCCGGGGAGATCGAGAAAACTCAGGTATAGCAGCCGCCACACTAGGATTTACTCCCAACAAGGCAGAAAATTCCTCATAAGTCGGACAGACTTCTTTAAAGTCAAAGAGGAATACATGATATTCGGGGTACCAAAATTGTACCACCACCATCAACATGTTCCACTCTATGGTTCGGTTACGCCATGAAGAGACTCGACGCATGTTGAAAGCATCGTAGTCGACGTTGTAGGAGCACCTCGCCTCCAAAGTCTCAAGGTAGTTGGAAAAATAAACACTACCAGGGAGAGCCATCTCACAGAATAAGAAAGTTAGAATGTGAAGGTGTGATGAAAACACTCCACCCTTACGCCTTTTTATACTTAAAAACCCTCACAAAAGACACAACCCCTGCTGAAATCGGAGGAAATCCTGCACCACAAGGTACAAAGGTTGAAGAGAGTACCAATCAAAGACTTGATTGATTAGACTGGACTGACCTGCCGATAGGCAACCCCCTACTTTTGGAAACTTACCTTTTTTGTCCTTTTCCAAAATAAAAAAAATCAGAAACTCAATAAAAATAAATTGATATTCTCAACAGAATTTCAAAATCCCCTTCCATCTTTATATAATTTCTCATTTTAAACTTTCCTTCAAAATTCCAAAAATATTTCTTTTTATGGTCTCAGCAGCGAAGTAAAAAGCGCATATGCATTCATTCATTCATTACTAACAGAAGATAATAAAAAAACTCCATTGAATTGCATAGATATTCTTCTGATGCATCAATTTTGCAGGTAATAAAGAAGAGCTACAAAACAACGGGACTCATTCCTAACCCACGTTCTCTCTCTCTCTCTCTCTCTCTTTCTCCTACCTACCTCCCCCCTCTCTCTAAGAGCTCCTATCCATACGATGAGCCCCTGCGATGAGATGATGCACCACCACTACCTGAACCAGACTCCTCCTCGAATGAGGTAGATGGCACCAAGTAGGAAGGAGCAGGAACCACATCATGAATATGGGCAGTCGCCGAAGATATCCAGTCTCTAATGTCCCTTAGCTAAGTGGTGGACACCCGAACTTGCTGTAAGAAAAGGCAGAATCAGTATCATGTAAAAAAGATCAAAAGAAACCAGAAAAGAAAGAAGAAAAGATCAGAAAGGTTTACCACAGGACGAATGACCTCCTCTGTCAAACCCAACTCCTCCGGGTCCATCGCATGAGGATGATGCACTATAGGCACCATACCTCCATTAGCCCGTCGAATGTTGTATGAAGGGGTATGCAACCGCACGAAGGGTCGTGTCGACAGACCGCCACCACTATGGGAAGACCCCATTGGCCGACTCGAACCCATCTGAAGGAAGGGCAGCGCATCATATATGCTGGGCGCCATCAGTCCGTTCATCACGAAATCCATATAATCATACTGCACAGTTGTGTTGGTATACAACAGATAGGACTCGCTAATCATCGCCGCAATCCTCGCATCCTCTGGCAGCATTCACTCTCGCCCCATAGACGTAGGGGGCCTCACAGGTGGGACCACCACCTCCTTCTTAGCAATCTGTCGAACCACCCTCTCACCGAGATAGCAGGAGTGGCCAAACTCATGCGCCAGCAAATGCCTCATATGCGCATTCACCCTAGTCCACCCCGTGTCCTGAAAAACCATCTCCCAAGGGTAAAAGGTCACCTGAAAAATCCCCAGCAGATATAAGTTAATATGGAATCAGAGGAAACAAAGACCAAAACTGAAGAGGGAAAAAGTCTTACCCTATCACTGGTCAGGCCATTCAAGACCTGACGCACCGCCTCGAGAGAGACTTCCTCAACTGTTGATTGGCCTTTCGCTACCGGTACAAATGACAAAAGTCCCCAACAGCATCGTCCTTCAAAGCAATCAACTGGGTATTACACCCAATGACATCATAGAACCACGCCTGTCAAAGAACAGAATCCGCGATAAAAAAAGAGATGCACAAGGAAATGTGAATGCATGAAAGGAAAGTGCGTAAAGCATAGAATACCTCAGGAAGATACGTAGCTCCAGTAAAAGTCTGCCGGCAGCACTGGCTAAATGCATCCAGAGAAAAATAAAGGGTCGCCAAAGTCAGGCTCCCCCAATCATAGAGAGGGATGTTTGAAAACATCCTAAAGTATGGCAAAAACCATAAGTGGACAACGTCGCCGCTCGACGCCACCAGAAATCCCCCCAACACTAGCAAGATAAAAAAGCGGACCATCTGCCTCACCTGCAGCCTGTCCTCCACATCAATCACCCTACTCAGTAAAACATCCCTAGCAGTGACAAAACGGATGGAGTCCCCAGATACTATCCTCCCCACATCCCCTAGCTCCGCCCGCACTGCCTCCAGCTTCACCCACAAAGAGCGATCCACCTTTATCTTCTCTCCATCACAATCCATCCCCAATAACTGCTGGCAATCTATGGGTGTCACAGTCATCTCCCCAAAGCCAAAATGAAAGGTGTGGGTAGTGTCCCACCACCTCTCCCCCAAAGTGCATAAGACCGTCGTCGAACGAGGCGTCTCATCCAGCACAGACACCAGCCTACCAAAGCCTAGTGACGATACTACCCAACGCACAACAGGTGGAAGGAGCTCCCAGACATCCTTAAGCCCCGTCGTCCCGCAGGCACGCATAGTCGAAAAAGAAACATCATACTATCAAAGGAAAACCTTGTCAAAATCCAAGAAAAAAGGAAATCACCAAAAAAGGATGCCAAAAGTCATTTTGTACTTACATAACCACCAGGGTTCACCACCCTAAAAGAGCGATGATGCGACAGCTCCCGCAGTAAAGTCCGCTCATCCGCCATTGGCTCAAATGCATTAAAAGAGTTCTCACTCCCCAAAGCAAGAGGTGCCCTGGCCCTCCACTCCACATTCGCCCAGTCATTAACAACCAACCTCTCCCTGTATACCACAGTGCTCATAAAAGCGGCCATTTTTTAGTTTGCGAAATGTTATACCGATTCATAAAAGAAAATCGCAAAAAGAGAGAAGGCAAAAAGCTGTGAAAAATGAGGGGAACACGCCCCCTTTTCATAGGAAACCAAGGGTCATGCCGATCGGTACTTCAGTCCCACCTACCGATCGGCACTGACCTTCCACCTTCTCGAGGCAGTCCAAAAGTCTGTGCCACAGCTGAATGACACCCTCCACAACATGCCGATCGGCACCCCCCTTAAATTTTTGTACAAAAACTCCCAGAAAATCCCCCAAAACCCTGGAAAATTCTCAGAAAATTCTTAAAAATCCCAGGGAGGATTTAGAACATTTTCACCAAGAAAATTCCACACTCCTTTGAGAGGAACCCCTACATCCCTAGGGAAACTCTCAAAATCCAAGATAATCTCCCCCTAACAACATCCCCAGAGGACCCCTAAAGTATCCTAAACCTCAGGTTATCTCCTATTCACCAAAAGTCTCAAATTTCCTCGAGTAAAACGTCCAAACCCTGGACCACCTAATCACTTCCCCAGTGGGATTTACATCATCCAATTGGCTATTCCCATGCAAAGTCTCCAAAGGATACGAAGATTTCCCCAGCAATCAGCTCCCCAGCTCAAATGAAAATCATGAGGTAATTTCCCCAGTAGAGTTCCCCGAGAACGTCTCAACCTAAGCCCTCAGAATTGGCTTAGACCCGCAGAATTGGTCATCACAATTTAAATTGGTCATCGCAACTTAAGCCCTCAGAATTGGCTTCGACCCGCAGAATTGGTCATCTTAATTTAAGCCCTCAGAATTGACTTCGACCCGCAGAATTGATCATCTCAATTTAAGCCCTCAGAATTGGTTTCGACCCGCATAATTGGTCATCTCAACTTAAGCCCTCAAAATTGGTCATCTCAATTTTAGCCCTCAGAATTGCCTTTGACCCGCATAATTGGTCATCTTAATTTAAACCCTTAGAATTGGCTTCAACCCATAGAATTGGTGATCTCAATTTAAACCCTCAGAATTGGCTTCAGCCCGTAAAATTGGTCATCACAATTTAAGCCCTCAAAATTGGCTTCGACCCACAGAATTGGTCATCGCAACTTAAGCCCTCAGAATTGGCTTCGACCCGCAGAATTGGTCATCTCAATTTAAGCTCTCAGAATTGGTTTTGACCCGCAGAATTTATCATCTCAATTTAAGCCCTCAGAATTGGTTTCGACCCAAAAAATTGGTCATCTCAACTTCAGCCCTCAAAATTGGCTTCGGCCCGCAGAATTGGTCATCTCAATTTAAGCCCTTAGAATTGCCTTCGACCCACAAAATTGGTCATCTTAATTTAAACCCTCAGAAATGGCTTCGACCCATAGAATTGGTGATCTCAATTTAAACCCTCATAATTGTCTTCGACCCGTAGAATTGGTCATCTCAATTTAAGCCATCAGAATTGGCTTCGACCTATAGAATTGGTCATCTCAACTTAAGCTCTCAGAATTGGCTTCGACCTGCAGAATTGGTCATCATAATTTAAGCCCTCAGAATTGGCTTCGAGCGACAGATTTGGTCATCACAACTTAAGCCCTCAGAATTGGCTTCAACTCGCAAAATTGGTCATCGTAACTTAAGCCCTCAGAATTGGCTTCGACCCGCAGAATTGGTCATCTCAACTTAAGCCATTAGAATTGGCTTTGACCCGCAGAATTGGTCATCAAAACTTAAGCCCTCAGAATAGGCTCCGACCCGCATAATTGGTCATCTCAACTTAAGCCCTCAAAATTGGCTTCGACCCGTAGAATTTTTCATCACAATTTAAGCCCTCAGAATTGGCTTCGACCCATAGAATTGGTCATCGCAACTTAAGCCCTCAGAATTGGCTTCGACCTGTAGAATTGGTCATCTCAACTTAAGCCCTCAGAATCGGCCTCGACCCTCTGAATTAGTCATCCTCTTTCAAAGGTATCATGCGGTGTCTATTCGACAGCTATTGTTTGTTCCAAACTCACCCGTCGAGGGGATCTATAGATACCCCATTCATACACCCCGTAATCTCTCTTTAGGTCCCTCTAACCCCCTACATCACTACAAACCTAAGTCATAGGCCGGGTACTGACCTAGAGGCCATCGGGCACTCCCAGGCACCGTTATACCAAAACTCAAACTCTTTAGCTCGATCAAAACTTAATGAATCCCCAAAGGGAACTGAAATCCCTTTCCAATGGTTTGCCCCGTGCGTGATTCTGACTTACGGTGCGGATGAACGACTCGTTTTCCCCCAAAACTTGATCAGGAGGTCACCGGACACTCCCGGGCTCTGTCTGACCAAAGTCAACTCTTCAGCTCAAATGAGACTGAATAAATATTTAAAGGGTGCTGAAACCCCTTTCCAACAGTCTGCCCCATGCGCGATTCTGTCTTACGGTACGGACGAACGATCTGTTTTACTCCGAAAGGTCACCAAACATTCCCAGTCCCCCTTGACCAAAGTCAACTCTCCAAACCGGGTCAAACTCTTTGGAATGCCGAAGTACATCTCACAACCTTTCCAATGGTCTGCCTCTTGTGCGATTCTGACTTACCATGCGGACGAACGATCCATTTGCATCCGACAACCCCCCGTCCAAAGGACTGACGAGTGCTTTCGAGCCACATTTGACCCGAAGTTAACTCTCGGACCCGGGAGAAGTCCAAAGGACTTTCGAAGGTCTCTAAAATACCTTTCCATTGGTTCACTCGGCACGCAATTTGGATCAACGATTTGCGTTTTACGATCATTTTTTCAAATGAACCTAAAAGAGACTGCCAAACGACAAGTTCTATATCCTGCATATCGGTAGTGTGCCTTAAAACACCTACCGATTGGCAGGACCAGGCCTATGCCGATCGGCAATGTCCAGGGCCTATAAAAAGGAGGGTCTGATCTCATTGCAAAAGAACCCAAGATCTGAAATACATCACTCTTAGCGAACTCAGAAAACCTCTCTCGAAATCAGCGTGATTTCCACATCCAAATCCTCTTACAACCTTCACTTTTCATCACCCTTTTCATCAAACTTGGTGAATTAACTACCCTTTATCACCATCTAAGTGCAAGGGCTGCTCTCTAACATTCAAGATCAAGTTCAAGATCTTCATAAAGGTCCAACTTTCTCAACTCTCTCTTCAAATTCTCTTAAATTCGCATTAACTTATTTTATTACTTAGCACTTTGATTCACTCCATCTCACATATCCTAATATACTTTTAATTTAGTATTATTGCACATCCCTTATTTTTATTTAAATAAAACCCGAAAAATAAGAAAAATAGGGTTTGCTCATAAATTCCAAACGGGAATTCTCACACTTTTCTCACAACTAAAACACGTTTTTACACACACACACACATACATAAAAGAAGTCCCCGATTGGATTTATGGGACAAACCCCACCCCTCATTTTGTATACGAACTACGTGGACTTTGATGCCTCTAGAGGCTATGATGAAGTCTCGGGATAAAACCCAAGATTCGAGTCCTACTTTTCTCCCACTTTCCATTTTTCTAATTCTTTAACTTAATTCTCTTAGATTATATATATTTGCATATATATATATATATATATATATATATATATTTTCTTAGTGGCGTATTATTCCATATGTGTTATCGTTCCATTATAACGATCAATGGGAGGATAATCGCATAAATTCTATTTTCTAGTGTTATTTTTTAGGAACATTCCTATGGATAACTTGCTTTATCTCTTCCATGATACAAGTCGATGATTCTTATCTCCATTACATATACACATGCACATATACCATGAGGAAATAAAAAAAATAACAGCAAATCGATGAGAGATTGCAAGGGCGAAATGGGTGCCTTTTTGAAATTAATTTTGGTTTCGTATATATCTGTATGTCATTGGATGCCGTCCTTCGGGATGGCTCCACCCTCTTTTGTCTGTTTTGAGTAAAATAGACTCGCGACTCCATCTCTCGACATTTTTTACCTCACACATTGCCGACGACGGCCAAAGCACTCCCGAGAGGGATGTGCAGGACCAAGATCCTCTCACCATGGAAATTAACACCTCTTATCTCTCTCCACGAGGATCGGGGCTGGCCATACCATCAACCTACGCCTCAATGTTCCCGATAATCTGCTATTTAAATACTTTTTTTACCAACCTCTGGTATGTTGTCCCAATGTTCTTGAGCCCAAAGGGCATAACATTGTAATAATAGGTACCTCGTCTGGTTATAAATGAAGTTTTTTTCCTTATCCTCTGGTTTCATCTTGATTTGATTATAGCTTGAGTACGCATCCATGAAATTGAGTAGATCATGTCCAGCACTAGCGTCAACCAATTGAGCAATGCACATACACCATTTGTCATTCTTTTTCCTAACTATCACTACATTTGAAATTCACTCTTGGTACTTGACGTCTTCAATGAAATTATCCTTTTGTAGCTCCACCACTTCTTCTTGTATGGACATGTTCTTTTCCTAGATGAAGACACATCAATTTTGTTTAATAGGCTTGGTATCCTTGACTAGATTAAGTTCATGACACATGAACTCTGGTTTCATTCCCGACATATCCTCATGGCTCCAGGCGAACACATTTTTCCATTAACTCAGAAAATAAATCAACTCCTTCATGGTAGGGTCCAGTGATGAGCCAACTTCGGTCGATTTGTTCGAGTTTTCATCATCAAAGATAATTATTTCTACTGCTTTCATGACTTGTACTTTGACTATCTCTTCCTCCTTATGTGGATCTATCATTTTAATCTGGTAGGTGGTGGTCAGTTTCTTTTGTCCCTCCTAGTTGGATGAAGTGTAGTAGCACCCTATAGCTTCAACTTGATTCCCTTTAACCACGCCGACCCCATAATAAGTGGAAAACTTTAAACACTGATGCATGGTAAAATGTACTTCTTAAAATATTTTCAACCTAACTCTGCCGAAGATAATTTTATATGCTGAGTGGACGTTCTTGTATAGGACGAAGAATTGGACCTTCTTAGTTTGACATATTGGCCATACACCGATCACTACTTCCAGACTAATTATTCCTAGGGGATAAACCTTCTCTCCCAAGAAATTAATGAGAGGTCTGTGGTAAGATTTAAGTTTATTGTCTCGCAGTCCCAAACCTCTGAAGCAATTGTAGAATAAAACATCAGCCGAACTATCATTATCAACCAAAACTCTAGCCACCTTTCCTTCGTTTACAATCATCATGATAACCAGGGGTTCATCATGAGGGTAAATGAATCCCGATATATCATCTTTGGAGGGACCGAACACTATACGATCTTTATTTACTTTCCTCATACGAGTATCTAAATCACAAATTAGGTTGATCTTCCTAATACAGGCACATGTAATAGTTTTATTAAGGTAAGCTTTCTTCTCCACTATTTCATCTCCTTCGCCAACGTTACCTCCTGTGATAAATTTACATCCAAAAGAGATCATGTTTACCTCACGTGCAGGCTCCTTAGGTCTTATGGGCAGGCCCGGGTCATTTTTGAAGTCATCATATCTGCCTGTTTTCTTTTTATCTCCTTTTCTACAAGGGGATTCTGACCGTTTCCTAGGTTCTTACGTGTCCTTATGATCTGCTCGGCTTCCCTTTTCCATAAATTTTGACAGTTTTCCTCTTCGAATTATATTCTCTGTCTCATTCTTCAAGGTTACGAAGTTATCAGTGTTGTGATCGTGATGTTGATGGAACTCGCAGTATTTACATTTATCTGTTCCTCTCGAATGAAATTTCTGCTCTCAAGCCATTTCAGGTCTGTACTTTCATATATCTCTTATAGAATATGGTGGACTCTAATGGTCAGAGGAGTGTATTCGTCATATCTCGTTAGCTTCTCCACCTTTTTATCCTTTCGCTCTTTCTTCTTTAGGCTCTTGTTGGCATTAGTGGTAGAGTTATTAGTCTCTTCAGAGGCCATAACTTCCTATGTGTTCATAACTTTTTTTTCTTTAGAAAAAAAATCGGTCATAGTCTTGGGTGCCTCCTTAGACATTACATGATATAACTTTGCTAGTAGTATACCACTCATTAAGTCGACCATCACAGTCTTCGCATTGTAGTTAACGACTTCTAGCTTCTCACTATTAAAGAGAGCGATGTATTCGCGAGTAGTCTCATCGACCTTTCAGAGAACATTTATTAGATGGGCTACCCTCTTACCCAGTTTGGCTCTAAAGAAAAATTTGTTGACAAAAAAAATTGGCTAGCTGTTGAAAATTGGAGATTTGCCCTCATGGTAGATTGTTGTACCAGATCTATACCGACCGGTGATCGTACATGAGAATTCTTGGCAGCGAATCTCATCCGGGACTGAGTAGATATCGATAGCAGATTGGTATTATTCCACATGCTACACTAAATTGGTCTTTCCATCATACTTCAGAGTCACCATAGGTGGCTTAGACTTAACAAGTGCGGGGGATCCATAATAGAAGGTGTGAATGGCAATCCTTTTAAAAAAATTCTATGTAAAGGATTTTCTGATTTGGTTATTTCCCCCTAAACGACCCTCCAGATGTTGTAATGAGACCTTCCATGGTTGGTCATCCAGATTAGCCTTGGTCGAGATGATTTTGGCTGCTCGGTTACTAATTTTCATCGAGCTCTCTTCCGAAGAAGTTTGCCTGGCATGTACTGACCCCCGTAAGCTAATCCTTGACCTAACAAAACCTTTTGGACAATTTATGGACTCTCTAGGCTATCTTTGATACCGCCCTCTCACTGCTCGGGGACCTAGACGATCAAATGTGGAGCTCCTACTCAGCCTCTCCAACACGCTTAGCACCTCATTGGAGAATGATTTCTCTTCATAGTGATCGGTTATCCTGACGAATGAGGTGGCTCATGGGCTATATGATCTGTCATCTTGTGATATAGAGTATCTAGATCTTCTTCTTTTGTTTTGGGATCCAGAATTCATCCTTGTAGGGTTTTGCAACAACCGTTCGTGATGGGCTAATTACTTATTTCTGTAAGGGGAAGAGGCAAAAGTTCACCTCTCTTGTAAGAAGGTTCTCTTTCGGATGGCGTGATAAAATCTTCTACGAGCCTATATTGACTAGCTTGGAGTGTCTTTGTTAGATGTTTCACCGTCTCCTGCATAGATTCTTGGCTCTTGGCGATTCTCATCGAAATCCCTTGTAGATCCCTAATCCCCATAGAGTTGGAAGGAGGAACTATTTCATTCGCCCGACTACTTTATGGATTTTCCCCCATTTTTCACAACAAAGGAGTTGTCAGGCATTTTGAATGAACTTGAATAGTAACAAATGGCTTATCTAGTCGTTCCCATAAACGACGTCGATCTATTAATGTCTAAAATTAGTAATATGATGTTTTTAAGTCTTAGCCAGGAATTACCTATAATAAATAATAAGAAATATAAAACAAAATAGTTTGAATTTGAGATAGGTGAGAGATAGAGAACGAGATAAGATATTAACGTGGTTCGAGCTAATGAGGCACCTACATCCACAAGTGCAATGACGTTTTGTATTAGAAATGATACGAGCTCTTAAGATTCTATCTAGAGGTTTGTATATGCCTCTTTCATCATGCGTATGCTATGTGATATGAGGTGTTATTTATAGCTGGAGAGAGAAGAGGAAGAGGTGGAATGCCTTCATAAGTCAGGTGATTACACCTTTTTACATTCTTGATGAAAACCAATGATGAGCTAACCATAGGTAGTTGAAAGGATTAACCCACGTGTGTATTAAGAAAGAATTGTACATATTCTCACGTGTGGTTCACATGTATGCTAGATAGTACTAGTTATTGGATGTGTTTTAAAAGGCCCGCCCAGGCTTGTGGCTTGAGAGAAATGCCTCCCTACACCTTATTACACCTCATTCTTGATAAAATCTTAAGGAGCACTTTTTTTAAAACAAAGGAGACTTAATGAAACGATATTGCATTTTAATGACTTTTTTTAACAAACTGGACCAATATCTCGTCCAAAACAATCAAAAGAAAAACAACATCCCAAACCTCTCAGTCTCTTTCAGCTTCTCGTATAAAAAAAAACTATTTCCTATTGACTTTCGACCAAAAGTCTATATGATTCATTTGAAAGGTGAAAAATACATTTCGTATATTGAATCATTTTATATTTATTATTGAGTGATTATTGATATTGATTATTAAATTATAAAAAATACATTTTGTATATTGCTTATTAAATGTTCAGAAATACATTTTATATATTGTTTATGGAGCATGAATATGAGAAAGATGGCTATCAAACATATGGATATATTTTGAAAATTCAAGGTATGTATTATTTTATTATATGACTAGCCATAGAATAATTAAAATAATTAAAAAAAGGAACGCCTAGGATTTTAGGCCTCCTACCACTACCTAATGCAAAAATATTATTAATGCAAAATAACACTCTTTCCACACACGGTAGGAACACTATCTTAATGAACTAATGTGACTGCTCAAATTTAAAATTTAATTAATTACTATTTTAACCAAATTTAACATAGACTAGTTAGATTAATTTTTACATTTCTATTGTAGAGGGTAAACTACTGACTCAAAGCATGTTAGTTTTGTCAATTGAACATATTAGCCTCATTAAGAAGAAAACTTCTAGAAGGATAAAACACAACTAAACCTATTTTAATAAACTATAATTAAATGAATGTTTACAAGATAATTGAATTATACTTAGCTCATACGAAAAGATTTAAGTGATTCCTTCACTCCCTTGAATTTGTGACCTATTAGTATAATTTTTTAGGTTGCGAGTCCCTAGTTACACCAATTAGCTAAATGCACATTAGCAATTGACCTCCTTGAATGGTTGAGTGCACAAGCTATCGATGCCACAAGATGTAATAAAAGTTGTAGTTTAGATTGCTATTTTTCATCCATGAAGGATAGTTTGTTTAAGGAAGGGGTTTGAAGTAGAGGATTCTGGAGAAAGTGTTATTATAAAGCTTGAAGTAAATTATTCTTAAGAAAAAGTGTTACTAACTCCAATTTTGTAATAAAATAATTTGAGAAACTTCTAGGTTGGGCAAAAACTAGTTGGCTGGTTGATTCGGGCATTGGGAAGATCGATAAACTCAAAATACAGTGGTCGATCAACAACATAATGTACAGTATTACCTAAAGTTGATTGATCACTATACAAAATTGCTCAAATGACTCGGACGAAAAAAAAAAATATAACATTGGATGATCTTTTTTATAATAATTCATCAACTAGGCTTGAAATTACTATGTCTGTTGATGAATAATTTCAATTCAATTTAATTAGAAATGATGTACAACCAATATCATTCTTACTTTAGTGATTTTCCGTTATTGATATTAGTACTAATAATTTATAATCAAGTTACAATCAATTAATTAATCATTTCATTTTGTATACAAGGCTGACGTTCATACATCATGAGGAATAGAAAAAAAAATCAATCACAAAAGACAAGATTTAACATGGAACCCTTCTGTGGAAAACACAAAAGCGGCCTAGCTCTTATTTAGCACTATAATCAATTTAAAAATGAATACAATTGTTTAGAACAAATTACAACCCAACATGAAACACTCAAATTTACCCATGAAGTTTTTGAACTCTTGTTTGCCGATTATAGTTCCTTCACAGGACCATATGTCTCGGTATCCTCCTACGTTTAGGCCTCAATAAGCTTTGGAATCCACCAATAGCCATTTCCACAGTGGTTTAAGAGAAGTGTTTGAATTGATAAAGAAAAGCGTTCTTGATTGTCAATGACGTTTAAAAAGTTTTTTCCCAATCAATTCATGGAGGGATTTCGAGTTAAAAGAGAAGGAAAATCTCGACAAAGAGAATAATGGAAGTCTTTAAAATGCTTTTTCTAAAAGGTTATCTTTCAAATTGTTTATAATGCTATTTATAGTTATAAATGTGAAGCACCAACAAAGCATTCTGCGAGAATGCAAAAACAACCATGACCGCGATACTGCAAGTTACGAACGCAATAAACGACCTACGATCGTAGCCATGTAGGCTCACGGCCGTGCCTCAGGTTAGCATCGAACACTTATGCCTGGGTTTAAAGTTTTTCTTGAAAATATTTTTTTAAATTAAAATACATCCTTTGAAAATTTGGTTTTAATAATATTTTAATAAAACTATTTTTGTTCCATTTAAAACCAAAATTGTAAAATCTGTAAAAAAAATTCCAATCTCTAATTTTAATTACATGTTCGTGAAAATGACACTTGGGGACTATTTTTCTGAATTTCTTCTACTCCAAATCTCGTATGCTTGATTGTGTATGTTGTTGGGGATTAATGAAATAAAAAAACTTTGTTGCATTAAGAACATCGATTGATCAAGATTCAAAAAGTAAGAAAACATACTAGATTCAAAGAATGAATATAGGTTTGAATCACAATACCTTTGCGAATCTTTTAGGTGATCAAAATGAAGAGAAATATTTGATGAAGAAGATGATGGGACTTCTTTTATTCCTCCTCTAAATCCTTGTTAGAATGCCTGATTGCCTTGAATCTTCTAGTATATGATCCCCTAAATTAGTCCTTGTGTCTAGCACCAGCATAGATGAAAATCTGGTGAAATATCAGAGAAATCACTTTATTTCTCCTCAGTTATTCACAAACAATATGAATAAAAAATCTACTGAACGGGTCGATCTCCCCCCGTTTGTTTTATCAACTTCTCCCAAGGTCTCCTCACCAAGAGCTCCCTTGCGACGATAGAGGAAGCAACCTGCCTGCTGTGGCGGGGTGCCTTTTTTCTTTCACAATAAGACCTAGACAATTATCCCTACCCTCGGTAGCTTACGAGTTCACGTCAATAGTATTTTTCTCTCCGTCTCTAACTTTAGTGAATGTCACATTCATCTTAAACCCCTTTTCTTGACCTATATAAATAGGTACAAGAAGTGGGCTTGGGGTAATTAGGGTTTGCATAGAGTTTGGTTCCACTACATGGGTAATGGAATATACTAAGGACCCAAGATTAATAATTAAATTGGATTCCAAATGGAAGTATGAAAATCCCATATTACTCCTCGCAATATAATGTTCTTATTTTTTTAATTATAATTAAATTCACTAAATAATTATAATTACACTCTGATCTAATTATCTTAAAACTACACATATATTGAGGTCTTATTTGAAAAGTTAGATAACAAACAATATGATTCTCCTCGTAAAGCATACAATATGCGCTTGGTGAAATTCATTTCGGTTCTAATGAATTTTCACTAACATCTAATGTATTATTTGATATAAAAATTAACTTATTCGATAATTTTTCGGATACAAAAATCCACCGGGCGGGTTTACTTGTAGAATACAATCTTATAAGTTTATCAAGGGGGTATTATATTCCAGGATATCTTCAAAATGCAAATTCATCTAGAATATGATCCCATACATATCCGAACAATGATTACCCATCTTTAGGAGATTTAGAACTAAAATATTGAATCACATCAATAAAAATCAAAGTAATAACAATGTGGATATTTTAATCCTCATAATCCTCGGGATTGATAGTTTATGCACCCTTTGCAAATGTTGTGAGATTATGTGAGTCTAATCTAGTCAGCACCTAGCCTTAAATCTTACCTGTAACCCATTTAATACATTTATAATGTATTGGTACAATCCTCTTTGAACTATAAAAAAAGTTCCCGAATCATCAAATAGGTTCCCGTAGTCAAGACAAAATACTAAGATTGTATTCGAAAATTTATCGATGGGAATGTCAACTCCTCATTTAGGTTGTCAATTGTCCAAATGAACTCGAACTGAAGTTCTGATCTTCTGTGATCAGGTTAAAAAACATAACTCACCACAAATTCTATCAAGTTCAATTGAAAAACACGCATACAATATATTTAAGATAAACATAAGGCATTTTTACCAAATGTGATTCTTATTTTAAAAATGAACCAGACACACTTTTTTTGAAAAATAAACGACATACATAGTTTTAAGAATAAACCTACAATAATTACCCACTTATTCTTAAATCCATGTGTCAATGCATCCAACTCCCAACCCATCTACTTGGAACTCTGTAGACCTAGTTGTATAAGGATTGACCCAGTGTTATCCAATTCAACCTTGGTCATAAACTGATAACATGCCTTCTGCGATCCCTCAAACTAAGTGATACCTACGCTCAATGTGCTTAACCCTTTTATGGGTTATGGTTTCTCTCGAACTTGCAGTAGTTCTTCTATAAACAAAAATAGAGTAATAAATAAATGCAATAAAGGAACCTTTCCCAAATGACTTAGGAAGTTCCCGATCCATATAACCTCTTTAGTTGCCTCTGAAGTGCCAACGACTTCAGCCTCCATGGTGGAGTTAGAAATACTTGATTGCTTCCCACTCCTCCAACTTATAGATCCACCTTCATGGGTAAATACACATCCTCATGTAGAATACCTGTAATTTTTATTTGGCTGAAAAACAAGTCTTTGTACTTGAAAGGTACACGAATATCCGATGAGTAAGCAAACACGTAATCTCTAGTCCTTTTTAGTAACTTGAGAATGCTCTTTATTATAAACCAGTGTTTTCATCTTATTTAGACTTAAGTATGTTAATCAATCCATTTGGAAAAAAATAGAGGTCCCATGTGATTCCATACCTAAAAAGGGACAAACCCTTTCTTGGAATCCCACATGATAACAATGTGAGCTCACCTTCGAAATAAGTGACTTGGGATAATCCTAATATCATATTTATCTGATCAAGCGAAATCTTGATCTCAAGGATGTGCCTCACTTGCTTAAAGTTCTTTATACCAAAATAGTCAAATAACCACACTTTATGTAAGAAATATAGATAAATCATTCCCAATTAGGAAAATATTGTCTACATATGTACCAAAAATGCCACCACATCTCCGCCATTCCTATTATACACAAAGTATTATTTAGGCTTTATTCAAAATAAAAAAATTAATTGCCTGATCAAACAGAATGTTCCAAGATCTTGATCTTAGCTTAAATATATAAATGTATTACACACTTACTTCTTATTATGAATCCTTTAGGTTGCATAAAAAAGATGCACTTGTTAAGACCATCATTCAAGAATTAAATCTGGATGTTAAAAGAATCACGATAGGCTTTTGCATGACTACTAATGAGAAGTTTTGATCGGAGTAAATCCATTTCTTTATTTATAAATACTTTAACAATAAGTTTTTCCTTGAAGGTTTCAACCTTCCCATAAATCCATATTTTAGCTTCTTGTAGGTCCACTTGCACCTGATAGTTTATATCCCATTAATAAGTCTACTAGCTCCCAAAAAGAGATTCGAATAAATTGAATCCATCTTTATATTCATAATATTAAGTCAAAGCTAAAAGTCCTTATCTTGGAATGCCTTGTTGTAGTTAGTAGGACTTGGTTCATGTTCCTTTGGGATCTCACCGAGATGTTCACTTAAAAAAACTAACATTTAAGAATGAATCTTTATGCTCCCATTATGATGTGGCATCACTTGTGATCAAGTTGAGGTGACATTTGTTACATAATTATCAATGATACTCTCACTATCTCTAGGTAATGTATTATTGATATCAAGTAGTATTTTATCCTGTATGGGTGGTCTAATAACAACGATATATGATGTTCCTTTTAAATACTTATAAGTCTAGCTTACTCCTATGCCCATGGTTTATTACATAATCCTCCTTCAAAAACTGAACATTGATACAATCAATGACCTCTTTGATGTTAGGAATATGACATTATTTTTTTGTAACCTTTTGGGATAAATAATAAAAGACATACTTTTTTCTTTGATTCCCACTAGATTGGCTATTTACACAACACTAGTGTAATCAACCCCTAGATCTGAACATGTCTTAGAATGAGCTTGCGGAAACTCTACAGTTCCTTGGCAATTGTAGAGACCAATTTTGATGGAAATAAATTCAAAATATATATATCCGCCTCTTATAAAAATACCAATAAAAATATTGGAGTCTTGAATAACTAACTATGTCTAAAGTATCTTACTATATCTAAAGGAGTCTTGTTACTTATTTTCTTTACACCATTCCATAATGGAACTCTCAATGTAGTCAACTTGGATACAATCCCGACCTTCGATAAATGCTTTCTAAACTACCACAAGAGGTATACACACCCACGGTTAGATTGTAGGGTTTGGATTAGTTTACCTCACCTATGTTCCACCTTACCCTTGTATACATTGAACTAATCAAAGGATTCATATTTTTGGTTCATAAGGTAAACACGTCCATACCTTGATGAAGTAGTCAAAATCACCTCTTTTCTAGATTGTCGTAGGACCACACTTATCGAAATAAATAATTTTCAACACATCATTGTCTCTATAAGTTTCTGTTGTAAAGGGACCCTTGGTTATTTTAACGTCATAATGATATTCATAGACTAGAAGTCACTCCACTTCCAAGGAACTCAATTTTCTATTTTTAACAAGTATTTGAATTCCTTTTAGAATAAAATAACCTAAGCATGAATTTCAAAATTATGTTTGGTTCAACTAACAAGGAAATTTTTAATGATCTATCCATTAATGTTATTCATTTCAGTGTTAATCAATCTTTCTGAGACAACCCTTATAATACATAAATTGTTTTCTAATTTACGAGGATAGATAAAAGATATTCCATTTTTATAAAAATAATCTTATTAAAATAAATTATTACATGTTTAAAATAAATTTAGAATTCGAAAGCAACTTTTCTTCTAAAACCAGGTACATCAAAATATTTTTTCATCATTATCCCTTTGTTTCCAGAAAAAATAGTATCATATTTCTAATATAGTTGCCTTATTCTTATTTCTCATTATCAGTAGAATCTCTCTATTAAGTAGTTTCTCGGTTAAACACAACCTCTATAAATACTTGCATACTTGATTTATGGTTCCTGGGTCTACAGACCAAGTTGTTGTAGATTACATCATAAATCATGCATTTGATTTTAAAGAGAAAACCAATACCTCGTTCTTTTTCTCATAGATCTAAGAAAACTGAATAAGTTTATATCAATGTTTTAACTACTTGTCGTGAAAACACATGCCTTACGTCTTTTTCGTTGCTTACTGAGAAATATGAGCTTTCTTAACCCCTTACCGTTTTACCTAAGAGTTAACCTTCTCCTTTTACCTCCCTTTCGAGAAAGATGTGAAGTTATTCTCAACAACTAACACCGTGCATTGGTTTATGATGATTCTCAATACTGGATTACGAAATGGATTCGGGTTTCCCCATATATTTCTAACCCAAATATTCCCTTTTTCACCCAATGATGAAAGTCATTTTATAAACATGATTCTTACTTAAGCATCATCAGTAAATATCTGTGTTTCTAAATTCCTGTTGGTACATTATTGAAATTAAACGCGCTCATATAAAACCTCCCTGTTTAGAGACCGAACATACTTAACACTTAATCTAACATAATTACCATAAATTTTAAAATACCGTAATACCATGATCAAATCCCTCCATCGGGGAGAAAAGACTAAGCTCAGGAGAGGAACTAATCACATAAAAATTATAAAATACGATGGTAATCATGGGTTAAATAAGTTTATTATCCTTTGCAGTTAGAAAAATGTAAAATTAAATTTCAATCCTTAAAATTTATTCCAATTTAAACATTTTTTACTTTAAGAGTAAAGTAGTGAGTGAAAGTGGAATCCATTTTTGAATCTTAGAACCATCATTGAAAAACTTAATTTCCATTTAAATATGCGAGAATTAACTTCGCTTAAATTATAATTTTGTAAATCTCTATCATATATTAGAACTACCCGGTTGAGCATCATGGTTCCTCTCTAACGTGATACTTCTCATCGGAAGATTAAATAACCTCACCCTAAACTAGACAAACTTTTCATCGTTCAATTATGTTATCCGGACGACTAGGAAACTTTTTTCCAACATAATTTAATAGATGATTTATTTTGGTTCCGCAGTTACTGACAATGACTCCATTGGGGAGGATATCATTAATTTTATTTAAGTGTATACCATTGACTCATTCCTCGAAATCGAATATGCTTGTATAGAACTTCCCCATTGGGGAGATGGAACTTATCACATTCAAATTATAGGAACTATCACCTTGGAGGTATAAGAATCCCATATGTTTTGATTAATTCCATCCATAGGGGGAACAAACAAATATGATTTGAGGAATTAATCACATCACATTCTTAAAAACCGATGAAGACCATGGGGTTTATGTTGAAACCCCTTACTCGCTTAATATTTTGAACTTAAGTGTATTTAAAAAATATTTGTTCGATTCTAAACACCCAAATTAAATCACTGGTAATTTTATAATTACTTGTACAAATTGAATTATTTGATCTCACTATTTTAATTTTACAACATAAAACTATTATTAGTTAAAATGAAAATTGGAGACCTTAATTGAATTTTTAACTTTAATTAATTCCCTGATTAAGTTCAATTTTAGAAAAGAATCAAAAAAATTCTTTTAAAAAAATCGTGATTCTAGGTCTGTCGATAATGATCAATGTTGTCTATAATAACGTCGTTTACTAATTAATTAATTAATTAATTAACACATGATATTTATCAACATAACTAACATGGTAGAATTATAATAGAACACAATAACATGCAATCATAATTCAAATTGGAAATAAATTCTCCCCTTCTATTATGGCCTCGAGTTCTTCTTGAAATATAATTTTTCAAGATCAAGAATCCCATTTGAAGTAGGCTTATAATGAGTTGGAATCCTCCATGAAGTAGACATTCCCATGAACAAGAGTCATCTTTGAAGTTGAATTCCCCCATGGATAACAACCGTCTTTGAACTAGTCTTCCCTTTGAACAAGAGTCCTCTTTGAAGTAGACTTCTTTATAAAATGAAATTCTTTTCATATTCGGCCTCTAGAAATAATAATCTTCGAATTGTAAAAGATAGAGATGAAGTTTCGAAGAAAGAATGGTCAAAATGGCATAAAAATCACCAAAACCCAACCAACTACTAGGGTTGTATCAATTTGAGTCTGTAGCTTGACACAGTCATCTCGGGTTCACAAAATCTAGGAAAAAACTTTCAAACTTGATCAAAAATTAGCAAATACCATGGAATATTCCCAATACCCAACCCCATGTAAATATAGGATTCTAGCTAATAAAAACTAGAAATTCCACCAAATACATAGATTTAAATAATAATTAAATACAACATATTTATTACAATCAAACTGAATCTATGAAGAAAATAACTATGGATAAACAACCGTATGATCCATTGACATAAAATAACATTCATGTTACCATGATGTAAGGGATATAAATATTAGAACCCTACAAAACCATGTTAGTACGGTACAACATACAAATATGTATATTCCTACAACATGCAAAACAAGGGTTTCATAGTGAACAATATGGACCTTTCTAAAACTTGATCAATATATATCTGAGAATCTGATATCAGTTATTAGGGATTGACATAATAAAAAACTTTGTTTCCCTTAGAAATTTGATTGAACATGACTAGAAAGTAATAAAAAATAAGTACATTCAAAGAATTAATCAAGGGTTCAAATCACAATACATTTGCATATCTTGTAGGTTATCCGAATGAGGATACACATTTGATAAAGAGGATGATGGAGATGGTTTTCTTACTCCTACAAATCCTTTCTATAATGATTTGAAGGCCTTAAATCGTCTAGTAAATAATCCCCCCAAAGTAAGCCTTGTGCGTGGAACATCTCGAAGATGAAAACTTGGTGAAATATGAGAAAATCACTTTCTCTATCATCACCCCTTCACAAAAACATGTTTTTCTCTACCCCTATAGACCAAGTGAATGTCACATGCATCTTAAATCCCTTCCCTTCCCTATACCTATATAAATAGGTACATGAAGTGGCCTTGGGTCAATTAGAGTTTTCAAGTTGTTTGGTCCCACTACTTGGGTAATGTACTATACTAGTGACTCAAGACTAATAATTAAATTGGATTCCAAATGGAAGTATGAAAATACCATATTCCATAATATATTTTACTTACTATTTAATTATAATCAATTCCACTAAATGATTATAATAGCACTCTAATTTATCTATCTCAAAATTATTCATATATTGAGGTCTTGTTTGCAATGTTAGATAACGCATAACGTGATTGTAGCACCTCGCAATTTAGAGTAAATTAAATAAATTATATTTGTAAATATTTGTGTGTATATATCTACAGTGACTTGTGTCATCACTAAACATTATGTCATTATTTGCTATTATTTAATATTGGATTGAATTTAAATACGATAATGAAATAATAATTATTTAATGACTAAAAATAATTATGTTGGTGGGATAATTTGAATGACTTTAGAGACGTGTAGAACGTCCGAATATACCTTAAAAGGTTCGGCTTTAAGGCTTATATGTTAGTATTTGACTTGGACTAGACTTTAGGCTCTTTGGAATCAGTTTTGGGGGCTTAATGGGTCATGGACTATATGGGGTATAACCCTAATTTCGTGATTAGAATTATAAAATAAACATTAAGTTTAAGTTAAATGACTTTTCAAATTTTGGAGGAGAGCCTTAGAGATAAAGAGAGGAGTCTAAGGGGAGGATAAGAGGAATTGAGGCTTTTGGCTTGGGAATTCAACCTACTTGAATTAGAGGCATGTTTATCTAGTATAATTTTATAATTGAGGTTGTGTTATAGTATCACTACACAATGGATTCCTAACCTAAGTCAAGTAAATATTAAATTAGATAATTGAAATAATAATTATTAGAATTATATTAATTGGGTAATTAAGTTACAATAAATGTTCTTAGAATACTATGAAATTGATTTGGTTCATCACGATTCAGAGTAGAATTTGTTCAATTGATAATTTAGGCATTCAAATTTATGTTAAAGGATTGAAAGCCCCTTATTAATTTTGGGGGGAAATCTGTAATTGGGTGAATTTGGGATACAATTCTATGTTAGGGATCTTAGGATGATAATTGGGATTTGTATCTAAAATTGGTGTAAGATTAATCCAAATTAATTGGAATTGATCCGGGTTATTGTTGGGTCAATTATAGATCTAGAAATTGAATCTTGGCGATGTTTATAGGCTTGGAATGGAGTTTTTAAGTTCAGTAATGGTAGATTTTGGCTGGGAAGATGATGATTATGGGAAAAGCTCATTCGAATGAGACTATAGCCTTGTTCGAACGAAGGGTGATTCTCGTTCGAACAATGATGTGAGTTCATTTTAACTATAATTAGGTTCTCACTCGAACAACATTGAACAAGCAAATCGAACTCCATTTATTCTGAAATAGAAATTCTTAATTAAAAGAGGTTAATAAAGGCATTAAAACTGGAATTTAGGAGTGACTCGTAACTTTGTATGATTACTTGTTCTGTGCATTATGTGCAACATACTTGGCATGTGTACTCATGTGATACGTACTAGAGGTGATATCCTTTTTGGGAGTGAGTGATGGAGGCCAGTACCCTGATGCGATAATGACGAGTTTGACTTCATTATTATTTACCCCATACACTACGTGCTAAAATTCCTGTTGTATCCGTGTAAGGTTCACACCGTGATCCTGTCCTGATCTCCTCTCCATTATTGATTTTCTAGTTAGTATGTGTCGAACCTGCGTGATCATAGTTTATATTCCTTTTATTTTGCAGGTAGTGACTCTTTATTCAGTAATGACATGAATTATGACAATGATAGTATGCGAGGGCTCTATGGCTTTATGATGAATTTGGTATAAAAGTATTATGGTTATTGTGTTTCACTCATTTATGTTCAGATATTTACATTACACTTTCAGTTTTATTTCCAGTCATGCATAGAATGATGAACAAATGTTTAGACTCCTATGTTATTTATTTTAGACCTGATCAGTCTAGATTAGATTTTATGGGGTGTTACAGTTGGTATCAAAACATTCTAGGTTCTAGTGTCCTAGGGATCTTAAGTGCGTCCCTCGCTTCGTGCATAACATTATTTGATACATTAGATCTCAAAATTTAGATTTTATACTATATCTTTATAAATGTACTTATATGATTTTTTACTATTTTCAGCTGGTGAACACATAGCATTGACGAGTTGTCCGATTGCGACCAGCTGCTAACGTTGAGTTAGAGGCAATGACACCCTAACATTAACTGCAACCACCTCCACCACCGCAACAGAGACATGAAGTCTATATAGCTCAGGCATAGTTGGCTTATATTATACCACAGATAATAGCTGCGACTATGGTAGCGATGCACCAGTGGAAACCACTACCACCACCCGTGGCAATACCTGAGCCTACCCACCCTACTATATCTATTTAGGAGAAATCTATTACTGCCTTTGAAAAACTTACATCAAGCAACATTTAATCCAACTAGAGTGTATCGATATCCAACATCAAATACTATCCAGTTTATACTTGTAAGGGATGCTTTACAGTGGTGGGAGTCTATTACCACCATGGTGGACCGGGCATAGATGACCGTTTTAGAGTTTTGGGAGAGATTTGTAGGGAAATATTTCCCTTTACAACAACAGGAAGCCTTGAGGGCCATGTTTGATTGAGTGAAGTAGGAAGACTACACAGTTAGGAAATATGAGAAATAATGTACTTGCATGATAAACTTTGCTCTAGAGATAGAGGACTGCAAGAAAAAGATAGACAGGTTTGTCGGAGGCCTAGTATGGGGGATTTGGTGAATATTGATGGTAAATTCGGTATACACTACATACACTTAGATATTGGACACTATATTACAACATTATTAGGATTTTAGGGAGTTTTTGAACGAGAAATAACCCAATAAGGAAAAGGTGGGGAATGACCAAGGGTTGAATGTAGTAGAGTCATGTGAGTATCACAATTCTATCCGAGAAGATTTAGGGGGAGCATCACCAGAAGTGGTTTAGAGGAGGATATGAGTATAGTCATTAGGGAGGCCAGGTACAGGGCCTCCCGGTCTAGGGACATTACGGACAATAGGTCTAGAGGGTTTAAGGTTAGCATGGTAAAGGTCTGAGATGTCAGGATATGTCCCATGGGTAAGGACGCGGTCAGGATCATCCCATTAGGGGATAGTTCTAAACTTGTGGGGGTAGGGAAATTCTTTCCACAGTTTCCCTTTGGGCATCCAGGTAGGACCTTAGGGACAGTAACAGGCTCTTCTAGCCACACCATAGTGTAGTATTATGGGCCCCAAACGGGTGATGCACTATACCCAGGGTAACAAGTCATGAGGACATAGGTGTTCTCGTCCTCAGGACATATAGGTGCTTATCCCTAGATGCTGTTTGATGCCATGTCCAATTTTCGGGGCATGACATTGGTAAATGTGGCATTAGTGCAGAAAATGGGGCTTCATAGGTTATTCAAAGTCTCCAATTTGTTTTATATTAAAACAAACAAAAATTTTTGGGATAATATTAAGGAAGGTTTTAAAATTTGCATTTGATTTAGAAATTCTTTTGATGCGGTTCAGGAACCGGGTTAAGAGTGGGGAAGGAGTTGGACACCCCACTTATTTTTTATTCTTTCTTCATTCTATGATTTTTATTTTTATTTACATTAATTGATTAATTTTTAGTTATTTTAGAATTTTTTAGACACCTCAGTGAGAGGAGTCTCTATAAAAATGTAGATATGTTCTAAGGTTGGAGAATGGTATGAGTGAAATGTCACTTCAACCGGTGCAGGTAGACAAGATTTTCTTATGCGTGATTTCTACTTTTATGTATATAACATATGACTGGTATTAAGTATGTAAGTGTGTGAGAAAGCTCGACTGGTATATTGAGTGGCCATCAGTGTGTATATAGCTCTACGATGGAGCTTAGATTTTGAGATAATTTGATATGTCGTTCGTGTTATGAGGAAGATAAAAAGTTGAAAGATGGGTGCATCAATATAGTGATTAATGTTTACGTTCTTTCACATTTGTATGTAGGAATATATTGGGAGTCCCATCTTGAGATAGTTTGATATCTCATTTTGAGTTATTGAGAGTATTTATAGGGATGTGCAAAAGATCACTACCGTGAGATATTTTGATACCTCGCTTACAGTATGTGGGATATTATAGATGGATGCATCTCAATGGGAATATAGGTCAGGAAACATATCATTGAGGATCGAACCCACTAGAAGGACTCATTATTACACCTACATACACAAAGAGACTTGGGATCAAAGCCAATGTAGTTCACACAATGGAGTGTATAACATAGGAGGTTTTGGTTCTAAAAATGGAGGCATCTCTAAGGGATAATGCGATGAGAGACTTATTATGAGTCTTGGGCTTCACGAGTTTAACTCGGTATATCACCTACATACCCTTGGAGACTCAGGATCAAAGCCAATGTCGTTTAATTGTATAATTAGTATACACATTTAAACATTTGTGTGTGTACATTTATTGAATCACGCATTAAGATAGTTTGATATCTCATTTAAACAATATAAAGATTATATATGTATTCATCTCAGTGAAATAATATGTCGAGAGAAATATTTTCGAGGCTCAAGTTTACGAGAAGGAATGTGTGTTGCTCCTAGGTACGCAAGGGTACTTGGTATCAAAACCTACATAATTCTATTGTAGCATGTGTTCGGACGTGATGTGTGTATAAGTGTAGGACTTGTCTTGGGAGGGGGAGGGCTAGTATGTGGAATATCCGAATGGGAATGAACTCGAAGATGTCTAATGTTGGAATATAACCTTATAATAGGTGGGTGATTACTAGTCGGAAGGTGTTGTCCTTCACACTAGTTTGGAGGTGTAGAATTTAAGGATGTCATGTATTAGACATTTATTAGGCATAAATATTTCATATTTATCCCATTAATTTTGGTTTTTTTATGATCCCGTGCATTGTAATTAACTGGAACTTGTCTCATATTTATGCTACTAACTCTACTTGGAAACTATTTTGTGGTTTGTGTATTTCTCATGTGTTTTACAGGTATTCCATGCAAGTTAGTGCGAAAGAGAACTCGAAACAGTGAAAGAAACCAAGAAAAAAGGAGTTGAAGGAAATTTTCGTAATTTTACAGCCTTAGTCCGGAGGTGGGGCCAACTGGAAAGTTGAAGATCTTTAAATTACAAGAATAGTGGAAAACAACACCTCATTCCGAGATATGGTGAAGAAGTTATGGTTATTTGAAGTTGAGAAAGAAATCTAAGGAAAGAAAAGAGAATAGGCACCCAAGGCAGTACTAAAAACCAAACCGCACCCAGAACCAATTTGTACCTCCAAACTTGTTCGTACCTCCGAAACTGGTTCGGGGGGTCTCATGCACGAACTTTTTTTATTTTCTGATTGGTTCTAAGAGTTGGATTTGATTAGGACTCTTACAAAAACGTGAATGTAACCTTATGGAAAGACATTAGACTTAGTTTTGAGTAGTTTTTGACCTAGTTTTAGAGGGAAAAAGACCAAAGAACCATAGATTTCAATTTCTTCATAGAGATTATACTTTCGTGGATTAATTCTCAAGGTTTTCTTCAGTAAAAGTTTTTCTTCTTCTTCCTTGTTCTTGAAGTTAATTTTCTTTGCATGTTTTGTTTATTTTCTGGAATTCTAAGACCCTCATGCATGTTTAAATGTACTTTCATTATGGTTTGGATTACATGCAACATAAAAACCAATTGTTTTATTAATTACATCATGCCTGGCTAGATTTTCAGGGGTTGGAATGCATGAACCCAACCCTAAGTGATTCGCATGGATATAAAAAGAAGTTCGTGAGTTAAATAATTAATTGGAATGTGTCAGTTTGTTAACATAATCATCGTAGGACTTTCAGCCTCGTTTGCCCTAGGTAACCGGGGTGTTTAAGAGTGCGACAATGCTTGAAAGGAATAAAATTTCTGTTTCAATTAAATATTCAATTCTCGACTACTTTTGTATACGGTGAATTCATTAGGGGTTGGGAGATTGTATTCCGACCTTACCTTTCTTTTATATTAATCAATTCGTAATTTGTTAAGTTTTGCATGTGTAGTTAATTTAGATAGAATTTAATTGGTTTTGTATTAGTAACATATAATTTCATCAAAATCGTCTTTTCTTCCTATTTTTGTGAGTCAATCATTTAGGTTATTCGACTTTCCCTACTCGTCGCCAGGTATTCACGTCTTAGACCATGTGTTCGATACCCGATTTATCGGATTATTACTTAAGTGACCGAATTACACTTCAGTCGATATAATCACGCACTACAATCACTTTTTAATTCGCATAAAGTTTTTGGCGCCGTTGCCGACGATTAGGTAGACTTGTAGGATAAGTCGATTTAATTAAAAAATTTGACTCTAATTCTTAAAAAGCCAAAAAAAAAAATCATAAAATCGAAAACTTAGAAAAATTCAGAAAAATGAAAATCAAAATAAATAAATTATATCATCTCTCAGAGTCCTTTCATGCAAAATTCGTAACAAACTCATCAATCTACTCCCACCCGCATTCACGAAAATCCTGTAGGAGAATACGACCTCGATAGTCCACACACTCCTAACGCTCCACAATTTTGGGTTCCACCTCCTACACTGTCCAATTCCATTACGAGTCACGTATTTTGGGTGTTGAGTGAGGATACCGACTCATTTTGAGAGAGAGCGATGTGGGAACACACTAGTTAAGGTACGGGTGAGGGTGAGATACCGTATCGTCCCATGAGAGACCTTTTATATCCCCAGAGAACTGTCACTCTCGGATTAATTCTACTTTCGTACAATGCGGGAAAATTTCACTTTTAAAATGGGATGATCCAGGTTCTCCCGACTTTTCATGTTTTGGATTCAAAGAAACCATACCTCCAAATTCGTGAGTTTAAAGAGGCGTGCGATATGATATGGCACGAATATTGCATATTTGAGACCTTTATCTTTATGCATTCTGAACTTTTACGGTCCTTAATGACTATATTTATGATCATTAACCATACAACCTCGAATTTGGACATATATATGTTTTGTAGGGGTTAATTGTGCTTTTGTAGGTATTGAAATGCTAAAAGTGAGGATTCGTTGCATTTCGGATAAGTTTTATCACTGGACGCTACTTTAAGGTCATTTTAGTCAATTTAGACTTGATCTGGGGCTCATGGGAATTCCATGGATGCATAGTTTGTTGAGTTAGCATCGCGTGGCCGCAAACGGCGTGTCGTTTCGATTTAGAATGATCAAGTTATGGCCATTTTCTTTATGAACCTTTTTGTCCCATGTGAAGACCAAAGACCACCAGAAAACATAGTACCGCTCGACCGCGTACCTGCTGTCGATCAATTTTGTTTCGGTATTTTTCCTTGTCAATTAACCAGTGGGTTTTGACTTAAGGGACCGGTCGACCGACCCCTGACTGCGGTTGACCAGTAATAGCAGTTACCCGACAATTTCCCTTTGTTCTATTTCTTTTCTTTTTCCTTTATTTCATTTCCAATTTACTATATAAACCAAATTTGGTTTGTTTTGATAGATATCTTGTAATTAGAGGTAATCTACGGTTTGGAGGGTTTGGGGAGTGTGCCATTTTCTCCCTCTGAGGGTTTGCTCGTATAGAAGCATTTACCCGTCGAGGTTGTGTAGAACACTATCATCCATCTTCTCTATCAATCCAAGTTTCCAATGTTTGTATTTCTTTATTTATCGCATTTTTACTCGGTTTTTAGTTAAGATTTATTGCGTTTATTTACATGATTTCTAGTGTATATTTACCGCTTTATTTATCACGTTTTTATCAGCTTTCTAGGTTAAATTAACCTGGGTTGTGTTGGATTGAACTCACCTAGGGTTGATATTTTTCTTTTCTTTAGTGATGGATTTTACGGGTTTATTTCAAGTGGGTTGTCCTAGTTATTACTCCTAGGATATTTAACGGGGTATATCGTGTATGCTCCGTATTTACGACCTTGCGTGCGTAATTTTTGGGGTATTTGTTGACGCCAAAATCTTATTAGACTTTATGCGAATTCAGGGGTGTGACAACTCTTGATTTAATTAACTGTCTAAACGAGACTCAATGTTAATAATTCGTTGACCCATGTAACCATTTTATACTAATTAACTCGGGGTGAGGGATATCCTACGCAACCTATAGTTTTGATTCTCTTTTGTTAGTCTAGTTTAATTATATGCCTACATTTAGTTTTCTTTTCTTTTAATCAACTTTTACATTTTTATTCCTGAAATAATAATTCGATTACAACCTATCAACATTCTCTGTGGATTCGATACCCGGACTTTGCCGATATACTCCCTTTTTGAGTGTTGTCATAAGTTTAGGTTTTTGTATAGAGTTGGTGAGCCAAATATAAAATAAAATGACCGGCGCACAGGTGACTCTCGCGCCGCGGTGAAAGCCAACCTTATCAAATGGCGCCGTTACCGGGGAGTGTTTCATTTTAGATTGTAATTATGTTATTATTTTTTAGTATTTTTTGTTTTGTATTTGTATTTTTGTTTTAACCTTTTTTGCACGATAACACATTTGAGCGCAAAGAAACTTGGATTCTCGGTCGCGCACCTTCCTTCTCGAATTCTCCATTTACAAATAATTCGGTAACCATATCCTATTTTATATATTTGTCGATAATTATAATGTTTCATTTGGGATATGTTCTCGAACCTGACCCTGCGAATGTTTCATTTAGGATATGTTCTCGAATCTTGAGCCATTAGAAATACCAATGGATTTCTATGAGTTGGTAGAAATTAATTTAAAACTTTTAAAGCTTGTGCCGATGAGGACTCTTTGCCGTTATTGCTTTCCATAATGGATGCTATCCCCACGTGTGCACCATCTCCTATTCCAATTGAAAAACCTTTGGAAGATGAGTCGATTTTTCTTGGACCATAAGTGTGTCTTTCCCGCCTTGTTATCCAAATTCCCCATCGTCCGCCCAAAATTTCAAATTGGAGATGGTTCACTTTTTCCACCTCCCACACGCCTTCTGTTGTTCAAACAGAATTCATATCTTATGAGAGGCATGTTGTAAAGAGTAGGTTGTAAATAGTTACATTTTTTCTTTCTTTAGTTTTTTCTTTCCTTTTTATTTAGTCTACTGTAATTAGTTAACCTTTTGTTATTTATTCTTGCTATTCTTAGTACTAACTTGTTTTGTAGATTGAATTGGACTCGTGCATATGGAGATCGCTCCAATTTTGGGTAATGTCATTCTTTTCCTCTCTTTATGTTATGTTCTTAATGGACGCATTGATGACAATGCAACATTTAAGTTAGGGGGCGTGGGATATTCTATCAATTTCTTTGTTTTGTGCATTGAGTTTATCACATTTTAGTTACTAAGTATGCTTTTCTTATAAAAAGTTAAAAATTTCAAAAAGATTTTCTTTCTCTTTTCTCCCTTTTTAGGCATTTTGCCTGTGTTTCTGATGATAAATTTTAATAAGTGCCCGATCCAGTAGACAACTCTATGATGTATGTTCTCGATTTTAGAAGTTATTACACTATAGTCCTCAATCATTGATATTATGAATAACTTCACGAATTAAACTTTAATCCCGTGAGGACATGCGCTTTTCTTGTTTTATTGATTTGGTTTAACTTTTTCATAACTCGGTAATCTTTTTTTGCATTGTATATACTTACATTGAGTAAGCTTTGTACCTTTCGTCGTTTGTGACTGTTATACACTATTCTTTCCTCTTTCAAAACGTTGAATTCGTCGATAATCTCTCTATTCTTTCATTGATCGTTCATTAATTGAGTTTATATCTTGAAATTTGTTATTTGAGCATGATTTTGATATATTATTTTGATTCGAGAATTGCGTAAACTTTAGGAAATGATCATAGGCCCACTTTGTTATATCATCCATATTGACCTTGACCTCACCCTATATGTTTACGCTCGTCATCCCCTTTGAGCCGAAATATTAGGCTTTCGTTTCATTACCCAAAATCCCATAACCAACTCCTAATTGGAGTTTTAAACCATACATATTACCTTCCATGACTTTGTTTAGAATGTTGCTTGGGATTGAATGATGTTGTTGTGTGGTTGCAATTTGAGCATGAAAAGAGTGAGAAAAGAAGAAAGTGTAGTGAAAAAGAAAAGAAAAAGAAGATAACAAAAGAAAAGAAAAGAAAACATGAGAAAAAGAAGAAAAGAAAAATAAAGAGAAACTTGCCATGTTGTATATAGTTCAATAAGCTTTGATTACTCTCCAATTATTATACCTATTGCTTGATTGTGGAACTTGCTTTCCATTTTTGATATTGCCCGCATTCTTCCCATTATTCCAAGTTTTCATTCCGAACACTTTGAATCCGTACATATATCCTTCGTTTCGTACCCTAGCCTAACCTATATTACAATCCTATACAAGTCCTATGTGATCTTAGGGTGCATTTAATTTAAAAGTTGAAATAGTTTTGATAATCTGTGAAAATGCATTTTGCCTTTTGAATGAGCGGTATCTTTCATTGAGATTACAATTTTTCATTTTATATATGGCGTTCTTCATTTGTGACATGTGCGCGACCTAGTTTCCATTTACATTTACTCTTTATGCCCATATGTTCCGTGTGTTAACTCTCTATTTCGAGTGAATTCGCTTGATGACTTTAATGCCCGTGATAATTTAATATATGTTTGATTCAATTTTTATTCGGTTTATATAAGTTTTTTTTTCAAATCATACTTTCCATGTGCTCGCTCCCCTCCCACATTTTAAAGTTTCAATTCTATGAGGTGCATTCTACAATGTTAATAATACAGACTTCTGTGTGAATTTATTCACTTTGCTAATAATGTGTATGAAATATTTTTCCCTATTGTTGGGTGTGTCGCATGTGATTAGGCACATTTCGAGGAAAGTATATGATGTTTGTGGGTTTCATCCCTGAAAACCCTCACGAGATGACACTCATCCACTAGGGTAACCTAGGGGTTTATTGTCTTATTGCATATGCTAAATGAAATCGCGTTCCCTACGAAAGTGTATAGTTTGTACCGCCTCCTGTGGATTGGTTTAGTTTGTTTCATCACTAGGGACTAGCAATGTCTAAGTTATGGGGTTTGATACGACTCGAATATTGCATATTTCCGCCCTTTATCTTTATGTATTCTAGAACTTTTACGGTCCTTAATGCCTATATTTATTCTCCTTCACCAGATAACCTCGGATTTGGACATATATGTGCTTTGCATGGGTTAATTGTGCTTTTGTAGGTATTGGAATGCTAAAAGTGTGGATTCATTTCATTTCAGAGAAGTTTCATCGTTGAATGCTACTTCAAAGGAAATTTAGTCAATTTACACTTCATCTCCGGCTAATGGGAATTCCACGGATGCATATTTCGTTGAGTTAGTATCGCGTGGCCGCAAACGGTGCGTCGTTTTGAGTTCGAATGATCAAGTTATGGCCATTTATGTTATGAACCTTTTCTCCCATGTGAAGACCAAAGAACACCAGAAAATAAAGTAGTGTTCGACTGCGCCCCTGCTATTGGTCGATCACATTTTGGGATTTTTCCTTGTAAAGTAACCAGTGGGCTTTAACTTAAGGGACCGGTCGACTGGACCTTGGCCGCGGTCGACCGGTAATCGCAGTTACCCAGCAATTTCCCTTTTTGTTATTTATTTTCTTTTTCCTTTATTTCTTTTCCAACTTACTATATAAACCAAATTTGGTTTGTTTTGATAGATATCTTGTAATAATAGATCATTTTCCATACTTAGGGTTAGTGAGAGAATATAGGGTTTGGAGGGTTTGGGAAGTGTGCCATTTTCTCCCCCGAGTGTTTGCTCGTATAGAGGGGTTATCCGTCGAGGTTGTGTAGAACACTATCCACCTTCTCTATCAATCCGAGTTTCTAATGTTTATATTTCTTTATTTACTGCATTTTTACTCGCTTTCTAGTTTAGATTTATTGCGTTTATTTACATGCTTTCTAGTGTAGATTTACTGCTTTATTTATCACGTTTTTATCATGCTTTCTAAGTTAAATTAGCCTAGGTTGTGTTGGATTGAACTCACCTAGGGTTGATGTGTTGATTTGCTTTGGTGATGGATTTTACGGGTTTATTTCAAGCGGGTTATCCTAGTTATTATGCCTTGGAGATTATACGGGGTATATCATGTATGCTTCGTATTTACGACCTTGCGTGCGTAATTTTTGGGGTATTTGTTGACGCCAAAATCTTATTAGACTTTTATGCGAATTTAGGGGTGTGACAACTCTTGATTTAATCAACTGTCGAAACGAGACTCAATCTTAATAATTCGTCGACCCATGTATCCTTTTTATACTAATTAACTCGGGGTGATGGATATCTGATGCAACCTATAGTTCTGATTCTCTTTTGTTAGTCTAGTTTAATTATATACCTAGATTTAGTTTTCTTTTCTTTTAATCACCTTTTATATTTTTATTCCTAAAATAATAATTCGATTACAACCTAGCAACATTCTCTGTAGATTCGATACTCGGACTTGGCTGTTATACTCCCCTTTTGAGTGTAGTCATAAGTTTAGGTTTTGTATAGAGTTGGTGAGCCGAAAATAAAATAAAACGAACGGTGAGCAGGTGACTCTCACGTCGCGGAGATACCCATCCTTACACGTCTAACGGCCAAGCTTGCACTTAAGACACCGTTCGCCTAAATTTTTTTCCTTTCTCTTTGAGGGATAAAGCTAAGACCTGACTATGGTCTTTACACCGAATTGAATTAGATCAAGGAGAGATATGCAATACAAATTTCTTATGAAATTGTTCACCCAACATAGAATGAATTCCATCAAGGCTCAAATTCAAACTTTTAGAAAACAAGAAAATGAGTCATTCGATCGATGTTTGGAACATTTCAATGAGTTAGTCAACACATGCCCACATTATGGTTTTGAGAAATATCATCCTATCTCTTTATTCCACCAAGGGCTAAGTATATCTTCCAAACAACTGGTTGAGACTATGTGTGATGAAGAATTTTTTTGGGTTAAATGATAATGATATAAAGGCCCATTTTAAGTATGTCGCTGAGAGTACTCAAGCATGGACACATCTGACCCTAACACCTAAACCCAGGTTCGACAAACGTTCATCGTTCCTTCCATGTCTGGTCTTTATCAATTGGACAAGGAAGCCGAGTTAAAACTTTGAGTAAACCAAATTGATAAAAGATTAGATGACGTACTCAAATCACGGGAAAGATAAACAACGGAATCCTCCTGAGCGATGAAAGAAAATGTGTGTGCAATTTGTGAGGCGGTCCATTCAATGAAGGAATTCCCAACAATAACCGCCTACAATATGATGATCCAAGAGCAAGGAGGAGCGGTAGAAGATTTGGAGGATAATTTTAATGCCCCTCACCGGAATTATTACAACCCTTCGTGGAGGAACTATCCTGGTTTCAATTATGGGCAACAACATGCTGCATTGAATCCTAATTCACACGTTGCCCTTCCTCCAGCACCACCTCCGCATTTCACACAAGCACCGCCCCCTGCGCCATATATCACTCCACCGTAATAAAATCTCGAAGACACTTTGAATCAATTTATGCAATCTCAAGATGAATCCAATGCTCAAAATGCCTGAATGTTTGTCGAAATGAGTGCGAATATTTCTAAGTTGCAATAAACCCTAAGTGTCCGAGAGAAGGGCAAATTTTGTCCTAAGGACAAAGAAATTCCTAAGGTAAAAATAGTGCTATCTCTACTTCTAATGCAAATAAAGAGGAATGTAGCGCAGTTACCACTATATGTAGTGGGAGAGTAGTTGACTTGTTACCCTTCCCACACGATGAGCAAAATGATAGGAAGATTTTTCCCAGCACGAAAGAGGCCGAAGATGTCCCCTTGACGAAGAGAGATAATGAAGACACATTTTGGCCCACAGTGGTCGTGAAACCCCCCATTTCTGCCCCATACCCTCAACGGTTAGTATCCAACTCCAAAGAGACCTCTCGTGATGATGTTTTAGATATTCTTAAGCAAGTAAAGATTAATTTAACTTTTCTCAAGACCATAAAGAAAATTACCGCGTACGCTAAGTTTCTTAAGGACTCACTCACAGTGTAGCGTAGGTTAAAGGTAAAGTAAAATGTGTTTTTAAAATAGAACGTCAGTTCCATACTGTTAGGTGACCTTCCACCAAAAACCACTAACACTTGGAACATTTGTACCTATTTCATGTCAAATACATAACAAACATATCAAAATACCAATGTATAATAAAATGATAGAGAAATAGGATGAAACAATAGAGAAAAAAATATCCAATCAATTAATTTATTTTATTAAAGGAACAGATACCTAGTTTGTTAAATATATCTATAAAATACAATATATAAACATCATTACATAAGAATATACTTTCACTAATTCAACTCCCCATTTCTCAAGAATCTCTACTTGTAAGGAAGAAAGCTCTGTCCCCCCAAGAGGAAAGCTCCCCCCTGTCATTGAATTGACAAAGGAAAAGAAACGAGAATGAATTGACGACCTAGAAAAAGATTAATAAAAGTATTTAAACCAATATACAACAAAATACAATTGAGATATGGGTTAAAATTGAATTTGAACACAAGGTAACAATTTATAATCCAACAATGATAACTATGATCAGTAGCAACCAAATATATCTATCACTTAAAGCGCTAGAAATCTATTATCCCTAACTAAACTATCCCTAACATGTTATAACACACATTATATTATAATAAAAGATCTCTCCTTTTATCCTATAGCTATATTTCTTTTATCATAAATCCATTCTCCTCTCAATCAAGTCTCATCTCCCTTTAGATAATTCCCCCCTACTTAGGAAAGATGAAAAGCTTGAGAAACTGAATCTCTATGTGCATAAGGAATGTAGCTATATGACATAATTAGAGAAAATGAGTTTCGAGTGCGGAAAACTTGTTATGTATCACAATAAGCACAATAAGATGATAAAATATGGGATATGAATCACACAGTATAACATATAAATGCACAAATGATTAATAATGATATAATAAGCCAAATATATGAAACTATCATCAATATTTTATCATAAACACTCAAATATATTTTTCTAAGAAAAAATATAGGAAATATTACCACATGGTAAAAAAAAGTTTCTAGCAATTTGTCTCAATTATTATGTTGATAAGAAAAAAGTATAGGAAATATTATCACACGTAGCAAAAATCGAGTACTATGTCCAACGTTCATAATCAAGAAAATATTATCCATAAAAGGCTAATGACGTGATGATGGCATTAACCAAGCACATAAGATAATTTATTGATTGTGAAAAACAAACAAAGAACACCATTGAAACTATAAAACCAAGCTTGAGTTCAAATAAGAATAACAATTCAAGAAGAAGTGGCTCAAATCTTTAATAGTAGTAAACATTTCCAACACCTTTTTAAGATGCTATCAACTAATACTTTTATCTACCCCAATGAACGATTTGGTTAAAACCTTTAGTTTGATATCCACGATGTTACTGAATTTTGGATGGATATATATCTTTGAAACGTCGTTTGGTTCGAAATTGTTTTTACACGTGGCATCGTTCGCTCATTCATTACTAAGACAAGATGTTATTTCCAATATGCAAAGGTAGCATCATCCAATCAAATATGTATCCCTAACTACTTCATCTCTCATGATTTTTTGAACTTTTTAAAATCATGAATAAATCTCACACATACACATTTGAGGTATAACTTTGTCATTCCTCATAAAGTGACATATATACAATGTGTAGTGTGGTTTAAAGTGCAACAAGATATTGATAATTTATTCTCGAAGTAAATTTTTTCTAAAACGTTGTATAACTTTAAAGAAAATATAATTCATCTCATGAAGCATATGTCCTATTCCCAAACAAATGAAAAAATTTATCAAATAATCCATTATGACATACAAAAATATAATCATGAGGTATATCATCTTAAAAAGTCAAAAACATCATCATCACCATCCTTGCCTTTATCCCATCACATGGGGTCGACCACATGCATTATCTTTTTCCATTCTAATCTATTATAGGTAATATTATCATTCAAATTTAATTCCATAAGATCTCCCCTAATAATTTCTTCCCATGATACCTTAGGACGACCTCTTTGTCTTTTACCCTCTATTTCCAGTAGTCTTTCTCTTATTTCAGGTGCATTTAATGGTCTACGCAACACATGTCTGTACCATCTAACTCTACTTTCTCTTAATTTATCACTAATGAGAGTTACTCCTAACTTATCTCTTACATACTGGTTTTTAATCTTATCCTTTATAGTAATTCCTATAATCTATCGAAGCAACCTCATCTTAATATCATGGATATTTTACTCATATTTTTTCTTTAAATCTCCACACTTCACTGCATAGAGGGTCGCTAGCCTAACAACCTTTCTATAAAATTTTCCTTTTAATTTATTAGTTATCCTCTTATCACAAAATATCCCACTCCCTTGACCCCATTTTATCCATCCAGTTGTTATTCTACTCATAACATCCTCATCAATATACCCATTACTCTGCATCGCTGAACTTAAATGATTTAGTTTGTTTTATCATTTTTTCTTCAGTCTTTAACATTATGCTATCGTACAACTAATTATTATATTTACATTCCATATATTCATCTTTATTTCTACTGATTTTCATCCCCTTAGACTCTAAGGCATATCTCCAAGTATCTACTCTCATCTCTAAAGCCTCCTTTGAAGTGTCTACTTAAACTATATCATCTGTAACAAACATACACCATATGATATATACTTTTATGTCTTTAGTAATCTCATCCAATACTATAGTAAATAAGTAAGGTCTTAAATCCGATACTTGATGTAGGCCCACTTTAATCATAAACTCATTAATTTTTTCACAAATAGTTCTTACCCAAGTCTTTGTGTTATCATACATATCTTCAATAACTTGAATGTAACTAATATGGATTATTTTCCTCCTTAAATACCACCATATTATATTCACTGGTACCGTTTCATATGCCTTCTCTAATTCTATAAATACCATGTGTAAAATTTAAGTTTTACTTCTACAGTTTTTCATTAGTTGTCTTAAATAGTAAATAGCTTTCGTGGTGGATCTCCCTGGCATAAATCCAAATTAGTTATCTAAAATAGTTGATTAATTTCCTAACTTGTTCTATAACCTTCTCCTATAGTTTCATAATTTAATTCATCAGTTTGATTCCTCTATAATTATGACAGTTTTGTATATCCCTTTTATTTTTGTACAAAGTTATTATGGTGATTTTCCTCCACTCATCTGTCATCCTTCCTTGTTTTAAAATTTTACTAAATAAACATTTTAACCACTCTGCCCATAGAGTTTTAAGGGTTTCCCACACCTCTATAGGTATTCTATCCAGGCCAACCGTTTTATTCCTCCCTATGTTTTATTAATATATCTACTTCCTTTTCAGTAACTGAACACACCATCCCTATTTTTTGTCCTATGTTCTCAACATCTTTTTAAAGATATTCTTCATTCAATAATCCTTGAAAATAATCTTATCATATATTTAGAATTTCTTTGTCATTAGTTAATATATTTTGGTTTACGTCTTTTATACACTTAACTAGACCCATATCCTTTGTCAGTCTATCCCTATTCCTTGCTAAATATGTATCTCCTTCATCTAGTGTGTTTTGTTGCGCATTTCTAACCCATTATTTTTCTTCACTATTTAATCTCTTACACCTTTCTAAGTCTTATTGGTTTTTAATCTTTTACCACTCTTTAAAACTTATTCGTTTCTTTTGTATTATCTGTTGAACTTCTTTATTCCACGACCAATTCTCTTTTTTATTGAATATTTTCCATTTAGTCTCACCTAAAATTTTCTTACCAATTTTCTAAATATCAATTTTTTTCTTGACATATTGTTATTAACATCGTCGTCCTAATTCCACTTCATTTTTAGCAATAACTTCTTCCTAAATTCTATCTCTTTTCCTCCAAATAAATCCTTCCATTTTATATTTTGATAACCTATTTTCTCTTTTCGGCACTTAAATCCTTTAATGGCTAAATCTATTACTAGTAGGCGATGTTGATTTGTTAAGATTTCACCTGGTTTAACCTTATAGTCTTTGCATGTCTTCAAGTCTCTTCTTCTAAGTAAACAATAATCTATTTGATTTGTATTGATGCCTCTTTTAAATGTTCTTCAATTTTTTCTAAAATATGTGTTTGTTATCACTAGATCGTAGGCCTTAACAAATTTTGAAATAGTTTTTCCTCCTACATTTCTCTCCCCAAAACCATACCCCTTGTATATCCTTCAATAACAGTCATATTTTAATCCTATATATCCATTCAAGTAACCTCCTAGAAAATATGTTTTCACATGTAGAAATTTGTGGTAATATGTCTATTAAAGTCAAAAACATGATTATGCAAAAAAGTATCTTTTTAAATTTTTTGGGTGAAAGAAATGTTTAATCACAAAGGAGCATGACAGAGAATTAAAATATACGTACAAAGCACATAATCTTATAAATGCTCCAACAAACTCAATTAATCATGTAAATAACTAGTCAAGTCCTAAGATAATCAATCTAGAGAAATCACAAATCTAAGACTAAGAGAGTATGTAAAACTTAAGTAGAAGACTAGGTAAAATCCAAGGATAATAAGCATAAATGATAAGTAAATATCGAAGGTAAAACAAAAACAATTTTAATATGGATACGAATAAATATATATGGATCAAGTAGATGTGACAAACCTAAATATAATTTTGGAATACAAAAGCAAAGTATTCTCAAAAATATATTTTTTTGAATCATTCAAGATATATAGTAAGAAGGAATCAAGAAGATAAACAATTCGCATTTGAGTTATCAAAGATGATAAAGATGATATATCTACTGATGCATGAATCAAAAGTATATATCATAGGATAGGATATAGGAAATAACTTGATAACAAAGGCTATGACCAAAAAATAAATCAACCTTTAGCATTTAAAAGTGGAAGGAACCAATTTCAGAATCTTTTTAGTTTCATATTTAAGTTTATCTAAAATGTTCTTGCCAACCCATACATGACTCACACGAGGAGCCCACGGTTCAAATGATACCTTAGTTGTATTTTTCTTCACTTTGCCTCTATTATTATGGTCCTTTTTGTAAAAAAATATTTTAGTTCTGATTAACCCACATTTTTCTTCTAGCGGTTTTTGGTGAAAAATTCCTAGAATAAAAAATGTTTTGACCTTTGTTGTTCCTTACAAAAATCTTACCATTCTTACCATTATGCAAAGGTAATATTAGGTTGAGAAAAAAAAAACTCCCTCAAATGACCTTTTTTTGACAATGATTACAATTGCATTTTTTTGGTCTCGTCATTTTGGCTTTTTGTTTAGGAATAACCATTTTAAACTATTGAACATTATTCAACTTGTTACCAAAATTTCTAAGGGGATATTTCTTATGACAATAAGAAAAAATAAAGTCCTTTTTCAATATTCTATGATTATGTTAGTATTCTTGTTATTAAAGGTGGAGTTTACATAACCTTTCTTCTTTCCAAAATAATTGGAAATATATTTCCCTTTACCTCGAATTGTTAAGGGTTCTTTTTCAATGTTTGTCGTCTCGTTTTTGAGAAGAGATTTTCAGAAAAATGTTTTCCTTTTCGAAAATTGAAACATCAACTTTTTTTTAAAACCTAACCCTCTTTTATCATGTCCTTTTCGGCTTGGTATCAGAGTAATATCTATAATTTTTTACGATCTCGCCACTAGATTCCCTTTTTCATTTTTCGTCGAGATCAAATCATTTTGAAGTTTTTTAATTTTCTTCTCCAAAACAACTTTGGACTCTTCATACAAATGAAGATCCTTTGTATCCTTTTTAAGAGACAAAATAAAAAAATTCTTTCATCTTGAAAATCAGCAAAACTTTCATCCTATTCTTTTAAAATAATTATCTTATCTTTTAATTCATCAAGGAGGTCTAAAATATCCAAAAAGAAGACATCAACAACTTTAATCTTTTCAAAGAGGATGGGTCCTTGAGCATTCAAAGCATATAAAAAATTATTTTCATATTTGATAAGTGATATCTAATTGGAAATTTGGTTTTCTCGCTATCAAGGGTTTTGATTCTTTATAATAAACTATCCCTTTTAATGATCAACCGGGAAAAGGAAAGATCTTCATTATTCTTAGCGAATTTTGTTCTTTAAATCTTTTTAGCTTAGAATATAGAATATTTGTTTTTAATAATCTTTTGGATTCTATACAAAGTATGTCATGAGAATTTTAGATATCATCTTCTTCACAATCATTATCCCTACTAATAACATAAGCATCTTCATCGTTAGAATTATTGTGATTTAAAAATCTGTATGAGAGATCACAAGTACAGCAAAATCATGGAAATTAGGTGCACCAATTAAATTATGAATACAATCGCACATGCTAAAATCCATTTTCACACACACTAGATCTAACTCGAGGTGATTAAACCTGCAAAAGTAAAGTTTATCTTTGATACTAGTTGAGAGTGTGCATGCTCAAAACTGATATGGGTAAAGAATATTCAATTAAAATTTCTTATTAAAAGGAGATAAGGTTTTCCTTTAATTTCTTGTTAAGGGTAAACAAACAACACCTAAGGTCTATTTGATAAATTGTTTGCCAAATAAATTACACCAAAGTCTATCTTCCATATTGGGCAAATTGATTTAAGTACGGAATAGGTAAACAATATAGTATAACACCAAGGCATATGAGGAAAAGCCTACAACAGGAAAAAATCTCGAGCCGAAAGAAGGACAAATATACTATGGTAGAGTTAGGTATTTTATATGTCCTCTTAAAGTTCACCATCACCTAGTTAGTTATTCGAGAATTGGATTGGTCCCCACCATTGAAATTAGGTTCACTCAACCTTAGAAAGGTAACCAGAGAGGTCTGAACACCTTCCTCTTCAATTAAGGGAAGGGAAAACAAAATGGACCATTGAAGATAGGTGCTTTGGGTTAGAGACTTCAAAAGGGAAAATATTTTTGATGTACATCTTTGGCAAAGGAAAGGGGAAAGGTAATAGTTATTGGTTCAAAAAATTCAGAGGAAAGGTTATATGAGTAGTGAAAAGTTTAATCTCACTCTAACAGTTTCTTTAGAGCCTCCAAAGTGTGATTCGTTAATTTTTCCATCCTAAAAATGTGTCCCATCAATGTTCCAAACCACTTAGTTCCTCTTTCCCTATGTAATCGCATCATAACATGTATTTCAACGATAAGTTATGACCTTACCCGAAGCTTACATAACCAAATAAGTGTTTCCCCTTGTAATTCATGCAAAAAGGAACAAGGGACAAAACTCTACTCTTACTTTAAGTACTCCTATTGAGAAAAACTAACTCTTTCTTTTCCGTTAATCTTTGAGACTAGGGGATTCAAGTCCCTTGGAATAGAAAAATGTCTTTGGGTTTCCCTGAGGGTTCCACCTACTCTAGGTGGTGCTTGTATAAAGGGAAGGATTTTGGTATTAGGATCCTCTTCAGCCTCGTTCACCAATTCAACCTCAATAGTTAGGTAATTCCCCAACATGTTAAGATTCAATCTTTTAGCTCTCTTGAACATCTTCCTCTTGATAGTAGAATCCTTGATAGGGTATCCTACATAATCTATCTTATTGTCCTACTTTATTACTATTCATTTACTACATCAATAATAAAGAAAAGTTAGCTATTAGAACAAGAAAAATAAAATAGGATAACAGTGACAGATGGTTCGCCACTTACTAGGTCATTCCCCTTTTTTATCAGATCCTAGCAGAATAGCCTCTTCAGTCATTTAAGGGGGCTGAATTTTCTTTGATATTGGTATACCTCCTCATTAAAATGAGCAAGAAACTTATAATCCGTCTTAGTAATAGTTTTCCTCTTGTGAGACACCATAACAAGGGGCTTAGACCCTAGTGATTCCCCAACCACAAGATTTTGGCGAATAAGGGTATCTTCAGAGGTTAAAGTCTTAGTCCGAGGCCTTAGCCCACTGTCAAATATGCACTTGGCTATGACGAAGGCCTCAAAATAGGCACAATCCAACGTTAAGGATTTTTCTATCTCTTTTTTCTCTTGCTCAAAGGGTTCGACAATCACTACGAATAAAGAATGAGGATCAGTAAGGGACCTAAAATCAAATTAAAAATAAGAAACCTTACCTAAAGCTAGAGTAATGCACTAAAAGGTGGGGTAGCTCGTTTGCTCATTTGGATCAGGGGTATCCCTGGCACCAATAATGAAGAATAACTTATCTTTCAATTTCTTTGGTTAAATGTATTCAGCCCTAGAAAATAGCACGTCATCCTTTGGGGAAAGGTATTTCAATACCTTATCTTTCAGCTTCCTCTGCTCTTAGAATTAACATAACCTAACGAATTGGTCTAACTTCACATCCAAATAACCCCCACTAGCCTCTCTAAAGGCCAGGATTGTGGCCATCACGAATCTCCAGATGTTGTCCAATAGTTGAAATGGAGAGATTCCAATGGCCCTTAGAATCCTCATTACCAACACAGGAAGGGGAAACCTTGCCCCATATTGAAAAATCACTCATTGAAGTAGCCATGATGATGGGCCAATGATAAGGCTCTTTGGTTAGGTTTGGCGACCCTCAAAGTATGTCACATTTTACTTTTTGATATGAATGAACAAGATGTACACGTAAAGCAATGAATTAAAGTTAAAGAGGAACGACATAACCTTTTATTCATTATTAATATGATCCTTTTATTAATTATTAATATGATACATAGGGTTGAACCACCGCAGGGGTGAGTTACACATTTCTAGTACACACGATAATATAGAAAATTGCAAAGCGCCACTATTTTCTCCCATTTGGTTTAATATCTGCCCATACAATCACATATGCAAATAGGTGACTGGTTTCTGTCTCTAGTAGGGAAGAGATACTATTTCCTTTCTCCTGGTGCATCTGGAGAAGGAAGGAATTAGTACAAATATGCCAGGTAGTTTCTACCAGTTCTATAAGAATGATATAGATATAAATGAGAGTTGGAGGGTGTATAAAATTAGTGTTTAAAACAATTGACAATAATGAGCTAATAATTCTATATTTATCATATTATAACTTCAAAATGTTGGAATTTCATAATTCCATAGTGATTAGTCCATTTAAGAAAATACGGTATGTTACCAATTTTGTTAGAATCATGTTTGAAGAAAGTCAAGGTATTTGAACTAATAATCCCATTCTTAGTAGTGCACTAAAAGGTATAGAGGTAATTTAGCCATCAGTATAACTTTATCACAAACAATCCCAAAACCTTTGGAGAAAATAATCAGCTATGTTCACAATTATAGTGGCACTCATACGTATATAACAATAATTAGTTCCGTGGGATAACCCGTTAGTCTACTTCCTAGTTAATATTGATACGTATAGTAAAGTAGGACAAACGTGAAAGCGCAAACTGACTCAATATGTTACATGATCTCAGTTATTAGGTGAGAAGGGTTAAAATTGATTCTAAAATTAAATACTAGTGATGATTCAAATACTGATGATGCTTAACAAAATAGATAGTATGGAAATATAATTATATGCACATAATTATAGTAAATGTGGCTATCACATAGTGATATCAATAGCAGTATTTCAAATACGCGAAGTATAATACTAGAGAAATAAAAAAAAATCTACTTGCTTGGCATTCGATTGAATTGCTGTCAGATTGGAGTATTCGAAATATTTGGGACTTCATTTTCTGTTATACAATGTATGGTATAGGAGTATTAGGGCTTAATCAGTTATTTTTATATTCAAGAATTTCTTTAGTAAAGTTTTGAGGGCTTATATATAATTATTTTGAGACTTTAAAATAAGGACCTTAAGCTCATTTTTGAACTTTGGTGTAATGAGAGTTTTTGTCTTAAAATAGTTTGATGTATGTAGGGGTAAAGTTTGGGGTGCAAATTCCTAAGTTGGAAAAGTTGTAAGGTTTTGATTTGTAATTTTAAGTTAATTTCATTAAAGAAAAACCTTATTTTACATAACTTAGGCTAGGAATATCCAAATATGGTCTTATTTTATACCATTTTGATTATGAAAATTAAATAAAATTTTTGGGAAAAAAATCCAAATTTTCTAATTGGCGACGCGCCCTCGCACGTGTGGTCAAGGTTTCTGACCAAAGTCATCATCTTCAACCTCTCGGTTTTGACTTTCTAGTGTTTAAATTTTTGACTGGGGTTTCTCCTCCATTGTTATACCATTTGGGATGATTTCTTATCAAACTTAACCTGATTTACCATGAGGATTTCAAATATATATGTTTCATGGTTCGAATCTCACTATAACTCAAGTTTCAAAGCTGTGTATGTTTATGCAAATTTGGCCTAACATTCGTGGATTTCTAGAGTATGGCAGGGTCTCTAATGAATTGGGTTTGGTTTATGCTATATGTGAGGGTAATTTGGTTTTGGTTTCAAAGATTTTAATGGACTGTATGTTAAGAATTTTGGATTTACACATTTTGAGTTCAAAAAACACTTTTGATCGATTAGCCCTCAACATGAACATTCATGGATTTTCACCATTACACTCGATATCCTGAGGTTATAATGAGTCTACCCATGGATTTAAAGCAAAGTTTAAGTTAATGTAATAAGTTTCACCATTAAAGCTCAAGCTTCCTAGGCCATTATACATGTAAAAGCTTGCATATTATGAGTGTTCTAACTATATTTACTATGCAAAAAAACTACTTGAATTGAAAGGATTGAAAATGAAGCATAATTGATGAGTTACTTGAATTGAGAGAAAATTCTAGATTTTGATCTAAACTGTGGGGGTATTTATACTACTTTGGGTGGGGATTTGATGGGTGCAAAAAGGAGGTGGATTTGAACTAGTTTTGGGAGAGTTTTAATTGTGGGTAAATGTCGTGAACATGGGTTCCTAGGGTTTACCATGTATTACCATGTGTTTTTTGATCTCTTATGCTGATGTGGGGTAGTGTGTGGACAGTGGTAAATACAAAATTCAATAAGGTATTGATATTAGTCCTTAATCATTTATATAATTTCATTTATGTCCATAAAAGTAAACGTTTTGGAAAGTTTAGGGGCACCTTGATAATTTTGAAAAGTTTCTTGGGCTGAAACTATAATTTTATATTAGCTAAGGTCCAAAGGGTTAATTTGATATAAGTTTGGGGTTTGGGGATTCAATATATCTCAATTTATCTTATTTTTAAAGTTTGAAGGACTCTTTTGTAATTAACTAAAACTTCAGGGGTTGAAGTTAATATAGCTAAGTTGTAGGGTTTTAAACATAATTACTTTCTTCTTGAGAAGACTTTTGATTTTACTCGTCTTACGAGGGTTTAAATCGAGGTCGTAGGTCATTTTAGGGTTTGAAAATTTCCCGGTTCATACAATCTACCTACCTAAAAAAAATCATACTCGAATTTTATCTTAGAATAAGTCGGGGTATTGATCATTCATTGCTTGTGCTGGTTCTCATGTAGCTTCTTGTTAATTCTGATGTTCCCAAAGTGCTTCAACTGAAACATTTTTCCATGTGATAGTATGGGATGGATGAGGTATATACTTGCGTAGATGGAATACATGAAACACGTTATGGATATTGGATAATTCCATAGGCCATTCTAATTGATAGGCTACGGAGTTGATTCTTATATAAATTGTGAAAGGTCCAATATAACAGGGGGATAATTTTCCTTTCTTTCTGAAACATAATATTCCTTTTCGGGGAGATACTTTCATAAATACTTGCTCGCTTTCTTGAAATTCCAATGGTTTTCGGCAATGATCATCATAACTCTTTTGTTGATCCTGGGTTGTCTTCAAATTATATCGAAGCTGTTGTATTACCTCGGTGGTTTCTTGGATTATTTTAGGACCATTAAGTTTACTATCTCCTAATTCTATCCAACATACCGCGGATCTGCGATTTTTTTCGTATAAAGCTTCAAATGGGGCAGTTTTGATACTAGTTTGATAGCTATTGTTATACAAAAAATTGACAAGGGAAAATAAACATTCCAATGTTAAGATATATCAAACGTACGAGCTCGTAACATATCTTCTTGGGTTTGAACTGTACGTCCTGATTGTCCATCCATATGGGGTGGAATGCAGTACTTAAGTGAAGTTAGTACCCATTGTAGCTTGCAATGTTTGCCAATTTTTTTTTTGTAAAACGAGAATCTCTATCTAATACAATGGATAAAAGGATTTCATGTAATCGAATAATTTCTCAAATTTATAACTTGCTAATCTTTTGGAATGAATCGACGGTTTGTAAAGGTTGAAAATAGGCAGATTTAGGAATTCGATCTACTGTCACCCAAATTGAATTATGTCCTTGGTACGTACGAGGTAATCCATTGATAAAATTTATGGTAATATGATCCCATTTTCATTCGGTAATAGGTTAGGGATGAAGAAGTCCACCAGGGTGTTGGTTCTTTATCTTTTCATGTTTATAAGTAAGACATATCCTTACCAAGTTCTTGATTTTATTTCTCATGTTTGGCCACCAATATTTCTTCTTTAAAGCATGATACATTTTAGAGCTTTCGGGGTGTATCATGAATTTATAATGATGAGCTTCGTGCAACACATATTCTCAGAGAGATGTATTGTCAGGCACATATAATTTATTTCTAAGTCCCGTTTCTTTATCGTAGGAAGAATTTGTATTTTTACTCGAATTTTTTTGTACAAACGAATCTTGGGGTTGTTGCATTAATATTCTCTTTCTTAATTCAGGATTGTGATAACAGTAAAATAATTGGTGCAAGGGGTAAGTAATCGTAGATCATATTCCTCTATGGTAGTGAAAATATCATAAGATTTAAAGTATGAAGTCTTCCTATCGAATTTTGACTTAAAGCGCCAGCTACTACATTACCTTTACCTGGATTGTAATTAAGTTTAAATCGGTAATCCTCCTAAAATTCTATCGATCGTCGTTGTCATAAGTTCAAGTCTTTTTGGGTAAAGATATACTTAAAACTTCTGTGATCTGAAAAGACTAGGAAACTTACACCATAAAGGTAACAACGCCAAATATTTAGTGCAAAAACTACGATTGCTAGGTCTAGATCATGGAATGGATAATTAAGCTCATGTGTCTTGAGTTGTCGTGACCCATATTCTACCACTTTTTCATTATTCATTAACACACATCCTAATCCTTGTAAATAAGCATCGATATATACCTCATAACTTACATCACTAGAAGGAATAATGAGGATAGGAGCAGTAGTCAACTTGTCCTTCAACACTTGGAATGACTGGTTACATTCGTCTGTCCATATAAATGGGACTTCCTTCCTAGTTAGTTTTGAAAGGGGAAGAGCAATGTGTGAAAATCATTCAAGGAATCGATGGTAATATTCTACTTATCTGAGAAAATTCTTAATTTCGATAATATTGGTAGAATTTTTCCATTCAAAAATGGCTGAAGTTTTAGTTGGATCGACTTGGGTTCTATTTTTAGAAATCACATGTCCTAAAAATTTAATTTCTTTCATTAAGAAATCACATTTTCTCTTTTTGGCGTATAACCGATGAGTTATAAGAGTACTTAAGACTATATTCAAATGATGAATATGCTCTGCCAAGTTTTGAGAATATTCAAGAATATCGTCAATGAAAACGATAACGAATTGGACAAAAATGGTCTGAAGATTCGGTGCATTAGATACATAAAAGTTGTTGGGTCATTGGTTAAAAAAATGACATTATGGTAAATTCAAAATGTTCGTAACAAGTTCAAAATGTAGTATTTGGAATGTCTTCCTCTCTAACACATAACTGATGATAACTGGATCATAAATCTATTTTCGAAAAGACCCTTTCTCCTCTTAGTTGATCAAACAGAACTCCTATTCGGGGTAGAGAATACTTATTCATAATAGTTTAAAAATTCAGTTTATGATAATCTATGCACAGTCTAAATCTTCCATCATGTTTCTTAAGAAATAATACTAGAGCTCCCCAAGGTGATAAACTTAATTGAATGAAACCTTTTGATAAAATATAATCTAATTTAGTACGGAGTTCTCAAAGTTCTAAAGGAGCTATTCGATACGGGGGCATTGAAATAGGAAGCGTATTTGGATAAAGATTGATAATAAACTCAATTTCTCTAGAAGGGTGTAATCCTGGTAAATCTTTGGGAAAGACGTCTTTAAATTGTTCCAATAAATTTGGAATCAAAAAAGAAATTTGAATTCGAGATTTTGAAGGTTTTGACGAACCTATCCCTTGGAATATAAAAGAATAATTATTTTCATTGAGAAAATGAATTTTCTTAGATTGACAATTGATATAAGCATGATGTTCAGATAATACATCCATTCCAATAATAATACCGAATCCACGAATATTTAATATTATCAAGTTTACTGACAATGTTCCTAGACCAAGCTGAATTTTACAGTTCCTATAACCTTGTGTGGATGTATTGATTTCACCTCTTGCGGGTAATTCAATACTCACTGGACTAATTAAAGAGGTTGGAGATAATCTTATTAATTTAGCTAGTCTGAGACTAATAAAAGAATATGTAGCTCCTGTATCAAACAAAATGTATGTCAAAATAAGCTGAAAAATAATCATACCTTTAATCACGTCATGTGCATTTCTTATAGGCCATGTGGCATAATTACTCCCATGATTAGGAATTGACTGAACTCTCTAAGTCAGCTCGAAGTGATTCAGAATTGAACAAAATTTGTATTTTGTGAGGGTATGTTCAATTGGTGGCGGATTGGAGTTGATTTTATCTTAGGACATCAGGGCCAAATATGTCTTGTCTCACGACATTCATGACAACGAATCTCGAAACGGGTTGTGTTGTGATGGATTTGGTAATAATCTTATCCACTAGAGTTTGTATATGGATGGGGTTTAGAATGAGATGGGGTTCTGATGATATAGTTGTTCTTAACAGCTCGGGGTGGAGATTGGATCAAGGTTGAAGAATTACGTTCCACAATGGCTGTAATGTCAATCAACTGGGAATACTCACGAATTTATAACAGAGCATTTGAATTCTTAATTCTCAAGTGTAGTCCTCTTTCAAACTCCTTACATCTCTTCATCTCGGTATCTACGTATTCTAGGACATAACGAGGTAATTCAGTAAACTTAGCCTCGTATTGAGCTACTGAAAGGGTTGCTTATTGCAATTTTATAAAATCAACTGTTCATTGGTCTCGCTCAGTCTCGAGAAAATACTTTTTGAAAAAAGTCTCTTCAAATTGTTCCTATTTAAAATTAGCAAAATTCTGATTACGTAACATGGTTTGCCACCAGAAATCTGCTCCGCCTTCAAACATGTATGCAACTAAATTGATTCAAAGATTATTAACTATACCTACTCTGTTCAGGATTTTCACAATCAGGTGCATCCATTTCTCAGCTTCATTAGCACATGCCTTTCCCAGAAAAGAGGGAGGTTGCTGTTGTAGAAATTCCTTAAAATAATTTATTCTATAAAGATCCTCGAAAACATCTTTAGGAGTAGAACAAGTAGTCTATTGTTGTCGGGATAACGTAGTAAGTTCTTGGAGACACCGCGTGATTCTTTCAGTCTGAGTTTGTTCAAGTTGAGTTCCAGCAGAGGGGGTTCGAGTACTAACCATCCTAAAATATTATAACTTAAATAATAAGAATTATAACAATAAATAAGGAAACAATCCTACTTTATATAAGTTTGGTTTTAAAGTACTATTACACATCATTATTCATAACAGTGTGGCTAACATTTATATTCTACAATACGAAAACAACTGTTAACGTTAGATTCCTCTCTAAGTAGGAACGATTGCGTCATGAATAGTTGTAGACTGGGGGATGGCTAAATAATCTCTTGGGTCTGCATCGTCCCTAGAGTCATTCGTAGTTCTAGGGGACTACCCTTCATGTATGTCACCATTTAATGTCGCTTCTCGGTACATCTTGGAGCTGGTAGTTCATCGGAAAATGCTAAATTTATGACTTCTTAGATTATGACCGGATTATTAACAAAGTCATCCATTTTTCTCATTACATGCATCTCATACAATGCTCTATTAGTCAATACTATCCTCTCAATGTCATTACTTTAACCTTCCCGGTCTTCTTCCACCCCACAGATCATTTCTCTTAGTCTGGCTAAAGCCTTTTCTCTTACCTGCATTTCCCGTCGGCTATCTGGCTTGAGATCTAGGTTAAACAAAAATGTATCCCATGCATCCATACTACAAAATGGATTTAATATATATAATAGTACTAATAAAAGATGTTATAAAAATCAAATAACTAATATCTTATCCATTTCCCGCATTGAATGCTAACCTGGCGATATGTTTTAGATATAAAACAGGCTCTGATACCAACTTATCACACCCTGCTTTTTGGTATGAATGAACAAAAAATACACATAAATAAATGAATTATAGTTAAGGAGGAATAACATTATCTTTTATTCATTATTAATATCTTAGATAGGGTTGAACAACTGCAGGGGTAAGTTACACGTTTCTAGTACATATGACAATATAGAAAATTGAAAAGCTCCACTTCTTGCTCCCATCTGGTTTAATCTATGTCCATACAATCACATATGCAAATAGGTGACCAATTGTTGTCTCTAATAGGGAATAAATACTATTTCCTTTCTCCTAACTCATCTGGAGAGGGAAGGAATTACATAAATATGCTAAGCAGGTTCTACCAATTCTATAAAAATGATATAGATATAAATGAGAGTTGGAGTGTGTATAGAATCAGTGTTTAAAACAACTGACAATAATAAGCTGATAATTCTATATTTATCATATTATAACTTTAAAATGTTGGAATTTCATAATTCCATAGTGATTAGTTTGAAGAAAATATGGTACATTAGCACTTTAGTTAGAATCATGTTTGGAGAAAGTCAAGGAATTTAAACTAATAATCCCATTCTTACTAGTTCACTAAAAGGTATAGAGGTAATTAAGACATCAGTGTAACTTTATCATAAATAATCCCAAAGCCTTTTTGGAAATAACATGTTATGCTCACAATTAAAATGGCAGTCATACGTATGTAGCAATAGTCAGGGCTCTCAATCATTTGAGACTAATATGCTAAGTAGAAAGTTATGTGGGATAACACGCCAGTCTACTTCCTAGTTAATATTTATGCTTATAGTAAAGTAGCATAAAGGTGCAAGGGAAAACTGAATCAATATCGTACATGATCTCAATTATTAGGTGAGAAGGGTTAAAATTAATTTTAAAATTAAATACCGGTAATAACCCAAATACTGATGATAGTTAACAAAATACAAAGTATGGAAGTATAATAACATGAACATACTTAGAGTAAATATGGCTATCATATAGTGATATTAATATCAGTATTTCAAATACGCAAAGTATAATACTGAAAAGATAGGAAAAACCTACCTGCATGGTATTCGGTTGAATTATTGTCACACTAGAGTATGCAAAAGATTTGGGAGTTGATTTTCTTCTATACAATGCGTGGTATAGGAGTATTAGGGATTAATCAATATGTTTTATATTGAAGACTATCTTTAGTAAAGTTTTGGGGCTTATCTGTAATTATCTCGAGACTCTAAAATAGGGGCCTTAATCTCATTTTTTAACTTTGGTGCGAGAGAGTTTTTTCTTAAAGTAGTTTGATGTATGTATGTGAAAACTTTGGGGTGAAAATTCCTATGTTTGAAAAGTTGCAAGGGGTTGATTTGAAATTTTGAGTTAATTTATTTAAAGAAAAAACTTATTTTTACATAACTTAGGTGAGGAATATCGAAACATGGTCTTATTTCATACCATTTTGATTAGAAAAATTAAATAAAATTTTTGGAATTTTTTTTTAGATTTTTTTGATTGGCCACGCGCCCTCATGCGCGTGGTTAAGGTTTTTAACCAAAGTCGTCATCTTCAACCTCTCGATTTTAATTTTCTAGGGTTTAAATCTTTGACTGAGCTTTTCTCCTTCGTTGTTATACCATTTGAGAAGATTTCTTGACCAACTTAACCTAATTTTTCATGAGGATTTCAAATATATATGTTTCAGGGTTCGAATCTCAGTATAACTCGAGTTTCAAAACTGTGTGTTCATGAAAATTTTACCTAACATTAATGGATTTCTAGAGTATGGCAGTGTCTCTTATAAATTTAGTTTGGTTTATACTATATGTGACAGTAGTTTGGTTTTGGTTTCAAGGTTTTTTATGGACTATATGTTGAGAATTTTGGATTTATAGGTTATGAGTTCAAAAAACACTTTCGATCGATTAGCCCTTTACATGAACATTCATGGCTTTTCACCATTACACTCAATATCTTGAGGTTATAATGATTCTACCCATGGATTTAAATCAAAGTTTAAGTTACTGTAATGAGTTTAACCATTAAATCTCAATCTTTAGTGGTGTTCGTACTGTTTTTCACTGTCCTAGGACATTCTACACGTAAAAGCTTGCATATTATGAGTGTTCTAACTATATTTACTATGCAGAAAACTACTGGAATTGAAAGAACTGAAAATGAAGCATAAATTGATGAGTTACTTAAATTGAGAGAAAATTCGAGATTTTGATCTAAATTGTGGGATGAGTTTCTACTGCTTAAGACGTGGTGTATTTGTACTACTTTAGGTGGGTATTTTATTAGAGCAAAAAGGACTTGGATTTGAACTAGTTTAGGGAGAGTTTTAACTATGGGTAAATGGGGTGAACATGAGTTCCTAGGGTTTGTCATGTGTTACCATGTGTTTTTTGACCTCTTATGCTGATGTAGGGTAGTGTGTGGATAGTGGTAAAAATAAATTCAAAAAGGTTTTGATCTTAGTCCTTGATCATTTATATAATTTCATTTATGTCCATAAAAGTACCATTTTTGCAAAGTTTAGGGGCATTTTGGTAATTTTAGAAAGTTTCTAGGGTTAAAACTATAATTTAATATTAGTTGAGGTCCAAAGGGTTAATTTGATATAAGTTTGGGGTTTAGGGATTCAATATATCTTATTTTTAAAGTTTCAAGGACTCTTTTGTAATTAAATAAAACTTCAAGGGGTTGAAGATAGCAAAGTTGTAGGGTTTTAAACATAGTTCCTTTCTTCTTTAGAAGACTTTTGATTTTACTCATCTTACGAGGGTTTAATCGAGGTCGTAAGTCATTTTAGGGTTTGAAAATTTCCCGGTTCTAACAAAGTAACAGAGTCAAGTATTTTATATGTCCTCTGGAAGTTCACTAACTCTTGGTCAGTGATTCGAGAAGCGGATTGGTCCCCATCAGTGAAACCATGATCATTCACCCCTAGAAAGGCCACTACAAAGGTTCTAACACCTTCCCCTTCAATTAAGGGAAGGGAAACATAAGGTCCCATGGCAGATACGGGCTTTGGGTTAGAGACTTCAGAAGGAAAAAATCAGTGGACATCTTTAGCAAAGGGAAGAGGAAAGGCAATAGTTGTTGTTTCAAAAAATTTGGAAGAAAGGTTATGTGAATAGTGAAAAGTTCAAGCTCACCAAGGAAGATACTTTATTGCCCCCAAAGTGTGATTTTTACGAAATTTCCCCATGCTTATATAATCTAATAGGAGTTTGTCGGTACAAGTCCTGCAAAAAGTAACAACAGGCCACTAATGATACCCTATTAAACCCTTGACCTTCCAAAGGATGTTAAACCCCCTCGATGACCCTTAGATAAGGAAATAGGCTCTTAGCTAACCTTGAACCTCAAATAGAGTGATACTTGGTTCAAAGACCTTCCTTTCTCCCAAAGGTAAGCCATAGTACTGTATAATACCTTAGTTGTGCCTCCTTCCTCCTAGAAGGATCAAACTTTACAACATATCTTCTGAACCAAACTCTGGTGCCTCTATACCAAGGTTATGTTATGACTAAGGACGAAAGAAGACCTCAGACTGAAGATAGATAACCAACCAAGGTCACCCAACCCCCAGCACTATGGTAAATCATTTTGAAGAACTTTAATCACAACCTATGGTAGTCTTATAATTGCTTATGAGATCTTAGACCTGTGGTAGGGCACTTACAACCAGTCTGTTGAGTAGGTGGAAATCAGAACAGTATTTTACCTATTGCTAAAATCTAGATCCACTTTTATTGAAGACTCCCATCATCATTTAATGCTACCCAAAACATCCTTACACCACCATCAAATACTTTAACTAACACTCCACCTCCTTGTTGACACCGCTAGACCTCAGAGTTATCACAATCATGTTGTGATTGTCCATTAATCCTCTCTCCAAGAGTTCTCATACATTAGGAAGGCTGGGGAACATTAAAAAGTAACTAATTTCAATTACTAGAGGAGATTGAGATATTTTAGAAATAATACTTTTAGAAAATCAAGAGTTTTAAGAAAACACAAGGGCCTTACTATTCGTTTTACACTCACAATCCAGTGTCATGAGTTTAAATTTGTAACTTGAATCATTTTCATTTTTTATACAAATTACATATCTTGTTGAACCCTAAACTAGTACTTAGACACCTTTAAAAAATTCCATCAGTTAATTCCTAAATTCCTTTATATTGTTGATAAAGTGCGAAACACTTCATATACTCTTAGAAAAAGCTCAAGATGTCTCATAGACTGCAATAGCTCATTTAGAATCTAATAAACTAGTAAAACACCTTTGATAATGGACGTACAACCCTCATATGAGGTTCAAACCACTTTAAATCAATGTCTCTTACTTTGACACTCCTCTCCTCTTAACTATCCAAGGTCCGGAGGGGAGCACCCGTGGGTTTTAGGTCACTTACGATCTTAACACTCATTAATTACAAACAATGGAGTTCATGTATTAGTTTGACATTTGGGGTTTGCTTTTTATTATTATTGATAAAATTCAGGGTTATCGTACATGATGTGTTATAGCCATGAGGGCATGTGTGATATTATTGTTAAATTCTAGGTTTATGTTTAATAAGGTTTTATATTAATACATTTCTCTAATATCCTGAAAACAAAGTACTCTGCCGATTTTTTTTTGTTTTTTTAAATATTAACACTTGTAATATTTTGAAGTATAACATGTACATTAGTTTATTATTAACAATTTATCATGTTCTTAATTAATGATTCTCCTTATTTCTTGTAAATAATAAATAATTTAATTATTTGTTAAAAAATCTGGCAAGGTTCAAAACCTTACCAAAAATGTTCCACAAAATTTTAATAATAATTATAATATAATATGGTACTGTTTAGAACCGTTTTAGATGCATTCCAGAAATGACACATGGAAAAACTTTTATTTTCACACTTATGACGTTATAATTAATCACATGAAAGGGGACGACCATGTAACGTGGGCTAATGATATTCACCTATGATTTATTTCTTTAGTAAGGTCTAAAGAGTGCCAAATTGTCAAATATGGGTATACTTAGGCCAAAATCTGGCACAGTTTCAAACTTTTCCAAAAATATAACAATCCGGTGCGCTTGATTTTGGAATGGTTTAAAATCATGCCAGATTGTTGTTTTCAGTGTAGTGTTTGAGCTACTCATTTTAGTATGTGTAAGTAATGGTGAGATAGACTTTATAACACACTGATCATTTTCCAATGCACCAACATTTATAAAAGATTTTCCATTTTTGATAAAAACAAATTTATTGAAATAGATCGAATATTTATTCAAGGCCAACATAGAAGTTGAAATTGTAATTCTTCAAATAATGGTTACATAAAAACATTCCTTTAATATTTTCCTTTCATCTACACCCAAATATAAAACAATAAATCCTATTGCTGATATTTATGATATGTCATTGTGACCAAAAAATATAAACATTTGCCCTTCCCCGAGCTTCTTGGTTCCTTGGAACCCCTCATTAAGAATTTCACACACCATTAGTGCCTCTCAAATCTACACATCAGGTACTAATAGATTGGACTACAAAACACATCTCAATAACTAAGGAGAAATTACCGTTCTCGTTCCTCTATTTAACTTAAAATATCACACACTTTTTCTTCCAATGTTTAAAACTTTTTCAAATTTTGCACTATACTTTCAGTTGTTTCCCTTCTCCTTTAGTCTGAACCATTATTTTTAACCACCAAAGGTTGTACCTGAAACTTTTCATTGTTCTTCGTCTTACCTTTCTAGATAAAATATGGGTCCCTCTAAGCAACCTACAAAAAAACCCTTTTTCCATATTGATATTCTCTATACCTATGAATTCCTTAAGTAGTTGCGCCAAGGAGTAGTCAAATTTACTCATAGAATAATTTAGGTGAAACTCATTAATAGACTTCAGGATTGTAGCATGGAATTGATCTGGGACTTCCCTATTAATTTTTGCCCAAACATTACCAACTCCTCTAAGATGGACATGATCTTTTGAACATGGTCATGCAAAGGAGTACCATCAACCATCTTTGTGTTTACCAAACATGCCATAACATCCAATATTTTGACACAAATATGATCCTCAAACATAACCTTGAGGGTTTAGAATCATATCGTTAGTGCTTGACATAATCTAATTTTCATGTTGTAATATATTGACCATAAAGGCCAATATATTGCAATGACTCATCTGATCAGTTTTTGACCACTTCTAATAAGCCTAGAAATCAAACTCGAATGCCTCCTCATCGGGTTTGGTAGGGAATGGTTTGGTTAAAACAAATTTATAATCCTGAGCGGTGAGGATAATGTCCAAACTCCTTTTTCAGTCAATGAAATTTGTTCCAAATAATTGGTTTTCCTTTAAGATTGAAGCAAGTGGTTTGAATGTTGATTTCATTTTTGATATATGGAAATAATCATTTGGAAAACATTAATTTCAAATTAAATATGTGATAATTAAATTTTAATTTTTTTTCCCTCTGCCGCATATTAGAATTAATCCCATCGAGCATCTTAGTTCCCTTGTAAAATAAGATTACTCATTGGAAGCCTAAATCAACCCACCTTGAACTAGACAAATTTTTCATTTTTTAGTTGTGTTATTAGGACACTCAAGGAAACCTCAATCCAATGAAATCAAATAGCCAACATATTTTACTCCCACAATTAATGACGTTGACTATGTTGAGGATGATATCACTAATTCTGTTTAAGGGTATACATAGATTCCTTCCTTGAAATTGAATCTTATCATATAGTACTTCATCGTCGAGGGACCAAACTCACTTATTTTCAACTTCAAAGAATTATCACATGAGAGTTTTAAGAATATTGGATATCTTGATTAATTCCCTGCACTGAAGAGTAAAGATAAAGATTACATGAGGAGTTCATTAAATCACATTCTTAAAACACTGATGGAGACCGTGAGGTTTATATTGAAACCTCTCTTCCACTTAATATTGTGAACTTGAGAGTAATTTTGAAAAATATTTATTAAATTTTAACCCCTTGAATTAAATTACTACTATCTTCCAATTACATATTCAAATTAAATAATTAAGTCTCTATATCTTAATTTTATAAAAATAAAACAACTTTTATTAAAATAAAATTCGGAGACCATAATTTAATTATCACCTTAAATTTATTACCCCATTAAATTCAATTTTTGATAATAATAAATAAATTTTGATTTTTTAGAATAATCATGATCTAGGTGGGTCTCATAAATAGACCCATATTGTCCATAAATTGTGGTTCCTAATAATATTAATAACAATCTCACAAAATTAAACAATAAATAAATATGAGAATCCACATATATAATGAGAAGCAATATATATAATCAATCAGATACACAACAATTATATATCTAAATTGATAAAAATCATGGCCAAGGCATCCTTTGTCAGTAGACTCCTTGAGGTTTAAAACCACTTGGAGAAGAATTCTTGTCAAATAAGAGTTCTTGAGTGAAATAGATTTCAAAAGGAAAAAAAACATCAATCAAAACCAACACATTATGAAGTCTCCCACGATAAAGGCTCCATTTGTCGCCACCACACCTAGAACCATTATCATGGATTTGCACTTCGTTATAGTGGTAGCCCACTACAATAGTTTGGTTCAACTCCAATAAAGGCTTGCATCGCTTCCTCATTTTCTTTATTTTTCTTTTTATTCTTCTTCTTTTTCTTTTTCGTCATCATCATCATCATCATCATCATCATCATCATCATCATCATCATCATTATCTTCTTCTTCTTCTTCTTCTTCTTCTTCTTCTTCTTCTTCTTCTTCTTCTTCTTCTTCTTCTTCTTCTTCCTCCTACTTTCCATTTTGATTTTAAAATATTTCTACAGCTTGAAACTCCATGAAAGGACTTTTTAACCCATGAAGATTGTAATCCAACCCCATAGAAATCGAACCTATTAGATAATATAAAAAATTACATCCCCTCATGAACTCCTCCAAATATATTGACTAATGCAATAATTAGATTAACCTAATAATTACAAACAAATCGAAACTTGTAAAAGTAACTACAAATAAACTACCTTAGGGTTTAGAAAAATATTATGAAAATATTTGACCATTGTAATAAACTCCTAGAAAAGCATGTCCTCTCAATCATTTCCCAACTTATTGAGATTTAGATAAATAAATTGAATCTCACCCATAAAATCAAAGAAAGAATTATGTTTACATTCCAATTCTCAAAATCCTCGAGAATAAGAATCTATGAATTCTTTGCAAATGCTGTGTGAATATGCAAGTATTTTTTAGTCAGCACCTCGACTTGACTCTCACCCTTATCTTGTTCAATACAAGCTTGGTGTACTGATACAATCCTCTTTAAACTATCAGAGAGGTTCCCAAACCATCAAACAAGTTTACATGGTCAAGATAAAGTACAAAGATCGTATTCGTACATTTACCAATGGGATGTGAACTCCCTATGCAGTCTGTCAACTGGTCAATTGAACTAGAATGGGAATTCTAGTCTTCCGTGACCAGGTCAAACTCGACTCACCGGAATTCCTACTAAGTTCACTTAATAAAAAATAATACAATATATTTCTAAAACAAATATAAGGTATTCTCGCATTCATGATTTTCATTTAAAAATAAACCTAACACATTTTTATTAATTAATAAACCTCGTACATGGTTTTAAAAATAAGCCCCAATAATTATTATTTACTTTTAGATATAGGAAAATCATTTTAGGTATTTACTTATTATTTTACAAACGTTGTAGAAACACCATTTGTATTTTATATGCAAGATGTGTGAATTTTGTGAGAAGAAGTTTAAGTTCATAGTGCACCTAGTTTTAAATATGGGACAATATATCCAAGTAAGATGTCAAAAATTTTAAAGCGAGTAAAACCCACACAAAAATTGAGATCCATACTTTATGTTGTCTATATGGATATTATTGAATATTCATTCATGGATTCTCTAAGATAAATGGGACATAAATAAATTTGGTGGAGAAAGAAGATGCGTTTGTATAGGATGAACGTGTACACATGACTTTGAGGATGTAAAGACTAAGTTGACCACACTATCAGGGTTAGAATTTCCAAAAATTACGTTAGAATAATTGGTCTCCATGGATGATTCACTTCAGGTATTGGGGGGAGTATTGATGTATGAGGAAAAATCGATTTGTATGTCTTACTTAATGTAATGATGAATCACGTAAACTATCCAACCCTTGATTTGGTATTAGATGTTTCACTATTTATACTACATATCTGGAGACAATATTTGTTGGAGGAGAATCTTTTACTCTTTAGTCATCAAAGTAGTCTCGAGTATATTTTTATGTAGAGAGATCTTAATATGAGATATCAAAGATGGATTTAGTTTGTTAAGGACTATATATTCACCATTTAGTATCACCCTGGGAAGTCTAATATAGTGAATGGTACCTTGATATAGAGACCTTAGAGCATTATGTTTGAAATGTTAATGACCAAATTGGAGTCGATACTGATGCGGTAAAATCTCACTCATAATTTCATGGGTGTACTTATAATTAATTAGGATATTGTGATGTGTGTAATTTGGTAAAAATAATTAGATGTCACATGTGGGAAAAATTAAAGAAAGTTCTCATTATTAGTCCATCATTCTGGTTAGGGGTATCAAATAGAAGGCTCGAGTAAAAGGGATGATTAGGTTTTTATGTTTATGAGGGCCTTCATTAAATGGCATTATAAGAGTCCCATGGTTCTCAATTTATGGTACATCGGATAGGAGATTAAATGTACTAAGATATTAAGATGAATTGTTGGTGGGTTAGGGATGAAGAAGGATATATCAATGTTTAGATCCAAGTGCAATACTTGTTGGTTAGTGAAGGAGCATCACAATATAATACTAGGTACTTTACATTCACAATTTACCCAAGAGTGAAAATGAGTTAGTATAACTATTGATTTCATCATAGGATTGCCAATGAAATATATAAAACATATGCAATTAGGGTGATAGAAGATCGAGTGATGATGGTGGCCCACTTATTATTGGTGCATATGAATTTGTCAATCGATTAATATGAAAGGTTGTGTATATATTAGACAGTGAAGCTATTTTTATTCTAGTATTCGTTGTTTTCAATCAATACCTCACATTTGTCTTGTGATTTTAGGACAGTTTTTAGTAGGCATTAGGGTAGACTTACACCCCAATACCATTTACAACCCATAGTTCAATGAGTGGACTAAGAGAGGGAACTATAAACTTAATGAATTCTATGAACATTTGTTTTGAACATCACGGTAATTTGGGAGTCCAAGTTTCTTTAAGTTGAGCTTACCAATAGTAAAATCCATTAGCAGACGATTGTGATAACACCATTTAAGGACTTTACATGGGAAACCATATCATTCCATGATATTTAGGTTACTTCAGTATGAGAGTAAATTTTAGGTACAAGATTTTTTCCTAGATACCTCAAAGAACATTCAGCTAATTTATGATCGAATCATGAGTTCCTTAAGTCAGCAAAAAGATACGAAAATATACGATGATGGGTGTTATAGTTAACTGTTAGGGATGTAGTGTTATTTAGGGTTTCGCTAAATAAGAAGTTATTCATTTTGGTGAAAAGGGTACGTTCATATCGATGTTTGTGGGCATGATAGATAAGTTGGTTCGAACACTCCATGGCCCAAAAATAGTACAATCACAATCACAAGGCACAACAGATCTCTCCCCACGTCATCCCAACAAAATGGATTGAAATCCCATAAAAATCGGATTAGTAGCCTAATGGGTCCATGGCATGGCACACAAGATAAAATATAAGACATTATGGCTAAAGGATACCTTAGCATCATCCAAAAATAATAATAACAGCAACATCGCAATAAATCATCATTATCAATATTTAACAAATTAGGATATTATTATTATATCTAATTCTACAACCCAATCACATGTGTAATATCATCTAATTAACATGAAAAAATATCACATAATCATGCATGCAAGAAGGATGATATTTACATAAAAGTTTAACATATAAAGATACAACACATAGCATGAAATATATGTATATAGCCAAGGGTGAACATTTATAGCACAACCACGGGAGATCGAACCTACCTAAATATGCCAAATAATACAAAAATCTGTAAGAAATTCCATCCTTACGTAGTATTGGGAAAATATTCATAAGATATTCATGAAAAACATTGAAAATTGTAAAACTAGGACCCATGTGTTCATAATTAAATTATATAGGACCTACATTAGGCGGAAAGGCCATATTCATAAATATACCATACCAAAAATAGCCTGAAAAGGACAGGTTTGTTCCTGAAAATTTCAATACCTCTTTTGCTCCATTCATCATCTTCTTTAACCCTTGAATTTGTACAAATTCCTCTACATTTCATAATATTTTAATTTTATCTTCAGATCTAATGTTATGTATCCTCCTCTATCCTTTTATCAAACATAAAGTGTTATAATATAACAGATATATTCTAAAAACTGAATGACTAGGATTTTATAAAATAACAATCCCACTTTTCACACATGGTCTTCACTTAAGGTATTAATTTTTTTTCCAAATACATATATTTACTGACTAATAACAACCCCATGGGTGCATAACCAATGGACATTTATTTTTATTATTTTGGGTTTTTTTTTCCACTAACAAGTCTACATAACAAGTCAGCACCAAAATTATTATAACACCTCGTGTTTTTATTATTTAATTTAATTAATTAATTGGAATATTCGAGAAAAATAAATTTTTGGATTTAATATTTTTTTATTAGTTAAATATGTTGGTTATGATTTTAGAAGAATAAAACTTCAAGCGGAATTAAAATTGGAGTTAAAACGGATTTTATAATGATTTTTAAATATTTGTCCCTTATAATTTTAATGGCGAACTGTCAGGTTTTCTGGGTGATCGATCGATCGACGCCAGGGATCGATCGATCGATCCCTTCAGTAATTGTGGGCTGCAAGTTATTTTTAATTAGAGTTTGTTTAGTATTAGGACTCCTAATCACTATATAACCTTGTTAATCCGCAGGGGGACTTCTCATAATCACTTTTTCTCAATCTTTTCTCTAGAAAAATCTTCCAATTATTTTTCCTCTCACCCATAATCATCAACCTTCTACACAATCAATTTTTTATCACAAGTTTTGGGAGGTTTAATTGGAGTTTAATCAAGTTTGCTCAAGAACATTTCTTCGCTAATTTTTCGAGAGGAGTCCAGATTTCTAATTAGATTTTCAACACTATGTAATACCCCGTATTTTAATGCTTTCTGAATTTGGGGATTTATTAAATTTAATGTGAATTATTATTTAATACAAATCCGAAAATTAATTATTTTTATAATTATTAACGTGATGTGAGTTAGTAATTATGGGAAACTTGTTGAATATTAGTAATGAGCTAAGTAATATATAATATTGGTTCTATTAAATGTCACGAGTGAATAGAATGACAATTTTGGAAATGTAAGTCGGGACGCGCCTATGTCGTGTCGGGACTAAATATTGATTTATAAAAGTGAATAAATTATAAGTCGCTCGAATGGTCGTTTTGAGTGAGCCAAAGTGTCCGGAAGGGTCGAGATAGTCCGAAAAGTGTACCCGGGGGTTTAGTTTGGGTCTTGGGGCGTTTTTAGGCCTATTTAGCACCCCGGGAGGGCATTTTGGACATTTTGCATTTTTGGGTAATTAAACCCACGAAATTTATTAGGTTATATCAGCCATTTGGAATGGTCCTTTAGGGTTAGCAGACTCAAATCCTTAGAACGACCATAGGAGAGGGAAGGAGAAAGCTTTTCAAGCAATCCACGGCCAAAAATCCATCCGGTTGCACCGCCACCACCACCAACACATAGATCGTGCGATGGGGAATGCAACAACACCAAATTTGTCCACAAATATGAACTCTGAAATTCCAAGGCAAGTATTTATCTTGCTTATTTTCGTTAATGCATCGTTCATGTTAGTCTAGGGTGATTAGGATGAGTTTCATAGAAGAAAACCCATGTTGGAGATAGGAAAATTAATGTAGTAATGATATGAATGATAATCTGGAAATCCCTTTCATATGTAGAGGTTTAATCACGGATTTATGATGAATTAGAAGTAGAAATTCTGGAAAAAGACTGATTAAAACCAAGTTAAAGAAATTCTAGGGTTCTTGAGATTGATATGAGTTTTGGCCTATTAATCCATGGTTATTGATGAAAATTCGCATGCTTTACGTAGAAGATGTATAATATGGGTTTATACTGTTTGTAGTACAAATTTTTGGGAGTTTAGGTGTGAAAAATCTGGATTTGATTGAGGTTGGATTATGAAACCCGTAATTGTTAATCTGCATAATTCGCCATACCTGTTTGATCGATCGATCGAACCAAGAGTGTCGATCGATCGACGCATCGATCGATCGAGCTCCTGCCATCGATCGATCGACCCCTTTTGGCAGACTCATATTTCCCCTTTTTAAATAGTTGAATTAAATTTAAATGAGTAATACTCCTTAGACATCCTTATTAAAATATTTCTGGAGATAAAGAAGACCAGTAGGACTTATTAATAATTATGAGACCTTTAATGTAAGACAAGAATTGCATTTTTGGGATGTTTACATATAAGGGACGATGGAATTTTGTATTAAAGGGAGAGACGCATACGATAGTTACGATGGAAAATAGATGAGTACCTACTGAATTCTACACTTGGGAGGATAGAGTCCATGAGTCTTACATAGTGAGTTGGAATAATCCTGCAAATTAAAGTAAGAGACGAACCGTTATACGTGATAACTAAATAATGAGAAAATAAGGATAAATGTCATAATTATGGGTTATGAGATGAACCTAAATTTGATGTGGTAATAGTAGTATATTTATATGACTGTGTTTATGCATATACTATATACGTGTGAAAATCATTCCCGCGCTACTTGCTATCCCTGATGTTACCGCGCTGGGACTGTCTTATCTCGATGGGACCTTTATGGGGGATATTGACTCGTACCCTAGAAGATAGATATCCTTGGTACAGGCTATTTGATCGATGGTCAGACGGTCCTAAGAGACGTTAGGGTATGTACTGACCTCTTAGAGACTTGGAATCTATGCTTCGCCTCAATATTGTTTGTGTATGTGTTAATACGGTTCGAGAGTAATTCCGAACTTGTATTTCCCTTAGTACGAGTGATACGAGGATTGGATAGCCGAGTATGCCCGCACCATAATTTTTATGTGGGGTGCTGTTAGAATACATATATTATACGAGTATTTAATATATATATGAAATTCTGAAATTTGGAACTTCCTACTGTGCTTATGGTAAGTAAGAAATGAATAATGACTTCAATTTGGAAATACTTGTTTTGAAAAGTATAATATGACACTGGGAAACTTTATTGGCAAATAAGGTTTAAATGAGAACTTTGTGATCAAACGAAATTAACCTCTTAAATAGTTGAATTGTTCAGCTTAAATCTTACGAGTAACCTAAGATAAGTTAAACCGTTGGGGAGGTTAGTACGATAGGCGTGCACATTATAAGAGAGGTGAGAATTTCTCAAGGGAGTGCCGCACTAATATGTTGTTGCATTGGCATGTAAACATTTTAAATACTTGCTAAACAAATTTTAAATCCTTTTACAATCGGGCTCTGGCCCGTTTTCCACTTTTCTTCTCTCTTGTATATATATGTATATATTACAGGTGCACAGCCACATGGGCGTCTTGCATAGGATCCTTTGGAAGGAACGCACTGCAGCTTAGGTGGGAGTTGCAGGCCTCTTGATTAGACAACCTCATTTGTTGATTCCATTACTAGCACTATTTATTCAGTTGGGCATGTGTCGCCCTTTCCATTATTTAGATGTTTAGCGAACATTGTGATTCATTTATTTCCAGTATTTTACTCTTTGGGATTTACTATTGTTGGGATGTTTTCATTTAAGTATCAAATGTTGGATTCATTTAGTTGGATGTTTAATTATAGAATTGTTTGTTCCAGTATAGTTGTTGTGTGATTCTTTATATATGAATTTCGTAAAGTTTTAAATGTTGGTTTACATAAAATAAAATTTGGAAAGTAATGACTAAAAATGGTTTTGACACTTAGCTTAATTAAAAAGTTATTTTTCGACAGTGATGCTAAGAATGAACCAACTGTTCACCTTGATTTTAATTTAATAAAGGAGTGATCGCCTGGTATTTAATTAGGCGGGGTGTCACCGATCTTCACAGGCATTAATACTCTATTCTTTTCCTTTAGTATTATGCGTTTTAAGTGTCACTTAAACACTTAATTACATGTTTTCTTAAAAATAAGTAGTAACTTAATTAGAAAAAGTGGACACTAACTATGGGGTTGTTTTTATGAAACCTTTTAATCTGAATAATATTCATAACCCTTTGGGTACGTAGGATTCATGAGTGATTTTGGATTTTATTGATGTAGGTTACATGTAGAAAAGCCTTAGTTTTGAAATAAATGGATTTGGGGTCGTATAACTCATGTAATTGCTGTTGAAACAATGAAATTGGAATTTTGATGTTTTAAATGATGAAATAGCGGCATATTTAATTTAAATAATTAAATGAGATTAATTGGATGTTTATGACGAGGCAATAATTAAATTAAGATTTAATTATATTGACTTTGTGACGACGGGTTGTTGGGTAATTTTTGCTCTCCCTATATTTTAGGATGCCTTCTAGGTATTGAACTAGTGGGCAGGCCTTTTGATGATTTATGCCTTCTAGGTATGGGTCTAGTGATGGTACATTATCGCGTTTTTATCATCTTGAGAGTGGGCAGATTTTTGGTAGTTTTTCATCATTATGCTAGCCTAGGCATGAGACTAGGTCAAAGTTTAGGTTAGAAATTCTTCCTATACATAGGGTAGGATGTAATACTAACTTGGGGACCCTTAGTTATGGGACTAAGCGATATTTTGAGGATCTCACATCGATTAAAAGGGTAAGATGATTATAAATTGAGAAATTGAGAATTAATGCCTAAGAAAAAATGGGTATTAGAATTTGTGGCGACATAATGTGTAGGGGCCGACAGTTTAAACGGGTCAGAGGAAGATTTATGTCGTGTCGTGTGTGAAACCTTTTCATGTGTCGGGGCCGACAGTTTAAACGGGTCAGAGGGCGGTTGACAAGGGGAAGTGTGACACTTTAATAAAAAGTGAGAACAATGATAAAAATTGGTTAATTTAATAAATTAACATTGTGGAACTTGGGAATTTTAAAATCATATTGGTGTGCCTTTTAAATGGGGATCTCTACGGGTAATTAGTAATTTATATTTATCATGTTTAATTATTTTGTTTAATTTAAAATATTCTATTGTGATATTTATTGCGTATAATGCTACTGTCTGGGTTTAAGGATCCTATTTGAGGGGAGTGATGTGTATTCTTGCTCAGGGCTTTGGTTCTGACCCATGCGTTGATTAATCTTTTTCAGGATAAGATTTGGAGAAGTTGCATAAGATTATCGAAGTTATCATTTGGAGGTGCAACTGGAGTTATTTATTTTTATGGTATAGTTTAGTTAGACTTTTCTTTCCAGTCGTATTTAATTATGAGACTTCATTGGAGTTTTATTGGGCCATTCGGTTCCAAAGTTGTTTAGAGGATTTCTATTGGATTATTCAGATCTTTATTATTCAGATTTTATTTAATCATTTTTGGAGATTGGATTTATTCGGAGTTTTCATGTAATGGATCTTTTATCGCTTAGTGTTTATGATCATTCGAGATTGATTCAATTATTTATCTTATGGACTCATTTATTTATGTCTCATATATGTCTCATTCTAAGAATGGTATTTATTTAGATCATGCCCGGCATAGTTCGGCGGTGGTGGCTAGCCACCCCGTCTGTCGTATTTTGTGGGGTGTGACAGATGGTATCAGAGCATGGTCTTAGGTCTCGTAGGTTATGAGTCCATTTTAGCTTCTGCGTTGCTTATCTTTGATTCCGTTTTGATGATTTTTAATCTTAGTGATTCCGAGTCCGATGTTGTTTTGTTCCTATCTTTTCAGATGGCAAACACAAGGAGAGATGGGAGTAGGAGAAAGGAGTCTGTTTTTTGTCCCATGGCTCAGGAGAGGCGACATCAAATTACTTTGGAGTCCGAGGAGTTAGGGGCTATCATTGGTGAGGCCATGGCGGTCAGTCTGGAGATGGGGAGACAAAGATGGCTGACTTTATAGGCTCAGTAGCAGGGTACACCCGTTTCAGCTTGGGATAAGGTGAGAACCAGTTTCCTTAAGGGCAATCCTCCCACCTTTGGAGGGGGATCTGACCCTACGGTTTCTCACCAGTGGAGGAGAGATATGGAGAGGCATTTGAGGATGGTGGACTCCACCGATGTGCAGAAGCAGATATTAGCAATGTTTAAGCTGACAGGGGATGCGTTGCAATGATGGGAGAGTGCCACCACATTAGAGGAGAGAGATTAGTTGGGTTATGCAGAGTTTCTGATAAAGTTTAATAATAAGTACTTTTCGTATGCGATTAGGAACGCAAAGAAGAGAGAATTTATGGATTTAAAGCAAGGTTCAAAGTCGATTGTCGAGTATGAACAGGAGCTCATCAGTTTATCTAAGTTTGTACCAGAGGAGGTCAGAACTGAGATGAAGAAGATGGAGTGTTTCATTAGGGGATTGTCTTGGTTAATTAGGTAAATGGTGTTAGGGATGCATACACTACTTATGCTCAGGTGGTGGATGTCGCAATGTTGCTATGGCAAGAGAAGGCCAGTTATCAAAAGAAGTTGGGAAAGAGACAAGAGTCTAATGGACATGGAGGTTAGAGTAATGGTCACAATGATTAAACATGGCAGAGGTTGAGGACCAATCAGGAACAACAAGGTCAAGGAGAGGATCAAGCCAATACTAGGCGTTTCGGACCTTTTAGGGGTGAATGATTTGTATGTGGAACAGTAGGACATCCAGCGGAAAAGTGTTACAAGAGAGCGGGCCAAAAAAACCAAGGAGAACCAGCCCTAAAAGGTCAAGTTACGCAAGGAAAACAAGGGCAAGGAGTTCAGGGGCAGCTAGGACTGAGGCCTCTAGTCTTAGCATCAGCTAGCGTTCAGGGAGCACTAGCAGAACCGACAGCGTCGGGTGCGCAGGGGGTGGTCACTGCACCAACCAATCTCAGTTATGGGAGGTGCTATGTACATGAGGTTCAGTCGGAGCGGGATAGATTGCGTGGCTAGTGGCGTATCGCGGTATGTAATACCTTCTTAGATACTTAGATACTTATATATTGTTAAGGATTGCGTTCTGGTAGATTAGGTTTATTGGCACCCAATGGTGTATTTTACGGGATAAGCATATATGAGCCTCATTTCCTTTTGCGAGATTTACGCGTTAATGTGTATGCTTCGTCTAATTTCGAGGAGGAAATTCTTTGCTACTGGGGAAGTATGTAACACCCCGTGTTTTTATTATTTAATTTAATTAATTAATTGGAATATTCGAGAAAAATAAATTTTTAGATTTTATAATTTTTATTGGTTAAATATGTTGGTTATGATTTTAGAAGAATAAAACTTCAAGAGGAATTAAAATCGGAGGGATCGATCGATCGATCCCTTCAGTAATCGTGCACTGCAAGTTGTTTTTAATTAGAGTTTGTTTAGGATTAGGACTCCTGATCACTATATAACCTTGTTAATCCATAGGGGGACTTCTCATAATCATTTTTTCTCAAGTTTTTCTCTAGAGAACTCTTCCAAATATTTTTCCTCTCACCCATAATCATCAACCTTCTACACAATCAAGTTTTTGTCACAAGTTTTGGGAGTCTTAATTGGAGTTTAATCAAGTTTGTTAAAGAACACTTCTTCGCTAATTTTTCGAGAGCAGTCTAAATTTCTAATCAGATTTTCAACACAATCTTCACAGGTATGAATAGTCTATTCTTTTCCTTTAGTATTATGTGTTTTAAGTGTCACCTAAACACCTAATTACATGTTTTCTTAGAAATAATTAGTAACTTAATTAGAAAAAGTGGACACTAACTATGGGGCTATTTTTATAAAACCTTTTAGTCTGAATAATATTCATAAGCCTTTGGGTACATAGGATTCATGAGTGATTTTGGATTTTATTGATGTAGGTTGCATGTAGAAAAATCGTAGTTTTGAAATAAATGGATTTAGGAGGGTATAACTCATGTAATTTGTGTTGAAACAATGAAATTAGAATTTTGATATTTTAAATGAGGAAATATCGATATATTTAATTTAAATAATTCAATGATATTAATTGGATGTTTATGATGAGGCGATAATTAAATGAAGATTTAATTAAATTGGACTATCATTCGTAGTTTTATACGTTGATTAATTATGCTTGTTTGTGTGACTTTTTTTAAATTATATTGCCTTTGTGACGACGGGTTGTTGGGTAATTTTTGCTCTCCATATATTTTAGGATGCCTTCTAGGTATGGGACTAGTGGGTAGGCCTTTTGATGATTTACGCCTTCTAGGTATGGGATTAGTGAGGGTAGATTATCGCGTTTTTATCATCTTGAGGGTGGGCTGATTTTTGACACTTTTTTATCGTTACGCTAGCCTAAGCATGAGACTAGATCGAAGTTTACATTAGAAATTCTTCCTATGCATAGGGTAGGACGTAATAATAATTTGGGAATCCTTAGTTATGGGACTAAGGGGTATTTTGAGGATCTCACATTGATTAAAAGGATGGGGTGATTATAAATTGAGAAATTGAGAATTAATGCCTAAGATAAAAATGGGTATTAGAATTTATGGCAACATAATGTGTCGGGGCCGACAGTTTAAACGGGTTAGAGGGCGATTTATGTCGTGTCGCATGTGGAACCTTGTCATGTATTGGGGCCGACAGTTTAAACGGGTTAGAGGGCGATTGACAAGGGGAAGTGTGACACTTTAATAAAAAGTGAGAACAATAATAAAAATTGGTTAATTTAATAAATTAACATTATGGGACTTGGGAATTTTAAAATCATATTGGTGTGCCTTTTAAATTGGGATCTCTACGGGTAGTTAGTAATTTATATTTATCGTGTTTAATTATTCCGTTTAATTTAAAATATTCTATTGTGATATTTAATGCGTATAATGCTATTGTCTGGGTTCAAGGATCCTATTTGAAGGGAGTAGTGTGTATTCTTGCTCGGGGCTTTGGATTTGACCCATGCGTTCCTTTTTCAGGATAAGATTTGGAGGAGTTGCATTGGATTATCGAAGTTATCATTTGAAGGTGCAACTTGAGTTATTTATTTTTATGGCATAGTTTAGTTAGACTTTACTATCCAGTCGTATTTAATTATGAGGCTTCATTGGAGTTTTATTGGGCCATTCGGTTCCAAAGTTATTTAGAGGATTTCTGTTGGATTATTTAGATCTTTATTATTCAGATTATATTTAATCATTTTTGAAGATTGGATTTATTTGGAGTTAGCATGTTATGGATCTTTTATCGCCTAGTGTTTATGATCATTCGAGATTGATTAAATTATTTATCCTATGGACTGATTTATTTATATCTCATATCTGTCTCATGCTAAGAATGGTATTTATTTAGAACACACCCGACATAGTTCGGGGGCGGTGGCTGACCATCATGTCTGTCGATTTTTGCGGGGTGTGACAATTATCTAAATAAACCATGATAATAATCTAACTACATAAATTAAATAAAATTCACTTAACTAAATACTTTAATACATAAAATAATTAAAATAATAAAAATAAATTAATACATATAAAATCTAATATAAAATCTAAATAAATTCTAGAAAATGCTCAATTAATCCTCATAAAATTTGTGTAAAAAATTACAAGGTATTATATATAATTTTATATTTCAAGTTTAAGTCAAGTCATATTTTACTCTTCACTAAGAGTGTAATTAATTTTAATTTTTACTTAAAAACGAATCAAATTTACATATAATTAATTAAAGATAATTAGGTTAAACACTTGTTTATAATGAAATAATTTTATTATTCTACATATTGAGTAAATCTGTTGATATTATGGTTCTTTTCAAATATTAATTGTAAATTATTTAGCATAAATAAAATGTGATTATATATTATATGATATTGTGATATTTTCAATGAAACTAAATTAATGAACTTTATAATTGAACATATTGTAGATAATGATGTTTTTTGGTAGGAGTGATAGAATTGACTTTTCGGTGTGTTTTCTTAGTCGTTGCTTGAAAAGATCCTCTAATCAAAATCCTCAAATTACCTATAAAATATAACAATCTCAAGTGTAGAGGTAAGTAAGGGTATCAATCGACATCTAGGGGGTAAGCTAGAGACAAACTCAATTGTAATTCAATTTTTATTTTATTTTTGGTCTTTTACTTTTTCTATTTTTTTTAGCTTTTTCAAATATTAAAACGATTAGTTGAGGTGGTGAAATAACACTAAACTAAAATGAAAGATCAAATTACAAACTAAAAAGTAACTAAAATGGAAAAGAAAGTCTAACACAAAAATATGAGATAAATGAGGTAAATAAATGTGAGAACAATCAAGGAGTGGAATTACACCACAAATTTTAGCTATTCTAACTAATTAATTTAATTAATTGAATTCTACCAAATTAATATCAAAATTACAAATAAACTCTCATTGCAAATATAATTTTAATAGTAATCCTTTAGAAAATTAAGTTTAACACCCCACAACTCTAGAAAATAGATCTACACTCATTTTAATTAATCACCCACTAGGATCGATCAATTAAAATTTATGTAAGTCTTAGAAAATAAATTTAGAGTTGAAATTCAAGTAATTATACCCCACTTAAGAAACCCCTATCTCTAGTTCGAATCTAAAATGGGTGTTATAACTAGAATTTTGATTTTCTCTCGAAAATCATTTACCCTCTTTCGAGTCGTAAATTTAAGGGTAGGGGATCAAAATTAATATTCAAAGGGAATTTTCAAGTAATCAAACTAATTAAACTAAAATAACATCAGATAAGGGTTTCCCCCCACCCCTTGAAAGGGGATTTAGCCTAACATCATATTAAACATGATAATCAAACAATCAAAGGCTAATAAAATAAAGTAGAAGAGAAGAACTATTTGAGTAAAATTGGACTCTAATGCTTGAATTTGCAATTTACATCCCTAAAATTGAGCATCCAAGTGATTTGCAATTAAATAATCACTTAAATTAAATCTCTTATAAAATTTAACCTCACAAATATCTAACAAAAATAAAAATAATAAAATGAAACTATTTACAAAATGGTGTTTATCCTAATTTATTTTCTACACTAAACTATCTCCAACTTCCTCTAGAATTCTCTTCTCCATTTCATGATAAATCTTCAAATGAGGTCTTCCATCCTTATATAGTAGGAACATGGAGCATGGGTTTATTTTTGGGAATGGGCTTGAGTGTTCATGGAAATGGTGATAGGAGTGTGAGGTCATGTGGGTGAGAGGATTGGAATAAAACAAATAAGATTTAATTAAGGGTTATTTTTGGATATGGTTTAAAGTTGGTAGTTGGGGGGCATTTTGGGTAAATGGGGATAAGTGGGGAATAAAACATGGGGGTTAAATGGGATGTGGTTTTGGTTAACTTGGAGAGTTTTTATGCAGGTTGAAAATCGTGGCTTAAAAAGGAGAAATGGGTTTTGGTGTTCAAATGGGTTTTAAGGATTGGAATTGAAGAGGTCCGGTTGGAATGGTAGCTTTGGTGTTGGGAGCTTTGGTTGGTATAAAGATGGGTTGGAGTGGGGTTAAAATGCTGGAGTGGATCTAGTCGGGTCACGACCGGGGCGGACAAGGGTTGAGGTAGGGTTATAGGCCGGAGCAGGTCCGGTTATGGCTGCTCCGAGTTCGATCGTGATGGGGCACGGGAGAGGGTCAGCAGCTGGGCGAGCTGGGTTGACGAGTGCGGCTGGGGTCTCGGTTAAGGTCCGATTTTGGGCAAGCGCCGACAAGTTTCGTCCAAGATGGAGTTGTCAACGGCGGCAGGGTATTTGGATGTCTGGTTAAGAGGTTTGAGGTGGTTTTGGGGTTATGGAGAGATAAGTGGGGAGGTTTGGTTGGTTGGTTGGGTAAGAATGGTGGGTGATAATAGAGGTTGGCAGGAGAGAGAAATGGGAGGTTGAAGATGGGTGTGGGTAGGGTTATTGTGTAGGTGAGGTGTAGGGGAGATTGGTGTGGGTGAGGGGTTGAATGGGGTGTATGGTGGGTGTGAGGGAGGTGTTTGTGTGTATGAGTTATTGGTTATGTGTGTGTGTGTGTGTGTGTGTGTGTGTTTAATATGGAGACCTAAAAATATAATACTAACTAATTAAAAGTTAAAATATAAAAAATAAAATCCTACTCAAAATAAAATAAAATAAAACAAAGACTCAAATAAAAACTGAAACTAAAAAGAAATAAAAATAAAATCTAATAAAACAAAAACTAAAATCCTAAATAAATGTAAAATAAAATAAAACTAAAAAAATAAATGAAATCCTAAAAAATCTAATCGTAATAAAAAATAAAAACTAATAAAAATCAAAATGAAATAAAATTATACAAATAAAGATAAAATAGAAAACAAAACCTAGAAAATATTAAAAAAATAAAAAATAAATACTAAAAATAAAATGACTCAAACTAAAAATCTAAAAAAATATTAAAAAGGGGCAAACGAAACACAAACAGGGTTTGGGATAGGTTTAGGCTAGGTTAAGGTTACGGGGGAGGAAATTTAGCTCCATTCAACGCGCATTTGCTTCGATATATAGCTTTTGACACCGCAAACGGACGTTTGACCTACAAGATAAACATTTAAGCGCATAAGACCCATATTGCCGAGAATTAGCAACTAAAGTACATCTATTCGATGTATAAAATGTACAGTTTTGGGTGCTTATCACACCACCCCTAAACATAGCGTTGTTAGTCCTCAAGCAATAAGATAGAGAATAAGAGAAAGATAAGAAACCAAAAGTGTACCAATTTCGCGGGCACGTGCAATTGTACTTAGCATGTGCAACAAGACTTTAAACCTATAGGTTTCCCTACAGGACGAGTTGTGTCTCGTGAGGGTCTGCAGGGATTATACCCACAAAATTCTTATTTGCAAAATTTATTGAAAGGCAGTCAATCTCTTATTAGACATAGAATAATCGCACAATCCATCATGAGATAAATATTTTCAGAAATACAAGCTAGAATGTGTAAAAAAATTAAGCTAAGTAAATACTCAAGGCACATCCTCCCTAAATCTCAACATGTGTGGTGTGAATAAGTCAAAACGGGTCGAGTATCATAAGAGTAATTCCTAGATTGACTTGTCGGAATCAACGCTTCAACTTCAAATCTCACTGGATATAACTCTCTCAAATTAACTCTAGAGATTTGGGTTAGTGTATCGCTCTTGTGTGTGAGGAGGTGAGTAAATGTAATCAAGTTCAAACGTCTCACACACATATAAGAAAGAACAAACATTAAGAAAGAAAATTGATCTCATGGAAGATGCTAATCACTATAGTGAAAAAGTCGAGTTATTCACCACGTCGACTATCATTTGCCCGAACATCTAGGGGAAATAATGATGTTTATGGGTGAGGGGGAAATAAATTGGGAAGGATGGGATGAGGTGAGGTAGGATAGGATGGAATGATGATATTTATTGATGGATGGTGGATATTTGAGAAGAGTCCATTACACTTTGATGAGCAAATGTCTTTACTACAACTAACTACTAACTACTCTCTTTCATTTCTTTTCTCTCTTTTATTTTTTTCTCTTTTTTTTTTATTTTTCTTTTTTTCTTTTGCCATTTTTTTCTTTTTTTCCCCCACTTTTCAAGCCAACAATGAAGACATTTAACATTTGAAAACATACTTTTTTTCTAAAAATTGATGATGGATGATATATGAATGGAGTGGGGAATAAATGGGAATATGGGTGAAGTAAATGATAAATGATAGGTGTATGGATGAAAATATAGTATTCGGGATAAATTTCAAGACACATGTTTCTTACAACCCGAAAGTGATGTCGTTCTCAGTAATCAAGCTAAAATTTTATGAAAGATAATGAGATCATGCAACAATTTAAAGTGCGGACCCAAAAGAAGTTGGATCAACTTGTGACTCGGAGATTGCGTAAAACTCTCTAAAAGGTGAAAGGAACGAATATCACGGGCTAAAGTCTCCACTAGTGATATTTAAGGTTCTCTTGAGAATTATAGTACTCGTCAACCCTAAACCGTAGTGAAGTGATAAGTGTGCAAATTTTTTTGAGTCTAGAAATTCATGGTACAACATGCCTTGTTATGTATTACATAAGCTATTTAGAAATAATATTCTCTAGCTTGATTCCTAGACTTTTGAAAGATGGATGATTGGAAATTCACATCAATGATTGAGATGAAAGAAACTGCACAGAATTTTAAAAATCAAGCTTAAAAATAAAAAAAATAAACAAGAGGTATGATTTTGATAAAATTCCCCACCCCCAATCAAAAAGGAACATCATCCTCGATGTTAAGTAAAATGATTTTTAAAATTGAGAGCATAAAGTAGGAAAGATATTACCAGAATCAAGCACTAATGAAGTGGAAAGATGTAGCCAAGAATAAACCTGAATAAAAAATGAGAGAAAAAATGTGTACAAGTCCCTAACATGGTAAAGCATTGGGTGATGTGAAACAACACCCCAAATAAGATGAGACTAGTACAAGAAACGCGGGGTGCCTTTCGGTAGTGTTAAGTTTAATATCTTCAGCTAGACCGAAGGGATATCACCCTAAGGATAGGATCTATGAAAGCGCGGGGCGGCCGAAAAATTGGAGTGATGAGAATCACCTCCAAACAAGAGTGAAGCACCAGTCTTACTGGAAACAAGATAAAGTCGTCAATGCACCTGTATGGAAAAGTGCATAACACGATGTAAAGCATCAGTGGACCATGGGTGGGTGGGTATTAGGGTAAAGGTGAGGGTGAATAGGCAGTGGTCACGGGCCTTATTGAGCTGGAAGGTGAGGGCAACTAGGTCCCTATAAGCATGATGCTCTAGTTGGTGAGGGAGGAAAAATGGTGTGAAAATAGTGATGGGGTGGGTCTCATAGAAATGACACGACTATTCTATGAATGAGCCATGATAATGGTTGCATCGTGACACACGAGGGAGCTGTCGAGAAGAAAAATCAACGCCACAAGGAAGTGGCGGGCATGGAGTAACAAGCTCGGTGTCATGGAAGTGAAAAGTAGCACCATAAATCTCGTGGAAGGTGGAGGATGGTTTTAGGTGAGGATCTAAAAATTTAGAGGGGAACTTGAAATGTGTCAAATCAAGATCCAAACCAGGTGGTTGGGTAGAAGGGACAATGGGTGGGTCGGGTGGGAAAAAAATTATATCGGGTGGGATTAACGGTGGAGGAAGATGATCCAACTCAAGAGTGGGATACACACACTCCTCATGAGGCTCTAAGTGATCATTAAGGATACTCACAGGAGGAGGTGTGGGTTCTAAAGATGGAGTGGTCAAATTCTCCACAAGAATATCATCAGTGAATGGGGTGGATAAGTCAAACGAGGCACCAAGATCGGAGATATAAGGACCACTATAAATATCGAGCTCAAAGGGAGCCATGCATGGTGGAATAGGATCCATATCCGAATAGGTAAAAACCATCATGGATTCTATCGCAAGAAAATGGTGAGCACTCGTAGCCGGAGCTAACCTAGGATAAATCGGTTACTTGGGAACACAAGGGTGAAGCTCGATAGGTGTAGACTCGGGCATTTTTTTGGATTCGGAAGGAAAGGGAATTTGAACCTCAAAGGGGGGTTCATTTGGATTTGGTGAGATGGGATCAGGCTCAATAATGAAAGTTAAGTCAACATAATTATCGACTTGGGACCCGAACCATGGGATGGTCTGAACTTCGAGATTCTCGGGGTAGTAGGGTTGGTCACACTCAAAATCCGTGTCAAAAGAGGACACAACATCATCACACTCGGTTGCAACGATGGGTGGAGCCATGGGAATGTACGACTCTCTTGTACACTCTAATTCATTTAACCTTTTTTCAAGCCTTTGGAGAGGTTGAGTTTGAATTTGAGTGGCTTGCTCTTGCTCGATGATAAATTATTGCAAGAGGCTTTCAAGAGCGGAGGTGGATGGTGGTGGTGGAGTGATGGGTGGTGGTGGTGGTTGAGGTGGGCATAAATCGTTATGGTCAGGACTATACGGAGAATACGAAAATGAAGTGGGTGGAGTGGGGCCATGTTCATCATACACGAAAGGATCGCTTTCGTGATGGACAATTGGTTGATATTCAGTGGGTTCATAGTGAAGGAACTGATCGGTATAATGTTCACTAAGTTTCCATGACAACTGTGGGAACGTGTGAGGATCCACAACATCGGGTTGGGATTCGTATTGCGTGGAAGGGTGATCATGCCTCCACGAATAACCAGGGTACTCATACAACTTGGGATTGGGCGTATCGGGATATTAGTTCGCGGTGGGTTACAGAACAGTGTCATATGGATACGCATGTTCCATGGTGGGTTCAGATGGATATAAAAAGTATGGACACTCATGGGACAGGTGATCGCCATAGGAACAATGGGTGCACGACAATATTTGCGACACGCCGACACTTGACACCGAGGGTGATGGAAAAGGAGGTGCGTGCATGGATAGGTCAAGAGTATCGACGGTACTCGTCAGAGAGGTGAAACCATTAAGAATATCATAAAGAGATGGCACGGGATCACTCTCATACGTGTCGCGTGTCAATGGAAAATGCCCAAAGTAGTCCCGTAAGGGACGTTCTTCGGCCATGAGGAGAAATATATTTTTTTGGAGTTTTTTAAATTTTTTCAAAAGGAAAGAAAATGTTTTTGGATGTTCTAAAAATAATGGAAGAAAATATTTATGGATTTTTATTTTTTTCTATATTACAATCCCTCACTCATGTATTTATTGAATCTAAAATAAAAATTACAAAATAAAAATAAAATAAAAAGGATAGTGGATGAATTCATAATGGACAATTAAATAATAAAAGAGATTTGCTAAAAATGCAAATCCTAACATTATAAAATTGTACATTAGAACTCACCCAAAGAAATAAATTCTAGATCATTAATTTATATTGAGATAATTGATAAAAATGAAAAATCTCAACATAATGGAATGGATTAGAATTTACCTCCCATAAGGGATGAATTCAACTACATCAATCTTTCTTGAAATAATTGCTAAAAATGCAAAAATTCATTATAGAGGGGTGGGGTTGAATTTATCCTAGAGATAAATTTCACTACACACCCCTATATTAAGGTATTTGCTAAAAATGAAAATACTCAACATAGAGGGGTGGAGAGAATTTTATCACACAAAGCTTAAAACTAAATTTGAGGTATTTGTTAAAAATACAAATAACCCCAACATAGACTTGTATTTAATTTTTCTCCATCTGAATCGACTTTGGGAGAGATATTCGCTAAAAATGCAAACACTCTCTTTGATGGATCTTCTCCTTTTACTTTCAACACTCTTCCTTTTTCAACATGGTGGGTGGAAAATGGAATTGAAATGGACATGGGTGCTATGATAGGGAAAATGGAAGGTGTATGGATGTATGATAAAATGGAATTTGGTTGGTGTATGGGTGAAAGTATGGTGATAGAGTTGACATTTTGGTGTATTTTTTTAGTCGTTGCTTCAAAAGCTCCTCTAATCAAAATCCTCAAATTACCAACAAAATATAACAATCTCAAGTGTAGAGGTAAGTAAGGGTATCAATCCACATCTAGGGGGTAAGCTAGAGACAAACTCAATTGTAATTCTATTTTTATTTTCTTTTTGGGCTTTTTCTTTTTCTATTTTTTTTAGCCTTTTCAAATATTAAAACAATTAGGTGAGGTGAGGTGAAATAACACTAAACTAAAATGAAAGATCAAATTACAAACTAAAAAGTAACTAAAATGGAAAATAAAGTCTAACACAAAAATATGAGATAAATGAGGTAAATAAATGTGAGAACAATCAAGGAGTGGGATTACACCACAAATTTTAGCTATTCTAACTAATTAATTTAATTAATTGAATTCTACCAAATTAATATCAAAATTACAAATAAACTCTCGTTGCAAATGTAATTTTAGTAGTAACCTTTTAGAAAATTAAGTTTAACACCCCACAACTCCAGAAAATAGATCTACACTCGTTTTAATTAACCACCCGCTAGGATCGATCAATTAAAATTTATGTAAATCTTAGAAAATAAATTTAGAGTTGAAATTCAAGTAATAATACCCCACTTAAGAAACCCCTTTCTCTAGTTCAAATCTAAAATGGGTATTATAACTAGAATCTTGATTTCTTTCAAAAATCATTTACCCTCTCTCGAGGCGTAAATTTGAGGGTGAGGGATCAAAATTAATATTCAAAGGGAATTTTCAAGTAATCAAACTAATTAAACTAAAATAACATCAAATAAGGGTTTTCCCCCACCCTTTGAAAGGGGATTTAGCCTAACATATTTTTAAACATGATCATCAAACAATCAAAGGATAATAAAATAAAGTAGAAGAGAAGAACAATCAAACCAAATCTATTTGAGTGAAATTGGACTCCAATCCTTGAATTTGCAATTTACATCCCTCCAATTGAGCATCCAAGTGATTTGCAATTAAATAATCACTTAAATTAAATCTCTTACAAAATTTAACCTCACAAATATCTAACAAAAATAAAAATAATAAAATAAAACTATTTACAAAATGGTGTTTATCCTAATTTATTTTCTACACTAAACTATCTCCAACTTTCTCTAGAATTCTCTCCTCTATTTCATGATAAATCTTCAAATGAGGTCTTCCATCCTTATATAGTAGGAACATGGAGCATGGGTTTATTTTTGGGAATGGTCTTGAGTGTTCATGGAAATGGTGATATGAGTGTGAGGTCATGTGGGTGAGGGGATTGGAATAAAACAAATAAGATTTAATTAAGGGTTATTTTTGGAAATGGTTTAAAGTTGGTAGTTCGGGGGCATTTTGGGTAAATGGGGATAAGTGGGGAATAAAACATGTGGGTTAAATGGGATGTGGTTTTGGTTAACTTGGAGAGTTTTTATGCAGATTGAAAATCGTGGCTTAAAAAGGAGAAATGGGTTTTGGTGTTCAAATGGGTTTTAAGGATTGGAATTGAAGAGGTCCGGTTGGAATGGTAGCTTTGGTGTTGGGAGCTTTGGTGGGTATAGAGATGGGTTGGATTGGGGTTAAAATGCTGGAGTGGATCGAGTCGGGTCACGACCGGGGCGGACAAGGGTTGAGGTAGGGTTATAGGCCGGAGCAGGTCCGGTTATGGCTGCTCCGAGTTCGACCGTGATGGGGCACGGGAGAGGGTCAGCAGCTGGGCAAGCTGGGTTGGCGAGTGTGGCTGGGGTCTCGGGTTAAGGTCCGATTTTGGGCAGGCGCCGACAGGTTTCGTTCGAGAGGGAGTTGTCACCGGCGGCAGAGTATTTGGATGTCAGGTTAAGAGGTTTGAGGTGGTTTTGGGTTATGGAGAGATAAGTGGGGAGGTTTGGTTGGTTGGGTAGAATGGTGGGTGATAATGGAGGTTGGCAGGAGAGAGAAATGGGAGGTTTAAGATGGGTGTGGGTAGGGTTATTGTGTAGGTGAGGTGTAGGGGAGATTGGAGTGGGTGAGGGGTTGAATGGGGTGTATGGTGGGTGTGGGGGAGGTGTTTGTGTGTTTGAGTTATTGGTTATGTGTGTGTGTGCGTGTGTGTTTAATTTGGACACCTAATAATATAATACTAACTAATTAAAAGTTAAAATCTAAAAAATAAAATCCTACTCTAAATAAAATAAAATAAAACAAAGACTCAAATAAAAAATGAAACTAAAAAGAAATAAAAATAAAATCTAATAAAACTAAAACTAAAATCCTAAATAAATGTAAAATAAAATAAAACTAAAAAAATAAATGAAATCCTAAAAAATCTAATCCTAATAAAAACTAAAAACTAATAAAAATCAAAATAAAATAAAATTATACAAATAAAGATAAAATAGAAAGCAAAACCTAGAAAATATTAAATAAATAAAAAATAAATACTAAAAATAAAACGACTCAAACTAAAAATCTAAAAAAATATTAAAAAGGGACAAACTAAACACAAATAGGGTTTGGGATAGGTTTAGGCTAGGGTAAGGTTACGGGGGAGGAAATTTAGCTCCATTCAATGCGCATTTGCTTCGATATATAGTTTTTGACACCGCAAACGGACGTTTGACCTACAAGATAAACACTTAAGCGCATAAGACCCATATTTCCGAGAATTAGCAACTAAAGTACATCTATTCGATGTATAAAATGTACAATTTTGGGTGGTTATCACACCATCCCTAAACAGAGCGTTGTTAGTCCTCAAGCAATAAGATAGAGAATAAGAGAAAGATAAGAAACCAAAAGTGTACCACTTTCGCGGGCACTTGCAATTGTACTTAACATGTGCAACAAGACTTTAAACCTATAGGTTTCCCTACAGGATGAGTTGTGTCTCGTGAGGGTTTGAAGGGATTATACCCACAAAATTCTTATATGCAAAATTTATTGAAAGGCAGTCAATCTCTTATTAGACATAGAATAATCATACAATCCATCGTGAGATAAATATTTTCAGAAATACAAGCTATAATGTGTAAAAAAATTAAGCTAAGTAAACACTCAAGGCACATCCTCCCTAAAACTCAACGTGTGTGGCGTGAATCAGTCAAAACGGGTCGAGTATCATAAGAGTAATTCCTAGATTGCCTTGTCGGAATCAATGCTTCAACTTCAAATCTCACTGGATATAACTCTCTCAAATTAACTCTAGAGATTTGGGTTAGTGTATCGCTCTTGTGTGTGAGGAGGTGAGTAAATGTAATCAAGTTCAAACGTCTCACACACATATAAGAAAGAACAAACATTAAGAAAGAAAATTGATCTCATGGAAGATGCTATAGTGAAAAAGTCGAGTTATTCACCACGTCGATTATCATTTGCCCGAACATCTAGGAGAAATAATGATGTTTATGGGTGAGGGGGAAATAAAATGGGAAGGATGGGATGAGGTGAGGTAGGATAGGATGGAATGATGATATTTATTGATGGATGGTGGATATTTGAGAAGAGTCCATTACACTTTGACGAGCAAATGCCTTTACTACAACTAACTACTAACTACTCTATTTCTTTTCTTTTCTCTCTTTTATTTTTTTCTCTTTTTTTTTCGATTTTTCTTTTTTTCTTTTGCCAATTCCCCCCCCCCCTCACTTTTCAAGCCAACAATGAAGACATTTAACATTTAAAAACATACTTTTTTTCCTAAAAATTGATGATGGATGATATATGAATGGAGTGGGGAATAAATGGGAATATGGGTGAAGTAAATGATAAATGGTAGGTGTATGGATGAAAATATAGTATTCGGGATAAATTTCAAGACACATGTTTCTTACAGCTCGAAAGTGATGTCGTTCTCAGTAGTCAAGCCAAAATTTTATGAAAGATAATGAGATCATGCAACAATTTAAAGTGCGGACCCAAAAGAAGTTGGATCAACTTGTGACTCGGAGATTGCGTAAAACTCTCTAAAAGGTGAAAGGAACGAATCTCACGGGCTAAAGTCTCCACTAGTGATCCTTAAGGTTCTCTTGAGAATTATAGTACTCGTCAACTCTAAACCGTAGTGACGTGATAAGTGCGCAAATTTTTTTGAGTCTAGAAATTCATGGTGCAACATGCCTTGTTATGTATTACATAAGCTATTTAGAAAAAATATTCTCAAGCTTGATTCCTAGACTTTTGAAAGATGGATGATTGGAAATTCACATCAATGATTGAGATGAAAGAAACTGCATAGAATTTTAAAAATAAAGCTTAAAAATAAATAAAAAAAATCAAAAGAGGTATGATTTTGATAAAATTCCCCACCCCCAATCAAAAAGGAACATCATCCTCGATGTTAAGTAAAATGATTTTTAAAATTGAGAGCATAAGGTAGGAAAGATATTACCAGAATCAAGCACTAATGAAGTGGAAAGATGTAGCCAAGAATAAACCTGAATAAAAAATGAGAGAAAAAATGTGTACAAGTCCCTATCATGGTAAAGCATTGGGTGATGTGAAACACCACCCCAAACAGGATGAGACTAGTACAAGAAACGCGGGGTGCCTCCCGGTAGTGCTAAGTTTAATGTCTTCAGCCAGACCAAAGGGATCTCACCCTAAGGATAGGATCTATGAAAGCGCGGGGCGGCTAAAAAATTGGGGTGATGAGAATCACCTCCAAACAAGAGTGAAGCATCAGTCTTACTGGAAACAGGATAAAGTCGTCAATGCACCTGTATGGCAAAGTGCATAACACGATGTAAAGCATCAGTGGACCATGGGTGGGTGGGTATTAGGGTAAAGGTGAGGGTGAATAGGCAGTGGTCACGGGTCTTATTGAGCCGGAAGGTGAGGGCAACTAGGGCCCTATAAGCATGATGCTCTAGTTGGTGAGGGAGGCAAAATGGTGTGAAAATAGTGATGGGGTGGGTCTCATAGTAATGACACGACTACTCTATGAATGGGAGATGATAATGGTCGCATCGTGACACACGAGGGAGCTGTCGAGAAGAAAAATCAATGCCACAAGGAAGTGGCGGGCATGGAGTAACAAGCTCGGTGTCATGGAAGTGAAAAGTAGCACCATAATTCTCGTGGAAGGTGGAGGATGGTTTTAGGTGAGGATCTAAAAATGTAGAGGGGAACTTGAAATGTGTAAAATCAAGATCCAAACCAGGTGGTGGGGTAGAAGGGACAATGGGTGGGTCGGGTGGGAAAAGAATTGTATCGGGTGGGATTAACGGTGGAGGAAGATGATCCAATTCAAGAGTGGGAGACACACACTCCTCATGAGGCTCGAAGTGATCCTCAAGGACACTCGAAGGAGGAGGTGTGGGTTCTAAAGATGGAGTGGTCAAATTCTCCACAAGAATATCATCAGTGAATGGGGTGGATAAGTCAAACGAGGCACCAAGATCGGAGATATAGGGATCACTATAAATATCGAGCTCAAAGGGATCCATGAATGGTGGAATAGGATCCATATCCGAATAGGTAAAAACCATCATGGATTCTATCTCGAGAGAATGGTGAGCACTCGTAGCCGGAGCTAACCTAGCATAAATCGGTTCCTTGGGAACATAAGGGTGAAGCTCGATAGGTGTAGACTCGGGCATTTTTTTGGATTCGGAAGGAAAGGGAATTTGAACCTCAAAGGGGGGTTCATTTGGATTTGGTGGGATGGGATTTGGCTCAATAATGGAAGTTAAGTCAACACAATTGTCGACTTGGGACCCGAACCATGGGATGGTCTGAACTTCGAGATTCTCGGGGTAGTAGGGTTGGTCACACTCAAAAACCGTGTCACAAGAGGACACAACATCATCACACTCGGTTGCAACGATGGGTGGAGCCATGGGAATGTACGACTCTCTTGTACACTCTAATTCATTTAACCTTTGTTCAAGCCTTTGGAGAGCTTGAGTTTGAATTTGAGTGTCTTGCTCTTGCTCGATGATAAATTATTGCAAGAGGATTTCAAGAGCGGAGGTGGATGGTGGTGGTGGAGTGATGGGTGGTGGTTGAAGTGGGCATAACTCGCTATGGTCAGGACTATACGGAGAATACCAAAATGAAGTGGGTGGAATGGGGCTAAGTTCATCATACACGAAAGGATCGCGTTCATGATGGACAATTGGTTGATATTCAGTGGGTTCATAATGAAGGAACTGATCGGTATAATGTTCACTAAGTTGCCATGACAACTGTGGGAACGTGTGAGGATCCACAACATCGGGTTGGGATTCGTATTGCGTGGAAGGGTGATCATGACTCCACTAATAACCAGGGTACTCATACAACTTGGGGTTGGGCGTATCGGGATATTAGACCGCGGTGGGTTACAGAACAGTGTCATATGGATACACATGTTCCATGGTGGGTTCAGATGGATATAAAAAGTATGGACACCCATGGGACAGGTGATCGGTATAGGAACAATGGGTGCACGACAATATTTGCGACACGCCGACACTTGACACCGAAGGTGATGGAAAATGAGGTGAGTGCATGGATAGGTCAAGAGTATCGACGGTACTCGTCAGAGAGGTGAAATCACTAAGAATATCATAAAGAGACGGCTCGGGATCACTCTCATACGTGTCGCGTGTCAATGGAAAATGACCAAAGTAGTCCCGTAAGGGACGTTCTTCGGCCATGAGGAGAAAGATATTTTTTTGGAGTTTTTTAAATTTTTTCAAAAGGAAAGAAAATATTTTTGGATGTTCTAAAAATAATGGAAGAAAATATTTATGGATTTTTATTTTTTTTCTATATTACAATCCCTCACTCATGTATTTATTGAATCTAAAATAAAAATTACAAAATAAAAATAAAATAAAAAGGATAGTGGATGAATTCATAATGGACAATTAAATAATAAAAGAGATTTGCTAAAAATGCAAATCCTAACATTATAAAATTGTACATTAGAACTCACCCAAAGAAATAAATTCTAGATCATTAATTTATGATATGCCCCAAGTGTAACCTCGGCCCAGAGACACCAACATCGGCCGAGATGATGGCCGAGACATTGATCGACCCCATGTAGGCCATGGGCCCACGATATCATCCCTCGACCAAACCAACCTCGGCCCAGGCCGACACTACCATATACACTTCAATGGACATTACGCGCATCGCAGGCATCAACAGCATCCTCATGTACCTGGGTATAGCAACCTCGGCCAAGAGTTGGCCGAGGTGACAAGGAGCCTTGGTAACCTTCAACATGGAGCTAGTCCAACCTCGTCTTGGGCCGAGGTGACAAGAAGCAGACATAGTAATCATCAGCATGCTATATGTCCAACCTCAGCTCGGGCCGACCCCATCATATGTCTCGGCTGAGATCGGGTCGAGGCTCCCTATGACACATCTCGGATTGAACGGACATCAAGTCTTTACAGCTCGGCCTCTCCCAGGCCGAGGTCATTCACCAATATGACTGCCAAGCATCTGTTGACATTTGGATAAGGACACCTGGGCACAAATCAGTTGTAACAAGATTATTCTCCACATGTGGGAGAATATTTCATCATCATTACTTACATGTGACAGTGACAGATGGCACTCCCACATTGGTGAGGATACCACACACATGCTCATTGCATGCATGGGGGGTACATTACACCCCCTTGGTGCTATATATAGGGGTCATCCCCTACCTTGCAAAAGGATCCCCAGCTATTAAACCCTAGCTGAAACTCTATCTAAATCTACAGTAGAGAGAGAGAGAGCTTGAGAGAACTGTATGCATGGCCATTAGTGCCTTCATTCAGTGATATCACTCACACACTCACAGTGGATGTAGGCCAGATTGGCTGAACCACCTATATTCCGGTGTTGATTCCTCTTATCCTCACCTCATTCTCTTATCTCTTTATATAGCTGTGATGCCATTGTTATTCATATATTGAGCTTGGAAACACCTTATCCGGTGGTGCTGGTTCTTAGCATCATCATTTTGGCGCCGTCTGTGGGAACGAGAAGCTATCTCATCCTCTTTTTCTGCTTAACCTCATCGGAGACTCTGGTGGTGAACCAGGAACCATCCCTTGCGTGGAACTGTTTCACCATTGAAAGAGGTCCTTTAAGGTATTAAGCTCACTTGCTGCTCAAGATCTTTATTGTTAACACATGGCACCAGAATTACCACCGCCTCTTCCGCCGGCCGGAGGTGGAGGGGCTAGCTCCAGTCAGGCTCCTCTCCAGTCCGAAATGGCGGAGGTAGCAGCAGCCTTGAAATCTTTAACTGCAACACAACAAGCCATGAAGGAGCAATTTGCCCAGCTCAGCCAAACCATGATGATGAGGCCACCTGGAGTCTCACCGGACATGATAACTCCGACAGCAGTTCAGCCTCATCCTGACGCCAGGGGACCACCCCAGGCGACCATGAAGGACCAACCTGCACCCCAGGGGAGAAGGGACATTGCTGACCCTAGGCGCTTGCGCCTGGGGAGGTAGGGAAACCCTTGCCCAGAGGACAAGTTTGATGACCTAGAAGCTGAAGAGGCCCCGAAAGACTGCTGGGAGCTGTATGAGGTGTCAGATAACACTGTACCACCTCTTAGGTAGATTCAAGGATGTGTCGGCCGAAGAAAAGATGAGGCCCAATAAAGAGGGTCAGCCTTTGACAGGTTGAGCAGAGGCTATCAAGGTCGAGGAGCGCAGCAGGCTCTCAGAGAGGGGGTAGACAAGGTCGGCCAGACCAAGGCTGACCCTGTGGAGGAAGATCCAGGGAATAAGAAGAGGTCAACAGTCAACGTGTTGTGGTTGGGGAACCCTCTGTCCATCGCAGGGAGGTGGCAGGGGATAACCTCGGCCAAGCTGAAGAAAGAAGACCCTGGAATGACTCTATCCAATGCCTAGAGGAGAAGATAGGAGACCTCATTAAGAGAAGGGACCCATTACAGAGGGGTTACTCAGAGGGATCCCCATTTGTGTCTAGGATAGTGGGGTTCCCAACCCCAGCCAAGTTCAAGCCTCCTACAGTGACTCCTAAGTATGATAGCAGCACTAACCCTGTGCACCATATCGAGATGTATCAGTCGGCGGAAGACATTTACTCGATACCTGATGAGATGAAGTGCAGGGCCTTCTCAGGGACCTTGACAGGAGCAGCTCATAGTTAGTTCACCTCTCTCCCGAAGAACTCGATTGAGAACTTCAAAGGCTTGGCTGAGCGGTTCATCCACAACTTCTGCTTTGGGGTAAGACCTCAAAAGAAGACCACCCACCTGCTGTATGTCAAACAGGCTAAGGGTGAAAGCCTAAGAGACTACATAACAAGATTCAACAAAGAGAAGTTGGAGGTGGAAGATTATGAAGAGAGCATAGCCATGACCGCTCTGATAGGAGGCCTCCAGAAGGGGAAGCTATTGTGGAAGCTGGCGGAAGACCCCCCCAGGTCTATGGCAGAGCTACTGTCCACCGCAGGGAAGGTGATGAATGCGGAAGAGGCAATAGCAGCCAAGTATGAGGAGGAAAACCGCGGTAGCACAGGAAAGTCCCAGGGTAAGAAAGAGGGGAAGAAGAGGTCAGGAGATAACAAGTTCGCTCATTACACTCCTCTGACTGTGAGCTGTGAGCACTTACTCAATGAGATTAAGACTAACTATTCTCTGAGGTGGCCAGAGAAACTGAAGGCCCCGCCACATAAGAGGAACAAAAACCTATGGTGTGAGTTCCATCAGGATCACGGCCATGTCACAAATAGATGCTTCGCTCTAAAGGATGAGATTGAGAAGATGCTGAAGTCTGGAAAGCTGAGGAAGTATGTGGATGTCAAGGCTCCGAAGGGTGGAAGAGAGGACCTTAAGAAGAGAAGGAATGACAGATGCCGTGGCTATGTCCCGGCCAGAAGGGACAATGACTCAGAGGGAGATGATGAAGACGACCCGGATCTTCCGCCAAAGGATGACAATACCCCGGTGAAGAGGGTCGGCATGATCTCCTTTGGTGTTAGCACCATATGTGGGGGATTTGCAGGAGGTGGCTCTGAGGTAGCCGATAGGAAGGCCCATGTAGCGAAGGCCAGGTCAGTGGCCAAGACCGAGGTTGTGAATCTAACGTCTTCTGACGCAGTGCAGAAGAGGAAGAAGGTAGACATGGACACCCTCATAGTGGGGTTCTCCAGACTCGACTTCAAGGTCATCTTAGCCCCCCATGATGACCCTTTGGTCATAACAACAAGGGTGAATGGGTGCTAGGTAGGGAGAATCCTCATAGATGGGGGAAGCTCAGCAGATGTGATGTTCCGGCCTTGTTTCAAGAGCCTGGGTCTTAGCAGGGCGAGGCTGGTGCCCTACCATCACCCATTGATAGGATTCAGTGGTGAAAAGGTGCACCCCTTAGGCATGTATGAAATGGATGTACGGATGGGGGATGAGTGGCCTAAGAGGTTGACCAAGAAGATCAACTTTTTTGTTATGGACGAAAATGTCTTCTCGGCCTACAACCTCATCATCGGAAGAGTGGCCCTCAAAGAGTTTGAAGCCGTGCCGTCGACGGTCCATCAGATGATAAAATTCCCGACTCCTTATGGAGTAGGGGAAGTGCAAGGGGACCAGACCACGGCGAGGGAGTGTTACTTCAACTCGGCCGAAGAGAGAGAGGCCCATAAGAGGGCAACCACCACTTATAGCATTGACACTCTCGACCCGAGAGATGAAACAAAATTGAAGAAGGGCGAGGCCACGGAAGAGGTAAAATCCATCGTCCTCAATGAGGACGAGCCGGAAAAAACCGTCCAGGTCGGCAAGGCCCTAGAGCCAAGGATCAAGGAAGAGCTGATAAACTTCCTCAGGAGAAGGCAGAGTGTCTTCGCATGGAGTCACGTAGACATGCCTAGTATCGACCCTGAGATCATGACCCACAAGCTTAACGTGGACAGAGATGCCAGGCCTATCAAGCAGAGGTGAAGAGTCTACTCCAGGGAGAAGTATGACGTCATTCAGGAAGAGGTGAAAAAGTTGGAAGAGGCCGAGTTCATAAGAGAGTTTACCTATCCGGAGTGGCTCTCAAATGCAGTCATTGTGCCTAAGGCCAATGGAAAGTGGCGAATGTGTGTAGATTTCACAGACCTAAACAAGTCTTACTCGAAGGACAACTATCCCTTACCTAGGATAGACCAGATGGTGGATGCAACGACAGGGCACTAACTCATGAGTTTCATGGATGCTTATTCAGGTTATAACCAAATCTTCATGGATGCTGAAGACTCTGAGAAGACAGCCTTCATTACTGACAAAGGGACGTACTGTTACAAGGTGATGCCCTTTGGTCTGAAAAATGCGGGGGCAACATATCAACGTCTTGTCAATAAGATGTTCGAGTAGAAGATAGGTAAGACCATGGAGGTGTATGTGGACGATATGCTTACGAAGAGCCTGAAAGCGTGTACTCATGTAGCAGACCTTGAGAAGACCTTTGATGTCATGGACTCGTACAGAATGAAGCTCAACCCATCAAAGTGTGTCCTCGGGGTAGGAGCCGGGAAGTTCCTGGGGTTCATCATTAATCAGAGGGGGATTGAAGCAAACCCTGAGAAAATCAAGGACTTGCTCGACATGAAGACTCCTAGGAGTATCAAGGATGTCCAGAGACTCACGGGAAGAGTGGCAGCCCTTAAAGCCCTTAACAGGTTTGTTTCTAGGGCAACGGACAAGTGTCTTCCGTTCTTTAAAGTTCTGAGAAAGGCCTTCCAGTGGGACGAAGAGTGTGAAAAAGCCTTTGACCAACTCAAGTCCTACTTGGGGTCTCCCTTGTTGCTGTCTCGGCCCATCACGGGGGAGAGGTTGTTTGTGTATCTGGCAGTCTCTGAGTCAGCCATCAGCGCAGCCATCGTACGGGAAGAGGATGGAATCCAGAGGCCTGTGTACTTCAACAGTAAGGCCCTTCAAGGGTCTGAACAGAACTATCCCTGGTTGGAGAAGTTGGCTTATGCCCTGATACATGTCCCAAGGAAGATGAAGCCTAACTTCCAAGCTCATTCCATGGTAGTCCTCACTGACTCCCCACTAAGGCAGGTTCTGCACAAGCCTGAGAAGTCCGAAAGATTGATGACCTGGGCCATCGAGCTAGGAGAATATGATCTTACCTACCAGCCTAGGACAGCCATCAAGGGGCAGGCCCTCGCAGACTTCGTCTCAGAGTTCACTTGGGAAGAGACCGATACAGAGAAAGGTTCAGATGACGGCGAAGAGACGAACCGCAGTGTCTTTCGAGATTCGGAAGAGACTGCACCAAACGTCTTCTGAGGCCGAGAAGAGGTTATCCTAGGAAAAACTCAGAGTAGAGTGGAAGAGAATGAAGAGGATCGATACCTCTTCAAGAAGGGGGTTATGAGAGAAGGGGTCTTCTCATCAGATGCAGACGTATGGAGCCTATTCATTGATGGCTCTTCCTGTGACAGTGGAAGCGGCGCGGGGCTAATACTCTCGGCTCCAGATGGCGCCAACATTGAGTACGCCTTGAGATTCAACTTCCAGGCCTCCAACAATGAGTCTGAGTATGAGGCCATGATAGCAGGTCTCTTATTGGCAACAACTCTTCGAGTAAAGTGACTCCTACTTCATAGCGACTCGAGGTTGGTTGTCAATCAAGTGTTGGGGGCATACGAGTCCAAAGACGAAAGGGTGGGCAAATACCTAAAGAAGGTAAGAGGGTTGCTATAGTATTTTGAAAAAGCAAAGCTGAAGAGAGTGCCTCGGCTGAGCAACAACCACGCTGATGCATTGGCAAGGCTGGCCTCGGTAATGAAGAGAAATTTGGGAAGGACCATTCCAATCGAGGTCTTAGGAAAAGCAAGCATCGAGGAGGATGAGGTATGTAGACCTTGTCACAATATGAACCTAGGAGACTCATGGATCGACCCGCTCGTTAGGTACCTAAGAGAGGGAGAGCTACCTGAGTCCAAGCTGGAAAGGAGAAAGTTGAGATACAGGGCTGCAAAGTTCTCATTAGTAGGAGACGTCTTGTACAAAAAGGGGTTTCTTCTGCCTCTCCTCAGATGTGTACATCCTGTGGAAGTACCCCAGGTCTTACAGGAGGTTCATGAGGGTTCTTGCTCTAGCCACATAGGGGGAAGACTCTTAGCCAAGAGGATCATCACTCAAGGATACTAGTGGCCTACCTTGTCTAAGGACGCTGCAGACTATGTGAAGAGGTGCGACAAATGTTAAAGGTTCTCCACCATCCCTCATCAACCTCATCAGCCTATGACGTCAATCTCTTCTCCATGGCCATTTGCAGTATGGGGAATTGACTTAGTAGGACCTTTGCCAAGAGCTGTCAACAACGATAGATTCTTAATAGTTGCCATTTACTACTTTTCAAAGTGGGTGGAGGCGGAACCAATGATAACAATTACAGAGCAGAAGACCTTTCAGTTCATTTGGAAGAACATCATATGCAGATATGGCCTCCCGAACACTCTCATCTCAGACAATGGGACACAGTTCAAGAACTCCTCCTTAGAAAAATATTGCCTAAGAGTGGGGATTAAACAGTTCTTCTCATCTCCTGGTCGTCCTTAGGCAAATGGCCAGATCGAGGTCAATAACAGAACTATCTTGGACGAAATCAAGAAGAGGTTAGAAGATGCGAAGGTTATATGGACAGAAGAGGTCTGTGTAGTGTTATGGGCCTATAGAACTACGGCAAGGACACCAATGGGAGAAACCCCATTCATGCTGGCACATGGCTCAGAGGCCGTCATACCAACGGAGGTAGGACTACCGACTCATCGGATTCAGACTTATGACCCTGACAGCAATGGGGAAAAGATAAGGCTAGACCTAGATCTCATCGAAGAAAGAAGGGAAGACGCAGAGGTCAGAAAGGCAGCCTACCAGCAGAGGGCAGCAAAATTCTACAACCAGAGGGTCAAGTCAAGACCCATTGAAGTGGGAGACCTAGTGCTAAAGAAGAAACTTCAGAAGGCAAACAAGCTACACCCAAACTGGCATGGACCCTACAAAGTAACGGAAGAGGTTATGCCTGGCACTTACAGGCTAGAAAACCTAGAAGGAGAACCCTTCACTAACCCATGGAATGCTGACCATCTCAAGAGATATTACATATGATGTTGTATAGAATTTTATGAAAATGTACTATCTTACTGAGAAGAGGTTATTAATAAAGATCAGTTTCCATATCAAGTTCTTGCTTCGTTCTTTAGACCAGAAGTTTATTATGGGGCTATCCTCTTAGGTGATGACCTCAGACCCTCATAACATCACTCGGTGGTGACGAGGTTTGAGCTCAGACACCTTAGCAGAGGACCTCAGACTCTTAACATCATTAGTTTGGTGACATTAACCTCTTAGGTGATGACCTGAGACCCTCATAACATCACTCGGTGGTGACGAGGTCTGAGCTCAGACACCTTAGCAGAGGACCTCAGACTCTTAACATCATTAATTCGGTGACATTATTATGGGGCTAACCTCTTAGGTGATGACCTCAGACCCTCATAACATCACACGGTGGTGATGAGGTTTGAGCTCAGACACCTTAGCAGAGGACCTCAGACGCTTAACATCATTAATTTGGTGACATTATTATGGGGATAACCTCTTAGGTGATGACCTTAGACCCTCATAACATCACTCGGTGGTGACGAGGTTTGAGCTCAGACACCTTAGCAGAGGACCTCAGACGCTTAACATCATTAATTTGGTGACATTATTATGGGGATAACCTCTTAGGTGATGACCTCAGACCCTCATAACATCATTCGGTGGTGACGAGGTCTGAGCTCAGACACCTTAGCCGAGGACCTCAGACACTTAACATCATTAATTTGGTGATATTATTATGGGGATAACCTCTTAGGTGATGACCTCAGACCCTCATAACATCACTCGGTGGTGACGAGGTCTGAGCTCAGACACCTTAGTAGAGGACCTCAGACTCTTAACATCATTAATTTGGTGATATTATTATGGGGCTAATTTCTTAGGTGATGACCTCAGACCCTCATAACATCACTCGGTGGTGACGAGGTCTGAGCTCAGACACCTTAGCAGAGGACCTCAGACTCTTAACATCATTAATTTGGTGACATTATTATAGGGATAACCTCTTAGGTGATGATCTCAGACCCTCATAACATCACTCGGTGGCGACGAGGTCTGAGCTCAGACACCTTAGCAGAGGACCTCAGACTCTTAACATCAATAATTTGGTGATATTATTATGGGGCTAACCTCTTAGGTGATGACCTCAGACCCTCATAACATCACTCGGTGGTGACGAGGTCTGAGCTCAGACACCTTAGCAGAGGACCTCAGACTCTTAACATCATTAATTTGGTGATATTATTATGGGGCTAACCTCTTAGGTGATGACCTCAGACCCTCATAACATCACTCGATGGTGACGAGGTCTGAGCTCAGACACCTTAGCAGAGGACCTCAGACTCTTAACATCATTAATTTGGTGAAAACTATTATGAGGAGAGCATATTATGAAATGACTTCAGAGCCTAATAGCAATTCAGTAGTGAGATCAGAATTATTGATAATATAAACAAGAACACCACAACAAAATAAGAGAAGAGATTGCCATTCAGAAAAAGGAATAGATCATATAGCATTCAGAGGTGTTACAAATTACAAGTTCAGTTACAAGCTACAAGTTAAAAATTACAAGTTACAAAATACAAATTTGTTACAAGTTAAAGGTCTGAGGGGGGAGCATTGACAGTCTCGGCTGGGTTGACTTGATCAGCGTTGGTCACCTCAGCCACATCATCAGCAGGGTCAGTCCCTCCGAGATCAGTCCCTCCAAGAATAGCAGTCTCACCAGGGGCAGCAGCCTCGTCTTCTACCTCTTGAAGAGCCTATGCGAACTGAGGGTCGGCAAAGCCGAGACCCACAAGATCAGAGGCCTTTAGAGTGCCAACCTCCTTCTCTCGGACTTCAGCCCATCTGGTAGTATCCTTGATACCTCTTTCAAGATATTCGAAGTCAAAACCAACGAACTCGTCTGAACCTTTATATTTGGAAATTATTCTAGGAGTGGCATACTCAAGGGCAGCTTTGACAGCCGCGCTGACTTTCTATTGAAGAGTGTCATCTTTGGCCTTCAGGGCTTTAGCGTGAAGAGAGACATCTTTCTCCAAGCCCTTGACCTTATTCTCAGAGGTCTGTAGTTCTGATTTCAGACGTTCTACCTCGGCATTCAGGGAACTCTCAACCTTCTCGGCATCTTTCCCCTTCTGGATAAGGGGCAACTTCCTCAGGGCCCAGTTCGATAGCTGATACATGGCAGTCACTCCCTGCACATTTAATGTGAGGTTAAGCAGGAGAAAAGTCAGACGTTACACTTATAAAAATTTGACAAAGGACAAATCATACTTGGACGGCTCTGTGGAGGCCGAACTCAACCATCACGGAGGTATCCATGGCTCTATAGAAATGCTTGTCGGCCTCGGTCATTACAGAGGCGAGTGTGTCCATTTCCTGTCTGCTTTTGCCGATCACGCTGTCAGTCAACTTCACCTGATCCAGACGAGCCGTCAGGATGTCAGCCGAAGAAATTGGAAGTGTAGCATCTGAGGCTTTCTTTTGCCTCACTGTCGGCCTCTGATCCTCAGAGGGATGGGCTTGAAGGGCCCTCTTCTTGGATTTGGATGTTAAGGGAGCTGTAGGAGGAGCGTTCAAACCAGTCTTCTTTGCAAGCCTTGCCAAACTCGGAGCTGCCATCTCCCATAGTTCGTCTGGGATACCTGGGGGTCTCTCTGCAAAAGTTAAAAAATAAGGGTTAGAGATCAGGTATGAATGAGGTCAGAGGTTAGACTTGAAAAGAAAAATCCTTACCAAAATCAACAAGGGGACTTCCACCCAGGCTCGTCCCCGAGAGATACTGGGGGGTCAGCAGATGTTCGAACTTGACAAACAGACCATGTGCCCCTTGGTCTTGTAGGGCCTTCACCTTTTTGATATTCTGAAGACTTAGACCGGGATCGACCCTTGCAGACATGGTTACCTTACCCCATCTGAGGGATATCCTCGGCCCAAGAGTGGAAGAGGGAACAGATGAGCCGAATTCCCATGGCCCTGAGGTGAAAAAATATCGGGGCTTCCAATTGTGATTTGAGGTCTGAATCACCTGGAGCATCTTCTTCTCAGGCCTCCGAGCCATGAAATGATAGTAGCTCGGATGGTTTTTGGTCGAGGTTGGGACATAGCAACCAGTAAAGACCTGAACTGGGAGGTCAGAGTGGTGGACTGCCCTCCACAAGATAATGGCCCCTATAATGACTCTCCAGGCATTGGGAGAGAGCTGCGAGGGGGCCAAGTTGATAAAAGAGAGAATGGATCTGATGATAGGATGAATGGGTAGGCGAAACCCTAACTTAAACATCTGCTCGTACAAGCAGATTTCTCCATCTCGACCATGATAGGCCCTCTCTTCCCTCAGAGGTCCCCTTAATTTTATTGAGGGATTGATGGAGTAAAAATATCTGACGTGCAAAAGATCCACTTCAGTGACTGTGCTCTCGAACTCGGCTGCTTCAGAGATGTCAACATCACTTTCAGCATCCTCATCCTCGTCAAGCTCAACGTCGACTGGAGCAGACGTAGATGGGTGACCAGGGAATCTCTGAGCGAACTCAGCCCCTGTAACGGCCGACAAAGGAATGGCATCAAGAATGGGTGGCACCGCCACACTCGGCCTAACAAGTTCAACCTCTGAAGAAGAATCTGAGGTGCTCGAGCCATTTTGGGATGAAGCTCGGCTGGATACCTCGGCCTGATCAGGGACCTTATCAGGCCGATGTGTAAAATCCATGGCTTCCTGGAAAGAGTCCACAGACATGGGGTCTGAGGTGGAAGACTCAGACTCAGACATCGGTAATGGGTTGGCAGAGACGTCTATCTGATAGAAGTTCTCAGGAGGATCAGGATATACCACCTTGAGAGGTGGGGGAAAGATAGGTCTAATAGGAAACTCCTGTGACCTACGAGCTTCCTCTTGAGCTCTCTCTATTTGCCTAATCTTTTCTAGGGTCTTCTCTCTAAGAGAAGGGAAATCCTCAAGAAGCTGGTATAGGGGTCTGAGCATCAGAGGACAACCCTAAACTATGGAAAAACTTCTAAAACCACAAACACGATTAACTTGTAAAATAAATGGGTTTAAAGATCAAACTTGGAAGTTTAAAGGAAACCCATTTCGCCCCTGATCAGAATGGAGCTCGCCGAAAAACTCAAAAGCTCGCCAGAAAACTCAAAAGCTCGCCGGAAAACTCAAAAGCTCGCCGAAAAACTCAAAAACTTGTCGGAAAATTAATACCAAATACCAGAAGCAAAGGAAATGGAAAGGGAGAAGTACCTGAAGATGAATCGATGGATGAAACGAAGAGAACTTGCAAGAAAACCAGGGGAAATCCTCTGCAGAAGGGCGTTGAGTGGAGGAACTTAGAGAGAGAAAATCGCAGGTACTTTGTGTGCGTGGGAAACGAAATGAAGAAGAAGAAAGAGAAAGGAAGGGTTTAAACCCTTAAGTACTTGGGCACACTTCCCAAGGCCCATCATTGCCTTGGGAAACCCAAGGGACAACTGACAGCACACGCCAGCCAAATTTGCACGCTCTAGCTTGGGACAGATGTCATACAGGTGTTAACTTGGGACGGACAGGCCTCGGAGGGAAAGTAATCCCCTAGCCACTCGCTCTCGCATATGACTAAGGGATGGGGGGTGATTGATATGCCCCAAGTGTAACCTCGGCCCAGAGACACCAACCTTGGCCGAGATGATGGCCGAGACATTGATCGACCCCATGTAGGCCATGGGCCCATGATATCATCCCCCGGCCAGACCAACCTCGGCCCAGGCCGACACTACCATATACACTTCAATGGACATTACGCGCATCGCAGGCATCAACAGCATCCTCATGTACCTGGGTATAGCAACCTCGGCCAAGAGTAGGCCGAGGTGACAAGGAGCCTTGGTAACCTTCAACATGGAGCTAGTCGAACCTCGGCTTGGGCCGAGGTGACAAGAAGAAGACATAGTAATCATCAGCATGCTATATGTCCAACCTCGGCTCGGGCCGACCCCAGCATATGTCTCGGCTGAGATCGGGCCGAGGCTCCCTATGACACATCTCGGATTGAACGGACATCAAGTCTTTACAGCTCGGCCTCTCCCAGGCCGAGGTCATTCACCAATATGACTGCCAAGCATCTGTTGACATTTGGATAAGGACACCTGGGCACAAATCAGTTGTAACAAGATTATTCTCCACATGTGGGAGAATATTTCATCATTATTACTTACATGTGACAGTGACAGATGGCACTCCCACATTGGTGAGGATACCACACACATGCTCATTACATGCATGGGGGGTACATTACACCCCCTTGGTGCTATATATAGGGGTCATCCCCTACCTTGCAAAAGGATCCCCAACTATTAAACCCTAGCTGAAACTCTATCTAAATCTACAGTAGAGAGAGAGAGAGAGCTTGAGAGAACTGTATCCATGGACATTAGTGCCTTCATTCAGTGATATCACTCACACACTCACAGTGGATGTAGGCCAGATTGGCTGAACCACCTATATTCCGGTGTTGATTCCTCTTATCCTCACCTCATTCTCTTATCTCTTTATATAGCTGTGCTGCCATTGTTATTCATATATTGAGATAATTGATAAAAATGAAACATTTCAACATAAAGGAATGGATTATAATTTACCTCCCATAAGGGATGAATTCAACTACATCAATCTATTTTGGAATAATTGCTAAAAATGCAAAAAAACATTATAGAGGGGTGGGGTTGAATTTATCCTAGAGATAAATTTCACTACACACCTCTATATTAAGGTATTTGCTAAAAATGCAAATACTCAACATAGAGGGGTGGAGAGAATTTTATCACACAAAGCTTAAAACTAAATTTGAGGTATTTGTTAAAAATACAAATAACCCCAACATAGACTTGTATTTAATTTTTCTCCACCTGAATCGACTTTGGGAGAGATATTCGCTAAAAATGCAAACACTCTCTTTGACGAATCTTCTCCTTTTACTTTCAACACTCTTCCATTTTTCAACATGGTGGGTGGAAAATGGAATTGAAATGGACATGGGTGCTATGATAGGGAAAATGGAAGGTGTATGGATGTATGATAAAATGGAATTTGGTTGGTGTATGGGTGAAAGTATGGTGATAGAGTTGACTTTTTGGTGTATTTTTTTAGTCGTTGCTTCAAAAGCTCCTCTAATCAAAATCCTCAAATTACCAACAAAATATAACAATCTCAAGTGTAGAGGTAAGTAAGGGTATCAATCCACATCTAGGGGGTAAGCTAGAGACAAACTCAATTGTAATTCTATTTTTATTTTCTTTTTGGGCTTTTTCTTTTTCTATTTTTTTTAGCCTTTTCAAATATTAAAACAATTAGGTGAGGTGAGGTGAAATAACACTAAACTAAAATGAAAGATCAAATTACAAACTAAAAAGTAACTAAAATGGAAAATAAAGTCTAACACAAAAATATGAGATAAATGAGGTAAATAAATGTGAGAACAATCAAGGAGTGGGATTACACCACAAATTTTAGCTATTCTAACTAATTAATTTAATTAATTGAATTCTACCAAATTAATATCAAAATTACAAATAAACTCTCGTTGCAAATGTAATTTTAGTAGTAACCTTTTAGAAAATTAAGTTTAACACCCCACAACTCTAGAAAATAGATCTACACTCGTTTTAATTAATCACCCGCTAGGATCGATCAATTAAAATTTATGTAAATCTTAGAAAATAAATTTAGAGTTGAAATTCATGTAATAATACCCCACTTAAGAAACCCCTATCTCTAGTTCAAATCCAAAATGGGTATTATAACTAGAATCTCGATTTCTTTCAAAAATCATTTACCCTCTCTCGAGGCGTAAATTTGAGGGTGAGGGATCAAAATTAATATTCAAAGGGAATTTTCAAGTAATCAAACTAATTAAACTAAAATAACATCAAATAAGGGTTTCCCCCACCCTTTGAAAGGGGATTTAGCCTAACATCGTTTTAAACATGATCATCAAACAATCAAAGGCTAATAAAATAAAGTAGAAGAGAAGAACAATCAAACCAAATCTATTTGAGTGAAATTGGACTCCAATCCTTGAATTTGCAATTTACATCCCTACAATTGAGCATCCAAGTGATTTGCAATTAAATAATCACTTAAATTAAATCTCTTACAAAATTTAACCTCACAAATATCTAACAAAAATAAAAATAATAAAATAAAACTATTTACAAAATGGTGTTTATCCTAATTTATTTTCTACACTAAACTATCTCCAACTTCCACTAGAATTCTCTTCTCCATTTCATGATAAATCTTCAAATGAGGTCTTCCATCCTTATATAGTAGGAACATGGAGCATGGGTTTATTTTTGGGAATGGGCTTGAGTGTTCATGGAAATGGTGATAGGAGTGTGAGGTCATGTGGGTGAGGGGATTGGAATAAAACAAATAAGATTTAATTAAGGGTTATTTTTGGATATGGTTTAAAGTTGGTAGTTGGGGGGCATTTTGGGTAAATGGGGATAAGTGGGGAATAAAACATGGGGGTTAAATGGGATGTGGTTTTGGTTAACTTGGAGAGTTTTTATGCAGGTTGAAAATCGTGGCTTAAAAAGGAGAAATGGGTTTTGGTGTTCAAATGGGTTTTAAGGATTGGAATTGAAGAGGTCCGGTTGGAATGCTAGATTTGGTGTTGGGAGCTTTGGTTGGTATAAAGATGGGTTGGATTGGTGTTAAAATGCTGGAGTGGATCGAGTCGGGTCACGACCGGGGCGGACAAGGGTTGAGGTAGGGTTATAGGCCGGAGCAGGTCCGGTTATGGCTGCTCCGAGTTCGACCGTGATGGGGCACGGGAGAGGGTGAGCAGCTGGGCGAGCTGGGATGGAGAGTGTGGCTGGGGTCTCGGGTTAAGGTCCGATTTTGGGGAGGCGCCGACAGGTTTCGTCCGAGTGGGAGTTGTCACCGGCGGCAGGGTATTTGGATGTCGGGTTAAGAGGTTTGAGGTGGTTTTTGGGTTATGGAGAGATAAGTGGGGAGGTTTGGTTGGTTGGGTAAGAATGGTGGGTGATAATGGAGGTTGGCAGGAGAGAGAAATGGGAGGTTGAAGATGGGTGTGGGTAGGGTTATTGTGTAGGGGAGGTTGGTGTGGGTGAGGGGTTGAATGGGGTGTATGTTGGGTGTGAGGGAGGTGATTGTGAGTATTTGAGTTATGGGTTATGTGTGTGTGTGTGTTTAATTTGGACACCTAAAATATAATACTAACTAATTAAAAGTTCAAATATAAAAAATAAAATCCTACTCTAAATAAAATAAAATAAAATAAAATAAAGACTCATATAAAAAATGAAACTAAAAAGAAATAAAAATAAAATTTAATAAAACTAAAACTAAAATTCTAAATAAATGTAAAATAAAATAAAACTAAAAAAATAAATGAAATCCTAAAAAATCTAATCCTAATAAAAACTAAAAACTAATAAAAATCTAAATAAAATAAAATTATACTAATAAAGATAAAAGTGAAAATAAAATCTATAAATAAAAAAAAATAATACTAAAAATAAAACGACTCAAACTAAAAATCTAAAAAAATATTAAAAAGGGACAAACTAAACACACACAAGATTTGGGGTAGGTTTAGTCTAGGGTAAGTCTACGGGGGAGGGAATTTAGCTCCATTCAAAGCGCATTTGCCTCGATATATAGCTTTTGACACCGCAAACGGATGTTTGACCTACAAGATAAACATTTAAGCACATAAGACCCATATAGCCGAGAATTAGCAAATAAAGTACGTCTATTCTGGGTATAAAATGTACAGTTTTGGGTGCTTATCAAGGAGTCCTAATGCACATTTTAGTTTAGGTGGGTATACTCATAACATGATGATTTTTTTGTTAAATGGAAATAAATTGTGAATATTAATAATATGATATGGACTCACATGTGCGAGAATTAAGACTTGATGTAAATCAATATTTTTTCGTAATTACATAGTAGTTTAATCCTTGTTGTTGAATTATGAATGTTTGTCCCTTTATGCATATGGGTCCTCATAAGATGTTAAATATGTAGAAATTAGTATTTTTAGTGTAGTAGTTAATTGGTGGTATTGGGTTACCGATAATTCAAATGCGGGCATCATATTAACAGAAATTTGATATAAATATATGCTAGGAGCATATATTACCTTGTTATATTTAGTAAACGAACATATTTAGTAAATGAACATATATTTAGTAAACGGACATATATTACCTTGTTATATTTAGTAACAAAAATTTGAGTAATATTTAGAATTTATGTGGGCATCATATTAACATATCACTATGCTAGGAGCCCATTTGATTTCTTGCATAGGTCGATTGCGATGATAAATTTAAATGGGTGTCACAAAGTGCATGAGATGTAGAGTGCGGTGCAATCCTAATTTTTAGACCAGATTTATTGAAGGGATTTACGTGTGTAATACACGATGCATTTATGGCATAGAGTGGTGTCAACTTCATTTGTGGGCTAGGTTCAGTGATGGGATTAATGTTTGTGTCTCTAGTCATGGTATGGAAATAGTAGAGGGACATATTATTATATGATATTAATATTATTTCTACTAGTATGATGCTTTATGACGTATGGGATGATACATGGAGATTAAGATACAGCTTAAAAATTTAAGAAACTATGTGGTTTAATACTAGTTTCATTATTATTTGGGTTTCCTAGTTATATGTCTTGCTTTGAGCCTGACACGCTTTCGTTTAATACTAGTTTCATTATTTTACTAACCCACTTTTGTTGCCTATCATTTAAGGTCCTCATGGTGCACCTACAACATAAAAGAAACCATGAAGTATGCATAGAGTTATGGAAGATGAAGTCTTTATCTTGGAGATGTAGGTTTCTCCTAATGTTTCTACTTTAGTGCATATTATGAGTATGTTGAGAAATATGTGGAGTATGGGTCCCGAGATGTTAGAGATTCCATAATTATAATGAAGGTTACACTATTTATTTTTACAAGCATGTAACCCGTGAGATGCACGGGAACATATATAATTTTTAACATATTTTGATACGTAAATGTGGAAAAATATTATCATGAGCTAAGCCTTTTAACACGAGGTTAAAAAAGAATGATTATATGACAAACCAAATATTTTTGAGTTGATATGAAAACATAAATTGATATGAATTCAACCATATATATACATTTTAGAATAATCAAATTTCACTTTTTACGACACTTAAATATGAACCTTTTACGTAGCTTTCTACCAATATGTTATAAAAGATTATTTAGTATACTTTTCAAATGGGTTTTGAAACTTTTTAGGTAGATTATTATACAATAATATTAGGACTCAAAAATACAATTATGTATAATGTTTTATTCTGATTTCTAGCCAATGTAAAATAGTGTTATATTATAAGATTATGTTAGGGATTAATAAAGGTGGAATGAAAATTTCCATCAATGGGGATTTAAACCCTAGGCTTGAAGAACAAGACTAGGGTTTAAAACACAATACCTTAAAGATCTGGTTTCTATCTGATAGGTACAAAAGTATTTATTGTATATGTAGAGATGCCTTATCTTTTATCTCCAAAAGTTTTCTTAAACCTTCTTAACGCTTGGATCTTCCAGTGTATGATCCTCCTCAAAGTCAGGTAGGTGGGTGGACACCTTTTTAGATAAAAACCTTTGCTAAAACTTAAGATATATTGGTCTCTCTCTAGCATCGTTCATAAAAAATGTGAACAACATTTTATTTCACCCCTCTTAAACTCTAATGTTGGTGAATACTTGATTAAAAACCCTTCCCACGCCTATATATATAATTATAAAAGGTGGGCTTAGGCTAAATTATGTTTCTTATGAGTATAGTCCTGACTAGTTGGGTATTTGGACTACACACGACACCGAGACAAATAATTAAATTAGATTCAAATAAATACTCATAAATTTTAAATCCCATTTACCATAATTTTATTTCCTTTCTTTATTTCATCATAATTAATTTCACAAAATAATTATGACTATAATCTAGTTTAATTATCTCGAAAATCACTCAGAGATAATGAGGTCTTATTTGGAAAGTCGTTAATGGAACATAACGCGATTCCCCATCTTAATCTTTCGATGCCCGTTTGGTTAAATTAATTTGCAAAAATTGAGTTTAACCAACATCTAATCAATTCCTTGATTCTCAAATTTAACTTATTTTTCTATACATCAGGTTATAATCAATCCACAAAGCAGGTTTACTAGTGGAAGCAAATTCTAAAAGTCCATCAAGGAGGTATTGCAATCTAAATTATCATGGGGTGCAAATTCCTCTGAAGTAATATCTCAAACTTAGTTATATAATTGTTCCCCAATAGGAGCAGATCATTTAATTCAATCAAAGATTGAATTGCATCCATAGCAATCAAAGTTACAATCACATCAGCATTCTAAACCTCATAATTCTCAATATTGATAATCTATGTACCCTTTAAAAATAGTGTGAGATTGTCTAAGTCTAATCAAGAGAACCTTTAGATTCAAATCTCACAGGTGGTCTTGTTTAATATGTTTTGGGGAAGTACCAATCATAATCCTTAGTTGTACGATCGTCCAAGTTCGTGAACCATTAAGAAAGTTACCGTAGTTTGAGATAAACTATTATTGTAATCTTGTAACCGTTTCTATAAGATGTAAACTCCCTATCGAGGTTGTGAAAAGTTCAATAGTGCTAGATCTATAATTCCAATCTCAAAGTGATCAACTCGAAACTGACTCACTTGAAGTTCTACTAAAGCTCTATTAATCAACATTAAATATGAAACAATATTTTCAAACAAATATAAAGAATTCTCACAAACTTTATTCTCATTTCAAAATGAATATTACAATCCAGTAATAAGTAATTATAAAAAAATTACATACGATTTTATGAATAAACTCCAACAATCTCCCACTTAGTCTTAAATCCATCTGACCATGAACTTGACCCCCATTCCTTTTACATGATTGTTGAAAGTCTTATCTAGTAAGATATTTATAAAAGGATCCTTAAGGTTATCCTTAGTTTCAATATTGGTCACAATGATGTAGCCCTTCTGCACGATCTCTCGAATTCGATGATACGTGCGCTCAATGGGCTTCACCATATGATGAGTCCCTGGTTATTTCGAATTCAAAATTTCACCTCTATTGTCCAAATAAAGTGAAATATCCGATTATACGAACCATAAAATCATTTAGGAAGTTTTGGAGCCAAGAAACAACTTTTGTTGGATCTCAAGTGGAAACATACTCGGCATCTAAGGTCAAGTCAACAATACATAATTTCTTAATACTCCTCTAACTTATGTCTCCATATTCTAGGGTAAACACATATCCCGTGGTTAATTTCCTAGAATCCCTATCAAATTGAAAATTCGAGTCTATATGCTCAACCAGTATTGGACTCTCAATTTAGTAAGCCATCACATAATCTCTGGTCCTCTTCAGGTACTTGAGAATGTGCGTTATAGTAGTTCAATAATCCTACGTAGATTAGACTGGAATCTACTGACCATGATAATGGCATAACTGATATCCAGTCTAATACAGATCATAATGTATATGAGGCTACCCACCGCTGAAGCATAAGGTATATTTCATATCCTCTCTATTTCATCAAGTGTCTTGGTACATTGACCCTCTGATAGAGGAACTACATGGTTATAATATAGTTGCCCTTTCTTGGAGTCCTACATGCTAAACCTTGTGAGCATTGCGTTGAGGTAAGTATCCTAGGAGTTTCCCAATATACTATTCTTTTAATCACGTAAAACTTTGATCCCTAGGATGTGGATAGTCTCTCTTAAGTCCGTCATATCGAACTACGTAGATAATCACACTCTTATACTAGACAATGCCACTGCGTCATTAACAATAAGAAGAATATTATCTAAGTAAAGTATTAAAAATACTACCACGTTTTCGTCATTTTTCTTATACACACAAGTCTTATCCATACATTGATCAAAATGAAAATATTTGATTACCTGATCAAATAGGATATTCTAATACCTTGACGGTTGTTTCATTCCATAAATGGATCTCTTAAGTTTGTATACCTTTCTTTCTAGCCATTTTTTATGAATCCTATGGGTTGCACCATATAGATGCACTTATCAAGATTACCGTTCAAGAACGAAGTCTTAACATCCATTTGCCAAATCTCTTAATCAAGATATGCAGCAATGGAAACACTTAATCATGTTTACCGATAAAAAGGTCTCCCCATAAATGATCCCCTCTTTTGAATTAAACCTTTAACAACAAGTTGTGCCTTGAAAGTTTCCACCTTCTTGTCTATACATATCTTCCTCTTGTATATCCACTTGCTCCTGATAGGTTTTATCTCATCTAGAAAGTATACAAGTTCCCATACTTGATTCGAATACATTGAATCCATCTCGATATCCATAGCCTTTAGCTAAAGCTCATCATCCTTGTCTTGGACTACCACATCATAGGTACTGAGATCTAGCTCATGTTCCCTTCGAACTTCATCGAAGTGCTCTCCTGAATACATTAACCTATCGGGTTGACCTCAGACCCTCCCATTACAACACGGATCCACTTAAGGTCTAATATAAGTGACATATAAATGTTGATCGTTGACATTACTCCTACCACTATTAAGTATTGTACTGTTGAAATTAAGTTATATTTCATCCTTTCTCGAAGCATTTTATTGATCATGTCCTCGTAGCTCTTACAAAATAATCTTTCTATTGGGGTTGTGTTTTATTATAGAATATTCCTATAAGTGTCGGGCATCTGCGCTAATAATCACCCTCTGTTCCTTGGGATTATAAATAAACCACCATCGGTTCCTTTAGGAAACCCCACCAAAAGACACACTTTAGGCCTCTATTCCAGCCTCTTAGGGTTCTTCCTCTATACGTGCATCAGTAAACCCCAAATCTGAGCGTGTCCTAGACTTGGTTTATAACAAACCCACAGTTCTGTGGGAATCATTGAGACCGAGATTAAAGTATTTAAGTTGAGTTAATAAGTTGGCTTCTATAATGAAGAATCCTAAAAGAAATATGGAATATCTAAATATCTCAACATGGACCAAACCAGTTCTAAAAGAGTCATGTTCCTTCTTTCTACCAAACCATTTTCATGTGGAGTTCCCAATGCAGACAATTTGGTTGTGATGACTAATTTCGACAGGTGTTTCCTAAACTCTCCTAAGAGGTACTCCCATCCACGATTTGATCGTAGTGTATTGATTAGTTTACCATGCCTACACTCCACCTCAACCTTGTGCACTTTGAACAAATCAAAGGCTATATAATTAAGATGCATAAGGTAAACATATCCATATTTGGAGTAATCATTGATGAAAGTGATGAAGTGGAGAATGCCCCTACGCAGTGTGTGATCAGGCAAGGATGCAATTGCAAACAAAAAGTCTATTTTTATATTTTTTAATTTAAATTATTAAAACTTTAAAGAAATTAACCCTATAAAAAACTATGATCCAGTTTTAAACCTTTGTTGTGAAAAAACATGTTTATCCAATTTTATCCATTAAACAGAAAACCTATATCTAAGTGATAAGTAGATAAAATAAATAAATCCAAAACAATACGCCTATGTACGAGGAAACCCACAAAGGGAAAAACCTCGTATGGCCCAACCAAATAGATCATTAGATAAGGTTTTACAAAGACTAGATAGTACACTTACTCAACGACTCATCTCACTCACAAGGCTTGATGCTCTTTTATCTTCTACCTCTCCTCCAGATTGCAACGCAGGAGTCTAACCACACAAGCTATCACAATGCATGATTCGATGCATGCCTAGGTATCCACTAATGAGTCTCAATAACTATCTACGGATTGGAACATGGAATCCACTGCTTCTTCATTACAACACCACAAGCACGGTGTCCATTGTGTGTAAATAGCAAGTACGAAGTCTGTCGCACGAAACACATTCTCTACAGATGTTGTTAAACAAACTTTGGTTCCTAAGCTAAAGATCTCAGAGCATATGAATATGAAGAACTTGGATGTATAAACTCAAAGAGTGAAACTAGGATTTTGGAACTTTCGTAAATAGAAAAAAAAAGAATTTTTGCCAAAAATTCTTAAAAATGTGAGTTCAACACGCTAATAAATAGTAAAACATAAATTTTGATGCAACGGACTCCTTCAAACGAGATTACAAAGTTCGTTCAAATGAGAATGAGTTTTTGTTCTAACGAGAACAAAGTTTATTCGAACGAAAACCCTTTTTAGTTCTAATGAACTTCCAACGACATTCCAACAAGATGTCCAGTGCTAAACAAATAGGCATCATTTCATGTTTATTAGATGAACATTACAACGAGATTTTAATTTCGTTCTGATGAGTTCATAACTTCATTTAAATGAGATATCCATTTCGTTCTAACGGGGTTCAAAACTCATTCTAAAGAGATTAAAAACAAAAAATATTTTTCTTTAAAAAACATTTTAAAAATAGTTACATATAATTTTGTTAGAAAATAAAAACCCTTAATAAATATCCAAGGACCAATTTTCACATTCATTTATACCTGCGAGATCCTCGATAAACCTGATGGAAAACTTGGGATGATAAACATGGCACGATGTGTATCCATATTTGAATCTTGGCCGATACATCTTCATCAAACATTTCATCATCTTACGATATCGAAAATACAAAGCCTAACCTATGACTTAAATGTTTTGTCTGAAATTAAGCCAATTACAAACAAATTGACTCGATTGGAAATTTGTCTTTATAAATACCCCCTGTTGATACCAAATTTAGTCTGTTGATGTGGATCAGTTAAGTGGAGACACGTGTCAATCTACATGGCACTTACAAACATTTCTGAACAACACCTTGACTTCGAGGAACTCAACCTCCCCGACCAACTCAGACACTCTGAGCAACGGGTGCTCTCCGAGGAACTTTATTATATCGAGCAACTCATATATACCGAGCTACTTAGGTGGTCCGAGCAGCTCAGGCGGTCCGAGCTGCACCTCGTTCGGAGCATTTATAACTAAATAATTAAGAGGATTTAATGCACATTAAATGCTGATTATTATCATACAGATGTACACGCCTATTAGACAGCTATGTATTACCCTTTCAAATTTACAGCCTGAGGGCTATAAATACATTGTATCATCCTCATTGTAAGGGGACTCGAAATTTCTCGATAAAACCTGTAATCGAGAATTCCCAAACAGTCAATAATAACACAAACAATGGACGAAGGCCATTCATTCAAGGCTGAACTACTTTAAAATCTTTTGCCTTATTTATTTTTTTATCTGTGATTAAGTAATTAGAGATAATCTAATTTTTTACATCAACAGATTGGCGCCGTCTGTGGGAAACGACTGAAATTCTCATTTTTCACCAAAACAATTTATCACCAATGGCTGATAATCCTGAATCCAGTAATCGAAATGCTGGAAACCCCCCGAATCCATCCGCTCCTCCAAATATCCAAGATATGGCTGGAATTATGGCCAATTTGGCTCAAGGCTAGATGACTATGCAAGAGACTATGTGATAACTCATGCAAACTATCCAAGGTGGAGCTCCGACCCATTCAGGACAACGAAATGTTCAAAGAAATACCCATTTAGTTTCTTCGCGTATTAGGAAAAGCGATTCATATCGCACTGAGAAATCTGATGATTTTTCTTATCAACCTGGTCTAACTTCGTGAGTACGAGCCACAGATACTGAATAGCACATCACTCTCTCTCCAGAAAGGACTAGTGCATTGGAGAGATTAAGTAGGATCTCTCCTTTTGATCGATTGGGCCCTAGGAAGAATAAAAGTCCTCCTAAGGCTATGTCGAGAAACTTTCAATGACCATCTGATCTAAGAGAGGGTTTTGCCCAATCACAACCAATTGCTGGACAAGATAGATCCTAGGAAGCAACTTCAACACGATCAACTTCTCGAACCAATAGGCCCGGCGAGGGAAAAGATGCATGGAAAGGCTATATTCAAAGGTTGGAGGATAGACTAGGGGAAATGGTTAAGGCCAAGAACCCTCTACAAAGAACTTTTGTCCAAGGGACACCTTTTATACAGGAAATTGTGGATTTTCCCACACCATCGAAGTTCAAAGCACTTGTTGTGACCCCTAAATATGATGGAAAAACTGACCCTGTCCTTTATATAGAACAATTCCAAGCTGCTACCGGCATCTATGCCGTGCCAGACGAGATGATATGCAGGGCATTTTCGGGAACTCTTACCAGATCTGCACAAATATGGTACAATAATCTTCCTCGAGGGAAGATTTCAACTTTCTTTCAACTGACCGAGCTCTTCATTGGAAATTTCATTTTTGGAGCAAAACCAGTTAAACGAGTGGCACATTTGTTAAGTGTTAGACAAAAAATAGGTGAGAGCACCAGGGATTACATAACTCGTTTCAATAACGAGAAGCTCGAAGTTATTGATTACGAGGAAAAGATAGCAATTACTGCTTTGATGAGTGGACTGTTGCCCAATAAATTGTACTATACTTTGGCCAAAGATCCACCCAAAACCATGTCAGAACTAATGGCAAAAGCGGCCAAGATCATGAATGCCGAGGAGGCTATGGCTGCGAAGAAGAACATAGACACCAAAGAGACCAAGGTAGAGGTTGCTAAGGCTAAAAAGAAAGAACATAAGAATAATGGTGGTGACAAGCAGTCAAAAGCAAAGCCATCATGGGAAATATTAAAGAAATTTGAAAATTATACTCCTTTGAAAGTAGACATAAACCACGTCCTGGAAGAGATCAAGAACAACGAGGAACTAAACTAGCCTGAGAAAATGAAGTCAGATCCTGACAAGAGGAATAAGGCCAAATATTGCGAGTTCCATAAAGACTATGGTCACACGACCAAAAATTGCATAGCTCTCCAGAATGAAATCGAAGCACTCATCAGATGAGGAAAGCTGACCAAGTATGTTGATCGAAGAAATGAAAGAAAAAACAACGACCGAGCATGACAGAGGTCTAGATCTCCTCGTCGATCAGAAGAAAATAAGAAACGAGATCATGAAGATGATCTAGAAGACGACCCTGATCTCCCCAAGAGACCAAGACAGCCAGAACGTGAGGTATTTTCAATTCGTTTTGGATCATTTGATTGTAACGTTATTACAGGAGGAGATGCAGGAGGTGGGGACCTTACTGCGGAAAGGAAAGCTTACCTCAATGAAGCTCAAGCTTGTTCATACATTCAGCGAATAAATCTAGCTGAGGATGATCGCCCGAGGAAGGTGAACAAAGAAAAATTATTCATTGGTTTCTCCAAGAACGACCTCGCGAGTGTACTATATCCTCATGATGATCCACTGGTGATCAAAATGAGGATGGAGGATGTAATAATCTCAAGAGTATTGGTGGATAATGGTATCTCGGCGGATATCATGTTCTACTCATGTTTAGATAGTTTAAATCTAAAGTTGTCTCAGTTGGAACCTTATCACAGGCCCCTCCTCGGTTTTGCTAGCGAGAAAGTCTTTCCACTTGGGACGATAAAGTTGGATATGTTCATCGGCACATGGCCTTCTTGTCGAACATAAATAATACGTTTCTTTGTGATGGATAAGAATGTCCAGTCAGCTTACAATATCATCATGGGAAGGGTAGGTTTGAAGAAGTTTGAAGTAGTACCTTCTACTGTACATCAATGTCTGAAGTTTCCAACCAATTTTGGAGTAGGAGTTGTAAAGGGTCACCAAAAAGTTGCTTGGGAATGTTATTACTCATCTGCCGAGAAAGAAGAACTTGAGGAATCTAGGAAAAAGACTACGACCTACCAAGTGGATGAAGGTGCAGAGATTGAAACATTGGATCCTAGAGACCAATCGCAGCTCGTGAAAGGTCAGGTGGTGGAAGCTACTGAAAATATCATTTTGGATGACGAGCACCCGGAACGAAGAACTCAAATAGGTTCGTCATTAGATGCCTCACTAAAACAGGAAATGATAGTTTTCCTAAAAAGCAGAAAACAAACTTTTGCTTGGAGTCATGAGGATATGCCAGGAATAGATCCAAATTTCTTATGTCACGAACTCAATGTGAATAAGGAGATCAAACCAGTGAAGTAGAGACGAAGAGTGTTCAGCCTCGAGAAGAACCAAGCCATACAAGAGGAGGTCGAGAAGATCCAGAAAGCTTGATTTATTGACGATGCCAAATATCCAGAATGGTTGGCAAATGTAGTAATGGTAAAGAAGAAAAATAACAAGTGGAGGATGTGTGTAGACTTTATCGACCTTAACAAGGCATGACCAAAGGATCATTTTCCTTTGCCCTGAATTGATCAATTAGTGGATGCTACCTCAGGACATGAGTTGTTGAGCTTCATGGATGCTTATTCTGGTTACAACCAAATTAAAATGAAACTTGAAGACAGGGAGAGTACCTCTTTCATTACCCTTAGGGAACTTATTGTTATAATGATATGCCTTTTGGTTTAAAAAATGCAGGTGCAATATATCAACGGCTGATGAATAAGGTATTTGCAAAAAAATCAGTTGCAATATGGAAGTTTATGTTGATGATATGCTCACAAAGAGCAAGAGAGCTGTTGACCATCTAATTGACTTAAGACAGACCTTTGATCAACTAGATAAATATCAAATGAAGCTGAATACCACCAAGTGCATATTCGGAGTACGAGAAGGCATGTTCCTCGGGTATATTGTCAACCAACGAGGAATCGAAGCAAACCCAGAGAAGATCAAGGCTCTATTAGGACTACGATCTCCAACGACGAAGAAGGAAGTACAAAGTCTCACAGGGCGAGTTGCAGCACTTAATAGATTTGTATCACGGGCAACAGATAGATGCCTCCCATTCTTCAAAACACTCCGAAGAATGTTTGAATGGAATGATGAATGCGAGAAGACTTTTCAAGAATTGAAGAAATATCTGGGAGCACCTCCACTATTATCCAGGCTAGTGATGGGGGAAAGATTGTACGTGTATTTGGTAGTGTCGAAGAATGCAGTTAGCTCGGTATTGATAAGAATAGAGAATGGAGTGCAAAAACCAATCTATTACACTAGCAAAGCCTTCCGAGGAGCAGAGATCAGATATCCAAGACTGAAAAAATTGGCACTAGCATTGATCGAGGCAAGTAGGAGAATGAGGCCGTACTTCCAAGCTCATACCATAGTTGTGTATACTGATATGCCATTAAGGCAAGCTATTCATAAACTAGAAAAATCAGGGAGATTAATGTATTGGGCAGTAGAACTTGGTGAATATGACATAGTTTATGAGCCTAGATCGTCACTAAAGGGCAAATAGTAGCAGATTTTATAGCAGAGTTCACATATCCTGATATCTCCGAGGAGCAAAAGCTGGATACCAACCAACCTGTGGATGTTACAAGATCATCAAATTTAAACCCCGATCAACTTACGTTGGTCAACGAATAAAAGAAGTTGGTCGACGATCAAGAGAAGTTGGTCGGAGAGCAAAAGAAGATGGTCGACGAGCAGCAAGAAGTGCTAGAGGAGGATGAAAGGAAGCAACAAATATTCCACCTAGGAACTCTGTCCGATGAAGAATTTGAAGACGAGGTACCTATATGGCATCTATATGTGGATGGCTCATCTTGCACTACAGGCTGTGGAGCAGGGATTGTTTTGAACAGCCCGGATGAGGTCGATGTGGAGTATGCTCTGCGCTTCCAATTAAAGGCTTCTAATAATGAGGCTGAATATGAAGCTATGATTGCAGGTCTTAATTTGGCAAAAACCACGGGGGCAGGGCAAGTTATTGTATTCAGTGACTCGCAGTTGATCGTAAATCAAATATTGGGAGTATATGCAGTCAAAGGAATATTAATGATCAGGTATCATGCAAAAGCGATGGAGATTTTATCAAGTCTGATGGCGGTGCAGATAATTAGAATACCAAGATTGGAGAATGCCAGAGAAGATGCTTAGCTCGATTAGCTTCAGCCACACGCACCGAGCTACGAAGAACAATCCCAATAGAAGTCTTGCCTAGTCGGAGCATAGATGAAGATCTGATGATGAACTTTATTACCCTTGATTTAGGACCATCTTGGATAGATCCTATCAGGGCATATATTGAAGAAGGGTATTTGCCAACTGATAAACTCGCAGCCAAGCAACTAAAGTTTAAAGCTGCTCGTTATGTATTAACCAATGGTGTTCTGTATAGACGAGGAATTATAGCAGGCTTGCAGAGATGTGTACATCCCACCGAGGTGAAAGAATTGATCGAAGAAGTCCATGAAGGGTCTTGTGGAGCCCATGTAGCAGGTCGGACACTTCTGTAAAGGATAATGATGCAGGGATACTATTGGCCGACAATGAGGGTTGATTGCATAGCCTATGCCAAAAAATGTGACAAATGTCAACGCTTCTCCACTATCCGAAGAACTCCCCAAGCATTATTGACACCCATTACTTCCCCTAGGCCATTTTCTATGTGGGGAATTGACTTGGTCGGTCCAATTCCAACGACCAGAGGAAGGTTTAAATATCTCGTCGTCGCAGTGGATTACTTTACTAAGTGGGTGGAAGCTGAGCCCCTTATCGATATGACATATGACAAAGTGTATCAATTTATATGGAAAAACATCATTTGTAGATATGGTCTTCCACATGCCTTCATCATAGACCATGGAACCCAATTCGACAACGAGGGGTTTGTTGCGTATTGTCACCAGTCGAATATTTTGAAAATCCACTCTACACCAGTCCATCCCCAGAGCAATGGGAAAACTGAGGTGACGAACAGAACGCTGCTAAATGGTTTAAAGAAAAGGCTGAATGATGAGAAAGCTAATTGGATCAACGAGCTACATTCTGTACTCTAGGCTTATCGTACTACTCCCCGAGCAGCAACAGGAGAATCTCCATACATGCTGGCCTTTGGAAGTGAAGCTGTTATACCTGCCGAGTTGGGCCTCCCAACACACAGAGTACTGAATTTCAATTCTCCTGTCAGCGACTTGATGAGAAGGTTAGATTTGGACATGCTCGAGGAAGTTAGAGAAGAAGCAGCAATCGGGAACGCTGCATACCAACAACGAACAACTCTGTTCTACAACAAGAGAGTGAAGAAATTCGATCTGAAGGAAGGAGACTATGTGCTAAAGAAAGTGATTCAAAAGCACAACAAACTGGAAGCTAATTGGCATGGGCCTTACCGATTAACAGAGGTTGTTCGACCAGGGACGTATAGGATTGAAACTTTAGAAGGGGAGGAGTTTAAGAATGCATGGAATGTAGAGCATCTTCGCAAATATTATCAGTAGTTCAATCCCTATGTAATGCAGTTTCTCTTCAATATGAATAAAAGTTTTGGATGTTCTGCCCAATTCTCTCCTTTTGTTGAAATTTTTTTGGAGTATTAGTGCTACACACTACGCATCAAACAAAAAAGGAAAAATTTCCCAGAAATACCAACTACGGTTGGTTGGGAAGAAAATCCACCAACTAAGGTTGGTCGGGAATAGGAAAATTTCCCAGAAATACCAACTACGGTTGGTTGGAAAGAAAATCCAACAACTATAGTTGGTCGGGAATGAAAATTTTCCCAGGAAATACCAACTACGGTTGGTTGGGAAGAAAATCCACCAACTAAGGTTGGTCGGGAAAAAATTTCCCAGAAATACCAACTAAGGTTGGTTGGGAAGAAAATCCACCAACTATAGTTGGTCGGGAATGAAAATTTTCCCAGAAGTACCAACTACGATTGGTTGGGAAGAAAATCCACCAACTAAGGTTGGTCGGGAATGAAAATTTTCCCAGAAATACCAACTACGGTTGGTTGGGAAGAAAATCCACCAACTAAGGTTGGTCGGGAATCAAAATTTCCCAGAAATACCAACTACGGTTGGATGGAAAGAAAATCCACCAACTATAGTTGGTCAGGAATGAAAATTTTCCCAAAAACACCAACTACGGTTGGTCGGGAACAAAAACCATCAACTCCGGATGGTCGAAAACAGTTGGTTAAACAAATGAAAGTCATTTCAGGGCTTAAAATTAAAAAGTGATAAATTCCTTGATACTTATGACATTTTAAACTACCACCATAGTTGGTCAAAAATCGAAATATCACCAACTCTGGTTGGTCGTCAGATGGCTATCATCAATTCAGGATAATAAACAATAAGCTTTTACCAACTTTAGTTGATCAACAATTTAAAATAACACAATGTTGTTATCTTTTTAACAGATATACATGCACATTTATTAGTAAATAAAAGAAATGTTTTACAAAATATTTACAAGACAATGACAATCAAGATTGCAAAGAAAACTAGAAGTTTTTCATTAAATCCAGAACAAAAATTATTACATCAGGAATCCTATTCTATTGGTTTCTTCCCCTGTGCCTTTGAAATAGGTTCTTCACCAGCAGGAGGATCGTCTAAAGCATAGGGGGAGTTTATGAAATTGAGATCTTTGAGCATCCTGATATTAATTATTGATGGCCGATCAAGAAGGTGCTCTGGGCGAGATATCTCAAAGTTCGAATGAAGACTGTAGTCATCGAGATACTTTGAAATCAGGCATTGAGGAATGGCCCGAGCAGGAATCCAGCTCATGTAGAGTTTGAAAGGTGGCACTAGCAGGTCGGGCAACCTAGGGTCATAGTAATGCCAGAGATAATGGCCTTGCTCCAACTATAACACCCCTAGTGCATTTAGCCATCCTTGTTTGTAACCCTCATTATTTGTATTTTGGATCCGGTCATCTAGATGGTAGAGGGCTTCATTATAACCAGCCATCCAGAATTCTCTGGGCTGCTTGTGGAATTGATAGGTTAACCTCTCCAGTTGCTCGTGGAGATTCTTTACAAGATTCATTTTATTCTCCAAGGCAGAATTTTGGGCAGCCCGCTGCTCATCGAAGGTTTGAATCTTCTTAGACATCTCAGCTAATGCCTGGTTTTTTGCCATCAATTGGAATGCTTGATTCTCCAAGACTGCCTACGTTCTAGCTTCTTCAATAGTAACCCGATCAGCCCTTGCTCGTCCCCGAGAATCTCTTGCTCGTCCGCGAGCAGAGGTAGAAGAACCAACTCTCTTCAAGGTTTCCAATTCGTTTCTCAGATTGCCATTTTCGACCTCCAAGAAAGAAAAACCTTCATCGTTGACAGAAACTAGGGATCCCAAGGTAGAGTCTGCAGATTTCAGCTGAGATATCTCTCCTCGTAAATTATTGTTTTCTTGCTCTAATAATTTGGCGATCTCCCTATGCTCTTCAACCCCGGTCATCAAAGTCCTTTCCTTTATATCGTAAGCAGCAGTCAACTTATCATATCACTTATCAGCACTTAATTGCTGATACTTTTTCTCATATCCCTAATGCAAAAGGGCTGTAGACTCCTTGTATTATTGTTGAAGTTCCTCAAGAGTACCCTGAAGGTCTTCAATCATCTCGTAATATGCTACATTATTGTCCACTGCACGATCGAGCAAGCATTTCAAATACTGGAAGGCGTCTACTGCTCGCTCTGAAGCATCTGGACCGAGGATATCGATGATTTGAGATTCATTCAAGTCAGCATGACCAGCCTTGAAGTAGTCATTACATTTTTTCATCAGTTCTGTATCATGGGCTGACAAGAGTTCCATTCTAGCCATAAACTAGTAAAGAAAAGAGATGGAAAGAATTAATAAAATGCAGACAAAGCAAGAAGAATAAAAGCAGAGCAAGAAAAGGGAGTTAAGTTGCACAACCAAAAACTTGAAATTTTATTACATCATAACAGAAGTACATAGCCCAGAATTACATTTAACAAAAAAGAGAAAAATTTCGAACAACGCTACACCTTCTCCTTATCTCCTAAAACTTTCTCGGGAGGCTGGGACGAAGAGGTAGGTTGCTCGGAAGGCATAAAAGGTTTCTCAGAGGTTGTTGGAAGTTGCTCGGTTGAAATGTTGGTCGGTTGAAGTTGCTCGCAGGAGGTCTGGAAAACCGGGGGATGAGAAATCTGATCTCCAATCACCATAGAGGATTCCTCGGAGGTAGCTTCGTCTTCTTCTTCTTCCCCGGGAGAAGGAGGGGGGCCAGCAATGTGTCGCTGAAATAAGTCTGAATTCTCATCGACATTCATCTCTTTCAGAGCAGCAACCCAACCATCCCTGAAGTATTTGAGGCTGCCATATTCCATTTGTGAAATCATGGCAGCCAAACTCTTATTCCACCCCTTATCCAAGCCAGTGCTGAAGGAATTCTTAACATCCTTTCTCCTTTTTTCTCTCTCTGAGGAGGTCCTTTCCCTAAGGAGCTCCTCAACACCCTTCAGCTTATTCTCAACTTCTTCCTTTTGAAGACCAACTTTACGAAGCTTTTTTAACTCTTCCTCAGCATACTTGAGCTTACTTTCAAGCTCTTCAGCATTTTGGAGCTTCCCCTCGAGCTCTTTATTCTTACTTTCCAATTCTTTTATTTTTTTCTCCAAACCCTTGGAGACTTCAACAGCTTTATCTCTCTCTTTCTCGGTGGCTTATAATTGCTTTTCCCAAGCAGTTTTATCTGCGTCATACTTCTGACGAGAATCCTTTAATGTCTGTGTCAGACCTACAAGAGCTTCCTCCACACCTGATGAGGAGCTCGAAGCTTTAATGGCTTCGTCCTTCTTCAAAATAGTATTAAAGCATGTTACCAACAGAGAAAAAGAAAATAACTGTATGTCAGTATAGGGACATAACATTGAAAAATGAAAGTTTAGATTAGTAATACTTACTAAGGCAATGTGTTGAGCTGCCAGGGTGGTAACCCTATCCTGAGAAAAACTGTCTTCAATACCTTGGATCTCGGGGATGATCCAAGACTTCACCGAGCTCATAGCAGAGCTCGGAGAACGAAAGTGGGAACACCATTTCCAGCAGTTAGAGGCTGAGAAATGGATTCAGCCACTTTATTCGAGGAGTTTTTCTTCAACTTCCTCGCAGGAGAAGGAACATTCTCGACCAAGGATGTTGTCTTGGTCGGTGATATAATTATAACCTCGCTTGGAGGGAAAATAGCTGCAATCCTGCTTGGAGCTACAAGGGGCTTCTCGGCAACCTTCTTAGTAGCAACTGGAAGAGGTGCATCAATTTGTCTTGTCCCTTCTTCTGGGACATCCTGCTTACTTTTCTTTTCCTCTCCAGCAGTAGAGGCAGAGTTATCGAAGAGGGCAGGAGCTCTTCTTCTCTTCATTCTGTCACTGAGAGGAATATGCGATTCAGGAGAAGAATCTGCAGAAACTGGTGCTGGTTCTATGTTACTTATCACTGGACGAGCAGTGAAGGATGAGGTGTAACTCTTATACTACAACAAATACGAGGTTGATCTGATATGTTCGTCAGCAACAGTTTGATGCAGACCCCAGATAAGTTTCAGATGCTTTAAGTTAACTTCTGTCTCCTTTGAAGACCTTCTTTTGCTGTCAACTGCAAATAAATGAAAATTAAAATATCAGTGACACATTTTATCAAACACAAAGAAAGCATAATTTCAAAAATAAAATAAAGTAAAAATAACCTATCCCATTGCCATAGGGAGGGCATCTAGGACCCTGATACACATCATTTCCAGTTAGTGGAGCATGTTGCTAATTTTTCATAACAACACCATGCTCGAAGTAATCCCTATTAGCATCTGGGAGATTGACCACTAAAGCCCTATTTAAAAACCTAGTTTTCAAATAAAAAGTACTGTCACCGACAACCCATCTATAGCAAAACATAATTTTTGGAATTCCTAAACGGGTTCCATGAATCTGATTTAACCAATGGACTCCATTAACTATTCTCCATGTATTGGGGGCTATTTTTACAGGTACTACATCAAAATATTGACAGAATTCCAAACACAAGGGGTTTGGAGGAAAAGAAAAGCCACATTCGTCTACAAAGAGACCGGGGAACCAATATCCTTCAACCAAGCGAAAATAATCAGGAGGACCAGAAGTTCTTCCAAAATGACCCAGGAAGGAATAGAAAAATCAGAATGAAATTTATCATGCGACTCAATAAGGTAAACCATGATGAATAAAGAAAATAAAAGAGAAGGAAGAAGATCTTACAGAAGAAGGGTAGATCAGTTGATAACGAATGATGGGAGGAATGAACGCATAAGATGGACAATAAATGGAGAGATCAAAGATAGAGATTTGAAAAAACAAGAGACGATAGGATTTTTTGCAACGTTTAAATACCTTGCCTTAGGAAGGGGTAAAAATAATGATTACAAAGAAAGACATTTGCGCTACCGGTGGCTAAAAGGACAAAAAGGCATGGAGACCAATGCAGTGGGAAAATTCAAAAAAGTCCGATTCTATGAATTCGAAAAGAAAATTAAAGACAAGGAAAACAATCCTAAAATTCAGGATGACTATTTAATCCCGCCATATTTCAAGAAGAATGTTCCACACTCCTCACACTCGAACTGTGAAACATTGGGGGCTTCTGTTCATACCAAATTTAGTCTGCTGACGTGGATCAGTTAAGTGGAGACACGTGTCAATCTACATGGCACTTACAAACATTTTTGAACAACACCTTGACTTCGAAGAACTCAACCTCCCCGACCAACTCAGACACTCCGAGCAACGGGTTCTCTCCGAGGAACCTCATTATATAGAGCAACTCATATATACCGAGCTACTTAGGCAGTCCGAGCAGCTGAGACGGTCCAAGCTGCACCTCGTTCGGAGCATTGATAACTGAATAATTAAGAGGATTTAATGCGCATTAAATGCTGATTATTATCATACATATGTACACGCCTATTGGACAGCTATGTATTACCCTTTCTCATTTACAACCTGAGGGCTATAAATACATTGTATCATCCTCATTATAAGAGGACTCAGAATTTCTTGGTAAAACCTGTAATCGAGAATTCCCAAATAGTCAATAATAACACTAACAGTGGACGTAGGCCATTCATTCAAGGCCGAACCACTTTAAAATGTTTTGTCTTATTTATTTTATATCTGTGATTAAGTAATTGGAGATAATCTAATTTTTTACATCAACACCCCCCTTTGGCTTTTTCGGGACAAAATCAAAATAAAAACTCTATGTGCCGTCAAAATATCTAAAAAGACTCAATCCCTAAAACCCAAGGGAAAGGAGTACAAATTCTTGATAGACACAAACACTTCGTAGCTTTGCTTGCTTGAAAATTTTGTCGCAGGTTATAAACTTGCACACTTAAAGACGCCTTCAAATGCAAAAATAACGTAATAATTATAAATTCGTAAATGAGTAAACCTCACATAATGTATCAAAAAAATCTTAACCTAGGTAAAACGTTTCCCCCTAAGATTAAGATAGCCTAATCATGAAAGAAAAGATACCACTTCTCCCCCTTTTTGTTCAGGATTAGACAAAACAAGAAAGCATAATACTATTACTCACCCCAAAACAAAATCTCCCCCTAAATATATGATCATAAGATAAAAAATTTAAAAATAGAGAGGAGGGAATAAAATCATGCAATGGTGCAAAGTGTCGCAAACACACAATGTGGTAACTCAACCATAAATAATCCAAACTATGATAAAACAATATCAACATCGATGCAAAAAGATACCGATATGAATAAGCAATGATGCATGGTACTAATTTTTAAATTACCAATTTTATAAAAGGAATGTCAAAGAACATAATGAGAGATATGAATATGATCATATCGCATGCTAAATAAAATCCAAAGATAAAGCATATGGCAAATATGCACTAAATGCAAACCGCAAAGACTCAAAACAAATTATACTATATATATACATATTCAAAATATACTAACAAAATATTGACACATATATATAGGTATAAACAACCACAAAAAGTCGACACAAAATACATAAGCATTACACATTAGCATATGTGGGATTAAGTGAATGGGTGTGAACTAGATGCAAATGAATCATAACGCAAAGACTCAAATATGTTCAAGGAGTTCTATTTGACCTAAAAACTTTATCAAACTAAGATTTAGACTCAAATGGCAAGATAGATTGAATCTATGAACAAACAAGTACACTGCACACAAGCCCATAAGATTGATGATTTCACAAATCAATAGTGTTATGACAAATTAAGCATAACAAGGATTCATTGCGCAAACCCGTTAATCTTTATCTATAATAGCCTAAAATGATAAACATATTATAGAAACCACATCATAGGACATCCCAAGCACCTCCTTCGGTCCTTATCACTCATTCATTCACCATAAACCCTAGGTCTTACTCTGAGTATCGATCTAGAGGACAACGTGCGCACTCGGGTCCCGTTTGACATGAGTCAACTCTCTTGCTTGAGAAAAGTCTCAATTTATCTTTAAATGACTCTAAATCCCATTTCTAAAAGTCTACCCCATGTATGAATCTACCTCAAAGTTCGAATGAACGGTCCATTTTAGCCAAATAACTGATCTAGAGGCCACCGGGAGCTCGTGGGCTCCATTTCACTTTGATCAACTATCTAGATTGAGAAAAACTCAATGAATCTTTGAATGGATCAGAACCCACTTTCCAAAGGTCCACCCCATGTATGAATCTTCCATACGATATGGACGAATGACACATTTTACTCCAATGGGTCACCAGGCTTCTATTCCCCGTTAACCTTGGTCAACTCTCCGAACTAAACGAAGTTGAATGAAATATCAGAGGGAACTAAATACCCTTTACAGGTCTCTCCCGTGCAAGAATCAACCTTACGATACGAACTAACTATCTATTTTCCTCTGAGGATTTCCTATGAGAGACCAATGGACGCTTTCGGGGCCCGTTTGACCTTTGTCAACTCCCAAACTCGAGCGTGGCTCAATGGATTCTTGAACGGCTCAGAATACCATTTCCAATCATCCCATGTGCAATTCTAACCTAAGGATTTCTTTTTACAACCATTTTTTGAAAAACTGGTCCTAGGGAGCTGAATGACCTCCTCAGGACCATGCCTATCGACAAAGTGCCTGAGGGACTATGCCAATAGGCAGGTCTAGGACCACGCCGATTGCCACCCCCTTGGACCTATAAAGAGAGGCCATGACCTCACTTTGAAAGACACCACTGAACATCCCTCTCAGATATTAAAAGAACATTATCTCGAATTCAGAGTTGTTCCCATCCTAAAAAGCCCATTTCCTACATTTGGTTTCATCACTTTCTTAGGTTGTTTAGTAAATTCCCGCCATATGTTCATGCCACTTTCATCCCATTGCAAGATCAGCATATCTACACTCAAGATCAACATCAAACATTCACAAGGAGATCCGATTCTCCATCCTTTTATATGATTCTCTTATTTTAGTATTAGTTTCTTTATTTCTACTTCAGCACTTTATTGCATTACATCATATACATTATTCTCAAACTTCATTATTAGTATTTTCACATGATCTATTTTCATAAAAAAAAATAGAAGAAACATAGGGTTTATCTATAAATTCGAAAATAAGGGTTCTCATCTCACATTCTCACTTTTAAAACATATTTTCTCTACACACGCACATAAAAGAAATCCCTCGTTTGGATTTAAGGATTGAACTCCACCCCATGTTATCTTTGAACTACTTGGAATTTTATACCCCTTGCCTACATATGCGTCTTGGGTAATTCCCAAGACTCGAGTCTTCCCCTATGCGAATTTATAATATCATTTTCATATCATCTACATATATTCTTAATGAATGTCATATTCTTGCATGCTTGTGTTTTGTCTGATATGTACATTCATTTTCCTATAATGACTTGTGATTCGACAAACACTTACATTATATTTTGAATTATTGTTTTTGAGAACACTCCTAAGGATTGATTCACTCCTTCCTTTTCCATGATGCGAGTTAAATGATTTCATTCTTCATCTATATTATGCACATAACCACACACTTCACAAAGTCTAACAAGAGAAGATTAACACATGCCCATGAGAGATTGAAACGACGGGATTGGTGCCTAACACCTTCTCATTCTATAACTTAGTCCCCGAACCTTTGAATTACTTGGTTTTGTAAGCATCGGTATTGTCTTGGAAGTTGTTATCTCTAGGCGACGACATTTCTTTTTGCCTATTTTATGAAAAATGGGCTGGAGACTCTATCTCTACACATTATCCCATATTGATAATGGTAAAGTTCCCCGAGAAAGGGCATAATCCCATGTGCGTGTTTGAAAGAACTCCTAAAAAATAAAGAAGGGGAAGTCCACAGGATGGCCACAGTGGAGACTCTGCTCAGGATGATTTTTAAGAGGGCTAGACTCTATTTTTTCATAGGTGTTATTCTTTTCTGCATGTGTGCATATGCACCAACCATATATGTTCCCTTTTCTCTTCTATCCAATTTTTGTGGATATCTACCTCATCTATGTATCAATCTTCACTCACTTATACACTTCAAACACTTGTGTATACTCTCCACGTACACTTCACACATTTATAATTGTATATAGTCTCACTTCTGCTCATATGCTTCACACAGCACTTAGAATATCCATGCTTAGGCCTCACTAGAACACACCCACACTTCTCATGCTTTTATATATCTCCATGCTTACTTACACTATCACACACCACTTGTAGTTGGTCCATGTATAGGCTCACTACCACATACACTAACATGTAAATATTCACATGTCACTCACTCGCATATATCCATGGTAACCTATAACCATTCTTAGTATAGTATTCATGTTATATGCTATATTTAGTTTCCATGATAATTGTATATACTCCACCATTAGTGTATTACTCCCCTTACTCATCATTAGGGTTGTAAACGGATATTCGAAAATCCTCATCTGTCCGATATCCGAATCCAAATTTGCGATTATTTATTCGAAAATATGGAAACGGATACGAATATGGATGCTCTTAAAAAATATCCGAGAAAACGGATATGGATACGGAGAATCCATTTTATCGGATATTCATTTTATCGGATATCCATATCCATCAAACATATGTTTAAAATGTTACTAATAATATTAGTATTAGTATTACTAATAAAATAATGTTAAAACAAATCTTAATCGTTTATTCCCAATACAAAATAAACACATACTCCACTCAAAACAAAAACACCCTAAAGTTATTGTTTTATTGGGTATATTATAAAATGTCATTTATTATTATTTAATTGGGTATACTATCATGGAGTTACACTAAAGTTAAAATACACCTTATCACACACAACATACACGAACTAAAGAACATATAATCAACTAAAAAAAACTAACTTCGTTTTATTTCTCCTTCGTAAAAAATAAGAGAAAATAAACTCTCATGTGGTTGTTCATTAGTTTCCTTAATTATAAATAAATGTAAGAGAGAAACAGAAAAGAATGTAAGAGAGAAACAAAATAGAATGTAAGAGAAACATAAAAGTAAAGAGATGGTTTTGATTGTAATGAGAACTGAAGTTAACAACATGTATATTATATACAAAATAAAAATGTATACTTATTAAAATAAAAATATCAGTATGTTTTAAAGAAAAAAGGTCCATGAGGTTATCATTCTCAATAAATTTGATGAATCTAAAAGGTGCATATTTATTTCTACTGTCATGGAATGCGACTGTTATTTTTTTTTATGGCTTCAAACTTATATGGTTGTAAAGTTTGGATGACTTTAAGCCATATTATCATTATGGAATGATACTATTATTATGGAATCCATAATTGTTGATGTTAGGAGGCAGTAATTTTGTTACATATTTATTTGGATTGGATTGGATATTTTAATTATTATTTTTTACGATGGAAAAATAATGTAAACGGATACGGATATTATCCGAATCCGAGGTATCCGAGCGGATACAGATATGGATAGTTGTTTTAATTATCCGGGTGAATACGGATACATATAGTAGAGGATACGAATACAGAAAACTTGGATTCCGATCTGTATATGCCCATTTACCACCCCTACTCATCATGCAACTAAATAAAAAATAAAAAATACTCTTTCTCCGTAATATGCTAATTAAGACTCATGCATTTTTGCACACTACATCACCAAGAGCATGGCAATATTGACCATTTTTTATGAACTTACGACGAGAGGTATATAATAGGGAACTCGTTCACATATGTTGAGTATATCGAATTCTCTCTCACACATACCAACCCCATGATGTGAGATAATTTACGTACACTCAGGTATATCAAATGGCTTGTCCACACGTACTAGTGAATGATTTCCCTTATAGGCAAGAGGTATATCGTGAAAATCATGCCAAGGGGGAAACGTTACAATAGACTAACATGTTCATAAACCTCATATAGGCATCAAATCTAGGGCACTCATATTTAGTTTGTCGATTACCACGTGAAACTCTATCAAAATTCTGGATCGGCATACCGCTTGAATTGTGGCGTTATTTCTCCTTTTATTAAAAAAACAAGACCTAGTCTGTGAGCCTGGAAACAACTCAAATCGCGTCTTATATATTTTCAAACCCTATTTTCCCAGGCTCGAATCTTGTCCGTCATTTTTCTTGCATTTAGGCAAACCTAATACAAGTGAATACCTAATAATAGCACTAATAATAATAATCATGTTGAGATTCCTCTCATTTTTCCTCTGTTTCAAAACCAAGGGACCAAAAACATTTTTCCTCCTTTTCTCAAAAATACAAAAAATTATTCTCCCTCCTTCTTTCAAAAAATAAATTTGAACTATTTTCCCTCTCAAGTTGATCATGTACCCGACTTTGGTCTGGCTCCTATTAGCTTCGGTCTTTCGTGAAACTGCTCCGAAGCTCCATTACCTCTTCTACTACTTCGTATAAGTTTGGGATCTACCTCCATGTGCTCTACATGGAAAACATTAACTAAGCATCGAATGTTCAGCCAGATCTAATGGTTGTCTTATCCCAACACAGTACCATGATTGACAACCTTCAAACCAAGGTCCACAAAATGCAACAACACTGGTCCCATATTCATAAAAAACTCAAGATTTTATTCCCTCGTGATATGGTTCCACCTTCTCCCTATGTCCCAGAAGAATACTATCATGTTTCGCATGCCCCACCTGCCAATGGGCCTCTACCAGCTCAAATCTCGATTCCAAACCTTGCCCCATTAGCGGCTAATCTACCAGTACCCGTGGATCCCAAAGAGGAGGAACTAAACAAGTTCAAGGAAGATATAAAATTGTTGTCAAAGAAGTTATACCAAGTTAAGATATCTGGAAACTACATGTATTACACTCATATGTCTCCTTATCCCAAAGATAAACTGCCAGAGAAGTTCAAGATTCGCGACATCTAGAAGTTCGGGGGAAGCGGACCCCTAATTTTGCACTTTGAAAGTTATCACTGATCCATGACCTTTCTTGATACCTCCAAAGAAATAATGGCCAAAATGTTTCAGTAGACCTTGAAACAAAGTCCCCTCTGATACTTCCTATCTCTGAAAGAATCCAGAATCCATAGTTGGAGGATGTCATTCGAGAAATCATATCTCAGAACATGTACAATGTAGAGTTAGAGGTCACACATCGAGACCTAGAGTTTCTCAAATAGAATCTTAGGGAATTAGTTAGTATCTTTATCAAAAGGTGGAGAGAAAAAGCTTCCACTATGACCAATATCATTTCGAGGAGGAACAAGTCAGCATTGTCAAGAAGAACTTCTTGCCTCATATTCAAGCATCTATTAGAGGACAGTACTACCCGGACTTTCGATCCCTCAAAGAGGCTAGTGTGGAAATAAAAGAAGGTGTCACCAAAGTCGAATCTGAACCAAAGAAGGTGATCGAACAACTCACCCTCAAAAGTATGAGAATCTTTCTAGTTCTACAGTCTCAACCATCAACAACATATCCCAACCCACAACTTCTTGAGCACCATAAAGTTACTCCAATCCTGCCATAAAAGAATACATCAAGCTCTATGCTCCCCAGTCCAAAGTCTACAAGATCCACGAAAGAGAAATATCATAAAACCATTGGATCCCGGTCCATTACCAAATTCACTCCCTAAAAACTTCAAGCGCGATTCCCGTTGTCACTTCCACCAATCCACAGAACATACCATCGACCAATGCTTCCACCTCATAAATGTGATCCAAGGCCCAATAAACCAGGGTATCATTGACCTACCAACCAATCCTAAACTTAACACCATTCCCAATCCACTTCCAGCACATTCAAATGCCATCTTTCGAGAAAGTGGCCCAGAGTTTGACCCATCTGCTCAAATTATGCCCAACAAAGTACCCATCATCCCCATAGTCTCACCTAAACCTCTCAAGATTTCCCATCATTTATCTAACACCGTACATGCTCCTTCGATCAAGCTTTATCAATCCTAACAATGGCCTACATTATCGTTTGCACCCGATTTGAGGGGGTGGCATGATCTAGTTACTGTGTTGAAAAAACTCTTAGAATTTGGTTAAAATTGCCTATTGATATGTTCGTCGATTATTAAAACTTCAACGTCTTGCTCATGGAAGATAAAAAGTGGGATTAAGAATGAGAATAAGGGGTAGTGCATGTTGAAGAAGTCAATTCAGATGATGTGGTACAGACCATGGTCAATATGTTTCACCAGACAAAAGAAATTTGTAGCATCTCTGAGTTCCTTCACTCTTGTACATCCCCACTGAGTGGGAAGACTTATACAATAAAGACGTTAATGTTATAGAGTGTATTGATTACTCTTGGCAAGAAGACATAGTCGCCACCGATTGGGGGGATGACTTTAACAGTTCAGATGATGAGTCAAATCATGAAGAAGCTAATCTAGTTGCTAGCTTATGTGGAATGATATTCTTTAAGGATTTGTTAAGGTAAATCAATAAAGTGCCCCCTCAACCAGAGGTAGATGAAGCCATGGTATTACTTTTCTTCCCCACCTCGATAAACCACATGACCTAATCAAGGTGGTACTACAAAGATCCGATTCCTCATGCAATTAAAATAGACAAAAGAAAGGGTGTGTCTGAAGAACTTCCAATGCCAGAAATGACCGTTGAGGAAAGAAAAGTCCTCGATTAGCTTAAGAATACCCAAGCCAATATCACCTTATGAGGACTCTTCATGTCCTCTTAGCTATATCGGAATTATTTGATAAAGAGTCTCACCAAACCCATATTTTCTCCCTCTACCAATCCTTAAGAATCTATAAATATGGTTGCATCTCTAACCTCTTCCAGACTCCTATCCTTTTATGAAGAATAAATGCCAAAGTTCGTCCTTGATTAAAATTATGCTCTCAACATGTCCATCAAAGTATTAGGGAAGACATGCCCACTATCACTTGTTGATAATGGATCTTCTCTTAGTTTTTGTCTGCACAGAACATTCAACTATTTGGGACTAAAAATTAGTGACCTCACTCCTACCTAAACCGTCGTGCATGCCTATAACAACACTCATAGGGAAATAAAGGGTTCAATAAATATCACTCTAGGGGTTGTCCATTTCAATCCTCTAACAGAATTACAAGTTATTGACGTACCTACATGAATCAATCTACTCACTGGTCATCCGTGCCTCCACAGCATCCGATGACAATCCTCTTCTCTCTATTAAAAACTAAATTTATTTGTTAAAGGGTGGGTTATCACCACTTTAGGGGACAACGATAGTGAGGATAGAGCAAACACTAGCAACCCAGTATTAAAGGTTCAAAATAGGACCAATGACATGCTCCTCTCTAGTTTGAGAATTCATCCGCTCCCCCAATTAGCTGGGGAGAACTTCAAAGATTGAGTCTGTCCAGAGAACAGTCCTCATGGCAATGCCATTCTAATTTAGATGTTTAAAAACATGCACTTCATGTCTGGAATGGGGCTAGGGAAACTCCAGTAAGGAATTATTGATCCCATAGTACTGAAAGAGGCCTATCCCCCATGTAGCTTGGGTTACCAACCTTCACCGATTGAACTCATAGCACTCCGTCAACCAAGACTAAAAAAAGCTTGGAAGATGAAAAGACTATTTCAGGAGACTCTTTGAATGGAAGATTTGTCAAGGAGGGTGAATATTTACCCTTCTATGGATTACTTGAACCGTGGTACTACCATGTTGAAAAGAAAATGAAATTGGTACTAGAAATATTGTTTCAAGATAGTAACTCTTGGGATAAAGACTACAAACATGAAGTACAATTGCTCACCGAGCGAACCAAAGACTATGAGGAAAGTGATTTCAAATAATCCTCTGACTTATAGACACTGGGCCTGAATCTATGCATGATCCACTCAGATGTTGTGTCATCGGACACGTCTGCTAAGATCACAACTCTTGATATGCCTCTCTTTAATTGGAATGTCATACCAGTCCAACCTGCTCAGATTCAACCCAACCCTATTGTTTACCCCATTAAAGTCTCTTCACATGTTACTATTTTTCCTTTATCTTATATGAATGTAATCAAGACCTCTTTTGACAAGGTTCTCAGTGTTACTTTTCCTAAAAATGAAATAAACGAGGATTTTGAGTATCTTGATGTGCCTTACATTAATTTTCTTGATTCTAGTCAAACCTTTGATGATGAGGAGGATTTTATAAATGAATAATTCTTAACTGATCTTAATATGGAAAATAACAAACAATATAACTGAGTTCAAATGAATGATGATTAGACTGTTATTATTAATCTGGGTTCTAGTAGCCACCAGTGCGAGATTAGGATAGGGTCCACCCTTAATGAGCACGAGTGTGTGCAATTTGAAGAATTAATGAAAGAATTTGAGAACATCTTCACATGGTATTAAGATTACATGTCTCGCATTGACCTAGAGATAACTCAACATGAGATCCCAACATTTCGAGGATTCAATCTAGTCAAATAGAAGTGAAGAAAACTCTGTACCGAATGTTTGGTTAATGTCAAAGAGGATGTGGTCAAGAAACTGAACGTGGATTTCATTATCATGGTTAAATACCCAACATGGCTTTCCAACATCATCCATGTGACAAAAATAGGAGTAAAAGTTCGCATGTGCATCAACTATCAAGATTTAAACAAAGCATACTCGAAGTACGATTACCCGATGTCAAACATCGAAATGATCGTGGACAATATAGCCAGCCACACTCTCAAGTAATTTGTTTATGGATTTCTTCGGATATAACCAGATCAAAATGCACCCTGACTATCAAGACAAAACTGGCTTTATCACCCCATGGAGAACCTTTTACTATACTATCATACCATTCAGACTCAAGAATGTTATGGCTACCTACCAAAGGGTTGCCACAACCATACTGCATGACTTTATTCATAAGGAGGTAGAAATATTTTTGGACGACATGATCATTATGTTTGGGACTCGAGAAGATCATATTCCCACCCTCCGAAATTTCTTCGATCGGCTGCGACAATATCAAATGCAACTAAATCCACAAAAATGTGTTTTCAGAGTCGCGAAAGGAAAACTCTTGGGATTCATGGTCAGTGAGAAGGGAATTGAGGTGAACATTGCCAAGCTGAAAGCCATACTTGAGATTACACCACTATGCACGGAAAAGAACTCTGAGGATTCCTAGGTAAACTATAGTGCATCAGTTCGTTCATTAGCCAACTAACTTCAATCTGCGAGTTAATTTTCAAACTTCTTCAAAAGGATTTAACTAAAGTCTTGAATAAGGTCTGCCAAGAAGACTTTCACCAATTCAAGGGATACCTCACTCAACCTCCGGTGCATATTACCTCCGCAGCCAGGTGTGACACCTCGCCTAATTAAATACGGGGTGATCAGTCCTTTATTAAATTAAAATCAAGGTGAACGATTTGTTCATTCTTAGCATCACTGTTGCAAAATAATTAAATCCAATTTAAACACCCTAAATAATTAACCTAAGTGTCAAAACAATTTAAAGTCCTCATTTATTTAATTCCGTTATAAAAATATTTTTAAACATAAACAAGTTTGAATAATACAAATGATAAAGATACCAATCATCCAACGAACCATGCCAACTAGATTACTCAAATCCAAATAATTAATCACAAAACAAAGATAATATGAGAGATAAAATAATCTCAAATGAAAACAGAATACTGAAATTATAGAATTATGAAATCCCTATCAAGTCTAAAACAAGTTTGGAAATGAGCGACACATGCCTTAACTAAAAGAAATAAACAGAAGTCTGAGGAGCCAAAGGAGGAAGCATCTATTGCAATGACCTACAACACCCACACAAGCTACAACACGTCTAGTCAAAAGATTCTACACCTGATGCCCTTGTGGCAGAGCACCTGCTATATATATATATATATATGCAAGAAAGAGATAAAATGAATGAAAACGGGTCAGACCCGAGTGTAAAACAGTTTTAAAAATATTTTTGCAAGTATTTAAAATGCTTATCGGCTAATATAACAACCATTTTAGTACGCTACACTCTCTTGTGAATTCTCACCTCTCATCTAGTGTGCACGCCTACCATACTACTAAATGCCTCGTATGTCTATGTAACTTATCTCCCAATGATTTTATTTCGATAAGTCACAAGGCTATGATATTTAGTTTAGAGATCAATCTCTTCATGTTTACTTACGTTACTTAATATATCTCAGTACCGTTATAAAGTTCATGAATACTTACTATATAATTTGGAGCATTTATTCAATCCTTAACTACTTATACGCACAGTAGAAGATTTCCATATATATGTATATTTATTAATCACTCATATAATATATATACTATTGGCACCCCACATAAAACGATGGTGTTGGCATACTCTGCTATCAAGTCCTCATATCACTTGTACTAAGGGAAATACTAGTTCGGAATCACTCTCGAACTGTATTAACACAGTACACACAAAATGGAGGCAAAGTTTAGTTCCAAGTCACTAAGAGGTCAGCACATACCCCTCACGTCTCTTAGGACCGTCTGACTATCATTCTTAGACAGTCTGTACCAAGGAATCATGTGTTCTAGGGAATATACCCCATAAAGGTTCCATCGAGATAAGATTGTCCCGGCGTGGCATCCTCCATGATAGAAAGTAGCACGAGTACGATTATACACAAACATAATATAAATATATACATATACAATCAGAATATATATAAACATTCTCATTTTCCAATTAGGTTTTCCCCCGACCCACAATAATATTTTAACCTTACGTAACAGAATTTTACCAAACTTTTACGCATAAATAACTCATCTCAATTTTTTCACAATTTCAATCATTTCGTAATAACTTTTCGTTCCTCAAAGTATTCTCTCTTCCTAAAGATCAATTCAGTAGGTACACCCTCTCTAATATACTGGTCTAAGTTATTCAAGAATCTCTCAATTCCGTGGTTGACGTACGCACGATTTCCAATATGTGTCAAACACCCGTTAACCCACTATTACATCCCATATAACATTTCCTTCAACAGAATCTACTTAAATGCTACTGGACCTCTTCATGTCCCATTATTCTCTTCAAATGATATTTAAGGGTTCCCATGTATTTTATCGGAATTAAATAAAAAGAGGAATAATATGTAGTTTCTAGGAGCGTTCGATCGATCGATGAAAGGGATTAATCGATCGATCCGTCAATCGATCGCCATTCTTGGCTCGATCGATCGATCAAGCAGTTCTTGCCTAGAAAATTGTTAATCCAACCTACGGGATTCATCCTAGAAAATTCTCCAAAACACCGTTAATGATTCCCAAACTCCCAAACTAGTTTACTACTGATTAAATACACCTACATGCATGATTTCCTACGTGAAGCATGTACGAATTCATCAAATGTATCGAATTAAAGGGTCAATTCCCTATATTTGTCAAGAACCCTAGTTTCATCATAATTTCCAACATTCGAATTCTTTTTCCATATTTCTTTCTTTTAAACCAACATAATTTCATCGATAATCCTATACATAAAACATGGTTTTCGTATTTCATGTGTTATTCCTAAAACATGTGATTCCAATCTCTTAATTCATGATTTTTTTTTTAATAACACATATATTCGGATGAAATATTAACTATAAAAGTAGAAAGATAGATACTTGCCTTGGATTCAAAGGTCTGATTCTCAGGTGTTGACGGGTTTGGTTGAGTCCTTCATTTCTCGATCTACGCATTAGTGGTGAAAAATGGCAAAAGTGGTGTAGGTATGGTGGTTCTCCCCTATAGAGTCTTCTCGCTTCTCCCTTCCTTAGCCTCTTTGAAACTCTACCAATTCTAATCCTCAAAGACTCTAACTCCCATCAGATATATCCCTTTAATTTTCGTCCATAATTAAGCCTTAAAAAGGAAAATTACTAAAATGCCCTCCTGGGTTCCCAGTTAGGCCTAAAAACGTCCTGAGACCCAAACTAAACCCCCGGGTACCTTTTTTTGACTATTTCAACCCTTCCGGACACGTTGACGCACTCGAAATGACCATACGAGTGACTTATAATTTAGTAACTTTATATTCGATTAATTTAGTCCCGACACGACACAAGCACGCCGTGACTTAAATTCTGTAATTGTCGTGTTTTTCACTTGCGACGATATTAATAAATTCAATCTCATATATTAATTTACTCATCTAGAAATATTTAAAAAATTTCCAATAATTACTAACTCTCGTCACGCTAGTAAATATTTTTAAATAAATTTTTGGATTAATATTAAATTAAATTATCTCAATTAAATTTAATAAATCTCCAATTTAAAAGCCATAAAAAATACGGGTTATTACACCAGGTCTCCCCATACTATTATACTTGACTGTCACAGATACTGTAGTAGGGGCTTTTCTATCCCAATACATTAAAAAATCCCACAAGAAAAGAGCCATTTATTACGCCAGTCGAAAACTGGTCGAATACGAAGTCAATTACACTACTTTAGAGAAAACGTATGTCACCCTAGTTTTGATCACACAAAAGTTACGACACTACATGCTTGCCTTTCCCATCAGACTACTATCCCAAATGGATCCTATCAATTACCTTCTAGAAAAACCTTCTTTGTCTAGCCGAATGGCCGTTGGTTGATTTTGTTAATTCAACACTGTGTACGTCACATAGAAAGCTATGAAACAGAAAGACATATATGACTACATTGTTGATTAGCCCATAGAAAGAATCGATGTCTGGGTCTCTGAATCCCCAGATGAAATCATTCTATGCACATATTAAGAATACCTTAGATGGAAAATGTTCTTTGATGGATCTACCAATAAGAAAGGACACGGCATTGGGATACTCCTAATTGCCCCTGATGACTTTCACACCCCCATTGCTAAGAAGTTAAATTTCCCTTGCACCAGTAACATGACTGAGTATGAGGCATGCACTATAGGCCTCAAGGTCTCCCTCAAGAAAGGAATCAAGAACCTAGACATTTATGGGGATTCTTCCCTCATTATCGGCTAAATCCACATAAAATGGAAAGTCAAAGATGATAACATCCTACCCTTTCATGTCCATATAGAAAAGATAGACTCCCAATTCAAAGATGTCACCTTCCACTACATGCCTCATACAAAATATAGCTTAACTGATGCCCTTGCTACCCTGGCTTCTATGGTTCACATGCGTGAGGGAATAATGACGAACCCTCTCTTGGTTCAAACATAGGATATGCCCACCCACTTCTACCACATTGACCTCGTTATTGAGGAAGATTCTGACACACTACTTTGACATTTGGCGCCTCCTTAAAAAGGGTAGATCTCCTCGTGATGCAGATAAGAAAGACCATGAAATTCTTCACAAATTGGTTGCCCAGTATATAGTTTGCGTTAAAATGATTTTCAAGTGAAACTTTGATGGAACCCATTTACATTGCATAGCAGAGGTTGATATTAAAGGAATGATGTAGAAAATCCGCAGTGGGGAATGCGGGCCCCACATGAATGGTTAAATGCTTACCAAAAAGATCATCCATCAAGGATATCATTGGATTACCATAGTTCAATATTACACAACCTATGTTCAAAGATGTTTTAAATGCCAGCAGTATTCCAATCTCCAACACTTACCCCCTCAGGAATTATACAACATGACCTCTCCCTAGCCCTTCTCTAGTTGGGGAAATGACATAATAAGAAATGTTTCTTCCAAAGTTTCTAATAATCATGAATTCATTCTGGTCGCTATCAACTACCTCACCAAATGGTTCGAAGTCGAGTCATACATAGTGATGAATGCTAAGAAATTGGCTAAGTTCATCCGAAAGAACATCATATATCGATATGGGTTCCCCACGAGTTGGTATTAGATTACAAAATCCACTTTAAATTTAAGGTCACATAACTGGTTGATGAGTACGGGATTCAGAGACACAAATATTCTTTCACCGACCCCAAACCAATGGTGTTGTAGAAGCCTCCAACAAAAGCCTCAAAATTGTCATCAGAAAGATGACTAAGAGTTGTAGATATTGGGTCCATCGAGTCCCATACGCCCTCAGAGGATACCACACTTTAATCAGAACACCTATTGAGACTACCCCTTATTCTTTAGTATACGACATGCAGGCTGTCCAAACCATTGAGCTAGAAATACCTTCCCTACGATCATGATCGAAAGTAGGGTCAACAAATGAGATTAACATTAGAGCTGCTTTGATGAACTATCAATCTTGGATAAAAACATAATTTGAGAATACTAATAATATCATAAGAGTAATGTTAATTATTGGTTAGTTGGTAACGTATTGTATTGGCAGTACGGGGTAGGTTAATGAGAAACTTAACCAAGGCTTAATGATAATTAAGGGTATACTGTAGCGTACTATATGGGTGGTACGGGAGATCTAGATTGGTGTATGGTTAATTATATGCTTTAGACCTAGTTATATTGGGTATCTTGACTGGCTGGGATGTGAGGTGAGCACTATGGATGAGAGGTGAGGAACTCAAGTGAGTGTATGCCGCCTAACATGTGTATCCAATAACTGTTCATTTAAACTGTAACTTAAATACTTGCTAAATATTTTCAAATGGTTATACTTGGTCTCTGACCCGTACTTGAAAAACTTTTTCCAAAGCGTTTTAGGTGTCCAGCCACAGGGACGCCTAGTTTGACAATCTATGCCAGGGATGCGTAGCTGCAGCACGTGTGGATGCTTGCAGGATTTGGACTTAAGGAACTTCAGTTACTTCATTCCTAGATTAGGATGCAGTTCAGTTATTTCATTTGGGACTTTGTAATTGTGGACTCAGTTTGATTTCATTAGATGTTTTGTTGGATTTTATATTTAAAACTGATAGTTTATTCAGTACCATTTTATTTTAGTTATTTATCTGGTGTTTAGTTTAGATTATTTTTATTGCATTGATGGTTTGACTATTGTGATTATTTCGTGTGTGTTTATTGTTTAATAAAATGATCAAATTTGGCACCAACTTCTTGAATACTACGTGGCTAGTTAAATTTTAAAAAAAAAATGTTTTCAACAATGATGCTAAGAATGATCCAGATGAGATTACTTTTTTAATTGGATGAATGACTGATCACCCGGTATATAATTAGGCGAGGTGTCACAAAAATGCATAATTTCTATGATTATCGAGAACTTGGCTTAAATGGGTTTGGGGTGTGTAACTTAGATGAAATGGGTTTTGATTCTTCGAACTCATGGGGTTTTGTTTGGAGCTTTGATATAATGGGTTTGAAGTAAGGAAATTTATTTCAATGGAGTTTTACAATAGAGATTTAGGGTTGCATCTCACATAAATAGAAAAGGGTTTAAGGGACTTACTGTGTCTCTTAGAAATCTAGTAGGAGGACACAAGCTTGGGTTAAGGCTTGATGATTTGAGATGAAGGTTTGAAGATCTATTTATATTGTTAATAGGCAACCAAAGGTTGGGATATTAGGTGTGACACCCCACTTATTAAAATAATGGATGGCCAGTCCTCTACTAAAATAAAACAGGAATGTCAAATGGCTCATTCTTAGCATCACTGTTGAAAACCAATTATTTACTAACCACCTATTATTCAATCAAGCCGCGTATCAGTTTTAAACATGAATTAAATTACCGTAATTAAAACCATTCATCAGAAACCGTTCCACTTAAGTAATTAAATCCACCATCACATGATCAAATCTGAATATCAGAATATAATAAAATACATTAACCGAATAAACCATAGGTTTAAAAACCAATACAATAATCCAATACAACTAAATTAAATAAATTGAAATAAAAATTGTCATTGGGCGACATGTCTGGATAATAATTGACTGAATCCTATCTAGAATCTCAAAGATAAAAACAGTTAAGTACTGCAGCTTCGATGACCTGGTAGTAATAATCATGCTTGGCATACCTATGGATGGACACATAAAATTTTTTGAAAATATTTTGACACAGGTCAGAGCCCAAAACCTTTTGAAAATATTTTACAAGTAATTAAAATGTGTAATAATTATGAATACATTATTCCATATTTAAATTGGTGTCATATTCACATGAGGTAATCCTCATCCCTCAACTACAGTACACACCTAGCGTATGCATTTTAACCCTTAGTTATGATACCCAACTAGGGCTGTGTTTTTTTTGCCGAACTTTCGATTTCCGATCGGATTTTTTTTGAATTTGGAATGAAATTTTAGCTTGTCGATTTCCGATTTCCCGAAAAAAATCGGATAGGAAATCGAAAATAATTCTGAATTTTTTATTTTTCAATTTTTCCGATCCGAATTTTCCGAAACTATGCCAATCCGATTTTTTCGAATTATTTCCGATTTTTTTTGGAATAATTTTCCGATTTCTGATTTTTTGAAAATTTTCCATATCCCACATCGGTTTGGAGAGGGAGAGGGCTCCAAAATGTGCTCTATAAAAGGAGACTGTCCTTCTAACTTCTATAAAAATGAAAAATGGGTCAAATCCTCATGTATATAGATGCTGGGTTAAACCATTTTCTTTGTTTCTTTGAAATGAGAATTTCGAGTAATCGAAAATCCATAATTTATTTTTTTGAAATTTTGAAATTTTCTTGAGTTTTAATATATTTTGTGAATTTTCAATTTTTTTGAATTCAATTTTTTTTTAACTTTTTGAAAAAATCAGATCGAAAATCGGAATAATTATTTTATTTACGAAAAAATTGGAATTTTTTCTGAAGAGACATTTTTCGATCTGATCCGACCGAAACACAGCCCTATACCCAGCCTAACTAGTCTCTATATATACTTAAGTCCACATGTTACCCTGTGTCATGCGTATTTTATATAATTCACCTTCTCATCGTCTTAACAATTACAATTCTCAATTATAATTAATCAATTCATTTGAGATAACTCTCAAAAATTATAATTCTCAATTATAATTTATTGATTCATTCCAAATAACTTTTACTAGTTATTAATTCATTGTTCACACAATATATATATATATATATATATATATATATATATATATATATATATATATATATATATCAAGTACACATATATATCACTCGTTATATATGTATAACTGCAATCCCCGGAGAATTGCCTCGCGGATGTGAATCTAAAAAATGCTATCATGCTTCAGGGCATACACATATCATCCTGGGCTATCGGGTCGAAATCTCACCACCGAACCCGCAAATCGTAAACGTATTGGAGGCGGACATAGTCCTGAGCCAGTGAGCCATGGCCATACCATAAACCACCTCACTATGGCTCTAACCTCACGTAAGGTGGGCATGCATGGCCCTATGACCATGGGGTTGATACTACACCTGCTGAGATTTGCCGAGAGAGATCACCCACGGCGCGTTACCTCCATAGTAGCACTAAGTGGTATGTTCACATAATTATATCATTCACACAGATATAGTGATACATATATACTATCTATATACCCGTATATATATCTCTAATAAATTTGGGTAACCGTGCATGTCACTCGTCACACTAGCCAAAAATTATGGGTCTAAACCCGATTCTAAATCATTAAATACTAACTTATTTCATATATTTATAACTTAAAATAATATTTTTGACACGTATTAAATCCAAACCAGCTCGTATCCTTTTTCTACCAAATTTTCTCCACAAATCATTAATTGATTACCCCACCATTATTCATCTCAAAATACTCCCAATCTCAGCCCATATGTATCCCAAGGTATTTTATCTATGTTAAACATTTTTTTCCAAAAGTTCTAATTCATTCCCAAACATAAAATTTTAACCCAAAATAAAATCATGAACAAATTTCATCAGTTTGGCCTGAGGGTAAATCGGTTCACCCCTGCAGGCAGCAACAATTTACCCTTTTTTGAATTTTTGTCAATATTTAATTCATCTAAATCATCTCCAAAGTTAATTTCCTCAAAATTCATATTTCTCATGAATCATAAACATAAAATTAATCCCTTTTCATATATAGTTTATCTACACATGATCACAACATGAGATTCATCATTATTTTTCCAAAAATTATGAAATTTTCTACAACATTAAAATATTTCATAACTTCTCAATCTTTTAAATAAAAAATTTACCTATTTACATGGGATTCTAATTTCTAGTTTTCAAATATTATAAATCACACATGTATTTTACGAAATCATTTTTCCAAAACCCAATTACATATAAATCCCACCCAAAAATTATTTTCCAATCATGATATGGATTGAAATATACACTTAATTATTTATCAAAATAATAACTTGCCTTAATACTTATAGGGTCTGAATATGGGTGATGAAATTCCGTTGGTGATGATAATTTCCTCCTAATTGAGCTTCCCTTGAATATCTTTTGACCTCCTCATGGAATCCCTTTGAGTTTTCTCCTCTTTTCCCTTCAAATTATCTCTAACTCTTAGTGTAACACTAAAAACATTTTGATATTATAAAATAACTATTCACCTAACCCTAACCATCCAATATGTAGGTTAAATCTAGAAATTCCCTTTTCACATATTTTTAAAATGATCAAAATACCCCTATACGGGTCGCGACTAGTCTAAAAAGCCCCTCAGAACCCAATCATTATCCTTTGGTACTTAGTTTTGACTATTTTTTACCTATCCCCGATCAATCGTGCACTTGTAATCATCGCCCGATCCACCCATCATCAATTTACCATCTTATTCCCAACACGATCCCATATGCGCGTTTCGAATAATATATAATCAACCCGTCGATTTTATTCACTTAATACATAATATAAAATAATGCAATTTCATTTTCTTATCACATAATTAAATATAATAACACAAAAATATTAATCAATTTCTCATTAATTAATATTGATTTAGATTCACTTTATTTTTTCAATTTAATTATATTATTACGACACATGCAATTTATGTATTCCTAAAAATATGAGGTGTTACATTAGGATAAAAGATTGAGATTTTTTACCAAATACAAATTTTAAAATTCCAACACTTTTAGTCGACTAAAAGTCAAGTTTAGTCAACTAAAACTCCTTTGCTTGAAAGTTGGCCAAATTTAGAGAATTATCCCAAAAAGTTTAGTTGACTAAAGTTTTTAATGGAGTGTTTTAGTGGACTAACACTACACCAAAAAGGCTAAATTGTGACTTTTGAGCCGGCCAACCTTGTCACGGTCATTGATCCTGACAAAAAAACACGCATTTTTTGTCACGGTCAATGATGGCGACAAGTCTGTGGCAACAGTTTGTCACGGTCATTGACTGTGACAAGTACAGTTGTCATGGACTTGTCACGATCAATGACCATGACAAATTTAGAAAGTTATAGTGGTTAAAGACCTTGATAGGTCCATGGCAAGTCTTATAATTGAAAACCTAGGCGCCTCTTTTTTTCCCCACCATTTCCTTTCCCACCATTTTCTCTCTCTAACTCGAGCGACGGTTCTCTCTTTCTCTCTACTTTCAGGTCATTTTTTCTCTTTCTCTATCTTTTCTCTGCGTGTGTGTGTGTGTGTGTGTGTGTGTGTGTGCATGTGTGTGTGTGTGTGTACAGGTGTGTAATGGTGGGGTAGGGGGTGGGGGTGATGGGCGGCAGTATGGTTGGAGGTAAGGGGTGTGTGTGTGTATAGATGTATGAGGGTGGGGGCAGGGGTAGGGTGCGTGGGAGTGGTGTTAGATGGGTATTTTAGCACTTCAATTAATTGAAAATTATAAATATTGATTTGGTATTTTTAGTTTAGGTCTTGCGATTGATTGGTATTGTTATTTGTTAATGTTGATTGGGTGGTGTTAGTTGGGAATGAAATTAATAGGTATTGTTAATATTTCCTAAATCTTATTGTTTAGAGAATGAAATTAATTTGACATTATAAATATTGTTTATGTATTGTTATTGCGGTTTGAAATCGGTTAGAAATTCTTAATGTTGATTAGGTGTTATTATTTAGTGCTTGAAGCTAATTAGTTTTGTATATATCATCAGGGATTTTAGTGTCGAAATAATATTTAGGGGGCAGTGGGGGTAGGGTGTGTGTGTGTGTGTAGGTGTTTGGGTGTGGGGGGAGGCAGTTGGGGGGGGGGGGAGAGGGTATGTTTTGTGAGAGTAAATTCCATGTGTGTGTGTGTATATGTTTTTCAATTATATAAATCACAACTGTTTCTTGATATTGAATTCATTAATGGTATTTATATTAATATTGAATTGAATTGAATTGAATTGAATTGCATTGCATTAGTATTGATATTTTTATATTAAATTGAATTGAGTTGGACAAGTTAGATTAATTGCACACGTAGATATTTAAATTAAATTTTATTAACAACTACCTAATCTAAATGAAAGGGTATCTCGCGGGGGGGTCATTGTTGGAATTTCACTTCGGTTAGATATTCCACGCACGAAGTTTTAGTGATGGGAAGGAGTGACAACTCAAACCTTTAATATAATTAACATATTTTTAATGTAGTATCGTATTTCACGAGTAGTCACATAGTGTTACCACCCCCTTAGCTCCTTATGAAATGGACTAAAACATTCTATAGTTCTTATGCGAACTTTAAATTAAATTAAACATACTTTAAATAAAAAAATAAAATGAAATCTCTCGAATTGTGTCAAGACATAATTAAATGAAACATACTTTAAATTACTTATAGTGCGTATAGATACTAGCCTTCTAGTTATTATGCGTACGCATTCAATAGCCCTTAGGCCCATTCGAGAGTCATTACCCCTGTAATGAGATCTCTCGAATTGTTCCATTTGGATAGTTTAGGACTGCATAGTTTCTATACAATAATATTCTTAGTGGCTTAAACTTATTACTTTTGGGGGATTATGCAGTCATATCTTAATGTTCTCTGGGTACGTACTAGATGATGCGATGTTAAGTGTTATTTCAATTGATAAATTGAAATAACACTCACACTTGCAAATCTATGTCGTGTACTTAGAGAACTATGGGATATGTTATCGAATTTTTCTCAAATTTGAACAATGTTCATGAGTTGTTAAGTATATTATTGAAATATGTAGTCTTGAATGGGATAGGACCACTCACCCTTTAGAGGAGATGGAGGAAATATGAATTAATATTATTACTTGAATTAAAATTTCAATTTCAAATTAAAATTGAATTTGAATGCACGAATAAATTTACATATCGAAAGGAGCCTTCTAGTTGTTATGAGTACGCATTCAATAGGTGATTGTTTATAAATATTCACACTTTTGTTTTATGCTAATCCACAAATATATATGCTTTTTAACCATAACAGGTGATTGTTTGTGGTGGTTGTGATGGGATATTCTAAATACAAAGAGTGGATGGGTGAGACAAATAGATTAGGGGATGTGTTTTGCGGAGGTGCTAATGAATTTTTGAATATGCAAAGAGATGTCATGATGATGAAGAGTTTTCGTTTCCGTTTGCTAGGTGTAAGAATGGTAAGGTATTTGAGTGGAAAACAGTTGAGCTACATTTGTTAAGATGGGGATGAAAGATAGTTATTGAATTTGGATTTTTCATGGGGACTTGAAAGTTCATTTTGTCCTCGAGCAACCTTCACAACAACCATCAACATGTAGAATAGATGAACAAGGGGAGGATGGAAATGTAGATCATAATATGGTAGAGAATTTAGTTGATGATGCGTATGGAGTTCATGAAGTGGAAGAGAATGAGGTCACTGATGGTGTATAAGGTTTAGGTGCTCATGAAGATATCGGGATAAACTTTGACGATGACTACCAAAGTTTAAAATTTAAGGCGAGCCAGCCATTATACTCTGGCTATGAGAAATATCAAACAACTTTATATTCCATGGTTCATTTTCATAGTTTGAAGACCCGTTATGGTTTGTCTGAAAATTACGTGACATTAATTTTGAATTAGGTGAAGGGCTTGCTACCTAAGCTGAGTACGCTTCCAAATCCTACTACGAAAAATAGTTTCAAAGGTTTAGGAATAAAGTATAAATTAGTTCATGCTTGTGTGTATGATTGCATACTATATCAAAAGGAGTATGAAAATATCGATCAGTGTTCAGTATACGATGAACCTAGATATGTCCAATCTACTGGCAAGGAAGGCACACGCTCAAAAGTGGCTCAAAAAGTGTTGAAATATTGCCCCGTTGGGCCTAGATTAAAGCGGTTTTTCACAGTACCATGGATAGCGGAGGAAATGACTTAGCATTCTAGGGTATAAGCATAGGAAAATCTCATGTGCTATCCCATTGATTCTACACTTGGAAGAGGATGAGTTTTGAGTATCTCGATATTTCTCGAGAATAGTGTAACATTCATTTGGCAATATCAACCGATGGTTCCAATACATTTAGAAATCTAAGCACCAATAAGAGTGTATGGCCAGTGATCCTAACCCCACTCAACCTCCCTCATTCACAGTGTATGAGACCTAAATTTTTGATGTTGTCTTTGTTGACACTTGAGCTAAAGACATCAAGTGAAGAGATCGATGTCCACCTGACTCCTTTGTTAGAAGAATTAAATGAGTTATGGGAAGAGGGTGCTCAAGTATTTGACTCTTTTATAAAAGAAGAGTTTACGCTGAAAGCTATGTTGATGTGGGAAATTCATGATTTTCTATCTTATGAGACATTATCCGGTTGTGTAGTACATGGTTATTTGGGATGTCCTATTTGTGGAGAGGAGACTGAAACTCTTCGTCTCCCCGCTAGGTAAAAAAATGTATACCATTGCCATAGGAGGTTTCCCCCCCCCCCCCCCCGGTTCATAGTTTTAGATTTGACAAAGGTTCCAATTTTTTTACCAAGCGGGGTTGAACATAGGCTATGGTAGAGAAAACTTTTAGGCTCAGAAATTAAAAGTAAATCTTCTGATTGTGACCCTAATATCCCAGGTAATGATTCTAAATTTAATAATGTCAATCATAGGAAGAACCCAACTGGGAATGAAAGTGAGACAAGAAAGGCATGGTCTAGGAGGTCAATTTTATATGACTTTACTTATTAGAAGAATAACCCGGTGCGCCATGTCCTGGATGTGATGCACGCAAAGAAGAACATCATTTAACAAATTTGGGGAACATGCCTTGGGTGGAGTCATTTGAAGGATGGAGAAAATGCACGAAAGGACCTTATAGAGTTGGAACTTAAGCCACAACTATGGTTGAAATATGATAGTAGGGGAAGGACAATAATTCCCCCTAGTGCGTTTACTTTAACGAGTGAGGAAAGGAAGGTGCTTTTAGACACAATATATAATTTTAAGGTTCCGTATAATTTTTCGTCCAACTTGCAAGGAATTGTGAATTATGCTACCCACGATTTAAACAAGTGTAAGTCCCACGATTGGCATGTGCTCATGTAATTGGTTCCTCTATTGTTTAAGAATTTTTTCTCCAAGCACAAGGATTTGCGGAGGGCTATTATGAAAATTATTATCTTCTTCTCACTTCTATATGAGAAGGAAGTCAATCGAGATCATATAGTGGCCGTAAAATTAGTAGTGAATGAAGCGATTTGTGTCTTGGAGAAGTACTTTACCCCATCTTTCTTTGACATAAGTGTTCACTTGTTGGTACACTTATGTGAAGAGGCACTTCTTTGGGGCCCAGTTAGATATCAGTGGATGTATCCATTTGAAATATTGATGAAAGTTTTCAAAGATTACGTCAAGAATACATGATACATTGAAGGATCAATTGCATAGGAATACGTCACCGTGGAGTCATCAATCTAGACTCAGGAATACATGCTTTACTCAACTAGTGTGGATGGCAATGACGAGTTCGTCGATGAGGATGGTCATGTGATGGGCAAACGAGTGAAATTAATGCGTTTTCAACATGAACTAGTAACTCGTTATCTATTTGACACACATGAAGATATCGAAGAATGGAAAAAGCAAGTTTAAATTATTTTAACTTTTACATTATTTTAATTTTTACATGATTAATTTTGTAATACGTTCCTCACGATCTATGCAGAAAATATAAAGCATGTGAGAGCATTAAAAGACGAAAAATAATGGCACAATCAGACAGCAAATTTAGGTTGTGGTTGTCACACGAGATAACTATAATGAAAATGGTTGTTATTAAATGTCACATTACAAGAAATCTTTACAACTAACCTAAATAAATTATATATACTCTCAGCTCTTAAAGACGGGTGATGCGACATCAAAGCATGTTCGTCTGACCACTGGACCCTTGTTTATGACACAAGAGTACAAAAAGTATCGATTGAATGGTTACGTATTCGGTGTAAGGGTGTATGAGGAAAATACAAATGTACATTATGTAATACCCCGTACTTTTATGCTATATTTAATTTGGGGATTTATTAAATTTAATGTGATGATTTATTTAATAAAAAAATCCGAAAATTAATTATGTTATAATTATTAACGTGACTAGAGTTAGTAATTATGGGAAACTTGTTGAATATTACTAATGAGCATAGTAATATATTATATTGGTTATATTGAATGTCATAGGTGAATTAAATGACTATTTCGGAAATTTAAGTCGGGACGTGCCCGTGTCACGTCGGGACTAATTATGTTAATTAAAAAGGGAATATTTTATAAGTTGTCCGTATGGTCATTTTGAGTGCGCCAACGCGTCCGAAAGGGTCGAGATAGTCAGAAAAGTGTACCCGGGGGTTTAGTTTGGGTCTCGGGATGTTTTTAGGCTTAATTAGTGATCCGGGAGGGCATTTTGGTCATTTTACAAAATAGGGTAATTAAACCCACGAATTTCAGCCATCCTTAGCAGCCATTTAAGTCAGCCTTTTAGGGTTAGAACATTCAAAACCCTAGAACGGCCATTGGAGAAGAGAGGAGAGAGAGCTCTCAAGGTGATTCAAGGCCCAAAACACCACCGATTTCACCGCCGTCACCACCAACGCGTAGATTGCGAGGAGGAGAACGCAACCACACCAATATCAGCAGGAAAGCAAACCTCTGAAATCCCAGGCAAGTGTTTAACTTGCATATTTTTGTTGGTTCAATAATCATATTAGTGTAGGAATGATTAGGAGTATAATCAATGGAAGAAAACCCCAATTTTTAATAGGGATTTGCATGTAGAAATCGTTATAACCATATTCTGGAAATAATATGTGAAGTAGATGATTAACCCACGAATTTGTGATGTTATGTTAGAAGGAAATTCTGGAGAAAACTGATTAGAACAAAAGTTAAGAAAACTTTAGGGTTCTTGATTATTAGATGAGATTTTAGGTTGTTTAACCATGTTTAATGATGTATACGCGCATGCTTAACGTTAAAAACATCTAGAAATATGTTATTATGTTTGTAGTAGGAGTTTTGGGACGATTAGTGTTGGGAAATAATGATTTGGGTGAAGAATTTTGGTAAAACCCGTAACTGCACTTCTGCAGGATTTCGCAGACCTGCTTGATCGATCGATCGAACCTAGAGCTTCGATCGATCGAAGGTTCGATCGATCGAGCCCCAGACTTCGATCGATCGACCCTTCCTGGCAGACTCTTATTCCCCCTTGTTTAATTAATTGAACATGATTCATCGTGAAATAGCTTTTAGGATTTATGAATAAAATGTTTTGGGATATAGGAGAGACCAGTAGGACATATGATTAAGTGTTGAGAACTTTATTACGAGATGATAATTGTATTTTAGGGGCAATTATTTAAAGGACGAGGAAACTACGTAATTCAAAGTGAGAGATTACGTCAAATACTTACGATAGTGAATAGATGTTTACCTACTGATTTTGCTACTTGGATGGATAGAATCCACGAGTGCCACATAGCTAGTTAGAAAACCCTTCGTGTTAAGGTTAGAGACGAAACCTTAGACGTAATCATAATAATGGGAAATCAAGGATAAATGTTGTGACTATGGGTAACGGGAGGAACCTATATTAATATGATGAATGGGTATATTTATATGATTGTGTGTACATATATTATATACATGTGAAAAACGTACCCGCGCTACTTGCTATCCCTGAGGTTACCGCGCTGGGACGATCTTATCCTGTGTTTCTTTATGGGGGATATTGATTCGTACCCTAGAAGATAGAGATCCTAGGTACGGGCTATCAGATTGATAGTCGGACGGTCCTAAGAGACGTGTGGGTATGTACTGACCTCTTGGACTTGGAATCTATGCTTCGCCTCAATGTTGTTTTGTATATGTTAATACAGTTCGAGAGTGATTCCGAACTTGTATTTCCCTTTGTGTGAGCGATACGGGGATTGGATAGCAGAGTATGCCCGCACCATAGTTTAGTTGGGGTGTTGTTATATATATATATTATACGAGTAGTTAATATATATATGAGGTTATAAACTTTAAACTGCCTACTGTGATTTGATAAGTAGAACATAGTTGTTGACTCAAATTATTAAATACTTGTTTTGTGAAAGTATGAGAAGACATTGGGAAACTTTATAATTTAATGAAGCTAAAACGAGAGGAGTGCTACATATTGAAAGTAACCTTTTTAAAACATTGTCATCGTTCGGTTTTGAAAACTTAGGAGTAAGTTAAGATAAACTAAATTATTTGGGAAGGTTAGTACGATAGGCGTGCACATTAGAAGAGAGGTGAGAATTCCTCAAGAGAGTGTCGAACTAATATGATTTGCATTGGCCTGTATCAATTTAAATACTTGCTTAACGTATTTTAAAATCAAACACACTTTCGGGCCCTGACCCGTTTATTTTTCTCTCTCTCTCTCTCTTTTGTATATATATGTATATTTTCAGGTGCCCAGCCACAGGGGCGTCTTGCTTAGGATCCTTTGAGAAGAACGAGTTGCAGCTTAGGTGGGAGTTGCAGGTCACTTGAGTAGACGGCTTCTGTTATTGACTCCACTCCTACTACTCTCATTTATTGGGCACGTGTCACCCTTTTCATCATTTCATTTATTGTTGGGATTTTTATATTTCAGTTATTCCAGTATTGTTTTACGGGATTTATTCAGGATGGTTTATGATTTTTAGTTTTATTATGTTGACATTCGATTGACGAATGTATGGTTTTATTTTAGTTCGTCGTGGTGTGATTCTATATCGTAGAAATGTTGTTTTGTGTATATAAATCGTTTCTTTAATTAAAATTTGGAAGTTTGTATGAAAAATGTTTTTGACACTTAGCTTAATTATTTAGGGTGTTAAATTGGAAAATTTTTTATCGACAGTGATGCTGAGAATGAACCAACTGTTTACCTTGATTTAATTTAATAAAGGAGTGATCGCCCGGTATTTAATTAGGCGGGGTGTCACAGGTGGTATCAGAGCATCAGGTTCTAGTGTCCATAGGATCTGTACGGCTTATTTCTCTTTCAGCTTAACGTTTTTGCTATAGAGCCCTATTTTTAGGATTTGTTGTATTCCTGCTTTTACGTTTAAGTCTTCAGTTAATTGAGATTCGATGATAACTGTAGACTGATAAATTTTGTTCACGTTTCAGATGCCTCCGAGACGTGCTCCGAAAGATAGGCGTGTCCAGGCCGAGCAACCAGCAGCTCCGGCACCAGGCACAATGAATGCTAATGAAGTAGCCGCCATAGTTGCTCAGGCGGTGAATGCCGCGATAACGGTGATTCAGCAGGCTCCACCCCAGGTCCAGGCAGTGGCACCAGTACCAGCACAGCTTCCATCTGCATGGGAGAGGGTTCGGGATGCTTTTCAGAAAGCACATCTCCCTGAGTTCTCCGGTAGCTCCGACATTGTCACGGTTAGCCAATGGAAGAAAGACATTCAGCAGCATCTTCGCATGTATGAGTGCACCAAAGTACAAAAGAAGTTATTGGCTTCTTTCAAGCCTGTGGGAGCCGCATTACAGTGGTGGGAGTCCACTACTACTTTGGAGGAGAGGGACACGATCCCTATTCAGTTATTCTGGGAGCATTTTGACCGCAAGTATTTTCCACCCGCAGTGCAGACTGAGATGAGGCGAAAATTACTAAATCTGAAGCAGGAGAACCTTACTCTAGCTGAGTATGAGGAGGAGTTCACGAGACTTCTCACTATTGTGCCGGATGAGGCACCCACTGAGGGCAAGAAGATTTTGCTGTTCGTCGACGGGTTAGCTTGGAGGATCCGTCAGCACCTTATTGGAAATCTATCCCTGAGTACTTTCACTGATGTACTCAATGCAGCGTTACTACATTGCCAGGATCACCGCTTCCATCTTCAGGGAAGCAAGAGAGCAGGAGAGTCCAGCCAGCAGGGCAGGACCGGGGGTAATAGTACCGGTGGGGCACCAACTCATGGACAGACTCGTCAGCACGAGTAGAGATCCCATCAGGGGGACCCTGCTAAGCGATTCCGTTCAGGTGATTCTAGGCAGGGATTCGGGGGATACAGGCAGGGCCATCAGGGTCAGCCTAATCAGCAGGGCCAGCAGGGTCAACACCGACCGCAGGGACAGCAGCAGGGCCAGCAAGGCCAACAACGTGCACATCAGGGCCAATAGGGCCAATGGCGTGGAGGTAATGGCCAGCAGGGTCGTGGTCAGCAGGGACAGAGGGGAGGTAATTTCAGAGGCCGGTGTTTTGTGTGCGGCAAGCACGACCATAAGCATCAGGATTGCCCAGAGGGCGATAGAGCCCCACAGCAGTAGGGAGCCCGTAATGAGCCGCAGAGACCACTCTTCCCACCTGCTCTTCCAGCTCCAGCCCAGGTGCCAGCCCTACCAGCCATTCCAGCAGCTCCAGTGCAGCAGGGGCAATTGCAGTATGGACGTGTCTATAACGTCCACCAGGCAGCAGTTCCACAGGCACCACCCGCGATTGAGGGTATGTTTCCTATCCATGGTACTATGGGTAAAGTTTTGTTTGATACGGGGACAACGCATTATTTTATAGCTACGCATTTTGCGAAGTCCTTAGGGTTGTTAGCCACAGCAGAGAGCACCGTGACGTGTGTCGACTCACCACTGGGGAGTGGGTCACTTATATTCTTTATATGCCGGGGAGTAGGGGTAGAGATTGGTAGCTTGGTATTGCCTGCAGACATGCTAGTCTTAGACATGCACGAGCATGATGTGATCATTGGTATGGATTGGCTCGCATCTTATAGAGCCATGATTGATTGCTTCGGTGGGAGCATTATTTTTGCCATTCCGGAGCAAGAGATGTTTGTAGTGGCGATGCCTCGCCCAGAGGGAGGTTCGACCGCTCATTTATATTACATTGAGGAGGATACCTCTAAGGAGGTTGTGATTCCTTTGGATTCGATCCCAGTTGTTAGGGAGTATTTCGGTGTGTTTCAGGAGATACCAGGCCTACCGCCCAGTCGTGAGATAGACTTTGTTATAGATTTATTGCCGGATACGAGACCTATAGCCCACGCACCGTACCGTATGGCTCCGGCAGAGATGCGAGAGCTACGAGATCAGATTGAGCAGCTATTAGGTCAGGGCTTCATTCGTAGGAGTACCTCACCTTGGGGCGCTCCAGTCTTATTTGTAAAGAAGAGAGATGGTTCACTGAGATTGTGCGTGGACTACCGGGAGTTGAACAAGGTCACGATACGGAATAAGTATCCGTTGCCTCGAATCGATGATCTATTCGACCAGTTGAGGGGAGAAACTTTCTTTTCGAAGATAGATCTGAGGTCGGGGTACCATCAGTTACGAATTAGAGAGCAGGATGTTTCAAAGACTGCCTTCTTGTCGAGATATGGGTCCTATGAGTTCAGGGTGATGCCTTTCGGACTCACAAATGCCCCAGTCATTTTCATGGACTTGATGAACCGAGTATTCAGAGAGTTCTTGGATCAGTTCGTCATCATCTTCATAGATGATATTTTGATATATTCACACTCCGAGGAGGAGCATGCCGAACACTTGAGGCAGGTTCTTCAGACTCTACGAGAGCATCAGTTGTATGCTAAGTACGAGAAATGTGGATTCTGGTTGCGAGAGGTACAATTCTTGGGCCATGTTGTTTCTGAGCAAGGGATAGCAGTTGACCCGAGCAAAGTGTCAGCGGTGAGGGAGTGGGGGCAGCCCACGACACCGACGGAAGTGCGTAGTTTCTTGGGGTTAGCCGGATACTACAGGAGGTTCATTCGGGGATTCTCCAAAATAGCGGGTCCATTGACGAATCTGACTCGCAAGGGGGTACCATATGTCTGGGATGACGCTTGTCGGTTGGCTTTCAACGAGCTGAAGGACAAGCTTACTTCGGCACCAGTCCTTGCTTTACCGAAGCCGGGTGTAGAGTACCTGGTTTACACAGATGCGTCCTTACAAGGACTTGGGGGAGTACTTCAGCAGGAGGAGAAGGCTATAGCTTTTGCTTCCCGCAAGCTTAAGCCGCATTAGAAGAATTACCCCACCCACGACCTGGAGTTAGCTGCGGTCGTCTTTGCATTGAGAATTTGGAGGCACTATTTATTGGGCGAGAAATTCCGTTTGTTCACAGACCATAAGTCACTGCAGTACTTGTTCACTCCACGAGAGCTGAATATGCGTCAGCGCAGATGGTTAGAGTTTGTGAAAGATTACCAGTTCGATATACAGTATCATCCGGGGAAAGCCAACGTAGTTGCTGATGCGTTGAGCCGTAGACCGGTTGATGATGTAGCGGACATCTGGAAAGCAAAGTGGAAGGAGTTGGGTCACCAGGACGCAGTAGCACGTTCTTTCATATCTGTGATGTCAGTCACACCCGAGATTGTTACGAGGGTGATACAGGCACATACCACATACCCGTTTTGTCAGGAGCAGATTGTACGACTTCTAGCCGAGGGTGCTGAGTCCTATTCTGTTAGTTCGGATGGAGGGTTGCGGTTTAATGGGAGATTAGTGGTCCCAGAAGGAGCGGAGCTACGTCATGAAGTGATGACTCATTCTCATGGGTCCTGATTTGCAGTACATCCGGGAGACGATAAGATGTACCAGGACATGAGACGACAGTACTGGTGGAGTGGGATGAAGAAGGACATCGCTGAATTTGTGTCCAAGTGTTCTACTTGCCAGCTAGTGAAGGTGGACCACCAGAAACCGTCAGGATTACTTCAGCCGTTGGAAGTACCCGCGTGGAAGTGGGAAAGTATTTCCATGGATTTCATTACCGGGTTGCCTACATCATAGCGGGGCCACGATTCTATCTGGGTGATTGTAGACCATTTGACCAAGGTGGCTCATTTTCTGCCAGTGAGGACAGATTATACCACGGGTCAGTATGCCCAGTTGTTCATCGCTGAGATTGTCAGATTACATGGGGTGCCCCTGAATATTGTATCAGATAGAGACAAGATTTTTGTGTCACGTTTCTGGGAAAGCTTTCAGGAGGCTATGGGTACAGAGTTGAGACAGAGTTCAACTTACCACCCACAGACAGATGGACAGACAGAGCGTACTAATCAGATGTTGGAAGATATGCTACGCATGTGTGTTCTCGATTTCGGAGGAGGTTGGGAGCCACACCTTCCACTGGTAGAGTTTGCTTATAATAACTCCTATCAGTTTACGATTGGCATGGCTCCATTTGAGGCTTTGTACGGCACGCCTTGTCGTTCTCCAACTTGTTGGCTCGAGGTGGGGGACAACAAGTTATTAGGGCCAGAAGTGATTCAGGAGACTTCCGCGAGGATTGAGATAATCAGGAGTCGTATTCGGGTAGCCCAAGACAGGCAGAAGAGCTACGACGATGCGAAACGGTTCTTCCGGGAGTTTAATGTGGGAGATCAAGTGTTGTTGCGTGTATCTCCTATGAAAGGAGTGATGAGGTTCGGGAAGAAGGGGAAGTTGGCTCCGAGGTACGTAGGACCATTTCCCATCATCGAGAGAATTGGGCCAGTAGCATACAGGTTGGGATTGCCAGAACATTTACATCGCATCCACGATGTATTCCACATCTCGTCGTTGAGACGATATCTTCGGGATGATATGGCCCATACTCACATTGCGATAGACGAGATAGACTTACAGTCTGATAGCTCTTACGAGGAGAGACCAGTGGCTATTCTAGACTATAGTGAGAGGAGATTGAGGTCGAAAGTAGTTCCACTTGTGCGAGTCCAGTGGGAGCATCATAATGTGGAGGAATCCACTTGGGAGCGTGAGGCAGATATGCGCGAGAGATATCCAGAGTTGTTTTTACCAGGTATGCCTTATTTTTCGAATTTCGGGACGAAATTCCGTTATTAGGGGGGAAGTATGTAATACCCCGTACTTTTATGCTATATTTAATTTGGGGATTTATTAAATTTAATGTGATGATTTATTTAATAAAAAAACCCGGAAATTAATTATGTTATAATTAATAACGTGCCTAGAGTTAGTAATTATGGGAAACTTGTTGAATATTACTAATGAGCATAGTAATATATTATATTGGTTATATTGAATGTCATAGGTGAATTAAATGACTATTTCAAAAATTTAAGTCGGGACGTGCCCGTATCACGTCGGGACTAATTATGTTAATTAAAAAGGGAATATTTTATAAGTTGTCCGTATGGTCATTTTGAGTGCGCCAACGTGTCCGGAAGGGTCGAGATAGTCAGAAAAGTGTACCCGGGGGTTTAGTTTGGGTCTCGGGATGTTTTTAGGCTTAATTAGTGACCCGGGAGGGCTTTTTGGTCATTTTACAAAATAGGATAATTAAACCCACGAATTTCAGCCATCCTTAGCAGCCATTTAAGTCAGCCTTTTAGGGTTAGAACATTCAGAACACTAGAACGGCCATTGGAGAAGAGAGGAGAGAGAGCTCTCAAGGTGATTCAAGGCCCAAAACACCACCGATTTCACCGCCGTCACCACCAACGCGTAGATCGCGAGGAGGAGAACGCAACCACACCAATATCAGCAGGAAAGCAAACCTCTGAAATCCCAGGCAAGTGTTTAACTTGCGTATTTTCGTTGGTGCAATAATCATATTAGTGTAGGAATGATTAGGAGTATAATCAATGGAAGAATACCCCAATTTTTGATAGGGATTTGCATGTAGAAATCGTTATAACCATATTCTGGAAATAATATGTGAAGTAGATGATTAACCCACGAATTTGTGATGTTATGTTAGAAGGAAATTCTGGAGAAAACTGATTAGAACAAAAGTTAAGAAAACTTTAGGGTTCTTGATTATTAGATGAGATTTTAGGTTGTTTAACCATGTTTAATGATGTATACGCGCATGCTTAACGTTAAAAACATCTGGAAATATGTTATTATGTTTGTAGTAGGAGTTTTGGGACGATTAGTGTTGGGAAATAATGATTTGGGTGAAGAATTTTGGTAAAACCCGTAACTGCACTTCTGCAGGATTTCACAGACCTTCTTGATCGATCGATCGAACCTAGAGCTTCGATCGATCGAAGGTTCGATCGATCGAGCCCCAGACCTCGATCGATCGACCCTTCCTGGCAGACTCTTATTCCCCCTTGTTTAATTAATTGAACATGATTCATCGTGAAATAGCTTTTAGGCTTTATGAATAAAATGTTTTGGGATATAGGAGAGACCAGTAGGACATATGATTAAGTGTTGAGAACTTTATTAGGAGATGATAATTGTATTTTAGGGGCAATTATTTAAAGGACGAGGAAACTACGTAATTCAAAGTGAGAGATTACGTCAAATACTTACGATAGTGAATAGATGTTTACCTACTGATTTTGCTACTTGGATGGATAGAATCCACGAGTGTCACATAGCTAGTTAGAAAACCCTTCGAGTTAAGGTTAGAGACGAAACCTTAGACGTAATCATAATAATGGGAAATCAAGGATAAATGTTGTGACTATGGGTAACGGGAGGAACCTATATTAATATAATGAATGGGTATATTTATATGATTGTGTGTACATATATTATATACATGTGAAAAACGTACCCACGCTACTTGCTATCCCTGAGGTTACCGCGCTGGGACGATCTTATCCTGTGTTGCTTTATGGGGGATATTGATTCGTACCCTAGAAGATAGAGATCCTAGGTACGGGCTATCAGATTGATAGTCGGACGGTCCTAAGAGACGTGTGGGTATGTACTGACCTCTTGGACTTGGAATCTATGCTTCGCCTCAATGTTGTTTTGTATATGTTAATACAGTTCGAGAGTGATTCCGAACTTGTATTTCCCTTTGTGTGAGCGATACGGGGATTGGATAGCAGAGTATGCCCGCACCATAGTTTAGTTGGGGTGCTGTTATATATATATATTATACGAGTAGTTAATATATATATGAGGTTATAAACTTTAAACTGCCTACTGTGATTTGATAAGTAGAACATAGTTGTTGACTCAAATTATTAAATACTTGTTTTGTGAAAGTATGAGAAGACACTGGGAAACTTTATAATTTAATGAAGCTAAAACGAGAGGAGTGCTACATATTGAAAGTAACCTTTTTAAAACATTGTCATCGTTCGGTTTTGAAAACTTAGGAGTAAGTTAAGATAAACTAAATTATTTGGGAAGGTTAGTACGATAGGCGTGCACATTAGAAGAGAGGTGAGAATTCCTCAAGAGAGTGTCGAACTAATATGATTTGCATTGGCCTGTATCAATTTAAATACTTGCTTAACGTATTTTAAAATCAAACACACTTTCGGGCCCTGACCCGTTTATTTTTCTCTCTCTCTCTCTCTTTTGTATATATATGTATATTTTCAGGTGCCCAGCCACAGGGGCGTCTTGCTTAGGATCCTTTGAGAAGAACGAGTTGCAGCTTAGGTGGGAGTTGCAGGTCACTTGAGTAGACGGCTTCTGTTATTGACTCCACTCCTACTACTCTCATTTATTGGGCACGTGTCACCCTTTTCATCATTTCATTTATTGTTGGGATTTTTATATTTCAGTTATTCCAGTATTGTTTTACGGGATTTATTCAGGATGGTTTATGATTTTTAGTTTTATTATGTTGACATTCGATTGACGAATGTATGGTTTTATTTTAGTTCGTCGTGGTGTGATTCTATATCGTAGAAATGTTGTTTTGTGTATATAAATCGTTTCTTTAATTAAAATTTGGAAGTTTGTATGAAAAATGTTTTTGACACTTAGCTTAATTATTTAGGGTGTTAAATTGGAATTTTTTTTTATCGACAGTGATGCTGAGAATGAACCAACTGTTTACCTTGATTTAATTTAATAAAGGAGTGATCACCCGGTATTTAATTAGGCGGGGTGTCACAGGTGGTATCAGAGCATCAGGTTCTAGTGTCCATAGGATCTGTACGGCTTATTTCTCTTTCAGCTTAACGTTTTTGCTATAGAGCCCTATTTTTAGGATTTGTTGTATTCCTGCTTTTACGTTTAAGTCTTCAGTTAATTGAGATTCGATGATAACTGTAGACTGATAAATTTTGTTCACGTTTCAGATGCCTCCGAGACGTGCTCCGAAAGATAGGCGTGTCCAGGCCGAGCAACCAGCAGCTCCGGCACCAGGCACAATGAATGCTAATGAAGTAGCCGCCATAGTTGCTCAGGCGGTGAATGCCGCGATAACGGTGATTCAGCAGGCTCCACCCCAGGTCCAGGCAGTGGCACCAGTACCAGCACAGCTTCCATCTGCATGGGAGAGGGTTCGGGATGCTTTTCAGAAAGCACATCTCCCTGAGTTCTCCGGTAGCTCCGACATTGTCACGGTTAGCCAATGGAAGAAAGACATTCAGCAGCATCTTCGCATGTATGAGTGCACCAAAGTACAAAAGAAGTTATTGGCTTCTTTCAAGCCTGTGGGAGCCGCATTACAGTGGTGGGAGTCCACTACTACTTTGGAGGAGAGGGACACGATCCCTATTCAGTTATTCTGGGAGCATTTTGACCGCAAGTATTTTCCACCCGCAGTGCAGACTGAGATGAGGCGAAAATTACTAAATCTGAAGCAGGAGAACCTTACTCTAGCTGAGTATGAGGAGGAGTTCACGAGACTTCTCACTATTGTGCCGGATGAGGCACCCACTGAGGGCAAGAAGATTTTGCTGTTCGTCGACGGGTTAGCTTGGAGGATCCGTCAGCACCTTATTGGAAATCTATCCCTGAGTACTTTCACTGATGTACTCAATGCAGCGTTACTACATTGCCAGGATCACCGCTTCCATCTTCAGGGAAGCAAGAGAGCAGGAGAGTCCAGCCAGCAGGGCAGGACCGGGGGTAATAGTACCGGTGGGGCACCAACTCATGGACAGACTCGTCAGCACGAGTAGAGATCCCATCAGGGGGACCCTGCTAAGCGATTCCGTTCAGGTGATTCTAGGCAGGGATTCGGGGGATACAGGCAGGGCCATCAGGGTCAGCCTAATCAGCAGGGCCAGCAGGGTCAACACCGACCGCAGGGACAGCAGCAGGGCCAGCAAGGCCAACAACGTGCACATCAGGGCCAATAGGGCCAATGGCGTGGAGGTAATGGCCAGCAGGGTCGTGGTCAGCAGGGACAGAGGGGAGGTAATTTCAGAGGCCGGTGTTTTGTGTGCGGCAAGCACGACCATAAGCATCAGGATTGCCCAGAGGGCGATAGAGCCCCACAGCAGTAGGGAGCCCGTAATGAGCCGCAGAGACCACTCTTCCCACCTGCTCTTCCAGCTCCAGCCCAGGTGCCAGCCCTACCAGCCATTCCAGCAGCTCCAGTGCAGCAGGGGCAATTGCAGTATGGACGTGTCTATAACGTCCACCAGGCAGCAGTTCCACAGGCACCACCCGCGATTGAGGGTATGTTTCCTATCCATGGTACTATGGGTAAAGTTTTGTTTGATACGGGGACAACGCATTATTTTATAGCTACGCATTTTGCGAAGTCCTTAGGGTTGTTAGCCACAGCAGAGAGCACCGTGACGTGTGTCGACTCACCACTGGGGAGTGGGTCACTTATATTCTTTATATGCCGGGGAGTAGGGGTAGAGATTGGTAGCTTGGTATTGCCTGCAGACATGCTAGTCTTAGACATGCACGAGCATGATGTGATCATTGGTATGGATTGGCTCGCATCTTATAGAGCCATGATTGATTGCTTCGGTGGGAGCATTATTTTTGCCATTCCGGAGCAAGAGATGTTTGTAGTGGCGATGCCTCGCCCAGAGGGAGGTTCGACCGCTCATTTATATTACATTGAGGAGGATACCTCTAAGGAGGTTGTGATTCCTTTGGATTCGATCCCAGTTGTTAGGGAGTATTTCGGTGTGTTTCAGGAGATACCAGGCCTACCGCCCAGTCGTGAGATAGACTTTGTTATAGATTTATTGCCGGATACGAGACCTATAGCCCACGCACCGTACCGTATGGCTCCGGCAGAGATGCGAGAGCTACGAGATCAGATTGAGCAGCTATTAGGTCAGGGCTTCATTCGTAGGAGTACCTCACCTTGGGGCGCTCCAGTCTTATTTGTAAAGAAGAGAGATGGTTCACTGAGATTGTGCGTGGACTACCGGGAGTTGAACAAGGTCACGATACGGAATAAGTATCCGTTGCCTCGAATCGATGATCTATTCGACCAGTTGAGGGGAGAAACTTTCTTTTCGAAGATAGATCTGAGGTCGGGGTACCATCAGTTACGAATTAGAGAGCAGGATGTTTCAAAGACTGCCTTCTTGTCGAGATATGGGTCCTATGAGTTCAGGGTGATGCCTTTCGGACTCACAAATGCCCCAGTCATTTTCATGGACTTGATGAACCGAGTATTCAGAGAGTTCTTGGATCAGTTCGTCATCATCTTCATAGATGATATTTTGATATATTCACACTCCGAGGAGGAGCATGCCGAACACTTGAGGCAGGTTCTTCAGACTCTACGAGAGCATCAGTTGTATGCTAAGTACGAGAAATGTGGATTCTGGTTGCGAGAGGTACAATTCTTGGGCCATGTTGTTTCTGAGCAAGGGATAGCAGTTGACCCGAGCAAAGTGTCAGCGGTGAGGGAGTGGGGGCAGCCCACGACACCGACGGAAGTGCGTAGTTTCTTGGGGTTAGCCGGATACTACAGGAGGTTCATTCGGGGATTCTCCAAAATAGCGGGTCCATTGACGAATCTGACTCGCAAGGGGGTACCATATGTCTGGGATGACGCTTGTCGGTTGGCTTTCAACGAGCTGAAGGACAAGCTTACTTCGGCACCAGTCCTTGCTTTACCGAAGCCGGGTGTAGAGTACCTGGTTTACACAGATGCGTCCTTACAAGGACTTGGGGGAGTACTTCAGCAGGAGGAGAAGGCTATAGCTTTTGCTTCCCGCAAGCTTAAGCCGCATTAGAAGAATTACCCCACCCACGACCTGGAGTTAGCTGCGGTCGTCTTTGCATTGAGAATTTGGAGGCACTATTTATTGGGCGAGAAATTCCGTTTGTTCACAGACCATAAGTCACTGCAGTACTTGTTCACTCCACGAGAGCTGAATATGCGTCAGCGCAGATGGTTAGAGTTTGTGAAAGATTACCAGTTCGATATACAGTATCATCCGGGGAAAGCCAACGTAGTTGCTGATGCGTTGAGCCGTAGACCGGTTGATGATGTAGCGGACATCTGGAAAGCAAAGTGGAAGGAGTTGGGTCACCAGGACGCAGTAGCACGTTCTTTCATATCCGTGATGTCAGTCACACCCGAGATTGTTACGAGGGTGATACAGGCACATACCACATACCCGTTTTGTCAGGAGCAGATTGTACGACTTCTAGCCGAGGGTGCTGAGTCCTATTCTGTTAGTTCGGATGGAGGGTTGCGGTTTAATGGGAGATTAGTGGTCCCAGAAGGAGCGGAGCTACGTCATGAAGTGATGACTCATTCTCATGGGTCCTGATTTGCAGTACATCCGGGAGACGATAAGATGTACCAGGACATGAGACGACAGTACTGGTGGAGTGGGATGAAGAAGGACATCGCTGAATTTGTGTCCAAGTGTTCTACTTGCCAGCTAGTGAAGGTGGACCACCAGAAACCGTCAGGATTACTTCAGCCGTTGGAAGTACCCGCGTGGAAGTGGGAAAGTATTTCCATGGATTTCATTACCGGGTTGCCTACATCATAGCGGGGTCACGATTCTATCTGGGTGATTGTAGACCATTTGACCAAGGTGGCTCATTTTCTGCCAGTGAGGACAGATTATACCACGGGTCAGTATGCCCAGTTGTTCATCGCTGAGATTGTCAGATTACATGGGGTGCCCCTGAATATTGTATCAGATAGAGACAAGATTTTTGTGTCACGTTTCTGGGAAAGCTTTCAGGAGGCTATGGGTACAGAGTTGAGACAGAGTTCAACTTACCACCCACAGACAGATGGACAGACAGAGCGTACTAATCAGATGTTGGAAGATATGCTACGCATGTGTGTTCTCGATTTCGGAGGAGGTTGGGAGCCACACCTTCCACTGGTAGAGTTTGCTTATAATAACTCCTATCAGTTTACGATTGGCATGGCTCCATTTGAGGCTTTGTACGGCACGCCTTGTCGTTCTCCAACTTGTTGGCTCGAGGTGGGGGACAACAAGTTATTAGGGCCAGAAGTGATTCAGGAGACTTCCGCGAGGATTGAGATAATCAGGAGTCGTATTCGGGTAGCCCAAGACAGGCAGAAGAGCTACGACGATGCGAAACGGTTCTTCCGGGAGTTTAATGTGGGAGATCAAGCGTTGTTGCGTGTATCTCCTATGAAAGGAGTGATGAGGTTCGGGAAGAAGGGGAAGTTGGCTCCGAGGTACGTAGGACCATTTCCCATCATCGAGAGAATTGGGCCAGTAGCATACAGGTTGGGATTGCCAGAACATTTACATCGCATCCACGATGTATTCCACATCTCGTCGTTGAGACGATATCTTCGGGATGATATGGCCCATACTCACATTGCGATAGACGAGATAGACTTACAGTCTGATAGCTCTTACGAGGAGAGACCAGTGGCTATTCTAGACTATAGTGAGAGGAGATTGAGGTCGAAAGTAGTTCCACTTGTGCGAGTCCAGTGGGAGCATCATAATGTGGAGGAATCCACTTGGGAGCGTGAGGCAGATATGCGCGAGAGATATCCAGAGTTGTTTTTACCAGGTATGCCTTATTTTTCGAATTTCGGGACGAAATTCCGTTATTAGGGGGGAAGTATGTAATACCCCGTACTTTTATGCTATATTTAATTTGGGGATTTATTAAATTTAATGTGATGATTTATTTAATAAAAAAACCCGGAAATTAATTATGTTATAATTAATAACGTGCCTAGAGTTAGTAATTATGGGAAACTTGTTGAATATTACTAATGAGCATAGTAATATATTATATTGGTTATATTGAATGTCATAGGTGAATTAAATGACTATTTCAAAAATTTAAGTCGGGACGTGCCCGTATCACGTCGGGACTAATTATGTTAATTAAAAAGGGAATATTTTATAAGTTGTCCGTATGGTCATTTTGAGTGCGCCAACGTGTCCGGAAGGGTCGAGATAGTCAGAAAAGTGTACCCGGGGGTTTAGTTTGGGTCTCGGGATGTTTTTAGGCTTAATTAGTGACCCGGGAGGGCTTTTTGGTCATTTTACAAAATAGGATAATTAAACCCACGAATTTCAGCCATCCTTAGCAGCCATTTAAGTCAGCCTTTTAGGGTTAGAACATTCAGAACACTAGAACGGCCATTGGAGAAGAGAGGAGAGAGAGCTCTCAAGGTGATTCAAGGCCCAAAACACCACCGATTTCACCGCCGTCACCACCAACGCGTAGATCGCGAGGAGGAGAACGCAACCACACCAATATCAGCAGGAAAGCAAACCTCTGAAATCCCAGGCAAGTGTTTAACTTGCGTATTTTCGTTGGTGCAATAATCATATTAGTGTAGGAATGATTAGGAGTATAATCAATGGAAGAATACCCCAATTTTTGATAGGGATTTGCATGTAGAAATCGTTATAACCATATTCTGGAAATAATATGTGAAGTAGATGATTAACCCACGAATTTGTGATGTTATGTTAGAAGGAAATTCTGGAGAAAACTGATTAGAACAAAAGTTAAGAAAACTTTAGGGTTCTTGATTATTAGATGAGATTTTAGGTTGTTTAACCATGTTTAATGATGTATACGCGCATGCTTAACGTTAAAAACATCTGGAAATATGTTATTATGTTTGTAGTAGGAGTTTTGGGATGATTAGTGTTGGGAAATAATGATTTGGGTGAAGAATTTTGGTAAAACCCGTAACTGCACTTCTGCAGGATTTCACAGACCTTCTTGATCGATCGATCGAACCTAGAGCTTCGATCGATCGAAGGTTCGATCGATCGAGCCCCAGACCTCGATCGATCGACCCTTCCTGGCACACTCTTATTCCCCCTTGTTTAATTAATTGAACATGATTCATCGTGAAATAGCTTTTAGGCTTTATGAATAAAATGTTTTGGGATATAGGAGAGACCAGTAGGACATATGATTAAGTGTTGAGAACTTTATTAGGAGATGATAATTGTATTTTAGGGGCAATTATTTAAAGGACGAGGAAACTACGTAATTCAAAGTGAGAGATTACGTCAAATACTTACGATAGTGAATAGATGTTTACCTACTGATTTTGCTACTTGGATGGATAGAATCCACGAGTGTCACATAGCTAGTTAGAAAACCCTTCGAGTTAAGGTTAGAGACGAAACCTTAGACGTAATCATAATAATGGGAAATCAAGGATAAATGTTGTGACTATGGGTAACGGGAGGAACCTATATTAATATAATGAATGGGTATATTTATATGATTGTGTGTACATATATTATATACATGTGAAAAACGTACCCACGCTACTTGCTATCCCTGAGGTTACCGCGCTGGGACGATCTTATCCTGTGTTGCTTTATGGGGGATATTGATTCGTACCCTAGAAGATAGAGATCCTAGGTACGGGCTATCAGATTGATAGTCGGACGGTCCTAAGAGACGTGTGGGTATGTACTGACCTCTTGGACTTGGAATCTATGCTTCGCCTCAATGTTGTTTTGTATATGTTAATACAGTTCGAGAGTGATTCCGAACTTGTATTTCCCTTTGTGTGAGCGATACGGGGATTGGATAGCAGAGTATGCCCGCACCATAGTTTAGTTGGGGTGCTGTTATATATATATATTATACGAGTAGTTAATATATATATGAGGTTATAAACTTTAAACTGCCTACTGTGATTTGATAAGTAGAACATAGTTGTTGACTCAAATTATTAAATACTTGTTTTGTGAAAGTATGAGAAGACACTGGGAAACTTTATAATTTAATGAAGCTAAAACGAGAGGAGTGCTACATATTGAAAGTAACCTTTTTAAAACATTGTCATCGTTCGGTTTTGAAAACTTAGGAGTAAGTTAAGATAAACTAAATTATTTGGGAAGGTTAGTACGATAGGCGTGCACATTAGAAGAGAGGTGAGAATTCCTCAAGAGAGTGTCGAACTAATATGATTTGCATTGGCCTGTATCAATTTAAATACTTGCTTAACGTATTTTAAAATCAAACACACTTTCGGGCCCTGACCCGTTTATTTTTCTCTCTCTCTCTCTCTTTTGTATATATATGTATATTTTCAGGTGCCCAGCCACAGGGGCGTCTTGCTTAGGATCCTTTGAGAAGAACGAGTTGCAGCTTAGGTGGGAGTTGCAGGTCACTTGAGTAGACGGCTTCTGTTATTGACTCCACTCCTACTACTCTCATTTATTGGGCACGTGTCACCCTTTTCATCATTTCATTTATTGTTGGGATTTTTATATTTCAGTTATTCCAGTATTGTTTTACGGGATTTATTCAGGATGGTTTATGATTTTTAGTTTTATTATGTTGACATTCGATTGACGAATGTATGGTTTTATTTTAGTTCGTCGTGGTGTGATTCTATATCGTAGAAATGTTGTTTTGTGTATATAAATCGTTTCTTTAATTAAAATTTGGAAGTTTGTATGAAAAATGTTTTTGACACTTAGCTTAATTATTTAGGGTGTTAAATTGGAATTTTTTTTTATCGACAGTGATGCTGAGAATGAACCAACTGTTTACCTTGATTTAATTTAATAAAGGAGTGATCGCCCGGTATTTAATTAGGCGGGGTGTCACACATAACTAGGGCCTTTTATACAAGGCTCTTACTTTCTTTCGAGTGAGAGCGAAGGATAAATACCTCATTGAAGTTAAAATGATTTACTATGGTGTAATTCGAAATATATCTGAATTGGACTATGTAAACTTCAAAGAGGTTGCATTTTACTGTGATTAGGTAAGAGTTGAGGATAAAAATACTTGTAAAGTTAATCCTGGCACCAATTTGATCATGGTTGACTTGTCCGATTTGAAGAGCAATGAACATGTGAGCGATGAGCCGTTTGTTTGTGATTTTTAAAAGTTCAAGCAAGTGTTTTGCTCGGAGTATATCAACAACGAGTCATGGTCAATCGTCCTACATGCGCCAAAGCGTCTAAACAGTAGTGTGGATGGCTTGGATGCACCTACCATATATCAATCCATTTTTTATGATAAATCGATTTTGAAACAATTTTTAGATTTGTAATAAGTAATCACATTATTTGTAATGACCAGTGGTTGTATTATTCTAGTGCTTTATTATTATCGGACGACAATTTAATGCTTTTTCTTCATTTGTACCTGATCATTTTAATTAGGAGTTTAATCAATTTAAGCATTAATTCAAAGTCCGTGACCTAGGAGTGTGTATGCGGGGGGGGGGGGGGGGGGGGGGCAGTGTGCGTGTGTGTAAATTGAATTTGGTATTGGTATAAATTGATAATTGATATAAACTGTTATAAATTGGTATAAATTGTTATAAATTGAATTTGGTATTGGTATAAATTGGTATGTATTGTTATTATCAGATTTAAGCATTAATTCAAAGTCCATATACATGTTTGTACTAATACTAACAATTTTTGTAGAAAATGATTTCATTTAGGCGTGGTAGTGGAGGCGACGAGGGCTCCTCGACTAGTAGCCCCCCAAAATGGGGAAAATTGGGGTACGTCGTCGAGAATAAGATGGTATTATTGTCTAGAGTGCTAGAGTTGCTGAAGAGGATCATTGGTCAGGGGTACACTAATTGGAGAGCCATGCCTATTGACCTCAAGATGAACTTCTGGGGGGGCACTACAAGTAGTGTATTTATAGTTATAGTTATAGTTATAAGAAACTAACACTTACTTTCTTTTTGGTTTTTATTTGTTTGACAGGAAAAATTCAGCTTGCCCCCATAACTCTGCGACTCCACGTTGGAAAAATTGAGGGATCAATATAAAACATGGAAGAATAATTTACGGGCACGGTACTATGGGAAGACCCGGGAGTCCATTCTGAGACTATATGACATCGTCCCCCCGAAGGAGCCGATCTCATTGGCACAGTGGCAAAAGTTTATCGACAATGAGACCGATGAGTGGAAATAGGCATCTCGCCAATCGGGGAGGGACAACCCGGGAAAAAGTTGGACTTGCACTACTCTTGGCAGACGACTTACGCCAAGGTGGAGCACATGATGGTAAGTTTTTATTTTTCTTTAATTTTAGTTATTCAAATTCTGTATTACTTTGCGTTACTTACTAATTCTGTATTATTTCATTTCAGGACACGGGAAGTGGCCCTAGGTATAGGCCAATTAGGCTCGATGCCTCTGTGGCAATTCAAACGAAAAAGGGCAAGGACAAGGAGGTCGCAGCCACCATTTTAAGTTATAAATGTTTAATTTTTTAATTACAGTATAATTTAATTAATTAATTAATTAATTAATTGTGTACTGTTTATCTTTTCAGGCAAAACTTAAGGAAGTGGATGAGTCGCAGTCCGATGCCGACAAAGCATCTTTGGCTTCAGACACACTCAGCCAAGTGCTCGGGTCGGATCACAAGGGGAGGGCTAGGGAGTGAGCCCGAAGGTTGGAAAGTCTAGGATCATCAGAATGGAGATGAACAATAGTGGGTTAGCATATAACGTGGACGGACATGATGAAAATCTATCAAGGTTGGAGGCAACAGTCCTAGATATATACACCTTCATTAAGCTTCAGTTAGGCAAGGGTAAGGAGAAGGATGTAGAGGTAGACGAGGACGAGGACGAGGATGAGGATGTCACTGCTTCATCATCGATATGCATGGACTCGATGCCATATGATGATCCATTTCGCATCGTGACCCCTGCCCAGCGGTCTATGTCAATAATCGGTTAGTCAAGTGTGTTTCTACTCAACATATATTGTGGGGCGCTGATAGCGAGGGGGTTGAGGGATCCAAGCTTCCTCCCGGGTATGTTGGTTCATGGACATCCCTTTCAAGACATTCAGGCAAGAGTGTGCGTAACGAATGTGGTGGAGGGAAAGGAGAACTTATCTTAATGGTTACGCGAACAATGCGGCGTTCAGCATATTGAGGATTGTCTCAATTAATATGTCGTGTGGCCTTCCTTCCTCATCCAATCTTCTCCTTCTTCATGACATTATTTCAATCTTTTTATTTGGATATTTAGATATTGTATTGTATTTGTATTTTTTTTATTTTGGTTCATGTTGGTTTGGATGTGATGGATATTTGCATTTCTATTTTATTTAAATATGTATCATATATGCCATGATTTGGTGTATTATTTATATTTTATTTGGATATATGTTGTTTGGATAGGTACAATTTTATTATAACAAGTACAAATATACTGCTGGGCAGTGGCAGTGGCCATACTGCCCAGCCGTTTTTTTTTTAAATTCTTCCCCGAATTGTCACGGTTATAGATCGTGACAAGACCTTGACAAAGTAACTTGTAATGGTCTTTGACGGTGGTATTGTTTTGTTTTTGTCACGGGATTATCACGATCTTTGATCGTGATAGGATCGTGACAAACCTTGTCAAGTCTAATGAACTTATCACGGTCTTTGACCATGACAAGTCAGTGACAATAGAAGTTGCTACCCCCAGACTTGTCACGGTCAGTGACCTTGACAAGTTGGACTTGTCATGGTCAAAGACCATGACAAGTCGACAATTTTGGTGTAATGTAAAACTAAATTTTAGTTGACAAAACCTCCCAAATTTTAGGCTATATGATGTTTTATTTTGGGACATACTTTATGGAAGATTTAAGGAGCTTTAGGGTAGGTTTAGGTGAATAGTCTTTGAGCATATATAAGTTAAAACATTTTACTTTACTTTTGTATAATAGTTCCTAAAGTAAAAAAATAAAATAAAGTAATAATCACTTTTGAGCATTCCTTCGTCTTGCTTGAGTCATCAAATGTGGGATTATGATATGTTGCTTACTTTTTTTGACTAGTTCATGTTGATCTACTCTTGAGGCTTGAGAAATTTTCTTTTCTAGGGTTTCATGGATGCTTTGAGTTAACGTTGTATTTTGATCTTCATTGTATTGATTGGGTTCGTCATTGTAATTGTACTTCTTAAGCATGGTTGAATAATTGATGTGTTCCTTATAATATATCTCATATTGTATTGAGTGATTATTTTAATCTCAAGTACATTAGAGAGAAGATGTTTAGTGGGATCTTATATTAATTATGTTATCATCATATAAAATCATTTTTAGTTAAAATACATTTAGTTTCAAAATCTGAGCTCGCTGCCAAAGCGCCATTGACAAATGTCTCAACTTGCTCTCTAAGTGCCAAGATGAATCACCTATGTGACAGGGTTGATTCAAGCCCGGTGACATATCTACAGAATGCGCATATTAATAGTCATTAAAACACTATATAAACACAATATATGAATACCATATCATTCCATAATAATAATGTCAAAAACAAAAATAAGTCATATATGGCACAATGGACATTTGATTTTTTTCCTGCTTGGAAACCGCCCACTCATCCTTAGCATTTGAGGAAAGAACTTTTGCATAAGAAACAAACACTTTCTTATCTAAAGAAGTGAAAAAGAAAGTATCCCCCTCAATCTCAAAATAATGACATGGAATATTTACTTTGGCATACTGCAGAATCTTGTGGTTCTAATGGTACGCTCTCACCGGGATGAAGATTACTCCCACTATTTTCAGCGATTGCAAGATGATGAATTAATCACCCACCCTCACTTAAAGATGGCAAGTTGTCTTGAGTTTACTCTAACTCATAGCGGTCAAGATTATGTTTAGCATCACCTATGCTAAGGAAATAATTCTTTATGAAATCGATATCATTGACTCTATTGCAGTCATTCATCCATCAGGGTGTTCACCGTACATGACATAGCATTTTAAGGTCTTATAATATCTTATAAAGATATGCTTTCGAGCTCTAGGGCATAGTTTCCCATACTTACTAGAGGTACTGAACATAACCGGTTGAACCCCATGGGCGCAAATGCTCCAAATTGGTCTTTTTGCCTTTTCAAAGTTCATACAGTGTTGAGGAAACTGATTGAGAGGGAACTTTATTAAATATGTAAGATGCAGTCAAAAAGAGCATCCCCCAGAAGCAGATTGGGAGGTTGTCATGTTCCATTGTAGATCTAGCGATGCCTAGAAGTGTTCAATTTCACCTCTTTGCAACATCATTTTCTAGCGTAGTGTTGAGGATAGTTAGTTGTGTGCAAACACTTTTTCTTCACACAACTCTTGGAATTAATCCAATAAGTATTCTCATGCTCTATCCATGAGAATATTTTTTAACCTCTTTGAACTTTTATTCTCAACATATTCTACGTAGCTTTTGAAACAATCCAAAGCTTCATAGCGGCAAATGATCAATTAAACATGACTAAACCGCGAGTAATATTTTATGAATGTGAGAAAATAAAAGGCGTCATGACGTGACTTAATTCTCATTGGTCCGTAAATATTGGAGTGAATTAGTTATTGTGGTTGATTAGATCGGTGAGCCTTACAAAAAGGCCTCTTACAAGCTTTTTCTGCTAAATAAGGCTCACATATAGGTAGGTTAACTTTAGTGAGTGGGCCTAAAAGACCTTCTCTAGCTTATATAGCCATCTTCTTATTTTCTATATGTCCAACTCTAGTATGTCAAGCTGTTGAATTAACATTAGCATTAGCCACACATGATAACGAAGATGAAGAAAATGAATCATCAAATAAATCCAATCTAAAAAGGTTATTCCACATGGATCCATGTCCAATAATAATACCATCTAAAATAGTATTTAATCCACTATAACAAAAATTAAAAGAGTATCCGTAATTATAAAGGGCTAAAACTGAAAGTAAATTATGATTTATCCCAAACACATAAAGAACGTCATACATAAGTAGCTTTTTTCTAGTGTGTAGTGGGAGATGGTACGAATAGAATCTTTTTGCATCCTCACGACAACTATTACCCATGTACACACTTCAAGTAGTCATTCGAATGTGGCAATAAACTATACGACCTCCTATGTATCTCATCGCATGTTTTGTTGATCCCGTATCTATCATCCAATCAGGGAGAGAATGAGAAACAAATGCATGAAAACATACACAAATATAGATAAGTAAGGTGAAAAAGATACCTCATTTGGCTCTGTGTAATCATGGGAAAAGTAACCCTTATTCCCACAGTTGTAATATTTTATTTTGGAAGTATCATTATTTCCACCATGCTTGCCTCTATGGTGGTTGTCTATGTTTACTTTTGGACCACCTGCCCCGCCTTGGTTGTTCTTCTTTCCTTTTCCATCATTCTTTGGCACTTTTGTCTGGCTCTTGCCTGTCTGGGAGAGAAGGGCAAAAACACTTTGGTTCATCACTTGGCACTTTGCTTCTAACTTAACATGATGATAAATATCATAAAAATTCTTCTTATTCTCGCAATGTGTCATAATCTATTTCATGTGCACCTATGAATCTATCAGGGATCAGGAAATATCATGAACATGATGCTTTGTAAGGACATTTCTAGCTTCTTTTAGCTCACGAAGTAGACTTGGCATCACCCAAAGATGCTCGATTATCGTAGACTTAGATTCCTTCTTATAGGTTTTAAATTTCAACACAAGAATCCTAAGTCTCTTTGTGGACGTATGACCAAAGCCAAAATAAAGTTGGTTCCATGAGTCCTCAATCATGGTGAAGTTCATATACTCACTAATAAGATCTTCGTGCATATAGCTTACAATGTAAAGTGCGTGTGACATGATATTTCTTGATGAATGCTTGGTAAGCCTCTTGCTCATGGCAGTGTGCAGTTATTGTCCCATCTACAGGTTGGGCCATAGGAATGGAGATGGTATCCAACAACTCATGCTAATTCAGAACAAATTGAATTTTTATTTGCCAAATGCTATAGTTTTTATTGATAAGTTTCTCTTCTTTGGTGATGACAGCGACTAGGATGCTAGATGCCATTACTAAATTTTGCCAAGAGATTTGATATTAATTATTATAATGCTCATCCTTTAAATTTTTTTCAAATTCAATAAGAAAATGTTATCCTTGTTTACACATTGAGACCGAAAGTCTGCTAGGCTCGCAATCATATTCCAATAATGTAAATTTGGAATACAATTTCTTGTTGATTTCTTTAAACAATTTCATTATAAGTGAGAACAAATCTAACTAATAACATCCACAATAAAGGTCTTACAGCACAAGTTTTGGATTAAAAAAAACTCTATTGATATTTGAATTTACTATGTTAAGGTGATCTAATTAATATATATAAAAAGTAACAAATAACACCCCCTTACACGTGTACCCCAAAATTTGGTATTACGAGGGATACCCTTTATATTTATATCAAAATATTGAAACACTATATAACCACAATATGGTCTTCTATAATAAATTAAAGAGTAAATTACACCTAGCCCCTTTCAATTATCTCGGGTTTACGAGTAACCCCTAAAACAATTCCAGACAAACTCACCTCATCAATTATTAATATGTTATAATTAAACCCCCAAACTAGGTTCCCTTCTTTTTTTAGAACAAGTTGACTTAAATACCCTCATCCAATTCAAAAACCTTAAACTTCAAAAAAAATCCTAAAAATTCCCATATCTCACCCTCACTCTCTCTCTCTCTCTCTATCTATCTATCTCTATCTCTCTCTCTATCTCTCTCTCTATCTCTCACACACACACACACATCACACATAGAAACTCAGACTCTCTACATATCCGACCAATCCAAATCCATCTCCGATAAAATCTTCCTCTCCACCGTGTCCAAATCCATATCCAACCAAACCTTCCTCTTCGCCCTGACCAAACCCTCCTCTCAATAAATAAATTCTCTCAGCATTTCAACATTGTGTAAATACATATACCAACATAACTCCACACACATATGGGTATAATTGCACTTGTTCCTTTGGTCTAAATTATCAACCACGCACCACTACACAACCCACATATATAAGGTTAAACCCCTTTGTGTCTTTGGTCCACAACATCGTCACTACAAACTTGTAGCACCATTTGTGTAGAAACCGATCACAAAAACTTAAATGAGAGAGAAATCAATCACCAAAAACTGTCAGACTAATATCTACTGCCAAATGTCCTTTTTTATTGAGGCATCACTAACACCAACACCAACACCAACACCTTGATTCTCTCTTTATCAGCCTGTTAATTCTATTTGTTGGAAATGGGTTTATTTGGGATTTGCTATTGTGTTTTATTTATCGTTTTGGGTGTTTCTAGGTGGATGATGGGATGCACTTGGTGGGCTTATAACGGGTTGAAGATGGTGTTTGAAGGTAAATTGATAGTTGTTGATAATGGTAGAAGGAATTGATGTGGTAATTTTTAGATGTGGTATATGGGTTTGTTAATTTTTACGGGTAAAAATAAAGGGGATATACAAAACTGCAGTAATTATAGAGGAATCAAACTAATGAATCATACTATGAAATTATGGAAAAAGGTATAGAACAAAGATTAAGAATTTAGTCAACTATTTCAGACAACCAATTTAGATATATTACAGGGCGATCCACCACCGAATCTATTTATGTATTAAGACAGTGAATGGAGAAACATAGAAGTAAGGATAAAAATAACACATGGCCTTTATAGATTTAGAAAAAGGCATATGATAGAGTACCCAGTGATTTAATATGGTGGGATTTAAGGGGGAAAAGAATCCTTATGATTTATATTAAAGTTATTAAAGATATGTGTGATAACACAAAGACTAGATTAAGAACTATTTGTGGAGAAACTAATGATTTTATGATTAAAGTGGGTCTACATATAGGATCAGCCTTAAGTCCTTACTTATTTGCCATAGTATTGGATGATATTACTAAGAATATACAAGAAGATATCCCATGGTGTATGTTGTTTGCGAATCATATAGTTTTAGTAGACACTTAAAATGAGGCCTTAGCAATAAGAATAGATACTTGGAGAAATGACATAGAGTCTAAGGGGCAAAGTATGATTAGACAAAATAAAATTGAATTTATAGAATGTAAATTTAATAATGAGGCATCTGATATCATAATCTTAAAGATTGAAGAAAAAGTGATAGACCAAACTAATAAATTTAGTTATTTAAGTTCAGTGATACAAAGTAATGGGAATATTGATGAGGATGTTACAAGTAGAATATCAAATGGTTAGATGAAATGGAGACATATAGGTGAAGTGTTATGCGATAAGAGGATAACTAATAAATTGAAAGGGAAATTTTATTTGTTAGGGACGTAGGTTGCCGAAAAAAATCAAATTTGTAATTTCAAAGTGGATAGTTCACGAACTATTTCGAATTTAAATTTCTTTCAAATTAACTTTTCACTTCTAAAAAAACTTCAATTCAAGTTCAAATTTATATAAAAAAAACTAAATAAGAATTTTGCCAAATTCATTTTTTCTTAAACTTGAATTATAGTAAACAAAATTACCTAAATGAATTAAATACCCATTACACCATTTTTGACATTAAAGCAATTTTATCTTCTTAAACCTAAGCATGCATCTAGGTAAAAATTTGTATGATAAAAAATACACAACCACAATGCTGCGAAGTAAGAGGAAAACCTACAATGGGAAAAAACTCGGGCGGCCCAACCACAAGTCCACTAAGTACATATTTATTATAAGAACACGACATAAGACTTACTAAATAACTCGACTCCCTCTCATGCCTTGATGCTCTTAGTTCCTTCCACCTCTGTCTAGTGACAACATAGGAGTCCACCTAAAGTCTTAGAGTCCACTAATAGGGAACTGCTACCATTAAGCATACGGAGTCCACCATATGTACACCAATGAACACATAATCCTTCGCTAGAAACAAACTCAATGATGTAGAGAATAATGAACCCCGTGCCAAAAACTGATCTCAAACATATATCATGTTGAAGCATGGATCATAAAATAATTTGGGTGTAAAACTTGTTTTTTTTTTAAATTAACGCATTAAAGTTCAACAAAAACTCAAGGGACTGTTTGGTAGGGTGTTTTTCTCTCAAAGGATGGTAAAATTATGCTAAAGTAACTATACTCCTGCACTATAAAACTGATGGAAAAGTAGTGGGAAGTTATGAGTTAAAATTCACTAAAAACTGCATAACTCTTCTGGTTGTTCGAACGAACTGCAATCTCGTTCGAATGACATAACCATCTCGCTCGAACGAGACTTCTAATGAAAAGTCAGCAAAACCAAAAATAGACATCGTTTGATTGGTCGTTCCAACGACCTTGGAATCCCGTCCAAATGACATGGTAAAATCATTCTAACGACTCTAAAAAAATAAAATATTTTTCAAAAATAAATATAAAGTCATTTAAAAATATTTGAACAAAAGTATTAACATCAAATAAATTTTTTAAGGCGTCCAACATAATATAAGAATTCATACTATGGTTATCCCTTCCATTGGAGAGGGTAGAGAAGGTCCCACATTATTTTTCTATGAGCGCTTCAACCGTTGTCGATTCGGGGTGATATAAAGAGATGGAGTCACCAACTTATTTTTCACATAATAGGGAAAAAACATGTCGCCGCCTTGAGAGAGTGGCATCAAAGACAAACTGATGCTTACAAAACTAATAGCTCAGAGGTTCGGGGGCTAAGTTACGGAATGGGAAGGTGTTATACACCCATCCCGCCCTTTCGGTCTTTCATGGGCATGTATTACTATTTCCCCTAATTTCTCCGTGAAGTGTGTGCGCACATTTATATAAATGGAGATTGGAATCATTCGACTCATATCATGGAAAAGATAGAGTGAGATCATCCAAAGAATGCTCCTAAAATAATAATTAAAAAATATAATGTATGCACTTATCGAGATATTGATCGTTATAACGAGACAATACTATTCATTAGATTAGGAGCGCAAATATGAATCATAAGTATGATACATAGGGTAATATATAAATAAAAATGTTGAAAACATGAAAATTGGAAATTTGGAAAATTATACTCGAGTCACGGGTTTTATCCCGAAATGCTTATGTAGCCTATAAAGGTATCAAAGTCCACGTAGTTTGCATGAGGCATAAGGGTGGGGTTTATCCCCTAGATTCAAATGGGAATTTATTATATGTGTGTATGTGGAAAATGTATTTTTAGTTTTGAGAAATTGTGATGGATAATCCCGTCGGATTTTGTAGGGGTAACCCTCTTTTTCTTTTCTTTTTTTTGTTTTTTATATAGAAAATAAAGTATGTGAAATATAAGTAATAAAGGATGAGGCGTTTAATGTGTATGATCTAAAGTAAAAGCTTGATAAAAAATTTATTTAACTTATGCGAAAACAAAGAAATTAAAAGGGAAAGGAGAATAATTGGAACTTTTTTGGAGAATTAAGGCTTGATCTTGATTCTTGATGAGCTCCCTTGAATGTTGGGATGAATGTTATATGAGAGGGAAGAGATTTTGATAAATTGGATATGAAAATAAAGGAAATGAAATATAGAAAAGAATTTCATACAAGGAAACTTTGCTGATTGCAATAGGATGTTACTGAGATCACTGATATTGATGGATCTGAGGTATGCCTTGAGAGTGAGCTCATGCATTCCTTTTATAGGGTAAAGTATCTACTAATCGACATATCCCTAACCCTTCCAATTGGTAGGTGTCCCTAGACACACTGGCGATTGGTAGGGAAATAGACCCACCTTTCGGTAGTCTCATGCAGAGTTTGAAAACAAACGGTCATAAAACGCCATTTGTTGATCCAAATTGAGCACGGGGCTTACCGTTAGAAAGGTAATTCAGATATCTTCAAGAGTACTTTAGTCCTCTCTCGAGAGTTGACTTTATGTCAAATAGGGCTCAAAAGCGCTCGTCGATCTAATTGATAAGAGATCATCGGATGGTAATGGATCGTTCGTCCAAATCGTAAGTCAGAATTGTGCACGAGGTAGACCGTTGGAATGGTTATGTGAGGTACTTCGATGTTCCAAAGATCCTTGGATAGTTTACTTTGGTTAAATAGGGCTTGGAGGCTCCCGTTGACCCTTCGGAGTAAAACGAGTTGTTCGTCCATACTGTAAGGTTGATTCATGCACGGGGCAGATCGTTGGAAAGGGAATATAGTGACCTTTAAAGATTGATTCAGTCTCATTCAATTCCAACAGTTAACCTTGGTCAAAGGGAGCCCAAAAGCGTCCAGTGGCCTCCAGAATAATTTTTGATGGAAAAAGAATCGTTCGTTCGAACGATTATACCATTTCACACATGAGGTGGACCGTTGGAAAGTGTTTTTAATTCCCTTTGAGGATTCATTGAGCTTTTACTTTGACGATGAAGTTGATTGGGGTCAAATCGGGGCTCGAGAGCGCCTAGTGGCCTTTAAATCAGTACTCGAAGTGCGACCTAGTTTTTTTAGTGAATTGAGGAGGTGCTAGGAACCTTAGGAGAGACTTAGTGGGTTATAGAATATGGTGTGTATAGAGACCCTCGGCGGGTGATCTTGGAACAAGTGAAATCCGTCGAACAGACACCACGTGATGTTTGTGAGAGGAGGTCGATTCTGCGGACCTTAAGGGGATAAGGATGACCGATTTAGAGGGATGAGGTCGATGCTGAGGACATATAATAATGCTGAGGAAGGTCGATTCTTCGAGCTGAGGTCAATTTTGAGGACCTAAAGATGGTTACAGCCAATTTTGAGGTTCAAGGTAAATTTTGAGGACCTTAAGAGGGGTGCCCAATTTTGAGGGTCAAGGTCAATTTTGAGGACCTTTACTGGGAGCGACCAATTGTGAGGGCCGAGGTCAATTCTGAGGACCTTGAGTGGGAGAGACCAATTATGAGGGTCGAGGTCAATTCAGAGGACCTTAAGCGGGAGCGATCAATTCTGAGAGTCGAGGTCAAATTCGAGGACCTTAAAGAACGACCAATTTTGAGGGTCGAGGTCAATTATGAGGACCTTAGGGAGCGACCGATGCTCAGGATTGAGGTCAATTCTGAGGACCTTAAGTGGGAGCAACCAATTCTGAAGGTCAATGCCGATTCTGAGAACCATAAATGGGTAGAGACCAATTCTTAGGGTTGTGGTCAATTCTTAGGACCTTGAGTGGGAACGACTAATTCTGTGAATGGAGGTGAATTCTACGAACTTTAAATGGAGGCGACCAATTCTGAGGGTCGAGGTCAATTCTGAGGACCTTAAGTGCATAAATTTCTTTGGGAACCTTTAATTTTGTAGACTTTATTGAGGAAGGGTCATTTGTTTGTGGATTATGTCCTTTTTAGAGGAGTTGAAAATTTTAGTCTGGAAATTCCATTTTTGGGGAGACAGTTTGTAACTTGGGGTTTTGGGATTCCGTTTGGGAATGTGTTTCTCTGAGACGCTGTCGGAAAGAGACATATGCTTGGCTTATAGGCTCACTGAGGAAGTTGGATTTGGATGTTCCACTAGGAAACAACGAATGACTTGAGCTTTTGGGATTTCGTTGGGGAATGTTTTTGGAAACTTCTTTGAAAGAGTTCAAGAATTTGAGGAGGTGGGTAGCTTCGCTGAAGTTTCTACTGTATGTGATGGATTTTTTGGATTTTAATGTTGGACATAAAAGACAGATTTAAATCGGTTGGGGATTTGGGAAAAATGATTTTCTTGGGCAAAGAAATGTTCTAAAATTCATTTTGGAAATTTAAGGAATTTCCTAATTTTTTTTTGGAATTTTTAAGGATTTTTTTAAAAAAAATTTCAAAGGGGTATCGGCCGGTAGGTAGTGGGAGTTGCCAAATGGCAGTGGCATGGTCTTTTGGACTGCCTAGGGAAGGGAAAGGTACAGTGTCAATCGGCTTGTGTCAGAGGACTGTCGATCGATATACCCCTTTGCCTTCTATAAAAAGGGGCGAGTTATTCTCATTTTTCACAGCTTTTAGCCTTCTCCTTTTCAACTTTTCTCTTCTGCGATTCGTTCCTACATCCATTCTCCCTTTGTTTTTAGAAAATGGCATACTTTTCAAGCATCGATGTACACATAGCGTAGCTAGGTGTTAGTGATTAGGCTAATTTAGAATTGTGGAATATGGTGCCCTTAGCATTGGGCAATGAGAATGACTTTGATTTGTTTGATCCTGTTGCTAATGAGCAGACTCTTCAATGTGATCCTATGCACCATCGATCATCCAGGGTGAGAAAGATTGATTATTATGTAAGTATTGTATGACTTTTGGCATTCCTTTTCACATTTTTCTTTTGTATTTTCTTTGTTTCTTCAATTTTTATCAAGAGTTTTTCCTTTTGACGGACTGACATCGTGTGTCGAGTCTTTACTCTTGGGGGATGATGAGATTTAGAGACGTGTGGGAGAAACTTCTTCTGGTGGTGCGTTGTGTGGTTTCTTCAGTTGGTTTTGGTAATCTAGCATCTGTATTGGATGAGACACCCCGTTTGATGGCTGTTTTATGCGCTCTGGGGGAGCGGTAGTGGGATACTACTCATATCGTTCATTTAGGTTTTAGGGAGATGACAGTGACTCCCATAGATGCATAGGAGCTACAGGGGATATAGTGAAAGCAGACCCAAATAGAAGTGGATCACAGGCTGAAGGTGATGCCAACAGCAGTGGAGGAGGCGTTGGGTGATGTCGAGCGAATAGCTTTTGGCGACTCAATCTGTATTTATTCTTTATAAGAAATGATTTTGAGCTGCATATTGAAAGACTGATGGGATACAGGTATGGCAGATGGATCGTTTATTTATTCTTTTACTTTGGGGAGGATTTCTGGTGGCGTCGAGTGGCGACGTCGTCCATTTATGGTTTTTACCATATTTGAGGGTATTTTTAAATATTCCTCTCTTTAACTAGGGATCTTGAATTTAGCGACGCTTTATTCATCTTTTAATGCTTTCACTCAGTGCTGGTGGAAGAATTTAACCGGAACCACAAATCTGTTGAAGGTATTTTCCTTTTTTGCATTTTCTTTATGCATTTTATTTCCCTTTTGAATCATTGATTACTTTATTCTGATCGATGACCTTTGTCCTTTTTCATACGTGGTTTTACGAGGTTATTGGGCTTAATGCCCATTTGGTTGGTTTAAATCATGATTCGGTGGGGGCTTCTGTCGGATGTACTAGTGGCAGAATTCTAATCGGCAATTGAGGCGGTCCCTTTCCTTAGCGACAGTATATCAGGTTTTAAATGACCTGACGAGTGATCGGGTTAATCCTTATTTTCTCTTTTGATTTTTTCTTTTTATCATTTTCCTTTATGCAAGTATTGACTTCGTCTTAGAAAAATGTAAGTGACTATCTATCCATGGGGGCTAGCCATTCAGCATACGAGGATGACCGTCGGGCATTCGTAGATGTGTCAGTTGCTAACGCGTGAGTTTGGATACTCCTGGTATCTGGGAGAGAGAGCAGTCAGGTAGATTATGGAGGATGAGGTGGTGATACCACCAGCGATGACCCCGATATATATGAGGCATGTACAGGAGATGTCGGAGGATGCCCAGGTGGAGGCGATGATTGGGGAGCCCTATTCTCTGTATACAAACTTGGTGGAAGTGTACAACTACATCAATTTCTTGATGAGTTGGCTAATTCCGTCATGCATTTATGATGTGGTGAACATGCCTTCTCCTCATACATCTTCTGGAAGGGGTACGAGTCGGCTAGTGGGGTTTGACCACAGCGTGGGTGGTGCATCGACATTAACGGAGGCAGGGACGTCAGAGGTTCTGTTTCTATGTCTTTCTCCTCATTCCTATAACATTAGACTGCCTGGGGGAGGATCCGTGAGTATGCCACATCACCCCAATGTGATGGACTTGGAGGTGTTGGGTTGACTGAGGATGTTCTCTAGACAGATGTATAATTTTATCCTTTGTATTTTTGCATTTTTGATTTCTTCTTTGCCTCAGATTGACTAATTTGCTCTTTTCTTGTTTTTCTTGCAGCATGTATGGGTGGCGACTACGTGGCTGAGGGACATCTGAGATTTGGTGGCTTCTGCAACTTCTCATATTCGGGAGTCGATCCCAGTTCCATCCTATTTTGTGTCGTCTGCTACGTGTGAGGAGGGATCTGGTTAGAGTAATAGAGGCTCCTCAGATCGTCGCCAGGGGAAACACGTGCGTCTCTGGATGGGGAATCATAGGGAGAGAGAGAGAGAAAGAAAAAGAAAATTGAGAGAGAGAGTGAGAATGAGAGAGAGTGTTGGGGGTTCGGGTTGAGTCTCATTGTTTTTCCTTGTTACTTGAGTCTCATTGTTTTTCCTTGTTACTTCATAAAAGGTGTAATGATAACAATATATATATATATATATATATATATATATATATATATATACAGTGGGGTTTTATTTATTTAACTTTGCTTTCAATGACTTAATCTACATGCATTTCTTACTTTGTTTACTGAGACCAAAAAGGATTTAAAAGAGAATTTTATTTTAAAAAAGGATGAATTAAGAATAAAAGAAATTTCTAAATTCTTTTGGAATAATTTTTTTTATTGCATTTTTTATTTTGACAAAAAAGGAAAAAGGGAAATTTCTAAATGTCGATCAGCCTACCCCTTGTCCTGCCTATCGACATGTCAGTCCAGTCCAATCACCCCAAGGTTCTGATTGCACTTTCTTTAGCCACTTTTCCTTTGATGGGGCAGGGTTTCATCCGGATTTCCAAAGCCCTTGTCTTTAGCTAAGTTTTTCAAGTATAAAAGGGGGTAAGGTGGGGGTTTTTTCTTCACCCATCCACATTTTTCCTTCTCTTGTTTATTTATTTCTTTGTGTCTTTTTTCTTCCAAAATGGCTCTTCCCATAAATGCTGAATTAGCCTCTTAACTCGAGAATTTAGAGGCCTTGTTCTCGCACAATGTAGATTACGATGACTTTAACGTGCGTTGGATTTGTTTATGTCGCAATCAGCCTATTGACTGGAACATGCTGACAATAGCGGTCAAATTATGGTAACTCGAGGATCAAGTCTTTCGTTTCGTCTCGGACGAAGTCTGTCCAACTTATGAGGAGTTTTCTACTATGTTGGGGGTAAATCCCAGTGTGAAGGCAGCCCTGCCTGAATTCCCTCGGTCTTCTTAGGAACTGGTGGCAGAATCTCTCCATATTTCATCCTCAGTGACCCGACCATTAGTTATTAGAGATATTATCTCCCTCCCGATTATGATGTATTTTGTGTGTCTACGAGAGGTCAATGATGCAGGCTATGTCGGAGCCATCGACCTTAGCTTTACTTCGAAGAAAATTTTGGTGTCTTAGGACCTGCTGGTGGACCCTCAAATAGGTGTCATTATTGCATAGATGTCATATCGTTACAATCTTGCGACGGTAATAGTGGTAGAGACCCTAAATCTTCTAGATGCTTGGTGGGAAGGACGTTTTGACTTTCTCAAAGGCATCCTAGTTATGTTGTTCATATCGCTATGTGAGAGTTTCCATTTGGCGGCCCCCCTAAATATGCCTTAGTAGCTGTACTAAATTTCTTCACCAGTTATTTCATCAGCTTTGGCCTGACTGTCAAAAATCAAGAAACTTGGTTTATTGAGCAAAGGGTTCAATATTTGCACTGGTTCATACCCCGGTGAGGGGAGTTGCAGCCTATTCTGGTATTGGGAGAATACCAGTATGTTCTGTTGGTTAGCCTCCGACAAACTTCTTTCTAATTTCCTTGGCGAATCCTTTATTAAGTTGGATGGGAACAGATCGTGTCTTCTCGTATTTTGGACTTCTTACCTATGGAGGATTTAATGAAGGCATACGCATGCGATTAAGCTCTTTGTGGGAGAGTCATCAGCCATCAACCCATCCTTCCCAGTCTGTTGGTAGAGTTTGGCATATTTCCAGGGACTACATGAAGTGGCTGTGGAGGAGGGTGGTGGCTAAGATGTTGGTTGAAGAGACGGGGTGAAAATGTCTTGGAATTAAGTAATGGGATTTATAGGGCCAGCCCATATTTTACGTTTTATAGATCCCATCACTTCCCGACAAGTATTTTAATAAGCATGCACCACGACAAAGGTTGGAGCAAGGTCATTTATTTTCAGTCCCAAGCAGTTGAGGGTTCTTATTGGTCAAACATTAAGTGCTGATCCATTGTCAACAAGAAAAAATGAGACGGTCTTTCCCATGACTTCAACAAAGATATTTAGAGCATAGTTTTTATTTAGATCAAATTTAGGGATTTGTTCTTCAGATAAGGAGATCATTATAGTAAAGGTTGGAGATCTGACCAGATTCACTGCTTTTTTTAGCGTGGTGAAATGAGGGACTGTGGGAACGGTAAGTAGTTTAATCAAGGCATTTTGGCACTGTTAGGAAGACATGAAGAGTCCCCACGGAGTCATGTTAGACTAAGTTTTCTTTAACTCATTGATGATCTTGCTCTCTTCGAGGGTCATTTTCGGCATAGAGAGTTTCTCAGCACCTTTTTCCTTATCGATTGTTGTTGATTGAGGGTTCGGGACCTGGTAATGCCTCTCTGATCTAGTTATATGGTTTACATAAGAGGGTAAAAATAAAAACCATATTTATTCATCTATCTCGGGTTGTTCGACCACTTTATTAATCTCTCCTAGCAGCTGCTCAAATGATATCATTGCATATATACTGACTACTGGGATAGTATTGTCTAGGCTTATCTCTTCTTTTGAATTATCAAATTCATTTCCTCGCTCGATGGAAACGACATCATCCTTCCAGGAGAAGTTAATGCATTCGATAACCTCAACAGACTTTTCGTATAGATCCTCCCATTCAACTGGGAGATGAATAAACGAAGGGACCAAGTGCCCTTGTAGTTTTAAAGAATCAAGTAATTTGGACATACTATAAATTTTATCGATCTATCAGAATAAGTCTGCCATGATCTGGACGACACCATCTAAGATGGCTTCATCGGTAGGTACCACCCAACTATCTGACTCTCAAACCCACTTTCGATCTTCCAAGAATAGTATACTGAATTTCTAGCAGTCAATGGTCATCTCTGAGGGCAATTTTAGCCCTTACTCTAGGAGTTGGTTCAATACCGCTGATAATTCTATATTTTTTCCTTCGAAATAAGTACGAATGACAATGCATGCTCTTTTAAGAAGAGATAGGACCTGATCAAAAAATAGGTAGGATGTAGAAAAAAGTACAGGAAAAATTTGAGGGGTTTAGGTGAATATATGGGTATGATGGGCAATTTACCGGGTATAATCTGGGTAGATCGCTCGAATTCTGGGTCTTCTTCTAGGAAGATAGCATTTGCATGATTTGGGAGTGGATTGTGGGTAGTGTTTGGTTTAGGATCAGTTGGTGGGGCAATGATACCCCAGTCAATCAGGCCTTGGATTATATTTCAGATATTGATGCACTGATCAGTGGTATGGCCGACATTTTGATGGAAATTACAATGGGCGTTGAGATTAAAATTTTTGGGAAGCGGTCTTGGTAATGGGCAAGGGTCCAATAGCTTGATAAGATTTCATCTCAAAAGGGCTTGGTAAACTTTGGAGAGGGGGCATGAAGCTCGATGTATTGTTTTTTGACGAGTTAGGGCGGCTTTTTGGTGCCCTTGAAGTGGCAGGCTGATGGATGTTATTGATGGTTATAATTGTGGTATTAAAAGGCTTCTCATACTTTTTGGGAGTGGAATGTCCGGATACTTTCTTTTGCTCAATTTCTATCTTGACAATACTTTTTTCAATCTCCACTCCTGCTTCTTAGAGAGCTCGGAAGTGGGGGTAATATTGTAATCCCATCGTCACTCAGACATGGGGTAAGAAGTTATTCTTCACAATACTGACTTGTTCCTCTTCAAATGGTCGATTGGTCATGGTGGTTGCTTTCTCTCTCCATCTTAATATGAAATTACTAACAAATTCTCCAGTGTTTTGCTTGAAAAGTTCTAAATCACGGCAGGTAACTTACAACTCCTCGTTATACTTATATTGCGATATAAATTCACGGGCAACATCCTTCCAGTTACGAATTCTTGATACTCCGAGAGATAAGAACCAATGGAGAGCACTGTCCTTCAAAGTCTATTGGAACATCTAGGCCAATATTTCCTCAGATGAACCTAGGAGATTCATAGCTCGGTGGTGACTTCGTCGAGGGACAATTGGGGCCCACTACTGTCACACCCCGCCCAATTAAATATCGGGTGATCAGTCCTTTATAAAATTTAAAACAGAATGTTCGGTTGGTTCCTTCTTAGCATCACTGTCGAAATCATAATAACTTATTTAATCACCTAATATAATTAAGCTAAGTGTCAAAACATTTTTCTTATTTATTTAAAACCACTTTTAATTACCAAACCAAGTAATTTAATATAAAACATCCACGCACAATTAATTAATATAAATACTAAATCAGAATCGCGTGTTGAAATAAATAAAACGGGATAAAACATCCCATTTCAAAACACTAAACCAAAACAATAGTACCCATCAACTCAAATGAAAGTAAACGAGAAATAGAGTAAACATAATCTCTGAAACTGTCTAAGGAAGGGGCGACACATGCTCTACAGAAAATGTCATAATGAATAGGAATGAAATAATCGAAGCGTCTAAATAAGGTCCTGTAGCTCCCATAACAGCTACAGCGATTTTTCCAACAATTGTTAATTGAAGTAACGTTAGATTAGTGAAAAACTGATGAGCCCTCTCTTCAAGAACCCTCCAAGAAACTAAGGAGAATTCTCTTTCTCCTCTTGCGTAACAATGGCAATGCCTGCTAATGACCAAACGATTCCTCCTAAGCCACCTGATTATGTATGGACCAAATCTTTCGCGAGTATCCTCATGAACCAACAACCAAAATATCTTGTATTGAAGAGTCCAACCATGTTTAAGGGAGAGCCTGTTGTTATGTTCTCTCAAAAAGACATTGAAGCCCTAGCTGAACCATTTAAACATTTGATTTTGGGGAAATTATCTCATGGAAGACCTCCAATTGATTATATTCAGAAAATATTCCAGATATTTTCCCTGAAATTTGCTTTCTCGATTGGGCTTCTTTACTCAAAGCATATCCTGATAAGATTAAATAGTGAGGAAGATTAAGGTAGACTTTGGCTAAGAGACATCTGGTACATTGGGAAGTACCCTATGCGTACTTTTAAGTGGACAACTGAATTCAAACCAGATGAAGAAAGCCCTATAGTTCCAGTGTGGATTAATCTCCCTAATCTTCCATTACATTTCTATGCGAAATCAGCCTTATACTCTATTGCCCAACTTATGGGAAAACCTCTTAAGTTAGATGCATCTACAGCCTCTATATCCAGACCTAGTTTGGCTAGAATTTGTGTGGAAATAAACATTTTGAGAGAAAGAATTAACAGAATTTGGATATGTAGTGGCAGTTCTGGTTTCTGGCAAAATATAGTATATGAAAACTTTCCTTCTTTCTGCGATTTCTGTAAAAAAACAAGGGAACTCTGAAAGCAAATGTATGATCAAATTCCCTCAATTAAATCCTAAGAAAGATGTGGCCAAAACTCAATCCAAGAGAGAGGGAGTTCAAGAAGTGCCCAAAGAAACTGTAACAAAGATACCTACTGAAAAAGAGCATCATATGAATACTACAGCAAATCAAATAGAGGTCTATATTCCGGGAATAGCAGACAAGGTGGATCCTAATTTTTCTGATTCGAGAATTGAAGGTACTCAACTTTTAAGGTTAACTAATAGGTTTGATGTCTTACAAGATGACAACATTTCGAACCCAGAAGAGGAGAACCAAGAGTATCAAAACATCTACTCAAGAGAAGGGGAAAAGAGAGATCAGGAGGTGCTGTTGTATTCTCAAAATCTGAATTCAGAAGAGACATACATTGTTAACCAAATAAACCTTTCACCAAAAGCTTCTAAATTACCTCCAGCAGTGAAACATCCAGCGTGTATGAAAGATAATGTATCAAACGTCTCTTTAAAAAATTCTCCTAAGATTGAGGAGTTACTTAGGTTTGCTAGATGGTTTGATGACAAATGGAAGGGTATTCAGAAAGATAAAGAAGAAAAGGAAAAAACAAAGAAAGGTCCAGATATATCCAAAGCCCATTCCAAGATATCAAAACAAGGTAATTCTACTAAACAAGCTCCTTTTGATCCTCTATTCAGAAGAATCACCAGAGCATCAGGTAAGTCCTCTTCCTCAAACTTTAACTCTTCTGTCTAAATGCTGAATTTCTTTTATTGGAATATTTCGGGGAGTTGCCAATAAAGCAACTAATAGAAGATTGAAAAATCTAATCAGGAAATACAAACTACCTGCTATTGCCCTATTAGAACCTAAAGTAGGTATTGATAAAATAACTAAATATAAACTTAAGTGGAAATTCCCTTATATTGCATCTAATATATCAAATAAAATTTGGTTCTTTTGGCAAAATGACTTAAAAGTCAGCATAACCTATAACACTGATCAACTTCTCTGTTTTAAAGTAAACTTTGATTACTTGAACTCGTCTATATTTTTTGTCTTAATATATGCCAAATGCACTGGTCTGGAAAGGAAAAGCTTATGGTTTGATATTTGTCAGTTAACTTCTCAAAATTTTGATATGCCTTGGCTCATAATAGGAGATTTTAATGTTGTCTCGAAACAGGAAGAAAAACTAGGTGGATCTGATATAGATTTTCCTTCTATGGAGGATTTTAATGATATGATTACTTCTTGCTCTTTGACTGATCTTGGCTACACTGGATCTAGATTCACCTGGTCTAATAATCGTATTCATGGTACTATATTTTGTAGATTAGACAGAGGTTTGGTAAATATGCATTGGCTTAATAAATTTCCATCCACTACTATCTCTCATTTACATAAGGCATGTTCTGACCATTGCCCTCTTCTTCTGTCTATCAAAAGTAAGCTTGATGATCTGTCTAAACCTTTCAAGTTCTTATCTATGTGGTGTATTCAATCTAATGTGAAAGATATTATTCAGCAATCTTGGAACTGTGATGTTAATTCCCCTCCGATGAAACTCTTCTCTATTAAACTAAAAATTCTTAAAGAGAAACTTAAAATTTGGAATAAAGAAGTTTTTAAAAATGTTTTTCAATCTGTCAGTGATCTAGAAGATGAAGTTTTGATTAAGGAGAAGGCTTTTGAGCACAATCCTTCTGCATCTTCTAGATCTGAGTTATTTAAAACTAGAGCTAAATTGAATATCGCTTTACAAAGGGAGGAAAGCTTTTGGTTCCAAAAAAGTAACAAAAAATGTCTTAAACAAGGGGATCTGAATACTGAACTTTTCCATGATTCTGTTAAGAGCAGTCATAGAAGATTGAACATAACCAAGATTAAAGACTCCCAAAACAAATGGATTGATAAACAAGAGGACATTGATAGAGTGTTTGTATCCCACTTTCAAAACATCTGGAAATCTGATCTTATCAATATTAATAATAATTTCCTAAATGTTATTGATAAAGCTATTACTGAAGAGGATAATAAAAACCTTTCTGCATTCCCATCTGAAGTAGAGATTCTTAGTGCCATAAAAAATATGAATATGTCCAGTGCTCCTGGCCCTGATGGTTATGGGGGAGAATTCTATTATAAGTATTGGGACATCATAAAGCATGATCTTATAAAGGCCATTCACTCTTTCTTTGCTGGAGCTGAAATTCCTAAAAGCTGGTCAGCTACCAATATTGCTCTTATCCCCAAGTAGATAATCCTATAAATTGCTTTCAATTTAGACCTATAAGTTTATGTAACTTCTCTAATAAAATTATATCTAAGATTCTTAATGACAGATTAGCCGAAATTCTTCCTAATATTATATCCCCTAACCAATCTGGTTTTGTAAAAGGGAGAAGTATAAACGATAACATTCTTCTTGCTCATGAGTTATCTCAAGCTATAGGAAAAAAAATTCGTGGTCATAATGTTATTATTAAATAAGACATGGAAAAGGCTTATGATAAAGTGTATTGGCCTTTCCTATGTCAAGTTTTGAGGAAATTTGGATTTAATGAAATGTTTATAGACATGATTTGGAGATTAATTTCAAATAATTGGTTCTATATTTTCATAAATGGGCAAAGTAAAGGTTTCTTTCAATCTTATAGAGGGCTTAGGCAAGGTGACCCCCTGTCTCCTAGCTTGTTTATTATAGCTGCTGAATGTTTAAGTAGAAATATAGATAATTTGTTCAAGAATGGTAAAGCTACTCCTTTCTCCCATCCTAGGAATTGTAATCTGATTTCTCACTTGGCTTATGCTGATGATATTATGATCTTTGCTAATGGGAGCAAGAAAAGGTTACTTGCTATTACTAAATTGATTAAAACATATGAAAATACCTCCGGTCAGTCTATAAACATATCTAAAAGCTCTATTTATATTGATCAAAAGCTCTTCCCGGCTATTAGAACTAAGGTGGGAACCAATTCTGGTTTATCTATCAAAACTTTGCCCATGAAGTATTTAGGTTGTAACATTAATAAAGGGAGGATTAAGCTGTCTCAATTCTCTGATCTTATGAACTCTATTAGAGATAAGCTTAATTCTTGGTCGTCTAAGTTGATTTCTCAAGCTGGTAGGGCCACTCTGATTAGATGTGTTCTGTTATCCATCCCTATTCACATCATTTCTGTTATTAACCCCCCTAAAACTATTATTAAAAGATTGCACAATATCTTTTCTAAATTTTATTGGGGTGGTGTTAATAAAGATAAACCTTACCAATGGTCTAAATGGGATGAAATGTGTTTTCCATTTAAAGAAGGAGGTTTAAATTTTAGAAGAATGGACGATATCATTAACGCTTCTAGCATGAAATTGTATTGGAAGTTTTTATTTGATAAAGGTATTTGGGCCTCTTTTATGAGATCTAAATATCATAATAGTATGTTTTTGAAGTCTGGATCCTCTACTATTAGAAGAATTAAATCTATATCTATCATAGCTGATGATCACATTGACTTTGACAATCAAATATGGATTCCTTCATACTCTGGAGATTTCTCTTTGAAAGAAGCTTTTCAAATATGTAGGAAAAATAATCCAATTTCTCTCACTTGGAAAATAAATTGGGCTATAGAATGTCCCATAAAAATTTCTAATTTTATTTGGAAATTACTGAATAATTCTGTGCCTTTTGAGACTGAAATCCAAAAAATTGGTATAAGAATTGCTCCGGTTTGTAGGGAATGTTTAGCTAATGATGATAGCGACAAACATGTTTTGCTAGATTGTAAGTTAGCTAAAAAAGTATGGCAATATTTTTGTCATCTTTTCAAAGTTACTCCCAAGAATACTTCTTGCAGGGCTATGCTTTTATCTTGGTGGATGATTAAAAATAACAAAGATTTTCTACAAGTTCTTTTTTCCATAACTCCTAAAATTATTTTTTGGGAATTGTGGAAGGCTAGAAATAGATTGGTTTTTGAAAATTCAAAGTCTTCTGCTAATTTTACAATAAATCAAATTATTTTTTTAGCCTCTTCTGTTTTACAAAATCTAAGAATCTATGATACTCCTAACTCTGAAGATTTTCAAATCATAAACCTATTTCAAGTTCACATTAGTCCTAAAGTTGTTCAGATAATAAAATGCGTTTGGTTTAATCCCCCAAGTGGTGTTTTTAAACTAAATATTGATGGAGCTTCGAAAGGAAATCCGGGAAATTGTGGTATTGGAGGGGTAATTAGAGACTCCAACGGGAACTTCATTGTTGGGTTTGAAAAATCTATAGGAGTTCAATACTCATTTTTTGCTGAAAGTTTGGCCTTCGTGGAAGGAATGAAATTGGTTTCTCAATTAAATATTCAAAAAGTGATAGTGGAATCTGATTGCAAGATATTAATAGATGTGTTATTGAAAAAGGCTAAACCTCCCTGGCAAGCTAGAAAGATTCTTCAAGACTTCCAATGCTCTGATGAAGTGATTTTCAATCATATATGGAGACAATCAAACTCAGTCGCTGATCATTTAGCTTCGCAGGCTTCTCTTTTTAACACGTTCTCTATATATTGGGATCATAACTCTCTCCCGAGGTTGGTTAAAGGTTTACTTAAGCTGGATAGTCTGCATACTCCGCAAATAAGGCATAGAATTTTTAAGATGTAAATGGGGTTGAGATAAATCCCCATATTTCTTTCAAGTTTTCTATATGTAATGGGGTTATTATAAAATCCCATATTTATCGCTTTCTTTTTAGAGTATTGGACCCAACCTCTAGTTTTTTATAGTTTGCTTGGGTTTGTAAGCTTCGGAGAGGCTTTTTCTCCTTATTATATTAATAAAACGTGTGGGGGTTCCGTCCCTCTTTGCTAAAAAAAAAAAAAAAGAAAAACAACTACAGCATACCACACAATCTGAAACTCTAAGCCTGATGTCCCTAGAGGCTGAGCACCTGATATAATACATATATATAGCAATAGAGAGAAGGTGAAAGAAACGGGTCAGAGCCCGATGTGTAAAAATATTTTTTTAAGCAAGTATTTAAAAATTGCAGTAAAGCAAGTATTAATTACATGTTAGTTCGAACTCTCTCTTGAGATTCTCACCCCTCTTCTAATGTGCACGCCTAACACGCATCTAAATTTTCTCCTTAGCTATACCTCCCAATATAACTTCCTAATAGTATTTACCCTCACTATTTGTATGCCCGTATCGCCCATACAATACGTTAACCAATTAGCCTATGACGAAAATCTAATTAATACATTTTCCGTTTCCATAATAAGTCAAATATTCGATTAGAATTTTCTTAACAAATTTCCATGCCCACATTCATTAACATTCCCACTAGATTAATTTACAATTCTCATACATATATACATATAGTCACTTCTTCCCTATATATATATATATATATAACATGATACTGCACCCCCGGGCTATATCCCATTAGTGCACCTAGTCAACATACTGTACCCCTGGGTTATCACCCTTTAGTACACTTATTTAGATAATCTTGTACCCCCGGGTTATCACCCATTAGTACACTTACAATATGCTTTTGTACCCCCGAGTTATCACTCATTAGTACACTTATAATAATAAGATTTTCACACCCCCGGGTTATCACCCATTAGTGTCTTTAATAATAACAATACATAATAGGTATACACACATCCTATTATAATAGATAGGTATTTCCCCTCACCTACATATATGCTTCTCTAACGCATATTGATTTCAACATTCCTCACTAGTTATTTGGATTATTATCCCTCTCATAATCTCTACGGTGTGTTCTCTCCGTACCGAGTTTATTAAAGTATTTAGTTCCCCATACTTCTTTCGAAATGCTGCCTTACATAAGTTTATTATTTGGAAAATATTTCTCTCATTTCTGAACTGATAAACTCAAAACTGGGTCCTAAAAGAAATTTTCAAAATTCCACTCTGTCGCTCGAACGAGGTGGCAAGTTGTTTGAACGACTGCTACATGTCGCTCGAACGACTTCGCGCGAGATAGCAATCTCGCTCCAACGACTTTGAGCGACTTCGCGCGAGAATTCGTTGTTCATCCCCTACCTTGGTTTTTCAACGTTTTCCACCATTTTTAACCTCAAACCTTCTCAATAAACACTCCAAACTCCAAATAAATAGTTCTACATCGAACCCCATCAATAACACATGATTTCTAACATCCTAGAATCATCAATTTATTATGAATCGTTCATAAAACATGAAATCCCCAATTAAATTTTATCAAAACCCTAGTTCTTCCAATACATGTTCAAGAAGACATTATTTCCAGATTTGTTCTACATGCAAATTCCTCAAAACGTAATTTCCAGTCTACATACATTAAGGGTTTCGATCTAATTAATTACAGAATTTATTTACACATTCAAATTCCTCAATTTCACCATTTTTATCTCCTACAACATAATCCAACAATACTACACTAACATGAATCAGATTAATACTGAAATACAACAAGTTATAAACACTTGCCTCGAGTGAGTAGTCTGATTTCTGGATGTTGTTGGTATAGGTGTGTTCCCCTCGTCCCGATCTACACGGTGGTGGTGGTGGCCCTCTTCTCTTGGCAAAAGCTTTCCCTCACACTTCCTATGGCCGTTCTTTCTTTATCCAGCTTTCTAACCCTAATGCAAATGTTTTGGCTGATAAATTAAGTCCTAATTTTCGTCCATTAATTAGGCCTAAAAATTCAATTTACCATAATGCCCTTTTGGGGTGCCGGTTAGGCCTAAAATTGCCCCGGGACCCAAACTAAACACCCCAGTATACTCTTTCAACTATCTCGACCCTTCCGGACTCAACAGTACACTCGAAATCATCATACGAGTTACTAAAAATAATTGATATATTTATTCCACCAATTTAGTCCCGACACGACTCACACGCGCGTCTGACTTAATTTACTAAACTGTCGTATTATTATCTCTCGACAATTTATCAAAGTGTATAGTTCCATATTAGATATCGCACAGTAATATTAAACTAATAAGTATTAACCCTTAGCACGGTAGTTAATATTTATTTTTATTGGATCCGGATTAATTAACAATTTAATTCTTCACATTTAAATTTAATTAATCCCGTTGTAATAAATAATCCTTAAATTATTTAAATCATCAAAAATGTGGGGTATTACAACTACCCCCGAACATCTCAATGTTGGACATCTTGAATTTTTTCGGTAGCGTTGCTTTAGGGAAATGAGACATATGGTTGTAGTCCATTTAGTTCCTGGAGATTTGGGCTTGGCCAAACTTCTTGGTCAACAGTTTAAGGTCATCCTTGACCTTGTTCAACTTTTCTTCCTTCGGATCAATGATCACGGGTAGGTTAGCCCCTGGCTGGGAAACATTCGGCATAAGGAGTTGAGTTTCACTACACAAAAAATGCTAAATTATCACCTTTGAGCATGTCATCCTTGTCACGGTCATTGACTGTGACAAAAAAACAAGTTTTTTGTTGTCACGGTCATTGACCTTGACAAGTCCGTGACAATGGTTTGTCACGGTCATTGACCATGACAACATTAAAGAGTTGTCACGATCAAAGACCTTGACAGGTTCGTGACAACTCTTATAATTAAAACTCTAGGCACCTCTAATTCCCACCGTATCCTTTCCCTCCATTTTCTCTCTCTTCTAGGTCGAGCATCGGTTATCTTTCTCTCTACTTTCAGGTCATCTCTCTCTCTCTCTCTCTCTCTCTCTCTCTCTCTCTCTCTCTCTCTCATGTATGTGTGTGATTGTATATGTGAATATATATGTGTGTGTAGAACTGTGTGTGTGTGTGTGTGTGTACAGGGATGTGTGTGTGTGTGTAGGTGTGTGGGGGTGGGGGCAGTGGCCGTGACAGTGGTGGAGCAGGGTGTGTGTGTGTGTGTGTGTAAGTGTGTGGGGGTGGTAGTGGTGGGGCAGGATGGGGTAGGGGGAAGGGTAGGGGGTAGGAGGTGTATACGTGTTTCTTGATATTGAATTGTATTGATATTGATATTGATATTGAATTTAATTGAATCGCACTGGTATTGAAATTTTTATATTGAATTGAGTTGGACTAGTTGGATTAATTGAACACGTAAGTATTTAAATTCTTGCTTTACTCTCTCATATTAAATCCTAATTAAATTGTCTTAATAACTACCTTATCTAAATGAAAGGGTATCGCGCGCGGGCGCGCGGGGGGTGGGGGGGTCATTGTTTGGATTTCACTTCGGTGAGACATTTTAAGCACGAAGTTTAGTGATGGGCAGGAGTGACAACTCAAATCTTTAATATAATTAACATGCTTTTAATGTATTATCGTATTTCACGGGAAGTCACATAATGTTACCATCCCCTTAGGTCCTTATGAAATGGACTAAATCATATGAAATGCTCTAAATACTAATAACCTTTTTAATTTGTATACCTTGTAATTCTATAGGAACCATTTATCTAAATTGAATTGAATTCTAATTAGTATTGATATTGGTATAAATTGAAATTGAATTTGAATCGGTATTGTTATTGGTATAAATTAGTATAAGTTTCAGTTCTTATGTGTACTTTAAATTAAATGAAATATACTTTAAATTACATAATTAAATGAAATCTCTCGAATTGTGATAAGACATAATTAAATGAAACATAGTTTAAATTACATATAATGCCCATAGATACTAGCCTTTTAGTTCTTATGCGTACGCATTCAATGGCCCTTAGACCCGTTCGAGAGTCATTACCCCCGTAATGAGATCTCTCAAATTGTCTCGTTTGGACAGTTTGGGAATGCATAGTTTCTGTATAATAATATTCTTAGTGACTTAAACTTGTTACTTTTGGGGAAAGTTTTACAGTCGTATCTTAATGTTCTCTGTGTACATACTAGATGATACGATGTTAAGTGTTATTTCAATTGATAAATTGAAATAACACTCACACATGCAAATCAATCGTGTACATGGAGAACTATGGGGATATGCTGTCGAAATTTTCTCAAATTGAAACAATGTGCATAAGCTGTTAAGTATATTATAGAAATATGCGGTCTTGAATGGGATAAGACCACTCATCCTTTAGAGGAGATGGAGGATATAGGAATTAATATTATAAATTGAATTTTAATTTCAATTTCAATTTCAAGTTAAAACTGAATTTGAATTTGAATCCACGAATAAATTTACGCATAGAAACTAGCCTTCTAGTTCTTATGCATATGCATTAAATAGGTGATTATTCATATTAATTGGTATAAATTGGTATTGGTATAAATTGAAATTGGTATTGGTATGTATTGTTATTATCGGAATTGATCATTAATTCGAAGTCTATATACATGTTTTTACTAATAACAACAATTTTTGCAGAAACTAACTTCATCCGGGCGCGGTAGCGGAGGCGATGAGGGATCCTCGGCCGGTAGGCCCCCAAAATGGAGAAAATTGGGGTTCATTGTTGAGAATAAGATTACATTATTGGCTAGAGCTCTAGAGTTACTCAAGGCGATCGTTGTCCTAGGGTACACTGATTGGAGGTCCGTGCCTATTGACTTCAAGTTGAACATCGGGGGGGGGGGGGGGGGGAACGACAAGTAGTGTATTTATATTTATATTTATAAGAAACTAACACTTACATTCATTTTGGTTTGTGATTGTTTGACAAGAATATTTCGGTCTGCCCCCAAATATCTGTGACTCCATGTTGGAACAATTGAGGGATCAATATAAGATGTGGAAGAAGAATTTGTGAGCACGGAACTTTAGGAAGACCCAAGAGTTCTTTCAAAGACTACGTGACATCGTCCCCCTAAAGGAGCTGATCTCATTGGCACAGTGGTAAAAGTTTATCGACAATGAGACCAATGAGCGGTAATTAGCATCTTGCCAATCGGGGAGGGACAACCAGGCAAAAAAGTTGGACATGCACTATTTCGGGAGGACGTCTTATGACGAGGTGGAGCACGGGATGGTAAGTTTTTATTTTTATTTTAATTTTAGTTATTCTAATGTAGCATTACTTTGCATTACTTACTAATGTTGTATTATTTTATGTCAGAACACGGGGAGTGGCCCTGGGGGTAGGCCACATTGGCTCGATGCTTATGTGGCAATTCAAACAAAAAAGGGCAAGGACAAGGAGGTGGCCCCTAGAGTCCCAACCGTCAGCATAAGTTATAAATGTTTAATTTTTTTAATTACATTGTAATTTTTTATTTACTTAATTAACTGATCGTGTACTTTTTATCTTTTTAGGCAAAGCTTAAGGAAGTGCATGAGTCGCAGTCTAATGACGATAAAGAATCTTTGGCTACAGACGCACTCAGCCAAGTGCTCTGGGTGGATCACAAGGGGTGGAATAGGTGGTGTGCTCACGGGTGGGGAATTCTAGGATCATCGAAATGGAGACGAGCAAGATTGGGTTGGCACATAAGGTGGACACCCATGATGATAAGATATCAAGGTTGGAGGAGACGGTCTCACAAGACCTTCAGGATCAAGAAGAAGCTAGCGAAGAAGATGAGTCAAAACAGGCCCATCCCTCATTGGATCTGTATGAGGACTGATAACACCATCAGGTACAATGCGAAGCGCAGGCACTGGCGCCGTACAAACTTGGGTTCTGAGATGGTGTCCAATTTTGCTTTATTTTAGTTTTTATTTTTGTTTTGAACAAGTCTTCATGTTTTGTATTTTGTTGTAATGAACTCATAAGAGTCCTTTATCAATGGAAACCTTTCTAATTTTGAAAGCACGGGTTAGTCTGATTTTAATGATATTAATTGATGATTGCTTAAAAAAAAGGAGACGGTCCTATATATGTACTCCTTCATGAAGTGTCAGTTAGTCAAGGGAAAGGGCAAAGCCAAGGTGAAGGATAAGGAGGTAGAGGTAGACGAGGACGAGGACGAGGACGAGGGTGCCACTGCTTCATCACTGATACGCACGGACTCGACATTATATGTTAAGCCACTTCCCATTGTGACCCCCGCCGGCCTATGTCAATAATCGATTGGTCGAGCGTGTTTCTACTCGACATAAATTGTGGGGAGCCAATAGCGAGGGGGGTGAGGGATCTAAGCTTTCGCCCAACTATTCTAGTTCATGGACATATCCTCCAAGACATTGAGGCAAGAGTACGCATGACACATGTGGTTTTCAGCATATTGAGGGGTGTCTCAATTCATATGTCGAGTGTCCTTCTTTCCTCCTCCGACCTGCTCCTTCTTCATGGAATTATTTCTATCTTTTTATTTAGATATTTGGATATTGGATTATATTTGTATTATTTTATTTTAGTACATGTTGGTCTGGATATGGATATTTGCATTTCTATTTTATTTAGATATAAATTATATATGCCATGATTTGGTATAGTATTTCTATTTTATTTGGATATATGTTATTTGGACAGGTACAATTTTTCTATAATAGGTACAAATATACTGTTGGACAGTGGCAGTGGCCATACTGACTAGCAGTTTTACTTTTAATTCAGCCCAGAATTGTCACGGTCAAAGACCGTGACAAGTCCATGACAAAGAAACTTATCACGGTCTTCGATCGCGACAATTTTTTTGTTTTTTTCATGGGAAAAAACTTGTCAAGGTCAAAGACCATGACAACTAAGTTATCACCCCTAGACTTGACACGGTCAATGATCATGATAAGTTAGACTTGTCACGATTTTAAACCTTGATAACTCAGCTATTTTAGTGTAGTGCTGACGGTGGCCCATTGGCAGGAGGGGCACGTGGGGAATGCTGATACTCTTCTTGGACCAAAATAGGCTCAGGTGTAGGAGAAACCATAGCGTGAGGGAAAAGGACATTGGGCTCTTTGGGAATAGGGACCCGATTTCACTGCTTCTCATGAACCTCGGTTTGAAGGTTGTTAATTTTGTCAGTAAGTGACACTAGGACCAACATCAAATTAGGATGCACATTCGGTACCGGGTCAGCGTTCTCCATGGAGAGTAGGTGAAAATGAATTTTTTTAGATATTTTGAAAAGAAGGGAAACAATGTTTTTGACACTTTTAGTAAAGAAAGAGGAAAAAGATGAGAGAACGGTCTTAGCATGATTATTGTTATTTTGTTATCACTTGTATTAGGTTTACCTAAATGCAAAAGAAATGTCGAACGGGACCCGAACCTAGGAAAAATTGGGTTTGAAAAATATATAAAACACGGTTTGACTTGTTGTTAGGCTCATGGATAGGGTCCCATTTTTAAAAAATATAAAATCACACAAAAATTTCCGCGGCATGATGACCCTTCATTTCAAAAGAGTTTCGAATTATAAACCGCAAACTAAATATGAGTGCCCTAGATTTGACGCCTATATGAGGGTATGCAGGTGTTGGGTTAGTGGAAAGGTTCCCACTTTGGCAAGACTTCCATGATATACGTCTTGCTTTTGAGGGCAATCGGTACATGTGGACAAGACATTTGATATACCTGAGTGTACGTGATATGACTTACTATATACCTAATGGGGACAGTTCGTGTGAGAGAAAATTTGGAATACTCAACGTACGTGAATGAGTTCCCTACCATATACCTCCTGTCATGACTTTGATCAAGAGGTACGATGCAGGGGGAACCGTTCGATATACATCAAAGGTACTTGGCTAATGTAAAGTGAGTCATATTGCTTAGGCTAACTACGACTTGTCAGACCAGCGTCCATTACAAAGTGGCCCCCAGTATGGGACAAAAATTTGGTCAATATCCATGCTATTTGGTGATGTAGTGTGAAAAATGCATGATTCTTGATTATTATAATATGGAGATAGTATTTTATTTAGAATGATGGGCACTATACTAATATGTGAGAGTGAGAGATGTGTGACTACTTATAAGTCAGTGTATTGTAGTGAACCTAAGCATCGATCAACTACAAGTGGTGTGTGATAAGTATGAGTGATCATGTGTAGGTGTGTGTTAATGACACCTAAGAATGGATATTCTAAGTGATGTGTGCAACATGTGGATATAAGAGATCCTACATGTAAGTAGTGTAAAGTGTACATGGAGAGTATAAACGAGTGTGTGAGTAAGCAGTGATATAATCATGAGGTAGATATATACAGAGAATAATAGAGGAAAAAAAGGAACATACTGGTAGGTGAATACGCACACAAGTAGAAAATGATGACACTCGTGCAAACAGAGTCTAGCCCTCTTATGAAAAGTCCCCATCAGAGTCGCCACCATGGCCATCCCTTCCCTTGGAGAGGGTAGATAAGGTCTCGCTCTCTTTTTCTAGGAGCGCTTCGGTCGTCGTTGATGTGGGGTGATATAAAGAGATGGAGTCGCTAACCTATTTTGCACAAAACAGGCAAAAGAACATGTCGTCGCCTCTACAGAGTGTCATAAAAGACAAACTGATTCTTACGAAATCAATAGTTCAGAGGTTTGGGGGCTGAGTTACGAAATGGGAAGGTGTTAGGCACCCATCCCACCCTTTCGATCTCTTATAGGCTTCTGTTACTATTTCCTTAATTTCTTCGTGAAGTGTGTGTGTGTGTGTGTCTTTATATAAATGGAGATTGAAATCATTCGACTTCGATCATGGAAAATATAGAGTGAGATCATCCAAAGGAATGTTCCCAAAGTAATAATTAGAAAATATAATGTATGCACTTATCGAGATATCGATCATTATAACGAAACGATAATATTCATTAGACGAGGCATGCAAATATGAGTCACGAGTATGATACATAGGGTAATCTATAATAAAAAGGATGAAAACATGAAGGTAAGAAAATTTGAAAATTAAAAAATTGGACTCGAGTCTCGAGTTTTATCTTGAAACGCCTACGTAGCCTATAAAGGCATCAAAGTCCGCGTTGTTCGCATGCGGCATAAGGGTGGGGTTTATCACATAGATTCAACCGCTAGTTTATAATATACGTGTGTGAAAAATTTATTTTTAGTTTTGAGATACCGTGATGGATAATCCCGTCGAAATTTATAGGGGTAACCCTATTTTTCTTTGTTTGGAGTTTTTTTTATAGAAAATACAGTATGTGTAATATAGCTAATAAAGGATGAGGCGTTTAATGTGTATGATCTAAAGTAAAAGCTATATTAAGAATTTATGTAATTAATGTGAAAATAAAGAAATTAAAAGGGAGAGGAGAATATTTGGACCTTTTTTGGAGAATTGAGGCTTGATCTTGATCCTTGATGAGCTATCTTGAATGTTGGGATGAATGTTGTATGAGAGGGAAGAATATTTTTTCTAAATTAGGTATGAAAATGATGGGAATTAAATATAGAAAGGAATTTCACACAAGGAAACTTTGCTGATTGCAAGAGAATGTTGTCAAGATCACTGAGATTGATGGATCTGAGGTGTGTCTTGAGTGTGAGCTCATGCCCTCCTTTTATAGGGTAAGGGTACTATCGATCGGCATACCCCTAGCACTGCCAATCTACAGGTGACCCCAAACACACTGTCGATTAGCAGGGAAATTGACCTACCAATCGGTAGTCTCGTGCAAATTTTTTCGGAAAAATGATCGAAGCATGCAATTTTTTTATCCAAATCATGCATGTGGAATACCGTTAGAAAGATAATTCAGAGACCTTCAAGAGTCCTTTAGTCCACTCCTGAGTCCAGAGTCGACTTTGGGTCAAATGGGGCTCAGAAGCACTCGTCGATCCATTGGACGAGAGATCGTCGGGCGGTAATGGATCATTCGTTCAAACCGCAAGTCCAAATCACACACTTGGAAGGTTATTGGAAAGTTTATGTGAGGTACTTATACTTTCCAAAGAGCTTCGCTCATTTTGGAAAGTTAACTTTTGTCAACCGAGGCCCGAACTCGCCCGGTGACCGTTCGGAGTAAAATGGTTGTTCATCCGTACCATAAGGTTGATTCGTGTACGGGGTAGATCATTGGAAAGGGTATTTAGTGACCTTCAAAGATTCATTCAGTCTCATTTGAGTTGAGATGTTGACTTTGGTTAAACAAATCCTAAAAGCACTCGGTGGCTGATCAATTTTCGAGGGAAAATAGATCGTTCGTCCAAATGAATATGTCATTTTGTGCATGGGGTGGACCGTTGGAAAGGGGTTTCAGTGCCCTTAGATGGTTCATTAAGCTTTCTCTCTTACGATGAAGTTGATCGGGCTAAAATCGAGGCCCACGAGCACCCGGTGGCCTCTAGATTGGTATTCGAAGTACGACATAGGTTTTGTAGTGAATTGAGGAGATTTTAGAGACCTAAGGAGAGACTTAGGGGGTCCTAGAATGTGGTGTTTACACATACCTGAGAGTGTTTTAGGATTTTGATAATGAAAACTCGGCATGAAACACGAAATAGTATGTGATCGCTTTGACTTGGCCGCTACGTCTTTAACAAAGATATCATAGGCCTGAAAGGTCAAATACAACTTATATCCTATGGCTCAAATAGTTTTGGATGGAATTAAGCCAACACATACAAATTGTCTCAATTGGAAATTTGTCCTTACAAATCTTCCCCTTTGTTTATTCCGGGACAAAACCAAAAATGAAAATCCTATGGACTGTCAAGTTCATCTAAAAGACTCAATCTCAACCCAAAAGGAAAAAAAATTGTAAACGCTTGACCGACGCATATTCTGAGATGCTTTGCATTAACAACTTTGTTGTCACATGGATGGAAACCTACACACTTAAACAAACCATCAAATGCATAGGTAATATAACAAAATAAATGAATAATTAAATTCTCTCCCTTTGTCAAAAAATGTCTACTTGACAAAGGACGTCCCCCCTAAGTTATATCTCCCCCAAATTAAAAGAGTTAGATACCATTTATCCCCCCTTTTGTTCAGAAATAGACAATAATTACTTGCATAAAATAATTAATTTCTCCCTAATTTAAACAAATTCTCCCTCTAAATGAAACATAGGATAAGCATAATGTAAATCAACTATATCATGCAACGGTGTATAGTGATAGAACAAACAATAAAGCTGAAACAACTCGCCTAATTAAATATCGGGTGATCAGTCCTTTATTTAATTAAATCAGAATATTCAGTTGGTTCATTCTCAGCATCACTGTCAAAAACAATTTCTTTATTAATCACATAATAGTTAATTAAGCTAAGTGTGAAAAATGTTTTCCATTTTTAATTTAATTATAGTCATTCCACGACAAGGAATAATAATATACAACAACACATCACAACTGAATTAACTACAACAAGAATAAATGTAACAAGAATAACTCTCCAGTTAAAATATAACATTTACACTAAATAAATCTGATATCCACAATGCTTACATCAATAATTACAACCTCTAAAATCTTGGGAAACATTCCCTAAATGAAGTAGACACTATAGATGAGTGAATCAACGGAAAGGAAGCATCTAAATAAAATCCGCATCTCTGCTAGTAGCTATACTCCATCGGAACATCCATAATCTATGTTGGTCATCCCTGCTACTGGATACCTGATGTAAACGATATAGTAGAGAAGAGAATATGAAAGGAAACGGGTCAGAGCTCGATTGTAAAAGATTTTTAAAAATAGCAAGTGCTTAACAATTACAGTTAAGCATTTATTATGTACAGGTTAGTTTCTCGAGCTCTCTCTTGAGAATTATCACCTCTCATCTAGAGTGAACACCTATCGTATCTTATTACCTTCCTAGTTAAGGTTCCCTCCTAACTAGTTTCCACAACATAATTCTAACCCATATCATAAACTGGTATGTCCCATACCATACGTAATATAATTATTCATATTCATTTCTCTTTAATATTCATTAGTCTTGTTACAACCTTGGAATGAAGTGTTCACTTACTTAATTTAATTTAGATTTCATTATTTACTTCTATCTATAACATTACACAGTAGTTTAAATCATAGTTTATATTTTTAATCTACAATTTCGCATAGAAGATTACATCTCTATATCTACAATGTCACACAGTAGATTACATCACAATATATATATATATATAATATCACACTAATTATATATGCTAATACGGCACCTTCCCAGTCACAGCTGGGGTGTATGCATACTCTGCTATCATGTCCTGATACATAATGTCACTGTATAGAGGACTATTGATTCGACGTCTCTCACGAACCATATCATAACACAAATATATTGAAGGCGAGCATACTCCCTAGTCAAATGGGTCACGCACATACCTACGCTCCCATTTGACCGTTGAACTATCATATCTCGGATATAATGTTTCCAATGTCCTATGCTCAGGGTACGAATATAAAATCCCTTCCAATTAGGCGCACAAGGATAAGACCGTCCACAACGCGAAACCTCCACCTAGATAGCAAGCAGCGTAGGTATGTCATGCATACAAATAATAATATAGGTATAAATCACACCTATATAAATATAACATAAATAAGGTATTCACACAACCAAATGATAATAACAGACAATCATCTCACCTATATATATAATAACAATAGGTATTCATCATACCTCTATAAAACTATAGGGCATACGCACAACCCATATAATAAATACCATACGTAGTATAAATATATCCCGAATATCCTACGTATTTTTCGATTATGACTTTATTTCTCAAAGTATATATTTCTGAACTTATCTACCCGCACGATGGCGATATTTCAATCCTCAAATAAATTCAGTAGGTAAACTTCACATCCTACAAATCCATGTCATCATGACTCCCTAATTTCTACAAATTGAATTTACTTTAATTAGTTTTATTCCTCAATAATGCCTAATTCACTCTTAACCCTTTATGCCATATCTTAAGGTTAATCCCAATTATACCTAAGGTTATACCAGTAATTAATAACACCCTTACTATTGGTCCCAACTTTAAATTATCGTTTATTCGATTTAAACCCCAAGTAATATAATTCTCCAAAATAACTCGTTAATTTCCCCTCATTCATAATCCCCAAATAATATTTTTCGGGTCTTAAGTATATCCTACTGCCCTTCCCTAAGTCCCATTAAGTTCATTTAATCATCACCAAATATTCCTCAAAGTTTGTGATTTAATCAACAATTAAAAAGGAAGATATTTCACATTTACAAGGGGAGTCGATCGATATCGATCAGACAGTGCCCAGTTTTCAACATTGTTTTTACTATGGGTTTCATACTTTTTAATCATCAAAACCTTTATTAAATAATCCCAAACTCCCCAATTTTCATCCCATATGATATACCAAAATATATAATTGATCTCTAATAATCAAGCAACCTAAAATCTTCACTAAGTTTGGATTCAAACATATTATTTCCCATAATTCTTTCGAAAACTCATATTTTATTATTTCTCTAGGAACATCATATAAACTAAGATTTTCTTCACCAATAATACCCAAATTTTGTGGGTTAAATTCTATACTCATAATAAAATTAATCCTACATCATTCTCCTTTAAAAGATTCAATTAACATCACCATAATTCATCTTTGATTATGCATCTTTTCCGAATTTTCTAAAAAACCTAACATGGGCAATATACATGCTAAATTTACAATAATTAATCACTTGCCTCTGATTCGTAGGTCTCGTCCATTGGGTATGATTGTTCACTGGTGGTTCTTCCCTTATCCGGTCAACTTTCGTGTAATACCCCGTATTTTTATGCTATAATAATTTGGGGATTTATTAATATTAATGTGAATTAATTATTGAATAAAAATTCAAAAATTAATTATGTTATAATTATTAACGTGATGAGAGTTAGTAATTATGGGAAAATTTGTTGAATATTACTAATGAGAAAAGTAATATATAATAGTGGCCATATTAAATGTCACGAGTGAATAAAATGACAATTTTAGAAATTTGAGTCAGGACGCGCCCGTGTCGCATCGGGACTAAATATTGATAAATAAAAGTAAATATTTTATAAGTTGTTCGTATGGTCGTTTTCAGTGCGCCAACGCGTCCGTAAGGGTCGAGATACTCAGAAAAGTATACCCGGGAGTTTGATTTGGGTCTCGGGGCATTTTTAGGCCTAATTAGTACCCCGGGAGGGCATTTTAGTCATTTTGTATTTTTGGGTAATTAAACCCACGAAAATTAAAGGGGTTATATCAGATGTTTAGGTTATCTCCTAGGGTTAGATAACTCAAAACACTAGAACGGCCATTGGAGAGGAGAGGAGAGAGCTCTCAAGCCATTCCAAGGCTCAAAACTCACCCGTTTGCACCGCCGCCACCGCCAACGCGTAGATCGCGAGACGGGGAATGCAACCACACCAAATTCAACACCAAACCAGATTTCTGAAAATCCCAGGCAAGTGTTTATCTTGCTTATTTCGTTGATGCATCATCCATATTAGTTTAGGAGTTATTAGGATGAGATTTATGGAAGAAAAACTCAATTTGAGATGGGAAATTTTCATGTAGTGATGATTTATATGATATTCTGGAAACCCTTTGTCATGTAAAGGATTAAGAGTTTGATTAAGAAAAGAGTTCTAATCAAATACAAACACTAAAAAAATTATTTCGGACGATTGGACCGTTGGAATTGGATGAAATTTTACAGAGGATTAGCTGAAGACGAGAGGAAGCTACAAAAAAAAATTCAGCTCGATCGGACCGTTCAATATTTTTTATTATTTTTTTTGCTAGACAGTTTTATGTTTTGAGGACTCTTAGAGATAATAAAAAAAATTCAATTAAAACACCATTTTAATTCCGATTTCGAAACCGTTTGAAATTCTCATCTTTGAAAATAAAATTCAAAATCCTTTAATGTAAGGCAAAATCTATATTTTTGGGATATTTTGCATAAGGGATAATGTAAGTATATATTAAAGGGGAGAGACACGTAAGAGAGAGTTACGTTGGAACATAAATGGATATCTACTGAATTGTACATTTGGAAGAATAGAGTCCATGAGGGTTACGTAGTAAGTTGGAAAAACCCTTCGAATTAAAGTTAGAAACGAACCATTATACTTGATAAATAATAATGGGAAAATAAGGATAAATGTTGTGAATGTGGGTTATTGGATAAACCTAAATTGATATAATAAAAGTGGTATATTTATATGATTGTGTATGCATATATTATATACTTGTGAAAATCATGTCCGCGCTACTTGCTATCCCTGAGGTTTCCGCACTGGGACGATCTTATCTCGTGTGCCTTATCGGGGATATTGACTCGTACCCTAGAAGATAGAAATCCTAGGTACAAGCTATCGAATCGGTAGTCACGATCCTAAGAGACGTGAGGGTATGTACTCACCTCTTGGACTTGGAAACTATGCTTCGCCTCAATATTGTTTGTGTATGTATTTATACACTTCGCTAGTGATTCCGAACTTGTATTCCCTTTAGTACGATTGATACGGGGATTGGATAGCAGAGTATGCCCGTACCATAGTTTTTATGTGGGGTGCTGTTAGAATATATATATTATACGATTATTTATTATATATATGAACTTCTGAAAATTTGGGAAATTGCCTACTGTGTTATGGTAAGTGAGACATGTATAATGACTCAAATTGGAAATACTTGTTTTGAGAAGTATAATATGATATTGAAAAACTTTATGAGTTAATAAAGTTAAAATGAGCGTTTGGGTACTAAATGAAATTATCTTTTTAAACCATGATGTTTTTAAATCATAAATCTTGAGAGTCACCTAAGATAAGTTACATCCTTGGGTAAAGATAGTGTGATATATGATGAGATAGACCATTGGGAAGGTTAGTGCGATAGGAGTGCACATTAGAAGAGAGGTGAGAATTTCTCAAGAGAGTGTCGCACTAATATGTTGTTGCATTGACCTGTATCAATTTAAATACTTGCTAAACGAATTTTTAAATCATATACACTATCGGGCTCTGACCCGTTTCTATTCCTCTTTCTCTCTTGTATATATACGTATATATTACAGGTGCCCAGCCACAGGGGCGTCTTGCTTAGGATCCCTTGGAAGGAACGTGCTGCAGCTTAGGTGGGAGTTGCAGGCCACTTGATTAGACGATTTCATTTACTTGATCCCACTTCTACCATTCTCAGTTATTGGGGCATGTGTCGCCCTTTACACTATTTATCTATTTTATTGGGACATTTGTATTTCAGTTATTTCTAGTACTATTACTTTGGGATTTATTCAGCATGTATGTTTTACTTTAAGTTTTAAATGCTGGGATTTAGTTGTTGAATGTTTAAATTAATTGGATTATATGTTCCAGGATTATTGTGGTGTGATTCTTTAAATAGTAAATTGTTGTAGATAATTAAATCTTTATTTTCAAAATAAAGTTTGGAAAGTAATGTTTAAAAATGGTTTTGACACTTAGCTTAATTAAATAGGGTGTTAAATTTAGAAAAGTTATTTTTTTTCGATAGTGATGCTAAGAATGAACCAACTGTTCACCTTGATTTTAATTTAATAAAGGAGTGATCGCCCGGTATTTAATTAGGCGGGGTGTCACATTCCGGTGGTGGTTGGTCGTCGTGACTTTTGGCTCTTGGTACTCCCACAATGACTTTTCCCTTTCCCTAGAGAAACTTCTCACTCTCTCTCAATTTCTTTCTTTCTAAGTTTTATAGAATGAATAAATAATCTAAACCCTTTAGACTTATAAATAATCTCCCAAATTCGTGTATATTATTCAGCTTCAATTCAAATGACTATATTACCCCTCTGGGGTAACTATTCGGCTTCAAAGTGACCCGAGACCCTATACAAACGTCCGAGTAGACTTTTTTGACTATTTGAACCCTTTCGGACACTTTAGCACAGTCAAAACGACCATTTAAATGACATAATAATTCACTTTTATATTATTAAATGATAATCTCAACACGACTCAAATGTGAGTCCCGACTTAATTACCATAATTGCCGTACACATAATTCGCGACAATTTTATAAAGTCATAATCAATTGTAAATTCATAATCATATATATTAATTTAATCACTAAGTAATATTCAACATAAATCACATATTTCTTTATTCTCGAGAATATTTAAATCTGGATTAATTTCTAATTATATCATAATTAATTCTAATTAAACCCATTTAAAAAGTCATATAAGAAATACGGGGTATTACATACTTCCCCCCTTACAACGGAATTTCATCCCGAAATTCGAAAAACAAAAGTATAGCAGGCAAGAAAAATTATGGATAAGTATTGCGCATCACATACTTGCGCTCTCAAGTAGACTACTCCGTATCGCCCATACAATACGCTATCGAATAGCCCCAATAATGAACACCTTACTTATGGTCATTTTAACCCCAGGTTACCCTGTCATGTAGGTTCTTTTCCAAGCCTTACAGTTTAAGTTTCACTACTTATACTTTATTCTAGATATTCACTATTTAACCTTCTCCTATATGCACTTAAATAGATTAACCGTTCTTTAGATAAATACCATCTCATCTTGCGATTATCATACACAAATAGGTTAATTGTGCGGTATATATTTTACACACAATATATACTATAAGTTTCAAATCATCTCCACTATTCGCAATACTTCCTGGTTCCTCACCTTTATCCCACAAGTAGGAGAAACAATAAGACTTACCGTACCATACTTCAACTGGTACTATGACCAACAGTACACTTATAAGAGTTATAATACACCAACCTCACTAGTGGAATGTATTTCTATCATCCTCCCTCAATATTCAAGGTCACAAACATCATTTATCTTCCAATATCAGATTTGTCCGCTTAGTCTGCCCATTATTCTACGGATGATAGATCATACCCAATCACAACTCGGTACCCATGCCTAGTGAAAATTCTTCCAAAATTGGGAGACAAAATCTCGTCCTAATTGGACATAATATTAAATGGTACCCTATGTAACCTCCTTATCTCGGTCAAATTAAGATCAAAGCATATTGTCTCGTAGTATGATCAACCCTAACTGGCATAATGTGATCTACTTCAGTCAACTGATCCACTATCTCCCATATAGGATCGTAATCATCTTCGTGATAAAATCCTTACAATACTCTCCCAACACTACTTAGAAATCCTTAACGATTAGATAAGCCTCTGCTGGTTTCGAATGGTCCACCCTAATCCCAACAGACAGGTGGCCCGCTACAAGAAGAATCTAACAAAACATCTCTTCTTTTAAATACTATTACCATAGTCACGTATAGCCTGATACATTTGTTATTCTGTCGACTATATCTCTAATCGTCACAAATGACCAGATATTCAAGTCCCGATATCTAAATCTCTATATTTATTTTCCTTATCCCATATCTCCAAAGTGGGGAACAATATCAAATTCAATTACTTAGGGAGCCCATACACCCTATATTTTTCGCATTGTTGTAAAAATAACGAATACTCTTCTTAAATAAATCTTCGCTCACTTGGCATATGGATATGGTAGGGGTGCACTTAATCACCCCACTAGTCATAACTTAATCACTCTATCAGTGGCATCATTATTTTATTCATAATGTTACTAGGACTAGGTGACTCTTAAGTCATAATAAAATTATCAACTCTAAATTTGTGTTTGTATATTTAAAATGACTAAGGTATGAACTTATGTACTATCGACCAAAACTTCTCTCCCACTCCTAATGTTCGCTAGTTTCATGTGTGGGATGTCTCCCAAAGCGAAATCCAAACAAGGAAACCCCTCGATACACTACTAATTAACATATTCGGTCATCGAGATCTGTAATGGCCCTCAGTCCATAATTTGTACCTTCCCATAATCTCCGCATGTTGACATAAAAGTCTACTAGTCCATACTTATATATCCCCCAAAATAACATAAATCATGTTGCTCTCACTATCCCAAATTCTCGGTGCTATATATAATGAGCTATTTCTCGTTGTTAACCAACATAATATATCCCGAGTCGCATCAGTAAAATAAATTTCTACTCATACTTATAACTAGACAACATTTTCACTAAGGTCTATGATATCATGAAATATAGGCCCAACCCTCAATTTGCGCCGCACAAAATTAATTTTACTCTCCCCGGAGTATCCAACACAATAGTCTTATCACTCAATCTACTATCGTTAAAACACTTGATAATTTATCACTACATATTTCCATAATAAGTTCTACTATGCTAACTCAAAGCAATAGAAAAATTATATTAACAAAATATACCCTTAGGACCCACTCGGTTCACTCACGTGCGATACCACAAAGTCCCGCTATCAATGATAAATACTTTTGTAACTAGACTGTTAAAAATACCATTTCCACTAACCTCGAATCGCATGCGCATTTAGGGTTTTCTATTTATATATGTCTATTGCAACACACCATGTCACTAAAATTAATCCTTTATTCACAAGGATGAAATAAAACTTCAGCAGTCTCTCCTGATCACGTAGGGTCCTTACATGCACTTCCCTCACGGTCAGAACAACCCATGATCACTTGCACCCGTTATACATCTTGGATTTCATCCTATAGTTGTACCCACCGGTTGTGGACAAATTATCCACTCTTGTGGTTTGCACGTCCATTATTGAAATGTTGGCCCAGCATATCTAGGCCTCAATTATGGTCTTACCGACCTCCCTTTTTTCTTCTTGGACCCTGCCGACCTTGAAATACGATATGTTACAATTACCGAGGACTCTATCGGTCCTATTTAAACCTACCACTCTTGGGTCATAAATTTCCTGGGCCTAATTCTTTTGACCCAATTAATTCCCTAGAAGTTTCACTCCTCCAGTAGTTATACCGAATTGGTATGGTTTACTATTCCCAAAATTTATCGGTCTCACTACTACATGTGGACATATCTAACACTTAGTAGTATCTCTCTTTACACCTAAGGTAATTTCGCTTACTATTTCCTCGTTACTGACCATTTGGAACGTCCTCCTCTTGGACCTATCAATCATAACTCCTAATTGTTATTCCCCTTTATTCTTTTGGCTCTACGGGTCTTATGGGATACATTGTCGACTACACTAGTCTTAGCTAATTTCATTGCCACTAAGTAGGGGTTTAATAATGTCACTTTAAATGGTTCCCCTACTGGGTACACCTTCCGGTGATGTTTCATTAATAATATTGAATTCAATCTTGCCCTACGGCTAGGTTTCCTAACCCTTCTATCTCCCTTTTGATTGGAAGCATCGTCAAATTTCTTGGTGACATTAATCCTAGTCGTCTTCATCAGATTTCCACTCACACTATGTAATACCCCGTATTTTCATGGCTTTTAAATTTAGGGATTAATTAAATTTAATTGAGATAAATTAATTTAATTTTAATTCGGAATGTTGTTTTAAATATTTACTAGCGTGACGAGAGTTAGTAATTATTGGAAATTTGTTATTTGTTGAATATTACTGGATGAGTATAGTAATATATGAGATTTATTTTTATAATATTGTCACGTGTGAATAAAATGACAATTATGGAAATTTAAGTCGGGACGCGCCTGTGTCGTGTCGGGACTAAATGTTGATTTATAAAAGTGAATATTTTATACCTTGTCCGTATGGTCATTTTGACTGGGCCAACGCATCCAGAAGGATCGAGATAGTTAAAAAAACGTACCCGGGGGTTTAGTTTGGGTCTCGGGGCGTTTTTAGGCCTAATTAGTACCCCGTGAGGGCATTTTGGTCATTTTACATTTTTGGGTAATTAAACCTACGAAATTTCAAGGGTTATATAAGATGTCTAAGTTTGTCTTCTAGGGTTAGAACAACCAAAGACAAATAACGGCCATAGGATAGGGAAGGAGAGAGCTTCCAAAGCAATCCAAGGCCCGAAATCCATCCGTTTGCATCGCCTCCACCACCAACGCGTAGATCGCGAGACGGAGAACGCAACCACACCAAATTCGGCACCAAACCAGAACATCGAAAATTTCAGGAAAGTGTTTATCTTGCTTATTTTCGTTGGTGCATCACTCATATTAGTGTAGGAATGATTAGGATGAGTTGTAGGGAAGAAAAACCTAATTTGAGATAGGAAATTGAATGTAGTGATGACTTAAATGATATTCTGGAAACCCTTTGTCATGTAGAGGAGTAAACCATGATATTATGATGTTTACAAGAAGGAAATTCTGGAAAATTCTTGTTAGAACCATGTTTAAGAGATTTCTAGGGTTTTTGATAATTATAATAATTTTGGGCTATTAATCCATGTTTAGTGATAGAAATCTACATGCTTTACGTTGGAAATATCTGGTATGATGATATAATGTTAGTAGTATAATTTTTTGGACGTTTGCGTATGTAAAGTTAGGATTTGGATGAAGTTTTGTGAGAAAACCCGTAACTGTAAAACTGCAGGATTCGCCATATCTGTTTGATCGATCGATCGAACCCAGAGCTTCGATCGATCGAAGGTTCGATCGATCGAGCCCCAGACCTCGATCGATCGACCCCTCCTGGTAGACTTAAGTTGCCCTTTTAAAATTGTTGAATTGATGCAAAATGAAGAAAACTCCTTAGACATCCTTGCTAAAATAATTTGGGAGTTAATGATGACCAGTAGGATTCATTAATGAATAAGAGACCTTTAATGTAAGGCGAAATCTATAGTTTTGGGATATTTTGCATAAGGAACAATGTATTTATATATTAAAGGGGAGATGCACGTAAGAGAGAGTTACGTTGGAAGATAAATGGATATCTACTGAATTGTACCTTTGGAAGGATAGAGTCCATAAGGGCTACGTAGTAAGTTGGAGAAACCCTTCGAATTAAAGTGAGAAACGAACCCTTATACGCGATAACTAATAATGGGAAAATAAGGATAAATGTTGTGAATATGGGTTATGGGATAAACCTAAATTTTTATGATAAAAGTAGTATATTTATATGATTGTGTATGCATATATTATATACTTGTGAAAATCATGCCCGCGCTACTTGCTATCCCGGAGGTTACCGCGCTGGGACGATCTTATCTCATGTGCCTTATGGGGGATATTGACTCCTACCCTAGAAGATAGGAATAGTAGGTACGGGCTATCGGATCGATAGTCGGACGGTCCTAAGAGACGTGAGGGTATGTACTGACCTCTTGGACTTGGATACCATGCTTCGCCTCAATATTGTTTGTGTATGTATTTGTACAGTTCGAGAGTGATTCCGAACTTGTATTCCCTTTAGTGTGATTGATACGGGGATTGGATAGCAGAGTATGCCCGCACCATAGTTTTTATGTGGGGCGCCGTTATGATATATATATTATACGAGTAGTTAATATATATATGAAATTCTGAAATTTGGAACTTCCTACTGTGATTTGATATGTAGGACATGGTTGATGACTCAAATTATAAATACTTGTTTTGAGAAAGTATAATATGACACTGGAAAACTTTATTGATTAATAAAGTAAAAAGGAGAACTTTGGTTACAAATTGAAATCTTACGTTTTAAATACTTGTGTTGTTCAGTTGTAAATCCTGCGAATAACCTAAGATAAGTTAAAGGGAAAGATAGTGTGGTATATGACGAGATAGACCATTGGGAAGGTTAGTGCGATAGGTGTGCACATTAGAAGAGAGGTGAGAATTTCTCAAGAGATTGTCGCACTAATATGTTGTTGCATTGGCCTGTAATCAATTTAAATACTTGCTAAACGAATTTTTAAATCATATACACTATCGGGCTCTGACCCATTTCCTTTTCTCTTTCTCTCTTGTATATATATATATATATATATATATATATATATATATATATATATATATATATATATATATATATATATATATATATATATATATTACAGGTGCCCAGCCACAGGGGCATCTTGCATAGGATCCTTTGGCAGGAACGAGCTGCAGCTTAGGTGGGAGTTGCAGGCCTGTTGTTTAGACGACTTCATCCATTTGATTCTACTCCTAGTTCAGTTTTATCCAGCAGGGGCATGTGTTGCCCTCTTTCTATTAATTAGTTGGTATTGTCAGAGATTGTAATTCTTTTAATTTCAGTATCTTTATTTCGGGATTATAAATGTCAGGATGTTTTCCTTAGTATTTTAATGTTGGGTTTTACTATTGTTGGGTAAACTCTTGAATGTTCATTTTATTCTTCTACTTATTGTATGACTCTTTAGATGTTAATGGTTTAAGGTTTTATAACCGGATTTAATAAAATGAGAATAAGGTATTAAATGGTTTTGACACTTAGCTAAATTATTTAGGGTGTTTAAATTGGAAAAGTATTTTAACGATAGTGATGCTGAGAATGAACCAACTGTTCACCTTGAATTAATTTAATAAAGGAGTGATCGCCCGGTATTTAATTAGGCGGGGTGTCATAGGTAGTATAAGAGCATCAGGTTCTAGTGTCCTTACGATATGTACGGCTTATTATGCTTTCAGCGTTGCTTTGTTTGATATAGAGCCCTATGTTTAGGATTGTCGATTCCTTTGACGAGACTTCGTTCTCCTGATATAATGTGTATACATTATTGAATTCTAATTTAGTTCGGATGTGTGCGTGTGCCTAGCGATGACGGATGTCAGAAGAGGACCGTTAAGCAGACATCAGGAGGCAGGGCTCAGTTGAGATTATAAAATATATCCGAGGATGATGACCGTAGTCGAGGTCACCTCCATTATGGCACGAGAAGCCAAGACTAGAAAGGAGACTAAGGCGCAACAATGATTTCCAAATGCTGTTATAGTCAAATGAGGTGCGAGGGTAATCTTACCCAACATATTACAAAAACGTGTAGAGACTGTCAGTGGGAAATTCAAAAAAATGCGGAAATTGTTTGTGTTTACCAAAGGAGGTAAAGTATCAAAAGGTTTAGATATAAGACGGAGTGTGGTAAATTGAAAGTGAAAATTTAGAGAAAATTTTCTTGGCTTTCGGGACAAAGTTGTAATGGTTGGGGTCAACCGCCAATTTTAGAAGTGGAATGTTATGCCTATAGGAGAACCTTAGGTACATTGTTGACCGTATGTTCCTTCCTCAACTGTTCAGGGTGAGAAGCAAACGTGGTTCTGAACTCATCGCAGGAGGGCATGACAGAAGTCCAATTGTGAATATGAATCCAAATCGTTAGCGAATTTTGTATCGGAAGATGTAGATACGAGTGGAGGAAACGACTCCAAGTGGGAGACCAACTCGTAATAATAATTGATAATACTAGAGGAGGAAATTTTGATGGATGGCTGATTCAGAGGTTGACAATGTTGCATTTTGTCAATAAAGATGATAATGCTCCTTGTGTGGGAAGCTTAAAGGAATCGAAGAAGTTAGTCGAGAATAAGACTGAATACGAGGGTGGTAGTGTAGCACCACAAAGGGATGTGGATACACATCAGGGGACCCATTTAAATGATTCGGATAATGGAATTCTTACCAAGTGATGATAAATTCAGTAAGTACTATTATAGATAGTAACAGGATCTTTATATCCTAGAAAGCTAAGGGAAACAACCGGGATTGTTAACAGTAATCGAGTTTACTAAAGTCCGAGAGAAGTACAATCCTAACCTGGTTAGTAGGACAGGTGATAAGTGGATTATGTACTGAGGTATTTTGTGCGGAGTGAGATCGCTTGCGATAATATGTTCCAAAGTGAGTATAAGGACAAGAATACGGTGCCTAGTAAAAGGCAATGATTAAAGTAATTTTGTTTGGTTTGTGTAGACGTGTTACGTCCGAAAACCATTTGCACAGTCAAGACGATTGACAAGGTAGAAGTGTAAGTTGTATCCTCAGAGGATGAGGCGTGTTTATGTGACACGAGCGAGTCACTATATTTTGTTCCTTGCTAGATTAGCATGTGATACGAGCTTAATGCATATCATTTTAAACGTTATTATTATTATGTGAATATTTTTCCCTAGTGTAGCGGGATTTTTCTTTAGTGCTATCCGCGGAGGATGAATGTGTATATTAACAGTGTTTTGCACTTTATTGAGGCTACTCGTTGTAGTGATGCGATACACGAGTATGATATTATCTTTGTTAAAACATTATAGAAATTGTTAGTACGATAGTGGGCATTTATTGCAAGACTATCGGAGTGGTTGCATTAGCGCAGCATGTTTTGTGTTTGTTTTGGCGAGGCTTTACCTGTAAGAAGGTTGGACTCACACTTATCTTATCTATCCTAGAGACTTCGGAGGAGATAGTGGTCTCGAGATATTCGATGCCAAAGTATGTATAGACTTTGTCAGTATAATTCCGTAGGTATCGGGATTTACCATTGAGCGAAAAGATTTGACTCAGTATTATGTTTAGCACTCCGGACTTAGTGATAAGAAAAGTGCATTGTTATATTTATCCTTTAGAGATGTGGGAGTTAATATTAATACCCCTATTATTAGGGAAAGGAATTTCGAGAATTCCGATTGTATGTATTTGAGGTTTATGGAATGCTATTACCACCAACCTATACTGAACAATAGTGCAGTTAGTGAAACGTTCTTTCTTAAGCATAATTACGGGAGAAATTGTAACTTTTCTGTCAAGGGACGGAATAAAGGGGTATATACTATGGACGGAGGACCTAACGGATTTCGATAACCGACAATGCTAGGTAGTAGTGTATCGGGGGGTTCCTTGTTTGGATTTCGCTTTGCGAGACATCCCACGCATGAAACTTTGTGTAAGGTTGGAAATAGGGAGACGTTTGGTCACTATTACATGAGTTCGGTACCCTGGTCGAAATGGGATCAAGTAATTATGTATATAAGTTGGAATTTGAATTTTGATTTAAAGCCATTGGATCCGGTTGTGTGGTAAGAAAGCATTGAAAGTTACCCCACGAGTTGAGGGGTGGAACAATGATAAGGAAGATTTAAAATTTTGATTTTTAGGGTGATTAAAGTGTTGTAATCACGCTGCAAGCACCAGAGAAAACAAATAATTTGTTTATTAGTATGGAGCGTATGTGATGCTTACGCTAGTATGCCCGGTTTATAGGGTGTGTAGACATCCTGGTTAACTGATGTTAAAACTCGTCCGAGATGAAGGTCCGTGGCAATGGATGTGTGGAAAATGTGTTTGTGGGGCTAACAGAACGAAGTGGAAGTGATATAGTGTATTAAACGTCACATGAGGGGCGACAATCCATACATAGGTGTGTAATTAGAATAGCACACCAAAATTTGAATTGGAAGACTGTGGGAAGTCATTTAAGAAGAGTATTCCTTGAATGGAGCAGAATTAAATGATTATGAAGAACACTCGGAGCGGAGTTGTTAGTAGGCAAGTATGAGAGCGACTTGCACATACAAAGGGTGATGATGTTGGTATGGTATAAGAGTTCCAGAAGTGCGCTTCGTGGAGAGAAGAGAACGGGTGGAACTTTCGGCATACTACAAGGAAGGAAGGAAGGAAGGAAGGGGAGTATTACGTGTCACTTAATGTGAGACATTTCAAGGAAAAATCAATGTTTTGCGGGACATAGTGAGTAGTCTCTACATGCACCACCCATAGGTAAGGTTTGGTTGAAAGAGGAGAATCAACCAAAGAATTTTGTGTTTGTCGACAAATCCTGAAATTGGAAGAGGTCGGTAAAGTCGGTACAGTCCTTGGATGGGTTGCCATCGTCAAAACAAGATCAAGGGTTCATCCCGAACATGTGAATTAAGTCGCTGAGAAGGAAGTGATTGATATTCCTTTGGGATCGTTTACAATATTAACTAGTATGCCCTAGACTTCCTTTGAAAGGAAGGATCGCGCCAGTGCATGGTCCGGCGCAGTATAAATTTCTAAATCAGGATGAGATTGGTGAATCCCACCTTTGATATGGGATTTCAGAAACCAGCGGAGATAAGGTTTCGTTTCGAGTAGGATGTATCACCCGTAGCCAGGGAATAGGCGCACGGTGATTAAAGATTTGTGGAGACACGTGAAGGAGATTTTGGATTCTTGGTACGATGATTTCAGGAATGCTCTGTAGAAGCACTCGTACCCGTTTGTCGCATGTCAGGTGCTTATTAAGGTTTTGTTATGGAAGAACCTCAACTATTCTCCTCCCGTATGTTCAGAGGATAGTAGATAATCAGAGTTTTTGGATCGGTCGAGAGAACATCCGATAACTGTGGTAGAATTCCACGACTGTTTTAGACGAGCAAGAGTGATCAAATGTTCGTAATATTTTCTCAGAATGGGAGTTTTGTATATGAATAAATCCGAGTATTTGTCATGTAATGAGGTGCGGCCTCCTAATGATAGTGAGATAAGAAAATTATAACGTATAGGCGTGACCAATGCGAATGTTGTCGGTTGGGAGCACAATGTGAAGTGTCTCCAATGAGAATGTAAAACAATGTTGATGTGAAGAAAGGGCTATAGTGATTGAGCGCCGTAATGTGTAGTTAGTCTGTGTACGGAAAAGGATATCCAGAATTGTGCTACCGGATAGGCCTTATTTTCCAAATTTCGGGACGAAATTCCGTTATTAGGGGGGAAGTATGTAATACCCCGTATTTTCATGGCTTTTAAATTTAGGGATTAATTAAATTTAATTGAGATAAATTAATTTAATTTTAATCCGGAATGTTGTTTTAAATATTTACTAGTGTGATGAGAGTTAGTAATTATTGGAAATTTGTTATTTGTTGAATATTACTGGATGAGTATAGTAATATATGGGATTTATTTTTATAATATTGTCACGTGTGAATAAAATGACAATTATGGAAACTTAAGTCGGGACGCGCCTGTGTCGTGTCGGGACTAAATGTTGATTTATAAAAGTGAATATTTTATACCTTATTTGTATGGTCGTTTTGAGTGCGCCAACGCGTCCGGAAGGGTCGAGATAGTCATAAAAGTGTACCCGGGGGTTTAGTTTGGGTCTCGGGGCGTTTTTAGGCCTAATTAGTACCCCGGGAGGGCATTTTGGTCATTTTACATTTTTTGGTAATTAAACCTACGAAATTTCAAGGGTTATATAAGATGTCTAAGTTTGTCTTCTAGGGTTATAACAACCAAAGACAAATGACGGCCATAGGAGAGGGAAGGAGGGAGCTTCAAAAGCAATCCAAGGCCCGAAATCCATCCGTTTACACCGCATCCACCACCAACGCGTAGATCGCGAGACGGGGAAGGCAACCACACCAAATTTGGCACCAAACCAGAATGTCAAAAATCCTAGGCAAGTGTTTATCTTACTTATTTTCATTGGTGCGTCACTCATATTAGTGTAGGAATGATTAGGATGAGTTGTAGGGAAGAAAAACCCAATTTGAGATAGGAAATTGAATGTAGTGATGACTTAAATGATATTATGGAAACCCTTTGTCATGTAGAGGAGTAAACCATGATATTATGATGTTTACAAGAAGGAAATTCTGGAAAATTCTTGTTAGAACCATGTTTAAGAGATTTCTAGGGTTCTTGATAATTATAATAATTTTGGGGCTATTAATCCATGTTTAGTGATAGAAATCTACATGCTTTACGTTGGAAATATCTGGTATGATGATATAATGTTAGTAGTATAATTTTTTGGACGTTTGCGTATGTAAAGTTAGGATTTGGATGAAGTTTTGTGAGAAAACCCGTAACTGCAAAACTGCAGGATTCGCCATATCTGTTTGATCGATCGATCGAACCCAGAGCTTCGATCGATCGAAGGTTCCATCGATCGAGCCCCAGACCTCGATCGATCGACCCCTCCTGGTAGACTTAAGTTCCCCTTTTAAAATTGTTGAATTGATGCAAAATGAAGAAAACTCCTTAGACATCCTTGCTAAAATAATTTGGGAGTTAATGATGACCAGTAGGATTCATTAATGAATAAGAGACCTTTAATGTAAGGCGAAATCTATATTTTTGGGATATTTTGCATAAGGAACAATGTATTTATATATTAAAGGGGAAAGGCACGTAAGAGAGAGTTACGTTGGAACATAAATGGATATCTACTGAATTGTACCTTTGGAAGGATAGAGTCCATAAGGGCTATGTAGTAAGTTGGAGAAACCCTTCGAATTAAAGTGAGAAACGAACCATTATACGCGATAACTAATAGTGGGAAAATAAGGATAAATGTTGTGAATATGGGTTATGGGATAAACCTAAATTGTTATGATAAAAGTAGTATATTTATATGATTGTGTATGCATATATTATATACTTGTGAAAATGATGCCCACGCTACTTGCTATCCCGGAGGTTACCGTGCTGGGACGATCTTATCTCATGTGCCTTATGGGGGATATTGACTCCTACCCTAGAAGATAGGAATCCTAGGTACGGGCTATCGGATCGATATTCGGGCGGTCCTAAGAGACGTGAGGGTATGTACTGACTTCTTGCACTTGGATACCATGCTTCGCCTCAATATTGTTTGTGTATGTATTTGTACAGTTCGAGAGTGATTCCGAACTTGTATTCCCTTTAGTGTGATTGATACGGGGATTGGATAGTAGAGTATGCCCGCACCAGAGTTTTTATGTGGGGTGCCGTTATGATATATATATTATACGAGTAGTTAATATATATATGAAATTCTGAAATTTGGAACTTCCTACTGTGATTTGATATGTAGGACATGGTTGATGACTCAAATTATAAATACTTGTTTTGAGAAAGTATAATATGACACTGGAAAACTTTATTGATTAATAAAGTAAAAAGGAGAACTTTGGTTACAAATTGAAATCTTACGTTTTAAATACTTGTGTTGTTCAGTTGTAAATCCTGCGAATAACCTAAGATAAATTAAAGGGAAAGATAGTGTGGTATATGACGAGATTGACAATTGGGAAGGTTAGTGCGATAGGTGTGCACATTAGAAGAGAGGTGAGAATTTCTCAAGAGAGTGTCGCACTAATATGTTGTTGCATTGGCCTGTAATCAATTTAAATACTTGCTAAACGAATTTTTAAATCATATACACTATCGGGCTCTGACCCGTTTCCTTTTCTCTTTCTCTCTTGTATATATATATATATTACAGGTGCCCAGCCACAGGGGCGTCTTGCATAGAGTCCTTTGGCAGGAACGAGCTGCAGCTTAGGTGGGAGTTGCAGGCCTGTTGTTTAGACGACTTCATCCATTTGATTCTACTCCTAGTTCAGTTTTATCCAGCAGGGGCATGTGTCGCCCTCTTTCTATTAATTAGTTGGTATTGTCGGAGATTGTAATTCTTTTAATTTCAGTATCTTTATTTCGGGATTATAAATGTCAGGATGTTTTCCTTAGTATTTTAATGTTGGGTTTTACTATTGTTGGGTAAACTCTTGAATGTTCATTTTATTCTTCTACTTATTGTATGACTCTTTAGATGTTAATGGTTTAAGGTTTTATAACCGGATTTAATAAAATGAGAATAAGGTATTAAATGGTTTTGACACTTAGCTTAATTATTTAGGGTGTTTAAACTGGAAAAGTATTTTAACGACAGTGATGCTGAGAATGAACCGACTGTTCACCTTGAATTAATTTAATAAAGGAGTGATCGCCCGGTATTTAATTAGGCGGGGTGTCACACACTAGAGTATTTCACTCACGAGTCCTTTCACATAATGAACTCTACTTATCTTCTATGTACCCCATCCTTCCCAGGGTAAGGAGTTCATTAAACAAGTTACTTCTCTCTTTCTTTCCCATAAGAGATAAGTTTTGAAATTCCATTCATATCCATATTAAAACATCAAATGAACAATTTCACTATCGATTCATACCTAAAATTCTTATTCCAGCTTCACACATGTTCTTTATATGTGATGTTTAACTCTCACCACTTAAGCTTGTTCTTCCTAAAAATATTTAACTACAATATTTTCAAATCCTGGGTGTTATTACACTTCACCCTTCACAATTGTCTTTGAAATTCTTCCTTCACAAGAGTCCTTATGACTCCTTCAGATTTCACATACAGTGCAGGGTGAGCTAAGAATGGCACAACCATTAACTATAATGATACTTGGGAAACTACATCTTCCAAGCGACTTCCTTAATGTTCTCAGCCCAAACAACAATTATAACGGTTTATATCTCCAACATCATTTTCCAAAATACACTATATCTTTGGCTCAGTCCTCCTCCTACAATCCTTCTAACGGTTCTTGCAGTCGTCCCAATGTGTTTGGCGTACGATGCCCGACCGAACTCGTATAAGCATTAAATCTCACATACTTCATGGCAGGAGAACGTAAGTCAAAATAAATGGAAGAATTCAAAATCCTAATAATAGGGCTCTACATTAAAGAACGCAACGTTGAAACGTAGTAAGCCGCACAGATCCTAAAGACACTAGAACCTGGCTCTGATACCACCTGTACAACCCGCCTAATTAAATATCGGGTGATCAATTCTTTATTTAATTAAATCAGAATATTCAGTTGGTTCATTCTCAGCATCACTGTCAAAAACAATTTCTTTATTAATCACATAATAGTTAATTAAGCTAAGTGTGAAAAATGTTTTCCATTTTTAATTTAATTATAGTCATTCCACGACAAGGAATAATAATATACAACAACACATCACAACTGAATTAACTACAACAAGAATAAATGTGACTGGAATAACTCTCCAGTTAAAATATAACATTTAAACTAAATAAATTTGATATCCACAATGCTTACATCAATAATTACAACCTCTAGAATCTTGGGCGACATGCCCTAAATGAAGTAGACGCTACGGATGAGTGAATCAACATAAAGGAAGAGTCTAAACAAAATCCGCATCTCTGATAGTAGTTATACTCCATTGGAACATCCATAATCTATGCTGGGCATCCATGCTGCTGGATACATGATGTACAAGTTATAGTAGAGAAGAGAATATGCAAGGAAATGGGTTAGAGCCCGATTGTAAAAGATTTTTAAAAATAGCAAGTGCTTAACAATTACAATTAAGCATTTATTATGTACATTTTAGTTTCCCGATCTCTCTCTTGAGAATTCTCACCTCTCATCTAGAGTGCTCACCTATCGTATCTTATTATCTTCCTAGTTTAGGTTCCCTCCTAACTAGTTTCAACAACATAATTCTAACCCATATCATAAACCGGTATGTCACATACCATACGTACTATAATTATTTATATTCATTTCTCTTTAATATGAATTAGTTTTGTTACAACCTTGGAATTAAGTGTTCACTTACTTAATTCAATTTAAATTTCATTATTTACTTCTATCTACAACATTACACAGTGGTTTAAATCACAGTTTATATTTTTAATCTACAATTTCACACAGAAGATTACATCTCTATATCTACAATGTCACGCAGTAGATTACATCACAGTTTATATATATAATATCACACTAATTATATATGCGAGTACGGAACCTCCCCAGTCACAGTTGCGGTGCATGCATACTCTGTTATCATGTCCTGATACATAATGTAACTATATAGAGGACTATTGATTCGGCGTCTCTCACGAACTATATCATAACACAAATATATTGGAGGCGATCATACTCCCCAGCCAAATGGGTCACGCACATACCTACGCTCCCATTTGACCGTTGAACTATCATATCTCGGATAACACATTTCCAAGGTCCTATGCTCAGGGTATGAATTTAAAATCACTCCCAATTTGGCCCAGAAGGATAAGACCATCCACAACACGAAACCTCCACCCCGATAGCAAGAAGCGTCGGTATGTCATACATATAAATAATAATATAGGTATACATCACACTTATATTAACATAACATCAATAAGGTATTCACACAACCATATGATAATAACAGGCAATCATCTCACCTATATATATAATAACAATAGGTATTCATTATACCTATATATAACGATAGGGCTTACGTAAAACCCATATAATAAATCTCATATGTAGTATAATTATATCCCGAATATCCTACGTATTTTTTTTATTATGACTTTATATCTCATAGTCTATATTTCTGAACTTATCTACCCGCACAATGATGATCTTTTAATCCTTAAATAAGTTCAGTAGGTAAACGTCACGTCCTACAAATCCATGTCATCACGACTCCCTAATTTCTACGAATTGAATTTACTTTAATTAGGTTTATTCCTCGATAAACCCTAATTAACTCTTAACCCTTTATTCCATCTCTTATGGTTAATCCTAATTATACCTAAGGTTATACCGATAATTAATAACTCCCTTACTACTAGTCCCAACCTTAAATTATCGTTTATTCGATTTAAACCCCAAGTAATATAATTCTCTAAAATAACTCATTTAATGAATCACTCGTTAATTTCCCCTCATTCACAATCCCAAAATAATATTTTCTGGGTCTTAAGTATATCCTACTGCCATTCCCGAAGTTCCATTAAGTTCATTTAAACATCATCAACGATTCCTCAAAGTTTGGGATTTAATCAACGATTAAAAAAGAAAATATTTCACATTTCCAGGGGGAGTCGATCGATCTATGATTCTAGTCGATTGATCGATCAGTCGATCGATCGACAGTCTTGAGTCGATCGATCGATCGATCAAACAGTGCCCAGTTTTCTGCATTATTTTTCCTACGGGTTTCATACTTTTTAATCATCAAAACCTTTATTAAATAATCCCAAACTCCCCAATTTTCATCCCATATGATATACCAAGATATATAATTGATCTCTAACAATCAAGAAACCTAAAATCATCAATAAGTTTGTATTCAAACATATTATTTCCCATAATTTTCCAGAAAACTCATATTTTATTATTTCTCCAAGAACATCATATAAACTAATATTTTCTTCACCAATAATACCCAAATTTCCTGGGTTAAATTATATACTCATAAGCAAATTAATCCTACATCATTCTCCTTCAAATATTCAGTTAACATCACCATAATTCATCTTTGATTATTCATCTTTTCAGAATTTTCTAAACAACCCAACATGGATAATATACATGTTAAATTTACAATAATGAATCACTTTCCTCTAATTCCTAGGTCTGGTCCATTGGGGATGATTATCCACTGGTGGTTCTTCCCTTCTCCGGTCAACTTCCACTGGTGGTTGGTGATGGTGACTTTTGGCTCTTGGTTCTTCCATAATGACTCTTCCCTTTCCCTAGAGAAACTCCTCACTCTCTCTCAATTTCTTTCTTTCTAAGTTTTGTAGGATGAATCAATAATCTAAACCCTTTAGACTTATAAATAATCTCCCAAATTCGTGCATACTATTCACCTTCCAAGTCAAATGACCATATTACCCCTCTGGGGTGACTATTCGGCTCCAAAGTGCCCCGAGACCCTATACAAACGTTCGAGTAGACTTTTTTTACTATTTGAACCCTTTCGAACATTGTGGCACAGTCAAAACGACCATTCGGATGACATAATAATAATTCACTTTTATATTATTAAATTATAATCCCAACACAACTCAAATGCGTGTCCCGACTTAATTACCATAATTGTCGTACACATAATTCGCGATAATTTTATAAAGTCATAATCAATTGTAAATTCATAATGATATATATTACTTTAATCACTAAGTAATATTCAGCATAAATCACATATTACTTTATTCTCGAGTAATATTTAAATTCGGATTAATTTCTAATTATATCATAATTAATTCTAATTAATCCCATTTAAAAAGTCATTTAAAAAATACGAGGTATTACAAAAGCAACTTGGCAATACAAAAAACAAATAGTCCACATAAAGCACGCTAGATTCCAACTATGATGCGATAACAAAATGATATCAACTAGAATGAACAAAGATACGCATGGGATATCAATGAAAAATCACAAGAAGATAGATATCAATATGGAACAATAGCACACAAAGACTACATGAAAAAGCAAAAACTCAAAGCAAATGATACCAAATATTTATAAATATACAAAAGATATCAATGAGTCATAAGCATACATATATAGGTATAAACACCACACAAGACACTAAAACACAATAATCTTTTCACACTCATATGGCACAAATGTGTTTAAGCCAAATGTGATAAACATAATGAGTGGGTGTGAACTAGCAACAAAAGAGTTATGAACCAATCACTTAAATATGTTCACGAAGTCCTATTTGATTGCAAAACTTTATCAACTAAGATTTAGCCTCATGTGACAAGATAAAGTGAACTCAAAGAACAAACAAGTACAATGTACACAAGCCTAGAATTTTCATGATTCTACAAATCAGTAGAGTCATGACATAATAAGCACAGCTAGGATTCATTGTGCACACCCGTTGATCTTTAACCTATGTCTCCCATAAATGCATATAATTTTGAATTTCACACAATATTTTGCATACTACACATTGGCCTTGGCAATTTGCATTTTTTATGCCAAATATTCTTTTAGGCTATTTTTCTTTTTACAAATGATGGATATTCATGCAAAGATAACCTGTCTTTTGCAGTTCGATTCCATTGCTAAACAAAACTTTTCCAGATGAATATTTTTCTATTTTTCTCAATCTGAGCAACGGTTCTTATATGCACAAATCCCCCATAGTCACAAAACATGTAGATGAAAAAATTTATGGGAGAACATCTCACAAAGCTTAAATATATATGTGAAGTTAAAGTACAAAAGAGCTCATGCATGTATGTATGGAGGCATATACAAAGAGAATCCATTAAGCAAGTTAAAATCAAACTACTCTATGCAAGGATGATAAAAAACAATTTAAGAATTGAAATTCATAACCAAAAGTTCTATCCACATGGAAGCGGAACATGATATACGATTCAAACACAAGGATATGCCACATAAAATGTGTAAAACTAAAATACACATAAAAATCTTTGAGTTTTCAATATTTTTTAAAAAGAAAAATTAAAACAAACATAACTTAAAGGACAAACAATATATTTTTGTATTTATAATAAAACTCAACAAATGAAAAAATAAAATACAAAAGATATACATGTTATGATTCTAGCAAAACATATATGATGAAGAAAAGACTACAATATGACTAACAAGCATAGAACTAGCAAGTACATATCATGAAGCGCAACTAGTGGTTGTAAGGAAAGCTAACACATTCAACCTTTAGATCTAACATGGGAAGTATCATGTGCAAGAAAATGAGAATCTTAAATTTTATCATTTAAAGCTTCCAAATCAAATTTCCTAACCCACATAGGTGTAAAGTGATGCTCTCGGGGTTTGGTGACCTTGGTGACTCTACCATTGGACTTCCTAAGACCGTTTCTAAGATAAAAAAAAACTCATAATGTGACCCTTCCTATCACAATATGTGCAAGTGAAAGCACGGTAAGAAGTATTACTTAAATGTTGACCTTTTCTAGCAGTCCTAGTTGATTCTCGCAAAATTATGGTTTTGGCTGTATTAACGAAAGCATTTTGAGTATCAAAGACAATACCACACTTGACATCTTTGATTTGGATGATTCCTAAAATTTTATCAAATTTCTACTACCTACACTCCAAATCAAATTTTACACAACTTGAGACTCTCAGTCTATCTTCAAGATCCACTATCCTAGATTCAAGTAAACTCCTAGTCTCTTAAAACTCAATAAGCTCCTTCTTCATAGCCTCCATTAAACCTCGAAGACTATCTCTCTTACTTTCAACATACTCCATCTTCTCTCATAGTGTTTTCTCACGTGCTCTAAGATCTTTAATTAAAACACTCTCATCACTACCTATGGCATGTTCTCTCATCCTAGCTTCCAACTTCAAGTTTGCCTTTTTCAATTTTAAATATTTTGTATACAACTCATGGAAGGCAACTTGGAGTTCACTCTCCTCCTCTTCTTCTTCATTCAAACATTATTCTCCACTCCCTTTACCATCAATTACATGGGAATCACAAACAATGGTGGGGCAACCCGCCTACTAAAATAAGAGGTGTCCAACCCGATACTCTAATAATCACAGGAATCATAGATGGTCCATTCTGAGCATCACTGTCGTTAAAATAATAGTTTGAGATAACCACCAATGATTTTAGAAAACGGACTGTCAAATTAAATTTTATAAGTAAAAGAAAAGCACTTAGACAATCCGATTTGCAAAGACGGTGGATACCAAAAATTAACGGGTAATATTATAACGAAATGCATAAGGTATTAATCGAATAAGCTGTCGGTTAACAGACTAATACAAATAGGTTGCACCAAGTATTACAATTTAATATCACATTAAAATAAGTGAGTAGAAAGCATGGGCAACACGCCCGAATAAATAAACTGAACATAGCTAGAGTACAATGGATAGAAGCGTCTACAACAAATATCCTACAACATCCACAAAATGCTATAGCTTCAAGACAACTGGAATGGATAGGTCAATACGGGCGTCCTTGCGGAGGAGCACCTGGACGAACAATGAATTCATGCAAAATAAAGAGAGACAGTCGAGTCAGGTCCCGATTTGATATGATCACCATGTGAATAAAATTCATGACAGTTATGAAAATATAATCATGAGCATAAATTTAACTATCTCACGCAATTAATCATAAAATTTCTCACCTCTCAATCTAAAAGCACAACCTAGCGCAATATCAATAATAATGCTCAATATTCATATAAGCATGGGAGAGCTCATCTACATTTACTCAAGGATACATCATTTCAATTATTCACCATTTAAATGCACAATTCCTTTTCTCTCTAGGAAATACATATGTGGCAATTCATTTTTACAAAATGCATTACCAATTCAATTTCATCTCATATCTTCCCATCTCCCTTATTCCATCCAGGAAATGTATTTAAAGAAAATTTATTACCATAAAATGCTTTAACATCAATAATGTCCCACATTATTATGAATAGTTATATTTCATATCATATAACAATTCTAAGACCGCCCATCTTGGTTTCCCCACTGTGCGTGCCCCTAAATGGCTATTATCTTCTAGGGCCTATTAAACAAGACAACCTGGGCATCCTACAATGCGAGATGTCGGGAAGCGGCCATATACCTACGAGTGATTCATAACCACACCCTAAATTATCCCACATCACAAAAATACTCATTTAATATAATAATCGGTCATATGGCGGACTATATTCACCCTGCATTCACTAGACAGGGGACTTCACCTCATGCACGTAACTTCCCATATGATAGCAATTTAGAGAGGTGTGTATATGCCAATTATAATTTGCAAAAATCATTTTTCCATTTTGAAAACATTCACTTTTTACATTATCAAACCATTTATACTTAATCATTAAGTACCAAATTTAAGTATATGCATTTCTTATTCTTAAAGTCATATTTTATTAATGACCTATGACCTGAAGTGTCATTATCCTCATACTAGTCTCCAAGAGTCCCATGGAAATACCATAAATCATCAAAGGAATTTCCCACAATAATAGTCTTCCAAAAGTCCCAAAATTTATCATTCTCCCTTCTATTAATTCGAGGTTAACTTCCTATAACAAACGAAATATTAACCTCTATAAACTAACCCTTGGGATAAGCCCAATTGACCCCATGCTAGCCTAGGATATTTGTCTCCCTAAAATAAGCCTCTAATACTCTTTATTTCATCCCAAGGGAAGGTTTCTAAACCCTGAACCTAAAAGAAGAAGACTAAAAAAAAAGCTAGAAAAATCTCATAAAAATAGGGCTTTCGAATCGATTCGCCTAAGGCCGAATCCATTCGCCCCTGGATGCGAATCGATTCGCACAAAAATGAATCGATTCGGTGAGGAAAACCAACCTACTGTCCCAGCTCAAATCTATTCGGTCTTAACTCGAATCGATTCGTCTTCCCAAACTTGTATCCTCCCCTAAAGGTGAATCGATTTGCTTGGGAGGCGAATCGATTCAGCCTGGCAGAAATGCCCAATTTGGGCTACGGGTCCCAAATTTTCCCATCAAATCCCAACATAATCATCTAATAACTTACCCCAAATCTCTCCTACACAATATCTAACTAATATTCTCCACTCAAATCCAATTAAACTACAAGATTAAGGGTTTAAACACCAAAATCATCAAAAACCCATAAATGTTTTAAATCTCAAAAACCTGACTATACATGCAATTTATCCACTTTAAATCATTATCTAGCAAGTAAGAAACTTGCCTCAAGTTTGTAGTCTCGAATTCTCTTCCCAAAGCAACGATTTTCGGCTCCAATCTTCAATTCTCTCTTTTTTTCTCCATTTCTCTCAAGCTCGCTGCTCTCTCTCTCTCTCTCTCTCTCTCTCTTGGCTTATAACATAAGAATGAGAAATAAAACGGGGTTGGAAGACTTTAAGGGGTTCTAAACATAAATTCCCCTCTTTTAAATGTTGGTACACCATTAAAATGACTTGTAACTGCATAATTGAGTCATAACCTGTCAAAAGTGCCCGAAACTCAAAAATACAACTTGGCACTTATTTTGACTATCTCGACTATTCTAAAACTAACCGCACCCCCTAAATTGGCATCCGAAATAACGTATAATATTTTTATGTTCCTACGTCATTTTATTTCATTAATTATGCTCAATTTTAAATATATGTCATAACCGTCGCTTAAAGTACAACGACGCAATAAAACACAATATAATGCTATTTACCTTCTCATAATAGTAAAAAGGCAAAACATGGTAAATATTATCTCTTTACTAACTTGAAATAATATTTACTCCAACTTTTTATGTTTTATAAAATTAGCCCCATCAGGCAAAATAATATAAAATAGTCGCTCAAATGTCTGGGCTGTTACATACTCCCTCCTATAAGGGACTTTTGTCCTCAAAATTCAAGCGTACTATATAACCATATTAAGGTTGTACTTTTCTAAACTATCGTTCTTTCATGTCTAAAATTTTCTAGGCATGGCGATGTACCCATTGGACTTGGACTAAGGTCGTTACTTTTGATCATAGTCTACATTCTTCGTGCTCTAACATAGCACCTAGTCGCTCCTCATGAACTATCGATCCTACATTAAACAAAGGAAGAAAATGCCCAAATCGAGCCTACACTACACTTAATCCCCTAACTCAAACACTATGTGCCCTCTATTCGCATCGGCATAGCCCTTCAAAGTATGCGGCTCAATGAACTTAATCATCAAAGAAATATTCTTGGACCACTCCAAGTCCAAGTAACTTATTGTCCACATGTTCCACTCAACGAGTAGGAGAATTACTCAGCTAGCTACACAAGGCCGCCTATGGTGCCATCCTGATAGAAAATAATCCAAATTATTGTTTGAAATTTCGATTCATACAACTATTGCCCCTATCTTTCCCTTAAGCCAACACACACATTAGAGGTATGCCTTCCGACATTTGGTTAACTCTCTCCATTCATTCATCCACCTTCGGGTGGTAGGTGGTACCCAACTTCCATTCGGTTCCCATTAGTTCCTGGAAACTTTACCAAAATCTTGACACGAAAGTCTAGTCTCGGTCCAACATTATTTTGATAGGAACCTACATCTCCATAACTACTCCATAAAGAGCTGGGCGTACTCCTTCGTAAAATAGTCCGCCCATATTGGCGGAAAAAAGCGGCGATTTGGTTAAAGGATCAACAATTTTCTCGAATAGGATCATGGCCATTACGATGTCGGCAATTCGATGAAGATGCCCATGGATATACCCTTCCTCATTCTACCACTACTCTCCTCACACTAGTAGGTGAAATGGTCAATCATGGACATGAATTCTCTTGCTATAGCGTCCTCTTGGTTAGGCTTATTCTACTTGGATTTCCATGCCTTCGCTGTCTCCTCCCCCCCCCCCCCCCCCCCACGGGTTTTCTACTTAGCCGCTACCCCATTCGCATTCCCTTGGTGATAATGAATATCTAATTGACAGTCCTTTACGAACTTTAAACACCAACTCTACCGCCCCAACAACATATTGCAATAACTCGGGGTTCGTAAAAAAACTAAATTTCCTACCCAGAAGGTAGTGCCTCTATTTCTTAAGGCAAATACTAACGCTGTGAACTCTAAATCAAGCATGGGATAATGATTCTCACGGGGCTTAAGATTGTGAGACACCCAAACAATGGCCCCATGCTCCAGCATTAATACTTCCTATTTCTGGCAGAGACTTGTTCGTTAAATCCACTCTCGATCTTAACAACACAAGTGTAGGAGTAAAAGTCAGCTCATCCTTTTGACTCCCCGAAAGCTAGGATACCGATGCAATGCTATTTCTACGAGAGGCCTCACCTTCTTATGTCCTAGCATCCAGTCGAGATTACATACTTCTTGTTTTTGGGTACTTAATCCTTCTTAGAGTTAACCCACAACTTACTCGTGGTCAACTCCATACCTCATTCCTAAAACAGCGTCACATGCCCTAAGGGCCTTACGTCCTAATAATCCTAAGGTCGATATATATCCTAATCAAGTCGTATAAGTATTATACTAATTATATCCCTAGTGCACAAGACCCTTCTCAATTCCCGAAATTCGCTCGGTTTCATGCGTGGGACGTCTCGCAAAGCGAAATCCAAACAAGGAACCCTCCCATTACACTACTACCTCGCATCGTCGATCATCAAGATATAACGGTCTAAGACACATGATCAGGACTGCTAAAATTCTAACTCGTAACCCTACTAAGGTACTTCTACTTCTATGTCCTACTATTTTAGCGAAATGAAAATGTAACTAATAGGGCGCTTACTTTCTGTGAGGTGTTACAAATAATTTATCCCCACGTATAAATACATACATCTTCTTAAATGACCTTCTCATCAAGGAATAACCATAAGTCTCTATCCGACTTTCTTATCTTAGTCTCCCTCACATCGATCAGATGAGAGAACTATTCATAGTGCTTCTATACCTCACATTAATAGCCCTTTAATCACTCAATCACGTGATTCTCGGCTAAACCCTCCAACCCAGCATTCTAACAACAGGAAAAAAAGAAAAGAAAAAAAAATGCAACATCTCTCCACTCCCAACGTCGTTAAGGTTCATGCGTGGAGTGTCTCGCAAAGAGAAATCCAAATAAGAAACCCTTCAATACACTACTACTTAACTTTGTTGGTCGTGGAGATAAGGAAACAACAAACACAAACAAAACAAACAGACAATCAAACATAACAAACAAAATAATTAATGAAAATTTCTTGTATACCTTAAAACATCTCTATAAAGTCTCAATCCTGTATCCAAGTGAGATATTATAGAATAACTAGTTCCATTCTGGAACTAGAAATAGGATAGCCTTGCAATCATTTGCTTGCTATCGCTCCAACCCAACCAAAATATTTCCACTTGTATAACACATATAATACATGTAGCACATACCACATATACTTTTCAATTATCATCACTCGCTTTAGCGAATGAAGGAAAATAGAACCTCCCTATCAGGGAAATCATATAGATACACTCTTTATAATATCATCGATACTACCACAAGCTCAAATTACACACTCGAATCTAGGGTTAATACAATGCTACTCCATCTGATCACACAGAATGCACCACCCTCAACTGAGGTGGAATACCCGCCAACATTCTTGCTAATTACTCTGGCCACTACCAATAGTTCCCAGATACCGTACTCTAGTCTTATCTGTAGACCTGTCAACGGGTCGGTTTGGGTTGTGTACGGGTTACGGGTTATGGGTTACAGATCAAAACACCCTAACCCATACACGACCCGTTAAGCCTAACGGGTCTAATAACAATACCCAAACACGACCCGTTAATATTAACGGGTACACGACCCAAACTGTTAACACCCGTTAATATTAACGAATCATTTTGGGTCGAAATGGGTAACGGGTTGGGTGACCCTATAATACCCGTTAGTCTGCAATACTTTAAAAATAATGGGTTTTAATTATAATTTTTATTGGGTATAGATTGGGTGACCCTATAGCACCCGTTAGTCTTTAAAGATTTAGAAATAATGGGTTTTAATGGTTATTGTTATTGGGTACGGGTTGGGTGACCCTATAGTACCCGTTAGTGTTAACGGGTAGAAACGGGTACAGGTAAATTTCCAAACCCGAACCGTTAGTGTTAACGGGTCTACCGTGTCAACCCGTTAATGACCCAAACCCAATAAGGGTAAACCCATTAACTTATAATTTCGTGTCGGGTCGTGTCGTGTTAACGGGTTATCGTGTATTTTGACAGGTCTACTTATCTGAACCTAACTACTTCCGTTAATGCCCCGACTAAGAATCATATTCTTTCCCTTTTTCTCTAATCGACAAGATCAAAATGCGCAGTTCCACATTCCACATCATAATCATTTCTCCATCTCTAGCTACCTAACGATTACCCGCGTACTTCCCTTAACTTTCTCAATAAAAGAGAACATGCTACCAGCCTCCCCTGACTTATTTCACTTAGTTTTCCCCGGATGGGTGTCCACCAATGGGGTTTCATAAACACTACTTCTCCTTAAGTGTTAGCAACTCTTTCTCGTGATCCTATCATTCCACTAAAGGGCTCTTTCTTCCTTGTACCTACCTACATCGGTGCACGGTTTCCTTAATCGTATCACTCTTTCTTCACGGCCGGCCTCTGACCGAACCTCATGCGAATACTTGAGAATCTACCTTCTTGTCATCCCTGATATTCTAGAGAAACTCATCGTTAAAAACATCTACCAGGGTTCTCTATGAGCAAAACTTCCTGCTCCACTAAAATATGGCGACCACCGTTCCCTCCATTTCAATATTACTCTAATGGGTGGAAAATTTTCTCCTCATTTTTTTACAGCTGAGCATTTCTAAACCCCTTTCTAGGCCAAAGATCTTGGGCCTTATACTTCTATCGAACAAGGTTACACTTCCTCCACCTGACTTAACTTCATCATGTGGCCCTTATCAAGGACTTTTCAACTTCAATTATAACGTCGTTTGAAATTACAAGCTTAGTACCACTCTCTACTGGCAGGGATACTTAGAAAACTATATCTACTGTACTTAGCAGTCGCGGTAGCAATATAAGACAATGCTACGAAGGGGGAGACCTCCAAAGCATCCCTCATCCCTGACTATAACATACAGTTCTTAGTAATCCCATCTCATGACGCCTTCATAATGGCCTTCCCTGACGCCCTTCCTCAATTCGACCTACAAATCTCACACGAACGCGCAAAATATTTTCTAGTTTCTTACATCATGGCAGGAGAACGAAATCTCACAAGAGAAATCAACGTTCTTAGTCCTAAGGCTCTATATCAAATCAAAAGTGAAGCTGAAAGCGTAGTACGTCCGCACAGATTCCTAAGGACACTAGAACCTGATGCTCTGATACCATCTGTGATAACCCGCCTAATAAAATAAGAGGTGGCCAACCCGATACTCTAATAATCACAAGAATCATAGATGGTCCATTCTTAGCGTCACTGTCGTTAAAATAATAGTACGAGATAACCACCAATTATTTTAGAAAATGGACTGTCAAGTTAAATTTTATAAATAAAAGAAAAGCACTTAGACAATACGATTTGCAAAGACGGTGGATACCAAAAATCAACGGGTAATATTATAACGAAATGCATAAGGTATTAACCGAATAAGCTGTCGGTTAACAGACTAATACAAACAGGTTACACCGAGTATTACAATTTAATATCACATTAAAATAAGTGAGTATAGAGCATGGGAAACACGCCCGAATAAATAAACTGAACATAGATAGAGTACAATGGATAGAAGCGTCTACAACGAATATCCTACAACATCCGGAAAAATACTATAGCTCCAAGACAACTGGAATTGATAGGTCAATACGGGCGTCCTTGCAGAGGAGCACCTGGACGAATAATGAATTCATGCAAAACAAAGAGATATAGACGGGTCTGGTCCCAATTTGATATGATCACCATGTGAATAAAATGCATGACAGTTATGAAAATCTAATCATGAGCATAAATTTAACTATCTCACGCAATTAATCATAAAATTTCTCACCTCTCAATCTAAAAGCACAACCTAGCGCAATATCAATAATAATGCTCAATATTCATATAAGAATGGGAGAGATCATCTGCATTTACTCAAGGAGACATCATTTCAATTATTCACCATTTAAAAATACAATTCCTTTTGTCTTTAGGAAATACATATGTGGCAATTCAATTTTACAAAATGCTTTACCAATTCAATTTCATCTCATATCTTCCCATTTCCCTTCTTCCATCCAGGAAATGTATTTAAAGCAAACTTATTACCATAAAATGCTTTAACATCAATAATTTCCCACATTATTATGAATAGTTATACTTCATATCATATAACGATTCTAAGACCGCCCGTCCGGGTTTCCCCACTGTGCGCACCCCTAAATGGCTATCATCTTCCAGAGCCTATCAAACAAGACAACTTGGGCATCCCACAACGCGAGACGTTGGGAAGCGGCCACGAGTGAGTCATAACCACACTCGGAATTACCCCACATCGCAAAAATAATCACATAATATAATAACCGATCATATGGCTGAGGACTATATTCACCCTGCATTCACTAGCCAGGGGACTTCACCTCATGTGCGTAACTTTCCTTATGACAGCGATTTAGAGAGGTGTGTATATGCCAATTATCATTTACAAAAAACATTTTTCCAATTTGAAAACATTCTCTTTTTACATTCTCAAACCATTTATGCTTAACCATTAAGTACCAAATTTTAGAATATGCATTTCTTATTCTAAAATCATATTTTATTAATGACCTATGACCCAAAGTGCCCTTATCCTCATACTAGTCTCAAAGAGTCCCAAGGAAATACCATAAATCATTAAAGGAATTTCCCACAATAATAGTCTCCCAAAAGTCCCAAACTTTATCATTCTTCCTTCTATTAATTCTAGGTTAACTTCCTATATCAAACAAAACTTTAACCTCTATAAACTAACTCTTGGGATAAGACCAATTAACCCCATGATAGCCTAGGATATTTGTCTCCCTAAAATAAACCTCTAATACTTTTTATTTCTTCCCAATGGAAGGTTCCTAAACCCTGAACCTAAAAGAAAAAGACTCAAAACAAAGCTAGAAAAATCTCACAAAAATAGGGCTTCCGAATCAATTCGCCCCTAGATGCGAATCGATTGGCCAAAAAACGAATCGATTCGGTGACGAAAACCAACGTACTATCCCATCCCGAATAGATTCGGCCTTAACCTAAATCGATTCGGCTTCCCAGACCTGTATCCTCCCCTAAAGGCGAATCGATTCGGCCTGGCAGAAATGCCCAATTTGGGCTACGGGTTATGAACCCTAAAATTTTCCAAAACCCAAATTTCTCCATCAAATCCTAACATCATCATCTAATAACTTACCCCAAATCTCTCCTACACAATATCTAACTAATATTCTCCACTCAAATACAATTAAACTACAAGATTGAGGGTTTAAACACCAAAATCATCAAAAACCCATAAATGGTTTAAATCTCAAAAACCTAACTATACTTGCAATTTATCCACATTAAATCATGATCTAGAAAGTAAGAAACTTGCCTCAAGTTTGCAGTATCAGATTCTCTTCCCGACGCAACGATTTCCTGCTCCAATCTTCAATTCTCTCTTTTTTTCTCCATTTCTCCCAAGCTCTCTTCTCTTTGTCTCTCTCTCTCTCGGCTTATAACATAAGAATGAGAAATTAAAAGGGGTTGGAAGACTTAAACGGGTTCTAAACATAAATTCCCCTCTTTTAATTGTTGTTACACCATTAAAAAGACTCGTAACTACATAATTGAGTCATAACCTGTCAAAAGTGCCCGAAACTCAAAAATACAACTTGGCACTTATTTTGACTATCTCAGCTATTCCAAAACTAACCGCACCCCCTAAATTGGCATCCGGAATAACGTATAATATTTTTGTATTCCTACGACATTTTATTTCATTAATTATGCTCAATTTTAAATATAAGTCATAACCGTCGCTTAAAGTACAACGACGCAATAAAACACAATATAATGCTATTTACCTTCTCATAATAGTAAATAGGCAAAACATGGTAAATATTATCTCTTAACTAACTTGAAATTCTATTTACTCAAACTTTTTCTATTTTATAAAATTATCCCATCAGGCAAAATAATATAAAATAGTCGCTCAAAAGTCTGGGTTGTTACAAATGGCCTCATAAGTGTCATGCAAGGAACTATATTTATAGGAAGATTCATCATCACAACTAGCATGACTAGGCGTAAATGCGATGAAGTTGAACTCAATAGGGGAATCGGGTTCCTCTTTCGGTTCACTATCACTAAGGGCGGCATTATATAAAATTGGTTTCTCGCCCTCCTTCCTTAGTTTAATGAGACACTCGACTACCTTATGGCCATAACCCTCACAACCAAAACATCTAGTCGACTGGTCCCTCTTAAGATCATCATTAAAACTTTTGTGGGGGGTTTTTGGCTTTGTTATAATTAGACTTATCAAACTTCTTATAATCATTTTTAAGTTTCTCTTTATTAAACATAAGAAATTTCTAAACTTCTTAGTAAACAAAGACATATCATTCGAGTTGATGTCAAAATCATCATTCAAAATCGATGTTTCCTCCTTCTGGGCTTTCAAAGCTATGCCATTATCCTTAGTCTTCACATCCTTAGAGGTAATCATGTCAAGTTCATAGGTTTGTAAGTCACCTATAAGATCTTCAAGTTTTGCAGAGTTTAAAATGACTAAAGAATTCAAAATTGTTGTAGAATCGCTATAGCGGAAATATTGCGACTTTTCAAATAAAATCCAATTTTAATTAATCCCAAATTTTAGTTAAACCCTAAAACATGCATCTAGATGATTTATCCAATAAAATAAAGCATGCAGGATAAAACAAACAATTTCAGAAAAAATTCCCCAACGGGGAAAAACCTTTTTATTTCACTATAATTTGTAAGAAAATGGCTTACACGGATTACAATGAAATAGGGTGACATACGAAATACCCGCAGGTGTCGGTTCCGATGTCTCGGCTGGAACTTTCCCTTTCCAGGAGGGCAACATTGAAGTAGAAGAAGACGGCTCCTCCATAAGTTATGGATGGAATTTTCCCTTTCCAGGAGGGCAGCAATGAAGAAGAAAAATGGCTTCTCCACAAGAGTGAACTTTATAAGGACTCCCTCCACATTAGCATGCAACTGTCGGTTGTAGAGATCTCCCCACAAAGTATAAACAAGAGCAAAGAATGTTCTTAAAAACCAAAATAATTCACTAAAGCATATGGGAGTTTTGTGAATTGAAAACAAAAAGGGATAAAAACCCTAAAGGGAGAAGTCAAAAGGATTCTGCACTTTTGTAGGTTTCCGTCTTTCAAAATGCTGGGACTTCTTAATGAAAACGTTACCAAAAAATAAGTATTTATAGAAAAACATGCCACCTAAAAAACAGAGCTCGTTCAAACGAGATCAGCATGTCGCTCGAACGAAGGACAACTGTCGTTCGAACGAGATCACGCGATATGCTATCTCACGTGAACGACATGCTATGTCGCTCGAACGACTATTGCGAAATAATCATTATTTTAATGTCTGCTTCAACACTTAGAAAAAATACTCATTTTCAAATTTTGACGAAAAAGTCAGCTCCAACACTTAGAAAATATTTTATAAAAATATCCCAAAATCTTTAAGTGAAAAGTTTAGGTATTTAAAACATAACCTTACCGAAGTAAACTTCGCGGAGTCTTGAATGATGAAGAACTTGAGTAATTCGGATCCGTCTTTGATGTAGATATCTATTGAATGCTCTTCGACGGTGTAGCGGTATATGACATAATAAATTGATAACGGACCTATGAATATATGTCCTTACAAATCTCCCCCTATGTCTATGCCGGTACATACATAAAAAATCCGAATTATCAAAAACCAAAATGCCTATACAAATCTACCCTCCCACGAATAAATTTGCAAGACCTCAAAATTGTTCTGCAATCATCTTCGTCAAATCTCAAAACTTTTCTCATCATGGTGTGCAACATAATGATCTTCAATCTTTGTACCTACACCCATGAGAAAATGCAAAAACCTTCGTGACGCATCGAGTTTGAAATGATATAAGAATAAAGCATTAATAATCAAATCTCCCCCATAATGCAAAAACCTCCCCCATAATATGATAATTTTTTCTCCCCCTTTTTATGATGTCCCCAAATAGACAGATAAGAAGAAAAAAATCAAAACATGGAGTGTCATGATAAAATGCATAACAAACAAAGATCAAGCTACGCGCATGCAAAGGTACGTCCCAAAAACATCCACAAACTATTTTTGATTTTTCAATTTTTTCATACAAAATAAGATACTAAAAATCACACCATGGATTTAAACTAAAACATCCAAGTCTTGGAAATGGAATGTATGGGTGTGAAAACATTCGATAGGAAAATAAACTCAATCAATCATATGTGCACAATGCACACGTGTACCCCTAACGAATGAACATCAAAAGAATCCTTAGGTGTAAAAATTGTTGAATTCAAATGACATCGTCTTAATCAAATCAACAAATCAAAGTCTAAAAGATTTCCACACCAATAACGTCCAAAACTATTTAGTGCCGTTTCGAGAACTTTTCAAAGCTCGTGCAAACCCATTCATATATCCATTCAAAACTCCCTCATATATAAAAATGCAATTTTTATATCTAAAGAGGTACTAAATTCTCAACTTAGAGAAAACCTATTGGCCCAAATTTTTGGCATATTTCATCTTTTTATTGCCTTAATTTTTTGTGTGGGATCTTTTCAAACGGTGTCTTTCACGACGTGATTATTATTCACTCGCATCCCTTTCCCGTGTTCACCCATCATTTTTTCAAACTAAACAATTAATTCCTCACGGGCAATGGTTTTTACATGCACTACTTTTATTACTCTTGTATTATTGCACTTGGTTCGTTTTAAGGACAGGATTGAGATGAAAACACCCAACCAACATGTGATAAGTCAAGAACAATAATCCAACAAATCCGTGCATGTGTGCAATAAAAGAAATTATGAGTCAAACATGCAGGAAGTGACACTTAATTACATCTTAATGACTCCAAACATTATAAAGCACATGGATGCGTTGACTTATTATCTCTAAACACTATCAAATAGTCACATAGATAAATTGAATTAAATTGTGACTCGGTCATCCTAAGTGTCTATCCATAAACGATGTAAACAAAATACAAAAAAAAATTGGATTTTCAAAAATTTTATCAACATAAAATCTTTTTGTATTTTTTTTTCAAAATTTTCAAACAGAAAAAAATATAGCTACAAAATGATACAACCAACAATAGGCATATAATATCAATATGCGCAACATCCTATGCTAGCAAATAGTAATCACAGAAGAGAATCCACAATGAAAGTAGATGTGATAAACGAGCAATGCAGTGTTATCAATTAAGCATGGATATCAAGAATAACTGCATATAAACTGACCAGAAGCAAACCCATCAGTACCAAAAATCTAAGAACACCGAGTACTGGAATCAGAAGGGAAGCAAAAACAGAATTTTCAGACAGGTCGCTCAAACGATATCGTTATATCGCTCGAACGACAAGGGCATGTCACGAGATGCGACTTCGCGCGAGATAGAGATGTCGCTCAAACGACAATACATCTCGCTCGAACGACAAAATAAAAAATTTCCCAGTATTCCCAAAAAATCATACAGTTTTGCCCAGTTCAAAAATTTCATGAAAACAATACCTGTAAGCGGCAAACAGATCCAAAACAGGGCTAAATCAGTAGCAAAACACACAAATGCAACAAATATACCAATGTGCGCTACATTAAAATGAGTCATAACACTAGAAAGAATATAACATGATACGTTGCTAGTGTATGACAAACATCCAACACAATCAACCAAAAGATTTCACATGTGGTGAATCACGTGCAAGCAAACGGGAATCATGGACAAGTAAACCATAAGCCTCTAAATTCGATTTCCTAACCCAAATCTGCGTGTAACGAGGTGTGGTGGTGTGGGGAATCGAATTTATTCTTCTATTAACCTTCCTAGGTCCTTTCAAAAGCTTGTAAAAAAAGCGCCTAAGATGACCTTGTCTACCGCAATGTGTGCAAGTGTAAATTGGGCGGTGTGTGTTACCTAAAGGTGGCCCTCTCCTCAAATTTCTCGGTTACTCTCTTCGAATTTGCCTAGGTGGGTCTCTCCTATTGATCCTAGGAGTTTCTCTCACGATGTTCCTAAGGGGCTCTTTCCTAACAAACTTTGGTGCCTCTTTCTTAACAATCCTATGAGGCTCTCTCACACGTGTGGGAATGGGTGCAATATATTTTTCAAGACCAATCCCACCCCTATCCTTTTTGATCTCGACGGTGCCTAAAATCTTATCAAGTTTTTCAGACCTAGACTCCAAATCAAATTTCACTTTACTTGAATCTTTCAATTTGACCTCAATTTCACCTATCCTAGATTCAAGTACACGTCTAGAATCCTCAAACTCTAAAAGCTCCTTTTTCATAGTCACCATCAACCCTCTAAGACTATCTCTCTCACCCTCAACGCATCCTAATTTCTCTTTAAGCATCTCCTCATGTGCCATAAGATCCTTAATCAACGCATCAGTATTATCATTATCTAAAGAACGTTTCATCAATTCAGCTTTAAGTTTCAAGTTTGCCTTTTTTATCTTTAAAGATTCAAAATACAAATTATTGTAGGCAACTTGCAACTCACTCAATTCTTCTTCTTCCTCCTCACTCTTTTCACCCTCACTCTCATCACTAATCACATGGATGGGAAACTATCTCCTATAAGCATAAAAGACTTCTTCTTTCGAATCACAATCACTAAGGGTATAAACACGAGAAGCCGGTTTATTCAATTTTTCTTTAAATCTGTGGTACACTCATCTAACATGTGACCAACACCCTCACAACAAGGACACCTCTCAGAGTCGTTTTCAACAGAAGATTTAAAACAAGAGTTCGTGTGAATTTTGCAATTAACTTTTTCAAAAATTTGACATCGAAGATCATCATCAAAAGCCATTTTTGTGCAAAATCAGGATCAAAACATAATAACTTAGTGCAACAGGCTCTGATACCAATTTGTAGAATCGATACAGCGGAAATATTGCGACTTTTCAAATAAAATCTAATTTTAATTAATCCCAAATTTTAGTTAAACCCTAAAACATGCATCTAGATGATTTATCCAATAAAATAAAGCATGCATGATAAAACAAATAATTTCAGGAAAAATCCCCCAAAGGGGCAAAACCTTTTATTTCACTATAATTTGTAAGAAGACGGCTTAAACGGATTACAATGAAATAGGGTGACATAAGTAATACCCGCAGGTGTCGGTTCCGATGTCTCGGCTGGAACTTTCCCTTTCCAGGAGGGCAGCAGTGAAGAAGAAGATGGCTCCTCCACAAGTTACGGCTGGAATTTTCCCTTTCGAGGAGGGCAGCAATGAAGAAGAAAAATGGCTTATCCACAAGTATGAACTTTATAAGGACTCCCTCCACAATAGCATGCAACTGTCGGTTGTAGAGATCTCCCCACAAAGTATAAACAAGAGCAAAGTATGTTCTTAAAAACCAAAATAATTCACTAAAGCATATAGGAGTTTTTTGAATTGAAAACTAAAAGGGATAAAAACCCTAAAGGGAGAAGTCAAAAGGATTCTGCACTTTCGTAGGTTTCCGTCTTTCAAAATGCTGGGACTTCTTAATGAAAATGTTACCAAATAATGAGTATTTATAGAAAAACATGCCGCCTCGAAAACAGAGCTCGTTCAAACGAGATCAGCATGTCGCTCGAACGAAGGACAACTATCGTTCGAACGAGATCGCGCGATATGCTATCTCGCACGAACTACATGCTATGTCACTCGAACGACTGTTGTGAAATAATTATTATTTAAATGTCCGCTTCAACACGTAGAAAAAATACTCATTTTCAAATTTTGATGAAAAAGTCCGCTCCAACACTTAGAAAATATTTTGTAAAAATATCCCAAAAGCTCTAAGTGAAAAGATAAGGTATTTAAAACATAACCTTACCAAAGTAAACTTCGCGGAGTCTTGAATGATGAAGAACTTGAGTAATTCGTATCCGTCTTTGATGTAGATGTCTCTTAAATTCTCTTCGACGGTGTAGCGGTATATGACATAATAAATTGATAACGGACCTATGAAAATATGTCCTTACAATGGTCACTTTTGGATTAAACCTATCTGGTAATGACCTCCACAAAAAATTTATGACACGGTTGTTGGGAATTTTTTCTCCTAAGTTAAAAAATGAGTTAGTGATATTTGATAATCTAACATATAACTCATCGAAAGTTTCACTCTTATCCATTTCAATTGTTTCAAATTTAGAGGTGAGGTTTTTGAGTTTAGAAGCCTTAACGAAATTTGTACCTTCATGGGTGAATTAGAGTCTGTCCCAAGCCTCCTTAGACGAATCACATGTCATAATCGGCGAAAATTCTCTGGTGTGACCGCACTAAAAAGAGCCTTTAAACTATGAGAATTGAAATTTTCTAGCTTAAGCTCACCCCCACTCCATCTTTCTATGGGTTTAGGAACTCCAATGGACGATAGCCAAACCCACTCATATAATGACTTAAGTGCCAACCTCATACGTGATTTTCAGTACGCATAATTAGAACCATCAAAAATATAAAACCTCAAAATTGATAAATTTTCCATATTCAAACCTAAAGGACCTAAAATGATAAATTAGTGTTCCCGCTCTGATACCAATTAGTTAGGGACGTAGGTTCCCAAAAAAATTCAAAATTTTAATTTCAAAGGGGATGGTTCATGAACTATTCAGAATTTAAATTTCTTTCAAATTCACTTTTTTCCTTTCAAAAAAAACTTCAATTCAAGTTCAAATTTATAGAAACAAAACTAAACATGAATTTTGCCAAATTAATTTTTTCTTAAACTTGAATTATAGTAAACTAAATTACCCAAATGAATTAAACACCCATTACGCCATTTTTGACATTAAACCGATTTTTATCTTGTTAATATAAGCATGCATCTAGGTGATAATTTGCAAGATAAAAAAACACACAACCATAACACCACGACGTACGAGGAAAACTACAACAGAAAAAAACTCGGACGGCCTAGCCACAAGTCGATTAAGTATGGATTTAATACAAGGACACGATAGAAGACTTACTCACTAAGTCGACACCCTCGCAAGCCTTGACACTCTTCAATCCTTCCACCTTTGCCTAATGACAACATAAGAGTCCACCTATGTCTCGGAGTTTATTGATGGGGCACTCCTATCGTCAAGAATACGGAGTCCACCATATGTACACCAATGAACACGAAATTATCTGCTAGAAAAAATCTCAATGATGTAGAGAATAATGAACCTAGTGACAAAAATTGATCTCAAACATATGTTATGTTAAAGCTTGGATCATAAAATAATTTGGGTGTAAAACTTGGTTTTTGTTTTGAAAATTAAAGCATTAAAGATCAACAAAAACTCAGGGAAATTTTTGGAAGGGTGTTTCTCTCTCAAATGATGGTAAAAGTCTGTGAAAGTAACAGTACTCCTGCACTATAAAACAAGTGGGAAAGTATTAGGAGGTTATGAGAAAAACTGCATTAAACATTGCATAAATATTCTGATTGTTCAAACGAATTGCAATCTCGTTCAAACGACATAACCATCTCGTTCAAACGAGACTTCTAACGAGAAGTTAGGAAAACCAAAAAGCGACCTCGTTCGAACGACCTTGGAATCTCGTTCAAACGACATGGTAAAGTCGTTCCAATGACCCTAAGAAAATAAAATATTTTTAAAAAAAATGTAAATGGCTAAGCAAAAGTATTAATACCTAATAAAAATTTCGAAGGCCCAAGATAATATAATCATTCATATCTGAGAGATCCTTGGGATGTTGATGACGAAAACTTGGCACAAAAGACGACATAGGATGTGATCACTTCGACTTGGCCGCTACGTTTTCCATAAAGATGTCATGGGCTTGAAAGGTCACAAATAAATTTTTTATCCTATGACTCAAATAGTTTTGTCCAGAATTAAGCCAACATATACAGTTGAATCAATTGAAAATTTTCCCTTACAAAACAGTTGTTAGGCCAAGAACTCTTTATGAAGTGGAATGTTGGACTTTATGGAAAAAACATGAACAAAGTCTCAATGCTAGTGAGATGAAGATGCTCCGATGGATGATGCTTTTTACTAGAAAGGACAAGATTAAAAATCATTATGTGAGAGAAAAGTTAAAAGATAAACTAAAAAAAAGTAGACTTAGATGGTACGGACATATGTTGCATAGACCAGTGGATGCACATATAACAAGAGGAAGATTATTGAAAATGGAGGGTAAAAGAGAAAGGGGTTACCCTAAGCTATCATGGGATGAAATTATTAGTAGAGATCTCAAGGAATTATTAAACTTGAATGATAATATTGCTTATAATATATTATAATGGAAAAGGAGAATCCATGTTGTCAATCCCATGTGATAGGATTAAGAAAAGGATGATGATGATGATGATGGGTAATAATATGGTGGTTCCCAACTGTGATATTTGATGGTGTTAGATGATTGTGATAGTCCGACATGGATGTGGTGTTTTGGTGTTGGGATTTGTGATGGTATCAGAATTTTCTGGCTTGTTGTGGTGGTAGTGGGGATGAGCAGTGAAGGTGAGCGGGTGTGTTTGAATTTTGAAATTGGGTTTGGATCTGGTTGATGAGAGAGAGAGAGAGAGAGAGAGCTTTTTTTCTTAGCAATTTAAATAGGGCGAGTGTATTTTAATCAATTTATTCTAAAAAAATGAGGGATCCGGTTTTTGAGTTTAATTGCAACGAATTAATAATTGAGGGGGCAAGTTTATTGGACATTTTTAGGGGGAAACTCGTAAATCCAAGATAGTTAGAAAGGGCTATCTAGAATTTACCCTAAATTAAAATGTCAATGCTAACATATTCATTCCATATAACATCTAGACATGTAATAAAATGTGATAGAATGAAGATTATTTACATTCCCATCTAAGGGGAAGGGGGCTACGTGCATATAACCTATGGGTGAATAATATAAATCATTGGACTTATCACATAGATAAATCCAAGATAACATACAAGCATAAAAGTCTTATAACAAGTTTCAAGGAAAAAACTATACAACTATAACATTTATATGACAACAATTATATTAAATAATTGATTGGATGGATAAGATCCATTTTGCATAAAATAATTTATATTGATGATTTTTCTCATAATTAATTTTCACCCACTAAGTGTAAAAATTATTTTATGTAATTTAAAAAAATTCGAGCATCAAATATTGCCTAAAAATAATAAAAATACACTAAACATGGAATAATTACAAAATTATATAAATTTCTCAACAATGCTTTATATCATATTTATTACACATAAAGTATAAGAAAAAATATTGTATTTTTAGCAATATGTTGGGTTACTAGAACACTAAAAATGGCCAAAAATCATAATAAAGGAGATAAATAATTACACAAATTATTTATGCGGATGAACAGTACCGTAACACATATATTTTATGTTCCAGAATAAAAAAAATTATCCTCGTGATTTTATAATAATTTTATAGAAAATTTCTATGTTAAATATGTAAAAAACAAAAAAATGCAGATTTTTTTTTTATAAAATGGACAATACAGTTGGATTCAGAACGTCCAAAATATAGATTAGGAATAAAATTTGAGCCCAAAATAATATTCTTGTATTTTTAAAAAAATGCCAAAATTAAAAATTACTGTTCATAGTCAACCTTCATAAATTTTATGATTTTGCAATTTCATCGAGCCTATTTTGAAGATTCATATCTCCTTCGTTGTTGAATCAAAATTAACATATAATATATGGTTGGAAAGATCTCGCAACATAAATTCATAATATGCAAATAGATCACAAAGAAATCATTATTGAAGTCATAAAAAATGGAGGCAAATTTTGAAGAAAAAAATGATTTTAAAAATTTTGAATCAAACTAGGGTTTGATTTTTCTTCCAATTCACGAATCGATTTTTAACGAAACTTTTAAGGTAACATCCATACACATATAGGAACATATCCATGTAATAAAATCGTCCTAAAATACACCAAATCAAAAATGATATTAAAATGGGTATCTTGATGAAATTGTTCAAAAAATTATTCATTAATGGTGGCCACTCGAGCATATATATATATATATATATATATAAGGACGATGAAAAAACTATACAAGCTCTGATACCACTGTAATATATCTATGCATATCGGATCACAAATAATGGGTTTAGGGTGAAGGTTGATGCAGAAGAATACATATAAACGTAATGAATTATTGATATGCCTATCTATGGAAACTCCTCCTTATCGTGGTTTTAATCTCAGCGAGGATAATGGGTTGACTTGAGATTTTTGTGTGCGTATCTCTTCATATTAGCCACAAAGATTCATAGTTATACTAATGTTGTAATTTTAAATCTAATTAGGGTTAACCTCTCTTAAATCGTTGACTGGATGAACCTAAGACTAAATGGACGAATGCAATTCTATTAACATTAATAAGTCATAATATTAGTTATTGATTAAATATATCTTTTGAGCATTATGAAATATTAAATTGGAATGTAGGAGAAGTCAATACTTAAATATATGGTTGGTCTATTGCATAGAGAAATAACTTTCTCTAGCAGTTAGAAACACACAAGTAATAAAGTTAATTTTGAAGCTATTAATTATGCAATCCCTCCCCGGCATTGTCAAAATAATGTTTGGCCAGCAGAAGCCATGAATCGCGAATGTTGGTTAGTCGATATGCGCTTAAAGCTGACCCGAACATCACGTGGTATGATACCAAAAAAAATTATGCAATCACTATAGATGGTTTTACACTCATCAACCTTATTATTTCATTTATGAGGTTGTAGGTGCACCTTTACTTTGGAGAAATATAGCAGGAACCCCTTTTAAGAGATTACCATAAAAGAAGATGTGTGATGGTGTTGTGTAGACATTTGGTTTTAACATAAAGTAAACAATCCTTATGGCCTCTAAACTAAATAAATTTGGCCAATTTAGTCCTTGAACTAATAATTTGGTCAATTTAGTCCTTGAACTAATTATTTGGTCAATTTAGTCCTTAAAATTTGACAAATTTAGTTCATAAACTAATAATTTGACCAATTTCGTCCATAAAGTAATAATTTAGTCCCTAAAATACCTTTAAACTATTTGTTTATTTTCAAAGTTAAAAAATACTCTTGTTTAAATAGGATAAAAATAGTTTTTTAAACATTTGTTTAAAAAGGGAATTTAAAAAGTTTTGAAAACAGTTTTTCAAATAGGATAAAAACCATATTTTAAACCGGTTTTTTAAAATGGAATAAAAAAGTGTTTTTTAAAGTTTACAACTATTTTTATTTTTCAAAGTTGAAGAATCATCCAATGAGACTTGGGATTATCTATAGAATTTATTATAATGTAATGAATACTATGGCTCTCAATATTAAACAATTTAGTCATTTTGGTAAAACTGTGTTAATTGACACACATCTTATAGATTCTAATATGCACACACTTAGAACTATAAGTTGGGACGAAATTGATTTCCCAGAGACTTGGGCTATAAAAATTGATGCTCATTCTCAATGACGAAGATGAGAAGCAACTGTCTTCTCCATGGGAAATTAAGTCCCTTTACCTTGATACACATAATTATGATGTGCAAGAAGGAAAATACCAGACGGTATATGAGGCGATCCTCACTGAGGCTGAATCTGTGGTGTTTAATCATACTAACAAACACCAGAACAATTTCAAGTCTCCTACTTCTTATAGCACGGCTGTTTTAAACCATAAACAAGAGGATCAATATAAGCAGAAATAACTGAAATATACACTACACCAAAACTGGCGATTGGTCACGGCCAAAATCCCTGACCAAAACTGTGGGTCGCGGACTTGGGCCGTGACCATTTCGGGCGTGACCATTTTCGTGGGTCGCGGCCCAAGTCCGTGACCAAAAAATGGTCATGGCCAAGAGGGGTCACGGCAGATGGTCGCAAACTTGGGCCGTGACCCATGCCGTGACGGGTCGCGGTCCTCATCTGTGACCCACAACCGTGATAAATTGGTCGCGGCCAAAGTCCGCGACCGACGACCGTGACAAAAAAATAAAAATAAAAATTGGTCGCGGTCCTCATCTGTGACCCCAACCATGACAAATTGGTCGCGGCCAAAGTCCCCGACCCACAACCGTGACCAAAAAAATAAAAAAAAATGGTCGCGCTCCAAGTCCGTGACCCACGACTGTGACGAAAAAAGGAAAAAAATGGTCGCGAACCATAACCGTGACCCATAACCGTGACCAAAAATATAAAAAAATGGTCGCGGCCCAAGTTCGTGACCATTTTATGCGTGACAAAAAAATAAAAATGGTCATGGACAAAGTCCATGACCATATTTAACTATAATTTTAAAAAAATATATTTTTTGGTCCAATCCTAAAATTGGGGGTCCAATAACAAACTGCAAATCGAGAACGTTGTTAATAAACAAATATATATACAAACTTATAAATATTACACCTCTTAATAATTCACAGACAAAAAAAAAATGGGTAGAGTTTCCTCTATTTTCTTGACATTCCAAAACCTGTAAATGTAAAACATACTTATTATAAAGCCTGCACGGGCATAAAATTCAACAATCAAATTATAAAAGCCCGCACGGCCATAAAACTAAACAATAACATCCCGCACGGCTGTATAACAAAAAACAAAATCCTGAATGTCCACAACATATAAACAATCCTCATGCTGTAGACCATTACCTTCTTCGTTTGTTCCGGGTGCAAAAATCCTACAAATGATAGGATACATAAAAAAAATATCAGTAACCAAGTAGTTTTACAAGAAATTTAATCAAGCTGAAAAATTGCATATACGAGTTAAAATTATCGGTAACCAAGTAGAAATATGAAAATTACCATCATTTTAAGACCCGCGGTTGCAGGGTCAGTTCTTACGAGTTATATTGGTCCCGTGGGAGGTGGTGGTGCCACCCACGGTGACATTCTGGGGCTAATTCGAGTTTTCACCCTGTAACGCCATGTTTTTAAGCCTAAGTCAAGAAATATGCAAATTATCATCGTATTCTCAAACCGGGAGTCGCACGGGTGCGGGGTCAGTTCCTACGAGTTATTTTGGTCCCGTTGGAGGTGTTGGTGCCACCCACGGGGACGTTCTGGGGCTGTTTCGAGTTTTCAGCCTCTAACGCAAAGTTTTTAAGCCTATGCCAAGAAATATGGAAATTATTGTCTTATTCTCAAACCAGAGACTCGCGGCTGTGGGGTCAGTTCATACGAGTTACATTGGTCCCGTGGGAGGTGTTGGTGCCACCCACGGGGACGTTCGGGAGCTGTTTCGAGTTTTCACCCTCTAACGCCATGTTTTTAAGACTAAGTCAAGAAATATGCAAATTGTCATCGTATTCTCAAACCGGGAGTCTCGCGGCTGCGGGGTCAGTTCCTACGAGTTACGTTGGTCCCGTTGGAGGTGTTGGTGCCACCCACGGGGCTGTTCGGGGGTTGTTTCATGTTTTCACCCTCTAACGCCATGTTTTTAAGACTAAGTCAAGAAATATGCAACTTATCGTCGTATTCTCAAACCGGGAGTCTCACGGCTACAGGTTCAGTTCCTACGAGTTATGTTAGTCCCGTTGGAGGTGTTGGTGCCACCCATGGGGCCGTTCGGAGGTTGTTTTGTGTTTTCACCCTCTAACGCCATGTTTTTCTTAAGTCTAGAAATACGTAAATTACCGTCGTATTCTCAAACCAGAAGACCCACGGCTGCGGGGTCAGTTCCTACGAGTTACGTTGGTCACGTTGGAGGTGTTGGTGCCACCCACGGGGCCGTTCGGGGGCTATTTCGAGTTTTCACACTCAAACGCCATGTCTTTAAGCCTAAGTCAAGAAATATGTGAATTACCATCGTAATCTCAAACCGGGAGTCCAGTGACTGCGGGGTCAGTTCCTACGAGTTACGTTGCTCTCGTGAGAGGTGTTGGTGCCTCCCACCTAGCCGTTCAGAGGTTGTTTTGAGTTTTGACCCTTTAATGCCATGTTTTGCTTAAATCTAGAAATATGCAAATTATCATCGTATTCTCAAACTGGGAGACCCGCGGCTGCAGGGTCAGTTCCTACGAGTTACAGTGGTCCCGTGGGAGGTGTTGGTGCCACCCACGGGGCCGTTCAGGGGCTGTTTCGAGTTTTCACCCTCTAACGTCATGTTTTAAAGCCTAAGTCTAGAAATATGCAAATTACCGTAGTACTCTCAAACCGGGAGACCCGCGGCTGTGGGGACAGTTCCTACGAATTACATTGGTCCCGTGGGAGGTGTTGGTGCCACCCACAATGACGTTCGGGGGCTGTTTCGAGTTTTCACCCTATAACGCCATGTTTTTATGCATAAGTCAAGAAATATGCAAACTATCGTCGTATTCTCAAACCGGGAGTCCCGCAATTGTGCGGTCAGTTCCTACGAGTTACATTGGTCCCGTGGGAGGTGTTGGTGCCACCCACAGGGACGTTCGGGAGCTGTTTCGAGTTTTCACCCTCTAACGTCATGTTTTTATGCCTAAGTCTAGAAATATACAAATTAACGTCATAATCTCAAATTGGGAGACCCACGGCTGTGGGGTCAGTTCCTACGAGTTACATTGATCCTGTGGGAGGTGATGGTGCCACCCACGGGGACGTTCGGGGGTTGTTTCGAGTTTTCACCCTCTAACGCCTTATTTTTAAGCCTAAGTTAAGAAATATGCAAATTATTGTCGTATTCTCAAACCGGGAGACCCGCGGCTGTGGGGTGAGTTCCTACGAGTTACATTGGTCCTGTGGGAGGTGTTGGTGCCACCCACGGGGACGTTCAGGGGCTGTTTCGAGTTTTCACCCTCTAACGCCATGTTTTTAAGCGTAAGTCAAGAAATATGCAAATTATCACCGTGTTCTCAAATTGGGAGTCCCGCGGCTGCGGGGTCAGTTCCTTCGAGTTACGTTGGTCCCGTGGGAGGTGTTGGTCCCACCCACGGGGCCGCTTGGGGGCTGTTTCGAGTTTTCACCCTCTAACGCCATGTTTTTTAGCCTAAGTCAAGAAATATGCAAATTAGTATCGTATTCTCAAACCGGGAGACCCGCTATTGTGGGGTCAGTTCGTACGAGTTACATTGGTCCCGTGGGAGGTGTTGGTGCCACCCACGAGGGCGTTCGGGGGCTGTTTCGAGTTTTCACCCTCTAACGCCATGTTTTTAAGACTAAGTCAAGAAATATGCAAATTATCGTCGTATTCTCAAACCGGGAGTCTCGCGGCTGCGGGGTCAGTTCTTACGAGTTACGTTGGTCCCGTTGGAGGTGTTGGTGCCACCCACGAGGCCGTTCGGGGGATGTTTCGTGTTTTCACCCTCTAACGCCATGTTTTACTTAAGTCTAGAAATTGGCAAATTACCGTCGTATTCTCAAACCAGAGGACCCGCGGTTACGGGGTCAGTTCCTACGAGTTACGTTGGTCCGTTGGAGGTGTTGGTGCCACCCACGGGGCCGTTCGGGGGCTGTTTCGAGTTTTCACCCTCAAACGCCATGTCATTATGCCTAAGTCAAGAAATATGCAAATTATCATCGTATTCTCAAATCGGGTGTCCCGCGACTGCGGGGTCAGTTCCTATGAGTTACGTTGGTCCCGTGGGAGGTGTTGGTGCCACGCACCTAGCCGTTCGGGGGTTGTTTCAAGTTTTCACCCGTTAATGCCATGTTTGGCTTAAGTCTAGAAATATGCAAATTATTGTCGTATTCTCAAATCGGGAGACCCGCGGCTGTGGGGTGAGTTCCTACGAGTTACATTGGTCCCGTGGGAGGTGTTGGTGCCACCCACGGGGACGTTCAGGGGCTGTTTCGAGTTTTCACCCTCTAACGCCATGTTTTTAAGCCTAAGTCAAAAAATATGCAAATTATCACTGTGTTCTCAAATTATGAGTCTCGCGGCTGCGGGGCCAGTTCCTTCGAGTTACGTTGGTCCCGTGGGAGGTGTTGGTCCCACCCACGGGGCCGTTTGGGGGCTGTTTCGAGTTTATACCCTCTAACGGCATGTTTTTAAGCCTAAGTCAAGAAATATGCAAATTATTGTCGTATTCTCAAACCGGGAGAACCGAGACTGTGGGGTCAGTTCCTACGAGTTACATTGGTCCCGTGGGAGGTGTTGGTGCCACCCACGAGGATGTTCGGGGGATGTTTCGAGTTTTCACCCTCTAACGCCATGTTTTTAAGACTAAGTCAATAAATATGCGAAGTCTCATCGTAATCTCAAACCGGGAGTCTCGCGATTGCGGGGTCTGTTCCTACGAGTTACGTTGGTCCCGTTGGAGGTGTTGGTTCCACCCACGGGGCCGTTCGGGGGCTGTTTCGTGTTTTCACCCTCTAGCGCCATGTTTTGCTTAAGTCTAGAAATAAGGAAATTACCGTCGTATTCTCAAACCAGAATACTCACGGCTGCGGGGTCATTTCCTACGAGTTACGTTGGTCCATTGAAGGTGTTGGTGCCACCCACGGGGCCGTTCGGGGGATGTTTCGAGTTTTGACCCTCAAACACCATGTCTTTAAGCCTAGGTCAATAAATATGCAAATTATCATCGTATTCTCAAACCGGGTGTCCCGCGACTGCGGGGTCAGTTCCTATGAGTTACATTGGTCCCGTGAGAGGTGTTGGTGCCACCCACTTAGCCGTTCTGGGGCTGTTTCGAGTTTTCACCCTTTAATGCCATGTTTTGCTTAAGTCTAGAAATATGCAAATTATCCTCGTATTCTCAAACCGGGAGACCCGCGGCTGCGGAATCAGTTCCTACGAGTTACAATGGTCCCGTGGGAGGTATTGGTGCCACCCACGGGGCCGTTCGGGGGCTGTTTTGAGCTTTCACCCTCTAACGCCATGTTTTTAAGCCTAAGTCAAGAAATATGCAAATTATCGTCGTATTCTCAAACCGGGATACCCGCGGCTGTGGGGTCAGTTCCTACGAGTTACATTGGTCACGTGGGAGGTATTGGCGCCACCCACGGGGACGTTCGGGGGCTATTTCGAGTTTTCACCCTATAACGCCATGTTTTTAAGACTAAGTCAAGAAATATGAAAATTATCGTCCTATTCTCAAACCGGGAGTCACGCGGGTGCGGGGTCAGTCCTACGAGTTATGCTGGTCCCGTTGGAGGTGTTGGTGCAACCCACGGGGATGTTCTGGGGCTATTTCAAGTTTTCACCCTCTAACGCCATGTTTTTAAGCCTAAGTGAAGAAATATGCAAATTATCGTTGTATTCTCAAATCGGGAGTCCCGTGGCTGTGGGGTCTGTTCCTAAGAGTTACATTGGTCCCGTCGGAGGTGTTGGTGCCACCCACGGGGACGTAAGGGGGCTATTTCGAGTTTTCACCCTCTAACGCCATGTTTTTAAGCCTAAGTCAAGAAATATGCAAATTATTGTCGTATTCTCAAATCGGGAGTCCCGCGGCTGTGGGGTCAGTTCCTACGAGTTACATTGGTCCCGTGGGAGGTGTTGGTGCCACCCACGGGGACGTTCAGGAGTTGTTTCGAATTTTCACCGTCTAACGCCATGTTTTAAGACTAAGTCAAGAAATATGCAAATTATCGTCGTAATCTCAAACCGGGAGTCTCACGGCTACGGGGTCAGTTCCTACGAGTTACGTTGGTCCCGTTGGAGGTGTTGGTGCCACCCACGGGGCCGTTCGGAGTCTGTTTCGTGTTTTCACCCTCTAACACCATGTTTTGCTTAAGTCTAGAAATACGTAAATTATAAGGGTATTCTCAAACCAGAAGACCCGCGGCTGCGGGGTCAGTTCCTACGAGTTACGTTGGTCCCGTTGGAGGTGTTGGTGCCTCCCACGGGGCCGTTCGGGGGCTATTTCGAGTTTTCACCCTCAAACGCCATGTCTTTAAGCCTAATTCAAGAAATATGCAAATTATCGTCGTATTCTCAAACCAGGAGTCCCGCGACTGAGGGGTCAATTCCTACGAGTTACGTTGGTCTCGTGGGAGGTGTTGGTGCCACCCACCTAGCCGTTCAGGGGTTGTTTCGAGTTTTCACCCTTTAATGTCATGTTTTGCTTAAGTCTAGAAATATGCAAATTATCGTCGTATTCACAAACCGAGAGACCCGCGGCTGCGGGGTCAGTTCCTAAGAGTTGCATCTGTCCCGTGGGAGGTGTTGGTGCCACCCACGGGGCCGCTCGGGGGCTGTTTCGAGTTTTTACCTTCTAACGTCATGTTTTTAAGCGTAAGTCTAGAAATATGCAAATTACAATCGTAATCTCAAATTGGTAGACCCGCGGCTGTTGGATCAGTTCCTACAAGTTACGTTGGTTCCGTTGGAGGTGTTGGTGCCACCCACGGGGCCATTCGGAGGCTGTTTCGTGTTTTCACCATCTAACGCCATGTTTTGCTTAAGTCTAGAAATACGTAAATTACCGTCGTATTCTCAAACCAGAAGACCCGCGGCTACGGGGTCAGTTCCTACGAGTTACGTTGGTCCCGTTGGAGGTGTTGGTGCCACCCACGGGGCCGTTCGGGGGCTGTTTTGAGTTTTCACACTGAAACGCCATGTCTTTAAGCCTAAGTCAAGAAATATGCAAATTATCATCGTATTCTCAAATCGGGAGTACCGCGACTGCGGGGTCAGTTCCTACAAGTTACATTGGTCTCGTGGGAGGTGTTGGTGCCACCCACCGAGCCGTTCAAGGGATTTTTCCAGTTTTCACCCTTTAATGCCATGTTTTACTTATGTCTAGAAATTTGCAAAATATCATCGTATTCACAAACCGGGAGATCCACGGCTGCGGGGTCAGTTCCTACGAGTTACGTTGGTCCCGTGGGAGGTGTTGGTGCCGCCCACGGGGCCGTTCGGTGGTTGTTTCGAGTTTTCACCCTCTAATGTCATGTTTTTTAGCCTAAATCTAGAAATATGCAAATTACCATAGTAATGTCAAAACGGGAGACCCGCGGCTGTGGGGACAGTTCCTACGAATTACATTGGTCCCGTGGGAGGTGTTGGTGCTATCCACATTGACGTTCGGGGGCTGTTTCGAGTTTTCACCCTATAACGCCATGTTTTTAAGCCTAAGTCAAGAAATATGCAAACTATCATCGTATTCTCAAACCGGGAGTCCCGCAGCTATGCGGCCAGTTCCTACGAGTTATCTTGGTCCCGTGAGAGGTGTTGGTGCCACCCACGGGGACGTTCGGGAACTGTTTCGAGTTTTCACCCTCTAACGTCATATTTTTAAGCCTAAGCCTTGAAATATATAAATTACCGTCATAATCTCAAATCGGGAGACCTGCGGCTGTGGGATCAGTTCCTACGAGTTACATTAATCCCGTGGGAGGTGATGGTGCCACCCACGGGGACGTTCGGGGGCTGTTTCGAGTTTTCACCCTCTAACGCCATGTTCTTAAGCCTAAGTCAAGAAATATGCAAATTATGGTCGTATTCTCAAACTGGGAGATCCGCGACTGTAGGGTTAGTTCCTACGAGTTACATTTGTCCCGTGGTAGGTGTTGGTGCCACCCACGGGAACGTTCAGGGGCTGTTTTTAGTTTTCACCCTCTAACGCCATGTTTTTAAGCCTAAGTCAAGAAATATGCAAATTATCATCGAATTCTCAAATTGCGAGTCCCGCGACTGCGGGGTTAGTTCCTTCGAGTTACGTTGGTCTCGTGGAATGTGTTGGTCCCACCCACGGGGCCGTTTGGGGGCTGTTTCGAGTTTTCACCCTCTAGCGCCATGTTTTTAAGCCTAAGTCAAAAAATATGCAAATTATTATGGTATTCTCAAACCGGGAGACCCGCGGCTATGGGATTAGTTCCTACGAGTTACATTGGTCCCGTGGGAGGTGTTAGTGCCACCCACGAGGACGTTCGGGGGTTGTTTCGAGTTTTCACCCTCTAACGTCATGTTTTTAAGACTAAGTCAAGAAATATGCAATTTATCATCGTATTCTCAAATCGGGAGTCTCGCGGCTGCGGAGTCTGTTCCTACGAGTTACGTTGGTCCCGTTGGAGGTGTTGGTGCCACCCACGGGGCCGTTCGGGGGTGTTTCATGTTCTTACCCTCTAGCGCCATGTTTTGCTTAAGTCTAAAAATAGGCAAATTACCGTCATATTCTCAAACCAGAAGACTAGCGGCTGCGGGGTCAGTTCCTACGAGTTACGTTGGCCCGTTGGAGGTGTTGGTACCACCCACGGGGCCGTTCGGGGGTTGTTTCGGTGTTTTCACCCTCAAACGCCATGTCTTTAAGCCTAAGTCAAGAAATATGCAAGTTATCATCGTATTCTCAAACCAGGTGTCCAGCGACTGCGGGGTCAGTTCCTATGAGTTACGTTGATCCCGTGGGAGGCGTTGGTGCCACCCAACTAGTCGTTCTGGGGCTGTTTCGAGTTTTCACCCTTTAATGCCATGTTTTGCTTAAGTCTAGAAATATGCAAATTATCTTCGTATTTTCCAATCGGGAGACCCGCGGCTGCAGAGTCAGTTCCTACGAGTTACATTGGTCCCGTGGGAGGTATTGGTGCCACCTAAGGGGCCGTTCGGGAGCTATTTCGAGATTTCACCCTCTAACGCCATGTTTGTAAGCCTAAGTCAAGAAATATACAAATTATTGTCGTATTCTCAAACCGGGAGACCCATGACCGTGGGTTCAGTTCCTACGAGTTACATTGGTCCCATGGGAGGTATTGGTGCCACCCGCGGGGACGTTCGGGGGCTAATTCGAGTTTTCACCCTCTAACGCCATGTTTTTAAGACTAAGTCAAGAAATATGCAAATTATCGTCATATTCTCAAACCGAGAGTCTCACGGGTGCGGGGTCAGTTCCTACGAGTTATTTTGGTCCCGTTGGAGGTGTTGGTGCCACCCACGGGGACGTTCTGGGGCTGTTTCAAGTTTTTACCCTCTAACTCCATGTTTTTAAGACTAAGTCAAGAAATATGTAAATTATCGTTGTATTCTCAAATCGGGAGTCCCGTGGCTGTGGGGTCAGTTTCTAAGAGTTACATTGGTCCCGTGGGAGGTTTTAGTGCCACCCACGGGTACGTAAGGGGGCTGTTTCGTGTTTTCACCCTCTAACGCCATGTTTTTAAGCCTAAGTCAAGAAATATGCAAATTATTATCGTATTCAAAAATCAGGAAACCCGCGGTTGTGGGGTCAGTTCCTACGAGTTACATTGGTCCCGTGGGAGGTGTTGGTTCCACCCACGGGGACGTTCGGGAGTTGTTTCGAGTTTTCACCCTCTAACGCCATGTTTTTAAGACTAAGTCAAGAAATATGCAACTTATCGTCGTATTCTCAAACCGGGAGTCTCGCGGCTGCATGGTCAGTTCCTACGAGTTACTTTGGTCCCGTTGGAGGTGTTGGTGCCACCCACGGGGCCGTTCGGAGGCTATTTCGTGTTTTCACCCTCTAACGCCATGTTTTGCTTAAGTCTAGAAATACGTAAATTACCGTCGTATTCTCAAAACAGAAGACCCGTGGCTACGGGGTTAGTTCCTATGAGTTACATTGGTCCCGTGGGAGGTGTTAGTGCCACCCACAGGGACGCTCAGGGGCTGTTTCGAGTTTTCACCCTCTAACGCCATGTTTTTAATCCTAAGTCAAGAAATATGCAAATTATCACTGTGTTATCAAATTGCGAGTCTTGCGGCTGCGGGGTCAGTTCCTTCGAGTTACGTTGGTCCCGTGGGAGGTGTTGGTCCAACCCACGGGGCCGTTTGGGGGCTGTTTCGAGTTTATACCCTCTAATGCCATGTTTTTAAGCCTAAGTCAAGAAATATGCAAATTATTGTGTATTCTCAAATCGGGAGAACCGAGATTGTGGGGTCAGTTCCTACGAGTTATATTGGTCCCGTGGGAGGTGTTGGTGCCACCCACGAGGACGTTCGGGGGGTGTTTCGAGTTTTCACCCTATAACGCCATGTTTTTAAGACTAAGTCAATAAATATGCAAAGTATCATCGTATTCTCAAACCGGGAGTCTCGCGACTGCGGGGTGAGTTCCTACGAGTTACGTTGGTCCCGTTGGAGGTGTTGGTGCCACCCACGGGGCCGTTCGGGGGCTGTTTCATGTTTTCACCCTCTAGCGCCATGTTTTGCATAAGTCTAGATATACGCAAATTACCGTCGTATTCTCAAACCAGAAGACTCGCGGCTGCGGGGTCAGTTCCTACGAGTTACGTTGGTCCATATGAGGTGTTGGTGCCACCCACGGGGCCGTTCAGGGGATGTTTCGAGTTTTCACCCTCAAACACCATGTCTTTAAGCCTAAGTCAAGAAATATGCAAATTATCATCGTATTCTCAAACCGGGTGTCCCGCGACTGCGGGGTCAGTTCCTATGAGTTAGGTTGGTCCCGTGAGAGGTGTTGGTCCCACCCACCTAGTCGTTCTGGGGTTGTTTCGAGTTTTCACCCTTTAATGCCATGTTTTGCTTAAGTCTAGAAATATGCAAATTATCGTCGTATTCTCAAACCGGGAGACCCGCGGCCGCGGAGTCAGTTCCTACGAGTTACATTGGTCCCGTGGGAGGTATTGGTGCCACCCACGGGGTCGTTCATGGGTTGTTTTGAGCTTTCACCCTCTAACGCCATGTTTTTAAGTCTAAGTCAAGAAATATGCAAATTATCGTCGTATTCTCAAACCGGGATACCCGCGGCTGTGGGGTCAATTCCTACGAGTTACATTGGTCCCGTGGGAGGTATTGGCGCCACCTACAGGGACGTTCGGGGGCTGTTTTGAATTTTCACCCTATAACGCCATATTTTTAAGACTAAGTTAAGAAATATGCAAATTATCTCCGTATTCTCAAACCGGAAGTCACGCGGGTGCGGGGTCAGTCCTACGAGTTATGTTGCTCCCGTTGGAGGTGTTGGTGCAACCCACGGGGACGTTCTGGGGCTATTTCAAGTTTTCACCCTCTAACGCCATGTTTTTAAGCCTAAGTCAAGAAATATGCAAATTATCGTTGTATTCTCAAATCGGGAGTCCCGAGGCTGTGGGGTCAGTTCCTAAGAGTTACATTGGTCCCGTCGGAGGTGTTGGTGCCACCCATGGGGACGTAAGGGGGCTATTTCGAGTTTTCACCCTCTAACGCCATGTTTTTAAGCCTAAGTCAAGAAATATGCAAATTATTATCGTATTCTCAAATCGGGAGACCCGCGGCTGTGGGGTCAGTTCCTACGAGTTACATTGGTCCCGTGGGAGGTGATGGTGCCACCCACGTGGACGTTCAAGAGTTGTTTCGAGTTTTCACCGTCTAACGCCATGTTTTTAAGACTAAGTCAAGAAATATGCAAATTATCTTCGTATTCCCAAACCGGGAGTCTTGCGGCCGCGGGGTCAGTTCCTACGAGTTACGTTGGTCCCGTTGGAGGTGTTGGTGCCATCCACAGGGCCGTTCGGAGGCTGTTTCGTGTTTTCACCCTCTAACGCCATGTTTTGCTTAAGTCTAGAAATACGTAAATTACCGGGGTATTCACAAACCAGAAGACTCGCGGCTGCGGGGTCAGTTCCTACGAGTTACGTTGGTCCATTGGAGGTGTTGGTGCCACCCACGGGGCCGTTCGGGGGATGTTTCGAGTTTTGACCCTCAAACACCATGTCTTTAAGCCTAAGTCAATAAATATGCAAATTATCATCGCATTCTCAAACCGGGTGTCCCGCGGCTATGGGGACAGTTCCTACGAATTACATTAGTCCCGTGGGAGGTGTTGGTGCTACCCACAGGGACGTTCGGGGGTTGTTTCGAGTTTTCACCCTATAACGCCATGTTTTTAAGCTTATGTTAAGAAATATGCAAACTATCATCGTATTCTCAAGCCGGGAGTCCCGCAGCTCTGCGGTCATTTCCTACGAGTTACACTGGTCCCGTGGGAGGTGTTAGTGCCACCCACAGGGGTTGTCGGGGGCTGTTTCGAGTTTTCACCCTCTAACGTCATGTTTTTAAGCCTAAGTCTAGATATATGCAAATTACCGTCGTAATCACAAATTGGGAGACCCTCGGCTGTGGGTTCAGTTCCTACGAGTTACATTGGTCCCGTGGGAGGTGATGGTGCCACCCATGGGGACGTTCGGGGGCTGTTTCGAGTTTTCACCCTCTAACGCCATGTTTTTAAGCCTAAGTCAAGAAATATGCAAATTATTGTCGTATTCTTAAACCGGGAGACCCGCGGCTGTGGGGTGAGTTCCCACGAGTTACATTGGTCCCGTGGGAGGTGTTAGTGAACCCACGGGGACGTCAAGGGGCTGTTTCGAGTTTTCACCCTCTAACGCCATGTTTTTAAGCCTAAGTCAAGAAATATGCAAATTATCACCATGTTCTCAAATTGGGAGTCCTGCGACTGTGAGATCAGTTCCTTTGAGTTACGTTGGTCCCGTGGGAGGTGTTGGTCCCACCCACGGGGCCGTTTGGGGGCTGTTTCAAGTTTTCACCCTCTAACGCCATGTTTTTTAGGCTAAGTCAATAAATATGCAAATTATTGTCGTATTCTCAAACCGGGAGACCCGCGGCTGTGGGGTCAGTTCCTACGAGCTAGATTGGTCCCATGGGAGGTGTTGGTGCCACCCACGAGGACGTTCGGGGGCTGTTTCGAGTTTTCCCCCTCTAACGCCATGTTCTTAAGACTAAGTCAAGAAATATACAAATTATCATCGTATTCTCAAATCGGGAGTCTCGCGACTGCGGGGTCAGTTCCTACGAGTTACGTTGGTCCCGTTGGAGGTGTTGGTGCCACTCACGGAGCCGTTCGGGGGTTGTTTTGTGTTTTCACCCTCTAACGCCATGTTTTTCTTAAGTCTAGAAAAATGCAAATTAACGTCGTATTCTCAAACTAGAAGACCCGCGGTTGCGGGGTTAGTTCTTACGAGTTACGTTGGTACGTTGGAGGTTTTGGTTCCACCCACGGGGCCGTTCGGGGGATGCTTTGAGTTTTCACCCTCAAACGCCATGTCTTTAAACCTATGTCCAGAAATATTCAAGTTATCATTATATTCTCAAATCGGGTGTCCCTCGGCTGTGGGGTCAGTTCCTACAAGTTACATTGGTCCCGTGGGAGGTGATGATGCCACCCACGGGGACGTTCGGGGGCTGTTTCGAGTTTTCACCCTCTAACACCATGTTTTTAAGCCTAAGTCAAGAAATATGCAAATTATTGTCGTATTCTCAAACCGGGAGACCCGCGGCTGTGGGGTGAGTTCCTACGATTTACATTGGTCCTGTGGGAGGTGTTGGTACCACCCACGGGGACGTTCAGGGGCTATTTTAAGTTTTCACCCTCTAACGCCATGTTTTTAAGCCTTAGTTAAGAAATATGAAAATTATCACTGTATTCTCAAATTGCGAGTCCTGCGGCTGCGGGGTCAGTTCCTTTGAGTTACGTTGGTCCCGTGGGAGCTGTTGGTCCCACCCACGGGGCCGTTTGGGGTTGGTTTCGAGTTTTCACCCTCTAACGCCATGTTTTTAAGCCTAAGTCAAGAAATATGCAAATTATTATCGTATTCTATAACCGGGAGACCCGCGGCTGTGGGGTCAGTTCCTACGAGTTACGTTGGTCCCGTGGGAGGTGTTGGTGCCACCCACGAGGACGTTCGGGGGATGTTTCGAGTTTTCACCCTCTAACGTCATATTTTTAAGCCTAAGTCTAGAAATATGTAAATTACCGTCGTAATCTCAAATCGAGAGACCTGCGGCTGTGGGGTCAGTTCCTACGAGTTACATTGGTCCCGTGGGAGGTGTTGGTGCCATCCACGGGGACGTTCGAGAGTTGTTTCGAGTTTTCACCCTCTAACGCCATGTTTTTAAGACTAAGTCAAGAAATATGCAAATTAGCATCGTATTCTCAAACCGGGAGTCTCGCGGCTGCGGGGTCAGTTCCTGCGAGTTCCGTTGGTCCCATTGGAGGTGTTGGTGCCACCCACCGAGCCGTTCGGAGGCTGTTTCGTGTTTTCACCCTCTAACGCCATGTTTTGCTTAAGTCTAGAAATACGTAAGTTATCGTCATATTCTTAAACCCGAAGACCCGCGGCTACGGGGTCAGTTCCTACGAGTTATATTGGTCCCGTGGGTGGTGTTGGTGCCACCCACGGGGCCGTTCGGGGGCTGTTTCGTGTTTTCACCCTCTAGCGCCATGTTTTGCTTAAGTCTAGAAATTCGCAGATTACCATCCTATTATCAAACCAGAAGACTTGCGACTACGGGGTTAGTTCCTACGAGTTACGTTGGTCCCGTGGGAGGTGTTGGTGCCACCCACGAGGACGTTCGGGGGCTGTTTCGAGTTTTCACCCTCTAACGCCATGTTTTTAAGACTAAGTCAAGAAATATGCAAATTATTATCGTATTCTCAAATCGGGAGTCTCGCGGTTGCGGGGTCAGTTCCTATGAGTTCCGCTGGTCCTGTTGGAGGTGTTGGTGCCACCCACCGAGCCGTTCGGAGGCTGTTTCGTGTTTTCACCCTCTAACGCCATGTTTTGCTTAAGTCTAGAAATATGTAAGTTACCTTCATATTCTCAAACCAGATGACCCGCGGCTACGGGGTCAGTTCCTACGAGTTATATTGGTCCCGTGGGAGGTGTTGGTGCCACCCACGGGGCCGTTCGGGGGCTGTTTCGTGTTTTCACCCTCTAGCGCCATGTTTTGCTTAAGTCTAGAAATTCGCAGATTACCATCCTATTCTCAAACCAGAAGAATTGCGGCTGCGTGGTTAGTTCCTACGAGTTACGTTGGTCCCGTGGGAGGTGTTGGAGCTACCCACAGGGATGTTCGGGGGCTGTTTCGAGTTTTCACCCTATAACGCTATGTTTTTAAGCCTAAGTCAAGAAATATGCAAACTATTATCATATTCTCAAGCCGGGAGTCCCGCAGTAGTGCGGTCATTTCCTACGAGTTACATTGGTCCCGTGGGAGGTGTTGGTGCCACCCACAGGGACGTTCGGGGGCTGTTTCGAGTTTTCACCCTCTAACGTCATGTTTTTAAGCCTAAGCCTAGAAATATGAAAATTACCGTTATAATCTCAAATCGGGAGACCCGCGGCTGTGGGATCAGTTCCTACGAGTTACATTGGTCCCGTGGGAGGTGTTGGTGCCACCCACGAGGACGTTCGGGGGCTGTTTCGAGTTTTCACCCTCTAACGCCATGTTTTTAAGACTAAGTCAAGAAATATGCAAATTATTATCGTATTCTCAAATCGGGAGTCTCGCGGCTGCGGGGTCCGTTCCTACGAGTTCCGTTGGTCCCGTTGGAGGTGTTGGTGCCACCCACCGAGCCGTTCGGAGGCTATTTCGTGTTTTCACCCTCTAACGCCATGTTTTGCTTAAGTCTAGAAATATGTAAGTTACCGTCATATTCTTAAACCAGAAGACCCGCGGCTACGGGGTCAGTTGCTACAAGTTATATTGGTCCCGTTGGAGGTGTTGGTGCCACCCACGGGGCCGTTCGGGGGCTGTTTCATGTTTTCACCCTCTAGCGCCATGTTTTGCATAAGTCTAGAAATACGCAAATTACCGTCGTATTCTCAAACCAGAAGACTCGCGGCTGTGGGGTCAGTTCCTACGAGTTACGTTGGTCCCGTGGGAGGTGTTGGAGCTACCCACAGGGATGTTCGGGGGCTGTTTCGAGTTTTCACCCTATAACGCTATGTTTTTAAGCCTAAGTCAAGAATTATGCAAACTATTATCGTATTCTCAAGTCGGGAGTCCCGCAGCAGTGTGGTCATTTCCTACGAGTTACATTGGTCCCATGGGAGGTGTTGGTGCCACCCACAGGGACGTTCGGGGGCTGTTTCGAGTTTTCACCCTCTAACGTCATGTTTTTAAGCCTAAGCCTAGAAATATGAAAATTACCGTTATAATCTCAAATCGGGAGACCCGCGACTGTGGGGTCAGTTCCTACGAGTTACATTGGTCCCGTGGGAGGTGATGGTGCCACCCACGGGGACGTTTGGGGGTTGTTTTGAGTTTTCACCCTCTAACGCCATGTTTTAAGCCTAAGTCAAGAAATATGCAAATTATTATCGTATTCTCAAACCGAGAGACACGCGGCTGTGGGGTGAGTTCCTACGAGTTACATTGGTCCCGTGGGAGGTGTTGGTGTCACCCACGGGGACGTTCAGGGGTTGTTTCAAGTTTTCACCCTCTAGAGCCATGTTTTTAAGCCTAAGTCAAGAAATATGCAAATTATCACCATGTTCTCAAATTGGGAGTCCCGCGGCTGCGGGGTCAGTTCCTTCGAGTTACGTTGGTCCCTTGAGAGGTGTTGGTCCCACCCACGGGGCCGTTTAGGGGATGTTTCTAGTTTTCACCCTCTAACGCCATGTTTTTTAGCCTAAGTCAATAAATATGCAAATTATTGTCGTATTCTCAAACTGGGAGACCCGCGGCTGTGGGGTCAATTCCTACGAGTTAGATTGATCTCGTGGGAGGTGTTGGTGCCACCCACGAGGACGTTCGGGGGCTGTTTCGAGTTCTCACCCTCTAATGCCATATTTTTAAGACTAAGTCAAGAAATATGCAAATTATCGTCGTATTCTCAAACCGGGAGTCTCGCGGCTGCGGGGTCAGTTCCTACGAGTTACGTTGGTCTCGGTCGTGGTGTTGGTACCACCCACATGGCCCTTCGGGGGCTGTTGCGTGTTTTCACCCTCTAACGCCATGTTTTGCTTAAGTCTAGAAATACGCAAATTATCATCGTATTCTCAAACTTGAAGACCCGCGGCTGCGGGGTCAATTCCTATGAGTTACGTTGGTCCGTTGGAGGTGTGGGTGCCACCCACGGGGCCGTTCAGGGGTTGTTTTGAGTTTTTACCCTCAAACGCCATGTCTTTAAGCCTAAGTCAAGAAATATGCAAATTATCATCGTATTATCAAACCGGGTGTCCTGTAACTACGGGGTCAGTTCCTATGAGTTACGTTGGTCCCGTGGGAGGTGTTGGTGCCACCCACCTAGCCGTTCTGGGGCTGTTTTGAGTTTTCACCCTTTAATGCAATGTTTTGCTTAAGTCTAGAAATATGCAAATTATCGTCGTATTCTCAAACCGGGAGACCCGCGGCTGCGGGGTCAGTTCCTACGAGTTACATTGTTCCCGTGGGAGGTATTGGTGCTACCCACGGGGCCATTCGGGGGCTGTTTCGAGCTTTCACCCTCGAACGCCATGTTTTTAAGCCTAAGTCAAGAAATACTCAAATTATTGTCGTATTCTCAAATCGAGAGACCCGCGGCTGTGGGGTCGGTTCCTACGAGCTACATTGGTCCCGTGAGAGGTATTGGTGCCACCCACGGGGACGTTCGGGGGTTGTTTCGAGTTTTCACCCTCTAACGCCATGTTTTTAAGATTAAGTCAAGAAATATGGAAATTATTATCGTATTCTCAAATTGGGAGTCTCGCGGGTGCGGGGTCAGTTCCTACGAGTTATGTTGGTCCCGTTGGAGGTGTTGGTGCCACCCACGGGGACGTTCGGGGGTTGTATCGAGTTTTCACCCTCTAACGCCATGTTTTTAAGCCTAAGTCAAGAAATATGCAAACTATCATCGTATTCTCAAACCGGGAGTCCCGCAGCTATGGGGTCAGTTCCTACGAGTTACATTAGTCCCGTGGGAGGTGTTGGTGCCACCCACGGAGCCGCTCGGGGACTGTTTCGAGTTTTCACCTTTTAACGTCATGTTTTTAAGCGTAAGTCTAGAAATATGCAAATTACCATTGTAATTTCAAATTGGGAGACCCGCGGGTGTGGGATCAGTTCCTACGAGTTACATTGGTCCCGTGGGAGGTGATGGTGCCACCCACGGGGACATTCGGGGGCTGTTTCGAGTTTTCACCCTCTAACGCCATGTTTTTAAGCCTAAGTCAAGAAATATGCAAATTACCGTAGTACTCTCAAACCGAGAGACCCGCGGCTGTGGGGTCAGTTCCTACGAGTTACATTGGTCCCGTGGGAGGTGTTGGTGCTACCCACAAGGACGTTCGGGGGGCTATTTCGAGTTTTCTCCCTCTAACGCCATGTTTTTAAGCCTAAGTCAAGAAATATGCAAATTATCGTCGTATTCTAAAACTGGGAGTCCCGCAGTTGTGGGGTCAGTTCCTACGAGTTACATTGGTCCCATGGGAGGTGTTGGTGCCACCCAAGGGGCCGTTTGGGGGCTGTTTCGAGTTTTCACCTTCTAACATCATGTTTTTATGCGTAAGTCTAGAAATATGCAAATTACCATCGTAATCTCAAATTGGGAGACCCGCGGCTGTGGGGTCAGTTCCTACAAGTTACATTGGTCCCGTGGGAGGTGATGGTGCCACCCACGGGGACGTTCGGGGGATGTTTCGAGTTTTCTCCCTCTAACGCCATGTTTTTAAGCCTAAGTCATGAAATATGCAAATTACCGTAGTACTCTCAAACCGGGAGACCCGCGGCTGTGGGGTCGGTTCCTACGAGTTACATTGGTCCCGTGGGAGGTATTGGTGCTACCCACAAGGACGTTCGGGGGCTATTTCGAGTTTTCTCCCTCTAACGCCATGTTTTTAAGCCTAAGTCAAGAAATATGTAAATTATCATCGTATTCTCAAACTGGGAGTCCCGCAGTTGTGGGGTCAGTTCCTACGAGTTACATTGGTCCCGTGGGAGGTGTTGGTTCCACCCACGGGGCCGTTCGGGGTCTGTTTCGAGTTTTCACCCTCTAACATCATGTTTTTAATCCTAAGTCTAGAAATATGCAAATTAGCGCCGTAATCTCAAATCGGGAGACCCGCTGCTGTGGAGTCAGCTTCGACGAGTTACATTGGTCCCGTGGAAGGTGTTGGCGCCACCCACGGGGACGTTCCTGCAACTTTCAACTTGCTATTCAATACTCTATGCTCTATGCCGAAAAGTACAAACTGTAAATCAAGTAGTATGCCTCTCTCTTTGGTTTCTTTTTATTTGTTATGTTATGTTCATCTTTTACTTAGTGTATATGTGTCGTTAGTATAAAAAATACTAATCGGTCAATACTTATATGACACCATAGCATTTTTTTGCATAGTTTAAAAACCAAGTCCCTTAACTGTTATGGGTGGTTGATTGATTTAGAGCCTTAATTATTGCAGATGGTTAGGATATTGGATAGTCTCGAAAACATTTAGGATTTCAAACCCATTACAAACTTGACATGATTGTTTGTTTTTATTTTCTAGGTATTTCGATTCAGTGACAAATAATTACTTTTCATTACTTTAAATAAGTGTACCCTCGGTGCTTATTGGTAGGAGGGCATATTATGTACCCACGGAACCAAATGTGGAGGATAAAGCCCCCGGTAAATGTGGATTTCTTTGTCACAATAACAAGGGTGAAATTTCGGACAGTTTGAATAGAGGTAGGCACATGATAAATATTTATTAGATCTATACAACAAGGATGGTCTACTGATAATGTGGATTGGATACACAACCTTTCTGTTAGCATTGACCAAGAGCAAGAGGTGGACGTGAATGTTGACCTTGCACGCGAACTTGCAGTCTATACGCAGGCAAACCTTCATCAAAAGTTGATTGTAAGCGGCATCTGCATATATATGCACTGCATATATATGCAGCAATTGCATATATATGCAGCAGTTGCATATATATGCCTGCATATATATGCAGTAGTTGCATATATATGTAGATGCAACTGCATATATATGTAACACTGTCCCGCCCCTGCCCCGTCCCCTCCCCCTTCACCACTCACACACGCACACATGCGCACACAAACACACACACAAACATGTATACACTGGCATATCTGTTAAGTTTTTGGATTGGGGGTTTCACGTTGCTGCCAAAAATGAGGTATACCTCACGAATTTGTTTTAATATATTTTTGTTGAATCTTTTGTTTCAGCAAGTATGATTTATCACTGTGAAGCTTCTCCATTTTCACTTTTCCCCGTGATCTATCAATGGAACCTCAAGATGATGCTACAAGATGTCCCCGTGATTTTCTTCTTACCGGTTTAACTGAGTTCTAATTTTTAATTGTCTATTTATTTTTTTTCTTTTGTATTTGTTTGCCTAACACATGCCTCTTAACACTTTATGTCTTAGTTACATTGAGATAATGGTTAATTTCCTCCATTTGTGGGAATTCGATTCCATTACTTTTTTCATCACAGGTTTGCGACGGATGGATGGACAGGAACTTAGTTGTCTGACATCGAGCAGAAGTCAGACTTGGATGGATTAGATAAATGTATTTATGGTTTTTGATATGTCTTGAAGCCCCAAGTTTGAAGCATATCTTTTTTTTCTTAATTTGATTCCATCTAAGATGCGCATTTCTAAATTGATTCAACATTTATTAGTTTGTCCTTTTACTTTTCCCTTTTGATGCATTTCTAATTTCTAATTTCTAATTTCATTCAAGAACTCTCATAGTTGTAGTGTTGTGAGAAGCAGCTATGTGCACTGATATATCATTCCCTATGAGAATTTAGATATAAGCATTGATATATGATTCCCTATGAGCATTGATAGGGAAACATTAATAGGCATTTATAAATCATTCTGGAAGCACTGAGTTTAAATCCCCAATTTTCATGTTAGAATGCACTGAGTTTCATAAGAACAATTAGTGTGATTTGTTTGGGTTGACACTTTTATTAAGAAAAGTAAAGTTCTCATCACTGTTGTAATGGATGACCTGATAAGTAGGATGCACTGAGCATATGGTATGTTTTATTTCTAAATCTCTCATTTAGTTTCATATTAATAATTATATAATTCTGATATGTTATTTCTCTTTCAGGTGACAATTATTTAAAGTCCTACGTGATACCGGAATCGGAGGCAACCGTAACGGATCAGATGATTGAATATGAGTGTCAGGAGGTTTGTTTTGTAGATCCCACTCTTGGATTCACCCTAGATCAGGTATACTCTCTATTTTAATTTGGATTTTATCATCAATATGCACACACTCACACGCGCACACAAACACATGCACGCACACACTCTCACTACATATATGTATACATGCCCCATCCCCTCCCCCCTTCCCCACTCACACACACACACACACACACACACACACAAACATAACACACACACACACACACACACACACACACACACGCCCCTGCCCGTCCCCTCCCTCCTTCCCCACTCGCACACGCGCGCACACACAAACATGCACACACGCACACACGCGCCCCCTGCCCATCCCCTCCCCCCTTTCCCACTCACACGCACACGCGCACACACACAAACATACACACACGCACACACACAAGCCGGGAGTGCCGTGACTACACGATCGGTTCCTACGACTTACATTGGTCCCGTGCGAGATGTTCGTGACTCTTGCGAGACCGTTTTTTGGGTGTTTTACGTTTTAACCCTTCGATGGCATCTTTTTTATTCTCAAGTCTAACTGTTTGCAAATTTACGCCGTATACTCAAACCGGGATCCCTGTGACTACCCGTTTGGTCCCTACTATTAACATTGGTCCCGTGCGAGGTGTTCGTGACTCTTACGGTACCGTTTTGTGGCTTTTTTACGTTTTCACCCTTCGATGGCATGCTTTTATGCATAAGTATAATTTTTTGCAAATTTATGTCGTACACTCCAACCGGGAGCGCCGCGACTATGCGGTCGGTTCCTACGAGTTACATTGGTCCCGTACGAGGTGTTCGTGACTCTTACGGGACCGTTTTAAGGTTATTTTATGTTTTCACCCTTCGATGGCATGCAAGTCTAACTTTTTGCAAATTTACGTCGTACACTCAAATCGGGAGCCCCGTGACTATGTCATCGGTTCCTACAAATCACATTGGTCCCGTGCGAGGTGTTCGTGACTCTTACCAGACCGTTTAACGGCTATTTTAGGTTTTGACCCTTCGATGGCATGTTTTTATGCTCAAGTCTAATTTTTTGCAAATTTGCGTCGTACACTCAATCCGGAAGCCCCGTTACTACGCGGTCGGTTCCTACGAGTCACATTGGTCCCGTGCGAGGTGCTCGTGACTCTTACGGGACCATTTTGTGCTTGTTGTACGTTTTCACCCTTCGATGTCATGTTTTTATGCTCAAGTCTATTTTTTTTACAAATTTACGTCGTACACTCTAACCGGGAGCCCCGTGACTACGCGGTCGGTTTCTATGAGTTACATTAATCCCGTGCAAGGTGTTCGTGACTCTTACCGGATCGATTTATGGCTATTTTACGTTTTCACCCTTCGATGACATGTTTTTATGCTTAAGTCTAAATTTTTGCAAATTTACGTCATACACTCAAACCGGGATCCCCATGACTACACAATCGGTTCCTACGAGTCACATTAGTCCCGTGCGAGGGGTTCGTGACTCTTACGGGAATGTTTTAAGGCTGTTTTATATTTTCACCCTTCGATGGCATATTTTTATGCTTAAGTTTATTTTTTTATAATTTTACGCCGTACACTCAAATCGGGAGCCCCGTGACCATGCGGTCGGTTCCTACAAGTCACATTAGTCCCGTGCGAGGGGTTCGTGACTCTTACGGGACCATTTTAAGGTTGTTTTACGTTTTCACCCTTCGATGGCATGTTTTTATTCTCAAGTCTAATTTTTTACAAATTTACGTCGCACACTCAACCCGGAAGCCCCGTTACTACGCGATCGATTTCTACGGGTCACATTGGTCCCGTGCGAGGTGTTCGTGACTCTTACGGGACCATTTTGTTCTTGTTGTACGTTTTCACCCTTCGATGGCATGTTTTTATGCTCAAGTCTATTTTTTTTGTAAATTTACGTCGTACACTCTAATTGGGAGCCCCATGACTACGTGATCGGTTTCTATGAGTTACATTAATCCCGTACGAGGTGTTCGTGACTCTTACCGGACCGTTTTATGGCTATTTTATATTTTCACCCTTAGATGGCATGTTTTTATGTTTAAGTCTAACGTTTTACAAATTTACGTCATACACTCAAACCGGGAGCCCCGTGACTACGCGGTCGGTTCCTACGAGTCACATTAGTCCCGTGCGAGGGGTTCGTGACTCTTACGGGACCGTTTTAAGGTTGTTTTACATTTTCACCCTTCGATGGCAAGTTTTTATGCTTAAGTTTATTTTTTTACAAATTTACGTCGTTCACTCAAACCGGGAGCCCCGTGACTACGCAGTCGGTTCCTACGAGTCAATTAGTCCCGTGCGATGGGTTCATGACTCTTAAGGTAATAAACAAATGGTTACCAATTAGTTTAATGTGAACCATTGCATAGAAATTGACACGCCTTAAACCTAGAAAGTGGCAATCCGTTGGATAATGCCTTGTTTTTCTAGTGTTCACCCTAACTATTCTTTGTTCAAAAGTTATATTCCCCCCCCCCCCTCCCCAACTGGAAGTGACAAGAAACAAATTGGCCAACAATACCCAAGCTATAGGGGGCACAAAAAAAATTAAAATTACGGGGTTTAGACATAAATAGGATTCAAACCCAAAATAATTAAAAAAAATTGAATCAATGCATATTTAACCTTAAAATAAAGTTCATCATAGGTCTATCCATTACCTGGATATTTTGTTACACCCAACGCCAATCAGAACCTTCTCTATGGCAGCAACGATGGAATTTCAGATTATATTTGATAGTAGTTCGACCCCAACATCAATGTATCCTATGACAGTGAAAAAATAATGAATTTTTTGCAAACAGTTATGTTCAATTAAAAAAATGGTAGAATCAAAAAAAAAATTCAAAACCAAAGGAAGAAAATCAGGGCGAGTTCTTTTGTCACTCACTGTCCCAACTTGACTCGTAGTAAACTTGTTTGAACTAAGAAAAAAATTAAGGATTACTACTGAGAAAAAAATTAGATGCACACATATGGAGAAGATTACAATTGATTTTGATTACATTTCAAAAACCAATACTTATTCAATTTCAACAATAATATAAAATGGCATAACGGGTATATCATAATATGACCAACACCAATCTAATTAAACTAGGTATATATCTATTCCTTTTTTTCACAAGGACAAATCTAAAACCAAATTGAAAATACCAAGGCCAAGAACAAAATTAACACTTACATAATTCTTAAGGGACTATTTGTTGCTTCTAACCCCCAACCCGGATTCCACCCGTCTCCACCGCATACTATTTAGGGTGGCACACATATAACCCCAAATAAATTCACGACAAGGTGGATGTAAATTTTTTTACTCATTAAAAATCCATTTAATTATATTTTGTAAAAAAAAATACACACATATACAATCTAGGTTTATTGGCATAATCTATACAAACACACGCATACAATCTAGGGTTTATTGACATAATATATACATACACACACATACTATTTAGGGTTTACTAAACCCTAAATTTTTTTTGACATAAATCTATACATACAAACACATACAATCTATACATACACACACATACAATATACGGTTTATTGATATAAAAAATAATTTATTTGTTCATAGTTACATACAAAAACATATATATACACATAAATCTATACATATACACAGATATAAATATAAATCTATACATACACACACATACAAGCATAAATCTACACATACATACACAGAAATTAGGGCTTTAGACAAAAATAACGAAATCCAAATGAATCAATACATACCAGGGTAGATTTATGTTTGCAAATCCAACTGAAATCCAAACGAAATCGCACCTGAATCGCTTAGCCCTAACAGCCTTACAAACCGCACATAAGAAATTAGAAGCAGCGGGTAATTTTTGTTTTTAATACCTTAACCTCGTCACGGCCAAGATCCGTGACCCCATGGACGCGACCAATAAAATGCAGATGACTGGCTTCTTCAACCTGGTCACGGCCTAGAGCCGTGACCCACCATGTGCGCGACCAACAAATTGCAGATGAGGTATTGTGGCTTCTTCGAACTGGTCACGGTCTAGACCCGTGACCCACCATGCTGGAGACATTTCCATCCACACTTAGTGCTTGAATGAGGCATGGTCACGGCCTATAGCCGTGACCCACACCAAGAAATATTCACGGCCCATAGGCGTGACCCTCGATCAGTGATGCGCGACCCTTTTCATCAACCCTAGTGCTTGAATGAGGTATGGTCACGGCCCTTAGTCGCGACCCACACCAAAAAATGGTCACGGCCCTAAGCCGTGACCCCCAATATGTGTACTCTCTTCTTCGTCATGCCATGGGTCACGGACTTGGGCCGTGACCCACCCGTAACCAAGCTTGGAGGGAATTTTGGCGCGCGTTTGGCGCCAAGATGGTCACGACCTGGTCACGGCCTAAGTCCGCGACCACTGTGGTCCCGGCCTTGGTCCGTGACCACTTCCCCGAGCATCAATAATTTATTGTGATAATAAATATGGTCACGCCAAATATTGAGTGGGTCGTGACCCACTGGGTGTGACCATTCGCAGGATTTGGTGTAGTGATATTACAAACTTTTATTACAAACTGAAATAAAAACAAACTTTAAACTTACAAACGGAATAAGAGTCCACCGGAATAACCCCGGAAAGTCCACAAGCTTATTTCAAAAATGGAATAAAAAAAGTTTTAAAAACAGTTTTTCAAATAGGATAAAAACCATATTTTAAACAGGTTTATAAATGGAATAAAAAAGTGTTTTTAAAGTTTACAACTATTTTCATTTTTTCAAAGTTGAAGAATTACTCTATTTTTAACAAGAGTTAAAACCTTTGAAATGTAAACATGAGTCTTTAGAAATAGGATAAAAAAAGTTTTTTTTTAAATAGGAAAAAAATAGTTTTTCAAATAGGATAAAAAAAACTTTTTTTTGAATAGGATAAAAAAAACACTTTTTTAGATAAAAAAAAAACGGTTTTTCAAATAGGATAAAAAACAATTTCTTTTCCTATTTCAAAAAACACTTTTTAAATTTGATAAAAAGCAGGTAAAAAAACAGTTATTTTTTAAAAAACTGTTTTTCTCAAAAACACTTTTTATTTAAAATTGTTTTGAAAATTTGTTTTAAAAAAAAAACTATTTAAAAAACTATTTTTTTTAAATAGGAAAAAAACTGCTTTTTATCCTATTTAAAAAACAGCTTTTTTCCCTTAAAAAACTGTTTTTATCCTATTTGAAAAACTTTTTTTTTCCTATTTAAAAAAACTCACATTTTTTTTATTATTTGGGTTACACGGGAAAGGTTTTAACTCTTCTTAAAATATAGAGTAAGTAATTCTTCAACTTTAAAAAAAAAAAAATAAGTTTAAACTTTAAAAAATAGTTTTTTTGTTCCAGTTTAAAAAATTGTTTTTATCCTATTTGAAAAACTGTTTTGAAAACTTTTGTCATTCCGTTTTAAAAAAAACATTTAAAAACCGTTTTTATCCTATTTAAAAAAGAGTAAATTTCTTAACTTTGAAAAGGAAAAACAGTTTAAGCTATATTATGGACTAAATCTGGTAAATTATTAGTTTATGGACTACAATGGCAAATTATTGGTTTACTGACTAAGGTCCCGTTTGGTTCGTTACTCAGAAAACTCGATTTAAACGATGTTTTTAAATACAGTTTTAAAATTCAGATTTTTATGTTTAAAATTATTGGTGTGCGCTTGGTAAACTTATTTTTAAATACAGTTTTTTGAAAATTTGATAAAGTCGGCAATAATATATATATATATATATATATGTGTGTGTGTGTGTGTGTGTGTGTGTGTAAACATACATAAAACTTTCATGCATACATGATACATGAATGAATACATACATACGTACATACATACATACTGTAACACCCCGCTTAAAATAATAACGGGTGGCCAACCCTATACTACATTAAATCAGGAGTTTCAGATGGTCCAGTCTCAACACCAACAGTCGGTACTACATAATATAGGACTAACTACCCGATATCATATAAGCGAGATGTTAGAATAAATTTAAAACATGCAACAACTAACAAACCAACACCATAAAACTACTAATAAATAAGAGAAAGATGCAAGAAGAACTATAAGAAATGAAATGCTAGAATAAAATGGAATAAATAACTATAACTGAAAATACTACAAAGGAGTAAACCCGAATAAGCTGTCGGGTCACAGCCAATACAATGACTGAAATGGAATAAATATAAACATGTATATAAATACCCCTTGGGTACAAACCCGATATACAACAATGAATCCTACCTAGAATTTTTAAAAGTAGGAGGCGACTACCCGATACATCCCGCAATAGTCCGCACCTGTCAGGGCTCCCAAGACTCTGGATAGAAAGTCATCCGGCATCCATGCGGTAGGACACCTGTAGTAATATATATATATACAAGCAGGAGATAAAAGTAAACGGGTCAGAGCCCGAGTTGTGAAAATATTTAGCAAGTGTGTTAACCGTGCATAATAAATATCAGTGCACATATTTCATAATTAAAATGGAATCGCACTCTCGTGGAATCCCAACTCACCTCTCATCTAAAGGCGCGCACCTATTCGCGTCCTCAAGTTTATTAGTTAAATTACCCCAATTTATTAGGACAACCTGACTTATCATAACCCAAGAATCCACCCCCTTTTTAAACCACAGATAAGTATTTATTTTCAATCATAAGTGCCTTATTAGGCTTAGTGGATTCCGGTTTATACTTTAACCATTTACAATTTAATAAGTTACCCAATAAGCACTTGGGTTGAAACATATGATTTAAATTTCTAATTTAATAAGCATGCAAAATTATTATTGACACAACTTCCCTCCAATTTCAACGTTGCGCTGCGTTTCGTGCGTGGGGTGTCTCGCAAAGAGAAATCCAAACAAGGAACCACCCCGTTACACTACTCTATGTCAACGTAGATCCTGGAGATCCATTATGCCACACATAAATATCGATAGAACTTCTCTCTACTCTCAACAATGTACTACATTTCGTGCGTGGGGTGTCTCGTAAAACGAAATCCAAACAAGGAACCACCCCGTTACACTACTCTTTGACAATGTCGATCATAGAGGTCCATAATGCCGTACATACCATATAATACTACTATTACTACTACTAATACTATTACTACTACTACTAAATTTTAGACTACATTATGAAAACGTCTACAATTTCCAATAATATACTTGGGATGATGAAACTGAAATGTTCCTTAAATGCGATACATCAATCCCCCAATCATCTTGTACATCATAATCATCCAAGATGTACTCCACAACGATACCATATCCTTTTTATCTATAGGATATATAAATATATATATATATATATATATATATATATATATATATATATATATATATATATATAGGCATCTCATTCTAACCATATATATATATATATACACACCATCATCCAATCCCATGACCATGTATACATACCATATATGATGTACAAAGGTCATGCACAAATAAATACCCGGCTATATATAGCGCTGATAAACTGCATCAATGCTATCATCTTCCCAGTGCCCGGCTCACGTAGCAATACTGGGGCCACCATGGTGGGACTAAACGACACCCATCTTGTGGTAAACTCACGCACACGACGTCCCGGGAAGCGGTCATAGCTCCTAACCGGCAATGAGACGAAACATACCCACCACGTCTCATCCCAAAAATACATATATATATATATATATATATATATATATATATATATATATATATATATATATATATATATCATATAATAACACACGGGACGACTATTACCTGGGGAATATCCACACCTTGCTTTTCTAGTCAAGATGCTCACCCTCTACGCGCGCAACTTCCCAATGATAGCATGAGCGGGGTATGCTTAACCAAATAAGTATATATATCATTCACATGCACAATATATATACATCCATATGATCCAATCATATATTTAAACATTAAACCATCATATACGGTTTAAATGTCCATACCATGTATATCCACAACATAAATGTATATCCATATTCATATTTCTATAGATATATACACATGTACTCACATATACATATATATAACTTATTCTCGTTCATAAGTATGAGATCTATAAATTCGGCTATAAGTATACATAATCCTCAATATACAAGCCGTCACCACAAACTCATTTAATTTACCTCGATATGTGAATACAATCCTCTCACTTGAAACATATTCAATCATTTTTCTTATGATGAATAGTCTCCCAAAAATACATATACATATATCCCACATTAGGGTTGTTACCCAAAATTTTGTGTAGGAACCCATCACTACACATTTCATCCATATTCGAAAGTACATAATTACCTTTAGTACTATTTAACCATAGGCACATACATGACTGAATAGTCTAAAACCTCAAATTATTCCAACCTCATTTCAAGTATTGGAATCTCAATGGTCATATCCCCACAATTACGTGTAAACTATCCTAACTAGAATTTATGCTACTACTTATTCTAGTCGATAAAACGATCCCAAACGTTCCCAATTTCACCTATGGTTCAAATAAATCTCAGGAACACTTACTCCTATTGCGTTATCAATTGTTCCTTAGATTAAACATTTCTAAGGATATGAGACCCCTCACTCTTTAAGAGTATGCGACCACTCTCTTCCATTTGGCCCCAAATTGTATCTTAACAATATCCTATCCTTATAAGGATTTAACATAAATGTCGGCCTAGAAATTTCACAACATACATGGATATATTCTTCTCCAATTATTCCAAGAAGTCCTCACCATCATATACTAAGTGAGAGACCCCCTATAAGACTCCAAAGTATCTCTTAATTCATAAGAGAAAACCTCAAATTAATAAACCCAACCAAAAAGGGGTAGAAATCATCCTAGAAAAACCTCATAAAACAACTCATTAAGGAGGCCCCTAAGAATAAACTCCAAAAGAAAAGGGAAGAAAGAGATTCCAAATTTTGGTCTAAGAACAGGGGACCGGTCGACCGGTCCCAGACCCCCGGTCGACCGCGGGTCCAAATTTTGCCTACGAAGAAATACAGTAGGCTTTTCCCTTAAGGCGCGGTCGACCGGTCCCCAGACCGCGGTCGACCGGCCATACCAGTTGCCTTGGCCGATTTTCCAATTTCAGCAAACCCACAACCCTCAAACACTCACATATCATCCTCAAGCCCCCAAATCTTTAACCCAATAATATTCTTAGTATGTAAACTCATCCTACATTTCATCCCAACAATTTATTTGTCATCAAACCCATGTATACACATTGATTTCAAGATTTAAACCCAAAATTATAGGTTTTGACATTAATACCCAAAAATCCATTTATTTACCCCATAAATTGTGAAATGAAATACACAAATAGCTATTTAGCAAGATTAAACACTTGCCTCAGATTTGTAGAGGTTGGATCGTCCTCGATGTCGCGTTTGGGCCGAAAATCCCATGCTTTTCTTCCTCTCTCTCTTCTTTTCTTCTTCTTTCTCTTCTTCTTTCTCCCTCTAGGGCTTTTCTCTCTTTCTCTCAGATGAGGAATGGCTTCATCCGTAAGCCACTAACCCTTTTAAAACAATAAACCTGATTTAAGTGTTAATACACAATTTAAATGACTCGTTTACACCAATTCGAGTCAAACTAACTTAAAAATATTCCGGAGCCGAAATAAAACCCAATGACAGTCATTTTGACTATCTCGGCCCTTCCGGGATCGATGGTACCCTTAAAATTATCATCCGGAATACTTTAAAATGCCCTCTATTTTTGGGCCTCAATTCCCAAGTTTTAAAATTCTCCAATTTAAATTAAATTTTATTTTCCCAAAATTTAAATTTCTCAGTCTAAAAAATCGTGGGGTGTTACACATACATACATACATACATACATACATACATACATACAACATAAATTATATACATGTACATTTAATATCATGTATTTTTAGGTAAATTTAATGAAGTATGTTGGGGAGTTTATAGGTATATAATGATATTGAACGTGTAATTCACAATAAAATTATATACATACATGAATTGATAATATTTTTTAATACATATGTACTATATGTATATTTCATATTATTTTATACATTAATAATACATGTATAAAACTATATATAAGTATCATGTATCTATTTATAATATTATTTAACTTTATATTATTCCATACGAAATTTTGTGTAAATGTACATATATATTTTCTTGTTTATAAGAATTACATACATATTAATGCATTATGTTTGTATATTATATATTAAGGTATAACTGCTTTAAAATATTAAGAATGAATAATTTTGAGTTGAAAAATAAAAACAAAAGTTATAAAACAACCTAAACCTATTTTTTTTAAAACTTGATTATAACACATAAATATTATAATTATGTGTTCAAAAACAGATTGTCAAACACAGATTCTTATTAGAATTGTATTTAAACACAGAAAATAGAATTATAGTTGCAAATCAAACAACCCCTAAACTAGCCAAAATTTAGGACTAAATTGATCAAATTATTAGTTGAGGGACTAAATTGATCAAACTATTAGTTTAGGAACTAAATTGACCAAACTCATATAGTTTAAGGGTCGTAGTGCTTGTTTACTTTTTAACATATGAAATGATTATTTCATCTTTTAGTTTTTTTATTCCTTTGAGTGTAATGTATATGAAAAATAAATTTAAAACATTTTAAAAAATAGTTTTTATCGTTGAAACTTTTTTTAAGATAAAAAACTATTTTTTTATGAGAAACTGTTTTGAAAAATATGCTCCTTTTTTAAACTGTTTTAAGAAACATAAAACTGTTATAAATTAACAAAAATTGTTTTACTGTTTTACAAGAAAATAAAAAAATCTTTCTTTTAAAACTGGTTTATAACGAGTAAAAAAATATTTTTCATAAAAAAATTGTTTTTACAATTAAGATACTGTTTTATCTGTTAATTACTATTTGTTATAAGAAACTATAATTGAAAAAGCTGTTTTTTATTAATTTTTTTAAAGGGTTTTAAACTTTTAAAGTACAAAAATATTTAATTCTTTCTCCTAGTTTTTCTTTATAGAAAAGAGTAAAAAAAAAGCTTGTTTCTTCTATAAGTAATGTACATTTTATTTTAAAAAATAAAAACAGAAAGAATTCGTATAATTATTTCTAAAATAAAAGGTTGAAAATAAAGAATATTTTTATTAATAAATATGCTATAATTTATTTTTAGATAGCGTACGGTTAAAATTAAAAACATACACAATAAAAACAGTTAAATAATGCAAAGTTTTTTTACAAAAATAAAAAACAGATTTTTAACAACACGTTTATTTAAAATTTATTTTAGAAATAAATGTATGAATTTTTAACTATTTTTTATTTTTTAAATAAAACGTAGTTTACTTATGGGAATTTTTTTTTACTCTTTCCTATAAAGAAATACAGGGAGAAAAAGTTAAAAAAAATTATTTAAGAATTTTAATAAAAAACAATTTTAGAAAAAAACAGTTTGATATAACAAATAATTTATAACAAATAATTATTTTTTCAAAATATTTTTAAAGTTATTTTACATTTACATTACACCAAAAGGGTTGAGTAAAAAATAGGGCAAAATAGTCATTTTATGTGTTAAAACAAAATATGGAGTGAAGGTATATATATATATACACAGAGAGAGAGAGAGAGAGAGAGATAGAGAGAGAGAGAGTTAGTTCAGAAGTGAACATATGTTGTTATTAGTCTGTCCCGGCGGTAACGAACACGCGTGTTTTTAATACACCCACACGCGTATTTATTGAGTTGGCGCGTGTAAGTTGTCGTTGACGTGGATCAATTACAATATATAATTAAATTTGATTGTTTGTTAGGTATTATTTTGTTAAAATTCATTAAAATATTTATATTTTATGTTCACTTTTGAATCTCTCTCTCTCTCTCTCTCTCTCTCTCTCTCTCTCTCTATATATATATATATATATATATATATATAGTCCTGCTCTTGTGCGGATTAGTCATCATTTTAAGAGTGCGGAGTGAGCATGTGTCACCTGGCGGTGCGCTTAGAGATTTTTGGACTCACCGCCACATGTTCGGTCCGCATTCTTAAAATGTGGATTACTGCGGAGAAAAGCATTATATATATATATATATATATATATATATAGAGAGAGAGAGAGAGAGAGAGAGAGAGAGAGAGAGAGAGAGTAGCAATTTTGTATAAAATGGGAACGAATGAATGAATGACGAAAGCGATCTGTCGGCAAAGGTACGAAGTAGGACCACAATGCCCACATAGTCCCGTCTTCTTCCAAGTCACCATCGTAACACAGATTCAACTTACACTTATCCCAAACTCTTAACAAAAGATTGTAAACACCAAACAGTTTCCAACCGTTAAAGACTTTCCACATTTGGAATGCCTCATCCTTTTACTCACAAAAAGTAATCTCAGCCACAAGCCCCGTTTTTCTCACTTATGCATTCATTTAGTATTTCTTTTGTTGGCATTCCCCAACTGGTCTGGCACGTGGCTCTCACACCACTTTATTTATCGACCGTATATGCATTCATAGACCATGTTATGGTAAACGATCGGATACATACCTACGTACATATGGGGAGAGTTAGATCTGTTTCTTGTTTTGCAGTGCTTCGTAGATACCACGCAACCCTGAAAATCTAAAATGGTCCTTAACCTACCTTACGACACAGTTCTTTGGCTGCCTATATAATTTGGAGTTTTCTGTTGTGGGGAATTTTAGAGTTTTTAATTAATATATATATATATATAATGTGCTTATAACTTTATTAGATATGACACTTTCAAATTTTGCGCTTGATAACTGCATATTTTAAGTGAAATCGTGGTTGGCAATCCCGAATTCATTGTGGATTAACCAAATCATTAGTTAAAATTAATGATCCGAATTAAAGTGATATCGCGGTTGACAACCGTATATTCACTCGACATGAAAAACTCAACCGTCTTTCACCCGATCATAATACGAACATATAAATTAAAAAAAATTCATCAGAGCTTATATTGATAAATTGGCATTCTCAAGTGCCTTCGGCCACCTCTGTCTACCTCATCCACCTCTGTAACTCCAATACAACTCTGTTTGCCACCCACGCTAATCTATTTTTTTTTTACATAAATAAACATGCATTGAGTTGTATGTAATCACTGGATTGAAATATGCATTGTGTTTTATGTATTCACTGAATTAAAATATGTATTGTGTTGTATGTCTTCATTGAACATAATGTATTTTAGTTGCATTGTGGTTTATGTATTCATTGGACGGAAATTTGTATTATCTTGTATGTATTCATCGGACTTACAAGGATTACTAGTCATATGTATTTTTAATGAAATAATGGGAGTACTTACCTATTCTATATGGAGGTGACCCCTTCAGGGTCCGTAGGTGCCCTGACAGAGGATATGAGATAGGTCTAGTAGTATCTTTCTTATTGATGTTGTTTTTTTTATCGTTGCAGTGAGAAAGAAGAAGAAAAAGACCGATTAAATGCACATTAACTTCAACGAGTTGAAAAAAGTTTGGAAACTCAGGGCATGTTTGGTTGTCCTCAAAATTGTAAATTAATCAATTTAAAATGGATTCATTCATAAATTGCATTATTATTAATGTTTGGTTACAAGAATGAACAAATTCAAAAATGAACCAATTCATGTTGATTCACAAAAACTTAAATTAGTTTATTTCACCAAAAGTTTGAAATTGCACAATTTATAATTACATCATGAATCTTAAATACACCACTCCCATAAAATACTCTCACCATACTTCTCTCTCTCTCTCTCTCTCTCTCTCTACACACACACACACAAACACACATCAAAAGTAAATAATTCCATTTTTCTTTTTCAAACACACCACAAATTAGATTTAAACTCATTTAAAATTAATGCATCAACAATCTATTCATTTCAAATTGATCAATTTATAAAATTAAATAATTTACGTAACCAAACGAGCCCTTAGGCAACCTCTAATTGTTGATGCCGAACACCCTACGTCGATTTCGTTATTGCTGAATACACACCCATTACAAAATCTTTCATCGCCCAACTAGTTGACAGGGAGCTAAAGATCCCTGAACTGCACGATGAGGAAGAATTTTCTTTTTCAAGCATCTCAGGCTCATTTGAGTTTATCGACATCACCACCATGCCCACTTTCATTTTTTCTGCCTTTGAGGAAGATATGTCGTCGATGAGAAAACCCTTAATTTGCTAAAGGGGGCCTTTCCCCCCAGTTATCCAAGTGTTTAGCCTTCCAAAAGGAAGCAGGCTGGGGGTCCATCTGGCATCGTTAACCTCGAAGATCCGCTGACATGTCGCAGGCCCAGCCTGCGAAGAAGAGAAAGACTAGATCAAGTCTTCCAACAACTCTGCCCACACACACACTACACCAAAACGCACCTTTAGTAACAGTATTTTACCGTTACTAAAAATATTAGTAACGAAATTTTCCCGTTAGAAAAAAGACGTGGGGCACAAAATTAGTAATAAAATTTTACCGTTATTACTAGTAACAAAATTTTACCATTACTAATAGTAACGGTAAAATTCTGTTACTAATTCTGAATTTACCAACAATATTTTCTCGTTACTAATTCTAATTTAATAACGGACTTTTGTGTTACTATTTTAACCATATTATAACATTTCTATAACACTTTTTTCTGATTTTGTAATGGTAACAATCCGTTAGTAATATTAATACATATTTAAAAAATATACTATTTTTCAAGATTCAATATCCTGAATTTAAACAAATTCAATTATTCTTACCACACTATTCAAATCCTAAGAACATATACAAAAATAGTCTATGTAAACAAGGTCATTATATTCAACATTTACATTTTATATAAGCCTCCACTCTTTATTTACAAAAGAAACTTTAACCAAAAAAATGAAGCATCATACTACAATCACCTCGAAAGTTATATTGTTTTCATTAATGCATCCAATATAGCATCCTAATACAATCATCCAAAAATGAGATATTTTTATATTATAACCAAGAAAATGAAATATAAAAAAGAAGTCCATTGTTGTTGACTATCAACTTACGTTCTGTTATCATCACTATCAACGTCGCAATCTGCAAAGCTGAAAACTTGATGATGATCCAAAAATGACATTCCGTCGAACAAAATAAAATTGTCATATTAGTTATAATATCAACATTTAGTCATATAACAAACGACCATATGACACGGTTATTGTATAACTATAGGTTCCCGAGATCACGACATTAATGAAATCAATAGAGAAGCTTATTAGAAGGGCTAATAAATGTTATACAGTTTAACGAAAATGTATAACTACAAGTCCAATTAATTTACATGTATAACTCGTTCTTAATGAGCATAACAATTTCAACTACAAACCAAGCATACTAATAAATGATCAATTGGACTAAATATATAAATTCTGAGATGAATGGAAACTCGAGATAGCCAACTCTACAATAAAGTATCAACTGATGAAAATATATTTGGTCTATATATAAAATTTAAATATATAACGATAAATAAGCCTTTTTTATATGAAAATATTTTATATATGTAATGATACATAAAAAAGTTATATTTATCGTTACATAAATATACCCCCTGTTAGTACTAGGAACAACTTTTTTTTTTGTAATTATCTACTGAGTAGGGTTTGGTGGTTTTGGGGGGTCCCTTATCAGAATCTTCCTTAATCGGAATATAAAATTTTGAATTGAGGAATATATATATATATATATATATATATATATATATATATATATATTAAGAAAGGGAAAAAAGATGTTAATTAAAATGAAAATAGAAAAAAAAGGTACTTGGATCAGCGGTGGTGAAATCAGATTTTTTAATGATCGTGAATATTCTCTCCGCTTTAGCAGCAGCAGAATGTAAGGTCGTCCTGGCTTTTGATACAATGGACGACACCTCCATTTCATGCGTACCTTTTGCCACAGTTCACTCAGATTAGATATGAGAAAAAAAATTAAGTAGACTCTATAAAGATTAGAGATGATGGCGATGGCTTTTATTTTAATTAATTATATTATATGTCCCATTGCTTTATATCTAATAATATTAAAAAGAATCACATTTAATTTTAACAATTTCATCTCATCACTAACCTAATGTTAAATGTTTGTTGTCCCGAGTACAAATTCAATCAAACTTAGAATTTTAGTGTTCAAAGCAATTAACAGTACACATTCTAGTGAAATAACACATTAACAGTGAATATATAGTTAAAAGTTTAAAGAATCAGACAACGTACCATTTTTTTTAGATTTAAGGTACACGAATATGAATGCCACAATGAAGCAATCTATAAAAATCAAACAATTCAAGTGAAAAGGGAACATTCGCCAGCAAAATTAAAACCTAAAATGTTGATTTTATTCGAGCAGGCATAAAAAACCAATAATTCAATAGATACAATCAAACAGTAAAGGTGAAAATAAATGTTGTGAGAGAAAGGAATGAAGCACCTTATACTCTTGACTCACTTGAGTCTACATTGTATAAGTGCTCATCTAGTTTGAAAATAGTGACAAAATTGAGTCCCTCCACTAGATTCTAAATAGCCTCAGATCTTCTATACAATTCATTCCTCTTGTTTAATTGATCAAAGGTATATTCACAAACACTCACACACATTAGGACTGCATACATGGGTCTTATATTGCATATATTGGTTGTGTGTGTGTGTTAATTTCCCTTAAAACTATTTTTAATAATTTTTGGGAATTTTTAATTTTTTTAAATGATTTTTTTATAATTAAAATTGGGATTAAAAAGTTTTGGGGTCAATCTGTAAATGATGATTGTTGGTTTTATTCCTATAAAGTTCACTTGGGTAGAAACTGACAGCGCTGGAGACATTAAGGGTGTCTGTGTAATCTGTTTGAGACACACATGAGAGGTTCGATATTAGCCCTACACCTGTCGCCCTTCTACTGGTTGGATTTGTGTTTCTTTTAAGAGAGAAAACCGTTATTCATTATCATCCCTTGGATTGATCTTATCAACGCTCTGCATGCGTCCAATCCCAATCCCCGTGAAACTCTCTTAGCCAATCAGAAAGCATTTAACTCACCGCTTCTCTTAAAACATTGGATGGAAGTCAAAAGGCCAAGACTAAATCTCAGCCTTTAGATTCATCTCAGCCTTCTCGATCCTTCTCAGCCCACTATAAAAGGAGGCTAACCCTTAGCCTTTGAGAGGCTTTTGCCACTTCGTTTAATTCGAGTGAGATGAGAGAAAAGAGAGAGAATAGAAACCCTAATTCGTTCAAATACCGTTCCAAACCCTAAACCTTTTTCCAAAAACAAGTTTACACCAAACACCATCCCTGCGTGTTTGAGAGTTTTTGAGTGTTGGTTTGAAAGTTGTTTCATGGTTTAACCTCTTCATTTTAAGATCTTGTGTCCAACTTAAACATTGGGTTAAATCTGTATTTTTGTTTCATAGAAATCATAGATCTGGTCATTTTATGTTATATTACACTTAGATCTGCATTCCTAGTTTCTTCCTTTGAGAAATCTTTTGTTGATTAGTTTCTATAAATGTGTTCATCTTCAAAATCAACAAAATTATTTTATATTTCTAGTTCTTTGGAAATAAGACCTTTGACCTAGTTGGAATCACACTTGGCGGTTTTCATAACCCTAAAATTGATTAAGATCTTGAATCTTCTTCCAAGCAAGATAGTCGTGGATTTCGGGATCAATTTAAAGGTCAAATAAGGTTCTAGTTTTCTAAGAAGAGAAAAATTGAAAATCATAGCATATAGATCTGATTTGTAATTTTCTAGGGCTGTTTGTATAAATAAGCATGAGTGTGAGTGCATGCATGTGTTAGAGCACCATCATAAACACTTACACACTATAACACTGAAAGTGTTGGTAATAAGATCTTGAAATAAGAGTCGACGTAAAGAGTGGAACAAAGTGGAAGTTAGCAAACTGGGAGAACCACATCAGCAATCAGAACTGCAGAGAAGATAGAAGGAAACCAGTGGGTACATTCCGAAACTTGTATATGACTGATTTGTGTGCATGTGTGTTATATAGTTTGTAACTAATATATTTTATTTTAGTGTACTTTTGGTTTGTGACTTAGAAGTCACTGTGGATGTTTCCTCAGTTGGGTGAGATTTTACCATGTTAAAAATCTCTTATCATTAATCTTTCTACATCTCCTCATCTCGTTCTTGCTGGTGTGATGATTTAATATTTTCAAGTTGTGTTTTTCAAAACTAGCTAACAAATCTTAAACCGATCTCGTAAATGTTTTATTAAACACATCTTGTGATTAAACTGATTTGATTTAAAGAAAAGAGTTTCCTCAAAAAACAGTTCGGAGTTACTTAAATAGTTTAATCTTGTATTAAACGGCTTTAGTAACAGTTTTTCAATTGGTATCAGAGTTTTTGAAATCTTTTTAAAAGATCTTGTGTTTCTGAAATTGTTTTCTTGTAATCAAAACAATGGACAAGAAAAATGAAAGATTTGGCAACTTGACCAGACCTCCACTCTTTGATGGAAACAACTTTTCTTACTCGAGGGTAAGAATGGTTGCTTTCATACAAGGAACCATGGGAGATGATGTATGGGATATTGTTGAAAATGGATACACTTATCCTACTAAACCAGCCACCGATGGAAGTAATGAGAGGATTAAGAAAGCATTAAGTGAATTCACACAAGAAGAGAAGAAAACTTCTTGAAACAACAACAAAGGTAAGAATGTCATATTTATGTCCATAAATGAACATGAGTTCAAAAGGATCTCATCTTATGCCATTTCTAAGGAATCTTGGGATACATTGATCACTACATATAAAGGTGACACTAGAGTTAAGGCTCCTAAAACTCAAATGCTTGTCCAGCACTATACCTTTCTAATTATGTCAGATTCTGAATCCTTTGATGACTTTTACATGAAATTGACTGACATTGTGACCAAAATTCATGCTAATGGGATAACGTATGACAGACATGAAATTGTATCTAAAATTCTAAGATCTCTACCACATAAATTTGACAACAAAAGATATACTGAAGAGTGCGACTGTGTGATAATTGATTAAATTCGCAAATATCTAATTTGGCACACTTATTTAATTAGAGTCTATTTTTTAAACCAAATTAATCCATCCCCTAAAAATTCATCTAAAAGTGCGTGTATCAACCCATAAATAAACAAAGCATGTGACACAAATATTCAGGAAAAATCCCCCAAAGGGTCAAAACATTTTATTTCTTGAACTTTGAAGAATTCACAAGACCATTGACTTACATACAACCTAATAATTGCCCACAAGTGTAACGCACTGTGTCTTCATCAAACCTCCAAAGCAACCGCTAAAAATATTAACACAGAAATACCCGCAGGTGTCGGTTCGGATGTCGGCGGCTGGAACTATCCCTTTCCAGTAGGGCAGCAATGAAGAAGAAAATGACTTCTCCACAAGATGTGAACTTTATAAGGACTCCTTCCACAATAGTACGCAACTGTCGGTTGTAGATCTCTCCCCACAAACTATGAACAAAAACAAAACATGTTCTCGGGTTTCACAAAACAATTCACATAAAAGTAATTGGGATGTTGTGAATCAAAAACAAAACATTTGAACCCTTAAAATTGTTGGAGAAAAACTTTCTGCCAAAAGATATTGAATTAAATCTAGGCAGATACACAAAAGTTTAAAAAGAATAAGGCTCTTAAAATTTGAAAGTCTTCTCCATGTTTTTCTAGGCTGCCAAGACCCCTTTTTATACAAAATCTGAGTTGGTCAAAGGATAAGCATTACAGCAACGTGTCAGCCTAAAAGTTATCTCGCTCGAACGAGAATGACATCTTGCGCGAACGAGATCGCATGTCGTTCGAATGACTACACGCGACTTCCCATTATCGTTCGAACAAGATTAATATCTCGCTTGAAAGACCTTGGCGTCGAAACCGATGTACGTTTACTACTGAGGCAGTTTTTCTAAAACCTCTTTAAAAAAACATTTTTATATAAAAGCTTTTTAAAACCTATTAAAAATATCCCAACACTCTTAATATGAAATGTAAATGAAACTTTAAAACAATATCTTACCAAAGTTAATATTGTTGGGCTTGAATGTTGTAGGCAACTGGTAATCTGGATCCGTCTTTTGTAGATGCAATTTTCACAATTCTTCGACGACTTGTAGCGGTATACGACATAATTAATTGTGACAGACTTATTAAAAATATGTCCTTACAAATCTTTCCCTATGTCTATGTCGGTACATACATAAAAACATCCGAATTATCAAAAACCAAAATGCCTATACAAATTTACCCTCCCATGAATCCCAAAACTGAAAAGGTAAAATTTGCAAGTTCTCACATTTTTCTTCAACATCAAAACTCTCAAAGCTTTTCTCATCAGGATGTGCAACATAATGATCTTCAATCTTCGTACCTACACACATGAGATAAAGCAAAAACCTTCGTGACGCATCGAGTTTGAAATGATATAGGAATAAATCATTAATAATCAAATCTCCCCCATAATGCAAAAACTCCCCCATAACATGATAATTCTTTCTCTCACTTTTTATGATGTCCCCAAATAGACAGATAAGAAGAAAAAATCAAAACATGGGGTGTCACGACAAAATGCATAGCAAACAAAGATCAAGCTACGCGCATGCAAAAATAAGTCCCAAAAACATCCACAAACTATTTTTTATTTTTCAAATTTTTAATATAAAAATAGGATAAAAAAAAATCACACCATGGATTTAAACTCAATTAACCAAGTCATGGAAATGGAAGGTATGGGTGTGAACACATTCGATAGGTAAATAAACTCAATCAATCATATGTGCACGATGCATATGTATACCCCTAACGAATGAACATCAAAAGTATCCTTAGGTGTAAAAATTTGTTGAATTTAAATGACATCGTCTTATACAAATAAACAAATCAAAGTCAAATGATTTCCACACCAATAACGTCCAAAACTATTTAGCGCTTTTTCAAGATTTTCAAGGACGTGCAAACCCGTTATAAAAATCCAACCAAACTCCTCATATATATTTTCTTTTAGAGGAATCTAAATTCTCAAACTTTGGAGAATTGGTGCAAAAACCTAAATGGCCTATAATTTGGCATGAATTTCTTTTTATTGCCTTTAAATTTTTTCGGGCTCTTTTAAACCTCTTTGGATCCCGGATAATAAAATTCCTCCATTTTTAGGTCCAATTTAACGGTGGCTTAGTATTCACAAATGCAAAATGAACCTTTCGCAACCCTTCCCCGTTTTCAAACAAAGCACACAAACTCACAAAAAGGTTCTTATATGGACAATATCCTTATCAAAATTTATCGTGCTTGGTTCGTTTTAAAGGACATGAGTGAAGTGAAAACACCCAACCAACATGTGATAAGACAAACATAATAATCAAACAAATCCGTGAATGTGTGCAATAAAGGAAATCATGAGTCAAACATTTAAGAAGTAACACTAAATTACATCTCAATGATTCCAAACATTATAAAGCACAAGGATGAATTAACCTATTGTCTCAAAACACTATCAAATAGTCACATGAAAATAATGGAATGATGTTGTGACTCGGGCATCCAAAGTGTCCATCCATAAACGGTGGAAACAAAAAAAACAAAAATCTTTTTGTATTTTTCAAAAATTTTATCAAAAACAAAAATTAATACAAAAAGTACATGTCACAACGCTAGCAAAAATATATCAAAAAGCATAACTAGCGTATGACAAACATGCAAACACAATCATCTATATGATATGGCAAGAGAAGAATTATGTGCAAGCAAACGAACACAAAGCAACCAAACACGCTTGCCAATATCTTTTAAACTAGATTTCATGCGAGCTTTCCAATAGGCATAATTAGATCCGTCAAACATAGGCATCTGATTATAAAAGTGCTCCATGAGAAAAATTGCGAATTTTCACAAACTTGATTTTAAAAATCAATATCACACAATTTTGCAGAAAATAGGAATACGCGACAAATTAGCGTAACCTGCTCTGATACCAATTTGAGAAACGTGAGTAGACAAATTGTATCAGAAAGTAAATCCTCAAAAAATCAGGATCACGCGATAAATTAGCGTAGCCCGCTCTGATACCAATTTGAAGAGTGCGACTGTGTGATAATTGATTAAATTCGCAAATATCTAATTTGGCACACTTATTTAATTAGAGTCTATTTTTTAAACCAAATTAATCCAGCCCCTAAACATGCATCTAAAAGTGCGTGTGCCAACCCATAAATAAATAAAGCATGTGACACAAATATTCTGGAAAAATCCCCCAAAGGGGCAAACATTTTATTTCTAGAACTTTGAAGAATTCACAAGACCATTGACTTACATACAGCTTGATAATCGCCCACAAGTGTAATGCACGGTGTCTTCGTCAAACCTCCAAATCAACGGCTAGAAATATTGACACAGAAATACCCGCAGGTGTCGGTTCTGATGTCGGCAGCCGGAACTATCCCTTTCCAGTAGGGCAGCAATGAAGAAGAAAATGGCTTCTCCACAAGATGTGAACTTTATAAGGACTCCCTCCACAATAGCACGCGACTGTCGGTTGTAGATCTCTCCCCACAAAGTATGAACAAAAACAAAATATGTTCTTGGGATCCCCAAAACAATTCACATAAAAGTAATTGGGATTTTGTGAATTAAAAACAAAACATTTGAACCCTTAAATTGTTGGAGAAAAACTTCCTGCCAAAAGGTATTGAATTAAATCTAGGTAGATACACAAAAGTTTAAAAAGAATAAGGCTCTTAAAAGTTAAAACTGTTCTCCACGTTTTTCTAGGCTGCCAAGACCCCTTTTAATACAAAATCTGATTTGGTCAAAGGATAAGCATTACAGCAGCGTGTCAGCCTAAAAGTTATCTCGCTCGAACGAGAATGACATCTCGCACAAACGAGATCGTGTGTCGTTCGAACGACTACGCGCAACTTCCCATTATCATTCGAACGAGATTGATATCTCGCTTGAATGACCTTGGCCTCGAAATCGAGGTATGTTTACTGCTGAGGCAGTTTTTCTATAACCTCTTTAAAAAACATTTTTATATAAAAGCTTTTTAAAACCTTTCAAAAATGTCCCAACACTCTTAATATGAAATGTAAATGAAACTTTAAAACAATATCTTACCAAAGTTCATATTGTTGGTCTTAAATGTTGAAGGCAACTGGTAATTCAGATCCGTCTTTTGTAGATGCAATCTTCACAAATCTTCGACGACTTGTAGCGGTATATGACATAATTAATTGTGACGGAATTATTAAAAATATGTCCTTACATATGCTATTGAGGAAATGTGTGATCAAAATCTCACTCCTGAATTACTCAGTAGTAAACTAAGAACTGTTGAATGGAGTTAGGAAACAAATGGCCCAGTCCCATAGGAAACATACTAGTTCCAACTTAAGTTTTTCCTCTAAGCTGATGAAACCTGAGTTTAGTATTCCCACTGACGACTCTGATGAGGAATGTGACATAGATAGTTTGGATAATCAAATTGCCTTGATGTCAAAAAATTTTAAGAAAATTGGCAAATTTAGAAATAAATTGGCAAACAGACAAGGCAAGCCAAATTATCCAACTCAGTCTAACTACAAAGCTCATGAGAAAGGTCAAGACAAACATCACAAGGACATCAGACCCAACAAAGACTTCAAGAACATTGAATGTTTTAGATGTGAAAAGCTAGGACACATAGCACAGGACTGTAGAGTGAAACTGAACACTACCAATAAACATACTAGGGCCAACATTTGCAAAACATGGGATAATTCAAGTGATTCTGAAAATGAGGAACCTAAATCATCTAATGTTTTTATCCTTGCATGTCTTTCTTTGCTAAGATAATCTACAATGATGATATCCCTATGTATGAGAATGATGATAATATCTCTACTTCTGTTGTTATGAATCATGCTGCTACTGGTTTAGATGCTTTAATTTCTAAAAATATTACTAGTTCTACCACGGGGTGTGTGAGTCAAAGGGAAAGCGATAATGACGATGTCAACGGGTGCGTGAGTTCAAGAATTGAAATCCTTAGGGGTCACTTCACACACCACACTTAGTGATTCAGACACTGAAGACCTACCTGACATTCACACACTTTATACGAAAACTCTCAAGAAAATCACTAGACTAAAGAAGATAGTGAAGGATCTCACTAAGAAACTAGAAGACCTAAGTCTGATGGTTAAACTTAATACTGAAGAGTATACTACCCAATGTCTAACTAATGAAAATGAAGTCAAAATTTTTGATAAAAAATTGAAGAATTTGATTGAAGAAAATGAAACTCTGGAGAAAAAATATAAAGGGACATTATTCGAATTGGAACAATCCAAAGAGAAGAGAACAACTGTTTTAAAAAAATTTGCAAAATTTGAAAATAATTCAAACTATTTTCATGGTTTTGTTGCTGATTTAAAAACCAATTCTGACAATCGAACTGGAATAGGGTTCTGCCCAAATTTGAAGACACAAACTAAAAACTTTGAACCAATCAAGTTTGTGTCAGGAGGCAAAAGACCTATAGAAACTTGTCCAGATTTTCATTCTCTGAAAAATGAGTTTGATGAAAAACATTCGAAGTTTGATATTAGGGAATCAAGTTGCTCTAAGTGTGAAAGTCCACCTAAGGCTAAGTATGTAGGCCCCCCGATTAGGAAGAGTGATTCTACCTTTCAAATTGTACTCCCTAGGAATAAGGTTCAACCCCAAAATACCATGAAGCCTATGTTTAAAAACTTTTCTAAGGAGATACCATCCTTGAGCAATTTATATTGTTCTTATTGTGACTTATATGGTCATTCCTTTGAAGGTTTCTACTCTAGACGTTTAGTCAATCCAGTCTATAATACTCATGTGTACCAAAACTTTAACTATTCTAGGAGAAGCTTTAACAATTATGCTCTCCCTAGACAACTAGATAAAAACTCTAATTATAGAAAGAGAAAGACCAAAACTAAAAGATCATTTCCAAGAAGGATTCCTAGACACTTTCCTAAACCAAATGCTCATGTTGTTCATAAAATTCAACCTCATGCGCAAAACATTTTTCAACAGAAATCTAATGCTCACAAATTTTATCAAATGTGAGAAAATAAGCGCAAAATGAAAACAAGAGTTGTTTAGGTTAAAAAAGATAAGCTATTACCCCAGATGAAGTGTAACAATGTGATTACTGCTTTAAACGCTGAACACACTCCCTCTGGTTAGTATTCAAACTCTGGATGTTCAAAGCACATGACTGGGGTTGATACCAAACTTTTAAATAAAACATGCTTTGCTGGAGGAAAAGTTATGTTTGGTGATGGTGTACCATCTCAAATCATTGGTAAAGGAACACTCCAATAAGAAGGATTACCTTTACTTGAAAATGTTCTTATAGTATCTCATAATTTTGTGACTCAAACCATACTATCACCTTTTCAAATAATAGTTACAAAATTTTAAATGAAAAAGGTGAGTGCATAATTACAGGACTCAGGACTCCTGACAATTATTATACTATCCCGAACAGTACTGAGGTCTGTAACATTACCAGAATGGATGACAATGAGATATGGCATAATTGAATGGGTCACATAAATTACGAAAATCTTAGTAGATTATCTTCACAAGAAATAGTTAGAGGTATTCCCAAGATCAAACCTATTTCTAATATTGTCTGTGGATCATGTCAGGAAGGAAAAATTGTTAAGGCCCCTCATAAGAAAGTTAGAGATATCCTTACCTCTAAACCCTTGGAGCTCATCCATATGGACCTAATGGGTCCTTCTAAAAAATGTTAGTCTCTGTGGAATACATTCTTGTTATGGTTGATGACTACACCAGATTTACTTGGGTAGCTTTCTTAAAACAAAAGTCTGAAACTTTCCAAACCTTTTTAAAAATATTACTTCGGATTGAAAATGAGAAAGACACTCAAGTAATAGAATTCGTACTGATAGAGGTGGAGAATTCATAGATACCGGTGTTATAGATTATTGTGACTATAATGGTTACAAACATGAATTTAGTGCTCCTAATACTCCTCAACAAAATGGTATTGTTGAGAGAAAGAATCGTACCCTTTAAGAGATAGCACGTGTTATGATTCATGCCAAAACTTTACCTAAGTATTTTTGGGTAGAATCTATTCGTACTGCATGCCACATTATCAATAGGGTCTATCTTAGAAAGAATTCTAAACAAACCCCTTATGAACTATGGTATGGGAAGAAGTCCAATCTTAAGTACCTTAGAACCTTTGGTAGTATGTGTTATGTCTACAAAGTTAGAGAACACTTATCCAAATTTGAGACTCGTGGAGATAAAGCTATCTTTCTAGGATATTCTCCCAACAGTAGAGCATACCATGTCTATAATCTTCGCACTAAGACCTTAATGGAATCCATAAACATTATTGTAAGTGGCACTACTATAGAGAGTAAGACTGGAGAACCAACTATTATGGAAGAGTCTGAAAATGTTTTTGAAAACGACTCTCCAGAAATAAATGATTCTTTACCAATTGAGACACTTGAAGTACCTAACTGGGTTTCTAAAGACCATCCCATAAATAACGTTGTTGGTAACCCTAGTGAACCTGTACGTACAAGATCTCAATTAAGAAACTATGCTCATTATGCATGTTTTGTTTCCCTTGTGGAACCAAAGAATGTAAATGATGCATTGAATGATCCTCATTGGATTTCTACAATGCAGGAAGAACTTCTTCAATTTGTCATTCATGATGTTTGGTATCTTATACCTAGGCCTGATCACAAAAAGGTTATTGGCACACGTTGGATATTTAAAAATAAATCTGATGAAAGTGAGATAATCATTAGAAACAAAGCCAGATTAGTTGCTCAAGGATACTCTCAAATTGAAGGAATAGATTTTAATGGGACTTTTGCTCCTGTTACTCGCTTAGAATTTATTCGTCTTCTCTTTGCCACAGCTTGCTACTTACATTTTACGCTTTACCAAATGGATGTCAAATCAGCCATCCTTAATGGAATATTAATCGAGGAGACCTATGTAGAACAACCAAAAGGGTTCATTGACCCTAAATATCCAAATCATCTCTTTCGTCTCAAAAAGTCTTTGTATGGCCTGAAACAAGCGCCAAGATCCTAGCATGAGCGCCTTTCCAATTTTCTCTTAGATAAAGGTTTTAAGAGAGGTGGAAATGATCAAACCCTCTTTGTCAAACATTTTGACAAACATATTATTATAGCTCAAGTTTATGTTGACGATATCATTTTTGGATCAACTTCCCCTTCAGAAGTTAAATCATTTTCCGAAATTATGCATAAAGAATTTCAAATGTCTCTTATGGTGGAGTTATAATTTTTTTTGGGTCTTCAAGTCAAACAAAATTCAGAAGGATTATTTGTTTTGCAATCAAAATATGCTTTAGATATTGTTAAAAAATTCGGCCTTGAAAGTGAAAAAGATGCTAAAACTCTCATGAGTACTATGGTTAAATTGTCTATGGACAAAACTGGTAAATCCATAGATCCTACATTATATCGTAGTATGATAGGAACCTTGTTATACCTTACCGCCTCGAGTACTAATATTATGTATGTTGTTTGCGTGTGTGCCCGTTATCAAAACAATCCTAAAGAGAGCCATTTAATTTGTGTTAAAAGAATTATAAAATACATTAAAGGCACTCTAAATTTAGGACTTTGGTACACTAATGATACTCCTTGGACTATAATAGGATACACTGATGACGATTGGGCAGGGATTACTGATGATAGTAAGAGCACATCAAGAGCATGTTACTATATTGGTAATAATTTGGTAGGTTGTGTGACATCCCGCCCAATTAAACCTTGGGTGATCAAGCCTTAACTTAATTTAAATAGGTTTCTTAAATGGTTCATTCTTAGCATCACTGCCGAAAACTTTTTAAGTTACTAACCTCCTAAGTGAAATTGAGCGATTGCCAAATTTTATCTTTCTTAAGCAAAACAAATAATCCATACAAGCACATTACAAGTCCAGTAATAAAACAGTTTACGTAAATAACTGTATGCAGGTAAAGTCTTGCCGAAAACCACGGCAAATAAAAGACAATTCAAATTTCAGAATCAGAATAACTGTAAGAGTAAAGATAGAACAACATGTCCCAACTAAGAATACTAAGACTGAGATCCTGCACTAGAACTGAAAAGGAGGAAGCATCTAAACAATCCCTGCAACATCCACATGTGCTGCAGCTCCCAAATCTTTGGAATGAGATCATGCTGGGTGTCCCTGTGGCTGGGCACCTAAAAGGTTTTAAAAAATTTACATAGTAAGAGTTAGTACTCAAAATATTTTGAAAATATTTTGCAAGCAGTTATCACAATTGAGTTATTGATTACACATATTAAGGATTCGCACACTCCCTTCAACTTCCTCACCTCTCTTCTATAGCGCATGTCTAACGAGGATACTTAGTTCACCTAGTTATACTACCCATAAGCGTAGGTAAATTATTCGCTGGTCGTTATCCTTATTCTTATAATAATTACATCATGCTATAAATTATTACTAAGATATCTACAATTCATCTCATTATCTACTATTCTCAGTTTGTAGATTATGCACATAGAATACATTTTATCACACAATCATGTATTGAATATTAGTTATCACAAACATATCCTTTTACTACACATAAAGGACTCTTGGTTAGGAATGATTCATCGACCCCAAGTGAGAGTTGGTTCGGAATTATCCATCGACCCCAACTATTTTAAAAAATATATATATACACATATTCTGGTTCTGGACTCTTTCATCGCGACACCAGTTCAAGGTTTGGTTCGGCATTTCTCATCGACCCCAAACATATAATAACTTTATGTTAGTTCGGAATGTCTCATCGACCCTAACATAATTAATTTAGGTAAAATTATCTTAACCCAAACTTTTATATAATTTAGTAGGTACACACCTGACCCATCAAATCATGCACGTACGTAATATATTTTACTTATATCCACCGTACTCATTAATTTACAATTTATTTCACTATTGAATTTATTCGAGTATTCACGCAACTCTAAGGGCCCTAGTTACCCCTCCCTTAATTCAGTAGTTAAGTTAACTTTAACCTACTGGTATTATTACGGAATTTACTCTCACTCTTTCCGTAGCTAAATCCTCACAATCCCAACATACGGCTATCGATCGTTCTCCTGTCGGTTCATTTCTCCAAAATTCCCACTCAATCATTTATGAAGAAATCTAATGGTACACCTACTGGTATTTATGAAGTCTCCTCATAGGTAAAATATCATCACTAAGGTTCCAATCAAGAAATGGTAACTAAAAGGAAAATTTCACAAAATTTTCTAAAATCCAAACAGGGTCGATCGATCGATGGGAAAAGGTCGATCGATCGACTGCTCGATCAATCGACATTAAAGGTTCGATCGATCGATCAAGCAGTGACAGACCCAGTTCATCTTCTTCATGCGGGTTTCACCCTTTTTATCTAACTATCTCCCATGATAATCCACCATATTTGCAACCAATAATTTCTAATCATTCCTACATGTTCTGGGATGATCACTAACGATTTAAAACAACAAAATCATTATAAATCTTGGCCAAATTAACTAAAAATCTTAATAATATTCAAGAACCCTAAAAATACATTCTTTACATCTTTTATCATAATCCCAGATTTTTAATTCGATTAATCCTCTAGTTTTCTATGATATCAGAATATTTGGAGATCCAAAAACGTTCTACATGCAATCCCTACCAATCATGGATCATAATCAATTGCTTTACTCCCAAAAATATCATAAAACCCATGTTCTTCATAAAGCTTAAATATGGGTATTATAACTCAATTTATTTTGCAAATAACCACTTGCGTTATAATTTGTAGGGTCTGATTTCGTGGTTGTTGTTGTTGGTTGATGATTTTGATCCTTCAATACTCCTTCCCAACAAATTTGTGGTGAAATCTCCTTAGAATTTCCCCTCCTTCCTTCTTTTGCCTTAGGAACTTGCCTCTCTCTCTTCTCTAATGGCTATGGTGTATTTTCTTTCTTTCTAACCCTAGCCTCAACTCTTATAATCTGATTTAGGGTTTTAAAATTCGTAGGTCTACTTACCCATAAATGTAAAGAGACCAAAACACCCTCGAATGGTCCCGGTTTAGCCCGAAAATGACCCGACACTCAACTAGTACCCCCGGGTACACTATTTTGACTAATTCGACCCTTTCGGAATCATCTGTGGACTCTAAATTATCTTTTGAGTTTCTTAAAATATTTTTCTAATCTCATCTTCAAATTTTGTCTACGTGTGACACTCGGTTGAGATAACTCAGGTACGTTCATAAAATCACTAGACCGTATATATCAACATTCAATATTTACTACTCACATATAGTAAATTTTTAATCGTCATTTTAATCTTTATTAACATAATATCACGTTAAATTACTCTTCTCACATAATTTAAGTAAAATGTATTTTATCACATTAAATTACTCTACTCACATAATTTAAATAAAACTTATCACATTAAATTACTCTACTCACGTAATTTAAATAACACGTATTTTATCGCATTAAATTACTCTACTCACATAATTTAAATAAAACGTATTTTTCCTAATTAAGCATAATTACGGGGTATTACAGGTTGGAGTAGTAAGAAACAAAACTGCATATCTTTATCAACAGCTGAATCTGAATACATAGCCATTAGAAGATGCTGTGCTTAATTAGTTTGGCTTAAACAAATACTAAGTGATTATGGTATTAAAGAGGAATAAGTACATCTCTATTGTGATAATCAAAACGCTATCAATATCTCTAAAAATCATGTTCAACACTCGCGAACAAAACACATAAAAATTAGACATCACTTTATACGCGAATTAGTTGAGACTAAGGAATTAGAAATCAATTATCTTCCTACTGATTTGCAACTCGCAGATATGTTTACCAGATTTCAATAGATTTATTTCTTTGCATAAGTCGATAGGTATGGTTTGTGATGAATAAACTCTTTGACTTGCACAGTTTTTCCCTTTGTCCATTTGAGACAAAATTGGGGAGAAATTTGAGTCTTATGAGTTCATTTATTTTGTACATATTCCAATAAGCTTGATCTTAGTGATTATTTGCAGGATTCTGTACAGTTATTCTCAACAGATGTAATAGAGTATTGAATTGTAATTAGTTGAGTTATGTAATTTTCTTTTCTAGGAAATGGGTAGATAGAATTTTTGTATAGGAATAGATTTTTCCTTAGTTCTTTGTAACCCAACAAGTCCAAGATGACTCAAAGGAGAATTTGTCTCATATTTCCAAAGGGGGAGATTGAATCACCATATACTCTTGACTCACTTGAGTCTACATTGTATAAGTGCTCATTTAGTTTGGAAATAGTGACAAAATTGAGTCCCTCCCCTAGATTCCAAAGAGCCTCAGATCTTCTATACAATTCATTCCTCTTATTTGATTGATCAAAGGTATATTCACAAACACTCACACACATTAGGACTGCATACACGGGTCTTATATTGCATATATTTGTTGTGTATGTGTTGTGTGTGTTAATTTCCCTTAAAACTATTTTTAATAATTTTTGGGAATTTTTAATGTTTTTTTAAATTATTTTTTCATAATTAAAATTGGGATTAAAAATTTTTGGGGTCAATCTGTAAATGTTGATTGTTGGTTTTACTCCTATAAAGTTCACTTGGGTAGAAACTAAAAGCGCTTGAGACATTAAGGGTGTCTGTGTAATTTCTTTGAGATGCGCGTGTGAGGTTCGATATTAGCCTTACACCTATCGCCCTTTTACTGGATGGATTTGTGTTTCTTTTAAGACACAAAACCGTTATTCATTATCATCCCTTGGATTGATCTTATCAACGCTCTGCATGCGTCCAATCCCAATCCCTGTGAAACTTTCTTAGCCAATCAAAAAGCGTTTAACTCACCGATTCTCTTAAATCGTTGGATGGAAGTCAAAAGGCCAAGACTAAATCTCAGCCTTTAGATTCATCTCAGCCTTCTCGATCCCTCTCAGTCCACTATAAAAGGAGGCTAACCCTCAGCCTTTGAGAGACTTTTGCCATTTCGTTTAATTCGAGTGAGAAGAGAGAAGAGAAAAGAGAGAAGAGAGAAGAGAGAAGAGAGAAAAGAGAAAAGAGAGAGAAGAGAGAGAAATTATAGAGAGAATAGAAACCCTAATTCGTTCAAACACCTTTTCAAACCCTAAACCTTTTTCCAAAAACCAGTTTACACCAAACACCATCCATGAGTGTTTGAGAGTTTTTGAGTGTTGGTTTGAAAGATGTTTCGTGGTTTAACCTCTTTGTTTTAAGATCTTGTGTCCAACTTAAACATTAGGTTAGATCTGTGTTTATGTTTCATAGAAATCATAGATCTGGTCATTTTATGTTATATTACACTTAGATCTGCATTCTTACTTTCTCGCCTTGAGAAATATTTTGTTGATTAGTTTCTATAAATTTTTTCATCTTCAAAATCAATAAAATCATTTTCTATTTCTATTTCTTCGAAAACAAGACCTTTGACCTAGTTGGAATCACACTTGGCGGTTTTTAATTTAAAAAAAAGTTTCAAAACCCTGAAATTGATTAAGATCTTGAATCGTCTTCCAAGCAAGATAGCCATGGATTCCAGGATCAATTTAAAGGTCAAATAAAGTTTTAGTTTTCTAAAAAGAGAGAAATTGAAAATCACAGCATATAGATCTATTTGTAATTTTCTAGGACTGTTTGTATAAATTAGCGTGAGTGTGAGTGCATGCATGTGTTAGAGCACAATCACAAACACTTACACACTTCAACACTGAAAGTGTGAGTAATAAGATCTTGAAATAAGAGTCGACATAAAGACTGGAACAAAGTGGAAGTTAGAAAACTAGGAGAACCACATCAGCAATCAAAACTACAGAGAAGTTAGAAGGAAACCAATGGGTACATTCCTAAACTTATATAGAACTGATTTGTGTGCTCGTGTGTTATATAGTTTGTAACTGATATATTTTATTTTAGTGTATTTTTTATTTATGACTTAGAAGCCACCGTGTATGTTTCCTCAGTTGGGTGAGGTTTTACCACGTTAAAAATCTCTTATCATTAATCTTTCTACATCTCCTCATCTCATTCTTGCTGGTGTGCTGATTTAATATTTTCAAGTTTTGTTTTTCAAAACTAGTTAAAAAATTTTAAACTAATCTCGTACATGTTTTATTAAACACATCTTGTGATTAACCTGATTTGACTTAAAGAAAAGAGTTTCCTCAAAAAACAGTTCAGAGTTACTTCAATAGTTTAATCCTGTATTAAACGACTTTAGTAGCAGTTTTTCAAGGAAACCTCTAGCGAAATGGCGGTGATTGGCGGGGAAATGTTTGATACATTTCCAGAGGAGCACATGATTGTTTCTCATTTTGTAGACAGACCTGGACCACTTAGAACTGTAATCCAAATGACATAACCTTTCTGCTGAAGCAACTCATTTCTATCAGTTTTCCCTACTGAATATTTATGACAAACAATTTTCTACGAAATCTGGAGTAGATTCGCACCTGTTTATATTATTGTCCCTTAAACTTGAAAACCTGAACAAATCAAATACACACTTAATCTACAATGAAAGAAATAAAAATATACATACCATCACAATTCGAATCGCATCCACTATCTTTTGCGTTGGTATTGATATACGACGTTCTAGAAGTCTCCATTGCTTTGATTGGTGCCAAAAAGTTGGATAAAAAACTTACCATTGAAATACCTAAAATAACTGTACATAAAACTGATTTTAATTGACATTAGATAGGATATAAAATTGATTTTATAATACAAATACCAATAAAAAGGATATAAAATTGATTTTAACATAAACAATTATTACCTAAAACTGATTTTAACAATTGTTATAGAATTGTTTGGATGGGGACACCAAAAGCACACCGCCACCGTCACCATATTGAACAATACCGTCACTTCTTCTCTATGGCCATAACGGGTATTTCTTTTATCATGGTTATGAATCCCAATTTTAGTCTTTCACTGATACAGGTGAATGCCCTTTTTTAACGATTTATGTTTACTAGTTTGTTTCATTCAAGCTTATTGGTTTGCACCCTTATCCTCTCCATCACTTCTTCATTATAAAAGTCTTAGATTCCATACACAAAATGTATTTTTTTCTCATTACAACCCTTTATGTTTGTAGATCAAACATTTTTCTACCCAAAATGTGTTCCAAAGGTATTTATTTCTCTATGCCTATCGTGGTATTTATTTAAATTTATTTTTGAATTTATTCTATCACATGGATTTTCTTATAACCAAGGATGGTTTTTACTAATTATCCCAGCATAAACCACAACTGAGGGTTCATTTGTATTATATGTTGCATGTAATACAGGTTTAATTTATATTCAATGTCTTATGGGTTCAATGGTAGCTACATATTCAATTTTTATTTTTATTATGGACTCGGAGTTTAAAAGAGCAGCTATATAAAACTCACGAAGCAAAAACCCTTGGGGAGCTTCCACTGTGTGTGCATGTAGTAGCAATAGAACTGAACCAAGTTGTTTCACATTTTCAATATGAACCTCTATAGAGTTTTACTTCCTTATTGCTTTGGTCTAGCAAGGGAGAAATCTTCAGAAGAGGTTGGGCTTGACTCGAGAATGGTAACAGGGCATGATACATGCATTGTTATTGATACCTTCAGCAAAATTTATACAACATGCACATAAGAGAAACTATGGAGAAAACACATATATTAACTCAAACATTTCCTGTATTGGTCAAACATCGACAAAAGAGAATCCACAATGATTTAAAAATACTTATGACAATTGGATATGAATAATTGCTCATGCTAAAGCAATTAAATTGAAAAACAAGTTCAGCACAAAGACATCAATATATAGTAAGTAAACGCAATATCAATACAAAAACTTCCCTATAATAAAGAAATCAAAGATAACAATATGCATTAGTGTATGCATATACATCCATACACTGATTTGAATGAAAGAAAACAATTATATTACAATTACATAGCATGTATATGAATGTATATATACAACATGAATAGAATCTCATATTTGTATACGAGTATTGGAAACTACATACATACAAAGTATATAACTGGTTCACATTTAAAAACTAGTAGATTTGTGCATAGTTTAGATAACATGCATAGTTAGATAGTAAGATAACAATAGCATTGAGTGAAGAAACTTAGCGAGTACTGCAATGGCGCTGGCTCTGCTCCAAATCCTCACAATATTTGATTGCAAATATTGAAACCAATGAGAAATAAGTTCTCTACTTTACATTTAATTAATCCATGTATATCAATATCGCTAATTAATAAGCTACACATTAGTTACACGATTTAGTAGTCTAAGCAATTCAATTTTAATCAATAATACAAATAAAACAAGTAATACAATCACAGTTAAGTATTATTCTTCTTCATTATCTATAAATGAAAAAATATAACTTCGCGAAAAACACCCGTATCAATTCTTTGATCCAGGAAACTCCATCGCCACACCAGTCGCTAAATCTTCTACTAAACTGGAATATAATACAATCTACTCTTTACCCATCACCCATGGCCTGGATTATTTTTAATTTAATTTTTTTGTATCTTAAAGGATGTACACGTATTATTGAGCTAAAAAAGATGTACATACCTTATCTGAAAAATTCAAAACCTATTTTTTCTAATGTTATGGGTGCTATAATGATGCAGTATCTAGATATATAAACTTTTAAGATAATGAAGTCATAGATTACTTAAAATTTACCAACAACAAAATAATATAAAAGTAAAATTTAAACAATCCATCCCATTTATATATACTCATTTTTTCGGATGAATTTAAAATAACTTCATTGAATCAAAATAAATAATAGAACATAAGCAAATGAATACCACATTGACCCAAAATATAAAGAAGAAAAAGGTGATTTGCTCCCTAAGATCACCCCCATACCGAATGCCTGATCAATATTGTTCAACAAAGATTTTAACAATATCTCAAAGAATCTACTGAGTGAAACATGGAAATGGACTAACGTTTCTTGATATTAACTAATTTCTCCCCTATTAACATGACTTTGTTAGTCAAGAAAGAACATAGAACAACTGATCTAACTCTTAAAGCAAAGGCTTACTCCAAATCACCTTTTTTAGGACAAAAGAGTGTTACCAAACATGTCTAAAAACTAAAAGGGAGACATTTACTATTTGTGGTGACAAATTGTTCTATCAAAGTGGAACTGGATCTCTTTAAGTGGTTAAATCCCATATGAATCCCAAATGATAAAATGTTTTATCATATATCAAATAGTTTTTTTTAAACATGCTCTTGTCAAAATCATGAGTTGTGGCACTCGCGTCTAGGGTTGTCAATGGATCAGGTCTAAACCCGGACCCGATAAGAATCTGATTCTTTTACTCCGATCTAGATCATATTTTAAAATTGTATTACCCAATTAGTCGATTATCCGTTTATTAAATGGATCAGATATGGATCTCGTCTAATCCGATCCATTAAGGACTTGGTTTGATTAAATATAACATATATAATTTTCTATATTTTTTAATATCTCTCTCTCTCTCTCTCTCTATATATATATATATATATATATATATATATATAAAGGAGGAGGGTGTTTTCACAATTCATGCCATGTCATATAAAGCTTTATATACAAAACCTATATAAATAGGTTTTGTATCTATATAACCACATCATATGTTGCCATGTCATATAAACCAAACACAAATCCTTGAACTTTTATATCATACGATAGTTTGTATGTAAGAGTTTAGATGGGGTAAAGAAGAGAGCATTAATTAATACAAATAGTACACTGTGTGTATTTACTAACTTCCCTCATTTCTCAAGAAAATGTGTTGGTAAAAGACACGCTTCTCAAGTCAAGAACTCATGCCATGTGTGCTTTTACTAACTTCCCCCATTTCTCACTCTACACTACAACTCATAATATCAACCCACCTTCTCCCACTCTAACCCAATAATACCACCACATCTCTCTCTCTCTCTCTCTCTATATATATATATATATATATATATATATATATATATATATATATATATATATATATATATATCAAATCTACCGTCTATCTCTCATAACCACACCTGTTTGTGCAGAGAATCCATGGGAATGAATAGGGCGCAATCCTCCACCGTAGGTTAGGGTTTTTTTAATTTTTTTACTCAAAGATATGAGTTTAGTTTTTCACCATCTCGGAGAAGATCTGAATACCCCTTCACCGTCTCGGATCAGATCTAAACGGGTTTCCATCACATGCTACAGCACAAGCCACACCAACCCATCCAACTTCGGTCATTTCATTCTATTAACCATATTTGAGATCTGGGTTTTGGTTTTGTAGGTGACTTATTCTGACCGTAATTTTTGATTCGGTGATCGGGTCTTAAATACTAGTCTGATCAGGTATGGGGTCTTTGATTCGGTTCCCTCTTTGATACTTTTTCGTCTGACAGTATTTTTTGATATGGAATCTAGGTGGAGGTTGTTTTGTGTATATAGTGTGATTTATCATAGACACTATGGGCTAACTTCTAATACATATTTTTCTACCCTAAGAAATGAGTTTGGGTAACATAAAATGTATGTCGTATTCGTGTATTTTTTTTTCCTTCTTTTTTTTCTCTGATCTGCTTTTTCCTGTAAGATTTTTTTGTCTTTTTTTATTCTGCTTCTTATTTTCTTTGAGTTTTCTATTTCTTTATTTTAATCTTTTTATGAGTGTGTTGACAAGTTAAATTTTATGAGTGTGTTGAAAGCAGCAGTCATGCTTAGGCTGGGCAGAGAGTTTTTGTTGTGCTATCATTTTGGGTTTGTGAACGTTTTTTGGGTCAGCTTTCATTTTTACCTAGCCTTTTCTATTTAGTGCTTCTCTATGTGATTTGGTTATGCATTTCAAAGTTTTTCTATTTTTGGATGTTGCTAAGTTCTTATACATTTATACTTCTTAAGATAAATGTATCCAGTTAACACCTCTGTATTTTTGATAAAAATAATTCTATAGGGTTTAAATTATTTCATTAATGCTCTATTTTTCATTAGTAAAAAAATGTTATTTTTATGTATTGTCCCCTTTTGTGTTAATACTAAACAAGTTCGGTTAATTTTTTTTTTATTTGGTTTTATTTTAGGAACTATCCACAAGCTTAAGATGGGATTTGAAAAGGTTAACTAAATTTAATTTAGTTTGTATAGTTTTAAGTTTATCTGATGTATTATGGTGAGCCTCATTTTTAATTTGGTTGTTAGCCTTTGTAGAGACTTAATCTCAAGACATATTATGAATATGAATATGATTTCTAGAATGCATTTTTGAAATATCTGAATATGATTGGGTGATTATTTTAGGTGTTTATTTCTAAATTTTTGTTGATTTATCATTTAGGACATTTAAATATTAAGATTTTTTATGAAATTATTTAAAGTGATGTTGTAGGATCTTTATTGTAACATTGTTGGAGTTCTATTATATTATAATTGAGTGTAAATTCATGTGGTGAAATATAAGTAGTTTACATTTTCAATTTGTTAGAAGGTGGAATTACATTACTTATTTTTATTAGTAATACTTGCATATGTTTCCCAAGAAAAAATAAATAGTAATCTGATAGTTATTAATGTTTTTATAATTGTAATTTACAAATATTAATAAATTTTACTTTGAAATTTTTTGGGGTTTTTAATTGACCAACTAAATTTACTCTACAATAAAATCTGTACAATTTTGCTCAGCTCAAGGCAGATTCTTACGTGGACAGAGGTAGCGTGGTATAGAGGATGCGCGGCTCGAGGTATAATTTTAATATGTAAGCAGAGTTTAAAATCTAAAAAGAAACAAACATTAATATATATATATATATATATATATATATAAAAAGGTTTCCTTTTCTATCGTGGCCCAAGGCACTGTCTAAAGTACAAGGTTAACTTCCAACCAAAGGACAATGAAAAGATTATACATCATGCATGGCCAAAGGCATTGTTTAAAGTACAAGGCAATCTATTGTATCACATTACAATACTCTTAAATATGATTCGTTAATTTTTTAATGCTCAATTTCGGTGTATATAGCATTGAACAAATTATTGTATATGGTGATATGGTGATTGTTTATTTTAGTTTGGTTTTCATGACTTTTTCTGATTAGGTGGTTTATTTTTAGGGTATTGCAATGCATCTACACAAATCGAGGTGATTTTTTTGTAGCTGATGAGGGGATTTAATCAGGCTCCTTTCACCAGTTCACTCTTTTAGAAATTCAAAAATAGTAATTACATCTTTGTGTTTGGTGTTAGGCCGTTAATTGTGGGACTTCTTATATTTAGGTTTTAGAAGATGGCGAGTTGAAAGTATTGTTTGTTTCATTGCATTGTCATTTTGGGAGCCGAGTTGACAGTGAATGGGGAAATAAATGGTGTCATAATAGGCACTTAATTAGTGTTGTGTTCATTAGTAGTACAAAAATTTGCAGTTTAGTGTTGCAAATAATGTCTGTTTTATTCACTGGGAATAAATATTTATTTTAATAGCACCTTTCTACATGATGCATCATTTTTTTTTTTGTAGTGCATTTAGGCACATGTCTCGAGGCCTGTAGATTTTTTCTTTTGTTAGTGCCTTTAAGCACATATCTCAAGGACTTGGGAGGAGGTGAACTATTTTCTGAAGAATAGATAGGCATGGAGAACAATTCTTAAGGCTAGAGTATCAATGCAAAAGTTTGAAACACTTAATTTCCCAACTAATTTTTTTAATGCATGCAAGATTTGATATAAAAATCAATTTTGTAAGAGTACAAGATTTAGATTTATATAAAAGATTTCATTAATTTTAAGATCCCAAAAAAATATTATAGAAAATCTGTCTCAAGAAATAGTAAACTATACAAACAATTTTTATATATAAATAAAAAAAGATTGTTAAGAAGTAAAGGAAGCTAATAAAGTTTGTTTTTGCAGGGCCCAAGAAAAGTCAGCCAACTGACTTTATCTCTCAAACAATTATCACTACCTAAGAATAATTAAAATGAGGTAGATAGTTGGATGATAGACTATGATGTCATAGATGTCCCCAAAATAGGGGAAGGAATAAGGCTGTCAAAATGAACAGGTATAGCTCTTTACATTTCCAAGGCACGGAGGAAACAAAACAGCCCAAGAAAATCTCTCTTAACACAAAATCAATTTTCTTTTTATACGATCATCATTAATTATATAATTTTTTTACATTGGTGCCACGTGCACCCTTGCACTCTTGATAACAACGAGTCATGTCATTACTCTTTATGGTTAAATTAACATTAAACTATAAAAAAAATTAGCTCCAATTATTTTTCTTATTTACGATTTAAGTGGCTCACACAAGCTCTATCAGTTAACTATCATATTTTTATTGGTGTTCACTTATTAACTTATAATTTCTGGTCAGTTCATATTATGTTATCATGTGTCTTATTTTGCCTAACTTATAACTATTACTAAACATGCCTTGGGTAAAATCGATAAGAGGGTAAATTGAGTTTGAATAGAGCTTTTGTAAATGATGAATTACAGATTACGAGAACTAATTTATCACAGGAACAAATTTATCATCGTGCTATCGATACGATTGCAAAATATCACGGGAACAAATTTATTGACGTGCCATCGGCACAGGTACATCCTAGTGTGTGTGTGTGTGTATATATATATATATATATATATATATTAAGGTATTATATGTTTTAGTTATACGAATCATACACTATAATATATTATAAGATATTTTAATGTAAGTTTTAACAAATGGGATATAATAACAATTAAAAATAAATGTATATATATAGTCAGACCCGGATCCAGACCCGATCCAATCTTATACGGATTCGGATCTAGATTCAATATTCAAGATCCAATTAAGACCCGATCCGGATTCAAATCTGAATTCAATTAAGCTCTAGTTAAATGAATCTAATAAAGAGTTGAAACTAAATTGCCTTCTCCATGAACTTAAATTTCCTTTTCTGTGAACAAATAAAGAGTCGAATTAGTGAAAACAAACATTGAAATGAACTTTAACGCATGTAAAATTGAAGGTAGTTGGAGAGGCCTATATAAGAAAAACTAATCACCTAACATATATAAAAAGAATGCGAATATAATTCCAAAACATATTGTAAACCTTATAATATAATTACAAAACAACAAAAAATAAATGCAAATATATTGATCAGATTGGTAAATAAAATACTGAATATAAAATGCTATAACAACACTCACCTTTGTAAGAAGACTGCGTAGGACCACGAATTATGACATTAAAGTAGCGTTCATCGTCCTCCAATGAAGAGGCACTAATTCCCACATACACATATAAAATTAAACATATATTTGTAGGAAATAACATTTTTTCCATATCCACTTAATATTCCAAAACAAGACAATTATATTTAAAATCACACATTTTCATATAAATCGATAATAAATAAACAACAGATAAAAACCTAATGACTAAGAATGTAAAGCTGAAAATTATATGGGAGATATAAAGAGATTGCCAGGTTCGCTACGGAGACGCTGATCTGTTTGTTAAATCAGAGAATAAAAACAAGCAAAATAAAGTCATCATAGGTAGTTAAAAATTAGAATCACATCCAAAAATTGTTAAAACTTTAAGAACATAAGAGAGGACAAGGTGATCTCCATGTGAATTAGGTTGGGATCGTGTAGAAAAGAGTCAGATTTAGTATGATAACTTAATTATTCTTTGAGTTAGGTTGGGATCGTGTAGATAAGAGTGAGATTATTCTTCGAGGTAGGTTTTTATTTTACATTGGAGAAGGATATATTATAAAGAGACCCCAGGCCACACGATGGGGTTTGAGAAGAGGTCGTGAGTCTAAGAAACCCCAGGTGACATGATGGAGTTTGAGGTAAGATAAGGGGAAGGGAGTTTAAGAAACCCTAAGTACATGAAGAGGTGCGAGGAAGAGGTATAGATTTATGAGGAGAAGGTTTTTTGTTTGGGTGTGTGGGAGTCGGGAAGAGTTTGGGAGGCAAAAATTCTTTTTGTTTTTTACATTAATTTTTAAAATATTAAATTAAAATTAGTAACACTTATATTAGATTACTAACGGTATTTTAGGGCAAGAAACAATAATGGTATAATTGTATTGGTAATCATAAAATTAGCCCGTCACTAAAATCTTGTTTTGGTGTAGTGACAGGAGAAGGTTGTAAGGACATTTTTGTCCATTAACAATTTATTATGTCGCACGCCGTTACACCGTTGAAGAAATTCAAGATTCATACATTCATCAACGAATCCGAATATCAAAAGAAGAAGAGGAATCAAAGACTGACAGCCGGACCGGTCCGCCTCCCTACCGGACCGATCTGCCAACGGACTGATCCGCTTGCTGCAGATCCAGTATACCCCGGACCTCAAGTGAGCCGATGAAGCCTGGAATAAAAGAACCGATCTGGTCACAACAGGACCGATCCACCTCAGAATACAAGAACCGATCCGGTCAATCGGACCGATCCGCCCTCAAGCCGGACCGGTCCGCCTGGGATAAACTTCGCCATATCTGCTCGAGATTTTTTAGGCTCAAAGTTTTCTTATTTAAAGCCAACTTCGGGGAGTTATTTTTTAAGACTTTTCAAGACGATTTTCAGAGTCCCAAATACTCTAAGTCTTCACCTATTGAGTCAAAGACTCTAGATTTTTTGATTCACACAATTTCCAAACCTTTGTGAATCTTTTTGTAACCCAAGAACATAACTTTGGTTTGTTCAACCCTTGTGGAGAAGCCGTTCTCTTCTTCATTGCTGCCCTCCGGGAAAGGGAAACTTCCAGCCGCCGACATAGAAACCGACACCTGTGGGTATTTCTGTGTCACACTATTTCTAGACGTTGCTTTGAAGGTTTACCGAAGACACCGTGCGTTACACTTGTGGGCGATTATCACGTTGTATGTAAGTCAATGGTCTTGTAAATTCTTTAAAGTTCTAGAAATAAAAGGTTTTGCCCTTCGGGGATTTTTCCTTAACTTTGTGTCGCATGCTTTATATTTGATGGGTTGATTTAGATGCATGTTTAAGGGTTGATTTTATTTGGTTTAAAAATAGACACTAATTAAATAAGGGTTCTTGGAAACTTGCGAATTTAATTTAAATCAATTATCACACATCGAACCTATTCGGTTTCTCAAAGGTGGATGCCTTCAAGAAAGGGAAGGGGCCCTACTGAAAGGCCAATGGAAAAAATGCCGACCTGGCCCCCGCATTGCTGATGGGGGATTCCTTTCAAGCCGACCAGGAAATGGTCGAGAAATGTTCCATTGATAAGATCGTCCCTCATATTGCCCAGAAACTTTCACTAGTAAGTCTTTATAAATTCTATTTGTATCCTTACGCCTTTCACATATTTTTTGTACTAACTATTTTACTCGGCTTTTAACTGGCAATCTCTGGTGGATTTCGTTGACCTCCTGGATAGGAGGGCCGACCAGGCGAAGGCCAATGCTAAACTGGTCAAGGCCTTGGATGCTGCCCAAAATTAGATAAAATTCTTCAATGCTGCGATGAGGGATGACGACTTGGAGCTTTCCACTTTGAGATTAAAGGATATACAGATGGATAAGGCCATTGAAGGGTCGATTCATTCATTGTCCGCCTCACTAGAGGCCAAGGATAATGCATATGGCAAGGGTTGGGAGGAAGATTTTGTCTTTGAAAAAAAGATAAATCCATAAGACTTTCTTTAAAGAAGGATGGGATGAATCTTTAGCGAAGGGAGGGGTTTCTTCTAAGTTTGAACTCTTTGGCAAGCATGCATTTGGCTCTCATCTAAACCTTAAGGAGGAGGGTGAAGAGGATGGAGTTAAGAAAGAGAAGGAGGCCATATACAAAGGCAAGACTTTGGCCTACTAAGACAAGGTGACAATGGAGAAGGATACTATAGCTAATTATATTAGTTTAGGGTTCTCTTATATTCTAGTTTTCCTTATGTTATCTTGTAAGGGCTTTCCTACATTTTACTCAATGAAAATTAATTATTATTTTGGCTCTATTATACGATGTTATGCTTTCATTAATTACTTGTTTGTTCTTTCTTATCTTTGATTTATGAATGTCCCTCTTTTTATTTTTTGTAGTCCGATAACAACTTCTCCTTGATGTCGATAGCCCAAGAGATTGAAGACCTAGACTTCATTCTTGGTCAAGACACTTCTAGTAGAGGTTGAGGAAACTTTTTCATTATTCGATAAGTTCTTCAAAAGATGAGAAGTGCTTACAACGACCTAACATGTGTGGTTTCTATGCTTAAGGTAGAGCTTGGGGATATTTAAGATATATCTAGCCCCTTTTAGAGTGAGAATAATTCTCTAAGGGTGCAACTCGATAAGGTCGGATAAGATTTTGAAAAGAACGAGGCCATCAAATAAGGTTTGCATCGCAAGATTATGAAGTAAATCTATCACTATAGGAAGAGTCCTCACTTAATTTGGGTCGATGACTACAATGAAGGATGGATGGATGCTCTTACACTTGGATCAAGCTAAAGGATTATAAGCATGGTTGATTAATGCCTTGTATTAGTAATAGGTAAATTTTCCTTTTACTCGACTTCTTTCCCTCAAGAGTGATGAGTGTTGGATACTTACTGATGCCATCCCTCTTCAACTAGTGAAGAATTATTTTTAGCCCATGATAGTAATGATGAGTTTTGGCCTAATCTTGACGATGGTTTTGTATATTTTATACCCAAATTTATACTTTGTCAATCCCATTCAATTTTATTTAATAAGTTCTTAGGAACATTTTGTTAAAAAAGGAAAAAAAATGCAAGAATGATTGAATTCGGATTCAAAATTGTAATTTAAAGCAAAAAATGGACACTTTGATAATATTATAATTTACTTATGATAATTTGTGAAAAAATTTCCTAGTGAAAATTTTGCAAGTAATGATGACAATTGCTGCAAATTGACGATTAACAGGAGAAAAGTGCAAAAAAACTGATCTTTACGGTAGTTCAAAAAGGCTATTTTTATACTTGTGAAATTGAAAAAAGGTGACAACTTTATATTCTTCGAATTGGACGAAATTCAACAAGCTTGTTTGGTAAGTAAAAATAAGAGTCCCCGGGTGTGAAAAAATTGAGTACCTTATTCCGATCCACATAATAAAGGAGGTGGAGTATTCGGTTCCAACACTTATTGGCAAAGTAAAGAGAGTTTTACCGAACCCAAGCATCTCACCCCTTGGCTTATAAAAAGGACACTTGGGCTCACTATTTGAAACACAATTTTAGGAAGTGATTTTTTGTGACACCCTGCTTAATTAAATACCGGGTGATCAATCCTTTATTAAATTAAATCAAAGTATCCAGATTGGTTCATTCCTAGCATCTCTGTCGAAAACATTTTTCTTAATTAAATCACCTAGTAAATAATTAAACTAATGCCAAAACTTTTCTAAATTTTTGTTTTAATTAAATCCATACCACCATACTCAATAAAATAAGCAACACCCCAACACAACTGAATTAAAATTCAACTAGTATAAATGTAACTAGAATAAAGTCTCTAGTTGAAATATCTCCATATCGCCATCCAAACCAAAATGACAACAACATTATCAATATAAAATGAATATAATATCCGAAACTGAAATGAGATAACTAAATCCTGGACGACATGTCCTAAATGAACCAAGAACTACAAGGATAAGAATCAATGAACTGAGATCATTTAGTCCAAAACTACATCTCCACACACAAGTCAAAATATCCATCCTCTAATTCGGGCGTCCCTGATGTTGATCACCCGGTGATATACATATAGTAGAGAAATGGGTCAGAGACCGATTGTAAAAGATTTTAAAAAATATCAAGTGCTTAATAATTACAAATTAAGCCAGTGTTATATTCATATTAGTTTTTCGGCTTTCACTTGAGAACCTCACCGCTCATCTAGAGTGCATACCTAACGTACCTCAAAATCTTTCTAGCAAAGTTCTCAATTATTAGTTTAATATATGTGTTACTATGAATTTACCTGATCTCATTTCCCCGTATTTCTCACGTAATACGTATGATAAGTACACATGTTCATTTCTCTTTAATATGAACTACTCTTTTTGAGGCTTTAAGATTTAGTATTTACTTACTTAATTAAATTCAAATTTCATTAATCTTTCACATCTTCTAAAAGTCATACAATAGATTAAATCATAGTATATATATATATATATATATATATATATATATATATATATATATAGGAGAAGGATCACAAGTGGACCAAAACAATGGACTTTTTAATGGACTTAACAAAAAAGACTAATAACCCACTAATTTTAATTCCTTGGTGTAATGGGTCCGCGTCAGCGGCACCCAATAATCGAGACTTATTAGTCTTTTTTGTTAAGTACATTAAAAAGTCCATTCTTTTGGTCCACTTGTGAACCTCTCCCTATATATATATATATATATATATATATATATATATATATATATATATGATAAAGCAAGAGGGGGGTTTTTCCCCATCATATAACTTGGATACAAAATCTAAATAACCAAATTTTGTATCTAAAAGTCTGGTATTTATCAACTCGTGGTTAAAATTAGCTCTTTGGAGTATGAATCCAATGGCTCAAATTGATAGTAAGAAAATCACATGGATCGAGAATAAACCTGAAGGGCTGAGCACAAGGCTCGAGAACATTTCTTCTGCAAAATTTCCCATATGTTGCATTGTCGATACTGTGTCTTCTTTCTCTTACTTTAATTTAGACCACAATCTCGTTCTCATTTGTTCTGCCCAACAATTCAACCCAAACCACAAAAGGCCTCCCTTATCATTTCCTCTCAACCATTCACGATAGATCCGAGCCCACACAAAAAGGTCTCCCGTTCCCATTCCCATTCCTCACGGTAGATCATGACTCAGATCTACATGTTAATCCCCAAAAAATGTTACTACTCAACCCACATCGTTCCGTTCTCTTTCAAGGTCGTGACCAAAAATGGTTGTTTCGATGGAGTAGAGGGGGTGGTGCAGAACTATTGGAAATGACGAAGGTTTTTCGAGTTGACGGAGGTTCAAATCTACCGAAAATGGAGCTGACTCCTTTGTATCATTCTTTCATATGTCACTGTGTTTGTATCATTCTTTGATTTGTGATGGTACAAATCTATTTCTCGGAATTGGCCGTGTTTGTATCATTCTTTGATTTGTGATTTCATTTTTTTGTACTAAACAATGAAAATGAAGATTTTTTTGTTATGTCTACTATTTATAAATAACAATTGTACAGAATTATGAATTATTAAATAATTACAGAATTAAAAACAGAATTACAGAAATGAAACACTTACTTGAATTTGCAAAAAAAATAAAAAGAATTAAAGATAAATCCGAGCCCTGTTATGAACAGTTTCCTTAAGACAATTTATTCCCTCCAATATGCTCCGAGGTTGATGAATATTGTCTCCCAAGATAGAACGGATTTTCCAATTAATTATATAGCATGACAATAATTAATTGCAGCGAACTCAAATTCTGTGTTCCATACTCAACAACAATGTAACAGATGCTATGCAGAAAAAGAATTTTCTGAAGAGAATATGATAGAAAATTTCAGGAAGGAAAATGGCAGCAATTCTGGAGGAGGGAAAATTTTCTTTTTTTAAAAATGGAGGGAGGCATCTGTATTTATAGCAAAGTAGGTGACGGTTGGCAAATACCTGCCAAAACAGTTAAACGAAATTAACTTTTGACTGTTGGCAATAACTGCCAACAGTTTATTAATTAATTAATTAATTAATTTCATAATTAATTAATAATTAAAGCCCAGAATGTTAAATAAATTCGGCCCAAAAATGTAGGAGATTTTTATAAGCCCAAGCCCAAGCCCGAACCGAACCGAACCGAGCCGAGCCCAGCCGGCCGGCCGGACGGACGCGCGCGCGCGCGCGTGTGGACTTTTGACCGAAAGTCAACCCGTGCATAGCTTAGGTCATCTCCCCTTCAAAGAGTTGGGATACCACCAAGGCATCCAAGCCTTAGTCCATACTTGGGGTGTTATTAACTCATCAAAATTCCACTACTCTTCCAATGTGGGACAAGAGTAAAAACACACCCAATTCATTAACTTTCATTGCTTTGTGAGTCACTTTGGGGACATAATTATCATTCATAACTTATGAAAATTGGACATATGAATATACTACGTTAATCTCCTTACGGAGGTGAACGCGTTCGTATATGGTCCCACAATTTCCGTAGTGTGGGTCCCACCTAAATTTGAGCTCAAAGTTGCTCAAAAATCTGTCCAGAAAAATTTGGACAGCTTTATAATACCCATTTAAGTCCAATTTTCCAACAATCCCCCACATGAATGATATATCGCTATAAATAAAACAAAACAGATGCCGATGCAGATGCAGACACAAGTTGAGTAAAACTGAAGACTTATTGCATTGGGAGAAGTAGCCTAGTGGCCTTGAACTTTCCTTAGTGATATACTATCGAATTTACTTGGTTAATCAGTAAACTTCACGTCCTTGAACCGTCAACCATTTTTGTAAACCTAGACAACAGTATTCACACAACAATTCTTCAACACAGTTGGTTCTCACGTTTGTGTTCATTTTGGCCGTGAACACCACTTGGTTCCGCAAGTATTTTAGAGAATATGCCTTTCATTATTCTCATAGAAGTGGCCCCCTTCTTACTTACGTAGGTGACTTCCATAAAGAGTATTCTGCAATACCCCACTTAGACGTACTAAAATATAGATATCATTAAAAGCATAACTTATCCTAATTTTACGGCAGATATGCACTGTCTCATCTTTGGAATGGATAGGATGATATATCCTCCAGTGCTTACTGAATACAACGTAGTTCGGTTTTCCCATTGAACCTAGATCTTGGGATCTCCAGTCAGCTAGGTTGGGTTGCCACTATATTGATTCTTATTTATTTATAGGCTTTAGACCCATTCCTCTCGATGATCTTTCAACTTGCTCTCGGTTTAAACCTTTCGTTAGTGGATCCGATATATTATCTTTTGACTTTACATAGTCAATTGTGATAATTCCGTTTGAGAGAAGTTGTCTAACGGTATTGTGTCTACGACGAATATGTCGTGACTTTCCGTTATACATGTGATTTTGTGCCCTTCCAATCGCTGATTGGCTATCGCAATGTATACATATTGCGGGCACAGGTTTAGACCAATTTGGAACATCCTCTAAGAAATTTCGAAGCCATTCAGCTTCTTCTCCATCTTTGTCTAGTGCAATGAATTCAGATTCCATTGTCGATCTAGCAATGCACGTTTGTTTTGAGGATTTCCAAGATACGGCTGCACTTCCAAGGGTAAACACATACCCACTTGTAGACTTAGAGTCTTTTGTATCAGATATCCAATTTGCATCGCAATGTCCTTCAAGAACAACTGGATATTTTGAGTAATGCAATCCATAGTTTTGAGTATATTTTAAATAACCCAAAACTCTCAATATTGCTTTCCAGTGATCTCTTCCTGGATTACTCGTAAATCGACTTAGCTTACTTATTGAGTATGCTATGTCCGGTCGCGTATAGTTCATGACATACATTAAACTGCCGATAATACGAGAATATTCTAGTTGAGATATGCTTTCACCATTATTTCTTGCTAGATGTAAATTTACATCTACAGGTGTCTTGGTAGGACTAATATCATACTTCTTGAATTTTTCAAGTACTTTCTCAATGTAATGAGATGGAGATAATTTAAGTCCATCCGATGTTCTAGAAATTTTAATTCCTAATATAACATCGGCGATTCCCATATCTTTCATGTCAAATCTACTACTCAACATTTGTTTTGTAGTTTTGACAATTTCCAAGTTACTACCCATGATAAGCATATCATCAACATAGAGGCATACAATGACATATCCATTATGAATGTATTTAAAGTAAACACATTTATCGCATTCATTAATTTTGAAACCATTTGATAACATTGCATTATCAAATTTTTCATGCCATTGTTTAGGTTCTTGTTTTAATCCATATAGTGATTTAACAAGCTTACATACTTTTCTTTCTTGTCCGGGAGCTTTGAACCCTTCAGGTTGCTCCATATAAATTTCCTCGTCTAGTTCACCATTTAAGAATGCAGTTTTTACATCCATTTGATGTATTTCAAGTCCATTAATAGCAGCTATTGCTATTAACATCCGAATGGACATTATTCTTGTTACCGGTGAATATGTGTCGAAGTAATCCAACCCTTCCTTTTGCCTATAGCCTTTAGCTACAAGTCTAGATTTATATTTATCAATTGATCCATCGGCCTTCAATTTCTTTTTGAAGATCCATTTATAACCTAACGGTTTTGAACCTGGTGGAAGATCCACTAGTTCCCATGTATGATTTTGTAATATGGATTCAATTTCACTATTAATTGCTTCTTTCCAATTGGAAGCATCGGGTAAGGAAATAGCTTCTTTATACGATTGAGGTTCATTTTCTAACAAATATGTTAGAAAATCCGGACCGAAAGACGTCGAGGTTTTTGCTCTTTTACTACGTCTTGGTTCATCCTCTATTGATTCAATAGGTTGATGAGTACCACTTGTAGTAGCTTGATTTGTCCTTTTAGGAGGACCAGATTCTCGGGTCATGTTATACGAGAATTCATTTTCAAAAAATGAAGCATCCCTCGATTCAATAACCGTATTTACATGAATGTCCGAAATCTCAGATTTACAAACTAGAAATCGATATGTAGTGTTATTAGTAGCATAACCGATGAATACACAATCCACGGTTTTTGGCCCTATTCTTACCTTTTTAGGTTTAGGAACCATCACTTTGGCTAAGCACCCCCACACTCGTAAATATTTATAAGAAGGTCTCCGACCTTTCCATAATTCATAAGGTGTCTTGTGAGTCTTTTTGTGAGGTACTTTATTGAGAATGTAATTAGCAGAAAGTAAGGCTTCCCCCCACAAATTTTGTGGAGCTCCTGAACTTAATAACATTGAGTTCATCATTTCTTTCAAAGTACGGTTTTTGCGTTCAGCAACACCATTCGATTGAGGAGAATAAGGAGCGGTTGTTTGATGAATAATCCCATTTTCAGAACAATATTCCTCAAATGGATATTCATATTCACCTCCTCTATCACTTCTAATAGCCTTTATCGTTTTGCTTAATTGATTCTCAACTTCATTCTTATATTGTTTAAATGCATTAATAGCCTCATCTTTACTATGTAACAAATATACATAGCAATATTTTGTGCAATCAGCAATAAAAGTAATAAAATACTTTTTCCCACCTCTAGTTTGAACAAAATTTAAATCACAAATATCGGTGTGAATTAAATCTAAAGGTTCAGTTATCCTTTCAATAGAATGGAAAGGTAATCTAGCTAATTTAGATTCCACACAAATTTCACATTTATGATTTTTATCAATATTAAATTTTGGCAAAAATTTCAAGTTAATTAATCTACGCAATGTATCAAAATTAACATGTCCCAATCTAGCATGCCAAATATTAGATGACTCAATCAAGTAAGAAGAACTAGCAACTTCATTCATTGAAACATATGTTTTTGGGGTTACAGTAAGAACATTGAGTTTAAAGAGCCCCTCATTTAGGTAGCCCTTTCCTACATACATGTCATTTTTAGACAACACAAAGCGATCCGACACAAACACAAGCTTGAAACCATTCTTAGTAAGGAGAGATCCCGAAATCAGATTCTTTCGGATATCAGGCACGTGAAGAACATTGTTGAGAGTAAGTTCCTTTTCAGAAGTCATTTTCAAAACAATCTTTCCTTGTCCCACCACCTTAGAAGTGGAAGAATTTCCCATAAAAAAGTTCTCCTCATTTTCCAAAGGCTTATAGGTGGAGAACATCCATTTGTTTGCACAAATGTGTCGTGTGGCTCCAGTGTCCACCCACCATTCCTTGGTATTTCCAACCAAGTTACATTCAGAGACAACAGCAGAAAGATTCATATCCGCCAAATCATTGACGATATTCACACCCTCAGTTACATTAGATTGAGGATTGTTTTTATTTTGCTTCTTCGGCTTACGACACTCGCTTGAGCGGTGTCCAGGTTTACCACAGTTGTAGCATTTGCCTTTGAACTTTTTCTTATTATGTTTGGAAGTGCCTTCCCCATCATACTTTCGTTTGTTCTTCTTAGGACCTTCAACGACATGGACCTTTGTTTCCATCGGATTCTTCCCACTTTTCTTTTGAGATTCACGGTTGTCTTCTTCGATTCTGAACCGGACCACCAATTCCTCCACATTCATCTCCTTACGCTTGTGCTTGAGATAGTTTTTGAACAAAGTCCAAGAAGGTGGCAACTTTTCAACAATTGCAACAACTTGAAAAGTTTCACTAATTGACATTCCTTCAGCATGAATGTCGTGGAGGATCACTTGGAATTCTTGCACTTGCGAGATCACAGATTTAGAATCAACCATTTTGAAGTCCAGAAAACGCCCAACGATAAATTTCTTCATCCCAGCATCTTCAGTTTTATACTTCTTTTCCAAAGAATTCCATAATTCCTTGTAAGTTTTGATAGTGCAATAGACATGGTACAAAGTCTTGTCCAAGTAGGCCAAAATATAATTTCGGCATAGGTAGGCCGAGTGCTTCCAAGCATCGACATCAGCAACCTTTTCAGCGTCATCTCCCTCTTGAATAGAAGGGCAATCTTCATATACAAACCTGCCCAGTTGGCAAGTAGTGAGATAGAAGTACATTTATCCTTGCCAACGTTTGAAGTCAGCCCCAATGAACTTTTCAGGTTTCTCCCCGTGTGGCATAGATACGGGTGCAGTCACATTTGTGTTGGTGACAATCAGTTTCGTAGGAGTAGTGTTCGTACTTTGTGATTCCATTTCTGTTACAAAAACAGAATTTTTATCAAAGATAAAATTCATATATAATGAATTAATCAAAACAGAATACAAAATTCTGTGCACCAATTTCCTCCAAATATAATTCACAATAAATGAATTCCAAAAAAAATTCAGAATTAAACTATAATATAAACAGAATTCCGTACAAAACAGAATTAAATATAAAATCTGTGTCACACTAATTTTTAATAATAAAAAGAATTCTGTACAAAACAGAATTATAATTTAAAGATTAAAAAAAAATTGGATAAATAGATTTTAACAAGAATACACAAATAAAATTTTATTTTTTAAAACAGAATATAAAAACAGTATAGAAATTAATTTCTATATCAAAACTGTTTTACTAATTACTACAATAAAGCAGTAAATTAATTCATTTTATTCTGTCAAAACAGATTTATTTCCAACAAATAAATTTCTGTAATAAAAAAAATTCTGTACACTAAAAATAGTAGAACTATAAATTGTCTTAAGATTGTTAAGTCTACTATTTATAAATAACAATTGTACAGAATTATGAATTATTAAATAATTACAGAATTAAAAACAGAATTACAGATATGAAACACTTACTTGAATTTGCAGAAATAATAAAAAGAATTAAAGATAAATCCGAGCCCTGTTATGAACAGTTTCCTTAAGACAATTTATTCCCTCCAATGTGCTCCGAGGTTGATGAATATTGTCTCCCAAGATAGAACGGATTTTCCAATTAATTATGTAGCACGACAATAATTAATTGCAGCGAACTCAAATTCTGTGTTCCATACTCAACAACAATGCAACAGATGCTATGCAGAAAAAGAATTTTCTGAAGAGAATATGACAGGAAATTTCAGGATTTTTATAAGCCCAAGCCCGAACCGAACCGAGCCGAGGCCAGCCGATCGGCCAGACGGACGCCGAAAGTCAACCCGTGCATAGCTTAGGTCATCTCCCCTTCGAAGAGTTGGGATACCCCCAAGGCATCCAAGCCTTAGTCCATACTTGGGGTGTTATTAACTCATCAAAATTCCACTACTCTTCCAATGTGGGACAAGAGTAAAAACACACCCAATTCATTAACTTTCATTGCTTTGTGAGTCACTTTGGGGACATAATTATCATTCATAACTTATGAAAATTGGACATATGAATATACTACGTTAATCTCCTTGCGGAGGTTAACGCGTTCGTATATGGCCCCACAATTTCCGTAGTGTGGGTCCCACCTAAATTTGAGCTCAAAGTTGCTCAAAAATCTGGACAGCTTTATAATACCCATTTAAGTCCAATTTTCCAACATTTTTTTGGGCATACCATCTGTATTTTGTAAAATTTTACAAGTATTTATTTTTTTGGGTGCGGTATCTTGGTGGTTGGTGGTATGGCGAAGCTGGTTATGGGGTGGTTGGGGTTTGGTGGGTTTTCGGTTCAGGTGGAGTGGGGTTTTAGGATTTTTGAGATGGTGGTTTTGGGAGGTTGTAGATGATGTTAAAATACACTCACCAAGTTTGGTGTTTGGGTGAGACATTGTTTTTTGGATTGTGGGTGTATATTTTTCTATGTGTATATTATTGTCTTCTTGGTTTTGTTTTCAGGTAATTATCTGAATGAACGCTACCTAGATTTTTTACATTCATTTTTTTAAAGTGACTTTTTAATGATAGTGAATTGTTTATGATCCAAATCAAGTCATTTTTAAATTCCTAATATTTATTTGTTATATTTTTTTGTTTGCGTTTGAGTTCTTAGTTTTAAAAGGAGGGATATTCATTTTGTTTCATCCGTACAAATTTTATATCCATTAACATGCAATAAATGGTCCAAAAAATATATTAAAAGTAATTGGGGCATTTCTTTCAATATAATACATTACTAAAGCCATCTGTAGTGGGAATGTCTAAATTGATTACGTGGAGATGTAATTTTAGATTGTTTTGGGTAGATTTTTTGGCGAGGTTTTACACTGGGACAACGCAAATGAGGGACGTGGCAGTGTTGGGTGTTAATAATTTTACCACCCAGATCTGAGCGGCTATCATTTTACCGCCCAAGCCAACACAGTAAATCTGGGCGGCTAACATATTACCGCCCAGTTCTAACCAATTTTTTACCGTTAGCCTCTAGACGTTTATAGTCGTTTATACGCGTTACAAATATATCCGTTGTAACTAAATATTAATTATATATTTACCCCCTATAAATAACATTTTCTCCCCTTCTATTTTTCATTTTTATTACAAAATTATTTCTCCTACAATATTTCCTATTATTCATTCTTATTACAAAATTATTTCTCCTACAAAATTATTCATTCTTATTACAAAATATCTCCTACAATATTCTTGAATATTTTTTAAATCCCAAAACTCAAAGACTTATTTTTTATATATTCAATACCATTTATTTTAAATATGTTATCTATTCAAAGAAAATGGTGTGGCAAACTTGCAAAACCTAATCCCATTCCACCCCCACCACTGAATTTGCCAGTCTTGTATCGGAATTATCGTCAGTTGTTTGACGATAGTTTTTTTTGCATGCGAGAGACATGATTGTTGATCCTACAGCTAATCCAACCGACAGTCAATTTCATATGCGCGGTAGTATCCACGGTCTGATAGAGGTGTATGCTGAATTATCCCATATTCCATTTGTGCGAGCGGCCATTGGGAATTTCGGTTTTAGTCATTTATTTAGCGAATCTTTTCCTAACTCCGACAACTAATTGACTGGAGCGCTCGTAAGTAGGTGGTCGGAAATAACTCATACATTCCATCTACCTAGTGTGGAGTTGGGGATTACCCCTTATGATTTTGTTCATTTATCAGGTAAATATTTCAGAAATATTTTTTCGCACAATTTTTGTATTTTTAGAATTTATTGTTTGATGTTTTCATATTTAATAATTGTTAAATTATATGGTTTTAGGAATTCCAATTGGAATCCATCCAATTTTGCCTAGTTTTCCAACATCTAGTCAGTATACTATGGAGCAAATGTTCGACCTATATTTTCCCGGAATAGGCCACTCAGAGTTCAAAGGAAGAAATATTTCTTGTAAAACAGTAAAAAAATACATGTTGGATTGGTGTGAACAAGTTTCGGAGCAAAGACTAGTGAGCGAAGAACAGATTGCCAGAGTTTTTATTGTATATGTGTTGAGCTCCATTTTTTTCCCGACAGGCCATAACACCTTGTGTGTAGATTGGGCAACTTATTTAAACAATCTTAACGACATGGCTGCTAAGGATTAGGGTTCTGCCATTTTAGCGCGTATTTACTATGCGCTTGACGCGTGTACCATAAATGCGCAAAAATCAGTAAATTATTTTTGGCAACTTATAGAGGTATTATTCCCTCTAATTTTACACTTGTATCACGATCATTAAAATTAATTTTTTTTACTGTAACAATCTCCTTAATTCTAATGAGTTTTTTCTTAAACCCGCAGTACTTTGGATACGAGTACCTTCACACGATGGCTCCCATATTGCACGATAATGCTGTGAAAAGATGGCCGCGTATGCTACGATGGGTGTCTGATCAATGTGAGACTTTATTGGGCCAGATGAGATTTAAAAGTTCGGTAATGCAAGAGAAACTGGAAATGCGTTCTCCCGAGTCAGTCATATGGCAACCTTATATGGGATTAGAGGCGTGATATGGTTTTTTTTAGAGTGGACTACATAAGGAAACTTCAGTCACTAATGTTAGAACGAGAGCTTATGTGGCAAAGGTGGGTGATAGAGCTTAAAGGCGCTGGGCCCAGTTCGTCTACCGAGCACAACCCCATTCCATAATACACCCCCCTGATATATATGGAGATGAATATCCAATTGCTACGCCTAATATAACCCACCCACCATCACAAGACCCTGAAGGATTGGTCAGTCAAACCTCTCTTGCCGATGATGTTTTTAGACTATTCAACGAATTTCCTTATCAGCAATAACAATAACAATGTATTAAATTTCCTTATCAGCAATAGCACAAGTTGTTGTTTTACCGTCCAACAAGGACAATTTGTCACCTCATGTAAAATATGAGGACTGATATTTTGTGAACATGAATCTTTCCAGCTTTAGTCCTATACACTTGTTGGGCGGGACTTGTTTTACCGTCCAACAAGGACAATTTTTCACCTCATGTCAAATATGAGGACTGATATTTTTTTAACATGAATCTTTCCTGCTTTAGTCCTTTACACAATATGATTGTCGAGGAAGAAGTACAAGACGGGACTTGGAGAGCTGACCAGCCCTTACGTGACCCACCCCCCTACTTAAGCAGTCAAAGTCTCGCTGGACATTATCAGTACCAGGTGCGGGAGGTAAAGATGTAGAACAAGGATGCCCATAACAAGTTACGTGAGGACCTTATGGAACACATTTGGAATCGTCATGCAGAATCATAATCTTGATTGTAATTTCAATATGTAGACAATGTTCTTCGTGCTAAATAAAATATGTTTGGGCAAAACTAGTCATTGATGAACATTGGTAGATAAGATAGTAATTAATAAATTTGAGTTACATAAATAACCATATAAATCTAATAATCTAATATTAGAAGTTCTGAAATGCTTGAGCCCGACGCTGCATTATCTGAGTCAATCGCATTGTAACACCCCGCCTAATTAAATACCGGGTGGCCAGCCCCATAACAAATTAAAACAGAATATAAAGTTGGCTCATTCTTAGCATCACTGTCGAAAACATATACAACTCACCCAATACTCAATTAAGCTGGTGTTAAAAACTTTCCAAATTTTAATTCAACAAAATCCATTTCCAGTTTAAGAATAACACAACACAATTTATTCTACAACACTGATAACCAATTAGATCACACAAAAGAATTTGAATGCAATTGGAATAAACATTCCCAAATAATATTAATCCATTACAGTAATCCCATCAATAACAACTGTATTAAGATGACACGAATACCATAGTATTTGACCCCGATAGAAGAAGATAACTGAATCCTTTGGGCGACATGCCCTACTAAGAGAATACTGTGAATCAAATGATGATAGGCGTCTAAGCAAAACTCCATAAATCCATAGCCTGTCATAATCCGCTAAGGTTGGCGTCCTTGTTGCTGGACACCTGATATAGAAGATACAATAGAAAAGAAAATATACAAGGAAACGGGTCAGAGCTCGAATGTGTAAATGATTTTTAAAACAGCAAGTATTTAACAAGTGGATTAAATCTTTTATTATGTACATGTTAGATCCAACTCTCACTTGCTATTCTCACCTCTCAACTAGAGTGCACACTTAACGTTTCCTATTAACCTCCTAGTTAATGGTTCCTCTTTTCTAGTCTCCATATTATAATTCCATCCCAATATCATAATCCCCGTATGTCCCATACCATACGTCACATTATTATTCATTTACATTTCTCATCGTTTCTCATTAACATGAATCATTTCTCATTAATATGAATTAAGTTTTTCAATAAACATTCATTAACTTAATTTAATTATCTTTCTCTATTCACCGTTATCTACAATTATCACCGTAGATAGATTTAACCATAATAAATATCCATTCATTCATTTAATCCATTATATATATATATATATATAAGGATGTTCTCTTAAACGGACATCCGTTTACGGATTAAAGCATTTGCCAATTTACACTGTCGTTTTGTTGTCAACAACCTGCCAAAACTGTTGTTTAGAAGAAAAAAAAAGAAAGTCAAAATCCCTTTTAAGAGACAGCTGGAACCCACTCTCCAAAAACACAAATAACAAAAAATAAAGTAGTACCCTCATATCCTACATACGGCCAAAACCCAAAAACCTAACCAACACAAATTTCTCTTCCAACTTTCAACAACACCAACAACATCAAGTGAAGACAATCTCACCCTTAATTTGTGTAAGTGTGCCCCACTTTCAGCATCTACTTTTGACCAAACATAATGGCATTTCTTGCTCTGAATCTCATTTCTTGTTGGGTTTTATGAAGTGTGAATCTCATTTCTTGTTGTTGGGTTTTATGAAGTGTGAATCGCCGAATAATGGATTCGTTAAGATTCCTCGAACCACAAACAACAACACAATCATTGGAGGCGAACATAGTTCTCATACCCACGGGTCACGCACATACCTACGTACCCATAGTCAGCGGACTTATCAACTCCCCGATAAGTCTTTCATAGACCTATGTTCTCGAGCGACAAATCAAAGATCCCATGGATTCATCAGGATATGACTGCCCTCACGTGCAAACCTCCCACCGATAGAAAGTAAGCTAGGTATGTCATACACATAATCATTAATCAATCAAATAGGTATTATCATACCGATATTATACTAACAACAAGGTACTCACATTAACCTTAGATTATTCCCTTACGTAGCATGATATCTCTTTAAATCCCACATATTAAAATGTCATATCTTTACTTCATAATTTAATTATCCTCGCATCCTATAACATCTCTCCACTCCCGACGTCGTTAAGGTTCATGCGCGGAGCGTCTCGCAAATCGAAATCCAAAGAAGGAACCCCTACAATACACTACTACTTCACTTTGTCAATCGAGGAGGTTCGTCAAATTCAAATATGTGATCGGAATAACCTCATCCCCTCTTTCAACCAAATGTGTTCTAAACTCCTATCTCTATCTAGGAGACATACCACTACGCTCTTGTACTACACTCAGTCCTTGCGAAATCAATAATGAGCTTAAACTCAGTCCTTGATGTTTAAATTGTAACCCTAAGGCTACCCAGATGTTATATTAAATCTCCCCTACTTGAACTATCCTTAATCCTCATACAAACATATTAGAATCCAACACATGAATCTAGCAACCGAAATCTATTTAACTTTAATTATCATAATTCTAATCAATTAAATCCCAATCAAATTAATTCAAATCTTAACTAGGGCTTACTGATCTTCTCTAAGTCCCATAATATCCAATTAATAATCACCGAAGATCAACAAAAGTTTTGGGATAAGAACCAACATTAAAAAGAAACGACATCATGAATTCTCATATTTTAAATACTCAGAAAAATCAGATCCAAAAATTATTCAAATCATCAATCCGACTTCAGATTTGGATTCTACACGAAAAATTGAGTCAGGTATGTGTTTTGAGTTTTTCTTAAATCTCATCCAAATGCACTCAAAAAGAAGATCTAAACCTTCCAAATTGGCTCTTCTTATTCCACTCGTTTTTGCCTCTTTTTCCAGAAAATTATCAACATATTATCTTCAAGAACACTCAATTATTTTCAGAATTTCTTCCACAAATTGATGAATATTGATTGGTTTACTATCTACCTACAACATGAGTTTAATTCCTATATATTTTTAGATTCCAAAAATCCATTAACAACTATATCCTTTCATCTTCCAAGCATGAAAATCATATCTTTTTATAACTATCCTAACATGGACAATATACGAACTTAAATTGCAAATATCAAACACTTGCCTCTAATGAAGATCTGATCCTTTGGAGTTGAATAACACAGGTGGTGATGGTGGTTGTGACCTTTGACCTTTGGTTCTCCTCCTTCCCAAGCAAACTTCTTTTTCTTTCCAAGCAATCTCTAAGAAGATGACTTTTAAATTTTGTGTAGAAGAGATGAAATGAACCTACATACACTAATCTCCAAATACTTATAATAAGACAAAACCCGAAATCACTATTCATCCCCCTTGTAAAAATAACCAAAATGCCCTTTTGGGTTGTCTTTTCATTTCCAAATGACCCGAGACTCAAAATTAACTTCCAAATAGACTTTTCTGACTATTTCGAACATTCTGGACGCAACGACGCAGTCGAAATGACTATAAGGTGGATAGAAAATAAATTTCCTTTTTAATTTAATAAATTAGTCCCGACACGTCCCATACCGCGTTTGACTAAAAATTCAAATTACCGAATTTATATCATACCGTCATATCAATGACATCACATTCATATATTACCTAAATATCTTTAAGTAATATTCATAATCATCCATTTTAATATCCACAATTCGGATAAAACTCAAATGAATTAATTTATAATAAGATCCAATTAATCCATTAATTTAAAATATAACCCATTTAAAAGTCATAAAAATTACGGGGTATTACATACTTCCCCCCTTATAACAGAATTTCGTCCCGAAATTCAGGAATATGAACCATACTAATAAGGTCAACTCCGAGTATAAATCTCACATCCCAAGAAATCTAAGCAGTACCGCCCATACAGTACATTAACGAAAATCCCCATCGACGTTACACTAAGTCTCACCATATAGTTCCAACTGAATCAAATTTAAATTATACCCAATCTTCCCTATACCGTCCTCGTGACAAAGTTTGGGAAAAATGATCCTCACTTATTAAGCAAATAAATCCTCAAGTCACAACTACTTACTCTTTCACAATTTTGAAAACTACTACAATCCAATCATCCAGGGCGCCCATACACCCTATCGTAAAACTTTCATTATAATAGCAAAGGTTATAAACTCATATCCTAAAGACCTATATTATTTCGACTCCCAACGGTTATTAGTTTCATGCGTGGGGTGTCTCGCAAGCGAAATCCAAACAAGGAACCCCCCCGATACACTTCTACCTAAAGTAGTCGGTCATCGAAACTCCTCAGGTCTTTAGTCAATAGTTTATAACCTCTCTACAGGTTTATCGGAAAAAAAATATCAGGTTTATCGATTTAAAAAAAATATATATATATATCAGGTTTATCGATTTAAAACAAAAATTAGGTTTTATCGATTTCAAATAGAGTCTACGCATCTACTCTCTTATAGAAGACAAGATGCAGGATAGTAGTAGTACATACGCTCTCGTATACCACAAGTCAATGCATGCCGATAGTCACATCACGCTCGGACATGCCCAAGGTAAGTAATCCCATGATAAAAATCAAACCCACATGATAACATGTAATATATAGGTGTCCCACACCCCTCAGCGAGTTTACGTAAATAACGATGCTATAAGCTAAGTTTAGCAACCTTTATGCCCACACAATATCAATCGCTACAACCATCAATATACGCATCATAATCCCTTAATTAGAAAACATACCCTCATTCGCAGGTGGTGGTTGTTGATTCGCACTAATATAACTTTGCTCCGATGAGTCAACAAAATTTTTACCCCAAATTTTCAATTCTAGTTAAACGCACTTCACTATTTGTCCAAGCCTTTGAATATATTGCCTTCGTTAGGTAACACAGAAAATTCCCGTATTTCTAAACCTTCTACTGATGTCTCTCCTCAATTTTCCATAATAGGGGTGACCTCGACTACGGTCATCATACTCGAACATACTTCATAACCTCCTAAGTACGATCTCCGCTATCCATCCAATGGCCCTCATCTGCCATACTTCTTTGTTCGATCACTCCCGAACGTAAATAAGATTCACTGATATATACGGAATCTTACCAAAAAGATCAACAATCCGAAACATAGGTCTCTATATCAAAGAACGCTAAGCTGAAAACACAGTGAGCCGTACAGACCCTAAAGGACACTAGAACCTGATGCTCTGATACCACTTGTAACACCCTGCCTAATTAAAAACCGGGTGGCCATCCCCATACCAAATTAAAATAGATTATACAGTTGGCTCATTCTTAGCATCACTGTCGAAAACATATACAACTCACCCAATACTCAATTAAGCTGGTGTTAAAAACTTTCCAAATTTTAATTCAACAAAATCCATTTCCAATTTAAGAATAACACAACACATTTTATTCTACAACACTGATAACCAATTAGATAACACAAAAGAATTTGAATGCAATTGGAATAAACATTCCCAAATAATATTAATCCATTACAGTAATCCCATCAATAACAACTGTATTAAAATCACACGAATACCATAGTATTTGACCTCGATAGAAGATGATAACTGAATCCTTTGGGCGACATGCCCTACTAAGAGAATACTGTGAATCAAATGATGATAGGCGTCTAAGAAAAACTCCATAAATCCATAGCCTGTCGTAATCTGCTAAGGTTGGCGTCCCTGTTGCTGAACACCTGATATAGAAGATACAATAGAAAAGAAAATATGCAAGGAAACAGGTCAGAGCCCGAATGTGTAAATGATTTTTAAAGCAACAAGTATTTAACAAGTGCATTAAATCTTTTATTATGTACATGTTAGATCCGACTCTCACTTGCTATTCTCACCTCTCAACTAGAGTGCACACTTAACGTTTTCTATTAACCTCCTAGTTAATGGTTCCACTTTTCTAGTCTCCATATTATAATTTCATCCCAATATCATAATCCCCGTATGTCCCATACCATACGTCACATTATTAACATGAATCATTTCTCATTAATATGAATTAAGTTTTTCAATAAACATTCATTAACTTAATTCAATTATCTTTCTCTATTCACCGTTATCTACAATTATCACCGTAGATAGATTTAACCATAATAAATATCCATTCATTCATTTAATCCATTATATATATATATATATTCATATATAATACGGCACCCTGAGTCACAGCTGCGGTGCAATGCATTACTCTGCTATCATGTCCCAATATCGTGTGTCGCCGAATTAGGGATTTGTTAAGATTCCTCGAACCACAAACAACAACACAATCATTGGAGGCGAACATAGTTCTCATACCCATGGGTCACGCACATACCTACGTACCCATAGTCAGCGGACTTATCAACTCCCTGATAAGTCTTTCATAGACCTATGTTCTCGAGCGACAAATCAAAGATCCCATGGATTCATCAGGATATGACTGCCCTCACGCGCAAACCTCCCACCGATTGCAAGTAAGCTAGGTATGTCATACACATAATCATTAATAAATCAAATAGGTATTATCATACCTATAGTATACTAACAACAAGGTACTCACATTAACCTTAGATTATTCCCTTACGTAGCATTATATCTCTTTAAATCCCACGTATTAAAATGTCATATCTTTACCTCATAATTTAATTATCCTCGCATCCTATAACATCTCTCCACTCCCGACATCGTTAAGGTTCATGCGCGGAGAGTCTCGCAAATCGAAATCCAAACAAGGAACCCCTCCAATACACTACTACTTAACTTTATCGATCGAGGAGGTTCGTCAACTTCAAATATGCGATCGGAATAACCTCATCCCCTCTTTCAACCAAATGTGTTCTAAACTCCCATCTCTATCCAGGAGACATACCACTACGCTCTTGTACTACACTCAGTCCTTGCGAAATCTATAATGAGCTTAAACTCAGTCCTTGATGTTTAAATTGTAACCCTAAGGCTACCCAGGTGTTATATTAAATCTCCCCTACTTGAACTATCCTTAATCCTCATACAAACATATTAGAATCCAACACATGAATCTAGCAACCGAAATCTATTTAACTTTAATTATCATAATTCTAATCAATTAAATCCCAATCAAATTAATTCAAATCTTAACTAGGTCTTACTGATCTTCTCTAAGTCCCATAATATCCAATTAATAATCACCGAAGATCTACAAAAGTTTTGGGATAAGAACCAACATTAAAAAGAAACGACATCATGAATTCTCATATTTTAAATACTCAGAAAAATCAGATCCAAAAATTATTCAAATCATCAATCCGACTTCAGATTTGGATTCTATACGAAAAATTGAGTCAGGTATGTGTTTTGAGTTTTTCTTAAATCTCATCCAAATGCACTCAAAAAGAAGATCTAAACCTTCCAAATTGGCTCTTCTCATTCCACTCGTTTTTGCCTCTTTTTCCAGAAAATTATCAACATATTATCTTCAAGAACACTAAATTATTTTAAGAATTTCTTCCACAAATTGATGAATATTTATTGGATTACTAACTACCTACAACATGAGTTTAATTCCTATATATTTTTAGATTCCAAAAATCCAGTAACAACTATATCCTTTCATCTTACAAGCATGAAAATCATATCTTTTTATAACTATCCTAACATGGACAATATACGAACTTAAATTGCAAATATCAAACACTTGCCTCTAATGAAGATCTGATCCTTTGGAGTTGAATAACACAGGTGGTGATGGTGGTGGTGACCTTTGGACCTGTGGTTCTCCTCCTTCCCAAGCAAACTTCTTTTTCTTTCCAAGCAATCTCTAAGAAGATGACTTTTAAATTTTGTGTAGAAGAGATGAAATGAACCTACATACACTAATCTCCAAATACTTATAATAAGACAAAACCCGAAATCACTATTCATCCGGCTTGTAAAAATAACCAAAATGCCCTTTTGGGTTATCTTTTCATTTCCAAATGACCCGAGACTCAAAATTAACATCCAAATAGACTTTTCTGACTATTTCGAACCTTCTGGACGCAACGACGTAGTCGAAATGACTATAAGGTTGATAGAAAATAAATTTCCTTTTTAATTTAATAAATTAGTCCCGACACGTCCCATACCGCGTCTGACTAAAAATTCAAATTACTGAATTTATATCATACCGTCATATCAATGACATCACATTCATATATTACCTAAATATCTTTAAGTAATATTCAGAATCATCCATTTTAATATCCACAATTCGGATAAAACCCAAATGAATTAATTTATAATAAGATCCAATTAATCCATTAATTTAAAATATAACCCATTTTAAAAGTCATAAAAATTATGGGGTATTACACGCATCTCATGAAGGGCTCTTTATGGGTGAGTGAAGTTACTTGTATCCATGTAAATAATGTGATCTTCGTCACGTTGGAGTTGAGCTTCATACTCTTTGGTGCGAATTGAAATTAAACCATCAATCTTTTCATTTAGATTTCTTTGATTGATTGGGATTCTGCTGAATTTTTGTCATAAAGTTTGTTGAATGCATCAGAGTTCTCTAAAATGAGCGTTTGTGAAGCCGCACTGTTGGCTGCCGCTATTTTCTTCCGTTTCAGTTTCGCAGCTTTACGTCCTTCCGGTCTTTTAAACGGATTATTGAATTCCCTTATATCGCTGTCGTTCGAATTAAGCGGGTTCCCATTATCTTCTTCATCAGTATATTGTGAACCAGTGGTCGACATCGAATACTTTGGCAAATCCTTAAGCACCTCGTAGCAGTGGTCGTAATTGAATTTATGACCCGTTTTTGATAGAAAGTTATCACGAGCTCGTTGAACCTATCAAAAAAAATATTCTCGCATAATTTTTGCAAAATGAATATAAAATAAATAAATATTAATTGTAATTACCCATGAAACCTCCGCCGTGCCGCTTTCTTTCCCCCTACCGTATGCTTTGGACAAGTTCATCGTATACAACACACAATCTGTGTTAATTTTCTTAAATTTTCCCTGAAATGTATTTTCAGACTGTCTGTAAATGACACCCTCGCTTGAGTTATATTCGTTCGTAATTTTTTCCCATAATGTAGAACCCGCTTGGTTAGTCCCCATAGCACCATCTATAGAAAATTTAACGTATGCCATACAAAGCAACACCTCATCGTGTGCATTAAAATTTGGCAATCGACTAGAATTAGACGGAGTACTTTGAGAAGAAGAATCCATTATAATTATTTAAATTATCCCGTTCAAAGATATAAAATACTTTTGTGTTCAAAGTGTGTGAGGGATGTAGTATAAATACACAAAAATAAAAGTTACCGTTGTAAATATGTTTTAGCCGTTAGAAAAGTTACCGTTTGGAACTTATATTTTTTTTTAAATTGAGGTTGGGCGGTTATATGTTTACCGCCCAGAAAATCTGTGCGGTTTTATGTTTAACGCCCAGTCTGGGCGGTTTTGTGTTTAACGCGCAGATCACGTAGGGCCCACTTACACATTGTGTTTCGGGTGTTTACATTTGCATTTCGTCTAACTTTTATCTCTCCTCCAACTACACGATTATTTACCCACTGTGAGATGTAAATGTGTAGTTTTACACATTTACATCGCCCAGTACAGATGACCTAACATATATACACTAGAAAATGAGTACAAATGATTCATTCTCAGTTTTATCCGTAGGCACTTGAAATCCTTAATACACTTTTATTAATCCTCTTATAAAATATTAATTATGTTCTAGTTAATCTTTTACCTTTTCAATTTTTGTAGGTTTTGAGATTTGAAATGAGTTTTATCCATTTAGTTCAGTTGTGGCATTAATTTGTTGGTAGTAATACTATTTCACATTTTCAATTTGAAATGAGTTTTATCCATTTACCGTTGGAGTTATTGGTGGCCACGTTCCATTGGGATTTCGACCAAAACAAAGCAAGAACCCTATGTTATGCAGTGGGTACCTCAAATTACTAAAGCTCAAACCCTCAAATTACCCAAGAGTGAGTCAGCCGGTGGTATCCTCCTCCCTCCCTCACCGCCATTGTCCAAGACTTTTTTTTTCATATGTAATATTTGTTGTTTCTTTTGTTTGGTTTCATTTATAGGTTTAAGTGGGAATAAGGGTTGTGGATTTGGGTTTATGTGGGAACGGGGGTTTCATGTTTTATTGGGTTTGAATATGTAAAAAGAAAAGCATTTTCGTTGTCCTTTTTTCATTAAGCCCGATATGGTTACGATGTGCAAGGTTTATTACGTGTTTTTGATTTTTTTATGTTTAAGGTTGAGCTCTCCGAGAAGATCTGGGACAAGGGTGGATGCGAAGTTATGGTTTTTCTTTTTTTCGTTGTGTTTTTGTAAAAACCTAAAACATCGAAAAAATAAGCAATCTGTTTTAATGTAGTGTAACATGGAATATGCTTCACACCTCTTAGATTTGTTATTGTTTTTTTTTACCTTTTTTTTGAATTTCTTAATTATTTCATTTTAGATATCATAATCAAATTGCTAAAATAAAAAAATATAAAAACACTATTATCGTTAGTGTTTTATTGTTTTCACTAAGTAGTAGGCTAAGTGAATATATAAAAACATCAGATAGTGGAGACTATTATTTCTCAGTTTGAAATATGTTTCTTTTTAATCTCTACAAGGAGAAATTGTTTTCACTCTGTTTCTTAGTACTTTTTAAATTACTTTTAAACAAAACACGCCACTAAACCATAAAACCACACATCGTGTCAAATAAACCAATTCAAGCCCAATCACTTACTACCACCGTCGGTCACAACAAAAAAGCATCAAACTATATCTTTCAAACAACATCAGGTGTTTTGAAGATACATGGTGTTCTCAAACATAAATGCATGCCTTCAGTCAAACACGCCACTAATTACAATGTGGTCTGCTTTATTATATTGAAGACAAATGGGTTGGGAAATTTTTTGACACATCTCCCAAGTTTTAAGGTGTTATGGATGCCCTTTGAAAATGGATTTAATGGATTGTGTCAAGTATAGATGTTTAGTGTGTGTATATTGTTCTATTTCTAATTATCCCAAGTTTATAAGCCTTAGTTTTTCTCAATACTTTATATTCTTATACAGATGGAAAACTAACTCAAACAATAAAAGATAGGTGCAACAAAATATTTTTATTAACATCGAGTTCATGCTCCAGTTTCAGAAAGCGAACAAAATATTTTTATTAACATTGTAAAGAAAATCTTTTATAATCTTTTTTTAATTTTGAAGAAAAAATCTTGTTTTTATAAAGAAGTTGAATACTTTTTATTTTTAAAAAAGAACGCAACCATTAACTTTTTTTTAAAAAAATTATAAAACAAATTATTTTATAAAGTTATAGAAAAATTGTATTTAGACTCAACTCTATTGTTTATAAAGTTATAAGTGCACTATAGGTAGTTGGTGAAACAAACTATTGGGTTTGTAACATTGTCCAACATTTTGGCCGTCAAATAATTAAGTGATAAAAGTGAGATTAAGTTTAAATGATCTTAAATTAAAAAGTGGTATGTAATTAAAACAACGACAAATAAATTATAAATCTTAATGCTATATTGCTAATGATAGGTCACTATTAGAAATGCATAGGAATAAAGTTATGAGCACGCCATCGGCACGGGAACAAATTTATTACAGGAATGAATTTATATTCGTGCCATCAACACGAGTATAAAATATCACGAGAAGAAATTTATCGTCGTGCCATCGATATGGTTACACCCTAGTATATATATATTTCATCACAATATTATATATATACTATAAAGCACCCCCAAGACACAGCTGCGGTGCATGCATACTCTGCTATCATGTCCTGGTGCATCACTCACTGCATAACGGACAGTTGGTTAGACGTCCATCACGAACCACAAATCTCATAACATAAATATTGGAGGCGAGCATACTCTCCATCCAAATGGGTCACGCACATACCTATTCTCCCCTTCAACCGTCAAAACTATCATTCACACCGATAACATGTATCCAAGATCCTATGCTCAGTGTAGGAATCTAAATCCCCCCAAATGGGTCCAATCAGGATAAGACCATGCACAACGCGAAACCTCCCCCACTAGGAAGTAGCGTAGGTATGTCATACACAAAATAAATCATAATATAGGTATTTATCCCCCCCCATATATATATATATATATATATATATATATGCATATCAATAGGGCATACACACAACCCATAACAATTCCCTTACGTAGTATATTTATATCTCGAATATCGTAGGTATTTATAGATTATAACTTTACTTCTTAAAGTATACTCCCTAGATTTTCTTAATACTCGAAGATTATCAAACATTTTTCATAAAATTTTAGTAGGTACAAGTCTACACCCTACTGGTCCATGTCATCACAATTTCCAAATTTAATTATTTCAATTCGGTTTATTCTTTGATATTCACTAATTCGATATTAACATGATATTCCCTTTCCCTAGGATTAATTCCACATTAACATTTTTTTCGGGTTCTACCGATCACCCTAATAACTTTTCCTAAATCCTAAAATGTTCAATTAGTCATCACAAAATTTTTATATAAGATGGGATTTAAGCAAACCTTATAAGAAAACAATTTTCAAAAATCCAGGAGGGGTCGATCGATCAATCCAGTCGATCGATCGACATTTTGAGTTGATCGATCCATCCATCAGGTATGGCCACGATTCTGCATATATTTGCCTACGGGTTTAACCATTTTTCATCTTCAATTCATATGTTTTAAAGTCCAAAACTCCTTATAATCTATCCCATATGATATGGCAATATATATAAACGATTTACAATCATCAAACAATCCTAATTCGTCAACAAAGATTGGATTAAAACATCATTTTCCATAATTTTCAGAAAACTATTATATTATCTTATTCCCCAAGAATAAACTATAAAACCTAGATTATCTTCATCAAATGACTCCCCAATTCGGGGAAACTATTATATGATCATTCCAGATTAAATCTACATGTTTGTCATTTCAAGGGACTAATTCAAAACCCCCATAGTTTATCTTTCAATCATGTAAATATTCAGAATTCTACAACTATCCTAATATGCACATGATGCATGCTAGAACTATAAATATTAATCCACTTACATATATTATGTAGGTCTGAACCTTTAAGGATGATAGGCTACTGGTGGTTCTCCTCTTTTCCATCTAACTCCAGGTAGTGGTGGTGGTGGTGGATGACCTTGTCCCTTGGTTTCCTAGAGGTAGCCCTTCCCTTTCCAGAAAAATCTTACTCTTGTCTAATTCTCTCACTCTAAAGTTTTAGTGAAATGAACATGCATCCTTAACAGCCCCTTAGAGTTATAAATAATCATGCATTTTCGTCATTACTATTCACCTCCCATGTAAATTGACCAAAATACCCCTCCGGGGTGTCTATTCGGCTCCAAAGTGCCCCGAGACCCAAATCAAACCCCCAATTAGACATTTTTAACTATTTAAGTGCTTCCAAACACTTTGGTGTAGTCAAAACGATCATTTGGATGACATAAAAATATTTTACTTAGTTTTCATTTGATTTTAGTCCCGACACGTCTCACACGTGCGTCCCGACTTAATTCCCTAAATTGTCGTATTCATCACTTGCGATAAGTTTTATTAAATCATGTAAAGTCATAATCATATATTACCTTTAATCACTAAGTAATATTCAACTTATATCACATATTACTTTACTCTCGAGTAATATTTAAATCCGAATTAATTTTAAATATCTCAAAATTAATCCTAATTAATCCTATTTTAAAATCATTAAAAATTACGGGAATTACATACTTTCCCCCTAATAACGGAATTTTGTCTCGAAATTCAGAAAAAGGCATACTTGGTAGAAATAACTCCGGGTATCTATCGCGCACATCATCCTCGCACTCCCAAGTAGACTTCTCAACATTATGGTGTGCCCATTGAACACGTACAAGCGGAACTACTTTCGATCGCAACCGATTTTCACTACGATTTAAGATCTCCACTAGTCGCTCCTTGTAAGAACTATCTGGATGCAAATAAAATTTCTCCAACGCAATATGAGTGTGAGATAACTCATCTCGTAGATATCGCCTCAACGAAGAAATATGAAAGACATCATGTATACAATGGAAGTGCTCCGAAAGTCCAAGTCGGTACACAACAGGTCCAACCCTCTCAATATTAGGAAATTGTCCTACATATCTCAGAGACAATTTCCCTTTCTTACCAAATCTCATGATTCCTTTCATAGTACACATGCATAATAACACCTGGTCCCCTATATTAAACTCCTCGAAGAACCTCTTGGCATCAACATAACTCTTCAATCTATCCTGGGATACCCAAATGAGGCTCCTGATCATATCGATCCTAGCAGACGTGTCCTAAATCACTTTTGTCCCAAGTAACTTGTTGTCCCCCACCTCTAAACAACATGGGGTTTAACGACAAGGTCTACCATATAACGCTTCAAATGGGTCCATACCATTGGTAAACTGGTAGGAATTATTATACGCAAATGCCACCAGTGGACTCCCTCCAAAATCTAGAATACATAGGCGTAACAAGTCCTCTAGCATTTGGTTTGTACACTCGGTCTGCCCATCCATTTTCGGGGGATAGGCCGTAATCAATAGAACCTTGATACCCATGGCCTCATGAAAACTTTCCCAAAATATGGAGCCAAAGATCTTGTCCCGATCGGACACAATATCTAGCAGTACCCCATGTAACCTCACTATCTCGGCTATAAAGAGCTGTGCATACTGCCTTGACAAAAAATCAGTCCGAACCGGAAATAACTGAGCTACCTTAGTCAAACTATCCACAATCAACCATATGGAATCGTGACCCCTCTCAGTAGTAGGCAACCTAGTGATAAAGTCCGTGGAAATGCTATTCCATTTTCATATTGGAATCTCTAGTGGCTGAAGAAACCCGACTGGCTTCTTGTGATCCACCTTTACTAACTGACATGTAGCACACTTAGAGACGAACTAAGCAGTGTCTCTCTTCATCCCACTCCACCAATACTGTCTCCGCATATCTTGGTACTTCTTTTCCCCACTGGGCTGTATCGCAAATCAGGATCCATGCGACTCTGACATCACTGCATGCTGTAACTCTTCCCCTTCCGGAAAAATGAGTCTACTGTTAAAGCGCAAGCCTCCCTTTAAACTCACTGAGTAAGACTCTGCTCCCTCGGCCAAAAGTTATCGAGTTTTCTCTTGACCGAACAGATCTTCTGTCTGAGCATGTACTACCCACATCACAATCTAAGGAGTAAAAATCATAACTAACATAAATGACCTAGCAATGGTATCCTAATGGCCCAGTTCCATCCATTTAGACTTCCACACCGCGGCTAGTTCACCCTCAGGGCTACGACTCAACGCATCTGCTACCACGTTAGCCTTCCCTGGGTGGTAGTTTATCTCAAATTGATAATCTTTCACGAATTCAATCCACATGCGGTGTCTCATATTCAAATCTCTCTGAGTGAACAAATCCTATAACGACTCGTGATCCGTGAATAGGCAAAAATTTTCACCCAATAAATAATGTCTCCATATTGGAAGGGAAAATACGACTGCTGCTAGCTCCAAGTCGTGGGTAGGGTAGTTCTTCTCACGAGGCTTAAGCTTCCTAGAGGCATAAGCTATAACCTTCTCTTCCTACTGTATCACCCCACCAAGTCCCTATAGATATGCGTCAGTGTATACTAGGCACTCCACTCCTAGCCTTGGCAGTGCTAGTATGGGTGTTGTAGTTAATTTATCCTTCAATTCATCAAACTCTAACTGACACACATCATCCCAAATAAATTTTATGCCATTACGGGTTAGATTTGTCATCGGACCCGCAATCTTCAAAAATCCCCTAATAAACCGTCTGTAGTAACCACCTAATCCCAAGAAACTACGAACTTTGCTCAGCGTCGTGGGTTGTCCCCACTCCCTCATCGCTGATACTTTGCTAGGATCCACTGCTAAACCCCTTTTCTACACTCTAAGCCCCAGAAACTGCACCGCTCGGAGCCAAAATCCACACTTTTGATACTTGGAATACAACTGATGCCCCCGTAGTGTCTGTAGGACCATTTGCAAATTCTCGGCCTGCTCCTCTTCGTTACGAGAATAAACCAGGATGTCATCTATGAAAATAATGACAAACTGATCTAGGAACTCTTTGAACACCCTATTTATTAATTCCATAAATATAGCCAGCGCATTGGTCAACCCGAATGGCATAACCAAAAAATTCATAAGATCCATATCATGTTAGAAAAGCAGTCTTTTACACATCCTGCTCCCTGATCCGCAATGGGTGATATTCGGACCTTAAGTCTATCTTTGAGAAGTATGTTGCTACTCTCAAATGATCAAACAAATCATCGATGCGGGATAATGGATACTTATTCCGGATCATGACTTTATTAAGTTCTCGATAATCTATGCACAAACGTAGGATCCATCCTTCTTCTTCACAAAAAGGGTTGGGGCAACCCAAGGTGAGGTACTCCTACGAATGAAACCTTGTCCCAATAACTTCTCAATCTAATCCCTCAACTACCTCATCTCTATAGTGTGACACCCCGACTAATTAAATGCCGGGTAGATACTCCTTTATTAAATTAATTCAAAATGCCAAGTTGGTCCAGTTAATAGTATCACTGTCGAAAACATTTTAATGATTACTAACCACCTAGTATTTAAAAATTAAGTTGCCAAATTTTAATTTAAGTTTGATTAACATGCAACAAGTGTAATGAAGAATAATAACACCATTCACCATAATGAAGTAAAAAGAATAACCATCACATACTGTAAATAAAGTCTGGAGGAAAACTCCTCACTACAATACCACAACTGAAAGAACTAAACTGAAATACTGAATCAATACATGCCAAAGTCTGAAAAACTGAAATGGACAGATGTCTCTAATAGAAATAGGCAATATGCCCTACAACTGATAGATAATAACTCTGGAATCCAAATGATAGAAGCGTCTACAAGCAAGTCCCTGTAGCTTCCACAAACAGCTACAGCTCATCACCTGAATGAGTATCCTATGCATGGTGTCCTTGTGGCTGGGCACCTAAAAATGGTTTTACAAGAAAAATAGATTTGAAAGCAAACGGGTCAGAGCCCGAATGTGGAGATATTTTAAAAACCTGCAAGTGCTTTAAAAACATTTAAAACATTAAATGCAAAATACATTTTAGGACGTGCACTCACATGATATTCTCACCTCTCGTCTAACTGTGCTCTCCTAACGTAAGTACCCATCTAAAACGACACAACCACTAGTTAAGTGATATCATATCTAGCTAGACTGTCATAGGTCATACCCTTTTTACTCGGTTCTATTAACATGATAACGCTCGTAATTAAATAGGGGTTTAACGTAAACTCATATGCTCAATATGCAATATATTTCACTATCAGCTAGCCCGTTATGTTTTTCTCGAAACAATACCGTAATTATATTCACAACATTAACATGAAGGTTCCCATTAATTAAGTGTATATTATTCACATCATAAATATACAATACAAGCACCCCGAGAACTAAGCTATGGTGCACACATACTCTGTTATCCATCCCGGTACATCATGTACATAAGGATCACATATTCCGAATCTCTCAGGAATAGTTCACAGATAACAACATCACAAATAATGGAGGCGAACACAGTCACATCACATGGGTCACGCACATACCTACGCTCCCACGATCAGCGGACTTATTAATATCCCAATAAGTCTTTCTATGACCTATGTTCATAAAGGTAACCAGTCTAAATCCGGGCAACACAAGGATTAGAGGGCCCTAAGCGAACGCAAACCTCCCGTGATAGCAAGTATGGTAGGTATGTCATACACACAATTCATATACCAATACTAAGTAAACACACGTCTTAGTAATCCTGTAGTTTAATTGTAGCACTATTCTCATTCTAGTACCAATATATAATTTACACACTTTATACGATTCCGGTTTATAATCATACGCGCCATAATCTATTCTCACGTCGTAGTAGACACTCACGTCTCAACCCAACTTTCCCTTTAATTTAAATCGCTCATATATAATTTACTCCTCAAAATAACACAAACGTCCCAAACCTATCAATACATCATCAAAGGAAGGTTATCTATATCCTCAAACAAGATCACGGGACTCCCAAAATCAAAACAGGCCAAAAAGGCCTAAACTGCCAGCTCGTTAGAAGTCTCGTTCGAACGAGGCTGTTCGAACGAGATTCCAGTTCGTTCGAACGAACTGTACCTTCTAACGACATCTCGTTCGAACGAATGTATCGAAGGAAATACAGTTCGTTCGAATGAAGGTATCGAACGAAGTCTCCCCTCGTTAGAAGCGACTGGTCAACTCGTTAGAAGCTCGTTCGAACGAGCTCGTTCGAACGACCTGGGAAGGTCTTCTAACGAGGGACCAGTTTCGACCCAGAATTCTTAGTTACGATTTTTCACCATATTTAACACCTCAAGTCTCAACCAAAATTCGTCCAATCAATGTTTTAAGGTCTCCAATCATCCTAAAACATACTAAGGTCGTATACTAACATCTTTTAAGGGATTAATACATCCTAAACATCATTAAATCACAAGTTTCTACACTTTTCCCCAATATTTCAAGAACATGAACCCTATATTTCTATCATCATCAATTCCCAGAATTAAATCCGTTTTTACATCTCATAAACATGTAATTTCTGAATTCAATCTTCCAATAACATTTCTACATGCAAACCTATTCCCGACATTAAACTAAAAACTTCCAATTTCATGGGTTTTCCTTTATCTCTCAAACAAGGATGATTATTAAGATTTCTAACATGGAAGAAACATTTACTGCATAAAGAATGTAATTTAAATCACTTGCCTTGAGTTTATTTCTGATTTTGATGTTGATTTCCTCTCTCTTTCTGCAGAATTCCCTCTCTCCAAGCTTCTTCTCCAATGGTGGCTAAAGGTGGCTAGGGTTTGTTTTGGGGAAACTTAGAAAACCTAATCTAACAACCCCCGTAGCTTGTTGGGATAATATGGGTTGGTTAGTGGCTTAGTGGGTCAATTCCCAATCAGATTAAAACTCTAAATTTTCGTCACTTTTAATTCTCCAAAAATACAAAATTACTAAAATACCCTTTATGTTGCCGGTATGGCCTAAAAATACCCCGGGACCCAAACTAAACCCCCGACTAGTGTTTTCTGACTATCTCGACCCTTCCGGACGCGTTGGCGCACTCAAAATGACCATACGGTTTATAGAATTTAAATTCACTTTTATAAATAAAATAATTATATCCCGACGCGACTGTCACACGCGTCCCAATAAAATGACCAAATTGCCGTATATCAATCTCACGACAAATTTCATAATTCAATATTCATATAACATCATATATACTCAATATAGTCAAATACCAACTCACAACTCGCTAGTATTTTACCCCGATTAATTTCCAATTAATTCACATTTAATTAATTAATCCCAAAAATAAATATAGCCAAAAGTACGGGGTATTACATATTGGAGCCATACGGTAGGGGGTATGGGCTATCAGTCGAGTGCCTGGTGCTAAGACAATCACAAACTCAATCTCCGTACTCAGCGATAACCCTGGTATGTCTTGAAACACATCTGCGAATTACCTAACAACAAGAATCGAATCAAGGGGAACCACAACTCCTATAGAGGTCTCCTCCTCTATGTAGTACAAATGATTGGATGATCCTCCCTCGGGGTGAGGCATCGCCACTAAAAACATATCTTAACTTAGGGTAGAAAATATAATGCTCCTACTAAAGAAATCAATTGTGGATCTATAAGCAACAAGCCAATCCATCGCAATAATAACATCATATGCGAACATGTCTAGAACAAGCATATTAGCTGTTAAAATCAGACTCCAAATATCTATACTCACACCCTGGCATATAAGAAAATAGGCGTCCCACTACCCATCGGTGAGTCTACATAAGTAATAGTACTTCTGGTCATGTCTAATAACCCTGTGGCCTGTGAAAATTTAGTGGCTATGAAGGAATGTGAAGCCCCTGTATCAAATAAAATACGTCCCATAGCCCGAGAAATAAAAAAACATACCCTTAACTGCGGGTGGTGGCTACTGAATTATAGCCAGCTGGACGTTTTACACACACCCATACTATAATTGCCCATGTTGTGGTGGGGTGGCGCGATCAATGGCAGGTAAGGCTGGTACCTATGTCGGTGCTGGAAGGGCAACTGGAAACATAGGCCTCTGCAGATCTTAATGAGCACCCTGATGACGGGGTATCTTTCCCTTTTCTGGGAAATTTTGCTTCCTATGGCTAGTTTTTCCACATGTGAAGCATCTACCGACAAACTACCCCCATTACGACCCTGTTGACCTCAGACCTATTGACCATTTCCACCTCTCCCTTGGCCCAACTGGCCCTGGTGAATGTGCTATTGGCCCTGGTGCCCCTGATTGTCCTGGTGACCCTGCTTATTACCTCCCTGCCCAATTCAAAAGCTTCCCGATCTAAGTCGCTTAGCATAATCCCCTGGTTGGAAATTCTTCTTTGCCTACCTCGGCTAACCCTGAATTACTGATGTTCCACTTCCAGTACCTCTCCCATTCTTGCCTTGATTAATGGACTCAATCCCCCGCTTACTTCCCTTAGCATGAAAGCAGTGATCTTGGCAGTGAAGCAATGCTGCATTCAATACATCACCGTAGGTTTGTAATGAAAGATTGTCCAAAAGATATTAGCTAATCCTCCAATTAATACCATTCATGAACATCTGAATTCTCTTTTCTTCAGTGGGCACTTCTCATGGTACCAGATTGGTTAGCCTAGTGAATTCTTCTTCATACTGGGCAACTGATTTCCTCTCCTGGTTGAGGTCCAAAAGTTTCTTTCTCATTTCGGTTTGAACAGCTGAAAGAAAGAATTTGTGATCAAACCTCACCCAGAAGTCCTCAATAGTCATTGTATCCCTCTCCTCTGCTATGGCAGTGGACTCCTATGACTGTAGAGCTTCTCCAACCATCTTAAATATAGCCAAAGTCTTCTTCTGAACCTCCGTACACTCATACATACGCAGATGCCATTGGATGTCTTTCTTCCATTGGCTAATAATCACAACATCAGAACCCCCTTGAAATTCTGGTGGGTGTGCCTTTTGGAAAGCATCCCTGACACGCTCCCAACCAGTGGGAAATGACTGCGCTGGTGCTGGTGGTACTACCTCTGCTGATGGCGGTGCTTTATTGACAATCTCTAAGGAAGTTTTAACGGATTGAGACACAATGACAAAAACTCTATTGCATTCATAGTACCCTGGGCTGGAGCGGGCTGTGGGGCTGGCTGTGCCGCTATGGGGGCTCATCGTGCACATCGAGGAGGCATCTGAAACGAGGGAGAAATATTTTATCAGCCTGCAAAATATCGCAAAAATAGCTGAAGTCGTATATGCGCAATTATAAATACAACAATCCTAATGATAGGGCTCTATATCAAAAGACGCTAAATAGAAAGCATAGTAAATCGTACAGGTCCTAAGGACACTAGAACCTGATGCTCTGATACCACCTGTAACACCCCTCTTAATTAAATACCGGGTGATCAGTACTTTATTAAATTAAATCAAAGTGTCCAGATTGGTTCATTCTTAGCATGAATGTCGGAAATATTTTTCTTAATTAAATCACCTAGTAAATAATTAAACAAATGTCAAAACTTTTACAAATTTTTATTTTAATTAAATCCATTCCACCATACTGAATAAAATAAGTAACACCCCAACACAACTGAATTAAAATTCAATTAGTATAACTTTAACTGGAATAAGTCTCCAGTTGAAATATCTCCATATCACCATCCAAACCAAAATGACAACAACAGTATCAATATAAAACGAATACAATATCCGGAACTAAAATGAGATAACTAAATCTTAGGAGACATGCCCTAAATGAACCAAGAACTACAAGGATAAGAATTTTTGAACTAAGATCATCTAGTCCAAAACTATATCTCCAGACACATGTCAAAATATCCGTCCTCTAAGCCGAGAGTCCCTGATGTTGGGCACCTGGTGATATATATACAGTAGAGAAGAGAATATGCAAGTACATGGGTCACAAACCGATTGTAAAAGATTTTAAAAAATACCAAGTGCTTAATAATTACAAATTAAGCCAATATTATATTCATATTAGTTTTTCGGCTCTCACTTGAGAATATCACCCATCATCTAGAGTGCACACCTAACATACCTCAAAATCTTCCTACCAAAGCTTTAATTTACTAGTTTAATATAGGTGTTACTATGATTCTACCTTATCTCATTTTCCCGTATTTCTCATGCAATACGTATGATAAGTACACATGCTCATTTCTCTATAATATGAACTAAGCTTTTCAAGGCTTTAAGATTAAGTATTCACTTAATTAAATTCAGATTTCATTAATCTTTCTCATCTACTAAAAGTCACACAATAGATTAAATCATAGTGTATATATATATTTATATATATATATATATATATATATATATATATATATATATATATATATATATATATATATATATTTCATCACAACATTAAATAAATACTAATAAAGAACCCCCCAGACATAGCTGCGGTGCATGCATACTCTGCTATCATGTCCTATTGTATCACTCACTACATAATGGACAGTTGGTTCGATGTCTCTCACGAAACATAAATCTCATAACACAAATATTGGAGGCGAGCATACTCCCCAGCCAAACGGGTCACGCACATACTTACACTCCCATTCAACCGTCGAGACTATCATTCTCACCGATAACACGTATCCAAGGTCCTATGCTCAGTGTACGAATATAAATCCCCCCAAATGGGTCCAATCATGATAAGACCGTGCACAACGCGAAACCTCCTCCCGATAGCAAGTAGCGTAGGTATATCATACACAAAATAAATCATAATATAGGTATTTATCCAACCTATATATAGGGCATACGCCCATAACAATTCCCTTATGTAGTATATTTATATATCGAATATCCTACGTATTTATAGATTATAACTTTATTTCTTAAAGTATACTCCTGAACTTTTCTCAACACTCGAAGATTATCAAATATTTCTCATAAAATTTCAGTAGGTACAAGTTTACACCCTACCGGTACATGTCATCACAAATTCCAAATTTAATTATTTCAATTGGGTTTATTCTTAGATATTCACTAATTCGATTTTAACCCATTATTCCCTTTTCTTTAGGATCAATTCCACCTATTAACATTTTTTCGGGTTCTACCTATCACCCTACTGACTTTTCTTAAGTTCCAAATTTTCAATTAGTCACCACAAAAGATTTATACAAGATGGGATTTAATCAAACCTTATAACAAAACAATTTTCAAAAATCTAGGAGGAGTCGATCGATCGAAGGAAAGGGTAGATTGATCGATCTAGTCGATCGATCAATCCATCGTGTATGGTAGCAATTTTGCATATATTTTCCTACGGGTTTAACCATTTTTCATCTTCAATTCATATGTTTTAAAGTCCAAAACTTCTTATAATCTATCCCATATGATATGATAGTATATATAAATGATTTACAATCATCAATAAATCCTAATTCCTCAAGAAGATTGGATTACAACATCATTTTCCATAATTTTCAGTATTATCATATTCTCCAAAACTAAACTATAAAACCCAGATTCTCTTCATCAAATGATTCCCCAATTCGGGGATAATATTATACGATCATTCGAGATTAAATCTACATGTTTCTCATTTCAAGGGACTAATTCAGAAACCCCATAGTTTATCTTTCAATCATGTAAATATTCCAAATTCTACAACTATCCTAATATGAACATGATACATGCTAGAATTGTAAAGAATAATACACCTGCCTATTATTTAGGTCTGAACCTTTGAGGATGATAAGCTACTGGTGGTCCTCCTCTTTTCCATCCAACTCCCAGCAGTGGTGGTGGTGGTGGATGACCTTGTCCCTTGGTTTCCTAGAGGTGGCCCTTCCCTTTATAGAAAACTCTTATTCTTCTCTAATTATCGAACTCTAAAGTTTTTGTGAAATGAATATGCATCCTTACCAGCTCGAGACTTATAAATAATCATGCATTTTTTTGGTTACTATTCACCTCCCATGTAAATTGACTAAAATACCCTTATGGGGTGTCTATTCGGCTCCAAAGTGCCTCGAGACCCAAATTAAACCCCCAAGTAGATATTTTTGATTATTTAAACGCTTCCAGACACTTTGGTGCATTCAAAACAACAACTTGGATGACATAAAAATATTTTTCTTTGAATTCATTTGATTTTTGTCCCGACACATCTCACACGCACGTCCCGACTTAATTCCCGAAATTTTTGTATTCATCACTCACGCTAATTTTTATTAAATAATGTAAAGTCATAATAATATATTACTTTTAATCACTAAGTAATATTCAATTTATATCACATATTACTTTACTCTCGAGTAATATTTAAATCCGAATTAAATTTATATATCTCACAATTAATCCTAATTAATCCCATTTTAAAATCATTAAAAATTACAGGTATTAAATTTTTGAGTGATTATACTCAATTTGAAGGCTAAGTTTTTGTCAATTTGACAGGATTGGAGATTATTTGGAGAGAACTTATTATAAGTTTGATTCATTCTTGTAATTTTTTACTCATTCTTACAGTTTATTTTTGTCTTTTACTATGGTAGCTTAATTCTTCTATTAGGATTTTGGTGAAGTTTATCATGGTTAACTAATATTTTCATGATAATTCAATTTTTTTATTCCCTGCTCGTTTTAATTGTTAAATAAAATTCGATATTCATTTTAAAATGGCATAAGAGTGAATTTTAAAACCTTCTAAATTATTTTGTCAAATCAAGTTTTGAGATTTGAAAATAGTATTTTTTTAATGGACTATGCTTGCATTTTGATTGTTTTGATAATTCACATTTAAATATATTTGCAAGATTTAAAGCTTGTATTTTCTATGGGATTAGGGATTTTATCCATCTATTAGAGACGTTAAAAATATTTCGAACATAACCGTTATAGTTTTCGAATTAAATGCGATGAGAGAAGGTTTAATTTGGGTTATAAAAAGGGAATAACAACATTAAATTAGTATACAATATTTGTTACATGATAAATGAACACTGAATTCTAATTTGTTTCATATTTTTTACAGCCCTCGTTTAATCTCTCATACTTACATATTTTCTTTAATTTAGTTTTGTGCATAATTATTATCTACCCGATTTAGTCTAGTTGGACGGTTGTAATGATTTTAAATGTGAAAATTGATAAATCTCTATGGGTTCGACCCGTACTTTCATAAGATATAATATAATAACCCATGCACTTGCGGTAATTTTAATTTGACAAGCATTGCTAAGCTAGTGACTCACTAAAGATGATGAATACTTTTATTATTTTTTGTCTTTGTGTATATTCAACTTCTAACTTTACCAATCTTGCTACTTTTCTTTGATTAAGTGAGCATTATATGTTTGAAATTATTAGTTAATTATATGCCTTGCATTTTCCCATTTTTAATGCCGAACATCTTTTTACTACTTGCCTTACCTTTTAGGATAGCGTGGTCACACTTCCTTAAGCCTAGAACAAATTATTGTGAAAATGCATCGAGTTGTAGAGCCATCCACCTATTCAGGATTTTAGTTGACTAAAGTTGGAACATTTTGTGCCTAAGGATCCACCATAGGTCTTATTCTTACCTAGACAATTCGTGATGTTTTTTTTTTCCGCTAGTGATTAAAACATGTAACCTTAAAACTAGATTAAAGGTAATCTTAATAAGGCATTAAATTGATGAATAAAGTTAGGTTTGGAAAAATTTGAACAAATTTGTAGGGATGATGGCAATGACATATAGTTGATTGTCATTTAATCAGATTATTTTATAGTGCTAGCCTGCCATTTGGAACCATAAAAATCTAATAGCATTAATTTAACCTTTAATCATCCAAGAAGTTAATAAAATAATTATAACTTGTAAAAATTTCAAAATTAAAATCTCCTAAGATTACTCGCGTTCTAGGTATCTCCCCGCCCTCCATTTTTTCTAGATGGTTGGCTCCTTGAAGGTCATCCCTATTGACTTTAAACGATCCCTCCCAATTGGTACCTAACTTGCAGTTTGGTGGATTCCTCACGTTGCTGATGAGCCTACATAGCACGTAATCTCTTTCCCTGAATTTTCTCTAATTAACGCATTTGTTGTACTACTTGGCCAACTATTATTGGTAGGATGCCAAGTTGATCGGGGATTGTTAACTTCTTTCCTCACCCAGGTTGAGCTCAGTACTTATGATTTCTTCATTGGTGCTCTGATAGGCAACATTTCTCCTCATGGTCAGTAATCATGCTTCCAATAGAATTATGACTTCCATTATATAAACCGAGGTGAAGTATGTTTCACTAGTTGACCTCTTGAACATTATTCGATATGCCCAAAGGACATGGGGAAACTCGTCCAGCTAATCACCATTAGGATTTTACAATATCTTATTCATCTCATCAATCACTATCTTATTGAAGACCTTAGACTTCCCATTACTTAAAGGTTAGGCCATCGAGCTTTAGTGGTGTTTGATGTCGTGGCTGCGATAAAAGTTCTGAAATGGATCGCTTTTAAATTGCATCTCATTGTCTGTGATGAGTGTTCTCATCATGCCAAATTGGGTCAAAATATTCCTATAAATGAATCTAATCATGTCAGTAACCCTTATGTTTCCAGAGGTTCAATTTCTATCCATTTGGTGAGGTAGTCCATGTTCACCAAGAGATACTTTTAGTTTCCAGGTGCTATAGGCAGGGACCCACAATATCCAATCCCCATTGCGTGAAAGGCCAAGGGATAGTCAAAGACTTGAGGTCACTTGCTGGATGATGGAGCATAAGAAAGAACACTTGCCACTTATTTCACTTTCTTTTTTATAAGACATCATCTTTTTGGATGTAAGACCACCAATACCCTTCCCTTATGTAACTTATATGAAATACGATCGACGTCGTCAGGGTATATGCATGGAAGTTATGGCCCATTGAAAGATCATATATATAGATTTCTCTCAGAGTATAGATAAAGTCAAGAGACCTTGACTTTAATAGGATGAAATTGGTTTTTATCAGCAGACAATGTGTTGTCTCACAAGTATGAAATGACTAGATCCATTCTATTAGGGACTTTTGGATAACACAAACTTATTTGGGATTATTCATCTTCATGATGCTCGATTGAGAAATATATTCCACTCCGATCGTTCTTTTATGTTCGGAGTTGAAAAATGAGGCTAACATGATTAGAGTGTCTGCATGACTATTATTCCCTTAAGGAAATTATTGGACTTGGACGTACTTAATTTTGTCAACCAAGTCCTGAGTGATTTGGATATATGCTGACAGGAACTCATCCCTGTCATTATAGTCTCCTGATATCTAATTATAAACTATCCTTGAGTCATAGTAGAACTCAAAGTGACTTGCACTAAGGGATAAATCTTTCTTCTATTCGGAAATAAGGGCCTCATATTCAGCTTCGTTAGTGGATGCCTCAAACCCAAGTATGATTCTATATTACCCCATGATTTTGTGAGTGAGGAATTAAATTTTTGGGAGAAATAAAATTTATTTAAATCGGAGAATTTTAAAAATTTTAAAAATTTAAGTCCAAATATTGAAGACGTTTTAAAGTTTGTCGGATGAGGATTTTGAGTGTAGCATTGGTTCCGGATGGGTAGAGATAGTCAAAATGACTGTCATTGGATTTTATTTCGGTTCCGAAATATTTTTAAGTATGTTTGACTTGAATTGGAGTAAATGAGTCATTTAAAGTGTGTATTAACATTTAAAACTGGGTTTATTATTTTAAGGGATTTAAAGGCTTATGGATGAAGCCTCCTCATTTAGATAAAGAGAGAAAGAGGAAAAGAAAAGAGAAAGGAAGAAAGAAAGAAGAAGAAGGAAGATAGAGAGGAGAAAAAGCTTGGAGATTTCGGCCCAAATGCGATCCCGGGGACGATCCAACCTCTACAATCTCAAGGCAAGTGTTTAATCTTGCGAAATAATTAATTTATGTATTTAATTTCATAATTAGTGGGTAAAAGAAATGGATTTTGGGTATTTATAACAAAACATAGATTTTGAAGATTAAATCTTGAATTTGATGTTAGATATGGGTTTGATGGTGTAGAAATGGTTATGATTAGATTTGGGTTGAATTATTGGCTTAGAGTCATGTTGTGAAGAAGGTATAGGGGTTAGAAGTGAAATTTTAGGGTTTAGAATTCATGGGTTTTATTGAAGAAGAAGAACCCTTCAACTTCTGCAGACCCGAATCGATTCGCCCCTTAAGCGAATCAATTCGGCCTAGGCAAAATTGGCAGGTCTTCATTGACTAAATCGATTCGGACCCTGGGTGAATTGATTCGACATGAGATAGAGGCCTAGGTCTTTGAACCCAAATCAATTCTCCTTGGAGGCCGAATCGATTAGCTGGGCCGAATCGATTCGAAAACAGGGTTGTTCTGTGATTTTTCTCTAGAGTGATTTCTAACCCTTTTTGGTTGGGTTTATTGATTTGGGACATGACTATATGATGTAAGAAAGTTGTTTTGGATATTTATTAAAAGTTTCTCGCATGATGGGACCACGAGTACTTATCGAGTTATTTTGGGGACTTATATCCATATGTATTGGAGAGGGTCATATTGATTTAGTGGGGAATCTCATTGAGAATGGGAGTTCTATGTAGGGGTCATAAATGTGCCTAGTTATGATGTAAGGTTAATGTCCCTTCAAGAGAGTGGTGAGAGTACGATATGAAATCGTAGGACGAGATTGTGCCAAATCCTTATAGTAATTAGGATCCTATTGAGATTAAGAATTGGGGATCGACGAGAGAGAGTGGTCACGTATCCTTAGTAATGTTTAACCTAAGGAATAGATTGTAAATGAAGCAAGATTTAGAGGTTCATAGGAGTAATTGAACCATAGTCGGGATGTGATTATATATATATCGATGTAGTATTTCCCTAAAAGTGATGGGATCATGAGATGAATTTAAGGTTGAGTTTGAGGTTTATAGACTAATAGATATGTGCATACGAACGGTCGAATTAGTACTAGAGATATTGATGTACTTTTGGATCTAGATGTGATGTGTGGTGATTGTTACCTACACTAAACTTTGGGTGATAACCTTAATGTTGGATATATATATGTTGGAAGACTATTCATATCTTAGGAGAAATGGATGAATATGCTTCAAGTGAGGGATCGTATTCACATATCGAGGTAAATTAAATGTGTTGGGACGACGGCTAGTATATTGAGGATTATGTATACTTATAGTCGAGTTTGTGAATCTTATACATACGAACGAGAAATAATGTGTGTGTATATATATATATATATATATAGGTGCATACTCATGCTGTGAATATCTAAACCATATGTGATGGTTTAATTATATGATGGGATCATATGGATGTATATATATTGTGCATGTGAATGATATATATACTTATGTAGTTAAGCATACCCTGCGCATGCTATCATTGGGAATTTTTCGCGATGAGGGTGAGCACCCTGGCTCGAGGAGCAGAGTGTAGATATTCCCCAAGTCATAGTCGTCCAGTGTGTTATTATGTGATTTACATTTTTGGGATGAGACGTGGTGGGTAGGTATGTTTCGTCTCATTGCCGGTTAGGAGCTATGACCGCTTCCCGGGACGTCGTGTGCATGAGTTTATCAAGAGGATGGGTGTTGTTTAGCTCCACCAGGTGGTCCCCAGTATTGCTACGTGAGATGGGCACTGGGAAGATGATAGCATGGTGCAGTTTATTGGCGATATATATAGCCAGGTATATTATGTGCATGGCCATTGTACATCTTATGTAGTATGTACACTTGGCTATGTGAATGAATGATTGTATCTATATATATGTTTAGAGTAAATGCATATATAAACTTATACATATCCTATAGGTGGAAGGATATAAAGGTTTTATGGTGTACATCTTGGATGATTGTGGTGTACCAGAATTTTGGGGGTTGATGTATCGCACTTAAGGAATAATTCGGTTATATAAACCCAAGGATATTTGATGGAAATTTTGGGATTTCTCTTAGTTGGCGATCCATATTAGTAGTAGATTGTGTGTATGACACAACTGATCCCTACGATCGACATTGTAAATGATTAGTGTAACGGAGGGGTTCCTTATTTGGATTTCGCTTTGCGAGACGCCCCACGCACGAAACGCAGCGCAATGTTGAGAGTAGAGAGAAGTTTTGTCCTTATTAAATTGTGCATGTTATGTAGATAATAAATTCTTAATATGTAGTTAAATGTTAATATGTAAAGTAATAAGATGGTTAACTGTATAAGTTATAAATTTGGAATTAATTAAGCCTAGTATAGCATAAATGTGTGGATATAATTAAGGGTGATTAGAATGGGAAGGACCCTTGGGTTATGTTAAAATGTAAGGTCGTGCGGGTATAGTCGGTGCCTATTGTAAGATTAGGTTGTCTTTATGGGCGGGGTAACTTAATTAATATTTGAGGACGCGAATAGGTGCACGCTATTAGATGAGAGGTGAGTTTGGGGTTTCACGAGAGTGCGATTCCACTTTAATTATGAAATAAGAGCATTTATATTTATTATGCACGGTTAACACACTTGGTAAAAAAAATTTACACTCGGGCTCTGACCCGTTTATATTTCTCTTTTGTTATATATATATATATATTGTACTACTGGTGGCCTACCGTATGGATGCCAGATGCTTTTCTATCCAGAGTCTTGGGAGCCGTAACAGGTGCGGACTGTTGCGGGATTTAGATTGTAGTCGCTTCCTATCTCTTTGTACATCTAGATAGGACTCATGTAGTATATCGGGTTTATACCCACGAGTCATTTGTAGTTGTTTATACTTTTCATTTTCATTGTTGTACTGTCTGTGACCCGACAGCTTATTCGGGTATATTCTTTGTATACACTCATTTCATTTTATTCTAGCATTTCATTTATCATAGTACTTGTATGCATCTTTCCTTTATTAGTAGTTCTATAGTGTAGGTTTGTTGTTTGTTGCATTTTGTATTCAATTTTTAGCATCCGCTTTGAATATTTTCGGGTAGTTAGTCGTATACTAGTTAGCCTTATCAGTTGATGTTGAGACTGAGCCATCTGAGATTCTATATTTAAAGTAGTATAGGACTGGCCACCCGTTATTATTTTGAGTGGGTTGTCAGAGATTCCTTACTCAAGGACACCGTGAGATACAAGTAGATTGGGTCACCTAGCTTTAAGATTGCAAGCCGAGGTGGTCGACTGAAGTAGAGATTCATTTACTCAAGGTCTTTGAGTATTCTTCATTATAGTCCTGGCCATTTTATTTATTCAAGAGTTAAAAATAATGGTAAACACTTCTTCTAGTACTTAGAGATGAAGAAATCGAGTGCTGTCAATATTTTAGTGAACTTTTGAATGTCCCAAACTATTTTAGGAGGCTGAACACTATTTATCACCTCAATCTGGTTGGGATTTTGTTCAATTCCCCCTTGATTGACTAAGTATCCCCAAAACTTGCCAAACTACACTCCAAAAGATTAATTTGTTGCGGTGAGCTTAATTCTATAGTATTTGAGAACCTCAAATGTCTTTGCTAGATCCTCCAGATGGTCCCCTCTATACTTACTTTTTACATTCACATATTCTATGTTGACTTCCATAGTGTCATCCAAATGAGGTTTAAATATCTTAGTGACCAATCGTAGGTAGGTCTCTCCTACCTTCATAAGTCTAAATGATGTGACTGTGTAACAGTACATGCTAAGGGTGGTGATGAATGAAGTCTTCTCTTGGTTAGGCCCAAACAAAGGGATTTTATGATATCTTGAGTAAGAGTTAAGAAATTCATATGTTTATGGCTAATTGTGGTGTCGACCAACTAATCAATCTTTGACAAAACAAAGTTGTCCTTGGGACAGGCTTTGTTCCGATCGGTGAAGTCTAGAAGACTCTTCATTTACCATTAATATTTTTTTTACTATAAATGGGATTGAGATCCACTTTGGGAATTGAACTTATTTAATGGAAATTTTCTCTAGAAGTTCTCCAAATTCCTATTCTATTTCTTTTTCTTTTTTAGGGCCTGTTTACCACACATGTTATATGACATGTTCAAATGTCAAGTCCATATGAAGTCGATGGCACATAACTTTAGGATAAATCCCCAGTATATCATGACGCTTCCAAGTGAACACGTCTTCATTTTCTTTGAGTAGAGAGATAAGTTCTTCATTTTCTTGAACAGTAAGAGAACTGATGATTAGAAACTTTTTCTACGGATGAGAGTCGTTGAATATAAATTCGTGCAACGATTCCATGACTCTATCTATAGGGGACACCCTTATTTCTTCTACCTCTGGTCTCCCGTACTTTAATTTCTATTTAGAGAGTGATATTCCCTCTGTAAATGCCTCTTCCATTACCACCTATTCTTCTCTTATTTAGGCCTGATGGCAGTGATAAAACATTACCGAGAAGAAGCCTGAATCCCCCATATCTCTATTTTCCTTCGGTCGTTAATGAATTAAAGATTTTAATGGTAGGTTGAAGGGATTACCATCATGGCATGAATCCATACTCGTCTTAGGATTGCATGTTAGGGAGACTTAATGTCCACAAACAGAAACTCAATCAATTTGGATATATTTCCAGTTTTCACAGGGAGTACTACCTTCCCCAGGGGCATAATCAGCCTTTTAGTAAAGTCGACTAAAAGTATAGTCGCTTACTTAAGATCTTCTAACTTGAGATTGATATTGTTAAAGAGTATTAGGTACATGACCTCCTAGGAATTCCCCTAATCCACTAGTATCTTGTTCACATCATATTTGGTTATCTTGAGTGATTATTAGTGCGTCGTCATGCGAAGTACTCTGAATAGGCCTTCCTCGGTGAAGACTATATGCTTTGTATAGTCAACATCTGCTGGTCTAAGACGTTTTCCCACCGAGGATTTAGCAGGGTCAATCTGGAAAGTCTCTTTAACCGTAGTAACACTCTTTAGCTCCATTCATAAAAATTTAATTGAATCTAGTTTATATTTGAGGCACCATAGATAATCATAAAGTCATGTCCTATATCATCATTGTATATGACATTATCGTGTTTCTGGTCATGCTCTATAGGATCTTTTTCATTTACTTTCCCACATAATCATCCAGATAAACTTCTCGAGAAAGATCTTCTATGTGCGACTTCAGTGACTTACAATTTTTCATCTTGTGCCCATAGACATTGTGATAGGAACATATCATGGATTTATTTCTCCTAGGGGGTCCTTTTTCATTTTGCTCGGCCCCTTAAAATATTGCTCTTCTTTATTTTTTTTCAAGATTTTTTAGATTGTCTCTTTGAACATAATGTTGATCATTTAGTGAGACTTGGTGTGGTCCATTTTATCGTCACCTTTAGTCCCTCCATTTTTATTTCCCCTCTTTTATGGGAGTTCCCCTTTTCTCTATTCTTTCTTGCCTTGGAACTACCATTGTCCTACTGGGTTTCAACCACCACGTGTTTTACTGTGGCATATTTCTCAATTCTTGACATGAGGTCGTCGAAGGTGTTGGCCTCCTTTTTAGTGAGGGACAAGTGAAACATAGAGCTACTGGATAGACCAATTTTGAACAAGGCCATAAATACTTCCTATAAAAATCCTCTATTTTGTTATATGTTTCTGAATATTGCCAAGCGTAATCACCTAAAGTTTCTTGGGCTTCTTCTTCATGGTAAGGAGTGATCCCATGCTCTTAGGATGGGAACTACTGGTGATATATCTGAAAGTGAAGGCCTCCGCAAGCTACTTAAAACTAGTGACTGAACTCTGTGGTAATTTTCAAACCACTTCTATGCGATGTCCCCTTACTGAAGGGGAAGATGCGACACATAAGGTCTTTATTTTTTCTCCATAGGGTCGTTTCTTACCAAAATTGACGAACATAATCGATAGGATCAGTCTTCCCATCATAGATTTTAAATATGAGGAAGTCAAACTTCTTAGAAGGATTAGGGTATTCAGGGCCCTCTTGGATAGTTATGTAGAGGATTTCTCCCCTCGATGACCAGGTTGTTCATCCATATCTCGTTGGATGATATTCCAAATATCCTTCTTCTTCGGACAAATGCCTTCATTGTCTTTTTTGTTCAATGAGATCCTATGCTTTAAATGATCCTGGTTGCGCTATGAACTTCTTCCTCGGCTGCAAGTTTTATTCATATGCTGGCTAGGGTTAGGGGTATGACATTTACGTTTGTACCCATAGAGCTCATGCTCCATTCTTTCTAATTTTTGTTGAAGGTGATCATTATTCTCTATTTCATAAAGGTTTGGAATGGAAAAAGTAAGGAAATTATAGCACAATTAAGGATTGAGATTTGTTGTACAAAGAACTCACCTGGTTTATGGATAGACTCTAACAATATAATAAAGTAATTGTAGTTGTACCCGTGGATGTCCTCTAACCTAAAGGTAATGAGATGTTTAAAAAACTATTATTTGCATTCAAGGTATCCAAATACGAATTTGTCAACTATCTTCTTGTAATAAGCGTTGATGCCACCCACTTGTATGGTATATATACATGAAAGATGTTAATTGCCACGAGCTTAAATTTTTCAAGCATATATTTTCACTAGCATTATCCATAGTCATTGAAGAGAATATCTAGTAACTAGATTTAGTTAATATAATATGTTAAGACTCATATCATTAGGGGGCAATAAGGTATTGCAACTACATATGCATTTTCACATAAACTTCTGTGATAAATTTTGTGATAGTGGCTTGAAGACATTGGTAACGCTTGTGGGTATTGAACCACAAGCAAGGAAATTTTATAGGGTTATGTCGGAGATTAAGGATAAAAATGAGGTTGCCCACGCTTATCTATCCAAAATTCTTGTAGAGAAATGAGCACTTTGTCACCACGGAGGATACCGATAAGGAAAAACCATGACTAACTTATAAGAAGTTTTTAAGTGGGTTATAAAAGGTGTGAGGCACATTCCTATTATTGCTTGTGTTGAGTTTATATTTTATAGAGTCGTCAGATATTTTTACATACGTCGGGACTAGGATATGGAATACATGAAAGAGAGTAGAGCACATACTTTATATACATTGATCGGAATGGAGAAACAAATAAATGATATGAGAAATCATACCTTTTAGGCATTTGATTGAGGAGAGGAAAGAGTATAGATAACAATAAAAAATGGAAATGCACATTCGTATGCTTAACAGGCCAAAAATTCACTTTTGGAAGGTTGGAGATTTATAAGATACTTTATTCCCACGCGTTCGCTACATGTGTTATACTTAGTCTCGATTGCATGCAACAAGTTAGTTACTTCTACACAGATTCATACTTAAAAACATGGTCACCCTGACTATATCCACTTAACCACATTGACTACTAGGAATCGATACACCGACATGAATTAATTCCTAGCCTACAACTTAGACGTGTTGTCGAACGAACCGTTTCCACTCATTAATAAAATTAAATCTATCATGTTCAAAAGTGCCCAATTCACTATAGTCACTGTTAACATCTGTAACAACTCATAAAACTCCAGTATCCTTTCTTTATATTGTATTCCTTAAAAACTTACCTACCGAAAGAATCCTTACGTAAATAGCTTACTTCGGGAATACATAAACCATGCCTTATTAATACAAAAACCTCAAAGAACTCAAAGATGAGTTAAATATCTCAAAATAACTCTGAGAAAAATGATAGTTACTCTAATTACCCAAAAGTTTAAAATTTTCCAAATTACCCTTATAAGATTCAACATCTTTTGTTTAAACCTATAAACCACCCTCAAACGTAAATAATAGTTATAATTAACAAAATTATTGAAAATCATCCTCAAAAGTTTGAGAAATTACACATTAACCGTTGTACTTTCAAAAATATATATATAACAGTCCTTAAAATGAACCCATAAACTACCCAAGGACCAAAACCTAACCCCAAAATTTTACACACACACACACCCAATGTTAAAATTTGGACACCTGGAAGCCCAGTAAGAAACTTATGTCACTTGTTTTCACATGGTAATCGCATACCCTCACATGTGCTAAAATAAAAAACCAAATGAATCTTGGTTGAGATCCACCACCACCTACACAAATCAATTCATCTTACTAAATATTATAAAAACACCACCCTATAATAGTAAAAATGTACCTTTTCATTATTACAAAACTAAAGCAAAGTTAATCTATTTTTATATTTCTATCATTTTAAGTAGAAATTACGTTCTTTTTTATTTGGTTTAGTTTTTGCACCTTCATAGCTTCAATTTATGCATTTACAATAAGTTTATAATTTAAGAATGACACTAAAAAGGCTTGGATATCATAAACCTCCATTAGAACTTGAGATTCAATGGTGGAATTTTTACTCCTAACTTTAAACCAGTTTCAAAGTGGGAGACTCTAGATCTAGGTCTAAGGAGCCTAGGTGTATAGTTTGATTTCATTTATAATCCTCGTCAATATCCTAAATAGAAGCTTTACAGTCCTGCCATTAGAAATTTTAGAAACAAAATTCGTGCAAATTCCTGAATAATAATTCATGAAACAAACATAGTTTGGTTCATTTTTCATCATAGAACACAAATGTAAGCATGATGTGGTTAGAATTTAAACACAAATCCATCAATATTTTAGTCAACTTCAACCATTTTTGTAGAAAATGAATAACTCACTACAATGAACCTAAATGTCTAAAACTTATATGGTCGAATTCCTCTCTAAAAATTAGGCGAGGTTCATTCATGAATCAAATCAAATGGTATTCTCTAGAAAGAGTGATTAAAGGTCAATGTTTTTCAAAACCCTAAGTCAAACATTCGAAGGAAGATGATGAACAGTGTGACAAGCGAGGCGAGTGAAGTCAAACCAGGAGCGTTGGGGCTTTTATCTAGCACGTGAGGGCACGCATCAAATCCAATGGCCCTGATTTTTTTCCAATCTTTGTAATTAAATTTTTTGGCCAAAATGGTATATTACATCATCTTATTTTATTACCTAGAAATATTTTTCCATAGAAACATAAAGGAAACTTTTGTTTTTGAGTTTCAAAATTTTAAATAACCCCTGATCTTTTTTATTATTGAATTTTACCCCCACAACTTGAAACAAAGACATTTTCTAAAAATGTAACATAATTGTTTCTTACCTCATAGCCCAAAATTTAATACAACTCAATAAAATAAATAAACTTTCATTTTAATCATTATACATTTACCCTATTTTATTTTTGTGTAAAAACAAAATTACATATTATCCTTATCCATCAATTTATAACATAGTCCCTAAACTTTATAACATTTACCTGATTTCAGAAATCCTTGATTTACACCCTTGTATAAAGATATCATACTAAACCAAGCCCAAAATTATAAAGTAGGCTATTCTACATCAATAGAATTTCATGAATGTAGACTTCACTATTATTTCACGTATGTGTCATGATATATTGAATTGTTTATATCACTATGTGATAGTCCATGAGCTCATATTCTCATTTTCACAATAACATTGAATATTGATTCAATCTTTACGAGAAACTTATTAATCCAATGATTATGTTAATTCTATGGTTTCATGCCACCAATGATTTCAGTAAACTAATGACTTCATTAACCCAGTGATTCTATTCAACCCTAACAGTATACATTACAATTTAAGGAATAGACTACCGTTTTACCCATGAGACTTTTATTTGGCTTGTAGGACTCAGGTTTTGGATGCTTAGTTTTTCTTACCATATAAATCCAACTCTTTGAAATTGGGCTCGACAGTGTTACTTTATCTCCAAGGGTTTTGGATTGATTATATCTCTAACGGTTTTGGATTGATTATATCTCTAACGGTTTTGGATTGATTATTCTCCAAATATTTTGGATGGATGTCATTATATGTGTACAGCTATGCAATTGAAACCTCTTTAACCTATAATTATGAGTTATCTTGTTATAGAAAAGTCTGAACTCTTAACTTTATGACTCGATAGTACTTATCTAGTTATGATCACCATACTTTCCTTGCTGTATCAACCGACTCAACTAACCATTATTTAGTAATATTGATATTCCATATTATTCTTATTTGATTTACTTGAAATTTAGTATCAACTATGACTCATTTCCTTATGATATCAATGTTTGAAATATGAACTTGTTATAGAATGAGGATTATCTACATGGAATTTTTTTTGCTTATTCTTTCCCCTTTCAGATGGAAATTGAGCTTGAAGAAGGAGAAATAAACCCCACCCCCATGGATTTTTATCTTTATACCTAGGAAAACATATTCAGTTACTTACGTGTGGGCGGTGCATAGAAAAGACACAAATATAGAATTCAATATACTTACTACCATTTACCATTTCATGTAACCTTGATAGTCATTCTTTTACTTCTATTCTAAAAGACCTTAAGAGTAATGTAATTTGATGCAATTGCACCATGTTTGAATAAAGTTCTATTTTCTGCCTGAAACTTTATTTGCAATTACATTTATTATTATTATTATTATTATTATTATTATTATTATTATTATTATTATTATTATTATTATTATTATTATTGTTATTATTATTATTATTATTATTATTATTATTATTATTATTATTATTATTATTATTATTATTATTATATACAGAATATCAGGTGGAACAACATGGTATAAGAGCAAGAGCCAGGTTTATTATGCCTATGTGGGACTTAGGATAACATATTAGCTATTTTATTTTCATAACTTCTTTGTTACATTGTGCAATTGATTCTACCTTACATACATGAATATATGGGATGAGATTTATCTGGGTATACACGACATTAGTCATGAGAGATTTGAGTAGGATATCAGGGATAAAGGGTATGCGAACTTTTGCAAAACTATATGAACTACTAATCATGAGTGGGCCATTGCAACTTCTAATGTCAAACATAATCTGTTAATTGGTCGGCTGATCGGGCAAGAATAAGCAGCGAAGCAAGCTCGAACGTATTCCTAGGACCCATAAATGTTTCAAGAAGCTATTAACGTAGCATGTGATGTGTCTCTTTAAGAAAAACTTGTTATTAATCCACCATTCTCCTGAAGAATAACTTGTTATTAATCCACTATTGTCTCCTATAGACTATAGATCTGTAGCATCATCCTTAAGTTTCTTCACCTCCACTTCCTCTTCTTCAACTTCCACCTTTGGAAAATTGTCATTCGAGAATGATTAAATAGGTCCCCAACTCTTTTGAAATTGAATACGAAGGAAGCATGACTGTAAATAAATAAAGGCATGAGGGATGGAGGTTATCTTTCATTGTGTGTGTGTGGTTGAAAGAATTTGGTCATCATATACCTAGTAGGGGTTTGTAGGCATGAACGGAGACTATTTACTTTTTCTTTACATTTTACTTCTTATATGTTTACTTTATGATACATAGGAATGAATACAACTGTTTTTATATTTTTAATTGTGTTTATATATGATGGTACTCATGAGCATCTAGCAGTGGATCCCAACATCAAGAAGAGCATCAAAATGCTCCAAACCTACCAATTACTCCCACTACCATATAAAGTATAATAAGATGTTTATAGGAATTGACTGCACTAACTAGGTTGAAGAAAAATATGCCACCTAAACATTCGGTTAACAATGATACCATCGGAGAAATAGTAATAATCACTACACCATTTTGGCGTATTTGTTACGGTAATTAACACTGACAATAGAACGTTGGCACGATCAATAATCCTGACAATTATAGGGGTGATAACTATTCATGTCACGGTCAAGGATAGTGATAAAACGCTTTGTCACGGTTATTTTCACCCTTTTAATATCACTATTAACTCGGGGTGATCCAACCTTGTAATAGCGAAGGACCGCGATAACAAAGAACTTGTCACAGTTTTGTCACAATCCTTGGCCATGACAAGAATCGGTCTTGTCATGATCATGGATGGGTGACAAGATCATTCAAACATAAGCTAATACATGTGCACGGACTTAATTTGTAGTCAGGTCGTGTGCACGGCTATAAATTAAGGTTGTGCCCATGGGCCTATAATTTTTCATCAATTTTGTCATGGTACTTGACCGTGAAAATAGAGATTTGTCACTGTCAAGGGCTGTGACAACACTATAAAAAAATGAAAAAAAAATTATTGGGCAATAGTTACTGCCCTCCAGTAGTAAACCTGATTCAAAAGGTCCAGTTTTTCCTTAACATCAACACATTCCACAATATAATACGACATAAACTAAATTAATATTTCAGGTTAATTACGTAAATACATCACAAGTTTAATTACATCCAATTTGTTTTATCAAATATAATATTCAACAAAAAAAATAGTAAGGCTTGAGGAGAAAACTCGACCAAATGATGTATGCCCCCAACTTGCCGTTAATATGTCGGACACTAGCTTGCTCGTTCAACTATAACACCTCGTCCTCTTTCCCCACCATAATTTATATGACCCGGACCTGAGACTTAAAATCTGAAAGTGGAAGATTATGCACTATGGAACTAAGAGTGATGATTATGTCCTTCACTCCATTGGGAATTAGGGCACTTCCATGCATTTCAAGGATATACTCTCTACCCAACTGGATCAAATGTAGTCGAAATATTTGAGTTGGAGTAGAGTACTGTAATACCCCGTAATTTTAAATGACTTTTAAAATGGTTATATTTTAAATTAATGGATTAATTAGATTTTATTATTAATTAATTCATTCGGGTTTTATCCGGACGGTGGATATTAAAATGGATGATTCTGAATATTACTTAAAGATATTTAGGTAATATATGAATGTGATGTCATTGATATGACTGTATGATATAAATTCGGTAATTTATATTTTTAGTCAAACGCGGTATGGGACGTGTTGGGACTAGTTTATTAAATTAAAAAAGAAATTTATTTTCTATCAACCTTATAGTCATTTTGACTGCGCCGTTGCGTCCGTAAGGTTCGAAATAGTCAGAAAAGTCTATTTGGATGTTAATTTTGAGTCTCGGGTCATTTGGAAATGAATAGACAACCCGAAAGGGCATTTTGGTCATTTTTCTAGGGGGGATGAATAGTGATTTCGGATTTGGTACTATTATAAGTATTGGTATATTAAGTGTATGGGGGTTATTAATCTCCTCTACACAAAATAGAGAAGTCATCTTCCTAGAGAGAGTGTAAGAGTGCTTGAAAAGGGAAAAGCCTACTTGGGAAGGAGAAGAACAAGAACCAAGGTTCACCACCACCAACCACCACCGGAGTTTGACCAGAGAAGGGACAACCAACTGAGATATACTACACCAAAGGATCAGACCCTCAGTAAAGGCAAGTGTTTGATAATGGCAATTTAAGTTCGTATATTGTCCATGTTAGAATATTATGAAAAGAGAAGATAATTCATGTTTGGAAGAAATAATGGAGTATTAAATGGATGTCTGGAAAACTAAAATGATATAGGAATTTAACTCATGTTTTAGGATGATAATGATCCACGAATAGTCATGAATCTGTTGAAGGAATTATGGAAACCATTGATGTGTTCTTGAAGATGATATGATGATAATTTTCTGGAAAGAAGAAGATAAATATGCTTTTTAATCCAATCCCTTGATGATCCTAAGATGATTAGAGTACTAGAAATCGTTCATATATGTTGACATATCACGTAGTAATAATTATAACTCATTTTGGAGGTTAATATGAAGGTTTAAATGAGTAAAAATGGTGAAACCCGTAGTTGCTGAAATGCAGAAAAACCAGGTTGTGACCTGAGGGATCAATCGATCGACCCCTACCTTCGATCGATCGACCTCCCCAGATTATGTAAAGTTACTTCTTTTTAAATGTTGATTCTTATCCCAAACCTTTTGTGGATCTTTGGTGATTATTATTTGGATATTATGGGACCTAGAAAATATCAGTAAACCCTTGATAATATTTGAATTAATTTGATTTGGATTCAAGTGATTTAAATGATGAAAATTATATTGAATGGAATTTCGGTTGCTAGATTCATTTGTTAAATTCCAAATGGGGATGTATGAGGATTTAAGATAGGACCAATAGGGGTGATTTAATATAACACTTGGGTATCCTTAAGTTTACAAGAGGGTTAAATCTTAAGTGAAAGAATATGTGTTTATAAGAGATTTGAAACTATCGGTTTTAACCTTAATTAAAAGGAGAACTAAACTCGTAGTAGTTCAGGAGAAATAATGTTATGGACCAATAGGATATTAGTGACTTCTTAATGAATATAAGATGAGGAAAATCCTAATTGAATCTTGTGACATGGGAGTTTAGAACACATTTGGTTGAAAGAGGGAATGAGGTTATCCCGATCGTATAGTTGAAGTTTTCGGACCTCCTCGATCGACAAAGTTAAGTAGTAGTGTATTGGAGGGGTTCCTTGTTTGGATTTCGCTTTGCGAGACGCTCCGCGCATGAACCTTAATGACGTCGGGAGTGGATAGATGTTATAGGATGCGAGGATAATTAAATTATGAAGTAAAGATATGACATTTTAATACGTGGGATTTAAAGAGATATAATGCTACCTAAGGGAATAATCTAAGGTTAATGTGAGTACCTTGTTGTTAGTATACTATAGGTATGATAATACCTATTTGATTGATTGATGATTTATGTGTATGACATACCTAGCTTACTTGCTATCGATGAGAGGTTTGCGCATGAGGGCAGTCATATCCTGATGAGTCCATGGGATCTTTGATTTGTCGCTCGAGAACATAGGTCTATGAAAGACTTATCGGGGAGTTGATAAGTCCGCTAACTGTGGGTATGTAGGTATGTGCGTGACCCATGGATACGAGAACTATGTTCGCCTCCAATTTGTTTGTTGTTATTTGTGGTTCGTGGAATCTTACCGAACCTTTAGTCCCCTATTCGGCGACCTGCGATGATGGGACATGATAGCAGAGTAATGCATTGCACCGCAGCTGTGACTCGGGGTGCCGTATTATATATGAATATATATATAATGGATTAAATGATTGAATGGATATATATTGTGGTTAAATCTATCTACGGTGATAATTGTAGATAACAGTAAATAGAGAAAGATAATGGAATTAAGCTAATGAATGTTTATGCTTATAGAATTGAAAATCTTAACTCATGTTAATGGGAAACGATTCATATTAATGAGTAATGACTCATGTTAATGAGAAACGATTCATATTAATGAGTAATGATTCATGTTAATGAGAAACTAATCATATAAAGGATAAATGTAAATGAATAATAATGTGACGTATGGTATGGGACATACGGGGATTATGATATGGGAATGGAATTATAATATGGAGACTTGAAAAGAGGAACCATTAACTAGGAGGTTAATAGGAAACGTTAAGTGTGCACTCTAGTTGAGAGGTGAGAATAGCAAGTGAGAGTTGGATCTAACATGTACATAATAAATGCTTTATTGCACTTGTTAAATACTTGCTATTTTAAAAATCATCTACACATTCGGGCTCTGACCCGTTTCCTTGCATATTTTCTCTTCTATTGTATCTCTATATCAGGTGTCCAGTAACAGGGACGCCAACCTTAGCGGATTATGTTTAACTATGGAGCTATGGAGTTTTTGCCTAGACGCCTTCTATCTTTTGATTCACAGTATTCTTAGTTAGGGCATGTCTCCCAAAGGATTTCAGTTATCTTTTCTATCGAGGTCAAATTCTATTGTATTCGGGATTTTTTTAATACATTTAACATTGTTGGAATTATTGTAAAGGATTTATATTATTTGGGAATGTTTATTCCAATTGCATTTAAATTCTTTTGTGTTATTTATTGGGTTATCAGTGTTGTAGAATAAAATGTGTTGTGTTATTCTTAAACTAAAAATGGTTTTGTTGAAATTTAAATTTGGAAAGTTTTTAACACCATCTTAATTGGGTATTGGGTGAGTTGTAAATGTTTTCGACAGTGATGCTAAGAATGAGTTAACTGTATATTCTGTTTTAATTTGGTATGGGACTGGCCACCCGGTATTTAATTAGGCGGGGTGTTATAGGTGGTATCAGAGCATCAGGTTCTAGTGTCCTTTAGGATCTGTATGGCTTATTGTGTCTTCAGCTTAGCGTTCTTTGATGTAGAGCCCTATGAGTAGGATTATTGATTTTCTATTTACGCTTACGATCTTCAGCTATTTTGAGATATCAAATACTGATAGTGTTCTCTCATTTCAAATGCCTCCTCGACGTGCACCTCAACCTGCCCCAGCTCACGGTACAATGACTGCAGCCGAAGTTGCTGCAATTGTCGCTCAGGCAGTCAATGCTGCTGTAGCTGCTGTTCAGCAGGCTCCCGTACCGGCACCGGTTGTACCACCCACGCAAGGGCAAGTGTTTCCTACTGCATGGGAACGAGCGAAGGATGCCTTTCAGAAAGCGCACCCACCTGAGTTTCAGGGAGGATCAGATGTTGTGACTGCTAGCCAATGGAAGAAAGATATCCAACGGCACTTGAGAATGATTGAATGCACTGAGGTTCAACGTCAAATACTATCCACATTCAATCTAGTAGGGGCAGCTTTGCAATCGTGGGGAAGCTACGGTCACTATGAGGAGAGTGACATAATGATTATCCAAGACTTTTGGATATGGTTTGATGGGAAGTATTTTTCTTCCGCCATCCAGACAGAGATTAGGCGGAAGCTACTTGATTTGAAACATGAAGAGAAAACTGTGGTGGAATATGAGGAAGATTTTACGAGATTAACTAATTTGGTACCAGCTGAAGTACCTACTGAGGAGAGGAGAGTCCTAATGTTCACTGATGGGTTGAACTATAAATTCGACAACATTTATTGGGGAATCTTTCATTATGTATGTATGGAAGATGAGGGCCATTGGACGGATAGCGGAGATCGTACTTAGGAGGTTATGAAGTATGTTCGAGTATGATGACCGTAGTCGAGGTCACCCCTATTATGGAAAAATTGAGGAGAGTCTTCAGTAGAAGTTCTTGAAATGCGTGAATTGTGTATGTTCCCTAATGAAGACAATATATTGAAAGGCTTGGGTATATAGTGGAGTGTGATTAACTAGAACTGAAAATTTGGGGTAAAATTTTTCTTGACTCATCGGAGCAAAGTTATAATATTGGGATTCAACAACCATCACCCGCAAATGAGGGTATGTTTACTATCTAAGGAAGTATGAGGCGTATTGATTTTTGTAGTGATTGATATTGTGAGGGCAAAAGGGTTGTTAAACTTAGCCTATGGCATCATTATTTACGTAGATTCACTGAGGGGTGTGGGACACCTATATATATTACTTGTTAGCACGTGGGTTTGATTTTTATGGGATTACTTACCTTGGGCATGTCCGAGCGTGATGTGACTATCGGCATGCATTGACTTGTGGTATATGAGAGAATATGTCTGCATCTTGTCTTCTATAAGAGAGTAGATGCGTAGACTCTATTTGAAATCGAAAAAACCAATTTTTTGTTTTAAATTGATAAAACTGATTTTTTTTATAAACCAAAATTTTATATTATTAACTAAGGACCTTAGGAGTTTCGATGACCGACTACTTTAGGAAGTAGTGTATCGGGGTGGTTCCTTGTTTGGATTTCGCTTGCGAGACACCCCACGCATGAAACTAATAACCGTTGGGAGTCGAAATAAGTTAGGTCTTTGGGAAACGAGTTTATAACCTTTGCGAAACTTTTAATATTGAAAGCGGTACGAGAGGGTGTATGGGCGCCCTGGATGATTGAATTGTAGTCTTTTTCATAATTGTGAAAAAGGTAAGAAATTGAGACTTCAGGATTTATTTGTTCACTACGAGAGGATCATTTTTCCCAAAGTTTGTCACGAGGACGGTATAGGGAAGATTAGGTAAAGTCTAAATTTTATTCAGTTGAAACTATATGGTGAGGCTTGGCGTATAACATCGATAGGGATTTTTGTTAATGTACTCTATGGACGGTACATCTTGGATTTCTTGCGATGTGAGATTTATACTCGGAGTTGATCTTACCGGTATGAGTTATATTCCTGAATTTCGGGACGAAATTCTGTTATAAAGGGGGAAGTATGTAATACCCCGTAATTTTAAATGACTTTTAAAATGGTTATATTTTAAATTAATGGATTAATTAGATTTTATTATTAATTAATTCATTCGGGTTTTATCCGGACGGTGGATATTAAAATGGATGATTCTGAATATTACTTAAAGATATTTAGGTAATATATGAATGTGATGTCATTGATATGACTGTATGATATAAATTCGGTAATTTATATTTTTAGTCAGACGCGGTATGGGACGTGTTGGGATTAGTTTATTAAATTAAAAAGGGAATTTATTTTCTATCAACCTTATAGTCATTTCGACTGCGCCGTTGCGTCCGAAAGTTTCGAAATAGTCAGAAAAGTCTATTTGGATGTTAATTTTGAGTCTCGGGTCATTTGGAAATGAATAGACAACCCTAAAGGGCATTTTGGTCATTTTTCTAGGGGGGATGAATAGTGATTTCGGATTTGGTACTATTATAAGTATTGGTAGATTAAGTTTATGGGGGTTATTCATCTCCTCTACACAAAATAGAGAAGTCATCTTCCTAGAGAGAGTGTAAGAGTGCTTGGGAAGGGAAAAGCCTACTTGGGAAGGAGAAGAACAAGAACCAAGGTTCACCACCACCAACCACCACCGGAGTTTGACTGGAGAAGGGACAACCAACTGAGATATACTACACCCATGGATCAGACCTTCAGTAAAGGCAAGTGTTTGATAATGGCAATTTAAGTTCGTTTATTGTCCATGTTAGAATATTATGAAAAGAGAAGATTATTCATGTTTGGAAGAAATAATGGAGTATTAAATGGATGTCTGGAAAACTGAAATGATATAGGAATTTAACTCATGTTTTAGGATGATAATAATCCATGAAATAGTCATGAATCTGTTGAAGGAATTATGGAAACCATTGAAGTGTTCTTGAAGATGATATGATGATAATTGTTGGGAAATAAGAAGATAAATATGCTTTTTAATCCAATCCCTTGATGATCCTAAGATGTTTAGAGTACTGTAAATCGTTCATATATGTTGACATATCATGTAGTAATAATTATAACTCATTTTGGAGGTTAATATGAAGGTTTAAATGAGTAAAAATGGTGAAACCCGTAGTTGCTGAAATGCAGAAAAACCAGGTTGTGACCTGAGGGATAAATCGATCGACCCCTACCTTCGATCGATCGACCTCCCCAGATTATGTAAAGTTACTTCTTTTTAAATGTTGATTCTTATCCCAAACCTTTTGTGGATCTTTGGTGATTATTATTTGGATATTATGGGACCTAGAAAATATCAGTAAACCCTTGATAAGATTTGAATTAATTTGATTTGGATTCAAGTGATTTAAATGATGAAAATTATATTGAATGGAATTTTGGTTGCTAGATTCATTTGTTAAATTCCAAATGGGGATGTATGAGGATTTAATATAGGACCAGTAGGGGTGATTTAATATAACACCTGGGTATCCTTAAGTTTACAAGAGGGTTAAATCCTAAGTGAAAGAATATGTGTTTATAAGAGATTTGAAACTATCGGTTTTAACCTTAATTAAAAGGAGAACTAAACTTGTAGTAGTTCGGGAGAAATAATGTTATGGACTAGTAGGATATTAGTGACTTCTTACTGAATATAAGATGAGGAAAATCCTAATTGAATCTTGTGACATGGGAGTTTAGAACACATTTGGTTGAAAGAGGGTATGAGGTTATCCCGATCGCATAGTTGAAGTTTTCGGACCTCCTCGATCGACAAAGTTAAGTAGTAGTGTATTGGAGGGGTTCCTTGTTTGGATTTCTCTTTGCGAGACGCTCCGCGCCTGAACCTTAACGACGTCGGGAGTGGAGAGATGTTATAGGATGCGAGGATAATTAAATTATGAAGTAAAGATATGATATTTTAATACGTGGAATTTAAAAGAGATATAATGCTACGTATGGGAAATATCTTAGGGTAGTGATATTATATTATAGGTATGATAATACTTATTTGATTGATTGATGATTTATGTGTATGACATACCTAGCTTACTTGCTATCGGTGGGAGGTTTGCACGTGAGGGCAGTCATATCCTGATGAATCCATGGGATCTTTGATTTGTCACTCGAGAACATAGGTCTATGAAAGACTTATCGGGGAGTTAATAAGTTCGCTGACTGTGGGTACGTAGGTATGTGCATGACCCATGGATACGAGAACTATTTTCGTCTCCAATTTGTTTGTTGTTGTTTGTGGTTCGTGGAATCTTACCGAACCTTTAGTCCCCTATTCGGCGACCTGCGATGATGGGACATGATAGCTGGGTAATGCATTGCACCGCAGCTGTGACTCGGGGTGCCGTATTATATATGAATATATATATAATTTATTAAATGATTGAATGGATATATATTGTGGTTAAATCTATCTACAGTGATAATTGTAGATAACGGTGAATAGAGAAAGATAATGGAATTAAGCTAATGAATGTTTATGCTTATAGAATTGAAAAGCTTAACTCATGTTAATGGGAAACGATTCATATTAATGAGTAATGACTCATGTTAATGAGAAACGATTCATATTAATGAGTAATGATTCATGTTAATGAGAAACTAATCATATAAAGGATAAATGTAAATGAATAATAATGTGACGTATGGTATGGGACATATGGGGATTATGATATGGGAATGGAATTATAATATGGAGACTTGAAAAGAGGAACCATTAACTAGGAGGTTAATAGGAAACGTTAAGTGTGCACTCTAGTTGAGAGGTGAGAATAGCAAGTGAGAGTTGGATCTAACATGTACATAATAAATGCTTTATTGCACTTGTTAAATACTTGCTATTTTAAAAATCATCTACACATTCGGGCTCTGACCCGTTTCCTTGCATATTTTCTCTTCTATTGTATCTCTATATCAGGTGTCCAGTAACAGGGACGCCAACCTTAGCGGATTATGTTTAACTATGGAGCTATGGAGTTTTTGCCTAGACGCCTTCTATCTTTTGATTCACAGTATTCTTAGTTAGGGCATGTCTCCCAAAGGATTTCAGTTATCTTTTCTATCGAGGTCAAATTCTATTGTATTCGGGATTTTTTTAATACATTTAACATTGTTGGAATTATTGTAAAGGATTTATATTATTTGGGAATGTTTATTCCAATTGCATTTAAATTCTTTTGTGTTATTTATTGGGTTATCAGTGTTGTAGAATAAAATGTGTTGTGTTATTCTTAAACTAAAAATGGTTTTGTTGAAATTTAAATTTGGAAAGTTTTTAACACCAACTTAAATGGGTATTGGGTGAGTTGTAAATGTTTTCGACAGTGATGCTAAGAATGAGCCAACTGTATATTCTGTTTTAATTTGGTATGTGACTGGCCACCCGGTATTTAATTAGGCGGGGTGTTACAAGTACATATCATACGAGGATGATGACTCAACCGGAGTCAGTGATGTGGATGGTGTAGTGGTCCCCTCACACACATTCTCCTTGTCATTTACCTTATCCTTCGCTTTAGATTTTCCCTTCCCCTTTTTTCAGATGTAACACCCCGAGGAAATCGCGAGGCGCTATTACAATTAAAACTAAACTAAATCCTCAACAATTAGTATAGAGCATCTATATTCCATAAAATAAATATAATGAATACAAAATTTACACTTCCAGAATAATTACAATTAAATTTCACTCGAAAATAATACTAAACTCTCCAAATAAATTACATCGCCAAGATATACAAAAATAAAATCCTCCAAACGTCGTTCTCTAAAATCCTCCAATAATCCATAGCGTCCAAATCCACGCTAACCTTCCACTAAAAGAAAAATACAGGAAAGTACACAATATTACAAGAATATATTCTTAAAACAATAACGGTGAATAATTGTAACAATACAAATCTGAATTCATGTCCAATGCGACATCTAGGCATTATACCAATTTAATTTCTAATAATACATAAATGGGCCTCACCTTACCTCACCTAAGCTTTATAAAGCCTTATCCTAGCTATTTGACTATTAGACTATTGGACTATTAGACTATTGGTGGGTTACTATTCTCTGTGCCATATAAAAATTTCATGACACCATGCCCATCAGCAAATATAATATCTCAATCAAATCAATAATTTAGATTCCAATAAACGTCATGATATCAACAATATGAGTACAAAAAATGAGGAACAAAATGACTACTCTCGAGAGATTTAAGGAGCATATTGCGTAAATACCGTTCCTTAAAATCATCAAAAGAAAATCATAAGATTTTGCCTCAAAATTCTGATCATACCACTGCGTTCCTCTCGCGAAAATAATAAAAACTCATTCTAGTCCAAACTCGAGAAAACACCAAATAAGACTTCAAATCATGTGTTGAATATTGAATAAAATTGGGGATAGGGTTTTGTGTCCATCCCGGGCGACATAGGGGGAGAGAGAGATACATCCCCTCGGGTGGGAAGCATTGTGGTCTCGCACCCCTCTTGGGAAGATTGCTTCGACCATCGTCAGTGTGGGAGTAAATGTGAAGAGATAGAGTCGCAAGCCTATTTTTCGCAAAACACGCAATTTTTTTTTTTGCCACTTTAAGAGATCGGCATCAAGGACAAACCGATGCATACGAAACCAATAGTTCGAAGGTTCGGGAGCTAAGATACAAAATGGGAAGGTGTTAGGCACCCATCCCGCCCTTTCGATCTCTCATAGGCTAGTGTTATTATTTTCCTATATATCATCGTGAAGTGTGTGTGCGTGTTTATATAATGGAGATCAGAATCATTCAACTCATACCATGGACAAGGTGGAGTAAGGTCAACCATAGGAATGTTCCAAAAATAACATATGTAGAAAATATGATTTGTACGTTTATCATGATATTGATCGTTATTAAGAAATGATAATATGTGTTGGCTGAAACGCAAACAAGAATGATATATATATATATATATATATATATATATATATATATATATATATATATATATACGCTAGGGTGTACCCGTGCCGATGGCACGACAATAAATTTGTTCCCTTGATATTAGTACACATGTCGATGGCCCGTCGATAAATTTGCTCCCGTAAAAAATGTGAACCCGTGCCGATGGCATGGTGAAATAAAAAGTCAAATTAAAAAGAATTTAACTCTTATGCATTCTACCCCACCTCGCTTCGTCCATCCCATGAGTCATAATAATTTCTTTACATACTTCACAATTCCTATAGTTCTAAGATTGAGGTTTCACGCCTCCACATATTATTTCGTAATAGTGATTAAATCTCGCAAAATAAGACATGAGGCGATAACATTGTTTTATGTGCAAAGCTATGAGAGAGGTAAATAGATTTCTCCTTGTGTACCTCTGTCAATGGCACGTCGATGATTTCTTACTCGATGAACTTTTATTTATGGTATGTTTGAGTTTATTATCATGATCATACAACATTTCTATTACCCTGCAAAGGAATAAAAATATTTTATAATCGTGTTTTAGTAATTATAAAAATGCCAAATAAATATTTAGTAGAATTCTTTAACCTTAAACTAAGAGAAGCTTAACTTTACATGTTTAAATGTTTACAATGATTCCATTTAACTTTTATGGAATACAAAGAAGCAAATCAGTTTCATTTACCATATGCTTTGGAATGTTTGTGTAATCCAACGAAAAGTTCTCTCTATTTTATCTTCTTTAATTTCCACTGTGAACCACCTCAATCACCCAGTGTATTTCAACTTCTATATTTTCTAAGAAATGTCACTATTTAATGGATTTTTCAACCAACAATCACCAGCACTGTTTCGCTACATGCTCTATTTCTTTGATTGGTTCCGGAAAATAAATAAGGTAAACACTGATGAAACATGACTAAACCCATATATATGAAATATATTTATTTAGATTTACAAAAGGGGTAAAAAACGCAATCCAGGCTAAATAAATGCTATAATGCTAGGAACCTCAATGGAAACTATTGGTATATAAAGATATATAGAAGGATGTGAATGATTATGTTGTAATGTTTGGATTAGGAGTAAAGTAGAGAGTGTCATACATGTTCTAAAATGAGAGAGTGAGAACGAATATTGTGGGTGAGGTGGGTCTTAGTCTTAGCTATAAAATTTATTTTCTATTTAATACATAATATTCAAATTTTGAATTTCAAATATACAGACAATTCGTGGATTTGGGAATTAAAAAATGGGCACATGGCTCGAGATCTGAGTGACTTGATTGTATAAATCAGTAGAATACAATGCTTCTTAGACCACTATAAAGAAAGGACAACACCTAAGAAGGTACAACCTTAAATGAATTGTCAGCTGTAGATTATGGAACCCGCATTCCATTTCAGTCAAAGAAACATATGAATTTCACCATAAATTCTTAGAAAATAAGTAAGAAAACAAATCAAGCACGCCGTGTGGATATTTTTCAAACATTTGGCTTGCATATACAAATATTCACACTTTGAACACATCATTGTCTTCAATTTTACAATAAAAAAATTCTAATTTTCAACGCCTAAACATCACATATATCAGCAACATTAAAAATAGGATGGTATAAAAAATCAACACATATAAAAAAGACACTCAACAAAAAAAAATTAACACAATAAAAAAATTACATTATGGCAACACCGAGAGTGATATATAAGAAGGAATAAATTTCATGAGTGGACCCACAAAGAAAGAGCAAATAAAATAAAATAAAGGCAGATCTGACTAAGACCTATCAGTTGCTCTCAGTAAATTGGACTCAAGGTTCAACGGAGAGACTTATCCACTAATTAAACACTCAAGTACTGTTTGATTTTTGTGGCCACTATTCATAGTCCATTTCTAAACTATTAAATGGTGATATCTGCATTACTCATAGGACATTTCTAAACTCATCTTATAAAATGATTAAAACTGACAACTTAACTAAATATGACATGAAGTGGAGGAGAGGGCAGCAACTTATTATGTTCTTAAAACAAAATCCAATTATAAACATAAATTTTCTTTTCATTAAAGATATTTTCTCCCTTTTCATCAAAATCTCATCATAAAGATTCATTAAAGAAAATACCAGCAGAAAAAAGAAAGAAAAGGGGACTATGATTCAATTTCAAACCCATCAATGTTCCTGTGAATCTTTCATATGTCAAAAGGAGTAAAGTTTCATATTATTTGAAACATATATAAGAGTTCCAAAAAATACTCTTAAGTGCTCAAAACAGGGGAAGATCTAGGGGTTAAATAATGTGGGTTACATTAGAAAGTAACCAACAAAACCACTCCAACATTAAGCAACATTAGTTCCCCAAATACAAAAAACTGAAATCACAGAAACATATTTTCTGCGATCCAAAATCCCCAACTGCAAAAAAGTTATTTCATTCAAATAAACTACTCTAGTATCAAAAACTAAAAATAATCTAACATATTTCTTATAACTTTCCAAAGTAAGAACAACATACTATAACTTAGCCCAAGGTAGGCTCTAAATGTTCAAATGACAGTACAAAAATATGGAAAGAAAATATTATTCACATATCTAAAATGCAATTATTCAACGAAATATAAAAAAAACATTTTAAACCTTCTCTAATCACTACATCCGGCACCTGTGTACCAAACACTAAATTGCAACAAATTTGTATTTTCTATACATAAATCTCGACTCTATATGGAAAATAAAGCCAAGAATCCGTTCGGGGAATAAAGCCAAAGGACCTAGGCACATAATTTTTTCCCATTCTTTAAAAAATACTGTAAAACTAAGTATAACTATAGTGCATTTGTGAGATAGAAAATGAAATTAATTTGAATTCAAATCCTTACCCCTACCCAAACCGAGACCCACATACAGATTCTACACATGGGTAAAACCCCCACAGCAGACCACACTTCTCTTCCCCAAGGAAAATAATTTGAAATTAGTGTTCTTTGATGTAATTGCTGTAGAAGCATTAATAAGATTTGTTTTCATTTCAGTGTTATATTCATCAAAGTCCCTTTTTATCAAACCACAAAGAAGCTCGATCGTGGAGACATCTAAGCTCTTCACCACAAACTCAAACGCAATGCTCTACATCCGCCAAATATTCAATTTTTGCAACAAAAAATAGCGCTTTTATACATAAAACAATATTTCACCTAGATTACCTTTCCCATCACTGTCAGTAAATAACTTAATCTGAACCATACATATGAGATCCAATGCCACTGGATCGAGTACCCATATTCTAAAATCGGAGCACAAGACCTCCAAAATTGAGTACCCATATTCTAAAATTGAAAAGAGAGAGATACTATATAACTCTACCAAAAAGCGTATGGTAGTGTCTACTTTTACGGAGGCCGAGATGATGAGTAGGCGGCAACAATGATGGTGGCGGTGGAGGTTTAGGTGGAGGAAGATGGTCATCGTGGGAGGTTTAGTTCGAGGGAGCGGATGAGGGAGAGTGAAAGGGGGCAGATCCGATACCCCCAACAGGAGCAGATGAGGGAGAGGGATGAGGGAGAATGAAGTGGGTTTTCATTGTTCGGAGCAAGAGAATAAAAATGGTGAATATTGAGTGTAGGATTAGGTTTTGAGAGAAACAAAGGATTGAGTGTTTGCTTGGCACTGATGATACTTTCGGCGGTATCATAAATTATTCTGAATAAAGGTACAATCCAATAAATGTATGATGGATTTATTTGACAGTTCGGAGAGAGAACCCTTATCATAAAGAAAATCATTTAGGACCCTTAATTCAAATTCGTAAGATTTAATGTGAGCCGTCAGTTGATAAAGACCAAATCCTTCAACTTTTAATCTCAGCCATCAATTGGGGGAGACCAAAAACCCCTCCTCCTTTATTATATATATATATATATATATATATATATATATATATATATATATATATATATGTATGTATGAAAATGGGAGGTTTCGGAAAGTTAGGGAGTTTGAGAAATTGAGAAAATTGGACTCGAGTCTCGGATTTTAATCCGAGCCGTCTACGTAGCCTATAATGGCATCAAAGTCTTTGTAGTTCGAATATAGCATTGGGGTGGGGTTTCCCCCATATATTCTAATGGAATTTTATTATATGTGTGTGTAGAAAATGTGTTTTTTAGGTTTTGGAAAAAAGTGTGATGGATAATTCCGTTCGGAATTTATGGATGTAACCCTCTTTTGTTTGTTTTTGGGATTTTTATAGAAAGTAAAGTATGTGAAATATAGTAATAAAAAGTGCAGATATTATTGTGTATGAACTAAAGTAATAACTAGATTAGGAATCTAATGTGTATTATGCAAAAATAAGGAATTTAAAAAGAGAGGGAAAGAATTGGACCTTCTTTTAGATCTTGATCTTTGATCTTGGATGAACTCCCTTGAGTGTTGATGAATGTTGATGAGAGAGAAGGATATTTTTCTAAATTGGGTATCAAAAGGATGGGAATATAAGCTTGGATGGATCTTAACATGAGGAACTTTGCTAATTTCGAGGGAATGTTGCTGATATCACTGATGCTGATGGATCTGTTGTCTTCCTTGGGAATGAAGTCATGACCCCTATTTATTGGGTCAGGGGGGGTGCCGATCTGCCTACCCCAGAGGGTGACTATCAACATGTGACCCCAGACACTGTGCCGATAGGCAGGGATCTGGACCTCCCAATTGGCAGTCCCATGCCATTTTTCTTGGAAAAATAGTCGTAGAACACAAACCATTGATCCCAATCGTGGATGGGGAATTCGTTAGAAAGGTATTTTAAAGACCTTAAAGAGTCCTTCAGACTTCTCCCGGGTTTGGGAGTTAACTTTGGGCCAAATGTTGCTTGAAAGCGCACGTCCTTTTTTTGGATGGGAGATAGTCGGACGGAAATAGATCGTTTGTTCGTATGGTAAGTCAGAATCATGCACGCAATAAACCATTGCAAAGAGTTTATCTCGGTTCAAAAGATTGACGTTGGTCACTCGAGGCTCGAAAGTGCTTGGGAACCTTTCGGAGTAAAACAGATCATTCGTTCGTTTTGTAAGTCTGAATCATGCACGGGGAAGATCGTTAGAAAGGTTATTCGGTTACCTTAGAAGAATCATTCAATATCGTTCGATATAAAGAGTTGAATTTGGTCAAATGGATCCCGAGAGCGCCCGTTGGCTTTCGGATCGATTTGTAGGTAAAATTTATCATTCGTCCAAATGGTTATTCTTAGTGCCCTTTGAAGATTCAAAGAGCTTTCGCTCTGACGGTGAAGTTAATTGGGGTCAAATCGAGGCTCGGGAGTTCCCGGTGGCATTCGAATCGATTTTCGATAGTAAAATAGTTCGTTCATCTGAATCGTTATGTCGATTCACACATAGGGTGGGCGGTTGGAAAGGTTATTCAGATCCCTTCAAAGATTCAAAGAGCTTTCCCTCTCATGATTGAGTTGATCAGAGTCAAACAAGGCTCGGGGCCGCCCGATGGTCTTTAGATTGGTATTCAGAGTGCGACCTAGGGTTTGCAGTGAGATGGGGAGGTGCTAGGGACCTAAGGGGAGACTTAGGGGGTCCTAGAATGTGGTATCTACAGATCCCCTCTACGAGTGATCTTAGAATAAGTGATATCCGTAGAATAAATGCCATATGATAGAAGTCGATTCTGTGGACCTAAAGGATAAGGATGACCGATTCAGAGGATCAAGGTCGATGCTGAGGATCTAATGGTGATGTTGGGGAGGCTGATTCTGAGGACCTATAGTAGATGAGGAGTAAGGAGGCGACCAATTATGCGGGCTGGGTTTAGTTATGAGGATCTAAATTACAACAACCAATTCTACGGGTCGAGGCCAATTCTGAGGGCTTAAGTAGAAGTGGCCAACTCTGAGGGTCGAAGATAATTTTAAGGGATTAAATAGAGACAACCAATTCTGAGGGTCGAAGACAATTCTGTGGGCTTAAGTAGAAGCGACCAATTTTGAGGGTCGAAGCCAATTCTGCGAGCTTATGTAGAAACGACCAATTCTGTGGGTCAATGCTAATTCTGTGGGCTTATTTGGGGTGACCAATTTTGCGGGTCACATCCAATTTTGAGGGCTTAAGTAGAGGTGACCAATTCTGCAGGTCGAAACCAATTCTTAGGGCTTAAGATAGCAGTGACGAATTCTGCGGGTTTAATTAGAGATGACCAATTCTAAGGGTCAAAGGCAATTCTGCGGGCTTAAGTAGAAATGACCAATTCTAAGGGTCGAAGCCAATTCTATAGGCTTATTTGGGGTGACAAATTCTGAGGGTCAAAGCCAATTTTGAGGGCTTAAGATAGAGGTGTCCAATTCTAAGGATCAAAGCAAATTCTTCGGGCTAAGTTAGGGTGACCAATTCTGCTGGTCAAAGCCAATTCTACGGGCTTATGTAGAGGCGACCAATTCTGCTGGTCAAAGACAATTCTGAGGGCTTAAGATAAAGATGACCAATTCTGCGGGTCTAAGCAAATTTTGCGGTCTTATTTAGAGTGACCAGTTTGACGGGTTGAAACCAATTCTACGGGCTTAAGTGGAGGCAACCAATTCTGCGAGTCGAAGTCAATTTTGTGGGCTTATCTGGGGTGAGCAATTCTGCTAGTCGAAACCAATTCTAAGGGCTTAAGATTGGGATGACCAATTCTGCGTGTCGAAACCAATTATGCATACTTATATAGAAATGACCAATTCTGTGGGTCAAAGCTAATTTAGTGGGCTTAAGTAGAAAGGACCAACTCTGAGGTTCAAAGCCAATTCTGTGGGATTATTTGGGGTGACCAATTCTGCGGGTCAAAGCCAATTCCGAGGGCTTAAGATGGAGGTGACCAATTATGAGGGTTAAAGCTAATTCTATGGGATTAAGTTAGAGTGACCAATTCTGCGGGTCAAAGCCAATTCTGAGGGCTTAAGATAGGGGTGACCAATTCTACGGGTCAAAGCCAATTTTGTGGGCTTATTTGGGGTGACCAATTTTGCAGGTCAAAGCCAATTCTGAGGGATTAACATAGGGATGACCAATTCCGAGGGTCAAAGCCAATTCTGCGGGCTTATATTTCCTTTGGGAAGTTTGGGGAATCCACTGGGGATGAGTAATATTTCTCTGGTGATTTGGGGAACCATTTGGTTTTAAGTTCCACCGGGGAAGAGGGAATGATCCAAGGAATTTGAGATGGGGAATTTTTTGAATTTTGGATCATCCTCTAGTGGCATTGCTGGGGAGAATTATTTTTTCGAATTCCACTGGGGATGTAAAAAAAAAAAATCTTGGTTAAAAGGTTCTAAAATTAATCTGGTGATTTTAGGATTTTTTTCAGGATTTTATTGGACTTTTTGTATGAAATTTTAAAGGGGGTGCTGCTTAGCATAGATGGAGGGTTTCCAAATGGCAGTGTAATGGTATTTTATTGTGCCTTGAGCAGGTGGAGGGACAATACCGATCAGTGGTGGCAGGGAGATGCCGATCGGTGTGCCCCTTAGCCTCCTATTAAAAGGGGGCGAGTTCTCCTCATTTTTCACAGTTTTTCAACTTGTCTTCTCTGCAATTACCTTCAACAAATCATCATGACATTCCAAAGTGAAGAGATGGCTGAGTTTTCATGTAGCGCTACTCACATGGCATGGCTTAATGCTAATAATTGGGCAGGGTTGGAGTGGAGGGCTAGTGTGCCTCTTGCACTAGGAAGCGAGAACTCATTTGACTCATTCGAGCCGGTGGTGGATGATCGGATGCTTTTATGTGAGCCCTCACATAATCTTTCCTCTAGGGTGATGAACCCTGAAGGTAACGTAAGTATTAAATGACTTTTGGTATTCTTTTCTTTTTTTTCTTGAGGAGATTGATTTATTTCTTGAATTTGACAATGGTTTTCTTTATTTCTTCGATAATCTGACGTCTTCATATAGACTATACGTTGTCTAGGGATGACGGTGCTTAAAGATGTTTGGGATCACCTTCCATCTGTGGTGCGCTGGATGATGTCATCAGCCAGATTTGGGAGACTGGCATTTGCTATGGATGAGACGCTCATTCTACGACCGTTCTATGTGCTCTTGGGGAGAGGTGGTGGGAGACTACTCACGCCTTCCATTTTGGCTTTGGGGATATGACGATGATTCCCATTGATGTGCAGCAACTGCTGGGGATGGACTATGATTGTGCTCAGATTGAGGTGGATAGGACGCTGAGGGTGACATCAAAGGCGGTGACAGCAGCATTAGGTAATGTGGAGAGGGTGGTCTCTGTGGAATCTCTCTGTTTATCTCTATTGAGGGAGATATTTTTGAGGAGGAGGATCGATGAGAGCTACAAGCAGAAGGTGCGTCAAATGGCTCCCTTGTTCATTACGTTGGTGTTGGGAGGTTTTCTGGTGGCGACGTCGTGCACTTGTGGTTTTTACCATTTTTGAGGTTGTTCTCGGACATCCATCTTTATGATTCGGGGGCCTGATTTTGGATACCCTTTATTATTCTTTTGATGCATTTAGTCGGTGCTACCTGCAGTCTTTTACCGGAGCCATGCATCTTCTCGAGGTATTCTTTATTTTTTGCATTTTCCTGTATGCAATCGAATTTTTCTTCATGCATTTTTTTATTGGTTTCTTAAATGTTGGCCTTTGCCCTTTGCAAACGTGGTTTTATGAGGTGATTGGGTTAAGAACCCAACTGATGTCTTTGAAGGATTACTCTGTTGGGGACTTTAGCCGGATGTACCGGTGGCAGAGGTCCAACTGACAGTCAAAGAAGTCTCTCTATCTGGAGGTAGTGCGCCAGGTATTGAATGGCCTAACGAGCGAGAAGGTAAGCCCTCTTTTATCTTGAGACTGTCCATTACTTTTATGGTTTGATATTGATCTTTTGCTCTTACTGGGGATTTTTAGGTGACCTTTTATCTTTGGGGGGCGGCCATACAACATACTGGGGTGACTGGGGGACATGCATTGATGTGGTGTCTACTGGCGCATGAGTTTGCCTACTCTTGGTACCTCAGGTAGAGGATATTACGACAGATCGTGGAGGATAAGGTTGCGATGCCACCGACTAAGCCCCCTATGTTCATGAGGCGAGCGCAAGAGATATCATAGGATGCCTGGGAGAGTCGTACTCGTTGTATATCGACACGACTGTGAGGTATGACTAAATGGATTTTGTGTCGATTTGGCTGATGCCTCCCAATATATACGATATGATGCCTCATCCTCGCGCAGTTTTGAGTCTACAGGTGGGCTCCTACCACAGTTTGAGCAGTGCAATGACGTGAGCGGAAGCTACAACTTCAGAGGCTCCCTTTGTACTACTGTTCTCGCCTAGTCATAACATCCGATGAGTTGATGGAGGGTCGGTGCATTTACAAAATCGTCCCAATGCGATGGACCCAGAGTAGTTGGACCTGACAGAGAAGGTTCTTCGACCTGAGATACACTTTTTGTTTCTTTGTCTTCTGATTTCCTGATTCCTTTCTTTTCCTTTCAAACTTGACTGATTCGATTTTTCTATTTTCTTTTGCAACATATCCGAGTCTCCACCACTTGGTTGAGGGATATTATGGATTGGATATCTGTGGCTAATTCACATATCCATGAGGTGGTTCTGGTTCCTTCTTTCTTGGTGCCGTCTACCTCATCTGGGGAAGGGTCGAGTTCTAGAAGTGGTGGCACATCATCTCGCCACAGGGGAAAGAGGGCGCACTGTAGGGATGGAGGCTATTAGAGAGAGACAAAAGAGAGAGAAAGAAGATAGAGGAAGAGAATTTGTAGGTAAAAAGAGAGGTAGAGAGGGAGAAAATGTGGGTGAGATAGATAGAAAGAAATGGGTTCGGGTTGAGTCCCGTTATTTTTTTTTTCCTATTTTTTTCTGCAAGATATCAATGTAAAATAGAAAAATACATGCAAATAAAGATGAAGTTTCTATTAATTTATGTTTCAGTGATTAAGGTACATGATCTTTTTACTTTTCCTCTGAGACCGTAAAAAGAATTTAAAAATTGAGAAGAATTTTATTTTAAAATGGGATAAGTAAAAGCAGGAGGAAATTCGGGACTTCCTTAAGAAAAAAAATTATTGGGTTTTTTGATTTTGACAAAAGAGGAAAAGGGGGATTTCCAAAAAATAGGGGGTTATCGATCGACATGAACCTTGTCGTACCTATCGACATATTAGTCCAGTCCAATCAACCCTAGGCTTCGATTGCACTTTTTTAAATAGCTTGGGGCAAGTTTTACTCTGATTTTTGCATTCTTGTCTTTTCTTGAGAGTTCTCAAGTATAAATAGGGGTGTGAATGGGGATTTTCTCCTCACACTTTCACTTCCTTTCTTTTCTAACATTCTTACTTGTTTATCATCTCTTTGTTTTGGAAGATGGATCTCCCTGGTAGCATTGAGTTCGCCAACTATATCGAAGCCTTGGAAGCAATGTGTTAATAAAATGTTGATTATGATGCCTTCCCCATGCGACGAGTCTCTTTGTGGCACAACCGACCCATTGAGTGGAACATGCTTATGGAAAGCGTGGAATTTTGGTACCCCGAGGACCATGTCTTTCGCTTCGAGTTGGATGAAATTTTCCCTACCTTTGAGTAATTTTCTACCATACCGAGGATAAATCCCAACGTTACTATGGATTTGCCTGAGTTTTCCCGTTACCCTAGGTAGTTGTTGGCTGGGCTTCTCCATATTTCACTTTCGGTTGCCAGGCCGTTAGTAACGAGGGGATATGATTTCTCTTTCGTCAGTGCTGCGATCCGTGCATTTGAAGGGCATGGGCGATGCCGGCTATGCTGGGGCTATTATTTTGGTCCTGGTTTTAAAACTTTTACTAGTAACTAGGGAAGTACTGGTGGGCCCCCAACTTGCAGATATTGTTTCTTGGATGTCACACCATCACAATTTTTTGAACTTGGGGAGTACCGATATATCTGGTTAGTTGGCCTCAGGCAAACCTCTTTCTTCTTTCCCTGGCAGTTGCTGCACCAATTTGGTTGGGAGAAAATCGTGCCACCGCGGACACTGAACTTCTTTCCCATGGAGGACCTGATAGATTGTATACGCATGCGACTTAGTTCTATATGGGAGAATCATCATCCATTGAACCGTCCTTAATCTATTGGGCGAGTCTGACATGTGTTCGGGAACTACATGAAGTGGTTGTAGAAGAAGGTAGTGGCTAAGATGGTGGCTGTGGAGACTGGGAAAAGATGGTTTGCCATATCTGATACCATGGAGGGAGGCGTGGTGGTTTTCCCTAAGCTTGGCTGGGCTTATCGCTCTATGGAGTGTCTACGATACTCCATTTAGACAGGGGAGGTTTGGGGACCCCAGGATGTGGGTGATGATGGGGTTGGTTCCTCCGAAAACTGTGGGTAAGACTTGTGAATTTTTTTGTAATAGGTGTTATTTTATGATTTTGTGGGAATAATTGGAGGGTGATTTCAGGAGTAGTGGGTCTTGCTTTTATCTAGGTTTTTTAGGAAGGTAGGTGTAGGATGAAAAGTTAAGTCATTTGACTCCCTATGCCGATGCAATCGTACTAAAATTTCGAATAATGAAATAAAGGAATTTTTGATCATCTAGTTGTGCCTCTTGATGACTTTTGCATTTTGAATTATCTATACCAATTGCTATGGCATACATAATCCTTTTGTTCATGTATATGTTAAAATGAAATGTTGTTATTGAGGATAAGAAAAGAATTGAATTTTATGAAAAAGAAGGGGGCCATGATCATGTAAGGCGGATGAGCTGCCTACGTACCTCTGAGGGTTTTGAAACTTTTTTGAAATTCATTTTTTTGAAAGAAAAAAGGGTTTTAGAGGATCAGGCACCACGTAGTTCTGATTAGGGGGAAATGAAGAATTTTTTAGAATAGAAGGGAGATGAGAAGAGTCATAGCGGGCCGAGATTTTGGACTAGGGGTAGAATTTCTTAAGATGGTCCAGGTTGACTGGACGCCCCATTTCTTCTCCATCAAGGTCGGTGAGCATAGCGATGCCACCCGACAGGATCTTTTTCACGATATGCGGGTTGCTCCGATTGGGTTTGAATTTCCCTCTAGGGTCCCAGATGGGCTCTACTCTTTATTTGAGGGCTAAGTCCCCTCCTCAGACATCGCAGTCCTTGACTCTCTTATTGAATGATCATGCTATGCGGAGATGGTACCCTTATATGTGATATAGAGATTTTAGCATTCTTTCGTCTAAGAGGGATAACTCATCAAGATGGATTTGGTGTTGATCTTCCTCGCCGACTTTGATTTCTAGCATGACACGCAATGAAGGGATTTCTAGCTCTACGAGTAGGACTGCTTTCATGCTGTAGACTAGAGAGTAAGGGGTAGACCCAATAGAGGTTCGAATTGAAGCGTGATAGCCCCAGAGGGCGTAAGGGATCCTATCATCCCAAACTTGATAACTCTCCGTCACCTTGCCGATAATGGATTTAAGGTTCTTATTGGGTGCTTCGACTGCTCCATTTGTCTGAGGTCGGTGTGGAGAAGATTTGTGTCTTTGAATTCCATACTCGTCGACCACTTCTGTAACTTCTGCTTCGAACTGTAACTCCTTGTCTGATACCAGCTCGTGCGGGACCTCATATCGGCAGATGATGTTTTTCCTGATCAACTTGGCCACCTTATTGGCATTTAGAACTATGTATGACTTGGTTTTGACCCATTTAGTGAAGTAGTCAATGGAGACTAAGATGAACTCATGCCCGTTGGATGGTTTTGGTGTAACTTTCCCTATGATGTCAATTCCCCATGTGTAGAATGGCTAGGGAGAAATCATGTTGTACAATTCTCGTGGGTAAGTGCTGTAGGTTGGAAAACTGCTGGCATTTAAGGCATCTTCGAACATAGGCTGCGCAATCTTGAATCATGGTAGTCCAGTAGTAACCCTATCGGATGATCTTTTTGGCGAGCATATGGTCATTCATGTGGGGTCCATATTCCCCGCTGTGGATTTTTTGCATCACTTCTTCAACGTCAACCCTGCGATGTAGTGAAAATGGGTTCCATCGAAGTTTATTTTAAATAGTTCTTTATCATAGACAATATACTGGCCAACCAGTCTGCGAAGGGTTGCTCGATCTTTCTTGTCATATCCTTAGGGATACCTACCATTTTTAAGTAGACACAAAATATCATAGTACCAGCAACCAGCTATCTTGGGATCTTCCTCCGTGCCAATGTTAATGTGGTAGTAGTGGGTTGGTTTATCTTATTTTTAGACAGCGAAAGAGGCCATGGTTATTCCTTGGGGCATGTCAATCATGGAGACTAAGGTAGAAAGGGTGTCGGTTAGCTTATTCTTTGCTCGGGGAAAATAGTCAAAGTTAATTTCTTTAAATTGGGAAGCTAGCTCTTCTAGGTGGGCATAAAAGGGTAAGAGTTTCTCTTCACTGACTTTCCATTTTCTAAGTACCTGATCGATGATGAGGGATGAATCCTCGTAGACATTAAGGTATCTAATTCCTTTCTTGAGGGAAACTTTGAGGCCTACCATGCATGCCTTGTATTCAGTCATCTTGTTGTGCAAGGAAAGCACAGTTTGATGGCAATGGGAGTGTGAGAGTCATCAGGGGCAATTAGGAGGATCCCAATCCCATACCCATTTTTGTTAGGAGAGCCATTAAAGAACATTTCCCATCAAAGGTATTCTTGGGAGGTACAAAGGATATTCTAATCTAAGAAGTCAGAGATCCAGACATCGGCCTCTTTCATAGGGTAGTCAGCAAGGTAGTCAGAGAGGGATTTTCCTTTCATGGCCTTTTACGTGACATAAGTGATATCAAATTCAGCTAGGAACATCAACCAATGGGCCATTCAGCTAGACAAGGTAGGTTTCTCGAGCACGTACTTGATGGTATCCATTCGGGATACAAGCTTGATGCGAAAGGAGAGCATGTAGTGTCGTAACTTTTGGGTAACCCAAATAAGAGTGACACCTGCTTTTTCCAAGGTGATGTAGTTAACTTCATAACTGACCAACTTTCAACTAGCATAGTAGATTTCTCTCTCTTTGAGGGTGTTTCGGGGTATTGGGCTAGAAAAACCTCAGCGTCAGTATCCGTTACGGTTAGGTATAGGAGTTAGGGAAGATCAGGCTGGGGTAGCATGAGCACCAGAGGTTGGGTTAGGTATTTCTTGATTCGATTGAAGGCTTCTTGTCAAGCTTCGTTCTAGACTTTAGTTGAATCCTTTCGGAGGAGTTTAAAGATACGTTCACAGATGAAAGTTAATTGGCTGATGAATCGGATGATGTATTGTAATGTCCCAAGGAATTCTCGTACTTCCTTCTCCGTTCTAGGTGGTGGCATCTCAAGTTTGGCTTTTAGCTTATTAGAATCTTCTTTTTTCCTTTTCTCACTAACCATGAATCCCAAAATTTTTCCTTTAGTGACATCAAAGACACATTTTTATTGGTTGAGCTGCATCTGGTATTGTTACAGTCACTCAAAGAACTTTCGGAGAGTGGGAACATAGCCCTCCCTAGTCTTGGACTTGATCATCACATCATCCACGTAGACCTCAAATTCCTTATGCATCAAATCATGAAGAATGGTTGTGGAAGCCCTCTGGTAGGTAGCCCCTACAATTTTGAGACAAAATGGCATTACAATGTAGCAAAAGGTTCCCTAAGGGGTGATGAATGCGATTTTCTCTTGGTGATCTGGGTGCATCTTGATCTGATTATATCCACAAAAACCATCAACGAATGACTTGAGAGCGTGACTGGTTGTATTGGAAATAGTCATGTCGATGTTGGGTAGTGGGTAATCATCCTTTGAAGAGGCCTTGTTCAAGTCTCGGTAGTCGACACACATTCAAACCTTGCCTCCTGATTTCGGCACGGGTATGATATTGGCTAGCCATGCGGGATATTCGATCACACGAATGAAATCCACATTTAGTTTCTTGACTATTTCTTCTTTAACTTTGAGTGACCGTTCGATATGAAGCTTTTACAGTTTCTATTTGACCGGTTTATAGTTCGGGAGAGTTAGAATCTCATGCTGGTCAATGCTGGGTATATCATCGTAGGACTAGTCAAAGACATCCACGAATTCCTTTAGTTGTTCTTCGAGTTGCGCATGCTGATGCTCATTAAGTGTGGCCCCTATCCTAATCTCGCACATTTGGCTACCAAAACCAAGATAAATGACCACAGTTTCATTTTCATTAACTTTAATGCGGTTATGTTATTTGTTATTAACCTTATTTAGAGAAGTTAAGAATTATTCATTTGCAAAATCATCATCATCAAGAGTTTGATTAAAATCAAGACAATTAATATAAGGCACAATAAGGTACTCAAAATCTTCATTTATTTCATTGATAGGAAAAATAACATTGAGAACCTCATCAAAGGAGGTCTCTATTACATCAGAGTGAGGGGAGATAACTAAAAAGGAAAGGGGATAAACATTGGGGTTAGGTTGAACATTAGCAGGGGGAACATATGTAGCATGCTAGTTGAGAAGAGGTGCATGAGCATCTTTGATGAGGCATGATGGATTATATGATATAAACCCTGAGTGGATCATGCAGACTGTAAATAAAATAGTCCTCGGAGTCACTATCCTCAGCTGTGGTCTCTTCAGTGAGTGGTTATACATGGTATTGGGAACTCTCATCCCATGGGTAGCTATCTTGAAAAAATATCTCCATTCCTGGTTTCATCCTCTTATCTACATGGTCATACCAAAGTTCAGAGAATCCATAGAAGGGGAAATCTTCACCTTCTCTGATGAATCTTCCATTTAGGGAACCTCTCGAGATAGTTTTGGCACATTCTAACCTCCTCTTCAGTCGGCTGACGGATCAATATGAGTTCTTCTTCTGAAGACTGATAGCCCTAGCCACAGGGAGGAAAGGCCTCCTTGAACACAATAGGTTCAATTATCCCATGATGTCTTTATCCTAGCCCTAGTTTGGGCATGAAGTGCATGTTCTTGAACATTTTCATTACATTGACATTTCCAGAGGGTCATATTCCGGACAAACCCTATCTTTGAAGTCATCCTCTACTGGGATTAGGAGTGGTTTAACTTAGAATCCTGACAAAAGCATGTCATTCACCTCGTGTTGTATTTCAAGTAATGTATTACTAGTTCTGGCATTCTTGGTGTTGTCACTGTCTCCCAAGAGAGTAATAACTTTTCCATTGGCGAAGAACTTTAATTTATAATGCAAGTAAGAAGACACCCCTTTGATGTTATGGAGCTATGGTCGTCCGGGCAGCAGATTAAAACATATTGGGATGTCGATGACTTGGAATTCAATAACAAGATTTATAGGGCCAACCCCTATTGCAAGCTTGATAAATCCTATTACTTCTCGACGGGTGTTGTCATAGGCATGTACGGCAACAAAGGTTGGATCAAGGTCGCTCACTCTCAATCCCAGATAATTGAGGGTTCTTAATGCGAAAAAATTCAAAGTTAATTTGTTGTCGATGAGAGAGAGGGGGACTGTTTTACCCATAACTTCAATAGAGATATTAAGAGCATGATTGTGGTTAGGACCAGTCTTGGGTATTTCTTCTTCAGAAAAGGAGATCATTCGATTAGAGGACAAGGATTCGACTAGGTTCACCTCTTCTTCCGGCGTGGTTGGGGGAGGAATTATGGGTCCTATAAGTAGCTTGATTGGGGAATTTCGGTGCAGTTGGGAGGACATAAAAAGCCCCCATAAAGTGATGTTCTCTTGGGTTTTATTCAATTGATCGAGGACCTTACTTTCTTCGAGGGTCATTTCTGGCACAGGGAGATTCTCAATACCCTTTCCTTTATCGTTCGCTGAAGGTTATAGACTTGGGATTTGGTAGTGTCTTCCTAACCTAGTCATGTGGTTCACAGAAGGAGGGAAAAACATAAATTCTATTTCTTCATCGATATCGGGTTGTTCAGCCACCTTGTTGATTTCTCCTAGTAGCTCCTCGAATGATATAATCCTGCATATATTGACTATCAAACTAGTCTTTTCTAGATTTTGCTCTTTATTTGAATCTTTGAAATCACCCCCCCATCCTGTGGAAATGATATTGTCTTTCCATGCAAAGTCAATGCACTCCACAACTTCCACGACCTCTTCGTATAATTCCTCCCATTCGGCTGGGAAATACAAAACTGAAGGGAGCATGAGCCCTTGTAATTTTAAAGAATTGAGTAGCTCAGATATACTACAAATATCACCAGTCTGTTAAAATATATTTGTCATGATATGGACCATGTCATCTAGACTGACTTTGTCGATTGTCACCACCTAATTCTCTGACACTCGGGCCCATTTTCGAGCTTCTAAGAACAACCCACTGAATCTCTGATAGTCGATGGTCATCTGAGAGGTAAATTTCAGCTCGAATTCTAAGAGTTAGTTCAACACTTCTGATAGTTCCATATCTCTACCTCTAGAATAGGTGTGGACAACAATACATGCTCGGGTGAGAAGGGATAAGGCTTGATCGGTAAGGATGGTAGGGCGTAAGAGAAAATATGGGCATGTTTGGAAAGGTTTAGAAGAGTATATGGGTATGACTAGTGATTCACTCGGTATGATTCGGGTAGATGGGTAAAATTATGGGTCTTCTTCCAGGAAGATGTCATTTGTATGATTCGGGTGTTGATTATTGGTAGTATTTGGTTTGGGATTAGCTGGTGGGACAATGGCACACTGATCAATCAGGCCTTGGATAACATTTTGGAGATGGAAACATTGGTCGGTGATATGGATAGAAGTTTCATGAAAGTCACAATGGGCATCAGGCTTGAAGTTTTTCGGAAGTGGGTTTGGTAATGGACGGGGGTCCAATGGTTTGATCATATTTTGGCTTAAAAGGTCCTAGTAGACTTTGGAGAGAGCATCATGAAGCTCGGTGTATTCCTTCTGAACTGGGTTTGGGGGAGTTTTTGGTGCCCATGAAGCGGTAGGCTTTGAGATGTTGTTGATGGTAGCAAATGTTGTACTAGAAGTTTTTTCAAACTTTCTAGGAGAAAACTGTCCCTAGGGTTTCCTCGGTTCAACTTCTATCTTGGAGACTTTCTTCGATCTCCACTCCTGCTTCTCGGAGGGCTCAGAAGTGAGGGTAATAATGTCCTCCCATTATTGCTCGGACATGGGGTAGGAAGTTTTTCTTTAAGATACTGACATGTTCTTATTTAGAAGGCCGAATGGTTATGGTAGCTTCTTTTTCTCTCCACCCTTCTATGAAGTTGATGACTGATTCCCTAGGGTTCTGCTTAAGTAGCTCTAAGTCTCGACGGGTAACTTGTAGCTCTTCATTGTACTTGTACTGTGACATGAACTCGCGACAACATCTTCCCAACCCGAGGAAATCGCGAGGTATTAATACGATTAAAACTAAACTAAATCCTCAACAATTAGTATATAGCATCTATATTCCACAAAATAAATATAATGAATCAAAAATTTACACTTCCAAAATAATTACAATTAAATTTCACCTAAAAATAATACTAAGTTATCCAAATAAATTACACTGCCAAGTTATACAAAAATAAAATCCTGCAAACATCGTGCTCTAATATTCTCCAAAAATCCATAGCGTCCAAATCCATGTTAACCTGCTACTAAAAGAAAAATACGGGTAAGAACACAATATGATAAGAATAGATGCTCAAAACAATAACAGTGAATAAATGCAACAATACAAATCTGAATTCGAGTCCAATACGACATCTGAGCATTATACCAATTTAATTTCTCAATAAAGCATATCTAGGTCACCAGGCCACACCTCACCTCATCTGAGATCCGTAAAGCCTTATCCTAGCTATTGGCCTATTGGCCTATTGGTGGGTGACTATTCTCTATGCCATATAAAAATTTCATGACACCATGCCCATCAACAAATATAATATCTCAATCGAATAAATATTTTAGATTTTAATAAACGTCATGATATCAACAACATGAGTACAAATAAATGAGGAACAAAACGACTACTCTCGAGAGATTTAAGGAGCATATTGCGTAAATCCCATACCTTAAAATCATAACAATAAACTCATAAGATTTTTCCTCAAAATTTTGATCATATCATTGTGCTCCTCTCGCGAAAACAATAAAAACTCGTTCTAGCCCAAACTCGAGAAAATACAAAATAAGCCTTCAAATCATGGGTTGAATATTGAATAAAATTAGGGCAAGGGTTTATTGATAAAGGGAGATGAAATAAGGGAGGCTACTGATTTTTTATAAGGCTAAAATGTGTTTTAAAGTTCTAAACTCGTCACTTTATGTTTATGTACTAAAAAGAATTAAAGTCCTAATCTGATACAAACACTAAAAAAAACATTTCGTACAATCGAACCGTTGGAATTGACTAAAATTTGGAGGTGTAGTACCTGAAAGATAGAGGAAGTTGAAGAAAAAATTTCAACTCGATCGGATGGTCGAATATTTTTATTTAATTTTTTCTCCTTAGGTCGGGTCCTCCCTCAATTTTTATACAAAAAGTTGTAATTTCCAAAATTTATTCCCGATTTAAATTCCACCTAAAACCTTCTTTTTATATAAAAAAAATCAACATTTTTACATACCAAAATTAAATAGATTCCAAAAAATATTTTTTTTGAAATTTTCAATATATAAAAGATTTTTACGGCTCAAAAATCTCGGGGTGTTACAGGTGACTATGCGTTTGACCCATTCAAACATATGTTTCATAATTTGTTGGATAATTTGTAATTTAGTGTCCATATCTAATTTGTTTGCTTCGAACTTGGAGGACAACCCGCTGTTACTACAAGAAACCCCCATCAACTTCAACTTTCCTATTCGAGAGTTGACACCCCGAGTAAGTCCTTTTCTATCTTGGTCCAACACTTAGATCAGTGCATCCGTACTTGGAAATGCCTTATCTGCATCACTTAAGGTGATGTGCATCGCCTTTAGTATCTTCTGAAACACTATAAAACATATTATTAACTTTTAAAAAGAATGTTAATAAACAATTTGAAATTGACATTATAATTTCAGTCATAACTTGCGGTGGTCTCGGCGACCTGTGGATTAATATGATCGCCCTTCTTCGTATGAATATTTATAAATGAGTCGATCCTACATGATTTTCCCCTTAGGCCTCTTTTCGACTCCTGCAAAATGCGACCAATTTAGAGAAAAATATGAAAAAATTAAAGTAATCTACTTACCACTAAACAAAATATGATTTAAATTAATTACTTACCATCTTATGCTCCACCTACGATTAAGATGTCTGTCCAGAGTCGTGGAAACCCACCTTATTTGATTGGTTAATCTTCCTAGAGTCATGGGAGGACAACTGTCTCTTGGATGCCATGTTATCCACACACCTTTGCTAATTGTCAAATGTGATTGGCTCCTTCTCCGGGACGGTGTCCCTGCATGCAAGAACGAACTCTTTGCCCTTCCGAAAATAACAATGATGCAGGTTCTTCTTCCATGTCTTTTACTGCATGCCTACATCTGCCAGTTTATTGTCCTGTGCTTCCAAGGGGCAAGTTGAATTGTTTCTGTCCAACAACACTATAATATAAAAAAGTTAGTGAATTAATATTAAAAATATAATAATAAATTCTTATATGAAAGTCAAATATTTAATATAAATATTGAGATTTTCATACCTTTAATCCCCCCAAATGACCATCTTTATCTCCACAGGCACGTTCCCCCAAATCTTTATGCCCGGGACCAATTACTGATTTCACCAACTCTAGCGCCCTCATATTTATATTTGTCTTATTTTAAATCATGGTACCAAAGTTTTTGAACTTGAGGGTCTTATTGCTAAACGGTCCCTCATCACCCCCACTTTTTTCGAAGGCCTCATGGCATGATGAAGTAATATTATGCAAAAAATATTCTTTAGCAGCATAATAAATAACATAAATAAAATGGAAATACTCAAGTTCAACATATAAGAATTTAAATAACACAAAAATGTTCCAACCAATTGTTTTCATTAGTGAATTAAACGGAAATAATCAATCGAGATATTAGAATATAATGGACATACTCACATAACTATTTTGATACAATAGCCAACATTAGAGTCAAAGAATAATAAATTAATTTTTGAGATTGTTTCAAACTACAAATTAAAAATTGGAAACCTCAATACATTTTACATCCTAAATAACTTTACTCATGTAAATCATCTAGAAATTATTTCATATTCGGATTGTCATCCTAAATGGATTAATATTCGGTAGGGGCAAATAGGTCATCCACTAAGACAACTGACCATGCTTCGTTGTTGATATACTCAGAGAAAAACACTTTCTTAAACTTTTCCCATCCATAAAGAGATGACTCGTCATTGAAATGCTCCTTGCTCTTCATCTTGGACAAGTCTACCATTACGAAATTACTACCCAAAATCGATTGTATAAGAATTTTTGTCCTCAAATGTTACCCAATCACGGTAAAACCCAAACTATTTGAAATAAATTTAGTCTAATTCAAAAACTTTAAATGACACCATAGTAAGTCATTTCTGCTTCAATGAGGTTTCTGTATTTGTCACTCGACCTGAAATACGCAAGAGCTTTTTATGAAATGTCGTTGATTTCTAACAACATATTTTTTTCGCACAACCTGAACGAGAATAAATAATTGTTCACTCGATACTTCTTATGCTCATGTGCTATGAAATTGGATCCAGTGGCTAGATGATCAAGCCTTGACTTTGCATCACCCATCTTCAACAATGGAAATTTTGGATTACATAAGTTAATGTGATACGTTTTGAAGATTGATAATATTTATGATGTAATAAGGGACGTTTAACGTAATAATTATGTACAAAGACACCTAAAGTCTAAATTCACCATTTGAATGTGAAATAGTCCTTTGTTTTTTATGCTCAGACGTATTACATTTTCTATATTGAATGAAAAAACTTATCAAGAAGGTGAACAAGTAAATTATGACACAAACTTACACTCTCCATTCGTCAATATCTTCATGGGTTTTAAACATATAACGAATCAGTTTCTCTTATTGTAAACTAGTCAGTTTAACTCGTTTGCCCATGACTTAACCACCCTCATCGGCAAACTCATCTCCATCTTCTACAATGATAGGGTTAGGTATATATTCCCTAGCAAACATGGATGCCTCCACACTAATGTTTTCCTTTGTGATGGATACTTCAATGCACTTCATATTATTAACATATACTTTAAAAAATTTCATCAACCTTTCAAACAGGTACATCCGTTAATATCTTACTGGGTCAGAAAGAAGCTCCTCATCGCATAAGTGCACCAATAAGTGAATAATTATGTCAAAGGGCGTTGGGGGGAAGTACTTCTCCGACACACAAGTTTCTTCACCTTGAGTTTCTTTCACAGCTATGATATGCTTTTGGTTGAGTACTTTTTCACACAAAAGTGTGAAGCAAAGTCTAATCTTCATAACGGGCCTTTGCAAATCCTCATGCTTAGAGAAACACTGCTTAAACAATAAGGGACCAGTTTTGTGATCACATGACAATCGTGAGACTTTCACGTTTGTAGATCATGTGTGGCATAACTCACAATCCTTTGCAAATTTTATGAAAAATTATAGAGAACTTTCAAATTACATAGTGTGTCTAAAATCACTTTCCTCTTTCCATTCGTTAAAGTGTATTCCCTCTAGGGGATTATATTCCTCTCGCTACTATCTTCTTTTAACTATAATTACGAATTAATTTTCAACACTTTAAGATCACGTCTTGCCTTTTCTCCATTCTCTGAGTGATTTCCACCTAGATATATCCTCATAAGATGTTCTTCTCAACATGCATGATGTCTAATATATGGCACATGAGTTTACTCTTCTAATATGCAAAGTCAAATAATACTTATATCATAGACCATTCCTTCCCCCTACTTCATTCTCGCTAGGAGGCTTGACATTATTGATTTGAAAACTCTTCCCCGACATATTAGATCCACATTTGGAAGACCTCCTTTCAATTTCTTAACCTCAAAGATTTCTTAAAGGTATCCTATGTTTAAACCCACCAGACAAAAAATTAGAACCTTTATCAAATCTAAACCTATGACCGGGAGGCAATAATCTCCTATGAGAATTATCTATAAATTTTCCACTATCCTTGAGATGTTTATATCTTGTTTCCTCTCGACAAATGGGACTCCCAAAGTGATCTTGAACATTAAAACTCGATAAAGTTCCATAAGCTAGGAAATCATGAATGTTTCAGCTCTCATAAGATCTTTTAATGTGAACTCTTCATGTTTGCTAGAGTTAAATGCTTTCACACACTCTACCCAAAACTCATTCAATTCTTCTACCAACTATGCCAAATAGAAATCAATGTTGTCACTTGGTTCTTTTGTCCTAGGTATTAATAAAGACAATATCGAGAATTATGGTCTCATGCACAATGAAGGATGGGGATTAAGGGGATCTAAGGTCACCGACCATACACTTTGATTGGTGCTTAGATTGGAAAATGGATTAAACCCATATGTTGATATTTCTAAATGAATGTTACGTTGTTCATTGGAAAAATATGGGTATTAATAATTTATGCTTTTTCCGAATGGTTAATTCCAAAAAAAGATGCATGAAAGTCTCCCTTACTTGTGCCCTAGTGTGCCAAGTCATTGCCTCCACTATCCATGTTATTTTGAACAATCTCTTAAACTTGGGACTGATGGGGAAATATTTCAATAATTTTTAGGTACTTTTGAAAGTGAGTCTCTCTTATTATTAAAACCATGCATGGCACATATTTGGGTTCCATGTATACCGGACAATGATGTAGATTGTTGTACTCCTTCAGGTGTAGTATCCAATCATACTTGTAAGAATGTGCCAAACCTTTTTATCTTTTCTTAATACTAATATAGTTAATTGAAAGTGAATTTTCTTTGGGGATCAAACCCATCACCCAATTGGGAATTCTAGTCACGCTATGGATAGACAAGCCAAAATGACTCTTCAAACTATATAAACAACCATGTCATACAAATTTTTTTGATCTTTGTTGAAATTAGAGTACAACAGTTGGGTTGATTTGACTTTCAAACATTAGTAGCAATCGTTAAGGTTTATCCCAACACCATAATGAGCACTAGAACCTCTACTACGAGATTCCTTATATTCCCTATCAAAATCCTCATTGTCTTCCACCATATGAAATCCATAAGTATCATCTTTTAGGCCATCAAATATATTATGCTCTATGGGGGGATCCTCCCGTCGTTCCACCACTATCATACTTAATGGTGGTAGTGGAGGTTGTTTGGGGATAAAGGGACAATTTATTTTCCGGTAAAAAAATCCACACAAACACTTTCCCGTTTCTACAATGTTCACAAGAATAGGAGAAGTCTCCATCATTGAGACACCTCTTTGTGAATTTCTCAAGCTCGTTAGCATCTCTACAGTATACATCCCCAAGTCTATTTGTCTCACTAATACATTCTTTGTATAGAGTATACCCCCATAACATCTAGTAGGAATCGTTACCTACCAAGTGTGAAAAAAACGGGTGTTCTACAAGTTAGTCTATCCACGTGGGTACTTATATCATTAGTTAATACTAACAATGTTGAAACACTATCATGTTGAAACCCTAAGCTATGTAGACATACCAAATTGGTTTAAATTATACTTTATAACCTAATAGAATTAAATTTTCAAAACCTAAGTTGAAACCCTAATCCGCATATACATATCAAATTAGTTTTAATTATACTTTATAACTTAATCAAATTCAGTTTTGAAAACCCGGGTTGGAAATTATGGTAAAAAGTTGATTGTGTTATTGATTACATTCTTAAATAAACCCATAAATTATTTTTAAATAAAAACCAACCAATATACATACAAATTATACATATGAAACCCCAGAATCCTTCACATTTTTAAAAGAATTCACACAATATTTTTTTAATCAAAATGATTACATTTACAACAAATATTAAGCCTAGGTGTAACATAGGGGTTCTAACGAGTTTGTAAAATTCATAAAGAGGTATCTCAATGATGAAGAGTTGATGGTTAAAATTATCTTTTAACCAAAATGACTACAAAAATACATATATTCAAGATCAAATAAATATCAAAGTCAAATTGATCAAACCTTCAAACCTAGGTGTTGTACAAGTTGTATTCTAACAATATCATGCTATACATGAAAATACAACTATTTTATAACAAACAAGCATATATATTCAATCCCACACAAATATCAAAGTCAAAATTTTCAAACCTAGGTTTTGAACAAGTTGTTTTTTTAACAATTTCAAAGCCATACATGTAAATACAACTATTTTACAACAAAGAAAACACATGTATTCAACAACTACAACTACATCTCTCTGAGAGAGAGAGAGAGAGAGGAGAGAGAGGAAATCGAGTTGTTGAGAGAGAGGAGGAGAATATTGTCTGTGTTTTTTAGGGGGCAGGTGAGGGATTTTAGGGTTGCAATCTCGATATTTTTATCACGTTCCTTGGCACAATCAAGGATCATGACAAGATCATGACAAAAATAAGTGTCCATGCGCACGGGCCTTGTCACGATCAAGGTTTGTCACAATGCAAATGTGTTTTTTATCACGATCAATGACCGTGACAATACCTAGATGAATTTTGGTGATATTGTATGTCTTTTGGTGTAGCGAATGAACACACTCACGGAATTTCTTCATAAACGACCACCGATATTTTATGAAAAACCCGATGCTAGTGAGACAGAAAAGTGGTTACGTCAAACAGTTGTAATAACAATTGACATTAAAATTCAAATAAAATAAAGGAAAAAATGCAATTGATTGAAATATTCATTTAGATCATTAATTTAAAGTTATCCATGTCTGTTTAGTATACCAACCCTTGTAATAATATTAGTTTCACCATCGATTAGGAACCGGTCTAGATATAGTTCCCTTGATGTATAATCAAGTTTAACAATAATGATAACTTCAGATGCGCATTGATTACTTATCCCATACGTGTAAGTAATTCCTATCTGATGGATCAAAAATATATTACAGGTGGTGGGTTGGGGGGGGGGGGGGGGGGATGAATTGGGTACCAACGATTAATCTCAAATTTTAAACATTTCTTAACTTTGTTATAGTGATTAATTCCAATATGATAAATCTAATTATAAGTAAACAATTATTCAACAATAAATACAGGCAGTTAAGAGATAGAGAGAATACTGAAACTTTACAAACAAAGATTTTAACGTGGTTTGGTCTCTGCCTACATCCATGCTTGAGATGGTCCTCGAGAACTTCACTACATTCGGTCCACATATGATGGAACCAAACCTCACAAGGAACCCTACCTTGAAAACCACAACCAATAAGATGATAAACTCATCTTGCCTCAGCGGTACCCATGTAATAACCCAATATTTATAAATGCCTTAACTACTCACAACCGCAACATTATCAGATGAGACGATACAATGAAGTTTACTATGGGCAACAACGATGAGATATTTAACAGAAATGTAAAGTAAAATTTCTTTACTAAAATATTAGATTAATGCATTTACTTTCTCTCTCCAAGAAGGGCAATTAAACAAGTATCACAAGTATAATGATCAAAAGGATATTAGGTTGAGGCTTTCGTACAAGTAGGTATTGGGTTTGTAACTTTGTTAAATCTAGATTGGCAATGGGAATTTAGGTTCAAGTGGATTTTCTTGAAGCTATGGGTTAAATGGAGTTTTTGAGTTTTAAATCCCACAAGTGGGTGATCTTGATTTATCTCTCTGGAAACCCAAAGATAGAATGAAACACGCTAGCATAATGGAGTTTTCTCAAGAAGATGGTTTGGTGAACTTGTGTGATTTGGTATTAAGTGGGAGGCTCTATTTGTAGTGGTAGTATGCATCATAATATATTGGTAAAAGGTTGGTAATCATGTTGGAAATTCTTAGGGTATGGGATAAAAGGTTGGAGGTTTTTTTTATCAAAATCAATTATAGAAATCCTAACACTTTTAGTGGACTAGAAGTCATGTTTATTTGATCTTCTAGTTATGTTCAGTTGGTTGTCTCAAAGGTTTAATTGGCTATAAAAATGTTTAGCATAGTAAAAATACTTCTAATGGACTAAATGTAAGGTTTAGTCAACTAAACCTCCCAAGTTTTAGGTTAAAGGATGTTGAGTTTAAGGCCATGATTTGGGTAAGGTTTAACGAGCCCTATGATGGGTTTACATGTGTATGTTTTAAGCATATATAAGATAAAACACGTTACTTTACTTTTGTACATTGGTTCCTAAAATACAACAAAATAAAGTTATAATCAACTAGGCTTTTGAGCATTATGTGACTTTCTTGAATCATCAACTGTGGGCTTATGATGTGATGCTTGCATTAGTTTGATTACCGTAGGGTGTGGGATGTGGTGGATCTTTCTTGTTTGGTTGTTTGATGTGTGAACAATGCTTGAATCTTTAGATCTAGGAGTTCATGCCAGCATTAAGTCAACTTTATATAGCTTGCCATCTTCATTGTCTTGGTTATGATCTTTATTATCTTAGTTGAAAGGCTTCATTATATTCCTTGTTAGCTTGGATGATTTGTTCCTAGTAACATACTTCATAATGTATTGAGTGCTTATTTTAATCTCAATTACATTTAGAGAGATTCTAGTGAAATTGTGATCTTATATCAATTGTTTTATCATAATATAAAATACTTTTATTTTAAAACATTTGGCTTTATAATATCCCCTTTTTTAATGATGATAACACATTTAATATTAGTTTGGGAGCAATGTTGAAAGTCTCCCCCCTGCTTTAGGAATTAAGCCCATTCTAAGGTACTCCTAAAGTGGGGGTAGTCCAATCTAGAGGTTCCGTTATAGTGACCAATTTGACCTTGAGCTTTGAGATGCTAGGCTAGTCCAGAGTCACCACAAGGACTTTTGGATCAATCTTGTTTGAGGAGGCTACTCATGTTAAGTGGTACACCTATAATTTTTCTACCATGGGGATCTTTTCATGATAAAATGAGGGATTATGAGGATGGGACCCTTGACTAGATAGAGATAGCTGGTCATGTGGTTTCCTTATATGCCATATAGCTTAGGAATCTAGTTGAGTAATAAGTGAAAGTCTCTTATAGCAATCACATGACGTGCTTTTAAATATATGTCCCAGTTGAATCCTAGCTCCATAGTCTTATATTCTGCCTCATTATTAGAATATTTGAATTTAAAACGTAGTGTAAGTAATATTTTACCTCCTTCTAGGGTTTGGGGATGAAGTCCTAACCCACTAGCAGAGATATTAGAGGATCCACTTGGATATGTTCGGGTCCATAACTTGATGGATGGGGAGATTAGGTTCCTGAGTGCATTCCTCTGAACTAGAAGGTTTTTCTTCTTCCTCCTCCTCCTCCTTCTTCTTCTTCTTCTTCTTCTTCTTCTTCTTCTTCTTCTTCTTCTTCTTCTTCTTCTTATTATTATTATTATTATTATTATTATTATTATTATTATTATTATTATTATTATTATTATTATTATTATTATTATTATTATTATTATTGTTATTATTATTGTTATTGTTATTATTATTATTATTATTATTATTATTATTATTATTATTATTATTATTGTTGTTGTTGTTGTTGTTGTTGTTGTTGTTGTTGATACCAAATTTAGTCTGCTGACATGGACCAATTACTTGAAGACACGTGTCAACCTACGTGGAAAATACAAATACTTTAGACGAACAACATACTGTCACCGAGCAACTCAGGCGCCCCGAGAAACTTAAGCGTACTGAGCAACTTAAGCGGTCCGAGCTACTTAGCGCGCAGAGCATCCAAATCAAGAAAAACAAAAGACAGCTACGCATTAAATGCGCATTAATTCTCGTACAGATGTATATGTCTACTAGATAACAACGCATTATCCTTTCATGTGTACAGCCTCAAGGCTATAAATACATGGTAACTTCCTCATAAGAGGGGGACTTTGGATCTCTTGGTAAACCTATTATCGAGATTCCAAATAAACAGTCAACAATATAAGAACAGTGGATGTAGGCCATTATCACAAGGCTGAACCACTTTAAAAATCCTTTGTCTTATTAATTTCTTTATCTGTGATTGATTAATTAGAGATAATCTAGTTTTTTACATCAACAGATTGGCACCGTCTGTGGGAAACGACTGTACTTAGCGTTGTTCACCATAAAAATTCATCATCTATGGATGATAATTCGGAATCCAGTAATCGAAACACTGGGGTCCCTCCAAATTCTTCTACTCCCCCAAATATTCAAGATCTGGCTGGCATAATGGTTAATTTAGCCCAAGCCCAAGCGTCCATGCAAGAAACCATGCGCCAACTTATATAAACTGTCCAAGGTGGAATGCCGGCTCAATCAAGACAACGAAGTGTTCAAAGAAATACCCACTTGCCATCTTTAAGAACTAGAAGAAAGTTATTCCCAGAGGCCTCTTAATTTAGACGTACTGACTCATATCATACTGAAAGACCTAGTGATCCTTCGTATCAACCAGGTCGGACTTCATCAGTATGAGCTACTGATTCCCATCAAAATGTCACTCTCACTCCAGAAAGGACTAGTGCTATGGAGAGGTTTAGTAGAGTATCTCCTTTTGATCGATTGGTCCCTAGGAGGAATAGAAGTCCTCCTAGGATTGCGTCGAGGAACTCTCAACGACCATCCGATCTTAGGGAAGGTTCTGCCCAATCACGAATAGCAGCCCATATTGAAAGTTCCCAAGAGGAAAATTCAACATGATCAGTTTCTCGAACAAATAGGCCTGAGGTAGGAAATGATGCATGGAAAGGCTTTATTCAAAGGTTGGAGGACAGATTAGGGGAAATGGCTAAGTCCAAGAATCCTCTACAAAGAATTTTTGTCCAAGGGATACCATTCGTACATGCAATTGAGGACTTTCCCACACCATCAAAATTTAAAGCTCTTATGGTGATGCCTAAATACGATGGAAAAATGACCATGTCCTTCATATAGAACAATACCAATCTGTTGCCGACATATATGCGGTTCCAGATGAGATGAGATGTAGGGCATTTTTAGGAACTCTCACCGAGTCAGCCCAAATATGGTATAACAACCTTCCTCGGGGAAAGATTGCGACTTTCTTTCAACTAGCAGAGTTGTTCATAGGGAATTTTTATTATGGAGCAAAACCAGTTAAATGAGTAGCACACTTACTGAGTGTTAGACAGAAGCCAGAAGGAAGTACTAGGGACTACATTACTCGTTTCAATAATGAGAAGCTTGAAGTAATTGATTACGAGGAAAAGACAACAATTACTCCTCTGATAAGTGGACTGTTAGCAGACAAGTTGTTTAATACTCTGGCCAATGATCCACCTAGGACCATGGTAGAACTGATGGAAAAGGCAGCCAAAATCATGAACGCAGAGGAAGCCATGACTGCGAAGAAAAATACAGAAACTAAGGAGACCAAGGTTGAAGCTGGTAAAACTGAGAAGAAGGATCAGAAGAACAATGGTGGCAACAGGCCATCAAAAGGAAAGCAAGCACTGGAGCAGATGAGGAAATTTGGAAATTATACTCCCTTGAAGGTAGATATAAATCACATTCTGGAAGAAATCAAGAACAGCGAGGAGTTAGCTTGGCCAGGGAAAATGAAGGCGGATCCTGACAAAAGGGATAAGTCCAAATATTGTGAATTCCACAAAGACCATGGTCACACGACCAAACGTTGCATAGCTCTCCAGAATGAAATTGAAGCACTCATCAGGCGAGGAAAATTAGCTAAGTATGTTGATCGCTTCACTACAAGAATTTGCACCATTAGCAACATACAAATTATGTTGCTAAATTTATAAATATGTTGCTAAAAGCTTTTGGCAACATATTTTGCTATGTTGCCAGCTTGTTGCCAATTATCTGTCTAGGAAACCCTTTGGCAACACAGCAGGCTTGTGTTGCTGAAGGTATACTTTTGGCAACACGCAATTGTGTTGCCAAAAGTATTTTTTAATTTGTCAAATTTGTAATAAGAAATATTATTTGTGTTGCCAAAAGTCACTTAACAGCAACAAAAATAGTTGTGTTGCCAAAAGCTATAGCTTTTGGCAACACAGGAGCTGTGTTGCCAAAACGCTATACCTTTGGTAACACATGTCTTGTGTTGCCAAAAGAAATATCTTTGGCAACACAAGAGGTGTGTTGCCAAAAGGTACGACTTTTGGCAACACAACTCTTGTGTTGCCAAAGGTACAACTTTTGGCAACACGAGCTATGTTGCCAAAGTATAGTCTTTTGGCAACACAACTCTTGTGTTGCCAAAAGTCGTGCCTTTGGCAACACAACTCTCATGTTACCAAAAGCCGTACCTTTGGCAACCAAACATGTGTTGCCATATCCAAAGTGATAGATGTAGATGATAACTTTTGGAGACAAAAAATTGTGTTGCCAAAAGTACAATATTTTTATTTATTACCTATTATTTTTTTCGCAATTGCCTGCACTTTTTTCATCAAACGTGCAACCTTATAATCCAAAGTAACATTACGCATTTTTCATACAATCATAAGTAATACAAAATTCCATCATTTTTAACCAAATCTCATAAATATGAATTACAAAATAATATTTCATCACAATCCAAGTATAAAGGTACAAAATAAATGTCTCCCAAATAAGAACGTAACAAAAGATGTAAACATGATCTAGCCTAATACATTAATACATTAAAATATGTTACAAAAATCCACATAAACTAAAACGACGACAATATCGCTCCCCTACACTATAAGAAACCGCCGCTCCAAGCCACCACGAACATAATAACTCCAAGCAAAATCCATCACAACCTGTACAAGATAAAAAAAATAAATGACTACATGGGTTTGTATAACTTCAAATGCATGTATGTTTGACTTGATCAATTTAAAACACTATTTAATTTCATAAACTTTCGGCAAAATTTCCTTTGTTTATTTATGCAATCCAATATGTTTTTAACATTAAAATAAACCCAACAACAAAAAACACAGCTATACCACCATTAAACCCCTTTCACCAATTTAATATCTAAAAATAGTATCCGAGTAGCTACATAAACTTAAATAAGTATCTGAGTAGCTACATACCTCGATCCTCCGTATCCATCAACTTTTCCATGTGTCGCAAATCCATTTTCATTCTACACAAAATACAAAATAAGTTATAATCTATCCGACTTCAAAAGATAATAATAATTTATAACTATTATAGTTATATATATATAAACATTTATATATAAATATAAAAGCAAAGTGTCTAAAAAAACATTTATATATATATAACAATAATAATCAAATTCACTGTGTCTAAAAAAAACAAAGTGTCAATTTTTTTATAAAAATTGGGCATAATCTCCTTTGTTTATTGGATTATCCACCTTGTTTAAGGGGTAACGAAAAATCCAACAATATAAAAAAAAATCCCAAATTCGTCTAACAAAAGCTTCAATGAAACAAACTTCTTATTGGCCCATGTTCGATGTGAACTAACCAACTGTCACGTGTTCACTTCCATAGGGATATCACCATGGTACATCAAATAGCAATCCATATACTTCCCTTGACGGGGGTTCCATATGGACATCATTGAAAAAGGCTCGAAGGCACTTCTTGTTATCTCTACTGGTTACCCCTGCTAAATGCCTCAAATGCACCTGCAATTGGCTCAATCACGTACACCTTAAACAATTCATCTCCTGAGAAGGTGGTTCTGAGGTCCTCTATGAAAATCAATTCCATATCCTTTCCCAAAGCGTGTAAATACCCTACAAATCAGAGTAATATGGAGTATAAATTACCATTTCTATATCAGTTTAAAGATGGGCACACAATATGCTAAAGCCAAATTTCATCATTCATATTGTGTTCACTAACGACACAAAACTAAAGTGCCAATATATAGAAACAAAAACACTCCTTACCTGCTATAACGATGAAATATTCTTTAGACTACCAAATTCACATCTAAAACCTACAAAAAAATTAAGTTATACTATGAGAAAAAATATTGGAATATTGTGTCAAGTTTAATTTGGAGTCGAGTATAGTAGTATTAGAGACTTAAATCAAATTCAACAATTATATATATGTATACATATATATAACTGTATGTGTATGTATATAACTGTAATTGTATATATACATATATATATATATATATATATATATATATATATATATACAGTCATATATATGTATATACTATATATATACATGTATATGACTGTATTATATATATACAGTTATATACATATATACTCTATTATATATATACTATATTATATATATAATACATATATATAATATAATACAGTACTGTATTATATATATAATACATATATATATATATGTGTGTGTGTGTGTGTATATATATATATATAGTATATAATATATATGTATATTACTGTATTAAATATATGTATATATAATACTGTATATATGTGTATATTACTGTATTATATATATGTATATATAATACTGTATTATATATGTATATATAATACTGTATATGTATATATACATATATACTATATACTATATTATATATATATACAGTTATATACATATATATTGTATTATATATATAATAACATATATGTATATAATACAGTTATATATATATATATATATATATATATATATATATATATATATATATATATATATATATATATATATATATATATATATATATATATATATATATATAATACTCTATAAGGATTTGTTGCAAAGGGATGATGGCTCATAGAAACATTCAAAAATAATCTCCCAAAAAGTAGTTCACGGAGTCCGTAACATGCAAAACCAAAGTTTCAATATTATGTATGCTTGATGATGTCTTCAATAAGAATAAAATTGTTCCTTACACATATATCTATACAAAAGGGAAAATATAATTAGGAATTATGAAAAGTATAAGATGCAACAGAAAATTACCAATGCGTTCTCGTTCCCTATCAGCTTATCTGGAATATGGCCCACTCCTTAGAAAACATAAAAGAATACATTATACTGTCAAACAATATATTAGAGTGATAAAATATAGATCCTTGAACAATACCACAATTCAATTCCCTAACCATTAAAGTCCTAGCATATGATCAGACTACGCAAAACATAGTATACAAACATACATTATTATGAAGCAATTTATAACCATTAAAGTCCTAGCATATGATCAGGAGGGGAAGGAATTTATTTTAAAGCAATAGCGGTTCAACCATAGCTTCATTTTTTTCCACGTGGAATGGGACTAGAGAGAATCATTTGAAAAACCATAATGTATATATACTGGATAAAAAAGCTACAAAACCATTGAAATTCCAAGACACGTGTTAATATTACATACTGGACTGCAATGGAGAAACAAAAATAACAAGCATTCTAGTCAACGAGAGGGTCCTGACTTGCTTATGTGTCGACAAAAATACGATTATCATACATGTCATATTCATAATCCTCGTTAAGAGCCTCCATTGTTTTGCTAAAAACAAAATGTTTTGTCCCCATTATGGTGAAAGGCATAAGACCAAAAGCTCAGGCTATCTTGATCTCCCTTGCAACCTTCTGTTGGGCCTTGACACTAATTTTGGTCAGGCTCCTCTATTTGATAATTCTAGCTAGCATTATAAAGTTGGTGAGGAATCTCGCATTCCTGAAATCATCTTTCCAGAGAACCTCCTCTGTTGTTACTTCAAACTCCATTCTTGTAAACAGTTTGCGTACACCAAGTTTTGTAAGGTTGAGATCCTTAGTTTCATAAGTCAACCCAGGTTTAAAAGACACATCTGTTCAAAAAGCGTAATCATCTTTCATTATTTCGTCAACATCGAACTCAAAGTAAGTAGCAGATTTCTTCGACTTCTCTTCCATACCATCTGAAAATGTAGTGAAACTTTCATCTAGACCATCCAAGGACTCAGATTTATTTCGAAAATTGAATTTAGAACCCCAATCAGACCTGTCTTGAGCCTTCTCAACGTCAACCCTATCAAGCTTTTGATAGAAGGAGCTAGAATTTTGACTAGTCCTTGTACTATCACCAAATATTCGGTGCTCAAAATTATGACCAGACTCAAATGAGTTAGTACTTTGGTTGACATCGACATCAGTACCTGAAGTTCGACCTATAGAAAATGGCCTGACTACTATATCGTGCTGAAATAGTTGAGACAAGAAAACATTAGCAGATCGTAAAGCAGCCCGAATAAGATTGGTGGTATGAGATCCAACATCAAGATCAAGCTCCAGCGTCACTGTCGACCTTATCTCTGGCGCAATACATCAAGCTCCGGCGCAAAACTAATGTCTCAAAACCTTAGCTCAGACGCAATACATCAAAACATGCATGGAATTATGAAAATGTGCACACTTTAATCTGGTGTACATGTCAAACAATTAGGACAAATTGTGTACAGTAGTCACTGAAAATGTCAAAGGCTAATTTTAAACACTAAGGGTCCGTTTGGCAAAGGCCAATTTTAATTCCACGGAATTGAAATTGGCCTTTCAATTCCAATTCCAAGCCTTGGAATTGGGTTTCCAAACGAACCCTAAGCCAAAATAATGAAAACCTTAAGAGATCCGAAAAGGACGAGAGATAGCTTAATTGAGAGACATATGCAATAGCCAGTAAAAGTAAATCATCTTTTTAGGAGATTAAACTTCATACAAAAACATTAATTGTCGAAACCATTGACTATAGTAACAAATTGGAGAGCAAAGGCCTAAAGTATATTAAAAATGAACAAAAAATTAAAATCCAAATTTCAAATTACATTAGAAATAAGTCGATGTGCATAGTGAGAAGTTATTATGGGAAAAACATGGGAGACTCAAATCAATGGGGATATATCCAAAGAATATATGCCATTATTATAGTGACACCGATCACAATTCACAACCTACTATTACAGAGATACATTAAACCTAGATGATTAAGGTTTTCACATTCCAATTAAAATAACACATAGAGACATTAACCCTTAATTGAAAGCATTACATTCCATTAACTAAAACTGAAGCTTAGACATAAAAATGTTTGCAAAACAAAAATAAACACCCGTAAGTTCATTGAACATGCTTCTAATAATGATAAAAGGTTCAATGAAGTTCAACCAAGAAAGCCCCTAGTATTGATCAAACTGATAGGCTAAGCAAGCCCGCCAATGATCAACTCCCGTAGGTGAGCTAATCTTACAAATTGAAGGACCTCAAGTAGTACACCAGTAGGCATAAGAAACTCACCTCTGTTAGAGAAGATTTTTTTCTTCCCTTTTTTTTGGTAACACTACTAGTTAAACAAATCAGGTCAGTGTTGACTAATACTTAGCTCGAATCCAAATGACACGGTAGAACAAGTCAGGTCATTTGACTCTACTAGTTAAACAAGTCAGGTCATTTGACACTACTCTGTCAGCATTATGGCTTTACGTGCATTAAATTTTCAGAAGTTATGTGAGTGGTAAAAAAGGATTAGTAAAATTCAATATTTGTATATATATATAACATATGTATATATACTGTTATGTATATATATCCTGTATATAACATGTGTATATAACATATGTATATAACATATGTATATATATACGGTTATGTATATAACATATATATATATATAACATATGTATATATACACTGTTATATAATATAACAGACTGTTATATATACATAACAGATCTGTTATATATATATATAACAGTCTGTTATATATACTATATATATAGAACAGTATATATACTGTTATATATATATATATATATATATATATATATATAGAGAGAGAGAGAGAGAGAGAGAACTAGCACATCAAAGCAATTATATTTTGACATGGTCTAGTACATCAAAGTAATTATACTCAAGGGACCTTTCCACAAATGGGAGGATATAGATAATAGGAGGTGGTTCATCTTGAGTGCATAGTCAATCTCGTCCTCGAATGGCTCTTCGATCGCTGATAGGTGACATAATGTCTAGTTATTTTCATCATTCATCATTACCTCTCAGAAGAGCTCAATGTCCCTTAGGTATTCAACAGAATCCCAATACACTGATGAATTTCCTAGTTTCCCAAATTAGATCGACTACCTCATGCAACTCATTTTCCACCCATGTTAGGCGATCTTTAAAGAAAATTTCCCATCCCGACATTTGCTTTTAGAGGTAGTGCCTACCCAGGGTTCAAAAAATTATAGAAGGGAAAATCTTTTCCTTCTTTGACAAAGCATCCATTAAGGCTCGAATGATAGGGAGTATGTGCAGTCCTTGGATTCTTGAATTTAGGCCTTTTGGCTTTTAGTGATCTAGCTCAAGAGTTGTTTTTCTTATCCTTATATCCCAGCCCCTTAGTGTTGGAATGCTATGGGACCTTAATGGGATCACTGATCCCTTATTGGTTTTTTGAGGTCTATTCCTAGTCAGTAATTCATCTTTTTCATCATGTGTGTAACGTTGTAGCACTCATACTTGGATTAGAGTGATGCAATATGTTCCTTGGTGCCATTAGAGATGACTTGTACATGTGGTTCTAACTAGAAACGACTAATGTAAATGTCCTTAAATTTGTGTTGAATTTAAAGGACTAAAGTATTGATTCCTTCTCCTTAGAGTAGGTATCACATGATAAAGCGATTAAGTTTTCTCCATAGAAGAATTTTAACTTTTGATGTAATGAAGAAGCAACCTCCCTCATAGCATTAAGCCATGACCTACCTAATAATAGGTTGAAGGAGGTCGGTATTTTAATTACTTGAAACTCTGTGAGGCTATCAAGCGGGATAATTACTAGTTCCTACGAGTCGCATTGGTCCCGTGCGAGGTGTTCATGACTCTTACGGGACCATTTTGTGGCTGTTTTACATTTTCACCCGTCGATGGCATGTTTTTATGCTTAAGTCAATTTTTTTGCAAATTTATTTCGTACACTCAAATCGGGAGCCCTATGACTACCAGGTCAGTTTCTACGAGTCACATTGGTCCCGTGTCTTGACTCTTACAGGACCATTTTGTGTCTGTTTTACATTTTCACCCTTCGGTGACATGTTTTTATACTTGTGTCTAATTTTTTGCAAATTTACGTCGTACACTCAAACCGAGAGCCCCATGACTACGCGGCCGGTTCCTACGAGTTACATTGATCCCGTGAGAGGTGTTCGTGACTCTTACGGGACCGTTTTGTGTCTGTTTTATATTTTCACCCTTCGATGGCATGTTTATATGCTTAAGTCTAATTTTTTGTAAATTTACGTCGTACACTGAAATCGGGAGCCCCGTGACTACGCGGTCAGTTCCTACGAGTCACATTGGTCCCGTGCAAGGTGTTCGTGAATCTTATGTGACCATTTTGTTATGTCGTACACTCAAACCGGGAGCCCCGTGATTACGCGATCGGTTCCTACGAGGCACATTGGTCCCGTGCGAGGTGTTCGTGTCTCTTACGGGACCGTTTTGGGTCTGTTCTACGTTTTTACCCTTCGATGGCATGTTTTTATGCTTAAGTCTTTTTTTTTGCAAATTTACTTCGTACGCTCAAATCGGGAGCCCCGTGACTACGCGGTCGGTTCCTACGAGTCACATTGGTCCCGTGCGAGGTGTTCGTGATTCTCACGGGACCGTTTTGTGGTTGTTTTACACTTTCACCCTTCGATGGCATGTTTTTATGCTTAAGTCTAATTTTTGCAAATTTACGTCGTACGCTCAAACCGGGAGCCCCGTGACTACGCGGTCGGTTCCTACGAGTCACATTGATCCCGTGCGAGGTGTTTGTGACTCTTACGGGACCGTTTTGTTGCTGTTTTACATTTTCACCCTTCGATTCCATATTTTTATGCTTAAGTCTATTTTTTTGCAAATTTATGTCGTACACTCAAATCGGGAGCCCCGTGACTACACGACCGGTTCCTACGAGTCACATTGGTCCCGTGCGAGGCGTTCATGAGTCTTACGGGACCGTTTTGTGGCTGGTTTACATTTTCACCCTTCGATGACATGTTTTTATGCTTAAATCTATTTTTTGCAAATTTACGTCGAACACTCAAATCGGAAGCCCCGTTGACTACGCAGTCAGTTCCTACGAGGCACATTGGTCCCGTGCGAGGTGTTCGTGACTCTTACGGGACCGTTTTGTGGCTGTTTTACGTTTTCACCCTTCGAATGCATGTTTTTATGCTTAAGTCTAATTTTTTGAAAATTTACGTTGTACACTCAAACGGGAGCCCCATGACTACCCGTTCGGTTCCTACGAGTCATATTGGTCCCGTGCGAGGTGTTCGTAACTCTAATGGGACCGTTTTGTGGTTATTTTACATTTTCATCCTTCGATGTCTTGTTTTTATGCTTAAGTGTAATTTTTTGAAAATTTAAGTCATACACTCAAACCGGGAGCCCCGTGACTATGTGGTCGGTTCCTACAAGTCACATTGGTCCCGTGCGAAGTGTTCGTGACTCTTACGGGATCGTTTTGTGTTTTTTTACATTTTCGCCCTTCGATTGTATGTTTATATGCTTAAGTCTAAATTTTTGCAAATTTACGTCGTACACTCAAACAGGGAGCGTCGTGACTACGCGTTCGGTTCCTACGAGTCACATTGGTCCCGTGCGAGGTGTTCGTGACTCTTACGGGACCGTTTTGTGTTTGTTTTATGTTTTCACCCTTCGATTACATGTTTATATGCTTAAGTCTAAATTTTTGGAAATTTACGTCGTACACTCAAACCGGGAGCCCGTAACTATGCGGTCGGTTCCTACGAGTCACATTGGTTCCATTCGAGGTGTTCGTGACTCTTACGGGAGTGTTTTGTGGTTGTTTTACATTTTCACCCTTCGATGTCATGTTTTTATGCTTAAGTCTAATTTTTTGTAAATTTACATCATACACTCAAATCAGGAGCACCGTGACTACGCGGTCGGTTTCTACGAGTCACATTGGTCCCGTGCGAGGTGTTTGTGACTCTTATGGGACCGTTTTGTGGATGTTTTACGTTTTCACCCTTCGATTCCATGTTTTTATGATTAAGTGTTTTTTTTTTGCAAATTTACGCCATACACTCAAACCGGGAGCCCCGTGCCTACACGACCGGTTCCTACGAGTCACATTAGTCCTGTGCGAGGTGTTCGTGACTCTTACGGGACCGTTTTGTGGCAATTTTACATTTTCACCCTTCGATGGCATGTTTTTAAGCTTAAGTCTATTTTTTGCAAATTTACGTCGTACACTCAAACCGGGAGCACCGTGACTACGCGGTCGGTTCCTACGACTCACATTGGTCCCTGCAAGGTGTTCGTGACTCTTACTAGACCGTTTTATGTTTGTTTTACGTTTTTTACCCTTCGATGGCATGTTTTTATGCTTAAGTCCAACTTTTTGCAAATTTACGTCGTACACAAAAATCAGGAGCACCGTGACTACGCGGTTGGTTCCTACTAGTCACATCGGTCCCGTGAGAGGCGTTCGTTCCTCTTACGGGACGGTTTTGTGGTTATTTTATGTTTTCACCCTTCGATGGCATGTTTTTATGCTCAAGTCAATTCTTTTGCAAATTTATGTCATACACTCAAAACGGGAGCCCCGTGACTACGAGGTCGGTTCCTACAAGTCACACCGGTCCCGTGCAAGGCGTTCGTGACTCTTACGGGACCGTTTTGTGGATGTTCACCCTTCGATGGCATGTTTTTATGCTTAAGTCTAATTTTTTGCAAATTTACGTCGTATACTCAAATCGGGAGCCCCGTGACTACGCGGTCGGTTTCTACGAATCACATTGATCCCGTGCGAGGTGTTCCTGACTCTTACCGGACCGTTTTGTGGTTGTTTTACGTTTTCACCCTTCTATGTCATATTTTTATGCTTGAGACTAATTTTTTGCAAATTTACGTCGTACACTCAAATCGGGAGCTGCGTGACTACGCGGTCGATTCCAACGGGTCACATAGGTCCCGTGCCAGATGTTCGTGACTCTTACGGGACCGTTTTGTGGTTGTTTTACGTTTTCACCCTTCGATGACATATTTTTATGCTTAAGTCTAATTTTATGCAGATTTATGGCGTACACTCGAACCGAGAGCCCCGTGACTACGCGGTAGATTCCTATGAGTCACATCGGTCCCGTGTGAGGCGTTCGTGACTGTTACAGGACCGTTTTGTGTTTGTTCGATGTTTTCACCTTTCGATGGCATGTTTTTATGCTAAAGTCTAATTTTTTGCAAATTTACGTCGTACCCTCAAACCGAGAGCCCCGTGACAACACGATCGGTTCCAACGGGTCACATTGGTCCCGTGCGAGGTGTTCGTGACTCTTACAGGACTGTTTTGTGGCTGTTTTATGCTTTCATCATTCGATGGCATGTTTTTATGCTTAAGTATATTTTTTTGCAAAATAACTTCGTAAACTCGAACCGGGAGCCCCGTGACAACGTGATCGATTCCTACGAGTCACATTGGTCCCGTGCGAGGCGTTCGTGACTCTTATGAGACCGTTTTGTGGTTGTTTTACATTTTCACCCTTCGATGGCATGTTTTTATACACAAGTCAATTTTTTTGCAAATTTATGTTGTACACTCGAACCTAGAGCCCTATGTCTACGCGGTCGGTTCCTACGGGTCACATCGATCCCGTGCGAGGCGTTCGTGACTCTTACGGGACCATTTTGTGTTTGTTTGACATTTTCACCCTTCGATTACATGTTTTTATGCTAAAGTCTAATTTTTTTAAAATTTACGTCATACACTCAAACCGGGAGACCCATGACTACGCGGTCGGTTCCTACGAGTTACATTGGTCCCGTGCGAGGTGTTCGTGACTCGTACCGGACCGTTTTGTGGCTATTTTATGTTTTTACCCTTCGATGGCATGTTTATGCTTAAGTCTATTTTTTTGTAAATTTATGTCGTACACTCAAACCGGGAGCCCCGTGACTACGCGGTCGGTTCCTACGAGTCACATTGGTCCCGTGCGAGGTGTTCGTGACTCTTATGGGACCGTTTTGTGGCTGTTTTACGTTTTCACCCTTCAATTCCATGTTTTTATCCTTAAGTCTAATTTTTAAAAAATTTACGCCGTACACTCAAACTGGGACCCCCGTGACTACGCGGTCAGTTCCTACGAGTCAATTTGGTCCCGTCCGAGGTGTTTATGACTCCTAAGAGACCGTTTTGTGGCTGTTTTACGTTTTCACCCATTTTCAGCACCTTTTTATGTCTGAATCTAACTTTTTGTAAATTTACGTCGTATACTCAAACCGAGAGTCCCGTGATTACGGGGTCGGTTCCTACGAATTACATTGGTGTCATATGAGGTGTTCGTGCATCTTATAGTAATATTTTGTGATTGTTTTATGTCTTCATCCTCTGATGACATATTTTTATGCTGAAGTCAAACTTTTTGTAAATTCACATCGTACACTCAAAATGGGAGCCCCGTGACTACGTGATCGGTTCCTACGAGTTACATTTGTCCCGTACGAGGTGTTCGTGCCTCTTACGTGACTGTTTTGTGACTATTTGACGTTTTCACCATTTAACGGCATGTTTGTATGTCTAAGTCTAATTTTTGACAAATTTACGTCGTATACTTAAACCGGGAGTGTCGTGACTACGCGGTCGGTTCCTACGAGTTATATTAATCCCGTGCGAGGTGTCCATGCCTCTTACAGATTCGTTTTGTTGCTATTTTACGTTTTCACTCTTTAACGGCATGTTTTTATGCCTAAGTATAACTTTCTGAAAATAAAATAACAAACCAGTGAACAGTTGAAAGACAAAGAGAGTAAATATATATGTAATGTGTAATTGAAGAATTAAGCCAATAAATCAAACCTTGAACATTCACCAAAAGAATTGAGTTGACAGTGCACCTCACACTTTAACCATGGCATTTTCTCGAGAAGTTTCTGGAAACAAAGAAGAAAGCATACACCTGAAACAATAATTGTTTTCTCTCATCAGCTACCCATTAAACATAACAATGTAATGTTGTGAATGTTTCTTAAAAGTATTATCATTTCATATTTTATTAAACAATTGAATTGGTGTTACTTAGGAGACAACATTTATGACTTAATCATAAATAATCAATTTCATCCTTAATAATTGGAGGAGAAACATTTCTAAATAACTTGAACTAGTAAACATTGAACATTTAGATGTCAAAATCTTAAAAGTGCATAAAACAACATATAAGTTAATAAGGACCATAAGAGTTATGGGACATCCGTTATAAAAACACCCGATAAATTCACCCCCTTAAATATTAATTCGTTGTAATTAAGACTAAAAACAGGATTCCCTCCATTTTTTACCTAAAAGGGAAAAAAAATATACCCCAACCCAAAAATAAAATCCAAAATTAAAACACTAAAAAAGTAAAAAAAAAAAAAAAAAAAACTCCCATCATCACAATCCCTTCAATTCCTCCTCCGTCATTTCAACTACCACCTCACCTTTAGCTTCTTCCCCCCGCACTCCCTCCAACCACCATTATATATATAAATGCTATAATTATGTCGAAGGTAAATGGTAGGAATGAAAAATGAGTCAATTATTATCAACAAAAATATCAATGCTATAAGTATGGAAACATAATCTTAAATTAGAGTAACGAAGATAATAGAGTTTTTTAAAACAATTTTAACTCCATATTAGATTAAGAAAGGTCAAACCAGTAAATTGCAGTAGTATTGAAATTCGAATCGTTTACAAAAATAGGAACAATTTATTCAGCACTATAGTTTGAATTGATTCAAATATAAATGCGTAATGAGGCCTGAAGCAAAGGTTTGGGGAAATTTTATGCAGGGGACATTGGATCTTATTCAATTGGGAAAAATAAAAAATAATTTATGTTTTAAATACAGAAAACAATCGAAGTAACATGTAGAAAGGGTTTTTTTTTAAATGTTTTAAACAGAGATTAATGAAATTATCTTAGGATTTTTTGGTTTTACATACTAAAAACGAAATTACAGATGTAGGTCCTATAACAACAAAAAAAAAAATCAACAGAAGAAATTGATCAAGGAGATTTTGTATGCAAAAAAACAAAATAACTAAGATGGATTTCAGCCAATGAAAAATAAAATAATTTCCGTTGTAAAAACTGGAAAAAATGAAGTAATAGAAAATTTATTACAACAAACTAAGTAACAAGAGCAGGTACTAAATTGCAGAAACCATATAAGATGAATTACCAAAACCCTACCACCAGCAACCCCCGACCAACCAAACCCTTGTCCAGCTTCAATCGACACAGACCCAACGTAGATCTGGTGCCGACCGCCCACCTTTCTGTCTGAATCTGACCCCGACATACATAAATTGATGCAGGTGTGCGTGTGTGTGTTTTGCGTTTGTACGCGTGTTCTGCTGTGCGTGTGTGTGTGGGAGAGGTAGATATAGGAACCTGCTATGGTGGTCGGTGGAGCGGAGGTTCAACCGGCGGTGGAGCAGAGATCAGCCGGCGGTGGTGGAGTAGAGCTTCGTCGAGAGAGAACGCGAGGGAAATAGAAGTCAAACGACGGTTCCTTCTTTTGAGGTTTTTTTTTGTGAGAAGGGTTTTGTTTATTAAGATTTCAATGTATTTAAAATATATAAATTATATAGAAAATATTTTTGGTAGCAAAAAATTCTAGTTGCCAAAGCCGCTCTCTTTCCGCAACATGGGGGTTATGTTGTAGAAAGTTATATGACTTTTGGCAACATAAGTCAATGTTGATAAAGCTTCAAATAATTTCCCTCCTAAAAATTTAACTTTTGGCAACAAGTTTTATTTTATGTTGCTAAAAGTACAATGTAAAATGGTCTTTTGGCAACATAAATAAGATTTTGTTGGCAACAAAAATAGTTTGTGTTGCTAAATATTGTTGCTAATGGTGCAAATTCTTGTGGTGTAAAATGGTGGAAAGACCAACTACCGAGGAAGGCAAAGATCTAAATCTCCTCGTCGAGAAAAAGAAGATAAGAAGAAAGATCACGTAGATGATCTAGAAGATGATCCCGGCCTTCCTAAAAGACCAAGACAGCCAGAGCGTGAGGTATTTTCATTCCATTTTGGATTATTTGAATGTAATGTTATTACAGGTGGAGATGCAGGAGGTGGGGATATTACTGCGGAGAGGAAAGCTTACCTCAATGAGGCTCAAGCTTGCTCGTACATGCAACGAATAAACTTGGCTGAAGAGGATCGCCCGAGGAAGGTGAATAAGGACAAACTGGTCATCGGTTTCTCTAAAAATGACCTAGCAGGTGTACTATATCCTCATGATGACCCATTGGTGATTTCACGGGTGCTGGTGGATAATGGTAGCTCTGCAGATATCATGTTCTACCCATGCTTCGATAGTTAAAATTTGAAGTTAGCCCAGTTGGAGCCCTATCATAGGCCCCTCCTCGGTTTTACTGGCGAAAATGTTTTTCCACTTGGGACGATCAAGTTGGATATGCTTATCGATACATGGCATGCTTGTCGAACAGAAAGAGTATGCTTTTTCATAATGGATAAAAATGTCCAATCAACTTAAAATATCATCATGGGAAGGGTAGGTTTGAAGAAGTTCAAAGAAGTACCATCTACTGTACATCAATGTTTAAAATTCCCCACCAATTTTGGAGTGGGAGTGGTGAAAGGCGACCAAAAAGTAGCTCGGGAATGTTACTATTCTTCTGCTGAACAAGAGGAATGCGAAGAATCCAGGAAAAAAGACTACTACTTATCAAGTGAATGAAATAGAAGATGCAAAGATTGAAACATTAGACCCTAGAGACGAGTCTCAACTCGTGAAGGGCCAGGTCATGGAAGCTACCAAAAATATCGTTCTGGACGATGAACACCCAAAACGAACAACCCAAATTAGTGCGTCATTGATTGAATCGATAAAAAAGGAATTGATAGCATTTCTAAGGTGTAGAAAATAGACTTTTGCATGGAGTCATGAAGATATTCCAAGGATAGACCCGAGTTTCCTATGCCACGTGCTCAACGTGAACAAGGAGGTCAAGCTAGTAAAGCAACGAAGAAGGGTGTTTAGCCCTGAAAAGAATCAAGCTATACAAGAAGAAGTAGAGAAACTACATAAAGCCTTTTTTTATTGAGGATGTCAAATATCCTGATTAGCTAGCAAATGTGGTGATGGTAAAGAAGAAAAATAATAAGTGGAGGATGTGTGTGGACTTCACTGATCTTAATAAAGCATGCCCAAAGGATCATTTTCCCTTGCCTCGAATCAATCAGCTGGTGGATGCTACCTCGGGGCATGAATTGTTGAGTTTCATGGATGCTTACTCTGGGTACAAACAGATTAAGATGAAGCCTGAGGAGAGGGAAAGTACCTCTTTTATCACCCCAAGGGGAACTTATTTCTATAATGTTATTCCTTTCGAACTTAAAAATGCAGGTGCAACATATCAGCGGCTGATGAATAAGGTGTTCGCAGAGAAAATCAGTCACAACATGGAGGTTTATGTCGACGATATGCTGACGAAGAGAAAGAAAGCTGACGATCATCTAGTTGACCTAGGTCAGACCTTCGATCAACTAGAAAAATATCAAATGAAGTTGAATCCCACCAAATGCATATTTGGGGTGCGAGAAGGCATGTTTCTCGGATATATTATTAACCGAAGAGGTATCGAGATGAACCCTAAAAAGATAAAAGCCCTATTGGAACTACGATCTCCAATTATGAAGAAGGAAGAGCAAAGTCTCACAGGGCGAGTTGCAGTACTTAACAGGTTTGTGTCACGAGCAATAGATAGATGCCTCCCATTCTTCAAAACACTTCGAAAAACTTTTGAGTGGAATGATGAATGCGAGAAGGAATTCAAAGAGTTGAAGAAATATCTGGGGACTCCTCCATTGTTATCTAGACCAGTGATGGGAGAAAAATTATACTTGTATCTGGCAGTTTCAAACAACGCAGTTAGCTCAGCATTGATAAGAGTGGGAGATGGAGTACAAAAACCAGTCTATTAAACCAGCAAGGCTTTCCGAGGAGAAGAGATCAAATATCCAAGGTTGGAAAAGTTGTAACTGGTACTAATCGAAGCGAGCAGAAGGATGAGGCCATACTTCCAAGCCCATACTATAGTGGTGTACACTGATATGCCATTAAGACAAGCCCTACATAAACCGAAGAAATCAGGAAGATTGATGTACTGGGCAGTAGAACTTGGTGAATATGACATAATTTATGAGCCTAGGTCATCGCTTAAGGGGCAGGCAGTAGCGAATTTTATCGCAGAGTTTACTCAAGAAGATACCTCCGAAGAACAGGAGTTTAATATAGACCAACCCGTGGATGTTACGGGATCATCAAATTTAACCCCCGATCAACTTCCATCCGTGAACAAGCAAGAAAAGATAATCAATGAGCTATGAGAAGGGCCGGGGGAGGATAAAAGGAAGTATCAAATATTCCACCGAGGAATTGTGTCTGTAATAAAATTTGATAATGAAGTACTTGTATGGAATCTGTATGTGGATGTCTCTTCATGTGTCATAGGCAGTGGAGCAAGAATTGTTTTAAACAGTCCAGATGAGATTGATATAGAATATGATCTATATTTTCAGTTTAAAGCCTCCAATAATGAAGCTGAAAATAAGGCTATTATCGTTCGTCTATATTTGGCCAAAACCATAAAGGCAGAGCAGGTCGTGGTGTTCAGCGATTCACAGTTAATCGTAAATCAAATTCTTGGATTGTATGCAGTAAAAGGAGAACTAATGGTCAAGTATCATGCAAAGGATATGGAGGTTATCTCGACTTTTACCTCAGTACAGTTGATTAGAATACCGAGATTGAAGAATACAAGAGCCGATGCCCAAGCTCAGCTGGCATCACCAATATGCACCGAGCTACAAAGAACAATCCCAATAGAAATCCTAGCTGGTCGGAGCATAGAAGAAGATTTGATAATGAATTTCATTACCCTTGACTTGGGGCCATCTTGGATGGACCCCATCAGGGCCTATATCGAAGAGGGGGATTTGCCCACTAATAAAGTCGTAGCCAAGAAACTGAAGTTTAAAGCTGCTCGTTATGTATTGATCGGTGACATTTTATATAGAAGAGGAGTTATAACAGCACTCCAGAGATGTGTCCATCCCTTCGAAGTTAAGGACCTGATTGAAGAGGTTCACGAAGGGTCCTGTGGAGCCCATGTAGCAGGTCGAACGCTTTTGCAGAGAATAACAACACAGGGGTACTACTGGCCAATGATGAGAGCTAATTGCGCAGCTTATGTTAAGAAATGCAATAAATGCCAATGTTTCTCTTCCATCCGAAGAACTCCTCAGGCATTGTTAACACCCATTGCATCCCCTTGGCCATTCGCCATGTGGGGGATAGATTTGGTCGGGCCACTTCCTACAACTAAAGGAAGATTCAAATACCTCGTGGTTGCTGTGGATTATTTTACCAAATGAGTGGAAGTTGAACCTCTCATTGATATGACTTATGACAAGGTCTATCAATTTATTTGGAAGGGTATTATTTGCAGATATGGTCTCCCACACGCATTTATTACTGTCCATGGAACCCATGTCATCAATCTAATGTACAAAAAATCCACTCTGTGCCAGGCCATCGCCAAAGCAATGGGAAAACTGAAGTGACGAATAGAACCCTATTGAATGGTTTGAAAAAATGGTTGGATAATGCAAAGGTAAATTGGATCAACGAGCTTCACTCTGTGTTATGGGCTTATCACACTACACCACGAACAGCAACTGGGGAGTCTCCATACATGTTGACATTTGGAAGTGAGGCTGTCATACCTACTGAATTGGGTCTACCCACACATAGGGTGCTTAATTTCAGTTTTCCTGTCAGTGACTTGATGAGACGATTAGACCTGGATATGCTCGAAGAAGTTAGAGAAGAAGTAACAATCAGGAATGTAGCATACCAACAACAAACAACTTTGTTATACAACAAAAGAGTGAATAAGTGTTATTTGAAAGAAGGGGATTATGTATTGAAGAAAGTGATCCAAAATCATAATAAACTGAAAGCCAACTGTCATGGACCTTACAGAGTAACTGAAGTTATTCATCCAGGGACATACAAAATTGAAACTTTGGGAGGAGAAGAATTCAAGAATGCATGGAATGCGAAAAACCTACGCAAGTACTATCAGTAATTGAAATTTCTATGTAATACAATTTCTTTAATATGAATAAAGTGATGTTTCGCCCATATTTCCTTCCTTTTTGAAATTTTTTGGAATATTAGTGCTACACACTACACAAAACCAAAATCAAAGCAAACACAACCAACTCTGGTTGGTCGGAAACTCATTCCCATCAACTCTGGTTGGTCGGCAATTCAATTATCACCAACTCCGGTTGGTCAGCATCTTATTACCACCAACTCTAGTTGGTCGGTAACTCTATACCACCAACTTCGGTTGGTCGGCATCTCATTACCACCAACTTCGGTTGGTCGGTAACTCAATACCACCAACTCCGATTGGTCGACAATTCAATTACCACCAACTCCGGTTGGTCGATAACTCAATACCACCGACTTCGATTGGTCGGCATCTTATTACCACCAACTCCAATTGGTCAGTAGCTCAATACCACCAACTCCGATTGGTCTACATCTTATTACCACTAACTCCGGTTGGTCGGTAATTCAATACCACCAACTCCGGTTGGTCGGCATCTCATTACCACCAACTCCGGTTGGCTGGTACCAAACTAGGGAAGAATCTAGACGACCTCCCAGGGTATCCACTGTCTAGGCAACCAGGTAATCCATACGAGATTACTACAACTAAGCAGGAACAGGGGATGAAAATCATTCCATTGCTTAGTCCCAAAGGGTGACAAGTGACTATAATCGAACAACAAATGGGATAAGTATGGTATATATATATATATATATATATATATATATATATATATATATATATATATATATATATTCACCAACCAACAAATAAGGACATTCTACAAATTATTTCGAAGAAGAATGAAATTATCAAAGACTAAAAATTTCTTCATTAAAATCAAGTAGATTACATATGATATGAAGTTTGATTCATTACATAAACATATCCTATTCTATGGGTTTCTTTCCCTCTACTTTTGAAACAGGTTCCACCCCAGCTGGAGGATCATCTAATGCATAAGGAGAATTTATAAATTTTAGATCTCGCAGCATTCTTACATTCATTATGGATGGACGATCGAGCAAGTGTTCTGGACGAGATATCTCAAAATTTGAATGAAGGCTGTAGTTACCGAGATACTTGGAGATCCAAATCCGAGGAATAGCACGAGCGGGAATCCAGTTAAGGTCAAGTTTAAAAGGAGGCACTGGAAAATCAAGAACTCCAGGTTCATAGTAATCCCACAAGAAATGACCTTGATGCAATTTCAGGATATATAAGGCATTCAACCACCCTTGCTTATATCCTTCATTGTTTGATTGATGCAAGTGAGATTAAGGTGATACAGAGCTTCATTATCCCCAGCCATCTAAAATTCCCTGGGATGCTTGTGAAATTGATAAGTCAATCTCTCAAGTTTCTCGTGGAGCTTCTTCACCAAAATTTCTTTGCTTTCTAGAGCAGAACTTTTGGTGGAGAGTTGGTCAGTGAAATTCAAAATCTTCTTAGACATCTCTGCCAAGGCTTGGTTCTTCGCCATCAACTGACGGCTTGATTCTCTAAAGCCGATTGAGTTGTCATTTCTTCAACTGTAACCCGACCAGCCCTTGCTCGTCCACGAGAAGAAGATCTTTCTCTGCCACGAGTAGGTGTAAAATATATTGCTCATTTCAAAGTTTCTAACTCATCCCTTAAGTTAGCATTTTTTACTTCTCAAAATGAAAAACCATCTTCATTTATGGGGACCAAGGCTCCCGAAAAAGAAGCAGCAGATTTGAGTTATTTTATTTCCTCCTGCAAAGCAGTGTTCACCTACTCCAGCAACTTGGTGACATGTCTATGTTCTTCAATTTCAAGATTCAGTACACTCTCCTTTTTCTCATGAGCAGAAATGAACTTGTCATATCCCTTATCAGCAGTCAATTGCTAGTATTTTTTCTCATAGCCTTGATGCAAAAGTGTGGTAGACTCCTTGTACTGCTATTGAAGTTCCTTGATAGTTCCTTGGAGATCTTCAATTACTTCATAGTAGGACACATTGTTGGCTACGACGCGATCAAGTAGGTACTTCAGATATTGATAAGCATCAATGGCTCACTCAGAAGCATCTGATCCGAGGATATCAATGATTTGAGCTTTAATAAAATCTGCATGACCAACTTTGAAATAGTCATTGCATTTCTTCATTAACTCTGAATCATGAGATGATAAAAGTTCCATCCTGGACATAAAATAGCAAAGAGAAGATGAAAAACAAAATCAATAATGGTGCGAACAGAGCAAGTAAGAGAGAAATTCCATACTAACAACAGAAGTTTGAATTTTATTCATCATGATAAAAAAAACATAGTTCTATATTGCATTCATGAAAAATAGCAAAATAAAAGACCCGAACAACTTTACACCTTATCCGTATTTCCTATGACTGCTTCGGACGGTTTGGACGAAGGGGTTGGTTACTCGGAGAGCAATGGTAGCTGCTCGGCAGATGTGCTAGCTGGTTGGACTTGCTCAGATGGTTGAATAATACGGACTTTCCCTCCTATCATCATAGAAGATTCATCTGAAGCAACTTCATCTTCTTTTTCTTCTCCAGGAGAGGGAGGAGGGCCATGAGTATGCTGTTGGAACAACTCAGAATTCTCAGCAACTTTCAATTCCTTCAAGGCTGCTACCCATCCATCCCTAAAATATTTGACACAGGCATACTCCATTGGATAAGACATGACATCCAAGCCTTTGTTCCAACCCTTGTCCCAACCAACACTAAAGGATTTTTTAACTGCAGCTTTCCTTTTTGCTCTCTCCGAGGAGGTCCTTTCCCTAAGGAGCTCTTCGATAGACTTCAGCTTTTCTTCTACCTCTATCTTATGCTACTCAACATTGTAACACCCCGCCCGCCCGGGGAGAGCGAACGGAGCGCTAATGCGATAAAATAAATCCAAATCCATAAGTGACAAGGTATAGAGAATCTAAATAAACCCAGAATAATATAAATCCACTAATCTCAATTCTTCAAATACAACAAGTCTCTCGATTAAATACAACATCTAACTCGAAAAATAAAATACAAATCTCCAAAGCTCTATACATCAAAATAATACAAATCTTTTCCAAATAATCCTTGCTAAAATCAATCTCCATAGCGCCCCAAAATCCGCGCTAACCTTCCACTAAAAGAAAATATGGGGAAGTACACAATGCAACAGGAAAGATGCTCAACAAATATATTAACGATGAATAAAGCGTAACAACACGAGTACGAATATTCAAATCAAAATGCAAATCTCAAAGCATTTATCAATATAATTTCTCAACAACACTTTAATCGGGTCACCAGGCCTCACCACATCCGTATATGCTTTATCAAGCCATAACCCGGGAAATAGGAATTTTGGCGGGTGCCCAACCTCCGTGCCATATTAAAATCTCATGACAACGTGCTCATCAACAATATAATGATGCCACATGAATCAAAATAATTTCAACAATTATTTTCCAGATTTCAAAGAATTTATCAATTCAAATATGAGTTCAATTAACAAGAATTCAAAGAGAATGACACTCGCGAGATTTAAGGAGCATATTGTGTAAAACCCCATACCTCAAACCATGATGAGAAACTAATGATCACATCCTCAAAATCAACTCAAAAGATCTACAAAAGCTCCTCCAAGAACCTCCAACAAAAATAGCCCCAAGAACAACTCTAATCTAAGATTGGAACTCACAAATCTCAAGGGCCAATGTGTATATAAAAAGAAGAGGAATATAAAATATATTTGCTGCCAAAATTTGTGCCAAAACAATGTTAAAAGGGTTACCCACGACTTCCTTTTATAATGCAAAGAAATGAAGAGTTGGAATCCAAAAGACTCCTTTAAATAAGGCAAAGAAATGAAAAGTTGGAAGCCAAAACAACTCCAAGAGTTAAAAAAACATTTTAAAATCCGTTTAAACTCCGTTTTCGAAACCGTTTGAAATTCTCGCCTTTAAAAATAATAACCAACATATTTGAGCAATAAAAATAATTTTATCAAAAACTTTATTTTCCTCCATTTTCCAATAATTAATTAAAATAGACCAAAAATTACGCGGATTGTTACACTTCCCCACTAACAATGGAATTTCGCCCTCGAAATTTGCCGAATGCCTAACTCTCAAAAATCAGGCTAACAATCTCCAAAAATAATTTCGTCTCCAAAAATAAATTCCTCACATATAATCTAGATGCCTATCACGAATATCACCTAAAATTTTATATCTCCAAAAATTGCTAACCACAATAATATAAATTCACTAATCTCAATTCTCTTCAAATAAAATACCAAATCTCTCGAATAACAAAATACAACTATCTAACTCGAATAAAAATATACAAATCTCCAAAGCTCTATACATCAAAATAATACAAATCTTTTCCAAATAATCCTTGCTAAAATCAATCTCCATAGCGCCCCAAAATCCGCGCTAACCTGCCACTAAAAGAAAATATGGGGAAGTACACAATACGACAGGAAAGATGCTCAACAAATATATTAACGATGAATAAAGCGTAACAACACGAGTACGAATATTCAAATCAAAATGCAAATCTCAAAGCATTTATCAATATAATTTCTTAACAACACTTTAATCGGGTCACCAGGCCTCACCACATCCGTATATGCTTTATCAAGCCATAACCCGGGAAACAGGAATTTTGGCGGGTGCCCAACCTCCGTGCCATATTAAAATCTCATGACAACGTTCTCATCAATAATATAATGATGCCACATGAATCAAAATAATTTCAACAATTATTTTCCAGATTTCAAAGAATTTATCAATTGAAATATGAGTTCAATTAACAAGAATTCAAAGAGAATGACACTCGCGAGATTTAAGGAGCATATTGTGTAAAACCCCATACCTCAAACCATGATGAGAAACTAATGATCACATCCTCAAGATCAACTCAAAAGATCTACAAAAGCTCCTCCAAGAACCTCCAACAAAAATAGCCCCAAGAACAACTCTAATCTAAGATTGGAACTCACAAATCTCAAGGGCCAATGTGTATATAAAAAGAAGAGGAATATAAAATATATTTGCTGCCAAAATTTGTGCCAAAAGAATGTTAAAAGGGTTACCCACGACTTCCTTTTATAATGCAAAGAAATGAAGAGTTGGAATCCAAAAGACTCCTTTAAATAAGGCAAAGAAATGAAAAGTTAGAAGCCAAAACAACTCCAAGAGTTAAAAAACATTTTAAAATCCGTTTAAACTCCGTTTTCGAAACTGTTTGAAATTCTCGCCTTTAAAAATAATAACCAACATATTTGAGCAATAAAAATAATTTTATCAAAAACTTTATTTTCCTCCATTTTCCAATAATTAATTAAAATAGCCCAAAAATTACGCGGATTGTTACAAACATCTTAAAGCCTAGCAACATTTTCCTCAGCAAATTTAAGCTTGATCTCAAGCTCCTCTTCACCTTGTTCGGCCTCCTTCAATTTCTTCTCCAACTCTTTGGAGGTAATCACAGCTTCATCTCGATTTGCTTCAACAGACTTGATTTGCTTCTCCCAAGCATCTTTGTCTTCCTCATATTTCTGACGAGATTCTCTCAATGATTGAGTTAGTCCAGCAAAAGCTTCTTTCACTCCACCCGAGGAGATGGAAGCCCTGATGGCTTCATCTTTCTTCAAAATACTATTGAAGAAAGTCACGAGCTGAAAAAAGGAAGAATTTTGAGTCAATATATGAATATAGTACTAGAATATAAAGGAGTCGGGCCAACGATACTTACTGAAGTAATGTGTTGAGCAGCCAATGTAGTAAGTCTCTCACGAGAAAAGGTGTCTTCAACACCTTGGGATTCTGGAATAGTCCAAGATTTTATCAGGCCCATAGCATATCTCGGAGCAATAAGAGATGGAACACTACCTTCAACATTTGAAGGTTGAGAGATAGGTTCAACAGGTCTCTCAGAAGAACTTCTTTTTAATCTCCTTAGAGGAGTAGGAGCATTTTCGATTAAAGGAGCTATCTCCATTAGTGGAATGACAACAGTCTCACTCGAAGGAGAGATGACAACAGTCTTACTCGGAGGCACAGGGGGCATCTTGCCAGCTTCTTTGGCAGCAATAGAAGGGGGTGCAACTATATTCTTTGTCCCCTCCTATAGGACATCTTGTTTGTTTTTCTTTGCCTCTTTAGTGGAAAAAGTAGACTTGTCAAAAAATGCAGGAGATTTCCTCTTCTTCATTAGATTAGTAATAGGAATACTCAAGTCAGAAGAAGAACATTCTACACAGGTTTCAGAGGTTGGTACCTGATCAAGATCAACCACCACATGACGAGGACGAGCAATAAAATATGAAGTGTAGCTTCTGTATTGCAACAAATAAGAAGCAGATCTAACGTGCTCCCCAGTAACAGATTGATGCAATCCCCAGATAAGTTTTAAATGCTTTATATTAGCCTCGGTTTATTTTGGAGGTTTTCTTTTACTGTCAACTGTAACAAACAAAATCAAATGTCAGTGGTGCATTTCACCGAATATAAAGAAAAGAAGATTTCAAAAATAAAACAACCTATCCCATTTCCATAAAGCGGACACCTGGGACCTTGGTACACATTATCTCCACTTAATGGAGGGTGTTACCAATTTTTCATCACAACCCCATGATCAAAATAATCCCCATTGGCATCGGGAAGATTGACAACTAACGCTCTGTTCGAAAACCTAGTTTTTAAATAGAAAGTATTGTCGCTAGTGACCCATCTATAGCAATGCATAATTTCTAGAATTCCTAAGAGAGTTCCATGAAATTGATTCAACCTATGTATGCCATTAACTACCCTCCATGTATTTGGAGCTATTCTTGCAAGTACAATATAGAAATATTGGCAAAACTCCAAACACAGGGGATTTAGCGGGAAAGAAAAACCACACTCAACTACAAAAAGACTTGGGAACCAGTGTCCCTCCTCCAAAGAAAGTAAATCACAAGGATAAGAAAGTTCTTTCGAGATAAACCACGAAGGGATTGAAAACTAAGACCGAAATTTATCTAGCTATTCAACAAGATAAACCATGGTGAATAAAAAAAATAAAGAAGAAGGAAGAAAATCTTACAGAGGAAATAAAGATCCGTTGTCAATGAATGATGGAAAGAACGAAGGCACAAGATAGAGAGAAGATGAAGATTTCAGAGATACAGATTTGAAAGTGAAAAATGATAGGATTTCTGTCGCACTTAAATACTTTACCTCGGGAATATAGAAAAACAATGATTACAAGGAAAGACGTTCGCATTTTCGGCGGCTAAAAGAAGAAAAAGGCACAAATATCGAAGTGATCGTGAAAATTCAAAATATTTATGAAGATTGATATTATGCCCTCTAAAAGGAATTTGAAAATTTTCCTAAAATCCATGAAGATCAGTAATCCAAGCAGTTTTCAAGCAAAATGTTCCACACTCTTATTCAACCTCAACTGTGAAACATTGGGGGCTTCTGTTGATACCAAATTTAGTCTGCTGACATGGACCAATTACTTAAAGACACGTGTCAACATACGTGGAAAATACAAATACTTTAGACGAACAACATACTGTCATCGAGCAACTTAAGCGTACCGAGCAACTCAGATGCTCCAAGCAACTTAAGCATACCAAGCAACTTAAGCGGTCCGAGCTACTTAGCGTGCAGAGCATCCAAATCAAGAGAATCAAAAGACAACTATGCATTAAATGTGCATTAATTCTCGTACAGATGTATATGTCTACTAGATAACAACGCATTATCCTTTCATATGTACAGCCTCAAGGCTATAAATACATGGTAACTTCCTCATAAGAGGGGGACTTTGGATCTCTTGGTAAACCTATTATCGAGATTCCAAATAAATAGTCAGCAATATAAGAACAGTGGACGTAGGCCATTCTCACAAGGCTGAACCACTTTAAAAATCCTTCGTCTTATTAATTTCTTTATCCGTGGTTGATTAATTAGAGATAATCTAGTTTTTTACATCAACAATTATTATTATTATTATTATTATTATTATTATTATTATTATTATTATTATTATTATTATTATTATTATTATTATTATTATTATTATTACTACTACTACTATTACTATTATTATTATTGTTGTTGTTGTTGTTGTTGTTACTCCTCATTTTTCTCCCCCTCCTCCTCTTCCTCCTCCTACTCCTTCTACTTCTTTTTCTTCTTCTTCTTGAGTTTGCCATTGACCAAAATTCTTATTCTTCTTGAATCGAATTGTTTTTGAAGTTAATCGTTTTTTATGATAGGATATTGTTTTCTTTCTTTGAGTTTTCTAGTTCTATGTAGAGATCTTTGTTTTCATTTTGGATTGATATATGAGAATCAATAAGGTTTTTGTATCTTATAAATGATATTTCATAAATTTGGTCTTGTTGGTCATATGCATTAATTCAATTACGGTAGGTCTACACCAAGGATCAGAACTAAGTCCTTATCTCTTTGCTCTTGCTGTGGATGAGTTGACCGGACAAATACAAGATGAGGTGCCATGGTGTATGCTATTTGCAGATGATATTGTTTTAGTGGATGATACTAAGATACAAATTAATGCTAGGTTGGAATTATGGAGAGAAATTTTAGAAACAAGAGGATTTAAAATAAGCAAAACTAAAACAGAATGTGTGGAGTGCAATTTTAGTAGTAATAGGTGGAAAAATGGAGATGTGGTGAAATTGAAAGGTCAAGAGATACCTAGAAATTACCATTTTCATTATTTAGGATCGATTATCCAAAAAGATGGAGATATTAGTGATGATGTTACTCATAGGATTAGAGCAGGCTGTGTTAAGTGGAGAAGTTCTACCGGAGTTTTGTGTGATAAGCATATGTGACACCCCGTCTAATCAAGTACCGGGTAGCTACTCCTTTATTAAATTAATATAGAATATCAAGTTTGTTGAGTCGTAGCATCATTGTCGAAAACATTTAATTAATTACTAGCCACCTAATATTTAAAATAGAGAGATGCCAAATTTTATTAAATAGATTAACAATTAACCAAGAATAAAATCATCAACCATCAATAGCATAAATAATCTCATATGAATAACCAACGTAAAGAAATAAACTGAGTCTGGAGTAAACACTCCAATAATAATAATAACATAATAAATAAAATCCCAATACAAGAGTCTGAATAAATAAACCAACATCTGAAATAAAACAAAAAGTCTGAGAACGCTATCTCTAACTTGATATGGGAAACATGCCCTAACAGATATGAATGACTCTGAAGGAACCAAGGATAAATGTGGAGGCGTCTAATACCCAGATCCTGTATCTTCCACATCAGCTACAACATGTCATCAGAATGGAACTCCTATGCTTGGCATCCCTGTGGCTGGGAACCTAAAAATGTTTTTACAAAACAAAATAAATTTGGAGGAAAACGGGTCAGAGCCCGAGGTGAAAGAAATTTAAGAATATAGCAAGTGTTTAAATTACAATTAAACAATACATATTATAAACATGTTAGTTGCGTACTCTCAAATGAGTTTCTCACCTCTCAACTAATGTGCACGCCTAACGTATATCCTTAACCCATCCTAGTTATGTTGCTAACTAACTAGTCTGTACCATTCCTGCTTTTGCATTATAACGTAGGGTATCTACTCAGTACACCCAAATAAGTTATATTTATAACCCATATTCACATTCATTAGATTACTCATCTCAAGTGTTAATTAAATTCTCACATTCTTAGCCCATTCAAATATCTTAGTTATTCACATCTACTAAGAAATAGTCAACGAGTCACAAGTACATAAGTATATCACTCTCAATACATATATACATATATGTCACCCCTAGGCTAAGCTGCGGTGCACGCATACTCTGCTATCGAATCCATGTACATCACGTACGTAAGGATCACGTGTTCCGAATCATTTAGGAACCGTCTCAATACAAATCACACATATTGCAGGAGAACATAGTTCACATACCCACGGGTCATGCACATACCTACGTTCCCATGGTCAACTGACTTATCAACTCACAAATAAGTCATTCATAGTCCTATGTCCTTAAGGTACCAATATAAATCCCCCCGAAGGCACACAAAGATAAGATGGCCCTTTTCTCGAAAACCAACCTCCCGTGATAGCAAGTATGATAGGTATGTTATACATACAAGAAATCCATACACTAGGCATTCACACAACCTAAGTAATCATATTTGAATATATTCACACATTCCATTTAGTAAGTCTCGTACGTAGTAAGTTTATCCCGAACATCCTACGTGATATATAATTAGCTTGATAACTCTCTTGTCGTAACAATTTGAGTACTTAAACCATTCGAAAAAGGTTACTAGGTCTCCTATTAGATTCTAATGTTATCTCGATAACTTAAAGTCCCTCCGTTACTGTTCTTATCCTTACAACATCATTCGTTCCTATTATAGTTTCAATTCGAACGATTTCTAACCATACCTCACTCGGTAGACCCTCGTAAGAAATAACATTCAATTCCACAAGGTAAACCATTTTTTCGAGCATCATTATCGTCTTTGGAATTTTCATTAAACCTTAAGGGAAAATAATTACCAAAAATTAGATGAGGTCGATCGATCAATCAATCAGGTATTTGCCCAGAATTCTCTTTGACAGTTACGGGTTCTTCCATTTTTACACCCCAAATCCTCCATCACAACGTTGCAAACTTCCAAGAAAGTTTACTAATCATCCTACTAATTTATTAGCATAATCTTCAACGTATTAGAATCATTAAATCATCGTGGATCATCAGTTTCTTGGATCAAAACACTCAGTTTTCATAAAAAAACTATTTCTTCTATTTCCTTCAAGATCTTCACATAACTCAACATAAATTAACAATTCCCTACGCATGGATCATGGTTTCATAACTAGTATATGCCCAGAAATTTATCTACATGAAGCCTACCCATATTCAATGTTTAATTCTCCACTTTCATAATTAATTCAATTATTTACGATAAATCATCAAATCTAAACTATCATTCAAAATATATGCTTTGAATCATTGCAAGGTAAATCACTTGCCTCTTATTAGAAGTTCTGATCGATTGATGACGGTATTGGTTGGTTACCCCTCTCTTTCCGATCATAAATCCAGTGATGGTGGTGGTGTGTGGTGGTTATGGCCATGGAAATCCCTAGGAACTTCTCCTCTCTATTCACGTTCCCACTCTTTGGTTTTGACAGATAATGGCCCTAGTGGCCCTAAGGTTGGATGATAAATATCACCTAATTTTTGTGGTTCAGTATTCATGAAAAATTAAAATGACTAAAATTCCCTCCGGGGTTGCCGGTTAGGCCTAAAAATTCCCCGGGACCCAAACTAAACCCCCAGCTAGTGTTTTTTGACTATTTTGACCCTTATGGGCACGTTGGCGCACTCAAAATTATCATACTGATGACTTAAAAATAAAATACTTTACAATTTATTAAATTGGGTCCTGACACGAAAGACATGCGCGTCCTAACTTAATTATCGAAACTGCCGTATTTTCAACTCCCGATAATTTTAATAAATTCAATAATCACATATTACCATAATCACTTAAGAGTATTAAACATTATCATCATAGTTAAATACTAACTCTCGTCTCGCTTGTTATTGAAATATGAATTTATTTCCAATTAATTATCCCAAATTAATTTAATTGATCCCACAATTAAAAGCAATTTCATTTAATTAATATCATAATTTAAAGCCATAAAATTACGGGGTATTACAACGTATACCTTTGAAGTTAATAGGAAAATTTTATAGGACGGCCATTAGACCCGCCATGTTATTTGGGACAGAGTGTTGGGCAATCAAGAAATAAAATGTGCAGAAAATGAGTGTGGCGGTGATGCGAATGCTAAGATGGATTTGTGATAAAACTTGAAAGGATAGAATTAAAAATGAACAAATTCATGAAACTGTAAAATTAGATCCTATAGAAGATAAATTGAGAGAAAATCGACTTAGATGATATGGACACATCAATCGTAGACCAATGGATGCTCCTATAAGGAAGACTGATTTAGTTATTATTGATGGTAACATAAGGGGTAGAGGTATGCCTAAATTGACTTGGTGGGATATTATAAAGAAGGACATAATGTCACGTGGTTTAACCGAAGATATAGCACTGGACAAAATGGAATGGAAAAATATAATTCATGTAGCCGACCCCAAATAATTGGGAAAAGATTTTGTTGAGTTGAGATAGTTATATGCATTAACCATTCTTCCTCCTGCTCATATCCTCCATTCTTCCTCCTGCTCATATCCTTCATTCTTCTTCTTCTTCTTCTTCTTCTTCTTCTTCTTCTTCTTCTTCTTCTTGTGAAAACCAGCTAAAAGAAGGGATTCCTTAGAATGAAATTCCTATAATCAATCAATATTAGAGTGGTTATCATAAAGGGTGTTAAGAATTTACGTTATTAAGATTGAATGCGAGTTGTAAGTACTCTGATAGGTAAGCAAGGAAGCAATAAACAGTTTAAGTGAAAGACGAATGGACTTCCGTCTTTAGCATACATCCCTTCTATTCTTTCTCTTTCCTTCTTGTTTAGCCTAAGTTTAAAGTTCTTTCCTGTCTTGTTTGTCTTAAGAATAAAAGATCAATATTTTTCATAAGGAAAAAGAAAAAGAAGAATGAAGTAATAATCTTTGAATCTCCGTGATTTTGGAATCATCTAAAAAAGGATAATGACTAGGATTCTCTTTCCAAAGAACATCTATTAAAGTGAGAAACCTATTCAACAAATCCTTCTTTTTGAAAGGGAATTCCTTCTTCCATTTTTTTAAGAAATAAGGAAGAGTTATGTTGATGCAATAGCAAAAATTGCCTTATCCCACCATATTTTTTTCATTTATGCCCTTCATGATCTGACTAAGATTATTCGCATAGTAAGTTTTCATACAAAAATCCTCCAGCTGATCACAAAGGTTATTCACCGTAATACAGTAACAAGAAAGATCCCCAACCACCCCACTATAGGTCATGTTGTTCAGTCTCTAGGCATTGAAGCTTACTGGTGATCGTGCGTTCATTAACTTCCCTCAAAATAAGCCATGATATTCTTGGGTCTGTATTGCCCCTTCTTCTTCTTCTTCTTCTTCTTCTTCTTCTTCTTCTTCTTCTTCTTCTCCTTGAGTCTACCATTCACCATAATTCTTCTTCTTCTTGAATCGATTTTTTTAAATTAATCATTTTTTCGTGTTAGGATATTATTTTCTTTCTTTATCTTTTATAGTTCCATGTGAAGATCTTTGTTCTCATTTTGGATTGACATATAAGAATCATTAAGGTTTTTGTAACTTATAAATGATGTTTCATAAAGTTGGTCTTGTTGGTCATATACAATAATCATTTCATTTTACAAAAGGGATTCAAAATCAAAGATTTTTTTAGTTGACCTTATTGTTGTCTTTTGTAAAAGGATGGCATTTGGTTTGTTTGTCGGATGGCGAAGCTGAGTTTAGGATGCTTTATCTTTTGAAAGTAAGGTTGTGAAAGACACTTCTTCTTCTACATTTGGTGAACACAAGGTTTGTGGCGTATGGATGACTGAATCAAGATATATTTCATCGAAATTCTTTTCTTCCATGAATTCCTCAAAAAGGAATTCGACAAGTCATTTTCTTCCGTAAAATGAGACACCTTGTCTAAAATATCATGATCTAAGAAAGAGTGAAAGATCTTCGAGTCTCCAATGTTAAGTTCATTTTTATTCTAATCATTTAATCTGGATAATAGGGTGATTTTTTATCACTAATTACTTACCATAAGTAGTAATCAATGGATTGGATAACAAGAGATATTCTACTTTTCCATAACTTGTAAAATCCTTAAGAAAATATAGGAATATCACACCATTGCAAAATTGTTTCAGAAATACATTACATTTTGATCTTTAATCTCAAAATATACTATTAAAAATAAGTATATCTGATATAGGCGTTGTTACCAACTGTTGGCCTGAAAATGTACCCAGGAGAGGGGGGGTGAATTGGGTATATGAGTTTAATGCCAAATTTTAAACCATTTTTAACTTACTTATAGTGATTAATTAAAATATGATAATTTTAATTATAAGTAAGAAATTATTCAAAAACAAATTTAAGAAGTTAGGAGAGGTAGAATAATGAAACTTTGCAAACAGAGATTTTAATGTGGTTTGGCCTCTGCCTATGTCCATGATCGAGATGGAACTCGATAACTTCACTATCTTTAATCCACTTATGGAGGGAAAAAACCTCATAAGGAACACTACCCTTAAACATCAACCAACAAGATGTTAAACTCATTCTTTCCCAAGTGGTACCCATGAAATATCCCAGGGTCTTTAAATGCCTTAACTACTCCCAACAAAGACACTACCAACTGGCAAGATACAATGAAGCTAACCGTGAGTAACCCCAATGAGATATGCGATAGAAACTTAAAAAAAAATTATTTTTCTAAAACAATGGAGTAACACATTTACTTTCTCTATCTAAAAGGGACAAGTATACAAGCATCGCAAGTATAATTCTCAAAAGGATATTAGGTTAAGGCTTTAGTACAAGTAGGTATTGGGTTTGTAACTTTGCTACAAAGGGATTGGGAAAATTAATTTAGGATAAAGTGGTTTTTCTTAAAACTATGACTTTAATGGAGTTTTTGGGTTTTTAAACTCACAAGTTGGTTATCATTACTTCTATCTGTTGAAACTTAAGGATGGAATGACATAAGTTAGGATAATGGAGCATTTAAGAAGGAGATGTTGTTATGAGCTTGTGTGATTTGGTATGAAGTATGATGTTCTATTTATAGTGTTAGAATGTAGGCAACTGTTAGTAAATAGGCTGGAAAAGGTTAGGCTATTGGATTAAAGGTTGGAGGATTTTACCAAAATAAATTCTAGAAATCTTAACACTTTTAGTCGACTAAAAGTCAAGTTTAGTCGACTAATACTCCTTCTTATTGGGTTTATAAGATTGTTTCATATGTTTAGTTGATTGCCAAAATGTTTAGTTAGTTAAACATACTTTTAGTAGACTAAACCTAAGGTTTATTTAACTAAACATCCCACATTTTAGGTAAAAGGATGTTGAGTTTATGACCATGCTTTGGGGAAGGTTTAGGGATCTTTAGGGAGGGTTTAAATGTGTACATTTTGACTATATACAACATAAACCATGTTAATTTAATTTTGTAAAGTGGTTCCTAAAGTATAATAAACTAAAATAATAATTTATCGGACATTTGAGAATTCTTTTACTTTCGTGAATCATCAATTATGGCCTTGTGATGTGATACTTGCATGGGTTTGATCACCATAGGTTATGGGATGTGGTGGAACTTTCTTCTTTGACTGGTTTATGTTTATACAATTCTTAAAGCTTAAATTCTAGGGTTTGATACTAGATCTAACTTTAAATAGCCTATAATCTTCATTATCTTGGTTATGATCTTTATCGTCTTAGTTGAAAGGCTTCATTGTATTGCATGGGTGTGATTACATTCTCACTTGGATGATGTGTTCCTGTTAATATGTCACATACTGAATTGAGAGATTTTTTCAATCTCATGTACATTTTGAGTGGAGATAGTGAAGTTGGGATCTTATATCAATTGTGTTGTCATCATACAAACTCCTTTTAGTTTAAAACATTTGGTCTCACACTCTCCACATTATGCTAATCCTCACCAAACCCTTCATTCCAGAATTTACTAAAGAGTTCGTTGTTGACATGATCATTTGTTATATCCTTTATTAGCCCTAAACTCAAAATGAACTAGTGGGTAAAAAATGTTGAACAAGTGCAAATGTAGAAAAGTGTGCTCCACATAATCCATGTGACCTGAAACTCAATTATTTTTTCCCGTGGATGAGTTGGTTCAATCCAATTACAAAGTAGGTTAAAAGTGGACGTGTCCATTAAAAATAGTTGGGTGTGGGCTATGATTCGCCTTGACCAAACAACAAGCTCACGATGAACAATTTTTTTTACACTTCCATTAGGAGATATTTCACTATACTAATTATATCTGATGAGTAACTCATTCCTAGTTCTTCGTATTAGGGTATGGTATATGAAAAATTTGTGACCATTTAAAGAGATAATCTTACACTTTATGTCAACTAATTGTACTAAAGTGGGGTGATTCTTCAATTCCAGAATGAAAATACAAGAGATTTGTTGTAAATGATATAGTATCTTAGAATGACCACATAATTTATTGCTTACTTTAACTGTCAAGTTAAATAATTTAAAAAATGTCTCCCTCGTTAACTAACTTCACAATCTTAAGAAAAATATAGCTAAATCTCCACAAGCAGTGTGTTGTCTTATCGGTTGTGAAATATATTGATAACTCATAATGACCATTGAAAGTTTTTATATGAGCCACCATTTTTGACATGAGGAGTTATAAATTACATTTATAATTAATAATATAATGTTCCACTATAAGTATATGATTTCAGAATGCTTCATATACATTCTTTTTCATATTACATTATATAAAAATGATTACCCCACCAAGGATTCTAAATATGGCCCCCAATTTTCCTACTGAAATTAGGGATGAAATCCTTAACAGAACATTTACTTCAAGGTCACATTGCATAATCTAGTGTTACGAGCAATGGTGGATATTTGTATCATCTCATACTCGATATTTGTGCGATATGTCAAACACTAATTTCCAATGGCACACACCGGTGTGCTTTCACACACCAACGCCTTCATCAAAGGTTTTTTTTTCATTTATCTATGGTATGTATTCAACAATTACCATATGACCCTTTCCTTCACCCCAACTAAACAAAAATATTGGAGGTGGTTATTTTTCAATAACACCAATTTAGACAAGTTTTGGTATGAATTTTTCAGGGAGAAAACGTAGCTTATTGAACCCTTTATCGACGTAGCTTATTGAAACCTCTGTCACAACCTATAAACTAGACAATAATATTAATAGTAAAATTCAATCGCTTAAACTTAAATGTCAACGATGAAACACATAATCCCCCGAGTATAAGGTGTTGGGGTTTTATTTTGAAAACTATTTATGACAATTATTATTTTTTTGTTAAAGTGTGTGAGTTTATTTTGAAATAAGAATCATGTTTGTGACAATTCCTGATATTTATGGTTATATATATTGTATGCCGTATCGGTCAATTGGACCTTGTACGAATTTTGGTGAGTTAAAACATCCTAAATTTTATGCATAGTCCGTGATAACAAAAGTAGAAAAAGACAACTTTAAAATATATAAAGTTTTTTGCAGAAAAAAGAACTTTATTCAAACTATGATGCAAATAATATATTACTTATTAGGGTATTTTTTACTTACCCCCCCCCCCCCCCCTTTCAATAATGATTAAAAATAGGGGGTTAAGTCAAATAATTTATTTGACTTTGCCCTTTGTTTATATTCAAAATTAGACTTAACCAAATTTATTGTGTGTGTGTGGGGGGGGGGGAGGGGGGGGTAAGTCAAAGAGATTAGCAAAGTAGGAGTTAAGATAAATAGCATATTAAAAAGTGGGGGTTAGGTAAAAAAATCCTATTTATTACAAACCTTAAGTATCTCGTAGTACATAATTAAAAGGGAAATAACATAATCATATTTACATAAGACGATAAGTAGTTGTATATAAATTCCATAGGGTAATTCTTTCTTTGTTTAAAATTGTCCAAACATTTGTATTTGTATTTATGTGTATATTTATATACTAAATTTTTTTAAAAATTTTAAAAATAGTTTGTTAGTTTGTTGAAGTTTCATCAATTATGATTAGTTGTCAATAATTTGTGATGATATTTCATATTTGTTTCCTTGTGATACCAACTTTTCAGGTTTAACTTCTAACCCTTGGTCTATTTCAGATAAAAAGGAGAAGAACATATTGAGGGGAAGTTTTGTTTTCTTTAAACTCCAATGCATCACGTTTTTTTCTTTATTTCATAGGTGTAAGTAGTTTTTTTGCATTGATGATATCATGGACTACACGATGAAGATTTTCAGTAGAGACAAAGTTGCAAGTGTCTTTTTCTTTTAGAGTTTGGGAGGGACATTAGTTGAAATTATCTTAGGAGTTATTTTTTTGGTTTTGTTTTTTGTATCGGAATAGCCAAAGGGGGAGATTTGTAAGAGCAAGATTTATAATTGATCATTATGTTTTTAAGTTTGGCATATTACGTTACACCGTTACATCTTCATGTACATTATCAAGAGATTTAATTGAAGACAAGTTAGTGACCAAATGTGACAATCGATTATTGAAGAATTGAGATCATCGCTATAATCATTAGAGAAAGTATATTGGTTTGATTCTGTGTAATTTTTTTACGTTCAGGGGTATTTTAAAGTGTTTGAAAACATAAATGTTTTTTGAAAAACTCGAAAAATCGTTAGAATGATATTTGGTTGTCATTTGAATGAATGCATGTACCTCATTAGAATAACTTAGGACGATCTTTGACTGAGATCGATTTTGGAAAATTTTGGTCGGCTTTGTTTTTTCGTTAGACAAGTTGTTAGAAGTGGTTCGAACGAGTTTTTCGAGATCAAGCTCTTCGTTCGAATGAGATGTACATTGTTCTAATGGGAAGACGAAAATTTATTTTTTAATTTATTTCAAACACAGTCTTTCGAGTTTATCTCTTGGATATTTTTCTCTCTCTCTCTATAGAGATACAAACATGAAATTTCTATCAATCCCTTTACAACAATTTTTATGATTAGACACTTTTTTCCAAATCCAACCGCTTGGATTTTTAGTGATCATTTTATCAAACCTTCAATAATACAACACAAGTTTATATCTCCATGAAGTTGATTCTTCACTACTGAAGATGGGAAATGAGTTTTCGATGGCTAATTGGTGGACATCGAGGCAAGTGGAGGATGTTATGTGGAGCACTATTGGACCTGTAGTAGTTTTTGTTATCAACATGGAGGGAAGACATAAATATGATACTTAGTGGATTCTATGTTTGTAAGTTTGTCCATGTCATTCTATAATACCTAGTTGTAATGGTGTTGAAAAAAAAAGGTTTTTCCCGAAAGGGATTTTTCTCTCACAGATTTTGCGTTGTGGTTTGTTTTTTTTCAATTTAGATTCAATATCTTACATGTTTAGGCTAACGTGATTAATCATTATAAAATTTGAATAAAATTGAATTTTGTTTTGGTGTGACCTACTCTACGATTTCTACATTTAATCACATAATTGGACCACCCCATAAAACATGTTTACATTAACTAAACTAGGCACCCAATCCCTAAGTCATACAAGTAAAATAACATTGTCCTGTGTAAAATGGTTGTTTATTCCCTAATTACACTGTATGATATTAAGGGTTTGATGAATTTAGATTTAAAATGAAGTGATTGGTTTAAAAATGACATAGGGTTACTATGTTTTTAAGATTGAATGAAGTTTTAATGGTTGTGAACTACAAAAAAGAGTTCATAAAAGAGAACAAGAGTTTAGGGACTATGACAAAGTTATAAACAAGTGAGAAAACGAAGGAAATTATTTGAAATAATACCGAATTAAAATTCATCTATTTTTATATTTTGGGTCGTTGGTTAATTTCAAACTTCATGAGTAGCCTTTGAATAGAGGTTTTCTATAATGAGGTAGCATATTGTGAGATGAGGATTTAAAATACTATGTAGAAGTAAGTTTATAAAGAGGGGAAAATGTGCACACACACACTCACACACACACACACACACATATATATATATATATATATATATTAAAAGTTTTTACGGTTTAAAGTAAAAATCATAAAGTTTATTTCTTAAAGAAATTTTAAGTGTGGATACTTAAATATGTGAAATAGGTGGGGTAATAATGGAATATGCTTAGGGTGTATTAGTTTGTATTTTTAGGGCTTAAAATGTAAATAACAGAATTTGAAGGGTTTTATGTGTAATCTAAGAAACTTTAAAACCTTATTTCCTTTTAGGCTTCTCTTGAAAACACTTTCCCTTTAACAAAGTAGGTTGTTTTCATATACCATTTTTACCAGAAAGATAAAATAAAAATTTTGGAAAAAAATCAAAATTATTTGATTGGTTACGCACTATCATGCTTTGGGTTAAAATTTTCATGCGCATGTGTTAAATCTTCCTCGATAGGTTTGACTTAAGGTTTATAAAATATTTTACAACAAATATCTTCATCTGTATAATACTATTTGCTTTAATTCCTTGATTAAAGTTGTTTAATTTTTTGAGAGGAATCAATGCATATAAGTTTTAAGGATTGAGGTTGCCTTTAGAGATCTATTGTTTTTCTAGTAAAATGCCTAAATTTGATATGCATATTATTTGTTTTAAAGGATAAATTCGATCAACGACATGGCCATATTTGTTTTCTAGATTGAAAAATGATTCAAATAGCTTTGGTTTCATTAAAATTGGTTTACTATACTTTTTGAACTTAATCTCTGAAAACTTTTGTGCCAATGTTTTGAAGATTTGATTTGGTTCCTTTAACATGAATATATATGAAATAAAAAGTTGCATTTAGGTTCCCAGGAACCAGAGCTAGAATTCTTCCACTTTTAAATTGGTTCAAAGTCAAAAGTCATTATCCACCATCGAAGCTCAAGCCTTAATGATGTATTATGATATAAAAACCTATTAAATGTCTATTCTACATTGCAACTTGAATGTAAATGCATGAAATGAAGCTATAATGGTGCAAAAATTGAACTAACCACTAAGAACTTGAAAAACTGCATGAAATAATTAACTACCAAAAGGCTATAATATTAAGCTTCAAATTTGTACTGCGAATGAGTGATTTTTTATGGAGGTAAGTTAGGGTTTATATATGATTGGTTGAGGGCAGTTCATTAGTTGAATTGGAGGTGGATTTCGGTCTTGGATCAATTGAGTTTTTATTTGGAAGCTTGTGAATGTATAAGGTGGTCATGTGATTCCATATGAGTAAGCTTATTTCTAGGCAAGTTTTGTGGCCCCGCATTAGCATGGGTTTTTGTGTAAGTTGTTAGGTTTGAGGTTTAGTTCCTTAAGTAGTTTAGAGTTCCATATTTAGGCCTTTTCCATATATTTTTGAAAGTTATAGTGGTTAATAAGTAATATTTCAAACTTGTGAGGGTAGATCTTTCTAAATATATTTATTTTAACTATTACAGGTCTTTGTGTAAAGAAGTTTTGAGATTGGGGTTTAATTATGAGGGTTTAATAAGTTTTGAAATTTCTAGGGGCATTTTTGGTAATTTTCAAATTTGAGGGCCATCAAGGTAATTTATATATTCTTTAAGACTTAGTTAGCTATTTATATCATCTTATGTTTTTATGAAGTATTACACTAATAAGGTATATACATATAAATATAGAGTGAATATATTTTTAATGCAATATTTCTTTCGATATGCATATAAGAACAATATAAGTAACATAATGCATACAAAAAGTACGGGTTGTTATAATCTACCTACCTAAAAAAATTTGTCCTCGAAATTACCTTCAAAGAGTTAAGGATAACGTTGTTTCATAGAATCCTTAGTTTTCCATGTTGCTTCTTCTGCTCCGTGATGCTACCAAAGAATCTTCATTAAAGGAATGGTTCTATTTTGAAGAACTTTATTATAAGAATCTAGAATCCTAATAGGTTTGTCATCAAAGTCGTGGTTTGGTTGGACATATATTAATTTTTAGGTAGTTATATGTTTAGGATCAGTTATATATTTCCTTGATTATGACACATGAAAGATATAGGGAATCTTGGATAATTCTCTGGATAGGTCTAAACGATATGCTACTGGTCCTATTCATTTTGTGATTTCTGAAGGTCCAACTTATCGTGGTGCTAATTTTCCTTTCCTTTTGAATCACATAATTACCTATCTTGGAGATATCTTTAAAAGTACCTTTTCCTTTACCTGAAATTCCAAGGGTTTTCTCCTATTGTATGCGTAACTTTTATGTCGATTTTGAGCTTCCTATAATCTTTCTTTAATCAATCATATATTTTTGGTTGTTTCTTCTATGATTTTAGGTCCAAAGATACTATTTTCTTCTGATTCATTCCAACATAATGGGGGAATGCCATGGTCTCCAATAAAGTTCTTTGTAATATGTCTGAATTAGTGCTAAGTGATACGATTGTTCATCAGTACAAGGTATCAACACATCTTCCGCTATGTGAATTATTATTTCTGATTATCCATCAATTTGAGGATGAAAATAGATACTTATATGTAGTTTGGTTCCCATGGCATGATGTATTGCTTGCCAAACTCATATAACAAGTTAAGACTAACTATCCAATACTGTGGATAAAGGTCCTCCCTGGAGTCTAATGATATCTTGAATATATAGTTTGGTGAGTATCTGGAAAAATCAGTAGTTTTGACTTGTGAAAAATGAGCGGATTTAGTAAGGAAATCTACGATTACCCAAATCAAGTTACAACATTGGGATGTTGTATGTAGGATTCTAACAAAGTCCATCTTAATATGATCCTAATTACCATTATGGGATTGGAAATGGTTGTAATAATCCTCTAGGATGCTGATGTTCAATTTTTTCTTATTAACAAGTCAGACATTTTGCTATTAAATTTGTGACATCTCGTTTCATTCCTTGCAACCAATATTGTCTTTTGAGATCGTGATACATCTTCCTATATCCTGGATGTATGACAAATTTTGAGTGATGAGATTCGTGGAGCACTTCTTCTCTTAGAGAGCGGTCTGAGGGTACGCATAGTCGATTTCTAAGTCTCAATTCTCTTTCTTGGCTATAAGTCCAATCTTTCTTTCCATCTCAATTTTCAAAGTTTTATTGTTCACTTTTGAGGAAAGCATCATCTAGTTGTTGTTCTATGATTTTTCTAAAGAGTAGGATATGCAATAATATTTTGGAGAACAATTGTAACTTCTATGTTTGCTATATATAGATTATACTCTTATATCATATTCATAACCTCATATAAAAACATTTCGTCAACCTTACTTATGGTTTTTTACTCAATGGATCTGCTACTACATTGCCTTTTCTTGGATGATGCTTTATCAAAATTTATAATATTCTAAAATTCTATCCATTTTCATTGCCTAAGATTTAAGTCCTTTTAGGTAAATATATAATTAAGATTTTTTTTGTTAGGGGATACTTGGAACTCTTCTTTGTTCATATAACATATCTATATATTTAATGCGAAAAGTATTGCGGAAAGTTCAAAATCGTGGATTGGATAGTTGCATTCAGGAGTCTTTAAGTGACGAGTTCCATATAATCATACATCTTAATCATTATAAATGATGCATCAGTGTATACATAGTAACCAATATCACTATAAGGTATAGTAAGTACAGGGGTTGTAGTAAATTTTTCTTTTAGGTTTGAAATGATTGTTCGCATTCATTAGTCCATTCGTATAATGCCTCTTTGCAAGTTAGTATCATTAAAGGTAAATCAATCGTTGCGAATCCTTCCATAAAACACCTATAATAACCTGCAAGTCCTAAGAAACTTTGAATATCCATAATAGTATAAGGTCGCTGCCATTTGACAACCGCTGTAGTTTTTGCTGGATCAAATTGTATTCTTAGTTCGGTGATTATATGACTTAAAAACTTTAATTCTCTCATTAGGAAACCTCTTTTCTTTTTCTTTGCATAAATTGGATGTTGACGTAAAGTTTCTAGAAAAAATTGTAAATGCCTTTCACGGTCTTCCTTAATTTTTAAATATACCAGAATATCGTTTGTAAATATAATTATGAATTGACTTAAGAAATGGTGGAATACTCAATGCATTAAATCTATAAACATTGTTGGTGCGTTCGATAGTCCAAAGTACATAACCAAAATTCAAAATGTCGATATCATGTTCAAAATGGCGTCTTAAGTATGTCTTCTCCTCTAACCCGAGGTTAGTGATAACCGGATCTTAAATTATTTTTTAAAATACCTTAGAATATCGTAATTAATCAAATAAATCACCTATCCTAGGTAACAAATATTTATTTTTGATTTATTCTTAATTCAGTTTCAGTAGTTAATACACAGGAGAAATGTTCCATCCTTCTTCTTGATAAATTATATTGGTTCTCCCCAAGGGTATGTACTAAGACGAATAATCCCTTTTTCTAATAATTCATCCAATTGGGTCCTAAGTTTTCGTAACAACCAAAAATGCATAGCTGAAGAAGATGTGCATAAGACTGTTAAGTTCCCTAGTAGTTTGACGACCATCGTAAATTCCATTTGGATTAATGAATGTAGGTCCCACATACCAAGGGGGATGGATACCATTTTCCATGACATGGTTAACACCTTTTTGGAGTGTGATATTAATCACATAATCATGAGATAAAAAATAATGATTGGTTATTTAGCACACTTGCAAAAGTCCTTCGAAAGAATGAGACTTTATCAACATAAAATGAATACTTTAAATATGCCATTGGCATTTCTAAGTAGATTTGTGAATGACTATAAATGGAAAAATTATGTTTAACCTATTATTTCACAACATTGAAATTAAAGAATTAATTATTATCATGAGAGGTGTATGTCATTTCTAAGTTTGATTTGATTAAATACATGCTGACAAGGCCTATTTTGTGTAGTAGGATTAGTAAATAGGTGTTAGCTTTATTTGAGTTTTGCCTACACTACGTACCACAAAGCGTTAAAAACGTCCAAGAACTGGTAGAATTTTTTGCTGATCATTTCTGTGAGGTTGATCTAAAAGTGAATACGAAATATGATACATATCATTAAGTCCTTGAAAGATGAGGTTTGATGATTTGAGATAGAAATTAGGTCAAAAATTGGGGTAATTACTGAGTCCCCTGGACATATTAAAAACAAGCATGGATATAGATTGGAAGAAAACACATGTTCTAATAATCAAGTGGAATATAAAACTATTATAAAGGTGCTAGAAACACTTCGATGTTGCAGTGCTTACATAATAGAACTTTATGGGGATTCTTAACCACTCATAAGATAGTTAACGCGTGAATATAGGTGTAAAATGATGGTTTAACGTTATATAACCTAGTGGCTATAAATGTATTGTCCAAATTTGAGGAAGTTACCAAAAACTATGTTCCCAAATTTTTAAATAAAAAGTCTAGTGAAATGGCTCAAAAAGCTTCAAGTTTTAATCTTGATTATAACATTAAATAAAAGTTAAAACTAAGTTCCATTATTAGACTCTTAGGTTGAAATTAAAAATAAAGATGTTTACGAGGATTGGAGAAAACTATTAATTGAATATCCAAGTGACCCAAATATCAAGACTAATAGGGCTATTAGGTTAAGAGCAACTAATTATGTTATGCATGATGGAAAGATATTCAAAATAGGTCTTGATTGAATGATTCTAGAATTCCTAAATAAAGATAAAGGCTTAATAGTTGTTTCCCAAGTCCATGATGGTCTATGTGGGGTTGATAACTCTATTCCTAAGATGAGATGGTTTTTAAGAAGGGATGGTTTTCATTGGTCTTCCATTTGTAATTATTGCATGGACTTTGCTAAAGGGTGTAAAAAATTCCAATAACATGGTCTTCTAAAACATGTGCCTGCTAATTATTTGATATATAAAGTGAAACCTTGCTTCTTAGAGAATGGAAAATTGGTGTCATTGGTAAAATATATCCTCCATCTTCCAAGATTCACTGTTTTGTACTTGTGGAAACATATTATTTTACCAAGTGGGTATGAGATAAGTATTTAAAGTTAGTTATCCAAAATGAATTAGTAAACTTTTTGCAAGTTATTGTGTATAGGTTTGGAAATCTAGATACCATAATCTCAGACAATGCAAGTATCATTGAGTTAGTAATGTTGTTGTAATTTACTTCAAGGTTAGGGATAACTCTGACTATAGAATCACCCTAAGATTCTCAATGAAATGGGAAGGAAGATTCTATAAATAAGGTGATTAAAAAGACATGAGCAAAGTGATTGAAAATAATCCAAAGGATTTGCACAACTTGCTGCCAAAAGTACTATGGGCTTATAGGATATCTAAATGGTCCAGTACTTGAGTAAATCCATATGCTCTAACTGAAGGACATAATATTGTGCTTCCGATTGAAATCAGTCTAAATTCACTAACAGTGATGGCCCAAAATCAAATGACCATAGAAATGCACGATTAAGCGATACACGTGGAATTAGAAAACAAAGATAAAAATATTGTCAGAGCCCTTAACATATTGGTCCAAAAGAAGAAGATGATTGATGGCTATAAAAAAGAGTGAAAAAGAACCTTTAATGAAGGATATTTGTTATGGAAAACCATTTTACCTTTAAAATATAAAAGATCTATCCTATGAAAAATGGCCCCCAAAGTGGGAAGGATCTTTCCAAATTTAGAGAGAATTCAAAAGTGGATCATACTGTTTGAAGAATATGAATGGTCATGTACACATGAGGAAAATAAATTGTATATTCTTAAAAGCATATTATCCAACCACATGGGTAGCAAGACAATAAAGGCATAAAAATAGTAATAAAGTATATTAAAAACTGCGCAATATTAAAATGTCTGAATACAAAGGACCGAAAAATCCTCTAGTATCTTTCGTACATGGTCCTTTAAGTTTTAATGTGTATAATTTTTTCTTCAAACAATATTTCTTTTTCGAAATCACTTAAATTTCCCCCCACTAATTGGTTCAGCCTTCACTGGAAGTTCACCTCCTCAATGGAAGACACTTCCAGCTCAGCATTAATCTGAACTAGCCTCCTCTCCAATTCTTCTTTCTTTATAAAAAGAGCATACCTCATAGATTGGATAGTATCTAGATCTTATAGGCCTCTAGCTACCTCAACCTTCTATTGATAATATTGGGCTTGGTCAGTAGAAATATCATTTACTTCTACATTTATTAAGGCCATCATTTTATTAAGGACTAAGAGAGAAAGGAAACTAGTTATCAATTCTAAAAGAAAATCTTCCTTAAGATGACCAAATTAGGAAAGACAAGAGAAAGTCATCTTTGGCAGTAAGAAAGGAGAAGTCAATGAGAACTTCAAAAGGCATTGTGATAAGCTTTGAAGTATCTTCAAACCTTGAGGAGTCTCTAATTACCAATAAGAAGGATATGGTTGAGCTTGGATAATGTGCTACAATTTCTTCTTTAAACTAGAAAAAGAAACATATAATGTGGTAATAGAGGCTTAAGACATCAAACTATAAAGCTTTTCTTAGAAATCATCAACTTCCCTAGGGGTAATCAACTGTAGAATACTTACGGTTGGTGGGACAAACTAAGAAAGTGGAGAAGTTTAGTTAAAGGGTGAAACCCTTAGTTCTGTAGCAACCTTGGTAGAATTGTGAATAACAAGTGAATTAGGAGTGAACTCAATAGGGTTATTCTCTCTATTAGTCTCCCATACTACAAAACTTGGATTACCAACCTCATATGTAGGGATAGGAATGAGGTGAGGAGAGTTAATATATATCGGCGTTGATTCCAATCCAAGAATTTGGTTCGAGGTTATAGTGACATTTTGAAAAAGGACATTAACTGTCACAATTATTGAAGATGTATGAGGAGGGGATTTAAGGCCATCAGGCAAAGTTTCCCTCACCTCATATGATGTTTCAGCTAGAAAAGTTTGTAGATAGAATCATTGGTGTGATGATACCAAAGTATAAAAGAATTCATTTTAGGACAAACAATTGGTATGTGTGTGTGTGTGTGTGTATGTGTGTGTGTGTGTGTGTGTGTGTGTGTATTTATTTATTTATCAAATGGACCTTATGGGAAGGTTTAGTAGCAATAGACTTCATTCTTCTCCAATTTAGAACATTGAACATGACTGTTAGAGGAGAATTAGCAGGCTCAGGAATGGTTAATGAAGTACAAGCTAGAATCTTAAAAGGATAATTGTCTCTTGACCGTCAAACAAGAGAGATAACATCTTTATCTTCATCTTATTATTCTTACTCGTCTCGATCTTCTTCTTAAACTATAAAATTCCTTTTTCAAGAAGAGAGATAAGCAACATGATGAGGGGAACATATAGTACAAAATGACTAGCCAAAGGCCAAAAGGTAAAGACAAAGTATAAAAAAAATGAAACAAGCTTTGCAAGAGGAAGAAGTTATTGAGGGATATGGTTGAATGCTTCAGGTTTAAGTGAAGCTCATCGTGAAATGACCACCACTTTTCATAGGCCTTAGTCATTCCAACATTGAACTCAACAACAACTATGCTAAAAGTCCTTCGAACCTCAGCACGACATTAAAATCCTGCCAGAACAACTTCTTTAGGAAAGTTGGAGTTTTTGGAAAACAAAACTGGATTGGATCTAACCATTTTATGTGAAAGAATGTCTTAATATAGTCCAAACTATCTTGAAAATTGGGTAAACAAAAGAAGCTCACCATAAGATTTAGAACCAATTGCCTTGGGGATGAAATGGTATAAAATGAATACTTGAGGATTGAGAAACTTACCCAATGAGAATTTATAACCTCATTAGGAAAGGATTTATTCAGAATGGAAATAAGATAACAAAGGGGGTGCAGGTGCCTTCAACAAGGGTCGAAGCAAGTGTTCAAGGATTTAAAAAAATATCGGGTCATTTGATTTATATGACAATTAGGTTTTAATAAAAAAAATGATTATGCTAGATCGATAGAGGAGATTCAAGATATCATACCTTTGCGGTTCCTTCTATCTCGAACTGTAAAGATTTGATCCTTTTCATGTAACACCAATCCGCATCGTAAATCTAACGGTATGGCAGCCATGATATCAAAATAACTTTTTTCAAAACTTTAACATCGTCAAAATGAGATCTTCCATATATTTTTATACATATTGTTTCCTCTAAAACTCATAGAATTTTTTTTAGCCCTATCCAATCAATGGTTCTTATTTTATAACTTAAGTAAGTAGGCAATATGGAGTGTCGCAACTTTGTATAGGTAGATGAAATCATATGTCTTGAATTGATTTCATCCCCAAACCTTCATATCCATGAATATCAAAGTATTATATCAGGGTTTATGTATATTGGAACACTTTCCTGATTATTCTTGATTCAATCTTGATTAGATTCCATATATAATCTGTGTTGTGAAATTTTTGCCATGAATTACTATTTTGTAAAAAAACATTTAGCAGGGGGACCAAACTATCTCGGAATGACTTGACTTTTTTTCGCCTCTTCCTCTATATATCAGGAACTCGTGGTTCCAATCTTATAATTATTGGAATCTCTAATTATTTGGAATATATTTTACAAAATGAGATCTTTGAAAAAGACCTTATGATTTTTCATGCTATTTCTTTAAGAAAATATATTCCATTGGTGTGTGGGCACCAAGGATCACGACCCTACCCTTCTTTTTAGGTATTTTTTTTATCTATATTGATTCCACACTTGTTAGAAGACAAGAGTATGCTTATATAGGCTAGCATAGGGATCCCTAAGAGAAATAGGAGATTAGCTTCCTATTTCTCTGATATTCTTCTCCGTGGGTTATGATAGGTGACAATCCTTAGAGTAAGAAATACACCCACTACGATAAAGTTACCCCTTTAAGGGTGTACAAATTGTGATGTGTATATGGTTTTCACCATTATGAGAACTAACAATCCTCCCACTATGATAAGGTAGTATAATGTCATACTCATTACATTGTGACATTTCCACCTATACCAGTAGCATGCAAGAAGTTCACATAATCCTATTAGACCTTCATTTGTTTTGAACAATACTTTTAGAAATGTGGTCTAGAATATAGATTTAAACACAAGTGTTGCACTACCTATTATAGAAAGTACCAGAATTGAGTTTGAAAGAAATCCACTATCTTTAATGGGAGTAATTACTACTAAGTTGGAAAACAGTCTTGACATATGTGTATCAATATCTTATGAGTAATTCATCATGAACCTTATGACGTGTGAAGAAAAATTTGACACACCATTACTGAAAGTAACTTGTGGCACTATCTTCATGGATATAATTCGAGATACTGATATCTAATTCTTAAATTCTGGAATAAGTAGTTATGGAAATACATCAACCATAATAAATAACTTTTAATATTTCTGTAGCTATAATAAATCTTGGTCATTTTCCATCAAAACCATATTCAATAACTATAAGTGCCTCCAGTTTTGATGAATGTAAGAACCCATTTTCTTCCAATTTAGAATCCATTTAGACAAACGAACATGGGTATTTGGTGCTATAGATGTATTATGGTTTACAAAGAATGATATTATCATGGATATTATTAAAAAACTACAATGTACTAAATATGAAATTTATTTTGTAATGATTATCGACTTTAGTACCAAAGATACAGATATTATTTATTACCATTAACAACATCTATGTCATTAAAATAAAAAAAAATATCCTTCCATAAAAAGAGTATAAGTCGAACCAAAGTTCCTTTTATTCTAACATACTTATAAGAAATCATTTAAAATTAATCTCTAATTATCAAAACTAAGACTCACGTCACCCACTACAATTGTAAATTCCTAGTAGTGGATAAATTCACCTACCACTAGTTAACTGGTTTCCTGGAACGAGTGATTAATGTCTCAATGTGTACACAATACATGTTATCATAGAACAAACTATTAAACATCATTCAACCTTTTTAAATAAAATACATATAACTTATTCTTTCAAACAACATAAGCTTATTAGCTGTTACTATTATCCCGAGTCCTCTTAGAGAATTTATCTAGCGATTACACAATCCACTAACTATCTTTGAAACCTATCCATTCCTTGAATTCCAAGTTAATAGTTTTTATTTGACTTTAGCTTTTGTAACAACCCGTATTTTTGAATAATTAACTTCAACATTTTAATTACGCGTGTGCTCATAATAATAATACATATTTAATAAATATTAATTGGTGAGAATAAAATTAATATATATGTGGAAGTAAAAAATTTACTAAGTGGGGCATGTAAATTAAATCTGGTAAATTTTTAGTACGCCGTAGCGGGTAATAGCGACGGGGATTGATGGTATCTCAATCAGGACATGTGGGTAGGCTATTTGTGCATTGAGATATGATATTTATGTTGGGTGACTCGAATGGTGATTTCTAGTTCACGGTTGACGCCGAATGGGTCAAAATTGTCAAAATCAAGTACCTAGGGGGTAGAGATTGGTTACCGAGAGATTGTTAGAGTAGTCGGGACCCATTTGGGGACATATAGGTCATTTTTCCTTAAAGGGTTAACCTAAATACACTATTAGGATGTTAAAATGGGAGATTGGGTTTGGAAAGAATCCACTTTATACATTCTAAACCTCTGTAAGTCTTTAGGTGAGAAAAGAAGGATGAAGAACACAAGGAGGGGTGGAAAAGGACATTCTTGCCTAGATTCAACAAGGACGAGACTAAGATCCAACCATCATTCAAGGCAAGTGTATAACTTGCTTGTTATTTTGTATTTTCTTAGATTCATATCAAAATTGAGGGAGTAAAAACTGATTTTAGGATGGGGATTCAATATGTAACATGGGTTTTTGGGAAAAGATTTACATATGACTCATGTGATGATATTAATCTTGAATTCTTGAGAATACATCTTGATTTACGTGGAATTAATCTTGATTGCTATGAGATTAAATACTTATGATCATTTAAATTGTGTGAAAAATGATTTGGGAAATAGTCTTATTAAAGAAGTAATTAAAAGAGGAAGAAATCCAGAAATTGGGATAAAATAATTAAATATGTTGAATTAATGAAATTTAATGATAGTTATGGGATTTTTTGAATCTTAAGATGGATATAGATTAGTTTTTATGTATAAGAACCCTTGGAAGACTAAAGATATTGTTGGATTAGTGAAATTTTTGGAATTGAATGTTGGGAGTTTGGAAAGACCGTCACTTTAATAAAAGAACTGGTCTCCTTCCTAGAATCGGATTGATTTGATCTCATAAGAGAATTGATTTAGTGAGCGAATAGATTCAACTATGGACCCGAATAGACTCAGACATGCTATGAGTGATATTCATGTCTTTTAATGTAATTAGAGAGGCTTTTGAGAAATCAAAAATTCTAAAAAAGTCCTTAGAGTATTGTAGGACTTCTAGGAATGTTATAATTAATTATTCAACCTCGGGTAGGGGAGAGTAGACTCGATGTTTGACAACAAGGGTTTAAGAGGGGTAACACTTGGAATATAGACTAAATTATTGGGGTATAAGAACTCAAAAAATATTATTATTATTTACGTTGGGGACAGACTCGTGACTTATAGGCTAGTGCTTTGGGTATTATTCACTGATTCGATGGATTCTAGATATATATTGTATATATGTATACGAGAATTAATATCTCTGTGCATGATACTTATGTGAAGCACACCCATCCTAGAGGATATGCTATTAGTGGAGGTTGCATGTTGTGGGATGTCACTCTAGTGAATCTCAGTAGAGGTAGTATGGTTTCCCCGAGGTCATCGGTATGTGCATTCCCACGTTCTGTAGGGTTGGAGTCTTGTAGAATAATGTGGTATGGTAATGAGTACAAACTTAGGTCCATGACCACCTTTGGTTTATGTTACATTTATGGGTGCGATGGTGAGATTCTGACCCGATTGTGAAAGTTGTGGTGGAGTCCTGGGCCAACGAGGTAGACAATTAGCATGATAGATATTATATACATATAGTGAGTGATATATTTATGTATATGATTTTAATGTGTCTTAATTATATGTATATAAAGAGGTAGACAATTAACATAAGCAATTCATTGTGAATATTATCAATAATCGTAGTAAGGTTATGGGAATGAATAATAATGAGATAATGAATTAAGTACAGAAGTAAGATTATTGTTATATCAGTGATAAACATTACTTGATATAGGGTAATACGTCACATTGAAATTAAGAATGAGGCTAGTTCGACAGGGTAGCATGACAAGGAGGGTTAAAAGCATACATTAGGTGCACACATTAGATGAGGGGTGCAAATTATCTCTTGTGGGTAAGCTACCACTATAAATATCAATATTTCTTTAAATTACATATAACTGCACCGTATACACTTCGTAATTTTTTTTCGAAGGTTTTGGAATTTGACCCATATCAAAGATTTAAAATACTTTTAGGTGTCAAGCCACAAGGAATCCAAGGATAATTATTGTTTCCAAGGACACATAACTGCAATTGATGTGGAGGATTGCAGGATTTAGAGTAGCCACTTGATTTATTGCTATCTAGATTAGGTTCTCTATTTCAGTTGTCAGTTGGGCGTGTTGCCCATTTTCTTTAGACTTATGTACTTTCGTTTATTTTAGTCAGTTGGTTCGGATGTGCTTGATTCTTACTCAATGGTTTATTTGGGGACTTTATTTATTTATATCAACTTCAGACATTATATTGTGATCTCATTTATTATGATTAATATGCATGGTATTATGATCGATTGGTTACTACTGTTATATTTTAATGAAAGATAAATGCTTGTTAAATTCATTAGGTGGTTAGTAATTAATCATGTTTCTTCAGTAATGGTAAGAATGAGGCATATGAGACTACCGTTTTATTTTGGTAGAGGGATGGACACCCATTATTTTAATAAGCGGGGTGTCACAAATGGTATCATATGATCAAGTTCTAGAGTCTTTTAGGATCTATGCGGCTTATTACGATTTAGCATAGCGTTCTTTGATATCGAGCCCTATTTGTAGGATAATTGCATTCATCTTTACATATGTGCATTTATGTTCTTCTCCTAATTATTTTATATTTGACTGTGAACTTATACAAATTTCAATCTCGTTTCAGATGCCGCCAAAGAGAACCCGTCAGACGAGAGCGAGTTCTAGGGAGGAAGCGCCATAGGGGAACATTACAACCATAGAGGTGTCCGATATAGTGGTCCAAGCTATAACTGCGGCAATGATCAGTGTAGCACACAACTTTACCTAGGCCTAGCCTTAACCACAGGTGGAACCAGTCATTCAAACTAACCCGAGCTCGTGAGATTTAGAGTTAATGAGGGAGGACTTTCAGAAAGGGCATCCACCAGAGTTTCAGGACAACTCAGATATAGTGGTTGTCGCCCAGTGGAAGAAAGACATTAGATGCCATCTTCGCCTTGTGGAGTGCAGTAAGACCTAGAGACAAATACTTGACACTTTTAAGCTAGTAGGTGTAACACTATGATGGTGGGAGTTGATTACCACGGCAGAGGATGGATGTTATGACTATGGCAGAGTTCTAGGTGATGTTAGACAGCAAGTATTTTCCATCAGCAACCCAGATAGAGATGAAGCAGAAATTTCTGGATATTACTCAGTGAGATAGGTCGGTGGTAGAACACGAGGAGGAGTTTATCCATCTGGGTAACTTTATTCCCGATGAGGTGAAAACGAAGGAGAAAAAGCTACTGAAAGTCATGGATGGACTCACGTGGAAGATCAAACATCATTTGTTTGGTAACCCGACATTGACCACCTACTCTGAGGTCGTAAATGCAAAAACTTGACACGACTCAGAATGTGTATCTAAAATGTGTACTCTCTAGGCTCAAGTGTAAGCCTGTCGTTCAAGTAATAATCCGACAAGTCGGGTATCGATCCTCAGGGAAAAAGGACAACAGAAGTTGTGACGACGGAATAAGATTGAAGAATCCTAACGATGACTCTAAAAAGAAAAGAAAAAATTGATTTGGATTTTGGGATTCAATTACACTAAATGCAATTATGAAAGTATGGTGAAAAATGCAGCTAACTAAATGACCTAGATTAAGAATGAAGGATTGAATTGAACTTTTAAATGAGATGATGAAAAATAGGACGGGAATACAATCCCCCAACCCTAGTGTATCGCAATATAATATTAATCGTGAATTTATCTAATTAATTTGACCCGGAATTTTGTACTCCCAAGCATTACGTATACGAGGTTCAAGCCCGCGTCATACTTAATCAAAGGACGAGTAAATCAGTATTACGATAACGACACTCGAATTGTATTCTCAATCATCCCGGTTACCCAGGGGCAAGCGAGATATTTAGACCTACAATTGTTGTGTCCCTACGCAATACGGTCAAAATTAATTACTAAGTTCAGAGGATTAACTTTATACATGCAATGACCACATCAGGTTGGGTTCATGTAACCCGACCTTAGAAATCTAGCCGGACATACCGAAAATGATGAAGACAGTATTTAACATGCAAGAGTTCATGATTAATCTAAGGACAATTGATGGAATACTATAAAATAGAATCACAAAGAAGAAACAACTTACTAAAATTACCCAAAGAACAATTGCAGCAATGAATAAACTTGATGATCACACAAACTTTGAATAACTTTCAATCTTTGAATAAAACTTGAAATTGTATCTACAGCTAGGGTTTGTGGAAGAAAATGAGAAATTAAAAATTAACTCCCCACGTTCTAGCCTCCTTTACAACGAAAATAATTCGGGTTTTTATATCCTACATCAAATTCCAAGAAGTTGAGTATAAGCCGGAGTCTTTAGAGGAGAATCAGGAAACAAATCTCGATGGGCGGACCGGTCCGGCCTTTAGGCGGATCGGTCCGCTGCTAAAGCGGATCGGTTCTTTTATTTTCCAGGCAGACTGGTCCGTGGCGGACCGGTTCTTTTATTTATTTGGCTCATCGGTTCTCCTTCGGTTCGCAGTCCACTGAAGTTTGCAGGGCGGACCGGTCCGGGTTGATGGCGGACCGGTCTGCCTATTTGACTTTTCTCTCAAACTTTGACTGTCCATATCTTTTGCTCCGGGTATCCGATTGAGGTGTCGTTTCTTCCTAGGTGCTTGTGAGGATGATACCTTCAACTTCTCTTTAGGTACCTCATCCGGATTCTGGGTAGAAATGACTCTTTTGCCCTTTTGACTTTTCTCGTTGACTTTCTCTAGTCTTCTGGTTTCCTTCTTCTATTTCTTGACATTAGATACCTGTGAAATCATAACAAAATACCAGAAACTCGATGTACTTGTTAGGATAAGTCAATAGCAAGATTATGAGATAAAGTCAATCCAATTACGTCATTCGAGGTGATTAAAGTACCGAAATTAAGGGATAAATTAGGAAGAATTTATGCCTAATCAGTGGTAGAACACGAGGAGGAGTTTATCCATCTGGGTAACTTTATGCCTGATGAGGTGAAAACGAAGGAGAAAAAGCTACTGAAATTCATGGATGGACTCACGTGGAAGATCAAACATCATTTGTTTGGTAACCCGACATTGACCACCTACTCTGAGGTCATAAATGCCGCACTACTTTATTGTGACAACCATCACTTCCATTTGAAGGGAAGAAAGAGAGAGAGAGAAACTAGCCAGGCTGGTATAGCAAGAGGCAATGGTGCCGATGGATCACTATAGTAGCATGGGGGTAGATATTAGGAGCTAGATTCTCGATAGGGGGATCTAGCTAAGAATTTTTAATCAGGAGGTTTTCAACGAAAGAGTAGTGGGTTCAGACAGGATCAGTAGGGCCCTCAGCATTAACATCAACAACAACAACATGTTCTCTAGGGCTTCCATGGCTAATGGAATAACGGGGAGTGTAGCAGGTCTAAGCCCATCAGGGCCAATGACCAGGATAACCTTAATAGGGCCACGAAGGAGAGAGATGGGGGGACTTCACCTGCTGATGTTTTTCCTATGGTGAGATGGCCCACAAGAAGAGGGACTCCCCTACTACCAAGCAGAGTGCCTCATCAAGGTTCCTAACAGGGATAGTAAGCACAGTTGCCACCGGTAGCACTAGCTCCTCCAGCCTATAGCCTCAAGGGAAGTTACAGTATAGTCATGTTTATAACATTCGGGATAAAGTCATACCACAGGCATAGCAGGTGCCACTAGCAATTGAGGGTACGTTTTATCTTTATGGACATATGGGTAGGGTATTGTTTGATACATAAGCTTCCCACTCATTTAGCCACCAGATTTTACCACATGGCTAGCCCATTAGAGATAGACGATAATATCGTTATGTGTATAGATTCACTATTGGGCAGTGGTGCACTTATGCACTTCATTTGTATGGGTGTCGATATAGATGTCGAGATATTATGTTTTGCGGCCGACTTGCTCATTTTGGATATGGTGGGGTATGATGTCATTTTGAGTATGGATTGGTTGGCAGGGTACCAGGCAATAGTGGATTATATTTATAGGACCATCATGTTATCTTTTCTAGGACAGTAAATGTTCCTTATGGAGATGCCTTTTCTAAAGCGAGGGTCAACCACGCATCTTTATTATATTGGGGGGGATACCTCATAAGAGGTGATTATTTTCTTAGATTCGTTCCCACTTGTCAGGGAGTTCGCAGATGTGTCCCAGGAGATACCCGAGTTGTCACCCAGTCGAAAAATAGAGATTGTTATTGACTTAGAACCTAGGAATAGGTCAATTACATGAGCACCGTATCACATGGCCCCATTAGAGATGCGGGAATTGAGGGATCAGGTTTAGTAGCTTCTAGGACATGGCTTTATCAGGCAGAGTACATCGTCATGGGGTGCACCGAGATTATTTATTTAGAAGAATGATAGGTCATTTCTTCTATGTATTTACTACAGGGAGATGAATAAAATTACTATTCGAAATAAGTATTCGTTGCTTCAAATCGATGACTTGTTCTACTAGTTGAGAGGAGCAATGTACTTTCCTAAGATAGACCTGAGATTGGGGTATCATCAGTTGTTCATCGGGAAGAAGCACGTTCCTATGACCACATTCCTGATGCGGTATGGATCGTATGAGTTCAGGGTGAAGCCATTTGGGTTGACTAATGTGCCAGCAGTGTTCATGGATCTCAAGAATAGGGTGTTCAAGGATTTTCTCGACTAGTTTATGATCATATTCATAGATGATATTTTGGTGTATAGGGAGGGTGAGTACGGAAAGCATTTATGTATGGTTTTAAAGACATTACAGACCATCAACTTTATGCTAAGTTTGAGAAGTGCATATTCTGGTTGAGGGAGGTACAATTTTTAGGCCATATTGTTTCGGACAAAGGGATTTTTGTGGATCCGAGTAAGGTATCGGTGGTGAGGGGGTGGGGATAACCCACGACACCGACGAAGGTTCACTGCTTTTTGGGGTTGGTCGGGTATTATCACCGTTTTATTAAGGGCTTCTCGAAGATTGTGGGTTCATTGACTAATCTGACTCGCAATGGGGTACCATTCATTTAAGATGACTATTATCATTTAGTTTTTGATGATCTAAAGGACAAATTGACTTCAGCTCCCGTGTTTGAACTACCTAGGGGAAGAGTGGAGTACAGTGTTTTTACATATGCATCGCTACGTGGACATAGAGGTGTATTGCTGTAGGAGGATAGGGACATAACTTATGCATCTTACAAGCTTAAGTCCCACAAGAGGAACAACCCTACACATGACCTGGAGCTATAAGGAGTTGTGCTTATATTAACATAATGGATGAATTATCTTTTGGGTGAACGGTTCAGTCTATTGACGGACCATAAGTCACTACAGTATCTATTCACATATAAGGATTTTAATATAAGGCAACGAAGATGGTTGGAGTTCGTAAAAGATTACCAGTTTGATATTTCGTATCATCCTGGGAAGGTTAACATGGTGGTAGACGTGTTGAGACGATGACTTATGGAGGAGATATTGGAAGTTTAGAAGGTAAATTGGTAGGAGCTTCGATATGATGATGAGGTTGCCAAGGTATATATGGTAGTGTTGGCAATAACTCTCGATATCATTATGCGGGTGGTAAAAGAACAAGCCAGGATTCATCTTTGTCACGATAGAGTGCGCCAATTTTTTGTAGATGGGGTAGAGTCCTACTCGATCAGTTTTGAGGGAGGCTTAAGCTTCAATGAGATACTTATTGTTTCATAAGATGAGGAGTTGAGACATCCAGGGATGATTGAGTATCATGAGTCGAGGTTTTCAATATATCCTGGTGAGGATAAGTTTTATCAAGATATGCGTAAATAGTACTGGTGGTTGGGGATGAAGTGGTACATAATGGAGTTTGTCTCAAAGTGCATTACATGCTAGTTAGTGAAGATAGACCACCAAAGATTGACAAGGATATCACATCCATTAGATGTTCCAGTCAGGAGATGGGAGAGCATCTCTACGGATTTTATCACGAGGTTACCGACATCACACAGGTATCACGATTCCATTTGGGTTATCATGGATCATATAACCAAGGTTCCCCACTTTCTATCAGTTCATACATATTTTGAGACGAGACAGTAGGCCCAACTATTTCTTGCCAAAATCATGAGATTACATGGGTTACCGGTTAATATCGTGTTTGACAGGGACAATATTTTTGTGTGATTTTTTTGGCAGAGCTTTTACGATGAAATGGGAACAAATTTATGGTTGAGTATGATCTATCATCCACAGATAGATGGATAAACTGAGTGGGTTAATCAAATGTTTGAGGACATGCTCAGATGTGTACACTCGATTTTGGGGGAGGTTGGGAGCAGTACCTGCTACTGATGGAGTTTGCTTATAATAACTTCTATTAGTTCACCATTGGGATGGCATCATTTGAGTCTTTTTATGGATAGCCTTGTCGTTCACCCACTTGTTGGTTAGAGGTGGGGGATAACAAGTTGTTTAAATCAGAGATTATTCAGGATGCCACTTCCTAGATCGAGCTCATTCAGGGATGTATACAGATAGCTTGGGATGGGGAAGAGTTATGCTGATGCCGATAAGAGACACATAGAGCTTGAGTTTGAGGATCAAGTTTTGGTGCGCGTGTCTCCCATTAAGGGAGTCCTGGGGTTCGGGAAGAAAGTAAAGCTAGCACCGAGGTATGTAGGGCCTTTCCCGATCATTGGAAGAGTAGGGTCAGTTGCTTATAGGTTGGGTTTATCGGTTCATTTACGGAGGATTCATTATGTGTTCCATGTCTCGTCACTGAAGAGATATCAGATGAGTGAGAGAGATTTTTAGCACATCCCACTGGAGGAGATTGATTTGCAGTCATACATCTCGTATGAGGAGAGGCCGATTACTATTCTATATCATAGTGAGAGTAAGCTACGATCTAAGATGGGGCCCCTAGTTCGAGTGCAGAGGGAGCACCGTCATGTAGATGATTTGATGTGGGAGCGAGAGGATGATACGAGAGAGCAGTATCCAAAGCTTTTCACCATAGGTATGTTCGAATTTCGGGGACAAAATTCCTTTGTAAGGGGGAACAATGTAACACCTTGTATTTTTGAACAATTAATATCATCTATTTAATTATACAAGTGCTCATAATAATATTACATATTTAATGAATATTAATTTGTGAGAATAAAATTAATATTTATATGAAAGTTAAAAATTTACTAAGTGGGGTTAAGTAAATTAAATCCAGTAAATTGTTAGTATGTCGTAGTGGATAATAATAACGGGGATTGGCGGTATCTCAACCAGGACTTGTGGGTAGGCTATTTATGGATTGAGATTGTATATTTATGTCTGTTTAATCGGATGGTGATTTCAAGTGCACGGTTGATCGAGAATGGCTCAAAATAGTCAAAATCAAGTACCCGAGGGTAGACATCGGTTACTGGGAGCTTTCTAGACTAGTTTGGACCCATTCAGGGGTATTTAAGTATTTTTTTCCTTAAGGTCTTAACCTAAATACGGGATTAGGAGTTTTAAATGGGAGATTAGTTTTGGTAGAAAGCCACTTTATATATTCTAAAGCTCTGGGAGTCTTTTGGTGAGAAAAGAAGGAGGAAGAAGACAAGAAAGGGTGGAAAAAGGGAATTCTTGACTAGATTCAATAAAAAGGAGACTAATATCCAACCATCATTCAAGGCATGTGTATAAATTGCTGATGTATTTGTATTTGTTTACATTCACATCAAAATTGGTGGACTAAAAACTGATTTTAAGAGGGGGATTCAATATGTAAAATGGGTTCTTAGGAAAAGATTAACATATAACTCATGTGATAATATTAATCTAGGATTATTGAGAATAAATCTTGATTTATGTGGAATTAATCTTGATTGCTATGAGATTCAATACTTATGATAGTCTAAATTGTGTGAAAAATTATTCGGGAAATAACCTAATTGAAAAAGTAATTAGAAGTCGAAGAAATCTAGAAATTGGGATAAAATCATTAAATATGTTGAATTGATGAAATTGAATGATGGTTATGGGATTTGTGAATATTAATATGGATTTAGATTAGTTTTTATGTATAAGAACCCTTGGAAGCCTAAATATAATTTTTGAGTTGTGAAAGTTTTGGAATTGAATGTTGGGAGTTTGGAAAAACCATCACTTTAATTCAAGAACCGAGCTCCTGCCCAAAATCGATTCGTCTATGGACTCGAATCGATTCACACATGTGGTGAGGGATAGTCAGGTCTCTTAATGTAACTCAAGGGGCTTTTGAGAAATTTAAAATTGTAAAAAGGTCTTCAGTGTATTGTAGGACTCATATGAATGTTATAATTAGTTATTCGACCTCATGTAGGGGAGAGAAGACTCAAAGTTTGGGTACTAGGGTTTAGGAGGGTTAACACTTGGAATATTGACTACGAATTAGGATAGACGAATTCAGAAAATATTATTATTACTTACGGGATGGTTGGGAAAGTTTGGGTATTTCAAAAAATTGATGTGGCAAAATTTAATTTAATTAGTGAATAATTAAATGTTTAGGAGTCGAGGATAGACTCGTGACTTATAGGATAGTGCTTCGGGTGTTAGGCACGAATTAGCCAAATTCGATATATATATATATATATATATATATATATATATATATATATATATATATATATATATATATATATATATATATATATATATATATATATATATATATATGTGTGTGTGTGTGTGTGTGTAATAATAATAATAATAATAATAATAATAATAATAATAATAATAATAATAATAATAATAATAATAATAATAATAATAATAATAATAATAATAATAATAATAAGTTACAAAACTTATGTATGTCATAAGATAGAACTATGATGTCATGAGATGACTTTTCTTAAACTCCCTATTTCACCCTTGAAAATTTTGGATTCCCCCCCTTTTGAAACACTCTAATTTATTTCCTAATTACTTCAAAATTCAAAAACAAGGGCAAAATAGTATTTGACCCCATTCTCTCCCTTTACCTCATTTTCCAAACCTACCTGTCACTTTCCTTCACTTTACTCCCTCTCTCTGTTTCTCTCTCTCTCTGCTTTGCGATTAACAACACATGTTTGATTCAAGCAAGGTAATATAATTTTAATCATGTCTCTTTTGGGTATAAAATTCAAACCCGTTTGATTCATACGATTCATACGATTTTATACCTGTTTGATTCATACGATTTTATACCTGTTTGATTCATACGATCCATACTTTCCCTAGAGTTGTTTTACTTACGATTACTTCAGCATACGATTCATACCTTCCCTATATTTTTTTATTTACTTCAACATACCTATTTTGGAGCATATGATTTTATTCAGATGTTTTATTCATCCTCTGAATACGATTATTCAAACATGATTATTTAGCTAACTCTCCACCCCATGTGCTCGATATTTTCTCTATTTGTATTACATGTTTGATTAGGTTTCACAACTTTTGTTTTGATTATGATGTTTTTCTCTTAATAAGGTTTCATATGGTGAAATTTTCACCTATATATTCTAATAGTTAATTTATGTTTTGCAGTGGTATAAATCGTTTTAGACAATAGTCATTTTGGGTTCAAAATCATAGGGTAAGATCTATCTTGAATATTGTAATTATTTTATCAGTTAAATCTCATATAGGCATTTGTATTCAACTTCTAATGATTTTGGTGTGCTTGAGAATGTTTCTCCCATCGATTGTAGAAGTTGATTACATGAAATTTAGACATTATTTATCTCTGTAAGTTCATTGAAAAAAATTATAAACACTATTTTTTGAGGTGCTCTTTTTAACTACTCCCTAGATGTGCGTATGTTGAGATTTGATCATTTTTTTATGAATTCCTTACATTCAGGGTTTGATCTTCCTGTTCATTTGCTCTTGAACAAATCTGGGAATTTGACTCTATATTGTGGTGTATGTTTATTGCCATAGGTATTGTGGGAATTTGACTCTATATTGCTGGTCTTATTTTAAATTTGTTGGTGTATGGACTGTTATTATAGTTATCGAAATAAATAAAGTACTTGATTATGAATTGTGTTTTGTTAATGGTCTGATATTTAGGTGTTTCATTCGTGTTGGCTGAATTTCATAGTACTGTTATTAAGGTTTCAATTATTTTTTTTTGCGTTTTTCGTTCGATATTTATCGAGCATCAACAATGTCTGTTTAATTTTCTTAGGTTGAGTAGAACTAAATAAATTCAACTTTTTCTTTTTTTGGATATTAGTTTCTTTTATTTTTCAAGGTAGTAACGTTGTATGACCTCTACAATTTATATTTCCCCTTTTAGTGCTTATTTTACATTTTCAGATGCTTTGGTGTTTATCTCTCTTTTTGGACGTCAAGACCATTTCCATGCTTTGGTATTTATATCTCATTTAAGGTCTAATTTTTTATTTATTTATTATAATCAATATCGATCATCGCATGCAAGGATGTGACTTCTGACTTCATTTATGCGGTATTAATACCCTTTGTCTCGCGAAGGTATACATCTCTCCTAACTTTTTATGCATTCTTACATTAGTAAATAATTTTCTTCATTAGCTAAGCATTGGAGTAAATGGTCCATGAGGACTCAAAATACGAATTCTATTGATATATGCATATTATAAATATTATTAGGTTAATTATCATTTGTGCAATACTCTTTTATGATGGTGGAGTTCGTTATTATGAAACTATTAGTATGTTTCGAGTCGGATATAACTGCTATTTGAAAGTTTTTCTGCGAGTTTGTATGTTTGTATGTCTAATATATCTCTAATATTAAATACGAATTTGAAAGTTGGAATGTCTAATATTATAGTTGATTTTTTATCGTGTTTGAATTGAACATTTTATTTTATATACATAAGACATATATAATTATTTTTAGAATGACTCTGTACACGGAAGTTGTTCAGCGAGTTCCTTAGTTTTTGTATTTTATTTTGGGTTTTAATATTCCATTTGATAATATTAGTACCTTAGTTTTACTATATCCATTTAGACGTCTACAAGAATTTTGTATTCTTTATGAGGATTAATTTTTAGACCTTGCGTATGTTTAGACTAATTGTTCCATATAACATTAATTTTGTTTGAGTTTCTTATATTCAATCTATGAATTGATCCGGGATTTTTTTTATATTTTGTTGGGTTTTTTCACAGGTTTGAAATACGCAATTGGAAGATTTTGTTCCAAACCACTCTTTTCGTTATAAACCAAGTTTGCTTCTCCAATCATTTTGATGATTATTTATTGAACAGATCTGTAAAGGAATACTTTTCTAGATGTAGTTATATTTTTTCATTTTTTATTTGTTGAAAACAGGGCATTAGTTCAGAATAAGTTATTTTTTATTATTATTTTGTTCCCTTCTATGTTTTGGTTTTGAGGTTCAAATTAGGCTATATGATTTTTTTAGTTGAACCCAAATGTTGTGGGAATCCTGACAGTTTCAATTCATATTATATCATTTACAAAAATCTGTTCAAATTGTGTTGGAGTTTCGGTTGGCACTAGATTTGCAAATGAAAATAGGCTGGTGTACATTAGCTTGAATTTGAAAATGACGGAGTTGCATTTGGGTTCAGCACAGAACTGGAAACAGTACTTGAGGAGGTAAATTACGAATATATGCTTTCATTTTTTCTTCCATTTGTTATTATGAAGTAATATATAATATCATTTTGTCTATAATAGAATTAGGTGTTGTGAGTACTAATATGGTTGAAATATATTGGTTAAACAATTAGGATTCTGATCAAAGTGGCTACTCTATAATTGCTTTTCATCAAAGTGACTTACAAAGTGATAAAAATGTAGTGTTGAGCTTAGGAGTGTGCATGAAATTACTTTTCAATGTTACTCAAGAAGCCTAACTGCATTTGTAATTGAAAGTGTGAGTGGCCCGATGTCTGTGTTTAAAAAAAACATTTTTTCTCCGAAAAAGATCCAACTTTTAATTATGCACCAAACCAAGTTGTGAAAACTCAATTCTTACTTTAAACCAGTTTTATATTGATTAATCCTAAACATGCATCTAGTGATTAAAGCAAGTAAAGTAAAGTAAAGAATACTCACAACGTCGGATGTACGAGGAAAAAACCCAAAGCGGGAAAACAACCTCGGACGGCCCAAGCCAGACAATCACTATGAATATGGTTTTACAAAGACAGATTAGCCTTACACTAAGACTCGATCCCCACGGGTCTTGACGCTCCTTCTGATCTTCAACCGTTCTTAAATAGTGCCCACGCATAAATTCCGTCTTCCACGATACTTGTCCATAACACACGTGTCCACGTATGTCTTGGTGTCCACCAAATGGCTTTGATTTGTCTACGATGTCGAACAAGAAGTCCTTCTCTTTTCGTCACAGCAAAACCCTTTTGTGTTCAATGTGTAGAACAAATAACTTTAGTGCAACAAGATCACGTGAACATATAAGAATGATAACTCGGATCGTTGCAAACAATAAGTATGTGTTTAAGACTTTTAAACCTTATAAAAAATGTGCAAACAAGGTTCTGGTTCGTAAAACTGTTTTCCAGAAAGCACACCTCCAAAATTATGATGAAAACACTGTTTAAATAGGATTTAAACGCCGCCTTAAAAAACGTGTCATTCGAAAGACTTGAGCATGTCGTTCGCGCAACATTGTATCTCGTTCGAATGAGATCCAATGTCGTTCGAGCGACAGCGCGAAAGTTTGACTTTCTTTGACTTTCTGATTAAAACGTCTCCTAACAAAGAGATTCAAATTAGTCAAACTTTATTTCGAGCTTATCATCATAAAACAAATTCTAAACCTTTAAAACACTTTTAAAACATTTAAGAACATTTTTCTATATAAAAATTAATTCCTTATCTTTTATAAAATAATTTCGAGCACCATTAATTATACGCATTCATACCTGAGTGATCTCAGAATGAAATTAACTTTGAATACGATTAAACTTGCACCAATTAAACTTCGGCATGATTTAATTCTTTGAAGCTTTGCCGCAACGTCTTCAATTTCTTCAATACGACGTAGACCAAGTGAGATTGTGACAAAATAAAATTCTCCCTATCACATATTACGAACACAGTTTTGTTCACGAAATTAAGCCAAAACAATATAGGGACTCAATTGGAAATTTATGTCCTTACAAATCTCCCCCTTTGACTATTCCGGGACAAAACTAAACTAGTGAAATGCCTAACCGGGCCGTCAAGCTGTATGACGCTTAAATCCCATCCCATAAACCCAAAAACAAAAATACAGGACACGGACTAGAATATGTAGCACTGGCAAGCATGAACTGTCTGAATGTGATGTAGACTTGAAATCTCAAATTGTTGAAATCTCGAATTGCTGAAAGCATACCTACACACATGAAACAGACAAACAGATACCCAGTGAAGTATGGAGGAACAAATGATATCAATTTATATTTCTAATAAGAACAAATCATTTGAAACATGTGAGAAATTATTTGATTCCAATTTAAAACAAATATAATAAAACAATATGTAAATCCAGATATCAATAGAAGCTCTCAAAATCTCCCCGTACATCACATACATCTCTTCCCCTTTTTGTCTCGAATAGACAATCCGGTGAAAAGATAAACCAATATGAAATATCTAGCATGACAATAGGAAACCAATTTGAATCAAGTTCATACCAATTTGAGAATTGAAAAACGCTAGATAATCATGAAACAACTAGCTAATTATGATCAAGCAATGACAAACCAGTAGCTAGTAAACCAAGGAATCACACATAGAGTATACCAATCAGGTGTGATAAACGGACTCATATACAAAATACCAATTTGGAACATAAAAGAACCTTCATATAAACCAAACAGTCCAACAATGCCTCCTGCAGTACCAAAAAAATACCATTTTGAACCTGAGGACTGTAAACCAATCAAAAGCCATTTTTCAGCCTATCATTCGAACGGGCCAGGGACTTCGCTCAAACGAGATGAGGAAGTGGCTTGAACGAAGTACATATGTAATTCGCGCGATATGAGTTGTCGTTTGAACGACTTCGCGCGACCTACCAAAATTTCCCAAATTCCCAGAAATTATATAAAGTATTGCCCAATGAAAAAAATTCCACAAAACTATTCCAGGAAGGGCTTGACAGAATCAAAAGAGTGCTAAAATAGTAGGCTTTTAACAAATACCCAAAGACTCATAAAAACTTAAAATGTGAGTTACATGCAAACATAGTACCGATGTGCTCAAATATGGACATGGACTGAATGGACATGAAATTACAACAAATGAGTCACAATTCCAACACATCGAAATGATGCAGAAGCTCTAATTGATAGCGATAAATCATCAAACTTTTTCATAGCCATATGGCAATTAAAGAGTGAGCTTAATGAACTAAATACTACATGCACACAAATCCATAATTTTGACGATTCTATAAATAATAGCGTCAAATTGCAATGTTTCAGCATTAGGATTAGATGTACAAACCCGTTTAACATTTTAATCCATCCAAACTCCCTCAATAATATCACATTTTCTTCGGAATTAACTAAACAAATTTGGCCATTTTCTTAGCATATTGCATTTTCTTTTGGGCTCTTTTAAACGGTGGCTTTCACAATGAGTTAATTTTGAACTCTTGCAGCCCTTTCCCGTGAATCACTCATCATTTTTACCAATTTTAAATCCTCACGGTAAACGGTTATTACATTCACACTTATCCTTAAGTCTATTTACGCATAGATGACAAGATTGAGATAAGAACGCCTCACCAAATTCCAATATGCAAAAGAAGTCAAACATCCATATAAACTCGTGCATGTGTGCAATGTTGGCATATGTACAAAGTCGAATCAAAATGCATATCAACTTCGAAACAACACCATATAAACAATGGTTAAGATCATTCTAAGTATCAATAATAATGACCAAATGTCCTAGCCATATGGATAATGAAACGTTGGGGGGGGGGGGGTCCAAGCACACCAATATGCCACATCAAACATGTAAACTCAAAAATCGAAAATCTTTTTGGCTTTTCAAACATATTTTGACTCAAGGAAAAGAAAAATCTATTTGGATTTTCAAAAGATTTTTCAAAAAAACAAAATCTTTTTGTATTTTTTCATATAAGACTCAAACAAATGAAAACTATAATACAAAATGATACACATGTCATAGTACTAGCAATGAATATATCATGAAGCAAACTAGCATATGAAAAACATGGGAACACTATCATCCTTTAGATTTAGCATGGTAAGAATAAAGTGCACCCAAATGAGAATCATGTAGTTTAATTCCTAAAGCCACTAAATCCGATTTCCTAACCCAAGTAGGTGTAAAACGGTGCATGGGGGTTTGGGTAACCAGTGGAACTTTATTCTTAAACTTCCTAGGAGCTTGTCTAAGATCGTAACAATAACACCTAAGGTGACCTTTCCTACCACAAAACGAGCAAGTGTAGCGATGGTGTGATTACCTTTATGTGGACCTTTTCTAACCATCCTAGTGTTTCTCACACGTGCGGGGGGAATGGGAACAACTCTCTCACCAAAACCTATACCTCCCCTATCTTACTTAATTTGGACGGTGCCTAGGATCTTTTCTAACTTCTCCGACCTAGCCTCCAAATCAAACTTGACTCTAGACGAGTCTATCAATCTCTCCTCCAACTCGTGAATCCTATACTCAAGCAAACGTCTAGCCTCCTCAAACATTAAACTCTCCCTTTTCAAGGACTCCATCAAACCACGAAGATTATCTCTCTCTTTCTCCACAAACTCTAATTTCTCCCTAACCGTCTTCTCTCGTGCCCTAAGATCCTCAATCAAACTATCATTATTTTCTATTGCACGCTCATTCAACTTAGATTGCAATTTTGAGTTAGACTTTTTTACCTTCACCGTTTCGGCATACAACTCATTAAACGCATTTTGCAATTCTTTCACATCAACCTCCTCCTCGTCACTCTCTTCACCCTCACTAACATGGGATACACTCAAACCTCCTCGAAAGTGTCATTCATATGAGTTGTATCATCTTCGCTCACATGACAAGCCATAAATGCAACAAAGTTATGCTCAATGGGGGAACTCTCTCCCTCTTTCGGCTCACTATCACTTACGGTGGCATTATAGACAACGGGTTGCTTGCCTTCTTTCTTAAGTCTATTGGGACACAACTTAACTTTGTGACCGTACCCCTCATACCCAAAACACTTATCTGACTCATCTCTCTTAGGCTTCTCAAACTTATCCTTAGAGGTGGGATCTACTTTGTTGTTCTTGAATTTTTCAAATTTCTTGGCATCTTTCGATTGCCTTTGAAACTTAATAAATTTTTTAAATTTCTTTGCCAACAAAGCAATATCCTCAAAATCGGAATCGAAATCGGAATCGGAATCGGAATCTGAAACTTTTATTTCCTCCTTCCGAGTTTTCAAAGCAATACCCTTTTCTTTCTTAGGCACTTGATTGGAGGTAATCATGTCGATTTCATAGGTTTGTAAGTCACCTACAATCTCTTCTAGTTTTGTTGACTCTAACCTACCCAAGGAGTTTAAAATGGTCACTTTCGCATCAAACCTACTTGGCAACGACCTAAGGATTTTCTTAATGACTCGGTTATCGGGAATTTTCTCAACCTAGGTTAAACGACGATTTGATAATATTGGACATCCTAGCATAAAACTCATCAAAGGTCTCACTCTCTAACATCCTAATGGTCTCAAACTGTATAGTGAGATTTTGAAGTTTTGATGCCCTAACCATGCTAGTGCCCTCGTGAGTGAGTGCCAAAATATCCCAAGCCTCATTTGATGTTTCACAAGTCATAATTCAATTATATTCTTCCTGTGTGACATGTGAAGAAATAACTTGCAGACCCTTAGAATTATATTGTGCAAGTCTTTGTTCAGTTTTGGTCCATGACTCAACAGGCTTTAAACTAGTGACCTCACCTACAATAGTGACAGCGGGTGCCCAACCTTTCTCAACTGCAAGCCAAACACGTTCATCAATAGATTTTAAAGCACATCTTATTCTCATCTTCCAATAAGTGTATTTAGTGCCATAAAAAATAGGAGTTCGAGAAAATTCATTATATCCAGAATTCATCTTTGAAAACACACAGGATCGCAAAATAAATAAACAATGTTTTCTAGCTCTGATACCAATTTGAAAATGTTAGTGGCCCGATATGTGTGTTTCAAACAAAACCAAATTTTCTCCGAAAAAGATTCAACTTTTAATTATGCACCAAACCAAGTTGTGAAAACCCAATTCTTACTTTAAACCAGTTTTATCTTGATTAATCCTAAACATGCATCTAGTGATTAAAGAAAGCAAAGTAAAGTAAAGAATACTCACAATGCCGAATGTACGAGGAAAAAACCCAAAGCGAGAAAACAACCTCAGACGGCCCAAGCTAGATAATCGCTATGAATATGGTTTTACAAAGACAGATTAGCCTTACACTAAGACTCGATCCCCACGGGTCTTGACGCTCCTTCTGATCTTTAACCATTCTTCAATAGTGCCCCTGCAGAAATTCCGTCTTCCACGATACCTGTCCACAACACACACATCCACGTATGTCTCGGTGTCCACCAAATGGCTTTGATTCGTCTACGATGTCGAACAAGAAGTCCTTCTCTTTTCTTCACCGCAAAACCCTTTGATGTTCAATGTGAGGAACAAACAACTTTAGTGCAGCAAGATCATGTAAACATATAAGAATGATAACTCGGATCTTTGCAAACTCTAAGGATGTGTTTAAGATTTTTAAACCTTATAAAACATGTGCAAACAAGGTTCTGGTTCATAGAACTGTTTTCCAGAAAGCACACCTCCGAAATTATGATGAAAACACTGTTTAAATAGGATTTAAATGCTGCCTCAAAAAACATGTCATTCGAATGACTTGAGCATGTCATTCGCACGACATTGTATCTTGTTCGAACGAGATCCGATGTCGTTCGAGCGACAGCGCGAAAGTTTGACTTTCTTTGACTTTCTGCTTAAAACGTCTCTTAACAAAGAGATTCAAATTAGTCAAACTTTATTTTGAGCTTATCATCATAAAACGAAGTGTAGACCTTTAAAACACTTTTGAAACATTTGAAAAAAATTCTATATAAAAATTACATCCTTATCTTTTATAAAATAATTCTGAGTACCAGTAATTATACGCATTCATACCTGAGTGGTCTAGGAATGAAATTAACTTTGAAGACGATTAAACTTGCACCAATTAAACTTCGGCATGATTTAATTCTTTGAAGCTTTGCCACAACATCTTCAATTTCTTCAATACGTCATAGACCAAGTGGGATCATGACAAAATAAAATTCTCCCTATGACATATTACAAACACAATTTTGTTCATGGAATTAAGTCAAAACAATACAGGGACTCAATTGAAAATGTATGTCCATACACTAATTCTTCTCAAGTGCATTTCATTTTAGCATTTATTAGTTTGAATGTAATGTTCCAAAAAGGATGATAAACTCACGGAACAGGTTGCTGCTTTGAATGCAGTAGTATATGGTGGAACCAAGGTCACAGTTATTGAAACTGGATGGCATTGAGTTCCAAACACTGGCAGCAGTAATGACATGTTAGTAACACCATCCGATGCTCAAAATTTGAATGCCACACCTGCGAGAAAAGCAACTTAACATTGGAAAGTTTTTGAGTAGTTTAATATATATATATATATATATATATATATATATATATATATATATATATCTCCATTTTTTTTCAACCCGTGAAAGTAGAAATTTTAAGTTGCCAAGAACTCATCAATGTTTTTATGTGCATAGTTGATAAATCAGTACTTTCTTTTGGTTGCAGACCAGACAAATGGCGGGGAAAAATACCATTAAGTTTTGATTCCCTTCCCTACCCGTCACGTGCCTACAGTTTTGTGATTTATTCACTGCTCAACATTTGAAATCTCACGGGATTTCACGGGGGTGATTTTCTTTGAATTATTTTTCACTGCTCAACAGCTATTTCAATCATTTTTAATTAACAAACAAAATGTGCATGATAGTTAATTAGTCGATAAAGTAGAAATCTCATTATTCTTGGACATTCACATTTTATATTACATATAATACACATACAAATATAGATAAATGTGCATATTCTAAATTTTTCCAGGTCAAAATGGGAACTTGCACTGCTAAAATCATTGGAATAGATACACAATAGAGATGGTCTTATATTGCCTGTAACCACTGTCATACGAGACAAGAGCAATGCACTGTGACTTTTTGGTTCACTGTTTCTAAACGATTGATATTTCTTCTCGATATTTTCTACAATTATATGTTGAAGACGACTCAGCATCAACCACATTCTTCATTTTGGACGGAGAAGCAGAAAACATTACGCATGTTCTAATTTCACAGCTTTTCCACAATGAACCTGAGGTAAACATCAAACTAACATATATATTATTTGCATACTATATTAAATTTATAAATGACCCCACATTCAAATACTCGATCGACTATGTTACTGCTCCTAGACAGTACATTGATAGTTGGTGCTGCTGCTGGTGATCCGATGAACGATGTATCCAAAAATTTCCTACGCAATACACTATGCTGGTGCTCGACAAAGTTCACTTTCACTCTGGAAAGTTTGGAAAACCCAGGACAAATCGACTTATTTGGTGTGCCAATAATTTTAAATATCTTATCAAGCTAATCAAACTCCGTTCCTAATGAATAGTGGTTGCTTTGTTAACAGTTCAACCATAATACAACGCAGTGACCACACATTAATTGCCCTTGAATATAGTTTTGCTCCCAATAGAATTTCAGGTGCCCTGTACCACAAAGTGACCACCAGATGAGTATATGGTTTCCATATTGACGATCCATTCTAAAGTCATAGATCTTCAACTCACCATGATTATTTAAAAGCAAATTTGACATTTTTAAATCTTGATGAAGAACCCAATTATCGTCCAGATACTTGACACCCTCCAATAGTTCGAGCATAGGGCATTTAACTTCACAATAACAAATTTTCATGACCTCTATGGGAAGACACTTCTTATACTGAGACCAGGAAAACAAAACACAACATCAAATTGATAATCAGATCTGACTATTAGGTGTATCTCATAGAGAACACATTCCTTAATCTTCCAGAAGGTCAATAACAAATGGTGTGGTTGATAGACTTCACCGGGTGGTCTTTCAACACTAACATACCTGTGAAATGTACATGAGATAATAAATATACTACAAAACCACTACCCTAAGACTAGCTATAGCGTTTCTGTGTTGTTTGAAGGTATGAAAAATCTTAGCTTTAACTACAGGTTCTAGGGCATCGATTCCATATGCCATAATCTTGAAAATATCATCTTTGATTTATAAAACATTTCATGAAATAGAACTCTTCTTGCTTAAAATTTCAAGCCTTAATTATTTTATAATAAAAAAGTGCTTACTTAAAACAGAATAATGCTTTACCTATGATATTTTCCGCCTGGATATGTTTCTTTATTAACAACCGGAATGAAGATTATGCCCTTGGATCAATTTTGATCATATACATGCATTGAAATAGTAAGGATGAAGTTTATGTGGATGAAATCTCAAAATTTTCTTATGAAGCTAAGCTTGGTAATGATGCTTTTCTTGGTTGCATATGATTTTCTTTTTCATTGTATTAATAGTTTAAGATCTAGGATACTAGGTAGGAACAATGCTCATGTAATGCAAGTAAATAGTAGTGTAGTTTAATTCAATGTATGCGAGTAAATAGTAGGACCGTTGTTCACGTAATTCAAGTAAATAGTAGGAACACTGCTCTGTATTAACTGATTTGCACATTTTCCAATTAAATATGTGTTCCACACCCATATTTTGAAATTGAATCATTTTTTTTCTACTGTTGGTTGCACTTTTTGCCTAACAAATTCAATTTTTCCGAACCAATTCACTTATTTTCTTTGTAGAGAGAGACAAAAACAAATCCAGAAATGGATGTCGTCGGAGTGAAGCCTAATCTGAAAACCTACACCATATTATTACATGGATGGGCACATGGGTATATTTTAGAAAAGGCCTTAAGATGCTTTGAAGATATGAAGTAGGCAGGACTATACTTTCAATATAAAATAAGAACAATAGCAAAAGAGTATTCTTTGTGTTTTTTCCCCTCTTCAAGATCAAATGTCTTAATTATTTTTTTGCTGGAATAAGTTTATTATGAAGATTTACTTTCAATTGACGCATTATCTTTTGAAAATTTGACTGTTTTATAGTTTATATCGATATACGATGAGATTATTATATTTTTCTACTTTCAATTGTTAGGGTGGGTTATTTTTAAGGACTATTTTTGGCAATTTCTTATGTTGACATTGGTTTTGTACTCAATGGGGCATGTCGTGCCATGTTATGTAACCTATGTTTTTTGTGGTTAATGGATTGTATTTGGAATTATATTTTTCTTTTTTTTTATTCCATGAACATAATGATTTTGACTTGGAAAATTAATGATTGTGAAAAAATAGTTTTTAAACTAATAGGTTTGTTTCATAGGTTATTTTAAAAATTATTTGTGTTGTGAACTAAATACGACGTATGGTCCTATCAACGATGTACACTTTTGAAATTTTTCATTGTGCCTTCAGGCATGGGCATACCCTAATGTGTGTGTATATATATATATATATATATATATATATATATTAAACTAATAGGTTTGTATCATTGGTTATTTTAAAAATTGTTTGTGTTGTGAACTAAATACGACGTATGGTCCTATCAACGATGTACACTTTTAAAATTTTGCATTGTGCCTTCAGGCATGGGCATATCCTAGTATATATACATATATATATAGGGATAGTATGTATGTATGCAAGAATTTATCTGTTTGCATAATACTTATGTCATACATACTCATCGTAGCCGATATGCTATCGGTGGAGGTTGCACAACGTGGGAGGTCACTCTGGCAAATATCAGTAGAGGTAGTGTTGTTTCCCATAGGTCATAGGTCTGTGCATGCCAACGCTGTATAGGGTTGGGGTCCTATGGAATAATATGGTATGGACCCCGTGATGTCCTACAAGAGACCTCAAATATTATTCTCATCACCAATTAAGAAATAGTTACATGAGTGGAAGTGACACTTCAACGTATGCCACCAACGATAACTCCAACACCATAAAAGTAGTAGGTTACACCAATATTTATTTAGGAGAAGGTATTCAAAGTCAATCCAAAATTGACCTAAACGTAGCTCACTAGAGGATGCAAGACATTAAGTGGCATCTTAGGATGGTAGACTACACTAAGGTGCATAAGTAGATGGTAGGAGTTTTAAACTTACTTAGAACACATTACAGTGGTGGGAGAATGTGACCACTATAGGTGCCAGAGAGTATGACCTATTTATAGTGTATAGATATATTTGACGCAAAGTATTTCCCCTATTTGATTATGTATGCTAACAATGATTACGGACTTAAGGCCATGACCGCCTCCGATTTCTATCACGTTTTGGGGTGCGGTGCTGAGATTCTAAGTCGATTGCACAAGTTTTGGTGAACACCCTAGAGCATGATAGCATGCTAGCAATTTTGTATCCAGCGAGGTAAAGATCATAAGGATAGTGGTTATATACATATTGTGAGCTCTATATGTATTTATATGCATTTGACGTGTCTCAATTATATGTATATAAAGAGGTAGACAATTATATACTAACCTAAGCAATTAATTGTGAATATTATTAATAAACAGAGTAAGGTTATGGGAATGAATAATAATGAGATGATGAATTAAGTAGATAAGTAAGATAATTATTAAATAGGTGATAAAAAATATTCTAGATAGGGTAATACATCACATTGAAATTAAGGATGAGGCTAGTTAGGGTGGATAACATAATTAGTAGGGTTAAGAGCATATGTTAGGTGAGCACATTAGACGAGGGGTGAAGATTATCTCATGTGAGTGCGCTACCACTTTAAATATGAAGATTTCTTTACATTTTAAATAATTGCAACTTATACACTTTCTAAATATTTTTCAAAGGTTTCGGGCTCAGACTTGTATTAAAAAATTTCAAAAACTTTTAGGTGTCCAGCCACAGGGATGACAAGGATGACTATTCTTTCTGAGGACACGTGGTTGTAGCTGATGTGGAGGCATGCAGGATTCAGAGTAGCTGCTTCATTTATTGCTATCTAGATTAGGTTCTCTATTCCAGCGGTCAGTTGGGCGTATTTCCCGTTTGCGCCAGACTTATGTACTTCTGTTTATTTTAGTTAGTTCGTCTTGATGTACTTGATTCTTACCCGACAGTTTATTCGGGGACTTTATTTATTTATCTCAAATTATGACATTATATTGTGATATAATTTATTATGATTAATGTGCATGGTATTGTGATGGATTGGTTACTACTGTTATATATTAATGAAAGATAAAATTAACACTGCTTGTTAAATTAATTAGGTGGTTAGTAATTAATCAGGTTTCGATAGTGATGCTAAGAATGAGCCATATATGCCTACCGTTTTATTTTGGTAGAGGGTTGGACACCCAATATTTTAATAAGTGAGGTGTCACAACTTCTATACACCTTCCGGCTAAGAAGTGAAGTATTTTTAGTAACTTGAATACTTATATGATATGATAAAACCTTTTGTTGGGGGAGGATATCGATGTGGTTTCCCAATCAATTTCACCTCCTTAGATTTCTAGTCCGTTCAAATGAGAAATCGCCATCATAGCATAATCTTATAACCAAGGTTGTATCAATTATACTAATATTTATTTAAAGTCATTCATGGAAATCAGCCTAACTATAAGACCCTGATTATCAAACATTAGATGTGAGATAATCATCACATCAAAGGGAAGTGGACACCGATTAATATTGATGTCACAATATATTTGACTTAATGAACAAGTCAAATTGTGCCATCTCATTAATCTTGTCTAATTTAGTGGTTCCGCTAAAATTAATTAATTTTAACATGCCATTAAATAAAACATAACTATTAAATAAGGACCATAATCCTAACATAATAAGAAAAGCAAGAGATAGAGTCTAAATAGTAAGGAAACTAAAAATAAGTCCCTCTCTATTATGGACCCTACTTCCTTATCCCATGCAATCTTTGACTCCAATAATTCTTCCCATATAAGTAAGCATACCATGCCAGAAATCTTGGTTTGATTCCAAGTTTTTCCATACTGTGCCACTATAATCAAAATACTCCGGAAGGTTACTCATGCCAAAACAACACATAATTGCACCACCACACCATGTCACTAGGGCAACTAAGATGCCTATGAAGTGTGCCGTGACACCTTCGTGTGATGTAGTAATTACTAATTGACACTCTCATGGTATGTTATGACACAATAAGAGTCCACCATAACTGGAAAAAATATTTTCCCACAAATCTAATTTGTCCCAAAAATTATCTTTGATGTCCGGCTCATCAATCAATCTAGTTTCTGACGAACCAAAAAATTTCATGTATTAATCACAACCCTATCTAATGATCTAAAACTAAAAATTAATCATTACATTCCAATCAAAGACAAAAATAAATAACTACGCTTAAATTAGCATAGGATCCAATAACATAAAATTAATAAACACGAATCAGGCCATAATAAAGGGACAAAACTTATGAATCTTTGCAAAATAAGTTAGATCCTAGATATATCTTTCATTTAATATTAAAAATAAATCGATTAAACCAATTTTATGGACAACAAGGATCTTCCAATTGTCATGTAAATCATAATCCCGCTTTGATACTAATTGTTGGAGGACTTAAAAAAATACCGGAGCATATGATTAATATTACAATTGGGTTTTAATAAAGAAATAATTATAGTGGATCTAAAGAGGAGATTTAAGATGTCATACCTTTATTGTGAACCAGAGAGATTTGATCTTTTTTGTGTTTCACCAATCTGCATTATAAATTTAACGGTGTGGTAGCCACAAAATCAAAATGATTTTTTTCAAAAATCTTAACAGCGTCAAAATGAGATCTTTGGCATGTTTTTATATTTTTTGGTCTATGACACCCGCAAAAAAAAAAATCATCCCCATCCGATCAATGCTTATCAAGTTATGGCTCTGATAAGTATACATTGTGATGTGTCGCGAATTTGTCTACGTAGAAGAAATCGTATGTTGTTGACTTGGTTTTATCACCAAACACTCATATCCATGAATTCAAGAGTACTATATCATGATTTTTGTGTATTATAACACTTTCTTGAATATTGAATCAACCTTCTTGATTCGTTCATGATTCGATTCCACATATAATCTATGTTGTCAAATTTACTTTGAATCAATATTTTTTAAAGATACGTGAAGTAAGAGGATCAAGCTATCTTTGAATGGTTTGAATTCCTCTTCCTCTATGTATTCAAAACTCTTGGTTCCAATTTCATAATTTGGACTCTCCAATTGTCCGAAATCAATTTTACAATATGAGAGCTTTGAAAGGGACAGCAAGATCTTCCATGCTATTACTTTTAGACAATACATGCCATTAGTGTGTGGTCACAAAGGAGATCAACTCTACCACTCCTTTTTAGGTATTTTTCTGATCTATATTGATCAAACATTTATTAAGAGACAATGAAATTCTTACATAGGCTAGCATGGGGTCCCCCAACAGAAATATGAGATTAACTTCCTCTAGAATTAGGAATCCTAATTAAACTCTATAATTAAGTTCATAATTCTATAAATTATTATTCATTACACTAAAGAATAATAATTGCACTATAGTCTACTATCTTAAAACTATAATTATGAGCTCTTTGTTATTAAATGTTTAATAATCTCTTCATGTTAAGATTACAGATAGTTGGCGGTTAAATTAAATTAATGACAGCAAATTTAATCGTCCTCTTAAAAATTCCTTAAGATCATCTGCTTAACTTATTTGATATGTTAGATAATTAAATCTACTAATTTGTTTTGACAATAAAGACTTATAGGCTACATCAAGAGGGTATCATCAATCTATGTACGGAGACGTGGATTCCATTCATAATTAACTTTCACAATACACTATTCACCATTACCCTATATACTAAGCTTATTGACCCTTAAATGAATCTCACCTAATAGGTTAAAGTAATAAAAAGTTGATGCACATGTCCATCAATTATATTTGGATTAAGAGCTTAAGTGCTCATAATTACTGTGAGATGTGCATTAACTTATATAGTCAGTAGAGAGACAATTATCTGAAATTGGTCCCGTTTAATACACACAAAGTGTACTAGCCCAATAAGTCAGAACTATTTTGTTTCCTATAATCAAGATAGACCTATTAAAATATTGGGATTAAATCCTATCGATTTATCCATCTCGAGCTAAGATTGTTAATCATACTTATATTTTATAAGAACTGATGATTTGATATTCCGTGTGTAAGTTGAACTTTACACACCAAATCATATACTATATAGAATAAAATATATCTATGTATAAATATATAAATAATATAATTCAAACATTACTTGTGAAGATTGTCATTAAATATCCATACTAAAATTCACTAATGAACCATCGCTCTTAGTATACAACCCTAACAGGAAAAACCTAGGGCAGTCAAGAAGAATATACTTTTATTAATCGCATTTAAGCCACTCAATTGACAGATGTCCAACACAATGGAACCAACCATCCCAAAGTTAAACTTGAATTTATTAAATAATAGTTTCCATAATTGAATGACATTTGGGATTAAAAATGGATCATACTCAATGGTAGTCAGTCTAAGTCTCACAACATCCTGAATTTTGGATTTTTCGACTTGTCTTGTTGTAGTTATGAGTATTCGATTCACCCACCTGGACACTCGGTATAATCCAATCATTTAGGGAAAAAACTAAACCTAAAAGATAATAGTTCTTTGGTGAAGGTATAATCATATATGGTAAGGGTTTTTCCCTAAATCGAGGGTAGAAACGGAGAGCTTCAAGGGTACTTCATTTCAAAAAAATGATCTATAATGAAATAAGAAGCCTCATATGGTATCTAGATAAAGAAAATAATGTCCCCAACAACAATATAGCCTTTATCCATTAACTCCTCAGTAATTTTTTCAAAACATTTGGGGTTTCTATTCTTGAAGACATTGACAATAAAGGAGTCGAGGGAAATGATAGAGATAATAAACTAGATATATTAAAAGATGCTAGGGGAGAGAGAGATGGAGAGAGTGAGAGTGAGTGAGTTAGTGAGTGAGAGAGAGAGAGAGAGTAAACGGTAAAAAAGGAAGATAAACGAAGATTTGACTTTAAATAAATAAAAAAGAACCATTTAAAATGGAGGGATAGTCCACATCAAAATCCATCATGCGTCTCAAAATATTTTCTATCCAAAAGGCAAAGTTATGGGAGAGTGGTGAGACAGAAAAGGCCTTTGTGGCCGCAATAACTCATATCATCCTCACGTTTAGATTTACAGTTTGATAATGGACTAAGAAATCGAAATCAATTGTTGGGAGTTCCGAGACAGCCAAATATATCGATTAAAGAGAATAATAAAAAGTGTCCATCTATGGGAACTACTTATTCTAGTAAGGAATAAAAAGTTATTATTTGGACACATCCACAGGTGAAATTGGATTTAGTGGGACTATTACCAATAATAAAACATGTATGTAAAAAGGCCAAAATTAAAATATTTTTAGGTCTAAAGATATAAAAAACATCTACAAAGTACATAAGATATATCGAATTTGGCTATATCATAAAATGTCCATAAAATGGCTAAAATAAAGATTATGCTAGAATATAAAAGTTTATTTGATTAAAATTAACCACTAAAATGAAAATAAAATATATTACAAGTAGTGAGGAAATAGACAACACATTGGCACACACATAAGCCTTAAACAATGATTCAAAACATAAGTAAATTTTTTCCATTAATAATAGGTATTGGATATTATAAATATTGGAAAAGAACATGGCATTACTTATTTCGAAGAGAGTAATAGTGGAAATTTATAAGTGATAAATGTGTAATATATTCCATGAAAGAGTTGGCGCTTGCGTTCAATTAAGAAATAATATAATAACTGCCATTTTTAACCCAAATTAACCCTAAGCATGCAACTAGGTGTGATTGAAACAATATGAAGTCATGCACAAGATATTCAACACACAAAGTTTAAGGAAAAATCCCCCACAGGGGCAAAACCACTTGTATATCACTATAATTTGTAAAAGACGATTTACAATCGGATTACAATGAAATACAGATTTTTGACTAAGAATTACCCTCGGGTATCGGATTCTGTAGTCGCGGCTGGAATATCCCTTTCCAGTAGGGTTGACGGCTGGAACTATCCCTGTCCAGTAGGGCTGCAATGAAGAGGAAGGAACGGTCCACTTCACAAGGGTTGAACAACAGCAATGGTGTTCTTGGGTTACCAAATTTGATTCACAAAGATATGGAAGATGTGTGAATCTAAAAACCTAGAATCATAGGACTCAATAGGTGAAGACTTTAGGGTTGATATGCTCTGAAAATCGTGTGAAAGTCTTAATAAAACCAACTACTGATCGTGGTTTAAATAAGGGATCGAAACCCTACAAAATCGGTTGCACGATCTAGCAGTGTTTATCCTCGCCGGATCGGTCCGGTCGATTAGGCGGATCGGTCCGGTTAAGTCGGATTGGTTCTTTTTCTGAACTCGGATCGGTCTGGTTGGCATCGGATCGGTCCGGAACATTTGCCTTCATCGGTTCGTTATGGATCCGGAGTGTACTGGACTTAGCTCAGCAATCGGATCGGTCCGGTCCCTTTAGCTGGATCGGTCCGGTGAACCGGATCGGTTCTTTTATCTGATCCGGATCGATCCGATCCGCAGAAATCAGATTCCTTCTTCTTTTGATCTTCGGATTTTGTTGATGACGATGTGATCTTTTCAACTAGCATTCTTGTAACGGCGTATGACATATCATCTACATAAGGATGGACAAAATGTCCTTACAAATCTCCCCCTATGTCTATGCCGGAACAAATATAAAAAATCCGAATTATCAAGTATGAAATTTCCTATACAAATCTACCCTTCCATGAACCCAAAACTGAAAGAGTACAAGTGAATAAGGCTGCATCGTTTGATCTTCAAATCTTCAGGAATCTTCACGCTTTTCTCATCAGGGTGTGTATCATGGGATTATCAAGGATGTACCTACACACATGAGATAAAGCAAATACCAAGTGACGTATCGAGTTTGAAATGAGATAATAAACATATGCATATATACCAGATTTATGATGAACCTCAAATTTCAAAACTCCCCCATAATCAGATAATTCATTCTCCCCCTTTTTATGATGTCCCCAAATAGACAAATGAGAGAAATAAATCAAGCAATCAAGTACCGGGATGACACAAGGTATAAAATCACACCATGAATGAACATAAAACAACCAAGTCGGTGATAGCGTAAAAGAATGGGTGTGATCAAAATTCGATAGGAAAATCAATGCATACAAACATGACATATGTGCACGATGAATATTGGATATTCCTAACGAATGAACTCAAATACTTCCTTTGGTGTAAAAGAGTGGAGAAATAAGATATTGACTATATCAAATCTACAAATCAAAGCTCAAAGTGATTTCTACACCAATAACGTCCAAAATGTTTTTCATGCTTTTTCAGGACTTTCAAGGAAGTGCAAACCCGTTTTTCAATCTCCAACCAAACTCCCTCAGATTTATATTTTTAATAGAGGTATACTAAATTCTCAAACTTTGGAGAATTGATGGTGAAACCTAAATGGCCCATATTTGGCATGAATTGCTTTTTATTGCCTTTCAATTTTTTCGGGCTCTTTTAACCTCTTAGGACCTCGGATATTACAATTCCTCCATTTTTTAGGTCCTTTTTAACGGTGGCTTTTGCGCAAAGGATAAGAATCAACTTTCGCAGCCCCTCTCCGTTATGCAAATTATCACACAGTCTCACCAAAACGGTTTTTACATGCAATCCAATCTTGTCAAGTTTCATCGCATTTTATACATTGTATAGACAGGATTGAGATGGAAACACTCAAGCCAACATGAGATTGACAAGTGCAATAATCAAATATAGCCGTGCATGTGTGCAATAAAGGATATAGGAGTCAAACATGTAGGAAGATATCACTAATTACATCTCAAGGACTCCAATCAATGTTAAGCACATGGATGAGCATGTAAGATAGCCAAGTCACAACTTCATTCCATTTATCCATGTGACATAGTTCCAGCCGTCAACCCTACTGGAAAGGGATATTCCAGCCACGACTACAGAATCCGATACCCGAGGGTAATTCTTAGTCAAAAATATGTATTTCATTGTAATCCGATTGTAAACCGTCTTTTACAAATTATAGTGATATACAAGTGGTTTTGCCCCTGTGGGGGATTTTTCCTTAAACTTTGTGTGTTGAATATCTTGTGCATGACTTCATATTGTTTCAATCACACCTAGTTGCATGCTTAGGGTTAATTTGGGTTAAAAATGGCAGTTATTATCCTCGCCGGATCGGTCCGGTCGATTAGGCGGATCGGTCCGGTTAAGTCGGATCGGTTCTTTTTCTGAACTCGGATCGGTCTGGTTGGCATCGGATCGGTCCGGAACTTTTGCCTTCATCGGTTCGTTATGGATCCGGGGTGTACTGGACTTAGCTCAGCAATCGGATCGGTCCGGTCCCTTTAGCCGGATCGGTCCGGTGAACCGGATCGGTTCTTTTATCTGATCCGGATCGGTCCGGTCCGCAGAAATCAGATTCCTTCTTCTTTTGATCTTCGGATTTTGTTGATGACGATGTGATCTTTTCAACTAGCATTCTTGTAACGGCGTATGACATATCATCTACATAAGGATGGACAAAATGTCCTTACATTCCAAAAATAAACAATGTGCTTCTATTCTGAATCAAAATAGTCTTCGTCCTAAGCTAACGTCAAAAGGAATGCCTCATGGAACTAAAAAAATCTGAGTCACCTTTTAGGATATAAGGGCAATCCCATCTACTGAAAGAGATTTATGGAAATATTCCTTTAGGTCACCTTAGGCATGAACATAAACATAAATGAACTCCCTCAAATAATGCAGGACACAATTGGTTGTAGTATAAAGCTCTTTGTAAAAGGCCACTCGAGCTTTATAAACTTCAAACTCAATAAGATTTTATCTCAATCTCCTAATAAAAATGGTACAAGTCTTTGAAAAAAAATGAGATATGAGCTTCAGGAGTTGGAGAAGACTCCTGGATGTCCTTGATGATCAGATAGGACCAAATAAAATTCTTTTAAGCATGAACTTTCAATGATATCCTAGGGGGGAGATGGGAAGGCATGAAGATCTTCCAAAGCTTTTCCAAAATTGTTGGTAGTGGAAGGATAAAATAGTGTGGGCTAACCGATTATTAGGCCATTTGTAACATACGTATCTAAATAATTGATTGGATATCTAGATAGAGTGTGTGGGAAGATAATCATATAATAGAGAGGAGTGTCAGATATGTTTAACTCGTCCACTAATGATTCAAAGGCATCCAAATAAAAGTTAGACCTAACTAAGACATAATATGTGTATAGGCCATTGGTGATGAAATAAAGTGTGTGCTTCATAAATCCGTGGTAGGGATATTTGGAGTAAGAAGTGCCATATCTTGGAAATTTGAAAGTTGAAAAGTGCAAAGCGTCCAAGAGGTTCAAAAACACGCTCTTTCGATTATTGAAAGGGAAGAAATGATGATATGTCTTTGACAAAACATCGGCTCCCTTAAGATGATAGGTAAAAGTGGGGTAAGTCACTTGTGTTTGATACTCTAGTGGAAAATAGGGAAAAGTGATGGTATGGTTATAACTATTGCCCGTTTCGTCAAGGATATGTTCAGTAAGTGCTTCCTCTAAAGGTTCAAAATGAGTAGTTGGTAAGGGACCACTACAAACAAGAGTGGAATTATGGACTCATTAATTTCACTTAATACACATATTATAGTGGGGTTTGTATCCATTGATCGAATAGTCATCAAAAACCCAACATTCATGGAATCATCAGAATCGCCCTCATCTCTAATGTGAGGTGCTTTGACTTCAGCAAGTTGTCTATGTGTTGGAAAATTGGGATTGCCATTTAAAATGTGGGAAAAATTCATCCCTAATAAATTCTAAAGATCTTGTGATGGAAAGAAAATAAGAACTAGGTTGGAACAATAAACCTAGGTTTAGAACACGTAATTATAGAGAATCATGTTATGATTCGTATAAGGAGAAAAGTTTAAAGAAGATGATGAGCTTTTTTTCTTCAAAGGTCTCCAAAAATATTCCTAGAAATCTCTGAACACCTTCAATCATCTATTACATAATCCACCCAGAGTAAGACTTGTGTGTGGGCACCATTGGAAATGAAAATATGATGAAATATGAGAGAAATCACTTCCCTTCTCCTCACCCCTTCACAAAAACATGATATGTGATTTTCCTCTCCCTCTCTAAACTTCTCTGATGGATCGTTAACCTTAAACCCTGTCTTATATAAATATAAATATGTATAAGCCATGGTATTTACCCAAAGTAGGATTAAAGAGAGTTTCATGCCTACTGCTTGGGTATTAGACTATACTAGGGACCCAAGGCAAATTATTAAATTGGATTCTAAGAAAATACTTGGAACTAGTTACAATTATCATAATTATTTTCATTATTTATTTAATTATGATTAACTCCACTAAATAATCGTGATTATACTCCAATTTAATTATCTCTAATATCACTCAGATATAAAGGGGCCTATTTTTCACAGTGAATAATGGTAGATAATATGATTCCCCAGCTTAAGTGTCTGATACCCAATTGGTCAAATCAATTAATCACTAATCAATTTAACCAACATCTACTCAATTCTTCAATTCTCAGACTTAACTTATTTTTTATTTTGCCGGGATTATGAGATAATCCAAAAATTCCAATCCTCATAACTCTCAATATTAAGAATCTATGCACCCTTTACAAATTGTGTGAGATCATTAAGTATAATTAAGACAACATTTGGTCTAGTTCTATACATTCCTAAATGTACCGATCAAAATTCTTTAGAATTATTACACAAGTTCTCAAAACATCAGACAAGTTATTGTAGTTTGAGATAAACTATTAGGATTGTACACACAATCATTTTGATAGAATGTCAATTCCCTATCTAGGTTATGAACACTAAATCATACTAGAGATAGAACTTTGATCTCCTGTGATCAGGCCAAACCTAACTCACTAAAATTCCTAGTAAGTATAATTGAACGACATGTCTGCAATATATTTAAAGAATAAATATAAGGCATTCTTATAATCATGATTATTCTTTAAAAATGAACTGACACATCTTTACGAAAAGGTAAACGTCAAATATGGTTTTAAGAATGTAACCTTAATAATCTTCCATGATTTTAAGAATATAACTCTAATAATCTCTCACTTACTCTTAAAGCCATATACATATGTATCTAACTCCCAAACCACCACTTGGCAGTTTGGTGCCTAAATGTAGAAAGATTAACTAGCCATTATCTGATACAACCTTAGTCATGATCATATCACCTCCCTTTTTCGATCTATTAAACTAGGTGAAACCTACTCTTAACATGCTTAACCTTTTTATGGGTTATGGGTTCTCTCGAATATGCAATTGTACCACTATGAACACTAAAAAGTGTAATATCCAAATGCACTTGAAGGAACCTCGACCAAGTAACTAATCCATGAATCCTCTTTAGTTGTCTCCAAAGTGACAAGAACTTTAGCCTCCTTGTTGGAGTAAAAAATACAAGATTTCTTTACAATTCTCCAAGTTATAACTCCACATCCTAAATTAAACATATATTTGAAGGTAAAAATCTTAGAATCCTTATTTAACGAAAAATATAATCATTATAACTAAAGGTGTAAGACTATCATATTGAAATCTACTGACCATGCCAATGACATAGCGTATATTCTATTAAACAGATAATATATCATACATTACTTTCATCTCATCCGATTTTTCCATTGATTTCCAGAAAAAGCAATATCATACTTCAAAATAAAATCTTTTCATTGAATCCCGATACTAAAAACATGTTCAAAAAATTGATATAAGTGGGATGGGATAAGTCCAACATACTTTTATCTTATCTAGAAAAAATTTGATCATAAGGATGTGCTTGTCTAGTCCTAAGTACTCTACATCAAGTTACGGAAACAACCACACTCTTCTATAAGAAAATACTCCCACATCATTCTTGATTATGCAATTACTATCCACAAATATTACTAAAAATAAAAACACATTTCTATCAGGATCCCTATACAAATAAGTATTATACAAAACTTGATCAAAATTAAAACTTGATTACATGCCCAAACAAAATGTTCCAAGACCTTGATATTATCTTTAATCAAAAAATGGATCTCATAAGCTTACATCACTTTGATTTTCTGACTTCTTGCTATGTACATGTCAAGATAATTGTTTAAGAATGCAGTCTTGTCATTAAAAAATCCCAACAGCCTTTAGCATGGTTATCACGAGAGGGTATTCTCTTAATCAATCCTTTTCATATAAGTAAACTCTTTTGCAAACCTTGTCTTAAAGGTTTGTACCTTCTTATCCATCTATATTTTAACGTCTTGTTAGTCCACTTGTACCTGGTGGGTTTTACCCCATCATTAAGTGTACAGGTGCCAAAAATTAATTCAAATACATCGAATCCTTTATGTATTCATAGTGATAAGTCAAAGTAAAAGTTTTTATCTTGGAATTCCTCGTTCTAGTTCTCGGGACTCAAGTCGTGTTTTCTTTCAATATCAGTAAAACGATCTCCTAAAACACTAAAAATCCATGATCTCTCATGATGCCTCCATTATGATGTGAAATCACTTATTATCCAGTATAAGTGTCACTTGTTTCTGGTCGTCAGAATACTTCCACTACTATTTGGCAGTGCATTATCGATATCAGGATGTATTTCATCCTGCACGAGTGGTCAAGAAACATTGCTTATATGTTTTTTAAGAGGTTATATATAGAAATAGAGAAAAATAGCCTCTCTCCGGGGGCTTACAAAGAAATACATGAAGTAGAAAATCAAAAATAAAGGAACAAAGAAATTTAAAATAAGGCCTCTTATAAGGCCTAGCTTTGAAAGATTTAATAATATCTCCATGAATCTCATAAATTATGGATTTGTAATTCATATTTTTTTTTCTTCAAATGTAGCCCTGCTCCTAGCACACCAAATTTTCCATCAGATGAAGCTTGGAAGTAACTTGTAAAGAGTGGCCCTGATGTTGTCTCCACTAGAATTAATCCACCAAAACATTAGACGATATCTAAATCTAGAACTATGAAATTTGAGACCCAAAAGGTTTTCAAAAGGATTCCAAACTGAGATAACAATATCATCGGAGCTAAATAAATGAGAGATGCGTTTCTCTTGATACACATTACAACATCGACATCTCGAAACAAATTTTTATCTAGTAAGTCTAGCTTAAAGTTTGTCCCGTAATACGCAATCCTCCTTTAGAAACCGGACATTTAAATAATCAATGACCTTGTTTTGGTAAGGAAGATGGTATAAACAACTTATATAAACTTTGGGATAACCAACAAATGTACATACCTCTTTCTTTAATTTGAACTTTCTTGGCTATGTCCACACCACGAATGTCTAGTACCCCAAATCTGAGCATGACATAGAATGATCTTGTGCCTCCAATGTTCAATGGGAGTTGAAAATACCGATTAACAAGAAACTAAATTTAGAATTTATATCGACGTCTCGCATGTAAAATTCCAATAAGAATGTTACAGTCTTGAATAACTAACCATGGCCCTTAACATATCTAAAAGAGTGTTATTAATTTCTTATCATCTACACTATTACATAAAGGAATGCTTGGTGTAGATAAATAGAATGAAATCCCACACCTTTGATAAATGATTCCTTAACTATCCCAAGAGGTATACTCCTCACGATCAAATCAGAGAGTTTGGATTACTTTACATCACATATGGTCCACATTATCCTTGCAAACTTTAAAGTAATCAAAGGCTTCAAACTTGTGGTGAATAAGGTAAGCCCATCATTAACTTTTGAGTAATCATCAACTAAATCGATGTAGCACTGAAAACCACCTCTTGACCAGATAGTGAAATAACCACACTAATCGAAATGAACCATTTATTACACATATTTAGCTCTTTAGCCTTGGCTCGTTAAGGTCCCTTTTCATTATTTTACCTTCCAAATGGGATTAAAGGCTATAAATGCCTCCACTTGTAATGAACTCAATTGTTCATCTTAAACCCATCTTCAAATTCCTTTAGAATAATATAACTTAAGCGTAAGTACCAAAATTGCATTTGGGTTTATAAGGAAACTTTATCTTTAATGATTTGTCCATTAACATTATTCATATCAATATTTAATAATATTGGTGAGACATATCTTATAATGTGTAAATTATTTACCATTGTACCGGAATAGATAAAAGATATCCTAATTTTGATATAATACTTTTATAAAATAATCAAATATTTTTTCAAACCAATTTAGAAATAAAAAAAATTCTAAAATTAAATACACTAAATAATTTACCTATGGTATCTTTATGTAATCACCATAATCTAAAGTCTCCCTACTGATAATACTACCCCCTTATTCTAAATTTCCCATAATTAAGAACATCTATATTTTAAGTAATTTCCAAGTTTCCTATTACCTCTATAACGAGTTACAACCCTTGATTTGTGTGTTCTGAGTTTACATGCTAGGTTTTTGTAATTCGGAACATAAATTATGCATTTAATTTTAAGATAAAAACCATTACCATGTCTATTACTTACAGTGCAAGGAAAATTAGACACCACTGCTATAAAATTTCTAACTACTTGTAGTGAAAACACTTGCCTTTTGTTTATTTCACTAATATCAATGAATATAAATTTTTTTTACCCCATAGCCGTTGTACCCGAGACAACCTTACCTCCCACTTTCCTTTATGGAAATAAGTAAATCTCTTCTTTACAACTAACACTATTCCTTAAATATCGATAATGCTTACTCTTAGATTACAAAATGGATCAAGGTTCTCCACCATATCTATTCCAAATAATCCCTTGCCCAATCAATGATGAAGATCAATTTAAGAGAATTATTCTTACTTGAACGTTATTAGGATTTAACACATTCTCATCGGTCAATTCTTTAAATTTTAAAAACACAAATTACTTCCCCACTGGGGAACCTAACATTTGTAATGCTTACTTAAACAGATTACCGTATATTTTAAAATATTATGATTCCATGATTAAAATCGTGTGATGGGGGGACATGGGAGTTGGGTGAAGGAATGAATAACATCATAATTTTAAAACATTGATGGGAATTGTTGGTTAAATATGTTTGTTATCCTCTTAAGTTAGAATAATGTCCAATTATATTTTTTGTCGTTGAAACTTATTCCATTTGAATCAATAAGCCTAAAAACCATGAAAATATAATTTTGTTTCTTATATATTAGTTAAATTATTCTAGTGTCAAAACATTTGAGTCATTCCAATAACATAGACTTGATATGATTAAGTGAGGTGCATTAAGTATCTTAGATGGGACTTTAAATTAGATGATCTTGAAAGCCACTCATTAAATCGCAAGACTTCTATCCCCGCACACTTGATTTAAAAATTATATCATTTTGGTAATTTTGTGAATTGCCTATGGCTAACAAACACATGCATGATGCTTTTAAAAATATGTGAGTTAATTTTAAAATTTGGATGGAAAAGTGTACTTTTGACAGAGTTTTGTGAAAATTGTTTCAGGAGTTGACCATTTTGACTTAGTGGAGTTAAAGGAATTTTTGAAATGTTTTTGTCTTTAATAATTTTGACAGTCATTTATTGGCCCCATGCATATGGCTCCGTTCACACGGCCATCATTTGATCCCGTGCCTATAGTGGTGCATCGATGTCATCACTACTGGACTTCATTCGCACGATAAAAGTTTACTATGTGCACAACAGAGCTGACTTTTTAAAATTTTCCATAAATATGTCATTTTTCCTCCCATTTCAAAATATCTAAAAATTACTCAATTATAAAACTTCTCTGAGCATATTTTCGTAGTTGAGAGCTTTCCTTACTTCTGTTTTACACAAAATTGACTTGTTCTTAAAAAAATATTTTCAACTTTGATCTATGTCTTGATCAATGTATTTTTGTTAGTCAATTAAGAGTGGTTTTTTTCAGATCATCATTATCCTATTATAATTCAAAAATCTACTTTTGAATTTCATGATCTCATACTCCTAGATCGAAAAGTGTATGAACTTTGATTCATTAGAGAAGTTGAAGTGTGGTTTTGATTCCAAGTAGGATATTAGAGTTTCTCATTCAGATTGTGGATCTCAGTGTGTATTTCTATCATTTATGGGGAAAATTTACAAGGTCCATAGGTAACTACACAAGAGAGCTTGTGTGAGAGGTATATTCCTGAATTGTGCAAAACACTTTTCAAGTATAAATAGTTGCAGTGAATTGAGTTTTTTTACACATTGGTGGGGGCTTTTCCTCATAAAATTTGTCTTATGATTGTTTTCTACTCAATTTCGCACTTTAGATCACATACATGAGTTAAATCTTACTTAAATGTCATGTTATGGCTTAAAATATGGTTTAGGGGTATTGATCTAGTTATTTCATCTAGATTTTCCTAACTAACTTATTTTGTGATTAATTAAAGACATATTCCATATAACTTATTTGAAAAATATGTTAACAGATTTAAATTTGCAAGAAAAATCGTTTAATTTCAAAAATTGGCCATGAGATGCGATAAAACCTCTTTACTCCCCTCTTGGACTGTTTTAGGTTAAACATTTGCATTAATAACATACATCCTCATTTGGTATTAGATCAATGTGCTTTTATTGTTGATTTAATGCGCTTTAGTTAATCCTTTCGTTATTATGTTTTTCTCTCATATATTACTTATTGAGATTTGTGCCTGTTTTGTATAAATGGATAAATTTCATGATTCAATTTCTATAAATAGGCCACCATACTTTGATGGTTTCAATTACTAACATTAAAAAAGAAAAATGAGAAAAAAATTGCGGTCTAGACATGAACGACTGTGGATGAGTGCAGAAATTGGATGTATTTATCCCAAAATTGAAGAAGAAGTTATAGGTTGAAAAAAATCAAGAGTGCTTTGGACATATGCGGATATCAAAGGAAATTAAAACTCTATTTCATTTAATGCATTATTTTATTCCATAATGAAACAAGAGTATAATCACATTCTTAATTAGGAGTAAGCCAAAGATGTATGGGATGTCCTTAGAGTAAGACATTAAGGTACATTGAGTGTTAAACGTGCTAAGTTACAACACATTGTGACCAAATTTGAAACAATGTGAATTGAGTATAGTGAGTTTTTTAAAGACTTCTACATGTGGTTGAGGAAAGTTTTTAATGCTTATTTTAACCTTGGTGAGAAGATCCCCAAGAACAAAGTCGTGAAAAAGTTACTTAGAACTCTTGCTTCTAGTTTTAGTACGAAGGTTGCAATTTTGAATAAAGTCAAGGATACATACTTATAGCTTTCAGAAGTTTGTAGTTCATTACAAATTTGTGATGAAAAAGAGAGGGTGGTTGTTCCTAAACCTATGAAGGACTTGGAGTTTATTATTGAGTCTAATGAGAATTTTTCTATAAAAGATATTGTGAAACCCAAAGAAAATGTTAAGGTAAATATGACTTCAATTTTAAAAGGTTTTAGAAAATTCTACAAAAATAATTCAAAAATGGTAGAAAATTTGAGCCCAATCAATAATAAGCTACTAAACATAATGATTTTGGTGAGAAGAGTGATCATAAGAAGAATAAGTCCAAAGATAAAGACCAATGTTTTGATTGTGGTGGAGTTAGTCATCACATTAGCGTGTGCCCCGCACATCTGAGAAAAATTAAGAAGAACAAAGGTGGTGACAAGAAAAAAAAGTGTATAAAGAAATATTATTTGACTCAAAAAGTGGGAGTGATGAGAGTGGGAGTAAGATAGCTTTGATTGTTAGGCTAGATGAAAGTGAATTAGTGATTGTAGATTGAATGTCATTAGATAGTGTGGTAAGGAAAAATATAGTGAAAACTTCTTATGATAGGTCAATTAGTTACTCCTCTTCGGTTTGTAGAAAAACTTCACACAATTCTACCCAAAAGTATCAAGATGGTATGGATGATGGACTTTATGACATTAAATAGGCAATTGAAGAACTCTATCAACATTCTTTAAAAATCAAAAAGTCTAACATCAAACATTTGGCCAAAATGAAAGTTTTTCAAAAACGAGCATGTGGAAAAAAAATATTAAAAATGTTCAATTGGAGTGTTTCGAACTCAAGAAATTTTTTGATGTTTTGACTAAAGCATGTGACCCTTTGAAGTCACAAAATGCATCCATTTTGAATGATAAGGAAGATTTATACTTAGAAATTCAATTTCGAAAGTGGATTTTAAGAAATTGGAGAATGAAATGGAACATGCCAAGGATTTAAAAATTGATATACTTAATAGACTAGGTATTCTAGATAGTATTTTATTGAGCCATGATCAATTGAAACCTAACAATCATGGCATTGGTTTCAAAGATCCATCAAAGGTTGAAAAATAAAAATCAAAGGATGAAATTCTAATATTGAGAATAAGGATAAGGAACAAACTCCAATATTGAAAAAGAAGGAGGTCGAGCCTAAATATGATTTTGTGAAAAAACAGTGATTGATGTTCATTTTGGGGTAAGAGGAATCATGTTGTGCATTTTTGTTTTAAAAGAAAAAGTCTTGAAAGAGTTGGTAAAAAATATCAACATGAGAAGAAAGAGATGAGAAGGAATGTGAGCAAACTTGTGAGAAGAATTGTGATTTTTTATACTTTTTGCAAGTACAATGGCCCGCAAACCAAGTATGTCAGTGCTTGAGGGAAAAATCAAAAATTCATTGTAAATAGGAGAAAAATGTTTCAAAAAATACTTATTAATAAACTAAGAGGGAAAGTTGGTGAATTGACGAGGAATATGAAATTTTCAATTCAAAATGGGGTTAAGTCTAGACGTAAGTTTTCAAGACCTAGACCTAAACAATACACACAAGTTCCAAGTACTAGACAAAATAATTCTAGGAGGGAAGAAATATGGCTAGCGAGGGTAGGTAGTTGTTTACCTAGGAAGGTACTTATAAAGAAGGTTGAGATTGATGCCTCTTAAAGAATGTTTGTGATGAGAGAGGTAAAATTTGTTCCGCTGATCGATATGGGAGATGGAACACCTAATGTTATCTAGTAAATAGTTGTCTAAGATTACTAGGTTATTGTAGGGTTCCATTTCTAGTTCAGTCTTGATTTGTGGGGAACACAAATATTTATGGGTGGGAAGATTACAATTGGTATCATCTTTTCATGTTTTGGTGATATTTTCATGCATATGTGCAATTTCATGTATTTTCTTTCTTTGTTATGTTATCTACTAAATATGATTCTTGTAAATACATCAATCATTCTTATTCAAAAATTCTAAAAATATTTTAAGTTTATTTCTTTTGTGAGTGTGGGGCAGAAGTCTTTTATTCTTATTGATTTAACTTGAATAATGATTAAAAGTGAATTTTAAACCAATTGATTGAAAATGTTGATTGATTTAATTGTTAGGTTGATTGATTTAACTTGAATAAATTTCTCTCTGATGTTCATTCTCTCTAGTAATAACTTCTAAACTCTTAAAAAAGAACCTCTTCTCCTTAGAGGTGGTTGGGGTTCTTAAATAGCTCCCACACACCACTCCCGAGGTTACTCAGTCAGTAAAGACTATGAGAGACATCCCTCATACTTTATGTCATAATATTAAATGCCTGATGCACTAGTTAGCTCCACGTCATGGACATTAAATGCCAAGACATGCCTTTTGCCTAACCACTATGTTTCAGGTATCTGTCATCACAAAGGTGGCTCACCAACTGTCTAACACCCCAAAATACCAAGGTGGTTTACTCAAGTGCAGATTTGACATTGTCTAGCTGGCTAGTGACATCACCTACAGTAGATCTGACATTAAGTAGAGGGTTGTTTAGTTCACAACTCAACGCTCAATGGAACTCAAAGCTGCTACGCCCGAGGTTCCACGGTAAGGGTCCTTGGGTGTTTTACCAGGTGTATCTAAGATGGACAGGAAAATCCCCAACGGTGACTCCCTTCTCAATCCTCCAAACCAAGTCCCTCCAAAGTTCCCATGACGAGGTCATTCGATAGAGCATGAAAGCTCTCCTAGGCCCTGCCAAGATAGGTCTCTCGCGAGTACCGTTCGACCTCGCACATAATCATTATACTTATTATATCATTACAATATTTATAGCTCATAGTCAATATAAACAAAAGATACAACAAGACTAATTTAATTAGCATGACTAAAGGACGATCTCGTTCAGTCAGTTTCCTCATTGGAAGGTCCCTCTGGGCTATCACGCTGAGTTGCCACACTGGGCTGCCACACTGAGCTGCCTTAATCCCAAACACTGTTGTTAATGGGGGGATGATCTATAATATCAGGATTACCTTCAATCCCCCTCTACATTTTCTCCTTCATGGAGGGATTTTTTATGGGAACGAGAAATGTCTCCGCGAAAAACATCTCAATCCGATGAACCTTCTCTATGTGAAAAAATTATGGCATCTTTTCCTTTATGATAACCACTGCGTTAGCACTTGTAGGAAAAAGTAAAATTCCATATGACACCCCACCTAATTAAATACCGGGTGATCAGTCCTTTATTAAATTAAAATCAAGGTGAACGGTTGGTTCATTATTAGCATCATTGTTGCAAAAAAAATTTACAATTTAAACACCCTAAATAATTAAGCTAAGTGTCAAAACAATTTTAGAACCTTATTTCCATTTTATTAAATCCAAATATGAAAATCCTTTTAAATAACCAACAATTTAAGAACTCTGACATACTAAAGATGGACAATAACACACAAGAATTAGATTCATCCATATAAACCAAACCGGTTTAAACTAAAAAGACAACCATCCTAACAGAAATTAAATCCCAAAGAGTACCAACTGATGGAAATATAAAGGAACGTAAATCTCTGACAAAAATCCAAACTGAATAGAGAAACGGGAGACACATGCCCTAACTAAAAAGAACTAAAAGTAGGAATGGAGTCAACAATGAGGTCGTCTAAGCAATGGCCTGCAACTCCCATATAAGCGGCAGCGCGTCCGGTCAAAAGAACCTAAGCATGACACCCCTGTGGTTGGGCACCTATATTATACACACATATATATATATACAAGAGAGAAGAAATAACAGGAAACGAGTCAGAGCTCGAGTGTAAAATAGTTTCAAATTAGTTTAGCAAGTATTTAACATGCTTACTGGCTAGTGCAACAACTATGTTAGTATGCGACACTCTCTTGAGATTTCTCACCTCTCATTCTAGTGTGCACGCCTACCGTACTAATAAATCTCATAAGTTTCTCTAACTTATTCCATAAGGTTTTATTAGGTGACAAGAGAGGTTATGATATTTACTTTAGGAAATCATTCTCTTCGAGATTTCTACGTTATTTAGAACAACTGATTTTCCTTATAAAGTTCCTGAATTCTTATAATAAAATTGAAGCATTTATTCATTACTTATCTACTTATACACATAGTAGAAAGTTACCATATAGATATACGCATATATATTAGTCACACATACAATATATATACTAACGGAACCCAACATAAAACCTATGGTGTTGGCATACTCTGCTATCAAGTCCCCGTATCACACAAACTAAGGGAAATACTAGTCCAAAATCACCATCGAACTGTATTAACACAATAAACAAACAAATGGAGGAGACGCATAGTTCCAGCTCCTAAGAGGTCAGCACATACCCTCACGTCTCTTAGAACATCTGACTATCATTTTTAGATAGCCTATATCGAGGATACTATCTTCTAGGGTACGAGTCAATATCCCCCATAAAGGTCCAATCGTGATAAGACCATCCAGATGTGGAAACTCCGTGATAGCAAGTGTCCGGGGTACGATTTTTACACAGATATATAATATGCACAATCACACAGTCACATATATAAATATTCACATTTCTAAATTAGGTGTGCCCACAACCCATAATTATAATTATTCTCACTCAGCACATTTTTACCTGATTATCTCGCATAACGGATTTGTCACTTTTATTCTCATATATATAAGTTACTCCATACCTACTTCTCGTCTCTCGAAGTATTCTATCTCCCTAAGTATAATTTCAGTAGGCGCTCTCACTTACCTTCTAGTCTAACTTTCTTACAAGTCTTGACCTTTTATTAAACGTACGCATGACTTCATATGTATATCCCATTATGCTCTAACAATAACAAGTTCTCACTCAACGGAGTTTACTTAGACCCTACTGGTCCTATTTATATCCCATTATGATCTAACAATAGCAATCAAGGGTTACTACACATTTTAATCGGATTAAGAAAATATAAGGGGAAAATGCAGTTTTCCAGGAGGGGTCGATCAATCGATCATCGATCGATCAATGTTCTTGGGTCGATCGATCGATCAAGAAGTTATGACGAAGACTGCATTAACCTAGTTACGGGTTTGCCTCTCCAACCTCAACCAAATCTCCATATATCATTCCCAAACTCCCAACCAACGTTACTACAAGTACTATATACCTAAACACATGATTTTCTACGTAGGATATGTCCCAATTCATCAATTATAAAAATTTAACGGGTAAAAATTTCCTAAACTTCAAGAACTCTAATTTTTTTTTTCTTTTTCTTTCAATTCTTCTAATTCTTTTCCTAATTTCCTACTTCTAAATCCATTCAAATTCGTGGTTTATCCTCTACACGCGATTTAGATATCCAGAATATGATTACTTATTTTATAACATGTGGTTTTATGTCTCAAAACCATACTTTCTTTCATGAAACAAGTTCTAAACAACCCTAGACTAACATGATTGAGACATTAATTAAAAATAAATCAAGATAGATACTTGCCTGGAAGTTTGGGTTTCTGAATTGTGGACAAAAGTGGTATGGTTGTGTTCCTTGTCACGCGATCTATGCTTTGGCGGCGTAAACAGTCGAGTCCTTGGCCTTGAGTTTCTTGGGAAGCTCTCCAACCCCTTATCTAATGGCGGTTCTTTTCTTTTATTCTTGTTAACCGTAGCAGGAAACTCCTAAAGGCTGATTTGTCCTTAGGAAATTCGTGGGTTTAATTACCCAAGAATGTAAAATGTCTAAAATACCCTCCCGGGATGCTAATTAGGCCTAAAAATGCCCCGAGACCCAAACTAAAGCACCCGGGTACATTATTTTGACTATCTCCACCCTTTCGGACACATTGTCGCACTCTAAATGACCATACGGGTGACTTATAATTTATTCACTTTTAATAATAATAATTTAGTCCCTACATGACACAGGCGCATCATGACTTAATTTCTATATTTGTCATATTATTCCCTTGTGACAATTTTAATAAATTCAATCCTACATATTACTGTACTCAATAAGTAATATTTAAAAAATCAATAATTTTCCAATAATTACTAACTCTCGTCACGCTAGTAACATTTAAAACAAATTTTCGTATTAATATTAAATTAATTTAACTCAATTAAATTTAATAAATACCACAATTTAAAAGCCATAAAAATACGGGGTATTACATACTTCCCCCTAATAACAGAATTTTGTCCCGAAATTCAGAAAATAAGGCCTATCTTGTATCATTTGTAACAAGGTATAAAACATTTAATTCCCACAACATCGAAAGAGAACTACAAATCTCAATCTCATCAATTTAATACAACAAAATTCTTTTGAATAAATATAACCAAAGTAAATTTCCAATGCCCTATACAACAAAATAAATAAATACAAGTCGTTTCATCTTGTATTAAAAATTCTGGATACCTTATTAGTACGCAAACTATCTTCATAGTAAGGAGCTCAATCACTATATCCCCCACCTCACAGCATGCTTGTTTAACACTCTCATTAAATACACTTCTCATTGTGATTTTAACCAATACCAATTGCATAAGACATGCCTGTACATTATTAATTCGTTATTATTTCAATATCATTGGGAGGCTGCACCTCACTACCTGAGAACCACTCGGATTTATCTAAACACAAACTCTCATTGTGAGAGAAACCATACAAACATCTGACCATTTTGTTCACCTAAAACAATCATGGAATTCCACCATAGTCGTCAGACTCTAACGCACCCAATCCAAAATTTTGATTATCCTCCCATCTCTTAACATTCAGAGTATCTTGTTCATAATAAACAAGTACGAGTGCTCCCATGTAACCCTACCATTAGGTAATATCCCCCCCAATTACCGTTATATACTCCACTTGCTAGCTATAACCATTGTGGAAAAGAAATGATCACAATGAACCCAAAATTACTTTCACACTGCTCCACTAATGGTTAATCACTGCTCGCGTACTCCTCAAATTATGGGTGATACAACCTGCTTAAAATGAAATGATATCCCCGCTGCTTCCTGAAATCCTGTATTGAAGATGGGATTCAAAAATCTTATCCTAATTCAGAAAAATATTGTGTAGGACCACATACCGTCGCGATTCTCCCTTTCAAAGGAAGACTGGGGCACACTAGCTAATATTGTAACTCACCCCAAAGGAATGTCAATCACTTACTTCTTGGGCATCTTGTTCCGCAAGTTTAAAGGAACTCTTGATCTTACCTTGAGGTGGTCAACTCATCTAATAAACTTTACCGACTTTACCGGCCTCTTCCATTATAGGAATTTTTTATAGCAACAAAATTCTTTGGTTTTTCCTCTTGTTCCAACCAATTTCTATTTATGAGTGGTGCCCGTGGAGACTACTCAATATGTCCCGCTCGACATCGACTTCTACTTGTTATGTCTCATATTAAGTGACACTAAATACACCCCTTATATCCCTTGCATATACTGAAAGTTCTGACCCATGCACTTTTCTCCACGATGTGCACTTACAGACCTTTTTAGACCATACTAACATCTTCACTCTTTGTACGCGTCAGTCTCTCTCAACATTGGACTAATTCCAATTCCGCTCCGAGTGTTCTCCATAATAATTTGAATTCTATCCTTCTTAAAGAATACCACTTTTTAAATGGATTCCCACAGCCTTCTAACCAGATTCAGTGTGCTACTCTGAATACAAATGTATGGATTTATCGTCCTTTACACGACGCACAATCCTCCCTACCACTTCCACTTCATTATTGATGATACATAAATATTGCGTATTTCATCCTCTGAACCTACGCATTTTAGCCCCCTCGGGTATCTTATTCCCTATATTTATTCTTGTTAACGAGAAAACCTTGGATTTCTATGTTAACATATTTTGCAGGGGTTAATTGAGCTTTTATAGGTATTTGGATGCTAAGTGTGAAGTTCGGACGCATTCTGTTCGATTTTTGTATGCAGTCGCACGTTCAAGGGCAATTTAGTCATTTCATAGCTTGGGAACCTAGACCAACATCTCACGTAAGTTGAATCCCTCCTCACAAGCATCACGTGGCGGTGAATGGTGCGCGACTCCGAGTCCGTATGATGAAGTTATGGCGATTTCAGCGAAAGGAAAAATAATGAAACCAAAAGAGGAGGAGAGGAGGAAAAAAGGGAATGCAGTAAGCTGCTTGGCTGATACCTGCTTGATCAATCGATCGATCAAAAGGATCGATCAATCGATCCTTCTCGACATGGGATATTTTGTTCATGATCGATCGATCGACCAAAGGGGTCGATCAATCGATTCCCTGTTTCCAGGAGATATTTTGCCTTTTCATTTCTTTTTCCTTTTCTTTTCTTTACTTATTCCAACTTACTATAAATACCCATTTTTGTTGTAATATCATATATTATGTAGGATATTAGATTTTAGCTTAGGGTTTGAGGGTTTTGGAGAGTTCTTCAATTGTTCTTGGATTGACACCCCATTTGGGTTGAATGTTGCACTATTCATCATCCTCTCCATTAAAAGAGTGTGTACTTACTTATTTCTTTCTTTGATAATTAGGTTTACATCCTTTGTTAATTAGTTTACATGCTTTCTTTACTTTCTTTCTAGTGTAAATTTACCGCGTTTATTTATTGCTTTTTTAACATGCTTTCTAGGTAATTTAAATTAGGTTGTGTTTGAATGGAACTCACTCAAGTTGACCCGTTGCTTGACTTTGGTGATGCTATTTATGGGTCTATTTTAGGGTACTTTGTCCTAGTTATTGCGCCTAGGATATTTAACCGGGCATATCATGTATGTCCCGTGCTTACGACCTTTCGTGTGCAATTTCCGGGGTATTTGTTGACGCCGAAATCTTATTAGGCTTTTATGCGGATTTAGGGTCGTGACAACTCTTGATTCAATTAACTGTCGAAACGAGACGCATTCTAAATAACTCGTTGACCCATGTATCCATTTTATACAAATTAACTCGAGTGAGGGATATTTGATGCAACCTATAGTTTTACTCGCTTTGTTAGTCTAGATTTATTTTCCCTCACCTCGTTAAACATTTCCCTTTTATGCATCTTTTTCCTTTTAGTTTGTAATCACCTTTTTCACTTTTATTTCAGAGCACTAAATCATCTAAATTCTAGCATCTCGTCCCAGTGAATATTTCAATTACCGACTTACCGCTATACTCACTAGTTGAGTGTAGTCATAATTTAGGTTTTTGTATTATCGCGGTGAAACAAAAGCAATGACCACATTTGAGTTTGTTTTAGGGCATAATTTAGGTTGGTTCATTATTAGCATCATGCATTAATCAAAATGGCATCGTTGTCGGGGATGAGTTTGTTTTAGACTTTATTTGATTTAGTATTTCATAGTATTTTCTTTCTATTTGTATTATTTTCTAATCTTTTTGCAGGACTTTCACATTTGAGCACTTAGAAATGCTTGAATTTTTCCTGCGCGCACTTACTTTGTGGAATCCGCCACTTCGAGCCATTTTTGGGGTAAGCATGTCTTATTCCAATTCTTTTGGTAATCATTGTTATAATTCTCAAAATTCTCGCAAACCTATGACTTTCGGTGAATACTTAGAATCCCAAACTATAACAAATTCAAATATGACTTTGGGCGAGTATAACGAAAGTCAAAATTCGGGTTATTGGAATTTTGATGATGATGACAATGATTTTGGGCCTTTACCTTCTTATAATAGGAATTTTGAAACGAATTGAAATAGTTTTTAAAATTCCTATAATAATGAGTTTAAGTACGATGGTAATTTTCAAAGTTCCCATTTTCATGCATCTGCACCTCGACCCATGACATTCAGTGACGATTTGCATATGTATGAGAATGAGAAAATTGAAACTTGTTATCGGGAAGAAAATCGTTCGTGGGAACATGACTTAGATTTACTATTTGAGTCTGACGACGATTTTGCTTCCGACACTTTCGAAGTCGAAGAATGTTTTGAACCAAATGAGGTACTTTTACCTACTTTGGAACAAACCATTATAGACTCTGTCCATTGCATAATATATATTGAAAGTGAGGATGAAAATGACGTAGTATCTATCTGCAATGAAATGATGTCTTCTTTGGCTCCCAAACAAGAACATTTCATTGAAAATGATATTATTTCCTTCGAAACTCAATCTTCATGCGATGATGATTCATCTCATGATTTTGAATTTCTTTCATCCCCATTTTCATTCTCTATTATCACACCATCACAAGCACCCGATGATTCGGTTTCAAACTTTAATATTTTAAACCATCTCATCGATGAGGAGTACTTGCCCGAGTTGCCTTCCGTGATCGCATCTTTGCCTTTGTGTGCGCCGCCTCCCATTCCAATTTCAAAATCTTTGGGAGGATATTTGGCTTTTCTCGGTCCCCACATGTTTTTGTCACCCCGTTCAATCCAAACCCCCCATCGTCCCCTCAAAACTTTTAATTGGCGATGGTTCCTTTCTTATGCCTTACACATGCCTTCCGTTGTTAAAACGGAATTCATATTTTTTGGAGGGCATGCTTGTATGTGAGGGTACAACGGTTATCCTCAAAATTCAAATCGTTCTTATAGTGGACCCTCATCTATTTAGACTTCTAGTGTACGATTAGTGTGAGGCCTAAACAATAGGTTGTACATAGTTACCTTTTTATTCTTTCATTCTTTATTTTCTCTTTCCTTTTTATTTTAGTCTTGTGCAATTAGTTAATTTTTTGTTATTTGTTTTTTCTATGCTCGGTACTAACTTGTTGTGTAGATTCTTTGGACATGTTCTTATGGGGATCTCTCCACTTTTGGGTAATATCGCTCTTTTTCTCTCTTTTAATTGGTTATTAATTAATATTGAGGACAATGTCAAGTTTTAAGTTAGTGGGTGTGGGATATTCTATCCATTTCTTTATTTAGTCCATGTTTTTGCTCACATGTTAGTTACTTAGTATGCTTTTCTTAGAAAAATTCAAAAATTTCAAAAATATTTTCTTTCTTTTTTCTTTTTTTTGGCTTTTTGCCTTTGTTTTCGATGATAAATTTTAATAATTGCCCGATCCAATAGACAACCCAATGATGCATGTTCTCGATTTTAGAAGTTGTTAGACTTTAGTCTCAATTATTGATATTATGAATAACTTCATGAATTAAACTTTAATCCCTTAAGCACATGCACTTTTATTGTTTTATTGATTTGGTTTAAGATTTTTATAACTCGGTAATATTTTGTTGCATTGTATATACTTACCCCGAGTAAACTTTGTACCTTTCATCGTTTCTGAGTGTATACACTATTCTTTTCTCATTCAAAATGCTGAATTCATTGGTAATCTCTCTATTCTTTCATTTGATCGTACATTAATTGAGTTCATACATGAAATGTGTTGCTTGATCATGATTTTCATATATTGTTTTGATTCTAGAATTGTGTAAACTTTTGGAAATGATTGTAGTCCCTCTTTGTTATATCATCGACATTAGCCTTGACCTCACCCTTTTATGTTTACCCTCGTTAACCCTTTTGAGCCTAAATATAGCCTTTCGTTTCATAACCCCATTCCCATAACCAACTCTAAATTGGAGTTTTAGCCCATATATACACTTTCCATACTTTTGTTTGGAATGTTACTTGGGATTGAATGATGTTGTTATGGTGTTAGCTGCAATTTAGGCATATGAGAGTTTGATAAGTAAAGAAAAGAAAAAATGAAAAAAGTGATGAAAAAGAGAAAGAAAAAAGCAAAAGAAAAAAAAAGAAAAAATGAGAAAAAGAAGAAAAGAAAAGAAAGAGAAAGTTGTAAATATTGTATATAGTTCAATAAGCTTTGATTACTCTCCCCGATGATATATCTAATGCCGTTTGGAACTTGTTTTCCAATTTTGATATTGCCCGCATTCTCCCATTATCCCGAGTTTTCATTCAGAACACTTTGAATTCGTATATAAATTCCTTCATTTCGTACCCTAGCCTAACCTACATTACAACCCTTGTAATGTCCCATGCGATCTTAGGTTGATGTAATTTAAAAGTTATAATGGTTTTGATAATTCGTGAAAATGCATTTCGCCTCTTTTAGTGTGCAGTATCCTTTCATTGAGATTACAATTTTTCAGTTTATATATATCGTTCTTCAATTGTGACATGTGTGCGGCTTAGTTTCCATTTACATTTAATCTTTATGCCTGCATGTTCCGCGTGTTACCTTCCTGTTTCGAGTGAATTCACTTGATGAGTGTAATGCCCGTGATGATTGAATATATGCTTGCTTTAACGCTTATCCGATTTATTTAAGTTTTTCGCCAAATAACACTTTGCATGTGCTCGCTCCCCTACCACATTTTAAGGTTTCAATTCTATGAGGTTCATTCTATAATGTTAATGATTTGGACTTTTGTTTTAATTCATTCACTTTGTCAATAATGTGTATGGAATCCTTTTTGCTATTGATGGGCTTGTCGCATATTGGGTTGGGCATATTTTGAGGAAACCATGTGATGTTTGTGGGTACCATCCCTGAAAACCCTCACAAGACGACACTCGTTCAGTACGGTAACCTAGGGGTTTAACGGATTATTGCATACGCTAAATGCAATAGACTCACCCGCGAAAGTGGCTTTATGCTTTTATACCATACTTTTGTACCTATCTCCTGCTTTTGGTTTGCTTGTAGTTCTTGTTGCATCCTATTTCATTGCTAGGGACTAGCAATGTGTAAGTTAGGGGGTGTGATGATATGCAAATATTACGTATTTTATCCTCCGAACCTATGCATTTTAGCCCCCTCAGGTATCTGATTCCCTATATTTATGCTCGTTAACCGGACAACCTCGAATTTCTACGTTAACATGTTTTGCAGGGGTTAATTGAGCTTTTATAGGTATTTGGATTCTAAGTGTGAAGTTTGTACGCATTCCACTCGATTTTCGTATGAAGTCTCACGTTCAAGGGCAATTTAGTCATTTCACAGCTTGAGCACCTGGACCAATACGGAAGTTGTAGCCCTCCTCGCAAGCTTCACGTGGCGATTAATGGTGCGCGATTCCAAGTATGTATGATGAAGATACGACCATTTCAGCAGAAGGAAAAATAATGAAACCAAAAGAGGAGGAGAAGAGGAAGAAAAGGGAATGAAGTTGGCTACTTGGCTGATACCTTCTTGATTGATCGATCGATCAAAAGTATCGATCGATGCTTCTCGACATGGGGTATTTGGTTCATGATCGATCGATCGACCAAAGGGGTCGATCGATCGATCCCCTGTTTCTAGGAGATATTTTTCCTTTTCATTTCTTTTTCCTTTTCTTTTCTTTACTTATTCCAACTTACTATAAATACCCATTTTTGTTGTAATATCAGATATTATGTAGGATATTAGATTTTAGCTTTGGGTTCGAGGGTTTTGGAGTGTTCTTCTTCAATTGTTCTTGGATTAACACCCCATTTGGGTTGAATGTTTCACTATTCATCATCCTCTCCATTAAAAGAGTGTGTATTTACTTATTTCTTGCTTTGATAATTAGGTTTACATGCTTTGTTAATTAGTTTACATGCTTTCTTTACTTTTTTTGTAGTGTAAATTTACCACGTCTATTTACCTCTTTATTTATCGCGTTTTTAACATGTTTTCTAGGTAATTTAAATTAGGTTGTGTTTGAATGGAACTCACTCGAGTTGACGCGTTGCTTGGATTTAGTTATGGTGTTTATGGGTCTATTTCGGGTGCGTTGTCCTAGTTATTGCCTAGGAGATTTGACGGGGCTTATCATGTATATCCCGCGCTTACGACCTTTCGTGCACAATTTCCGGGGTATTTGTTGACGCCAAAATCTTATTAGACTTTTATGCGGATTTAGGGGCGTGAAAACCCTTGATTCAATTAACTGTCGAAATGAGGCGCACTATAAATAACTCGTCGACCCATGTATCCATTTTATACCAATTAACCCGGGTGAGGGATATTCAACGCAACCTATAGTTTTACTCGCTTTGTTAGTCTAGATTTATTTTCCCTCGCCTAGTTAAACATTTTCCTTTTATTCATATTTTTCTTTTTAATTTGTAATCATCTTTTTCCCTTTTATTTAGAAGTATTAAATCAATTGAATTCTAGCATCTCGTCTCAGTTGATCTTTCGATACCTGACTTACCGCTAGACTTGCCCGACAAGTGTAGTCGTAATTTAGGTTTTTGTATTGTCGCGATGAAACGAAAATAACGACTGCGCACCTTATACGCGCGCACTTTTTACGCGCAATCAGTTATGTTAATCCCACAAACATTTATTCCACGCGTCTATTCCCACATTCCTACAACTCGGACAATTCTAACATCACCTAACCAGGATGCCCACACACCCTATAAACCGTGCATACTAGCGTAAGCATTACATACGCTTCACACATAACACCCAATTCTTTCTTTTCCTTGTGCTCATAACGTGCTTATAACACTTGGGCAATCTCAATTACCCTAGAAATTGAAATTTTAACTCCTCTTTATCATCGTTCCACCCCTCAACTCGTGGTGATAAGACAAAACATTCAATGCTTTCTTACTACCCAATCAGATCCACTGGCCTTAATTCATAATTCAACTTCCAATTTACAGATATAATTACCTGCTCCTATTGCGACTGAGGTACTAAACTAATAGACTAATGACCAAACATCTTCCTACTTGCAACCTTACGCTAAGTTTCATGCGTGGTATGTCTCGCAATGCGAAATCAAAATAAGGAACCCCCTCGATACACTAATACCTAGCCTTGTCGATTATCGAAATCCGTTAGGCCCTTCGTCCATAGCATGTACCCCTTTATTCCGTCTCCTGGCAGAAAAGTTACATCTCTTCTCGTAATTACACTTAGCAAAGAACATTTCATCAATTGAACTATCATTCAGCGTTGGTGGTAATCACATTCCATAAACCTCGAATACATACTATCCAAATTCTTGAAATCCTGTCCCCAAACATATGGGTGTAACTGTTAACTCTCACATCTCTAAAGGATAGATATATCAATGCTCTCTTCCTATCACCAAGTCCTGAGCGCTAAACATAATAATGAGTTAAATCTTTTCGCTCAACTGTAATCCTAATACATACTGAATCATAACAACAAAGTCCCTACACACACTGGGATCGAATATCTCGAGCCCACTATCCCCTCCGAATTTTTTAGAATATAAAATATAAGTGCGAGTCCGACCCCCTCACAGGTGAGGCCTCGCCAGAACAAAACATGCTTCATTAATGCAACCATTTCGATAGCCTTGCAATAACTGCCTACTATCGTACTACCCATTACTGTAAAGTTGTAACCAAGACAATATCAAACTCGTTTATCACATCACTAAAACGAGTAATCTTAATAAAGTATATAACACTATTAATACACCCATTTATCCTCCGCGGATAACACTAAGGATAATCCCGCTACACTAGGGAAAATATTCGCATAATAATAATGTTTATAGTTATACGCACTAACTCGTCTCACATGCTAATCTAGCAATGACCAAAATATAGTGACTTGCTTGTGTCACATAAAACACGCCTCATCCTCTGAGGATAAAACTCGTACTCCTACCTTGCCAATCGTCTTGACTGCACAAATGGTCCCCGGATGTAACACATCCGTCCAAACCAAAATAAAAACTAATTTAATCGTTGTCCTTTACTAGTCATCCTACTCTTTTCCCTTTACTCACTTAGGGAAAATGTTAACGCATGTGAATCACTTTAAACAAAATACCTCTACACGTGATCCACTTATCACCTGTCATACTAACCATATTTGGATTGTCCTTCTTGGACTTTGGTATGCTCAATTCCTGGTGGCTACCCCCTTTATTCCCTTAGCTTGTTGGCCCTAAGGAACGTGCTACTGGATTCAATAACCCTTACTAAACTCACCATCGCTTGGTAAGAATTTAGATATCCAAATCATTTAAATGAGCCCCCTGATGGGTCTCCCCCTTGCGGTGTTTTACTAACTACTTTTCATCCAGAATCACTTTCCAATAAGTCTTCCGATTATGTTAGCTCCCTTTATAAGAGCGTTAAGATCTCTTCGGATGACGCGTGATATTGTCACCATATGGATCGACTGTCCAACCGAATTCTCTTTAAGTGTTGTCAATCTTTCCTCACGAGTCAATTTTCCACTTGAAATATTCTCTACCATTGGTATCCACTCCCGCTTATACAAAATTTGTTAAAAGTCTAAATCCATTAACAAATGGACCCTTGTTCGGACCTTCCGTAATGGGTTTAGCATGACATTCATATCTTATCCCTAACAACTGCTGAAAGAATGTGCGGTTAAACTTTACCTAAGGTCCTTTAATTGACACAACATTTTCACTACTAATGGTGGTCGTTGACTCCCACTATTGTAACATTTCTCCCCTGAGTCAAGAAAAATCTTACCCTAAATTTCCACTTGTAGTTAACCACTCTTCACTATATTTCCAAGCCTTTGAATATATTACATTCGTTGGGTAAGACACACAATTCCCGCATGTCTAGAATCTCCGCTGATGACTTTCCTTAATTTTACCTTTCGACCCTCTCACAAGAGCACCACGTTTGGTGGGTCAATTTGTCCTCACTTTCGACTATAGCAGCACTTGAAATTTGTAGGCTACGTCCTAGCTGTCTTTACAGTCCTGGCCTCTCGTTCCCTAATAGGGGTGACCTCGACTACGGTTATCATCCTCGAATATACCTTACAACCTCGATTGAGCCCTGCCTCCTAATGTCCACCTAACGGCCCTCGTCTGACATCCTTCATTGCTCATTACACGCACATGTCCGAATGCAATTAGAATTCACTAATATACATACCTTATAGCTGGATAACGGAACCTCACCATAGAAACCAACAAACCTAAACATAGGGCTCTATATTAAACAAAGCAGTGCTGGAAGCGTAATAAGCCTCACATATCCTAAAGGACACTAGAACCTGATGCTCTGATACCACCTGTGACACCCCGCCTAATAAAATACCGGGTGATCAGCCCTTTATTAAATTAAAATCAAGGTTAATGGTTGGTTCATTCTTAGAATCACTGTCGCAAAATAAAATTTCCAATTTAAACACCCTAAATAATTAAGCTATGTGTCAAAACAATTTTAAAACCTTATCTCCATTTTATTAAATCCAAATATAAAACCCTTTTTAAATAACCAACAATTTAAGAACTCTGACATACTAAAGATGAATAATGACACACAAGAATTAGATTCATCCATATAAACCAAACAACTTTAAACTATAAATAAAACCATCCTGACATAAATTAAATCCCAAAGAGTACCAACTGATGGAAATATAAAGGAACGTAAATCTCTAACAAAAATCCAAACTGAATAGAGAAACGTGCGACACATGCCCTAACTAATAAGAACTAAAAGTATGAGTGGATCCAACAAGGAGGTCGTCGAAGCAATGGCCTGCAACTCCCACATAAGCTACACCGTGTCTGGTCCAAAGAACCTAATCATGACGCCTCTGTGGATGGGCACCTGAATTATATACATGTATATATACAAGAGAGAAGAAATAACAGGAAATGGGTCAGATCCCAAGTGTAAAAAAATTCAAAATTAGTTTCGCAAGTATTTAAAATGCTTACTGGCTAATGCAACAACCATGTTAGTATGCGACACTCTCTTGAGATTTCTCACCTCTCATTCTAGTGTGCACGCCTACCGTACTAAAAAATCTCATAAGTTTCTCTATCTTATTCCATAAGGTTTTATCAGGTGACAAGCGAGGTTATGATATTTAATTTAGGAAATCATTCTCTTCGATATTTCTACGTTATTTAGAACAACTCATTTCCCTTATAAAGTTCTCGAACGCTTATAATAAAATTGAAGCATTTATTCATTAATTATCTACTAATGCGCATAGTAGAAAGTTCGCATATAGATATATGTATATATATTAGTCACACATATAATATATATACTAACGACACCCCACATAAAACCTATGGTGCTAGCATACTCTGCTATCAAGTCCCCGTATCACACAAACTATGGGAAATACTAGTCCGGAATCACTCTCGAATTATATTAACACAATACACAAACAAATGGAGGGGAAGCATAGTTCTAGGTCCTAAGATGTCAGCACATACCCTCACGTCTCTTAGAACATCTGACTATCATTTTCGGATAGCCTGTATCGAGGATACTATCTTTTAGGGTACGATTCAATACCCCCCATAAAGGTCCAATCGAGATAAGACCGTCCCGGCGTGGAAACCCCCGTGATATCAAGTAGCTCGAGTATGATTTTTACACAGATATATAATATTGACAATCACACAGTCATATATATAAATATTCACATTTCTAAATTATGTGCGCCCACAACCCATAATTATAATTATTCGCACTTAGCACATTTTTACTTGATTATCTCGCATAACAGATTTGTAACTTTTATTCTCATATATATAAGTTACTCCATACCTACTTCTCGTCTCTCGAAGTATTCTATCTCCCTAAGTATAATTTCAGTGTGCACTCTCACTTACCTTCTAGTCTAACTTCATTACAAGTCTCGAACTTTTATTAAACGTACACATGACTTCCTATGTATGAATAACTCCCTGTTAACCCTTAATTTCATCTTACATTAAGTTCTCACTCAACGGAGTTTACTTAGACCCTACTGGTCCTATTTATATCCCATTATGCTCTAACAATAACAATCAAGGATTACTACACATTTTAATCGGATTAAGCCAACATAAGGGGAAAATGAAAATTTTTAGGAGGGGTCGATCTATCGAGGGAATGGGGTCGATCGATCGATCATCGATCGATCGATGTTCTTGGGTCGATCGATCGATCGATCAACAACTATGACAAAAACTGCATTAACCCAGTTACGGTTTTGCCTCTCCAACCTCAACCAAATATCCCTATATCATTCCTAAACTCCCCACCAATGTTACTACAAGTACTATATACCTAAACACATGATTTTCTACGTAAGATATGTCCCAATTCATCAAGAATAACAATTTAATGCGTAAAAAATTCCTAAACTTCAAGAACACTATTTTTTTTCTTTTTCTTTCAATTATTCCAATTCTTTTCCAGATTTCCTACTTCTAAATCAATTCAAATTCGTTGTTTATCCTCTACATGCGATTTAGATATCCAGAAGATGATTACTTCTTCTATAACATGTTATTTTAAGACTCAAAACCATACTTTCTTTCATGAAACAAGTTATAAATAACCCTAGGCTAACATGATTGAGACATTAACTAAAAATGAAGCAAGATAGATACTTTCCTGGAAATTTGGGTTTCTGAATTGTGGACAAAAGTGGTATGGTTGCGTTCCTTGTCGCGCGATCTACGCTTTGGCGACGTAAACGGTCGAGTCCTTGGCCTTGAGTTGCTTGGGAAGCTCTCCAACCCCTTATCTAATGGTCGTTCTTTTCTTTTGTTCTTATTAACCGTAGCAGGAAACTCCTAAAGGATGATTTCTCCTTAGGAAATTCGTGGGTTTAATTACGCAAAAATGTAAAATGTCTAAAATACCCTCCCGGGATGCTAATTAGGCATCAAAATTCCCCGAGACCCAAACTAAACCCCCGGGTACATTATTTTGACTATCTCGACCCTTCCGGACACATTGGCGTGCTCTAAATGACCATACGAGTGACTTATAATTTATTCACTTTTAATAATAATAATTTAGTCCCGACACGACACAGGCGCGTCCTGACTTAATTTCTATAATTATCATATTATTCCCTCGTGACAATTTTAATAAATTCAATCCTACATATTACTCTACTCAATAAGTAATATTTAACAAATCAATAATTTTTCAATAATTACTAACTCTCGTCGCGCTTGTGAAATTTAAAACAAATTTCTGAATTATTATTAAATTAATTTTCTCAATTAAATTTAATAAATCCCAAAATTTAAAAGGCATAAAAATACGGGGTATTACATCCCCCCCCCCCCCCCGATGTACCTGAGCAGAAGCGTTGCGGCCTATTGAGGCTTTGGCGAAGGGACATCGCCACTCTTACATTTACACTGAGTTTCCATCGCTCTAGCTTGACTATTTGAAATTGTCCCAATAGACCTGCTAACCTGTCCAAATACTTGTTTTGGCTTCGGGGAAGTGAAGCTGTTTGTGAAGTATAGTGGTAGGCAATGAGTTTTTTTGTTAGGGCTGCCCCTATCATTATGACTTGTGAAATTATCCATTGTAATGTTTCGCCATGATCGAAAAAAAATTACCCCCGATGTAGCTGAGTCGCAATTAAACAATGTTTGGACTTGTAGCGAGGGGACATCGTAGCCTTTTTGAAATGTTGGGATAGTTTCTTCGTTGGGAGTTTATTGGATATCTCTAAAAAAAATTCTCACACCAAAACTCAAACTTTCTTAGGAAGGAAACCCTATTTATTCCCCATGCATCACTTCTCAACTGACGTGGCGTTGTCTTTTCAACTGTCAGGGAACTTCCCGAAGTGCCACATGTCCATTGGAAATGATTTATAGGCGGCTTTGCACTTGTGGTGGTGGGAAACTCAACATATGGGTTTTAAAGATCTCAAACGTTTATATTTCAAAACTCTTCTCTTTCATTCGTCTTCTTTAAGCTTCCATCAACTCTAGAGAGATAAACTTTGCCAGGACTCCATTGTTACTAAGCTTTCACCTAGTTTTCTTCTTCCTTTCGTCTATTACGGCACCAACTGTGGTTGAGCTCCTCCCTTTTTCATTCCTAGCCCTTATTTTCCAAGCTGTTTTTTTCATCGCCACTTACTATGGCTTCTTCAAGTGTTTCAAAATCTACCACCACCGCTGCACAACCAAGCTCCCCTTCTTTCCACCTCTGGCGCCGCTGCTACCCTTAACACTGTTACGTTGGATGCTGCTCATCAAGAGTAACTAAGTTTTTACCACCGGTCTCCTATCTTTGGCAAATATGATGAGTTCTCTGATGCATGAAAGACCTGCCATTTTTTGGCCAAGTACGATCTTTTACTGTTGGGTGATGAAGATGAGGATTCGTCGAAGTGGGGCTTTCTTCCCCGGGAGGGGACTCTACGCTTTCAGTTGGACCGTGGCGACATCCCCTACTCCGAGATCAATTTCGAGGCACCTGGGGGATCGCCAACTCATTTTTTTGCCTGGCATGCACACATGCATAGCACTCACATTGCATCTCTTGCAAAGGTTGGTCTTCATCGAGCCACCTGGTTTGGGGAGTTCACTCTTTCCAAGCACAACGCTACGCTCCAAGTACTGGTTTCCAGATGGAATATTATAACTCACACATTCTTTGATGAATGGGGGGAGTTCACCATTTCGTTGGAGGACGTTTGTGAGCTACTTGGGTTTGAGCCCATGGGTGAGTTTACATATCATGATGAGGCCTTAGATGCCGAAGAGACTGCTGACCGAGCTGAGCTTGATCGAATTTGTCGCCGTTGCACTGGGTCTTCAAATAAGGCCACTTTTACTCCCCTTATAAGCTATTTTTCGAAGCTCCCACCGCGAAGGATGTCACTGCTATTACGGGCCAAGGTAAAGGTACATATTTGGAACTACCAGCCTACATTCTTGTGCAACTTTCATGTTTCTTTTTTACTAGGAAACCCAATGACCAACCCAGGAGGGACCTTATAAACATTTCCATTCATTTGGCCAGGGTGATCCTTACTTTGGTCGCTATTGCTTTGGGGTCCCTCTACACTTGGCTGGATCGAACCCATATTGACATGGCACGATCATTGGGCCATTAAAACTTGGCCAACTTTGCTAACATCGTTATCTTAACAGGTTTCCTTTATACCCATTTTCCTGCTATTTCCACCAAGTCTATCTCTTACCGCATGAGTCAAGGCATTAAACAGCCATGCCTCTTATGCTTCCATAAAAAAATAGTGTCGAAAGGAGATAATGGGAGTTTTTTACCGTTTTAATTGTTTTGTCATGAGGCCATACAGGGAGTCTACCTTTGCCCATTCTTGGATTTTTTTTTCCTTCTACAGCTTCAACAGTCACATTCATTCCAGTTGTAGAAGATCATTCACAGGTCGTGGTACTTTTGTTAACTCTTGGGTTTCTTCCTTCCTTTACTGAATGGGGATACACTTCTGAACCTTATAACCCCGATAGATGTAGCAGGCAGTTCGGATTTGATTAGGGGGATCCTTGACCTATGTTTCAACTAAACAATAAAAGGCTACTGTTACTGAGGCTTACACCTTCTACCTTGCAGCAGTAGTACTTGGTGTGACTTCTACCATGGATGGTCGAGTCACCCTTCCTAGTGATACTAGGAAAGGGGACGTATCTACTTCTTATTCCACCAAGTTCCATTTAAGGCAACTGTATCTGATTCATGAGTTCAGACAAAGTCCCCCTAGTCATTTCTTTCTCTTCCTTGGAGTTGGGTCTCAAAGGCAACTCCGTTCTTAGAGTTGAGTTCCTTCTCAGTAAAATCGTTAAAGATCCTCCACTTGAGCTACCCCCTTATTGCCTAATGATCCCTACTGCCACCCCTAAAACCAAGACCATTACAATGCCCAAACAGTATGGCCCTACAACTGAAGCAGCCACTGGCGAAGGGCCTTCCCAGCCACCAGCCAAAAGAACTAGGAAGTCCAAGAGTGGGACTTCCTCAAAATATAAGTCTCAAACTCAGCCTCAACCCCCTTTGGAGGCATTCCCCATCGCCTCATTTCCCCCTCCCATGTCTGCAGAGGTAAGTGAATAACTGAGAAGGAGGGTTCAGTCTGAGGTGGAACGGATAGAAGCTGAGTTTTAGTGATGCACTCTTATCGTTCCTCCTTCTATTTCCTTCCCTACCATCCTGGTTGATCCAATGGGACCAGGGTCAAAAATGAAGAAAAGTTCAAAGGTTCCTCGAAGTACTAGCGCTGTGTGTGTGAGGAAGAAGACTCTAGGTACTAAGTCCCAGAGGAAATGAACCCCTAATGTACATCTCTCCACAGCTCCCTCTATTGTTACTTCCTCTCATCCTTCGATAGTGGTTTTATCCTCCCATTCTCCCTCTGAATCCGAGGTATGTATGGGTGTTGTTTCTTTTATTCACCAACTTTTCTAAGGGTAGTTGCATCTGTTTAACTCTTAATCACTTTGGTGCAGGAAGTTGAAGAAGAAAGACCTAGCCCCCCTATGAGCCCCTTCATGGGGGGACAGTTTGCTTCCTCTCAGACTGATGAAACTCCTCCCCATTCTCCCATGGCCGGGATTACTTACTCTCACCGCTCGGCCTCACAATGTATGAAAGATGCTGTTGTGGGGGTGATTCCATTGAGTCTCTGGGCATCTCTTCTCAACCAAAAATAACTCCCCCATCCCGTTCTGAATTATCATCGCAGCACGAGGTCCTTTCGCCTATCGTTCCAGCTACGGAAAGTTTCCCTGAGGTAATATATTATCAATTGTTTGTCAGGTATCATGTCTTTTTTCTCCTCCATCCATTTTTCTGTTTGGCCTGCTAAACTTTGACATGTTGGGATGACCTAGGTTAAAATGGCATCTTTGTTAGCTAACATTCTTCTTCCCACTGTGCTGACGAGACCACTAGCTGCAGTTTCCCTCTTTGGTACCATAACTGAGGTAAGGAATACTTAGAGGTCTTTCTCACTTCTTCTGTACATATTTATCATGTCTAACACTTAGCTTCATGTTTACATCTTTCTCTAAGTCTTTCCCCACCCTCTTCTCTTGGTGGTCTTCATGTTTCTAAGGCCAAGGTTGATGCTTTTACTCAGTGTGGTGGTTCTTCTATACCCACCCATGTTAGGGCATCATTTGGAGGTCCAACATCTTCTCCCAGTGAAAATCCTATGTTGGTCTTGGTACCTTTTGTTGGCGAGGGAGCTTTACCGACCGTTGAGGCTTCTTCAGTTGGGGCTTCCGATGAGGCTTCTGAGAAAATAGGCCTACCCCTAACAGTTCCCACCGTTATGGCCTCCGTGGTGACTCCCATTTTTTCTCCCGCTATTGCTGAGGTACTTCGCTAGTTTTGCTTCATTTCTCATTCTTTTTCTTTTATTCTTGACAATGTACTATCTAGAAGAGTCTTCTTTCCCAAACTTTCAAACTTTTCCTATAACGGTGACTTAACAACGAAAACACTTGTTAAGATTTTCCATAAACTCCACCTATGTTGGTGACTTAACAATGAAAACACTTGTTAATATTTTTCATAAACTCTACCTATATCAGTGACTTAACAATGAAAACACTTTTTAAGATTATTCATAAACTCCACCTATGGTGGTGACTTAACAATGAAAACGCTTATTAAGATTTTTCATAAACTCCACCTATATCGGTGACTTAATAACGAAAACACTTGTTAAGATTTTTCATATACTTCACCTATATTGGTGACTTAACAACGAAAACACTTGTTAAGATTTTTCTTAAACTTCGCCTATATCGGTGACTTAATAATGAAAACACTGTTAAGATATTTTTTTCTTTTAACTCATTATTTCTTCTACCTGTTCTCAGGTTGCATGGGAGAATTCTCCACCAGTTTTTTTGCCCATCGCTTCACCCCATCGGGAACCCATTATCTCTGAGGATTCTAGTCATAACGATCGAGGTTCCACGACTGGCACTGCTACCGAGAGAGAATCTAGTTGTGATCTCCTTCTACCCGACTTAGCTCCTCAGGCCTTTTACCTCATAGTCCTTTAGTGTTCCCCTCAAATGCCCGCCAACCATCGCTTGGTAGTTGAGCAGATTGCAAGCCACCATCCTGAGACTTTGACTGTGGATTGCCTGCGTTCCAACATCACCGTGATGAGCTGTAGGCTTCAGGGCATGGCGATCGTTGTTGTTGATATCATCAACACTTCCACTTCAAACGTTACCAGATCCCTTCTCAACCAATTCCTAGTCTATCTGAGAGAGTTAGGTCATGATGGCTTCCATTTTGACTGGCTTATTGCGCACTTAAAAACTTTAAAGAGTCAGCGATTGGATAGTCAGAGGGAGCTGCTGCCGAAACATCAAGAGGATAAACGGGCTAAGGAAGCTAAGTTGGCTGAGCTGGAACCTCTACTTAAAACTGTTAATAAGGAGGTAGAAGATGTCGAAGAAGCTCTGCGTCTAGTGAATCTTAAATGAGAGAAACTCCTCATCGAACATACACAAGCGCAAACGAGATTGGATGTTTCTATAAATGATCAACAGTCTGGCCTAACAGCTTCTTCGGGACTTCCTGGATAATTTTTTCTCTGCTCCAGATCTATGGTTCCTCTTAGGTTAATGAATTATTGCAAACATTTTCCTTTTCTTCTTATCATGTAATTCTTGGGCAATTAGCTCCCAATTTCGTAATGCCCTAAAGTATATGAATGAATGAAAGAGATGTATATTTTTTCATGTCCTTTCCTTGTGCTATAACTGTTTGTGTATATTATGAAGTGCTAAAATTCTTTCATTTCCACTCGAGTTTCAATAAAAACTTATATATTCATAACAAGAGATAAATACAATGGTGGTCTAGACTTAATTTCTTACACATGATAGACTTTTAACCATTTATTGTTAATCTTGAATGGATTATCGTCTTCCATCTTAGAAATTAAGCAATAACCTAAATCATGAGCTTCTTTTACAATGAAAGGTCCCTCCCAATTCGCTGCAAATTTAGGTAGGGGAAACTCCAGGATGTGCTTCACTGCTGCTTTCAAAATGAGGTCTCCATCCACAAACTTCCTTGGTCTCACCAAGTTGTCATATGCCTTGGATAGCTATTTTGTAAACATTTGAAAGTGTTGCATCGCATTATTTCTGTGTTCATCCAATGCTTCCAACTGCACATGTCTATTCTGAGGGAAAATGCTACTTTGCAAGGCATATCGAGCAGAGGGAGCTTCTAACTCCACCAAAAGAATTTCCTCAGTCCCGTAAACAAGGGAGAACAGAGTATACCTTGTGGGCTTCCTCTTGGTTGTTCGATAGGCCCACAACACAGCTGGTATCTTGTCATCCCACGATCCTGGGAAATCTTCCATTATTTTAACCAAAATATTAACCAAGGTTTTGTTAGTTGATTCAACTTGACCATTGCGCTTTGGGTATGCCACTGTTGAAGTATGATGAACAATGGAGTACTTATTTGTGAGCATTGTTACCTATAAATTAATGAATGGGGTTTCGTTATCAGAGAGAATAACCTTTGGAATCCCAAAATTGCAAATGATGTATTCTCTGATGAAGTTTCTCACCACCCCCACTATTTCCCTTCTTAGTGGTATCACTTCGTCCCACTTTATAAAGCACTCCATTGCTACTAGTATCCATCTCTTCCCCCTCTAAGAAGGATGTATTACCCCTACCAGTTCAAATTCATAAGTGTGAAAAGGATAAGGCATTTCCAGGTAGTGTAAGTCCATCGATGGGGCATGGATCATATTTCCATGAAGTTAGCAAGCCTTTCACTTTCGAACGAACTCAACAGAGTCTTTATCCATTGTTGTCCAATAATACCCTAATGTCATCAACTGGTTATACAACTTTTCCCCTCCTATGTGAGCTAGATTGTGCGCCTCCTTGAGAACTTCAGATGCCTCTTCCTTCCTGATGCAACGCAATGGCCTATTAAAATAGCCCCTTTGATCAATCTAACCCTCCTGAATGTAGAACCTCGGGGCCCTTAGATTAAGTCCCATCGAATCAATCTTCTCCATTGGGACAATTCCATCTTTAATGAAGTTAATATAAGGTTGCCTCCAGTCTAGTTCAGTTTCAACGAAATGACATTCAACTGCCTCGAAGAATAACTGGCACTTAGTGCATTTCCGTTGTAACTCTACTGCGTCCTGCTTTATTCTAGGCCAGAAATAACCCTTCCTTTGAATTCTCCTGTAAAGAGGTATCTCAGTTGTTTCTTAGTGCTCTTCATGTGTTTTCTTCAACCTCTGCTCTGGTTCTTCTGGGCCGATGCACCTTGATAACCATACCCCTACATTTTTGAGGTAAACATTTCCCTGGTTTGTAAAATATTGGGCTAATTACCTCAGCTCCATCACTCCTTCCCCAGATTCTAGTTGTTTTCTAATATATCCCCTCCAATCAACGTCCTCCTCCATTATAAGAAGTTTTTATACTGCCGAGGGGACTGTTCTTCATTGGATCACAACTATAGTTGTATTGTCTCTCATAACCATCTTTTGAGCAATGGTGGCATAGGCGTCTGGATGTCGGTTCATCGTTCAAGGATATTTCTTGATCTTGGTCCAATGGAACTAGCTGAGAAGACTCTGAATAATTGTTCTTTATGGTGCCAGACTTAGGTGTTTTAACGCGTATTCTCCATTCACTTGCTGAATCACCAAGTTTCAATCACTCTTGATGCAGAGTGAATGAATTCCCCTTCGAAGAGCCTCTAGCAACCCCAGTACCAACGCTTCATATTCTTCTTCGTTGTCAGAGCAAGGTAAATCAAACTTGTAGGAATGATAAATCTCTTCCATTCCTTTTGAAAGAATAACCCCTACTCCTCCTTTCTTTTTTACCGAAGATCCATCAAGATGCATTTTCCATTCTTCATCACTTGCATCTAGTTAATTGACCTGCAAGTCATATCCTGGAATACATTATTTAGGTGGATCAAACGTTCCAGAGGGGAAGATTGCCAATAGGACAATGTACGCCTGGCTCTTGATTGCGCGAGGAACCATGCACTTCAAGTCATATTCTGAGAGGATGACGAACCACCTATCTTCCCTACCAATTAATATAGTTATTTCTAGCAAATACTTAACATGATCACATTTAGTTACAATATGAATTATAAAATATAGCATATAATGTATAAGTTTTTGTGCTACAAAGACTAAGGCAAAATAATGCCTTTACAAGCTATTATACCTGACCTATGGCCCATGTATTATTATACTAAGGTAGTAGACTGTCCATTATTCCCCGTCAATCTCTTGTGCCAATAGAGCTCCAACGAACCTTATGGTGCATGTGAGGTAAACTGCAACGGTATTCTTGCCTTTGGTGGAACCATAATCTGTGGTGAAAAGAATAGTTTCTTCAGCTCATTGAGGGACTCCTGGTGAACTCCTCCCATTTTAATTTTGCGTTCATTCGTAAAAGATGCATCAACGGGTGCGTTATTTTGGCCAATCCAAGCACAAATCTCCTAAGGTAGGAAACTTTACCAAGGAAACTCTTCAACTCCTTCGCCGTTCTTGGACTTAGCATCTCTAATATCGCTCGCTGTTTGTCCTGGTCCATTTTCACCCCTTATCGATCAACCACAAAGCCTATAAACTTTACACTTGTTACTCGGAAGGTGCACTTTAGTGGGCTCATCTTCAACTTATACTTCTTGCATCGGGCAAACACATTCCTCAAATTGCTTAGATGGGATTCCTCCTTCCTCGATTTGATGACCAAATCATCCACATAAAATTCCAAAAACTTATGAAAGAAGTCATGGAAAATGTCCATCAGGGTTCTTTGATAAGTATATCCAACGTTCTTGAGTCCAAACAACATTACTTTTACATGAAGTTTCCTAATGTGGTTCTAAAAGACGTTTTCTCTGCATCCATGGGGTCCATCTTGATCTGGTTGTACCCTACATACCCATCCATGAAGGTCTACATCTCATGACCAACCGATGCATCTATCAATATGTCGATGGAGGGTAGAGGGAACTCATCCTTGGGGTAAGATCTATTCAAGTCTCTGAAATCCACACAGATCCTTATTTGATTTTTGTCTTTCTTTCCGACTCAGACAATACTAGACAACCAAAGTGGGTGTTGTATCAATTTGATGAACCCTGCCATTAATAAGAGTTGGACCTCTTCCTTAATCTTTAAGTCTAGCTCAAGCTTGTATGTCCTCATTTCTTATTTCACCGGAATGGCTGAAGGCATCACGTTTAACTTGTGGCAGCTGAGTCCCCCATCCAGTCCTTCCATCTATGTGTACTTCCATGCAAAAATTTCTATCAACTCCTGAGTCAACTCAACCAAGGCCTATTATTTCTCCTTGCTGAGATCTTTTAATATAAAAATAGGCCTTGGATTGTCCCCTTCTTTCACCAGGTTCAACTTCTCCAACTCTTGTGCCTGTGGCTGCAGTTGATCTGCCATGTAATCTGGTTCTTCGGTGACATCTTCCATGAACTCTTGTATATTATAATTGTCTATCACCATATATTTCCCTCCATTGATCCACTAGAAAACACTCATATATCGGGTCAACCTCATCATCAGCTTCTTCGGCTACCCGTTCCCACCATTATAAATGATACACCACCTTTCCCTCTTTGGTAATAATTTTCTTTACACTGCCTACTAGTATCTTTAACTTCCTTCCTCTTCTTTTCTTTAGAATCCTTAGCAACTCTTCCTTCTGAAAATCTTCTTAGTATTCTTTGTCATTAGACCTCATGTTTCACTAGATCCAATCTAGGACCCATCCTGTCTTTGAGCCATTTTGAAATGTTTTGGGGTCGAGGTACCACCTGATGGGATTCTTCGGCCACCATTCCTTTGTCATTCGTGACCTCTTTATTCTGCTCATTCAAAGGCCCCATTCTTTCTCTGATTGAGGGAACCCATTCTCCCTCCATTATTCTCGCTAGGACTTGTACATATTCCTCTAATTCTGTGTAAAATACCGCATTAACCAGATGAGCTTCCTCGATAATGATGCGCCTCTTCATAACCCTAATGGTCACCTCCATTCCCTTAATATTCGCCTTGGCGCATTAGTGATACGTCGAGGGAACTATCCATTGGTTGTGTATCCACACCCTTCCTATTAACAGATCTATGACGTGGAATTTTATGTGGGAACTCAAATTTCCCATAACAATCCCCACATTCACATAACCAATGGACTTGGAAGACTAGTTGTCAAAACCTGAAATTATCAATGGCATGGGGACTAACCTTTCCTCCAGAATATTAGCTATGTGGAAAGAGCTGATTGACATGATATTGATGGAGACTCCCCCATCCATAAGAGACCTTGCAAAGCTAACCCTTGTTATGCTGGCAGTCACATACAATGGTCTATTATGAGGTAACCTTTTATCCCTATCTGCATCACTAAAAGTTATTTCTGACATAAACCTTTTTACTAATCTGGTCATAGGTCCCTTCCATCTCAGCGAAGGGACTGCGTTCTTCCTTGTAATGTCAAGGATTGGCTGGGTTATTTCCAACCGACTCTCGTTTGGTATCCCCACCTGGTGGAAGAACCAAGTGAACTTTGGGGATTTCAAAACTGCATAGTATTCGATAACTTGGTATGTTTCCTCTCCTTCAATGCCATATATGTCCTCCATATTCTTAGCACTTACTTCTTTATAAGATAATACTATGTTAGCCATTCCCCTAGTGCAATCTTCCAAAGATTCTTCAAACTCCTCCTACTCCGTTATTAGTTCCCTTGCTTCTCTCTTTGCCTCCTCATCGTAGGCCACCACCAGATTGGCCCCATGCACTGGGAGTGGGCTATTATTAACGTTCTGCAGAGGGATTTACAGCATTCCTGCCTTCACGTACATATCGATGATTCTTCTTAGCATGAAATAGCTCTCTGCTGGATGTTGGATCTTTTGATGCATCTGGTAATATTTGGGATCCCCCTTGTTGTAGCATCAGGTTCCCCAACGGTAATGCCCTTTGGTTTGTACATCATTCTTCCTTGGACCATTGCATTGTAACAGTTGACAGCCTCATCTATTAAACAAGGCAACAGTGGTGGGTCTTCCCTATCTCTCTCGAACTTCCTCTTGTTGTCCCTCTTTGCCACCTTACCACCATCTGTTCCTTCGGTGTATCCTACCCATGGGAGCTGAGACCTACCTCCCACGGGTTGTATCAGCTGCCTGAACATCATAGTATCCACCACTAGATTTGGTCGCACAACCAATGAGATATTCCTTGCTGCTTTCAGGAAGGCGACAAAAGTCCCCTCGCGCGTCTCATTATTAAAATGGCAGATGTACTCATCCTTCCTCATAAACCTACAACAGTTTGGATTCTTTGTCCTCCTCCCTCACATCGAGGGACATTTCCCTTAACCTTCGAATGTAAGCCACTACTTCTTCCTCGGATCGTTGCTTCTCTCTCTCTAATTGGGTAAAAGTAAAATCATTTTCCGCAAGAAAGAACTTATGGATGAACAAAACGTGCATCTTCTCCCATGTGGAAACACTCTTGGGAGCTAAGTGAGAATACCAAGTGTATGCTTTATCGGTTAAGGATTTAGAAAATTTCCTGAATCTTAGTTTCTTATTATTGCAATGCTCCCCCAAGTGTTAAAGAAGAGTTTAATATGCTCTTTCGGGTTTCCACCCTTTCCTGTGTATTTTTCAAAGATAGGAGGAATATAATCTTTTGGGTAGGGCTTGTCGTTGTATTCCAGGGGGTAAGGCATTCGAAAGTCATCGTAGGCTGAAGCTACCTCACCCATAGATGATAAAGAGTCTTGCATGAATTTCAGCATCTCTTTCAGGATCTCCTTCCTTGTCTTTTCCATGGGTGATCCTATTGAAATGCCTATCGATGGGACCATAGGCTGAGTGCCCGTTATAGTTTGAGAAATCATCATGATTGCAACCGTTGATACTCATAGGGTTCCTACTGCTGGATTTACAACAGAGGGTATACTTGCTAGGACTGTTCCCATTATGAGTGCACTTAGTGGGGCCGTTGGGGCTATCCCTGATGTCACGAAGGAGCTGTCTTCAATTACTCCCAAAACCATTGAAGCTACTGGAGTTTGCAAAAACTCATAGAATTTATTCATGAGGAGTGCCACTTGGGTTGGTCCCAACCTAGCGCTCGTAGAAGCTTGTGTCACCCCTGGAATGCCTATCACCTCTTGAACTGGAGGTACCTTTATTCGAGGACCCCCGTCCCTTGAAGTCTCCAACTTTCTCATCGCCCGTTCTTCATTGTGTTGAATGTCATCAAAGTTAAGCCTTCGATTAACGTTATCCTGTTCCATACTCCTTGCTTAGAGAAATGCCTCTCCAGTAGAGTCGCTAAATATAAGAGGGTAGTTTATATTAGATGGAGGCGTGACCCCTTTTGAGTACATATTATAATTTAAACAGTAACATTATTGATTTACTACAGGACACACAAACACACTTTAGTGAAGATGGACTCAGTTTGAACTCACAAAGTCTCTCGTGTATAACTCAATAAGATAATAACGAACTCATAAGTAACTTTTTTGGAGGGAGAGAGAAGTAAGCACCCTAAATACACCTTGGTAGGAAGCCAAACACACCAACCACACTCAAGAATCTCTGTTAAGTATTAAAGCTCTGTAATAAATGATGATGGTGGATGAATAAACTCTCTAGTTTGCAATAAATCTCTCTCTGATGTTTATTCTCTCTAGTAATAACTTCTAAACTCTTAAAAAATAACCTCTTCTCCTCAAGGGTGGTTGGGGCCCTTAAATATCCCCCACACCACTCTTGAGGTAACTCAGTCATTAAAGACTATGAAAGACATCCCTCATACTTTATGTCACAACATTAAATGCCAAGACATGACTTTTGCCTAACCACTGTGTGTGAAGTGGCTGTCATCACAGAGGTGGCTCACCAACTGTCTGACAGTCCCAAATGCCATGGTAGTTTACTCAAGTGTATATTTGACATTTTCTAGCTAGCTAGTGACATCACCTACAGTAGATGTGACATTAAGTTGAGGGATGTTTGGTTCACAACTCAACGCTCAATGTAAGTCAAAGATGCTCTGCCCGAGGTTCCACGATAAGGGTCCTTCTATGTTTTACCAGGTGTATATAAGATGGACAGGACAAGCCCCAACAGTGCCTCACTTCTCAATCCTCCAAACCAAACCCCTCAAAAAGTTCCCACGACGAGGTCGTTCGATAGAGCATAAAAGCTCTCCCAGGCCCTGCCACGCCTGGTCTCTTGCGAGTACCGTTTGACCTCACACATAATCATTATACTCATTACATCTTTACAATCGTTATAGCTTATAGTCAATATAAACAAAAGATACAACAATACTAAGTTAATCAGCAGGACTAAAGGACGAGCTCTTTCCGTCAGTTTCCTCGCTTAAAGGTCCCTCTGGGCTTCCACGCTGAGCTGCCTTAATCTCAAACATTAATGTTAATGGGGGGATTATCTCTATCTCAGGATAACCCTCAAGCCCCCTCTACAAATAGAAATACCAAAATTATGTATTGTGAGTCAGAAACGAATCTGGGTTTTAAATGGGTCTCAAATGGAAAGTTGAAGAACTAGGGTTTTAATGGTTCAATTTGGGGATTTCATATTTAATTATTGTATTGTAAATATTTAATGATTCTAGGTTTCTAGAAATCATCTAAGCATGTTAGGAGATCAATTAAGTTGCTATTTTGGTGATTGGGTTGAATAATTTAGAGGTTTTAGGACTGAATTTCTGAAGAAGACGAACTGTAACAGATGAAAAACATAACAGGTCTCGTAGGGGTGGATTTTTCTCAATATCATTCGAACGATATTGATTTTGGTTCAAAAGATAATGCATGTCGTTCGAACGACATCCGTTGTGGTTCAAAAGATAGGTTCAAAATCTGGAAAAATCCTATTTTAGTTCAATTCGATTTGTACAGTTATTTTGAGTGAGAAAAACTATCATTTGATGACTTTAGCTTAGTGCAAGATTGTTAGAGGATATTCGTAGAGTAATACCTTACATACTTTGGAAATGTGGGTTAATGATTTTAGCATAAGTGCAGTATCTCTAGGGGATATTCATAGAGTAATACATTATATATCTTGGAAAAGTGAGTTAATCGTGGAAATTTTGAGAGAGAGAAAAAAAATAATAATATTATAAGTAGTAATGAGAGAATACTATGTATGGAAAATATATATGTGGGTTGGGTAAATACCTAATAAATTTTAATAGGATGTGAGAATGCCTATTATATGATTGTATTTGTTTGTATAGCACACCTATGCTACTTGCTATTCGAAGATAGTTTCGCACAGTGGACAGTCTTATCCTGGGTGAACCAATGGGGGATATTTGACTTGTACCCAGAGCATATGAACTTGGATACGTTCTATCTGAGACATAGGATAGTTTCGACGGCTGAATGGGAGCGTAGGTACGTACGTTACCCATTTGGCTGGTGAGTATGCTCGCCTCCAATATTTGAGTTATGAGATTCATGGTTCGTGAGAGACGTCTAACCAATTGTCCATATGCAGCGAGCGATGCACCAGGACATGATAGCAGAGTATGCATTTGCACTAAGTTCTCTTATCCTAAGGGTGTAGGATATTATACACACACACACACACACACACACAGATATATATATATATATATATATATATATATATATATATATATATATATCTGTGTGTGTGTGTGTGTGTGTGTGTGCTTACGGAAAATTCTACTGTGTGAAATTAGTAGATATAATAATAATGAGAAATATAATGATTTCAGTGAATTAAAGTTTACCCATTCAAATGGGGAATATAATGGAATTTAGTTATGGGGGATAAACTATTTTAATAATGTATTGTATGGGCGATACGGGATACTCCTTTGAGATATAGTTAGAATTATAAGGCTATGGCCTAGTTGGGAGTGATATAATAACTAGGTTGAGTTAGATGTACGTTAGGCATGCACAATATTCGAGATGTGAGAATCTCATATGAGAGTTCAAAACTAACATGCACATAATACTTGCTTCATTCCAATTTTAAATACTTACTAAAGAAATTATGTTTACAACTCAGGCTCTGACCCGTTTGGTTTTATTCTCCACTCTTTTGCTATATATATATATATATATATATATTATTTATCAGGTGCCCATCCACAGGTTCGCCACCAGACTTAGACACATGGATCATTTGACGAACTGTAGCTGTTGAGGAAGCTGTAGGTTATTGAGATTAGATGCTTCTATCTTTCCATTCAGTTCTAGTTCAGTCATTTCAGTTAGCGCATGTGTCGCCCATTTCCATTTTAGCTTTTCAGAGATTGTACTTTTCTTAGTATCATTTCTTCTCTTGTTGGATTGAGTAGTATTACACTTTTGGTTTGAGACTTTGAACTAGAATGTTTATCCAGTCTTATTTAATTCAGTAGTTGTCTCATGTTCAGTATTTATTTTATTCTGGTGGATTGTAGATAGATTTTGTTTTAAATATGAAAGTTTATTAACAGATTATTCGGGTATAATTAAAATTAAATGTTTTGACACTTAGCTTAATTATTTATTAGGTGATAAATAAAATAAAATTGTTTTCGACAGTGATGGTAGGAATGAACCAACCGGTCACTTCGGTTTAATTGAATAATGGAATGATAACCAGGTATTTAATTAGCCGGGGTGTTAGAAGTGGTATCAGAGCATCAGGTTCTAGTGTCCTTAGGATCTTTACGGCTTTTAACGTTTCAGCGTAACGTTCTTTGATATAGAGCCTTACTGTAGGATTGTTGTATTCCCTTCAGTATGTGACTTACGTTCTCCTACTATGAATTATAATGGATGTGACTCATTATACGAAATTGTGTGTGCTTCGAGCACCGAACATTATAGAATGACCAGTAGGGGCCATAAAAAGGATGGCAGGAGAATAAGTCTGACAGAAGACATAAAATAATTTCGGAATGGCGATCGTGGAAAAAATCATCGTGAGTAATATTTAAGCAAGTGATAATAGAATTTTCACTAGGGAATAGTGGGATTCCCAGACACAGTAGTAGGTAACGATGGAACGATTTCGGTATCATCTGGCATGGTCAACAAGGGGGAAATCAAAGGGAATCTTTTGGAAAGTCATCGGTGAAGATGCAGAGAAGAAAGAGAGAAAGTGTATTAGGCCAATGGAAGTAGAAATTCCGAAGGAAATTAAGAAGAGTGGAGTGCAGCAACACTCATAATTATATTAGGATTAAATTTGTAGCTCTTAGGATCGACATAAAGTTATTAGAGCCAATCACTACGTATAAACGAGTGTTTGAAATATGAAGAGACATTTTAGTACATTTTCACCGTGAGGTCATCCATTCGATGTTATAACCGAGATACTAGTGAAATTTGAAACTTAGCACAGTGGGTAGGCTAGAGACCGGTCGTGATAGATAGGTTGAATTTCTTAACGAATTTCGTACCTAGAAAAGGGGGATAGAATATAAAGGGTGTATAGTTATAAAGGACCGTGTCTAGAATGCTAGGTTGGATGACAAATCTAGCTAGAATTACTGATATTTATGTCATTAAAGTTATTCATTTACAAGTAATTTCGGCACTTCTAGAATAAGTGAGCCAAGAGGGTTAGATAATTTGGAAAAAACTTAAAACTGAACTTAACGGTGTCAGTGAAACACAACATGAGAGTATGCCCAATAGGCGACTCATTTAAATAATATTGATTGATTAACTTCCTACCAAGTGAGGATGAAATCAATCAGGGTTATAGAAACCAACAATAGTTTCGAAAGGCCCGCATAGCTAAAGGGACAACGGGAGAACAATTTGGAGTGAAGACTACTAGTCCGAGGGAAGGACATTCCAAAATGGTCAGTGGGACCAGTGACGGGGAGTGGCTGGGGAAGTTTCCCTATGTGTAGAGAGTGGGACTACTAGTGTTCATTTATGTCCACGTTGAGAAGTGAGACCGATAAGATTTTAGAATGGTGAACCATGCCAATTAGGCATTATAATTGGAGGAGTAAGATTTTCAGAGGGGTAATTGGGTTTAGAGAATTTAGCACGACAAGTTACAACCCGATAGTGGTGGCTTTAGTTCGGAACAGTGGAATCCTTAGTAATAATAGCATATAAAAAAATCCTCACGGTCATTGGGGCCCAGGCTGAAATAGGGTGGCCAGTAAGGCCATAATTGAGGTCTCGATATTTAAGTCAATGTTTCAATGATGGGAGTGTAAGGCAAAGACATAATATTTTTCCCACAGCAAGGAGAGGAAAACTATTGGGAAAAATACTAGATGTTTAAAGGTTGCAGATGCTCATGGGTCGTGTTGGCGGCTACGTGCTGGGACCCTACGATCAGGTGAGCCTGATGAAGTTTTGTTTCATCCTTGCGAGAAAAGGATTAGGTCAAGTGACATGAGTGTATCACAATACATAAATGAAATTGTAACACTAAAGTTCGTGTTCGAATCAAGTTTAGTGGGTACATTAGTTTTAACAATCTGGTTACAAATATATTTATTATGGGTAATGGGACTTTCTAATGTCTCCCTTGAGTGAGCCGAGTTGGCCCTAAAATTATAATTTATTGTTATAGTTTACTATTGACTGAGTAGCAAAAAAGGGCTTATTATGTTAATGTGTAGTGATAATTACTGAATGTTTGATCGATGGTAGATGAGTGATAAGACTATCGTGCTCGATACTCTGGGTGAGTAAAATTACTTATGTGTGATGACACCTGAAATAGGGATGGGCCAATATATATGTATATGAAAATTTCATGATATCGTTGAATTCAGTGAGTATGTCGCCTAGTTATATAAGACCCCGATGTGTAGGAATTTATTTACTGATGTGACTCCGGATACATTGTGTTCTTTATCAAGCAGCGAGAGATAACCTATTATATATAGCACCGAAACTTGCGATAGTGAGAGCGCCATGTTTCATTTTATTTTTACGGACATACGTAGATTAATATGTCAACATATTGAGATTGTGGGAAGGTACATGTTATGGACTAGGGGCCTTACGGATCTCGATGGACGATAATGTTAGGTAATAGTGTATCGGGAGGGTTCCTTGTTTGGATTTCACTTTGCGATACATCCCACGCATGAAACTAATGAATGTCGGGAGTTGGAGAAAAGTTTGGATGATAGTACATGGGATTCATACCTAAGTAATTCTACATTTATGAGACTATAATTGAGAGTGGATAATTCCATTATGATGTGATAATATATTTCCTCGATACAATAACGTGCAAGGCATAGGGTGTATGGGAGCCCTAATTAATTGAATCTTGATTTTATTATCCCTCGGGACATATCGGATAAGGTAAATTAAGATAAAAGTGGATATATTAGGACTTGATTGTACGCTAATGCAAATTATATGGTATTAAGAATTCGATTGTAATTGTCATGTGAATTCGACAACCTTTAGCTCGGGGAGTCGAAGTTATTCCTTAAGATTCATCAGAGGTGTACGTTTTACGAGAAATTGATTTTTAAAGCGGTGGAAGGACCTATGACACGCGATGAGGCAAAGTCACATGGATCAATATTAGAGGTACAATTGAGAAGAATATCAGATCTATCGAATTATAAATGATAGTGGTGATGGGAGTTAATGAGGAGAAATAGGGCTAAATTCATTTTGCAATAAGTCACCCGTCCATTTAAAAAAGGTGGACCATCCGAAACCAGTAAAGGTTTTGTCAACCGCTGGGTATTCTGAAGTAATAATGGGAGAATATTCCCAAGGATTTTATTGAGAAGGGAGTAACGATCCCATGATAGTGATAATGCATCGGTTGATCGAAGTTGCTCATGTTACACTAGTTAGGACTGGTCATACTATGGGACAATATAAGCATATCTTATTAAACGAGAAGTGACGTTATATGGGGTACCTCTTGATATCGTGTTCGATTGGGATAAGATCTTTTTCTTTCGATTATGGAAAAGTGTTCACGAGGCTTTGGAAATTGAGTTGTGGTTGAGTACCAACCATCATCCACAGATGAATGGGCAGAATAGGCGGACAAGTCAGATGTTGGAGAATAAATTATATGTGAACCCTTAATCTCGAGGGAGGACGAGACCAGTCCCTTCCACTAGTAGAGTTTGTGTACAATAACTCATATAAGTTCACTTCTAGGCATGTCACCAGTTGAGGTATGGATCGGTGAGCTCGTTGTCCTCCTTCTTGTTAGTTAAAGGTGCGGAACCAGGTACTATTGCGAAGATTAAAAGTGAGTTGGTACTTAGTATATCATGTGCGTAAAATATATACTACACAAATAACCTACTTGTGTGCGATCGTGGCCAAACGAGACCGAATGTATCAAAAGAAGGATTAATCTACTAAGCTGCAAATAGTAGAAGGCTAGATAGTATGAAGAGACCCGGATTTTAAAATCACAATTAAAATAATTTCCTTGTTATATAAAACACAATAGAGATGATGCGGAAGCGTTGTAATACAGGTGATGGTTCAACTTTCAAAAATAACAACAAGTTTTAATTTCTCAAAACAAATTAAAACATAATTCAAGTCCTAGAATTTGCCTAAGTCATCATTAACAATTATCCAAAGTTAGGCGAAACCAAATTAATGCAAGTGACTAGAATTACACAATTTTACCCAATAGAAAATTAAAGTCCAAATTTAATATAGTGTGAGAATTAAACCGAATTTTATCTTGAATTAAACCTAAAGCATGCTTTCTAAATATTGTGCAAGATAAAAATAAACAATGTCACACTACACCGCAATGTACGAGGAAAAACCCACTAACGGAAAAAAACCTCGGGACGTCCCTAGCCTCAAATCCACTAAAAACGGTATTACAAAATACAAGACAAGAGACTTACTTCCTAAACTCGAACCCTCTCAAGCCGTGATGCTTCTTCTCGTATCAACCTCCAATTAGCGGATAACCAACGGAGCTCCACCGTGGTCTCGGAATCCACCGATAGGGCTTTGTATGGTCACCGTCACCCAAGCATGGAGCCTTTCTCCGTGTGAGTAGAATCTCAACAAAAGTCTTCTTTGTGATGGGGTGTAGAAGCAAACCCGAAACGTCTCTTGAATTCGGTAGAGAAAACCGGTGCCAAAAACTCCAAGCAATTCATATAAATATAAAAACTTGGATAAACACAATTGGGTGTAAACTAGAGTGTGTATGAATTTTTCTTTGAAAGAATAACACTCAAAACATGATCTTTTTCCTTAAAAAAATTTTGTCTCAAAATACTCTCTAGGAGTTTGTATGGTATGAAAAAGATGTCTTGGAAAATGTGTTTCCCGCACATAATAATGTATGAAAAAAAGTTGGTTGAAAACCAAGTGGAGGAGTGGGGAAAAACTACAAAAAACTGCCAAATAACTGTTCCCGCTGGAATCTCGTTCGAACGAACGTGATCCTAGTTCGAAAGAGACTTCTAATGAGTGACCAGACTGGGCTCGTTAGAAGTTCGTTAGATACCTCGTTAGAACGAACATTCGTTCGAACGACATATCGAACGACTGACCAGTTAGGGTCGTTGGCAAAACTCGTTCGAACGAAACTGGTTCGAACGACAAAACTCGTTCGAACGAAATCTGGTTCGAACGAAAAAAACTCGTTCGAACGACATTTCTAACGAACGACCAGAAAGTTTGTAAAATTCGATTTTGGCCCAGAAACTTTTATATACTTATATTAAAGTTCTAATTGATTCTTTCTGAAAATAAAATGCAGTTTTTATTACACCTAACACCCAATACAAATTGTTCCAAGCTCCTATATACATATAATTACATTCATACCTTGGGAGCATGGAACCTTAGTTGATGACGTAGAAACGAGGCACGCAAACCGGCATTTTGATGAAGCTTTAAATTCTTTGCCGCTACGTCTTCAACATACACTTCATAGGCTTGAGAATATTACAATAAATACTATCCTATGAATAAATGTTTTTGTCCGGAATTGAGCCAAAACTATATATGGACTCAATTGGAAATTTGTGTCCTTACAAATCTCTCCCTTTGGCTATTCCGGGACAAAAACCAAACAAAAAAATCCTAAAGGGCCGTCAAGCTCTACTAGACTCAAAACATAACCCGCCCAAACTTGACTCAACCCAAGGATCAAACGCTTTGCCATAAAAAGATGCCGCTTTAGAATAATTCCTGCACACTTAAGCAAACTCATCAAATGCATAGGGAATATCAAGATATTTAATGCAATTAATTAATTACTCCCCCTAAATTAATTCTCCCTTTTAAACACATGACCTACTTAGAAAGACGTCTCCCCCTAAGATAAATCTCCCCCAAACGAAGATATGATAATAATAGGATTAGATACCATTTCTCCCCCTATCATCATTCTCCCCCTTTTTGTCCGGGAATAGGCAAAGGATAAAGAACTAATAAACAGCATGTGAAAGCTTAAGGTGATAAGACATGATAGCATATGGGCAATTAAAGCAAGGCAAAGTCAAACAGATATCATATATATATATACTTTAAATATACCAATAAGTACATGGATATATAGATAGATATAAACACACACATGACACAAAATACAATAAGTTTGCACACTCGTATGGCAAAAATGTGTCATATGTAAACGGAAGTGTAGGGGTGTGAACTAGTAACAATTAAATTTAGACCCAAACACTTAAGAAACGTTCACGGAATTCTCATTTGATTGCAAACTTCATCACAGTTAAATGTAACCTCATGTGACAATATAAAGATTGAACTCAATAAACAAACATACACAATGCATACAAGCCTAGCATGATGATGATTCTACAAACCAAATAGAGTCATGACATTAAAGACAACTAGGGTAAACGGACATTGTGCAAACCGTTGATATACCATCCAATTCTCCCTCAATGAGCATATATATTCTTTTATTTTTGAATGAATATCAAACAAACATAGGCCTTGGCAATTGCTTTCTTTTAAATGCCAAATATTCTGTTTTTAGGCCTTTGGATCACGTATTTCTTTTAGATCCAATCAACGGTGGCTTACTATCGCAAAGGATTTAATTCATCCTTTCGGAGCCCTTCCTCGTGCATATATTAATTTATCATGTTTTCATTTTTCACACAAATCTCACATGCAACGGATTTTGACATGCACTAGTCCTCCTAGGTCATAGATATGTAGATGACTAGATTGATAGGAGAACACCTCAAAAAGCTCAAATATAACATGTGACATTAAGATTTCAAAAGACTCGTGCATGTGTGAATAGAGGCATATGAAAATAGAATCCATTTAATCAATACAAAACCCAACTACTCCATATAAAATATGGTAAAGAACATTTTAAGGATTGAAAATCTAAACCAAAAGTTCTAGCCACGTGGGAGCGTAAATGATGGGATTTAAACACAAATATATGCCACATAAAGTGTGTCAAACAAAAATACACACCAAACAAAATCTTTTTGAGTTTTTTAACATTTTTAGTCACAAAGAAAGATATATACTCAAAAGACTAAACAAAAATCATTTGTATTTTTCATTAAGCATAAATGAAATAAATAAAACACAAATGATAAACAAAAATCTTTTTATATTTTTTAATTAATTCAAACACAAAATATAATACAAAAAGATAAACAAGTCATGATTTCTAGCATGTGATATGAAATAAGGTTATGACTAGAAAATGACTAAACAAGCATACATTTAGCATATGAATATAGCATGAAGAACAAACGCTAAAGTATGCAAACACTAACACATTCATCCTTTAGATTTAGCAAGGGAGGAAGCATGTGTAAGTAAATGAGAATCAACAACCCTATTTTGTAAGGCAACCAAGTCAGATTTCCTAACCCAAATTAATGAGGAATGACTATTTTGGGGTGTAGGATTGTTAACTACCGTGGTTACTTTACTATGGGGTTTTCTAGGAATTCGTTTAAGATCTAAACAAAATTTCCTAAGATGACCTTGTCAACCACAATGTGTACAAGTGAGAACATGTCGAAAAGATTTACTTAAGGAGTGATCTTTAAAAGTATTCCTAGTTGATTCTCCTAAAACATTGGTTTGGGCATTATGAGTAAATTCATTACAAGGATTGAAGCCTAAACAACAAGTGTCATTTTTAATTTGGATCGTTCCTAACATTTTATCAAGTTTTTCCGAACGACATTCCAAATCAAATTTGACATTACTAGAATCTTTTAATTTATTTTCCAATTCTAAAATGTTAGATTCTAGTAAAAAATTACGCTCTTCAAAAGCAAGAAGTTCCCTTTTCAAGGATTCCATTAGACCCCTAAGGCTATCTCTTTCGCCTTCAACATAATCAAGCTTCTCTTGAAGAGTCCTCACATGTGTCCTAAGGTCTTCTATTAAGGCACTATCATCAATGACCTTGACACTCTTTCTTAAACAAGCTTCTAACTTCAAATTAGTTCTTTTCAAATTAATAGATTCTTTATATAATTCATGAAAAGCATTTTGAAGTTCACTCACATCAACATCTTCTTCATTTTCATTCTCACTTTCTTCTTCACTCTCACTATCATTAAAAACAAGGGAATCATGAACAATGACCTTGGAAGTGGCATGTGCAATCGTGTCATCAATCGATGAGTTCTCATTATCACTCACATGACTAGCCATAGAAGCCACAAAATTTTTCTTAGTGGGGGAATCGGGCTTTTCTTCCTTACCACTATCACTAAGGGTAGCATTATATGAAATAGGTCGCTTACCATCTTTCCTTAGTTTAGTGGGGCACTCATAAGGCCTATGGCCATAACCTTCACAACCAAAACACTTATTAGACTCGTCCCTATCTAAATGTTCATTACAAGGTTTAGGGATTTTCTCGGCTTTAGAAATCTTCTCGCTTTTATCATGTTTAGAAGTATCAAATTTCTTAAAATCATTTTTAACTTTATCTTTGTTAAATTTAAGAAATTTTCTAAATTTTCAAGCAAACAAAGCCATGTCTTTCGAGTCACTATCACTATCGCTCTCTACTACTTGTTTGACCTCTTTACGGGCTTTTAAAGCAACGCCCTTTTCAATTTTCTTTTCAGTTTTAGAGGGAAACATATCTAGTTCATAGGTTTGTAAATCACCTACAAGCTCTTCTAATTTCGTAGAGGCTAAAGTGGGTAAAGAATTTAAAACGGTCACTTTAGGAATAAATATATCAGGTAGAGACCTTAAAATTTTCTTTACAACACGGTCGTCAGGTATTTTCTCTCCCAAGTTAAAGGATGAATTAACAATATCAGAAAGTCTAGCATAAAATTTATCAAAAGCTTCTTTTTCATCCATTTTGATAGTTTCAAATTGAGTGGTGAGGTTTTGGAGTTTTGAAGCTTTAACGACACTAGTTCCTTCATGAGTTAATTTTAAAATATCCCAAGCTTCTTTAGCGGTTTCACACGTCATAATACGTCGGAATTCATCCGGTGTGACAGCGCTAAACAAGGCATTTAAACCACGGGAATTAAAATTAGAAAGTTTAAACTCATTTTCAGTCCATCTATCGATGGGTTTGGGAACACGTTCATTTTCAATTAGATGAGTTGGTGGGGAGTACCCGGTAACAACAGACATCCAAACACGTTCATCGATAGATTTAAGTGCCGATTTCATTCGCGCTTTCCAATACGCGTAGTTAGAACCATCAAAAATAGGAAATTTTGAAAATGGGGAAAAATCCATTTTAGCCAAAAAATTAAAGGATCTTTAACGAAATAATTTATCGTTTTTGGCTCTGATACCAGTTTGAAGAGACCCGGATTTTAAAATCACAATTAAAATAATTTCCTTGTTATATAAAACACAATAGAGATGATGCGGAAGCGTTGTAATACAGGTGATGGTTCAACTTTCAAAAATAACAACAAGTTTTAATTTCTCAAAACAAATTAAAACATAATTCAAGTCCTAGAATTTGCCTAAGTCATCATTAACAATTATCCAAAGTTAGGCGAAACCAAATTAATGCAAGTGACTAGAATTACACAATTTTACCCAATATAAAATTAAAGTCCAAATTTAATATAGTGTGAGAATTAAACCGAATTTTATCTTGAATTAAACCTAAAGCATGCGTTCTAAATATTGTGGAAGATAAAAATAAACAATGTCACACTACACCGCAATGTACGAGGAAAAACCCACTAACGGAAAAAAACCTCGGGACGGCCCTAGCCTCAAATCCACTAAAAACGGTATTACAAAATACAAGACAAGAGACTTACTTCCTAAACTCGAACCCTCTCAAGACGTGATGCTTCTTCTTGTATCAACCTCCAATTAGCGGATAAACAACGGATCTCCACCGCGGTCTCGGAATCCACCGATAGGGCTTTGTATGGTCACCGTCACCCAAGCATGGAGCCTTTCTCCGTGTGGGTAGAATCTCAACAAAAGTCTTCTTTGTGATGGGGTGTAGAAGCAAACCCGAAACGTCTCTTGAATTCGGTAGAGAAAACCGGTGCCAAAAACTCCAAGCAATTGATATAAATATAAAAACTTGGATAAACACAATTGGGTGTAAACTAGAGTGTGTATGAATTTTTCTTTGAAAAAATAACACTCAAAACATGATATTTTTCCTTAAACAAATTTTGTCTCAAAATACTCTCTAGGAGTTTGTATGGTATGAAAAAGATGTCTTGGAAAATGTGTTTCCCGCACATAATAATGTATGAAAAAAAGTTGGTTGAAAACCAAGTGGACGAGTGGGGAAAACTGCAAAAAACTGCCAAATAACTGTTCCCGCTGGAATCTCGTTCGAACGAACGTGATTCTCGTTCGAACGAGACTTCTAACGAGTGACCAGCCTGGGCTCGTTAGAAGTTCGTTAGATACCTCGTTAGAACGAACATTCGTTCGAACGACATATCGAACGACATATCGAACGACTGACCAGTTAGGGTCATTGGCAAAACTCGTTCGAACAAAACTGGTTCGAACGACAAAACTCGTTCGAACGAAATCTGGTTCGAACGAAAAAACTCGTTCGAACGACATTTCTAACGAACGACCAGAAAGTTTGTAAAATTCGATTTTGGCCCAAAAACTTTTATATACTTATATTAAAGTTCTAATTGATTCTTTCTGAAAATAAAATGCAGTTTTTATTACACCTAACACCCAATACAAATTGTTCCAAGCTCCTATATACATATAATTACATTCATACCTTGGGAGCATGGAACCTTAGTTGATGACGTAGAAACGAGGCACGCAAACCGGTATTTTGATGAAGCTTTAAATTCTTTGCCGCTACGTCTTCAACATACACTTCATAGGCTTGAGAATATTACAATAAATACTATCCTATGAATAAATGTTTTTGTCCGGAATTGAGCCAAAACTATATATGGACTCAATTGGAAATTTGTGTCCTTACATAGTAGATATCAAAAATTAAGTTTAAGTAGTGAAACTTAAATGATACGTCTTGGACAAGAACCTACGTGACAGGGTAACCTACAATTTTAAACAAACATAGGTGAAGTGTTAATTATTTAAGGTACTCAAGTGCGTACTATATGGGTGGTACAGAGTAGTTTACTTGGGAGCGCAACGATGCGATGCGCAATATATATACATCGTTGTTTGTACCTGGTATACTTTTTCCGAATTTCAGGACAAAATTCCGTTGTAAGGGGGGAAGTATGTAACACACTGTATTCTTATGATATTACATAATTATGAGATTTATTATTATTGTTGGATTAATTAAATTAAAAAGGTGAGAAATTAATTTGTTAATCAGTTAATCCGAAAAGGTGAGAAATTAATTTGTTAATCAATTAATTCGAATTAAAATAATTATTAACTAGCATGCCAAGGGTTAATACTTATTGATGAAAAGTTATTGAATATTACTATGTGGATACGTAATATGAAATTATAAATTTTATAAATTATCGAGCGTGTGAAACATGACAGTTTGGTATATTAAGTCGGGATGTGCGTGTAAGTCGTGTCGGGACTAATTTAACGGATTAAAGAAGAAAAATATTTTTAAGTAACTCGTATGACCATTTTGAGTGCACTATTGAGTCCGAAAGGGTCGAGAAAGTCAGAATAGTGTACCCGGGGGTTTAGTTTGGGTCCTGGGGCAATTTTTGGCCAAACTGACATCCCGGGAGGGCATTTTGCTAAATTGCATTTTTGGGGTTTTATTAATGACGAAAATTAGAGATGATTAATATCAGTTGTGTAAAGGAAAAGTTAGGGTATTATGTAAAAACTTCAAGGGAGACCACAAAGGGTGAGAGAGAACAAGCCCCAAGAGATTAAGGCTAAAAACCCATTGTCTTCCACCACCCTGGCATAGATCAGAAGATGAGGAACAAGTCTATAACAATTTCATCAGCGGATCATACCATCAAAATCAAGGCAAGTGTTTATTACTTGCTTTCTAGTAGTAATAATTTTTCTCATGTTAGCATAGGTGTCAAATACATGATTTAGATTTGAATTGGGTGAATTTCGAGAATTTGATCCATAGATTAAAAGTTATCTTAATGAAGAATTGAAATCCCAAAATTATATGTTGTGATTGAGAAAAGAATTTGGGTTTTAAATGGGTCTTAAATGGAAAGTTGAAGAACTAGGGTTTTAATGGTTAAATTTGGGGATTTCATATTTAATTGATATATTGTAAATATTTAATGATTATAAGTTTCTATAAATCATCTAAGCATCTTAGGAGATCAATTAAGTTGCTATTTTGGTGATTGGGTTGAAGAATTTAGAGGTTTTAGGACTGAATTTATGAAGAAGACGAACTGTAACAGATGAAAAACATAACAGGTCTCGTAGGGGTGGATTTTGCTCAATCTTGTTCGAATAAGATTGAGTCTGGCTCGGACGAGAATGCATGTCGTTCGAACAACATCCATTGTGGTTTGAACGACATGTTCAAAATCTGTAAAAATCCTATTTTAGTTCAATTCGATTTATACAGTTATTTTGAGTGAGAAAAACTATCATTTGATGACTTTAGCATAGTGCAGAATTGTTATGGGATATTCGTAGAGTAATACCTTACATATTTTGGAAATGTGGGTTATTGCTAAGTGATATTCGTAGAGTAATACCTTACATATCTTGGAAAAGTGAGTTAACCATGGAAATTTCGAGAGAGAGAATAATCAAATTAATATTATTATAAGTAGTAATAAGAGAATACTATGTGTGGAAAATATATGTATGGTTTGGGTGAATACCTAATAAAATTTAATAGGATGTGAGAATGCCTATTATATGATTGTATTTGTGTGTATAGCATACCTACGCTACTTGCTATCGGGAGGAGGCTTCACGCAGTGGAGAGTCTTACCCTGAGTTGCCCAAGATATTTGACTTATACCCCGAGCATATGAACTTGGATAGGTGCTATCTGACACGTAGGATAGTTTCAACGGCTAAATGGGAGCGTAGGTATGTGCGTGACCCATTTAGCTGGTAAGTATGCTCACCTCCAATATTTGTGTTATGAGATTCATGGTTCGTGAGAGATGCCGAACCAATTGTCCATATGCAGTGGCGATGCACCAGGACATGATAGCATAGTATACATTTACACCAAGTGGTCTTAACCTAAGGGTACATGATTATTGTATATATATATATATATATGTATGTATGTATGTATGTATAGGGATGTTATGACTATATGTATATATGTGTTTGTGGAAAATTCTACTGTGTGAAATTAGTAGATATAATAATAATGAGAAATACAATGATTTTTAGTGAATAAAGGTTTACCCATTCGAACAGGGAATATAATGGAATTTAGTTATGGGGGATAAACTATTTTAATAACATATTGTATGGGCGATACGGGATACTCCTTTCATATATAGTGAAAAGTATAAGGTTATGGCATAGTTGGGAGTGATATAAATAACTAGGTTGGGTTAGATGTACGTTAGGCGTGCACAATAGTGGAGAGGTGAGAATCTCATGTGAGAGTTCGAAACTAACATGCAAATAATACTTGCTTCATTGCAGTTTTAAAATACTTGCTAAAATAAATATTTTTACAACTCGAGCTCTGACCCGTTTCTTGCTATTCTCCTCTCTTTTGCTATATAAATATATATTATTTATCAGGTGCCCAGCCACAGGGTCGCCACCAGACTTAGACGCATGGATCATTTGGCGAGTTGTTTCTCTTGTGGAAGCTATAGTTTATTGAGATTAGATGCTTCTATATTTCCATTCAGTTCTAGTTTAGGCATTTCACTTAGGGCACGTGTCGCCCGCTTCCAGTTTAGTTATTCAGATATTGTACTTTTCTTAGTAGCATTTCTTCTCTTGTTGGGTTGAGTAGCATTACACTTTTGGTTTGAGACTTTGAACTAGAATGTTTATCCATTCTTATTTAATTCAATAGTTCTTTACTCTTCAATATTTATTTTATTCACGTGGAATGCAGATAGATTTTGTTTTAAATATGAAAATTTATTAACGGATTATTCGGGTATAGTTGAAATTAATTTTTTTGACACTTAGCTTAATTATTTATTAGGTGATAAATAAAATAAAATTATTTTTGATTGTAGTGCTAAGAATGAACCAACCGGTCACTATGGTTTAATTTAATAAAGGACTGATCACACGATATTTAATTAGGCAAGATGTCGCAGAGGGTCCTAATTGACACTAAGATCTCTATCGATGTCCTATTCTTAGGATTATTTGAGGATATAGGCCTTGGTAAAAAACATATATAAACTATCACCACTCCTCTCATTAGATTCAATGGAGAGAGGACCTATTCCTTTCCTTGTGATACTTCACTCTCACCCTCTCCCTTAGTTCCAAAGATTGTTACACAAACATCTGAAAAATAATTATCTTGGTGGATCTTCTCCCAGCCTGTAATGTGATCCTAGGCAGTCCATCGCCCAATTATTTGGATGATGTCATCTCAACCTAGAGACTGGTGATGTGATTACCAACCCCCAAAGGAGTCAAATATGTGTTCGAAGATCAAAAGAAATCTCAGAATAGTTATATCACTTATGTAAAAGGAAAGATAAAGTCATTAGATACTTTCTACAGACAATTGAAGTTCTCAAAAAGTTCAGAAAAGGATCCAAAAGACTTGTTAAAGGTCCAATATGCTCCACCATTAATGCCACAGCTCTCCTTAGAGACTAGGAATATGTTAAACATGGATATTATAGATCCACGGAATGAAAAGAAAGAGAAAAGGGGTGATCAAACTGGGGCTATAATCACCGTTGACATTAAGCGGAGGATCCACCTAAAAAATTTCAGATTGGGGATAGCCTGAGATCCTCCCTCAAAGAAGATCTCACCTATATAGTAAAGGAGAAAAAATACGTCTTCTCCTGGGGCAACTCAAACACGATCGAGGAAAATCATAAGGTCATGGTGTACCACCTCAACGTGGACCTAAACTATAAACCAGTCGACTAAAAGAAGAGATTCTTTAGACCAAATTAGAATAATGTCTCAGTAGTGGTGGTTGAAAAGCTCTTAACATCCAACGTTATTAGGGAGGTCAAATAACCAAAATGGATTTCTAACCTGGTCATTATACCTTAAGACAATAACAAATTTAGTATGTGTGTTTACTTCACTAACCTCAATAAGGCTTTGCCTAGGGATTAGTATTCTCTATCTCGGATCGACTCCTTGGTGGACTCAATAGTGGGTTGTGAGCTCCCTTCTTTCATGGATGTTTACTCCGAGCACAATTAGATCAGAATGGCCCATGTCGATGAGGAAAATATCTCATTCATATAAAAACAAAGGTACCTACTATTAGAAAGTTATAAACTTTGGAGTAAAAAATGCAGGAGAAACTTATCAGAGGGTTAGGAACTCCATGTTCAAGGACCTCATTGGTAAGATCATGAAGGTTTGTGTTGACGACAAGCCGGTCAAAAGCCTAGAGTCTTAGAACCATGTGAAAAAACTTATAAAGATATTTTCCATTCTTAGGAGGAACCAAATGATCCTCAACCCAAATAAATGTTCTTTTGGGTCTATAAGAGGCAAGATCCTTAGGTTCATGGTGACCAACCGAGGCATTAAGGCCGATCGAGAGAAAATTCAATTGCTCCTAGATATGAAGTCTCTGAGGATAATTAAGGAGGTCTAAAGCCTATCCAAATGAGTTAGTGCACTTAATTAGTTTATCTCAAAAGCCACATATAAGTGTTTGCCTTTCTTCAAAGTACTAAAGAAAGCATTATAATGGACTCTAGTTGATAAAAAATCCATTCAGAACCTCAAGAATTACCTAGGGTCTACACCTTTTCTATTTATAACCACCACGAAGAAAGATCAATATTTTTACTTGGATGCCTTATAAATGAATTTTATCTCGTCTGTAATTCGAGAGGACTTTAGCGTTCAGTACCCCATCTAGTACATCCGTCGAGCTTTAAAAGGGTTTGAAATAAAGTATCCAATAATGGAGAAGTTTTCATTGTGCCTCATCACCTTAGCCAACAAATTAAGGCCATACTTTTAATCCCACACCATCGTGGTAATAATTGATCAACCTCTCTGACAGGTCTCCTCCAAGCCTGATACTTAAGGAAGGCTTGCCAAGTGGTCTATGGAACTAGGTGAGTCTGATATCAAGTATCAACCAAGAAGTGAAGTCAAGGTTTAGGCTTCAGTTGATTTCATTATAGAGTTCAATTACATGGAGGAGGTGGGAGAAAATCTAAGATATAGAGGACCGAGGTCATAGTAGTGCCCGAAGATCCTATATAACCTTTGTTCTAGGAGATGGACCTCAGCTCTCTCACATGGGTCTTCCACATGAATGACTCCTTAAATAACTTAAGAAGTGTTGTTAGACTTCACCTAGCAATCCGATATGGAGTTACTTTATCTTTTTATTTCCATTTGAAGTTCAAAGCCTCTAATAATGAGGCGGAGTATGCAGCCTTGGTGGTAGTCTAAGTCCTAGTCATCTATTTAAAAGCACAATAGGTATAAGCCATTAGCAACTCTAAGCTAGTGGTCAACCAGGTCATTAAAGTCTATGAGGACAAAGGTGATAAAATAGTAGGGTACTTAGATATGAGGAGGGTCCCTAACATTTGCATCAGAAAGGTCCCAGGGGTAAAAAATTCTAAGGGTCACCAACTTGCATGAGTGTCTTCATCAAATGAGATAGTCCCAGAGGTCCTAATTGTCACCTTAGACCAGCCAAGAATCACTGAGTTTCATATCAACACTTTATAGGTTCAATCAAAGCTCATACCGAAAAACTCCCATCAAAGACTACCTTAAAGATGTTGTATTTCCTAATAATAAGCTTCAATCCAGACGAATGAAGTCCATAGCTCTCAAATACTACATGAAAAATGGGATATAGTTCAAAAATGGGTACTAGACAACACCTCAGTAGTGCCTTAGACCATTAGAAGCCAACTATGTCCTCAAAGATCTCTGATTAAGCATGAAAAGTAGCGTCGCGTCAAAATGCTAATCATTGAGTTCGTTTCACCGCGTTAATTAAAAAACCTAAATTAGGAATGTACTTATGATACAAGTATAGCGGTAAGTCAGGTATCAAATCCACAGGGAGTGTTCGATAGATTTTAATTGGATTATTAATTCAGGAAAAAAGTGAAAAAGGGTGATGTATGGTAGTAAATAAAAGAAAAGAGAGAAGTTAAGTCTAAATAAAGTAAAAGAGAGGAGAGGGAGATCATCCAACCATATGGCTCGAAGAAACTACTAATCAAGATTCCGTTTTGAAAGCAATTTAATCCAACATTATCAATTAATCATAAACTACACACAATAAGGAATTTAAGCAAAAGTTGAGAGAATAAACATTTAATCAAAAATTGGTCGCACGCGGATTGAATTCGGATTATCGCTATAAATACTAACGTTCCATGATAAAGAAAGTTAAACACGTCATAATCCGACTTTAATACGCGCGGTTCAATTAAACACAATTTGGCACAAAACCTAATTTTCGGAGCTCGGGGCCCAAAAATGGCGGAACGAAATCCCGACCCTATTTATCTAAGGGTAATACATGAATTAAACTAATTTATATTAGTTAAACTAGGAAAGCAAGAAATAAAGCAAGTAAACTAATTAAAAAAGCATGAAACCAATTTACAAAGCAAGGAAAATAAAGAACAAAACTATATTAAAGAAGACGTTAATGAATAGTTCAATCTTACAAAACCAAATGGATGTCACCCCAAGAAGAAAAGAAGATGATATCTCAAAACCAAACCCTAACCTAAAATGTCTTCTAAAACTAAGTATATCTGATATTACAACAAAATTGGGTTATATAGTAAGTTGGGAGAAAAGAAAAGAAGAAAGAAAAGAAAACCAAAATATCACAAAAAAATAGGGGATCGATCGATCGACCCATTTGGTCGATCAATCGATGATAAAAAACCAAGCCCACTGTCTCGGCTCAATGGAAAAGTTTGAAGGATTGATCGATCGATGGGGCTTGATTGATCGATCAATCAAACAATTGTGAGCCTACTACATTCCCTTTTCCTTCTCTTCTCCCCTCTATTGGCTTCATTATTTTTCTCTTCCGCCAAAAGTGTCGTAACTTCTTCGTTAGGGATCCGAATTGCGCACCGTTCACGAACACACGAATCTTACGAGGAGGGATACAACTTCCGTGTAGATGTTGGGCCAGTTCTCAAACTTTGAATTGACCGAATTACCCTTGAACGTGTGATTGCATACGGAACTTGAGCGAAATGCGTCCGAACTCCATACTTAGTACCTAAATACCTACAAAAGCCCAATTATACCTCATATATCATGTTAAAAATATAAACCGAGGTTGTCTGGTTAACGGTCTTAAATATAGAGATTAAGGCACCCAAGGGGGCTAAAATGCGTAGGTTCGAGAGATGAAATACGCAATATTTGCATATTATCAATCTCCACGAAGGTATTTATGGTTCCCATAGAGGACTAAAGACTTTATTCCATAAGGCCTTGAGTCAAGGGTACTTTTGGACAACATTAGGGAAGGCTGTAAGGGACATGGTCTAGTGTTGTCACAAATATCATATGTTCACTTTTGTTTCAAAACCAACAATTGAGAAGATGGCTCTGATGCTAAGTTGATGGAATTTTGCACAATGGTGTGTGAATTTGGTATGACCTATTCACCTCAACAAAGGTCAAACATGGTATATACTATGGATATTGATTACTTCACTAAGTGGGCTAAGATCGAGACCTTATCCACCATTTTGGAGAAGAAAACTACCAACTTTATTTTTAAAGGGCATCACCTGTCCGTTTGTCTTGCCCAGGGCTATTATCTCAGAATTGTAAAAATTCGATAACCTAAACTTTAGAGAGTTCTACTTAGACTATGACATAACCAACCATCACTAATATCCAACCACTCTCGGGATAATAATTAAGTTGAGGTGACCAATCGTACCATCTATCAAAGTCTAAAAAAGAAGTTAGAAAAGGGTAAGCATCTATGGGCTGGAGAATTTCTTAGCATCTGGTGGTGATATAAAACCATAGTTAGAGGTACAAAGGGAGAAACTCGATTTTCCTTAACATATGGCATTGATAAAGTGATCTCAATATATATTGAAGTGCCCACACATAGGTTAGCCTAGTTCAAACCAAGGGCAAATGAAAAAGGCCGCAGGAGGTCTCTGGATAAATTAGAGAAACAAGAGAAGTTGCGTAGGTCCGACTGGCTTCCTACAAGCAAAGAAAAATATCATACTTCAATAAAAATATCCGCCATAGATAATTCAAAGTGGGGACATTCTTAAGAAAATTCACCATTGTAACCAATAATCCATGTGAAGCAAATATGGTCCCCAAATGGGAATGACCATATGTGGTGACCAAAATTACAAGTCTAGGATAACATTATCTCGAAGACAAGGAGGGATACGAACTTCCTCATCTATGGAATATATAACAACTAATAAAATATTTCCAATGATGTACTTTGAAATGAAATTATAATTATCCTTTTTTGTTACGCATGATGTCTCAATATAAGTATTCTCAAAGAGTTTAAAGGATTTCGTCCTAGTTCTGAAATTCAACCAAGGTATAAGGACATAAAACATAAAGTTAAAAATACTTCATCCTTGGTTTTTGGTTTAAGTTATGGTCTATGGACCCAAAACCTGAAGTTGGAAGGACTCCAACCTTGTCATAGTGTAAGAGTAAAAGGTCTAAGAATCCAAAAAGTTTAAAAGAATGTTTAAACTGACTAAGTTACAAAGACCCATAAATAGTCAGTTTAAGGGCCTTTTTTGCACCTAAAAATGTTTTCACAAGAGAAAAATGTTATTCAAGAACTCAAGGACCTTAGCAAAATAACTTTTTAACCCCTCTTTTTGAAAAAAAAATTGGAGTATTATGCATTTCTTTAATATTATGTACTCAAGGACCTTAGCAAATTTTTGGAGGCTTAAGTCTTCAAATGCAAAAAATTGCCTAAAAACAACAGTTTTTAAAAAGTAAAGGTGCAAGGTACAATGTTCAAAGGTCTTAGAACCCTTTGTGGAGCCTCAAATTTCAAACTTCCATAGTTCAAAGGTCTTATGTACTTTTGTGGGACATCAGATTCAAAACTTCGTACGTCTATAGGTCTTATGACCCTTTGTGGGACTCCAGATTTCAAAATTGCTATGTTCAAAGGTCTTACTATAATTTATGGGAGTTTAGGTTTAAAACATCCTAAGTCCATATGTGTTATAACCCTTTGTAGGACTTAAGATTTAAAACTTCCTAACTTTAGAAGTTTTATAACCCTTTGTGGGACCTTAGGTTTAACATTTTCTAAATCTAAAGGTCTTATGTCCCTTGGTAGGGCTTCATATTTTAAAAGGCCTAAGCCCAGAGGTATCAAGAACAATTGGGGGATTAAGGTTTAAATTATTTTTAAGTCCCAAGGTCTTAAGACTCTCAGGAGAACTATTTTTTTATACTAAGGCTTTCATCATTTACAAAACATGTTATTGAGGTCTTAGTAACATTTATGGAACAAATTTCAAGTTTTAATTTTAAATATGAGGTCTTATGACTCTTAACAAATTTACATTTTGACCATTACTTCCAAAATGTTTGGGGAACTAAGTGTTGGTACAGACATTTTAGGCCTTCAGGTCTAATAAAGAATAGGTACCAGAAATCCCATGGTTTTAATGTCTTATGATCCATTTTAGAGCCTCTACCCTATGTTTAGAAACTTTGTAAGTATGTGGGATAGGTCTTAGGAACCCTAGCTCCACTTAAGCGAATTTAATACTCTTGTCATTTTTCTTTACCATGAAACCTTGGGGGCAATGGGAGTACTACCTATTGGCATACCATAGATAGATGAGTGCTATGCAAAAAATTCAAAAATTCATTAGAAATGCAAAAGTTAAAATCTCATAAACTAAAGCCATTATCATTACATGATAGAGAATAATTAGTTTACAAAAAAAGTATTGTGGCCTAAGAATAGTTAAAAAAAAATTACATACAAGCATTATTAAAGCTTAGGGTTTGTGGGGTCATGAAGAGATTCACTTTTTGGTGGGCCTTACTGGGATAGAGAGGTGGAGGTTTTATTTAGAACTTCTTCTTATTATCAGACCTAGGAGGTAGAGTCTACATTAGCATCATCACCACTATTAATCTCATCATCTGATTTCATTTAACCATACTAAGAGGCTTCATCAAATTTGTCAGAAACATCTACATTTGGGAAGAGCTTCTAGACTTTGGCCTTGCAAGTCTCAAAGCCGAAGTTGTACTTTCGAAAGAGAATTTTTTTTAACGACTTAAACTCAAGATAGGCATCTAACTTAACTTTCACAGTGGCATGAATATTTCCTTGGGGCTCAGTATACTTCACCAGGAACTCAGCATATTCGTTTTGGATCTTTTGGTCCTTAAACGGTAATAGGTATATCAAAACATTGGGATCCAATACCTGCTACTTCAAAAGGTCCATGTCCTTCTCAACTTGAAGAATCTTTTTCCGGAGCACTTTGAAGCTTCAGGGTTTGACTTTGAAGTGCATCCACTATAACTTTGTGCTCAAGATGAGCAAAGGCATGGTCCTCCTTGACCTTAGCCAAATAGTTTAGAGCAGAAGCTAAGAAGGATTCATTGTCCCTAAGGGCCTTCTCATTAAGAAGTTTTCCCCACTCTAACGAGGTGATCTTGGACCTCAGGTCTACCCTCTCCTTGTCAATAGTATCCAACTTTAGTTTCTAGTTGGTAATGATCAGATTCAATTCTAGCTGGATGAGGTCCCACTTGTGGGACATCTTTATGTCCTTATTCTATGTTTTGTTTGCATTTAACATCATATGTCATGAAGGCCTCCATAAAATGCTAATACTGTAAGAAAAGGAGAAAAAATATGAGAATGGGATAGTTAAAAACTAAGTCTGCCAAGGAAAAGTCAAGAATGATGTAAAAGTACCTTTCCTAGTAGGTGGATCATCTCTGGAGCATTAGCAAAGACTTCTCATCCCCTCCGCTAGACCACTATCTTCGAAGATTTTATTTTTTCAAAGAACAAAATGTGTCCATTGCAGAGGCAAGTGAGTTTATCTATTTAATGGAAGGAGTCTTAGAGTAATCCTTAACTCTTGAGGTCAGAAGCATTCTCTCACCACAGTAGTGAGATCCTTGGGCTTATGTGAGATAACAACTACACTTGTTATGCCCCCTCGTTCTGGGAAATAACACCACAACCTTCCCTTTTTTAAGGGTTTCAATATTTGAGTGAGTGAAGTGTAGGATGAAAATGCACAATGGGAAAAACCAAAGATGGACTCGCCTTGCAAATCCACTATGATATACGTGTCATACAAGGATGAATTATATTTACTCACAGACTCGAGGCCTTCAATCCTTGATGAAATATTTGCCCCTTGAGACTTCTTTACAATCACCAGTGGAAGCCTTCCAATGGAAATCACAATAGAGACACCTCCCTCATCTCAGTATCCGACGATCTTCTTACTTTCTCTAGTTCAACTATCGTCGCAACCACTAACTCATTATAAGAATCAAACTCTCTCAATGGTAAAGAGTAAACTTGATCATGATTCTCAAATATGAGATTTCAAATAAACATATTAAATTGAAACTTGGATCTAAAAATTTGGGGTGTAAACTACGGTTTATATGCCTCTGGTTTTTTTATATAAAACTATTTTTGTAATCCCTCTCTTTTAAAACTCTGACCCCGAACCATATATTTATAGATTTTACAAAAAAAAATATGATATCTTGCGTTAAGAGGCCTCTCGCTCAAACAAAACTCAAGGAAATTAAAATAAGAATGGAAACCTCGTTTGAAAGAATCTAAAGGTCATTCGAATGAGACCATAAATATTATTTTTACGAGGATTGATGGAGCTTCCAACAAAATATTTATCATAAGATAGAATGTTATCTTTTATGCTAATTCAAAGATCATTTAAATGAAACCCCTGAACTCATTTGAAAGAAACAAATAACTCATTTGAACAAAAATATAAATCTCATTTGAATGAATTATCACAGTCATTCAAATGATTTCAAAACTGAAACAATTTTTCTTTAAAAATATTTTTAAAAAGTGGCCAGACCAAAACTTTTAAAAACCAAAACACCCAAAACAAAATCCAAGGATCAAACATAATATACATTCATACCTTTTTTGAGATCCCATTGATGAAGACGAAAATCGACACGAAACATAACATGAATTTGACGTCACTTTAACTTGGCCACTACAACCTTCAAAATGCATCATTTGCTTAAAAGAAAACTAAAATCAATCCTAACCTATGACTCAAGTAGTTTTATCCAAACGAAATTGAGCAAATATTTCAAATTTATAATAAATGTTTTACAAATTTGACACATTATAAAATTTTCTCTTACATGATGTTAATTGTTGAATATTTACGAACATTTAGTATTTCACCAGATGTTGGTGCTCCAATTCCTCCTCTTCTTTCTACACCATCGTCTTATATACCTCCTGCTAATGATGAGGCCGAGGATGATGATGATGAGGAGGAGGAGGAGGAGGAGGAGGAGTAGGGGAAGGAGGAGACCGGTGTTGATGATGTTGAGTAAATGTCTAAAAATGATTAGAGATTTTGTTTCCATCTCTATTTTTATCTTGCTCATTTGATAGTACTATCTCTGGTCAGTAGATACATTTGTTTTGTATTGAGTATTTGGTATATTTTGTTGAGACTTTTTTAGGTTGATACTCTTCGATGAGTTTTTATATACTATGTGGGTTGTATGGATATCATGTTGATATTTGTGCATTATGCTTACTTTTATCCATAACACTTGTGCTTATAGTGTTGTATCCATAACTCTTCTATATTCTTATGTTACTATCTTGATTGATTATATATCACATATATTTTTTATGCTTATTAATATATCTCTCTCGTCTTCTAGTCCTTTATTTTGAGATTCATATTGTGATACACATGTATATGCTCACTTCATATTCTTATGATATACCTTTGGTAGTTCAAATGATTTACAAGACTTTTCTTCGCTATTTTCTGATGACTTTGCCTTTTTTCCATGCTATACTTGTTATCTTTGATTGCTTCTTCTATTTGGACTTTTTTTAGTAAAAAATTGGGAGAAATATTTATTTCCTTTCTTAATATATTGTGTCATGAAATGGGGAGTAAAAGTGCGCCTCAGTTCATAAAAAAGGAGAATATCTACGGTAGGTGGTGTTAACTCATAAGGGTAATTGTTTGATTTTTGTAGGATATGCTATGTATGGAAATATTTTTTACATTGTTTTATCATTCATACTGTATGGTTGTACTATATCTCACATGTTCACATAATTTATCTCATGCTCACAGGTTTTATTTCATCTATATCACAATGATATTTTCAAAAGATTCCCATGTAAGGGAGTTTATCTTTGTGCATGTTATTGTTTGCGTGATTCTTTTTATTATTCCATGTGATTTTAGGTATGGCTATATTGGTTTTGATTCCGATGCATTGTTCATATTCGACTATTTATGTGGCATTGGTCTATTGGATTGAAAATGTAATTTTGTATCTTATATAATAATTGGATTATTCTCATGTCAAAACAATGGAGTTGTTTGAGTCATTAAAGACACTTATACTTGATATAATTTAGTGAGTCATGTTCATTATCTTAGATGGACTTTTCGATTAAAAGATCATCCAAGACACCCATCAAATCGCAAGACTTGTGTTTCCACACACTTGATTTGAAGACTATAATTTTGGTAGTTTTGAAATTTTCTTGTGGATAACATTCATGTGCACGATGCTTTTAAAAATGTGTGAGTTGTTTTCAACATTTTTATGGACAAGTGTATTTTTTGCTCAAAGGTTTGTGAAAACTATTTTAGGTGTTTACCATTTTGACATAGTTCAATTAAAGTCATTTTGAAGTTTTTTCTTTAATCATTTACACGATCCTTTATTGGACCCTGTGAGTATGACTACGCATCAATGTCAGTACTGCCTAACTTTATGCGAGCGAAAAAAGTCCACCAAATGCTGGATGGAGCTAAATTTTAATTTTTTTCTATAAATAGGTCATTTTCCCTCCCATTTCATAATATTTCAAAATTACACAATTGAAAAACCTCTATGAGAATATATTTGTACTTGAGAGCATTCCTTTCATATCTTTTACATAAAATTCACTTGTTATTCAAAAAGTAGTTTAAACATAGATATATGTCTGATCTATAGGATTTTATGAGTGAATTGAGAGTGATTTTGTTCAGAATATGATTAGCCTATTATAATTCAGCAATCTACTTTTGAATTTCATGACCTTGTGCTCTTAGATTTAAAGTGGAGGCACTTTGATTCATTGGAAGAGTTAAAGTGGCATTGTTTTGAAAGAGGAGATCGGAGTTCCTTATTCTCATCGTGGAGCTCGGTGTGGATTTATATCATCCACGGATGAAGTTGAGAGGTCCATAGGTAACTACATGAGAGAGATTATGTGAGAGGTATCGTCTTGCCTTGTTTAAAATTATTTTCACATAGAAATATAAATTGGAGTGTGTAGAGTTTTTTACTCCATGGTGGCGGTTTTCCTCATAAAACTTGTGTCGTGAAAGCTTGTGATGGTTTCCTACTCAATTGAACACTTAGGATCACACACATCACTTAAATATAGTGTTATGGCTTTAAATTTGGCTTAGGTGTTTTAATCTACTTATTTTATCTATATTTTCCTAATTAACTCTTTGTGTGAGTAAGTAAAGACATATTCCACATCTCTTAGTTGAAACATGTGCTAGGTGATTTGAACTTGTAAGAAAAATCGTTTAATATCAAAATTTTGTCATGAGATGCATTCAAACCTATTCACCCCCTCTCCGTTTCTTTTAGGTTAAACACTTGCATTATAACTCACATCCTCAAACTAGTGAGAAAAAAATGAACTCATGTTTGAAATCATAGAATCGTAGTTGAAAAAATTAATTTACAATTTAAACACGAGAATCAATTTGATTAGATTTTATGTTAGGATCCCTCTACCTCCAATTAAAAACTAATCCCGTTGGACATCCTAATTCTCTCATAAAGTGAGTTTTCTTGTTGGGAGATTAAATCAATCTACCTTGAACTAGAAAAAAATTGTAGCTTTCATTTTGTTACCAGATTGTCCAAGACAGCTATGTCCAACATAATTAATAGTCAACATTTTTGGTCCCATGATCAATTATAATAACTTCGTTGGGCCGGATATATGAATTATGTCTAAGTGTATACCATTAGTTCACATTCCAATTTTAGGAAATATCACTTATGACTTTTAAGAATACTAAACGCCGTAATTAGTCTCATCCACTTGGAGGTGGGGGACTAGCTATCATGAGAAATTAATCACATCACATTCATAAAACACCAATGGAGACCATGTGATTTATATTGAAACCCTTCTCTTACTTAATATTTTAAACTTTAGGCTATTTTGAAAAATAAATCATTCAAGTCCAAATGCACGAATTAAATGCTTGGAAATTTTCAATTTACTTGTACAAATTAAATAACCCGATCTCACTATTTTAATTTTCCAAAAATAAAATCATTTTAAAATAAAATAAATCCCAGTGATTAAAATTTAATTTATACATTTAAATTTGTTACCCAATTAATTACAATTTAGAAAAGAATAAACAAAAAACATTGGAAAAAAAAATGTGATGAAGGCAAGTCTCATAATTAAATCAATAATTTAATTAGTGCACAAAATTATGCAACATAATAAAATTAGGTAACAAATATATAATCAAATAAAACACAGGAAATTATAAACAAATTCCTTTCCATCATGGCCATGAAATTTTCCTTGAGTTGAGTCCTTTATGGATCATAAAACCTTGTTGAAGAAGAGTCCATCACGAATTAGAATTTTTTTTGGTAAGGGGTAAAGGGAGAAGTTTCAAATAAAAAAGGACTCTGGGAATGCTCTTCCTAAGTTATAGGCATGGATAAAAGTGTCACGTGCGCTACTAAAAATGACGCGGCCACAAGCTCCTTTGCTCTAGTCCTTCTTCCTCAAAATAGCAATTTTTCCACTATGATAAACAAATATGTCGTTTTGAGCATCCAACAACTTTAAAAACTTCATTAAAAGACGTTGAGTCTTGATCCAAATGCCTTCAAATTCCATAGAACTTCCACCATGATCAAACCTAATAAAAGTTTAGGATTACACAAAATAAAAACTATTACATTCCCTCGCAAACTCCTCCAAATACATTGATTAATTTATGAAAAAATTTAACTGTGGATAAACCACCATAGGATCCATTCACATAGCATATACATTCATGTGACCTTAATGGGAGGGACAAACATTAGCATTCTATAAAATCATATTAATATAATACCATACAAAACGATGCATAATCCTACAACATGCAAAAACTAGGGTTTTTCAAGGTGGATAAGATGGACCTTTCTAAAACATGATCAATCTACAATCAAAGGCTCTGATACCAACTGTTGGGAAACCACGATTAACATTTAAAATGAGGTAAAATTAATCCCTAAGAACTTCAAAAAATCATGAAATGGAAAGAAAAGAAGAACGAGTTTTAAAGAATAAACCTAGGGTTTATAACACAATACCAGAATGAATCATGTTGTAATTCGTATGAGGATAAATTTTGAAGAGGATAATGATATTTCTTACCTATGAGGTCTTCAAAAACCTTGTAGAAAGCTTCAAAAACCTTGAGTATTTTAGTATATGATCCACCCAAAGAAATCCACGTGTGTGGAAAATCTTAGAGATTAACACATAGTGAAATATGAGAGAAATCACTTTCTCTCTCCTCAAACCTTCATATAAATGTGAACGGTGTCTTTCATCTCCCTCCCTAAACCTCCATAATGGATCATTAACCTAGGATCGAAACTTAGACCAATAGAAATATGTATAAGTCACGACCTTTAACAAAATTGGGCTTCGAGCGAGTTTCAGGCCTGCTACTTGTGTATTGGAATATACTAGGGTTCCAAGATAAATATTAAATTAGCTTCCAAAAGAGTAATCGGGAATACCATTACAATTGATGTAACTATTTTCTTTCTTTAGTTAATCGCAATTACCTCCACTAATAATCACGATTGCACTCCAATCTAATTATCTCTAAAATCATTTGGATATAAAAAGGTCTTATTTGCAAAGTAAATTATGGAACATAATATCATTCCCCACGTCAAGTGTCCTATTCCTACTGAGATGTGGATTCCTCCATATTATGAACTCAGACCTACTCACACAACGATTTCTCAACTTGTGGGTATAATTTGATTCAATCTAAAATTATATTGCACCAATAGGAGTCAAAGAAAAAATTATGCAAACATTCCATTACTCATAACTCTAAAGTATTAATAATCTATGCACCCTTTGAAAATGTTGTGAGATTATATAAGTCTGATCAATATGAGACTTAGACTTAAATACCATGGGTGTCATGTTCAATACATTCCTGAATGTACCAGTCATAATCATCTTCTGAACTATTACACAAGTTCTTGAACCATCATATATGTTCTTGTAGTTTGAGATAAAATACTAAGATTGTACATGAAACCATTATGATAGGATGTTAACTTCCATCCTAGAAATGAAATTCTAATTACTATGATCAAGTTGAACCAAATTCACCAAAATTCCAACTAAGTACAATATATTGACAAGTGTATAATATATTTAGATAATAGATATAAGGCATTCTCAAAACCATGATTCTTCTTTTAAAATGAACTGAGACACATTTACCAAAAAAGTAAATGTCATACTTGGTTTCAAGAATAGAATCCCACCACTACTAGGAACACCTGAAAAAATCTCCCTAAGGAATAAGAATAAGTGACAACATAATACAAAGACAAACCACTGTCAGTGACATTGGTTTTTCCCAGGATGTTCCAGTCACTAATTAGATCCCATTAATCATCACAAAACTTGACCAAGGAGGGAATGATATATGCCCAAGGATCTACCCTGTATTTTTATGGGTGTTATACCATAAATATGGTATGACCCGTAAACCAATTAGAATGTGACATATGTCCTCATACATACCCTAGTGATGTGGTCATCCATAACAAACAAGCTGGTTGGCTCACCACGAGGTTGGATAGGGCATGACTAAGATAATAAATTTACCTTGTTACTTGACACTATTAGCTAACATCGTTATAATAGACATTTACTTCATGAGTGGATGACATCCACAATCTTTATTCACATACCCAAGGAGAAGATACACAAAAATTATCCCTAATGTGGCAATAGATAACTTGTGATTATTCTTTCACCTTATATGTAAAGTGTGTACTAACTTAACCTATAAAGGTGATTCATGTGTCCCTCTCTTTTCTCTCTCCCCTAATGGCCTGTAAATAGCACAAACCACCCACATGTGAGTATGATATGAGATTTATCCTTATTGTTATGTTGTTGAATTATAGAAAGAACTGGAGGGCGTCCATCTTGTACTTGTCATTAGCGATTTCCTATTAATCAGTACAATGAACAAGACTCCTATGGACATAGCCATCAATTTGGGTTGAACCATGTAAAATTTGTTCTTATTCTCTTTCTCCCCTCTCTCTACTATTTTCTCAAGTGTTTATATCTCAATAAATTGATCTATTATCCTTTATTTGCTAGTAATTATTATAAATTATCTAAGATAAACAATATACAAATTTTAGGCAATAACAGATAGATATCGTCTATAGGAACAACTTTCCATAGTCACTTTCTACCATTACGAATTTTTAAGGCTCGAGGATACCCATTTCTAGTAAACCAGTGAATCGCAATTCGATGCACATAGGCTTTGAAGGGTTAGAGTCGTATTTGATCAATTTCTCTTGATTTATGGTAATTCATTAAAATGCCTTTTAGATATCTACATTTCAGCTTTAGATTTATATTTTATGAATGTAAATTTATTGTTGCTTGCGATACTCAATTTTTTGTTAAATTATGTTGAGAATGTCTCAAAACCCTAAAAGGAGTAGAGATGGAGAGGAAATACCTCCCTCTATAACTGTCGATTTAGATGACCTGGAAGGAATCCTTTAGATTCTATCTAAGATCCAAGAGGTCATGTAGGAAAAACATGAAATAGTTGACGCAGAGTATCTTAGATGGATAAAATGGCCACAATTGAAGTCGAGAAAAATGGCCCTGCCTTTTGACTATTTGGGGGCTAGGGAAACATGCAAAGATTCGTGCAGAGAGACTATGGATCACATGGGAGAGTCCTGGAGATCTGGACCCAGGAAGGTTACGTGCTTGGCCCGATCTAGGCATATTATAAGAGAATTTACTAGGTCTGAGCACACTTACCAAAAATAGGAAATCTCAACCAAAAACTAGAACCGAGCTAAAAAATCCATTAAGGGTGAACGAGTAGAGGAGGACCAACCATGGAAATGATCCATTCAGTGCCTAGAAAACCTACATGGAGTCCCGATTAATATGGAAAACCCCTTGTAGATGGGCTATGCACAAGGCTCACCCTGCACATAATCTTTCATGAATTATCCAATCTCGACAAAGTTCAAACAACTAGTGATAACGCTGAGGTATAATGGTAAAAATGATTCAATGCATTGGTACAATGGAATCCTGATGGGGAGATCAAAAGTTTCAAATAATTGGATGACTTGGTTATCAACAACGTTTTTTTCAGCACAAAGCGTGGAAAAAGGGTGGTCCACTTGTTAAGCATCTGATAAAAAAGGATGAAATGAGAAGAGAGTACATCACTGGGTTCAACATCGAGAATTTGGAAGTGATAAATTGTGATGAAAAAATATCAATCGCTACAATTATGAGTGAGTTGCTACCTAGGAATCTAAACTGGGCATTGGAAAATGAACCTATGAAAACTATGGCCAAGTTCCTAGCCAAGGGAGGAAAGATAACGAATATCGAGAAAGTAATGGTTCCAAAGGAATATGGTGACATTAAATTCAATGCAAGGGTAACCTCGGATAGTAAAGACAAGGCCAAGGATTCCAAGAATCCAAAGCTATAAAAGTATAATGAATACACACTTCTGAATGTAGGGGTTCGTCACATCCTCAACGATATCGAAGAAAGTGAAAAGGTCAAATGGCCTATAAATCTTAAAATGCCTCTAGGCAGGAAAGATAAAATAAATTTTTGTAACTTCCATAAAGACCATTGTTCTCATCTAAAACTAGTACCTATTTTCTCTTAGCTTAATTGCATTAGTTATAAACAGATAACCGATTAGAGATAATAACGATTGAGATGATAATCTAGAGAAAATGGTAAAAAAAAGGATAGAAAGAAAAGGACACAAGGATATAAGTGGTTCAGCCAGCCTACGTCCACCATGCTGTGTAGTTGAGATTAGATTACTGGGTAATTTCCAGTGATGAATATGTATAAGCCCATAAGTTCTCTCTAGAATTTGGCAATATAATTATAGGAAAAATATTTTGAATCCCCACCCATGAGGGTGTGGTATGCCATTAATTGCCCATTCGAGGAGAGAGAATAGATAGGGACATGTGCCCTGCGTCCACTTTACATATATATGAGGGGATAATCATGGGTTTGTTACATGTACATGGTAAATAATATTTGCATATTTCCCACATGTGCCTGCATTGTAAATGCTCCTGGCTTCATCTAATTACATAGTACATTCTTTCTTTAATAGAGTGAATTAATAGTGTTAGTCAGAAGTGAAATAATCGTGTAAAATGGACTACTAGAACTATCTCGTCGGCCTCATAACTGTAGGCTGAACATATTCATTACTGAGTCGACCGCTTCTACTTTAGCAAGTGGGACCACATGTCATATTCTAATTAGTCCATGAGGTGTCCATTGCAACGCCACTAACAATCTCTTGACTTTATTTAAATGATAAAATTAAGTCCTGATAAGGAGGGTCAAGTTAGCAAAGTATGTGGACAAGTCTAGTCGAGCTACTGATCCTAGGAGGGACACCAAGCCGAGGATACGATTAAAGACTTCTGTCAAGGCTAAATATGACAATAAGTGAGGTCAGGATGATAACTCATATGGTGACACCCAAGAATACTAAGGAGTCTATGGAGAACATGGGCATGATTTTTTTTGGATGTCATTTCATCATTAATGGAGATGCTAAAGGAGAAGACAGAACGACTGAGAGGAAAGCTTATTTGAATGAATCCAAATCTTATGCACATAACAAAAAGGTGAACATGGACGAGGTAATGAAGACCCTCCCCCATAAGGTAAATAATAATCATATTGTTTTTGCTTCCTTTAAAGATGATTTATGTGGATTATTATACCCCCATAATGACCCCTGGTCATGACCATGATGGTCCACGAGAGAAGCGTTCATAGGATTCTGGTGGATAATGGTAGTTCTACATATGGTTTGTTATATGACTATTATATAAAATTGAGGTTATTATAGAAAAACCTGCAAGTGTACCACCGTCCACTTTTCGAATTCTCATGGGAGAAGGTGTACCCCTTGATAACCATAGATTTAGAAGTTATTTTCAGGACATGGCCAACTTTTCGAAGATAAATGGTGTGTTTCTTCATCATAGACAATAACATAGCCTCGACATACAATGTCATTTCTCACAGGATTAGTTTGTAGAAATTTGAAGCGATATCATCCACAAGATACTAAGTCATGAAGTTCATAATGCATTATAGAGTAGGCAAAGGGAAAGGAAGCTAAGTGGTATCATGGTAAAGCTACTACATCTCAATAGAGTAAGAAAAGTGTGAGAAGTTAATGTAGAGTTAAGATATTGAGATATTAGATCCTAAAGATGAAGATAAGTTGGTCATAGGAGAGTAAGACGAGAAAATAGAGCTAGTTATTATGGACAATTATAATTTAGAATGGACAACCTAGATCATCTCATCTTTGGACCAGTTTTGAATAAGGAACTAGTAAACTTCCCGAGTCAAACACACAACGTATATACATAAATCCATGTGGATATGCCTTGAATTATCCAAATGTGCTCTGTCAAGAGACAAAATATTATGAAAGATGCGAAGCCTATTAAATAGAAGCGTTGAGTATTCTTTGGGGAAAATAACATAGCCATTAAATATGCAATTCGTAGTAAGAAAGATATCCAAAGATCGACTACCCAATTTTCTTCACTCAACAGATTCATGCTGAGGAACCCTGAATGATTTGTTTTATTCTTTAAGGTTATCAGGAAGTCCTTGGAGTGGAATGAAGAATGTGAAAAAGCCTTCAATGAATTGGAAAAGAACCTATGGTCACCTACTTACTATGAAGGTCAGTCCTGGGTGAGAAATTATATTTGTATTTAGTTGTATTCGAGTCAATTGAGAGCTTAACACTGGATAGATTAGAAGATGGTGTTCAAAAAACAGTCTACTACAAGAGCAAGGATTATCGTGGAGCATAAATCCGGTACCCAAGATTGGAAAATTGGAATTAATTTTGATTGAGGCTTCTAAAATAATGAATCCATACTTTTACGCTCACATGATTGTAATATACATTGATTTTACCCTCTAACAAGCCATCCATAAACTTGAGAAATCTGGCAGGTTGATGGTTTGATCCATGGAGTTATGGGAATATGACATCGTGTACGAGTTAAGAACAACCATCAATGGGAAAATTGTGATGAACACCATAACAGAGTTCATGTGTGATATGGAGCTGGTGGAGAAGCCAATCGAGGCCACAATAGTGCCGACTAGTGACATGCCAGAATCTTTACAAGATAAGAGGAAAGGGTTCAGGATTTAGAGCAAATACATAAGATATTCAAGATGGTACCGTAATTGAAGTCAGTTTTGAGAAGGAGCCAGTTGTTTGTTAGTTGTTTATTAATGGCTCTTCAAGTGACAATGACACTCAAGATGGATTGATTATCACCACACCAGGGGGAATACATTGAGTATGATCTAAGGTTCAATTTTGAAGCCTCCGATAATAAGGTAGAGTTTGGGTTTATGCTCATCACTAGGAACCCAAACATTATTGGCTCACAGTGCTTCTTAGTAGCTCGTAAATCAAGTATTGGGTGTCTACGAAGCAAGGGAGGAAACCAAATAAATGTATTAAGCAAAGGTGAAATTACTACTCCCAAAGTTTTCTGCCATAGAAATGGAAAGAATTATAAAGACAAAGAAATCCTAAATCGATGCATTAGCTAGTCCAGACTTAGCAACTAGATACGACATCCATAAAAAAAGCTAAGGGAAATATTAATTAAGTGAAGCATTGATATCGAGAGTGTGCAGATAATGGAATTGGACATGGGACCATCTTAGATGGATCCCACCAGATCGTCCAAAATGATAGTAATAGTTATAGAAGACCCTAAAGAAGAACACAGACTTCATTATTAAGCGACCAGATATTTGTTGGAAGATGGAATCTTATTCAAGAGAAGTTTTTTTTTGTTTTCCATTACTTCAAGGTGGGGAATAGATCTGGTGGGACCTTTCTTTAAGGCCAAGGGTAGATTATCATACTTTGTCATGGAAATGAACTACTTTTTAGAAATAAAGGGATGATTCGAACAAACAAAAACTCTTTTTATGATTTTCAAAATTTTAAAGATTAAAACTTTAAACAAATTTATACCTATAAAAACTTTGCACCAATTTTAAACCTTTGTTGTGATAAAAAATAATTTACCTAATTTTATCTTTTAAACCTAAAATATGCATCTAGGTAATAAGTAGATAAAATAAATCAATCAATCACAGCATGCCAATGTAAAAGGAAACCCATAAAGGGAAAAACCTCAGACGGTCTAGACAAACAGATTACTATGATACGGGATTACAAAAGTTGATAGTAGACTTACTCAATGACTCGATCCTCATATGACTTGATGCTCTTCAATCTTAAACCTCTCTTATACAATGCAATGCAAAAGTTCACCCATGTGGGTTGACATAATGCAGGAGCCCAAATTTTCCTTGTTATCCATCGATGAGGCTTAGCAACCATTTATTGATTGCAACAAGTAATCCACCCCTTACTCACAGCAACACCACAAGCCCAGAGTCCATCGCATGTAAAGAACAAGTACAGAGTCCACCGCACGAAACACATTCTCTTCATATGTGGAGAATCAAAGAGTAGTTCACAAACTAAAGATCTGAAAATATATGAATACAAAGAACTTGGATCTTTAAACATAAATGGTGAAACTAGGGTTTTGGAACTTTGGTAAATAGGTAAGGAATTAATTTTCGCTATGATTCATAAAAACTAAGTCTAACAGGCCCTATAAATTGTAAAACAAAAATTTTGAGGCATCAAACTCATTCGAACAAAAATGCATAGTTCGTTTGAACAAGAATGAGTTTTCGTTCTAAGAAGAATAGGTTCGTTCAAATGATATAACGAACTTCTAACGACCTTCCAACGAGATGTGCATTGCTTGACAAAGACCCCTTTGTTTGATATTCATTAGATGCATGTTCCAACGACTTTCCAATATCATTCTAACGAGTTATATATTTTTTTCTAACGAAACTACCATTTCGTTCTAACAGGATTCAATTCGTTCTAACAAGATCAGAAATAAAAATTATTTTTATTCTAAAAATAAGTTAAAAATAGTTCCAAACATTTTTTATCCAAAAATAAACACCCTTAGAATATTCAGGGACGACATTGAAAATGCATTCATACCTGTGAGATCCTCAGGAGAGGTGAAGACAAACTTGGCACGAGAAAGACAACACGATGTATCTAACTTTAAAGATTGGATACTACGTCTTCATAAAAACGCATTATAGGCTTATGAGTTCTTCAATATAATGCCTAACCTATAACTCAAATTTTTTGTCCCGAATTACGCCAATTACAAATTAATTGACTTGATTGGAAATTTTTCCTTACAAAACTACACCTTTGGCTATTCCAGGAAAAACCAAAACAAAAACTAGGGCTATTAAGATGTCTAAAAAGACTCAATCTTCAACCCCAAAAAGGAAAAAGAGTACATACACTCGATAAACACATAAATTTGAGTAGCTTTGCACGCTTGAAATTTTTTTCGCATGTTGTAAGCTTGCACATTTAAACACACCTTGGAATGCAAAGAGAAAATAAAAAGTGTAAAATTCACATAAGAATAAACATCTAACAATATCTAAAATAATCTTAACCTAGGTAAGACGTCTGCCCTAAGATAAAGATATCCTAGTCATGAAAGGAAAGCATACCAATTCCCCCCGTTTTTGTTCAGGACTAAACAAAGTTAGAAAGAATAAATTATTACTCCCCTAAAAACCCATTTCCCCCTAAATATGTGAACATGAGATACCAATTTTAAATAGGGAAGAGGGAATAAAATCATAAAGTGGTGTAAAGTGTAGAAAACACACAACATGGAAACTTTAGCAAAAAATATTCAAACTATGATCAAACAACATTAATAGAAATGCAAAACGATACCAATATATGAATAAGCAATGAAGTATGATTTCAATATAATTCAAAGAGAAAGCGTATGGAAAACATGGACCAAATACACATCGCAAAGACTCAAAACAAAACGATACAATATATATATATATATATATATATATATATATATATATATATATATATATATATATATATATATATGGTAAAGATTACCTGTCACACAAATATATGGTATAAACGACCACACAAACTCGACACAAACCCATAAGCTTTACGCACTAGTATGATATCGATGTGTGTAAACATGTGGGATGGAATGAATTGGTGTGAACTAGATACAAATTAATTATAGCCCAAATAATCAAATATGTCAAGAAGTTCTAATTGACCAAAAAAATTTATCAAATTAAGATTTAGCATCAAGAGACAAGATTAAGTGAACTCTATGAACAAACAAGAACATTGCACATAAGCCTAGGTTATTGATGATTCTATAAATCAATAGCATTATGAAAAAAATATGCATAACTATGATTCATCATACAAACCCATTGATCTTATCCTAAACACACTCAAAGATAAACATATATCATATCCTCTTTTATTTTCTCAATTCTCTTGAAGCTTTTGATTTTGAAAGATCAATCAAACTAAACATGTTGGCATATGGAAATATTTTTTTATTGCCTTTAATATTTTCAGCAGTTACTTGCCAATGGTGGCTTTCGTGCAAAGGATATTTGCCCCTTTCATAGCCCTTTCCTATGTACCCTCATATTTTTTTAACAAAATTCACATAATCTCACGAAAAACAGGTTTTACATGCATAAATACCCCATAGTAAAAAAATATGTGGATGAAAGATTGACATACGAACATCTCACATAGCTTAAATATACATGTGAAGTCGTTTGAATATCAAGAAATTGGATCTTTAAACTCAAAAGTGAAACTAGAGTTTTGAAAATTTGGTAAATGAGTAAGGAATTAATTTTTGCCAAAATTTCTTGAAAAAACTGAGTCCAACACGCCCATAATAGTAAAACATGAATTTCGAGGTGGCGAACTCGTACAAACTAAAATTCACAGTTCCATCCAACGAGAAAAAGTTTTCATTCTAGCGAGAACATGTTCATTCAAATGATAACCCTTTTTCATTCCAATAAACTTCCAACAACCTTCCAACATAATGTGCACTGCTTAACAAAGACCCCTCGTTTAATACATGTTAGATGCATGTTCTGATGACTTTCCAATGTCATTCTAACGAGTTCAAATTTTGTTATAATGAAACTGCCATTTTGTACTAACAAGATTCAATTTTTTCTAATGAGATGAGAAATACAAAATAATTATCCTTAAAAAATATTTAAAAACAGTTCCAAACGATTTTTGTTTAACAAAAAAACACCCTTAGAAAATATGCAAAGGCCATATTAAGAATGCATTCATACCTGCGAGATCTTTGGTAAGCTGAAGACAAAATTGGCATAATAAACACGACATGATGTATCCAACTTTTAAGCTTGGTTGCTACGTCTTTATCAAAAAACGTCATAGGCTTTAAGATCGACAATATAATGCCTAACCTGTGACTCAGATGTTTTGTCCGGAATCAGGAAAATTACAAACAAATTGTCTCAATTGAAAATTTGTCCTTACAAATTTACAAGGTTCGTTGAGGCCAAACCATTAATGACTATGTGTAACAACTCGAACATATAAATAGACTATAGTATCGTCAGTTAACTCATATAGAGGAATGAGGATTACTCACCGATGACAAATTAGAAATATCATATACAAATAGACAACTGATTACAAGTAATAGTCTTACTTATTATCCAGCTACATATCCAATAAAAATTAAAATTACTTAGAATGTCGTTAAGTTATTATAGTTCCAAATTGACATTAGAAATTTAAAAACCTTGTTAAAAACTATAAACCAATCCCAAGCCCAAACTTATCTACACACCCAACTTATATACATAAAAAAATTTATCTAGTAACCTGATATACCTTTACGAAACCTTTATGTTCTAAATCCAACTAGAAGCAAAACCATGTATATGCCATAGTTTGAATTTACTCAGAAAACCATGAATATCAAGTAAAATTTTTAAACTTTTTTCAGATATTGCATATGAGGCTACATTTAACCTCAATCCATAAAAGTTATATATTTGGATTCCTCGTGGAAAATTAGGAAAAATGACTTTTGAATATGTTAAAATGGTATTCTATATAGGATTTAATCGATGGTCAAAGTTTGAAACCTTAAAGCCAAAAGTTGAGAAGTTAAAGATGAAGTGTTCAACACTTGAGTGAGTAAGCTCAACAAAAGCTCGTATGAAATTTGACTTCGCACGGGAGGGCGCGTTACAAAAAAAATCTAAAAAAAATTTAAAAAATTTTATTTTATTTTTCTGGACAAAATGATATATTATACAAACTCTTTGGTCAACCAAAAACCGTTTTTGTATAAACCTTGAAAATCGGATTTAAAAACCCAAAATTTATTTTGCACATGAACCCCTAAACTTTTTCAACTTTAGAATTTTGACCCCAAACTTCATATATATGTTTCTGTTAATATTGGGGACAAAAAAGTTTATTACACTCATTTTCAAAAACATTTGCACACCTAACTAATTAAAAGAAATATAAAATTATAAATTAAATCCTAAAGTTATTTTCATTACGAGACAAAACTTTATATTACAATAGTATTTTTAAACATAAAGGCCTTATTTATTTCTTTTATTAATTTCAAACAATCCTGGTCCTCGGCCTTAACTAGACAAATCAAATTTACAACCAAATCCAGTATCCATGTATGTAACTTCCATTCTGATATTATTTCACGCAATTACCTTGATTATGACAAACCTTCATATCACTATGTGATAGACCCATATATCTTATTATTATTTATGAAATCATTTGTGTATTTCATAATGCGTTAAACTTAATTCGATTGTAAAAACCCTTTGTTGATTTTGAACCGAAGATTTCAATTTAATCTGATTTCACTAAACCCGTTTTTATATAACATACATTATAACCATGGAATAAACTAACATACTACCCACAACAGTGTTATTTGTCCAGCATAACTCAGGGTATTGAGTGACTATTGCTTACCATATCGATGTCTCTCTTATGAGTTTGGGCTCAACAATGTTATTGTGATTATTATTACTTTATATACAAAGGTTTTGGATGATTTGTTATCTATATTGTTATTAACTTCTAAAATATCAAGTTTATAATTATGTTTTTTTCTTATTTTAGAAGTTATCCACCCCCTCCCCCTTTCTAAACTTGACATTTCTAAATTGTTGTTGTATCATCGTACTATTTATTTATACTACTTCATTCAGATTATTGTTATTTCAATCTCACTTTATTTTACCATCACTTATTCAATTGATTCTGTTTATACTTAAAAGTTACTTTTATAGATTGTATATAATTATAATGATCTACTTGGCAAGATTTTTCTTATTCTTTCCCTTTCTAGATGGACACCTAGCGTATGGAGAGAAATTCCCCCGACCCCAAGTACTTTTTAGCATTATGGCACATGCCACTATGAGTTACGTGCATATGAAAAATCATTAACAAGGCAGTCAAAACCACACGAATAATATATTCAATAACTTATAGCCTGATGTAATGATTATGTATAATTTACAAGTAATTTAAATTTTTTACATCAGAATTATAAATGTAATAAATAAGGTACTTAAGCACCACGTTTAAATAAAGTTTAGTTACAATAAACAACCGGTAAATGTGATGTATTATTATTATTATTATTATTATTATTATTATTATTATTATTATTATTATTATTATTATTATATTAATGTCGTTACGATTAGTACGTACGGAAATATGAGGATGTGACATGATGACTTACGCGAAGGCTTTCAACATCATATGGAATAAAATTATATGTGTGTATGGGATGACCTTCGTATTCATAACAGTTCACGACACACAACTTGATAATGACGAGTTCAAGTATTACTACGTCATATCCAAAATTTGAAAGATGCACTCCACACCTCATCACCCTTAATGCAATGGGCAGACTGAGGTCACTAACAAGACCGTACTCCACGGTATGAAAAAAAGATAGATGATGTGACACCCCGCCTAATTAAATACCGGGCGATCACTCCTTTATTAAATTAAAATCAAGGTGAACAGTTGGTTCATTCTTAGCATCACTGTTGTAAAAATAACTTTTCCAATTTAAACACCCTAATTAATTAAGCTAACTGTCAAAACCATTTTTAGACATTACTTTCCAAATTTTATTTTATAACCAAGATTTAAATATTTACAATACTTCAATATTAAAGAATCACACCACAATTATCCTGGAACATATAATCCAAATAAATTAAACATTCAACAACTAAATCCCAACATTAAAACTTAAAGTAAAACATCCAGACAGTAATAAAATCCCAAAGTGACAATACTAGAAATAAATGAATCACAATATCCAATAAAACAAATGGATAATGGAAACGGGCGACACATGCCCAACTGAATAAATAAGCTAGGAGTGGAATCAAATAAATGAAGTCGTCTAAGCAAGAGGCCTGCAACTCCTACCTAAGCAGCAGCGCGTTCCTTCCAAAGGATCCTAAGCAAGACGCCCCTGTGGCTGGGCACCTGTAATATATACATATATATACCAGAGAGAAAGGAAAATAGAAACTGGTCAGAGCCCGATAGTGTAAATGATTTAAAATTTGTTTAGCAAGTATTTAAAATGTTTACAGGCCAATGCAACAACATATTAGTGCGACACTCTCTTGAGAAATTTTCACCTCCCTTCTAATGAGAACGCCTATCGCACTAATCTTCTCAACATATTATCTTATATTATATCGCACTAATCTTCCAAATGGTTTAACTGATCTTAGGTTACTCATAAGATTTAAGACTGAACAATATAATTGTTTAGGAGGAAAATTTCATTCAGTAATAAAGCTCTCATTTTAACTTTATTTATTAATAATGTTTCCCAGTGTCATATTATACTTTTCAAAACAAGTATTTCCAATTTGAAGTCATTATTCATTTCTTACTTACCATAGCACAGTAGGCAGTTCCAAATTTCAGAATCTAATATATATATATATATTAAATACTTGTATAATATATATATATATATATATATATATTCTAACTGCACCCCACATAAAAATTATGGTGCGGGCATACTCTGCTATCCAATCCCTGTATCACTCGTACTAAGGGAAATACAAGTTCAGAATCACTCTCGAACTGTATTGACACATACACAAACAATATTGAGGCGAAGCATAGATTCCAAGTCGCTAAGAGGTCAGCACATACCCTCACGTCTCTTAGGACCGTCTGACCATCGATCAGATAGCCTGCACCAAGGATATCTATCTTCTAGGGTACGAGTCAATATCCCCCATAAAGGTCCCATCGAGATAAGAGTGTCCCAGCGCGATAACCTTAGGGATAGCAAGTAGCGCGGGCATGATTTTCACATGTATATAATATATGCATACACACAGTCATATAAATATACTACTTTTATCATATCAATTTAGGTTCATCCCATAACCCATAATCACGATATTTATCCTTATTTTCCCATTATTTGTTATCACGTATAACGGTTCGTCTCTAACTTTAATTTGAGGGATCATTCCAACTTATTACGTAACACTCATAGACTCTATCCTCCCAAGTGTAGAATTCAGTAGGTACTCATCTAGTTTTCAACGTAACTATCTTACGCGTCTCTCACCTTAATACATAATTTCATCGTCCCGTATGTGTAAATATCCCAAAAGCACAATTCTCGTCTTACATTAAAGGTCCCATAATTATTTATAAGTCCTACTGGTCTTCTTTATCTCCCAAGTCATTTTAATAAGGGTGTCCATGGATTATTTCTCATTAAATTGAATTCAACAAATTTAAAAAGGGGAATTATGAGTCTGCCATAAGGGGTCGATCGATCGAGGGATGGGGCTCGATCGATTGGATCTTCGATCGATCGAAGCTCTTGGCTCGATCGAACGATCAAACAGGTATGTGAATTCTGCAGATTAGCAGTTACGGGTTTCACAATCCAACCTCAACCAAATCTTGATTTTTCACACCTAAACTCCCTAAAATTCGTACTATAATCAGTATACACCCATATTGTTCATCTTCTACGTAAAGCATGCAATTTTTCATCAATAACCATGAAATAATAGGCCAAAACTTCATAAAAATCTCAAGAACCCTAGAATTTCTTTAAGATGGTTCTAATAAGTCTTTTTCCAGAAATTTCTACTCCTAATTCATCATAATTTCGTGGTTAAGCCTCTACATATGAAGGGGTTTCTAGATTTCCATTCAAATCAATTCTACATGCAATTTTCCTATCTCCAACATGGATTTTCTTCTACCAAACTCGTCCTAATCACCCTAGACTAACATGAACGATGCATTAACGAAAATAAGGAAGATAAATACTTGCTTGGGATTTTCAGCGTTCTGATTTGTGAACGAATTTGGTGTTGTTGCGTTCCCCGTCGCACGATCTAAGCGTTGGTTGTGGTGGCGGTGCGACCCGATGGATTTCTGGACTTGGTTTGCTTGGAAAGCTTTCTCCTTCCCTCTCCTATGGTCGTTCTAATGTTTTGAGTTTGATAACCCTAAAGGTCTATTCCAAATGGCTGATATAGTTCAATAATATTCGTGAGTTTAATTACCCAAAAATGCAAAATGACCAAAATGCCCTCTCGGGGTACTAATTAAGCCTAAAAACGCCCTGAGGTCCAAACTAAACCCCCGGGTACACTTTTCTGACTATCTCGACCCTTCCGAACACTTTGACGCACTCGAAATGACCATACAGGTGACTTATAATATATTCACTTTTATTAATCGATATTTAGTCCCGACGCGACTCGGGCGCGTCCCGACTCAAATTTCCAAAATGGTCATTTTATTCACTCTTGACATTTAATAGAACCAATATTATATTACTTTACTCATTAGTAATATTCAACAATAAGTTTCCCATAATTACTAACTCACATCACGTTAATAATTATAAAGTGATTAATTTCCAAATTTTTATTAAATTAATAACTCACATTGAATTTAATAAATCCCCAAATTAATATTGCATAAAAATACGAGGTATTACATACTTCCCCCCTAACAATGGAATTTCGTCCCGAAATTCGAAAAATAAGGCATACCTGGTAGGAATAAATCTGGGTATCTCTCGCGCATATCTGCCTCACGCTCCCAAGTGGATTCCTCCACATTATGATGCTCCCACTGGACCCGTACAAGTGGAACTACCTTTGACCTCAATCTCCTCTCACTATGGTCCAAGATAGCCACCGGTCCCTCCTCGTAAGAGCTGTCACGCTGTAATTCTATCTCATCTATCGTGATGTGAGTATGGGCCATATCATCCCGAAGATATCATCTCAAGGACGAGATGTGGAATACATCGTGAATGCGATGTAAATGTTCTGGCAGTCCCAATCTGTATGCTATCGGCCCATTCCTCTAGATAATGAAAAATGGTCCCATGTACCTCGGGGCCAATTTCCCTTTCTTCCTGAACCTCATCACTCCTTTCATAGGAGATACACGTAGTAACCCTTGGTCCCCCACATTAAACTCCCGAAAGAACAGTTTCGCATCGGCGTAACTTTTCTGCCTGTCCTGGGCTACTCGAATGCGACTCCTGATCATCTCAATTCTCGCGGAGGTTTCCTGAATTACCTATGGTCCTAGCAACTTGTTATCCCCCACCTCGAGCCAACAAGTTGAGGAACGACAAGGCCTACCATACAAAGCCTCGAATGGAGCCATGCCAATCGTGAACTTATAGAGTTATTATAAGCAAACTCTACCAGTGGAAGATGTGGCTCCCAATCTCCTCCAAAATCAAAAACACACATGCGTAGCATATCCTCCAACATCTGATTAGTACGCTCTGTATGCCCATCTGTTTGTGGGTGATAAGCTGAACTCAACCTCAACTCAGTACCCATAGCCTCCTGAAAGCTCTCCTAGAAAGGTGACACGAAAATCTTGTCTCTGTCTGACACAATATTCAGGGGAACCCCATGTAATCTGACAATCTCATCAATGAACAACTGAGCATACTGACCCGTGGTATAATCTCTCCGCACCGGCATAAAATAAGCCACCTTGGTCAAACGATCTACAATCACCCAGATAGAGTCGTGGCCCCGCTGTGATGTAGGCAACCCAGTAATAAAATCCATGGAAATACTTTCCCAATTTCACGCGGGTATTTCCAACGGTTGAAGCAACCCCGACGGTTTCTGATGGTCCACCTTTACCAGCTAGCAGGTAGAACACTTGGACACGAACTCAATAATGTCCTTTTTCATCCCACTCCACCAGTATTGCCGCCTCATATCCTGCTACATCTTATCTCCTCCAAGATGTACCACAAATCGGGACCCGTGAGACTGGGTCATCACTGCATGACGTAATTTTGATCCTTCTGGGACCACTACTCTCCCATTAAACCTCGAACCCCCATCAGAACTAACAGAATAGGACTCAACACCCTCGGCTAAAAGTCGTACAATCTTCTCTTGGCAAAACAGGTCTTCGGTCTGTGCCTGTATCACCCTCGTAACAATCTCGGGTGTCACTATCATAACAGATATGAAGGAACGGGCTACTGCATCCTGGTGACCCAACTCCTTCCACTTTACTTTCTAGACATTTGCTACATCGTCTACCGGTCTACGGCTCAACGCATCAGCAACTACGTTGGCCTTCCCTGGATGGTACTGTATGTCGAACTGATAGTCCTTCACAAACTCTAACCATCCGCGCTGGCGCATATTCAACTCTCGCTGAGGGAATAGGTACTGCAGTGACTTGTGGTCTGTGAACAAGGGGAATTTCTCCCCCAATAAATAGTGCCTCCATATCCTCAATGCGAAAATGACCGCTGCTAACTGCAGGTCATGGGTGGGGTAATTCTTCTCATGCGGCTTAAGCTTGTGGGAGGCAAAAGATATAGCCTTCTCTTCCTGCTGAAGTACTCCCCCAAGTACCCGTAAAGAGGCATCGGTGTAAACCAGGTACTCCACAACCGGCTTCGGTAAAGCAAGGACTGGTGCTAAAGTAAGCTTGTCTTTCATCTCGTCGAAAGTCAATTGACAAGCATTATCCCAAACATATGGTACCCCTTTGCGAGTCAGGTTCATCAATGGACCCGCTATTTTGGAAAATCCCCAAATGAATCTCCTGTAATATCAGGCTAACCCTAAGAAACTTTGCACTTCCATCGGTGTCGTGGGGTGTCCCCACTCCCTCACCGCTGACACTTTACTCGGGTCAACTACTGTCCCCTGCTCAGAAACAATATGCCCCAAGAACTGTACTTCTCACAAACAGAATCCGCACTTCTCGTACTTAGCATACAACTGATGCTCTCGTAGAGTCTGAAGACCTATCTCAAGTGCTCGGCATGATACTCCTTGGAGAGTGAATATATCAAAATGTCATCTATGAAGATGATGACAAACTAATCCAAGAACTCTCTGAACACTCGGTTCATTAAGTCAATGAACATGGATGGAGCATTTGTGAGGCCAAATGGCATCACCCTGAACTCATAAGACCCATATCTCGTCAAGAAAGTAGTCGTTGAAACATCCTTCTCCCTAATAGGTAGATGATGGTACCCTGACCTCAGATCTATCTTCGAAAAGAAAGTGGCTCCCCTCACCTGGTCGAACATATCATCGATTCGAGGCAACGGATACTTATTCCATATCGCGACCTTGTTCAACTCCCGGCAGTCCACACATAGCCTCAGTGAACCATCTCTCTTCTTCACAAACAAGACTGGAGCGCCCCAAGGTGAGGTACTCCTACGAATGAAGTCCTGACCTAGAAGCTGCTCTATCTGATCACGTAACTCTCTCATCTCTGTCGGAGCCATACGGTATGGAGCGCGTGCTATCGGTCTAGTATCCGGTAATAAATCTACGACAGAGTATATCTCATGACTGGGGGGTAGGCCTGGTATCTCCTGAAATACATAGGAATACTCACGGACAACTGGGATCGAGTCTAAGGGAATCACAACCTCCTTAGAGGTATCCTCCTCTATGTAATACAAATGAGCGGTCGAGCCTCCCTCTGGGCGAGGCATCGCCACTACAAACATCTCTTTCCCCGGAATGGCAAAAACAATACTCCCACCAAAACAATCTATCATGGACCTGTAAGCAGTGAGCCAATCCATACCGATAATAACGTCATGCTCATGCATATCTAAGACTAACATGTCTGCAGGTAACACCAAGCTACCAATCTCTACCCCCCCACCCCAGCATATAAAGAAAATAAGTGAACCATTTCCCAGTGGTGAGTCTACACACGTCACAGTGCTCTCTGCTGTGGCTAATAACTCTAAGGCCTTCGCAAAATGCGTAGCTATAAAATAATGCGTCACCCCAGTATCAAACAAAACCCGACCCATAGTATCATGGATAGGAAACATACCCTCAATTGCGGGTGGTGCCTGTGGAGCTGCTGCCTAGTGGACATTATAGACACGTCCATACTGTAACTTCCCCTACTGCACTGGAGCTGCTGGAACGGCTGGTAGGGCTGGTACCTAGGCTGGTGCTGGGAGGGCAACTGGAAAAAGTGGCCTCTGTGGCTCATTATGGGCACCCTGCTGCTGTGGGGCCCTCTCTCCCTCTGGACAATCCTGGCGCCAATGGCCATTCTTGCCGCACCCGAAACATCGGCCTCTGAAGTTACCTCCCCTCTGACCCTGCTGACCACGGCCCTGCTGGCCGTTACCACCCCTCCACTGGCCCTGGTGAAAATGTTGTTGGCCCTGCTGCTGACCCTGCTGCTGTCGGTGTTGGCCTTGTTGTCCCTGCTGATTAGGCTGGCCCTACTGACCCTGCCTATAACCCCCAATTCCCTGTCTAGAATCACCTGAATGGAATTGTTTGGCAGGGTCCCCCTGATGGGAACTCTGCTCATGCTGACGAGTCTGTCCCTGGGATGTCAGTGCTCCACCAGCGCCACTACCCCTTGTCCCGCCCTGCTGGATGGACTCTCCTGTTCGCTTGCTTCCCTGTAAATGGAATCGGTGATCCTGTCAATGTAGTAAAGCAGCATTGAGTACATCAGTGAAAGTACTCAGAGATAGATTCCCTATAAGGTGCTGATGGATCCTCCAAGCTAACCCGTCCACAAACAATATTATATTCTTACCCTCAGTAGGTGCCTCATCTGGCACTATGGTGAGAAGTCTCGTGAAATCCTCCTCATACTCAGCAATGGTAGAATTCTCCTGCTTCAAGTTCAGTAATTTCTGCCTCATCTCAGTCTGCACAGCGGGTGGAAAGTACTTGCTATCAAACCGCTCCCAGAATGACTGAATCGGGATCGTATCCCTCTCCTTCAAGGTGGTGGTGGACTCCCACCACTGCAAAGCGTCCCCCACCAGCTTACAGGAAGCCAACAACTGTATCTGCACGTCTGTGCACTCATACATACGAAGATGCCGCTGGATATGTTTCTTCCATTGGCTGACGATGATGACATCTCAACTACCCGAGAACTCAGGGGGATGCACCTTCTGAAAGGCATCCCTAACCCGCTCCCATGCAGATGGAAGCAGTGCAGGTACTGACGCCACGTCCTAAATCTGGGGTGGATCCTGCTGTACTACCGCTAACGCGGCATTTATCGCCTGAGCAACAATAGCGGCTACCTCATTAGCATTTATCGTACCATGTGCCGGAGCTGCTGGCTGCTCGGCTTAGGCACGCCTATCCTTTGGTGCACGTCTCGGAGGCATCTGAAATGTGAAGAAATTTATTAGTCTACAGTTATTATCAAATCTCAAATAGCTGAAGACGTAAACGTAAAAGCAAGAATACAACAATCCTAAAATAGGGCTCTATAGAAAAAATGTTAAGTTGAAAGCGAAATAAGCCCTACAGATCCTAAGGACACTAGAACCAGATGCTCTAATACCACCTGTGACACCCCGCCTAATTAAATACTAGGTGATCACTCCTTTATTAAATTAAAATCAAGGTGAACAGTTGGTTCATTCTTAGCATCACTGTCGTAAAAATAACTTTTCCAATTTAAACACCTTAATTAATTAAGCTAACTGTCAAAACCATTTTTAGACATTACTTTCCAAATTTTATTTTATAACCAAGATTTAAATATTTACAATACTTCAATATTAAAGAATCACACCACAATTATCCTGGAACATATAATCCAAATAAATTAAACATTCAACAACTAAATCCCAACATTAAAACTTAAAGTAAAACATCCACACAGTAATAAAATCCCAAAGTGACAATACTAGAAATAAATGAATCACAATGTCAAATAAAACAAATGGATAATGGAACGGGAGACAGATGCCCAACTGAATAAATAAGCTAAGAGTGGAATCAAATAAATGAAGTTGTCTAAGCAAGAGGCCTGCAACTCCCACCTAAGCTGCAGCGCGTTCCTTCCAAAGGATCCTAAGCAAGACACCCGTGTGGCTGGGTACCTGTAATATATACATATATATACAAGAGAGAAAGGAAAATAGAAACGGGTCAGAGCCCGATAGTGTAAATGATTTAATATTTGTTTAGCAAGTATTTAAAATGTTTACAGGCCAATGCAACAACATATTAGTACGACACTCTCTTGAGAAATTATCACCTCTCTTCTAATGTGCACGCCTATTGCACTAATCTTCCCAACGGATTATCTTATCTTATATCGCACTAATCTTTCAAATGGTTTAACTTATCTTAGGTTACTCATAAGATTTAAGACTGAACAATATAATTGTTTAAGAGGAAAATTTCATTCAGTAATAAAGCTCTCATTTTAACTTTATTTATTAATAAAGTTTCCCAGTGTCATATTATACTTTTCAAAACAAGTATTTCCAATTTGAAGTCATTATTCATTTCTTACTTACCATAGCACAGTAGGCAGTTCCAAATTTCAGAATCTAATATATATATTAAATACTCATATAATATATATATTCTAACTGCACCCCACATAAAAATTATGGTGCGGGCATACTCTGCTATCCAATCCCCATATCACTCGTACTAAGGCAAATACAAGTTCAGAATCACTCTCGAACTGTATTAACACATACACAAACAATATTGAGGCGAAGCATAGATTCCAAGTCTCTAAGAGGTCAGCACATACCCTCACGTCTCTTAGGACCGTCTGACCATCGATCAGATAGCATGCACCAAGGATATATATCTTCTAGGGTAAGAGTCAATATCCCCCATAAAGGTCCCATCGAGATAAGACTGTCCCAGCGCGGTAACCTCGGGGATAGCAAGTAGCGCGGGCTTGATTTTCACATGTATATAATATATGCATACACACAGTCATATTAATATACTACTTTTATCATATCAATTTAGGTTCATCCCATAACCCATAATCACGACATTTATCCTTATTTTCCCATTATTTGTTATCACGTATAATGGTTCGTCTCTAACTTTAAATTGAGGGATCATTCCAACTTATTAGGTAACGCTCATGGACTCTATCCTCCCAAGTGTAGAATTCAGTAGGTACTCATCTAATTTCCAACATAACTATCTTACGCGTCTCTCCCCTTCATACATAATTTCATCGTCTCGTATATGTAAATATCCCAAAAACACAATTCTCGTCTTACATTACAGGTCCCATAATTATTTATAAGTCCTACTGGTCTTCTTTATCTCCCAAGTCATTTTAATAAGGGTGTCCATGGATTATTTCTCATTAAATTGAATTCAACTAATTTAAAAAGGGGAATTATGAGTCTACCAGAAGGGGTCGATCGATCGAGGGTTGGGGCTCGATCGATCGAACCTTCGATCGATCGATCAAACATGTATGCGAATTCTACAGATTAGCAGTTACGGGTTTCACAATCCAACCTCAATCAAATATAGATTTTTCACACCCAAACTCCCTAAAATTCGTACTATAATCAGTATACACCCATATTGTTCATCTTCTACGTAAAGAATGCAATTTTTCATCAATAACCATGGAATAATAGGCCAAAACTTCATAAAAATCTCAAGAACCCTAGAATTTCTTTAACATGGTTCTAATCAGTATTTTTCCAGAAATTTCTACTCCTAATTCATCATAATTTCGTGGTTAAGCCTCTACATATGAAGGGGTTTCCAGATTTGCATTCAAACCAATTCTACATGCAATTTTCCTATCTCCAACATGGATTTTCTTCTACCAAACTCGTCCTAATCACCCTAGACTAACATGAACGATGCATTAACGAAAATAAGCAAGATAAATACTTGCCTGGGATTTTTAGCATTCTGATTTATGAACGAATTTGGTGTTGTTGCCTTCCCCATCGCGTGATCTACGCGTTGGTGGTGGTGGCGGTGCAACCGGATGGATTTTTGGACTTGGTTTGCTTGGAAAGCTTTCTCCTTCCCTCTCCTATGGCCGTTCTAATGTTTTGAGTTTTCTAACCCTAAAGGTCTATTCCAAATGACTTATATATAGTTTAATAATTTTCGTGGGTTTAATTACCCAAAAATGCAAAATGACCAAAATGCCCTCCTGGGGTACTAATTAAGCCTAAAAACGCTCTGATGTCCAAACTAAACCCCCGGGTACACTTTTCTGACTATCTTGACCCTTCTAGACACTTTGACGCACTCGAAATGACCATACGGGTGATTTATAATACATTCACTTTTATTTATCAATATTTAGTCCCGACACGACACGGGCGCGTCCCGACTCAAATTTCCAAAATTGTCATTTTATTCACTCTTGACATATAATAGAACCAATATTATATTACTTTACTCATTAGTAATATTCAACAACAAGTTTCCCATTATTACTAACTCACATCACGTTAATAATTATAAAGTGATTAATTTCCGAATTTATATTAAATTAATAACTCACATTAAATTTAATAAATCCCCAAATTAATATTGCATAAAAATACGGGGTATTACAGATGATTCCAAGGGTAACTGGATCTAAGAATTACAAAGCATTCTTTGGGCATACAGAATGAGCTCGAGAACCACCAAAGGATAAACCCCTTTTATGATATAATTTTTCACTAAAATTGTGGTACCAATAGATATTGGTTTACCAAGTAATGGGGTGATAAAGATCAGAGTATTGGCAGGCCTTAAAGAAGCACCATATCAATAGAGAACTACGAGGTTATATAATAAGATAATCAAACCGAGCACACTAAATGAGGGAAACTTAGTCCAAAAGAAAGTGATCTAAAAAGGGAACAAGTTAGAGCTAAACTAACATGGCCCTTACAGAGTTATTGTATTGGTTTGACCAAACACTTACAAACTTAATAATTTAAAGGGGAAACCCTTTAAAAATGCAATGAATTTTGATCATTTGATAAAGTATTATCATCGTGGGAGATTAGGGTAACTTATATAATAAATCTATCTAATAAAGTAAGGTTTATGTCAAAACTTTATGTAATATCAATGCAAATTAGTCTTCTTTGCATGTTGTTCATTCAATCTTGTGCATTATTTACTAGAAAGATGATCCGTTTCAAGAGATGGGAAATCAGCGTAGGCTAAAGACATCTTCGAAATTGAATATATCAAATTGACTACAACCAAACCACCCTTCATGAGGGCCTCATCCATTAGAAATATCATGATCAAGAAGTTGGTGAATCTAGAAAACTAATGTTGTCACGAGGTCATGTTTACTAAAAACGGACCCAACTAACCAATAAGTTGGATAAATCTTTGGTAAATCCTAGTGCAGACAAGCAAGTCACTGGCCACGTCCAAAGATTGCACCCGTAAAGAAAATCGGTAATTTGAAGTTAACACTTTTAACAACCTTACCATGACAACTTAGGTTCATTCTTTGGTTGCTAGTCAGGTTGGCCAAGATTTGACCACGAGAAAATAAAGACTCAAATATTGGCAGATCTACTCTAACTTAAAGCATTGTTCCAAAATAATCGTTAAATTAACTTTGTTAGAAATATTTTGCATTCTAAGGTATACACCAAAAAAATATGATCATATATTGGGGCTTATAGCTTGACCGAGAAAAATATCTTAGAAAAAATTCAAGAAGATGAATATTACATGTGCATCAATAGAATAGAGAAGGGTGGAAGTAATCCAATTAAAAACATTCATTCAAGTCAATAATTATTAGTATATTCAACTGTTATAAAATATATTTTTTGAGAAATTACGAGAAAATTATAGACAAATCATTTCAAAGTGAAAAGCTTAGGAAGTTAGAGTAATCTGTGCAATTAGAGGACCTTATGTACTATTGCAGTAGTTACATCGATAAATTAGCATGTCCTGAAGGTGATCTTGTGCAGCCTAAGGATCAATGGGACTAATCGAATCAATGATAATACCCTACTCAGCTTGAGTAGTATGCTAAAATTTTGGTATTGGATTGCCTACCTCCATATTAGCATTAACATTGGTTAGGGCTATAGCCTCCTTACCGTCCCAATCCCAAGTGCTGACGACATCAACAATGTCTAAGTAATGCTTCATTAATCATTTTTAAGCTCCTGGTACTCGTCAGGAAAGGAAGTCAAATTTTTCACCTTAAAGTTAGAAAAATCTTTATACTTATCTAAATCCACCTTCTCGTCCTTATCCATGTCCTCATTTAGACTTTTCATTTTGTCTTCATCGATGTTAGCCTGCTCCTTGAGCTTCTTTATGTTCTTGTCAGCCGTGTTAAGAGCTTGGGTCTTTTGAACTACCTTCTGTGCCAACTCTTCATCTTTCTTCTTTATCTTTTCTTTGGTCATAGTGGCCTCCTTTTGCAAATATATCACCTCCTTACTCAAACTAGAGACCTGCTCACTGAGCTCTTAATTCAATTTCTTTTGATTTTCATAAGTCTTAGCATGAGCTGTAGCTGCCAGAGCTTTCTCTCAAAGAATTGTGGTTGCTATGAAAAAGAACAAAGATAATATGATAAGCCAACAATAAAAATCCTATGAAGTGAATATAGTATCAAAACTTATTAGTTATTATTGTTTTCTTCAAATGAGATCATCATTTGAAGGTAATCCATGCTCAAAATTTCTCTTACAATAGGTATTATTGTTATCTTTGGAAGCCATTATTCTTTTAGAGATAATGGGAGGAGAAAATTTAGGAACCTTAGTTGAAAGACCAAAACACTAATTTATTAATGATAAATATCTATTTATCACCAAAATAAATCGATTTAAGTACCACTTACAACAAAGTAACAATGACTGAACGTGGGAGTAAATCATTCAAAAATCAACACTCCACCAATTGTTTTTTTCCCAAAAATCAATTAATGTGGGGGACATGTTTAAACCATATTACTACCAACCCATAGAGTGTATCCACATGGATATACAATTTGATAATTATAGCCTATAATCATAATGGTCTAGTTTAATAAAAATGGCTACACAAGCAATTAACGCTTGGCAAAACCTTGAACATGGGACGAACACTCATGTAACGGTTGTAGGGGTGTGAGGGAACCTTAGCAGGACTGTTTAAATGCATAAAAACCCAACAGTGACAATAGAGGTTTCATGGAAATAGACTCTATAAATAAATAGCCAAATGAAGAAGGAGAAGAGGACTCCCTCAAATAAAAAAACTACATTTACTCATTTAAAATCTTTTTCCTTTTATTTATTTATTTTCATTTTTCTTCTCCTTCTTCTTTGAAGTATTTGTAGGGTAGATTTCTTGTAATTATCTTTATATTTTATGAAAAATCCCTTTTCCTTTAAATTTAAAATGTTTTTACTTTTCTTAGTGTAAGTTGCTTTATGTTCCTTAGTGTAAGCTGTTTTTCTTCATTTGTTTATCTTACTTCACTGTTTGATTTAGTTCAAACCTTGTTTTACTATTATCTTTTGGACTTTACAAATTTTCATTATATTATAGTTGGTTAGATTTATTTTCCACTCATTTTTAAGTCTCCTTTAAGTGGATCACACATATTCTTAATCACAACATTGAGGAGTACACAATTGCCTAATTATAGCAAGGTTAAGTTAAATCAATTGGTTGCAAGACCATAACCTTGCTTGGAATGCTCGTGAAAAATCAAGACACACAAACAAACCAATCCATTGATTCACATGGTGGACCACTTGATATAGTATTCGACAGGGGCAAGTAGTTTGTGTCCCATTTTTAGAGGAGTTTCCAATGAATTTGTGGTTGAGTATCTCTTACCACCCATAGACGTTGGAAAAACTTAGCTGGTGAACCAAGTTCTAGAAGATATGCTACCAGCTTGCATTCTAGACCTAAAGTGTAATTGGGAGAAATAATTATCGTTGGTGGAGTCTGCTTACAATAAAAATTATAAATTGATGATTAGCATGACATCATTTGAGTCTTTCTTTCTAATGCCTTGTAGTTCTCCCACTTATTAGATTAGGGAGAGCGGGGAGATATATCTCATACCCGGTTTTTATTTAGGATACCTCATAGAAGATGGACCTTATCAGAGAGAAGATGAAGACCTCCCATCACAGGTATAAGAGTCACACTGATTTGGAGATGAGACAATTAGAGTTTTCTATTATGGCCCATGTGTTAGTTAAGGTGTCTCCCACAAAGGGAGTGATGCAATTTGGTAAGGAGAAGTTGGATACCCATTATGTGGGGACCTTTACCATCATTGATTGTATCGAATCAGTTCTATTTCATTTATCCTTGTTGGATCATTTGCAGCAGGTGCAATATGTATTCTATGTCTTTATCTTGCGAAGATTCCTTAGATATGCCTTGGCATACAAGAACTTTGATATTGGTGAGATAAATATTCATCCTAATGGGGGTTATGAGGGGAAGTCGGCTTCTATCTTGTATCATAGCGAGAAAACTCTAAGCTCCAAAATTATTCATTTAGTGCATGTCTAATGGGGGCACCACAATAAGGTTGAATTGGCATGGAAGATGGTGTAGGAGTGTGATATTCAAAACTCTTTTAATCAAGTACACATTAAATTTCGGGGACACAATTCCTTTAATAGGGGAAGACTGTAACACCCTGTATTTTTTTTACATTTATTTCATATATATTAATTATGGAAATAAATTAATAAGTGGGGTACATTATTACGTGTGTGGATTGGTAATAATAAGACGAATAATTTAGATGATTTTTAACATTTTCATGTTGGTTTATTTTTGTGTCACATGTTTTACATTATTTACGCATGATATCAATTATGTGAGATTTAACTATGTGAGGTTAATCATAAAATAAATAAATGTGTAATTTTATTTTACATTGTGAGTTATTACCATGTGTTATGAGGCATTAGCCTTTGAACTGGACTCTAGGGTGATATAGAGGCATGTAGATGTATTTTTACTGCTTTGGATTGGTCCCATGGGGTAGGTATACCTTTGGACTAAGTTTTGGACTTGTTTGAGCAGTGGTTTGGGCTCATTTTGAAGCAAAAAATTAGGCCTTATATTGACCTACGGGTTTCAGATTTATTTAAGGGGTGTTAACCCTCGTTAATTAAATACTTTATACATAAAACATAAACCCTAACAATCTAAGAGAATTGGGAGAACTTAAGGATAACTTTAAAGAGGAATAGCAAGGAGTCAAAGAGAGAAGATAGCTCGTTCTTATTGTTTAGGTAAGAAATCTCTTGATTTTTAATCACGTAATTTGTAACATGTTTGCGATTTCAATGCTATTAAAATTATTATAGATTATAATAATGTTTAGGATTAAATATTCTATTTTAATCATGATGTTTTTGTGATTATTTGGTTTAGTCTATAACAGTATTAATGGGTTAATAATTTGATTTCAAAATTGGAAGTTTTATAGAGAAACTTTAATTGATCCATTCTCGTTTATGATTTCAATGTTAGAACTCATGCTTAGGACTAGTTTACTTATTTTTATTAAAGCCCTATGTTAATTTGATAATATAAATTTAAATCGCTTGTTAATTTGACCTAATGGAATGAAGAAGATGAATCTAGATCTTTAAAACTTTAATAATGCTAGAATAATGTTAATCCTTGTAGAAACATGTTGGGAACATCAATCCATAGTTTTTATTATTGGAGATTGGGTTATAGTTGTTGTGTAGAGGATTTAGAATGATTTTAAAGGGTTTTCAACTTTTATTAATGAACTTGGGGATGGGTTTTGCATACCAGACCTGACGAATCACTCCAGCCCATGCTCGAATCGATTCAGCTCGGTTAACTTTACGGATTTGGTAAAGTTTGGGTATTTTTCTAATTGGGTGTATGTATATAATTTTAGTTGTAATTATTAAATATATATGTTTGTTTTTTGTAGAATAGTTGTATTTACGTGTATATCTTGATATTATTACAAAACAACTTGTGCAAAGCATAAATTCGAATAATTTGACTTTAATATTTGTTCGGGCTAGAATATATGTGTTTATTTGTTGTAAAATAGTTGTACTTACATGTATAGCTTAATATTATTAGAAAACAACTTTTGCAAAACCTAGGTTTGAACAATTTGACTTTGGTATATGTTTAGGCTTGAATATATGTGTTTGTTTGTTGTACAATAGTTGTATTTACATGTATAGCTTGATATTTTTAGATAACAGCTTGTGCAAAACCTAGGTTTGAACAGTTTGACTTTGAAATTTTTAGGCTTTAATATATGTGTTTGTTTGTTGTGAAATAGTTGTATCTACAAGTATATCTTGATATTGTTAGAAAGTAATTTGTGCAAAACCTAGGTTTGAACAATTTGACTTTGATATTTGTTTGGGATTGAATATATGTGTTTTTGTTATAAAATAGTCGTATTTACATATATAGCTTGATATTATTAGAAAAAAATATCTGCTAGACCTAGGTTTGGACAATTTAACTTTGATATTTGATTAGAAATGAATATATTTGTTTATTTGTTGTAAATGTAATCATTTTGGTGAAAATAATAATTTATAGGTTTATTTAAAAATGCGATTTTTTTGGGGATTTGTTGGTATGTATGACTTAGGGTTTCGACCTCGATTTTGAAAATTGGATCCAATTAGGTTATAAATTATAACTAAAACCAATTTGGTATGTATACCCGGCTTTGGATTTCAACATGATATTGTGTCAACATTGTTATTTAAACATTAGGGTTATCTTGTGTGTGCATTAACTAATGATTCAACTACCCACGTGGATAAATTAACTTGTAGAAACACCCAATTTGTTCACAAATGGTAGGTAACGATTCCAATAATCTCTTATGGGGTATCCTTTATAAAAAGACTGGATGGGTGAGACAAATAGACTCAAGGATGTGTACCGTAGAGGTGCTAATGAGTTTGTAAAATTCGCAAAGAGGCATCTCAATTGTAAAGAGTTCTCTTGTTCTTCCACACGGTGTAGAAATATGAAAGTGTTTAAGTTGAAAATTGTTGACTTACATCTTCTTAGATGAGGTATTCAAGATGATTACTAGGTGTGGGTTTTCATGACCATTTACATTGTTCTTTTATCCCCGAAAAACCTCCACTACAACCTACAAGTAGGGAAGTGGTGGAAGGATAGTAGGATCACGGGGAAATACTATATTCCTTTGATACTAGTAGACTTCTCCAAGGCAAATATCAAGCAACTTATGAATGACGACCGTTGTTTTTGTTTGTGTACGTGAAAAGTTCAAGTCAGTGTTATACTGCAGTATATCAGTAACAAACTATGGTTTGTCATCTTACACATGGGAAATAATCTAACCATTAGTGTGGATGACTTGGATTCCCCTACTAAATATCAATCCATTTTGACTGACAATCCGAACATGAAACAATTTCTAGATGCTTTACATAAGTAAAGTTATTTAGGTTGTAAAATGTATAAAGGACTCCAATTAGTAATTTGTAATATGCAATCTGAAATAATCTCAAATATTAATTTATTATTCATTAACTGTAATGTTGGTTGTTATATAAATAGTCGTGTGAGTATTTCCATTTGATTCTTATATCCCAATTGAGTATTTCCGTTTGATTCCCTAATGAAAATAATTGGGGGAAATATTTTGTATTATTTAAATTCTTATATCCCGAACTTTTGTACTTACATTTGATTTATATGTATATTATGCTACTAAAGCATATTTTTTTGTACAATATGACTTCATCATGCCATCAGATCGTGAGAAAAAATAGGGGTGACGAGGGATTATCTAACAAGAAATCAATAAAATTCGGAATGTATGGGAGCTTCGATGAAAACAAAACTAGTATATATATTAGGGCATTAGAGTTATTGAAATAAGTAATTGTTCTCAGGTATGAAGATTGAAGGATCGTGGCTGTGGAGATGAAGATGGTAGTTCAAGGGGTGGCTTAAAGATATTAAAATCTCAATATTTATATTAAATATTTGAGTTTAATATAGGATTTTATTATTATGCTTTTTAATGTTAATTCACTAACTTTATAATATCTTATGTTTGTTGGGCAACAACAATTCAACTTGCCATAGGAACCACGAGATAATGTATTGGTGGAATAGATGGAAGAAGAACCTATGTGCCTATTATTTTGGGAAGGACCGATAATTTGTGCTTGCATGTAGGGACATCATCCTAGATAAGGATTTAATCACGTAGGTCAACTAACAAAGGTTTGTGGATAACGATGCGTCCAAGAGACAATTGTCATCCCATGGCATGAGGAGGAGTAACTGGTCAAGGAAGGTGGATGTTCACAACTCTGGGGGAAAAAAGCGTAGGTGGAGAATAGCATGGTAAATGAATTGGTTTAAATTACATTTTTTTAGTTGTACGTAAATTACATTAATTTGGTCACACTATAGTAGCCGTATGTGATCCTTTTTCTTTTATCGCCTTAGTCCTAAAGCTAGGGGATTCACCCAATACGCGCAACCTCCATTAATAGCACTAGAGTATAATTTAAAGAATATCTAATCACCGATATTTATATGCAAATACCATATATATACTATCGCATACCGTATACATATAATTATAAAATGTCCCGGCTTTATCGTGCACTAAGTTGTAACACTAGCCTATATGTAAACTCCGAGTTTATGGTCCAACTCTAATTATTAATTAATTTGTACATTAATTAATGAAATAGTTTTAGTGTCACCCAACTAATATACTTAGACTTGCTCTCGTGGTCCGAAATTATTATAATACCCAAGTCTAATCCCCGACTCCAAATTAATTAGTTTTCACCTATAATTAATTTGGGTGAGTAGTGTCGCCCTACTTCCACATGCGAACTTATTCGCCCAGTCCGTTATTTTATTCTTTCAGAATTTTATTTTCTCAAAATTCATTCGAAATGTGTCTTCCTTAATTCCCCCACCACTCCCAATTATATCCCTTTATAATTATTAAGAATTTACTCTCATAATTAATTTTTCTCTTTTAATTATTCTAGGGGAAATTTGCAACTAAAATTTGTACCCATATAAATCCCTAAGCCCAACTTCCGATAAACCTGAAGTGTCGATCGATCGACCTCAACAGTTGATCGATCGATCGAATAGATGGTCGTCTTCTCCAACTTGTTGTTTCCTCCATTAACGAAAATTTCCAACTCCTAACCCCTCCCTTGGTCTAACCTAAGCACAATCAACATCGTAACTATATAAGAACATGATCAGGGCCTCTCATAGAACCTCAAACATAACTTAAATTTCATAAATTTCTACCTTTCTGATTTGGGAAAAATCTCGGGTTTTTACTCGTTAGGTTCTAATTTCATCTACATACCCCAAATTCGTCTATAATTACTACTGGGTTTTTCGCATGTAAATCAAATATCATCACAGAACCATGTCACACAATTAATTCCCACATTAAATCTAATTTAAGTGTTCTTTTCATAAAAACCCCGTTTCGTTCCCAAATGTATCCAAAAATAATTTCTGATTTCACATCATAAAAATATGAATTGATTAACATCAATTAATACCACATCAAATTAATCACTTGCCTTATGGGTTCGTAGGGTCCGATCTGAGAGTGTGATTTGCAAGATTGATGATGAACTCCCAATTGGTTCTTTGTCTTGTCTCCAAAAGGCTTCAATTTGATGTGTAACCACTCTCTAGGGGTTTTTCGTAATACCCTAGGTTCTCTCTTGTGTTTTCAACCACTTTCCATTCCTCCTAAACTATGTATTAAAGCCAAATCCCGTTTTTAGCCTAATGGGCCAAGCTCGAGTGACCCAAATACCCCATTGTGGGTCCGACTATGCCTAAAAACACCCCGAGACCCATTTACTACCCCCAGGTACTCTTTTTCGACTATCTCGGCCCATCCAGACTCAAGCGTGCACTCAGAATCGGCATCCTAATTAATTTACAAAATTTCATATCTCACACCTAACTTAGTCTATAACTGACTCCCGGCTGAGTTAAGTGAATCCCACGTCACTAATACACTTATGACGTAAATAATTATTACTATTCACATAGTAATTTGATTCCCATAAATATTAACCATTTATTCTCCCGATTAATATTTATATAAAGATTTCCATAATTAATTCCATTAAATTACCACACGCAAGTAATTTAAATTTTTACCCGAATCAATTTATTTTTAAATGCATAAAAATACGGGGTGTTACATAATACCCTCTTATAAAGTAATTTCATCCCCAAAATTAGGTCGTACCTGTGGTGAATAACTCTGGATACCGCTCCCGCATATTGATAGAAAGAACTTTTCGGTATATTTTTCGTCGACGTTGCTTGAAAAGCTCCTCTAGTCAAAATCCTCAAATACCTACAAAATATAACAAAACTAAAGTCTAGAGGTAAGTAAGGGTATCAATCAACTTCAAGCGGGTAAGATAAAGACAAACTCACTTGTAATTCACTTTATTTTCTTTTTGGGCTTTTTTACTTTTTTAATTTATTTTTTAGCTTTTCAAATATTAAAACAATTTTAGGTGAGATGAAGTGAAATAACACTAAACTAAATGGAAGATGAAATGACAAACTAAAAAGTGATTAAAATGAAAAACAAAGTCTAACATAAAAATAAAAGATAACGTGGGTAAATAAATGTGGTAACAATCAAGGAGTGGGAATACACCGCAAATTTTAGCTATTCTAACTAATTAATTTAATTATTTGAATTCTCCCAAATTAATATCAAAATTACAAATCAACTCTCGTTCCAAATGCAATTTTAATAGTAATATTTTAGAAAATTAAGTTTAACCCCCCACAACTCTAGAAAATAGATCTACACGCCTTTTAATCAATCACCTGCTAGGATCGATTTATCAAAATTTATGTAAATCTAGAAAATGAATTTTAGAATTGAAATTCAAGGAATAATACCACACTTAAGAAACCCCTATCTCTCGTTCGAATCTAAAATGGGTATTATAACTTAGAATTTTGATTTTCTCTCAGAAATCATTGACCCTCTCTCGAGGCATAAATTTAAGGGTGAGGGAGAAAAATTAATATTCAAAGGGAATTTTCAAGTAATCAAACTAATTAAATTAAAATAACATCAAATAAGGGTTCCCCCCACCCCTTGAAAGGGGATTAAGCCTAACATGGTATGAAATTTGACAAATTAATAATCAAAGGCATAAAATAAATGAGAAGAGAAGAGAACAATCAAACCCAATATCTTGATGCTTAATTGAACTTCAATCCATGAGTTGAAATTAACATACCTCAATTTGAATGATCTAAACAAAATTACATCAAAAATTTCACTCAAATTAATCCTCACAACAATTTATTTTTCCCTCACTATCTAAAAAAATAAAATAGGAATTCTAATCTAAAAAGCTACACTAAAATTGCATTTCTCTCTCTAAAACCCTAAATGGGGTTTCTAGCCTCCTTTCAAAATGGTCTCCATCTTCTTTTTATATTTGGCATGGAGAATGGGGTTAAATTGGGTAAATAGGATAGGGGTGTGCACGTGATTATGGTGTAGGAGGGTATTTTTGGGTGAGGGTTATTTAGGAATTAAAAGCGTGCATGTGGAAGAAGTGGGTGTGAGGTTATTTGGGTGAATGAGGATAAAAAGGTATGAGGGGTATTTTTGGAATAAGGGTAAAAGGGGTTAAATGGGTTTAATAGACACATGTGGGTTAATTTATTTTTTGCTCTTGGATTTTGGTTTATTTTTGGCAGAATGTCGAAATCGTGTATGGATTGGAAGTGAAATGGGTTTAAGCTTGAAGTGGGGGCTCTTGGGAGATGGGTATGGAAGGTGATTTCGGGTTGGTTTGGAAGAGGTCGGGGGAAGGTCTTGGGTTGCTCTGAGTTTAGAGGTGGGGCTGAAATCCAGGTATGGTCGCAGGGGGTGGAGTGGGTTCGCCGGAAAGGGGCTTCCGCCAGCAGTGGTATTGGCCAGAGAAGGTCAGTTTTAAGGCGGGTTTATGTGGGTTGAGGCGTGGTGTGTGTGTGTTTTGTTTGGTGGGTTAGTGTAATGGTTTAGAGAGAGAGAGAGAGTTGGATTGGTTGTGGTGGTGTTTTAATGGAAGAATGGAGAGAGAAAGGTTGTTGGGGAAGATGATGGGTAGGTTAGGATTGGGTGTGGGTGAGGTGTATGGTGTATGATAAGTGTGTGTGAGTGTGTTAATTTTGGTGTATGGGGGTATAGGTTATGTGTGTGTGCGCGTTTAATTTGGACACCTGAAAATAATACTAACTAACTAAAAAAATAAAATTAAAAAAATTAAAAGTCAAAAAATAAAATCTTAGTCTAAAAATAAAATAAAAACTCAAAATAAAAATGAAATTAAAACGAAATAAAAATAAAATTAAAAATCTATTAAACTAAAAACTAAAATCATAAAAAAAATATAAAATGTATTAAAACTAAAAAAAATCCTAAAAAATCTAATCCTAATAAAGTAAAAATAAAAACTAATAAAAATAAAATTGCACTAATAAAAATAGAAAATAAAACCTAAAAATTCTAAATAAATCTAAAATAAACTCTAAAAATAAAAGCGACTCAAACTAAAAATAAAATATATATATATATATATATATATATATATATATATATAAAGGCACAAACTAAACACACATGGGCTTCGGGGTAGATTTAAGGACAAGTTTAGGCTCAGGCGAGGTTATGAATCCAGGTAATTAGCTCCATTTGACTGCAAATTGCCTCGAAATAATGATTTTGTCATCGTAACTGCAATCAAGCCTGCACATTGAACATTTACGCGCATAAGACCATTATTGTCGAGAATTAGCAACTAAAATACGTCTATTCGGGGTATAAAATGTACACTTTTGGGTGCTTATCACATATCCTCCTCCCGCTCCCAGGTAGTCTCATCGACGCTGTGATGACCCCACTATATTCTCACTAGTGGAACAACCTTGGATCGCATCTTGCGCTCACTACGGTCCAGAATAGCTACCGGTCTTTCCTCATACGAGATGTGTGGCTGTAAGTCAATTTCCTCAAGGGGAACGTGCTCTAAGGCTCTCTCGCTCCTTCGATATTTCTTCAGCGATGCCACATAGAACACGTTGTGTATCCGTTAAAGGTGCTCTGGTAAACCCAGTCTATAAGCTATCGATCCCACCCTCTCAATAATAGGGAAGGGACCCACGTACCTCGGTGCTAATTTACCTTTCTTGTTGAACCTCATCAGCCCTTTCATAGGGGACATCCGGACCAATACCTGATTCCCACCTCCAACTCTACATGTCTACGTGAAGCATCAGAATAACTCTTCTGCCTATCCTGAGCTATTCGAATTCGTCCCAGAATTAGCTCTATCTTAGCAGTCATCTCCTGGATAATATCCAACCCTAATAACTTGTTATCTCCCACTTCTAACCAACAGGCGGGCGAACGACAGGGTCTCCCGTATAGTGCCTCAAATGGTGCCATGTCAATCGTAAACTGGTAAGAGTTGTTATATGCGAACTCTACCAAAGGAAGATATCTCTCCCATCCTCCCCCAAAGTCTAAAATGCACATCCTTAGCATGTCTTCCAGAATCTCATTTACTTTCTCAGTGTGTCCATCTGTTTGTGGATGATAGGCGGCACTTGACCGTAACTCTGTGCCCATAGCCTCATCAAGCTCTCGTAGAAATGGGCCACAAAAGCCTTGTCTCTATCAGACACAATATTAATCGGCACTCCGTGCAGCTGTGCATAACGCATCATCTTAAAGTCTATGAGAACTAGTAAGAAATAGGATACCTTAGTCAATCGATCCACAATCACTCATACCAAATCATGACCCCTATGAGATGTAGGCAACCCAGTAATGAAGTCCATAGAGATGCTCTCCCACTTGTACATGGGAATCTCCAGTGGTTGTAACGTCTTTGGAGGTTTCTGATGATCAAACTTAACAAGCTAAAATGTGGTACATTTCGAGACAAACACCGCTATGTCCCATTTCATTCCTTCCCACCCTTACTACCTCCTCATATCCTGGTACATTTTATCCCTGTCGGGATGTACCACAAACCTCGAACCACAAGACTCTGTCATAATAGCGTGACTCAAATCCTCATATTTTGGCACAATCAACCTCCCATTAAAGCGTAGTTCTCCCTCTGAGATGACCGAATAACCCTCTGCTCCCTCGGCCAGTAGTTGACATACTCAATCCTGGAAGATCTGATCCTCTACCTATGCCCTCGCAACCCTTATAATCATCTCGGGAGTGATGGGTAAAGATGACATACACGCCCTGGCAAAATCATCATCATGCTGAAGTTCTCTCCACTTCATTTTCTTGACCTCTAAAATCTCCCATGTTGGCTTTTGGCTCAACACGCCCCGGTCAAACACCACATGACCCTAAAAATGTGCCTCCCGCAGCCAAAATCCACACTTCTTGAATTTTGCATAAAGTTGGTGGTCTCATAGCGTCTGTAGAACCATATGCAGATGCTCGTCGTGCTCCCCCTCCTTACGTGAGTAGATCAGAATATAATCAATGAACACGATAACAAATTGGTAGAGATATTCTCTGAAAACCCTATTCATAAGATCCATGAACACTACTAGCACATTGGTGAGCCCGAATGGTATCACCCCGAACTCGTAGGATCCATACCGTGAGAGGAAAGCGGTCTCAGGGATGTCCTCCTCTTTAATACATAGTTGATGATACCTTGACCTCAGATCAATTTTTTAGAAGTATGCCGCCCCTCTCAACTGGTCAAATAAATCATCAATCCTAGGTAATGGAAATTTGTTCCCTATCGTCACCTTGTTCAGTTCCCTATAGTCTACGCACAATCGAAGCGAACCACCCCATTTCTTCACGAACAACACTGACGCACCCCATGGAGACGTGCTCTGTCGGGTGAAACCTTTACCCAGGAGCAGCTGAATCTTCTCTCTCAGCTCACTCATCTCTGAATGGGCCATACGATAAATTTCCCAAGCAATCAGCCTCCTACCCAGTTCTAAATCAGTTACAAACTCGATTTCCTTGCAAGGTGGCAATCCTAGTATTTCCTAGAACAGATCCTCAAAGTCCCTCACTACCGGAATCGAATCCAACGGAATCACCACTTCCTGTAAGGTCTCCTCCTCAATATAATACAAATGCGTCCGTGATCATCTCCACTAGGAACATCTCCTATCACAAAATGGAGAACACGATGGTTCTTTCAAAACAATCTATTGTCGCCCGATAACCTACCAACCAATCCATACCTAGGATGACATCGTACCCCTCCATATCTAACACTAAGAGGTCCGGCGCTAAACTCACCCTCCCAATCAAAATGTCTACCCCTACAAATAGAGTGTATCCATGATCGACTACCCACTGGTGACTCTACACACATCCGAACACTACCCGCGTCTCTAGCAAATCAGTTACTCTAGTAAATTTAGTTTTTATGAATGAATGTGAGGCTCGAGTATAAAAAAGTATCCTGCCCTGAAGCCCATGGATAGGAAACATACCCTCAATTACTGGTGGAGCCTGAGGTGCTAGAGGAATGGGAACATCCCGGACGTTGTACACACGCCCGTAGTGTATATGCCCCTACTATTGTGGGACTGGTGGAGATGGTGCTGTTGGTGGCATCTGAACCTACTGCCCCTATTGGGCACCCTGCCGATGTCCCCTATCTCTCAGTGGGAACTCTCTCTTAAAATGTTCCATCTTGACACAAATAAAACATCGCCTATAACTGTCTCCCTGTCGTTGGACCCGTTGGCCCTGACAAGGCTGGCCTTGCTGGCCTCCTCCATTATTCCCTTGGCCCTAACGTCCCTAAGGAACCTATTGCTGCGGATTTGGGCATTGCTGGCTCGGCCTAAACCTTTGCCCTCCTGGTCACAAACCTCCAGGCTTAAATTTCTTAGCCTGATTCCCTTACTGACTGCTAGGCTGCTGCTGAACACCGCTAGTATCGCCACCAACTGCCTTGCCCAGTTGGCTCGGCTTACCTACCCTCTTGCTTCCCTTCACATAGAAGGGATGATCCTGACAGTTCACTAAAGCGGTGTTGATGACATCAGTGTACATCACCAATGCTGGATTACCGATCAAATACTGTCTGATCCTCCAGGCTAAGCCATCCATAAACCTTGACTTCTTTTGCTCGTTGTCACTCACCTCGTTTGGTACAAAATTAGCGATCACCCTGAACCAACTCGCCAAATTTCTTCCTCATCTTTGCCTCTACTTCCGGTGGGAAGTATTTGTGGTCAAATCGCACCCAGAATTCAGATATCGTCATCAAGTCCCTCTCTTCGGTGGTGGTAACTAACTCCCACCACTATAAGGCTACACCTGATATACGAAAGGTAATAAGTATTTATTTCTTCACATCGGTACACTCTAGCATGCGCAGATGGCTCTGAATATTATTCTTCCAATCATAAGCCTCCACCACATCAGTACTACCATGGAACTCAGGTGGGTGGCCCTTCTGAAAGTTCTCCCTAACTCCCTGCTAAGAAGGTTTCCCCACTTGGGCCTAAACTGCTAGTGCCATTGGAGACGGTGCCTGGGGTTGAGGAAAATAGGATTCCATACCCCTCTTCACTGTCTCGACTACATGAGACACTTACATACTACTGATTGAAATATTGTAAACTTGGGACCCCATACTTAAACACAATTTCTTCAACCAAAATAGTATATGAGGGTAATTTTAACCTTCAGTAAGTGAGGGTCAAAAAATTGACAAACCTTATTGAGGAGTTAATTTAGGGTAATGTTTAATGTTCCAATATTTGCATCATTGGATATACTCATCATTATAGTTATCACTTATTACCGATACAAACCTTTCGAGCCAAGTTAGATGATGGAGATCCTTCATGGTATCTACATAGGAATTCATGCATCTCGGTGGTGATTGGCAGGAATTGATGACACTGAGGCTAAAACCTCCAGCTAGGAATCTGTGGATAAATTCCAGATGTGATCTGTCTTGATCTTTTTACGCATCTAATAATGTGGCGAGAGAACCGAAAGTGTCCCATGCCCATTGTTCAAACTGTTGGGTGGGATGAGGGATCACATCTTTAGTATACTCTTCATCCCAGAGCGCACATTGACATGTTTGTTAGGCATCCCTGTACTCAGCACCGCAAGAATATCAGACCCTCTCCTCCTATCAAGGAGTCCACATTTAGGTGAGGGTTAGAATGACCCTTACATACTACTGATTGAAATATTGTAAAGTTGGGACCCCATACTTAAACACAATTTCTTCAACCAAAATAGTATATGAGGGTAATTTTAACCTTCAGTAAGTGAGGGTCAAAAAATTGACAAACCTTATTGAGGAGTTAATTTAGGGTAATGTTTAATGTTCCAATATTTGCATCATTGGATATACTCATCATTATAGTTATCACTTATTACCGATACAAACCTTTCGAGCCAAGGTAGATGATGGAGATCCTTCATGGTATCTACATAGGAATTCATGCATCTCGGTGGTGATTGGCAGGAATTGATGACACTGAGGCTAAAACCTCCAGCTAGGAATCTGTGGATAAATTCCAGATGTGATATGTCTTGATCTTTTTACGCATCTAATAATGTGGAGAGAGAACAGAAAGCGTCCCATGCCCATTGTTCAAACTGTTGGGTGGGATGAGGGATCACATCTTTAGTATACTCTTCATCCCAGAGCGCACATTGACATGTTTGTTAGGCATCCCTGTACCCAGCATCGCAAGAATATCATAACTCGTGCCCACATTAGCAAGTCATGTGGTAGCAACCATCTGCGAGATCAAGCATCCTTTGATGTTATTGGCAACACCTTCACTATTTATCCTTTGCCAGTTGATGAAAAGTAATGTCGCCTGCATCCCTCTCCTCCAACGAGAGACTCTGATACTTTTCGCAGCTCATCAAAAAATGCCAATGGACCTCACATTCCACACATATAAATCTATGATAGAAAGGGTACTCCACACCACTATTATCCTCATGATTCAATTAACTCACCTTAAATTTGTTCTTGAAGATAGTAAAAAATGAAGCCACTGAGTTGTTCGAAACATTCGGCACCCCAGTATAGATCGGTCCTGATTTTTTCTATAATAATCAGCCTCCTTAACTGAGGACATTATCACCAAACCAAGACCTCAAGATTCTCTCTGCACGGATCAACCACCCTGAGAAAATAATTCATATTAGAATACAAGCAATACAACATTGCAACAAATAGGAAGAACTTTGATACATAAAGTAAGTGTACTCATCTAATTATGCAAAAAACTATCCAGGAGTCTTTGGGATACATCCACAAGGAAAGAGATACGTGTGCAATAGGATCTGACTGGAAAAGAAGTAATGCAACACTTAAATATATAAAAAAAAAAAAACGTGTAAATATATTAGGACTTATAAGGAACAAGACAGTTCAAACACACTAAAACTGATTTACCAAAGAAAAGTTAGTGTACTAAGAGCATCAATGTTAGGTATTTCGAGCATTGAAAGAATTTTCAAAGATTACATGGGATATGGGGTGCGTATTGATATCCAACTCACTAACTTTACAATAAACAAACATGTGATTCAACAGGGTGAGTGTTCGACCAAAAAAGAAAAAAATAGTTCAATACAAGCATAAGATTTAAACCTCTACAACTCAATCAAGTTTCATGCTGTAAAGACGCTTGTACATGAACACGATAGAGACAAAGAGATATTTTTTCATTGATTAACACCTTGTTGAACAAATAAATGTGTTTCTTTTCACATTTCCTCTTTTTTTATTTTGAGAACAAATCAATCATCATTCAAGGAGTAAATTAGTCCTTAATCTTTTGTAGAATCTTCAGCCTCACAGGTCTTCCAGCATAACATGATTTAATAATAATGAAAAAAATTTGAACAAGAAGATGTGCAAACTGCGAGATCTCTAGAAACAATAACGCATTGAGAGTGAAAGACTCCCCCTACCCCTCTCCTCGTATAAAGGAGTCCACATTTAGGTGAGGGTTAGAATGACCCTTACATACTACTAATTGAAATATTGTAAACTTGGGACCCCATACTTAAACACAATTTCTTCAACCAAAATAGTATATGAGGGTAATTTTAACCTTCAGTAAGTGAGGGTCAAAAAATTGACAAACCTTATTGAGGAGTTAATTTAGGGTAATGTTTAATGTTCCAATATTTGCATCATTGGATATACTCATCATTATAGTTATCACTTATTACCGATACAAACCTTTCGAGCCAAGGTAGATGATGGAGATCCTTCATGGTATCTACATAGGAATTCATGCATCTCGGTGGTGATTGGCAGGAATTGATGACACTGAGGCTAAAACCTCCAGCTAGGAATCTATGGATAAATTCCAGATGTGATATGTCTTGATCTTTTTACGCATCTAATAATGTGGAGAGAGAACAGAAAGCGTCCCATGCCCATTGTTCAAACTGTTGGGTGGGATGAGGGATCACATCTTTAGTATACTCTTCATCCCAGAGCGCACATTGACATGTTTGTTAGGCATCCCTGTACCCAGCACCGCAAGAATATCAGAACTCGTGCCCACATTAGCAAGTCATGTGGTAGCAACCATCTGCGAGATCAATCATCCTTTGATGTTATTGGCAACACCTTCACTATTTATCCTCTGCCAGTTGATGATAAGTAATGTCGCCTGCATCCCTCTCCTCCAACAAGAGACTCTGATACTTTTCGCAGCTCATCAAAAAATGCCAATGGACCTGACATTCCACACATATAAATATATGATAGAAAGGGTACTCCACACCACTATTATCCTCATGATTCAATTAACTCACCTTAAATTTGTTCTTGAAGATAGTAAAAAATGAAGCCACTAAGCTGTCCGAGACATTCGGCACCCCAGTATTGATCTGTCCTGATTTTTTCTGCAATATTCAGCCTCCTTAACTGAGGACATTATCACAAAACCAAGACCTCAGGATTCTCTCTGCACGGATCAACCACCCTGAGAAACTAATTCATATTAGAATACAAGAAATACAACATTGCAACAAAGAGGGAGAACTTTGGTACATAAAGTAAGTGTACTCATCTAATTATGCAAAAAACTATCCAGGAGTCTTTGGGATACATCCACAAGTAAAGAGATACGTGTCCAATAGGATCTGACTGGAAAAGAAGTAATGCAACACTTATATATATAAAAAAAACATGTAAATATATTAGGACTTATAAGAAATAAGCCAGTTAAAACACACTAAAACTCATTTACCAAAGAAAAATTAGTGTACTAAGAGCATCAATGTCAGGTATTTCGAGCATTGACAGAATTTTCAAAGATTACATGGGATATGGGGTGCGTATTGATATCCAACTCACTAACTTTATAATAAACAAACATGTGATTCAACCGGGTGAGTGTTCGGCCAAAAAAGAAAAAAATAGTTCAATACAAGCATAAGATTTAAACCTCTACAACTCAATCAAGTTTCATGCTGTAAAGACGCTTGTACATGAACACGATAGAGACAAAGAGATGTTTGTTCATTGATTAACACCTTGTTGAACAAATAAATGTGTTTCTTTTCACATTTCCTCTTTTTTTATTTTGAGAAGAAAGCAATCATCATTCAAGGAGTAAATAAGTCCTTAATCTTTTGTAGAATCTTCAGCCTCACAGGTCTTCCAACATAACATGATTTAATAATAATGAAAAAAATTTGAACAAGAAGATGTGCAAACTGCGAGATCTCTAGAAACAATAACGCATTGAGAGTGAAAGACTCCCCCTACCCCTCTCCTCGTATCAAGGATTCCACATTTAGGTGAGGGTTAGAATGACCCTTACATACTACTAATTGAAATATTGTAAACTTGGGACCCCCTACTTAAACACAATTTCTTCAACCAAAATAGTATATAAGGGTAATTTTAACCTTCAGTAAGTGAGGGTCAAAAAATTGACAAACCTTATTGAGGAGTTAATTTAGGGTAATGTTAAATGTTCCAATATTTGCATCATTGGATATACTCATCATTATAGTTATCACTCATTACCGATACAAACCTTTCGATCCAAGGTAGATGATGGATATCCTTCATGGTATCTACATAGGAATTCATGCATCTCGGTGGTGATTGGCAGGAATTGCTGACACTGAGGCTAAAACCTCCAGTTAGGAATCTGTGGATAAATTCCAGATGTGATCTGTCTTGATCTTTTTACGCATCTAATAATGTGGAGAGAGAACCGAAAGCGTCCCATGCCCACTGTTCAAACTGTTGGGTGGGATGAGGGATCACATCTTTAGTATACTCTTCATCCCAGAGCGCACATTGACATGTTTGTTAGGCATCCCTGTACTCAGCACCACAAGAATATCAGAATTCATGCCCACATTAGCAAGTCATGTGGTAGCAACCATCTGTGAGATCAATCATCCTCTGATATTATTGGCAACACCTTCACTATTTATCCTCTGCCAGTTGATGAAAAGTAATGTCGCCCGCATCCCTCTCCTCCAACGAGAGACTCTGATACTTTTCGCAGCTCATCAAAAAATGCCAAGGGACCTCACATTCCACACATATAAATATATGATAGAAAGGGTAATCCACACAAATATTCTCCTCATGATTTAATTAACGCAACTTAAATTTGTTCTTGAAGATAGTAAAAAATGAAGCCACTAAGCTGTCCGAGACATTCGGCACCCCAGTATTGATCAGTCCTGATTTTTTCTGCAATATTCAGCCTCCTTAACTAAGGACATTATCACAAAACCAAGACCTCAAGATTCTCTCTGCACGGATCAACCACCCTGAGAAAATAATTCATATTAGAATACAAGCAATACAACATTGCAACAAAGAGGGAGAACTTTGGTACATAAAGTAAGTGTACTCATCTAATTATGCAAAAAACTATCCAGGAGTCTTTGGGATACATCCACAAGTAAAGAGATACGTGTCCAATAGGATCTAACTGGAAAAGAAGTAACGCAACACTTATATATATAAAAAAAACATGTAAATATATTAGGACTTATAAGAAATAAGCCAGTTAAAACACACCAAAACTGATTTACAAAAGAAAAATTAGTGTACTAAGAGCATCAATGTCAGGTATTTCGAGCATTGAAAGAATTTTCAAAGATTACATGGGATATGGGGTGCGTATTGATATCCAACTCACTAACTTTATAATAAACAAACATGTGATTCAACCGGGTGAGTGTTCGGCCAAAAAAAGAAAAAAATAGGGCGACTGCAAATACTATTATAACAATTGCATCACATAAGAGTATCTCCAAAGTGAAGATTAAACCTAAGTTGCACACCTTTCGCAACATAGTCCACATTGAAAGCGTACCCTTTCATCCATTGATATATAATTTGGTAAATAATGGTTGGAGTGTGGTTTAGGAGGGAAACAATCATAATTAACATGGTGGTTCTCATCACCATGAACAAAACAACGTGTGGTAAAATTGACTAGCCGTCTATCCAGGAGGGTGAAATATGCTTGAGAGTGGTGGATCTTTAATGGATCCCCAGCTGCTGTTGGAATTGGGGAAAGTCTGTGACATGTGTCATTAGGTCGGGGCACAGAAGGTCCTAAAGCTCCGTCACAAATGCTAAGAAATCCTAAAAACCACATTGAAAAACATAAAATGATTATTTGAAAACTATAAAATTCACATGCTTTGGAATTACATACAGAAAGAATAATAGGTCTGCTAGATTTAGTTCATCAGAGGAGTATTAGCATGAAATTATTACTTGTTTGATAAATAGGTCGAATTTGTGTAGGTCATTTGACTCGATTAATTATTTAAGTTGAATTTAGGTTAACCAATGTTTCACACAATCCCAAAAAGAAACAACCCAAACACGACACAAAACACGAATTGCCACCCCTACCTTTAGCCTGATAAACACACCATTATCCACCACTACAATAAAAAACATAAAAGATGAATATAGTGGAAACGACAGTTCGCCATTGATATAAAACATATATATATATATATATATATATATATATATATATATATATATATATATATATAAGGTCAACTAGCCACCGTAAGAGTTCAAAGCCATAAAACACACCTCATAGGCTGCTTCTTTAGTAGCTCTGAAACGCCATGAACGTTGTTGATTCATCTTAGTACGTGGTGCAACACCATCTTCACACAAATAACTACAAAGAATCAGAATGCACAATAATTAATGTACTCTTTTACAGAATGTGATATCCAGGAAAGCTTTTAAGCATAAAGTCCCTGTGGATGAAGGCCAAATAGACAATTTTGGCAAAAATCTTAGTTGCATATACAATTTTATAGTAGTAACTACCTACTAGTTGGGGAACATATTGCAAATACTAGGAGCCTAAATGCCCTATAAGGCAGCCAATAGAATAAAAGAATGGGAAAATGTCATTTTGTCCCTTGAAAACTTTTTGATTTGAGGCCCAGCCTAAGATTTTTATATTATAAGGGGAACTCCATTGATTTGATGATTTTTAAGTCGAGCTCCTTTAATAAAGTTTTTATGCCTTTATTGCCCATATACCACACTCCATTCACATAGATCAACTATCTCACGCACTCTCTATCTCTCTCTCTGGCGCCTCTGATCTCCGATGGATCTTACATTTTTACATTAATCTACGGTAGCCAAAGCTCAGATCTACTTTCTCTCTGTTAATCACGAATCTGGAACTAAATAAATTTACACCATAGGTTTCTAAACCAAAAAGTGGAGTGAGAATATTGTTGTAAGGCCGTCATGATTGTGCTACTTTTTTCATGCTAAAATAAAATCACATAAAAGGAACACTTTTGGATGAATAATTATAATGGTTTCAAATAATTTAAGAACCAATTTTGAATTAAACACACATTAAGAAATCATTTAAAATATTATTCAATTGTAAGTACTTGCACGTGCAATCCTATGATTTTCAATGAAGTTTCATGCTTAAGGATATATATCAATTTTATGTTTTAACATTTTGTTAAAATTTTAAAGAAGTATTTGTTTCCTTCCATTGAAAAAGAAAAAAATGCTTCATATCAATATGGGCAATATGAACAAATACAAAAAACAACTACCTATTGAACAGAGTAAACTACACTCACCTGCTCTAGATCTTCTGGAGTTGATGTCAAGGTTGGTAACATCTGGAACCTCATCACTATATTTATCTTGGCTCACCCTTATAATGTAAATCTGAAAGTCGGGTCATGTTATTAATATGCATGGATTTTGAAATTCTCTAACTATAAAATGGAGTGTTTGCAAAACCTATGTATTCCCATCAATTAAGATATTACCTTAGAATGGGTAGGCTTGATTAATTGGAGAACCAATGGATCCCAAACAACTAATCCATGATCAACAAAATTCATCACAGCTCCGAAAACTCCTCCAGAAAATCACGAACTCAACTAACAAATCACCATTGTATTGTTTCCAATCAATGTCAAACCTAGTCCCACTTTAAAATACATGGGGAAAGACAAGGGGAAAGAGTAATACACGGTGATAATTTTTGGTATTAAATCGATAGAGAGAAAGACCTGGGTCCGTGTTAACAAATGAATTAATTAACACCAAACTAATATCTGTAAAAGGTACAAAAATCGAACCAAGAATTAAACTTGATTTGAAAATAACTGTAGTTCAATGATGTTTGTACCAAATGAAAACCATATTTAAAAAAAATTGTAGTTCAATGATGTTTGTAACAAATGAACAAACTCAATTTGAAAAAAACTGAACAAAAATGGAACCACTACAAACCCGATTTGAAAATAAATGAATAAAAATCGAACCTCTGGAAATGAACAAAACTTATAGTGATATTTTTTATATGAAATACATGAATGAAGATGCAAATTCCCAATTTTCTTCTCATAATCATGATAAATTCCAGTAGTTTCATTGAAGATTACATCCCACTCATCAAACCAACCATTAATAGTAGTTCGAAAGGGTGGGTGCCAAATACTTCAAGGGATTACTTTTGAATGACAGGCTATGTAAAAATGAACAATTCAGTTTCCACATATGAAATTTCACTACTCCCTGTGTGAGCCAACTCTTCTCTATCTTTATTCGGTCCTTCAAGTAGTTGGAATCACTTCTCAGATAGCATTGCATTTTCAGTTGCTAGCGTTTTCTCCTTTTCTTTTCTTTTCATTGTTCAATTTGTTTTTTAAAAGCCTGCATCTTTCTTGATCCCATGGCGCATACACTCCTCTTCATCTGTTGTTCTATTTATTGTAGTTCTTCAGTGGAGCATGACCCTGGGTCTTATCCTAAAAGCTTACATTATGAAACTTCAAGAAGCTTTATTTTCTTTTCCAGTCTTGCCATTTCATGGTTCAAATGCTGCATGTCTTATACCACTAACGTGTCGTCATTTTGAATGTCTTTTTTGTTCATGCTATAGCGTTCTATCGTGTCTTGCATGCTGAAAAATTTTGAGATCTGAAATCAATTGTTGGGTGCATTTTCACTTTCAATATAACCCTGATGAAAAACCTGAAAATAAAAGAAAAAAAAATAAAGTGAACGGGGATAGGTATAAGAAAACGGCATCATAAGAACTTGATGTTTAACCATTCCTTTACCATCTCCTCTTGTGAACTGAAAACATAAGGACGTAAATGAGTTTTACTATTTTAGCACCAAAAATGTTGTAACACAAATAATTAAAGAGAAATAGCATAATTTTCCAATCGTATGTATAGACAGTAGTATCAAATGAGAAGCAACAACAAATTTGTACCCGGGGTACTTAGGTTTCACTAAATAAAACCAAAATCTTACGTGAAAGAAAACTTACAAGATAGAGACATCATAATTTGTAAAATAGAACTTACAAGATAGGGTGAAATTACGAAGACACTACCCAACAAAAAAATTCCCATGTGATTGAGTCTCTCAATCAAACATAACAAAAAAGAAACCATAATAATATAAAAATTAGTATTAAATTTTCACTTTCAATTCTAACTATAACAATTCCAACACATTTTGGTCTCGACCCAAACAATGTTTGATCTTCAACCTGGGATGAGGAACAGAAGCATTGCAGAACAAACCAAAAAATTGCAAAAAAATAAAAAATGAAAAAAGGCAGCATTAGATGAAGATTGAAATAAATAAAAAAACTTAAATGAAATGAAACTATAGAGAAAATAGATAAAGAAATAAGAAGGCATTATCATTCGGCATCGCTATTGGGCACAAAAACCCTCCAATATCTAGTTTTAACATGTTGGAACTACCAAGAAACCTCATCGAGATCAAATAATATCATATTCATTTCATAAAATTAAACATGCTTCATCACAGGAAAATTAAATACGCGTCATCGCAGGAGAAATTAAGAATCACAATGTTAATGGTAGTTTCCAGAGAACAGTTCCAAATGTGTAAAAGATGTTTAGGATTTATTCAATGAACATATTTTAAGCCACCTCCCATTCAGACACTAAAATACTCTGTCCCATCCCTCAGTTAATAGAACCCTAAAATTAAGCACCCAAAAATTGTTAAGGCTCCAACATATTTTCCATTTAGAATTGCAATAGCTATTGGAGAACCTTTTGTTTCAATGTCTACAAACCCAAAACACTTGGGCTTTCCATGTCCATCCCTCATCACTACTACATTGTTAATTGTTCAATATTTACCCAAAATTATATTGAGATCTACTATGGTAGTTGATTCAACAAGGTTTTCCACATACACATTATTGAATCTTGTGCTCACTACATTCTCTCTAGCCTTCTTCCAAGGGAAGTGTGCAATGCACACTCGTTTATCATTGAAGCCTATATGTGTTCCATCGTCTTCAAAACGAATTCTAAACCCAGTGAAAAATGAAGGCGAAAATAGTGAAATGAAGATCTAAAATTAAATGAATACAACATAATATCCAACTAAAAGAATTAAATACAATACTAAAGAAAATGATGCAACAGAGTAAACAAAATGAAATGAAGTGAAAATAAATGTTTTTATACATCAAATTAAGTAACCAAGATCATAACGATCCATAAAGCCAGTTAGGGCCTTATATATAGCATAAAGAGAAACAATGTGTCAAATTCAGAAATGCATCATTATCATTGGTTTAATATTGATATAACTTGCAAAAGAGGGCCTCTTTTAGCAACATGATAGCTCTGGTGTAACTCTAAGACGTAAATTGACCATAGTAACTATTTTAGCAACTATAAATGATTTGATTCCATGCCAAGTAATACAAATTTTAATCGATTCCAAAACCACAAAAAACTAAAATCTTATTTCAAAATTTCAAGTAAACACAAATGACAGTAGTGTCTTACTTGGAAAATGGGTGATGTTCATCACATGAGGTCTATTATGTTGGGGGCTTGGACTCAATCAGTGGTGCCCTCTGTAAATAATCAAAATACACATTTTTGAGTTAAAATAAGAGGTAAATTACATCTATAATAAAATAGGTTATTATGTGTAACATGAACATCTCTACTCTACATATTTGATATGTTAACTCTAACTCAATCTTATTCATTGTAATCAAGTTGCAATGAATGCTAAAATTCAACATCTATGATCACTATGCCTGTTATATATACCTGAAAATAGCCACTTGTGGCGATTGAGATATTCAATGGCAAGAAGCTGGAAGATATTGTTCTTTCACCCCACAATCGTGATGTCCCTCATGTCAATCGTACTGATTATCATCAGCTGATCGATATCTCTGAAGATGGTTTTGTTAGTCTACTGCCTAATAATAGAAACGCCAAAGATGACTTCAGGCTTCTCACCTATGATAATCTTCTCACCCGGATTAAAGATGGGTTCGGCGAAGGGAAGGATTTTGTGGTCAATGTGATGTCAACAATGGGAGAAGAGAGGATTAATTCCCTCAAGGACGTGGCCCTAAAAATTAACACCTTTCCTTCTAACAGATAATTATATTCACTTTCTATAGGTTTAAAACAAACTGTTATTATGATGGTCTAATTTTTAGCCATGCAATTAAAACTTATTTTTTGCCTTTAAAAAAGGGTGAAGAAATATGAATGAGTTGCATCTCCTTTAGGGGATGGGACATTGCTTTTGTAGTAAGATTATATCTATATACAGAGTACTCTAACTATTCTCTATCAAAAAAATATTGATAAGGAATCATAAGTAATATCCTTACCATATGGTATTGTAACAGAAGAAATCATCTGTGACGCAATCGAGGAACACAATATCTGAGTAAGTATTGCATTTGTATTATTGATCTTCTATGACTCAAAAGATTTTACCGAGGGGATAAAATTTTTAAAGGAAAGATCATCGCATAACATGTTTGTCGCTACCATCACTCTCTCCAATGTCCGTAATTCCATAGGACATTACGTATCTGTAATGTCATATAGAAAAATGTAAGTTCACTAAATTGAAGAATAAATCGAATTGAACAAAAACTTGAAGCAATAGATCATATATCCCCTGGGATTACTCTTCATGCCAATAAATAATTATAGAAAAGGTGGCTCGGTCGAAAAAAAATTAGAATAAAGAACAAAAATTAAGGAAGCATGAAACATCGAAGATATTACCTCATCATAACTATAAAAATTGTTCATCAACAAATAACATGTATCAAACATGCGTGAGTCTACTAATAATATCAAACTTACTTAGAAAATCTTTGTGAGAACATGCGCATACTATCATTCTTCATGTTACTCCCAGACCTAAGCAACGAACAAAAAGAAGTGAGAATATCAATAGGAAAATGAGCATTGTTATTAACCAATTCAGGCTTTAGTAAATAATATAATTTAGTGTAAAATGTCAAGATTATAATCCCATATAAACATCCACAAATAAAATCAAATAACAATTATTTATGTGTTTTGTGTACATATTGTATGTTAAATATTGATCATGAGAAAACCCAAATTATGATTTGAAAATATAGAAAATAACAATTGCTTAGTTAGGTTATACATAGTAAAATTCAAATACCAAATATGTGGGTGCAGATTTCCTCGTGAAACAGTAGCTCATTACCTACTATAGAGATTTGTTGTCTTGATAAATATATACATGAATATTAATGCCTATGTTACATTTAGAAATAAAACATAACAGAATGGATTTGAAATTAAACAGAAGGAAAATAAGTAAAACCCAACATTAATAACTTTAATGTGCATTCTAAGCAGAGTATGTGCATTCAGGAATAAAATTACACAGAGAGGTATACAAACACACATACACAAATCAAATCAACAAATTTACATATATAAACTGATTTGACCAATTCTTGCAAATCCATATATATAAAATAATTTGACCAGTCCGTATATCTAGATAGATTCAAATCCGAAAATATAAAGAAAATCATGAACAAATCAAACATTGATTAGAACTCAATTTGGGAACCTAAAAATTTAAGATGATGTAGAGGGGGCTTGAAGGTAATCCTAAAATTAGGGATAATTCACCCATTAGCAACAATGTTTGGGATTAAGAAAGCGTGGAAATTCAGGCGAGGCAGCTTAGCGTGGCAACTCAGGCGAGGCAGCTTAGCGTGGCAGCTTAGCGTGGCAGCTTAGCGTGAAAACTTGTACTTTAGCTTTCTGGATTATTTAGTCATGATTGTATAATTGTTGATATTGGCTATGAGCTATAACGATTGTAATGATGCAATGAGAAATAGTGAATTTGTGTGAGGTCGAACGGTACTTGCGAGAGACCAGGCTTGGCACGGCCTGGGAAAGCTTTCATGCTCTATCGAATAACCTCTCTGTGGGAACTTTACAGGGACTTGGTTTGGAGGATTGAGAAATGGGTAACCGTCGGGGCTTGTCCTGATCATCTTAGATACACCTGGTAAAACACCGAAGAACCCTCTTCGTGCAACCTCGAGCGGAGCAACTTCGAGTTCCATCGGGAGTTTAGCTGTGAACCAAAGAGCCCTCTACTTTATGTTCCATCTACTGTAGGTGATGTCACTAGCCAGCTAGGCAATATCAAATCTACACTCAAGTAAACCACAATGGTATTTCGGGCTATCAGACAGTTGGTAAGCAACCTCTGCGGCAACATCCCGTGACACACAGTGGTTAGGGAAGAGGCGTATCTTTACATTTAATGTCTATGACGTGGAGGTAGCTAGTGCATCAGGTATTTAATGTTGGAGACATAAAGTATGAGGGATGTCTTTCACAGGCATTGATGACTGAGTTGCATCGGGGCTGGTGTAAGGGCTATTTAAGAGCCCCAACCACCTCTAAGAGAAGCATGTTCTTTTCTGAGAGTTAGAGTTATTACAAACCAGAGAGTTTCACCCACTCACTATTATTATTTATTACGAAGATTTTAATACTTGACAAGGATTTCTTGAGGATTTTTGGTGTGTTTTTCTACCTACCTACCAAGGTGTATCTAGGGTGCTTACTTCTCTCTCCCTCTAGCTAAGTTATTTCTAAGTTCATCACTATATTCTGAGAAATACACGAGAGATTTGTGAGTTCAAACTGGGTTTCTATATTCCCCAAACTGTGTTCATATATCTTGTGGTTAATCAATAGTGTGAGAGGATTAATTATGTCATTACCATACTCCAAAGGGGTTACCCATCCATCTTACTACCCTCTTACATTTGGCGACTCTACTGGGGAGGCATTCTTCTAAGCAAGGAGCATGGCACAAGATAATGTTAATCAAAGTCTCAACTTTGATGACATTCAACATAATGAAGAACAAGATGCGAGAGAACTGGAGGCTCTAAGGGATGGGGCTCCTGGAATAGAGGTACCTCCGGTCCAGCGGTGACAGGCGTTCCATGGGTGACACAAGATTCCACGAGTGCAGGGTTGGGATCCACTCAGGTGGCACTCTTTATGAGTAAGTTTTATGAGTTTTTTCAAACTTTGGTAGCTTCAACGGTGCTAGGAGGACTTGAAGCCAATTCCTTCATAACGCCGGGGGCAGCCCCAATGGCCCCACCAGGTGCTGGCACAATGGGAACAATCCCAGCAAGTATACACTCCGTTGTGAATCAAGCGATGGGAATCTCAGGAGTATCAATGGTGCCAACTGCAATGATGGCTCCAGCTGTAACGAGAATTCAGTTTGTGACCCCATTGGTCGTTGCTCCGTCACCCATAAAGGAAATGAGAAAGGAGATGCAAAAGCAGATGCTAAAGTTTATGCAGGCTTCCTTGCAATCTGTGAGCGAGGTAGATTTGGTCTATGATGACTTTCGGATGCCTTACCCTCAGGAATACAACAATGAGTCTTATCCAAAGGATTATATTAAACATTTTGTAGAGCACTTGGGGGCGCACTGCAACAATAAGAAGCTCAGGTTGAGAGATTTTTCCAAATCCCTAACCGATAAAGCATACACCTAGTATTCGCACTTGGCTCCCAAGAGTGTTTCCACATGGGAGGAGATGCATGTGTTGTTCATCCAGAAGTTCTTTCTAGCGGAGGATGAGTTTACTCTGACCCAGTTGGGGAGAGAGAAGCAATGACCCGGGGAAGACGTGGTGGCCTACGTTCAAAGGTTTAGGGAAAGATCCCTCGATGTAAGAGAGGAGGCCAAAGTGTCTAAACTATTACATATCTATGTAGAAGGGTTGCTTCCTGAGTACATTTGCCATCTTATCAATGAGACGCGCGAGGGAACTTTTTCAGCGTTCCTAAAGGCTACAAGGAATATCTCATTGGTTGTACGACCTAACCCGATAGTGGCGCCCATGATGTTTAGGCAACCAATGTAACTTGGGGGAGGAAGGCCTCAACATCCATGGGTGGGGTACACCGAAGGAGAAGATGGGGGCAAGGCACTGAAGAAAGACAATAAGAGGAAGTTTGGAAGATATAGAAAAGACCCACCACCGTTGCCTTGCACGATAGAAGATCCTATGAGTTGTTATAATGTAATGGTCCAAGGTGGAACGGTCTATGAACCAAAGGGCATTCCGGTGGAAGAACCCGATGCTGCAACGAGGGCGGATCCTAAATATTTTCAGATTCATCGAAAGATTCAGCATCCAATAGAGAGCTGCTTCACACTAAGAAGAATCATTGATAAGTACATGAAGGCAGGAATGTCGCAAATCCCCCCACAGAATGTTAACAATAACTAACTTCCAGCGCACGAGGCCAATCTAGTGATGGCCTATGATGAGGATGCAAAAAGAGAAAAGGGAGGGTTAACGATGAAGCATAGGGAGCTCGAAGAAGCTCTGGAAAGTTGCACTACGGGAATGAATAACGTAGTTTTAGCCTACGATAAAGCAAATGCTAAAGACACGGAGGACGTATACAGCGTTGAAGACGAGGAAATAAACCCGGTCATAGAATACAATGTAGTTTCAAAATACCCAAAGTTCACTTGGTTTTTCAAGAAAGTAGGAATACCGAAGGAGAGCAGACTAGAAATAATGCTGGCGATCTTAGACGTTGTGAAGAGGAATGCAGTCCCCTCGCTGAGATGGAGGGGACCCATGGCTAGGTTTGTAAAAAGGTTTTTGTCAGAAGTAACCTTCAGTGATGCAGACAGGGCTGTAAGGTTCCCTCATAAGAGGCCTCTGTATGTAACCGCCAGCGTCAACAGGGTTAGCTTTGTAAGGACTCTTATGGATGGGGGTGCTTCCATTAATATTATGCCGATCAACTCCTTCCATGTGGCTAATATTCCAAAAGAAAGGTTGGTCCTCATGACTTTGGTAATTTTGGGATATGACAATCAATCTTCCAAGTCCATCGAATACATATATATTGGGATCGTGATGGGAAACCTGAGTTCCCACATCAAGTTCCATGTAATAGAAAGTGCAACTTCCTATAATCTATTAATAGGAAGAGTGTGGATGTACAACCAAGGGCTAGTTCCCTCCACGTATCACCAATGCGCCAAGGAAAATATCAAAGGAATGGAGGTGACTATTAGAGCTACGAGAAGGCCCTTTGCTATTGAAGAAGCTCATTTAGTAGATGCAGCGTTTTACATAGAGCTGGAGGAAAATGTTAGGGTACTGATGAAAAGAATGGAGGGAGCATGGGTTCCCTCAATTAGAGAAAGAATGGGGCCTTCAAATGAGAAAAATAAAGTAGGTGCCGATGGCAAAAGGGAGATGGCTAAGGAGGCCCCTCGGGAGGTCCCTTGGCCCCAAAATATTTCAAAGCAGATCAAAGACAGGATCAGACCTAGAGTGGACCCAATGCAGCACGAGGCCCAATGCCAGAGGATGTTGAGTCGATTTTTAGGAAGAAGGAACACTGAGGCTTCCAGGGAAAAGAAAAGGAAGGCGGTCGTAACGGCCAACAGACAGTGTAAAAAGGTAATCATCGAAGAAAGGTGGTCTATCGGTTGTGATGGTGTGAACGGGCGACCGAAGGGATCGATGATGAGGCTGACCCAATATATGAATGCTTTTTGGTAGGTCAACAAGGGCAATGTATGGTGATAGACAACTCCAATATATAAGAATTCATGGAAGATGTGGCCGAAGAACCTGATTACACGATGGATAAACCAAGGCCGTAAGCGCAAGAGTTGGAGCAGTTGAACCTCGATCAAGAAGGGGAGGATCCTTGACCTATCTTTATCGCGAAAAACCTCCACAAAGATAAGCGAGAAGCCTTGGTTGAGTTAATTTGGGAATTTATAGACGTTTTTACGTGGAAGTACACAAATATGGAGGGACTGGACGAAGAAGTTAGTTACCACAAGTTGAACGTGATGCCTTTGACCATTTTGGTGAAGCAAGCGACGAGAACGTACAAGCCGAAGCTAGACTTGAAGATCAAGGAAGAGGTCCAACGATTATTAGCAGCAGGGTTCGTCAAACCGATACAACATCCACTTGGGTTGTCTAGCATTGTGCATGTGGGAAAGAAAGACAAGAACCAAATAAGGATATGTGTGGACTTCAGAGATTTGAATAGGGCTTGCCCCAAGGACGAATTCCCTCTACCCTCCATCGACATCTTGATAGATGCCACCGCTGGTCATGAGATGTATAGCTTCATGGATGGGTATGTGGGGTACAACCAGATTAAGATGGACCCCATGGATGCAGAGAAAATGGCATTTAGAACCCCGTTGGGCAACTTCATGTACATAGTAATGCCGTTTGGACTCAAGAACACTGGGGCTACTTATCAGAGAACAATGATGGCCATTTTTCATGACTTCTTCCACAAATTTGTAGAATTCTATGTGGATGATTTAGTCATCAAATCGAGGAAGGAGGAGTCCCATCTGAGCGATTTGAGAAAGGTGTTCTCTCGATCCAGGAGGTATAAATTAAGGATGAATCAACTAAAGTGTGTTTTTAGAGTAACAAGTGGGAAATTCCTAGGCTTCGTAGTGGTTCAACAAGGGGTACAGATGGACCAGGATAGGCAGCGAGCGATCTTGGAGATGCCATGCCCAAGAACGACGAAGGAGCTGAAGAGTTTCCTCGATAAAGTCTCCTAACTTAGAAGATTCATGCCGGGATTGGCTGAAGTGACACACACGTTGATGCAGCTATTGCGAAAGAACACGAAGTTCAGGTGGGAGGAAGTTCACCAGGAGTCTTTCACTGTGCTGAAGAAGCTGCTAGTTTCCCCACATATACCGTTGCAGTTATATCTCACATATAGAGGTCCGTAGGAGCTTTGCTGGCACAAGAAATTAATGGGCAAGAATGACCAGTTTACTACCTCAGTAGAATCATACATGGGCCAGAGATTAGATATAGCAGCCTAGAAAGGCATTATTTAGCCTTAGTCTTTGTAGCACAAAAACTTAGGAATTATATGTTGTCTTTCAAAATTCATATTGTAACTAGATGCTATCTTATTAAGTATTTATTGGAAAGAACTATATTGATTGGCAGGGCAGTTAGGTGGTTCCTCATCCTCTCTGAATATGACTTGAAGTGTGTGGTCCCTCGCGCGATCAAGAGCCAGGCATATCCCGATATATTGGAAATTTTTCCATCAGGAATGTTCGAACCACCTAAAGAAGACATTCCAAGAGATGACTTATAAGCCAATTATCTGGATGCAACTGATGAGGAATGGACGATGCAGTTAGATGGATCTTCGACGAGAAATAAGGGAGGAGCAGGGGTTATTCTTTCAAAAGGAATGAAGGAGATTTGCCTTTCCTACAAGTTAGATTTCCCTTATTACAATAACGAAGCAGAGTACGAGGCATTAGTGCTGGGGTTGCTGGAGGATCTTCCAAGGGGAATTCGTTCACTCTGAATTAAGGGTGATTCGAACTTGGTGATTCAGCAAGTAAACGGAGAATATGCATTGAAGCATTGAACCTGGCACCATACATAACAATCATTAAGAGGCTCCTCAGCCAGCTCCATCGGACCAAGATCAAGAGAGATCTCAGAATGATGAGCCGCCATCCAGATGCGTATGCAACTATAACCCAGGATATGGTCATAAGGAACGATACAACTATCGTCATGATCCAACGAAGAATAACTCCTTCGCTAGTACAATCAATCCTATCGATGGAGGAGGATGCAGACTGGAGGGGAGAGATTAGGAAGCAACTGGAGTCTAGCAAAAGAGCAATGGGGCTAAGAGATTTGGCCTAATATTTTACAAACCAAGGAAATCTCTACTTCAGAAATGCAGGGGGATGGTTGTTAAGATGTATTGGCCCAGAAGAAGCAGATTGAAGGTTAAAGAAAACACATGAGGAGCACTTCAAAATAACCGAGGTACCTCTTTATAGGAGAATTCAAAGAGATGGCTATTTCTGGCCTAGAATGAAGCAGGATGCGACACAGCTACAACGAAGGTGCGATAAGTGTCAGCTATTTTTTGAAGTGACTGAATGTTATTTCGTTGAAGATCAAATGGATTGGAGGCAGCCCTATATCGACTTCATTCAAGATGGAGTTATCCCAACAGGAAAAATTGATGCGACGGGACTAAAGTGAAGGGCCCCAAGGTTCTATATCCAGGAGGGGCAGCTCTATCGAAGGGGATACTTCAACAGGCCATTGCATTGCATCACGAAGGAAGAAGCAACTGAGGTCCTCAAATAGGCGCACGATCTAGCTCATATAAGAGGGGACAAGTTATATGATCAGCTGGTGATATTGGGGTATTATTGGCCAACGATGGAGAAAGACTCTACTGAGTTCGTTCGAAAATGAAAATCTTGCCAACTTCCTAGAAATATAATCCATGCCCCATCGGTAGACTTACATTCTCTGGCAATGCCTTACCCTTTTCAAACTTGGGCGTTTGACCTGGTGGGAGTAATACATCCTTCTTCGAGGGGGAAGATATGGATACTAGTAGCAATAGAATGCTTTATAAAGTGGGTTGAAGTGATACCACTTAGAAGGGCAATAGCTGGGGTGGTGAGCAACTTCATTAGAGAATACATCATTTGCCATTTTGGGATCCCAAAGGTTATTCTCTCAGATAACGGGACGCCCTTCGTCAATTCAAAAGTAACAATGCTCACAGACAAGTACTCCATTATTCATCATACTTCAACGGTGGCATACCCAAAGGGAAATGGTCAAGCCGAAGAAACTAACAAAACATTGGTTAATATTCTGTCTAAGGTGATGGAGGACTTCCCAGGATTGTAGGATGACAAGATACCAGCCGTGTTATTGGCCTATCGAATAACTAAGAGGAAACCCACAGGGTACACTCCATTCTCTCTTGTTTATGGGGCGAAGGCAATCCTTCCAGTGGAGTTAAAAGTTCCCTCTAATCGATATGACTTGCGAAGCAGCATGCTCCCTCAGAATAGACACGTGCAGTTGGAAGCAATAGACGAACACAGAGATAATGCGATGAAACACTTTTAAATGTATACGAAACAACTCTCCAGAGCATATGATAACTTGGTAAGACCCAGGAAGTTTGTGGAGGGAGACCTTGTTTTGAAAGCAGTAGTAAAGCACATCAGGGGGCTTCCTCTACCAAAATTTGTAGCCAATTGGGAGGGACCTTTTGTTGTAAAAGAAGCTCATGACTCAGGTTATTGCTTAATTTCTAGGATGGAGGAAGATAACCCATTCAAGATTAATGATAAATGGCTGAAGGTTTATCATGTGTAGACAATTAAGTTTGAATCGTTGTTGTAAATAACTATTGTTATGAATATACAAGTTTTAGTTATGACTTAAACAGAGTGAAAGAGTTATTGAAATGTAGAAATTTATAACATACAAAAGCAGTCGTAACACATAGCTGAATTGGAAAACATACAGTTTTCATTCATTCATAAATGATGGAGCATTAAAAATTTGGAAGTTACTGCCCAAGAATTACATAGAAAGAAGCCAAAGGAATATATATATACAAAAGTTTATTAGCCTAAGAGGAACCATAGATCTGAAGAAGAGAAAAAATCTCTAGGAAGGCCCGAAGAAGCTATGGTGCAAGATTATTGGGCGTTGATGGAAACCTCCAACCTTGTTTTCACTTGTGTATGTTCGATGAGGAGTTTTTCTCGTTTTATCTTGACCAGATGCAAAGCTTCTTCGGTATCCTCTACCTCCTTATCCACGTCTTCCAGAAGAGGCGCTAATTTGGCTAACCTAGCTTCCTCAACCCGTTGGTCCTCCTGATGTTTTCACAGCAGTTCCCTCTGGCTGACTAGCTTCTGGCTCTTCAAAGTCTTTAAGTGCGTAATAAGACAGTGAAACTGGAAGCCATCACGACCTAGCTCCCTCAGATAGCCCAGAAATTAGTTAAGGAGGGGTCTGGTAACGTTTGCAGTGGGAGTGCTGGCAATTTTAGCAACAATGGTAGCCATGCCTTGAAGCCTATAATTCATAATAGAGATGTTTGAACATAGGCAATCCATCGTGAAGGTTTCAGGATGATGGTTCGTAACTTGCTCAATCACTAAATGGTGGTTGGCAGTTATTTGGGGACAACGTTGAAGCATCATCAGGCAGAAAGAAAGAGGACTCAAGTCGGGCAGAGGAAGCTCGCACCCAGATTCACTCTCTACTATAGCACTGATCATGGAACTTTGGTCATCATGGCCAGAATCTTCTGAGATAGCAGGTTCCCGATGGGGTGAGCCAATAGGCAAAATAACGGGTGGAGAATTCTCCCGTGCAACCTGAGAAGTGGCAGACAGTGTTAGAAGAAAAATCTTAACAAGCGTTTTCATTGTTAAGTCACCGTTATAAGGTGGAGTTTATGAAAAATCTTAACAAGTATTTTCGTTGTTAACTCACCGTTATAAGGTGGAGTTTATGAAAAATCTTAACAAGCGTTTTCATTGTTAAGTCACCGTTATAAGGTGGAGTTTATGAAAAAATCTTAACAAGCGTTTTCATTGTTAAGTCACCATATAGGTGGAGTTGGCAAAAATTCTTTAACAAAAATGCAGAGAATTAACAAAATACCTCAATCATTGTGGGATCTATAAAGGGAATCACTATGGCATCCATGGGGGCAGAAACCGTTGGAGGTGGGCTTATTACATCAGAAGCCCCAACAGGACCCCTGGTTGCAGAAGCCTCAATGGTGAGCAAAGCTCCCCCACCAACATAGGGTACCAAAGCCAGCACAGGTGGTTCACTGGGAGAAGATGATGGACTCCCAAACGAGGACCCAACATGGGCGGGTGCATAAAAACCACCATGAGGGGCAGAAGCACCAACCTTGGGCCCATACGCATCCAAACCATCAAGAGAAGGTGGAACAAGATTGGGAGAAAGCTGCAACAGGAAGCTCAGTGTTAAAAAGGAGGCATAAGTACAGAAAAAGAGAGAAATACCTCTAAATGTTACTTACCTCAGTTATGGCACTAAAAAGGGGAATTGTGGTCAAAAGTCTCGTCAACATCGTGGGAAGAAGAATGTTAGATAATAATGATGACACTTCAACCTAGGGCACCTCAAAATCTAAAGGATCAACATGATAAATAAATAATGGGGTGAGAGTGAAAGGACGCCAGACCAAACAAATTATAGAGGAAATCTTACATCAAGGTCACTTTCTTCAGCAAGAACGATGGGCAGAAGGAGCTCGAGTGGAGGAGATAAATCAGAAGGGGTTGGGAGAGTTATCTCTAGTTGCGAGGAGATGCCCACAGATTCAACAACATCATCGCCCATGGCAATATCCCTCGCACGTTGTGAGGCCAAATGCCAAGAATAGGTAAGCTCGGTCATGGGGGAACGGGGAGGAGTCACATCAGTTCGGGAAACACTAAAATGTACCCCCACGAAAGGGCTCATTGGAGGACTAGGGGGATTGGGCCTTTCCTCTTTAACCCCCTGCACCAAAGTTATCAACAAAAAATAAGCAAATTCAGCTTGCCTTAAGCAAAGGGGAAATGAGAATAAAACAAGTATACATACCTCAGATCCGGAAAGAGAACGAGGGGACATATCCATTGGCAAAAAAGGAAGGGAGGCAGCAATAGTTGGGGCAGGAGAGAGGTGCACATTAAGAGTCTGTTTCCTCTAGGACTTGGTACCCAGAGTTTTCTTCCTTATCCTCGATACACCAGTACTAGTACCTCGAATAACCCCTGAACTGTGTCTCCTCTTTGTCGTTGGCTCTGTAGGATCAACCACGACCGTGGGAAAGGCAACCGAAGGAGGAATAATGATAGTGCGCCATTGAAACCTAGCATTTATTCGATCTAACTCAGCCTGATCTTCCCTCCTTAACCTCTCGGCCACTTCTGCGGATATGGGGGGGGGGGGGGGGAACAGAGGCTATAGGGGGCGACCACGGGAGTTTGGGACATAGATTTTGGTCTTGATGTTGAGGACATCCTACTTTTGGCCTTTTTTTTCTTTCTTAGTAGGCGATTGAGAAGGCCCTTCACCAATAGCAGTTTTGGTTGAAGGGGCGGTTTCTTTAGGGGTTGCAACGGTTTTAGGTTTGGGCGTGGCAGTAGGGATCATGGAACAAAGGGGAGGAAGCTCGGTGGGACGTACCTTAGGGGTTTTACTCAGAGGGAACTCAATCCTAAGAATGGAGTTTCCCTTTACCCCTAGCTCCAACGCAGAAAAGGAAAGAACTGGAGGATAAACTGGATCTCCCTCGATGAACTCTGTAATATCAGCCAGTTGTTTCGGCCAGTACCATGTAGCAAACAGAGGGGTCATGTCCCCTTGCCTTTTATTGCTGGGAATGGTGACTCGCCCAGTCATTGCAGAACTTATTCCCCATGCATCAGTAGAACAAAACATGGATCATGCCTCGCTAAAGGAAACCTTGGGGTTTGATGATTGAAAAACTGGATAAGGATCCCCCTGATCAAAACCAAATTGGCGGCTGCATCGGTTGGGATTGTAGTGCTCGCTAGTATATCCCCATTTAGTGTAATATGGCAGATACCCAGGTGAAAATAGAATGACCACGTCTAGTGAGGGATCTTCAATATCTACGCCTATCTCCACTACCCTGGTTTCATGCTGAAAAAAGTCACAGTTATGAACGAAGATGTCCTCTTTGTAGGGCCTCATCATAAAGTTATCAAAATGGTCAATCACAGAGATTAACTCCTTTCAACTCATACTCCTATGATAAATATAGGAGCTTGGGGGAAGAATTGTTTCCCCAGAAGCAGGGTGGTTGATCTTGTCCACTACGGCAGGGAAACAAACATAGAGGAAGCTCGTCAGAAGGACACTGTTGGCAAAATTTGCCAAGTTATAATGACCAAGATATCGTTCCATGTCGAAGAGAGTCTTATCGAGCCATGTATAGAGAGATCCCAAGGATATTGCAGCAAGAGGAAGCTTGGTACCCCAGGCCAAACGAAGGGATATATTGATAAGGTCCCTTCGGGGCTGATCGTTGGGTTTCCCCGAAAGAAGGAAATGGGAAAGAATGACAAGGATATAGGCGGGAAGTTCCAGCGATGTACCTTGACCATGGGAACCTCCAGAAGAACTACCTTTAGCAGAATCCTTGAAGAAATAATTGATAAGTGGGGAGAAAGTGGCCTTATTCGATGAACCGATGCAGCTTCGGCATAGTCGGTCTAGCTCTAAACGGTGAGCAGTCTCCTGGGAATCTAGAGCCTCATCAGTATAAGGCTCATGGCATGTTGCTTGAAGGACCAAGAGCTCACGCACATCTTCCAATGTTACGAAGAACTCGCCCCACACAGTGATGAATGTATGAGTAGTAACGTTCCAGCGAGACACTAGAATAGGAACGACAACATTATTCTTGGAGAGAGTGAACTCACCAAACCACTTAGCCCGTTGAAGCCCAATCTTGGTGAGAATTTCAACGTAGAAGCTCTACATGTGGGAGTTCCATGCAGCAAACTGAGTAGGAGAACCCCGGGTGCTTCAAAATCAATATGGGATCATGGGAAGTCCCCTTGCTCCAAATGAAATCTGAGAGTCCCCTCGGGAGGAAGAAAGCCCCACTCAGTAGAATCTCATCTTCATCACCCAATAATTGAGGGTAAAACTTAGAAGAAAAATGGACGGTCTTACATGCACCAGCAAAATCATCACCTTGTCCAAAAATAGGCGATCGACGATAAAACCTCAGTTGTTCCTGGCGAGCAGCATCTAGGGTGGCGGTAGTGGTAGAGGTAGCAGCCGGAGCACTAGTGGCAGATACAGTGGGGTTGCTTGAGGACGCAATGGAAGATATTTATAAAGTAATAAAAAAGCTTCGAGTAAGAGAGGTTTGAGAACAAGAATGGAGGAGCACAACCACAGGTGGTGGTGTAAAAGATCAGAGGGGAGGAAGGTAGGTAAGGGCTCAATAACAATGGAGTTCTCACAGACTTTCTCTCTCTAAAGAAAATGGAAGCTTGAAGAAGAATAAGGCAAAGTAAGAGAAAAGAAGGGTTTAAGTGTTTGGATATAGTCGTTTGAAATTTATGAGTTTGGCTTTTAAATTTTCCCACCATCGCACGTGCACAGCCACCTACAATCATTTCAAATGAACACATGACACTTCGGGAAGTATTTTGGAAGTTGAAAAGACGATGCCACGTCGTTAATGAAGTGACGTATAGGGAAGAGAAAGCGTTGCCTTCTTAAGCAAGTTTGAGTTTTGGCGCAAGAAGTTTTGTCAGGCATATCCAACAAACTCCTAACGAAGAAGATGTCACAACGATTACAAAAAGCTACGATGTCCCCTAGGCACAAGTTTAAACGTTGTTTAGATTGTAACTCGTCTATATCAGGGAGAATTGATGTTTTTTTGAACATGATGAAACGTTACAAGAGAGAATTTTGCAAAGTCACAGACATCAGGGCAGTCCCAACGAAAACCCACGGCCCATAGCTATCCTCGAGAATGGCTTAAGATGGGAGAATTTTACTTTCTCAAAGCTAACACGAGCATTTGAGAATATTGGCAGGGCTTTCGGGAGAATTTTAGATCCTCAAGCTACAACGGGTGAATATCCGCATAAGGAAAAAGTGGCGATGTCCCTCAACCCAAGCTTCAACGAACTTCAGCGCTTCGGGTCAGGTACATTGGGGATAATTTTCACTTTTTCCTAAAGTCTCTAGCGCTCCGGCACTAAACGAAGGAAAACAGGCCATATTTTGTTTTTTTCTCATAAAAAGAGGTTCCTCGGATTGAGAAGTTTTTGTGCAGATATTTCTTATTGCCACAACAAATCCCTCCACGAAGGGGCAAATGTAGAAGGGGATTGAAGGTAATACTAAAATTAGGGATAATTCACCCATTAGCAACAGTGTTTTGGATTAAGAAAGTGTAGAAACTCAGGCGAGGCAGCTTAGCGTGGCAACTCAAGCGTGGAAACTCAGGCGGGGCAGCTTAGCGTGGCAATTCATACTTTATCTTTCTGGGTTATTTAGTCATAATTGTATAATTGTTTATATTGACTATGAGCTACAACGATTGTAATGATGCAATGAGAAATAGTGAATTTGTGTGAGGTCGAACGGTACTCGCGAGAGACCAGGCTTGGTAGGGCCTGGGAGAGCTTTCATGCTCTATCGAACGACCTCTCCGTGGGAACTTTAGAGGGACTTGGTTTGGAGAATTGAGAAGTGGGGCACTGTCTGGGCTTATCCTGACCATCTTAGATACACCTGGTAAAACACCAAAGAACCCTCACTGTGAAACCTCGAGTGGAGCAGCTTCGAGTTCCATTAGGAGTTTAGCTGTGAACCAAAGAGCCCTCTACTTTATGTCCCATCTACTATACGTGATGTCACTATCCTGCTAGAAAATATCAAATCTTCACTTGAGTAAACCACCATGGTATTTGGGGTTGTCAGAGAGTTGGTAATCAACCTCTGCGGCAACAGCCCCTGACACACAGTGGTTATGCAAAAGGCATATCTTGGCATTTAATGTCTATGACGTGGAGGCAGCTATTGCATAAGGTATTTAATATTGGAGACATAAAGTATGATGGATGTATTTCACAAGCATTGATGACTGAGTTGCATCGGGGGTGGTGTAAGGGCTATTTATGAGCCCCAACCACCTCCAAGAGAAGCATGTTCTTTTCTGAGAGTTATTACAAACCAGAGAGTTTCACCCACTCACTATTATTATTTATTAGAAGCTTTTAATACTTGGCAGTGATTTCTTGAGGGTTTTTGGTGTGCTTTTCTACCTACCTACCAAGGTGTATCTAGGGTGCTTACTTCTCTCTCCCTCTAGCTAAGTTATTTCTAAGTTCATCACTGTATTCTGAGACATACACGAGAGATTTGTGAGTTTAAACTGGGTTTCTATATTCTCCAAACTGTGTTTATATGTCTTGTGGTTAATCAATAGTGTGAGCGGATTAATTCTTTCATTACCGTACTCAATAGGGGTTACGCCTCCATCTTACTTAAATTACCCTCTTACAGACGAAATGAGAGATTTTTGTACATACGCCATGGTGAAGCCTCGCCGGTACCCTAGAAATCTGCATGAACTCTCTAGAGCAAAGAGAGAGAGAGAGAAATATATGATTGAGCAAGAGAGGGATTACGAGAGCCAGCGTTTGAGAGAGCGAAGTTGATGTGAGCAGGGAAAGATTTTGACTAATGAAATTTCGGGCGGGAGCGGAAGAAACCAAGCCCCGCTTCTTTTTTTCATTAATGCAAGTTTTTAGTTAAAGTCTAAATTATGAAGGGTATATTTATGTCATCCATATATAAATATGAGATAAATGCTTTGTTTTTTTATATCAATTTTATTTAAATTGAAATAAAAATTTACCTTCAAAGCTGAATTGACATAAATACGTATTATTTATGTCAATTCATATTTGTTTGACATAACGTCAATTTTTAAATTGACATAAATGATATTTTTTCTTGTAGTGTATCCTTCAAGCATTACTCCTTTCGAGCTATATCTGGAGGCCAATAGGAACTTCACCACCCAGGGCATGTTGTATAGAGTGATTCACTTAGGAGGACTATATGTGCCCCCTGATGATCACTTACCTTCTTTCACCCGTTCCGAGTTTTAGCTCTAAAAGAGATATGTTCTTCTTATTCAAGACTGTGTGGCAAAGGTCCATCATGAAACCGTTCCTACCAAGCCACTTCCATCCTTGACATGGATGTGTTAAATTTTATACCCTCTACTACTACTTCTCCTTCTTCTCCCCCCCTACCCATGAGGACTAGGGAAAACAATAAAAAGAAAAGAGTTGGTACTAACACAGATTCTTCTTGACACTAAATTAGGGGTCCAACACTAACAATCTCAGAGTATAAGAGACTTACAGGACTGTTCGAGGGCAGGGTTATGAGGCTCCAGGTCTTTCTTCTCAGGAGCCAACTATTAATTTTATTATAGTTGTGGAAGGTATTGTAACTGAATCCTCTTTACTTAGTGAAACTTGCTTTTATGGAGTTTCACATGCTGGTTCCCCTTCTCACTCATGTGGAGAGGAACTAGTTGACTACAAAAGCACTCCTTCCTACGATGATAATAATTCTTCTTCAAATGATGCAGAAGGCATGGACTTTTATGGTAAAGGCACTACTGACACTTATGCTTTGTTATTAATTTTGAAGGCATCTTCCAGTGAAGACAATATGATATATTCTCCGTCAGAGACCATCCCTACTACCATACGTCTTCCATATAGACAAGATACGTGCCTTGATGTTGTAAGTTCCTTTCCAGGCTTGCTTTACTTAGATTTTTATTTATATAGCCTTTTTTTATTTTCATCATTGATTTATTTACTAACTTTTACTTGTGATGTTTTCACAGGTTGCTGCTGCTGAGATCAGTGGTCCATCACCTCCTCCACTCGCTCTTCCTCATTCATCACGACACAAGAACTTAATGTTTGTCTCCCCCTTCGGACTTGCCAAATATGTTTATTTCTACCTTCCCTCTATCATACTTTCTTTTTATTTTACTCTTTTCTTCTTTTCTATGAATTAACTTTGCTTTTTTATAGCTTTTATCAGTATATCCTACGATTATCGGGGTTTCTTCTGTGACCTTGTGCTCCGTTCAATTATTTCACTAATTCTTTAAGTTTTTTAGTTTTATCGTTATTTATTAAAGTTATTTCCCATGCCTTCTCTTTTTCTTTATTCCTGCAATGGACTATGTCCTTAGGTCTTACTACTCCACCTTCTGCTATTTCAGCGATAGGCACTCCCCAAGTTAGACCCCATGTTTCTTCATTCTTAAATGTATGACTACCCCTTAGGTATTTTTATCTTATCTCTGACGTTTACCTTTACATGCTTTACTTACTTCCATCTTGCCATTTTTTTCCCAGGGCCTTGTACTCCTTGGCCCATCTTCATCTAGATGGACTCTTCCTTCTTTTAAGATTACTATTCCAGGGTTATCACCCTCAGGGAGGATTCCTACCCCTTGTGACCACATTTTGATAAATAGTAGACCTTTAGTCCAACCTATTTCTCCACATTTAGCATTTACTGTAGCGTTCTCTATTAGGCTTATTTCACAACTTTCTACTTCTTTGAAGGTACTGATGGTTTTCTAAAGTTACAGATATCATTTTTCTTTCTTTTGCAAAAAATTCTTACACTTTTATGATGAGCAAGTCATCACTATCGTCCCTGTTGTGTCGGTGGTCATCTTTCGACCTTCTTCTTTGGCAAAGGCTTAGGTATTCCATTAACGTTTTGAACTTGATTTCTTTATCTAGCTTGTCAATTACTAATTTGTACTGATGATTCATTTTTTCATCTTTAGTTGGTTCATGGAACTTCATTTCCAGTACCTTCTGTTATCGCTTCTCAAGTACCCCCTGATGCGGTTGAGTCATTTCACCCTACTGCTTCTAGTGAGGGCTCTGTTATAGTGCCTTTTTTGAAAATTATTTCAACCTTAATATTTTACATTTTCTATACACTTGTGTTTTCATGAGTTAAGTGGTTTACTAACACTTGCCTTATTTTCTTCATTTATAGGTTAGCTTTGCAGAGACCTCTCCTTATGCAGAACCGGTTTCCCTTCCTGCCGAGGTGATTCCTCATGTGCCACTTTAATTCTCTATGTTTATTTATTTCTTAATAGTAGTTGTTTTCCTGACCGGTCTTCATTTTTGTTATTAGGATAGCATTGTTGGGCCTTCACCTATAGGTTTTACTATGACTCCTATAAAGGTGATTCCACAAGTATTATATCTTTTTGTGTACAACTCTCGTCTATTCTGTGTAACTTTTACTAACTTTCTTTTGTTTTATACATTTTCAATCTAACATGGTTAAGGTCCCTTCATCGGTGGGGCTTGTTATGAGTTTCGGAGTAGAGATTTCCCAGGTATATCTTTTTCATGTATTAGTTCCTATCGGTCGAGTTGCTTTTTTACTTTCATGCTTCAAAAACTCTCCATTTGAATGAGGGATTTATATCTTGGTTCTCAGGTTAGTGCTGTGACGACCTTTGTATTTGGGACACCTTTAGTTAACGTTCCAGAGGAGGTACCTATGGTAAGATTGTCATATTGGATTATTCTTTATGTTGCATGTTCTGTGCAATTATTTTGCTAAACCTTACCCACCTCGTTGCTCCTCAGGTTAGTGATACAATTGTTCTTATTTTTGCGAAACACTTGGGTAGCTCCTCTAGAGATATTATTCTGATAAGTACTTAATTATTTATACTTTGAGAATTTATTTTTATGTGCAAGTGTTTGCTAATACCTGCTTGTTTCTTTGTTTTTGGGTTAGCATAATTAGTGCTTCGATAGATTTAGAGCACTTGTAGGGGGTAGCTGTGAGTCAGGTATTATATTGCCATGCCCTTTTCTCCTTTCTTCCTTTCTTTTCTTCTTGCTTTTTACTGTGTAAGTATTTGTTAATTCCTACCTGCTTCTTTGTTTTCAGGTTAGCATAGCTAGTGCTCCGATAGCTGTGGAGCATCGATAGGGGACAACTATGAGTCAGGTATTAGACTCTCATACCCTTTTCTCATTTTTTGCTTTCTTTTATTCTTTCTTTTACTGTGCAAGTACTTGTTAATTCCTATATGTTTCTTTATTTTCTAGTTATCATAGTTAGTGCTTCTATAGCTGTGGAGCCTCTATAAGGGGTAGCTGTGATTCAAGATTTATACTACCCTATCCTTTTCTGCTATCTGCCATCCTTTTCTTCTTGCTTTTACTTCGCAAGTGTGCTCAACTTCCCTTCCCCGTTTCATCATTTTCAAGTTAGCGAGGCGGCCATTTATGACTTTACAGAACGAATGAAGAGTTGATATACGACACACTACTCAAGTATTTAATTGTTATACCCGAGTGTCTTTTAGTTGTGATTTTCGTGTTCTTTTTATTTCTATTCGTTGTGAAAAGAAACATGCTAATATTTTTTTTTGTTGCATTTTTTTACTTTGCTAGTCTAGAACCCCACACCCCGCGGGTCCTTCCCATTTGGGTGGAAGCATACTCACCCCTTTGAGCTTTAGGGTAAGCTTTTTATCATAGTCCCTTAAGGAATTTAAGTATAATTTTCTTTTATTTTTTTGTTCCCTTAACTTATCATATTTGCGCTATCTTTTTTTAGGATCTTGCTAGCGAGCCTACTATGGAATTTAAAGGGGGAGGCCAGAGCTCTCAGGCCACTTCCTCAACTATGGGTGCTAACTCTTGAAAGGAGTCCTCTTTCCTTTCTTCAGAGGTAGAGTCTCATCATACTGCCAGTGATGCTGAGATGGAGGCTCCTGTAGAATTCATGAGCAGATTGTGGCATGAGGAGAAGCCTAGTCATTCTAGGACTCATAAGCGAGAGGTTCCAGACTTGATTTTGGAGCATCACCCTGAGACATTAACTTCTTAGAGTATGCTTCACATTGATAGCCTTAGGGTGTTCAATCTGAAGGCACTTGCCAAGAACTTCTTTCACTTCTTAGCTACCCACCCGTATGAGCTGACTAGTGCTTCTACTTTTCTATTCTTGGATGCTCTTCGGTATCTTTAGCAGCTATACCACTTCCAATTATAGTGACTTAATACTGCAGTACACCACTTCTTAAGTCTTCCATTCAGGAAGATGGTGAGGATTTACACATCCAGGCAGTCTAGGGTGAGCAACCATAGGCTGCGATACTAGAATTTGAGTTCAAATAGAGATACTTCAGGCCAAGTTGGACAGGCTTGAGGAGGATGATTAGGAGGATGAGATCAAGCTTTCCAGACTGGAGGAGGAGTTTGTGCAGGAGGCAAGCCCATGATATGATGGAACCCTTTCTTCAGATGATCTATTTTTTTGTTATTTCTATTGGATAGGCTATCTCTTCTCCTTTTTTAGCATGTAAAGTTTGCCTTGTATTTTCTCTTCTCCTCCATATATAAAGGATTGATCACTTATTAATGGGAAACACACTTTTGATCCCACTGTGCTTTTTTATTCTCTGACTTTATCTGTACTTTTGGCATTTGTTCACTATAACCTGCTCTAATTTTTCGCGAGCACTTGGTCTATTTGAACTACCCCGTATACTGTGGGGTACTTGCATAAATCTGAGCAAGTTATACTTTTTAGTTCATCCCCATGTGACTGTGGGGTATTTTGTTATGCACATTCATTTCATAAGGAATAAATTAGAGAGGGGGTTAGCCTTTCTGCTTCTCACAAACTTTGAATGAAATTTCACAGATGTCATAAGTAAAGAAAATAATTAATTCCTTATACCAAAAATTTCCCCTGGTCTGCGGGTCCCCGTTCCAAACTTTTCTTAGGAACCTTTTCGTCTTGGAAAAATAATAAGTTTAGAGAGGGGGTAGATCCTATTCTCCACACTTCTAAAACCTGGTCAAGTAAATTTTTTCTTGAGAATACAGGTTGGAACTTTTCTCTAGGATATAAATCTATATATAATAATAAAAAATATATATTATTTTCTTATTATTACTATTAAGAGGACAACCACGTGATGGTCTAAGGTAAAAAACTTTATTTGTTGTTTCTGTAAGGACTTTGCTCAACCTACTTTTCCCTTGGGATGGATATTCCCCTAAGTATAATGAGCAAACACCTTCATGTTATGGACCCTCTTCTAATCTACTAGGTTTTCCTCTATTTTTTTAAGAAAAAAGGGAAAAAAATAAATCTGGTGTACCATGTTTATAACGTAGGCATACAAACACACATGCAAAATTCAACTGCTGGTAAGACAAATAGTATTCATTTTCATGTACCATATATTTTTCATAAAATCTACGATCATTTCTATCTTTACAAAAAAAAATTGTATTTAGAGCATGCCATTTAGACTTTGTCAAAATGAACAAATATCTAGTAAGAGCTAAGCATAGTACTTCTTTAGCCACTTATAGTTAATATAATGAAGGCATTCACTTTCTAGTTCAAAAATCTGGCAGTAACCCGTATTTACCACCCCTTAAACCATGAAGTGGCCTTCTCAATTGGGCTTCAATTTGGATGGTTACATGATGCATATATGGTTAGTGGATGCACGTAGCACCAAGTTCCCTACTTAAAATTCCATGGGCTTGACCAAATTCTCATAAGCCTGGACAGCTGCTGGGTGTAGACCTTGAATTTTTACTTAGCCTTGTTTATATGCTCTTCTAGTGACTATAGTTGCACATTCCAAGGGTCTGTATAAGATCATTACTTAGAGAAACCCTAGGTGAGGGCTTTGTCAATTCAACCAATAGGATAACTTTGGTCCCGTATAGTAGTGAGAACGAGGTAAATCCTATCGATTTTCTTTTTGAAGTACGGTAGGCCCATAGAACCATAGGTTGCTTCTCATCCCATGCCCCTAGCATGTCCTCAAGCATCTTCTTCAGTATGTTGATCAAAGTCTTATTTATGGTCTCTACTTGGTCATTTCCCATTATATAATGCACGATTTTGTATTTCTTAGTAAGGAGTCCCATATCCTTGCATACAAACTTCTTACCATTATCTATGAGAATCACCTTAGGTATAGCAAACCTACATATGATATACTATCTTATAAATTGGTTTACCACTTAAGGAGTCACTCTCCTTAGCAGGATTGCTTCTGTAACTTGGTGTATAATTCTATAGCATCGATAATGAATGCCTTATCATGAGAGGCTAGGATGATATTTACAACCATATCAAAGGCCCACGCATGGAAGGGGTAGGGAACTTCTAAGCTTTGTATACTTAATGAGGAGGCATGTTTCCATGTACTTGGCATATCGTTCATTTCTTCACATAACCAATGGAGTCAGCTTCCATGGTTGGACACTAGTACCCCAACATCATAAGTTGATCATGTAACTTAGCACCTCCCATATGGTAGGGCTCATGGACTTCCCACCCTCTCTACATCCCCTTTAATGATTCATTTTAATGCCTTCTCATTTTAACCTTTCTTGTAGAGTTCCTCTTCCACTAGATCGAAGCGGGATACTCTTTTATCGAGATTGATCTCATCTACTCGCTCGAGTGGTAACTCTCTATCTTTCAAATACGCTATGTAAGGTTTCCTCCAATCCTCAAATTCTTTTATTAAATTGGCGTCAGATGGTCGATGAAACTATGTTTGGCACTTTAGATAATGTTACTGTAGACGAGCAACCTCTGTGCTCATGATGGTCTTGTAGTAGCCCTTCATTAGAACAAGCAATAAAGAGGGATATCAGTATCCCCACAATGCTTCTCATGAATTTCTACCAATATCTCTTTATCTTCTTCTTCTCCTACACATCTTGATAGAAAACCCGTGGGGGTCTTAAAATAAAGCGTTCCTTATAGTAGGTGATAGTTGTCCAGTTCTAACATTTTCATCTTTCCTTCTCCAGTTTCTAACTGTTTCACTACAGGGCACCTCCAATCATCTAGTTCTTCACTTAGAGATAAATACTTGACCGTAGTAGGCACTATTCTTCGTCACACCATTATGATCTCTTCTAACTTATCCATCTCTAATTTTTGGAGTATGGTGGCTAGGGTATCTGGATTCCTATTCATCATGCGGGCATGCCTCTAAATGATGATCTTTAATAACTGACTCAATAATCTCTGGATGATGGATCTATATGGTTCTAAGTTGGTATTCTTGAGATTAAACTCCCCATCAGCCTATTTTACTACCAAGTTAGAGTTGCATCATATGCCCAACACTCTAATCCCTCTTCGTACTGCTTCTAGCAATCCCATAACGAGATCTTCATATTCAACCTTATTGTTTGAACATTTGAAATCAAGTCTTAAGGGGAATGTGATCTTCTCCTTCCCATCGGAGAGAATGATTTTTCGAGAGGATTCCATATTTCTAATCAGATTTTCAACACAATCTTCACAGGCATGAATACTCTATTCTTTTCCTTTAGTATTATGCGTTTTAAGTTTCACGTAAACATTTAATTACATGTTTTCTTAAAATAAAGTAGTGACTCAATTAGGAAAAGTGGAAACTAATTATGGGGTTATTTTTATTAAACCTCTTAATCTGAATAATATTCATAACCCTTGGGTACGTAGGATTGATGAGTGCATTTTGGGTTTTATTAGTGTAGGTTGCATGTAGAAAAACCTAGTTTTAAAATAAATAATTGTTGGGTGCATATAACTCATGTAATACATGTAGAGATGATAAAATTTGGTCTTTGATAAACATATGATGAAAACTTGGTATATTTAATTTAAAATAATTAAATGAGATTAATTGGGTATTGTTGACGAGGTGAAAATTAAATTAAGATTTATTTGAATTAGACTATCATGCTTAGTTTTATACGTTGATTAATTATGCGTGGTTGTGTAACTTTGGGAGAGGATGGGAGAGATATCTTCCTTTGGTAGAGCTCGCATATAACAACTCTTACCAATTCACGATTGACATGGCATGTTCAAGGCACTGTACGAGAGACCTTGTCGTTCACCCGTTTGTTGGTTAGAGGTGGGGGACAAAAAGTTATTAAGGCCTAAGATTATCAAGGAGACGTATGCCCAAATAGAGTTGATCCGAGGGCGGATCCGGATAGCTCAGGATAGGCAAAAGAGATATGTTAATGCTTCACGAAGACATGTGGAGTTAGAGGTTGGGGATTAGGTATTAGTCCGGGTGTCCCCTATAAAAGGGGTGATGAGATTTCAAAAGAAGAGTAAATTAACACCGAGGTACGTGGGACCTTTCCCTATTTTTAAAAGGGTGGGACCGGTAGGATATAGACTGGGATTGCTAGAGCATCTTCAGCGGATACATGACGTATTCAATGTGGCATTACCGAAGAAATATCGAAGGAGCGAGAGGGCCTTCTGGCATATTCCACTCGAGGAAATTGATTTATAGCCAGACATCTCGTATGAGGAGAGACCAGCGGCTTTTCTGGACCATATTGAGCGTAAGTTACGATCCAAGGTTGTTCCACTAGTTAGAGTACAGTGGGGTCATCACAACGATGAAGAGTATACCTGGGACTGGGAGGAGGATATGCAAGAACAATATCCGGAGATATTCACCACAGGTACGACCTAATTTCGGGGATGAAATTCCTTTGTAAGGGGGGGAGTATGTAAGACCTGTATGTTTGTGCATTTAATATTTATTTAATTCGATAAAGTTTGAATTACTTGTGTGTCGTAATTTAATTGAATTAATTATGATAATATTTATTTAAATGTTAATCAGAGAGTAAATGGTTAATATTTAGGGAAGTAACTTAATTCAGTAAATTATGATAATATTTATTTAGATGTTAATCAGAGAGTAAATGGTTAATATTTAGGGAAATTTAAATTACTGGGTGAATAGTAATAAATAATTTACGCCATTAAGGGTATCAGTGACGGGGCATTTAGTTATCTTAGCCGAGAGTTGGTATAGACTAATTTGGGTGGGAGATAAGGATTTTTATAAATTAATTTGGATGCCAATTCTGAGTGTACGGTTGAGATCGGATGGGCCTAGATAGTCAGAAAAGTGTACTCGGGGGTAGTAAACGAGTCACGGGACGTTTTTAGGCATATCCGGGCCCACACGGGGGTATTTGGGTCACTCGGGATTAGCCCATTAGGCAAAATGGGATTAATCCTAATTAAGTAATTAAAAGGAAAAGGGGAATGGGTGATTGGAGATTAGAGAACACTTAGTGGGAGAGAAAACCCTAAGAAGCTGTTAAAGGAAACTTGGGGGACAAAGGAAAGAGCCAAAAGAGGGGATTCCATCTTCAACCTTGAGAATCACAACTCCTGATCAGACCTACGAAACCATAAGGCAAGTGGTTAACTTGATGTAGCATTTAATTATGTTTTCAATTCGTATTTATGTGATGTGAATACCTAAAATTCGTTTTGGGGATAAATGGGTACAAAAAATGGGGTTTTTGTAATTGGAACACAAGATGAGAATTGGTGTAGGAATTTATGGTGGAACATGATTCTGAAGAGATACTTTCCTTAGTTATAATAAACCCATAAGAATTAAGAATGAAATTGAGTTGGTAATTTGGTGTTGTGACTGAATTATGAATAACTCGGCTTTTTCCCAATTTGGAAAAATAGTAGAGAATGTAAATTAAACGGGGTATGGAGACTTTATGGTGTTCTTAACGTGTTATATTGATGAGAAGGCTTGGGTTGGACTGTAGAAGGAGTTGGAAATTTAAGGTTTTTGTCCATGGCTGAAACAGGGACTCGGAGAAGATGAAGACCTGTTCGATCGATCGATCGATGGCTGGGATCGATCGATCAATGGTTTGGGATTTTTGAAAGTGACGCCAGTTTTAATATATAAGGTAAATTAATTAGAAATTCTCCCCCATACTTTAGTTAGTGAGAAATAAGTATGGAACATTAATTCCTAACAAAAATGAAGGAGAGTAATTGGGTTTGGGAGGAATTAATGTGTGACACGTTATGGAAATTTTGGGAAGAATATTCAAAAATAATTAAATATGGATCGAGCAGGCGAGTTTGGGTATATTGGTAGGGATACCAAGGTGTTAAATTAATTCATATTGAAAACTAATTAATTTAGAGTCAGGGATTGGGACTCGGATATTAGTTTATTTCGGGCCACGAGAACGTGTTATAATATATTGGTTGGAGCGACACCAAAAGTAATTTAATTAATTAATGTGAAATTAATTAATAATCAGAGTTGGGCCATAAGCTCGTGATAATTTGTATAGGCTTGTGTTACGGACTTAGTACACAGTATAGCCGGTGTGCGATAGTATATATATATGGTGTGTGCATTAATATCATTGGCTAGATATTATCATTATATATATTCTAGTGCTATCAGGGGCGGTTGCGCGTAGAGGCTGAATCCCCTAGATTGAGGAGTAGGGCGAGTATATCCACATATCATAGTGTTTATTATATGGGTGAGGGGCATCTCACTTTCAGGGAAGGAATATGACCACCTCCTATAATTATGTTATTTTACCAAGTTAGTGAGCAATTCTGACTTGGGGTAACTAGGTTATGTGAATACACTTAGTGGGATAGTACTTTAGAGAATATACATTCGGTGAGTTATTACTCGGGAGGATATCCATTATTAATTATTATTTTAACATATGTGTGAATGTTGTAATATGACTATACGTATATAATGAGCTAAATATTCATATACGGGTAAATTAGTACAGGCTGTAAATTGTATTATATATAGTGGATGTGAAAGTTATATGAATATAAAAAGGGAAATGATTAATTAAGTTAATGATGACATTAACTTAGAAATCATAATTTTGGCATACTCAGTTAGAGTAGGGTGGTTGCCAGGGGTTATATCGGTTATCTAGTGATGGGATAAATGACTAGGGAAATTAATTAAGGCGTTAATAGTGCACAGTAGAGGAGGGATGAGGAGGTCCTCAAGAGAGTGCATCACTAACTAGAATATTAAGAGTATGCATACATATTTATTACTGCAAGTTAATCATCTGCTAAATGTTTTAGGTACTAACCCTTGCTATAAAAACTTAAAAAATAAACTTTTAGGTGTCCAGACACAGGGACGCTAGACTTGACTCATTCTATGGATTTGTTGCTGCAGCAAATGTGGATGTTTCATTCTTTTCATTTCTAGTGTAGAGATTTCCAATCAGTTACATGATCATGTCGCTCACTGTTTTATTAAGTACTTATGTCAGACTTGTTGAGATTTATTACTTGTCTTTACTTTTGTTGGATTTGAGTCGATGGTTTATTCGGTCAGTTATTTAGATGTGAATGGTGGATTTCAGTTAATTGTGATTGTTTAAATTATTTTTTTTCCGCGTGAGTATTTCATTAAATTAATGGAAGATAAAACTTAGCACCAGTCTAATTTATCTCACTTAGGTGGTTAGTAATTAAAAAGGCGACAGTGATGTTAAGATTTAACCAACTGAGAAAGTTGTTCTAATTTAATTTACGACTGATCACCCGGGGTTAATTAGGCGGGGTGTCACAGTCGTATGGTTAGATGTTATAGCAAGGTTAGTCAACATGAAGATGCCTAATTGTACTCCCTTACGTGAGCATGTTCTAAATATGATGTATATCTTAGGAGAACTCAAGGTTCTTGGATAAAAAATATATGGGAAAACCTAAGTGGATTTCATCATCCAGTCACTACCGGAGTCCTTTAAGTAGTTTAGGCTAAACTATTCTATGAACAAGTTTGATTAATCCATGGCTTAACTTCTTAAGGAACTCGAGGATGTGGAAAATATCAACAGGCACAAGTTTGTGGTCTAGGTTACTGAGAAAGGCTCGTATACTTCTATCCCGAAAGCTAAGAAAAAGAAGATAGATAGTTCCAGGCACAAACTAAAGTTTTCAAGATAAACTTTAAGCCCTATAGTGGAGGTAAGAAGCTAAAAGGAAACTATTAAATCTATAAACATAAAGGGCACTAGAATAAGTAATGCCTCATCTTCTTATTCTCCTGCTATGATGTATATGATAGTGAATCTTATTTGCATTCGGGTGTGTTCGTGTGCCGAACAATGCAGTACGTCGGCGAAGACAGTTGGGCGGACAGAAGGAGGCAAAGATCAGTGAGGTTATTTGATTTATTAAAGAAGGATGACTGTAGTTGAAGTCACCCATATTATGGCACGGAAGTCCTGGATGGTACAGACGACCAAGGCGCGACTTGTGACTTCCAGACACAACTAAAGTAGAAGTGGGGGTCAAATTAGACTCACCTAACATTGTTGGAATGGAAGAGGAAGAGTTAGGTGAAACATTGAAGAGAACCAACAGTGGAAGTACTCGAAATGCGGAGATGGCGTGTGCTAGCCAAATGAATGTAATATATCTAAAGGCTTGGACATATGTCGGGGTATGGCCAATCGGGAGTGAAAATTTGGGGAAATTTTTTCTTGGCTCGTAAGTGTGGAGTGTCAATGGTGAGAAGTAATCACCACACTTAGAAGTGGAATGGGACGTCTAGAGAAGGCATACACGTATGGTTTGACCATAAGTTCATTCACCAGATATTCAGGGTGAAAGGAAAATGTTATTCTGAACTCACACAAGAGGACCGGACAGAGGTCACTTTGTGAGGAGAAATTTAATTATTTAGCGAACCTTACACCGGGTGAAGTAGGTAAAATGGAGAAGAGGATATAAAAGGGAGAATTTACATACAAGAAGAATTGTTATCTCTTCTGGGGAATTCTTCTTGGACAGTCAATGCAGATGGTATTAATGTCGTATAGTGTTAATTTGGAGGGAAACGTTTCCTTGGGTGGGGAGATGTAAGAATTGAGGATCTTTATAGAGTAAGAGTGGGAAAATGGTGTTAGAGAAACACCACAAGGGGAAGACTCAACGGGCAACTCGTTAAAATGATTCGGATATCTGAATTATTACCGAGTGATGGTGATTTCAGAAAGAGATGTGGTAACTAGTAGCGTATTCCTTAGGTTTATCAAGCCAAGGAAATAATGGAGATAGTTTCCAGAACCGAGACTACCAACATCCGAGAGAAGAACCACCTTGACATGGTCAGTGTGACCGAAGATAAGTGGAGTAGGTGTATAAGTATTTTGTGGGAAGTGAAACCTGTGCGTTATAAATGTTTCCCTAAGAAAGTGTAGGGATAAAGGTATTGCGCCTGGCAAGGGCAACAGTTATTGGAATATTCGGTTTGGTACGGACAGGTGTGTTAAGTCCAGGAACCATTTGAGCAGCAGGATGATTGTCAGGATAAAAGTAGGAGTTATATACTCAGATGATGTTACATGTTGTTTGTGGCATGAACGAGTTGCTACAATTGTTATTATTGTTATATTTTTTCTTGAGAGAGTCGAGTTTAGTGAGTATCGGCAATTTTATTTATTTATGTGAATATTTTTCCTTAATAGTGTGGGGTTATATTTATTTTCATCCGCGGAGGATGAATGAGTATATTGATAGTGGTGTATACTTTATTGAAATTACTCGTTTCAGTGTTGTGTTATACGAGTATGATATTATCCTAATTATGGTTTTATAATATGCTTATACCAACAGTGTGCTGGTATTACAAGTTTATCGGAGTTACTACCTTGGGGTAGAATGTTTTGATTCTGGCGAGGTCCCATCTGTGAGAGGGACGAGATTGTAATTTTACTTTTGTATATATGTATATATTTATATATATTGTTGTGATCGAAAAAAGGTATAATAGTCTCGGATATTTAATCCCAGCATGTGTAGAGATTTAAATTGATTTGATTCGTAAGCAATTGGTTTACTAGTCAGGGAAAAGGCTTAGTTGGTTATTATATTAACGCTCAAGATGTCGTAATAAGAAGAGTGAATTGTTTTATCACCCTTTAGAGATTTGGGATTTTATACTCGTAGTTGTGTGTCTGGGGACATGATTTTGATAGCCCCGATTATATTTGCATGATGTATATGAAGTGTTATTACCATCAATGTCAAGAGAAAGTGTCTTTTAGGAATAGTTCCTTGTTTAAGTGTAATTGCTGAAGGAAATGTAACTTTGTTGTTAAGAAACGGGAATATAGGGGTACATGTTATGGACTGAGGGTTAACGTATCCCGATGACCGAAAATGTTAGGTAGTAGTGTATCGGGGGGTTCCTTGTTTGGATTTTGCTTTGCGAGACATCCCACACATGAAACTTAGCGTAAGGTTGGTAGTAGGGATATGTTTGACCATTCGTCCATAGATTGTATACCTAGATCGTTATACAAGTAATTAGTTATATCTGGAAGTTATCAAGGTAAATTACGATGTAAGGCCTGTAGAGCCAGTTGTTAGGGAATTAGGATGTAAGTATTGATAATGTTGATTTTGTTACGGCGGGTTGAAGGATGCATTGAGGTTAAGGAGGACTTAGAATTTCAAGTCCAGTGGGGATTGAGAACGCCTAAGTGGTATAGCCACATTGAAAATATAGCGGCAATAAAGAGTTTGGAATACGTATGAAGCGTAGATAATGTTTAAAACTGTATGATTGAGTTATAAGGGATGTAAACATCTTGTTTTGCTAATGTAGTAATCGCCGAAAGAAGGGATATTGATGGGTGGAATTTTTACTTATGGGATTAAACGTTGTAAGAGAAGGTGTTAATGAGTATACTCATGTGTAATATCTAGCACGTCTGAATTTGGTAAAAAGGTAGTGGAAAGCCATTTAATAAGGGGATATCTCCTGAGAAGGTAAATATTTAATTATTATGGGTAATTTGGAGTAGAGTTCCGACCAATCGAATGTTGAGGGTGACTCAAGAGTAAATAGAATGAGGATATCAATAAGGTATAAAAAGGTCCAAATGTGCACAACGTGGTGAAAAGTGCAAGGGTAGAAACTTTTGGTATACGCCGAGAGAAAAAGAAGATCATTAAGTATCACTTAACGGGAAAAATTATACGTGAAGGTCGGCATTGAAAGGGCTGTAGCAAGTAGTAGAACGGTTGGGGTTAGATGTTCAACCAGATGATTTTGTATCAAGCCGACGATTCCAGGGATGGAAGAGTCAAGTTGGTAAATTTCCTTGAGGAGTTACCAACTTATAGATCATTATCGAGTTCCTTCGAATATGAGGGACATGTTGTCCATAAGGAGAGAAATTGTTATATACTTGGGTGATTTACACTATTAGATAGTGAACATGCCGGTACGTGGTTCGACGTAGTATTATTTAGAACTAAAAGGAGATCCCAGAAATCCACCTTCAACGTGGGGTAGCAAGAAGTAGTAGAAATATGTTTCGTTTGGAGAAGGTTGTATCACCTATAGCCCAAGGTGTAGGCGCAAGGTGATTGATGACTGGTGGATTCTATAAAAGAAATTATGGATTCATGGCGATCTTTTCATTTCCAAATTGGGTATAACTAGTAAGTGAGGTATATTGTGGTAATGGGGATAAGATATTACCTAATGGTAGAGTTGGGGGCAAAGCACCCGTATCAATTTATAGTAGACTAGGTGCTTACAAATGTTTTGTGTAACACCAACCGGCTGAAGTGGTTTTCCCTTTTGTAAATGTCAAAACGCAGGGAATAGAGATTCAAAAAATGGGCAAGAGTAGTCAGATGTGTTATTGACTTCTTCCAGAGTGGGATCATGGTGTTTTGATAAACGCGGGAGTTAATGCGTAGTGAGGTGCAGAATCAAAATTATATTGAGATAATGTGGCCAATGATGTATAGGCTATTTTTCTTCGAATGTTATTTAGTAAGAGCACAACGTGAAGTACATCTATTGTAGTGTAATCTAATAAAGTAGCAAGACTGTTAAACACGCTTGTTGTGAAGCGAGGGCTTTAGTGATTGGGCCTTTCCTTATATTTTATTTGAGTACCGAAGGATACCTAATTTTTCCAGGTATGCCTTACTTTTTCAAATTTCGGGACGAAATTCCGTTATTGGGAGGGAGTATGTAATACCCCATACTTTTATGGCTTTTAATTATGAGGTTAATTAAATGGAATTACTTTTAATTCTGGGATTTATTAAATTAATTTGGGATAATTAATTGGAAAATTTATTTGGATTTAAATGCTAGCAGGACGAGAGTTAATATTGGTTATTAATATGTTGTTCAATATTACTGAGTGATGTGATCGTTGAATTTATTAAAATTGTCGTGAATTGAAAATACGCCAGTTTCGGTAATTTAGTTGGGACATGCGCGTCAGTCGTGCCAAGACTCAATTTAATGGATTTAAAAGTATTTTATTTTTGTGTCATCCGTATGATATTTTTGAATGCGCCAATGTGTCTGAAAGGGTCGAGATAGTCAGAAAACACTAGTCGGGGGTTCAGTTTGGGTCCCGGGGCATTTTAAGGCCAAACCGGCAACCCGGAAGGGTATTTTGGTCATTTTAAAAATTGAGGAAATATGACCCACGAATTTTAGAGTTCATTTATTTAATATTGGAAAGGCCATTAGGGACATGATCATCCAAATACAAAGAGATGGGCTACGTGAGTTAGAGGAGAGGTTAAAAAAGTCCCCAAACCAAAACCACCACCCACCACTACCAATTTGGACGGAATTGTGATCGAAAAGAAGAGAGGACAAACCCTTGAACAACAACAACGGATCAGATCATCATATTTATAGGAAAGTGATTTATCTTGCAAAGATTCAAAGCATATAGTTTACATGTTTTTATAGATTTAAAAATTTATCATGAAAAATGAAAATTGAATGGATTTGAAAGGTTTAAAATCATAATATGGATAGGACTTGCATGTAGTAATTGTTGGAGATGACAACAATCACGAATTTAAGAGATATGTGTAGATAATTACAAAATTTTGATTGAATCATGTGATGCTCATGAAGAAATCGAAAAACTAGGTTTTCATATGAAAATTAGGTATTTTGATTTAAGTAATAAATGTTATAGGTTGATTTGATGAATCTAAAATGTGGGGAAAGATGTAAACATGTTAGTAGATCGATTAGTATATTTAGTTGTGAGTTTTGGACGTTAGAATGAAGAGTTTGAGGTGTAAAAAGTGGAGAACCCGTAACTATTAAGAATTTCAGGGAAGATACCTGCTTGGTCGATCGATCGACTCAAGAATGTCGATCGATTGAACCATCGATCAATCGACCCCTTTTCTTCGATCGATCGACCCGTTCTGATTTTTTACAATTGTTTCTCTTTAAGGTTTAATGATTATTCCAAAGCCGATGTTGGTTATTAGGGAGATTAATATGATATTGTGGGACTTAACTAAAGTCAGTAGGGCCTTGGTTATTATCGAAGAATTCTATAACTTATGGGATTGATTGATATTACTTATGAGGGTCTACCGAATGAGGTATGGTTGGAAAACGTTCGAATTGGAACTATATTGAGTGTTGAGGGTGATGTAAGGTTAAGGGCAGGAACGGAGTGACTTTAAGTACTGAGATAACATCTGAAATTAATAAGAAATCTAGTAACCTTTTGAGATTGGTTCAAGTACTCAAATTGATACGACGGGAGAGTTATCAATCGGAATATATATTATGTGTAACGTTTCGGGGTAAACTTACTACGTACGAGATTAACTAGATGAAACGTGTGAACATCTATATTGATATATGATTACTTAGGTTGGGTGAATGTCTAGTGTATGGATTTATTGTGTGTATAACATACCTACCATACTTGCTATCACGGGAGGTCGTTCGTAAGAGGATAGTCTAGTCTCGATGTGACCTTCGGGGGGACCTTAGATCTATACCTCAGAACATAGGGCTTGGAAGGGCTTATTGCTGAATGGATAAGTCTGCTGACCTTGGGAGCATAGGTATGTACTTGACCCATGGGCATGTGAACTATGTTCGCCTCCAATATGTGTGATGTTGCTTATTGAAACAGTTCTTGAGAGATTCGAAACTCGTAATCCCAGTGTATGTGATGTACCGAGATTCGATAGTAGGGTATGAGTTCACCGCAGCTTAGCCTAGGGGTGCCATATATGTATTTATGTACTGAGAGTGATATACTTATGTACTTGTGACTGGTTCATTATTGTTTAGTAGATGTGAATAACTAATATATTTGAATGGGTTAAGAATGAGAATTTAATTAACACTCGAGATAAGTAATTTGATGAATGTGAACATGGGTTATAAATATGGCTTATTTGGGTATTACGAGTAGATACTCTATGTTTAGAATGCGAAGGTAAGAGTGGTACAAACTAGTTAGATAGTGGCATAACTAGGATGGGTTAAAGGCATACGTTAGGCGTGCGTAGTAGCTGAGAGGTAAGAAACTCATGTAAGAGTACGCAACTAACGTGTTTATAATATGTGATGTTTAATTGTAATTTAAATCACTTGCTTAATTTTTAAATTATTTTCACATAGGGCTCTGACCCGTTTTCCTCCAAATCTATTTTTGTTTCCTAAAAACATTTTTAGGTTCCTAGCCATAGGGACGCCAAGCATAGGAGTTCCATTCAGATGATGTGTAGTAGCTGATGTGGAAGTTATAGGATCTTGGTAGTAGACGATCTCATTTTATCCTTGATTCTTTCAGAGTCATTTATATCAGTTAGGGCATGTCGCCCATTCTTATTTAGAGGTTGTAGTTGCAGACTTTCATTATTTCAGTTCTTGGTTCATTATTTATTCAGACTCTTGTATTGAGACATTATTTACTTTGGCATCTTTATTATTGGAGTGTTTAATACAGACTTATTTGATTTCTTCTCGTTGGCATTTATATGAGACTGGTTCTGCGATTGATGGTTTATTAAATATATTTTTGGTTAATTGTTAGATTAATTAATAAAATTTGACATTTCTCTTTTTAAATATTAGGTGGCTAGTAATTAATTAAATGTTTTTCGAGAGTGATGCTAAGACTGAACCAACTGGATATTCTGTATTAATTTGATAAAGGTGTAACTACCCGGTATTTGATTAGACGGGGTGTCTCACTTATTTTTGGACTCGTATCGGTAATAATATTAAGATGTTTAGAATGGTATTTTGGGTTGACTTTTGGGACTGTATACTATTCAGTTATGGCTTAAAATAATGGGTTATAAATTCTCTAGGTCAATATATGGCTTAGGTTATGTTTTAGGCCTTTTGGAAGTGTGTTTCTCTCATTAAGTTGAGGCCCATATGGGGCCTAACCCTAATTTCGGGATTAGTACATTTTGAGTGTCAATAGGTTAATCTAAATTCATTATAACACTTTTAGAGAGGAACACTAAACCTAGAAAGAATAAGGAAATTTGTATAGAAGAAGAATTGAAGGTTTAATCTTGGAATTTATCTCCTTGATTTGATACAAGTTTACCAAGTGTAGGAATGTAATTAATTTTTTGTTAAAGTACAATTATTCATTAGAATCTAAACAAATTGATTCATAATCTCAGTTTTATCAACCCATTATATAAATCCAAAATTATTTTAATAATGTAAATTATGTTAATCTCCATGTTAAAGATATAATTTGACTTTGGAAAAATTTCTTATTAATATGAGATATATTTTTTATATAATTGTTACGACAATGTTATACACATAACATAGATGAAAAGCCTCTTGTAAATTGGACGAATTGATGAGAATTTGAATGTAATTGATTAAACGAAATTCAGCTAGGGTTCTTAGATTGAATCTGAATTAATCCCTTTTAAATCATACGAAAATCTTATAAAAAATATTAGATACATGTTTGGATTTTAGTTACACCTTTTGTATCTAAAGGAGATTGTGAATTATGATGTTTAAAGGCTTCGAATTAGGCATTTTGGTGTAACAATGGTGGAATTGGATTGCTAGCAGGGATGAACTGCATTCAACTTGTTCGGATGAGAATTAAACTTCATTAAAACAAGTTTGGGTTTCTCATTAGATCGAGATTAAAGGTCATTCGAACGATAGTGGAAATTTCATTCAAACGACTAAGGAACTCATTTGAACGAGATAGGGTAACTCGTTTCAAACATTATGGTGATTTCAATTTGAATTTGTTTGACATTGTTTGGAAGTTAATAAAAGAGACTAATTAAATTAATGATTTTTAATTCAGGTCTTATAATCTTTATCTAATTAGGTTTATTAGTTTTGTATATTATGTGAAACATACCATGTATGTGTTCGTGGGATACGTACTAGAGGACATACTTATGGGGTGCGTATGAGTTCAACCGCACTAGTACCCCAATGATACAAACGGGCTTTACCTTGGTTATTTTTTCCCCGAACACTACGTGCTAAAAAAACCTGTTATATCCAGAGAAGATTAAAGGGGCGATCCTCTCATATTGCTTGGGGTATGGGGCCATATGATTGGTATGAAGGTGTACTAATTATCCCTTCTTGACCCTTGAGGTTATTGAAGTGGGATAACTATACCTAGTATACACGAGTGATCCCTGAAGGAATTATCTATATTCCTTCATTACATGCGCGCTTGAGTGTATCCCATTTATTACGTATGTGGCTGGGGCCGTACTTATGGATTTTAGAGATAGAGACTATCTCCCTTTATATGTTCATATACTTGAGACTTATAAACTGCTATGGTTATGGAATATTTACTTATATTCAGTTGAGATGAATAATACTTATTCATGGGGTTCAATTAGGTTTAGGATTAAACGCATGTGATATTTAGGATTGTTTGTTTTGAGATAACTTAAAAACAAATAGAATAAAATAAGAGATGAAGATGAGTGATATTGTATTCTAAACTTAGTTATATTCTTACTCTTCACAACCGTTCTATTAACGTTGTTGTTGAATTATCTTTTTAGGACTTAGGTTAATGGTGCAACCTCAAGCCTGATTTCATCTTGTACTTCTCCATTAATGCTTGTATGAGATGTAGGTGTCGAGCCTTTATGCTCACTCTTCATATTCCTATTTATATTTCTGTTGTGTTGGTTATTGTAGTAATTTCTACTCTCTTTGGAGAGTTGTTTTTATGCCGAGACGTTTATACTTTCATTGTTGGATTTTAGTATTGTGGATGATTGTAGTATCAAAGAATATATTTGTTGTTCTTATGGTTGTATTAAGTTATTTTATTTATGCATATTAGTTACTTTATTGCATGATTAGAATGATACTCAAATATTTAGACTCACATCTTATTTATTTTTAGACCTGATCGATCGAGTTATAGATTTTATGGGTTGTCACACCACCCCTTCCCCCATTATGTCAAATGTCATATATTATGTGTGTGTGTGTGTGTGTGTGTGTGTGTTATTTTTTCTTTCTTCTCTTCTACTTTACTAAACAGGACTCCCGTAGATTCTATCCACTACAGAGCTAGCCGTTGCTTCTAAAGGTCAGAGGTTCACAGAGAAGAAAAAGGAAAAGGGCATACAGCTCCCCCTAAAGGAGGAAACCAATCATAATAAAGTTCTTAGTAGTCTCCCTTCCTTGCATATATATATACACTAGGGTATGCCCGTGCCTGAAGGCACCACGCAAATTTTCGAAAGTGTACTCGGTTATTGGACCATACATCGTATTCAATTCGCAACAGTAATAATACTCCGTCTTGGACCCCGTATAATACATTGTAATGGCACGACGAAATTGGACATCATTTTTTTAATAAAAACTTAACGAATTAATCGTGTCATTAGGGGTCGGGTTTTTCACCTAACATTAATACAATGACACGAAAAAATATAGTTTATACTGAAAGTTTCGTAGAGTATTTATTAAAAAATGATATCAAGTTTGTTTTTTAAATATAACTAACGTTAACTTTTCTTAAAATAAATAATGAAACAATTTTTTTTTATTCACGTTCATTTCAATAAAAAAATAATATAAACATCAAAATTGATGAACATTTTTTCTCTACGTATGGACTTGATATCACCTAAATAAAAAAGCGGGACTGATGGGGTAGATAGGATGGGATGGTATGTAAAAATGAGATTAGAGAGAGTTGGTGACAACCCACAGGAGTGGGCTATAAAAGATTTAGTATTTTAAATAGATCAAATTTTGTGATTATTATTATGCAAAATAAGTACAAAAATTAAATATTACAAAAATAATGTAAAACACGGGACAATACACTTGAGACAACTCAATTACTCTTACAAACTTGGGTAATTTCCATAAAGATTAAAATTATGTTATATTAAAAAAATATTAAAATGAACGTTAATAAAAAAAAAACTTCCGTTATTTATTTTATAAAATGGACGTTATTTTTATTCAAAAACAATTTGATTACTTATATACTAAACAAAAAATTTAAAAATATGTTTTAATAAAAACTCAATGAATTAATTGTCTCATTAGGGGTGGAGTTTTTCACTTAACATTAATACAATGACACAATTAATTCATAATTTTACTCGTATAATTCGTGACAAATAGTATTTTAATGGGTGTGAAAAATTATAAGTCACATTATTCTTGTCGTGCATTGAAATCTAAAAGTCATTAGTGATGTATTAAAGTCAAAATTTAATTTCTTACAAAAAATACATTTTTTTAAAAAACAGTTATGTTTTATAAAAAAATTTATAAAACAAAGTACAAAAAAATACATTTTTTAAAAAAGTTATGTTTCATAAAAATTTGTAAAAACAAAGTTTCGTAAAAAAATATAGTTCTCACAAAAATTTCGTCCAGTGTTTATACAAAATATTTTAAATGAAATCTCTGCACCTTGACCATCCCATAAAAATCCGACTACATAGGCCAACCCTCCAAATCCAGAAAAAAGTTCTCTAAGAGCATCCAAACAGATAAATATAAAAACTGGGATAGATATAAATTCTCCTTACAAAGATCATATACAAAACTAAAAACTGAAAAACAACCAATCATATACACATTCCGAGAGTAGTAAATATTTGGAAAAAGTGAACCGGCAACGTCTGAAAAAAAAACATATACGGAGACCCATTTGATGAATTTTGTAAACTACTCCCCCCCCCCCCCTCACACACACTAAAAAAAATCATTTTCATGTCCAAAATTGTACTACCTTGTTCTTACCCATTGATGGAGACCCATTGGATTGTAACACCCCGCTTAAAATAATAACGGGTGGCCAGCACTATACTACATTAAATCAGGAATTTCAGATGGTCCAATTTCAACATCAACTGTCGGTACAATATAATATAGAACTAACTACCTGGTATCATACAAGAGAGATGTTAAAATTAAATAAAATGTGCAACATACAACCAACTAACACTACTAATAAAAATGCATGAAAGAACTATGAGAAATGAAATGCTAGAATAAAACGAAATAAATAACTACAACAGAATGTACTACAAAAGTGGACCCGAATAAGCTGTCGGGTCACAACCAATACAATAACAAGAATGGAATAAATATAAACATGAATATAAATATCCCTTGCGTACAAACCCGATTTATAACATGAATCCTACCTAGATTTTTAAAGAAGTAGGAAGCGACTACAAGTTACACCCCGCAACATTCCGCACCTGTCACGGCTCCCAAGACTCTGGATAGAAGGTCATCCGACATCCATGCGGTAGGACACATGTAGTAATATATATATATATATATATATATATATATGTATATGTATACAGGCAAGAGAGAAAAGTAAATCGGTCAGAGCCCGAGTTGTGAAAAATATTTAGCAAGTGTGTTAACCGTGCATAATAAATATCGGTGCACTTATTTCATAATTAAAGTGGAATCGCACTCTCGTGGAACTCCAACTCACCTCTCATCTAAAGGCGCGCACCTATTCGCGTCCTCAACTTTTAGTTAAATTACCCCCATTTATTAGGACAACCTAACTTATCATAGGCCTAGCCTATACCCACGAGATCTACCTTCCTATCATAACCCAAGAATCCACCCCTTTTCTAAACACAGTTAAGTATTTATTTTCAATCATATGTGCCTTATTAGGCTTAGTGGATTCCTGTTTATAATTTAACCATTAATAAATTTAATAATTTACCCAATATGCATTTGGGTTGAAACATATGATTTAATTTCTAATTAATAAGCATGCAAGATTATTATTGACACAACTTTCCTCCAATTTCAACGCTGCGCTGCGTTTCGTGCGTGGGGTGTCTCGCAAAGCGAAATCCAAATAAGGAACCACCCTGTTACACTACTCCTTGTCAACGTCGATCCTGGAGATCCATTATGCCACACATAAATATCGACAGAACTTCTCTCTAATCTCAACAATGTACTACGTTCCGTGCGTGGGGTGTCTCGTAAAGCGAAATCCAAACAAGGAATCACCCCGTTACACTACTCCTTGACAATGTCGATCCTAGAGATCCATAATGCCATGTATACAATATTATACTACTACTAACATCTCCAATAATATCATTGGGATGATGTAACCGAAATATTCCTTAAATGCGATACATCAACCCCCATCAATCTAGTACACCATAATCATCCAAGATGTACTACACAAAGATTCTATATCCTTTCATCTATAGGATATATAAATATATATATAGGCATTTTATTCTCACCATATATATACATATACCAATCATCCATACCCATGTCCAAGTGTACATATCATATCCGATGTACAATGGACATGAACATAATCCACCCGACTATATATATCTCCGATAAAACTGCATTAATGCTATCATCTTCCCAGTGCCCGGCTCACGTAGCAACTGGGGACCACCTGGTGGGGATCAACGACACCCACCTCGTGATAACAAACACACACGATGTCCCGGTAAGCGGTCATAGCTCCAACTGGCAATGAGACGAAACATACCCACCACGTCTCATCCCAAAAATATATCTATCGTATAATAACACACGGGACAACTATGACCTGGGGAATATCCACCCCCTGCTCTATATGCCAGGATGTTCACCCTCTGCGCGGAAACTTCCCAATGATAGCATGAGCGGGGTATTCTTAACCACAATAGTATATATATATATATCGCTCACATGCGCAATATACATACATCCATATGATCCCATCATATGATCAAGTATTAAACCATCATATACGGTTTAGATATCCATACCATGTATGTCCACAATCATAAATATATCCATATATTCACATTTATATATAGATATATGTACTTATATTCACACATCGTTATATCTATATATATACAAACTAATTCTCGTTCATATGTATAAGATATATAAACCCGGCTATAAGTATACCTAATCCTCAATATACAAGCCGTCACCACAATTTCCTTTAATTTACCTCGATATGTGAATACAATTCCTCACTTGAAACATATTCAATCATTTTCCTATGATGAATAGTCTCCCAAAATCATATGTATTTATAGATACATATATATTCAACCTTAGGGTTATCACCCCAAAATTTTGTGTAGGAACCCATCATTGCACATTTCATCCATATTCGAGAGTACATAATTACCTTTAGTACTATTTAACCATAGGCACATATATGACTTAATAGTCTAAAACCTCAAATTATTCCAACCTCGTTTCAAGTATTGGAATCTCAATGGTTATTTCCCCACAATTACGTGTACACTATCCTAACTTGAATTTATGCTACCGCTTATTCTAATCGATAGTACGATCCAAATCGTTCCCAATTTCACCTATGGTTCAATTTATCTTATGAACCCTTATTCCTATTGAGTTATCAATTGTTCTTTAGTCTAAACATTTCTAAGGATATGAGACCCCTCACTCTCTAAGAGTTCTCAACCTCACCTCATTTTTATACCTTTTATCTAAAATTGGTATTCCCACCCTCAATGAGGTTTCCCCAATTATAACTTAATAGAATCCTATCGATATAAGGATTCAACATGAACATAGGCCTATCATTTACATACATACCTAAGAGTGCCCATTATTAATACATGCGTAAGTAAAAAGGACTATCCCTATACCATTTATAACCATTTCATGATAATCCACCTCTATCAAAATAAAACAATCCGCCAAATCACTTTAGTCCCATACTCCTTTCATTACTAAAAGAGGCATTCCATCCTCCTAAATCAATTTATCATAGGCCCGTAAGCCCCTATTCAACCTAGGGCCCTATTCCCTTAATCTAATATCATAACCCTTCATAATAAGCCCATTAAGAAAGCCCCCAAGGATAAAACTCCAAAAGAAAAGGGAAAGAAAGAAATCCAAGTTTTCGCCTAAAAACAGGGGACCGGTCGACCGGTCCCAGACCCCTGGTCGACCGCGGGTCCAAATTTTTCCTACAAAGAAATGCAGTAGGCTTTTCTCTTGAGGCGGGGTCGACCGGTCCCCTGGGCGCGGTCGACCAGCCATACCAGTTATCTTGGCCGACCTTCCCATTTTCAGCAAAACCCACGAATTTAAACCCTAGAATTTCCATTCTAACCTCCAAATCTTTATCACAACATGATTCTAAGCCAAATAAATCAACCTAAAGTTGATCCCAACCATTTCTATTCCATTAAATCCATATTTAAACATTGATTTCAAGATTAAACCCAAAAATCTAGGTTTTGATATTAATACCCAAAAATCCATTTCTTTAACCCACAAATTATGAAATGAAATACACAAATAGCTATTTAGAAAGATTAAACACTTGCCTCAAATTTGCAGAGGTTGAATCATCCTCGATGTCGCGTTTGGGCCGAAATCTCCAAGCTTTTCTCCTCCCGTTCTTCCTTTCTTCTTCTTTCTTTCTTCTTTCTTTCTCTAGGGCTTTTTCTCTCTTTCTCTCAAATGAGAAGACTTGATTCGTAAGCCTTTAAATCCCTTAAAACATAAGTCCCAATTTAAATGTTAATACACAGTTTAAATGACTCGTTTACACCAATTCGAGTCAAACTGACTTAAAAATATTCGGGAGCCAAAATAAAACTCAATAGCAGTCATTTTGACTATCTCGACCCTTCCGGGATCAATGGCACACTCAAAATCATCATCCGGGATACTTTAAAATATTCTCTATTTTTGGACCTCATTTCCCAAATTTTAAAATTCTCTAATTTAATTAAATTTTATTTTCCCAAAATTTAATTTCTCAGTCTCCAAAATCGTGGGGTGTTATATGGATGTTTTAGTTGTTTTTTGTTTGATGTGAGTGAGACTTTGAACACCAAATACATCAAGATAAGCTCAAAATTATGGTCTCTCTTTTGAAATCAAGAACAATTTTTAGAAAACACTTATTCATCCCTCAAAACCCTCAACCAAAACCCAAAAGAAAAGGATGTAATTAAGAGAGAACTGTGAGAGTGTTCAAATAAACCAAATGCAAATGGTGATCAGATATTTATGTTTTCCATTAGTTGCTGGTCAAATTGACCCTACATCTTCTGGAAAGTGTTCAAATAAACCAAATGCAATCAGTAACACATTCAAATATAAATTATTATGAGGAAAATTACAATTAATAAACCGTGTATACTTTTTTTGTTAAAAATGCTCACTATAGCTCAAATTAAACATGGATAAATATATGATTAATGCCTAAAATCTGCAAAAGAATCTTATGGAGACGATCCTTTAGCTTCCTGGAACTTAACAATGGCGTCGAATCTGAATTCTTCACCACGTTCAAACGCGGCTTCAAGTCCTTAAATGCTTTGTTCAACTCCCAAATCTTTGTACAATTTAATTGAATTATAACCTTGTGCTATAAATAGACAAGAAGAGTAATTGGATTGATTAGCTTATAAATAACCAAGCATACACAAATAGTGCTTTATCGTGATGGCCAACACATGATAAAAACTACAAAGCCCAAGTTTTGAAAGGATAAATCCCAAATATGGTACATTATACAAAAACCCAGATTTGAAAACACAAAATAAATAAAAAGTTAAACATAAATAAAATATGGGTTTGAAAGGATAAAATATTTATAACGTGAGTTCAAACTAATACCCACTTACAGACCACAAACATATTTTATAACTATTGAAACCAACATGCCCCCAACTCCCATATGATAGATTTTGAGTGCTTACCTGGAAGAAAGCAGTCCAAGAGATTTGACATTATTGTAAGAAAGAGTTAAGAACGGACATAAAAGAAGAAATAACCCCTATGTGGTCTGAGTTATGTACAGATGCTAACAGTGAATTAATGTTACTATTTATAGCATTGTGAGAAGAAAATAAAAACATAAGACTTCTCCCTATATCTGGGCTTGGTAAAAAAATCGTCAAACTTGAACCATGAAAAAGCTATTGACACTAATATGATTTTTGATCACTCTGATTGATGACAACGTACCTGGGCGTGTAGAACTTGTGAGGGATGAAAATCACAGTAAGGAGATAATGACCGAATTTAGCTCAATCAAACATAAATATAAATAATAAAAAACCCACTTCAACTCAAGCATATGGAAATAAAAAAATATACCTTAATTTGTGACCTTGATGGAGCTTGGAGAGAGGGGAAAGTTGATTTTGATGAGTATGGAAGAACCAAGGAGAGTTTGAAAATGTAACTATTATTGTCATTTCACAGCAGAAATTATTAAACGACCATGAAAATAAAGAGACTATTAAGTATTAAAAAATAAAGAGAAGCAAACTCCCTTTAAGATCTGTATCTAGTTCATGGTACTGGACAATAGAGAGAGAAGATATGGGTTTATGATGGAAATTGGATTTGAATTAAATGGGAATGATTTGAGTTTGTAAGTGATGGAAAGTACCATCTCTTGAGCCTTGTGCTCTGAATCCTCGATTAGTGGGCGGATAAGAGACAACAAAAGAGGGTGGGAGATTGAGTCATTTACCATTGGATAAATGAGCAGTGAGAGGCATAGAGGTACAGAGAAAAGGTGTGCGTGGGGCTGATGAGACATATCAAACCAACCAACCACTTATAATATTTCTCGATCCACCCACAATATCTAATTTCAAATCCCAGCCCTCCATTTCTGGCTTAGTTGGCGTCGATCTCAACCCTTAAATTTCTTCCCATCTTATGAATAGTGAAAACACCCTTACTCCTTATTATATAGATGTGTGTGTGTGTGTGTGAATTTCTTTCCTTGATTATTCATCATATAGGAAGAGAAGATGCCTATAAATCTGGAAGGAAATAAGAAGAGGAAGTGTGAATTCAAGATCGGGTGATCTGTTGTTCTAGAAAGATGTGGGGTTATAGAGACAAATCCAGAAAATGCATTATGGATAGGTAATTTGTGAACAAGGGTGGTTGTCTAGGGTTAGTAAAATGAGAAGGAGAGAAATTTTATAATGATCTCCTTTTTTGTTGAAAATTTATATTGGTAATTTGTTATTAGATTTTAAAGGTCATTATACGCACACTTGAGTTTCTACATTTATCACACTATGTTATTTATTGGTTAAACACTATCGATGAACTGTTTGATGAAATATGTAAGGGAGTATATTTATTGTACAAATGTTTTTTTAAATATGAGCTAACAAATATTGAAACTCCATGCATTCTTAGTCTATAATTTTTTTATACTTTGATTTCTTACTTATTATTCGTTCTGAGACCACATTTATTGGTCTATGTTTTTATTTCATGTAAACACCTTGGTGGGTTTTGTATACGAAGACAAGACTACAAGAAAAAAATGTTATGTATTTAGAAGCAATAATGAATTTCTCTACTTGGGAGTTGAAAACTATACTTTTGTTTTCATGACTTTCCTTCATTTTATTTTTCTCAAAAGATGGGAGTATTGGAAATGTACTTTAGAATCCTACATCTGATATAGATTCTTTTTAAATATAGTTTACTTTGGTTGGCTCAATATTTAATCTTCTTATATGTTTTGTTCAACAACTTGTGAAAAACTTCCATTCCTCTTACTCTTCTCAATTAACTTTTATTAACAAGTTGTTATATATATACATATTAAAGAACAAAGTTACAACGGAACCAGAAAATCGAATATTTATATATTGTTTTGATCAATGTATAATTCTTCCATCAATATGATCAATCCATTTTCACAAGTTTGCATTTTCCTCGGTGGTTATCTTATTAGGTTTGATTCATAATATCAGGGGTAAAACATTTTATTATTGTTTATTGAATGATTTTTGTATTCATTATGAAATGATAATCAAGTTCGTGAGAATGCTTTATATTTGTTTTAATATATTGTTTCATATTTAATGTCGGTCAATAGAGCTTGGTAGGAATTCTAGTGAGTCGGTTTCAGGTTGATCACAAGGATATTAGAACTTTGGTTCTAAAACTATTGAACAATTCACAACCCAGATAGAGAGTTGGCATTTTATTGGAATGATTACGATCAAATCCTAGTAGTTTATCTAAAATTTCTGGAAATTGTTTAGTAGTTCAGAAACTGGCGTCATAGTTCAATAAAGGATTGTGATTGGTACATCCAAGGAATGTACTGAAGAGACCCACTCGTAGATTTGACTTTAAGTGTTGTCTTGATTAGACTTGAGCAATGACATACCATTTGCAACTGATGCATAGATTTTTAATCCTGCGAATTATGAGGATTGAAATGCTTATATGATTGTAAATTTGTTCAATATTTGATTGAATAAAATGATCTTCGTCTATTGAGTAACAATTATATAAGTAGGTTGAGATCTTAATTGGAGAAATCTGGGTTCGGAGGTACCTTGGATTACGATACTCCCTTGATAGATTATATAATTTGTTTCCACCAGCAAACCTGATTAGTGGATTATTTATAATCCCATGGAGTAGAAAAATAAGTTAAGTGGGAGAATCAATGAATTGATTATAACTTAGTTCAACTCAATTTTCAACAAACCGATTTAACCAAATGGGTATTAGAATATAAATGCTAAGAATCACATTATGTACCATTGTCGAATTTACAAATAAGACCTCATTATATCTAAGTGATTTCTAAGATAATTAATTCAGAATGCATCTATAATGATTTAGTGGAATTAATTAATATTCAACGAAGAAAGTAAATAAAATTACGGTAAATGTAATTTAGGATTTTTTTAGTAATTATTTGGAGCTGATTTGAATATTTGACTTGAGTCCCTGGTGTAGTCCAAATACCCAAGTAGTTAGGCCCGTCCATACTCTAAAGAAACCCAGTTTAGCCCAAGACCAGCTTTTATAGTGTTATATATATATATATATATATATATATATAAGATGAAAATTTTAACGAACCTTAACAAAAAAACATGAGCATTAAAATTCTATACACGAATTTTTTAATACGCGTGTGATACACGTGTCTGTTGCCGCTGGCGTGGACCAATTACAAAATAGGAATTAAAATTGATTGGGTGTTAGGTGTTTTTTGTTAAGGTTCATTAAAATGTTCATCTTTTATGTTCACTTCTGATATATATATATATATATAGGACTAAAAAGGGGTCTTAATCAATTATTCACAAGCATTAGGGTTTCATAGGGGTAACAAAAAATATTATTCATATTTTTTGGTGAAGGAGGGTATAGAGAAACCACCATATCTCAAGTTTTTGTAAAGATTTTCATTTAAAAAGGCATCCACCTACCTATTTAACTTTGGGAAGGATCATACACTAGAATATAATAGATTTTCGAAGGTTTAAGTAAGGTTTATGAGATCCAAAAAACAACATCCCTAAATCTACTTTAAATATTTTTCTCGCCATCGGATTGCAATCGGATCCGCAAAGGTATTATGTTTTAAACCTTAGGATTGTTCTTCAAACATAGTTTTTGGTTTTAACTCCTTCTTAAGTTTAATTAATTGAAGTTCTATGGATGAAATTTTTTATTCCTCCTATACAGATCCCTATCAATTGGTATCATAACCTTTGTTTATATTAATCATCCATTGGAATTGTCCATGTTGTCAGAACTAGAAAACCCTAGTTTTATATGTTATAAGAATGGTGTATCTTTGTGTATCCTTTTTCAATAACATGGTTTTGCAGAGTCTATTCATTTATACCCCTTCCATAGTAGTTATACATTTATCCTATATGTGAATGGATCCTACGGTGAGTTATCTACAGTTTTTTGTCTTTTCTTGATTCGATATGATTGTAACAGTTAAGTTTTGTCATTATTTCGTTATTGATGTATTTGGAGGCATTACAGAGGGTTGGTTATGTTTCTATTCACTTAGAATTATGTATTAAATTTTGTTTTAAAGTTTGATCGATTTTCATGAGGTTTAATGGAGGTTTCAGATGCACATGGAGATTTTTTCATGCAAATGGAGAGGAGGAAGATGATTAGTCCCGACAGGGTCAATAGACCAATTGATCTTCCCGTTGTCAACCAAGTATTTTCACCTTAAGGTGCATATTATTTCCTAACCATGGAGGATGATATTTCAATGTTCAATACCTTCAAGAACTCTTTACTTTGATGAATTCTACTTCAAGTTGGACTCTTTCCCATGAGGAAAGATTCTATAAGAGGACTCCTCGACTTGAAGAGGTATACTTCGAGAAGTCTAGGACATCATGGAATGGGCGTTTATGTATTTTCATTATTTTACTGTATTTATTTATTTAATTGCTTATGACTCATTACTTTATTATGTTGCAAAAAACGTTGTGCTAAATAATTAGATATTTAGGAACACCTCATTTTTTGGGCTACATGGATTATTATTTTGAGACCGACCTAGATCATCGATTTTCTTCAAATATTTATGTTGTGATTTATTCTTTTATAAATTGAATTAAAATCGGGTTAATTAAATTTTAAGGTGTTATTTAAATTCATAGCTCTGAAATTTATTTTTTGGAAAATTTAAATTATATTTTTATTTTAAGAAAAAATAAAAAGTGAGATAAAGATATTTAATTCCCACGAGAAAATTTGAAAACGACCAAGGATTTAAATTTAGGCTTTTAGAATTCAATTGATGTTTTTTTGAAACCCTCAAGTTTTTTTTAAATACTAAGCGGGAGATGGGTTTCAACATAAACCCCACTGTGTCCATTAGTATTTTAAAGTTTGTGATACAATTAATTTCTCATGGCATCTTGATCTGGCCCCCTATCGGATTGTCTTATTCCCAGGATCATGAAGACTTCAAAATTCTTAAGTGATAGTTTAGTGGAATTAAATGTGAGTGAGTTCGATTATCCCATCAAGGAATTTCTACACAAGGAGGTATTATTTCATTAAATGAAACGGTGGTATACACTTAGACATGACCTTTGATATCCTCCCCATCGGAGCCATTGTCATAACTTATGGGATGGAAACTCGCCGACAATTCAATTATGTTGGACAAAAGATCCTGAACTATCTAAGTACATAATTGAAAGACCAAAGTTTGTTTTGTTTTAAGTGAAATGATTTAAGTTCCCATATAGAAATCTAACTTCATAAGGGAACTATATGTTTGACTAGGTTTTACTTTTATATATTAGCGAAGAGGGATGCCAATTTAGAATACAATCAAAGTTAAATTCTCTCATACATATTTTGAAATTAATTCATTTTTTCAAAATTTATGATTCTCATATTTACAAATGGGATCATCATCCAACCCACTTGCTGCAATCGTAAAGGATAACAAGTTATATGGAATGAACTATACTGACTAGAAAAGAAATCTAAACATTCAACTAATTGTTGAGGACATTATGTTTGTCTTAAAGGAGGCCTGCCCTATTAAGTTAGAAGAAGGGGTACCCAAAAGGGATGTCAAAATCTATTAGATTTCATAAAATACATATTTGATGGCTTTCTAATACAAATTAGGATCTATGACCAATGTGTTTTTGCACCATCATTAAAAAATGTCCACCACTTAAGATATTATTCTGAAACTTCAGGATATGTTTGAGGATCATGACCATGCCGTAAGGTTAGATGTTATAGCAAGGGTGGTCAACATGAAGATGCCTAAGTGTAATCCCTTAGGTGAGAATGTTCTAAATATGATGTATATCTTAAGAGAACTCGAGGTTCTTGGATAAAAAATCTATGGGGAAACCTCAGTGGATTTCGTCCTCCAATCACTACCGGAGTCCTTTAAGTTGTTTAGGATAAACTATTCTATGAACAAGTTTGATTAATCTATGGCTCAACTTCTTAAGGAACTCGAGCATGTCGAAAATATCAACAGGCATAAGTTTTAGGTCTAGGTTACTGAGAAAGGCTCATATACTTCCGTCCCGAAAGCTAAGAAAAAGAAGATAGGTAGTTCCAGGCACAAACTAAAGTTTTCAAGACTAACTTTAAGACCTATAGTGGAGGTAAGAAGCTAAAAGGAAACTATTAAATTTATAAACATAAAGGGCACTAGAATAAGTAATGCCTTATCTTCTTATCCAGGAGGAATGGAAACAGTAACTCCACTTTTATCATCAAGGTATGCATTTTGGTGAAATATTGCAGCACATGCTATGTAGATTCAGGAGCCACTAATTACATTTGTAATTATTTATAGGGGTTCCAGGTAACTAAGGATCTCAGTTGTGGAGAGATGTTTCCACTCATGAGTATTTTCACTAGGCAGCAGTTCCAGTAGTAGGGAATTTAGTTTTAAATTTTGGTGAAGACAATAAGTTAGTATTGGTAGATTATTTTTTCGTTCCTCGTAATAAAAGAAATTTAATTTTGGTTTCTAATCTTGTGATGAATGGGTATTTTATTTATTTCAGGGTTCTAAAAGGCGCGCCTAGGCTTAAGACTTGGGAGAAACACCTCGCCTTAAGCCTTTTACGCCTTATTCTTGGTAAAAGTCTTAAGGCACACTTTTTTTTAAAAACAAATATGCTTTAGTGAAATGATATCGCCTTTTGAAGAATTTTTTTTTAAAAAAATGGACCAATATCTCATTCAAAACAATCAAAAGACAAATGGTATCCCAAACCTCTTTGCCTCTCGTCCAAAACCATGCCCGTTTTTTCTTCTTTTTCTTATTTTTTTGGTTTTTTTCTTAGTATTTTAAAAAAATAGTACTTTAGTTTGCATATATTCAGACATATTTTAAGGTATATACTATTTTAGTATTTTTAATATCCATTTTGTAGTTAAATTTTTTAAAATATATTGAAAAGGGACTAAACGCCTTTTCACGTCTTTTTACGCCTAAGCCCCGCCTAGGCTTGTAAGGCTTAAGGCTTCACCTCCACACCTCGATCATGCCCCGCATTTTTCAGAACCTTGCTTTATTTCAATAAAGGATATTTTATAAAAAGTGGAAAGTCTTGTATCTATTTTGGAAGTTTGGAGTATGATGTTTATATTATAATACATGTCTCACCATTGCTGCTTAATAGTAAGTTGAATAACTTAAATGGGAATATCCTAAAGAGAAATGAGACTTCTGATATGAACCAATTATATCTTTGCAACTTGTGGTTGAAAAATATAAACCTAAAGATCATTCCAACACTAGTTCAAATGAGCAATTGAGTTCATTAGAAGTGTAGGCACTTTCCAGCATGTAAATCCTTATTAGAGGTAAAGATACCAAAAAGCCATTTATGTCCAAGAAGTATAGGGATGAAGATGTGTTGTAATTGGTTCGTTATGAATTGTATGATTTGATGGAAATTCGGTCAAGATATGGTTATGAGCACTTCTGTAAGGAAAAATTTCCAACCGAGTCAATTTTTTTGTAATAAGCTTGATTCCAGATAAAACATTTAAGTCATAGGTTAGGATTTATATTGTCAATCTCTTAAGGCTATGACATGTTTAATGAAGACGTAGTGTCCAAGCTTCCAAGTTGTATACACATCATGGCTTGTTTGCCTCGCCAAGGTTTCCTACATATTTGTCAAGGATCTCGCAGGTATAAATGCATGTTGAATATGGACCTTGGACATTTTTCAGGTTATTTTTTTAACAAAATCATTTAAAATCGGTTTTTAAATGTTTTTTGAAGGAAAATATTTTTTATTCTGATCTCGTTGGAATGAGATTTGAATCTTGTTTGAACAAAATTGAATTTTCATTAGAATGAGTTTTGATATCGTTAGGACGAGTTTGGAATCTCGTTGGAACGTGCATCTAACGAACATCAAAGGAGGTCTCTCTGTTTAGTAGTGGAATTCTAGTTAGAAGGTCATTGGAATTTCGTTAGAACAAAAAAGGGTTCTAATTTGAACGAACTTTGTTCTTGTTAGTACAAAAACTTATTCTTGTCCGAACAAACTCTGTAATCTTGTTCTAACGAGTTCTCCGCCTTAAAATTTGTGTTTTGCTCTTTATAGGCATGCTGGACTCCAAATTTTTAAGAATTTTTGGCAAAAATTAACCCTTACCAATTTACCAAAGTTGCAAGACACTAGTTTCACCATTTGAATTTACAGATCCAGGTTCTTCAAATTCATATGCTTTGTGATCTTTATTTTGGGCATCGAGGTTTATTTCTCTACATCTGGATAGAATGTGTTTCATGTGGTGGACTCCATACTTTCTCTTTACGCACTGTAAGGTCCTAAAATGTGATTAGGAATATTAATTATATTATTAAGTATAAGTTATGTGTTATAAGTTGGTGATGGGTGTTAAATATGTTAATTATCATGTTTAGGGGGATGCATACTCATGTGAGATATAGGTTGTTTACATTAGATGTTAATCAAGCGTATGATCAGGGATAACATGTTTAGAGTATATGATTAGTTATGTGGTTAAATGCATCATAAATTATGTTTTTAAATGAATCATTATGTTTATAAAAGTAAACTAGGGTGTTGGTACAAAATTGGCAATGTTTGGTTGCCAAATATGAAAGTTTTGAGATTGTTGGTAAATTGCTACTTTCCTATTCGACCCCAAATTAGGCATACTAATTTTATGAATGTGGGAAAATTCAAAATATGAAAGTTATAAATATGTAAGTAATCCACATGTAGACGCAAAGTTGGAGTAAATCGGGGTCCGTAATAGGGAGTTATGGTGATTTTACAAAGGTCGAAAAAATCTGTCATTAGTGGAATTATTTGATTGGTCCTTTCGTCCAACCAATCACGTATCACCACAAGGTTAATGGCTACTAGACCCTTTCAAATGTATTTATGATTATAAATGTGATGTGTTGCTTCTTCCTCATAATAAATAACAAGTTTTGAAAGATTTTGCCTAAGGAGAGAGAAAGGAAGTTTAAGGAAGAAAAATCTTCAAAAAATTACCATAAATCGAAGAGATCTTATAAGGTAATTACCTCTTTGTTAAAGTTAATCACAAGAAAGAGTTTTACACTGTGTATGTTTTTGTTCCTGATTTTGATAAATACTTTAATGATACCCATATTTCTAGATTTTTTTAACACAAGGATGGCTTAAGAACATACGTGAGAATTGGTGCTAGGATCGTAAATGTTAACCTTAAAATACTAAATTTGAATCCCCTTCCCGTGAAGATTTTTGATTTAGTAAATTCATGTATATTATGTGTGTATATACTAAAACATGTTTAGTATGTGTTCCCATGATTGATAACCCACGTGGAGGTTATGTATGCTTAACAAGGTTAAGTTATGCTTTAATGTTCTATTCCGACCTAGTTGTGCTAAAAATGACATAAATCGTGGAGTACTCATTCAAATCAAGTAATTACTATTGGAGAGTTTAGATAACATATATGAGTATGAAATAATCTAAGATGAGAATAAAATACTTTCTATTTGGGCTTGGGGAGTGTTTTGAAGTTGAAGTTTTATTGTTGTTTTTCTTGGAGAAAAAATTTAGAAAAGGTTGTAATAAAATGGGCATAACTTTATCTAGAGAATTCGTAATTTAATTCTGTAATTTTTTTTATTACCCAAATGAATAGGGCGTTATAGAAATGTTAAGTATCATATTTTATTTCTTTTCAGTTATTTTAGATTGACCAACTCATGTGATGTGTTACCAATTTTAATGTTATTTAGTGTATTCAAATACTAATGATGGTGAATCAATAGGTACGGAAGTGGCTAATACAACTCTACTAGGGAAATAGATTTGGTATTAATATTAGTACCTACTTTAAGGTGAGTGAACTTCCCTATTAAATATAGATGTTTATATTTTCATATGGAAATGTATATCTTAAATACATGTGTGGTGATGTTTATTTAATGATGTGGTGTTTATGAGATATATATGATTAAAAATGTTAAGTTAAGTTATATAATGTTTTGGACTATGGTGAGTCCTTTATCTAATGTTAAGGACTGTGGTGGGTCCTACGGGATGTGGCGGTCTCACTAATCAAACTTAAACTTTTGTGTACTCTGGCATAATAAAGCGATGTGGTCCCCATTAACTGCGGTGGGTTAAATGGGCTGTGGTGGGTCCAGGCTTGCGAGAGTTTCATAATTCCTATTGGGTTATAATATTAGAGAAATAATTATTCAAAATTGTTATATGTTTGGAGTGAGTGCACATGATCATTCACTAAGCCTTTATAGCTTACACTCCTATAATGTTTTATTTTGGGTATGCTTATCGCTTGGAATTCACTGCCAAGTTAGGACCTCAAAACGGGGGAGTGGCGAATATCTATTATGGGTTGAATAATAACAAGGTTTTTATGTCAATGTTAAACAAAGGAACTTGAATATGTAAAGTTGTTTAGTACTTGTAAGTTATATGTATCGGTAGTTATGTTTTCATCTAAATATGCGTTCGAAAAGAAACAAATTTTGTGTTATTTTTTGAGAGATTCAAAGTAAAGTATTATTTAAGGGAATTTATATCTAAATAAAAAGATGGTTTTAACTTAATTAAGTCGGGGTGAGACACACACGGTGGACTACGTGTTTGTGGTGTAGTGGTGAAGAAGCGATGGATTCTGTGTTCCAATCCGTAGATAGTTACTTATCCTCATCGATGCTTACCAAGACATGTGTGGACTCATGAATTGTGACAACTTGCATGGATAGATCCTACATTGCACTGTGGAGGAGAGGTATAAGATACAAGATCATCAAAGCTTAAGATGGAGAGGAGTCATTGAGTAAGTCTACTGTCTAGTTTTTGTTAAATCTTATCATATTGATCTCCTTGGCTAGGCCATATAAGATTTTTTCCTTCGTGGTTTTCCTCATTTAGTCAAGGTGGGATCGCTCACTGCGTGGGAAATCCAATGATAGCAAGTACTGTAGGTATGTTAACATACACAAAAGCACATAATTGGCATACACATAGCCTAACCATATGTATATTCTATATAAGCACACACACGACCTATACAAAATTCGTATAGGTATATACTAAACCTATAACCAATATAGGTATACTCTCACCTATAATAATCACCCATACGTATTATTTATCTCCCAAATACTCACTGTACAATTTATTCACATTTATAATTCTAAAATATTTTTACCCAAGCATTATTCTCTACCCGAAGGACCCCTAGTTACCCCTTATATTAATTCAGTAGTTATTATACACATACCCTTCTGGTTATAGCCCTTGGTCAAAGACCACTCTTCCAGATGTCCAAATTCCAAATTTCTGATTTGTAACTCACGCCATTTCACTATACCAAAAAAATAATTTGGTACACCTTGATATTAGAAATCTGGCATAGTTATAACTGTGCCAAATTCTGGCACAGTTTAATGATAATCTGGCACACTTTAAAACAGTGCCAAAATTTTGACACTATTTTTAAGTCTAACAAAATTGAGTACACTTAATAAAATATAAATACACTTAAAAAATAGGAACCCTCTCAATTTTTTGGTCTCCCGCTCTCTCTCTTCTCTCCTTCTCAATCTCCCGGTCACACTCACGCGAGTCTCTCCTATCACTTGATTTGGGAATGTTATTAGGGAATTGAAGCAATCCATGATATCCGAGTCTCCGAGGTAATCTTTGGATGACAATGCTAAACTTTTGTAGCCATTTCAACAAACCCAATTCGTTCACCAGATTCTGGTCCAATGATGCAGGTATTGATTACTTACCCCCTTTATGATTTGTGCATAATGAATGAACTTAGTTTGCAATGCACCAATTCATTCAGGATTTTTGTTTTTCTTCCTTGAGAACTCTAACAGTAGAGGTAGGATATGGATACGATCCTCTGTACATGGACGTACCAAAGCCTCATAAGACCAAAAGGGATAGGAAACCATACCCAACCCCAATGAAACTTCTGATTCGCAGAGCCAATGAGGAAAGAGAATCTAAAAAGGCATCATTGTCGATTGCTCGAAGTCCCACCTGACAATGGCCTACTCGTTCCTCAACTCATTGACGTAGCTCATCAAATCTACCGACCCACAGGACCCACCTGACAATGGTAGAGTTTTGGGTTATTTCTCATTTTCGTTTTCATATAAAATTGCACACAGTAAAATTTTCTAATTTTCCCCATAGAATTTATTTTTTATTTTTGGTTGCTAGTAAGGATTTATTCCCCCAATTCCAATTTCATAAAAAATTGCAAATGATAAAATTTCGGGGTTGGTTTGAACAGAATGAACCTCAAAGATTTGAGGAGTTTAAGCTCATTGGCGAGTGGCTGACACCCCTTCAATAAAAATTTGGGGTGGTTAGGGTGAGATGCCATTTTTTCTTCCTTAACGTTTGTTGCGTAAAATCTAACATATAATGATTATGATTTATTCAACTTAATTATAAAATATATATATAAATTACCACCACCGATCTTCTGACTGTAGAAAAGTAGATATCATTCCCCTCCTAGGTATAAGGACATAGGTATATCATTATGTAGGCATATTTTAGTGACTAAATTTCTTCTTGATGATTTTTTTATTGGAAATTTTCATTGCTTGAATCACAGTTACATTGCAAGTCAGTATTTTGTAATAAGGAATTGCAAGCTTGGTTTGAACTCAACTGAACCCCGTGGACGTGAAATTTACGACTTACTTTAAAGTTTGTGATTTTTATTTCATTTTATATAAAAGAATATGGTTATGATGTCGTTAACAGGTATTTTAAAGTTAAAATGTTGTAGTATGCGAAATCTACCTGTTTTGATATACTCCTTTTGTCCCAAATAAATAGCCACCATTCGAAAGTCAAACAAATTGACAAAAAGTTTTACTTTCCAAATTTATCCTAAATTTCTTTTACTGCAAGACACGCACTTGGATCATTGTTTTTTCGAATGGGTAACTTTGTAATCTCACCTAGTTATTACAATACTATTTTAAGTAACACGATTATTAATTTGGGATGGAGGGAGTAGTATTTGACATTAAAAGATGTAAATCATTTTCCAGTACGATTCATATTGTTATCGTGTGCTCAATTTTTTGCCATTTAAATATTTATGTATATGTTTATATTCACGTAAATTCATTTATTTTCTTACTGTTGTGTAATTCTCTGTGTTAGTAAATATATGAAGTTCTAATATTTAGCCACATTGGATGTTTCATTAGACCTTAAAGTGAGGTTTTCACCTGCCTAAAAAATTATTCATGTTTGTTTCATGTATAGTTAGTTTGATCTTTCTCGCTCTCTCTGCATGTGTGTGTGTGCCTGCACGCGCTCCGAACACTTTTGTTTGGGATTCGTTCTCATTTAAACTACAGTGCAAAATTTTATAGTCTTGTCGTGCGAGTGTAGTGGGGGTATAGTGTTTAATTTATTTATTTTTACTATTTATTGATATAAATAATACTAAAAAACATTATTGCAGGCACCATACGGCAGAGGTAACATGTTTACAATTTATGTTTCCTTGTTTCAAATCTGTTAATTTTATTATTGTGATCTTTCGTCTTAAAAACAAGTTGTTCAAGGGTAAAAACTCAAACCAGCTCCCAAACGGCCTCGTAAGGGGTACGAACACCTTACACGGGACCAATGTAACTTGTAGGAACTGGTCGTGTAGTCACGGGTCTCCCGGTTTGAGAATATGATGATAATTTAAAAATATTTAGATGATTCTTAAAAACATGTCGTTAGGGAGTGAAAACCTAAAATAGTCCCCAAATGGCCCCGTAAGAGGCACGAACACCTCATACAGGACCAATGTAACTCGTAAAAATTGACCACGTAATCGCGGGTCTCTCGGTTTGAGAATATGATGATAATTTGAAAATATTCAGATTTGGCTTAAAAACAAGTCGTTAAAGGGTGAAACCCCAAACCATCCCCCAAACGGCCCCGTATGAGGCACGAAATCCTAGCACGGGACCAATGTAACTTATAGGAACTGACCGCGTCATCACAATTCTCCCGATTTGAGAGTATGATGATAATTTGAAAATATTTAGATTAGGCTTAAAAATAAGTCGTTAAAGGGTGAAAACCCAAACGGCCCCGTAAAAGGCACGAATACATCTCACTGGACTAATGTAACTTGTAGGAACTAACCACGTAGTCACAGTTATTTCAGTTTGAGAATATGACGATAATTTGAAAATATTTAGATTAGGCTTAAAAACAAGCCATTAAAGGGTGAAAATCCAAACCAGCTCCCAAACGGCCCCATAAGAGGCACGAACAACTCGCACATGACCAATGTAACTTGTAGGAACTGACCGTGTAGTCGCGGGTCTCCCAGTTTGAGAATATGACAGTAATTTAAACATATTTAAATGATTCTTAAAAACATGTCGTTTCAGGGTGAAAACTCAAACCAGCCCCCAAATGGCCTCGCACAAGGCACTAACACTTCGTACGGGCCAATGTAACTCGTAGGAACTGATCGTGTAGTCACGGGACATATGGTTTGAGAATAAAATGATAATTTGAAAATATCTAGACTTTCGGTTAAAAAATTCCGTTAGTGGGTGAAAACCTAAACTAGTCCCCAAATTGCCCCGTAAGAGGCATGAACACCTCGTACGGGACCAATGTAACTCGTAAGAATTAATCACGTAATTGCGGGCCTCTCAATTTGAAAATATGATATTAGGCTTAAAAATAAGCCATTAAAGGGTGAAAACCTAAAGCAGCCCCCAAACGCTCCCGTAAGAGGCACGAACACCTTGAACGGGACCAGTGTAACTTATAGGAACTGACCACGTAATCACGATTCTCTCGGTCTGAGAATATGACGATAATTTGAAAACATTTAGATTAGGCTTAAAAACAAGCCATTAAAGGGTGAAAACCCAAACCAGCTCCCAAACGGCCCCATAAGAAGCACGAACACCTCGCATGGGACGAATGTAAATTGTAGGAACTGACCATGTTGTCACGAAAAAACAATCCGTTAAAGGGAGAAAACCCAAACCAACTCCCAAATGGTCCCGTAAGAGGCATGAACAGCTCGCACGGGACCAATGTAACTTGTAAGGAACTAACCGTGTAGTCACGGGTCTTTCGATTTGATAATATGACGATAATTTAAAAATATTTAGATGATTATTAAAAACATAAACTTAAACATTCCCCAAATGTCCCATAAGAGGCACTGACACCTCTTATAGGACTAATGTAACTCGTAGGAATTTACCACGTAGTCACAAGAATTTTGATTTATGAATACAATAATAATCTTAATTCGTATATGCAAATTTTCAACTTGAATAAGATTTTTTTAAAGTTACTCGGTTACTAATATCATCTCCTTTTGTATCTTATTTTTTTTACAAGATAACATTTTGTCGTGTGCTTTTACCCACATGGAACACATGTAGTTAATCGTCTCCAATAAGGGGATTATCTACTTAATGTCGTTAATATTTAGGATTTTATTTTTGTGTGTTATGGCCGTACGGGCTTTTGTAGTTTTATTTTTAGCTTTTATGGTCATGCAGGCTTTTGTAATTTTACTATTATATTTTATGGCCGTGCAGGCTTTACATTACACATGTATTATATTAGCAAGTTTTAGAATGTCCAAAAAATATAAGAAACTTTGCCAAATTTTTTTGGTCCGTGAACTATTATTACTTGTAATATTTTGATGTTTGTATGTAAATTAGTTTATCAACAACTTTTGAGATTCATAATTTGTGATTTTTTTTGTTTTCAAACAATTAATTTTTTTCTTTGATACAAAATATTTGGCATAGTTCAAAACCGTGCCAAAAGTGTATCAATTTTTGGAATGGTTTTTAACTGTGCCAAAAGAGTACCAAAATATACTTGATCTGGAACAGTTATAAAGTGTGCCAAAAGAGTGCAAGAATTATCAAATTCTGGCATGGTTTTAAAGTGTGCCAGAAGTGTTCCTGTTTCGTCAAATCAGGCACATTTTTAAGCTATGCCAAAAAAAAAATGGCCATTTTGGAACACCTGATTCCCGGCACAGTTCAAAATCGTGTTAGATTTGATCTGGAACAATTTTAAATCGTGCCAGATTATTATTTTTGGTGTAGTGTTTATTATCATTGGTTTAAAGTCCCAGTATTACTCACATTTAGATCTAATCCAGTCTTGAATATATACCTACTAACCTCTTCTAAGTCTTTAATTAGTTCTCGTATTAACATCCAAGTTCCTCATCAGTCATCCCAAGAGTAAACAATATAAACAAGTTAAAATTGGCCAATTCTTAGTAGCCAAATCAATTTTCCCAGGAGGCTAAATCAATTCGCCTGTTGAATTAATTCTCCTCTGGGCTGAATCGATTCAGAAAGTAACAAGTTTCTTCTTCGTTTACGTTTTTGAAATTTTTCAACCCAATATATTCCTCAAAACTCCTTGAAACTTCATTAAATTTCAAACTAACATAACTAAACACTACATAGATGTATATGAATGATTTCGAATGAAAATGACTCATTAATTCATCCCGAATTCAATCCAAGAATAGATTATTCTCTAAAAGTACACAAAACCCTAGTTTCTCATGTTCTTCACATTTTTTATCAAGAATCCAGGTTTATTTATTATGAATCTTCCCGAACCCTCTAATTTCTTGTCACCAACATGGAGGATCATAACTACATGCAATCCTACTCCAATTCATAGATTATACCAACCTAAATTCATATTAGATCTTCAAAAAACACGTAAATCAAACCCTATTCTACATGAATATTATAACATGCTTAATATAAATGGAAGATAAATACTTGCCTCTTAATTAAAGGTCTGATTTCATTATTTGATGATGGATTTGATTGTCTTCCCCTTCAATCCACTCCCCAATAATGTTTTTTGGTGCAAGAATCACTTGTATCTCTCAAGAATCCTTCCTTAAACTTGAAGAATGACATTTCCTTCTTCTCTAATGTCCTCTCTTGGTTTTCTAACCTCTAAATCCTAGCCTCTCCCATCTATATACTGATAATGTCTTTGTAAACTCGTAGGTCTCTTTACCCTATTTTACCGAATGACCAAAATTCCCTCCTACGGTGCTGATTTGGCCTAAAATTGTCCCAAGACCCAACCTATACCCCCGTTTGTACTATTTCGACTACTTTGACCCTTTAGGAATCAACCGTGACCTCTAAATCATCATCTGAGTCACTTTATAAAATCATCGTATTTCCACCTCAAAATACGACAAGCGTGAATTTAAAATAAACTGAATTAATTTAAACTGTAAATCACCAAATTAAATAATTTCTCTGAATTAAATAAATCCCAAATCATCGATTTAAATAAATGCTAAACAACCAATTTAATTAAATCCTATATCCTTAGAAATATGAGGTGTTACATGCTTCCCCCCTTACAAAGGAATTTCGTTCGCAAAATTCGAACAAAACTAGTACTCCAAGGTTTTTTACTCTGCCATAACCAATTACCCTGAAGATCACCACATATACTTCTATCTCCCCTAATCGTGAATAATATTAAAAGAATTCAACTACATTGGCGCCCATACCTGTGCATAGCTGCACCAATGTTACCTCGCTCAACAAGCCTCAATTTATAACATAACCATCATCCTTCGAATATAACTGAACAAGAGAACCATAACTATGGCACTAAACTCATGTCCTAATGGCCAAACATCTCCCCACTTCCAACGTTACGCTAAGTTTCACGCGTGGGATGTCTTGCAAAGCAAAATCCAAACTAAGACCCCCCCGATATACTATTACCTAACATTGTCGGTCGTCGAGATCATTAGGCCTTTAGTCCATAGTGCGTACCCCCAAAGTCCAATCTTTTGACATAAAACTATACTCGTCCACTCCCATATTACAAAAGACAACATATATCAAGACGCTCTTACTATCACTAGTTCCTCTACGCGAATAAATTACGAGCTATATCTCTCCACTCTATAAAAATCTAATTTACCCTGAATCACATCAGTAAACGTCCCTACTCATCATGATCAACTGTAACAATACAAATATATTCTTATAAGTATATAATGCAGCACACTATAACATATATACACGTATATATAGGCTAGACCCTCTTTCAATTGATACCTAGCAAAATAAATCATATACTAGAACAACAAACACAAAGTCCTACTCTAACCCTCTAACATTGCTCAATCCATAGCTAATGAGTCGATACTCAGAAAATAGTCTGCTCATTTCTCTAATTATCGAAACTAGTAAACTATCATGTAATGCAACCATACCCTTAGTGTACACCCCCTCTCTCGTAGGCGACACTAAAAGTCCTCGCTACTCCCACGATAATTAATCATAAATATACACAATAAGGCTATTACGGCCAATGCATCCACTAAATACGACTCACTCGCAAATTCTAGTGCTAATAATCTTACATTGTGATGCCCCTATGTCATTAAAAATCTACTCTGTGCTCATAAGATAATAAGGACAATTTACCTTTAAGTGGTAGCTGCATCATCTGGTCGATGGGTTAGCTGCATCATCTGGTCGATGGGTTAGTAGCTACTTGAATGTGACCATCGACCAGAGAGAACTCATACATATCTCTCCTCTACTATTATAGTTGCACTCCATCATACGCAGGTGGTGCTACATGTCAAACGCAAATAAATAAAATAAATGTCGTCTTTAGTGGATAAGTTTGGTGGGAGAAGGAGAACGACTGGTTTAAGGGCAGGGTAGAAATTTGAATTCATATTTATTTGAAAAATATTCACATGCGCTTAAATTTTTAAAAAGACAGTCATATATGACAATTTATTCATTTTTTTGTGTGCTTAACATTCATATAGGTTTATATTTTTTTAGAAAAACTAAACTAACATGTAAAATTGTAAGCTTCAACATAGTAACGAGAGAAGTTTAAAATAAAAAGATCCACTACTAAATCTAAATTACACTGAAACTTTGGTGGGTGACCCTTCTGAAATGATTCTCTTTCCCTCTGCCAATCGGACGGCCCCGGGTGGGCCTAATTGTCGGGTGACACTAACAGCTGTGGCTGGTTTTACAAAAAATGTCATGTCATTATGTCCATTGCCCCCGTTAACTTCCTGTGACACGATTTCGGCCACCTATGCGATTTTCACCATTCCCAATGGTGGTTGTGGCCGAGGTACCTCCTGCTCCTACTGAGCCTCTCTTACCTCATCCTTCACTGTTACTCTAGCCTGACATCCTCTCTTAAGCGACATCTGAAATAAAAAAAAACAAATGAGTTGTATGAGTTCACAGTTCATACATCTATAATAGCAGAAGAACGTAAATGTGTGAACGTAAAAGAATACAACAACCCTATCATAAGGCTCTACATCAATGAACGCTAAGATGAAACGTAGAAAAGCCGCACAGATCCTATGCACACAAGAACCTGATGCTCTTATATCATCTGTGACACCCCACCTAATTAAATATCAGGTGATCAGTCCTTCATCTAATTAAAACAAGAATCTCATCTGGATGATTCTTAGCATCACTGTCAACAACTTTTTTTAAAAATTAAACAAACCACCTAGTATTCAAAAAGTTGGTGCCAAATTTTATCTTTTTATTAAACAACAACAACAAGAGAAATAATCACAATAGTCAAAGCATCCATGCAGTAAAAATAATTTGAACTAAACACCAGATAAATAACTAAAATGAAATGGTAGTGAATAAACTATCGATTCTTAATATAAAATTCAACTAAACATCTAATGAAATAAAACTTAGTCCACAAATAAAAAGTTTGATAAACTGAATAAAATATATAGTTGAAGGGGCGGCAAGCCCAAATGAAGTAATTGAATTGCATCCTACTCTAGGAATGAAGTAACCGAAGCTTCTAAGTCCAAACCGTGCAAGTATCAACACGTGTTGCAGCTACGCATCCCCGGAACAGATCGTCAAACTGGGCGTCCTAGTGGTTGTAGACTTAAAAGGATTTGGAAAAAGGTTACAAGTACAAGTCAGAGCCCAAGTAAAAACCATTTGAAAATATTTGGCAAGTATTTAAATTCCAGTTTAAATGAATAGTTATAAGACACACATGTTAGGCTTCATACACTCGCTTGAGTTCATCACCTCTCATCTATAGTGCGCACGTAACGTTCCACCTATTCAAGCTACTCAATCTAACTAGATCTCAAGAATGTAATTAACCATACACTAGTCTAGCTCTCCCCTACCGCCCATATAGTACGCTACAGTATACCCTTAAATATAACTAATCCTTTAGTTAAGTTTTTCATTATTAGTATCCTCAAATTAAGTTCTCACACTAACTGTACTTGTAGATTCGCACTATCTATCGTTTCTACTATTTATACTTAGGTAGATTAAGCCTTGTTTTAGATATACAACATCTTATCTCACTACTATCACACATAAGTAGATTAAGCATTGTCTAGATATACACTATTTAATCTTCTTACTATCACACATAAGTAAGATTAATCATTCATGAGTTTATATATATATATATATATATATATATATATATATAATACACCATCTTTCGGACTGGTCATAACGATGCTCAGTCGCATACTCTGATCTCGGTCCAAGTACCTCTTGTACCTAATCATGGACTATTGGTTCAGAATGTCTCCTCGAACCATCAATCAAACTATGAATATTGGGGGTGAACATAGAACTAAGTCTTAAGGGTTGCGCACATACCTAAAGTACCCAAACGACTTACTGGCATCACTATTTATCTCACATAGTTATACACTATCATCACTATGCTCTAGGGCACAAATCCAGACCTCCCTGGAATCGGCAAGTTGGGATCGCCCACTGCGTGGGACCTCTGATGATAGCAAGTAGAGAAGGTATGTTAACATACACAGAAGCACATAATAGGCATACACACAACCTAACCATATGTATATTCAATATAGGCACACATACGACCTATGACAAATTCATATAGGCATATACTCACCCTATTATAACCCGCATAGGTATACTCCCACTTATAAGAATCACCAGTACGTAATATTTATCTCTTAAATACTCACCGTACAATTTATTGACATTTAGATTTCTCAATTATTTTTACCCGGGCGCTATTCTCTACCCGTAGGGCCCCTAGTTACCCCTTGTACTAATTCAATAGTTATTACACCTATGTCATATTGGTTATAGCCCTAGGTCATGGACCACTCTTCCTGAGGCCCAATTCCAAATTTCTTATTTGTAACTCACTGCATTTACTATGTTCGGTTTAAAGTCCCAATATTACTCACATTCGATTATATTCATGTCTTGAACATATACCTACACACCTCCTTTAAGTCTTTAATTAATTCTAGGATTAACACCCAAGTTCCTCATAATTCATCCCAAGAGGAAACAACAACAAAAAGGCAAAACTCGCCAATTCTGGGTAGCCAAATTTATTCGTCCAGGAGGACGAATCAATTCACCTACCGAATTGACTCGCCTCTGGGTCGAATTGATTCAAAAAGTAGCAGGTCTCTTCTTCCTCTACGTTTTTGCAATTTCTTAACCTAAAATCTTCCTCAAATGTCCATGAAACTTCACTAAATTTTAAAACAACATAACTAATCACTACATAGATGTATAAGAATGATTTCCATAAAACATTACTCATTAATTCATCCCGAATTCAATCCAAGAATCGATTATTCTCTAAAAGTACATAAAGCCCTAGTTTCCCTTCGTCTTCACATCTTTTTATCAAGAAATCATATTGATTTATTATAATTCATCTTAAACCCTATGATTTCGTGTCACTAATATGAAGGATCATAACTACATGCAATCCTACTTCAATTCATAGATTATACCCACCCAAATTCATATTAGATCGTCCAAAAATCTGTATATCAAACCCTATTCTACATGGGTATTATAACACGCTCAATATAAACGCAAGATAAATACTTAACTCTTAATTGAAGGTCTTATTTCATGATTTGATGATGGATTCGAATGGCGTTCCCTTCAATCCACTCCCCAATGATGTTTGTGGTGCAAGAATTACTTGAATCTCTCAAGAATCCTTCCTTAAACTTGAAGAATGGCCTCTCCTTCTTCTTTAATGTCCTCTCTTAGTTTTCTAACCTTTAAACCTAGACTCTCCCATCTATATACTGGTAAAATATTTTTAAACTCATAGGTCTCTTTGCCCTATTTTACCAAACGACCAAAATGTCCTTCTAGGGTGTCGGTTTGGCCTAAAATTGCCCCGGGACCCAACCTATACCCTCGAGTTTACTATTTCGACTATTTTGACCATTTCAGAATCAACCGTGACCTCTAAATCATCATCCGATTCACTTTATAAAATCATCTTATTTTCACTTCAAAATATGGCACGCGCGAAATTAAAACAAACGAATTAATTTAAACTCTAAATCACCAAATTAAATAATTTCTCCGAATTAAATAAATCCCAAATCACCGATTTAAATAAATGTCAAATCACCAATTTAATTAAATCCTATATCCTTAGAAATACAGGGAGTTACACATTTCTATAGAGAGAAAGTTACACCCATTTCACAAGATTGCTTTTGAGCAACAAAGCCATCCAAACACCCACTTATGTTTCAAAACGACTAAACACAAAATCTCTCTTGAACTAAATTTTCCCTAAAACATCATTCATGCTGAAAGATAAAAACCCAAATTTTCTACGAAAAAGATCCAAACCCAAATTCTCCTTTGAGCAAAATACATGGAATCACTTGTTTGTTTACTTTTATAGAAAGAGAAAGTAAATTTATTTCACAGTTATTATAGTAAATAAGCTTTGCTTTTATATTTTGGTTACAAATATTGTATTATTGATTGTGATAAAATTCATTATATCTTTTCGGATGGTTGTAGCTTTATTGCGGGCAGTCAAGGCATTTAAAATATATGAGCTATTACATAGGTACCACTTAGGCAAAAATGAAGGTATTGTCTTGATGGTTGTGATTTTACAGGCTGTTGTTCCTTATGAGGTTTTGGTTCCACCATAAATGAACTGGAGATACTAAAGTTATCGAGTACCTCCTCGCGCGTGGACATAGGCAAGGTCGAATCACGTTAAAATCTCAGTTTGTAAAGTTATTTTAAACCCTTTCTACCCCTTACTATATTAACATTATTTCTTTACTTTAATATGCTTAATAATTAAATTGCTTGAATGTGAATGTGAACGTATTGGACGCAAGATAACAATAGAGAAGTCATTTTATTACAAACCTAAGATTTGTTTTTACTAAGTTGCAATGTCTATAAAAGGAAAATGAAAAGAAAGAGAGAACTGTCAATTTGCAAAAACTTAAATAAATGTCATAATCCCACTTTAAACTCCCCACCCACCACCCCTCTTAGGATTATTAGAGGCCAACAAATACCTTTACATCTTTGGCGTCCGAAAGATGAACAAGATATATACAACTATGCATTTTATGTTATATGTAACTTTAGAGCTAAGATGAGACCTAACATAGGTTAATCATAGAGAGTTGATCATAGAGAAACTCCACAACACTATATAGATGAATGTGAGATTTCAGGAAAGAGCTAAGGAAGTGATTGGGCTGAAACTCAGATTAAGCACTTGATGAGAGACTAGACTTATATTTGTATGGTATCCTTCCATTTTTGTAAAAGTGGTCAACCCATTATTATGGGATGACATCATAGCATACATTTCATAATGTATTTGCTTTGTCGACCAATGGTTGGAGCGATGAATGAATCCCTTCTTTATCTATGTGTGATCCACTTGGATCAATAGGATCCTACATTATGCCTTTGTTGACTTAAGACTATGTCATGAAGAAGATATTTGATGACGCTTCTTTAGCATGTTTACTTAGGGTGGTGGACATGTCTACGAAATCAATTGGTTCAAATTGAATTGTTATGAGTACTTAAGGAGGACTATTAGGTAATACACCATGGTTACTGACTTATTAGCTCGCCAACAACCATATCGAGATATGTATTGAATAACGGTGAAAAGGTGACTCTAACACGTTATGCCTACGTGGACATACATTGTGTGTGTGTGTGTGTGTGTGTATATATATATATATATATATATATATATATATATATATATATATATATATAGAGAGAGAGAGAGAGAGAGAGAGAGAGAGAGAGAGAGGCAGACTCCTTTGCACACTAAGTTTGCACAGTGCTGGCGCACACAAATTTTTTTAAAGCATTAATAAAATATTTTTGAGTTGATTTTTTTATGTGATATTTAAACATTTCAACGGACCTGTGTAAAAAAAATCAGCTTAAAAAAACTTTTTTTGCTATTTTTAAAAAATTGGTCAAACTTTCGCAGCTTTTAAAGTGCTTAAAAGATGCAAGAGTTTGACCGATTTTTTAAAAATAGCAAAAAAAGATTTTTGGGGCTTATTTTTTTTACATGGGTCCATTGAAATGTTTAGATGTCACACAAAAAAATCAACTCAAAAAGAGAGAGAGCCAGGCTCAAATGCACACTAAGTTTGCACATAATTTTTTTAAAATAGTAAAAAACTATTTTTGAGTTTATTTTTTTTATGTGATATCTAAACATTTCAATGGGCCCATGTAAAAAAACCCAGCTAAAAAACCTTTTTTTGCTATTTTTAAAAAATCGATCAAACTTTCGCTGCTTTTAAGCACTTTAAAAGCAGCGAAAGTTTGACCCATTTTTTAAAAATAGCAAAAAAAGTTTTTTTAGCTAATTTGTTTTACAGGGGTCCCTTGAAATGTTTAAATATCACATAAAAAACAACTCAAAAATATTTTTTTAATGCTTTAAAAAAAATTGGTGTGCACTAGCACTGTACAAACTTAATTTGCACAGGAGCCTGCCTCTCTCTCTCTCTCTCTCTATATATATATATATATATATATATATATATATATATATATATATATATATATATATATATATAAACACACACACTTAATTCATGAAACACAATTGCCTCCGAAACCTTATTTACCCAGATTAATTTACTTTAATCTTAAAAAAGACTTCCTTTTTCCCATTTTACATTTCTTGCTTTATTTAACACACACGATTCAATACTTAAAATCACTACATTTGATTTAACTAAAACCATTTCTTTACCGAAATCACATTTTTTTATTTTATCCAACACATATTATTATTTTCGTTAAAACCCACCCCTTCAAAAACACGCAAAGAATTGTTAAAAAATACTCATTTAATCTTCGAAAACTTTTTACAATGCAATCTTGTGTTAATTATGGGTTTAACTACTTAGGTTTATTAATCACCCATTTACCCACTTACTTTACCATTTTTCTTATTTTATGGGCATTAATCAATTACACATTTACTTGTCCATTTTGACTTTTATGAAAATATTTATTAATTCATTCAAGTTATGTTGCACTAACACATTTCACCACACAACCCATTTCTTGAGATGTTACTTATTCCTTTATCTTTTCTTAGAATCTACCAAACATCGTATACTTTAATGGGCTCGACACCACCGGCTATGTGCACCATATGCTCCGGCTAGTGATTTGGAGTTTTTCACCCTAGGGCTATGGGCCCTCCTTAATTCTCCCGGTGTCATTCGAGTTCATTTTTATGTGTTTTAACAATTTATAAATGTCCACATTATTCCTTATTTTCTTTACTCGACTAAAGCCAAAACCAAGGGTTTCACCCTAACTTGTGTTACACTTTGAAATTATCATGTCCTTTACATTTTAATCTTGATTTTATTCTAAAAATAATATTCATTTAAGACCAATTTGTATAATAGCCTTTGAAATATTTATATTCAAAAAATATTTCCACGTTAAGTAAAATTATTACTTAACCCATTTGTTTCCAAAATCACATTTTGCTCATTTTCACAAGTGTAAATTTCTCCCCAAAACACTATTAAGTCATATACACTAACTTCTGAAGTGTTTCAAAGATGGGCGCGTATGCCATAAAAGGAAGAATTGCCAATAGAAAGGAATGGGGGAACTACGGGATGAGATCCTATCTGTACACCAATCGTAAATGATGATGGGTCAGTTTGGCCGCGAGAGTTACATGCAGGGACCTGATGATCAGGCGAGGCAGATGCCCCATAGAGATAAAGTTGTGTTTCATCCTTGTGATTATGGAATTAATTTGAGTGACATGAGTGCGTCACAATATATATGATTTGTTAACACTAAAATTCGAGTGAGATTCGAGTTAATGGGTGGGTTGGCTGTAACAATTTGGTTATAAAAATATTTACAGCGGGTAACAGGGCTCTTTGGTGTCGCCCTTAAGGGAGCCGGGTGGGCACTACGATAAGTTTACGTTATGATTGCTACTTTGGGAGTTAAGAAAGTAGTACTTATTATATTGTGTAATGACTGAATACAGAGGGTGTGACCGGTAGCAGATTGCGTGATGAACTATCGTGCTTATTATTTCAGAGTGAGATATGTTATTTTGTGAGACATCACCTGAAAGAAGGTTGAACCTATATATATGTATGAAAAGTTCATTGTATTATAGACTTCAGCCTGTATGTTGTCTTGTTATATTTGATCCCGATGTGTAGGGACTTGTTACTGATGTGATTCAGGGAGATTTGCGTTCATTCTCGAGTAGAGAGATATAACTCGTTATTTACATATAGCATTGAGAAATCGTGATAATGAAAGAGCCATGTTTTATGTCAGCTTTAAGGTATAGGAGAGTGGAAAAGTAGAGTTTTTATGTCAACATATGGGAATTTTAGGTAGGTACATATTATGGACTAAGGGCCTTACGGATCTCGACAACCGATAATGTTAGGTAATAGTCTATCGGGGGGTTCCTTGTTTGGATTTCGATTGTGAGACATCCCACGCACGAAACTTGAGAACGCTGGGAGTTGAGAAAAGTTTGGTATTTAGGATATGAGTTTAGTACCTTAATTATTGTTTATATGCGTGATTATATCTGAGTGTTGATAGTTATTTTATAAACAAAAGTTGGTAGAGCCGTATAATATTAATGTGAAGGAGATCGGTGAAACAACTCAGGGAAATATTAAATTATGACTAGTGGAGTGGTTGAGTATTACCTTACTATATGATCTTGCCAAGTTCGTCAGAATTAGTTTAAGACAAGTATATTACATCCATTTAATTTGTACAATAATGCATGGAAAATAGGGTGTATGGGCGCCCTATCTAGTTGGATTTTTAGTATAATCCACATTCGAAAAGTATAAAAAGGTATGTATAAGGGTGAATGGATGAGGAAGCGAAAACATAAAGATTCAGTTGACAGATCATTCATGTCAATTATGGCCATCACACCCAAATTATCACGAAGGGGGTACAAGCACAGGCAGCAGATTCTTATTATCAGGATCGAATTAGAAAGATCCTAGCTAGAGGAGTTTAGTCATATTCCATGAGTATTAGGGAGGTATACGATTTAACGGGAGGTTGGTTGTCCTAAAGGGAGAGGAATTACAACATGCAGTGATGGCAGAGTCATACGGGTCATAATTCGTGGTACATCCCGGAGGGGATAAGATGTACCAGGATATGAGACGATAGTACTGGTAGAGTGGGATGAAGAGAGACATCATCAAGTTTGTATCGAAATGTGCAACCTATTAACGGGTAAAGGTGGACCTTTAGAAATCGACAGGGTTTCTTCAGATGTTAGATATTCATAATTGGAAATGGGAGAGCATTTGCATGGATTTAATTACTAGGTTGCCTACTTCATCGAGGGGTCACGATTCTATATGGGTGATTGTAGATTGGTTGACTAAGGTAGCTTACATTCTGCCAGTGCGGACTGATTATACTACGGGTAAGTATGCCCAGATATTTATAGCCGAGATAGGGAGATTACATGGGGTTCCACTTTATATTGTACCCGATAGAGACAAAATCTTTGTGTCTCAATTTTGGGAGAGTTTCTAGGAGGCCATAAGTAATCATAGACGGATGGGTAGACAAATTAGAATAATCATATGTTGGAGGACATGCTACGGATGTGCATTCATAATTTGGAGGGGCTTGGTGTAACAACCCAGATTTTTAAATAGGTATTTTTAAATTAAAATTGGAATATTTGAGAAAAATAAAATTTTGAATTTAATGATTTTTATTAAATAAATATGTTGGTTATGACTTTTAGTGGATTTTTTAATATTTACTTTCTAGGCATTGTGAGGGGGAACTGTCGCCAGACCTATAGGGTCGATCGATCAACTATGCCCAAATTTGAGTCGGCAGATTTGTTTTCAAGCGTTGGAGGCTTTACAAATTCTTTATTTTCCCCTTATATATAGAAGTCGCGCGTGGGAGTTTTCATCAACCTTTACCATCTCCATTACGTAGTATCCTTTATATTTTTCCTCTCCCTTCAGGTGCAAACCCTATCCCCTATTTCATTCAATATTCAACCTTAAATTTGGATGCCTATTTGGGGTTATCTCATGTTGAGGGTAGAATGTGATTGGATGATTTTCACAAGAGGAACGTATTGGTGCAATAAAATTTTGAGGCTGAAATTATGTAACGATTCTTGTGATGATTTTGAGGTACGGGACTTACACAATATGCTCCTCAATCCTCTTGAAAGTATTCCGTTTGTTTTTTGTGTAAATTTCACTCATATTGAATTGTGATCTTCATTGGAATCATGAAAAATTGTTGGAATCTATTATTTGATTCATTGTGATATATTATATTGTGATTTGAGTATCGTGTCATTATTTTAATATGGCACGAGAATGGGCACCCGCAAATAATCCAAAATCCATATATGCTTAAGAATGCATAGGCGTGGTGAGGCCTGGTGACTCATTGATGTGTTGTTGAGAAATTAATATTGATATAATTATTGAGTATTTCACTTGATTTATATATGCGATTCGTATTGTTGTAATTTATTCACCGTGCTATTTATTTTTGAGCATCTATTCCTGTCAATATGTGTACTTCCCCGTACTTTCTTTTAGTTGGTAGGTTAGCGTGGATTGGGACGCTATGGACTCTTTTCGAGAATTATTTTAGAGATTGAATTGGAAAATTTATTTTTTATGTATAAATTAGTGGTGTAATTTTTATTAGAGAATTTTGTATTTTGGGAGAAACATTATTGTAAATCATTATTGTGAAAATAGAAGAATTGTGGTTTTGTTATATTTAAATCGTGGAAATTAGATGCTCTATACTTATTGTTGATGGATTTAGTTTAGTTTTTATCGTAATAGCACGCGCGTGTCTATTTCAGGCGCGCGGAGTGTTACACTTGGGAGTAGTATCCTCCACTAGCAGAGTTATGTAAAATAACTCTTATCATCTTACGATTGACATGGAACTATTGGAGGCATTATATGAGAGACCTTGTCGTTCTCCCACTTGTTGGTTAGAGGCGGAGAACAACAAACTTCTCATACCAGAGTTGATCCACGATATTTTGGTCAGGATTAAACCTATTTGTAATCGGATAAGTATAACTCAAGACAGGTTAAAAAGTTATGCTGATGCTAAGCACTTCTTCCTGGAGTTTAATGTGGGGAGGTCAGATGCTACTACATGTATCTTCTATAAAGGGGATAATGATATTTGGGAAGAAGGGGAAGTTGGCACCGAGGTATGTGGGGCCATTTCCTATCATCTAGAGGATTGGACCAATGGCATATATAGGCTTGGGTTACCAGAGAACTTGCATCGTATTCATGATGTGTTCCATATTTCTTCATTGAGTCCATATCTCCGGGATGAGTAGGCTCACACTCACATTTTGTTGTAGTAGATAGATTTATAGCCCGACAACCCATATGAGGAGAGACCGGTAGCTATCTTAGATCATAGCGAGAGGAGGTTGAGGTCAAAGGTAGTTCCACTCGTGCGTATCCAGTAGGAGCATCATAATGTCGAGGAGTCTACTTGGGAGCGCGAGGATGAGATGCGCGATAAATATTCAGAGTTGTTCTTACCAGGTATACTTTTCTTTTCCGAATTTTGGGATGAAATTCTATTATTGTGGGGGGGAATATGTAACACCCCCTATTTTTAATGATTTTTAAATGTGGGATTAATTAAATTAAATATGGAAAATAATTGAAAATTAATCCGAATTAAAATAAATATTAACTAGCGACACAAGTGTTAGTATTTATTAATGTGAATTATAATGAATATTACTTAGTGAATAAAGTAATATGGGATTATGAATATACTAAAATTGTCACGAGTGAAAATATGACAGTTAAAATAATTTAATCAAGGCGCGCGAGTGAGTCCTGTCGGACTCAATTTAATGAAATAAAAAGTAATTTATTTTTAAGACATCCATATGATCATTTTGAGTGCGTAAAAGTGTCTGGAAGGGTCAAAATAATAAAAAAAAAAGTGTACTCGGAGGTTTTATTTGGGTCCCGGATCAATTTTAGGCCAAGCCTACACCCCGAAGGGGTATTTTAGTCTTTTGAAATTTTGGAGAAATTGGACTACGAAAATTGGAGAGTTAATATATCTGATATGAAAAGGAAATTAGGGTTATGAGTTACCAAAAAGGAGAGAGTCCACACAAGGAAGGAGGAGAGGTATTCCTAAGGGTTCCAAGGCCAAGAATAACCTTCTTGCACTACAAACACCACCAACATGTAGATCGGGGGAAGAGAAACGCAACCACCTTTCTTCTACAACAAATCAGACCTTCAATAAGAGGTGAGTGTTTATCTTTCTCAATCTAAGAAGAATATAACATCCATGTTAGAATAGGATGAATTTTATATTAATATCTCATCTTTGGGATTACTTTGGAGAATGATAAAAATGTTCTCGGGTTAGATCTTGCCTGTAGATTTGATTAGTTTATGTAGATATCACGAAATCAATCATTGGGACATGATTTATATGGGAGAAATTTGGGTTTTAATGGGTAGGATTGAATTGTAAAACAACTTCTTGAATTTGAAGAAGTATATGAAATTGGGTAAATTAAATTGTCATTTTAGAAACTGTTTTTGCTCTGTTTTGGTTCCAAAAATGGCTATATTGTCCACATTTCCTTGTATTAAATCAAGTTTTCTGCATGTTGTTCTCTTATATGTTTTCTCCAAAAATGTCTCCAAAATGCCTCAAAACTGCATTTTAAAAATCTGAGCAGATTCGTGGGGCAGATTTTAAGAAATGTTATTTTTAGTTGTTATTCCGTTGGAGGTTGCCTAGATTGATTGATTGTGATTGTTGTTATATAATAAGGACATTAGGCCAAAAGTCGATATTAGCTTTACATAAAGTGCGACGAGTAAGTATTGGGATAATTGAGAAAATATTCGTAATTGATAAATGAATGAAATTCGAGAAGGGTGACGTAGTGATGAGTGAACCTATATTTCTGACCAGTGGTGACGACGAGAAATAACTACTGAAACATAATTAAGGGGTAACTAGGGACCTCAGAGTTGTGTGAAAATTCATATAAATACGATAATGAGTAAAAATCATAACTAATAAGTACGGTGAGTATTCGAGAGAAACATACTACGTATGAATCATAATATATAAGTTGTGTGTATGCCTACTGATTTTTATAGGTGCTAAGAATACATATTGTATGATTCTTATGTGTATTGACATACCTTAGCTACTTACTATCACATGATGTTTCGCGTTTCGGTCAGTCTTATTCTGAGGAGCCCATTTTGGGGGACATTGACTCGTACCTCAGGACATAGGACTTTGGTTAATGCACACTACGGTGATTTAGGATGTGATCGATCATTTAGGTGTGTAGGTATGTGCGTATCCCAAAGTCTTGGGACTATGTTCTCCTCCAATATGTGTGATTTGTTTTTATGGTTCAAGAGTGATTCTGAACCGGTTGTCCTTTATTTTTTACGTGACGTACTAGGACTTGATAGCAGAATATACCCCACCAAAGCTTAGCCTCGTGGTGCCGTACTAACTTATATAATATTGGGTGATAAATATATACACTTATGATATATGCATGCACCACAACTCATCCTCGGGTTGCCTTATTTGTATATATGTTATATAGAGTAATAAATATATATACTTGTGAAATATTCTACTGGGTGCTTGGCAGATGGGAAAGATAGTGATATATTAAATAATTTAGTATATGGAGAGCTAAACATATATTAAGAATTTCATAATTGGCTAATTGATGTAAAGAATTTACTAATGTAAAGTATGGCCGAAACGAGTGGGCACAATGTGTTAGTGTATAAAGAAATATAAATATTTGTTCGGACTAGTTAGTAGGGTATCATAATTAGTTCGAATGTTAGAAACATACGTTAGGTGTGCCCATTAGTTGAGAGGTGAGGATCTCAAGATAGGGCACGTAAACCTAACATGTATATAATATCTGTTGATTTTGCATTTTAAATCCCTTGCTAATTTTTTTAAAAACTGTTTTCACTTAATCTCAGGCCCGTTGCAAATCTCATATCTTTCTTTTTGTAAAACCATTTTTAGGTGCCTAGCCACAAGGACACCAACCATATGAGTTCCTTTCCTTTGACTTGTTGCAGCTACTGTGGAAGTTGCCGGACCTTGGTCGTATACAACTCCATATTTATCATCTCTTCCTTATGAGTATCTATTGAGTTGGGTCATTTCGCCCCCTCTTATCCGGATAGTATTTCAAAGATAGTGTATTTATATTTAGTTTTTAGTTTATTGAGACTTGTCGTGTTTACTTCAAAGTGGATTTGATTATTACGGATGTTTAACTGGATTGTATCCTATCATTTTATTTTTTCAGTTGGTTCATTACTTATTATCTGATGTGTTTAATGGTGAATGTTTTGTATAAGTTTAAATTGATGCCTGTTAATAAGAAAGATAAAATTTGACACAACCTTTTTAAATACTAGGTGATTAGTAAGTTTTAGAAGTTTTCGAGAGTGATGCTAAGAATGACCCCGTAATGATTCATGTTTAATTGAGTAATGGACTGATCACCCAGGATTTAATTGGGAGGGTGTCACATTTAACTTCTTAGGTTGCTTAATCACCCATTTACCCACTTACTTTACATTTTTCCTTACTTCATGGACATTAATCAATTACACATTTACTTGTCCATTTTAACCTTTTATCGGAACATTTATTAATTCATTCAAGTTAGGTTGTATTAACACATTTTACCACACAACCCATTTCTTGATATGTTCCTTATTCCTGTATTTTTTATCACAATCTTCCAAATGCTACATATGTTAACAGGCTCCACACTAACAGCTATGCACATCATTTTCTCTGGCCAATGGTTTTGGGTTTTTCACCCTAGTGATCTGGGCCCTCCTTAATTATCCCGGTGTCATTAGAATTCCTTCTTATGTGTTTTAACATGTTACAAATGTCCACATTATTCCTTTTTTCCTTTACCCGATCAAAGCCAAAACCTGGGATTTCACCCCAACTTGTGTTTCACTTTGTATAATTATTTCATGTCCTTTATATTTTAATCTTAATTTTATTCCAAAAATCATATTCATTTAGGACCACTTTGTGTAACATCCTTTCCAACATATTTATTTCATAAAAATGTTCCACTTTATGTAAAATTACCATTTTACCCATTTTTTTGCAAAATGACATTTCACTCCATTTCCCCAAGTGTTAATTTCTCCCAAAAATGCTATTAAGTCACCGACACTAACTTCTCAAGTGTTTTAACAAATTGATACCCTTTTAACCTTTGAGTAATATTCTTCTTAATGGAAAACATCTTTATTCCATCATTTGCTTCCCAGTTTCTCAAGTGTTGATTCTTTACAACATTACTTAGTTATATATACTAACTTTCACATGTTTACCCTTTAACACTTATTCAGTTACTCTATTAACAATTTTTGAAACCATGAACCTCTTTAATTTCTTCATTCAAGAAATTCTTTTACACTTAAGACTATTTTTATAAGAAAATACCATTTCCTTTATTTTACATGTAGTCTTACAACTTTTTATTTATCATACTTTTAACCGCTTTCTCACACACTTTAAAGACAAGAATTTCTTCTTTTCTTATTTCATATTTAAACCCAACAAAATCTTCTTTAAAATTTTGTATACACTTAGTGCCAAAATACTACAAGTTTATATGCATGAGTAGATGGACTTTAAACCTTAAAATTGAATTAAATGGGTTAAACACATTTTTCATTCTAGAAATTCATCATACTTGCAAAAATGAATTTTCAAGGCATAAAAGACATTTAATTTCTTCAAACTCAACAAATGTCCTTATTCCTAAAGTCTTCATTTTTGCAAGAAACACTATTTCACCAATGTATACCAAATTAAATGATTACTTCCAAACATTTTATTTAAAAAATGTTTAACATCAATCTCTTTAGAAAATACACCATTTTCATGAAATACCAACTTTTATACTTCAAAATTTTGCAATATTTATTTATTCACTATTTTCAACAAAATATCATTTTTTCAATATTTTTATTTCATAAAAATGTTTCTTATTTACTAGACATAATTTCATGATCTAATCATATGCAGACTACCCGCGTAATCTAACTATAAGACTACAAATAATGCAAAATAGAGTCTTAATAATAAAAATATATTTTTCCACCTCTAATAGCTCCATTGGTGGTATAAATGTTGGTATGGGAGGATCAATCCCCACTTCCAATGTTGGACTCAAGGGGTTAGCAAATGAACCCTCCAAAATGCTCCAACATGTGCTCCATCCAAGATTCCAAGAAGCAACCACTTCAAACTCTATGATAACCCATTTTCATCTTTTCCAAAAATCCCCTAATACTCCTCCAAAATTCACGGCTCTTCTTCTACAATGGTGGAAATGGGTATTGTAGACTTGAACACGGTGGAATACCACATAAAATGGTGGTGTAATGGTAGAGGGTGGCAGTTTGTGGTAGGAGGAGGTGGATGACCACCCACCTCTCAATCTATCTCTCTTCTTCCATTTTCCCTACCAAATAACCCCAAATAAACTAAACAATCCTTTGTAAAACCCTTCTAAAGGCCAAAAATCCCGTTTTCCCCCTTCAAGGTTGATCTGAGCTCGATAGCTCAAATATCCAACGACCAAAATCATGATAGTGCACAATGGCAAACTAGATTAAACATTTGTTATTTATGTCATTCGAACGACAAACCCAAGCCATTCGAACGACTTCTCCATCTCATTCGATGTTTGATTCACGTGACCCTTCACGCAACCTGCCACTGTAAAGCAGTGGCATGTTGTTCACAATCTTACTTCTCACGATGTCCACCTTACTTCTAATGACACAAAGTGGCATTAGAACACCCCCTTATAGTCGTTCGAATGACCCTTGTCCCATAATTTTATTTATTAAATTATTGGCCAATAATTCTCTCATAATCATCTTTACTCCTCTTCATATATAATTTAATTGAATTTTTGGGATAGGGTTTTACATTTTGATAGTGTGTTCTTTAGGCACATGACTGGTGACATTTCATTTTTTACGCACCTTAAGGATCGTAAGGAATGTAAAGTCACTTTTAGAGATGGGAGTAAGTCTAGTATTTTAGGGCATGGATGTGTTGAGATACTCAGTTTACCTAAACTAAACAATGTGTTATACGTGAAAGGGTTGAAAGTGAATTAAATTAGTATAAGCCAGTTGTGCGATGCAACTTTGCAATAAGGTTTTATCGGTCCGAATGTAACATTTATGATCAATCCAGTGAACTTTTACTAAAAAGTGTGAGAATCGAAGATAATTTCTATAAGATGGGACCCAAGTCCTCCTTTTTCTGTAACAATGACATGATCTCCCCTATGGACCTTTGGCATCAATGACTAGGTCATGTGAATTTTAGAAATCTTAAGATATTGGTGAAAAGGACCTAGTTTGTGGCTTACCATCTCTTGAGAAACCAACTTCCTCAGTTTATAGACCTTTCCAACAAGGAAAACAAATTCAAAGTATCCATCGGAAGTTGAATACAATTACCACCTCCCATGTTTTGGAGTTAGTTCACATGGATCTTATGGGTCCTACTCGCTCGAAGATCTTAGGTGGTAAGATATACATTCTCTTGATAGTTGATGACTTTTCTTAATACCTTATCGTAAGATTTCTAAGAGAAAAGTTTGATGAGATTGAGTTCCTTACAACCAAGCATTGTGTCCTACAAAACCAACATGATGTCACTATTAATTGGATGTGTAGTGACAATAGAAATGAATTTAAAGAAGCTAAGGGGGATAACTATTGTGTTGGAGTGGGCAGCAAATATTAGTTTTCGATCGTTTGTGCACCTCAACAAAATGGGATTGCTGAGAGGAAAATGGCAAGATACAAGAGATGGATAAATCCATGTTTCTTGGGCATTGACGGTGAGCATCGCATGCCATACTAGGAATTGGGAATATCATCATCCGCACATGTTACATATGCCTTATGAGTTATGGACAAGGAAGATGCCCAACATATCATATTTTCATGTCTTTGGGAGTATTTTCTACATCTCTAGAGATAAAAGAGCACTTAGGAAGGTTCTACTCCCAGAGCGATGATGGGATAGTTTTAGGTTATTCATCGATTTGAAGGTCTTATAGGGATTTTAACCTTAGAAGTTCTAAGGTTATGGAGTCTATAACCATCATGATTAAAGATGAAGAGCCATCGACATTTATTGCTCGTATCCCTTAGTGTGAGGATGATTCACCCCCAGTGACAATCCTATCCTTCCTTATACTACCTCGGTGGATCCCACTCAGGATTTAAAGGATCTACCCACTTAAATTTGAAAGAGTTATAACCCTTCCATTATACTTGGTGATCCCACACTAGGTATTAATACTCGTGCTCAACTTGAGAATGTGGTTTGCTATATGTCCTTCACATATTTAGTTGAGACCAAGAATATGAAAGAAGCACTCAAGGAAGAGCATTCGATATCTACTATGCAATATGAGTTGCTTCAGTTTTATAAGAAAGATGTCTGGGAGTTAGTCCCCCAACCGAGCAAAATAAATATGATAGGTACTAAGTGAATTTATAAGATTAAGATGGATAAAAATTATATCATAGTTCATAATAAGCCAGGTTTGTCGCTCAAGGCTACACACAGATTGAGGCTGTAAACTTTGATGGGACATTCGTTCATTTTTTAGTCTTAAGTCCATCCGCTTACTGCTCGTCGTAGCATGTAATCTATACTTCAAGTTATATCAGATGGATGTCAACAGTGACTTATGATGGACCTATATATAGGAGGAAGTTTACATCAAATAATTAGAAGGGTTTGAAGATCCTAAGCACCCTGAAGGCGTATATTATCTAAAGAAGGCCTTGTATAGTTTAAAATGAGAACACCGTACTTGGTACGAGAGGCTCACTTTCCATCTCTTAGATTATGGATTCAATAGAAGGGGAGTGGATACTACGTTATTTGTGAGGAGAGAGAGTGGTGCTATTTTAGTTGCTCAAGTCTATGTGGACGACATAATATTTGGATCGACATACTCCCTCCATGCCCACACCTTTGAGGAGGAGATGAAGAGTGAGTTTGAGATGAGCATGGTAGGTGAGATTATGATCTTCCTATGTCTCCAGGTTCGTTAGTTTGAGGATGGTATATTCATATCTCAATCCAATTACGCAAAGGACCTAGTGAAGAAGTTTGGTCTAAACTCCGCTAAGCACTCACGCACACCTAGGAGTACATCGACAAATATTAGCAAAGAAACTTTAAGTACAGACGTAGAGAAAACCATGTATTAGAGTATGATAGGTAATTTCCTCTACATGACCGCTGGTTATCCCGATACTGCCTTTAGTGTTGGAGTCTGTGAACGATACCATGCAATCCAAAAATAGTCTCATTTGTTTACACTTAAATATATCATCAAATACATGACTGGAACTCTTTCCTGCGGTATTTGGCATTCCTTTGATATCGATGACCATTTATCTACCTATTTGGAGGGTGATTGGGCTAGGGATGTCAATAGTTGTAGGAGCACCTCAGATGGTTGTTTTTACTTTGGGAGTGATCTTGTCTCGTGGTTTAGCAAGAAGTGAAACTCCATATCTTTGTCCACGACAGAGGCTGAGTAAACTGCAATTGGGAGTTGTTGCACGCAACTCTTATAAATGAAGCAAAAGTTGGAAGATTATGGGATTTCACAAGACACGATGACTATTTCTTGTGATAATACTATTGTGACCCATATATCTAGTAATCCAATCCAACATTCATAAACAAAGCACATTAGGATATGCGAGCATTTTATATGTGTCCTAGGTGAGGAGAAGGTTATATCCTTGACCTTTGTTAGCACCGAAGGATACACAAGAATTTTATACGTGACCTAGGTGAGGAGAAGTCATTTCCTTGAGTTTTGTGAGCACCGAACATCAATTGGCTAACATTTTCACGAAACCTTTAAATGCACTTCAATTTGAGTATCTGAGGAAATCTGTATGTATTTTCACCATTGACTGATTTTGGGTACTTTATCTAGTGTTTTATGTTTATCATGTTCACATCTTATTTTACTATTTTTAGATTGTATTATTATTGTATATTTATATGTTTTCTTTTTGATATACTATATAGAAAAATCCAAAAAGATTTTTATTTTTCTGGAAAAAGTTTGAAGAATGCGAAAAGATTATTGATTTTTAGAATAAGATGAAAAATATTTTAATAAAATTTTTGACAAAGACAAAAAGAGTTTTGTATTTTCCTTTATCACCGTATATGGATGAAAACTAAAGATTTTTGGATCACCCTTACATTCCAGTCGTTCACGTGACTTTTTCAAAGTGTGCTTAGTAATGTGTGGATATTAGTGTGACATGACTTCATTTCGATAGTGTAACATGAATTCCTTTATATAATGTGCTTAATAATGTGTGGATATTAGTATGTTCATCTTTTATGGATAATATCTAAATGTTAGACTCCTTGTCTCTTTTATTTCACACATGCACGAGCTTTATGAATACTTACTCGTCATTTGTCAAATATAATGTTCTCATATCAATTGGACTTAATAACGAACCAAGTGTAAAAAAAGATAAGTATTCATGTAACAACCATTGCCCATATTCCATTTATTTTCTAGAAAATATTCTTATATGTTAAGCAATATAAAGGGGCTACGAAAGATCAAAATGCTTTTTGCGTTAAAAGTTGCCATTTACATAAAAGAGCATAAAAAGATTAGAGGCACATTAAAATAGAAATGGAAGGCCAATTTTGTTTAGATTCATTGATGCCTCACTTCATATGAGCGTTTTGATTTCTTCAAAATAATTGAAAGTAAATTCTTATATATGAGAGATTTAGAGGGCATTAAAGTTGAATTTTAATGGGTCCGCACAACGGATTTCTTGAAAAATATTAAATAGTTTGGCGTTATGGGTGTGAGAATCATTTATATTCATGACATGTTGATTAAGTTGAGTCGATTTTATATCAGTTCACAATCTTTGCATCTAAGGTAAACTTTGATCTCTTTCGTTAGGAGTGTATTACATCTTCATGCACAATACTTATGAATATTTATGTTGATTTACCTATGGAAAATGTTTTCGCAATTTCATTCTTCACTCATGATTAAGATATTTTAGTGTCAATTCATGGTGTGTTGTATTTGTATATTTCATACTTTATTTTTAAAAAACTGAAAATTTTCAAAAATAGTTGATTGAATAGATGCCTTTTAAGATTATCATTACTTGTACAATACTAAATATCATTGTGATTACATCTTGCTTCTTCTTGAGGATGCTTCACTTCATATGAGTACTATTATTTTTTTCAAAATATTTGAGAGTTAATTCATATATATATATAAGAGATTTTGAAGGAGATAAAGTTGAAGATCAATGGGCTTGCATAATATACTTTCTTGAAAAACATAAAATAGTTTGGCATTATGGGTGTGAGAATCATTTATATTCATGACATTTTGATTAAGTTGAGTCGATTTCATATGAGTTCACAATCGTTATATCTAAGATAAACTTTAATCTCTTTCATTAGGAGTGTCCCATGACTTCGTTCACACTACTTATGAATGCTTATATTGATTTGCCTATGGAAAATGTTCACACAATTTCATTCCGCACTCATGATTAGGATATTTTAGTTTTATTCCATGGTGTGTTGTATTTGTATATTTCATACATTATATTTGCAAAATTGAAAATTTTCAAAAATAGTTGGTTGAATCGATGACTTTTGAGATTATCATTACTTGTACCTTATCTAATATTTTTGTGATGACATCTTGCTTTTTCTTGTGATGCTTATATTTCTTGACTAATTTCTACTCATTTGTCTATTACGGACAAAAAGGGGGAGAACAAATGAAGGGGGATTTTTATTTTTCTATTAAAAGCACAAATGCTTCACGATATTTTGTTTATCTCGTGTGTATAGGACATTCTGCCTAGATGACGAACACTTGGACCCTCACAATAAGAAGACAAAGCTAGCCAAAAGGAAGATCCATTCCATTCAAAGACTTGCACAAATATTACTTTCCCATTCTTGATTTGGGAGGGTAGTCATTGTTTTAAGTCGTTAGGATACAGTTTGGCTTCAATTTGTGTTTGGTACCAAAATAGCCAAGTGGGAGATTTGTAAGATCAAGTTTTATAATGATCATGTTTTACTTTTATTTTTGACGTATGCCATTACAAAATCACTGCTCTTACATGACTTCTTGCGACTCGAAGACAAAGTTAAAGACATTTGAAAGTTGGAAGAATCTTTTGTCTCAACATCCTTGGAAGAAGTTATGGTTTTGATTGATGAAATGGTTTATTTATTATTTATTGGGTTTAAGAATTCTTAAGAGGTTATTTTAGTAAAAAAGAGTTTAATTTTTCATGAATTTTTTTTTAGAAATTACGCCGCCTCGTTCGAACGAGATTGGCAGTCGTTCGAACGAGATAGTCCAGTCATTCGAACGAGTTCTTTTTAAGAGGGTGCACTAACTAATGGATCAATTTATTTAATTAAATGCCCCAAAACACAAATTCAAATTCTATGCTTCAAATAATTATGGCGATCATATGATTTATTTTCAAATATATATTTTCAATTTTCAGACCAAACATGAAGAAACACATGAGATGAAAAAAAATCCCTTTGTAGGGAAAAACTTTTATTCAAAACTAATGACAGTTCTAAAAAACAATCGACTTACAAAACACTTAGCTGCACTAAGTCAGACGCACAAAGTCTTCAAAACGCCAACAGATATGACCAACTCCAAAGCCATCCATAGGTAGCGGTCTATCCTCAGTATCCACCGATTCACTCTTCTTCCTTCTTTGGTAATTAAACCTTGTTTCACAAAGTCATCCATAGGGAAAAGTCTCTACAAGAGTGTATCACAAGAAACCTTATTGATTTTGGTAAAAGTGATCTTGAATATATCCTCGGGGTGAGGAATATGATATGAGGTGTTTGATCACAAAAAGAGAACTCAAAAGATGTTTTTCCTTTTGAAAAAGAGTTATTGGAATATCTGATCCCATTCATCTTTTTTATAAGAAGGGGAGATAAAAAGGATAAATACAATAGATATTGGGAAGATATTTATTAAAAAGCAAAATTTGTGTCGGTCGTTCCAAGAAAAGGTCAGGTGGTTCAAAAAATACCTGCATCTCATTCAAACGACAGTCGAACAATGACTTCTGACGAGATTAAATTGTTAAAAGGTTTGAAGCCTCATCAAACTGTAACAACCCCCCTAATGGGATACCGGGCGATCACTCCTATATCAAATTATAACAGGAGTTACATATGGATCATTCTTAGCATCACTGTCGAAAATCCATTTAATTACTAATATCCTATTAGGCGAGAGTTAAAACTTTTAACTTGACTACTTTTTTAACGACAATATATAAAACAACCACAATTTAATGCGTAAATGAAATAAAAAGGAAAATGAAATGAACTATAATAACCGAACACTCGGTTCAAATTATACAACCATATCGAATAAGTGCGAAGAATAAATAAAATCAGTTGGACCATTAGCCCGAGTGTTTATATAATACCTCTTATCTAGAGTACAAGAATGGAAACGTCTACTGAACATCGTGCACGCATCCACAGCTGCTGCAGCTGACGTCTGACTCGAAAGAAGTTCCATCCAGGCGTCCCTGTGTCTGGACACCTATTTATATATATAATATAACAAGAAAGGAAAAGTAGATAAACGGGTCACAGCCCGAGTTTTGAAAATATTTAGCAAGTGCATAAATTCCTTATTATTTTGAAAAAGGTTTTATCTCATATTTAAGTTTGGTATCGCACTCCCATGAGATACCCCTCACCTCTCCGCTAATAGTGCACTCCTAGCGCATCCCTCTAAACATCCTAGTCAAGCTACCCTGCTAGACTAGTCTATCACCCAACCACTATCAACCCTAGATAGTCCAAGCAATGTACTAAGGGCTAAACTTTACCCCAGTCTCAACGCTATGCCATGTTCGTGTGTGGGGTGTCTCGCAAAGCGAAATCCAAACAAGGAACCCCCCCGATACACTACTACGCGGCACGGTCGATCGTCGAGATCCGCTAGTCCCTCAGTACAGAAAGATATATATAAATATATATACCATAAGAATTTATAATATAAGAGCACTATGGATTAAACTGCTCCCCAGTCTCAACACACTGCCATATTCGTGCGTGGGGTGTCTCGCGAAGCGAAATCCAAACAAGGAACCCCCCCGATACACTACTATGCGGCAAGGTCGATCGTCGGGATCCATTAGACCCTCGGTACTTGATTCATCCCTATATACATATTCATATTTTACCATAACCATCCGGATCTATCTCCCGGACTGAGGATTCATATACAAAGTATTTATCAATACTTATCATATTTATCTCAAAACCTTCCATTTCCCTTCTCATATCCAGGAAATGTATTTAAAAGCCAATTCATTATCATGAATTGCTTTAACAAATCATATATTTTTTTAAAACCCAATTTTATTATCATAAAAATTCTTTTCCCTTATATGTCATCCCATTTCCCATTTTATACTCAGGAAATGTACCCCAAACCCTTTTCCATTATCATGAAAATTCTTTGATCAAATCATGCTTCCACATCCCTTCTTCCATCCGGGAGTGTTACCGAAGCCAAACCTTTATCCCATTTCCCTTTTTATACTCAGGAAATGTAAATTAAAGCCAATTTATTAACATAAATTGCTTTAATAAAACTAAGACCGCGCCTCCGGGTTTCCCCACTGGACGCGCCCTTAAATGGCTATCATCTTCCAGTGCCTATCTATACAAGACAACCTGGGAACCTACCAACGTCGGGAAGCGGCCATATTGCCTGCGGGAAAGTCAGGACCACACCCATAATCCCCTAACCAGCGCAGTTAACAAATAAACGCCCATATGGCCTAGGGACTATATCCATCCTGCTCAATAGCCAGGAAGGCTTCACCATAACGCGCGCAACTTCCCTTCTGATAGCAATTTAGGGAGGTGTGTAATCCATAATTTATCAATTATGAAAAATCATTTATCTTTCCATTCTGAAAATATTCATCTATATATTTTAAAAATCATTTATATCATATCATATATACTTAATCACATAGTATATACATATACCATATATTCATCCTCGAATGTACATAAATGGCCATATTTTCCAACTATATATAGCGATGACCATTAATCCCAAAGATTCCCTCGAGGAATCATAACCATGCTTTCATGTAAGCATAATACTAAACCCAAAGTATTTCCTTACTTTGTTCAACACTAATTACCTCAATAATCTCTTAAAGGTTTATTTATCCTCAAAACCCTTATTTAGGAATTCCCATAAAAATCCCAAATGGTAATTCAACTCCCCACACTCTTAAAGGGAGAAAACTAGAAATTCTGACCTAAGCGAATCGATTCGCCCTTTTAGCGAATCGATTCGGGTGGGCGAATCGATTCGGTCCCCAATCCGAATCGATTCGAAAAGTATTCTGCAAACAGGTCTGTAAATGGAGAATCGATTCGGTCTGTACCCGAATCGATTTGGCCCATTGCAGAAACCCAATTTCCTTTAGGCGAATCGATTCGGCCAGTTCGAGGGCTACAGTTTGGGCGATTTTTAAATCTCCAAAATACCCAAAATTCAATCCAATATCCATTTAAATCCTAACTTGGTTTTATTACTACAAACCCAAAGTTTTTATATCTCCTCAAATTCTTTAGAGGTCCTAACAATTCTTTTGAGAACCCCTAATATCTATCTCCAATAAGTTCTAACTCATGATTTCAATCTCGGACATCTTTCCGTAGAAAAATCACTATAAATCCAAAAAAAATCAGAAAAATACGCAGTTAGAGCCCACGCGACCGCGTCGAAAAGATCTACAATTTTTATTTTTTGACCAAGAGCCGAATCGATTCGCCTCTAGGCCGAATCGATTCGGGAAGCACGCTCCGAGACAGTTTCGGCCATTAAAGCTTCTCCCAAGCTTATGCCGCCTCACCCAACGTCGTACAACCTCAACCAACTACAAACACACATATATAAAGGGTTATAATCATCCTAGAACCCTAAATCACCCATTAATTTCAATTAAAACCTAAGTTCCACAAATTAAAATATTATCGGGGTTTAGTTGTTTTAACTCCCAAAAACCCGTTTTATCCACGAAACCCCAACCCAAAATCTTTAGGGTTTGTTTATACCAAACTATGGTATGAGATATTTATGCAAAAAGGAAATAAATCAAGTAAACACTTGCCTCGTGGATATAATCCAACAACCTCGAGCCAAATCCCGCGGAGTTTGGCCGGAATCTCCCCGTTCTCCTCTTTTTCTCTCCTCCTCTCTCTCTTCTCTCTCTTTTCTTTCTATTATCTTCCCCTCTCCCTCTTTAAATAGGAAGAAAAGGGTTTTAACCCTTAAAATCCAAAAACGACTCGTTTATCCAATTACGAGTTACTTTTACCTCTAAAATTATCCGAAACTTAATTTCGACAATCGGACACTCTTTTCCGACTATCTCGGACATTCCGAGACTCATGGCGCAGTCGAAATTTTCATCCGAGGTACTTGACCGCAAATCACTATTCTAACCCATAAAAGTAAATGCGGGTTTTCCAATTTAAAATCTGACCCTTTTTATCAATTTTCTCCACGGCGACATAAATTAAATTATTGCGACCTATATAGTCCAAAGGTGATCACAACTTCCATTGAAAATCATTAAATCCTCGAAAATCCCAAAAATCACTATTTCGGGAAATTCCTCAAATATCCAATTTATATTTAATTATGGAATTTAATTGTTTCCAAAAAGGCGGGTTGTTACATACTCCCCCCCTCACAACGGAATTTCGTCCTCGAAATTCGGATATAATTAACACCATATAACTAGGATCACTACAAATCCTAAAACCTCAAGGGAAAGATACTAACCCAATAGTTCCCAATCATATGCTACACGACTACCACGATCGTAAAGTGACTCTAATACGTCACATAATACCCATCATCTATAATGCCTATCGGCATGAATTTCAACCTTATATACTATGCCCATTCTATTTCAGGCAGTATCTAAACCAACTTACTAAGGTGCCCATACACTTTTCTAACCTCTGCACATCTGCACAAGTATAGTGAACATGAGACACGCAACACTTTCTCCCAATAAGGGTCTCCTTTCCTCGGTGTAATACTCACATCTGGGTCCTCCCAACCCGCGAAATTCAATTCTCCTAACCTCAGCGCCACTAACTCTACCGAACCTACATTCTTATAAATTCTAAGATCTATGCATTACCCTAACTAAGCGAAACGAGTATTCTAAATATATCCCTAGTGCCCAAGGCCTCTCTCAACTCCCGACATTTGCTTAGTTTCATGCGTGGGACGTCTCGCTAAGGCGAAATCCATACAAGAAACCCTCCCGTTACACTACTCCCTCGCGTAGTCGGTCAACGAGATATAGCGATCCAAGGCACACAAGCGGGACGTCCTAAATCCTACTAGGCTAGCCTATGAATGCATTGCTACTATCTTATCCTTCCGCCCATATGGAAGGAAACCTAATCAATCAAAGTGCCCACTTTTTGTAAAAAGTGTCACGTACATAATGCCCAAAGCATACCTTCTCAAAATTTGCCTTTTCATTAAGGCAGGGATATCATCCTCAAATCAAATTCTCTAAGTACTACTCCACCCAACTACTTGTGGTGAGAGGACCACTTTAGTGATTTTCCATAGCACAATATTTTCATAAGCGTGCCATCATCACAGGGCTCGTAGTCTATAGTGGTTCATCCACACTTAAAGACTAACCCACATCCTTGCATCCCATAACAGCTCTTCACGCCCGGCGCCATTAAGAGTCATGTGTGGAGTGTCTCACAAAGCAAAATCCAAATAAGGAACCCCTCCACACATTAACACTTGACTTCATCGGTCACGGAGTCCCTTTATTTCAGACATGAAACCGGGACAATCCTATCCCTTAACAACGAAAGGTGGTCTGAACTCCTATCTCTAACTAAGAGTCACACCACCCAGTGCTCGCACTATTTCTAAGTCCTTGCGCAAACCAGTACTGAGCTAAATCTTATAGCTCAACAATGATCCTGTGGGCCTTAAATTATATCTATAAGGTTGCCACACATACCAACCAAAATAAGGAAACCTCTACTCATCGAGGTTCCATAAATCCATAATAATAAAGGTGAACTCAACCTTTATCAAGGTGAGACACCACAATAACAACCTGTCCCCTCCAGGAACTGCGGACACGATAGTCTTGCCATCATTAGCCTACTATCGCTCCGAAAATACACCATAATGTATTATACTCATCATATCACCATACTCGTATAGACATATAAAACGAGTATCCCAAACCAGATATATATATATATATATATATATATATATACACAATATATCAACACCCGCCTTTATGACGAGTGAAGGAAAACAAAACTCCGCTACTGCGGACAACACATAGGCATATATGATATTATGTTATCGTAACCGCCATAACTCAAATTACACACACGAGTCTAGGGCTAACTAACACCACAATTTTATCTAGCCACGCCAATTATACCTCCTGGATTGAGGTACAACTCATAACAACATCTTTCTCGTTCCGACTAAATCGTGGGGACTTACGGTTAAGACTATCCGTAAGATCCCTTTCGAACCCTCAACTTTACTGAAAGTTCAATCTTAATACCACTCTCTACAATAGTGGTACTGCAATACTCATGACTACTCATTCTTCAGTAGTTGCCAACAAACTCCTTAGCAATTATCATAAGGAGAGTGACCTCTACTAAGGTCCTCATCCCAACCTTCTACCAACTGCTCCAGCTAAGCCTCACCTCCTGCTACCATCCAAGCTCCGCACACGATTCTCAAACGAGCGCGCAAAAGATTTCTATAATTTCATAATATGGCAGGAGAACGAAATCTCACAAGAGAAATCAAGAATCCTAGTCGTGAGGCTCTATAACAATTCGAGAGCAACGCTGAAAGCGTAGTACGTCCACATAGATTCCTAAGGACACTAGAACCTGATGCTCTGATACCATCTGTAACAACCCGCCTAATGGGATACCGGGCGATCACTCCTATATCAAATTATAACAGGAGTTACATATGGATCATTCTTAGCATCACTGTCAAAAATCCATTTAATTACTAATATCCTATTAGGCGAGCGTTAAAACTTTTAACTTAACTACTCTTTTTAACGACAATATATAAAAAATCCACAATTTAATGCGTAAATGAAATGAAAAGGAAAATGAAATGAACTATAATAACCGAACACTCGGTTCAAATTATACAACCATATTGAATAAGTGCGAAGAATAAATAAAATCAGTTGGACCATTGGCCCGAGTGTTTATACAATACCTCCTATCTAGAGTACAAGAATGGAAACGTCTACTGAACATCCTGCACGCATCCACGGCTGCTGCAGCTGACGTCTGACTCGAAAGAAGTGCCATCCAGGCGTCCTTGTGTCTGGACACCTATTTATATATATATAATATTACAAGAAAGGAAAAGTAGATAAACGGGTCAGAGCCCGAGTTTTGAAAATATTTAGCAAGTGCATAAATGCCTTATTATTTTGAAAAAGGTTTTATCTCATGTTTAAGTTTGGTATCGCACTCCCATGAGATACCCCTCACCTCTCCGCTAATAGTGCACTCCTAGTGCATCCCTCTAAACATCCTAGTCAAGCTACCCTGCTAGACTAGTCTATCACCCAACCACTATCAACCCTAGATAGTCTAAGCAATGTACTAATGGCTAAACTTCACCCCAGTCTCAACGTTATGCCATGTTCGTACGTGGGGTGTCTCGCAAAGCGAAATCAAAATAAGGAACCCCCCGATACACTACTACGCGGCACGGTCGATCGTCGAGATCCGCCAGTCCCTCAGTACAGAAAGATATATATAAATATATATACCATAAGAATTTAAAATATAAGAGCACTAAGGATTAAACCTCTCCACAGTCTCAACACACTGCCATATTCGTGCGTGGGGTGTCTCGCGAAGCGAAATCCAAACAAGGAACCCCCCCGATACACTACTATGCGATAAGGTCGATCGTCGGGATCCATTAGACCCTCGGTATTCGATTCATCCCTATATACATATTCATATTTTACCATAACCATCCGGATCTATCTCCCGGACTGAGGATTCATATACAAAGTATTTATCAATACTTATCATATTTATCTCAAAACCTTCCATTTCCCTTCTCATATCCAGGAAATGTATTTAAAAGCCAATTCATTATCATGAATTTGCTTTAACAAATCATATATCTGTTTAAAAGCCAATTTTATTATCATAAAAATGCTTTTCCCTTATATGTCATCCCATTTCCCTTTTTATACTCAGGAAATGTACCCCAAATCCATTTCCATTATCATGAAAATGCTTTGATCAAATCATGCTTCCACATCCCTTCTTCCATCCGGGAGTGTTACCGAAGCCAAACCTTTATCCCATTTCCCTTTTTATACCCAGGAAATGTAAATTAAAGCCAATTTATTATCATAAATTTCTTCAATAAAACTAAGACCTCCCCTCCGGGTTTCCCCACTAGACGCGCCCCTAAATGGCTATCATCTTCCAGGGCCTATCTATAGAAGACAACCTGGGAACCTACCAACGTCGGGAAGCGGCCATATTTCCTGCGGGAAAGTTAGGACCACACCCAGAATCCCCTAACCAGTGCAGTAAACAAATAAACGCCCATATGGCCTAGGGACTATATCCAACCTGCTCAATAGCCAGGAAGGCTTCACCACAACGCGCGCAACTTCCCTTATGATAGCGATTTAGGGAGGTGTGTAATCCATAATTTATCAATTATGAAAAATCATTTATCTTTGCATTCTGAAAATATTCATCTATATATTTTCAAAATCATTTATATCATATCATATATACTTAATCCATAGTATATACATATACCATATATTCATCCTCGAATGTACATAAATGGACATATTTGCCAACTATATATAGCGATGACCATTAATCCCAAAGATTCCCTCGATGAATCATAACCATGCTTTCATGTAAGCATGATACTAAACCCAAAGTATTTCCTTACTTTGTTCAATACTAATTACCTCAATCATCTCTTAAATGTTTATTTATCCTCAAAACCCTTATTTAGGAATTCCCATAAAAATACCAAATGGTAATTCAACTCCCCATACTCTTAAAGGGAGAAAACTAGAAATTCTGACCTAAGCGAATCGATTCGCCCCTTTAGCGAATCGATTCGGGTGGGCGAATCGATTCGGTCCCCAATCCGAATCGATTCGGAAAGTATTCTGCAAACAGTTTTGTAAATGGCGAATCGATTCGGTCTGTACCCGAATCGATTCGGCCCATTGCAGAAACCCAATTTCCTTTAGGCGAATCGATTCGTCCTGTACCCGAATCGATTCGGCCAGTTCGAGGGCTACAGTTTGGGCGATTTTTAAATCTCCAAAATACCCAAAATTCAATCCAATATCCATTTAAATCCTAACTTGGTTTTATTACTACAAACCCAAAGTTTTTATATCTCCTCAAATTCTTTAGAGGTCCTAACAATTCTTTTGAGAACCCCTAATATCTATCTCCAATAAGTTCTAACTCATGATTTCAATCTCGGACAGCTTTCCGTAGAAAAATCACTATAAATTCAAAAAAAATAGAAAAATACGCGGTCGGAGCCCACGCGACCGCGTCGAAAATATCTACAATTTTTATTTTTTGACCAAGAGCCGAATCGATTCGCCTCTAGGCCGAATCGATTCGGGAAGCACGCTGGCTACTGTTCATCGTCTTCTCCGAGACGGTTTCGTCCATTAAAGCTTCTCCCAAGCTTATGCCGCCTCACCTAACATCCTACAACCTCAACCAACTACAAACACAAATATATAAAGGGTTCTAATCATCCTAGAACCCTAAACCACCCATTAATTTCGATTAAAACCTAAGTTCCACAAATTGAAATATTATCGGGGTTTAGTTGTTTTAACTCCCAAAAACCCGTTTTATCCACGAAACCCCAACCCAAAATCTTTAGGGTTTGTTTATACCAAACTAAGGTATGAGATATTTATGCAAAAAAGAAATAAAGCAAGTAAACACTTGCCTCGTGGATATAATCCGACGACCTCGAGCCGAATCCCGCGGAGTTTGGCCGGAATCTCCCCATTCTCCTCTTTTTCTCTCCTCCTCTCTCTCTTCTCTCTCTTTTCTTTCTTTTCTTTCCATTCTCTTCCCCTCTCCCTCTTTAAATAGGAAGAAAAGGGTTTTAACCCTTAAAACCCAAAAACGACTCGTTTATCCAATTACGAGTTACTTTTACCTCTAAAATTATTCGAAACTTAATTTCGACAATCGGACCCTCTTTTCCGACTATCTCGGACATTCCGAGACTCATGGCGCAGTCGAAATTTCCATCCGAGGTACTTGACCGCAAATCACTATTCAAACCCATAAAAGTAAATGCGGGTTTTCCAATTTAAAATCTGACCCTTTTTGTCACTTTTCTCCACGACGACATAAATTAAATTATTGCGACCTATATAGTCCAAAAGTGATCACAACTTCCATCGAAAATCATTAAATCCTCGAAATCCCAAAAATCACTATTTCAGGAAATTCCTCAAATATCCAATTTATATTTAATTATGGAATTTAAATGTTTCCAAAAAGACGGGTTGTTACACAAACTCATTCGAATGAATGCTTCTAATGACATGTCATCGAAACCAAAAAAAAATCTCATTTGTAACTTTGTTCGAACGACAAGAGAATAATAGATAAATCCCATTCGAATGAGGGATAACTTCGTTCAAATGAAGCGTCAAAATTTAAAAAAAACTTCTTACAAAACTTTTTGAGTTCCTCTATATAAAATATTGCCTCATAAAAAAAAGTACACCCCAAAAAACACTCAGAACCTTTTTACCACTCCAAACACATACTTCTACCATGATTGTTTAGATGACCAAATATTGCATTATTTGATGGGCTTCAACATGGTCTTCAAGTACCGATAAGTAGTGACATAGATGTGTTTAGTAGACATGCTTGCATAACAGCATACGCCAAATCAAAATAAATAGAAATGTCAGCAGTCATAAATTTTATTCTTACAAACCTCCCCATTGGCTATTCCGGTAAAAAAATACCATCCTAAGACAAATTGAATTCTATGACTTAATACAATAAACCGCCCTCCAAAAATATAAATAAAAAATGAGCGTAGAATATGTGCAAGTCTTCAATCATGAAACTGGATCTTTCCTTTAGGAATCATTGTCTTCATATTGTGGGGGGTCCAAATAATCATCATCCAAGAGGAACGTCCTATACGCATGAGACAGACAAAGATACTATGATGCATAAAGTTTTAAACATAAAATAAAAAATCCTTAATTTTTTCTCCCTCCTTTTGTCCGTAATAGACAAAGAAGTCGAAACTAAGCATGAAATATCGACATCATATGACGAAGTAAGATATCAATACAAGTATAATCAAGTAGGCATAGGTGATGATAATCTCAAAGGCATGTAGCAACAACTATTTTTGCAAATTTTAATTTTTTTGTAAATATAGAGTATAAAAGGAATAAAAACAACACACCATGGAATAACACAAAAATATTCTAAATGTGAATATGAAATGTAGGGGTGTGAACATTTTCTCTAGGTAAATAAACATATATAGTCATAACATGTGTGCACGAAGTTTTGAGATACCCCTAGAGAAAGATCTTAAAGTCTAACTTAGGTGTAAAAAATTGTGAACTCAAGTGAAATTGACTTAACTTAATCAACAAGTCATGAACAAAAATGATTCTCACACTAATGATGCCAAACTATGTAATGTTTTTTTGAGAAATTTTTGTTCTACAAACCCATTGATATTCGACTTTAACTTCGTCAAAATCTCACATATATGATGATAAACTCTTAATGATTTATAAAAAAATTAAAGCTTTTGTGTAGTGAATCATCATTGTATCAAAAATTAAACTCGCACCTCTATTTTTATGTGCCTCCAATATTTTTAGGCTCTTTTATGCAAATGGTGGCTTTTCACGCAAAGAATATTTTTATCTTTCGTAGCCTATTTTCATTTCTTAACATTTAACAGTATTTTTGGGAAATATATGTAATCCGGGCAATGGTTCTTACATGCACAACTTTATCTCTTTTTCACATATGGTTCATTACAAAGTAAAATTGAGATGAGAACATCATATTAGACAAGTGACAAGCAAGTACAATGTTCAAACAAGTTATTGCACGTGTGAATTAAAGGAGATTAGGACTCAAACATGTATTTATAAATCATCAAATATCAGCGCAATGACTCCACACATTATTAAGCACACTATAAGAATGATGTCATGTGTCAAAACAATATGAAAAGTCACGTGAAAATATTGAATGAATGGGTGATCCCGACATCTTAAATGTTCATCTATATATGGTGATCAAAACAGTACAAAACTCTTTTTGTCTTTTTCAAAAGTTTTATCAAAAATAAAATCTTTTTGTCCTTTTCACCTTTTTCATAAAAATCGAAAATCATTTTGTATTTTTTTTCAAAATTTTTCAGAAAAACAAAAATATTTTTTATTTTTTTTTAAATTATCAAAATGAAAAACATAAATGTAATGGTACCACAATGATAATACAATCTAGCAATAGGAATATAAGATATAAGCATGATAATCATCCGACACTAGATAAAATATCCAAACTTAGTCAATGGTGTAAATACCTAAAGATCTTCTAAGATCCTCGAATCGAAGCGAGTCTAATGGTTTCACAAATATATTGGCTGACTAATGATCGGTTCTCACAAAGCTCAAGGACACGACCTTCTCCTCAATTAGGTCACATATAAAGTGCTCGCGTATGTAATACCGCACTTTTTATTACGTACTTGAATTTCAACTTATTTTTATACCAAAGTGTCATTTACAAAAATTATACGTTGCATGCCTCGCATGGGAATTTATTTATGCTAATATGATTTATTTAAGAACTTTGGTAAGGTTTTAGGTAATTCGGACAAAAAATGAACGATGCATGAACACAAGTAGTAGAATAATCTCTTTTTGACGCTATGCGACACTCCTTAAACATAAATTTGTACGAATTGTTTAAGACAACTGATAAGTTAAAAAAATAGTTTGATCATATATTTAAACTCATAAAAATACATATAAAATTACCGTGGGGTAAAAAAAATAATAAATTAATAAATAGCATAAATAAAAAAAATTCATTTTCGTCAAAAAAATGAAAGTGCTCAAAAAAATCTGAAACTTTTCAGAAAAAAATGTAATATTTAATTTTGAACAACTTTCCTTTGTTAGATGTCTTAAACAAAATCGTTTAAATCAGGTTTTAGTAAGATTTTATGTTTAGCATATGTGTGCTCGATACAGACGGTGAAAGGCCGTGAAATCGTGGATATTGGCACATCCCAAAGTAATAAAGTAATATTCCTGAAATATTGGGAAAATGAATGGATTAATGAATTTGAATAAATGAAATTTATTAATATTATGATGACATCATAGTTAAATTAATAAGTTAAGTCTCTGGAACGAGATATGAAAATGCTCAAGTGTTTGTTGGGCACATAGCCCGGGTCCATTCCTTGTAGTTTCATTAACATTTAATTAAATCGAAATCGTTTTACAAAATACTGAAAGACAATGTATATGCATTGGGTATTCTCTCACCCCTTACTATTCCCCACCTCAGGTAATATAGTTGGTGACACTAGAAAGGATCTCGGTAAGGATGCTGAGGGTGAGACTCAACGTTAGATGCTCTGTTAGCCATTCTATAATTTTTTTTAAGATTTATATTTGTAGCACTTTAATTAATATGTGGAACTTTATTATGGAATTTGGACTATTCTGTTGTCTTACTCAGTGAACTTCATTTTGATAGATTAAATGTGGTATTAAATGGTTTTCCATGAAAAAATTTATAAGTTGGTTTTATTATGCATGTTAAATGTTTATTATTCTTAAATTGAAATTTGACAATAAATATTATGTCCTTAAATCAGTTAAATAAATGTTGTTCTTTATTAATTACGTAAACCTTTTTCGCCTCCCCCTTGACACCTCAATTCGGATTTGGGTTATTCCAACGGTATTCTATATCCGGGTCGAGGTGTTACAACTATGTATCAGGGCATGATCCACGTGTGCGACGGAGTGATAGCACGTCTTCCTTATTTATGTTTCCTCGAATAAACTTGTATATTAAATTACATGTTCTTATAAGATTACGGCTAGGCATAATAATGCCGCTTCTGGGAACAACGAGCTTCAACGCATGGAAAGGGGCGTGCGTCTATTAGCTGACACTCTCTCGCAGCGAGAGAGGGGAAATCATAGCGGGTTTATAGAAAGTACTACTGCAGCTTCTATGATGAAGGAGTTTCGACGATTGAACCCTTTAACTTTCAATGGTACCAAGGATAATCTCATTCATTTATATCTAATTCCTTGGTTTTTTGTTTGGGGTTTAGAGGTAGTTGAGTTTAGCCCACCCATATTTGTATGCCCATAGGTAGCAGTGTTATCCTTAGCAAAGTCTGTCGGAATTGTGTAATTATAGTTGGAGACTATATTCTGGAGTACGATCTTATATTAATGGATATGGACGGGTTTAAAGTTATACTCGGTATGGATTGGCTGTCTAGTTTTGAGTCCACAATGTGTGTCAATATCTCTTCTAGATAGGTCTCGTTATCACTTTGGGAGCAAAGCATAGATTATCCTTGCAAATTATCTTTTACCCGATATCAGAAATATTTCTTTTATTGTTAAGAAACATTATGGCGCAAGAAGAGCCTATACATGTGATTACAAAGCATCCTATTGTGTGAGATTTTCCTGATGTATTTCCTGAGGATCTTCCATGATTACCCTCTAGCCGAGATATTGACTTTGCTATTGATATCAGGGTGTTTCACCTATTTCCATCCCTCCTCATCGGATGGCCCCGACGGAGTTACGAGGATTAAACCTCCAGTTGGATGATCTTACTAGCAAGGGTTTTATATGCCCTAGTGTGTCCCCTTGGGGGGCATTGATCCTTTTTGCAAAGAAGAAGAACAACACTCTCAGACTCTGTATTGATTATTAAAAATTGAATAGGGTGATGATAAAATATAAATGTCATATGCCTAGGATCAATGATTTATTTGATCAGTTACGGGGAGTTGGAAGGTTCTCCAAGATTGATCTCCTATCTGGGTATCATCAATGGTGAGTTAGGGAGGAAGATATCCATAAGACTATTTTTCGTACAAGGTACAAACATTATGAGGTTTTTGTCATGCCTTTCAGATTGACTAATGCCCCAGCTATACATTCATGGACCTCATGAATTGTATTTACCGACCATACTTAGATCAATTTGTGGTGGTATTTATAGATGATATTCTGGTATATTTGGCTTCTAATGTTGATCATGAGGAGCATTTGTGTACTACACTTCAGTTACTAAAGGAGAATCACTTGTATGCAAAGTTTAGAAAACGTGAATTATGGGTAGATGAGGCCAAATGTGTTGGTCACGTAGTGTTCAGTTTGGGCTTTTTCATTGATTCATCCAAGTTTGAAGATGTCCTCGGATGGGAAAGATGGAAGATAGCCGAAGAGATTTGGAGTTTTATTGGCTTGGCTGGATACTGTAGGAAATTTATTCAGGATTTCTCTCAAGTTGAATCGCCCGTTACTTGGTTGGCGCAAAAAAATGTTCATTTTGTGTGGTCAGATGAGTGAGAAGTTGCCTTCCAGGATTTTAAGTTTAGGCTTACCTCATCACCTACTCTTTTTCTTCCCGAGCGTTGAAAAGGGTATACAATGTAATGTGATGCCTTCAGATCTGGTCTTGGTGCAGTTTTTATGCAGGTAGGTTAGGTGGTCACTTATGCATCTGAACAACTTAAGACACATGAGAGGAACTACCCCACTCACGATCATGAGTTAGACATCATGGTGTTTTCTTTGAAGAGTTGGCGACACTGCTTATATGGAGAGAGATTTGAGGTATTCACAGATCGTAAGAGTCTTTGATACATCTTCACTCATCAAGATCTTAACCTTCAGTAGTGGAGGTGGATTAATCTTTTAGAAGACTATGACTTTACTTTGGAGTACCATCCAGGAAAGGCCAATGTTATGACTGATGCCCTTAGCAGGAAGTCGGGTACTGCCTTAGTAGCGATGAAATGCTATCGTGGAAAAATTGATCAGGATGGTGGTGTTTGACAAAGTGGGAGGTTAATTATCCCAGCCATTGAGGATCTTCAATCTAAGATTATGAAAGAGTTTCACCATTCTTTCAGTATACATCCAAGAACTAATAAGATGTATAGGGACCTTTGCAGAGATTTTTAATAGTCGGGGATGAAGAGAAATGTTCTTTGTTTCTGGCAAGGTATTACACGTGCCAACAAGTGAACGCCGAACACAAGAATCTAGCTAGAGTGTTGCAACCACTTCTAATTGTAGAGTGGAAGAGGGATCATATCACTATGTAGTTTATTTCAATTTTTCCTCGGTTAGAGTGAGGGCACGATGCGATTTTGGATTGTAGTATACCTTCTCACTAAGTCAGCACACTTTATACCGATTCGAGTCACGGATAACATAGAAAAATTGGCTAGACTTTATATTCAGGAGATTATTCGATTACAACTCACTATTGTTTCAGATAGGGATCCTCGGTTCGTCTCTCGAGTTTAAAGGAGGGTTTAGGAGGAATTGGGTACTAGTTTGAATTTGAGTACGACTTATCACCCCGAGACTGATGGACAATTTTAACGTACTATTCAGATTTTGGAGAATTTACTACGACCTTTTGCTTTAGACTTTCGGGGTAGTTGGGACGAGAACTTGCCTCTTACAAAATTCTCTTATAATAATAGTTATCAGTTGAGCATCGAGATGTACCCCTTTTAAGCACTATATGGGTGACCGTGTCATTCCCCGATATGTTGGGAAGAGGTTTGGCCAGAAGAGCAAGCACATCTCTCGGTATATTAGTCCTTTTGAGATCTTGGAGCGGATTGGGGAAATCACTTATCATTTGGCATTTCCTCCTCAGTTGAGTCACGTTCTCGATGTTATTATATGTTTCTATGTTGAAGAAGTATATGCACGATCCTAGTCATGTGATCAACTAGCAAAATATCGAGTTACAGGAAGATACTATGTTTCAGACGCGGTCTTTATCTATTTTAGACCGTGAGGATAAGGTATTGCGCAACAAGGTTATCCCTTTGATGAAAGTCCTTTGGGAACCGCAGGGTGTTGAAGGCAATACTTGAGAGCGAGAGGCCGTGATGTGGGAGAAATATCCACAGTTGTTTGAGTGACTTAGGATTTATTTCGGGGAAGAAATTTCCTAAGGAGGGAGAATGTAATACCCGCACTTTTTATTACGTCCTTGTATTTTGGATTATTTATATGTTAAAGTGTCATTTATAAAAATTCTACGTTGCATGTCTCGTATAGGTATTTATTAATTCCAATATGATTCAATTAAGAACTTTTGTAAAGTTTTATACAATTCGGACAAAAAACGAACGATGCACGGACACGAGTAGTAGAATAATCACTTTTTGATGGTATGCAACACTGCTTAAACATAACTTTGTACGAATTATTTAAGACAATTGATAAGTCAAAAAAATAATTTCACCAAATATTTAAACTCATAAAAATACATAGAAAATTACCTTGGGGTAAAAAAAATAATAAATAAAATAAAGTGCTCAAAAAAATTAAAGTGCACAAAAAATTCTAAAACTTTTCAGAAAAATGTAAAATTTATTTTTGAACAATTTTCCCTTCTTCGATGTCTTAAAAAAATCATTGACACCCGATTTTATGTCTATATTATAGTAAAAAAATAATTTAGGTAGTGTGGTTGGCTCATTTAATGGGTGGTTGGGTTTTGTATTTTCCAAACTTGGGTAAAATGTGTTTCACTTATATTTTCAAACCTAGGAGAGTTAAATAATTGAAAACATTAAAATATTAAAGCTTAAAAATTGATATAAATAAGGTTAGGGGGATTTATGAACCTAGTAAACCAAATAAACATAAAATCCTCCATCCTCTTCCACTCTCTTATATCCTCAAGAGCAAAAAGACTTCTAAAATTAGTTGCTCACCCTTATACCCATATTATCTCTCCTCAAACTCCATTAAAACATTAGACATGGGGAGGGACAACTTGGTGTGGCTTAAAACCTTGATTTTAGCAGCATAGTAGTGGAGTTTAGGAGAAATCTAGGAGCACTTGAAGTTTTCTTCTCCAAATTTATCTCATCTTCATAAATCATGTAGGGTTTTTCCCTTTCTAAATTCATGTTTGAAAAGCTTAAAACACCTTTTTTGATGAAAGATGATTTCCTGTTAAAAATTACTAGTTCTTGTATTTTCTATTATGCAAACCCATGTTTTTTTATGTGTTAGAATGACCTAACATTATTGATTAAATTTCATAATATCATGTTTGTATAAATGAATGATTAGAACGTGAAAGTTGTTAGATAAAAAAATGTTATAATCAAATACTACTTGAATACGAATGTGTAGGATGCATATACATGGATTTCTTAGGTAGAAATCCTCATTTCATGTGAATATACTTGAATAATTTTTGAACATGATAAATGATATGTTTTGAAATGAAATAGACAGACTTCATCATGTTTTGAAAGAATGATAAATTTCATCCCCTACTTTGATTTTGTTAAGAAGTAAAGATAATGGCTTAAAATGATGTAGAAAACCCACTTAAGACCTTATATTTGAACTCTACATTAGAATGGTAATTTTAATGATGAAGTTTATAATTAAATGAGTAAAATAATGTAGAAAAATAGTTAGTAACTATAATGTCATGATTCCCACTTGAAACCCCATTAAAACGATGAAAAATTGGTGTAAGAATGATGTAGTAAATCCATTTGAACTTTGTAAAATAAAGTCTATATTAAAATGGTGATTTTAATGACTTAATAAATATTAGAATGGGTAGAATTTTATAGAAAAATAAAAGGTACTGAAGATATTTTTTTCTCCTGAAAGCCCATTTAAAGGGTGCATTTTGGTGTAAAAATGGCATAATGGCATTTTTTTAATTATGTGAAAAACTAGTGGAAGATTATGTTTCTTTACTTTAAAATGTTAGTAAAATAATTTTTAAGGTACTAAAAAAATGTGTTAATGCATTAATGAATAAATAAAGTAAATAATGATTGGATATATGTGTTCAATGTATGGTGTTACTATTTATTGTCCTCCTCGTCTATTTTATAAGTAAGATAAATAATGAAGTAAAGAAGTAACACCGAAAGATTAATGCGAGTACATGGAATAATGAGAATAATTGTAAGAATGTAAATATTTGGAAGAATGTGAATATAAAAAAAGATAATGACATTCGAATGTTGGTAGAAAGAATAATTAAGGAGGTCATGACGTACCTATAGCTTAAAGACCCCAAACAACCTGGCCAGTGTAGCATAGGTGTGCTTGATACCAATAGTGAAAGGCCGTGAATCATGGATATTGGCAAATCCCAAAGTAATGAAGTAATATTCATGAAATGTTGGGAAAATCAATGGATTAATGAATTTGAATAAATGGAATTTATTAATATTATGATCACAACATAGTTAAATTCATAAGTTAAGTCTTTAGCCCGAGACATGAAAATGCTTCAGTGTGAGTTAGGCACATAGCCTGGGTCCATTGCATGTAGTTGCATTAGCATTTAATCAAATCAAAATCGTTTTACAAAATACCGAAAGACATTGTATATGCATAGTATTTTGCTTATCAAGTTATTACATAGTATTTCCCATCCTACCGGGCATTCACTCACCCCCTTAATTTTCCCCACTGTAGGTAATTCAGTTGGTGACACTGGAAAGGATCTCGGTAAGGATGCTGAGGGTGAGACTCGACGTTAGATGCTCTGTTGTTCATTCCATAATATGTTTAATATTTATATTTGTAGTACTTTAATTAATATGTGGAACATTATTATGGAATTTGGACTATTTTGTTGTCTTACTCAGGGAACTTCATTTTGATAGATTAAATGTCGTATTAAGTAATTTTTCATTAAAAATTTCATAAGTTGGTTTTATTATGCATGTTAAATAATTATTCATCTTAAATTAAAATTTGACAAATGAATATTATGTCCTTAAATCAATTAAATAAATATTTTTCTTAATTAACAAAGTAAACTTTTTCCTTCTCCCCTTTAACACCTCAATTCAGATTTGGGTTATGCTAACGATAATCTAAATCGGGGTCGGGGCATTACAGCGTATCCTAATGTAATTTGTTCACTAATGTTGGACCGGATTACGGGAAATATGAATCACATTCATATTATCATAAGAAATAATCATCGTGCCTTGAAAAATACCATAATCCTCCAACATTTACTTTATCCATAAGAGTTGCGAGCAATAACTCCCGATGACATTATACTCAGTTTCCACCGTGGACAAAGATATGGAGTTTTACTTCTTCTTCATCAAAGAGACAAGAGCACTCTTAAAATGGAAACACCCACTTGAATATCTCCTATAACTATCGACATCCCTGGATCAATCGACATTCGAATAGGCGAACGACTAGTCGTCGGTATCAAAGGAATACTAAATATTGTATGAAAGAGTTCTGGCCACATATTTGATGATACATTGAATTGCGTGTAAGTGTGACTCTTTAGGGGATGCCTTATATCATTCACAAACTCCAACACTAAAGGTAATATCGGGATGACTAGTTATCAAATAGAAAAGACTACCTACTATACTATGATAAAGGATTTTTTCTATGTCCTTGCCTAAAGCGTCTTTGTTAAGCTTTGTTAATGTACTCATAGGGTGCATGAGTGCTTTGCGGAGTCTAGACCAAACTTATTCATAAGGTCCCTTGCATATTTGGATTGATATATGAATATCACACACTCAAGATGACGAACTTGGATACCTAAGAAGAACATAAGCTCACTTACCATACTCATCTCAAACTTGCTCTTCATCTTTTCATCATAGGCGTGAGCATGGTGGGAGCATGTGGATTCAAAGACTATGTCGCCCACATAGACTTGGGCAACCAAAATAGCACCACTCTCTCTCCTCATAAATATCATCTTATCCACTCCCCCTCTATTGAAACCATAACCTAAGATATAAGAAGTGAGCCTCTCGTACCAATCATGATGTGCTTACTTCAAACCATACAAGGACTTATTAAGATAATAGATGGATCCCAGGTGATTAAGGCCTTCGAACCCTTTAGTTATTCCACATAAACCTCCTCTTGTATAATTCCATTAAGAAAGGAACTCGAGATATCAATCTTATATAACTTGAAGCGCAGATGACATGCTATGGTGAGTAGTAGGCAGGAGGACTCAAGCCTAGCAACAGGAGCAAATGTCTCATGAAAGTATACACTCTCGATCTATGTGTATCCTTGAGCGACCAACCTAATCTTATTGTGAACTATGGTGCCATTATCATCCATCTTCTTCTTGTAAACCCACGTGGTACCTATCACATTAGACTCTCTAGGTTAGGGGACTAATTTTCAAAAATCTCTCTTGCGAAACCGAAGCAAATCATTTTTCATAGAGGATATCCAATGCTCATCCTCGAGTTCTTATTTCACATTCTTGGGCTCGACTAAGGATGTGTAGCATAAATAGCTAACCACATTTTCCAATTGAGCACGATTCTCTACACCTAGTGTAGGATCAATAAATATAGCGAAAGGGTCATGACTCTTTCGTACCTAATATGGTGTCTCCCCTAAACTAGGAATGAGGTCCACCATTGTAACATGAAGAAGGATGGGATCATCACTAGGGGTACATCATCCTCACGCTGGGGTTAGTATCAATAAACATTGGTGACTCATCATCTCTAATTGCGATATTTATTAACTCCACAACCTTAAAGCAAGAAAGATAAAAAACCCAATAAGACCTACTAATCAATGAATATCCTAAAAATATCCCCTCATCTCTTTGGGGGTCAAACTTTCATAAGTTCTATATATCTCACAAGATGTATCAAGTGTGCTCAAAGACACGATAATACGAAAGGCCGGTCTTCTTCCCTATCCACAACTTATAAGGTGTGTGAAGTGTGTGAGGATGAAGATATACCTTATTTACCATATAGCATGCGGTGCTCACCGCCTCTGCCTAAAAATGTCTAGGCATGTTTGTCCCAAGAAGCATGGATCTATCCATTTCTTTTATCATCCAATTCTTCCACTCAACAATCCCATTTTGATGAGGAGTAGGAAAGACCAAAAACTCATGTTTGTTTCCCACTCCATCACAATAGATATCCACTTTAGCTTCTTTAAATTCAATGTCGTTGTCACTAAGCATCTGATTAATAATGACACCATGATGGTTTTATAGGACACATCACTTGGTTGTAAGGGACTCATACGCATCAGACTTTTCTCTAAGGAATCCTATGATAGAATATGTAGAAAAGTCATCAAAATTGTGAGAATATATCTCTTACCACCTAAGCTCTTCGAGAAAGTAGGATCGATAAGATCTATGTGAATCAACTCCAAAACATGAGAGGTGGTAATGGTATTCAACTTCCGATTGGGACTTTAAATTTATTTCCAATTTTGGCAAGGTCCACAAATTGAGGAAGTTGGCTTCCCAAGTGATGGTAAGCAATGAACCAGATCAATTTCCACTAATCTATAAATATCTCTAAAGTTGATGTGACCCACTTATTGATGCCAAAGGTCCATGGTGGATATCGTGGCACTATTGCACATAAGTGAGGACTTGGGCACAATCCCATAAAAATTATATTCGGTCCTAATACCTCGTAGTAAAAGTTCATCAGATTGGTCATAAAAATTACATGTGGACCAGCCAAACTTTACTGTAAATTTTGCACTGCACAGTTGGCTTATGCTAATTAAGTTTTCTTTCAACCCTTTAATGTATGACACTTGTCTAGCCTAGTGAATCTGGGTATCTCAACACGTCCATGCCCTAAAAATACTAGACCTACTCCCATATCCAAAGTGACTTTACCTTCCTTGCGAACCTCAAGGTGGGTAAAAAATGAAATGTCACCAGTCATGTGCATAGAGCACCCACTATCAAATTACCATTGGGAAGTGTTTTGAACCTTGAGAGAAACATGCACAACAAGGGCTTTGACATCCTGCTTAGGTAACCAAGTGGAGGTAACCTTTCGTTTGACCTTGTCGTTATTGGATCTAGTCATAGAATTAAAAGCGTTCTCAAATGGAAAAAACATCCATTGAAATTCTTCTATCATGCTATCCAAAGTCGCGACTAGACACTCAACTTTCTCTCCAATACTAGAAAAATCACTAGAGCGGTGCGTGGGAGTATATGTACGCCTAGTTCTACCTAATTTATAGAAAAATTCTCTAAGGTAACCTCTCCTTTTAAAGTGCAACATAGAAATGTTTGGGTCTACCTTGGTTCGATTTTCTAGTTTGAACTCTCATTTGTGGTTTAGGTTAAGGGTCATAAGTATTAACCACAAATTTAGGAACTGATTTCGGTGAGGTATGGGAAGAGGATGCACCTTCATAACCTACTCCTTTCCTCTCACCAAAACCTAAAGCGGGGTCGAGGAGCATCTTACCCACCTTATTCAATGTATCCTCGATAGTTACCTTGACCTCCTAGGTATGTTTGAGATCTTTCTTGAGTTGGGATAAAAGGGCTTTAAGTTTCTCACGAGTCTTTACGTATGCTTGTAGATCTCTCATAAGACTAGCCACCTTATTAGTCAAGTCTCTGTTCTCTCTCTCAACTAAACAACCTCTCTCCCCTAAATATTTTTTTCCTGAGGACTCACTCTCTCCTCTCTTAAATCATTTTTAATGCTCAAACTCTCATAGCTAAACCTTGGTTTTGTTTCTTAGTTTTTAAGAACTTGGCATAAAGATCGACATATGTGCACTGAAGATCACTCTCTCTCACTTAAAATATTTTCCTCCCACTCTCATTGAAATGACTAATCTCAGTGTTGAGGTGTCCATGTTTAGTAGCTTCCTTATCGGCGTCAGATGCACTCAGTGTACTAACATGACTAGCCATAAATGCGGTGAAGTTACATTTATGCGGTGATTCATCCCTCAAATTCACCGAATCGACCTCACTATCGCTAAGTGTGACGTTTAAGGAAGCTTTGCCTTTCCTTTGTCTCTTTAACATAGTCGGACGCTCATCATCTTTGTCACCCTTTCCCTCACACTCATAACATCTCTCCTGGTCTTTCTTTGCGAATCCTTATTTTCTTTTTCAAAATTTTTCTTACCTGATTTATATTTTTTATCTTTTTGAATACTTTTCTTTTCTTTAGAATTATTTTGGTTTTTAAGTTTGAGAAACTTTTTAAAATTTTTAGCAAAAAGGTCTAAATCGTCAAAGTCAAAATCATACTCAGAATCTGACGACACTTCCTATTTCTTTTTAGATTGGAATTTTAGTGCAATTCTCATTTCCTTAGGCTTAACAGTTTTAAGAAACATATTTATCTTATAAGTTTGAAGACTTACTACAAGTTCTTTTAACCTAGGAGTATATAGTATTCTTAACGAATTTAACTTGGTAACCTTGGGAATAAACATTTAGGGAGCGATCTCAAAATTTTCCTGTAGACATTCATCTCACGTATTCTTTCACTAAAATTGAAACTCGTGTTTACTATATCAGAAAATCATGCATAAAACTCGTCAAATGATTCAGAGTCAAGCATTGTGATAGTTTCTAAATGTCTGGTGAGATTTTGCAGGTTAGAAGATTTAACAGTTATGGTTCCCTCATGAGTGAGATAGAGGGTATACCAAGCTTCTTTAGATGTGGTACATGTCATAATGCGGCGGAACTCGTCAGGGGTGACGACTCCCGAGATGGCAATTAAATCGCGAGAGTTAAAATTGGTCCATTTAAAGTCATCATGTGTCCATTGAGAGATAGGCTTAGGGCCAACGAAATTATCAAAAATTACAGTGGGTAGTGTCCACCCTCTTTCACAAAGCAACCAGACACGTTCATCAATTGATTCTAATGTAGATCTCGTCCTAGCTTTCCAGTAAGTATAATTGGAACTATAAAAATTGGCATTCCATAATACAAATTATCCATTAAATTCCGAACTTTTGAATATCAACAATTTTTCCAAAAAGAATTTATAAAACAAACAATCAAAAAGGGATTACATGATATTTTGGTGTAACATACTTTGATACCAATTTGAGAATGCGCACGAACTAGTGGATCAATTTATTTAATTAAATGCCCCAACACGCAAGTCCAAATTTTAATCAAATTTCAATCTTTAATTAATTATGGTGCATGTGAATTGTGTTAAAATCATACAATACCTTAATTTTTTCGTGTTTTAATGAGTTACGAACCCCACGTTCATAAATTGCTAAAGCATTTATCTGAGTTGGAGGTTGATTATCCAAGAATCCGTGCGAGGAGTTTTCCAAAACCCCTAGAAGTTATCTGCCCTGAAGACGAGACTGGGCACCCAAATTTTACCTGTAGGGAAACTTCTTTTAGTGGATCTTCCCCATTATTACATGGAGTTTCTTTTGAGGGTCCTGAATTTGAGGGACCAGAGGAAGAAAACCAAATGCAGAAGCAGGTGGGTGTGGAGAACTTGGTAAACACCATGCCAATGTCTACCGTAGATTTGGACTCTTATTCTAAAAGAGCCATGTTCGATATAGCAGCGTTTGTAAGGCCTAAACCTTTACCTTACCCTCTAGAGGAGATAGTTGGTGAAGAAATGGTTAATGATGAGAGTTCTTCAAAGCACTATTCAAACTCCTATGATCTCTCAACTATTGATGCCAGGTGGTATGCCTATGATGTCTTAGAGGATGAATTGGACGACCTGAGGGAGAAATAAAATATTTCCATTAGCATCTCCACTAGGTTTCCTATTAGTGAGGAAAGATTTTATGACACCTCATGATCCGATGAAATTTCCCTTCCCCTATGGGCCCTTTAAGTCGAAATTCGCTTACCTCTATGCCATGTTATTAGGTTCATTCTAAATGGGTATAGTGTCACCCTTACAATTCGAGAAAGTTTGATAATTTCTCATGTTTAATTTTTATTTTTGTCATATCCTGTTACACAAACTCTTCCCCTATATAACTTATTGGGACTCGAAGACAAAGTTGAAGACATTTGTAAGTTGTAAGAATCGTTCGTCTCAACACCCTTAGGATTGTTATAGTTTTGATTCGTAAAATGGTTTATGTACTTTTTTGGGGTTTTAATAATTTTTAAAAGGTTATTTTCTAAAAAACCGTTTAAATTTTCCATAGATTTTTTTTGGAAATTATGTCGCCTTGTTCAAACGAGATTGGAAGTCCTTCAAATAAGATAGTCCAGTCGTTCGAACGAGTCCCTTTAAACTTTGAGCGACATAATTTTGGTCCTCCTCTGGAATCTCGTCCGAAAATGTCATTCGATATACGTTCGAGCGAGATCATAGGTGTCATTCGAATGAGGAACAAGTTCATTCGAATGGTCGGGGAAAGAAATTATTTTTTAATTAGATCTAGTTAAAATCTTTCATACTTATCCTATTTCAACCAACCTTGTTATAAATAGTATACACAAGATTAGACTTCTTAAGAACTCTTTTTATAATCAAAAGTATCTCTTTTGAGTTATCTTTTGTGATCAAACACCTCCATGAACATTCCAAACCCCTTGAAGTAATTTAAATCACTTTAGCAGGTTACAAGGAAGGTTTCTATCTTATAAAACTTTGCGGAGAGAAATCTCTTCTATTGAATTGTGAAACCAGGTAGTATTATATTGAAGGTTTTGAAGTCTATGCGCGTCTCACTTAGATTGTCTAAGTTTTTATAAATTGATTATCATTCAAAACATTTACTAGTGTTGAATATGTGGTTTTTCCCTTTTTAAGGATTTTTCCTCATCTTTGCATAATTGTTTGCACGCTTGGTTGATAATGGTAAAATTGGACTACATCTCATATGCACACCTAATTTAATTGAAAATAAAATTTTGCATAAATTGAGTTTGTGTGTGGCAATTTATTATAAAAGTCAATCCATTGAATCACTAGCATTCTCACTTACCCGACTCCTCTTATGCTTATAAGATTATCCTAGGAGCTATGGTGTTTTGGAAGCCCCAGACTAGGTTTGACCTTACTAAGGACCTATTCAAATATGATCATGGCATGAAAGACAATGCTGGGGTCCCATGATACTATTAATTTTCTCCCAAGAGTACAAACTTGGGAATGGTTAGGGTCATCCATACTAGTAATCATAGTTAGAAGGGTCAATTTGTGTTTATAAAGGATGATTGAGAGTTCAGGACCTATGAGAAAGATAGGTCTTGTAAGGTTCCACGTGAGTGGAATGGACCGACCAGATCATGTAAACTTTCTAACTTTTTCTTACATTCTTCCTCTCTTTAAGTTTTATTGTTCTGATATCTTTGCTACATGTTTCATTGAAGAAGGGTCCAAAACTTTCAGCTGTAGTGTAAGTCCTGGTTGAGGCTTACTGTGCACCCAATCCTCCCACTTTTGCGGATTTATTTTCTATTTCCATGTTCATAAGCATTGGATACCATACCCATCCAGGTGGAGTTACGCCAGTAAAGTTAAAAGTCTGATTGGAAGGAGTGTTGTTTAAGACAAACGTAGAGACGCAAGTTGCACACAGTGTTGAGGAAAAGCTGAGATAGGTAACAATTTTTTCCATGTCTTCTTGTCCTTACTATGTTTTCTGTACTTTGCTAACTCTTTGTTGATATAGTTCCTTATCCTACCTCTTCAGAGCACCCTTTTGAGTCTTCGTTCGGAATGTCCCGCAAACACCTTGAGCGAACCAAATGGACTAGACTCGTCGTAGGAAAATAAAGGTTGAGCAGAAAAAAATAGTCCATGCTAAGGATAGGGCTAAGAAGAAGGTGAATGCCTAAAAATGAGATGATGCCAAGAAGAGAAAGCAGGCAGAAGTTGCTGCTCAGCTGACTGCAAAGGTTGTCGCAAGGGTGAAAGGGGAAAGGAAATCCCTCATGCCCCCATCCTTGCTGATAACTGGAAAAATTTGCTTCTTACTGTGTACTCGTATAGTCGTTGTTAAAAATTCTTTGCAATTAAAATTCCTTCAATCTACAAACGCCTAAAAATATGCATAGGATAAGTAAGGGTATCAATACACCTTTCATGTGTGAAGCACTCAACATGTGAAGATAATAGTAAAATCATTTCCATGATTTTTTTTAGAGTAAACTAACTAAGAAGAAAATACTAAAGAGAGAAAAATGATTTATTTATTTTTAATTAAAATAAAGTGATATAATATGAGTCTAAAAAAATATTAAAACAATTCAAACTAATTAATTAAGAGAAAATGTAGAAAATAAATTAATGAAATAAAAAAATCTATCTAGATAAAATATTTACAAATTTTTGTCTCAATAAGTAAAAATCTCAAAGAGAGGAAAATTAAATACTAAAAACAAAAAGATAAGAATATCTACAATATGTACAAATGTGTGCACTCTCAAATACTCATCATAGTTTGAATTAAATTTGCTAAAAATGCAAACAACCCCAACAAAGATTTGCATATACGTATTTCTCCCTCCAAATGAACTCTCAATGCATTATTAAATAATGAGACATATTTTCTAAAAATACAAAACCTCCCACTACAATTTTTTACATAAAAATTCATTCATGTGAAATAAATTATTCCACAACACCCTATATTGAGATATTTGTTAAAAATACAAACACTATCCATAGAGTGTTGAAGCAAAAACTATCTTACGTTTAAAACCAAAAATTGAAGACCTTTGTTCAAATGGATCTTCTCTTGCTTTTATAATGGGCATGTTAGGGCAAGGGGCATTTTGGGTAGATTAATGGGTGAGGTAAATATCAAATTTGTTAAAAGGGAATTGGGGTAAAAGGAAGTTAGTTGGGGGTAATTTTGGAAAAGGGTTAAAAAAGGTTAAATGTCTTGCAACAGACGTGGGGTCAAGTTGGTTTAAACCATGTGAGAACAAATGGATTTAATTTTAGTTTTGACTTGGCTTTGGTTTATTTAGTTCAAACAGGTAATAGGTAATAGAGATCGTGGACTAAAGTCGAAGTTGTGGTCACCGGGTTTAAACACGAGTTGAGGGGTGGTTCGAGTTCAGGCATAGGTCAGAGTTTGGACGTCAAGGTGGTTTCGGGCATGGGCGCCGCCGATGGGTTTCAGGTTTGATGTTGAGTTCTTTTGTGGAGAGAGAAGATGGAGATGAGTGGTGGGTTTGTTGTTGGTTTTTGGTTATGGAGGGAGGTGAGATAGTGTGGGTGGATGGGGAAGATAATGAGTGAGGGTTGTGTGTAGTGTAGTGTGGTGTAGTGTATTGGAGGTGTGGGCGGGTGAGGGTGATATTGGGTGTGTTAGCTAATTTTGTGTTTGTGTTTAATTTGCAAATAAAACAAAAAGAATAAAAACAAATATTTACAAACTAAAATAAAATCTAAGAATAATTAAAATAAAACTAATAAAACTAAAATAAAAATCTATAAAAATTAAAGCCTAACTTATTTAGAAATTTATAAAATAAAACTAAACAATATAAATTCTAAAAAAATAAATTTCTAATCCTAAAAATAAAAGACACAAACTAAAATAAAAATCATTAAACTAAAAACAAAAGTCTAAAAATGTAAAATCTAATAAAATTAAAAATAAATTTCTAAAAAAAAAACTAATCCTAATGAAATAAAATAAAATAAATTAAAGATTAAAAATTAAAAACTAATAAAGATCAAAGTAAAATGCACTAATAAAAAAAATAGAAAATAAATCCTAGAAAATTCTAAATAAATCATAAAAATTAAAATGACTCAAATAAAAAAATCTAAAAATTAATAAAAGTACAAACTAAACACACACGGGGCTTGTGTAAAGGTTTACGCTCAGTTAGGTTAATTAGGACGAGATTTAAAGTGTATGGTTGTCTTCGATCACATAAAATCCGATTTCAACGCTTTTGACCACATTTTTGTCGCACTTTACTTGAATTATGCCTTTTGAAATCGCAAATGCCAATCGACCTACAAAACAAACAGATACCAACATAAATCCGATTTTATCGATAATTAGCAATTAAAATCTATCATTTGGGGTATTATTTAAACTATTTTGGGTGCTTATTACACCACCCCCAAACAGAACATTGTTAGTCCTCGAGCAAAATATAAAGAGAAAAAAGATAAGAAACCAAGAGTTTACCACTTTTGCGAGTACATGTGATTGCACTTAGCATGTGTAACAAGACGTTAAACCTATAGGTTGCCCTACAGGACGATTATTTTTTCGTGAGGATTTGTAGCGAATATACCCACAAAATTCTTAACCTTTTTTTTAACTATTTTTTAAAAACTTGGTTAATCTCTTTTTTGACATAGAAATATCATACGACCCATAATTTAAGGAATACTAACAATGAATTAGAAGTATATGAAAAGTTTTAACTTATTTAATTCGTAGGGCAAATAATTTCTAGAACTCAACGTGTGTAGTATGAGTCACTTAAAACGGTTTCAAGCATCATAAGAGTAGTTTGTAGATCACCTTTTAAAATCAATGCTTAGACTTCCAAATCTCCCTGGATATATCTTTCTAAAATGATTTCTCAAGATTTGGGTAAGTGTGTCTCTCTTGTGTGTGAGGATGTGAGTAAATTTAAATAAGTTCAAACGTCTCACACACATAAAAAAATGACGGATACATAAAAGAATTTGATCTCAGGGAAGGAATGTAAATCACTATATTGAGAATGTCTAGTTATTCACCACGTAGACTTTTCATTTGTCAGAACGCTTGGGGGAAACATGGATGTTTATTATGGGGGAGAGGAAATGAAATGGGTAATATGGATGATATGACGATATTTGGAATTTTGAGAAGAGTGGTCAGATTGAATAGTTAATGTCTCCATTTCATTAAGTTTTGACCGCATACCTTTTTTTCTATATATCATTATTATTTTTTTCTTTTTTTTGTATTATATTTTTTTATTTGAGATGCTTTTTTTTCATTTGTTTTTGTGCGATACAATTCGTATTTTAGATCACGAATGAAGGCGTTTTACATATATAATTTTAAACACTCTTTTTATCAAGAATCAAAGGCGATGATGGAATAATGATATATGGATGGTAGAATGATGTGGTAATGTGAAAAATATGGTGGGACATGGAAAATGGGGTAAACGATTAGCGTTCGGGACAACTAGAAGACACGTGTTTCTTAGAACTCGAAATTGTTGTCATTATCAGTGATTATGCCAAAATATGAAAGATAATGAAATCATGCAACGACTTTTAGTACGATATCCAAAGAAAGTTGAGTCAACATGTGACTCGAAGATTGCATAAAAATTCTCAAAAATAATGAAAAGCTCAAATCTCCCGGGTTTTAAGTTTCCACAAATGATTTTTAAGATTTTCATGAAAAATATTTTCACTTTTCAACTTTAGACTGTAATGACGTGACAAATGCGCAAGAAGTGTTGAGTCTAGGAATTCGTGGTGAAATATGCCTTATAAATTATTAGTTAAGATTATAAGTTTGAAAAATCGACTGCAAGTTCAACATAGAGTATTCTAGACTTTAATGGTTAATGATAAATGAATCACATCAAAGATAAAAAAACGTGTAAAAAGTGAAAAATATGACTTGTTTCTGACAAATTTTTCAAAATTGGTACTATTTTGATAAATACCCCACCCCCAAACAAAGAAGAACATCGTCCTCGATGTTTAAAAACATATTTTGAACTTTTTAAAGCACGGGGAAGGAAATAGTATACCGAAATCAACCGAGAATGAAATGGTACAGCGTTATGGAGATATATATTTTTTTTTCAAAATTGCTATTTTTTTTATAAGAAAAAGAAAAAAATATTTTGGAGTTTTGATTTTTTTTATTTTTTTATAAAAGGATAAAAAAAATCGAGATGAAATCCGAACTCGTTTCAATGACGGGACCGATGTCTTAAGTCCAATTAATTTATCAAACCATTGAAAGTAAGACTAAGCATAAAATAACATCACGTAGGAGCAAATAGTCACACAATAAATGGACTCGCTAACAGGAGATGCGCGAGTGATAAAGAAATGTACCTCCCACGACTTTTATACACGTGGGGTGAAGACCGAGTTGAGTCGATCGGGGGGAAGCTCACATAATTTCAGTCGTCCTCGAGAGTCCGACTGACCCAAAGTAGAGAGGCTTCAATTTTTTCGCCTTTGGACGCTCTCTTTCTACCTTGTCCGGTTTCCCTTTTGCTTTTTTTTTTGAATTAATTATTACAAATAATTGTTGTTCAAAACACCACAAATAAATATACAGGGCTTCAATAACCTAATACAACGAATCTAAAAAAAATATAGCAACTACAACTGAAAATAAAATACAAGTCTTCACTGAGTCTCCATCGTCAAGAAAGCGGCAACGGCGTCATTTGATAACTAAAAAAATTTGCTTCTTAGTGTGTACTCGTATAGTCATTGTTGCAAATTCTTTCCAATCAAAATTCCTTCAACCTACAAACACTAAATATGCATAGGATAAGTAAGGATATCAATCCACCTGTCATGTGTGAAGCACTCAACATGTGAAGATAATTGTAAAATAATTTCCATGTTATTAAATTTTTTTTGGTATTTTTACTTTTTGAAAAGTATTTTTTTTAACTAAGTGTGCTGATTTTTTTTAAGTAAACTAACTAAGAAGAAAATAGTAAAGAGAAAAAAATTATATATTTATTTTTAATTAAAATAAAGTGATGCAATATGAGCCTAAAAAAATATTAAAACTAATCTAACTAATTAACTAAGAGAAAATGTAGAAAATAAATTAATGAAATAAAAAAATCTAACTAGATAAAATATTTACAAATTTTTCTCTCAATAAGTAACAATCTCAAAGAGAGGAAAATTAAATACTAAAAAGAAAAAGATAAGAATATCTATAATATGTACAAATGTGTGCACTCTCAAATACTCATCAAAGTTTGAATTAAATTTGCTAAAAATACAAACAACCCCAACAAAGATTTGCATATACATATTTCTCCCTCCAAATGAACTCTCAATGCACTATTAAATAATGAGAAATATTTGCTCAAAATACAAAACCTCCCATTACAAATTTTTACATAAAAATTCATTCATGTGAAATAAATTATTCCACAACACCCTATATTGAGATATTTGTTAAAAATACAAACACTCTCCGTAGAGTGTTGAAGCAAAAACTATCTTATGTTTAAAACCAAAAATTGAAGACCTTTGTTCAAATGGATCTTCTCTTGTTTTTATAATGGGAACATTAGGGCAAGGGGCATTTTGGGTAGATTAATGGCTGACGTAAATATCAGATTTGGTAAAAGGGAATTGGGGTAAAAGGAAGTTAGTTGGGGGTAATTTTGGAAAAGGGTTAAAAAAGGTTAAATGAAGTTAATTGGGGTAAAAGTAAATATCAGATTTGTTAACAGACGTGGGGTTAAGTTGGTTTAAACCATGTGAGCACAAATGGATTTTTTTTAGTTTTGACTTGGCTTTGGTTTATTTGGTTCAAACAGGTAATAGAGATCGTGGACTAAAGTCGGAGTTGTGGTTACGGGGTTTAAACACGGGTTGAGGGGCAGTTCGTGTTCAGGAAAGGTTCGGAGTTTGGACATCAAGGTGGTTCTGAGCATGGGAGTCGACGGCAGGTTTGGGGTTTGGTGTTGAGTTCTTTTGGGGAGAGAGAAGATGGAGATGGGTGGTGGGTTTGTTGTTGGTTTTTGGTTATGGAGGGAGTTGAGAGAGTATGGGTGAATGGGGAAGATGATGGGTGAGGGTTGTGTTATGTTGTGTGTAGTGTATTGGAGGTGTGTGTGGGTGAGGGTGAGATTGGGAGTGTTAGTTAGTTTTGTGTGTTGTGTTTAATTTGCAAATAAAACAAAAAGAATAAAAACTAAATATTTACAATCTAAAATAAAATCTAAGACCAATTAAAATAAAACTAATAAAACTACAATAAAAATCTATGAAAATTAAAACCTAACTTATTTACAAATATTTAAAATAAAACTAAATAATATAAATTCTAAAAAAATAAATTTCTAATCCTAAAAATAAAACACTCAAACTAAAATAAAAATCATTAAACAAAAAACAAAAGTCCTAAAAATGTAAAATCTAGTAAAACTAAAAATAAATTCCTAAAAAAAACTAATCCTAATAAAATAAAATAAAGTAAAGATTAAAAATTTAAAACTAATAAACATCAAAGTAAAATACACTAATAAAAAAATAGAAAAAAAATCCTAGAACATTCTAAATAAATATAAAAATAAATCCTAAAAATTAAAATGACTCAAATAAAAAAAATCTAAAAATTAATAAAAGTATAAACTAAACGCACACGGGGCTTGGGTAAAGGTTTGGGCTAGGTTCAGGTTAATTAGGACGAGGTTTAAAGGGTGTGGTTGTCTTTGATCACATAAAATCCGATTTCAACACTCTTGACCACATTTTTGCCGCACTTTACTTGAATTATGCCTTTTGAAACCGCAAATGCCAATCGACTTACAAAACAAACAAATACCAACATAAGTCCAATTTTACCGACAATTAGCAATTAAAAACTGTCTATTTGGGGTATTATTTTAACAATTTTGGGTGCTTATCACCTGCTGTCGTTGGGGACAAGAGACCACTTGGAAATACAAGGCCTCAAGGTGATCCCAAGGTGTCAAGAGTTGGAGATACTTCTAAGTTAGTGCAGATTAAGGGTCAACCATATCTTTGTCTATTCCGAGGAAAAGAGCCAACCTCGCATCACGGGGAGGTTAAAGATTTTAAATTTGACACCAACCACTTGGTGAAATTAAAAGATATCCAAAATGACTCTGATTCCATTTACCAACACATGAATAATGCCACTAATCTTTATGGATATCATGCTCATAACAAAGATTTTGAGTTTTAAAGGACCTATGATCCAGATGCTTTGTGGGGGCTGGACCAGCATCATATTGAAGTGGTAAGTTTTTGAACTTTTTTGTCTTGCATTTTCCTCATTTCATCACTTTTCTGATTCCCTATTTTGTTGATAGAGATCAATGGCCACCACCATTTGAGAGAAAAGGCTGTCACCAATTATGTGGCATACAAGGAGTAGAGAAATGCCCAAGAGGCACTGACTAAGGATAATACTTGTAGACACCCCATTCTAATACCCCCCCTAACCTCTCCTTATGTCCCTTGCACCTTCCTTCATCACTAAAAACCTAAGTCATACCCCGGGTACTGACCTAGAGGCCATCGGGAACTCACAGGCTCCGTTTAATCAAAAGTCAAACTCTTCAGCTTGACTGAGGCTAAATGAATCTTCAAAGGGAGCTGAACCACCTTCCCAACAGTCTACCCCGTGCACGATTCTGACTTACGGTGTGGATGAACGACCCATTCTCTCCCCGAAACTTGATCAAGAGGCCACCGAACGCTCCCGAGCTTTGTTTGACCCAAGTCAACTCTTCAGCTCGACTGAGACTGAATGAATCTTCATTAATGAGTCAAGAAGTATTATTCATTAATGCATAGATGTTAGGAAGTTTAACTGGTACTAGGTGAAAGGGGTAACATTTTTTTGGCAGTATGACCCTAAATCCTGTAGATTTGATAGTATCCAAGGTATGAACTAGTAGTACAATTTCCTTGAGATGAACTTGGTAAATCACTGATGGATAAAGAATAGCAATTTGTAATATTAGGTGAGGGATGCCATTAAGTATTGTTGTTTCCTTTGTTTGTAAGTTTGTGTTGTTTTGTTAGTTTGTTTGGATCTCGATCTCAATTTTTACCTTATCTCATAACATTAACTACTTTAGTTTAATTGAGGTTAATATACTAGTACATTTTGGATTTTCAATTTTTGATATTTATTTATTAATTTTTTTAGATCTCAATATGAATTCTCATTTAATACCAACGGCTAATTTATTACTATATTTTTATTTTTGAATTTCATATTCATTAGTTGATTTGTACGTGTTGATGTTCACTTATACTTTGGAATCTCGTAATTTAATTGCTTGAGCTGAATTAAGGCTAATTTACTACCACTACATTCTTAATACTCGAATCTGAATTTCATATTCATTTTGTCCATGTTAATGTTCATTTCTACTTTGGGTATCACGATCTTATATGCTTAAGCCAAATTAAGGCTAATTTACTATATTGTTAATTTCAAATTTACTCAGAATCTCATATGTATAGCTAAATTAAGGTTGATTAACTGCAGCATTCTTGTTTGTTAATTAGTTTATATTTGAATCTCAATTCTCCTTTTATCCGTGTTCAACTTCATATCTTCTATGAACTCTCTAAATCTTAATTGTTTAACTAAATTAAGGTCGTTGTACTACTACACTCTGTATATTCTTCAATTTTATAATATTTATTACTTTGTCAACATCCTCTCTGATCTGAATCTAAATTCTCATTTCATTTTGATTTCCCTCTTTTATTGGATCTATTGTCAGTATCTGCATTGATAAGGAAACTAATAGTCTGCTTTTTTTTGCCTACTTTACCTGTGGATACTTTGATTAACTAAATCAAAGCTGGTTGACTTTCTTTTTATTTTCATACTCTATAAATTAATACCCAATGTTATGCATTATGATCTAAATCTTTATTACCATCTCATCTGATTTGAGGTGCGGGTGGAGAATGACAAAAGATAGTTAGCTTAACTTGTCAACTTAAATTATTATAAAGCTATTTTGTTTGGTTTTTAATTAAGGTTCTGATATTCTAATCATTGTGTTTTTATTTTCAGGTGAAGCATTTGCATTCAAAATATGGAGACTATTTTGGCATATAATCATTGCTTATTATTGAGGTTGGCTTCCCCCCACCCCCTCATAATGAAAAACTGAATTCCAATTGCAAAAACTAATGAACTTGCAATTTTAATATTTTCCCATAGTTTTTCTATCCAAATAAATGCATCAACATTTTTCTATTTATGAAATTTACTTTTGGTATGTATAATGTTAATCTATCTAATACTCTAATGAGCACTCATTTTAAGAAATAAATCCAGAACTGAAAGTAAGACACCATACTTCTTTTATTATTTCTTTAGTTTAGGGAAATTCACTTTTGGAATGAATGGAACTATTGTTATTTGAACATACTTATTGTATTAACAACAATAATTTTCTCCTCAAAGGAACATCCTGATGTCATCCAGAGTAATGGATAGCCTACATTGGAAGGGTATGAAAGTGACCTTATTTATTTCAAGAAGAAGGTATGTTATTTCCAAAATGACCATCAATTGAATTATAATACTTTCCCGTCAAATGATATATGTTGGTTCTATTCCACCATCTATCTGCCTTTAGAAAACAATATTTGCTCGTATAATTCTTGAGCATCGCTCTTTCAAATGTCATCTCAACCACTCTAGTAACACGGATTAAGGCACTGCATCTTTATACTTTAAACATAGAGAAATTCGTGTTGGCCATATTGATGGTGAATTTGTTTGTCTACTGAACTGTTTGGACAAAAAGTTGATAATATTGCTTGCTTTGATCATTGTGTATATCTTAAGTTGAGAGATTATATACAACACACATCAATAGAATCTAGGGTTGATTAAGGAGTCTAAAATTTCAAGGCCTTTACTATGGAGACTCCCTACAAATATTTTTATGTATAAAAGAAGATGTTTGGCCAATAGTCTGGTATGCAATATGGATGTGAATTTTGTACTTTATTTATTTTAACACTGGTTAGTAAGATTGTAATAAAATTCTAATATATGATCTTTTTAAATTGATAATAGGTCTAATCGTCCAAAAAGCTACATATCGTTGTTATTGTTGTTATCATTATCCCATTTCAAAAGCACGATACTAGAGTGGAACAATGGAAAAAATCATTGAATAGAGGTGAATCTTCAAACTTCAAACTTCAGTAGTAGCATCAATGTAATTACTTGATTTTTCGTGTTTTTACTTTACAAATGGTTGAAGTAGTACAATTCATTTTACACAAGTAAGGATGCATAATTTTTTATATTTTTTTGTATTTTCTTTAATTCTTCTCTCTTCTTGATGATGCAATTGATGTTAACTAAGGTTGTCATAGAAGTCCAAATAGACCCGTTTCTTCTCTTTAATTCATACAACACCTATGGACTTATAATTGTTTCAATTTTTATTGTAGACAATAACTATAGAGTAATAATTATTGTATACAACAACTTTTATATATGTTTCTGCAATATCAGTCTTTCAAATCACTTTCTATAGATGTTATTTAAAGAGATGTTACTTCAATATATATAGATGTTTCTTGCTACACTATCAGTCCTTCAAATCTGTTTCTGTAATATCTATAGATGTTATTTCTATAGATGTAGTTATAATATCTAAGTTATTTAAACAGATGTGGGTCCAAAATCAGTTCTTCAAATATGTTTTTCTCTCCGATGCTTCTCTGTTTGGATTCTATTGATGTCAATGCTATAGATGTTAACTAAGGTTGTTATATTTGTTCAAATAGATTTGTTTATGCTCTCCAATGCATAAAACACCTATAAAGTAATAGTTATTTCAATTTTTACTATATACAAAAAACTCTAGACTAATAGTTATTTCAATTGCTAATATATTACATACAACAATTTGAGTTCAATTAATGCCTATGACATTGGAAATAATGTAGAGTTTAGTTTTCAATTTGAACAGGGAAAGATGCATATAATAGATTATTTGTTTAGGATTATAGTTATGCGGAGCGAGGGGGAATTCGTTTTAAATTATAATTGCAAGTCAAACCAATTGTGAATTTTTAGATAAAATGTGATTAACCCCTGAGATCATGTATTGCGTTGATGTAAATCTGTGAGTAATCTATTTTAAACTCAGCAAACTCATGGAATCCGGTGAACAATTGTACGTAGTCCACAATGGGGGCTAGGTGAGACACTCCGATGGCACGATCAACTATTTCCAGTCTTTTTTTATCTTGCCCCTGTTAATGAGATCAGAGTCTTTTTACTTCCTTTTTTCTATGAAGATATGATAAATTTAACAGACATGATAATTTAGCATCTCTACAAAAGTGTCAAGGATGTTGTAAATAAGGACTAATAGTCGTATTTATAAAATATTTTTTTTCTTTTATGTGAAAATCAAAAGAATATAAATGGAAGATAATGATATCACATTATTCCATTTATTATATTTACATTATTAATTGTAAAAAAGGATATATTCTATTTCACGACAATTAAATATCATTTTCATTGATATCTTCGCATATACTTTGTAGTAAAAAAATTTATTATTACATTTGAAGAATTTATTTCAATCTCAATGGATGCACCTCGATTCGTTGGAATATAACTGGAGATTAAAAATCCAGTATTTATTAACTAGTGGGTAAGTAAATTTTTCACTGCTATGTTGCTACAAGAATTCATATTTGAGAAAATATTAGAAGTAATGTATCAAGTAACATTGTCCAGGATATACACAATATAGTTTCTACATTGCATAAGTTTAAAGGGATACTATCAATAGGTGAAATCCCCCAAGGGTATGAAATTTGAGGAGAAATTTGTGGAGATGCTAAAGAAATATGGATACAAAGGTTTTTATTTGTGGAAGGAATGGTTGAAAAAGCCTGCATGTATTCCGTCATTTGCCCCAACGTCACTTATTTACATATCAAACCAGAAAAACATGCCTAAAATATTCCTAATCAATGAAGTGACCATACCGTATCAGGACACAAATCAGGTTTCTCTTTTTTACTTACCATGATCAATTTTTTTCAAACCAATTAACATAAGATTATTAAATGTTCTCAAACCAACAAATAAAACCAATAAGCACAAAAGGATCAATTGTTTTCACAATCAAATGCTATAAAATTCAGCAAATTAAGTTTTATTCCGCTATCTTAAAGTAAGTGAGACTGCATTTAGTCAACATCCGGAGATATAAGTAGTTTTAAAAACAGGTTTCATGAATAAACTGAAACAAGGATGCAATATGAGAAGTTTCCATAACATATTGCCTAGACAAGTGAATTGAGCTCAGTAACTGTAGTCATAATAGTCATGATTTCCTATAACTTGCGATTCAGTTACAACGGATTTGATTTGAACTAAATCGATTTGGGACTCAAATTTGGGAGAATGGAATGATAATTTGATTAAGAAGGATCGTGATGGTGAATCACTGTTATTAATATTTTATTTGAATTATATTTATTCATGTAATTTCATATTAGGATTCTTTTATATATATTTACGTATTTTAGACTTTCACGCGTCTAATACGTGGGTTGTTAGACTTTATTACTTATAAATAATTTTTATTAACTTGAGTGCCTCATTCATTATTGGTCAATTGGACTTAACAGTCGTGTGACATGTACGTGACCTTTTATTGACTTTACTACCTTTCATGCCCATGTGTTCATGACGGTACTAACTGGAGCAGGGTGCAAAAGATCAGTGAGCACGCCACAAAGTCCTATAAGATATCAGTGAACTGGGTGCGACTGATCCAACGAGCAAGGTGAGAACTAGTTCACAGGTAAAATGTAATCAGAGTATATTGGACATATTATAATGGCATAGTTTCCCCACAAAAAGGTATTGATAAGGTTTTCATTTATAGAGTCTTTTCATTTTTACCATGCTTAAACAAACGGTGAAACTAATCCTCTAAGTCAAATTTACCTTTCATCCTTACCTATTATCTAAATTATAAGATAATTGTTACAAATCCTCATCACAGCTTTCAAGCACGCTCACTATTAGAGCCACGATCACATAGACCAACACTGACCTATTTACCACAAGTTTACATCACACGATTAAAATACAGCAGAAATCGATCGCACATTTAACGAGTCTATAAATACATGTATACGTACATAAAACCATATCACAACTTTAACACAACATTAAGATTCGTGATTTGCGGAGAACAACGTTTATATCTTGACTTTGCATCGACTCTCAACTTCATATTAAGACAAAGTAGATATTTTAAACTCACCAGTCACAACAAAATACCAAATCAATGACAAATAATATATATTTGAATACAAAAGATACCTTAAACTCATCAATTAAAAAATTGAATCAATGACAAACAAATCAAAAACAAAATTGAGAAAAAATAACTTAAACCTCTACCGCTAGTTTATATCACATGATTCAACAAACAACAAAAATATGATCTCTTATTCCAACATAAAGTAGTAAGAAGATAAACTAATCTATAAAATGAAGTGAAATCAGTTATGGGTGATACCTATAAATTAATATATAAAATGGAGGTAGTGACACTAATGATTGCACCTTTGGTTTTGATAAGTATCAATCAAGACCCAATAATCAAACTATTGAGTGCATTAGTTATCATCTAGGCGTCTTATAGTGTGGTAATCAAACTTAGATCCGTGCTCGTGGTTAAAGTAAAAATAATATTGTAGCATGAAAGCGTAATATAAGCGAAAAACATTATGAAAAGAGGCACGAAAACCGCACACGGGATTAAAGAAAGTGGGGGAAATAACCCGTGTAGTCATGTGACTCACGGGTTTGAGATTTGATTAAAATTTGGAAATTTTAACTGTTAAAACTTGAAAATTGAGATTTGTGGTCGAAAATGCAAAACAACAAGCAAACATTATGGAAAGAGACAAACACACCTCATACATGATTAGAGTAACTTGTACAAACAACCTGTGTGGTTATGATACTCATGGATTCAGATGTAGTTCTAAATTTCAAATTTATAAGTATAAAACTTTAGAGATGGGATTGGAGCGTGGAAATGCAAGATAAGAACATAACCACCCGAAAAGAGGGACGCACACCTTATAAGGGACTAATGTAAGATTATTGTTAGGTTTTACGGGTCGTGTGAGATTATTAACATATATTTTTAAAACTCGAACATGAGTTTGTTGAACCTTTATGTTGATGGAATTAATTTTTTTTATCTTGTATATTTTGAATCGGTGGAAGTGATTTATTGTTCATTTAGTTGTGGCTTTTGTTGTTGTTGAGTTTATTTTAATGTTAAAACAGGTTGGATTTTACTAATAAACAAAGGAAACGCTGTCGAAATTTTCTAAAATTAAAAAGTGTTAAAATTGATTATGTCGAATAGACAAGCATTTGGAAATTGGGTATTGGTGGATGAAAAAGTAAAACAACTAATAAACATACCATAAAGCGAATATACATCCATTTTTTGTCCAATTTTTTGAAAAGTATTTACAATTATTTATGCTATATAAAAAATAATTTTTGACTTAAATTATACACTACTTAATACTTTGGAAAAATTAGAATTCATATGTTGTGTTTTACATTGCACTAGAGATTTATATATGATATTTTAAACTTATGCACGGGCCTATACTTAGAGTCATGTGAAAGGTGTATCGGATCATACAACATGATAGTGAACGTAATTGGGAAGAGGACTTCGACGCATTGTTGCCTAAAATTATGAAGTGATTATAACCATTTTTGTAGCAGATCTGACCGTTTTGAAAAAAAAGTCATAAATAACCGTTACCTAATATGACACTTTTTATGGGTATCAATTATGACACCCAAACTTATTATGCTTTTTATTGAAAAATAAAGCATCATAATATGCATTTTATGACACTTAAAAATGTCATAAAAAAGTTTTTTTTTCTTGTAGTGCTGCTAGTAGGTTTCAAGTTTCATGACCACAAGTAGTGAACTACATTAAAGGAAGTCCTGAAGGAGAGAAAGGGGGCTAAGGGCAAAAGAATAATAACACCACTAGAAAAAGAAAATTTTGGGATGATGTTCCTTTGTCGTTTCTATATAGCATGGCAAAAGATATAGACTATTATCAGATGCTAGTGGATGAGGGGGTGGAAGTTCCCCCTCATTTAAATGGCCAAGTGCCCACAGCAACAGACAAAGCAGATGCAATGTTTTGTGAGTTGCACCTGAGGTTGCAGAATGCCACCAAAGATTGTTATTATTTGTGTTGAATAATAGGGGAACATGTTGCTAATGGCACCTTGTAAATCCTGCCTATGGACATTAAAGAATATCCATTGTTAGCACATCACTACAACATAATAAACATGGTGGTGGAATATGATGGGGAAGAAATACTCAAGTCTTAAGAATGGCTACGTGGTGACGATTCAGGTGAAAGATGGTTGTCGGACTTGGCTGTAATACCCCGTACTTTTATGAATATTTAAATTAAATAAATGAGTGTAATTTGGAAATTTGAGAAATTTTTGTGAATAATAATTTTTGGACTTTAAGAGTGTTAGATGTTTACCGACGTGTGTTACATTTACTTTTGGGACTAAGTAAAGAAGTTGGATTATTTTAATTACATGTCGCAGTTGGGTAAAGCGACAAAGGATAATATTTTAATTGGAAAACTTATATTGAGATGTGTTGGGTTTGATTAGTGAATTATAGTTAAATGACACAGATGGAGATTTCGAGTGCGAGGTTGGTTTCGGAATGGCCGAGATAGTCCAAATATAGTATCCGGGGGTAGTGTTTAGGTTCCGGGGACTTTCGGACTAGTAGGGACTCGTAATTGAGTAAACGAGTCATTTTTGGTTTTATAAGGGGCAAACCCTTATTTCTCTCTTTATAAAAGGCACGAGATAGTGGGAGAAATAAATAAAAAAGGGAAAATAAATAGGAATAGAAAGGAATTAAGAGAGGAAGAAGAAGAGGAGATTCCAGCCAAACTTCGTAGGATTCGACTCGAGGTCGTTGGATTTTATCCACGAGACAAGTTTTTACTTGATTTATTCTTTTAATCATATATCTCATATTATAGTTGGTAGTGATAAACTATAAAGGTTTTCGGGTTGGGTTTTCTTGAATCGAAACGGGTTTTTCTGAAGTTGAACGATTAAAATCGGTTAAAATCACATATTAGGAAAACTTTGGGATTTCTAGAAATTAGTTGTCGATTCTTGGTTCTAGGATGATTAGAACCTAATTTTACTGAATATATAGAGTTGGTTGTGATTAAATAAGGCTGGGATAAGAAATCAAAAGTTTGGAGGTGTATTAATGGAGCTTTGGGATTTTTGGAGAAGAAGGTGAATGGTGACACAGCGTCACTTCCGAATCGATTCATCCATGAAGCGATTCGATTCGGCTCTTGGTAAAAAGATAAAATTCGTAGATCTTTTCGATACGGTCGTATGGGAACCAACCACATATTTTTTTATTTTTTTGGAATTTATAATAATTTTTCTATGGAAGGCTGTCCGAGATCGAAATTGTTAATCAGAAATCCAACTTGACATTATGAGAAAATTAATTGATGTGTTAGTTAGATATCATTGTTAGGATCATTATGTTAATTTTGGTTGAGTTTAGAAATCATAAAATGGAGAATGGGTTGATATTTGGGTATTTTGGAGAAGATGAAATCTCCCAAACAGTTCCCTCCGAACAAGGCGAATCAATTCGGATCTAGACCGAATCGATTCACATAAGGGCCCTTATAAGTCTGCCTCAGACAGAATCGATTTGGATTAAAACCAAATCTATTCTCCTTTGAGGACCTACTTGCTGAATACTTTCCAAATCGATTCAGATGGAAACCGAATCGATTCGTTACGATTCGCATTTAGGGCAAATCGATTTGCCTTTGTTGAATTTTACAGTTTTCCTTCTTTGAGTTTAGGGGGACTTAAATTGCAATTGGAGATTATTATGGGGGATTCTAGTTATGATATTATGACTCCTAGATGAAGGTATTGAGGATGAGTAAACCTTGGAATGAAAGAGAGAACCTTGGATTAGTTTAGTTTACAATCCGGGGTATGGACTTAGGGAAGGTTTGGGTCGAACAACGTTCGAGAGAGGTCTTTGGCAAGTGGCTATAGAGAATACTTATGTGTTTAGTTTTTTTAAGTATATTCATGCTTATATACTATTACGAATGGGATCATTCGGGGTTACTGTCTATCACTACAAGAGGTTGGCAATTATAGTCATAATATGTTGAGAAGTGATATAGATCATATATACGATGTTGTTATAGGATATATAATGTGATATGAATAAATATATTTGTGTTGTTTGTATATTTGTACTTTGGAGGATGGTTCCATAGGCTTCCCTGGCATAGGGTTGGGCAGCCAGACTATATATTTTCTCTATTGCAATCCAATGAGGTTACACGATGTGGGTGAATCCACTGGCTTGAGGAGCAGGGAGAGTATATTGCCAAGTCATATCGTCCCGTATACGAGTGCATTGTTTGTATCCCACTTTCAGGCGAGAACATGACCTCCTCCACTGTTGTGTAGTTTTATCATGACCATGAGTGAGTCTGGCTTGGTATCGTGGTTGAGTGAGTAAACCCAAATTCGTATAGGGACTATGAGACTGCATCCTCGAGTTATAGCTCGGTGGGATGGTTATTATGCTTATGATTGTAATAGGTATAATTATATTTGTTGCGTATAGTATATTGCTTGTATATGAAGATGAGATATCATATAAAGTAAAATTGTGTAAAGTGAAAAGATTTAATAAGAGTTGTTCCCCTTCCGGTAGATTTATATTCGAATCTAAATGAATATGAATCATAGGTTCAAGTGATAACTATATATATATATATATATGCATTATGTGATGAGGGTCTAATGAATCTCGACGATCAACATTGCCAGGTAGTAGTGTATCGGGGCGGTTCCTTATTTAGATTTTGCTTTGAGAGACACCCCACGCACGAAACGTAGCGCAATGTTGGGAATGGGGAGAAGTTTAGTCCTTAGCACTTGAGTTTCGAGGATTTTTAGAAGATGGGGGAATTAGTTTTGTTAGGCAGGGTAGCTTAACAAGATTGTTTAAAAAGGTATACGATAGGAGTGCACTATTAGAAGATGGGTGAGGTGTATCTCATGAGAGTGCGATACGAGTTTAAATATGAGATATTTCATATTTTAGTATATGGAATTTGTGCACTTGCAAACTATTTTCAAACTCGGGCTCTCACCCGTTTATCTACTTTACCCTCTCTTGCTGTATATATATTTTAGGTGTACAGACATAGGGATGCCTGGATGATGATTCCTTGGAGTCAGACGTTTGTTGCAGCAGCTGTGGACGCATGCAGATTTATTTTAGATGCTTTTATCCTTGTAATATAGATAGGAAGCATTGTATTAATACTCGGGTTATTAGCCCAACTATATTCATTTATTCTTTTATCGCCTTTTAGTGCGACATTCGATTTGGTTGTATTATGTTGTATCGAGTGTTCAGTTATTTTATTTCCTTTCAGTTGTTGCACATAAACTGTTGTGATTGATATATCTGAATGGTTTGGTTAAAAATATTAGTTAATATAAATTTTTGACGCCAACCTAATAGGTTATTACTAATTAAATTGGTTCTCGATAGTGATGCTGAGAATGAGCCACATGAGACTCTTATTTTAATTTGGTATATGATTGATCACCCGATATGTTATTAGGTGGGGTGTCACATATGGTATCAGAGCATCAGGTTCTAGTTTCCTTAGGAATCTCTGCGGACATACTACGCTTTCAGCGTTGCTTTTTATTTGACATAAAGCCTTATGATTAGGATTGTTGATTCCTCTTGTGAGATTTCGTTCTCCTGCCATCATGTAATATTATAGTAAATATTTTGCGTGCTCGTTCGAGATTCGTGTGCTGATCGAAGAAGGGAGACCAGTGAAGGCCGTGATGAGGGCAACATGAGGCAGGGCTAAGTAGGAGATGTAAGTTAAAGTCGGGGATGAGAATAGTGGTAGAGGTCACTCCCTTTGTGGCATTGTCAAGGACTGATACAACGACTAATAAAGGAATAGTTGTTATATCTATCCAGGTACCGCTCTAGTAGAGAGTGGTGCCAAGCTTAAATTACCCACTGAAGTAAATTGGGGAAAAGGTTTGATAGGGTCCTTGATAAGGACCATGCGTTGAAGTTAAGTCATGCGGAGGCAGTGTAGCTTTATTTAGTGGAAGTATAGGGATCAAAAGTTGTGGCTTAGAGAAGGGTATAGGAATGCCCATATGAAAATTTGAGGAAATTTTTTTCACTAATTGGAGCAATCTTGAAATAGTGAGAATGGTGGTCACCATATTTGGGGGAGCAGGATGTTTTGCTCATAAAGGGATCTTACTGATGGTTTTAACTGTGATTTCCTTTGATTTATCTGAAATAAAGAGAATGAAGTTTCTCAATTATTCACATGAGGATCGATCAAAGGCCGGCTGTGAATAAAGAGTTATATGGTTAAGGAAACCTTGTACCAAAGTAAGGTAGGTACAAGGAATAAATAGTCCATCAGTGGAATGATAGGCTCACTTATAAGTGTTTCTAACACTTATGGAGAATTTGTGTTCGTGGAACCCCATTGGTGGCCATCCACCCGAGGAAATTCAACGAAACAGGGTAGTTGAGGCCGATAGCGTGTTTCCTTTAGTAGGTGGAGTTTAGGTAACTATGAAGGTGATTGTTAGGATCGAGGCTATAGATTCCAAGATACTGATAACCTTAACATGGTTAGGGTGTCCAGAAATGGGGAACGTTTCAATGTGGAGTGTATAACCACACGGTTAGTCCCTGACCAGAAGGAGTTAAAGGACAATAATAGGGTGCCGAGATGGAGTGTTGATTAAAGTAGTTTTGGTTCAGTTAGGACAAGTGTACTATGTCCGAAAACCAACTGGAGCAGTCACGGAGATTGACAAAGTTATTGTTATGAGTTTCACCTCAAATGAAGGAAGTATATTTTGTGTGGCTAAATAGAGTTGCGGTATTTTGTTATCCCTGGATTCGTGTGTGTAATTCGAGCTTCGTGGCAGTATCGATAATATTATAGCGGGTATATCTATACATTTTTTTGCGGTAGAGGGTGTTGGTATTTTGAGCTTATGTTTGGGCTTGCACTTCTCTTTTTTTATGTGGTATACAAGTATAATATATTTTTTCTTAATCGGAGGGATAGAAGACTACTGATTTCAAGATTATCGTATTCACGATTCCAAGGTGGAACTAGTTGTTTTGAGATATCTCACCTGGATACGGGTTCAGCTCGCCTTTATTATATGTTTAGATGGAACTTCGGTCAGTAGATGTTTCACTAGCATGACTTTAGTGCATGGGGACCTTATAAATATAGTCTAAGGTATGCAGTATTTATTATTTGACATGTTTTATGCTGACATACCTCCACGATCGACAAAGTTAAATAGTAGTGTATCAGATGAGTTCCTTGTTTGGATTTTTCCTGCGAGACACTCCACTCCCGAACCTTAATGATGTCGGGAGTGGAGTGATGTTACTGTATGCTAGGATATTGGTTTTTGTGAAATTAGACGAGAGTCATGTGATGATTAGGGGCTAATAAAAAGTAAATGTTTTGTGGAAAAGCACTGGAAATGTTTCTCTCACCGCAGGTATGTGGGTGAGGCAAGCTGAAGGAAGTTTATTTTAGGCTTATATCCAGGCTTTGAATATAAGGTAAATTCTGAGGTAATACATTTTGGGTATAATGTTCATAAAACTTTTGCAGAGAGTATGAGCCTCGATTAGTTAGACTTTCCTTTTCGCCAAGATGGAAGGACATAGTGGTAGATTTACATTAGTAGGTTAGCGAGGTAGGATTTAGAACATCCCGATGGTGTGCCTTAGGCCCTTATATCTCGATGACCGACGATGGGAGGAAGTAGTGTAACGGGAGGGTTCCTTGTATGGATTTCGCTTTGTGAGATATCCCACGCATGAAACCGAGAAAATGTAAAAAATTGAGAGAGGTCTTGGGCACTAGGGATATAGTTAGTATAGTACTCATTTTACGTGTGTAGGAAAAACATTGATCTTAGGATTCTTGGGAAGTAAGGCCAGAAGGACTAGTGGCGCCGATATAAAGAGATAATTATGAGTTAACCACAAGAAGATCGGTGGGTTACCCTTGACAATACCCAGGTGTTAGCACCAGGCGGCCACAAATGTGAGGCCTATTTTTAGAGAGAGTGTTACGTTTGTTATGTTTGCAATAGTGTACTGATAGGCACGGCTTATAGGGTGTATACGCACCTTGGTGAGTTTATTTTATATACGGCCAGAAATAGAAGGGGCATAGTATAAAAAGCTGAAGAATATGCTTTGGAGCAGTTATGGGTTGGATCTAACATCGTAGGAGGCACGCGAAAACAAAATGGTGGAGGTGCGACAAGAGTTGCCACACCTGAGAAAAGTGAGAAGACTGACAGGAGTAGTCGAGCGTTAGGGTAACTTACTTTTTGAGGGAAATTAGATGTCCTGATGTAGATGAGTGGACGCCTGGAGTAGCGGATCTCCGATGGGATAAATAAGTTAGAGCGATGGCTATAGGCTCGTTTATTTATATGCAGTTATTAAAGCACTAGGTGCGATGTGACGTTAGAGTCAACCTTACGACCGAAGTAGCGTTGTAGAATATAGAGATTTAGATAAGCTTGTTGTTAAGTTAGTGCGTTAGAGTATAAACTTTGATATAGGTGGGTATCGTGAACAAGTGCACTAGGATGTAGTATGATTAGCGATCCTAGGTTGGTAGTACTGGTCGTATCTGAATTTCGGGGACAAAATTCCGTTGTAAGAGAGGGGGGGGGGGGGAGAATGTAATACTACATACTTTTATGGATATTTAAATTACATAAGTGAGTCTAATTTGGAAATTTTAGGAATTTTTGTGAATAATATTTTTTGGAGTTTAAGTGTGTTAGATGTTTACCGACGTGTGTTACATTTACTTTTGGGACTAAGTAAATAAGTCAGATTATTTTAATTACATGTTGCAGTTGGGTAAAGCGACAAAGGATACTATTTTAATTGGAAAACCTATAATGAGATGTGTTGGTTTCAATTAGTGAATTGTAGTTAAGTGACTCAGATGGAGATTTAGAGGGCGCGGTTGGTTTCGGAATGCCCGAGATAGTCAGAATATAGTATCCGGGGGTAGTGTTTAGGTTCTGGGGACTTTCGGACTAGTAGGGACTCGTAATTGAGTAAACGAGTCATTTTTGGGTTTATAAGGGGTAAAACCTTATTTACCTCTTTATAAAAGGCACGAGATAGTGTTAGAAAGAAAGAAAAGAGGGAAAATGAAGAGGAGAAGAAAGGAAGTAAGAGAGGAAGAAGAAGACGAGATTCCGACCAAACTCCTTGGGATTCGACTCGAGGTCGTCAGATTTCATCCACGAGACAATTGTTTACTTCATTTATTGTTTTAAGCATATATCTAATATTATAGTTGGTAGTGATAAACTATAAAGTTTTTCGGGTTGGGTTTTCTTGAATCGAAAGGGTTTTTCGGAAGTTGAACGATTAAAATTGAATAAAATCTCATATTAGGAAAACCTTGGGATTTCCAAAAATTAGTTGTCGATTCTCGGTTCTAGGATGATTAGAAGCTAATTTTCTTGAATATATATATCTGGTTGTGATTAAATAAGTTTGGGAGAAGAAATAAAAAGTTTGGAGGTGTATTAATGGAGGTTTGGGATTTTTGGAGAAGAAGGTGAATAGTGACACAACGTCACTTCCTAATCGATTCGGCCAGGAAGTGAATCGATTCAGCTCTTTGTCAAAAATTTAAATTTGTAGATCTTTTCGATACGGTCTCGTGAGAACTGATCGCTTATTTTTTTTTATTTTTTTTGAATTTATAATGATTTTTCTACGAAAGGCTGTCCGAGATCGAAATCACTAGTCTGAATTCCATCCTGACATTGTGACAAAAATTAATTGATGTGTTAGTTAGAAATCAGTGTTTGGATGATTATGGTAATGTTGGTTGAGTTTAGAAACCATAAAATGGATAATGGGTTGATATTTGTGTATTTTGGAGAAGATGAAATTGCCCAAACACTACCTTCCGAACAGGGCGAATCGATTCAGATCTAGACCGAATCGATTCGCATAAGGGGACCTATAAGGCTACCTCAGAACGAATTGATTCGTATTAAAACCGAATGGATTCACCTTTCAGGACCTGCTTAGAGAATACTTTCTGAATCGATTCGGATGAAACTGAATCGATTCACTACGATTCGCATTTGGAGCAAATCGATTCACCTTTGTTGAATTTTGCAGTTTTCATTCTTTAAATTTAGGGGGAGTTAAATTGCAATTGGATATTATTATGGGGGATTCTAATTATGATATTAGTAATCCTAGATGACGGTATTGAGGGTGAGTAAACCTTGCAATGAAATAGAGAACCTTGGATTAGTTTAGTATACAATCCGGGGTATGGACTTAGTGAAGGTTCGGGTTGAACAACGTTAGAGAGATGTCTTCGGCAACTGTGTATAGAGAATACTTATGGGTTTAGTGCTTTAAGTATATGAATGCTTATATACTATTACGAATGGGATCATTCGGGGTTATTGGCTATCGCTACAAGAGTTGGGAAATTATAGTCATAATATGTTGAGAAGTGATATAGATAATATATACGACATTGTTACATTATATATAATGTGATATGAATAAATATATTTGTGTGGTTTGTATATTTGTACTTTATAGGCTAGTTCCACAGGCTTCCCGTGGCATTGGGTTGGACAGCCAGATTATATATTTTCTCTAGTGCGATTCAGGGAGGTTGCGCAATGTGGGTGAATCTCCTGGCTTGAGGAGCAGGGAGAGTATATCCCCAAGTCATATCGTCCCGTATATGAGTGAGATGTTTGTATCCAAATTTCAGGAGGGAACATGACCACCTCCACCGTTGTGTATTTTTAAAATGACCATGAGTGAGTCTATCTTGGTACCATGGTTGAGTGAGTAAACTCGGATTTGGATAGACACTATGAGACTTCATCCTCGAGTTATAGCTCGGTGGAATGGTTATTATGCTTATGATTGTAATAGCTATAATTATATTTGTTACGTAGTGTATATTTCTTGTATATGAAGTTGAGATATCATATAAAGTAAACTTGTGTAAAATGAAAAGATTTAATAAGAGGTGTTCCCCTTCCGGTAGATTTATATCCGGATCTAAATGAATATGAATCATAGGTTATAGTGAGAACTGCATATATATCTATATATGCGTTATGTGGCAAGGGCCTAATGAATATCGACGATAAATATTGTCAGGTAGTAGTGTATCAGAGAGGTTCCTTATTTGGATTTCACTTTGCGAGACACCCCACGCACGAAACGTAGCACAATTTTGGGAATGGGTAAAAGTTTAGTCCTTAGTACTCGAGTTTTGAGGATTTTTTTAAGATGGGAGAATTAGTTTTATTAGTCAGGGTACCTTAACTAGATTGTTTAAAAAGGTATGCGATAGGAGTGCACTATTAGAATTTTGGTGAGGTGTATCTCATGAGAGGGCGATACGTGTTTAAATATGAGATATTTCATATTTTAGTATATGGCATTTATGCACTTGCAAACTATTTTCAAACTCGGGCTCTGACCTGTTTCTCCATTTTACCCTCTCTTGCTGTATATATATTTTAGGTGTCTAGACACAGGGACGCCCGGATGATGATTCCATGGAGTCAGACGCTTGCTGCAACAACTATTGATGCATATAGGTTTATTTTAGATGCTTTTATCCTTGTAATCTAGATAGGAAGCATTGTATTAGTACTCGGGCCGATAGCCCAACTGTATTCATTTATTATTTTACTGCCTTTTAGTGCGACATTCGATTTGGTTGTATTATGTTGTACCGAGTGTTCGATTATTTTATTATTTTATTTCATTTTAGTTGTTGCACATAAATTATTGTGATTTATTTATTTGAATGGTTTGGTTAAAAAGATTAGTTAATATAAAATTTGACGCCAGCCTAATAGGTTATTAGCAATTAAATTGGTTCTCAACAGTGATGCTGAGAATGAGCCATATGAGACTCCAGTTTTAATTTGTTATAAGATTGATCACCTGATATTTTAGTAGGCGGGGTGTCACAGATGGTATCAGAGCATCAGGTTCTAGTGTCCTTAGGAATCTGTGCGGATGTACTAAACTCTCAGCTATGCTTTTGATTTGACATAGAGCCTTATGATTAGGATTGTTGATTCCTCTTGTGAGATTTAATTCTCATGCCATCATGTAAGATTATAATTAATATTTTGCACGATCATACGATATTCGTGTGGTGATCGATGAAGGGAGACCAGGGAAGGCCGTGATGAGGGCAGCAGGAGGCAGGGCTTAGTAGGAGATGTCAGTTGAATTCAGGGATGAGGATCGCAGTAGAGGAATCTCCCTTTATGGCATTGTCAAAGATTGCTACAATGACTACTAAAGTATAGTAGTTATATCTATCCAAGTACCGCTGTAGTAGAGAGTGGTGAAAAACTTCAATTACCCAGTGAAGTAAATTGGGGAAAAGGTTTGAAAGGGTCCTTGATAAGAACCATACGTTGAAGTTAAGTCATGCGGAGGCAGTGTAGGTTTATTCTGTGGAAGTATAGGGATCAAAATCTTTGGATTAGATCAGGGTATAGGAATGGCCAGATGAATATTTGAGGAAATTGTTTCCACTCTTTGGAGCAATGTTGAAATAGTAGGAAAGGTGGTCACCATATTTGGGGGAGCAGGATGTTTTGGTCATAGAGGGATCTTACTAATGGTTTTAACCGTGAGTTCCTTTGATTTATAAAAAATAAAGAGAATGAAGTTTCTTAATTATTCATGCGAGGATCGATTAGAGACTGACTATGAATAAAGAGTTATATGGTTAAGGAAATCTTGTACCAAAGTAAGGTAGGTACAATGAAGAAAGAGTCCTTCAGTGGAATGATAGGCTCACTAGTAAGTGTTTCTAACACATATGGAGAATTTGTGTTCGTGGAACCCCATTGGTGGACATCCACCCGGGGAAATTAATTAAAACAGGGTAGTTGAGCCCGGTAGCGTGTTTCCTTTAGTTGAAGGAGTTGAGGGATCTACGAAGGTGATTGTCAGGATCGAGGCTATAGAGTCCAAGATACTGATAACCTTAACATGGTCAAGGTGGACAGATATGAAGAAAGTTGCAATGTGGAGTGTAGAACCACACGGTTAGCCCCTACCCAATAGGAGTTAGAGGATAATAATAGGGTGCTGAGATGGAGCATTGATTAAAGTAGTTTTGGTTCATTTAGGACATGTGTACTATGTTCGTAAACCAATTGGAGCAGTCAAGGAGATTGGCGAAGTTATTATTATTAGTTTCACCTCGGTTGAAGGAGGTATATTTTGTGTGTCTAGATAGAGTCGCGGTATTTTGTTATCCCTAGATTCGAGTGTGTAATTTGAGCTTCGTGGCAGTATCGGTAATATTATAGTGGGTATATCTATACATTTTTCCGCAGTAGCGGGTGTTGGTATTTTGAGCTTATGTTTGGGATTTCATTGCTCTTTTTTTGTGTGTTATACAAGTATAATATATTTTTGCTTGATCGGAGCGATAGTAGGCTAATGATTGCAAGACTATTGTATTCCCAGTTCCAGAGTGGAACTAGTTGTTTTGCGATATCTCACCTGGATACTGTTGAGCTCGCAATTATTATATGTTTAGATGGAACTTTGGTGAGTAAATGTTGCACTAGCATGACTTTAGTGCATGGGGACCTTATAAATATAGTCTAAGGTATGAAGTATTTATTATTTTACATCTTTTACACGAACCTACCTCCACGATCGACAAAGTTAAGTAGTAGTGTATCAGAGGTGTTCCTTTTTTGGATTTTTCTTACGAGATACTTCACTAACGAACCTTAACAACGTCGGGAGTGGGGAGATGTTACTGTATGCTAGGATGTTTCTTTTGGTGACATTAGACAAGAGTCATGTGATGATTAGGGGATAATAAAAAGTAGATGTGCTGTGGAAAAGCACTGGAAATGTTTCTCTCACCGCAGGTATGTGGGTGAGGCAAGGTGAAGGAAGTTGATTTGAGGTTTATAACCAAGCTTTGAATATAAGGTAAATTCTGAGGTAATACATTTTGGGTATAATGTTAGTAAAACTTTTGTAGAGAGTAGGAGCCTCGATTGGTTAGACTTTCCCTTTCGCCAAGATGGAAGGACATAGTGGTAGATGTACATTAGTAGGTTAGCGAGGTAGGATTTAGAACGTCTTGATGGTGTGCCTCAGGCCCTTATATCTCGATGAGCGACGATGCGAGGAAGAAGTGTAACAGGAGGGTTCTTTGTCTGGATTTCGCTTTGCGAGATGTCCCACGCATGAAATCGAGGAAATGTTAGAAATTAAGAGAGGTATTGGTCACTAGGGATATAGTTAGTATAGTACTCATTTTACGTGTGTAGGAAACACATCAATCTTAAGATTATTGGGAAGTTAGTCCACAAGGACTAGTGGCGGCGATATAGGGACATAATTGTGAGTTAACCACAAGAAGATCGATGGGTTACCATTGAGAATACCCAGGTGTTAGCACCAGGCCACGAAAGTGAGGCCCATTTTTAGAGAGAGTGTTACGTGTGTGACGTTTGCAATAGTGTACAGATAGGCACAAATTATATGGTGTATAAGCACCTTGGGGAGTTAATTTTTGTATACAACCAGAAATAGAAGGGGCGTAGTATATAAAGCTATAGAGTATGCTTTAGATAAGTTATGGGTTGGATCGAACATCGTAGGAGGCACGCGATAACCCAATGGTGTAGGTGAGACAAGAGTTGCCACACCTAAGAAAAGTGATAAGACTAACGCGAGTAGTCGAGCATTAGGGTAACTTACTTTTTGAGGAAAATTAGATGTCCTGATGTAGATGAGTGGATGCCTAGAGTAGTAGATCTTCGATGGGATAAATTAGTTAGAGAGACGGCTATTGGCTGGTTTCTTTATATGCAGTTATAGACGCACTAGGTGCGATGTGACGTTAAAGTCAACCTTACGACCGAAGTAGCATTGTAGCATATAGAGATTTAGATAAGATTGTTTTTAAGTTAGTTCATTAGAAAATAAACCTTGAGATATGTGGGTATCGTGAACGAGTGCACTAGGATGTAGTGTGATTAACGATCCTAGGTTGGTAGTACCGATCGTATCTGAATTTCGGGGATGAAATTCCGTTGTAAGGGGGGAGAATGTAATACCACATACGTTTATGGATATTTAAATTACATAACTGAGTGTAATTTGGAAATTTGAGGAATTTTTGTGAATAATAATTTTTGGAGTTTAAGAGTGTTAGATGTTTACCGACGTGTGTTACATTTACTTTTGGGACTAAGTAAATAAGTCGGATTATTTTAATTACATGTCGCAGTTGGATAAAGGGACAAAGGATGATATTTTAATTGGAAAAACTATATTGAGATGTTTTGGGTTTAATTAGTGAATAGTAGTTAAGTGACTCGGATGGAGATTTCGAGTGCGTGGTTAGTTTTGGAATGGCCGAGATAGTCAGATTATAGTATTCGGGGGTAGTGTTTAGGTTCCGGGTACTTTCAGACTAGTAGGGACTCATAATTGAGTAAACGAGTCATTTTTGGGTTTATAAGGTGTAAACCCTTATTTATCTCTTCATAAATGGCATGAGATAGTGGGAGAAAGAAAGAAAGAAAAGAGGGAGAAGAAAGAGGAGAAAAAAAGGAAGAGAGGAAGAAGAGGAGATTCCAGCTAAACACCGCGAGATTCGACTCAAGGTCGTCGGATTTTATCCACGAGGCAAGTGTTTACTTTCTTTATTCTTTTAAGCATATATCTCATATTGTAGATGGGGCTTGAAGGTAATTTTGATACTGAAGTAATTCCACATTAGCAACAGTGTTTCGGGGATTAAGGCACCGTGGCAGCTCAGCGTGGCAGCTTAAGAGAGGAAGTTCAGCGTGATAACTTGTATTTTATCTTGTTGTATTAGTCATATTGTATCTTTGATTATATTGACTGAAAGCTATAGCGGTTGTAATCATGTAACGATAATAACAAAGAGTTTTAGTGTGAGGTCAAATGGTACTCGCGAGAGACCAGGCTTGGCAGGGCCTGAGAGAGCTTTCATGCTCTATCTAATGACCTCACCATGGGAACTTTAGAGGGACCTGGTTTGGAGGATTGAGTAGTAAGTCACCGTCGGGGTTTTCCCTGACCATCTTAGATACACCTGGTAAAACACCTAAGAAACTTGACTGTGGAACCTCGGGCGGAGCAGCTTGGAGTTCCATCGGGCGTTGAGTTGTGAACCTAACAACCCTCTACTTAATGTCACATCTACTGTAGGTGATGTCACTAGCTAGCTAATTAATGTCAGACTTGCACTTGAGTAAACCACTGTAGTATTTGGGGTTGTCAGGTAGTTAGTGAGACACCTCTGCGACAACAGCCCCCTGACACACAGTGATTTGGCAAAAGGCATGTCCTGTCATTTAATGTTTATGACGTGGAGACAACTAGTGAATCAAACATTTAATGTTGTGATATAAAGTATGAGGGATATCTTTCATAGTCTTTAATAACCGAGTTGCCTCGGGGATGGTGTGGTGGGGGCTATTTAGGGACCCCAACCACCCCTGAGGGGATGATGATCTTTTGAGAGTTTAAGAAGTTATTACTAGAGAGAGATTTATTACAAACCAAAGGTCTTATTCACTCACCATTATCATTTTTTATGAAGCTTTTAATACGTGACAGAGATCCTTGAGAGTGTTTCAGTCTGTTTGTCTGCCTACCAAGGTGTATCTAGGGTGCTTACTCCTCTCTCCCTTTAGCTAAGATACTTCTATGTTTCTTTAATACTTTTCTTAGTTATACACGAGAGATTTGTGAGTTTAAACTAAGTCTTATCTTCATTAAGTTTGTGTTTGTGTGTTCTGCCACTAATCCAATGTTTTATCTAATTAACTTACCATCCCCATACTTTCAAAGGGGACATGCCTCCATCTATAATCTAAAGTACCCTCTTACATTTGGCGACTTTGCTGTGGAGGCACTTTTCTATGTAATGAGTATAAATCAAGATAATGCTACTCGAAGTCTCAACTTTGATGACATCCAGCATAATTTAGAACAGGCTGCGAGAGAACTAGAGACTCTAAGTGATGGGGTTCCTCTAATAGAGGTACCTCCGGTTCAGGCGATGACAGGCATTCCAGGGGTGACACAAGCTTCCACGAGTGCGGGGCTGGGACCCACTCAGGTGGCGCTCCTCATGAGTAAGTTTTATGAGTTTTTGCAAACTTTGACAGCTTCAACAATGCTAGGAGGATTGGAAGACAATGCCTTCGTAACACCAGGGACAGCCCCAATGGCCCCACCAGGTGTAGGTGTGATGGTAACGGTCCCAGTAAGCATACCTTCTATTATGAATCCAGCCATGGGAACCTCAGGAGTTTCAACGACCCCGACTGTGATGATTGTTCCAGCTACAATGGGTACTCAGCCTATGGTCCAGTTGGTTGTTGCCCCACTAGCATCACCCATGGAGGAAGTGAGAAAGGAGATGCAGAAAGAGATGTTGAAGTTCATGCAGGCCTCCTCATAATCTACTGGTGAGGTAGCCTCGGTTTATGATGACTTTTGAACACCCTATCCTCAAGAATACAATGATGAGCCCTATCCAAAGGACTATATTCCTCCTATCTTTGAAAAATATACAGGGAAGGGTGGGAACCCGAAGGAGCATATTAAGCGCTTTGTTGAACATTTGGGAGAGAATTATAATAACAAGAAGCTTAGGTTGAGGGATTTTTCCAAATCCTTAACTGATAAAGCTTACACTTGGTACTCCCAATTGACTCCTAACAGTGTTTCTACATGGGAGGAGATGCATGTATTGTTTGTCCAAAAGTTCTTTCTGGTAGAGGATGAATTCACTTTGACCTAACTCGGTAGGGATAATCAAAGACCTGGGGAAGAAGTGGTGGCCTATGTTCAAAGGTTCAGGGAAAGATCCCTCGATGTGAGGGAGGAGGCGAAAGAATCAAAGTTATTACAAATCTGCGCTGAGGGGCTGCTTCCTGAGTACATTTGCCATCTTATCAATGAGACGCACGAGGGGACTTTTTTGCGTTCTTAAAAGTAGAAAGGAATATCTCCTTGGTGGTGCGGCCCAATTCGATGGTGGTGCCCATGATGTTTAGGCATCCGATGAAACCTACGGGGGGGAGGTCTCAGCCCCCATAGGTAGGGTACACCGAAGGGAGAGATAGGGGCAAAGCATCGAAGAAGGACAATAAGAGGAAGTTCAGAAGAGACAGGAAGGAACCACCACCATTGCCTTGTACATTCGAATAAGCTGTTAGCTATTACAAAGCGATGGTCCAAGGGGGAACAGTCTATGAGCCAAAGGATGTTCCCGCTAGGGAGCTCGATACGACAACGAAGGCGGATCCAAACTACTGTCAGGTTCATCGGAGGATCCAGCATCCAATCGAGAGCTGTTTCACATTGAGAAGAATCATCGATAAGTACGTAAAGGTAGGGACATTGCAAATACCTCCACAGAACGTCAAAAATAACCCCCTAACAATGCATGGGGCCAATCTCGTGGTGGCCTATGATGAGGAGGCTGAAAAAGGAGAAAGAGAGTTAACTACGAGGCAAGAAGAGTATGAAGAGGCTCTGGAAGATTATACTAGGGGAATGGCTAATGTGGTGTTGGCTTATGATGAAGCAAGTGCCAAGGATGTGGAGGAGGTATACGGTGTTAAAGGGGGGAAGTAGACCTAGTTATAGAATACTGCGCAGTTTCGAAATCCCCGAAGTTCACCTAGTTCTTCGACCAGGTAGGGGTACCAAAGGAAAATAGGGTGGAGATGTCCCAAGCAATACTCAACATCATGAGGAATAATGCAGTCCCTTTGCTGAGATGGAAAGGACCCATAGAAAGGTTGTAAAGGAGGTTTCTATCAGAAGTAACCTTAAGCGATGCAGATAGGGCTATAAGGTTCCCTCAAAACAGGCCGTTGTAAGTGACCGTCATTGTCAACGGAGTTAGCTTCGCAAGAACTCTTATAGATGGGGGATCTTCCATCAATATCATACCAATCAACTCTTTCCACACAGTTGATATTCCAGAAGAAAGGTTGGTTCCACCTTTGGTAATTTTGGGGTATGATAACCAATCCTCCAAATCCATTGGGTACGTTAATATTGCGATTGTAATGTGAAATTTGAGTTCCCATATCAAGTTCCACATAATAGATAGTGCAACTTCCTATCATCTGCTAATAGGGAGGGTGTGGATGCACAACCAAGGCCTAGTTCCTTCTACCTACCACCAATGTGCCAAGGAGAATGTCAAGGGCACTTAGGTGACCATTAGGGCTATAAAGAGGCCTTTCACTGTTGAGGAGGATCACTTAGTGGAAACAACATTTTACACAGAGTTAGAGGATCATTTCCGGGTCTTAACAAGAAGAATGGAGGGAGCATAGGTTCCCTCAATCAGAGAAAGAATGGGGCCCTTAAATGAGCAGAAGATGGAGGTTGCGAGCAGCACATGGGAAATAGTCAAAGAATCTCTCCAGGTCATGGCCCCAAGGCATTTCGAAGCAGCTCAAAGACAGGATGAGGCCCAAATAAGACCCAATGTAGCATGAGGTTCAACGGTAAAATGTGCTGAGCCAGTTCTCGGGAGAAAGAGTGGTTGAGGCTTCTAGAGAGAGGAAGAGGAAGGCAGTCACCGCTACCAGCAGATAATATAAGAAGGTCATTACCGAGGAAGGAAAGGTGGTGTATCAATTGTAACGATGTGAGAGGGAGGTCGAGGAAGCTGAAGATGAGGTTGACCCGATATATGAATGCTTTCTGGTAGATCAATGGGGACAGTGCATGGTGATAAACAATTCCAACATACAAGAATTTATGGAGGAAGTTGCCGAGGAACCAGATTACATGGAAAATCAACCGAAGCCCTAGGCATAAGAGTTAGAGCAATTAAACCTGGCGAAGGATGAAGAGGATCCAAGGCCCATATTCATCTTGAAGGATCTCAGTAAGGAGAAATGAGAGGCCTTAGTTGAGTTAATTCGGGAGTTTATAGATGTCTTCGAGTGGAAATACACATAGATGGAGGGGCTGAATGAGGAAGTAAGATGCCACAAGTTGAACATAATGACTTCAGCCATTCCAGTGAAATAAGAAATGAGAATGTACAAACCTGAGCTAGATCTTAAGATCAAGGAGGAGGTCCAATGATTACTAATGTTTGGGTTCATCACATCGATACAGCACCCACTCTGGCTATCTAGAATTGTCCTAGTAGGAAAGAAAGAAAAAACCCAGATAAGGATCTGTGTGGACTTCAGGGATTTGAATAGAGCCTATCCCAAAGGTAAGTTCCCTTTTCCCTCCATCAATAGCCTGATTAATTCCACGACTGGTCATGAGATTTATATCTTCATGGATGGGTATGTGGGGTACAACCATATTAAGATCGACCCCATGGATGTAGAGAAACAACGTTCAGAACCCCATTGGGCAACTTCATGTACAAGGTGATGCCGTTTGGACTCAAGAACTCTGGGGAGACCTATCAGAGAGCAATGATGGCCATTTTCCATGACTTCTTTCACAAGTTTATGGAATTTTATGTGGATGATTTGGTCATTAAGTCGAGGAAGGAGGAGGCCCATCTGAGCGATTTGAGGAAGGTGTTTTCGCGTTGCAAGAAATATAAATTAAAGATGAACCCACTGAAGTGTGGTTTTGGAGTGACAAGTGGGAAATGTCTAGGCTTTGTGGTCGATCGACAATGGGTGCAGATGGACCAGGACAAACAACGAGCGATTTTAGAAATGACATGCCTAAGAACGACAAAGGAGCTGAAGAGTTTCCTCGGTAAAGTCTCCTAACTTAGGAGATTTGTGCCTGGATTGGCCGAAATAACACATCTATTGATGCAGCTGTTGTGAAAGAACACGAAGTTCAAGTGGGAGGAGGTTCACCAGGAGTCTCTTAATGGGCTAAAGAAACTTCTCATTTCACCACAGACTATGGTTCCCCCAAAGGCAAGAATACCGTTGCAACTGTACCTCACATCCACCTCGAGGTCCGTGGGACCTTTGCTGGTACAAGAGATCGACGGGAAAGAATGGCCAGTCTACTACCTCAGCAGGATCATCCATGGACCAGAAGTTAGATACAGTAGCTTCGAAAGGCATTATTTAGCCTTAGTCTTTGTAGCGTAAAAACTTAGGCATTATATGTTATCTCTTACAATTCATATGGTAACTAGATGTGATCCTATCAAGTATTTGCTAGCAATAACAATTTTGATTGCTAGGGCAGCTAGGTGGTTCCTCATCCTCTCTGAATATGACTTGAAGTGCGTAGTTCCTCGTGCAATCAAAAGCCAGGCATACGCTGATCTATTGGCTATTTTCCCCTCAGGGACGTTTGAGCCACCCAAAGAAAATATTACAGGAGATGATTTACTGGCCAACCACCTAGACGAAATGGCTGAGGAATGGACAATGCAGTTCGATGGATCTTCAGTGGAAAATAAAAGAGGATCAGGGGTTATCCTTTCGAAAGGAATGGAGGAGATTTGCCTTTCCTACAAGATAGACTTCCCTTGTTCTAATAATGAGGTAGAATATGAAGCATTAGTGTTGGGGTTACTAAAGGCCCTTTGAAGGGGGATTCGTTCACTCTACATCAAAGGGGATTCAAACTTGGTGGTTCAGCAAGTGAATGGGGAGTATGCGTTGAAGCACATGAGCTTGGCACCCTACATAACAATCATTCAAAGTCTCCTATCCCAATTTGATAACACCAAGATCAGGAGACAAACCAGAACGATGAATCGTCATCTAGATGCTTATGCCACCATTGCCTTAAAAATAGTCATGAGGAGCAATACAACTACAGTCGTGATCCAACGAAGAATAGCTCCTTCGATGGTACAGTCAATTCTGCCAATGGAAGAGGATGGGTACTGAAGGAGAGAGATTAAGAGGCAATTGGAGTCTGGGGAAGGAGCGATGAGGCTGAGAGATTTAGCCCAATACTTCATGAATTAGGGAAACCTTTACTTCAGAAATACAGGAGGGTGGTTATCGAGATGCATCGGTCCAGAAGAGGCAGTGCAAAGATTGAAGAAAACACATGAAGCACACTGCAAAACAACTGAGATAATCCTCTATCGGAGGATTCAAAGAGAGGGGTATTTTTGTCCTAAGATGAAACAGGATGCGAAAGAGCTACAACAGAAGTGTGATAAATGCCAGTTGTTCTTTGAGGCAGCAGAATGTCATTTCGTGGAGGCTCAACCTGATTGGAGATAGCCCTATATTGACTTCATTAAAGATGGAGTTGTCTCAACGGAGAAAATTGATACGATGGGACTTCGACGATGGGCCTTAAGATTCTACATTCAGGAGCGGCAACTTTATCTAAGGGGATACTTAAATAGTCCTTTACGTTATATCACGAGAGAAGAGGCAGCGGAGGTACTCAAGCAGGCACACGATCCAACTCACATAGGAGGAGCCAAGTTATATGACCAGTTGATGACTTTATGATACTATTGGCCAACGATGGATAAAGATTCAGTTGAGTTTGTTCGAAGATGAAAGGTTTGCCAACTTTATGGAAATATGATCCATTCCTCGGCAGTGGACTTACACTCCCTGGAAATGCCTTATCCTTTTCACACTTGGGCATTTGACCTGGTAGGGGTAATACATCCATCTTCAAGGGGGGAGATATGGATACTAATAGTAACGGAGTGCTTCACAAAGTGGGACGAGGTGATACCATTGAGAAGGGAAACGGTGGGAGTAGTGAGAAACTTCATCAGAGAATACATCATTTGTCATTTCGGGATCCCAAAGGTTATCCTTTCAGACAACAGAACCCCTTTCGTCAATTCATAAGTAACGATGCTCATAGACAAATACTCCATTGTCCATCACACTTCAACGGTGGTGTACCCAAAAGGAAATAGTCAAGCCGAAGAGACTAATAAAACTTTTGTCAATATCTTGGCTAAAATGATGGAAGATTTCCCAGGATCATGGGATGACAAGATACCCTCCGTTTTATGGGCATATCGAATGACTAAGAGGAAACCTACATGGTATACACCGTTCTCTCTTATTTATGGGTCCGAGGCGATCCTCCCTGTAGAGTTTGAAGTCCCCTATGCTCGATATGCCCTGTGAAGAAGCATAAGAATAGACATGTGAAGTTGGAAGCATTGGTAGAACACAGAGACAATGCGCTGCATTACTTCCAAATGTATACGAAGAAAATCTCCAGGGCATATGATAACTTAGTGAGACCAAGGAAGTTCGTGGAGGGGGACCTTGTACTGAAGGCAATAGTGAAACATATCACAGGGCTTCCTCTACCCAAGTTTGCAAAAAATTGGGAAGGACCTTTCATTGCAAAGGAAGTTCATGACTCAGGTTACTGCTTAATTTCTAAGATGGAAAAAGACAAACCATTTAAGATTAAAAATAAATGGTTGAAAGTCTATCATGTGTAGACAGTTATGTTTGTCCATTGATGTAATTAGTTGTTATGAATACACAAGTTATTTATTTTTATTATGATGAGTGTACAAGTTCTTTTTATTATGGCTCAAGAAGAGATGAAAGAATTACATGAATTCACACTTCACAATCTAAGCAAACAGTTGTAACACAAAGAGATGGCATAAGAAAATAAATATCTTTTTTCCATTCATAAACTTTGGGGCATTACAAAATTGGGAGCTATTGACCAAGAATTACATGAGAAGAAAATAAAATACATATACAAGTTCATTTGCCAAGAAGGAACCATAGATATGGAGAAGAGAAAAACTCTCCAAGGAGGCCCAAAGAAGCTGCTTGGCAAGACCATTGAGCGTTGATAGAGACCTCTAAACTTATCTGCATCTGTGTACGCTCAATCAGTAGTTTCTCTCATTTTGACTTCACTGCGTGTAAAGGTTCTTTGAGGTCCCCCACCTCTTTGCCAATAGTTTCAAGAAGAGGTGCTAGCTCAGCCAACTTGGCTTCCTCAATCCGCTGATCCTCCTGATGTTTTCGTAAGAGCTCCTTCTGGCTATCCAACTTCTGGTTCTTTAAAGTCTTTAAATGTGCGATGAGCCAGTCAAAACGGAACCCGTCATGACCCAAATCCCTTAGATAACCCAAGAATTGGTTGAGAAGGGGTTTGGTAATGTTTGCAGTCAGAGTATTGGCAATTTCAGCAATGAGGGTGGCCATGCCTTTAAGCCTATGGCTCATAGCTGAGATGTTTGAATGTAGGCAGTCCACCGTGAAGGTCTCAGGATGATAGATCACAAGTTTGTCAATTGCCAAATGGTGGTTGGCAGGAAATTGGGGAGAACATTTAAGTACCATCAGGAAGAAGGCAGGAGGATCCAAATCAGGTAGAGGAAGCTCGCACCTATATTCCCTCTCCGCAATAGCACCTGTCGTGGAACCTTGATCATTATGGCTTGATTCTTCAGAGGAGACAGGTTCACGATGTGGAGAGGCAATGGGCTAAGGAACTGGTGGAGAATCCTCCCGAGCAACCTGAAAACAGTTAGAGGAAACAAAAGGAAAAACCTTAACAAGTGTTTTCGTTGTTAAGTCACCAATATAGGTGGAGTTTTTGAAAAACCCTTAACAAGTGATTTCATTGTTAAGTCACCAATGTAGGTGGAGTTTTTGAAAAAAACCTAACAAGTGTTTTCATTGTTAAGTCGCCGATATTGGTGAAGTTTTTGAAAAAATCTTAACAAGTGATTTCATTGTTAAGTCAACGATATGGGTGGAGTTTTTGGAAAAATCTTAACAAGTGTTTTCATTGTTAAGTCACCGATATAGGTGGAGTTTTTGAAAAAACCTTAACAAGTGTTTACATTGTTAAGTCACCGATATAGGTGGAGTTTTTGAAAAAAAATCTTAACAAGTGTTTTCTTTGTTAAGTCACCGATATAGGTGGAGTTTTTGTAAAAATATTAACAAGTGTTTTCGTTGTTAAGTCACCGATATAGGTGGAGTTTATAGAAAAATATTAACAAGTGTTTTCGTTGTTAAGTCACCGATATAGGTGGAGTTTATTGAAAAACCTTAATAAGTGTTTTCATTGTTAAGTCACCAATATAGGTGGAGTTTTTGAAAAATCTTAGCAAATGTTTTCGTTGTTAAGTCACCGAAACCTTAACAAGTGCTTTCGTTGTTAAGTCACCGATATAGGTGCAATTTTTGGAAAAATCTTAACAAGTGTTTTCGTTTTTAAGTCACGGATATAGGTGGAGTTTTTAAATAACCTTAACAAGTGTTTTTATTATTAAGTCACCAGCATAGGTGAAGTTTGAGAAACTGAGAAGTATAGAGAAATGAGCAAGGTACCTCAGCAACAGTAGGAGCAAAAATGGGAGACACCACAGGGGCCATGATGGTAGGAACCATTGGAGGCGGGTTCCTTGTCTCAGCATCTTCAGTAGGGCCCCTAGCTGAAGAAGCTTCAACGATAGGTAAACTTCCCTCGCCAACATAAGGTACTAAAGCTAGCACGGGCGAATCATTAGAGGGAGACACAGAACCCTTAAGAGATGACCCAACGAGAGCAGTAGCATCGGTCATGGCCTTGGAGGGCAAAAGGCCACTAAGGGCAAAGGGCGGAGAGAGACTTTGGGAAAGCTACGAATGTAAAACAAAGTGTTAGATGCAAGAAGTAAACACAAAAGAATAAGAGATAGGAATTCATCTAACTTACCCCCGTTATGGAACCAAAAAAAGGAACCACAGTAAGGGGTCTAGTCAATGTAGTGTAATACCCCGTATATTTTGTGATATTTATTTACGGGATTAATTGAATTAAATGCGTATTAATTGAAAATTAATCCGGATAAAAATACTAGTGAGATGCGAGTTAGTATTTGATATTAATGAGTATATATGGCTATATATGAATATGGAATTATTGATTTGTCGTGAGATAGAAATACGGCAATTTGGAAATCTTTTGAGACGCGTGTGACAGTCGCGTCATGGAATATAATTATGTTAATTAAAAAGTAAATTTTATTTCTATAAACCGTATGGTCATTTTGAGGGTGCCAACGCGTCCGGAAGGGTCTAAATAGTCAGAAAACACTAGCCGGGGGTTTAGTTTGGGTCCCGGGGCATTTTTAGGCCATACCGGCAACGTATAAGGGTAGTTTGGTAATTTTAGAATTTTGGGATTTTTGATTAACGAATTTTAGGAGTTTTAAATGGAAAATTAAAAGACTCACTAACCCATTACCAGCCATTAACTGATTAGAGGGCTACGGGGTTTATTAGAATTAGCCCCAAAAGTTCCTAAGACAAACCCTAGCCTCCATTGCCACCATTAGGGAAGAAAGCTTGGAGAGAGAGAGAGGAGGAATTCTGCAGGAGAGAGAGAGAATCGTTCATCAATTCGTCATCAAAATCATATATTCAAATAAGGCAAGTGGTTTAATTTTGTTATTTCGCAAAGAATGTTTTCTCCATGTGTAGGAATTGATAAACTCTCATTGTTCTTGGGAGTTAATGAAAAACCCATTTAAATTGGAAGTAGAAATTTCATTTTTGATGAGGAATAGCATGTAGATAGGTATTTATATGAATATTCTGATGATATTATAATTTGGATGAAACACAAACGGATTTAATTATGCTCTTTGATGATTTATAAATTCTAGGGTTCATGTTCTTAAAATTGGGGGAAAATATGAAGAGATTTGATAATTGAATGAGGTTAGAATGAATTAACCCCACAAATCATGTTAGTATATGACCTAAATATGTTTAGGAATGATTAGTGACTTTAAACAATCGTTGGATTAATGTTTGAATGAGATTTGAGGTGTAGAGAAGTTGGAAAAACGAGATTTGGAAAATCCGGGCTCGAATTTGGCCACTCGTTAGAAGACCTGCCCAGGTCGTTCGAATGAGCTTCTAACGAGTTGACAGTTTGGATTCTAATGAGAGGGATGTTCATTCGAAGACTTTCGTTCGAACGAGATCTCGTTAGAAGGCCCAGTTCGTTCGAACGAACTCTCGTTCGAATAGCCTCGTTCGAACGAGACTTCTAACGAGTTGACAGTTTAGGCTTTTTAGCCTGTTTTGATTTCGCATGTCCCGTTACCTTATTTAATGGTAGAGATAAACTTCCCTTGATGATAAATTGATATAGTAGGGACATTTGAGATATAATGATGAGCAAAACCAAGAAGTGTAGTTGAACCTAAGGGAAATTATGAGGTAGGACATGAGTGTCTATTACGATGCGAGAACTATTGACGACCTAAATTACTATATGAATCGGGAACATATAAATTGTGTAGCATTATATGTCGGTACGAGATTGAGAAGTGTACCACCATTATATTATGGTGATTTGTAAGATGTGTGCATACTTAGTATATGTATTGATTTTATGTGTATGACATACCTACCATACTTGCTATCACGGGAGGTTTACGTTCGCTTAGGGCCCTCTAATCCTTGTGTTGCCCGAATTTAGACTGGTACCTCGATGAACATAGGTCAGAGAGGGACTTATTGGGATGTTAATAAGTCTGCTGATCGTGGGAGCGCAGGTATGTGCGTGACCCATGTGATGTGACTGTGTTCGCCTCCATTATTTGTGATGTTGTTATCTGAACGATTCCTGAGAGATTCGGAATGCGTGATCCTTATGTACGTGATGTACCGGGATGGATAGCAGAGTATGTGTGCACTGCAGCTAGTCTCGGGGTGCTTGTATTGTATATTTATGACGTGAATAATATACATTTAATTAATGGGAACTTTCATGTTAATATTGTGAATATAATTATGGTATTGTTTTGAGAAAACATAACGGGTTACTTGATAGTGAATTGTATTACTAATTGAGAATCTGAGTTTAAGTAAAGCCCTCTATTTAATTGATAACGCTAGAATGCATTATGGGGATTGAGTAGTAAGTGGTAGAACTTATTACGCTTTGGTTAGATATATATGTCATTTAGATGGGTAAGGTACGTTAGGAGTGCACATGTAGTCGAGAGGTGAGAATTTCATGTGAGTGCACGTCCTAACATGTATTTTGCATTTAATGTTTTAATGTTATTAAAACACTTGCTGTTTTTAAAGTGATTTCCACTTTCGGGCTCTGACCCATTTCCTTTCAAATCTATTTTTGTAAAAACCATTTTAGGTGCCCAGCCACAAGGACACCATGCTTAAGATCCTCATTCTGGTGACGAGCTGTAGCTGTTTGTGGAAGTTACAGTACTTTGCTTGTAGACGCTTCATCTATCTTGACTCTATATTCAGCACTTATCAGTTGTAGGGCATGTCACCCATTTCTTTTAGAGACTTTTCATTTATTTCAGTTATTCAGACTTCGGGCATGTAATTAATTCAGGATTCAGACTTGTCGTTTTATTTTCAGTTGTGGGATTGTTGTGAGGAGTTTTCCTCCGGACTTATTATTATTTGTTGATTATTTCATTACTTCGTTATGGTGAATGGATTATTTTATTCTTCCATTATTCTTTTATTGCATGTTAATCAGACTTAAATTAAAATTTGGCAACTTACTTTTTAAATACTAGGTGGTTAGTAATTATTAAAATGTTTTCGACAGTGATGCTATTAACTGAACCAACTTGGCATTTTGTATTGATTTAATAAAGGAGTAGCTACCCGGTATTTAATTAGTCAGGGTGTCACAGGTGGTATCAGAGCATCAGGTTCTAGTGTCCATTAGGATCTGTACGGCTTATTATGTTTCCGCTGAGCTTTCTTTGATGTAGAGCCCTATATTTTAGGACTGTTGTATTCTTTTGTATATGCTACGTTCTTCATCTATTTTAAGTTTATAACTGAGAACTTATAAACTTCATTCTTATTTCAGATACCTCCACGACGTGCACAACGGGTTCCCAGGGATGCAACACCAGAACCACAGCCCGCACCAGTTCAGGGCACGATGAATGCCGCCGAGGTTGCAGCCATTTTAGCCCAGGCGGTAAATGCCGCACTTGCCGTAGTTCAGCAGGCACCACCTCAGGCGCCGATAGCCGCGCCAGTTCAGGCATATGCATTCCCGTCTGCTTGGGAATGTGTACGTGATGCTTTTCAGAAAGCACACCCTCCGGAGTTCGCAGGTAGCTCCGATGTGGTAGTTTCGAGTCAGTGGAGGAACGATATTCAGCGGCACTTGAGGATGTATGAGTGCACTGAGGTTCAGAAGCAGATACTAGCTACCATTAAGCTAGTGGGATCTGCACTGCAGTGGTGGGAGTTTATTACCACCGTGGAGGAGAGAGACACTCTCACTATTCAGGAGTTCTGGGTGCGGTTCGACCGCAAGTACTTCCGTCAGCTGTTCATACGGAAATGAGGAGGAAGTTGATGAGCCTTTGACAGGAGGGTAAGACTGTGGCCGAGTATGAGGCCGAATTCACTAATCTTCTGAACATTGTTCCGGATGAGATACCGACAGAGGAGAAGAAGATACAGAAATTTACAGACGGATTGACTTGGAGGATCCGTCAGCACTTGTTGGGGAACCTATCGTTGGCCACTTATTCTGATGTGGTTAACGCTGCATTGCTCCATTGTCAGGATCACCGCTTTCACATGGCTGAGGGCAAGCGATCGAGAGAGTCCAGCCATCAGGGCAGGACTGGAGGACATGGTGCCAGTGGGGCACAATCTGTTCATGGGCAGAGACAGTGCGACCAGGGTTCCCAGCAGGGGATAACAAGAGGTTCAGGTCTGGAAACTTTAGGCACGAACATGGAGGTTTCCGGCAGGGCCATCAGGGTCCGAACGGCCATCAGAACCAGCAGGGTCAGAATGGTCAACAGCAGTTTCAGCAGGGCCAGTAGAGGAACGGTAACGGCCACCAGGGCCGGGGGCAGCAGGGACAGAGAGGGGGGAACTTTCATGGGAAGTGTTTCGTTTGTCGCAAGACTGGCCATAAACACCAGGACTATCCTGATAGGGGCAGGGCCCCGCAGCAGCAGCAGAGTGCTCGACATGAGCCCCAGAGGCCACTTTTTCCACCAGCTCCAGCCCAGGTGCCAACACTACCAGCCATTCCAGCAGTTCCTGTGCAACAAGGGCAGTTACAGTATGGACGTGTCTATAACGTCCACCAGGCAGCAGCTCCACAGGCACCACCCGCGATTGAGGGTATGTTTCCTATCCATGGTACTATGGGTCGGGTTTTGTTTGATACGGGGGCAACGCACTGTTTTATAGCTACACATTTTTTGAAAGCCTTAGAGTTGTTAGCCACAGCAGAGAGCACAGTGACGTGTGTAGACTCACCATTGGGGAGTGGGTCACTTATTTTCTTTATATGCCGGGGAGTGGGGTAGAGATTGGTAGTTTGGTATTACCTGCAGATATGTTGGTATTAGATATGCATGTTCACGATGTGATCATCGGTATGGATTGGCTCGCGGATTATAGAGCCATGATTGATTGCTTCGGTAGGAGCATTGTTTTTGCCATTCCGGGGCAAGAGATGTTTGTAGTGGCAATGCCTCGCCCAGAGGGAGGTTCGACCACTCATTTGTATTACATAGAGGAGGATACCTCTAAGGAGGTTGTGATTCCTTTAGATTCGATCCCAGTTGTTAGGGAGTACTCAGATGTGTTTCAGGAGATACCAGGCCTACCCCCCCAGTCGAGAGATAGACTTTGTCATAGACTTATTACCAGATACGAGACCTATAGCACGCGCACCGTACCGTATGGATCCAGCTGAGATGAGGGAGTTACGAGATCAGATTGAGAAGTTGTTGGGTCAGGGGTTTATACGGAGGAGTACTTTACCGTGGGGTACCCCTGTGTTATTCGTGATGAAGAGAGATGGTTCACTGAGATTGTGTGTGGATTACCGAGAGTTGAATAAGGTCACGATACGGAATAAGTATCCGTTGCCTCGAATCGATGACCTGTTCGACCAGTTGAGAGGAGCTTATTTCTTCTCGAAGATTGATTTGCGATCGGGATACCATCAGTTGCGTATCAGGGAGGAGGATGTCTCGAAGACTGCGTTCTTATCGAGATATGGTTCTTACGAGTTTCGGGTTATGCCTTTTGGTTTGACCAACGCTCCAGCAGAGTTTATGGACTTGATGAATAGGGTGTTCAGGGATTTCCTAGATCAGTTTGTCATTGTCTTCATCGATGATATTCTGGTTTACTCCCAGACAGAGGAGGAGCACACCGAGCATTTGAGGCAAGTTTTGCAGACACTACGTGAGAACGAGCTGTATGCAAAATATGAGAAATGCGGGTTTTGGCTGAAGGAGGTCCAGTTTTTGGGACATATTATTTTCGACCGGGGGATATCTGTTAATCCGGGGAAGGTATCCTCGGTGAGGGAGTGGGGACAGCCCACGACACCAACGAAGATCCGTAGTTTCTTGGGATTAGCAGGATACTACAGGAGGTTCATTCGGGGATTTTCAAAGATAGCAGGTCCTTTGACACATCTGGCTCATAAGGGTGTGTCGTTCATCTGGAGTGATGCCTGTCAGTTGGCATTCGATGAGTTAAAGGATAAGTTGACCTCAGCACCTGTGTTAGCATTGCCGAGACCGGGAGTTGATTATCTAGTCTACACCGATGCGTCCTTGCAAGGACTTGGAGGTGTATTACAGCAGGAGAGTAAGGCCATTGCTTATGCATCCAGTAAGCTAAAGCCTTACGAGAAAAATTACCCCACTCATGACTTGGAGTTAGCGGCAGTGGTATTTTCCCTTCGTATTTGGAGACATTACCTTTTGGGGGAAAAGTTTCAATTGTTCACGGACCACAAGTCCCTACAGTACCTATTCACGCAAAAGGAGTTGAATATGCGGTGCGAAGGTGGCTTGAGTTTGTGAAGGATTATCAGTTCGATATCTAGTATCACCCGGGGAAGGCTAACGTGGTAGCAAACGTGTTGAGACGTAGTCCAGTAGATGAGGTGGAAGGGGTGTGGAAGGCAAAGTGGAAGGAATTGGGACACCAGGATGTAGTGGCCCGATCATTCATGTCGGTAATGACTGTTACGCCGCAGATTGTCACGAGGGTGGTAAAGGCACAAGCAGATGACTCGTTTTGTCAGGAACTGATAGTTCGATTACTAGCAGAGGGAGCCGAATCCTATACCGTTAGCTCAGACGGGGGATTACGATTCAATGGGAGATTGGTAGTTCCGGAGGGGGAGGAATTGCGGCACGAGGTGATGGCGGAGTCGCACGGCTCACGATTCGCGGTACATCCCGGTGGGGAAAAAATGTACCAAGATATGAGACGTCAGTATTGGTGGAGCGGGATGAAGAGAGATATTACCATGTTTGTTTCTAAATGCGCCACTTGTCAGCTTGTAAAAGTGGATCATCAGAGACCGGTAGGACTTCTACAGCCATTGGAGGTCCCGATGTGGATGTGGGAGAGCATATCCATGGACTTTATCACGGGGTTGCCTACGTCACAGAGAAGTCACGACTCCATTTGGGTAATTGTGGACAGGCTGACCAAAGTCGCTCATTTCCTACCCGTAAGGACAGACTACACTATGGGACAGTATGCCCATCTCTTTATTTCAGAGATAGTGAGACTTCACGGTGTGCCCTTAAATATCGTGTCTGACCGAGACAAGATATTTGTTTCACGATTTTGGGAGAGTTTTCAGGAGGCCATGGGCACGGAATTGCGGTTGAGTACGGCGTATCACTCGCAGACCGATGGGCAGACCGAGCATACAAACCAGATGTTGGAGGACATGCTACGTATGTGCATCATTGATTTCGGGGGTGGATGGGAGCAGTATCTTCCACTGGTAGAGTTTGCTTACAACAACTCCTACCAGTTCATCATTGGCATGGCTCCATTTGAGGCGTCGTACGGTAGACCTTGTCGTTCCCCAGCATGTTGGTTGGAGGTGGGGGACAACAAACTACTTGGGCTGGAGGTGATTCAGGATACTTCGGCAAGGATAGAACTGATACGGAGTCGCATTCGGGTAGCTCAGGACAGGCAGAAGAGCTATGCTTATGTGAAGAGGTTCTTCAGAGAGTTCCAAGTGGGGGACCAGGTTTTTCTCAGAGTATCTCCTACGAAGGGGATTATACATTTCGGGAAGAAAGGGAAGTTGGCACCGAGATATGTGGGACCATTTCCTATTATTGAGAGGATTGGACCGGTTGCGTATAGACTTGGATTACCGGAGCATTTGCACCGGATTCACGATGTGTTTCATATTTCCTCGCTAAAGAAATATCTTAGAGACAATTTGGCTCATTCTCATATTGCTTTCGAGGACATCGATCTCCAGCCTGATAGCTCCTACGAGGAGGGGCCGATTGCTATTTTGGACCGAAGTGAGCAGAAACTACGATCAAAGATAGTTCCGTTAGTGCGTATTCAGTAGCGACATCATAATGTCGAGGAGTCCACATGGGAGCGCGAGGATGAGATGCAAGAACGTTATCCAGAGTTGTTCTTACCAGGTACCTTGTAGTTTCTAATTTCGGGACGAAATTCAGTTATTAGGGGGGAAGTATGTAATACCCCGTATATTTTGTGATATTTATTTATGGGATTAATTGAATTAAATGCGTATTAATTGAAAATTAATCCAGATAAAAATACTAGCGAGATGCGAGTTAGTTTTTTGATATTAATGAGTATATATGGCTATATATGAATATGGAATTATTGATTTGTCATGAGATAGAAATACGACAATTTGGAAATCTTGTTGAGACGCGTGTGACAGTCGCGTCATGGAATATAATTATGTTAATTAAAAAGTAAATTTTATTTCTATAAACCGCATGGTCATTTTGAGTGCGCCAACGCGTCCGGAAGGGTCTAAATAGTCAGAAAACACTAGCCGGGGGTTTAGTTTGGGTCCCGAGGCATTTTTAGGCCATACCGGCAACGTATAAGGGTAGTTTGGTAATTTTAGAATTTTGGGATTTTTGATTAACGAATTTTAGGAGTTTTAAATGGAAAATTAAAAGACTCACTAACCCATTACCAGCCATTAACTAATTAGAGGGCTACGGGGGTTATTAGAATTAGCCCCAAAAGTTCCTAAGAGAAACCCTAGCCTCCATTGCCACCATTAGAGAAGAAAGCTTGGAGAGAGAGAGAGGAGGAATTCTGCAGGAGAGAGAGAGAATCGCTCATCAATTTGTCATCAAAATCAGATATTCAAATAAGGCAAGTGGTTTAATTTCGTTATTTTGCAAAGAATGTTTTCTCCATGTGTAGGAATTGATAAAATCTCATTGTTCTTGGGAGTTAATGAAAACCCCATTTAAATTGGAAGTAGAAATTTCATTTTTGATGAGGAATCGCATGTAGATTGGTACTTAGGTGATTATTCTGATGATATTATAATTTGGATGAAACACAAACGGATTTAATTAGGCTCTTTGATGATTTATAAATTCTAGGGTTCATGTTCTTAAAATTGGGGGAAAATATGAAGAGATTTGATAATTGAATGAGGTTAGAATGAATTAACCCCACAAATCATGTTAGTATATGACCTAAATATGTTTAGGAATGATTAGTGACTTTAAACAATCGTTGGATTAATGTTTGGATGAGATTTGAGGTGTAGAGAAGTTGGAAAAACGAGATTTGGAAAATCTGGGCTCGAATTTGGCCACTCGTTAGAAGACCTGCCCAGGTCGTTCGAACGAGCTTCTAACGAGTTGACAGTTTGGATTATAACGAGAGGGATGTTCATTCGAAGACTTTCGTTCGAACTAGATCTCGTTAGAAGTCCCAGTTCGTTCGAACGAACTCTCGTTCGAATAGCCTCGTTCAAACGAGACTTCTAACGAGTTGACAGTTTAGGCTTTTTAGCCTGTTTTGATTTCGCATGTCCCGTAACCTTATTTAATGGAAGAGATAACCTTCCCTTGATGATAAATTGATATAGTAGGGACATTTGAGATATAATGAGGAGCAAAACCTAGAAGTGTAGTTGAACCTAAGGGAAATTATGAGGTAGGACGTGAGTGTCTATTACGATACGAGAACTATTGACGGCCTAAATTACTATATGAATCGGGAACATATAAATTGTGTAGCATTATATGTCGGTACGAGATTGAGAAGTGCACCACCAATATATTATGGTGATTTGTAAGATGTGTGCATACTTAGTATATGTATTGATTTTATGTGTATGACATACCTACCATACTTGCTATCACGGGAGGTTTACGTTCGCTTAGGGCCCTCTAATCCTTGTGTTGCCCGAATTTAGACTGGTACCTCGACGAACATAGGTCAGAGAAGGACTTATTGGGATGTTAATAAGTCTGCTGATCGTGGGAGTGAAGGTATGTGCGTGACCCATGTGATGTGACTGTGTTCGCCTCCATTATTTGTGATGTTGTTATCTGAACGATTCCTGAGAGATTCGGAATGCGTGATCCTTATGTACGTGATGTACCGGGATGGATAGCAGAGTATGTGTGCACCACAGCTAGTCTCGGGGTGCTCGTATTGTATATTTATGACGTGAATAATATACATTTAATTAATGGGAACTTTCATGTTAATATTGTGAATATAATTATGGTATTGTTTTGAGAAAACATAACGGGTTACTTGATAGTGAATTGTATTACTAATTGAGAATCTGAGTTTAAGTAAAGCCCTCTATTTAATTGATAACGCTAGAATGCATTATGGGGATCGAGTAGTAAGGGGTAGAACTTATTACGCTTTGGTTAGATATATATGTCATTTAGATGGGTAAGGTATGTTAGGAGTGCACATGTAGTCGAGAGGTGAGAATTTCATGTGAGTGCACGTCCTAACATGTATTTTGCATTTAATGTTTTAATGTTATTAAAACACTTGCTGTTTTTAAAATGATTTCCACTTTCGGGCTCTGACCCATTTGCTTTCAAATCTATTTTTGTAAAAAACCATTTTAGGTGCCCAGCCACAAGGACACCATGCTTAGGATCCTCATTCAGGTGACGAGCTGTAGTTGTTTGTGGAAGTTATAGGAATTTGCTTGTAGACGCTTCATCTATCTTGACTCTATATTCAGCACTTATCAGTTGTAGGGCATGTCGCCCATTTCTTTTAGAGACTTTTCATTTATTTCAGTTATTCAGACTTCGGGCATGTAATTAATTCAGGATTCAGACTTGTCGTTTTATTTTCAGTTGTGGGATTGTTGTGAGGAGTTTTCCTCCGGACTTATTATTATTTGTTGATTATTTCATTACTTCGTTATGGTGAATGGATTATTTTATTCTTCCATTATTCTTTTATTGCATGTTAATCAGACTTAAATTAAAATTTGGCAACTTACTTTTTAAATACTAGGTGGTTAGTAATTATTAAAATGTTTTCGACAGTGATGCTATTAACTGAACCAACTTGGCATTTTGTATTGATTTAATAAAGGAGTAGCTACCCGGTATTTAATTAGTCGGGGTGTCACATGTAGGCGGAAGGATAATGCTAGCTATCAGTGATGCCACTCCCACCTAAAATGGCCCACCATGTTAGAGATGATATACAAAACAGGGGAGCAAATAAAATATGTAAGACTTGGTAAGAAATTTACCTGGGGGGCACTCTCTTCGACCACAATGAGGGGCAAAGACACCTCTTGCTCTGATGGCAACTCAGAGGAGACAACAGTAGTTCCCTCTAGTTGCCCAGGCACTTTAGTAGACTTAATGGTGACAGCCTCCATCGCAGCTTCTTTCGCCCGTTGCGAGGATGATTGACAAGAGTAGGTCAGACTTATCAAGGGGGAATGGGGAAGAGTAGTGTCTGCTATAGAAACACCACAATAGCCCCCACGAAGTGACCAACAGGGGGACTAGGGGGACAGGGACTTTCTTGTTCAACTCCCTGCACCAAAACATTTTCTTATTAAGAAATGAGCAGATACAACACACCTTAGGAGAAGGGGAATAAAACAAAATTCATAATGCACAAATACCTCAGATCTAGAGGGAGAACTTTGGTGGGTTAGGCCGAAGGAGATGAGGCCTTTATTATATAGAGTGTTACGTTGGTAACTTAACTCATGGGGAGTTACAAGGATGTGTTGACCTTTACTCCCGAGTCTGTGTTGTTAAGCTTGAAGGTGGATTTTATGGATGAGTCTCTGCCAGGAATAGAGAGTAATAATACTGGAGCATGGGCCCATTGTTTATTCGTCTCACAAGCTTAAACTTTGTGGGAAGTATTATTCCACGCTTAAAAAAAAATTAATTGTGATAGTGTTCGCCTTAAAGAAAGGAGGCACTACTTCCTGGGAAGGAAATTCAGTCTTTCTCGCGAGCAACAAGTAGTTGCAATATGCTGTCGGAGGAATCAAGATGGTGTACGAAGTTCATAAAAGACTACCAATTGGGAATTTCCTTTCGATAAGTGAATGCGATTGGGGTAGTAGATGTGTCGAGTAGGAAAACCTGTCGTAGAAATTAGTGATGGCATAGAAAGCCATATAGAACGAGCATGACTAAGAAGACTTTCTAACAAGAGCATTCATATCTGTGACTGACCATTTCACCTACTTATGTGTAGAAGAGTAGTAGTGGAAAGAAGAAGGGTATAATCATAGACGTCTTCATGGAATTACCGGAACCGAACTAGTCATGATCCTATTCGAGAAATTGTTGATCGTTCGACCAAATTATTACTTTTTCGGCCATTATGGGTGGACTATATTTATAAGAGTACACCCCACTCTATATGATAGAATGGTAGAGCCGTATGAAGTGCCCCTGGGGGTGGACCGAGACTAGATATTCGTGTCGAAGGTTTGGTAAATTTTCCATGAAGATATGGAACCGTATGGAAATGGAGTATATCTTACCACCCTAAAGTGGATTGACGAATGGAGGAAGTTGACTTAACGCCGGAAGGCATATCGTGAATATGCACCTTAGAATAAAGGGATGAAGGGAGCAGTAGTGTGTATGAATGGAAATTCCTGTACAATAATTCGAATCCTTCCTTAAGGTATGGCACCGTGAGTGGCTTAGTGTAGCCGGTTGAGTAATTCGCATATTCGTTGGATGGAACCAACAGACAATATGTTCCGTGTACTTGGAGTGGTCTCGGAGCATTTCATTAAGGATTGGGCTTTTAAGCCTTATGCTAGAAGGGCTACGCCTATACGGGGAGAAGTTTAGTAGCGTTGGTGTAGGTATCCCCGAGGTGGGATGTAACGTGATTCTGGAGGCAAGGAAAATTGCGCCGAGCCATGTGGTCATCTTCTTCTGCCGTAGGAAGTTAGTAGCGATAGTTCGTGATGAACAATTTGGTGCTATGCCAGAGCATAAAGAATGTAGACTGAGATCGATATAGACCACCTTTGTCTAATTCCATTGGGAAGCCACAATAACAAGGTGTTTATTAAAGGTGATAGAATGATGATTTAGGATAGTATACCCTTTATAGGTGTGGGGTGCGCTTGAATTTTGAGGGAAAAATTCCCTCATAAGGGGGGGAGTATGTAACAACCCTCGCTTTTAGGAGGCTAATTTTATATTATTTTACCGCATGAGGTAATTATATAAAATGTTGGAACTGGGGTAAATACTAATTTAATGAGTTGAAAGTTAATAATTACTGGGTTATTGCATATTTACTGCATGAGAAAGTAAATATCATTCGGTTGTGTGTTTTATGGCGTCATGTGTTTTAAATAACATTATGGTTTTAAGAAAATAGGAACTTGAAATGGTTTAGAAAATTACCGGATGCCATTTTAGAGGGCGTAGTTAGTCCCGGAATGTGCGAGACAGTCAAAATAAGTGCCATACGGTATTTTTGTATTTCGGGCACTTTTACCTGGTTTTGACTTATACGCGTATTTGCGAGTCATTTTAATGTGGTATTAACCACTTAAGTTGGAGACTTTATAGGTAAGCCTCGATTTTTAGTCTTTTAAATCCCCTAATTTCCCTAATTTATGTCTCAAACATAGAGAGAAAAGGAGAGAAAGAGAGAAGAAGAGAAGAAGAGAAAAGCGGAGAAAGAAGAGAAATTGGAGATTGAAGATGGATTGTTGCTACTACACCAAGAAATCTGATATTTCCTACATCAAGTCAAGTTTTCTACTTTCTAATATGTGATTTAAGATGAATAAATTGTATGACACTTATGTATATTCATTTGGGGATCAAAAATGGAAATTATGGTATTTAAACCTAGATTTTGGCTTTGATGATAAAATTGTGGATTATAATGGTTATAAATCATGTAGAATGATTTTGGGAAGATAAATATTGTTGGTTGTGTTTAAAAAGGAAGAGATTTGAGGTTTGGGAAAATTAGGGTTCATAGCCCTTAAAACAAAACTTGGCAAATCTGTAGAACCGAATCGATCCGGCCTGGCCGAATCGATTCGCCTTGAGACAATTTTCAGGTCTGAGCCGACCAAATCGATTCGGATGGTCCGAATCGATTCGGATGGTCCGAATCAATTCAAAAATTATGCAGAAGTCAGGCTTTCCTGACTGAATCGATTCGCTTTTAGAAACCCAAATCGATTCAGCTAGGCCGAATCGATTCGGGAGCCCTGCACTTTTGAGTGATTTTCTTAGTTTAATTCCAACTCTTTTTCTTTAAGTTTAGGACTTAAGAACCTTATTGTATGAAGTAAATTTAGGGTCCTAAAGTCCTATATGAGTTGAGGGATTTTACCTACATTAGAAAGAGGTCATGTGGGAACTTTTCCGGGGATATGCCAATTGATGTTAGGGCATTCTTTTTCTAGTTGATTATTATGAAACTAGGAGTTGTAGTGTTATGTTTGGGAGATTATAGATGCTCCATTGAGCTATGTTAGTCTTCATGGTTTATAATAACACCACAAACGTATCTTGGGAGAATAATTGAAATCTTATTTATTCATCGAGGTTACAATGATAAGATGTATTAAGTATGGCTCCAAGTATAATATGAGGTATTCACAATAATGTAAATGATATGGTTTCGGATAAAATGAAACATATATATGGAAAGAAAATGAAATGGAAATGGTAATAATGATGGTAAATGATAATTTACTTAATCATGTATATGGTAAATGCTAATTTACTTAAACACACCTCTCTAAATGACATCATAAGGTAAGTTCGCGCGCATGGTGATGCCACCTGGATAGTGAATGCAGGGTGGATATAGTCCTAGGCCATATGAGCGATATGTTATGTTTTCTGCACTGGTTAGGATATTCCGGGTGTGGTCTTGACTCTCTTGCAGGCATATGGCCGCTTCCCGACGTTTTGCGTTATAGGTGCCCAGGTTGTCTTGTATAGATAGGCCCTAGAAGATGATGGTCATTTAGGGGCGCGCCCAGTGGGGAAACTCGGAGGGGCGGTCTTAGAATCATTATATGTATATAAATATAACTATTCATAATCAAGTGGGACTTGATGTATGAGATATGTCATAAAGAGCATGATGAAGTGCCATAAGAGCACAATGAAATGCCATAAAGATCATTTGTTGATGATAATATTCGTGCTAAGGAATGGAATGCCAGGAAGGGCATGTAATTGAGATAAAATCCATAAAGAGCTTAAAATTTTGACTATATTTTCCTATTAAGGAATGGACTATAAAATGGAACAAGGTTTTGATGTAAGCTGTTAATTTAAATGTAAATTTTTCTTATTCTCCTGCATAATTAATTTAGATTCATGATTTATTAAATTGTTTTAGCTTATGCATAAAATTGTGCAGTTAAATTCTCATTATTTAATCATAATCATCATTCATAACTGTCATACTTTTTATTCATCTGGTAATCATATAGAACCGGGCCCTGACCCATTCATATTTCTTGTTGTGCATGCATCTTATCCGCTTAGGTACTCCGCCGCAAAGGATACCTGTTCTGACTTTCCTATTCCGGTGATATTGACGAGTCATGATGCTTTGCGGGTATTACGGGTTATATTGTATAGCCGCTTTCATTTTTGCACCCTAGTTAAGATCAAGTCTTTTATTCGGGCGTGAGGCCCAAGCCATTGTAATTGTTTAATGTAATGTATTATATAAATTTATGGAATTTGTTTAATACTGTTGTATGTATCTGTGGATCGATAACACATTTGGTCCTCTTATTGATTACTCGTTGTTATTGTAGTATATATACATCCTTGGGGTCTACCCCTATCTTTTCAGTATTGGGTTGTTTAAATTCTTTCTTTAACTTTAAAACAAAATTTTTGGCAACCCGTTTTTTGAAATTTTGGGTGGTTATCCTGGATACTCTATATTTTATTGTGATGCGTAGAATGATTCCATCTATGATTCCAGTTAAATTGGAGTATTGGGATGGCCACCCCTTATTTCAGATCACGGGGTGTCACACGTATCTGACATAGATAAGGTGTTTGTGTCTCGATTTTGGGAGAGTTTTTAGGAGGTGATGGGTACGGAGTTACGACTGAGCACATACTCCGCAGATGGATGGTAAGATCGAGAGAACAAATAAGATGTTAGAGGACAAGTTACGTATGTGCATCATTGATTTTGGAAGAGGCTGGGAGCAGTACCTCCCGCTGGTGGAGTTTGCCTATAACAACTCCAATCAGTTTACTATCGGTATGGTTCCATTTGAGGCACTATACGGTAGACCTTATCGTTCCCCAGCATGTTGGTTAGAGGTGAAGGACAACAAGATAGTTGGTACAGAGGTGATTCAGGATACTTAGACAAGGATAGTGTTTATACGGAATCGTATTCGGGTTACTCAGGATCGATAAAAGAGCTACGCTGATGCCAAACAGTATTTTTGAGAGTTCAACATTGGAGATAAGGTGTTACTTCGGGTGTCTCCTATAAAGGAATTTATGAATTTTTGGAAGAAGGGAAAGTTGGCGCCTAGGTATGTAGGGCCATCCCCATTATCGAGAGGATTGGGTCAGTTGCTTATAGACTTGGGTTGCCGGAGCACTTTCATAGGGTCCATGGCGTGTTCCATATATCTTTGATAAGGAGATTTCTTTGGGATGATTTGTCCCTTACACACAATGCATTGGAGGAGATCGACTTACATCCTTATAGCTCCTACGAGGATGGGCCGGTTGCTATCCTAGATCGTAGCGAGAGGAAGTTGAGGTCGAAGATAGTACCACTAGTCCATGTTCAGTGGTGGCACCATAGTGTTGAGGAATCAACCTGAGAGCGCGAGGATGACATGCGTGAATGTTATCCAGAGTTATTCTTGTCAGGTATATATTCATTTCCTAATTTCAAGACGAAATTCTATTATTTGGGGGGAAGTATGTAATACCCCATATTTTTAGGCATATTTATTTTATGATGAAATTATGGGAAATGGGGATTAATTAATTTAAAGGGAGAAAATATAATTTTTAATTAATTCAATTTAATGGTAATAATTACTAGCTTGACGATATTTAGTAACTATTGAAAATAATATTATGGTCGGGATGAGATACACGGCAGTCATGATATAATTATTTGGGACGCGCGTATGAGTCGCATCACTGGTATGTATTTGGGGGTTAAAAAGGTAAATTATTTTTATATAACTCGAATGACTACTTTGAGTGCGCTTGAGTGTCCGTAAGGGTCGAAATAGTTATAAAACACTACTCGGGTGTTTTATTTGGAGTCCGGGGCATTTTAGCCCAAAACGACACCTCGGAGGGGTATTTTGGTCGTTTTGAATTTTTGGATAATTAAATGGACAAAAATTGGATTTAATTAAAAGCATTGAGGTTTAGTGTCGTATCAATTTCAACTTACGTGAGAAAGAGGGAAAAAGAGAGAGAGAACCAAGGAAGAAGAAGACTCCATTGGAGCCCTAAGCCAAGAACTCAAGCTTTCACACCAAAAATTACACCAGTGCGTAGGTCATGTCAAGAGGATCGTTCCCATACCAATTTCAGTCCAAGAATCAAAAGTTCATTCCGAGGCAAGTGTTTATTTTGCTCCTCTTTTAGCATATATTATTCCTGTTAATTTAGGTTTGATGATATGAACATAGTGCAATGAAAACTTAAGTTTAATTAGACTGAATTGTGAAGAAACCTTATGAATTGGAGATGGGTATGAAGGTAGAGGTTTTTCCCATTGTTGGACTATTAAAATCTGTGAATTTATGTCTTAATCGAGAATTATAATAAGAGTTTCGAAAAAATAAAATTATGGGTTCATATTTAAGAGACTTATTTGAAATTGAAGAGATTGTTGAATTCCAATTGAGTATATAAGGATTTGACCTTTAATTCGTATTAGAAAATATCTTAAGGTGATTTGGAATAGTGTAGGATCATTACATTAAGATTGGGATGAGTTTGGAATAAGATTGAAGTACGAAAATTTGAGAAAATCGAATTTGAGGAAGAATTCGGCCTGTTCAAAATTTTTGTAAAAAGACCTGTCCAGGTCATTCGAATGAACCTTCTAACGATATTTCTAACGACCTTTCTAATGAGTTGCTGAGTTCGTTCGAAGTGGGAACTTCGTTCGAACGAACTCGTTCAAATGACCTCATTCGAACGAAAATCCTAAAACTTCTAACGAGATTCCAGAATGGGTTCTTAGGGTTCGTTCGAGTTAAAAACCATCCTAGAGTTATCCAAGTGAGTGTATTAATCTACATGACTAATGGGTGGCTTAAATTTCAAAGTGTTAGGGAATTAAGGGTGTAATGGTCCTCGGGGTATTGAATTTGTGTGAAAACCTAGGAGAGAATGTAAGTCCTAGGGAGGCTATATATATATAGATATCATGGAGAGTAATGGCGTTAATATTACTTACGGATTATATTATTTGGGTTATGTGAATACCTATTAATGTATTTAAGTTGTGTGCATGCTTATTACTTGGAATATCATGTGTATAACACACCTAGCTACTGGCTATCGAACGGGGGTTAATGCATTATGAATGACCATATCTTGTGTGCCTTCGAGGGATTTTGAGTCATACCACTAGAGCATGGAACCTAGGTACAGGATATCTGTGAGAATGATAGTGATGACAATCGTATGGGTGCACAGGTATGTGCCTAGCCCATCTTCTTGGGACTATGTTCTCCTCCAATAAGTGTATATGTTTTATTAGTTCTCTAGAGATTGAACATGCTGTCCTTTATGCACGAGCGTTGCAATGGGACTAGATAGCCAAGTATGCCTAGCACTAGGGGTTTCTTAACCATGGGTGAAGTACTGATATAATTGTATGTATGTATAGTGAGATTTTACATATGTATAATGTGTTTTATGTTGGCTACTTTATTAAAGTATATACTTAATCGGTCACCAGTTATAATAAAGAATATTATGAGAATGAGTTATAACACCCTTAAACCTATTCCAAAATAATAGTAATATATTGGTTTAAGGCTATTTAGATATTGTATCCGGCATAGTGGTTATCCTACATATATCCAGGTAGAGTATCGAGACTAGTATGGGTAGTTGGACTCGCTAGGTGTGCACATTAGATCAGAAGTAAGAATCTCAAGTGAGTATGCTAAGTTAACATGGATAATATATGTGCTAATTAAATAAAATTAAGAACTTGCTATATTTAAAATCTTTTCTACTCAGGCTCTGACCTGTTTCTCTGAAAATATCTTTTCTTGTTCTATTATTTTACATGCTCAGCCACAGGGATACCAGACTTAGGAAATTCCATTCATTTGTCGAGCTGTAGCTGCTGTGGAAGCTACAGAATATTGCTAGTAGATGCATCTATGTCTATTTCTCCTTATCTATTAGTCATTTATTTCAGTTGGACATGTCGTCCCTCCTATTTTACATTCAGAGATTTAGAGTTGTTTTATTCTATCATTAGACTTGTATTTCATGTTATTGGATTATTGTATGAGATTTTGACTGGATGTGTTTATTCCAGTTCTTTATTTAAATTCAGCTAGTTCGTACCTTATGCTATTGTGATATATGGTGATGTTATATATTTCCCTTTATTCTTAATGGATAATAACAAGATAAAATTTTGACACCAACCTTTTTAAACATTAGGTTGTTAATTTTTTATTAAGTTAAAATTTGAGTTTTCGACAGTGATGCATTATCTGAACTAACTTGATATTCTGAAATTAATTAATTAAGGAATGATAACCTGGTAATTAATTAGGCGGGGTGTCACATTATAATATTCTTATTTGTTAAGAAATGATGGGATTGTTAGGAAATAAAGCCCATGGTTCCAATGTTATCATTAAGCTGGATATATTCAAGGCTTATGATATGTTCAATTAGTTATTCCTAATTAAAATCCTAAGAATTTTTTGTTTCTCAGAAGTTTAGATAGACAGAGTATGGAGATGTATTTCTAATAATTATTTTTCATTAATCATTACTGGTCAAAGTGTAAGGATCTTTAAATCATATACAGGTTTGAAACAAGGGGACCCTCTTTTTCTCGTCTATTTGTCATTGTAGGAGAAGTTTTGAATAAGGGGATTCATAACCTTACGATTCAAGGATCTATTAGTCAATTCTCTCATACTCAAGGCTACCCTCTAGTAAGAAATTTGAGTTTTGATGATGATTCAATTATCTTTTGTAATGGAGGTTCCCAGTCTTTAAGGAGCTTGCTTAACTTTTTAAAGAAGTATGAGAAAGCCAATAGGCAGGTGATGAATTTTGAGAAGAGTAATTTTATATCTCATGGAAAACTAAGCAGTAGAAGTAAAAAAAGGCAATCTCTGATGCTTTAAATATTAAACTTAAAGATATGCCCTTAAAATATTTAGGTTGACGATTTTTTTATGGTAGGCCAAAGCATGTTTATTTTGAGGACCTCATTAACAAAATTGGGCATAAACTAGAAGGGTGGAAATGTAAGTTCCTTTTATTTGTAGGCAAGAGATGACTCATTTAATAAGTGTTATCCTCAATCCCTATTCATGTCCTTTCATCCTTCCATCCTCTATTCAAAACTATCAACCATATTCATAAAATGTTTAGCAACTTCCTATGGGGATATTCTACTAAATTTGGTAATAAACTTCACGGTTGAATTGAAATAAAATGTGTTACCATGTAGATCAAGGAGGCCTTGGATTCAAAAACATGGTTGATAATTACAAAATATCAACTATGAAAACATTTTGGAACATCAGAACTCAAGATAGCTTGTAGTCTAATTTTTTCACGAAGAGGTACAAAGACTGCTATGTGGCATCTGGTTTAGCTCTGTATAAAAGAATTTTGAAGACAAAAGATGAAACAGACATCCACATCACTGAAGTTGATGAAGATTTGTTTTGGAATCCCACAAATGATGACATGTTCACTTAAAAATTAGCATGGTAGGCTATTAAGTGTCATTATCCTTCCTTTTTTCTATTCAAATCAATCTGGAAGTATGATTATCCTCCCAAAGTTGATATTTTCTTCTATAAATGTTTGTATAATATTCTTACTTTTGACAAAAAGATTCAAAGCATAGGTGTATTATTCTAATCCAAATGTAGATGTTGTGATCAAACAAAAGAAGACATGTCCCACCTGCTCTTTAAGGTCCAATTTCTAGTGAAGTATGGACTTATTTTGTAGAACTGCTTGGTGTTAAAATTAATTTTTTCTCCATCAATGTTACGCTCATGTCTTGGTGGATGAGAAAGACTAAATATTATTATATGAAGTTCCTCTTTGAGATTATTTCTAGAATGATTATATGGGCAATTTGGCTTAGCACAAATCAAAGTCTCTTTGAAGGTAGTCCAATGGATTGTAGATAGATAATCATCAAGGCTACTCAACTTATCTCTTCCATGTGTTAAAATAAAGCCTTTGAGTCCCCATGTCCTCGAAATGATATTCTTGTTCATAAGTTCAAGCTCAAGATTCGTAATAGACAATTCAAGACTTTAAAATTGGTGAAATGGTCTAAACCACCTTATGGATTATTTAAACTCAATATTGATAGTGCTTATAATGGGAATCTAGGATTAGCAGTCTTAGGTGGCATAATCAGAGTTCATCAAGGCATCCATATTCAATCATTCTTATCTTTTAAAGGAGAAGGAACAAACAACATGGTTGAAATATGGCTATCCTTAAAGGCTTGAATCTCTGTGAATCTTTAAAGATTTCTAATGTCATTGTAGAATCAGATTCAAGATTTATTATTGATGTTCTAAATGGTAATATTGATAAACCTCCTTGGACCTGAATCAATACCTTTAATCTTATTAAATAGTCATGTATAAGGGTGAATGATATTTTTATATAATGCTTCAGAGAATCAAACACTATTGCTGGCAATCTTGCTAACTAAGGAGTTTTCAATATTAACTTTACTACTTTTAATAAAGTTATGGATCTTCCCAAATATTCTAGAGGTCTCAATAGGATGGATATTGAAGGCATTCATTCTCCTAGAGTAAGGAAGGCATCATTAAAAAAATTCAGGGGTATTTCCTTTTATGTTTTTCCCATTTTCATCATATTTTTATAGGTGCCTTCTTATAAAGTTAACTTCTATCTTTGTGTACACGATCTCGGTAGGGCCTATCTATTTACTTAATAATATTTACCCCCCCCCCCCCCCCCCAAAAAAAATCGTTTTATAGTACTATTGAGGGAACATTTATGAATAAGTTATAAAAGTCAAAACCGATATGTAGATGGAATGTTTATCCAAAAATCTACTAGTCTACATCTTAAGACATCAATTCGTCATAGTTATTTCTAGGTATTGGCAAATTTTGACACTAACCATAACAAAGTAAATGAACTTACAACAACGCAGCTGAATAAAGTCTAATTTTAGCGTTTTTGAGTTAATAAGAGGCTCGGCTGTTAGGCATAGCACAAGCCATCCATATATGATCGAAAATAGATAAAAGTTATGAATACACAAATTTAATATGACATAAATGCAATATGACACAACTGTCACTATACATGACTATAAAATATTTAGACGAAAAACGAAAATGGTTATCAACGGTGAAAAGAAAATGCTTACAAACAAAATGAAAGTGACCTATTAGAAGTATGCCCATGCATGGGTAACATCACAGACACTGATAAAATAATTTCCATCAATAAATGCATAAATTATCTACTTTCAATTGAATTCTTATGCGTATTTCATTAATATGTGTATTAAACTTAACTTAAGTTATTGCACCATAGAATTTATATGAATTTTTTTTGGAATGCATATTTAACACAAAAAGGATTCACATGGGAAGAAAATCATTAAAATAGTAAATAATTTACAATTCAATCAAATCTTGCTGCTGCTTATTAAAGGCCACCCAGACCCTAGCTTGGTACAGATTCATTACTAATACAGGATGTCATTGAAATCAATTCATCTGATATTTTTAGATCAAGTAATTTTATCCACTACATTGTATGGTAAAATGTTTAAAAGAACTGTGTTTGGTTAATTGAGAACATGGGCTATTATTTGTGTCACACCAATAGTGCATATAATTATATTATTCCATATAGAGATTGAACAATTATGCTCACAATTCCATTTCCCCCATTCAAACTTAAAATATAAAAAAATAACTCACTTGCATTTTAATGAACGAATGATTATACATAAGACATTCCGTTATATAATCAAATGTATTTATTACATAATATAACGAGTGAAAATAATTTCATGTTTGAAAAAGTTGCAAAATTTAATCAGCATATATATTTTTACATGATATTTTTACTACAACAGATCAATTACAATTTTAACATAACATTGATTTTATTTATGTATCTCTTTGATTTGGGTATTTGACTATCTTTATTTCCATCTCATCACTGAGTGGCTCTATCTCGAGCTCATGAAATCGGACATTCACCATTGGTGTGAGATATTTTTTGCATACTTATTCATTGAATTAATTTAAGATAGATTTCATTGAAAATATATCCCTCGTAATGAATAACTATAATTTACCATTTCTTTTGTATTTCTAGTAAACATGTTATTCGTCCTTCTTTGGGTCATTGAGTTGTAGTGTCTCCATTCTTTTAATTTCAAGTCTAGTAGAAGTGTCTAATAGTAACCTCTCATTTTCGGAGCTCTTCTTTCTGTGTTCAAAGGAAATAACAACATCTCCACATATTTTGTGATATTTTGAATCACTTCATCTACATATTTTCTTTTGGGGACTTTAATATTGTCTCTCACATAAGTCTACAATTAAAAAAATGTAACTTTATATCTTCAAATTATAAATATTTTTGTATTATTGTAAAAAATATTTTTTATAAAAATTTACCCATCCAAGGGAATTGAATATAACTAAATTTGAATTTGTTGAGCACCTCTTACACACCAAGTCTTATGCAAACCAATCAATAATCCATGAAATTAAAACAAATCTTAATACAAGAATCAACATAATTATGTAATGCTCTTCTTATGACATTTAAAAAAGATGTTACTTGTGAATCTATGAATCTATCTAGAAGTAACAAATCCTCTCTAAGTGATCCAAAAATGTTGTGATTTTTTATCATGTACTCTCATGAAATAGTAATAAAATATTCAACTTTATTAGTATGCATGAAAATACTTTATTAATTTGGAAAAATAGAATGAGAATTTGCCAATATTATATATTTTGGAGTAACCTTTAGAAAAAAGTTCAATAATCAGATTTGATCTCCACTTCTTAGACAAGTGTATATTTCACTTGTCATTACTTTAGAAGATAATTCCCTTGGTTCCCTTTTCATTGATGTATTATCTTTCACAAAAATGACATCTTTTTCCTAACTTGCATCTAGTGCTATTAGTTGATAAGGTGGAAATTCATCCCCTTTTCGCCTTGGTTTCATGCCCTTTTTTTATCCTTGACATTACATCCCCTCAATTTTGGCTCGTAGTAAACAAAATTTGTTTTCTTAGTGGGATTCCTATTTCTCATTTTCAACCTAAGCATTCATGATAATACATTATATTTTTCTCTTTTGGAGTTAGAAATAGCTTATTATTTCTTGCTCCCAATTTTTCATGACTTTATAACAAGGAATTGCTTTCTTCTCCCAAGAAAACTGACTATTTCTTTTGTATATCATTACTTATTTTTCTTCCTTTGTTTCTTCTCTGTCATTTTCAACCCTTTACATAGATTTGGAAGTTTTGGTGAATTTTTCGTACGTATTTTCGGCTTTTGATCCAACCTCTCAATCTCAGCTCTTAGCTCTTTTTTTCCCTTGATCAATCTCTTATTATTCATAATCATCTATTTTTGGACTTTGTTCTTGAATATTTTTTGCAACCATCTTCATTTTACTCCGATAATCATTAGTTATAAGAAACATCTCATCATCACTGAGATTTGATATTTCAATTGATACTTGGAATAAGATAGAAATATAAATATTAGATAATGCATCAATTATATTAATAACACACACATTGTATGATAATTAATAATGATACATACATTGTATGAGAATCAATGTTATTATATAGAAAAAAAATTACTTTTAAATGCCAGAGAACAAGATACCAAAATAGTAATGTGATAACTGAATTAATGACACACACAACATTTTAAAATATCAAAGTAAAAAAAGATCTATATATAAAAAAAGGACTACTAATGCAATAAAATCCATAACTCGTTTGTCCCATGAAAAATATATTTACTAGTTAATATAATAGTTATATTTCACAAGTTTGAAGAAAAATGGAGTTGGATAATAAGTAGAATGGAATATAGCCCTGGACAAGTCTAATACATTATACCAATAATTTTTTTAAAATAAAAACAATCACTAGAGGAGACGTGAATTTTATATTGTGATATATAAACAACTTGTGTTGATACTCCCTTTTCAAATCTCTTGTGTAATTGATAAGAAGTAGTTTTCAGTACCAAGTCAAAAATCCTCTTTGGCATTAATGTACGAGAGAGGAAATTAATGATGTGACATATATGAAAAGTGTTGAATGTATCTTTATCATTTATCCAAAGATTTTTAGTAGTACATGGTGTTTAATTCAATACAATATAATAAATTCCATCATGATTTGGAAGGTATCTAACAAAAATAAATTCATGAATTATACTTTTTTTTATAAGTGGTCGATGTTATTTAGCTGACGGATTAAAAAAGCTTGTGGGGCACACTTTTTTGGTACGTTTGGAACAAAGTTATATTGGGTTACCTGTTCTAAAAAAAAAATCAAATTAATGTACCAACAAATGCAGATTTATTACAGAAAACATCCTATGTATGGTCGAAATATATTAAATGATACAATACTTTAGCTACTAATGGCATATCAGTTTCAATAACTTCATTTTTTTTAAAAACATTTAAAATAATAAATGTGGTTGAGATATCCACTTTGAAATTCTTGGGTATTTTGTTTCTCAATTTTCTAATGGGTTTATTATGTGGTAACGCTCACATAAGAAATACTATTTCATTGGGAATTTTAATTCATGTAATATAAATTTCACAAACAAATTGTCTAAAAAATTATAAAAGTAAAAATTTACTAAAAATATTATGGTGCCACTGCTTGTTTTTTTTTTTCTTTGTGGTGTTTGTCAATCAAATTCATAATATTATTATGCATAGCTATTGCCCACGATATGTCATAAATCTCATAAAAATAATCCAGATATCTGAGAAATGACCATCCAATGCCCAATGTTGATCTGGAAAAATAAAAATACAGTTGCAACCATGTACAATGTAATCAACCGTGCAAAATCTTACTCAGCTTCGAATCCTCTAACTGGCAATGTCCTATCAATTACTTCTAGAATTGTCCATTTTGTCCAATTTTACCCCCTTGAATAATCCTTTTATAAAAAACACTTTCTTCACCGACAACCTTAGTCATTGTCCTCGGATGGGCAATGGTTTTCTTGTCAACAATTGGCAGCCCAAAAGCAATATATACATTATAGGAAAAAAGTTTTATTAACTTTCCTTATATATGAAAATCCTCCTCTTCTTTTCTATAATTTGATATCACTCGGGAAGCTAATTTTGATACCATCTCCTCATTTAGCCTTCCACTGTAAATTGTATCAAAAATTATCCAAATGGTGCGGACATCAAAGCACCTACTTTTTTCTAATATCTTATTTTCTTTCCTTACCAAAGAGATAAGTGGAAAGATGTTGCATCGACTGATTGAATTCGAATTTTGTGTTCTCTTTTGTTTCTTGACATCTACTTTTTTCTTTTTTTGGTATCTTCCTCTGAACTACTTGATTCCTTTCTTTTTTTCATTGTGTTATTTTTTCTTTTGTCTCAAATGAAAAATCATCCTCCATGTCATTGAATTGAGGTTTCTTCCCTTATTGCGTTAGAATCTGTAGTGGTGTCCTCCCTAATGAGTGATTAATTTAGACAGGTAGATCGATCGTTTACAAAAAAGGATGTACCATAAACACACTTCAAAGATCCTCCATACAAGGGGTTCGCATGACCCACCTCGAGGATCCTTCACAACAAGTAGCTTGCAGCGCCCTATCTCGAAGAGTCTCCAAAAATGTAAGGGGTGTCCTCCCCAATGAGTGATTAATTTATCCAGGCAGATCGATCATTTACAAAGAAGGATGTCCCATAAACACACTTCTAAGATCCTCGATATGAGTGGTTCGTAGGACCCACCTCAAGGATCCTTGAGAGCAAGTAGCTCGCAGCTCCCTATCTCGAAGAGTCTCCAACGAAAGTGGCTCGATGGATCCAATTCGAAGAACAAAGTTATTTGGATGATAGTAGTTTGTAATAAGAAAAATAATGTTATATTACGTATTTTATCTTATGAATATACATGTTGAGAAAGGTTGTTTGGTACCCACGAGGGTCCATGCCTGGCAGGGCATGGGAGAGCTTTCATGCTCTATCAAGTAACCTCTTATTAGGAACTTTGCAAGGACATGGTTTGAAGGATTGAGAACAAGGCAACATTGGGAATTATTACCAATCCACTTGGCACACTTGGAAAAAACTTGATCTGGGACCAATGTCACTCGAGCCTACTCATTATTTACCTATTCGAGTCAACCTCTTCGAGTTATCCGATCTACCTCAATTCTTTCCCCTCCAGGTTCCTTGGGTGCTAGCCTGCCTGACTGATGTGACCAGATACCTAATAATAGTCACCATTTGAACCACTTCCAGATGCCATGATGTCTGACGTTCAGGGATTCAAGAATGTAGAACTCAAGTGACTTTATCCTTAGGATGGCAGGTTAAGCTCACTAAACCTGACCATTTAACCATCCTAGAGTAAGACTCAAGCTGACGAGTCATATCCCTTATTAATGCCCTCAATACTCCCAGCTAATAGAATGGTTTCCTACCAAAAATATCAGATCCCATGCATTAAATGTAATATCTCATGCATTTAATGCACTGTACCAGAGGGATCGAGGGCATGCTGACTCAAGAAGCCCCTCCCCCATATAAATAAGACCAAACAAACAAATCAGAGGAGAGAGGATCTAGAGCCTAGAATTGCTTCCCAAATTTCCTTATACCAGAGAACCCTTGAGAGAGCATTAGCTCCCATACACATTTAATGCACCCATCATTGGGCACTAACTGAGCTTGAAGTTCCTGCCTTGTCTTTATTATGCCTAGAGTGTTTGTTCTTTCTCCCTCCAACCACACCACCTGCCGATCCCATTCATTTATTGTGCTTGTCTTGCATTTCCTGCATTAATATACTATTGAATGCAAACCTGAATATCGAATCTCTTTGTCTCTGATTTACCAATGACCACTGTCTACATTATGCACCTAACGGTGTTAGTCCCGATCTTGATAAGGGGTTATGCCTCACTTAATACTAACTGTATCTAAAGAACCCACGTCTTACATTTGGCGACTCCTTTGAGGAGGTATTCTCCTTTAAAAAGATGCCAAATGATAACACCATTATAGTCATTAACTTCGACGCCATACAATGTGAAGAAGAGGTAAACAATACTGTGCTACCGAAGGGGGCAAGAATAACAACGATGGAGCCTATTGCTATCGGTGTTGGAGTGACGGAGATGATGGCCACACAAGGAGGAATGGTCTAGGAGAAAATGCAGGGGCTTATGGGTTTATTCGAGGAGTTCATAAAAACTGTGGCAGCCCAAACATGTTAGGGAACCTATGGGAGCGAACTCCTTTACTATGCCACTAGCGGCCATACCGTCTCCCACTGTGATAGGAGGAGTCGTAATGCCTGCTTTTAATAATGCCTTCCCCACTGTTTCACCACCCTCAGGCGGTGTGTGTCCTACCATGATCCCACCCATGACAACGGGGTCAGCTCTGCAGAGTGGGGGAGTAACTTCAAAGGCTCCAGTTGTAATAGCAGGCCAAGGAGAAAATGTTCAAGCCTCAACGACCCTAGTGATAATAATATCGCAGTCAAACATACCCTCACCAGCCAGTTTGGAGGACATAAAAAAAGAGCTGCTAAAGTTTATAGCTGTGACTAAAGGATATAGTTCCTGAGTGTAAGATGAATTTCGTACTCCCTACCCAGAGGCATATAACAATGAACCCTACCTAGTGGGTTATGTTCCTCCAATCTTTGAAAAGTACACGGGGAAATCCGCTAATCCTAAGGATCATGTGAAGAGGTTCATCGAGAGCCTGGGAAACCACTGCAATGACAAAAAGTTATGGCTAAGGGAGTTTGCAAAATCCCTAATAGAGAAAGCCTACACGTGGTATTCCCACCTAGCCCCAGATAGTGTAGGATCTTGGGAAGAGTTGCATGTTTTGTTTGTGAAAAAGTTCTTTTTGGCTGAGGATGAGTTCACACTCACCCAACTCGCGCATGAGAAATAAAATCCAGGAGATGATGTTTTAGCTTATATTAGGAGGTTTCGTGAATGCTCCCTATATGTGAGAGAGGAGACACGAGAAGATAAACTTTTACAAGTGCGCGGAGTGGGCTTACTTCCTGAATATATATGTCACCTGATTAATGAAACAAGAGAATGTATGTTTGCATCATTTTTAAAAGTAGTAAGGAATATTACCTTATTGGTAAAACCTATAGTACCCCTGCCTGCTTTACCAAGCTTACTGATGAGGCCAAAAGTCATCGTGGGGAGGGGAATACCCTCAAGGACAAATACGCGAATGGGGGGGAGTAAAGAGGGAAATAAGGGTAGCCAAGGAGGTAGAAGGGGCCGATATATCAAGAGAATGTTCAAAGATGAAGAGGATCCCCCGAACTACATTAAACGATGGAGAAGGCCTTGAATCTTTATGATCTAATGGTCCGTAATAAAGTATGCAGGTCGATTAATGTCCACACTGTGCCACTCATGCGAGAAGATAGAGAGAAACCTCATTATTACGCATTATATAATAGGGTAAACCATCCTTCTAAAGTGTTCTTCTCACTTAGGAGGTTGATTGACCGTCAGGTAAAGAATGGGGGCATCGTATTGCCATAAGCTAATGTAAAAGACAACCCTCTGCCACATCAGGGGGCCCATATGGCTAGCGAATTTGATGAAGAGGCTGAGTAATGGGAGATGGGATATTGGCTCAAAGGAAATGATACGTCGAAGGATCTTTCGGTGATAGCTTTGAAGAGTACTTAGAAGAGTTCACCCTCAAGTTGTCTCACCTCCATTTAGGGGACGTAATTGAAGGGGAAGAAGACCAAGAGGAAGAAACAATTCATCCAATTAAGGGACTGAGTAGGCAACTCGGAACCTGTTCTCTGGAAAAAGTTAATGCAGTGATAACATACGACGAAGATGCGTATAGATAAATGGAAGAAGTTTACGAGCTAGAAGATGATTGTACAGATCCATGGATCGAGTGCGCCCCTGTGGCTCGCTCAGGTTGGTCTTCCTAAAAATTCTCGGCTAGAAGTTACACCAGCTAGTTTGGAGATTGCAAAGAAAAACACGTCACCACATTTAAAATGGAAGGGACATATCGAAAAACTAATGAGTAGATATCTCTCAGAAGTTACATTCTCAGGGGCTGATAGGTTGATCAGGTATTCGCACAACGGACCCTTGTATGTTACTTCATTAGTGAACGACTGTGTTTTCTCATGAGTCTTGTTAGACGAAAGGACATCCATCAATATAATGCCCATTGGATCATTTTATGCCACCGAGTTATCGGAGACGAGGATAGTTCCCTATTCGTTGGCAATATCAGGTTATGATAATCAATCCTCCACGTCAGTGGATTATGTTGATGTGGGATTCAAAATGGGGAACATCACTTCCCATATTAAATTCCACATCATAATTTGTGAGCCATCATACTGGTTGTTAGTAGGTAGGGTATGGATGCACAACCAGGAGTTAGTACCCTCCACCTATCATTAATGTGATAAGGTGAACATAAAGGGTAAGGAGGTGGTGATATGTGCTACTAAGAAACCTTTTGAAAAAGAGGAGGCCCACATGGTGGATGCGACTTTCTATACTGATCTGGCTGAAGAAGCTACTATCGTAATAGGATATACTGAGGGGATAAGGATCCCGTCAACTCGAGAGAGGGTGCGGGTAGCTTCTCGAATGATTGTAACTTATGGAGAAAAGAGCAAACTAGGAAAGATGAGGCCCTCTAGTCTATCAAGGCAGCTTTGCAATCGAATGACCCTGTGAATTGACCCTATTGAGCACCAAGTCCAAACGCAATGTGTTCTCAGTTGGCCATAAGACCTAATGATTAAAGAATAGGTTTAGAGGTTGCTCACAACTGGTTTCATAGCCCCGATCCAACATCCCATTTTGATCTCTAGAATTGTGCCTTTGGGAAAGAAGGACAAGAGTCAAATAAGAATATGCGTAGACTTCAAAGACCTGAATCGGGTGTGCCTAAAGGATGAATCCCCATTGCCTTAAATTGATAGTCTAATTAATGAAATCACAGTCTGTGAGATATACAACTTCATGGATGGCTACTTGGGATATAATCAGATAAAAATAGATCCGGCCGACGCAGATAAGACTACTTTTCGAACTCCTTTGGATAATTTCATGTAAACAGTCATGCCTTTTAGATTGAAGAACGAATGATCCACCTACTAGAGAACGATGATGCACATCTTCCATGACCTTTTTCAGAAGACGATGTAGTTATATGTTGTTGATTTGGTGATCAAATCCAAGAAGGAGGGCTCTCACCTGAATGATTTGAGGAGGGTGTTCACTCACTACAGGAAGTATAAGCTAAAAATGAACCCCCTCAAATGCGCCTTCAGAGTAACAAGTGGGAAATTCCTGGGGTTCATGGTAAATCGCCAAGGAGTAGAAATGGACTTGGATAGACGACGAGCCATCCTTGATATGCCAAGTCCAAAATCAGTGAAAGAGTTAAAGATTTTCCTTGGCAAGGTCTCGTACTTGAGATAGTTTTTCTTGGGGCTGGGTGAGGTAACGCACCCCTTGATGGAGCTGCTGAGAAAGGGCGTGAAGTTTGCATGGGAAATAATGCACCAAGAATCCATAGACAAGATGAAGTCACTCCTTGCTTCTCCTTAGGCAATGATTCCCTAGAAGGTAGTTACCTCTTTACGCTTATAACTTACGTCAATAGAATGGTCTATTAGGGTTTCGTTGGCCTAAGAGAGAGAAGGCATTGAAAAACATGTTTATTACTTGAGTAGGATTATACACGGGCTTGAGGCTAGATATACTAGCATTGAGAGTCACTATTTATCCCTCGTATTTGTAACATAAAAGCTAAGGCATTACTTTTTATCATTCATGGTTCATATCATAACTAAGTGAGATCCCAAAAAAAATTTGCTTGCTATAACTGTATTGATACGCAGGGCATCTAGATGGTTTCTAATCCTTTCGAAGTATGATCTCAAGTGCGTGGTCCAATGGGCCATCAAAAGTCAGGCAATGAAGATATGTTGGACATTTTTTTATGTGGGACGTTCAATCTGCATATTAAAGAGCTCCCGAGTGATGACCTTCAGGCTAATTTTATAGCAGCCAGCCTAGACGAATAGAGTATGGAATTCGACGAATCTTTAGTCGAGAAAAAGGAGGAGTGGGAGTCATTCGGCAAAGAGGCGATGGAAAAATTATCCTATCTTTTAAATTGGAGTTCGGATGCTTAACAACAAAGCCGAATATGAGTCACTAGTCCTACGATTACACGAAGCATGAAGAATGGGCATCCAAGTGATGACAATTAAAGGGGATTCTAACTTGGTGGTGAAATAAGTGACAGGGGAATTTGCTTTGAAGCACATGAGTCTGGCGCCTTACCGCATGATCATATAATGACTTCTTGGGTAGTTAAATGTGGTAAAGATAAAGAGGCACCCTCGAATGATGAACATACATGCAGATTCCTACGCCACCATCGCACAAAAGATTACCTTTGATGGAGAGTCAACTGTGGTCCAAATCACGAAGAGAACGCCCCCCTCAACAGTGTGTGAGATGCTTCCCTCAGAGGACAAAGATGATTGGAGGGGTGAAATCCAATGGCAGTTGAAGAGAGGGGAAGGTCCAGTTAACTTAGTCAATTTAGTCCAGTACTTTGTTGCTAGGGGAAACTTATACTATAAGAACAAATGAGGTTGGTTGTCCAGGTGTGTGGACCCAGAAGAAGATAAAACAAGGCTTATTTAAGTACACATGGATAGCTATGAGACAAACGAGATACCTTTGTATAGGAGGATACAACGGGTAGAGTACTATGGCCTTCGATGAGACAGGAAGCCACTACAGTGCAGAGAGAGTGTTCGAAGTGCTGTCTCTTCTATCAGGCAGCAGAATGCAACTTTATTGACCAATCGCATGACAAGAGACAGCCCTACATGGATTTCTTGATAGATGGAGTGATGCTAATGGATAAAGAGGACGCTCCGAGGATAAAAAGGTGAGCACTGAGGTACTTCATACAGGATGGGTAGTTGTACTGACAAGGCTACCAAACTTGGCCTCTAAGGTGCATAAAAAGAGAAGAGGCTGAAGAGGTGTAAGAGTAAGCTCCCGAACCAGGTCACATTAAAGGATCCAAGCTTTATAATCAACTAATGGCTTTGGGATATTATTGGCCTTTAATGGAGAAAGACTCAATTAATTTTGTTCGAAGGTACAAAGCTTGTCAGTTACATGGGAATATAATCCATGATCCTTCAGAGGACTTTCACTCTCTATCTAGACCATTATCATTCCATACTTGGGCCTTTGACTTGGTAGGAGCCATCAACCCTTCGTCACGAAGAAAGATATGGATCCTAGTAGGCAAATAATGTTTCACAAAATGGGTGGAGGCCATACCGCTTAAGAAAGCCACTACGGGGGTAGTAGCTCGATTTATAAAGGAATACATTATTTACCACTTTGGCATCCCGAAGATGTTTCTTTCGGACAATGGTATCCCTTTATAAATATTGAAGTACGCTTGTTCATAGAGAAGTATTCCATCATCCATCATAAATCAATAGTGGCATAGTCGAAGTGCAATGGGCAGGCAGAGGCCACCAACAAAACTTTAGCGAACATTTTGGCCAAAATGTTAGAAGATTTTCCAGGCTCATGGGATGAAAAGATCCCCGAAGTTTTATGGGCTTATCGAATAATGAAAAGAAAGCCAACAGGGTACACACCATTATCCTTAATATTTGGGGCAGAAGCTGTGTTATCGGTCGAACTCGAGGTACCTTCTGCTCGCTACAACCTATGAAGTGCTATACTCCCTCACAGCCACCACGTAAAACTCGAAGCCTTGGAAGAACACAGGGATAATGTTGTAAGGCACTTCAAGATATACAGGAAGCAGTTATCCAGATCTTACGATCAATTAGTGAGGCCAAGGAAGTTCAAGGAGGTGGAATTGGTTCTAAAATCATGTACAAGACACATAAGAGGTTTGTGACTACCAAAGTACGAAGAAAATAAGGAAGGGCCCTATATTTTTCGAGCAGCTCATGATTTGATTTACTGTGAGATATCTAAGATGGAAGATAATGTTACTTTCAAATTAAACAATAAGTGGCTGAAGATTTATCAGTCTGAATGTACGTTCTACCACTCTTGTTCATTGACTTTTTTAAAAAAATCGTGGATGTATGCTTTAAAGCAATTGGGCTCGCCCGTTTGATATAGTCGAAAGCAATATTCATGTGGTATATGCTAGATCACTATTTTAATTTCACAAGTTCACTGCTTGATTCCTTTATTATCAACAATGTACTTAGCATTGATGTAGTAAGCATTCAAACAACAAAAAGAAAAGAAAACGCCAAAGTTGCCAATATTTCTTTATTTCAAATAAACGATAGCATTGTGGTTACAGCCAAGTTAGAAAATTCAAAAGACCAAAGAAATGAGAAGCACCAACAAAATAAATAGTGAATAATGGAGCTAGGGGTTATCCATGATAAAATGAAGATTTTCTCAACCAAGTAGCCAGTGGTGAAGTTGGGGAATAATTTGCTTAAGGTTTCTTAGATCTGCAATAAGGTCTGCTAAATCCTTCTAACAAAGATCCCTGGTCTGATGAATGGCCTCTAATTCTCACTCTTTCTCAATGAACTTGACCTCCGCACAAGCAACTGCCTCGTGGGCCTCCTGCACACTTCGTTCAGATATCATCAATTGGGATTCCAGACTTACAAGCTCCTCTAAGATGGACACTTATGAATGATGGGAACTTTGGAGGCGATGATAAACAAGGGGAAGATCAAATTTCTTGAAACTCCGCAGTAGCTCCACCAGCCAAGTCATAGAAATTCATCATTCGTCAGCACCTTAATCCTCCTTAGTAAAGTCTTGATGGTATCAGGGCTAAGGGACAAGAGGGGAGTATTGAGGACTTCTTCTAACACCACCGTGAGAACAAGAAAATGACATGACATTATTATAGGAATTGGCTGAAGGCAGTAAGCGATAAAGGTTGAAGGAAAATGAACAAGTAGCTGCTCAATTAATAGATGAGGGCCCTCAGTTAAAATAAAAGGTAAGTTGTCCAATGTCTGCCTCACAACCACTTCGGGGGCTACCTCGAGAGGATGCATGCTGAAAATACTATCACTTACAGAGGGACATTATGTATTTTAGGCACTATCACTTGCTTGAATTTGAGGATCAATCAACACGGGGCATCACCAATACTAAGGGCCTCGCCCAAAGAAGCAACCCTAGCTAAGGTCCCCGCCTGAGTTAAACCCTGAGCAACAGGTTCAACTTCGAGCCTACGGGTCGCAGGTTGATTGACTTCAAACTAAAATACAACAAACAGATGAATTAAGAAATAAAAATAAGGACAGTATGTACAAAATATCTTTCTAACACAGATATTAAGCCTATAAGATTATGCCTACAACAACTAAAGCAACTCCAGCTAAGGTCCCTAGCAGAGTCGCCAAATGTAACATGTGGGTTCTTCGAATACAGTTAGTATTAAGTGAGGCATAACCCTTTATCAAGATCGAGACTAACACCATTAGGTGCACAATATGGATAGTGGTCATGGGTAAATCAGAGATAAAGAGATTCGATATTCAGGCTTCCATTCAAGATCATATTAACACAGGAAATACAAGACAAGCATAATAAATTAATGGAACCAGCACGTGGCGTGGTCGGAGGGAGAGAGAACAAACAATCTAGGCACAATAAAGGCAAGGCATGAACTTCAAGATCAGTTAGTGCCCGATGATGGGTGCATTAAATATGTATGGTAGTTAATGCTCTCGTAAGGGTTCTTTGGTATAAGGAAATTTGGATAACAATTTTAGGCTCCGGATCATCTCTCCTCTGATTTGTTTGTTTAGTCTTATTTATATGAGGGAGGGGATGCTCGAGTCAGTATGCCCTCAATCCCTCTGGTACAGTGCATTAAATGCATGAGATATTACATTTAATGCATGGGATCTGATAGTTTGGGCGGGAAACCATTCTATTGGCTGGGAGTATTGAGGGCATTAATAAGGGATATGACTCGTCAGCTTAAGGCTTACTCTAGTATGGCTAGGTGGTCAGGTTTGGTGAGCTAAACCTGCCATCATAAGGATAAAGGCACTTGAGTGCTACATTCTTGAGTACCTAAACTTTGGGACTAGTTAAGTAAATAAATTGGGAAGTTGACATGAATTATGGGATTTAGTCGAATTTTCCGTGCTAGGGATATGCATATAGGTTTAGTAGTGATTATATATACATATTTGACTGACGTGTGTGTGTGTGTGTGTATATATATATATATATATATATATATATATATGTGTGTGTGTGTGTGTGCTACTTTCTTATTTAACATACATACTCAATAGGTCTATCGGAGGAGACTGTGCGTAGTGGGTAGTCCACCTTGGCGTTGACTAGTATGTGTTTGATTAATTCCCCAGGCCATATTATTGTTGCATGGCAATTATCCATATGTGAGGATAGGTGTTGGTTTTAGTCTGGTTGGGTGTGATGTTGTATGGTCTCGACTCCAAGGCATATGGTTATGACCTCCTCCATTGTATGTGTATTCATTTAGGATCGGTAGCGATATCCGGACCTGGTGGCTCGGTGTGAGGCATGATGCCTGGAGTCAAATAGCACATGAGGAATGTATCCGCGAGTTCTAATCTCTGGGATAAGGTTATACATATATAGTGAGTGACATATATGTATGTTTATATGATATAACACGTATATGTAATTATAGCACGGATGCAACTATATATATTTATCTTATAATTATTTGAATTGTAGAATGTGTATCGCCAAAATATTGTTTAGAAATGAATACATAGTGAAGGTATTTACACATAGATAATAGAGAGTATTAAAAGGATTGGGTTTTCATAGTAGTGGTATATCCTAGTTAGACCGGATAGTTTAATTAGAATAATTATAAAGAACACATTAGGTGCGTACTATAGTTGAGAGCTGAGGTTTATATCAAGTAAGTGTGACCGATTAATCTTTAAAGTAGTACACTACGATTTTAATGATTTAAAATAATTAGGTAGTTGCAATGGCATTTTACTCTACAGGCACTAACTCGCATATTCCTATATTTCCTTATTTTCCTTTTTACACCCCACGTGTGCAGTAAGAGCAGCAACAACTGGGACATTAAGGATAAATCTGTTCTTTCCAATCATAGTTGTGGATCCTTGCTTAGATGTTTCACTCATTTATGCTCTAGATATGATAAGTTATTTATTTTTATTATTGGGATGTTGCCCGTAGGTGATAGACTTATTCTTAATGCAAACTTTATATTTTGTCAGACTTGTATTCAGTATTCATCTATTATGTCAATTTTCATTATGGACGTTATTTGGTGATCAATGGTATATTCGGTTTCCCTTTATTAATTATTATGCATGATTATTAGTCTGTTATTTTGGTTGTATGGATTATTTGTATTCCTTATGTCATATTATTTATGACAGTAATGTTGAGAATGATCCAAACTAAGATTCATATTTTATTTTTGGTGAAGGATTGATCACCCACTATTAAAATAGGCAGGTTATCATAGTTGGTATCAGATCATCAGGTCTTAGTGTCTTTAAGATCTGTGCGGACTTGCTACATCATTAGCATTACATTTTCTTTGATGTCGAGCCCTATATCTATGATTATTTTTTCTTATTTCGTATTTACAACCTCCTACTATTATTTATGATTATTGTGAATCTCATACAGTTTCGATTTGGTCTCAGATGCCAAATAACAAGAGAGGAAGACCATATCATGCGGCTAGGAGCACCACAAGTGTCGATGTAAAAAACACGATTTGATCTAATTAATTAGTCACAGATAAAAATTAGTAAAGAAATAAGACAAGAGATTTTTAAAGTGGTTCAGCCTTAAGAGAATGGCTTACGTCCACTGGTTTGTATTACTGGGTGTCTTGCCTTGGTTTGGATTATTCTCGCTTGCCCTGTCAAGAGGGTATTATAATGTATTTATAGCCCTTGGGCTGTCAATGTGAATAGATAGTATGCCTTTATCGAATAGGAGTTTACATCTTTATTTGGTAAGGAATGACTGTAATAGAATAAACATTGAATCCGTCTGGTCATTTGGCATTCCCAATAAGTTGATCGGCATGCTTGGTAGCTCGGTACTCTGAGTATCTCGGTACATTGAATAGCTCGGTACAATAAGTAGCTCGGTATTTGATCTTATGCCATTTTCGATGATGCGTTTCTTCATATAATTGGTCCACATCATCTGACTAATTTTTGTATCAACAGCAGCCCCCAATGTTTCACAGTTGAAGCTTAATGTGAGAGTGTGTAATATTTAACCCAAAAAGTTGGTCGGGCATATTTCCTATGTCTTAGTTAATTTACAGACCTTCAATACTTGTAAAAAAAATTCCACTTTTCATAACAATTTTGAGCGCGAAATGGCAAATTTATAAATATTTTAAATTCTGATGACCACTTGGGTATCTGCGTCTTTTTCCTTTGATTAGCCGTCGAGCACGCAACCGTCGTCACTTTTAATTATTACTTTTTTGGTTTTTTGAGGCGACTTATATAAAGATGGTAAAATCTGATTGTCTTCTACCTTTTTCCATCTTTATTTCCAAAGTCCTTATTTTTTCATTTTTCTCCTTACGAACATTCTTTATATCATCTGTCTTAGATGATTCCTTAATCTTCTGTAAGAATTTCTTCTGTCCTTCTTCTTTCTTTGCTTTAGTCACCATGGCTTATTCTATTGAGTCATTGGATAAGTTTGGAACAGATTTTGCGATTCCTTCCTGGGTTGATTTGGAAGAACATTTTATCCTTGTGATTTCTTTTGTTTAGCGGAGGGACATTGGTTTCCCTCCATTTTTGTGGTTGAATGTGGTTTTTCTCTCTCGCCTGATCCCTTGTGATTGGATTTTTGCCAACACTTTGATATTGTACCTATAAGAGTAGTTCCAAATACATGGAGGGTATTTAATGGCATACATAGGCTAAATTAAATACATGGAACTCATTTAGGGATTCCTGAAATTATGTTTTGTTATAAATAGGGCCTCAGTGACACCACTTTTTATTTAAAAACTAGGTATGTTAACAAAGCCTTGGTGGTCAATCTACCTGATTATAATAGGGATTAATTTGATCATGGGGTTGTGATGAAAAATTGGCAACACCCCCCATTAAATGGAAATGATGTGTACCAAGGTCCTAGATGTCCACCTTATGGAAATGGGATAGGTTGTTCTTTATTTTCAAACTAGCTCTATTTTTTTTTGATAAAATGTTTCACTAACTTTTGCTTTTTACAATTTTAATTTACAGTTGATAGTAAAAGAAAAACCCCAAAAGAGAGTGATATTAATATAAAATAGTTGAAGTTTATCTGGGGTCTTAAACAATCAATTGATGGGGAGCACGTGAGATCTGCTTCCTATTTATTGGAATACAATAACATTGCTTCCTCTTTTATTGCTCGGCCTGTTGTTCCACCTACTTTGGTGATTGACCTTGAGCAAAGTCCAACATTTCCTTCAGTAGTTGAAGAATATATCTCTGATTTGGGTACCTCCCTTGTTTATCTAATGACTAAGAAGAGGAAAGTTCTTGATCTTATTGCGTATTTACATCCTCCTTCTATTATTTATGGTTATTGTGAATCTCATACAATTTAGGTTTGGTCTCAGATGCCAAACAACAAGAGATGAAGACCATCTCATGCCGCGAGGAGGATCACAAGTGTTGATGTAAAAAAGTAGATTTGATCTAATTAATTAGTCACAGATAAAAATGAGAATAGAAATATAAAAAAAAGAAGAGATTTTTAAAGTGGTTCAGCCATCAGAGAATGTCCTACATCCACTGGTTTGTATTAGTGGGTGCCTTGCCTTGGTTTCAATTATTCTCGCTTGCCCTGTCAAGAGGGTATTACAATGTATTTATTGCCCCTGGGCTGCCAATGTGAATAGATAGTATGCCTTTATCGAATAGGCGTTTACCTATGTATTTGGTAAGGAATGATTGTAATATAATAAACATTGAATCTATCTGGTCATTTCGCATTCCCAATTAGTTTCTCGGCACGCTTGGTAACTCGGTACTCTGAGTAGCTTGGTACGCTGTGTAGCTCAGTACGCTGAGTAGCTTGGTACAATAAGTAGCTCGGTATTTGATCTTGTGCCATGTTAGATGATGCGTGTCTTCTTATAATTGGTCCACATCAGCTGACTAATTTTTGTATCAACAACAACCCCCAATGTTTCACAGTTGAAGCTTAATGTGGGAGTGTGGAATATTTTACCCAAAAAGTTGCTCGGGCATATTTCCCATGTCTTGGTTAATTTACAGAACTTCAATACTTGTAAAAAAATTCCACTTTGCGTAATAATTTTGAGCGCGAAATGGAAAATTTGTAAATATTTTGAACTCTGATGACCACTTGGGTTTCTGCGTCTTTTTCCTTTGATTAGCCTATGACATATATAAAGACGGTAAAATCTGATTGTCTTCTACCTTTTTCCATCTTTATTTCCAAAGTCCTTATTTTCTCATTTTTCTCCTTACGAACGTTATTTCTATCATCTGTCTTAGTTGATTCCTTAATCTTCTGTAAGAATTTCTTCCTTCCTTCTTTTTTCTTTGCTTTAGTCACCGTGGTTTATTCTATTGAGTCATTGGATAAGGTTAGAACCGATTTTGTGATTCCTTCCTGGGTTGATTTGGAAGAACCTATTTATCCTTGTGATTTCTTTTCTTTAGCGGAGGGACAGTGGTTTCCCTCCATTTTTATGGGTGAATGAGTTTTTTCTTTCTCACCTAATCTCTGCGTTTGGAATTTTTCCAACACTTTGATATTGTACCTACAAGAGTAGTTCCAAATACATAGAGGGTAGTTAATAGCGTACATAGGCTAAATCAAATACATGGAACTCATCTAGGGATTCCTTAAATTATGTTTTGCTATAAATGGGTCCTTAGTGAGAGCATTTTTTATTTAAAAACTTGGTATGTTAACAGAGCCTTGGTGGTCAATCTCCATGATTATAATAGGGATTAATTTGATCATGGGTTTGTGATGAAAAATTGTCAACACCCCCATTAAATGGAAATGATGTGTACCAATGTCCCAGATGTCCACCTTATGGCAATGGGATAGGTTTTCTTTATTTTCAAAGTAGATCTATTTTTTTTTTATAAAATGTTTCACTGACTTTTGATTTTTACAATTTTAATTTACAGTTGACAGTAAAAGAAAACCCCCAAAAGAGAGTGATATCAATATAAAAGAGTTAAAGTTTATCTGGGGTCTTCAACAATCAATTACTGGGGAGCACATGAGATCTCCTTCCTGTTTGTTAGAATATAAGAACACTACTTCCTCTTTTATTGCTCAGCCTGTTGTTCCACCTACTTTGGTGATTGACCTTGAGCAAAGTCCAGCATTTCCTTCAGTTATTGAAGAATATTCCCCTAATTTGGGTACCTTCATTGCTGATCTAATGACGAAGAAGAGGAAAGTTCCTGATCATTTTGCTAAGATTGTCCCTAGTGTTGAGGGGGCAAAAAAGAACAAAAAAAGTTTCCCAGCTGAAGGGATTAAGAAAACGGATGTTGCTCCATCTGGGGGCAACTACATCTATTAAAGAGGCTACTAAGAAGCCCCCTATTGTTCAAAAATAGGCAACACCTTTGATTGAAGAAGTTGCACCTTTGAGAAGACTAAGAAGGGTTCATGCTGAAAAGGCCATCGATGCTACTACTCAACCTACTGGGGTTGAATTACCTTCCTTGTGTGTTATTCCTCCAGCTTTTATTACTCCTGGTTTGGAAAGGAAATTGATCTCGTCTGGAACTCTCCCAGATCACAAAGTTGTTGAGACCTCTACTCCTCGGGGAAAAGTCTCTGATTTGGCTGCCCAACACCTTGCTTCAGTAAGTGTTATTTTACCTTGACATTTCAATTTTTCTTTCAATTTTCATATACTAACTTTAGTTTCTCTTTATCTGGTATTTTTTGGTGTATTTCAATAATATCTTAGAAAAGGATGAAGCTATCAAAGTTGTTTCCTCTTCCAATGAAGTTGAAGAGGCCCTTACTGGGTTATCAAAATCTTTGGAGGACTCCTAGCAACAGTATGAGGTTGATAATACCTCATGGAAAAATAAAATAAAGGATGCTGAAAAGGCTAAGCAAGCAGTTGTTGATGCTGCAAAGGAGGTAGAGGATAAATTGATGGTCGCTACTACTAGCAAGGAAGAAGCTGAGAGCAAGCTTGAACAGAAGATACAATCTGTTGAAGACCTACTTAGGGAGACAATTTCCTTGGAGAGGACGAAGAAGAAGTCTGATGTAAAATCTTACATTAGCTCTGGTTGGGACAAAAGGTGGAATAAGGCTTTAATTGTTGCCTCTTCTCAAATTGAGTATGCAATTTTGAAATTCTTCAAGGATGGATGGGTTGCAGCACTGAAAGAGTTAAAAAATTTTGAAGACTCTGAATTATTTCAAAAATATGTCCATGGCCCTCCTACTACCATTGGAGTGGAAGATGAAGATGAAGTTAAATCTAGTGAATCTTTTTTTATGGTGGTGGAGCAAACACCTGTTGCTATTGTACCTCAGTATTTTGAGCAAACCCAGCAAACATTGCCTTCCTCCGAACAACATTAACTGCCCTTTGAGCAACTTCAACAATCGACTCCTTCTTCTGGACAGCCCCAGCCCCCAATTACCTCTTTTAAATCAGCTAATAAGGTGGCGGGTGATAAAGAGAAGGTGCAGAGTTGTTCGACAGTTTTTCTTTATTTTCCTCTGCTTTCCCTTTGTTTTGTACCTATGGTTGTACTCCTATTTGATATGATCAATAAAATTGACTTGTTTCTTATCTGAATTTATCCACTACTGTTCAATATATCTATTATTGATCTGTTTTTACTTTTCCCCATAGTTTATTTCCATGATGGAATTATTGTCAGTTCATGATACAGAGTTAATGAAGAAATGTACAGACTACTTCAAAGCTGGTCGTGCATATTTTACCGAAGCACAAATAATTAACATCCTTGGTCCTTATGCTTCTGAACGAGCAATTGAGGCTTACGAGTACTTGAAATTATTACTTAATCATGCGGTAGCGAATAACATAGCTTACTATGAAATGATTGAATATCTTTAAGGAATGATTGAAGAACTTCAAGATCAACATAATGAAGCCACGACTCTTCTTCATAAAGGATATGAGAAAAAATACCAACAGTTGAGCGCTGCTCGGGGCTATGATACATTCATTTCTGCCCATAATAAAAGAGAGAGTGTGCTAAAATTTGAAATTGAGGAGAATAGAGACATTGCCAAACTGCTGGAGTTGGAAAATAACGCTTTGAGAGAAGAATTGAGACAGTTAAAATTTGCTTCTTCCTCTAGAGCTATAGTCCCAGTTAATAATGAAGGTATTTCCTTTTTGGAGACTAAAAATTCTTCATTAAGAGAAGAGCTGGAAACTTTGAAAAGAATTAGACCTGCATCCACTTCTCTAGGTAGAACAAGACCAAGTCAAAGTATCATTGAAGAGACTAGAACTCGGCAAGCCTTAGAAAATTAAGTTGCTCAATTAAAGGCAAAAAATCAATCTCTAGTAGAGATGTCCCAGAAGATTCAAACTCTTACAGAACAACTATACACTCAAAGTTCTTCGTTGCAAAATAAAGAAAGTGTGCTGACAAGACTACACTAACATGTTGAATAGCTAACTTATCAGTTTCACAAGCAGCCAAAAGAGTTTTGGATGGAGGGATAAAATGAGTCTTTATAACATCTTGATGATAGGTTGAAGTAATCAAACAATGAAGGGTACAAATAGGGATGGATGAACGTTTTAACTGTAATGAAAGTTGAGCAAGGAACCGAACTGTGGGATTGGCATGACCCTGGGCTACTCGATCTACCAAAACCACCTTTCCAACTAGATGTTAATTGGATTCTAGTTCGCTCAATTCCTCATTGTTTAATTTCTAAATACCTAGGTGATTACGGTCTTCATGAAGACTTTGAAATATCCCAACCTCCTCATTTTCTAAATCGACCAAGTTCAAGTAACACCAGAATGCTTCAGGACTTAGATTTTATCAATTCTTCTTATGCTTTATGGATCATGTATCAAAATCTGAAGGAAAGAAACAAATAGAATAGGCTATTTGTATTTTCTTAGTAATTGTTGTTGTAAATGAAAAAAATCATCTTCTTGTAGTTTTGTTTCCTTGGAAATAAAATAATTGCATGATGTGTATTCTGTCAATCTCTGTTCATAACATTAGATCAACAATACTTGTATTTTAATAATAACAATAACGGGTCACTTATATCATCAGTTGTTGAATATATATATTTGGATGGATAGTTTATAATTTCTAATTTGATTGCCTAGATAATGGAACTTTTCTCCCATGCATTTGTCTAGTTATAGTGATTTTTTTATCAGCCATAAGTTCCTAAGCAATGGAATGTTTATCCCATGTTCCTGCTTAGTTGTAGCAATCTTATCTAGATGTATAGATAAATAATTGCCTTGGTTCCCAGGCAGTGGATATTTTACCCAACTTCTTGACCAGTTTAGATGCCTCTTGGGTCACCCATGTTTGTATCAAGAAGGAATTACCTCTCTTGATTGTTTTACCAACATTCTTGGTGTCTTTGTTCATGCCGACCAACATTTGGCTGGCGATTGCTGATATTGACCAACATTTGGCTGGCGGTTACTGTACCGACCAACATTTAGTTAGTGGTTGCTGATATCGATCAACATTTAGTTGGTGGTTGCTCTTGTCGACCAACATTTAGTTAGTGGTTGCTGATGCCGACCAACATTTAGTTGGTGGTTGCTGACACCAACCAATATCTTATTGGTTTTGATTTTCAAATGTTGGTGTTAAGTGTAATGTGTAGAACTAGTACTCTGGAAAAAAAAACAAACGAATGGGGAAATTATCTTTTTCATTTATATTGAAATAACTGAGTACATTGACTGTTATATCACTGGAAGTACTTTCGCAGGTGCTCTGCATTCCATGTATTCTTGAATTCTTCCCCTTCTAGAGTTTCTATCTTACAAGTTCCAGGAAAGACAACTGATGTCATGCGATATGGTCCATGCCAATTGGCCTCCAACTTGTTTTTCTTTTGAATTACCCCTCTTAAGCACATAATCACCCACTTTTAGATCACTTTTTTTTACCCTCTTGTTATAGAACATGGCAGTCCTTTGCTAGTAGGCTTCATTTATGATTGCTGCATTTTCTCGTACTTCCTCTAGCATGTCCAAATCTAATATTCTCATCAAATCACTTACTAGAGAGTTAAAGTTGAGCAACCTATGAGTAGGTAATCCCAATTCAACAGGTATCACAACTTCACTTCCAAAAGCTAGCATTTATGGTGTCTCTCCAATTGTTGTTCTAGGAGTTATTCGATAAGCCCACAATACTGACTGTAACTCGTTAATCTAATTCCCCTTTGCATCATTTAATCTCTTATTCAACCCATTCAGTAGAGTTTTGTTCATCACCTCTGTTTGTCCATTAATTTGGGGATAACCTGGATCAGAATGGACTTTTTGAATGTTGGACTGTAGATAGTACACTACAAACTCATCATTGTCAAACTGGGTACCACGATCAATGATAAATGCATGGTGAAGACCATATCTACAAATGATATTCTTCCAAATTAATTGATAGGCCCTTTCATAGGCCATATCGATGAGAGGTTCAGCTTCCACCCACTTTGTGAAGTAATCAACAGCTACCACCAAATATTTGAATCGTCCTCTTCTAGTTGGCAGAGGTCCAACTAAGTCTATTCCCCACATAGAAAATGTCTAAGGTGAAGTGATTGGTGTTCGCAGTGCCCGAGGAGTTCTGCGTATAGTAGAGAATCGCTGACACTTATCATATTTTTGCATAAGTCGTACAATCAGTGCGCATTATTGGCCAGTAGTACCCTTATGTATGCATTCTTTATAGTAGAGTTTTTCCTGCTATGTGAGACCCACAAGACCCTTCATGAATTTCCTCTATTAGGTCTTTAACTTATCCTAGGTGAACACACCTTTGCAAACCAGCTATCAAAACTCTCCTGTACAGAACTCCTTTATTCAAAACATATCTGGCAGCCTTGTACTTCAGCCTCTTTACTGCAAGTAGGTTGGCTGGTAAAATACCTTCTTCAATATAAGCCCTAATGGGATCCATCCAAGATGGTCCCATATCCAAGGTGATAAAATTCATCATCAGGTCTTCGTCAATACTTCTGCTAGCAAGTAGCTCAATGGGGATTGTTCTTCGTAACTCGGTACGAGTTGCTAAAGCAAACCGAGCAAGTGCATCTTCTCTTACGTTCTCCAACCTAAGGATTTTAACCACCTGAATAGCTGTCAAATTAGCTACAATCTCCAAGGCCTTGGATAAATATCTTGACATGAACTCCCCTTTTGCTGCATAAAGACTTAGCATCTGATTCACCACTAATTTTGAATCATTTAATACCACAACTTTCTTTGCATTCAATGATTTATCTAAGCTGAGGCCCATAATCATGGCTTCATACTCAACTTCGTTATTAGAAGCTTGGAATTGGAAACGTAGAGTATATTCAAGGTCTATCGCATCTGGACTGTTGAGAATAATTCCAGCTCCGTAACCTATTGCACATGAAGAACCATCGACATATAGATTCCATATAGGAATATTATCACCAAACCTTGGTCTGACAGAATCCCTTAATGGAATATCTTGTCCTTCCTCTCTTCATACTTCTTTTTCAACTCTTGCACTTTACCCGAGGATTCTGGTTGATCAGTTGCCATCCCTTTTGGCAATTCTGCTGCTGGGAGTTGATCGGGGATATTTTCAATAGACTTCCTAGCCTCCTTGAGTTTCTTTGCCTTAGCCCCTTGTTGATCGGGGACATCTGGGTAAGTAAATTTAGCAATGAAATCTTCCACTACTTGTCCTTTAAGAGAGGACCTTGGCTCATAGATAATGTCATATTCCCCTAACTCCAGTACCCAATACATTAATCTTTCAAGCTTTTCTGGCTTATGTAAGGCCTGTCTAAATGGCATCTCAGTATATACCACTATTATATGGCTTGAAAATATGGTTTCATTATCCTGCTTGCTTCAATCAATGCCAACACCAATTTTTCCAGTTTATGGTACCTAATTTGTGTTCCTCTGAATCACTTGCTGGTATAGTAGCTTTTGCACTCCATATTCTATTCTTATAACGCTGAACTAAACTGTACTTTTTGAGGCAGCTAAGTACAAGTATAGCTTTTCTCCTACTACTGGCCTGGACGATAAAGGAGGTGTCCCCAAGTATCTCTTCAACTCTAAGAACGCCTTCTCACATTTATCGTTCCACTCAAAGGTCTTTCTGAGCACCTTGAAGAATGGAAGACATATGTCAGTTGCTCGTAAGATAAATCTATTGAGAGCGCTTGCACACCCAGTAAGGCTTTGTACATATTTCTTAGTGGTCGGGGACTGTAACTCCAACAAATCTTTTATCTTGTCAAGGTTTGCTTCAATACCTCTTTGATTCACAATGTATTCGAGGAACATGCCTTCTTGTATGCCAAAAATGTATTTGGTCGGGTTCAGCTTCATCTGGTACCTCTCTAGTTGATCAAATGTTTAGCTTAAATCAGTTATATGGTCAGAAGCTTTTTTGCTTTTAGTTAATATGTCATCGACATATACTTCCATATTTTTACCAATCTGCTTCGTAAATACCCTATTTACCAGCCGCTAATATGTAGCACCTTCATTTTTAAGACCAAAAGTCATGGAATTGTAACAATATATTCCTCGGGGAATAATGAAAGAGGTGCTTTCCCTATTTTCCGGCTTCATTTTAATTTAATTGTATCCAGAATAAGTATCCATGAAGCTCAACAGCTTTTTCAAGCAGGCTTTATTCTGATCTGTGAAATCCACACACATCCTCCACTTATTATTCTTCTTTTTAACCATCACAACATTATCCAAGCAATCTGGATATTTCATGTCTTCAATGAAAGAAGCCTTTTGTAGCTTTTCCACCTTTTCTTAAATTGCCTAGTTCTTCTTCGGACTAAAGACTCTTCTCCTTTGCTTCACTGGTTTGATCTCTTTGTTGACATTAAGCTCATGGCACAAGAATTTTGGGTTTATACTCGACATGTCCTCATGACTCCATGCAAATGCCTACTTTCTTTGTCTTAAGAATGTTACTAGATCTTTTTTTAAGATGGGATCAAGTGAAATGCCAATCTGTGTTGCTCTTTTTGGCTGCTCATCATCAAGAATAATGTTTTCAGTTTCCTCCATGACCTAGCCTTTAACGATCTCCATTTCATCTCTTGGGTCTATAGTTTCAATATCAGATTCATCCACTTGATAAGTGGTAGTTTTGTTCCTAGCATACTCTAATTCCTCTTTCTCGGTGGAAGAGTAGTAGCATTCCCGAGATAATATTTTATCTCCCTTTATAACTCCAACCCTAAAGTTGGCCAAGAACTTCAAACACTGATGTATTGTGGATAGAACTACTACAAACTTTCTCAGGACCACTCTTCCTACGATTATATTTTAGGTTGACTGGACATTCTTATCCATCACAAAGAAATGCACCTTTTTTTCTGCTAACTGGACATGTGCGAATCAACATTTCTTTCTTGTTCATTCTAAGTGGAAAAACTTTTTCTCCAGAGAACCCAATAAGGGTCTTGTGATACGGCTCCAACTGACTAAGTTTCAAGTTCAAACTATAAAAATAAGGGTAAAATATGATATCCGTCAAGATACCATTATCTACCAACACTTTCGAAATGATTATGTCCTTCATTCTTATTTTGATCACCAGAGGATCATCATGAGGATATAAGACTCATTTCAAATTGTTTTTAAAACACCCAATGACCAGTTTATCTTTGTTAACTTTCCTTGGGCGATCTTCTTCAGCCAGGTTTATTCATTGTATATAAGAACAAGCTTGATCCTCATTGAGGTAAGCTTTCCTTTCAGTAGTATGATCACCTCCTCCTTCGTCTCCACCTATAATCATGTTACAATCAAATGAATCAAAATGAATAAAAAAGTCCTCACTCTCAGGTTGTTTTGGACTTTTGGGGAGATCAGGATCATCTTCATGGTCATCTTCATAGTCCCTTTTCTTATCTTCTCTTGGTCGGCAAGGAGATTTAGATCTTTGTCGACCTCTGTTATTGGTCTTTCCACCATTCTGACGATCAACAAAATTATTCATCTTTCCTCATCTAATGAGGGCCTCTATCTCGTTTTGGAGAGCTATACACTTCTTGATCGTGTGACCATGATCGTGTGACCATGATCTTTATGGAGCTCAGAATATTTAGATTTATCCATCCTCTCAGGGGTTGTCTTTAGCTTTTCTGGCCAATTTAATTCCTTGTTGTTCTTGATTTCCTCAAGAACATGATTTATGTCCACTTTAAAGGGAGTATAGTTAGTATAATTCCTCAAATGATATAATGTTTCCTTTCCCTTTGATTGATTGCTTCCACCATTATTCTTGTTATCTTTCTTCTCTGATTTACCCTCATCTTTATTCTGCATTTTTTCTTCAACATTTTTCTTCACATCCATAACCTCCTCCACATTCATTATTTTTCCTTCTTTGGCCATTAATTCTTCCATGGATTTTGGGGGATCCTTATCCAAGGTATAATAAAATTTATCCTACAAAAGACCACTCATGAGAGCTGTGATGGCTGTCTTCTACTCATAGTCTATGACCTATAATTTCTCATTATTGAAATGAGTTATGTAATCTCTATTACTTTCACCTGCTTTCTGCCTAATGCTCAACAAATGGGCTACCCTTTTAAATGGCTTTGTACCAAAATATAAATTATTTATAAAAAGCTATGCCAATTGGTGGAAGATTGTAATCTACCCTCGGGGAAGGCTGTTATACCATATCTGAGGAGATTCGATAATGGTCCCTGAGAATGCCCTGCACCTCATTTCATCTGGGACCGCATAAATATTTGTCATAGCCTGGTACTACTCTATGTGAAGAATAAGATCTATTTTTCCATCTTACTTCGTTGTTACTACATGAAACTTGAATTTTACAGGTGTGGGAGAATCCACAATCACCTGTACAAATGGAGATTCTTTAATAAAGGTTCTTTGGAGAGGATTCTTGTCCTTATCCATCTCTCCTAACCTATCTTCCAACCTCTAAATAGATCCTTTCCATGAATCATTTCTATCCCCTGACTTATTAGTATTTCCCCGAGCAACAGATCGCGTAGAATTTTCCTCTTAGGGTCTTTCTCTTCGAGCTGTAGGTCTTGGGTTTGAATGTGATTGGGTGGAGCCTTCCCTTAAATCATTTGGTCATTGAGAATTTCTCGACCCAAATCGAGGAGGAATTCTTTTCCCCCTGGGCCTAAATTGTCGAAGGGAGAGGCTTTACTCAACATGTTCATAGCACTTGGTCTATCTGGGGTTAAAGTGTTGTCTTCCTAAGAATCCAAAATTCTTATAAGGGAAGTTATACCGGGGCGATAGGATGGGTCTATTGAATTCCCAAAATAATTGAATTCAGTATGCCTAGATTATGACACAGATCGTGGTTCAGTGTGTCGTGAAGATGGCGGATGCATGCTTCGTTGGCCTGTTTGGGCAAATACTCCATTTTGAAAGGTCTGAGCTAACTATCGCATAGTTTCTTGCATAACTTCTTGCCCCCTGGCTAGACTAGTTCAGATTTCTGTCAAATTCTTCGCATTTGGAGGTGCAAAAGGATTCCCTTCATTATTCCTATTACTAGATTCTGGGATTTCAGCCATTGGTGGTGTGTTTTTGGTAAAAAAAAAATGCTATGTATAGATGGCGCCAATATGCTGATGTAAAAAACTATATTTGATCTAATTAATTAATCACTGATAAAAATGAGAAAAGAAATAAGATAAGAGAATTTTCAAGTGGTTCAGCCTTAAGAGAATGGCCTATGTCCACTGGTTTGTATTACTGGGTGTCTTGACTTGGTTTTGATTATTCTCGCTTGCCCTGTCAAGCGGGTATTACAATGTATTTATAGCCCTTAGGCTATCAATGCAAATAGATAGTGTGCCTTTATCGAATAGGTGTTTACATATGTATTTGGTAAGAAATGATTGTAATATAATACACATTGAATATGTCTGGTCGTTTTTCATTCCCAATAAGTTGCTCGGCACGCTTGGTAGCTCGGTACACTGAGTAGCTCGGTATTTGATCTTGTGCCATGCTAGATGATGCGTGTCTTCATATAATTGGTCCATGTCAACTGACTAATTTTTGTATCAACAACAAGGGTGGAGGCTTTATCGGAGCCGTAGGCCACTCAGGGGATGGTGACAACTATAGAGGTTGCCATTATTATTGTGCAGGCGGTTAATGCCGCAATGACCGCAATGGCATATCACTTTCCCCAGGCACAATCACAACAATCGATGGCACCAGTTGTTTAAGCTCACCGAGTAGTATCTGTTTGGGAGAGAGTGAGGGAAGACTTTTCGAAGTGATATCTGACAAACTTCTAGGGGAGTGTAGATGTGGTTTCTTCTAGCTAATGAAAGAAGGACATACAGATGGATTTATGAATTGTTAAGTGTAGAGAGACTCAAAAGTAGATACTGACTACATTTAAGCTACACGGTGCAGAACTTCAGTTATGGGAGTGGGTCACCATAATAGAGGAGAGAGATAGTATGAGAATACAGGAGTTCTTAGTGCAATTTGATTGCAAGTTTTTTATGTTAGCGGTTTAGGCAAAAATAAGGAGGAAATTCTTTGATATGTCGTAGGAGGACCAGAATATGGCCCGATATGAGGAGGAATTCATGCACCTGGCAAAATTTGTGCCAGATGAGATGAATACGAAAGAGAATAAGGTACTTAACTTCACGGATGGGTTCATATGAAGGATTTTCCAACATTTATTGGGGAGCTCATCATTACAGACCTATATTGAGGTCGTAAATGCCATGTTGCTCCACTATCAAGATCATCACTTCTACCTTAGGGGAGAAGAAAAAGATTGAAGAGTCTAGCCAATAGGTTAAGATCGGGGGTAGTGGTAGAAGCATGGCTCCACAATAGTAGTAGTAGAGGCTGACTGATCAGGACTCCCATTAAGTAGACCCTGCTAAGATATTTAGGTTAGGTAATGGAAATTTCAGGCATGGCCAACAAGTGCAAGGGAATCGTCAAGTGATCCATAAGGCCGAGGTTACTAGGGCCATTAGGGTTAAAGGAAGGGATAGCATCGTCAGGGCATGTAAGGCCAAAGGTAGGTAGATTTTACAATTAGTTACTTCGCATTTGGGGAACAAGTCCACGTATAACGTGCGTGCTCGAACAGGGCAGGGTTTGGTGCAAGGTGCCTAGAAGGGGCAGCAACTTCCAAGCCCACCACCAGTTCTAACATTTCCGCCTCCATAGGGGTAATGACAATTATATTTCAACCTTATCAATAATCTCCAAGGATTTTTTTTTGCCACTAGCGGTAAAGGTTATGTTTATTTTCCATGGGCACATGGGGTCGGTTTTATTTTAAACGAAAGCGTCACATTCATTTGTTTAGCACTAGGTTTGCATGTGAAATGAGTTTATGTATTTATTCACAGATATTATTATGACTATGGATTCATCTTTGGGTGATGGTAATCTCATTCGTTCCATATGCATGGGTGTAGGTTGTGCATAGTAGTGGATCGACTTAGGTTAGACTTAGATAAGTACGATGTTATTTTGGGTATGGACTGGTTAATAATGAACATAGCGATGGTGTACTATTGAAGTAGCACTATCGTGTTGGCTATACCAGGGAAGTACGTGTTTCTTGTGGTAATGTCACCATCCCTATTACATTTAGGAGGAGACTTTAGAGGGTATATTCATCTCGTTGGATTCAATTCCAACTGTCAGGGATGATGCCCATGTGTTTCAGAAGATATATGGGTCACGACCAAGTTGAGAGATTAAATTTATGGTCAACTTAGTGCTGAGGACTAGGACGATAGTGCAAGTGTCGTATCGTGTGGCTCCTTTATAGATGTGGTAGATACAAGATCAAATTCAATAGTTATTGGGGTAGGGTTTTATCTACATGAGTACTTCACCTTGGGGTTCCCCAGTTCTATTTATGAAGAAGAAGGATGTGTCTTTACAATTGTTTATACATTATCGAGAGTTGAATAAAGTCATGATACAGAACAAATATTCGTTGTCACATATTGATGACATTTTTTATTAACTAAGATGAACAACTTACTTTTCTAAGATTGATCTAAGGTCGGGGTACCATCAGTTACATATCAAGGAGGAGGATCTCCCTAAGACCACTTTTTTTACTAGATATGGTTCTTATGAGTTCAGGGTTATGCTATTAGGCCTAACCAATGCACCGACAATTTTCATGGATCTTATGATGAGGGTGTTTAGGGATTTCTTGGATTAGTTTGTCATTATATTCATAAATGATAATGATTTATTCTCGAACAGAGGGCGAACACGCAGAGCACTTGTATACAGTTCTTCAGACCTTGCGGGACCACTAAATATTTGTCAAGTTCAAGAAATGTGGATTTTTGTTATGGGAATTGAAATTTTTAGGTCACATTATATCTAAGAGACGTATTTATATGGGTCTAAGTAAGTTATCAGTGGTGAGGGAGTAGGGATAGCCCATGCCACCGATGGAGGGCCATAATTTTCAGGGGTTAGTAGGGTTCTATCGTCAGTTCATCATAGGATTATCAAAGATTTTGGGTCCCTTGATGATATTTGACTAATAAGGGAGTGCCTTTTATATGGTATGCCAATTGTCAGTCAACTTTTGATGAGCTAAAGGAGAAGTTGACTTCAGTGCCAAAACTCACATTGCCCAGGGGAGGAGTGGAATATCGTGTTTCTACCGATGAGTTCTTACACGGACTTGGGGGAGTTCTCAAGTTGAACGAGTGGGACATAGCTTATGTATCTCGCAAGCTTAAGCCCTATGAGAAAAACTGTCCCACTCATGACTTGGAGTTAGTGGAAGTCATATTTGCTTTAAGGATTTGGAAGCACTATCTTGAGGGGGAGAAGTTCTGGTTTCTCACGAACCATAAGTCACTTCAATATCTTTTCACACAAAATGAGCTAAATATGAGGTTGCATGGCTTGATTTCATAAAGGATTACTAGTTTAACATCTAGTATCATTCGGGGAAGGATCACGTAGTGGAAGATGCATTGAGCCATTAGCCAAAAAGGCATTTAACAGTAATATGGAAAAATAAGTAGCCAGTTCTTTTCCAGGAGGATGAGGTAGTCCGAGCGTAATTAATAGTGATGACCATCAACCCCGAGATCATTTGGAGGGTTGTGAAGGCACAGACAAAGGATCCCTCTTATCAAGAGAGGATTTAATAGTTGTTAATAGGTGGAGCTAAGTCATACTCAATAAGTTTTGATGGTGACTTACACTTCAATAGGAGGTTTATTCTTCCAAATGATAAGGCGCTACGATGTGCAGTTATTCAGGAGGAGCATGGGTCATAGTTTTTGATACATCTCAGAGGGGATAAGGTGTACCAGGATATGAGGCGACAGTATTGGTAGGTCGAGATAAAGCAGGACATAGATGAGTTTTTCTCTAGGTGCACCACTTGTCAGATGGTGAAAGTCGATAAGCAGAGACCAATCGGGGTTCTATAGCCGTTAGATAATACGATGTGAAAATAGGATAGTATTTTGATGGAATTCATCACTGGATTACCGACATCACAGTGGGGTCATGATCCCTTCTGCGTCATTATGGACTGGACAACTAAGGTATCCCATTTCTTGCCAGTTTGGGTGGATTACATGACGGGGTAGTATGTGCAATTGTTTATAGAGAAGATAGTGAGATTGCACGGGGTGACTATCAACATTGGATCAGATCGGTATAAGATCATTATGTTCCACTTTTGGTGGATCTTTCAGGAGTCACCGGGAACAAATTTTAGTTTGAACACGACTTATGACGCCTAGACCCATGGGAAGACGAAAAGGGTGAATCAAATGCTAAAGGATATGTTAAGGATGTGTATCGTGGACTTTAAGGGAAGCTAGGAGAAGTATTTTCCTTTGAAAGAATTTGCGTACAACAAGTCATAGAAATTAAATATTGGCATGGAAGTGTTTGAGGCTTTGTATAGGACACCTTGTCATTCGCCCTCTTATTGATTGGAGGTGGAGGACAAAAAGCTACTCTGGCTAAATTTGATATAGGAAACATTTGTGAAGATCGAGTTGATTCGAAGTTACATTCGGGTAGCTCGAGATAGGTTGAAGAGTTAGATAAATGTGAATCAGAGATTTGTTAAGTTTGACATGAGTGATGAGGTGTTACAGCTAGTATCTCCCATAAAGGAAGAGATGTAATTTGGGAAGAAGAGAAAATGCTCACCCAGGTATGTGGGGAATTTTCCCATTATCAAGAGGATTGGGCCAGTTGCGTATAGGCTCTCCTTGCTAGATAATTTCTAGATAATTCATAAGGTATTTCATGTGTCATTATTGAAGAAGTATCGCAGGAGTGACATGGCTTACTGGCACATATTGTGGAGGGGATTGACTTTCAGCCAGGTATCTCATATGAGGAGAGAAATGTTGCCATCTAAAATCATAATGATAATAATCTTCGGTCAAAGGTGGTACCATTAGTGTGTGTACAGTGGGGACACCGCAATGTTGTCGAGTCAACGTGGGAGCGTGAGAATGATATGCGAGAGAAGTATTCGGAGCTCTTTGTGGCAGGTACGCTCTAGTTTTGAGGACTAAATTCCATAGCTACGGGGGAATAATTTAATACCCCATAATTTTAATTATTTTATATTATTAATTTAATTGGTATAAAATTAAATTGGAAATTAGTAAATATTAATGGACGAGATAAAGGATTAATATTTACTGGAATTATTATTTACTTGTGTTTGATAAGTAAATAGTTATATGTTTTATTATATATTGCGTATGAGTATTAGTGATGCCCAAATTAGTGATGGGTCGATACGATGTTACATCGCCGGATCAATATATTCATGGGAGATACATATGGTACACATGTGTAGGACCCAATTAATATAAGATTAGCATAATTGAAGTTATGTGATGCAGATGACCTTTTTGAGTGCACCGGTGACACGAGAAGGATTAAAATAGTCCTGAATAGGTACATGGGTGTTGTGTTTGTGTTCTGGGGGCTTCTATAGATATAAAACGGGGCGTAAAGGGGCAAGAAGGTCATTTTATATTATAAATTAAAGAGAAAAAATGGGATTTAACTTTTAGTGAGCCTTATTAGGGTTTAGGAATGTGGATAACAGCCCACCTTTATCTTTCCAAATAAGAGATTGAGAGAAAAGAGCCCTAGAGAATAGAAAAGAGACAATGAGGAAGGATCTTGAAGAGAAGATTTAACTCGGGTAAAGAATTTCAAATTTGTAATCAACTAAGGCAAGTAAATATTTATTTTATGTCTCATTTTAATTTGTAGTTAATTACGTTCTTGAATTAATCAGAAATTAGGGTTTGATTATGAAAAAACCAGAACTTGATGATTGATTAAGAAAATTTATTGGTAAAGATTCCATGAACTTGAAGAGATGAACATATTAGGAGGATTATATTAATAAATATCTGGGTTTTAATGGAAGAAGAGAATGAACATAGATGGGATATAAGATCTTGAAAATTAACTTGATATATGAGTTTTAAATCTTGAATCTTTGATGAATTCCATGTTAGATTTATATATATAGTGATGGGATTACATTATATGGATGATCTATGAAATAAAATTATGGGAATTTGGGGTAGAGAACCATAGAAATGAAGTTAGGAGGTTGGGGATGAATCCCGCGTAAGAAAGAAAAAGGGCTTAAGTTCCTTTCTCTAGAATCTCATTTGAACGAGGTACTGTTTTTCGTTCAAACGAACTAGGTTTTTCATCCTAACAAGGTATATTTTTTATTTGAACATGATGGGTGTTCCGTTCGATGACCTGTGGTTTTGGGTCAGGTTTGGATCGAGGAAACCTTCCAAGTATTTTAATGAACTTCAATAAGTACTTGGGAGGCTTTCCAAGTGAGTGGACAACTAATTAAAAATAGATTTTTGTCATAACTTATTAGTGTAAATTTAGTGATTAACTAGGGTGCTCAGATGAAGGATAAGTTAAGTAAATAATTGAGGAAGTTGGGATGAACTTTGGGATTCAGATGAAAAGTACATGGCATGGCTATGCATACAGGTATTGTAGTGATTCTATATACATATTATTGGGACATGTATATATATATATATATATATATATATATATATATATATATATGTGTGTGTGTGTGTGTGTGTGTGTGTGTGTGAATGTGTGTTTGCTACTTGCTTGTTAAACATACGAACTCGGTAGTGCTATCAGAGGAGGTTGAGCGTAGTGGCCAATCCACCCTGGCGTTGATCTGCATGTATTGGATTGATTCCCTATGTCATAGTACTGTTGCATGGCAACTATTCATATATGAGTATAGGTGTTATTTTGAGTCCTTTTGGGTGTGATATGGTATGGTCATGAACCCAGGGCGTATGGCTATGATAGCCTCCATTATATTATCATTCGTTTGGAGTTGGTGGTGAGATTCTGACCCAATGGCTCATTGTGAGGCATGATGCCTGGAGACGGATAACACACGAGGAATGTATCCACAAGGTCAAAGCTTTTTAGATACTGTTATATGTATATAATAAGTTATATAGGTGTATATTTATATGATATAGGGTGTATATCTAATAATATCACGCATGTAGCTATGTATATTTATCTTGTAATGATTTAAATTATAGTAAGTGTGTTGCTAAAATACTGTTTATAAATGATTACAAAGTGAACATAGTTGGTTAATAAAGAGTATAAGCGGGGTTGGCCTTACATAGCAGTTGTATACCATAGTTAGACTGGTTAGTCTAATTAGGATAATTAAAATGAACATGTTAGGTGCACACTGTAGTTGAGAGGCGAGGTTTATCTCGAGTGAGTGTGACCAATTAATCTTGAAAGTAATACACTATGATTTTAAAGATTTAATTAAATTATTTACTTGCAAAGATATTATACTCTATGAGCTCTGACATGTGTATTCCTGTCTTTCCTTGTTTTCCTTTTTATACCCCAGGTGTGTAGTAGAAGCAACAACTATGATAGTAAGGATAGATTTTTTCTTTCCAATAAAATCTATGGATCCTTGCTTAGACATTTCATTCATTTATGCTCTAGATAGGATCAACTATTTCTTTATTGTTGGGAATGTTTCCCGTAGATGATAGACTTTTCTCATTACAGACTTTATATTTTGTAAGACATATATTAAGTATTCATCTATTATTTCAATTTTCATTGTGGATGTTATTTGGTGATCGAGGGTTTATTCGGTTCCCCTGAGTAATTATTATGCATCATATTTAGTCTGTTATTGTGGTTGTATGGATTATTTGTATTCCTTCTGTTATATTATTTGCGACAGTCATGCTGAGAATGATCCATACCGAGATTCCTGTTTTATTTCGTTAAAAGATTGATCACCTGGTATTAAAATAGGTGGGTTGTCACATATAGCAAATTTGATTTTGCAACTGGATAGTTTTGTGATTTAAGTCAATTTCATTTATTATCTACTGGACCACCATGTTTTGGCCACATAATCTAATTGTATTACTTATATTTAATTTGCATTAATGTGAAAATTTTAGTTTGGAACATGACTGTTGATACCAAAATTAATGTGCTGATGTGGACGAATAAGATGAAGACACGTGTCAATCTACATGGCACAATAGCAACGAGGAAGATCATTTCCCGACCAACTGTGCTTCTTTCCCTTCAACAAGAATACACCGAGAAACTACAATACACCGAGAAACTACATCATCCCGAGATACTCTAAGTACTCCGAGGAACTCTTGATCAACAAGCAACTAAGGCGGTCCGAACTGCATCTCGGCCGTATCATTAATTACTAGACGGACAACTGTTCAACTATCCATTGTATTCTTGATGCACACGTTGCATTAAATGTATTACCCTTTCATATGTAAATCATTTAATGTATTGGACCTTTCATGTACAGCCTCAAGGCTATAAATACATTGTATCTCCCTCATTCAAAGGGACCGGAATTTCTTGAGAGAATTTGTAATCAAGAATTTCATAAACACTCAGCAATAACATAACAGTGGACATAGGCTTTATTCCTAGCCGAACCACTTTAAAAATCTTTGTCTTATTTATTTATCTGTGATTGAAAAATTAGAGCGATCTAGTTTTTTACATCAACAAATTGGCGCCGTCTGTGGGAAACGACTGTTATTATCGTTTTTCATAAAAATCATTTATCACCAATGGCTGATAATCCAGAATCCAGTAATCGAAATGTTGGAAATACTGGAAATCTTCCAAATCCATCTGCATCCCCAGATCTGGCTGGGATTATGACGAATCTGGCTCAAGGACAAACCGCCATGCAAGAATCCATGAGGCAACTCATTCAAACTCTTCAGGGCGGTGCACCTACCTATTCAGGGCAAAGCAGTGATCATAGGCAATCGCAATCTAGACGCACTGGGTCATATCGCAATGAGGAGTCTAATGATTTTTCTTATCAACCTGGGCGAACTTCATCAATACGGGCTTCGGATACAGATCAACGTATCACTCTCTCTCCGGAGAGAACTAGCGCTTTGGAGAGGTTAAGTAAAGTATCTCCTTTCAGTCGGTTAGGACCAAGGAGGAACATGAGTCCACCTAGGGCTCCATCAAGAAGTTTTCGACCACCACCAGGTTTGAGAGAAGGATCTGCGCAATCGCGACCAACCACTCGTCGAGATAAATCTCAGGAAGCTACGTCAGAGCAATCAGTTGCTCGGACTAAACGGCCCGAGGAAGGGAATGAAGCATGGAAAGGTTCCATTCAACGATTGGAGGATAGACTGGGAGAAATGGCTAAGGCGAGAAATCCCTTACAGAGAACTTTTGTTCAAGGAACACCTTTTGTGCAAGCCATTGTGGATTTCCCTACGCCGTCGAAATTCAAAGCACCCGTAGTGACTCCCAAGTACGATGGAAAGACAGATCCCGTACTTCATATAGAACAATACCAAGCTGCTGCAGATATCTACGCTGTCCCCGACGAGATGAGGTGTAGAGCATTCTCGGGAACTCTTACTGGATCTGCACAGATATGGTACAATAATCTTCCTCGGGGTAAGATTTCAACTTTTGTTCAGTTAGCCGAGTTGTTTATTGGCAATTTTTGTTTTGGAGCAAAGCCGGTAAAGCGAGTAGCACACTTGCTAAGTGTTAGACAAAAATCAGGTGAAAGTACTAGAGATTACATAACTCGTTTCAATAACGAAAAGTTGGAAGTCATAGATTATGAAGAAAAGACAGCAATCACTGCTCTGATGAGTGGTTTGCTGCCTAACAAGCTGTATTACACTTTGGCTAAAGATCCACCTAAAAATATGTCGGAGTTGATGGCAAAGGCGGCCAAAATCATGAATGCCGAGGAGGCTATGGCTGCGAAGAAGAATATGGATAAAGAAGTTAAAGTGGAGGTCGACAATTCTAAGAAGAAAGATCAGAAAAGTAATGGTGGTGACAAATATTCCAAGAATAACAGGATGAAGTTGGAAGCCCTAAAGAAGTATGATAATTATACTCCATTGAAAGTGGGTATTAATCATGTTTTGGAAGAAATCAGGAATAACGAGGAAATCAAATGGCCAGAGAAACTGAAGACAGATCCCGACCTGAGGAATAAGACCAAATATTGCGAATTTCACAAAGATCATGGCCATATGACCAAAAATTATATAGCCCTTCAGAACGAGATTGAAACACTCATCCGAAGAGGAAAATTATCAAAGTACGTAGATCGCAGGAGTGAGAGGAAGAATGATGATAGAACTAGAGAGAGATCTAGATCTCCTCGTCGTGCAGAGGAGAAAAAGAGGAGGGACCATGAAGAGGATCCAGATGATGACCCCGATCTTCCAAAGAAGCCAAGGAAACCTGAACGAGAGGTATTTTCCATACGTTTTGGGTCATTTGATTGTAATGTTATTACAGGAGGAGATGCAGGAGGAGGAGACCTTACTGCAGAAGGAAAAGCTTATCTCGGAGAGGCTCAAGCTTGTTCATACATTCAGCGAATAAACCTGGCCGAGGATGATCGTCCGAGGAAGGTAAACAAAGAGAAGCTAGTGATTGGTTTTTCAAAAAACGACCTGGCAGGTGTTCTCTACCCTCATGATGATCCTCTGGTGATCAAAATGAGGATGAAGGATGTGGTCATTTCAAGGGTATTAGTAGACAATGGTAGTTCAGCAGACATCATGTATTATTCATGCTTTGATAGCTTGAATTTAAAATTATCTCAGTTAGAACCTTATCACAGACCCCTTCTGGGTTTTGCTGGCGAGAAAGTTTTTCCACTTGGGACGATCAAGTTGGATATACTCATTGGAACTTGGCCTGCTTGTCGAACAGAAAGAATACGCTTTTTTGTAATGGATAAGAATGTGCAGTCCGCCTACAACATCATCATGGGAAGAGTTGGATTGAAGAAGTTCGAAGCAGTTCCATCCACAGTTCATCAATGTTTGAAATTCCCAACGAATTTTGGAGTAGGAATTATGAAAGGTGATCAAAAAGTAGCTCGGGAATGCTATTATTCGTCTGCCGAGCAAGAGGAACTTGAAGAGTTACAGAAAAAGACTACTACTTACCAAGTGGAGGAAAGCACATAAATTGAAACTCTTGACCCTAGGGATGAATCTCAACTCGTAAAAGGACAGGTTGTGGAATCTACAGAAATTGTTATCCTGGACGACGAGCATCCTGAACGAATAACTCAGATAGGGTTGTCGTTGGATTTTTCAATAAAACAGGAGTTGATAACTTTCTTGAGAAACAGGAAGAATACTTTTGCTTGGAGTCATGAAGACATGCCAGGAATAGATCCAAACTTCTTATGTCATGAACTCAATGTGAATAAGGAGATCAAACCTGTGAAGCAAAGAAGAAGAGTGTTTAGTCCCGAGAAGAACCAGGCCATACAAGAGGAGGTCGAGAAACTCCAGAAAGCCCAATTCATTGAAGACGTGAAATATCCAGATTGGTTGGCGAATGTGGTGATGGTAAAGAAGAAGAACAACAAGTGGAGAATGTGTGTTGATTTTACTGATCTCAACAAAGCATGTCCAAAAGATCATTTTCCATTGCCCAGAATTGATCAACTAGTGGATGCTACTTCGGGACACGAGCTACTCAGCTTCATGGATGCTTATTCTGGCTACAACCAAATCAAAATGAAACCTGAAGACAGGGAAAGTACTTCTTTTATTACCCCAAGGGGAACTTATTGTTATAATGTTATGCCTTTTGGTTTAAAAAATGCAGGTGCAACATATCAGCGGTTGATGAACAAGGTATTCACCGAACAAATCAGCCGCAATATGGAGGTCTATGTCGACGACATGCTCACCAAAAGCAAGAGAGCTGCAGATCATTTGGTTGACTTAAGTCAAACTTTTGATCAACTGGATAAATACCAGATGAAGCTTAACCCGACGAAATGTACCTTTGGAGTACGAGAAGGAATGTTCCTCGGATACATCGTCAACCAACGAGGTATTGAGGCAAATCCAGAAAAGATCAAAGCTCTTTTAGGGCTGCGATCCCCGACGACGAAGAAAGAAGTGCAAAGTCTTACCGGACGAGTTGCAGCACTCAACAGATTTGTATCCCGAGCAACTGATAAATGCCTCCCATTCTTCAAAACGCTACGAAAAAGTTTTGAGTGGACTGATGAATGTGAGAAAGCCTTTCAAGATCTGAAGAAGTATTTGGGAGCCCCACCATTGTTGTCTAGGCCAATAAATGGAGAGAAGCTGCACTTGTATTTGGCAGTATCAGAAAATGCAGTTAGCTCGGCGTTGGTCAGATTGGAGAATGGAGTCCAGAAGCCAATTTATTACACAAGCAAGGCCTTCCGAGGTGCGGAAATCAGATACCCAAAGCTGGAAAAATTGGCACTGGCATTAATTGAAGCAAGTAGAAGAATGAGACCATACTTCCAGGCCCATACCATCATTGTGTATACCGACATGCCGTTAAGACAAGCCCTTCACAAGCCAGAAAAATCAGGAAGATTGATGTATTGGGCAATAGAACTCGGTGAATATGATATTGTGTATGAACCCAGATCATCGTTGAAAGGGCAAGCCGTGGCAGATTTTATAGCAGAGTTCACATACCCTGATACCCCCGAGGAGCAAAAGATGCTTGCTGACCTACCTGTGGACGATACAGGATCGACAGACACAGATCCAAACCAACCAAGATTGGTAAAAGGACTTGTGGATGTAGAAAAATCATCATATTTAAATCCCGACCAACTCCAGTTGGTGGAGGGGCACGAACAAATGATCGATGAGGAACGAAGGATACCCGGGGATGATGAAAGAAAACAGATGATATTTCACCGAGGAACTCTAACAGATAAGAAATTTGAAGACGAGTTACATACATGGAGATTATATGTAGATGGATCATCTTGCACGGCTGGTTGTGGAGCAGGGATTGTTTTAAATTCTCCAGATGATATTGACATGGAGTACGCCTTGAGATTCCAATTCAAAGCTTCTAATAATGAAGCTGAATATGAGGCTATGATAGCAGGTTTTCATTTGGCGAAAGTTATGGAGGCACGTCAAGTAATTGTTTTCAGTGATTCTCAGTTAATTGTGAATCAAATGATGGGAATATATGCAGTGAAGGGAGAGTTAATGGTGAAGTACCATGCAAAAGTGATGGAATTGTTGAAAGAATTTGATGCTATTCAATTGGTGAGGATACCGAGAATGGAGAATGCCAGAGCAGACGCATTGGCCCGACTAGCGTCAGCTACGCGCACCGAGCTGCGAAGAACAATACCAATTGAAGTATTAGAAAGTCGGAGCATAGAAGAAGATCTGACGATGAAGATTATTACCCTTGATTTAGGACCATCTTGGATGGATCCTATCAGAGCATACATTGAAGAAGGAGTACTACCGGAGGACAAACTAGCTGCCAAGAAATTGAAGTATAAAGTTGCTCGGTATGTGTTAACTAATGGTGTTTTGTATAGACGAGGAATTATGGCAGGTTTGCAGAGATGTGTGCATCCATCAGAAGTCAAAGAATTGATTGAAGAAATCCATGAAGGATCTTGTGGAGCTCATGTAGCAGGTCGGACCCTACTGCAAAGGGTGATGACACAGGGATACTATTGGCCGACGATGAGAGCTGATTGTATAGCTTATGCTAAGAAGTGTGACAAGTGCCAACGTTTTTCTTCCATCCGAAGAACTCCACAGGCATTGTTGACACCCATAACATCACCTTGGCCATTTGCCATGTGGGGGATTGATCTGGTTGGACCACTGCCGACGACCCGAGGAAGGTTCAAGTATCTCGTCGTGGCAGTAAACTATTTTACTAAGTGGGTGGAAGCTGAACCACTAATTGATATGACGTACGAGAAGGTGTATCAGTTCATATGGAAGAATATCATTTGTCGATATGGTCTCCCCCACGCTTTCATCACAGACCATGGAACACAATTTGATAATGAAGAATTTGCTGCCTATTGTCATCAGTCAAACATCTTGAAGTTTCATTCAGCACCAGGCCATCGCCAAAGCAATGGGCAGACTGAAGTGACGAACAGAACATTACTAAATGGGTTGAAGAAGAGGTTAAGTAAGGCTAAAGCAAATTGGATTAATGAGCTACAGTCAGTTTTGTGGGCTTACCGAACAACTCCCCGAGCAGCAACAGGAGAATCACCATATATGCTAGCATTTGGAAGTGAGGCTGTGATACCTGCCGAGTTGGGCCTACCAACACATAGGGTGTTAAATTTCAATTCTCCGATCAGTGATCTGATGAGAAGGATGGATTTAGATATGCTCGAGGAAGTCAGAGAAGAGGCAGCCATTAGGAATGCTGCTTATCAACAACGAACAGCTCTGTTTTACAACAAAAGGGTAAAGAAATGTGATTTAAAAGAAGGGGATTATGTGCTAAAGAAGGTCATTCAGAAGCAGAATAAACTGGAAGCAAACTGGCATGGACCTTACCGAGTTACAGAAGTTGTTCGACCAGGAACTTACAGAATAGCAACTCTAGAAGGAGAGGAATTTAAAAATGCATGGAATGCTGAACACCTGCGCAAGTATTATCAATGATGTCCAATGTAAAGCATTTCTTTCATTATGAATAAAACGAAGATGTTTCACCATTTTTTCCTTCTGGATGAAAGTTTTTCGGGGAATACTAGTGTAATACACTATACAACAAAAGTGCTCTAAGGAGCCAACCTCCTTTGGTTAGGAGGACAGCTCTTCGGGGCAAAAGTGCTCTAAGGAGCCAACCTCCTTTGGTTAGGAGGACATGCTCTAAGGAGCCAACAAATGCAGCTCTACGGAGCAAAAGTGCTCTAAGGAGCCAACCTCCTTTGGTTAGGAGGACAGCTCTTCGGAGCAAAAGTGCTCTAAGGAGCCAACCTCCTTTGGTTAGGAGGACAGCTCTATTGAGCAAAAAGTGCTATAAGTAGCCAACCTCCTTTGGTTAGGAGGACATGCTCTACGGAGCCAAAAAAATGCTCTAAGGAGCCAAAAGCTTTAAGGAGCCAAAAAGTGTACACCAGCAGGATCAACCACGGTTGGTAAGATAAAAATATACTCTCATATTACAACTTATGTTGGTCGGGAGGTAATATTGTTACAATGAGTTCTTTGAAGAACAAAATGTTTAAAAAATACACCAAGTATAGTTGGTCGGGGATAAAAACCCAATAACTGTAGTTGGTCGGCGAGGACAACTTATTGATCTTAGTTGGTCGGACGCAATTTTATAGTTCGTCGGAGCTGTAATTAGTCGATAAACATTATTCACCCACCTTGGTTGGTTGGAAACAATTTGAACATTTTTTCTCATTACTTTATTATTAAGTGATCGAGAAACATTACTAATACTTGTAACCTTTTATTAAGTTGCTTATTGAACAATAATGTTGTTATCTTTTTAATAGATACATAGATACATATGTACAAATATAAATGTGCTTGATAAAACAAAATTGGCAAACAGAAAATGAAAATCTTTTCATTAATCTAGAATAAATTACAAATTACAAAATTGTTACATGGATATTACTATTCTATTGGTTTTTTGCCCTGTGCTTTAGAAACAGGTTCCTCGCCGGCAGGAGGGTCTTCTAGGCAAAGGGGAGAATTGATGAAATTAACATCTCTGAGCATTCTGACGTTCATAACAGAAGGTGTATCCAAAAGATGCTCAGGACGAGATAATTCAGCTTGGGAGTGAAGGCTATAATCACCAAGATATTTCGAAATTAGACTGCGAGGAATGGAGCGAGCTGGAATCCATGCCATATCCAATTTGAAAGGTGGTACAGGCAGGTCTAATAACGATGGAGCATGATAGTCCCATAAAAAATGCCCTTGCTCCAACTTTAATACACCCAATGCATTTAACCATCCTTGCTTGTAACCTTCATTATTAGCATGTTCAATGCGAGCATCCAGATGAACGAGAGCTTCATTGTATCCTGCCATCCAGAATTCTCTTGGCTGTTTATGGAATTGGAAGGTTAATCTATCCAATTGTTCATGAAGGCTTTTGGCAAAGAGATCTTTGTTATGCAAGGCAGATTTCGTTGATGCCAGCTGATCTTCCAGAGACAGATTTTTATTGGACATTTCAGTCAGAGCACGGTCTTTTACTTTCAACTGGAATGCTTGAGTTTCCAGAGTAGACTGAGTGCGAGCCTCCTCAACATTTTGGCTGAGGACTCTTCCTCGCCCCCGAGAACCTCTTCCTCGTCCCCGAGCAGTTCCAGAAATAGCAGATCTTCTTAAGTCCTCCAGCTCTTGCCTCAGTTTGGCATTTTCGACCTCTAAGAACGAGAAGCCTTCATCAGTGACTGGTATTAATGCATTAGAGTATGAAGCAGCAGATTCATATTGAGCTAATTTCTTCTGCAAATTATTATTTTCTTGCTCCAGGATCTCAGCGATTTGTCTACAGGCTTCAATTTCACCTTTTAGGGTCCTCTCCCTGACGTCATACCCAGCAATGATCTTCTTGTGGCCTGTTTCTGAAGAGAGCTGATGGTATCTATTTTCATAATCTTCATGTAACAAAGCCATTGATTCGTTATGTTGATTTTGAAGATCCTTTAAGGAACCATGAAGCTCTTCAATCAACTCATAGTAAGCGACATTGTTGGCCACTGCTCGGTCGAGTAAAGCTTTCAAGTATTGATAAGCTTTAATAGCCTGCTCTGAAGCTCCGTGACCAAGGATATCAACAATTTCCGATGTACTAAGATCTGTATGACCAGCCTTATAGTATTGATGACATTGCTGCATCAGCGCGGTATCATGAGAAGAGATCAATTCCATTCTAGCAACAAACTAATGACAAGAAAAAGACAACAATCAACAAAAACAAGTTATCAACAACAGAGATGAGCAAAGATATATTTTATTAGATCATCAAAAAGTTACATCGTTCGATTACAAGGAAATACAGAAAGGCTACCGAATAACTTCACACCTTTTCCTTATCCCCCAAGACTTTCTCGGGAGGCTGGGACGAGGAGCTCGGTTGCTCGGTGATAACTACAGCTTGATTGGTAGGAGTCTTCTCGGGAGGAGGAGGCATGGAGGAAATGTCCTCGGTGGCAGATGGTTGAGAGGTAGAAACTTGATCGCCCATAGCCATGGAATATTCATCTGAAGCAGGTTCATCTTCTTCTTCTTCCACAATTGGTGGAGGAGGACCAGGGAGATGCCGTTGGAATAGCTCAGAATCATCTTGGACTTTTAGCTCTTGCAGAGCAGCTACCCAACCATCATAGAAGTATTTCAACTCCCCATATTGGACTTGGGACGTCATTGCAGCTATCCCTCTCTCCCATCCTTTCTCCCAACCAACACTGAAATGTTTCTTGATTGCAACTTTTCTCCTCGATTTCTCCGAGGAGAGCTTCACCTCCAGTTCCTCTTTCTTAACCTTAATATCTCGCAGAGTAGATATTTCTTCTTCTGCCTTCTTCAATTTATCATCAGATTCCTGATGTTTAACTTCCAAATCTTTAATTTTCTCCTCCAAATTCTTGGAGGTTTCAGCCATCTTCATCTTATCAGCCTCAGCCACAACCAATTTTTTCTCCCAAACAGTTTTCTCCTCGATGTACTGTTGGCGAGATTCCTTCACAGATTGGGTTAAACCCAACAGAGCATCATCAACATCGGACGAGGAAGTGGAAGCTTTAATAACTTGATCTTTCTTCACGATGGTATTGAAGCAGTTCACCAGCTGAAAGATAAGAAAAACAATAGAGTCAACACAAATACAAGAATTCAAGAAAAAGAAAGAAAGACCAAAGGTATGAGAAATTTACTGAAGAAAGATGGCGAGCAGCTAGGGATGTCAGTGTATCCCTAGGAATTTTTTCATCAACCCCGAGAACCTCGGGTATAACTGAGCTCGTTGAAGAACTCGGAAGAATAATTTTTGAGACACCACTACCACCAGCGGGTAGAGAAGGTGCAGTTCCAGCAAGATTAACCGAGGATGATTTCCTCAATCTCTTCAAAGGACGGTCAGTAGCATCAACCAAGGAAGAAGTCTTGGTCGGAGAGATGGCAATTACATCAGCAGGAGCATTTTTCTTGCTCGGGGCCACTGGGGGCTTCTCGGCAACTTTGGAGGAACCAGCATCTACTTTTTTAGTCCCCTCTGGGACATCAATTTTGCCTTTCTGGGCTCCAACAGCAGAAGAAGTGTCACCAAATAGAGCAGGAGGAGCTCTTTTCTTGCCCATTCTCTGAGATAGGGGGATATGAGAATCTGAAGATGAACTTTCTGGTGTTGAAGCTGGTTCAACAGGGCGAGCAGTATAAGAGGTTGTGTAACTCTTATACTGTAGTAAATATGAAGCAGATCTAATATGCTCGTCAGCAATGGTCTTATGCAAATTCCAGATAAGTTTCAAATGCTTGATATTCACTTCTGACTCTTTTGGAGTTTTTCTTTTGCTATCAACTGCAAATAAATACATAATAGAATATCAGTCATACATTTTGTCAAACATGATGAAAGCATAATTTCATAAGTAAAATAAAATGAAAAATAAACCTATCCCATTGCCGTATGGGGGGCATCTGGGACCATTGTATACTTCATTCCCAGATAAAGGCGCATGTTGCCAATTTTTTATGACCAACCCATGCTCAAAATAATCCCTATTTGAGTCAGGGAGATTAACTACAAGAGCCCTATTCAAATACCTAGTTTTCAAATAATAAATATTATCTAGAACGACCCATTTATAACAAAACATAATTTCAGGGATCCCAATACGAGTCCCATGAGTTAAATTTAATTTGTGCACCCCGTTAATTATTCTCCATGAATTGGGGGCTATTTTTGCAGGAACAAGATCAAAATATTGACAAAACTCAAGACATAATGGGTTTGGTGGAAAGGAAAAACCGCATTCAGCAACAAAAAGACTGGGGAACCAATGTCCCTCAGCCAATCGAAAGTAATCTAAAGGCTCAGAAAGAACCTCTAGAGTTACCCACGAAGGAATGGAAAAATCAGAACGGAATTTCTCAACAGATTCCACAATATAAACCATATTGAATAAAAGAGATACAGAAGAAAGAAAGAAGATCTTACAGAAAGAAAGGAGATGTGTTGACAACGAACGGAAACAAAGATGAACGCACAAGAGAAGAAGAGAAGAGAAAGCTTGAATGCAGAGAATGAAAAACGTAGACGACGGTATGGTTACCAAAGAAGTTTAAATACTTTGCATTGGGAAGCGGCGAAAGAAATGATTACCAAAAAGAAACTACTAAACTTCCGGCGGCTAAAAGGACAAAATTTACACGAATATCAAAGCGCTTATCAAAAAGGCGGAAACTGCGAAATAAGAAGGAAATTTGAATATAATGTTCCTGAAACCCGGGAAGTACATTTAATATTACCATATACCGAGAAAGAATGTTCCATACTCTTCAGAGTTCAAAATATGAAACATTGGGGGCTTCTGTTGATACCAAAATTAATGTGCTGATGTGGACGAATAAGATGAAGACACGTGTCAATCTACATGGCACAATAGCAACGAGGAAGATCATTTCCCGACCAACTGTGCTTCTTTCCCTTCAACAAGAATACACCGAGAAACTACAATACACCGAGAAACTACATCATCCCGAGATACTCTAAGTACTCCGAGGAACTCTTGATCAACAAGCAACTAAGGCGGTCCGAACTGCATCTCGGCCGTATCATTAATTACTAGACGGACAACTGTTCAACTATCCATTGTATTCTTGACGCACACGTTGCATTAAATGTATTACCCTTTCATATGTAAATCATTTAATGTATTGGACCTTTCATGTACAGCCTCAAGGCTATAAATACATTGTATCTCCCTCATTCAAAGGGACCGGAATTTCTTGAGAGAATTTGTAATCAAGAATTTCACAAACACTCAGCAATAACATAACAGTGGACGTAGGCTTTATTCCTAGCCGAACCACTTTAAAAATCTTTGTCTTATTTATTTATCTGTGATTGAAAAATTAGAGCGATCTAGTTTTTTACATCAACAATGACTTTTATATATTTCTCAAATTTTTACATGTAAGCATTGTTACATATTTAATGTCATTGTATATTACAGCATTCACTTATCCTAAATAGGGTTTTAATACATATATCCCTAACACACCATTATTTTATGGGTGCACAAATGTTTACAATAGCTTATGAAATTAAAACACATATTATGCAATCCAAATATTGGATTGGAAATTTATTTTTGAAACTGTAAAGTTTTTCATTCTAAGACCAAATTGTTTATTTGGCAAGTTTGAAAAATTAGGACCACCTAGTGTACGCTATAGAGTATAAATGTATTAGTTACAATGAATTCACAATGCACTGCAAAATAACTTTTGCAGTTGGAATTTTATAAATTTATTATTTTCATGGGTATGTGGAGCTTGAACTTTAATGCCACCATGAACCCTAGGGTTTGTCTACCCTAAATAGGGTTTTAGAACATATGAACACACAACAAATCATGTCATCTTACGAGTGTATGAGAGGATAACATCATGTTCGGCCTTGAATTTGGGGTTTACATGAAAACCTTACACCCCTATACCTAGCCCCAGAACTAGTATGAAAAAATTAAACTTTAACACCATCGTGCCCCCTAGTGTTCATCTATCTTAAATAGGGTTTTATAACAAATGTACATGCAACAAATAAAGTCACCTTATGAGTATGTGATAGGATTTCATCATGCTCGAGGATAGGATTTATGGGTGGGGGTGTAGGTTTTATGTAGCATCATTGTCACCATGCCCCTAAGGTTTATGTACCCTAAATAGGGTTTTTGAATATATTTAAACATGACCTATCTTTGTTCAATCACAAACACTTCCCACAATATATAACATGAATATTAATAAAGTTGTTGCAAAAATATTTTTGCAAAATGATCAACATTTTATTAACAATTGGTATAACACCACAATATGTTCAAGAAAGTATTCAATTATAAGCATTCGAAACATAATAAATATACACTACACCAAAATTGTCAAATTGGCACCCTTTAAGCGGCTAGTCTTCTCATGGTCATTGACCATGACAAAAAAACATGCATTTTTTATCACGGTCATTGACCATGATAAGGCCGTGATAAATGCTTGTCACAATCAATGACCATGACAATATCGTAAAGTTGTCATGGTCAATGACCGTGACATGTCCGTGACAATTCTGTCAGTAAAACACCCTCCCTCTTCTTTTTTTCCCACCGATTCTATTCCCTCCATTTCTCTCTCTCTCTAGCGACTGTTCACTCTCTCTCTCTACAACTTTGGTATGTTTTCTCTCTCTATTTCTCCTCCATTTATGTATATGGGTATGTATATGTGCGTGTGTATATATATGTGTATGTAAATGTGTGTGTGTGTGTGGTGTATATATGCGTAAGGGGAGGGGGTAGGGCTGGGGGCATATGTGCATGTGTGTGTGTTTGTGTGTGTATATATGCGCGTGTGTGTATATGTGTGTGTATTTATGTGTGTGTGTGTGTGCATTTGGTGGGCAGCGGCAGCGGGGGTGGGGGGGGGGGGGGGGGGAGGATAGGGGGCCCTGTGTGTGTATATGTGCGTGGGTGTGTTTTTTTAATTAAATTTTTATTGGTTTATTAGATATTTCCCGTCATATTGTAGTGCCCCTTGTAAAAGAATTGATTGATTTAATATTGATTGGTTGTTAATTTTTTTTGTAAATTAATTATTAGTGCCCCTTTCATATGTAAGTAGGATTGCCCCTAATTCTAAATTAGTAAATTAATAATTGTATACTTTAATTTTTAGTTTAATTGATGAGAAGAATTAATTGAGTAGATGAATTAGAAGGAGTACGGGATACATATTTGTTGTTGCCATTGCGGTTGGATTATAATGGATCGATGTTGGGTTGGTTAATTTTAAAAGTGGCATGACCACTGGATTATTGTCCATATAGGGGTGGAATTTTTCAAATTTTTTTGAAAATTACTTTGTATAACGAACAATATATATATATATATATATATATATATATATATATATATATATATAGTATGATAATTAAATGAAACATACTTGAAATTACATATAGTGCGCATAGATACTAGCCTTCTAGTTCTTATGCGTACGCATTCAATAGCCCTTAGACCCGTTGAGAGTCATTACCCCTGTAATGAGATCTCTAGAATTGTCCCGTTTGGACAGTTTGGGAGTGCATAATTTTTGTATAATAATATTCTTAGTGTCTTAAAGTTGTTACTTTTGGAGGAAGTTCTGCAGTCATATCCTAATGTTCTTCGGGTACATACTAGATTTACAAGTGTGACTGTTATTTCAATTGATCAATTAAAATAACACTCACACTTGCACATCTACGTCATGTACTTGGAGAACTACGAGAATATGCTGCCGAATTTTTCTCAAATCGTAATAATGTGCATGAGTTGTTAAGTATATTACAGAAAAATGTGGTCTTAAATAGGATAGCACCACTCGCCCTTTAGAGGAGATAGAGGAAATATAAATTTCAATTATAAATTGCATTTGAATCTAAAATTTAAAAATCGAATATAAATAAGACATAATTAAATGAAACATACTATAAATCTAAGTTTTGTTTATACTAATCCATGAATATACGCTTGTTACCTTTAATAGGTGATTAGTTGGGGTAGCTGTGATGGGATATCCGAAATACAAAGAGTGGATGGGTGAGACAAATAGAATGGGGGATGTGTTTCACAGAGGTGCTAATGAATTTGTGAAATACGCAAAGAGATGTCATAATGATGAAGAGTTTCCGTGTCTATGTGCTAGGTGTAAGAATGGTAAGGTGTTTGAGTGGAAAATAGTTGAACTACATTTGTTAAGATCGGGTATACAAGATAGTTATCGATTTTGGAGTTTTCACGATGAATTGAAAGTTCCTTTTGTCCCCGAACAACCTTCAACAAGTAGCATAGATGTAGAAGGGGACGACGTAGATCATAATATGTTAGAGGATTTAGTTAATGATGCATCAAGAGTTTATAAAGTAGAGGAGAATGAGGTTACTGATGATGTACAAGGTTCAAGTACTCGTGAAGACATCACGATAAACCTTGACGATGACTAACAAAGTTTAAAATTTAAGGCGACGCAACCGTTATACTCTGACTGTGAGAAAGATCAAACAACTTTACATGCCATGGTTGGTTTGCAAAATTTGAAGACGCAGTATAGCTTATTTGGAAATAGCGTGACATGAATTCTGAAATGGGTGAAGGGCTTACTACCCAAGGAGAATACACTTCCAAATAGCTATCATGTTATGAAGAACAGTTTGAAAGGTTTGGTAATGAAGTATAAATCGAATCATGCTTGTGTGTATGACTGCATACTATACGGAAAGGAGTATGAAAATATCGATCGTTGTCCGGTTTGCGATGAACCTAGATATGTCCAATCTATTAGTAAAGAACACACAAGCTCAAAAGTGCCTCAAAAAGTGTTAAAATATTTTCCCGTTGGGCCTTGATTAAAGAGATTTTTAATAGTACCATGGATAGCGGAGGCAATAACTTGGCATGCTAGGGCAGAAGTAGGGGGTAATATCGTGCGTCATCCTATTGTTTCTACAGCTTGGAGGAGGATGAATTATGAGTATCCCAATTTTGCTCGAGAACAGTACAACATTCATTTGGATATTTCAACACATGGTTTCAATCCATTTTCAAATCTAAGCACCAATTAGAGTGTATGGCCAGTGATCCTATCCCCACTCAACCTCCCTCTTTCACAGTGTAAAAGTCCTAAATTTTTTATGATGTTTTTATTGATACCTGGCCCAAAGGCACCAAGTGATGACATCGACGTCTACCTGGCTCCTTTGGTAGAATAATTAAATGAGTTGTGGGAAGAGGGTGTGCAATCATTGGACTCTGTTAGAAAATAAGAGTTTACGCTGAAAGTTATGTTGATGTTGGAAATTCATGATTTTCCAGTTTATGGGACATTATCCGGTTGTGTAGTACATGGTTATTTGGGGTGTCCTATTTGTGGAGAGGATACTGAATCTCTTTGTCTATCCTTTAGCTCAAAAAATTTATACCATTGCCATAGGAGGTTTTTACCCCCAGCTCATAGTTTTAGATTTGAGAAAGGTTCCAATTTTTTATTTGGCGGGGTTGAACATAGGCTACCGCCGAGACAACTTTCAGGTTCAGAAATTGAAAGTAAATCTTCTGAGTGTGGACCTAATATGCCAAGTAATAATCCCAAATTTAAGAATGTCAAGCATAAGAAGACCCCAACTAGGAATGAAATTGAGATAAGAAAGGCATGGTCTAGGAGGTCAATTTTATTTAACTTTCCTTATTGGAAGAATAACCCGATGCGCCATGTATTGAATGTAATGCATGCAAAGAAGAACTTCACTGAACATATTGTGGGCACTTTCCTTGGGGGGGTTATTCGAAGGACGGATAAAATTCACGAAAAGACTTTAAATCGTTGAAACTTAAACCACAACTATGGTTGAAATAAGATAGTAGGGGAAGGACAATAATTCCCCCTGCTGCTTTTACTTTGACGAGTGGGGCAAGGAAGGTTCTTTTAGACACAATATATAATTTGAAGGGACCATCTAATTTTTCGTCCAACTTGCAAAGGATTGTGAATTATGCTACTCATGATTTACATAAGTGTAAATCCCACAATTGGCATGTGATCATGCAATTGGTTCCTCTATTGTTTAAGCACTGTTTATCCAAGCACAAGGATTTGCCGAGGGTTATTATGCAAATTAGTATTACATTCTCACTCTTGTGTGAGAAAGTAGTCAATCGAAAACACATAGTGGACTCAAAATTAGCGGTGACGAAGAGATTTATGTGTTGGAGAAGTACTTTCCCCTCAGCATTCTTTGACATAAGTGTTCATTTGTTGGAACACCTATGCGACGAGGCACTTCTTTGTGGTCCAGTTAGATATCGGTGGATGTATCCATTTGAAATATTGATGAAAGTTTTTAAAGATTACGTTAAGAATACCCAATACATTGCAGGATCAATTGCAGAGTAATACATCACCGTGGAGTCATCAATATATACTCGGGAATATATTCCTGACTTGATCAGCGTTGATGACACTAATGAGTTCATCGATGATGGTGGTCATGTGATGGGAAAACAAGTGAAATTAACGAGTTTGTAACATGCACAAGTACCTCGTTATCTATTTCACACACAGGAAGATGTCGAAGAATGAAAAAAGTAAGTTTAAATTATTTTAATGTTTAACATTATTTTATAATATTTTAGATTATTTTATACATGATTAATTTTGTAATATGCAAAAAATATGAAGGTAGTGATAACAATACAAGACGAAAATAATGGTACAATCAGATAGCAAATTTAGGTTGTGGTTGTCACCAGAGGTAATTATAATGAAAATGGTCGTTATATACCGTTACTTTACAGTCAAACTTTACAACTAATCTAATTAATTTATCTATATTCTCAGCTCTTAAAGACGGGTGATGCGACATCAAGGCTTGCTCGCCTAGCCACTGGACCCTTGTTTGTGGCACAAGAGTACAAAAAGTATTGATTGAACGGTTACGTATTCGACGAAAAAGTGTACGAGCAAAGTATCGTTTGTTTGAACATTTAAAAAGGTTAAACAAGTGCTTTAGTCGGAGTATATCAACAACGAGCTGTGGTCAATTGTCCTACATGCACCAAAGTGTCTAAATAGTAGTGTGGGTGACTTGGCTTCTCTTAACGAATATCATTCCATTTTTTATGATAACCCGAATTTGAAACAATTTTTCAATTTGTAATAAATATTCCAATTTGTACTTTATCAATCCATTTTTAATGATTTTAATTGATTTTCACTTTATCATTTTCACTATTGTGTAGTGTGCGTGTGTGTGGGTTGTAGGGGTGGGGGTGGGGATGTTTCAGTTTTTTAGTAATTGTACATATTATGAACTAGATGCTATTGTTTTGGAATTCAGAATCGAGGTGTTAAACAGTAACAATTCATTTAGATTTGTAGTAATTGTACATATTTGCATGTCTTCTTCTAATTCCTTTTAATTTGTACTAATGACAACATTTTTTTACAACAAATGTCTCCTTCATGTATTAAGGCGGGGATGATAATGCTGATTATAATGATGTCGTCTAGGCTCGATGGTGGCGGAGGCGACAAGGGATCCTCGGCCCCTAGGCGCCCCAACTATGGAAAATTGGGGATGACCATCGAGAACAAGGCGGGGCTATTAACGAGATCCCTTGAGATGGTAAAGACAATCATCGGCCCGAGATACACTAGTTGGAGGGAGGTGCCAAGTGAGATCAACTTAGCTATTTGGGTGGCACTATAGGTAATGTATTTATATTTATATTTATAGGATGATGGTAAGATTTAATTTTTCTATAACTACAGAAATATATTATTCTGTATTATTTTACTTTGCGGGGCCGATACTAATTTTACTTTTTTTTATTTCAGGGGACAGGGAGTGGCCCTGGGGGTAGGACACATAGGCTTGATACTTATGTGGCTATTCGGACGAAGAAGAGGAAGGATAAGGAGGTGTCCACGAGCATCGCGGCAACGATTGTAAGTAATCCCACAATTTACTTTTTGTTAATTATGTTATAATTTTTTTATTCACTTATTTTACTAATCATATGCTTTTTGTCATTTCAGGCGAAGCTTAAGGAAGCTCATAAGCCGTAGTCTGATGCCGCGAGTTTGTCCACAGACACACTCAACCAAGTTCTTGACGTTGATCGTAAGGGGAGGATAAGGGGGTGAGCCCGCGGGTTGCCAAATCTAGGATCATCGAATTGGAGGCGATCGACATCGGGTTGGCTCGAACGATGGACTCGCATGACGCGAAGCTGTCCCGTTTGGAGGAGACGGTCCATGATATGTTCTCATTCATGAAGGGTGGAAACCGTAAGGGGACAGGGAAGGAGAAGGTTGTGGAGGAGGAGGTGTAGGAGGACGAGGTGTAAGATGATGAGGATGTGGACCTTGCTGCTTTATTGCCGATACGTGCGGACTTTGATGATCCAGTCCCTTATTTAGCTCCTTTTGACCGATCGATGTCGACACTCAATTGGCCGAGCATGTTTATACTGGAAATATTTTATGGCCAGTGGATAGGGCGGGGGTTGAGGGACCTGAATACTGTCCAGGTTATGCCAGTTCATGGACGTTCGCTTCAATACATCAATTCCAAGGTGCTCATCACACATGTGATACCCGGGAAGGAGAACTCCCCAATGTGGTTGCACAAACAATGTGGCACTATGTATATTGGTGGGTGTGTCAATTCGTATATCGTGTGGCCTACTCAACTCCTCAGAGCTAACCTTACCCCAAACATTTAGTGACATTATTTGAATTGAATTATTTTAAGTTGTTACATTTGAATTATATTTGGATTATATCATGATGCATATTGTCTCTATTTTGAATGTATATTTACATTATCTCTATTTTATTTGGATATATGATGTTTGAGCATGTACAACGTTGCTATAATAGGTACAAATATACTGTTGGGCAGTGGTAATGGCCATACTGCCTAGCATATTTTTTTTCAATTCTACCCAGAATTATCACGGTCATTGACCGTGATAAGTCCGTGATAAAGGAAACTTGTCACGATCAATGACCGTGACAAGTTTTCAAACATTGTCACGGGCTTGTCACAGTCCTTAACCGTGACAAAACTTGTCAAGGTCAAGGACCGTGACATGACTGTAATAAGTCTAACGAACTTGTCACGGTCAATGACCACGAGAAGTTCGTGATAACAAAAGTTGTCACCCCCAGAATTGTCACGATCATTGACCTTGATAAGTTGAACTTGTCAAGGTCAATGATCGTGAAAATTCGACAGATTTGGTGTAGTGATAACTATACAGAAACTATCATGTAAGACATAACACTACAAAATAATGTAGCAAGTTCTATCAATATCAAAATAAATGTATCATACTTAGATCAAATTATAGCATAGTAAAACCAAAATGCAAATTGTCCCAAGATAAAATCAAAAGTGTTAGATGTAATATTTATGTTTGAAATCTTTATAAAATTTCCAAAATTCATTTTTGCTAATGATATGTAAATTCATTCAAGTTATCAGCAATGTATTTCAAATCTTCTTTTATCATTTGCTGTTTTGTTCTCTTTCCTTTTTTCATCTCCACTCTATCATTTTCTCCTCCATCAATCTCTATTGACCACGATGATTTGGAATATGATAATATATCAAATGATATTATTCATATCATCTCTTTCATCAACTATTTTGGGTCACTCACTTACATAATATGTCTCATGTAGATGTTTTCCAAGAAGTCACACACGTATAAAGCATAATCCACCTTGCATATATTACAAATACAAAACATTAAGATTGACAGTGGGTATAACACATCAAAATTAGAATCGAAACATAATGAAATACAATTTTGAATCATCGTCTTACAAATTTTTGGGTTTTACGTGTTAAACTCATATAGATCTGTAGTAATATTATTCCAAGATAGGATATGGATCTAATTGAAATTACTTAGTTGTAAGTCAAAAAACAATTTGCTAGTAGTAGTTGTTTATTCATATGTTATATTACAGTGAAATTGAATAAAATTAATATCATTTTATATCTCTCTTTCTCTCTCTCTCTCTAGATGCCCCATAACCCTAATTACGATCTCATGGATAACCCTATGTACATGACCAACCTTGATTCCAAACCTCCTGATCCCCATATCCCTTTCAATAAATCCTTTGTTAATGTAGTTAAGAATAACTATGCAACTACTCACATTCCACTCATTCAAATATCTACTTACAAAGGAAAAACTATCGTAAAGTTTTCCCATGATTATATCATCAAGTTAGCAAAGCTATTAAAATATTCCATCGTGGGAAAGTTCTTCCATGGAAGACCCTACCTAAAATGCATTTGTAAAACCTTCCACAGAATGAGTCTTAAAGGTGCTTTTCAAATAGGACTCATAAACTAGAAGCATATTCTCATTAAACTCTTTGTAGAGCGGGACTTTAATCGACTATGGATGAGAAACTAGTGGCATATGGGTACATATCCCATGAGGACTTTTAAATGGAATCCTAAATTCAGACCTAAGAAGGAGAGCCATATTTCTCATATTTGGATTGCACTACCCGACTTACTAACTCATTTCTTTTCAAAACCATCTCTATACTCTATTGCTCAAGTTGTTGGTATGCCTCTCCAATTGAATGCCTTTACAATCTCATGTAATCGTCCAAGTATGGAAAGGGTATGTGTGGAATCAGACCTACTTGCCCGTAGATCTGATCTATTTTGGATAGGTTATAGTGAGGATGGCTTTTTGCAAAAAATATTGTATGAAAGTGTTCCATCATACTGCACTGAGTGCTTTAAGTTAGGCCATGAAAATTCAAAGTATATCTTAATCAAGATTACTAAAGATAATGTTTGTCAGAACAAAGTGATCAAAGACCTTATAAAAAAAATAATAATCAACCATAAGCTGCAATGCAAGATCCAATTCACCATATCCTTGAGCAGTCCTCTTTAGAACCAATAGTCCCTTAAAATCATAACCCTCTCCAATACACAGAAGTCAACCTTGAACATCCTTATATAAAAGAAAAAATCCCTCAAAATATCAATCTTTACTAATACATAGAACCTCCTTCCATAATATCCTCAAGAACTCAATCCTAAAAACATTTTTCTACTCCTCAAACAAAAATCATATCTTCCTTAAATGCTAAAGGTTCTCCAATATTCCCGATGTCAAATATTTCATCTAAGATTCAATCTTTCATTCAAAAAATTGAAGATATGGAGGTTGAACAAGAAGAAGTATCAATAGTGGAAAATATTATCCTCTTTCGTAGAGCTACTAAGCTTAACCCTCAAGACAAAAACACTCTTCATGATTGTTTGGATTTCTCTGATTCTGAAGTTGATTAAAAAATTATTCCTCCTTTATTAGATGAACTGTGGTTGTTTTAAAGAAATTTGTCCAAGAAGATGAAGTCTTATAGCAGAAAGAAGGAAAAAGAAGTCATAAAAGTCTCCGTTCAACCTGATTCAGGAGTCCCTCAAAAGGGTTCAAATAAGCAAAGTCAGTATCCAGTAAACCCTATATTTAAAAGGCTTACTAGAGTATCTATTAAGGTATCAATATCTACTTAATCATATTGTTCTAAATGATTAACTTCCTACTTTGGAACATAAGGGTCTGTCTGATGAACCCTCTAGCAGAAGAATCAAAAGGCTATGTAGAAAATATAAACATCCTGTCTTTTCTTTATTGAAACTTAAAACCAAAGATCTAAAGGTTGAATACTTCATAAGAATCGTAAACTTTAAGGATTATTATGCTAGTTCGTTTGATATGATATTATTTTTATGGATATTTGGGGTAAATTGTGAAAATATTTTGGATGATGATTAATCTTTACTCCTTAAAATGCATCATGCTTATTTCCTTCAATAGGTGTACTTATCCAAAGTTTATGCTAAAGGCATTAGGCAATAAAGATCATCTCTATAGAGTTCCTTGATTAAACACAAAGCCTGTTTTGATAGTCATCCATGGCTCATCATGGGAGACTTCAATGTGGTGACTTGTAGTGATGAAAAACTAGGTGGTAATGATATAGACCATGTGGAAGTAGAGGATTTCAATGGTTTTATCTCTGATGGGGAAAATACTTGAAGTGGGATATACAGGTTCTAAATTTACATGGCATAATTTTAGAGAAATGACATGATATGGGATAGATTATATAGGGGCATGGCTTCTGCTGAATGGTTTTATTGCTTCCCTAATTTTCACCTTAACCACCTCAATAAATCCTGCTCAGACCACTCTCCTCTCCTTTTCTCTATTCATTACCCCTCTAATGTCTATCTTAAACCATTAAAATTTCAAAACATGTGGTGTAACCACCTAAACATCAAATACCTGATATCCAATTCTTGGTCCCTAGGGAATCCCTTTATAACCTTTTAATATAACTTCAAAGGCAAAAGGTAGAGCTTGTTTCTTGGAATAAAACTACTTTCGTAAATATTTTTGATCAATTTAAAAAAAAGGAAGATTATGTGTTAGCTACTGAAGTTCAATATGAGGATAATCCATCAACTGAGAGCAGGCACCTACTGTCCTTATTAAATTCATGTATGCTCAGTGCTTTAAAAATGAGGAAGATTATTGGAAGAAAAAGATGAATGGTAAATGTCTCAAAAAAGGTGACTCCAACACCAAATTCTTCCATGAATATGTTAAATCAAGAGATTAAGCCTTATGATACACAAGATAAAGAAAGGTGATGGGGTTTGGATTGAGTTACCTGAAGGAATAAAGGAGGAGTTTATAAGTCATTACAAAAGCCTATTTACTTCAATGGAATAGAGGGAGAAGATAATATTCTTAAATATATTCCTATCAAAATATTGAATGTCAATTTCAAATGCTAGATAAGGTCCCTTTAGAAGGAGAAGTATGGAATGCTATAGCCAATCGAAAGGCTAATAACAATGTAGGACCTGATTGGATTTCATAGAGTTTTTTTATCAAAAGTTTTGGGACATTATCAAGGTCGGTCTCTTAAAGGCTATTGGCTACTTTTTTTCATGAGGCGAGTTGCGCTGAAGTTGGACGAGATATAATAATATTATAATCCTAAAAGGCAAGAATTCTTTAAAATGTATTGAGTTCAGACCTATTAGTTTCTGCAACTTCAGCCTAAAATTATTACCAAATTCTTGGCCCCAAGACTCTCAAATATCCTCCCAGATATCATTAGTAAATCTCAAACTGGATTTATCAAGGGTAGTATGATCATTTATATGTAATACCCCATATTTTTATGCATATTTGTTTTATGATGAAATTATGGAAAACGGGGATTAATTAGCTAAAAGGGAGAAAATTTATTTTTTAATTAATCCGATTTAATCGTAATAATTACTAGCGTGACAAGAGTTAGTAACTATCTAAAATAGTATTATGTCCGGGATGAGATACACGACAATCATGATATAATTATTTGGGATGCGCGTATGAGTCGCGTCACTGGTATGTATTTGGGGGTTAAAAAGTTAAATCATTTTATATAACTCGAATGACTATTTAGAGTGCACCATAGTGTTCGTAAGGGTCGAATTAGGCAGAAAATATTACTCGGGTGTTTTATTTGGAGTCCGGGGCATTTTAGCCCAAAATGACACCCCGAAGGGGTATTTTGGTCTTTTGGGATTTTTGGATAATTAAATGGACGAAAATTGTGTTTAATTATGTAAGGACAAAAGACTCCGATTGAGTCTTAATGTTGTGTTGGCTCAATTCCAGACAAAAACGTTTGAGTCATAGGATAGTGTTCAAGTTTATCCATTCAAGACTATGACGTGTTAGTTGAAGACGTAGCGGCCAAGATTAAAGCTTCATCAAATGCCAAGTTTGTTGTGACTCTCGTTTCTACATCATCAACATGTGTTCCATTTCCCCCTAAGGTATGAATGCATTAAATATTTATATAGGAGATCGAAACAATTTGTATTAGGTGTATTTTTATTTTAAACTGAGGTTTATTTTCAGAAGGTTTCTTCAAAACATTTAAATAAAGTTTCTGGGCTAAAAATTGAATTTTAAGCTTTTTGGAAGTTCGTTCGAAATTGTCGTTTGAACGAGTTTTTCGTTCGAACGAGTTTGCCAATAATATTTCCCAACAGGCCACTGGAACTTCATTAGAAGTGTCATTCGAACAAGACTTCGTTCGAACAAAAATCTCGTTCGAAATGAGATTTCCGATGGGAAATTTAATTGCCAGTTTTGGGCAGTTATTCCCCTCTATCCCACTTCATTTTCCCCACTAACTTTTGATAGCTTTAATATGTACGGGAACCAACCTTTTCAATCTAAATTTTTCACTTTCCTCCATCTCCTAGAGAGAGTTTTAGAGAGTTCAACTTAAAATGAAAAATTTCATGTTTTGAGTGTTTATTTTTCAAGAAAAAATATTAAATTTTTTTTTACACCCATAGTTTGTTTATTCCAATTTTCCATATAAATATCTTTCTTGGAGTGTTTGGCACCGGGTTTACTCTACCGTGTTGAAGAGTTCGTTTGGGTTTACTTCTACATCCCTCAAAGAAGAAGTCTCGTTGTTTTGTTACGACATTCTTACATGGTGAAAGGCACCATGTGTGGTTGACGGTGTTCCTAAAGTCTCATTGGTGGATTCCAAGGTTCCGGTGGAGTTCCAGGATTTTCGACTAGGCAGAGGTAGTTACAAGAAGACGCGTTAGGACTTTTAGGAGTCGAGTCGAGTGTTGTAAGTCATCTTGCTTGTAATTATAAATTCCATACTTAGTGGACTTAAGGCTAGGGACATCCGAGGTTTTTTCCCGTTATGGGTTTTTCCTCGTACATCGCAGCGTAGTGGTTATTTGTTTATTTTATCTTTTGCAAAACTCACATTATATGCATGCTTAGGTAAAAGGATAAAATTGGTTTAAATCACTACTTGTTTAATTTGGTGCTAAATTAATTTGGGTAAAACTTAATTTAATTCAAGTCATTAATTTTATTGAAAAAAAATTGGTTTGGCCTAATATTGAAAATTGGATTAATTTTGTTAGGCAAATTTCTAGGACTTGGGTTGAGTATATGTTAACGTGAAAAATGTATTTGTTGATTAATTTAATTTCACTTTGAACTTGTTTAATTTTAATTTGAAAATAAATTAAAATTCGGTGTTTATGTGGTTTATTTGAACCATCTCGCTTTCGCATCTTTAAAAGGAAATTACTTTTTATGTTTTCAAATTGGGGGCCTTGTGTTCCAACAAATTAAAGCATTAAGGTTTAGTGGTCTGTCAGTTTCAACTTAAGTGAGAAAGAGAGAAAACAGATATAGAGAACCAAGGAAAAAGAAGACTCCATGGGAACCCTAAGCCAAGAACTCAAGATTTCACAACAAAAATTACACCAGTGCATAGATCGTGTCAAGAGGATCGTTCTTATACCAATTTCAGTCCAAGAATCAAAAGTTCATTCTAAGGCAAGTGTTTATCTTGATCCTCTTTTAGCATATATTGCTCTTGATAATTTAGGTTTGATGATATAAACTTAGTGCAATGAAAACTTAGGCTTAATTAGACTGAATTGTGAAGAAATCTTATGAATTGGAGATGGGTATGCCTGTAGAGGTTTTGCCCTTTGTTGGACTATTAAAATCTGGGAATTTTATGTCTTAATCATGAATTATAATAAGAGTTTCAGACAAATAAAATTATGGGTTCATATTTAAGAAACTTATTTGAAATTGAAGAGATTGTTGAATTCCAATTAAGTATATAAGGATTTGAACTTTAATTCGTATTAGAAAGTACCTTAGGGTTATTTGAAATAGTGTAGGAACATTACATTAATATTGGGATGAGTTTGGAATGAGATTGAGGTATGAAAATTTGAGAAAATCGAATTTGGGGAAGAACTGGGCCTGTTCGGAATTTTTGTTAGAAGACTTGCCCAGGTCATTCGAACGAACCTTCTACTGATATTTCCAATGACCTTTCTAACGAGTTGCTGAGTTCGTTCAAAGTGGGAACTTCGTTCGAACAAGAATCCTGGAACTTCTAACGTGATTCCAGAATGGGTTGTTAGGCTTAGTTCGAGTTAAATACCATACTAGGTTTATCCAAGTGAGTGTATTAACCTAAGTGAGTAACGGGTGGCTAAAATTCCAATGTGTCAGGGAATTAAGCATGTAATGGTCCTCGGAGTATTGAATTTGTGTGAAAACCTAGGAGACAATGTAAGTCCTAGAGAGGCTATATACATACAGATATCATGGAGAGTAATGGCGTTAATATTACTTACGAATTATAGTATTTGGGTTATGTGTATACCTATTAATGTATATAAGTTGTGTGCATGCTTATTACTTGGAATATCATGTGTATGACATACCTAGCTAATGGCTATCGAATGGGGGTTAACGCATTGTGGATGACCATATCTTGTGTTCCTTTGGGGGATTTTGAGTCGTACCACTAGAGGATGGAACCTAGGTACGGGATATCTTTGAGAATGATAGTGATGATGATCATATGGGTGCTTAGGTATGTGCGTAGCCCATCGACTTGGGACTATGTTCACTTCAATATGAGTATATGTTTTATTGGTTCTCGAGAGATTGAACTTGTTGTCCTTTATGCGTGAGCATTGCATTGGGACTAGATATCTAAGCATGCCTAGCACCAGGGGTTTCTTAACCATGGGTGCAGTACTAATATAATTTTATGTATGCATAATGATATTTTACATATGTAAACTGAGTTCCTATTATGTGTTTCATGTTAGCTACTTTATTAAAGTATATACTTAATGGGTCACCAGTTGGGAATAAAGAATATTATGAGAATGAGTTATAACACCCTTAAACCTATTCCTAAATAATAGTAATGTATTGGTTTCGGGCTATTTAAATATTGTATCCGGCATAATGGTTATCCTACATATAGTCACGTAGAGTATCGAGACTAGTATGGGTAGTTGGATTCACTAGGTGTGCACATTAGATGAGAGGTGATCATCTCAAGTGAGTAAGCTAAGTTAACATGGATAATATATGTTCTAATTAAAAAAATTTAAGCACTTTCTATATTTAAACTGCTTTCTACTCAGGCTCTGACCTGTTTCCCTACAAATCTCTTTTCTTGTTTTATTATTTTAGATTCTCATCCACAAGGACACCAGACTTTGGAAATTCCATTCATTTGTCGAGCTGTAGCTGCTGTGGAAGCTATGGTATATTCCTAGTAGACACATCTGAGTCTTTTATTTGTCGAGATGTAGCTGCTATGGAAGCCATTCATTTGTCGTCCCTCCTATTTTACATTTATAGATTTAGAGTTCTTTTATTATATCATTAGACTTTGATTTCATGTTATTGGATTATTGTTTGGGATTTTGACTGGATGTGTTTATTATAGTTCTTTATTTAAATTCGGCTAGTTCCTACCCTATGCTATTGTGATGTATGGTGATGGTAGATATTTCCCTTTATTCTTGATGGATAATAAAAAGATAAAATTTTAACACCAACCTTTTTAAATATTAGGTCGTTAGTTTTTTATTAAATTAAAATTTGAGATTTCGACAGTGATGCATTATCTGAACCAACTTGATATTCTGAAATCAATTAATTAAGGACTGATCACCCAGTAATTATATTAGGCGGGGTGTCACAGGTGGTATCAGAGCATCAGGTTCTAGTATCCTTAGGATCTGTACGGATTGTTATGTTTCCTTGTAGCATCCTTTGATATAGAGACCTATATTTTAGGCTTGTTGTACTCTTTACGCATTTTATGCTCTTTAGATATTTTGAGATAATAACTGTAGACTTACAAAATTCTTCTCTCCTTTCAGATGCCTCCTTGACGTGCACAGAGAGTTCCCAGGGATGCCCAACCCAAGCCTTAGCCTGCACCAGCTCAGGGTATGATGAATTCCACTGAACTTGCCGCCATTATAGCTCAGGTAGTAAATGCGGCATTGGCAATTGTGCATCAGGTACCAGTGGTGGCTCGAGTTCAGGCCCAATCCTTCCCGTTTTTTTAGCAAAGTGATAGGGATGCCTTTCATAAGGCACATCCTCCGTAGTTTACAAGGAGCTCCGATGTGGTAATAGCGAGCCAATAGAAGAAGGATATCCAGAGGCATTTGAGGATGCATGAGTGCACAGAGGTGCTGAGTCAGATATTGTCCATGTTTAAGTTAGTGAGAGCAGCACTACAGTGGTGGGAGTCTATTACCACCGCTGAGGAGAGAGACACACTCACTATTTGAGACTTTTGGGTTTGCTTCGACTGCAAATATTTCCCCTCGGCCTTCTAGACAGAGATGTGACAGAAATGGGTGAACTTGAAATAGGAGGGAAAGACCGTGGTGGAATATGAGGCAAAGTTTATCAACCTCTTGAGAATTATACCAGATGAGATCCCAACTGAGGAGAGGAAGATTCATTATTTTACGAATGAGTTGACATGGAGGATTTGTCAGCACTTTATACGAAATCTCTCTTTGGCTGACTATTTAGACGTGGTTAATGCAGCACTACTCCATTGCCAGGACCACCATTTTCATCTAACCGAGGTTAAGCGAGTAGGAGACTCCAGCCAGTAGGACAAGACAGGAGGAAATGGTGCTAATGGGGCACAAACAGTTTAGGGTCAGCATAGACACAATAGCCAGGGTTCCAAACAGGGGTATCCTAAGAGGTTCAGGTCATGAGGTTTTAAACATGGGAAGGGAGGCTTTCGACATGGCCAGCAAGGTCAGCACGACCATCAGGGATAGCAGTAGGTTAAGCAGGGAGAGAATGGTCAAGGGAGGGTTGGTAACGGCCATCAGGGTCGAGGACAGCAGGGATAGAGGGGAGGACCCTTCCTAGGGAGATGTTTCATTTATGGCAACACTGATCACAAATGTCAGGACTACCCTCATAAGGGTAGAGGCCAATAAGAGTAGCAGGGTGCTCGTCAAAATCCACAGAGACCGTTATTTCTCGTAGCTCTCCCAGCATGTCCATGGATGCCAGCATTGCCACCCATTCCAACTGCCCCAGTTCAGCAAGGGTATCTTCAGTATGGACGAGTCTACAATCTTCACCAGGTCATAGTTCCGCAGGACCCACCCACGATTGAGGGTTTCTTTTCTATCGAAGGGACTTTGGGGCGCATTTTATTTGACACGGTGGCCACACACTGTTTTATTGCCACGGGGTTTACACGTACTACGGGATTATTTTATACAAAGAGAGTACAATAACTTGTGTGGATTCATCATTATGTAGAGGTTTCGTTATTTCTTTTATTTTTTGGGGGTGGGTATAAAGATTGGGTGGTTTATCTTACCCGTTGACATGCTCATATAGGATATGTCCGCGTATGACGCGATTGTAGGTATGGATTTTCTTGTCAGGTATAGGGCCATGATTGATTATTTTAGTAGGAGTATAGTTTTTGCCATACCCGGTCAGGAGATGTTCCTGGTGGAAATGCTTCACTCTAAGGGAGGATCGTCCACTAATCTATACTATATAGAGGAGGAGACTTCTACGGAGGTGGTGGTACCGCTTGACTCGATTCCTATTGTTCAAGAGTTTACCGATGTATTTCAAGAGATTCAGGGATTACCACCGATCATAGAGATAGACTTCGTAATTGATTTAGCTCCAGACACTCGACCGATAGCCCGCGAACCTTATCGTATGGCTCCAGCAGAGATGAGGAAGTTACGTGACCAGATTGAACAGTTATTGGGGAAGGCTAGAGATTTATCTGTAGGAGTACTTCATCATGGGGTGACCCCGTACTATTCGTTAAGAAGAGTGATGGATCGTTGAGGTCATGGGTTAATTATTGGGAGTTGAATAAAGTCACGATACGGAACAAATATCCATTTCCTCGAATCGATGACTTATTTGACCAGTAGAGAGGAGTGGCCTTCTTCTCGAAGATTGACTTGAGATCGGGATACCATCAGTTGCATATTAGGGAGCAGGACGTGTCGAAGACTGCCTTCTTGATGAGATATGGTTCCTATGAATTCAGGGTTATGCCTTTCGAGCTAACCAATGCCCCAGCTGTGTTTATGGACTTGATGAACAGGGTGTTCAGAGAGTTCCTGGACCAGTTTGTCATCGTCTTCATAGATGACAATCTGGTTTACTCGCAGATCGAGGAAGATCATGCCGTGCACTTGAGGCAAGTTTTGCAGACACTGCGCCAGCATGAGTTGTATGCAAAATACGAGAAATGTGGGTTTTGGCTGAAGGAGGTCCACATTTTGGGGCATATCATCTCTGATAGAGGGATATCCATGGATCTGGGGAAAGTGTCAGTGGTGAGGGAGTGGCGACATCCCACACCACCACCTGAGATACGCAGTTTCTTGGGCTAGTCAGGTACTACAGGAGGTTCATTCGAGGGTTTTCGAAGATAGCGGGTCCGTTGACACACCTGACTCGCAAGGGGGTGCCGTTTATTTGGAGTTACGCCTACCAGTTAGCCTTTGATGAGTTAAAAGATAAGTTAACCTCAGCACCAGTGTTAGCATTACCTAGGCCGGGAGTGGAGTATCTAGTCTACACTAATGCATCCTTATTAGGACTTGGAGGTGTACTTCAGTAGGAGAATCAGGCTATAGCTTATGTTTCCCATAAGCTTAAGCCTCACGAGAGGAATTACCCCACCCACGATTTAGAGTTGGCAGTGGTGGTGTTTGCACTTCGAATTTGGAGACATTACCTTCTAGGAGAGAAATTTTATTTATTCACGGACCATAAGTCACTACAGTACCTCTTCACGCAGAAGGAGTTAAATATGCATAAACGTAGGTGGCTTGAGTTTGTGAAGGATTATCAATTTTATATCCAATACCACCTAGGGAAGGATAACGTGGTAGCAGACGCGTTGAGATGTAGGCTAGTAGGTGAGGTGGCGGAGGTGTGGAGAGCGAAATGGAAGGAGTTAGGACACCAAGATGCGGTGGCACGATCGTTCATATCTGTGATGACAGTTACGCCCCAGATTATTACGAGAGTAATACGGGATCAAGAAACTAATCCTTTCTTCCAGAGTCAGATAGTGTAACTTCTAGTAGAGGGGTCCGAGTCTTATATCGTGGGTTCAAACGGGGGTCTATGTTTCAATGGAAGATTAGTTGTTCCTGAGGGATAAGACTTGCGACACGAGGTGATGACAAAGTCGCACGGTTCACAATTTATGGTACATCCTGGTGGGGATAAGATGTACCAGGATATGCATAGACGGTACTGATGGAGTGGAATGAAGAAGGATATTATCAAGTTCATCTCGAAATGTGCCACTTGTCAGTTGGTAAAGGTGGACCATCAGAGGCCGATGGGACTTCTACAGTCATTAGAGGTTTATATGTGGAAATAGGAGAGCATTTCCATGGACTTCATCACGTGATTAACTACATCGCAAAGGGGTCATGATTCGACATGGGTGATAGTGGATCGGCTAACCAAGGTAGCCCACTTTCTACCAGCCATGATAGATTACACCATGGGATAGTACGCCTAAATATTCATAACAAAGATAGTGATACTCCACGGAATGCCTCTCAATATCGTGTCTGACAAAGATAAGGTGTTTGTGTCTCGATTATGGGAGAGTTTTTAGGAGGCGATGGGTACGGAGTTGCGACTGAGCACAACCTATCACCCATAGATGAATGGTCAGACCGAGCAAACAAATCAGATGTTAGAGTACATTTTGCATATGTGCATCATTGATTTTGGAGGAGGTTGGGAGCAGTACCTCCCGCTAGTGGAGTTTGCCAATAATAACTCCTATCAGTTTACTATTGGTATGGCTCCATTTGAGGCACTATATTGCAGACCTTGTCATTCCCCAGCATGTTGGTTAGAGGTGGGGGACAACAAGATACTTGGTTTGGAGGTGATTCAAGATACTTCAGCAAGGATAGAGTTAATACGGAGCCGTATTCGGCTTGCTCCGGGTCGACAGAAGATCTACCCTGATGCCAAACGGTATTTTTGAGAGTTTAACATTAGGAATCAGGTGTTACTTTGGGTGTCTCCTATAAAGGGAGATATGAGTTTTGGGAAGAAGGTAAAGTTGGAACCTAGGTATGTAGGGCCATTCCCCATTATCGAGAGGATTAAGACAGTTTCTTATGGACTTGGGTTACCGGAGCACTTGCATAGGGTCCATGACGTGTTCCATATCCCTTCGCTTAGGATATTTCTTTGGGATGATTTAGCCCTTACTCACATTGCGTTGGATGACATCGACTTACAGCCTGATAGCTCCTACAAGGAGGGGTCGGTTTCTATCCTAGACCGTAACGAGAGGAAGTTGAGGTCGAAGATAGTACCACTATTCCGTGTTTAGTGGTGGCACCATAATGTTGAGTAATCAACCTGGGAGTGCGAGGATGACATGCGTGAACGTTATCCAGAGTTATTCTTGCCACGTATATATTCATTTCCGAATTTTGGGATGAAATTCTATTATTAAGGGGAAGTATGTAATACCCCGTATTGTTACGAATATTTATTTTATGATGAAATTATGGAAAGTGGGGATTAATTCATTTAAAGGGAGAAAAATTAATTTGTAATTAATTCGATTTAATGGTAATAATTAATAGCATGAAGAGAGTTATTAACTATCGAAAATAATATTATGGCCGGGATGAGATACATGGCAGTCATTATATAATTATTTGGGATGCGCATATGAGTCGCGTCACTAGTATGTATTTGGGGTTTAAAAAGGTAATTTATTTTTATATAACTCGAATGACTATTTTTAGTGCTCCATAGTGTCCGAAAGGGTCGGAATAGTCAGAAAATACTACTCAGGTGTTTTATTTGGAGTTTGGGGCATTTTAGCCCAAAACGACACCCCAAATGGGTATTTTGGTCTTTTGGGATTTTTGGATAATTAAATGGACGAAAATTGGATTTAATTAAAAGCATTGAGGGTTAGTGGTCTATCAGTTTCAACTTACGTGAGAAAGAGAGAAAAAGAAAGAGAGAACCAAGGAAGAAGAAGACTCCATTGGAGTCCTAAGCCAAGAACTCAAGCTTTCAGACAAAAAAATTACACCAACGCATAGATCGTGTCAAGAGGATCGTTCCCATACCAATTTCAGTCCAAGATTCAGAAGTTCATTCTGACGCAAGTGTTTATCTTGCTCCTCTTTTATCATATATGGTTCATGTTAATTTAGGTTTGATGATATAAACTTGGTGCAATGAAAACTTAGGTTTAATTAGACTGGATTGTGAAGAAACCTTATGAATTGGAGATGGGTATGCATGTAGAGTTTTTTCCATTTGTTGGACTATTAAAATATGTGAATTTTATGTCTTAATCACCAATTATAATAAGTGTTTCGGACGAATAAAATTATGGGTTCATATTTAAGAGACTTATTTGAAATTGAAGAGATTGTTGAATTCCAAATGATTATATAAGGATTTGACCTTTAATTCATATTAAAAATGATGTTAGGGTGATTTGGAATAGTGTAGGAACATTACATTAAGATTGGGATGAGTTTGTAATGAGATTGAAGTATGGAAATTTGAGAAAATGGAATTTGGGGAAGAAGTGGGCCTATTCAGAATTTTCGTTAGAAAACCTGCCCAGGTTGTTCGAACGACCTCGTTCGAATGAACCTTCTAACGAGATTTCCAACGAAATTTCTAACGAGTTACCGAGTTTGTTCGAACGAACTCGTTCGAACGAGAATCCTGGAACTTCTAATGAGATTCCAGAATGGGTTCTTAGGGTTCGTTCGAGTTAAAAACCATCCTAGGGTTATCCAAGCGAGTGTAACCTATGTGAGTAATGGGTGGCTTAAATTCCAAAGTGTTAGGGAATTAAGGCTGTAATGGTCCTCGGGGTATTGAATTTGTGTGAAAACCTAGGAGAGAATGTAAGTCCAAGAGAGGCTATATATATATAGATATCGTGGAGAGTAATGGCATTAATATCATAGTATTTGGGTTATGTGAATACCTATTAATGTATATAAGTTGTGTGCATGGTTATTACTTAGAATATCATGTGTATGACACACCCAGCTACTGGCTATCGAACGGGGGTTGACGCATTGTGGGAGACCATATCTTATGTCCCTTCGGGGGATTTTGATTCGTACCACTAGAGCATGGAACCTATGTACAGGCTATCTGTGAGAATGATAGTGATGTTGGTCATATGGGTGCGTATGTATGTGCATAGCCCATCAGCTTGGGACTATGTTTGCCTCCAATATGTGTATATGTTTTATTGGTTCTCGAGACATTGAACCAGTTTCTTTTATGCACGAGCGTTGCAATGGAACTAGATAGCCGAGTATGCCTAGCACTAGGGGTTTCTTAACCATGGGTGCAATACTAATATAATTGTATATATTCGTAGAGAGATTTTACATATGTATACTGAGTTCCTATTTTGTGTTTCATGTTGGCTACTTTATTAAAGTATATACTAAATGGGTCGCCAGTTGGGAATAAAGAATATTATGAGAATAAGTTATAACACCCTTAAATATATTCCTAAATAATAGTAATATATTGGTTTCGATCTATTTAGATATTGTATTCGACATAGTGGGTATCATACATATAGTCAGGTAGAGTATCGAGACTAGTATGGGTAGTTGGACTCGCTAGGTGTGCACATTAGATGAGAGGTAAGCATCTCAAGTGAGTACGCTAAGTTAACAGGGATAATATATGTCCTAATTAAATAAATTTAAGCACTCGCTAGGTGCTATAATATTGTTTTCTACTCGTGCTATGACCTGTATCTCTACAAATATCTTTTCTTGTTATATTATATTCAGAGATTGAGAGTTGTTTTATTCTATCATTAGACTTTCATTTCATGTTATTGGATTATTGTATGGGATTTTGACTGGATGTTTTTATTCCAGTTCTTTATTTAAATTCAGTTAGTTCCTACCTTATGCTATTGTGATGTATGGCGATGTTAGATATTTCCCTTTACTCTTTATAGATAATAACAAGATAAAATTTTGACACCAACCTTTTTAAATATTTGGTGGTTAGTTTTTTATTAAATTAAAATTTGAGTTTTCGATAGTGATACATTATCTGAACCAACTTTATATTCTGAAATTAACTAATTAAGGACTGATCACCCGGTAAGTAATTAGGCGGGGTGTCACATTATAATATTCTTATTTGTTAGGAAATGATGGGATTGTTAGGAAATAAAGTCCATGGTTCCAATGTTATCATTAAGCTGGACATATTCAAGGCTTATGATATGTTCAATTAGTTAGTCCTAATCAAAACCCTAAGAAATTTTGGTTTCTCAAAATTTTAGATAGATAGAGTGTGGAGATGTATTTCTAATAATTATTTTTCATTAATCATTAATGGTCAAAGTGTAAGTATCTTTAAATCATATACAAGTTTGAAACAAGGGGACCCCCTTTCTCCCGTCTATTTGTCATTGTAGCAGAAGTTTTGAACAAGGGGATTCATATCCTTATGATTCAAGGCTATATTAAACCATTCTCTCTTCCTCAAGGATACCCTCTAGTGAGAAATTTGAGCTTTGATGATAATTCAATTATCTTTTGTAATGGAGGTTCCCAGTCTTTAAGGAGCTTGCTTAACTTTTTCAAGAAATATGAGAAAGCCTCTAGGAAGGTGATGAATTTTGAGAAGAGTAATTTTATATCTCATGGAAAAGTAAGCACTAGAAGTAATAAAAAGGCAATCTCTGATGCTTTAAATATTAAACTTAAAGCGATGCCCTTAAAATATCTAGGTTGTTGATTTTTTTATGGTAGGCTAAAGCATGTTTATTTTGAGGACCTCAGTAAAAAAAATTAGGCATAAACTAGTAGGGAGTAAATGTAAGTTCCTTTCATTTGCAAGCAAGAGATGACTCATTTAATAAGTGTTATCCTCAATCCCTATTCATGTCCTTGCATCCTTCCATCCTCTATTCAAAACTATCAACCATATTCATAAAGTGTTTAGCAACTTCCTATGGGGATATTCTACTAAATTTGGTAAGAAAATTCACGGTTGAATTGGAATAAAATGTGTTATCCTATAGATCAAGGAGAACTTGGATTAAACAACATGTTTGATAATTACAAAATAGCAACTATGAAAACTTGTTGGAACATCAAAACTCAAGATAACCTATAGTCTAATTTTTTCAGGAAGAGGTACAAAGACTGCTCTGCGGCTTCTGGTTTAGCTCCATATAAAATAATTTTGACGATAAAAGATGAAAAAAACAGCCACATCACTGAAGTTGATGAATATTTGTTTTGGTATCCCACAAATTATGGCATCTTCACTTCAAAATTAGCATAGTAGGCTATTAAGATCATTATCCTTTCTTTTTTCTATTCAAATCAATCTGGAAGTATAATTATCCTCCCAAAGTTGATATTTTCTTCTAGAAATGTCTGCATAATATTCTTCCTTTTGAAAAAATATTCAAAGCATGGGTGTATTATTATATTCCAAATGTAGATGTTGTGATCAAACAGAAGAAGACATGTCCCACCTGCTCATTCAAGGTTCAAGTGCTAGTGAAGTATGGACTTATTTTGTAGAACTTCTTGGTGTTAAAATTAATTTTTCCTCCATCAATAGTATGCTCATATCATGGTGGATGAGAAAGACTAAAGATGATTATATGAAGTTCCTCTTTGAGATTATTACTGGAATGATTATATGGGAAATTTGGCTTAGCATAAATCAAAGTCTCTTTGAAGGTAGTCCAGTGGATTGTAATTAGATAATCACCAAGGCTACTCAACTTATGTCTTCCATGTGTTAAAATAAATCCTTTGAGTCCCCATGTCGTCAAAATGATATTCTTACTCATAAGTTCAAGCTCAAGCTTGGTCATAGACAATTCAAGACTTTAAAATTGGTGAAATGGTCTCAACCACCTCATAGATTATTTAAACTCAATATTGATAGTGCTTATAATGGGAATCCAGGATTAGCAGTCTCAGGTGGCATAATCAGAGATCTTCAAGGCATCCTCATTCAATCATTATCATCTTTTGAAGGAGAAGGAACTAACAACATGGATGAAATATGGTTATCCTTAACGGCTTTAATCTTTGTGAATCTCTAAAGATTTCTAATGTCATTGTGGAATGATATTCTAGATTTATTATTGATGTTATAAATGGTAATATTGATAAACCTCCTCGAACCTGAATTAATACCTTTAATCTTATTAAACAGACAGGTATAAGGGTGAATTATATTTTTATATAATGCTTTAGAGAATCAAACACTATTGCTGACAATCTATCTAACTAAGGAGTTTACAATATTAACTTTACTACTTTTAATAAAGTTATGGATCTTCCTAATATTCTAGAGGCCTTAATAGGATGGATCTTTAAGGCATTCATTCTCCTAGAGTAAGGAAGGCATCATTAAAAATAATTTTTCGGGGGTATTTCCTTATATGTTTTCCCTATTTTCATCATATTTTTATAGGTGCCTTCTTATAAAGTTAACCTATATCTTTGTGTAACCTATAAAGTTAACCTATATATTTTTATAGGTGCCTTCTTTTAATAATATTTATCCCCCCCCCCAAAAAAAAAAAATTGTTTTATAGTACTCTTGAGGAAACATTCATGAATGAGTTATAAAAGTCAAAACCGGTATGTAAATGGAATGTTTATCCAAAAATCTACTAGTGTACATCTTAAGACATCAATTCGTTATAGTTCTTTCTAGGTATTGGAAAATTTTGACACTAACCATAACAAAGTACATGAACTTAGCAACAAAGTAGCTGAATTAAGTCTAATTTTAGCGGTTTTGAGTCAATAAGAGGCTGAGCCGTTAGGCATAGCACAAACCATTCATATATGATCGAAAATAGATAAAAGTTGTGAATACACAAATTTAATATGACATAAATGCAATATGACACAACTGTCACTATACATGACTAAAAAAGATTTATACGGAAAATGAAAATGGTTATGAACCGTGAAAAGAAAATTCTTATAAACAAAACGAAACTGACCTATTAGAAGTATGCCCATGCATGGGTAACATCACAAACTCTGAAAAAATAATTGCCATCAATAAATGCATAAATTATCTACTTTTAATTGAATTTTTATGCATATTTCATTAATATGTGTATTTTTTTTATAATAAGTTGCCTTCAATGAAACTTAACTTATGCCATTGCACAATAGAATTTAAAAGAATTTATATGAAACAAATTTTTTTAGAATACATATTTAACACAAAAAGGATTCACATGGGAAAAAAAATCATTAAAATAGTAAATAATTTACAATTCAATCAAATCTTTCGGCTGCTTATTAAAGGCCACCCAGAACCTAGCTTGGTACAGATTCATTACTAATACAGGAGGTGATTGAAATCATTTCATCTGATATTTTTAGATCAAGTAATTTTATCCACTGCATTGTATGGTAAAATGTATAAAAGAACTGTGTTTGGTTAATTTAGAACATGGGTTATTATTTGTGTCACACCAATAGTGCATATAATTATATTATTCCGTATAGAGATTGAACAATTATGCTCACAATTCCATTTCCCCCATTCAAACATAAAATATAAAAAAATAATTCACTTGCATTTTAATGAACTAATGGTTATACATAAGAGATTCCATTATATAATCAAATGTATTTATTAGATAATATAACGAGTGAAAATAATTTCATGTTTGAAAAAGTTGCAAAATTTAATTAGCATATATATTTTTACATGATATTTTTACTATGACAGATCAATTATAATTTTAACATAACATTGATTTTATTTATGTATCTCTTTGATTTGGGTATTTGGCTATCTTTATTTCCATCTCATCACTGAGTTACTCTATCTCGAGCTCATGAAATTGGACATTCACCATTGGTGTGAGATATTTTTTTGCATACTTATTCATTGAATTAATTTAAGATAGATTTCGTTGAAAATATATCCCTTGTAATGAATAACTGTAATTTACCATTTGTTTTGTATTTCTAGTAAACATGTTATTCACCCTTCTTTGGGTCATTGAGTTGTAGTGTCTCCATTTTTTTAATTTCAAGTCTAGTAGAAGTGTCCAATAGTAGCCTCTCATTTTCGGAGCTCTTCTTTCTGTGTTCATGGGAAATAACAACATCTCCACATCTTTTGTGATATTTTGAATCACTTCATCTACATATTTTCTTTTGGGGACTTTAATATTGTGTCTCGCATAAGTCTACAATTAAAAAAATGTAACTATATATCTTCAAATTATAAATATTTTTGTATTATTGTAAAAAATATTTATTATAAAAATTTATCCATCCAATGGAATTGAATATAACTGAATTTGTATCTGTTGGACACCTCGTTCACACCAAGTCGTATGCAAACCAATCAATAATTCGTGAAATGAAAAAAAATCTTAATACAAGAATCAACATAATTATGTAATGCTCTTCTTATGAATTTAAAAAAGATGTTACCTGTGCATCTATGAATCTATCTGGAAGCAACAAATCCTCTCTAAGTGATCCAAAAATATTGAGGTTTTTGATCGCGTCCTCTCATAAAATAGTAATGCAATATTAAACTTTATTAGTATGCATGAAAATACTTTATTAATTTGGAAAAATAGTATGAGAATTTTCCAATATTATCTACTTTGGAGTTCCCTTTAGAAAAAAGTTCAATAATAAGATTTGATCTTCACTTATTAAAAAAGTGTAGATTTTACTTGTCATTACTTTCGGAGATAATTCCCTTGGTTCCCTTTTCATTTATGTCTTATCTTTCACAAAAATGACATCTTTTTCCTAACTTTCATCTAGTGTTATTAGTTGATAAAGTGGAAATTCATTCCCTTTTCGCCTTGGTTTCATGCCCTCTTTTGCATCCTTCACATTACATCCTTTTAATTTTGGATCGTAGTAAAAAAAATTTGTTTTCTTAGTGGGATTCCTCTTTCTCATTTTCAACCTAAGCAGTCATGAAAATACATTATATTTTTTCTCTTTTGGAGTTAGAAATAGCTTATTACTTCTTGCTCCCAATTTTTCATGACTTTGTAACAAGGAATTTCTTTTTTCGCCCAAGAAAACTGACTCTTTCTTTTGTATATCATTCCTTATTTTTCTTCCTTTGTTTCTTCTTGGTCATTTTCAACCCTTTGCACAGATTTGTAAGTCTTTGGTGAATTTTGTGTATGTATTTTTGGCTTTTGATCCAATCTCTCAATCTCAACTCTCATCTCTTTTTTCCCTTGGTCAATCTCTTATTAGTCATAATCATTGATTTTTGGACTTTTTTACTGAATATTTTTTGCAACCATCTTCATTTTACTCCCATAATCATTAGTTATAAGAAACATCTCATCATCACTGAGATTTGATATTTCAAATGATACTTGGAATAAGATAAAAATATACATATTAGATAATGCATCAATTATATTAATAACGCACACATTGTATGATAATGAATAATGATACATATATTGTATGAGAATAAATGTTATTATATTGAAAAAAAATTACTTTTAAATGCCAAAGAACAATTTGCCAAAATAGTAATGTGATAACTGGATTAATGACACACACAACATTTTAAAATATAAAAGTAAAAACAGATTTATATATAAAAAAAGGACTACTAATGCAATAAAATCCATAACTAGTTTGTCCCATGAAAAATATATTTACTAGTTAATATACAAGGTACATTTCACAAGTTTGAAGAAAAATGGAGTTGGATAATAAGTAGAATGAAATATAGCCATGGACAAGTCTAATACATTATACCAATAATTTTTTTTTAAATAAAAAAAATCACTAGAGCTGACTTGCATTTTATATTGTGATATATAAACAACTTGTGTTGATACTCACTTTTCAAATCTCTTGCGTAATTGATAAGAAGTAGTTTTCAGTACCAAGTCAAATATCCTCTTTGGCATTGATGTATGAGAGGAAATTAATAATGTGACATATATGAAAAGTGTTGAATGTATCTTTATCATTTATCCAAAGATTTGTAGTAGTATATGGTGTTTAATTCAATACAAAATAATAAATTCGATCATGATTTGGAAGGTATCTAACAAAAATAAATTCATTAATTGTACTTTTTTGATAAGCGATCGATGTTATTTAGCTAACAGATTAAAAAAGCTTGTGGGACACACTTTTTGGGTACCTTTGGAACAAAGTTATATTAGTTTATCTATTATAAAAAAAATTCAAATTAATGTACCAACAAATACAGATTTATTACAGAAAAAATCCTATGTATGGTCAAAATATATTAAATGATACAATGCTTTAGTTAGTAATGGCATATCAGTATCAATAAATTTGTTTTTTTGAAAAACATTTAAAATAATAAATGTGGCTGAGATATCACAAATAAATAAATGGACATATTTGAATTTTTATATCGAAACCATCAAGAGATACTTTGAGCATTGCATTGCTCAAATCCGACAAACTCCACTTTGAAATTCTTGGGTATTTTGTTTCTTGATTTTCTAATGGGTTTTTTATAAGGTAACACTCACATAAGAAATACTATTTCATTGGGAATTTTAATTCATGTAATATAAATTTCACATACAAATTGTCTAAAAAATTATAAAAGTAAAAATTTACTAAAAAATATTATGGTGCAACCGCTTGTTTTTTCTGTATTTTTATGGTGTTTGTCAATCAAATTCATAATATTATTATGCATAGCTATTGCCCACGATATGTCATAAATCTCATCAAAATAGTCCAGATAACTAAGAAACGACCATCCAATGCCCAATGTTGATCTGCAAAATAAATAAAGTTGCAACCATGTACAATACAATCAACAGTGAAAAATCTTACTCAGCTTCGAATACTTTAAACGGGAATATCCTAGCAATTACTTCTAGAATTGTCCATTTTGTCAACTTTTCCCCCCTTGAATAATCCTTTTATAAAAACCACTTTTTCACCGACAACCCTAGTCATTGTCCTCAGATGGGCAATGATTTTCTTGTCAACACTTGGCAACCCAAAAGCAACAGATACATTATAGGAAAAAAGTTTTATTAACTTTCCTTCTATATGAAAATCCTCCTCTTCCGTTATATTATTTGATATCACTTGGGAAGCTAATTTTGATATCATCTCCTCAAATAGCCTTCCACTATAAATTGTGTCAAAAATTGTCCAAATGGTGTGTACATCAAAGCACCTAATTTTTTCTAATATCTTATTTTATTTCCTTAACAAAGAGATATGTGGAAAGATGTTGCATCGACTAATTGAATTCGAATTTTGTATTCTCTTTTATTTCTTGGCATCTACTTCTTTCTTTTTTTGGTATCTTCCTCTGAACTACTTGATTCACTTCCTTTTTTCCGTTGCATTGTTTTTTCTTTTGTCTGAAATGACAAATCATCCTCCATGTCATTGAAATGAGGTTTCTTCCCTTGTTTCATTAGAATCTATAGGGTGTCCTCCCCAATGAGTGATTAATTTAGTCAGGTAGATGGATCGTTTACAAAAAAGGACGTCCCTCAAACACACTTCGAAGATCCTCCATACAAGTGGTTCGCAGGACCCACCTGGAGGATCCTTCATAGCAAGTAGCTTGAAATGCCCTATTTAGAAAAGTCTCCAAAAATTTAGGGGGTATCCTCCCCAATGAGTAATTAATTTAGAGAGAGGATAACACCTTTATAGTTATTGACTTCGATGCCATACAGTATGAAGAAGAGGTAAATAATAATATGCGGCCAAAGGGGGATAGAACGACAAGGATAGAGCCTAGTTCTCCCGGTGTTGGAGTGATGGAGATGATGGCCACTCAAGGAGGAATGGTCCTGGCGCAAATGCAGGGGCTGATGGGTTTATTCGAGGAGTTCATAAAAACACCGGCAACCCAAGCATGTTAGGGGCACCCATGGGAGTGAACTCTTTTACTATGCCACCAACATCCATACCATCTCCCACTATGACAGGAGGAGTGGCAATGCCTTCTTTTAATAACGCCTTCCCCACTGTTTCACCACCCTCAGGTGGTGCGTGTCCTACCACGGTCCCACCCATGACAAGGGGGTCGGCGCTGCAGAGTGGGGGAGCAACTTCAGCGGCTCCAGTTGTAATAGCAGGCCAAGGAAAAATGTTCCAGCCTCAACAATCCCAGCGATAATAATGTCGTAGCCAGACAGCCCCTCGCCAGCCAGTTTGGAGGACATGAAGAAAGAGCTGCTAAATTTTATAGCTACGTCTAAAGGAGATAGTTCCTCAGTGTATAATGACTTATGTACTCCCTACCCAGTGGGTTATATTCCTCTAATATTCAAAAAGTACATGGGGAAAGGCACTAATCCCAAGGATCATGTGAAGAGGTTCATCGAGATCCTGGGAGACCACTGCAATGACAAAAAGTTATGGCTAAGGGAGTTTTCAAAATCCCTGACAGAGAAAGTCTGCACGTGGTATTCCCACCTAGCCCCAGATAGTGTAAGATCTTGGTCAGAGTTTCATGTTTTGTTCATGAAAAAGTTCTTTTTGGTTGAGGATATGTTCACACTCACCTATCTCGCGCGTGAGAAACAAAAGCTAGGAGAGGATGTTGTGGCATATATTAGGAGGTTTAGTGAACGCTCCCTTGATGTGAGAGAGGAGACGCGAGAAGATAAACTTTTACAAGTGTGTGTAGAGGGCTTGCTGCCTGAATATATATGTCACCTGATTAATGAAACAAGACAAGGTACGTTTGCAGCATTTTTAAAAGTTTCAAGGAATATTACCTTAGTGGTAAAACCTAAAGTACCGCCGCCCATTTTGCCAAGCTTACTAATGAGGACAAAAGTCACCGCGGGGAGGGGAATACCCTCAAGGACAAATACGCGGATGGGGGGATTAAAGAGGCAAATAAGGTCAGCCAAGGAGGTAGAAGGGACAGAGATAGAAAGAGAAAGTTCAAAGATGAAGAGGAATGTTCCTGTTTAAGACTAGTTTTGTTATTTTCGATAAAAATGTTCCTGTTTAAGACTAGTTTTGGCCCTTATAAAATTACAAATGACTTGATGTGAAAACTATATAGTTGTATACATGTGAGTTAGGGTGGTAACACAACAAACGGTTCATCAAACGGATGTCCGAGTAAGAAATTAGGCCAAATTTACGAACAAGGGGCAAATCTGTCCATTTTCTTTAAGTGGTAAATTGTCTTTTAGTAAAACAAATATTTTAATTTGATTGGTTGGCATGGGAGGAAGCCTTGGCCGACTTAAACCTCTCCCTTAAACTTATTTCTTCCAAAAATATAACCCTAGGTTCAGTTTTGGAGAGATTTAAGCTTAAGGAAAGAGAAAGTTGAAGTTTAGGGAAGGAAGATTACAAGAAAAGCTAGGAAAATTCCAAGAAAATTCTTAAAGTGTTTCCAAGGTTTAATTTTGTGATTATTATTGTTTTAATCTTGTATTACACTTATTTCAAAGTATATAAATCTTGAATTAGGGATTAAAATTCCATTACCCTTTGTGATAATATGTATTGATTCATATGTGAGGTAAGTGGTGTTTATAGGCTATATTGGTTTGTATTGAAACCCCTTGTATTCAAACTTTCATATAATTTTGTGTGCTCACTAGAATTCAAAAATTACAATTGGATACAAAATTAGACTCATATATTTATATCATATCCTAAAATTAGAATTTAACTCATTATGGTTAGTCCTTAGTGATGGTTACAAGTTGGTATATAGTTGTTGTCTGTATATTTCATTTCGGTATACCCTAAGTTTGGTCAATCTTTTGACATAGCAAATGAAGTAAAACCATTATGAAACTTTAATTATTTACTATTCATTATATGTACTGAAAATGGGTTGAAAATCATGGAAAGTTATAATGGAGAATAATTATGAAAATTCTTGAAAGTTGAAGGAACAATAGAGGAGTTTGTAGGGAAGATTTCTGGTGTTGTAAAGAAATGGCCATAACTTGCTCTAGGAAGCTTGGAAAATTACACCATCACTTGTAACGGAAAGTACATTCATATATGTTTTCATACTGATAATATTGGACACCTGCATGTGTACTATTTATGAATATGGGATGGTTAAGTATAGAGGACAGTAATTTGAGGCCATATTGGATACCACATAAAAGACTGTTTTTATCTTCTCTTTCCCAAGGGTATGTTGAGTACATGTTTCATGTTTATATACATTGAGAAGTATAATTTTATGTTTACTTAATTTTAGTTATAAATTCCTTAAAAGGTATTTCCTATGGTTGAATGTTCATAACCCTATCAACATATATACCATTGTTTCGTCGTTACACATGTTTCATGGAATGTGATTTGAGTGGAATTATATTGTTGTTGTATAGTCATTGAAAGTTACATAGATATATTAAGATAATACTTATGATTGAGATTCAGTATTGATTTAGTTAGATTAACAGGTGTAAGTTCAAATCAAACCAGTTCAGCTCCACCAGAAGGAAACGGGAATATATAGTTAACAGCCCAATGTAAGTGTACTTACTGAGTTGATTATGGATATGATGTGTATGTATTATATATTGAGATGATATGGATTATTAAAAGTAACGAGATGTTAAGATGTTATGGCTTATTAAGATTCAAGAGATGTTGAGATGTTATGGATCTATAAAAGTCAAGATATGTTGAGTTGCTATTCAATTCAGGAGATGTTAGGTTATTAAAACCTATAGATATTATTATTGCCTACGGGGAGGAGATGTGGGGTTAATTAACTCCAGATATGTATATGGACTAAATTGGCACAGAGATGGATATATATTGATATGTTGAGATGTTAAAGTAGTACTTTTATTCTATAGAGATGTAGTACATTCACTGAGTTTTTAAACTCATGGTTTTATATGTTTACATTTTCTGGTCCTGAAGTTTCCACTGCCAGGTCTAGGAGGTTGAGTAAATAGTAGTAGGGTCTTGTTAGTTTTGTTTTACACATTGTAATAGTTATAATTAAGTAAATGGTATGTGAGTTCTGTTTAAATTATGTCTCCTTAAAATGATTGGATTTTTAGTATTCCGCATTTTAACCTTGAAGATGTTTTAATGTGTATTACAAAATGAATAAATAAATAATAATTGCGCTTTATGAACTATTTAGTTAATTATATCCTAATGGGGTCAGGGGGTGACAACTTGGTATCAGAGATTTAGGTTTTTATATTCTGGGTTTAGAGAGTCTAGATGTGGCAGTGGCAGAAATAGTGTGGTGTGGGTCATTTATATTAACTAGTGAGAAATACTAACCATTATGTTAGATATAAATGTTGTTCTCTTATTTCTGGAATTGTGGTTTATGACAGATAGTAAGATATGGAAGGAGTAAATGTTTATAAGAGGGTGGATGAGGAGTCTTCAAATATAGTAAATCAACAAAATCCAAATAATGTAGAGGGGGCACCTGAACAACTTACAGATATGCAGAGAATGGCTCGTACCATGACTTTAATGGCAAAACAATAAAACATATGTATAACGCAAATAGCAGAACAACAAGCCAAATACTTGGAGGAGAAGACTTTGGCCAGAAGAGGAAGGGGAATACAACAAGAGGAGAAGAAAACTATTTACGAGAAGTTTATCAAATTGAACCCCCCAGCATTCTCAGGTTCTGTATATCCTTTAGAAGTTGAGGCTTGGGTTTGAGACACAAAAACTATCTTCGGGGTGATGATTGTACCTAGAGCGCAGAAGTTAATTTTGGCTACTTTCATGTTAAAGGGCGAAGCTAAATATTGGTGGGAGTCTTCCAAACATGTATTGCTTACTACGGGGGAGGTGAGGTAATTACTTGGGATTCCTTTATTAAAGTCTTGTATGAAAAGTAATTTCCTTGTATGTATCGAAAGCAAAAGGAGAGAGAATTTTTATCATTTACTCAGAGGAATATGTCGGTCAGGGAGTATGAAACAAAATTTATATCTTTGTATCGATTTTCATTACGTTTCTTGCACAATGAGGAGGACAAATGCACCAGATTTCAGGATGGGTTGAATTTGGTTATCAAGTCTAGACTCACTGCACTTGAAATGGTAGATTATACTTCTTTAGTTAACAAAGCTCTGATGGTTGAAGGAGATGTTAATGATGCAATAAAGAATAGGGAACAAAGGGGAAAGAAGAGTAGATTTGATCCATATCAGCAAAATGAAGGAAATATAGAATACTTAAAATAGGGGAGTCAAAGATTTTAGTGCGGTAGAGGGGCTGGAAATTATGTTCAGAATAGGACACCAAGCAGTTTTAGGGTGCAGGATCGATGGACCAACAGAATAGACAACAGGAGAATGATAAAGGACAGTCTAAGCCTGTTACATGCTATTTTTGCAAAGCTGAGGGCCATATCAGTCCAGATTGTCCCAAGTTAAAGGGGGTAGAGTGCTATCACTGTCATCAAATTGTTCATACCAAAAAGAACTGTCTTATGCTACTAGGAGGGATTCAATCAGCTACTAATAGTCGAGGCTCATCACCTGGAGGCATAGGGAGAGGAGGAGGTAGAGGACGGGCTAGTGGATCCATGGCTCCGGGAAGGATATTTGCTATGACTTTACAAGATGCTCAGGCTACTCCAAAGGTGGTGACAGTTACATTTTCTGTCATGAACAAACATACTTACATGCTTATTGATCTAGGTTATACTCATTCATTTGTATCACTTTCATTTACCATGCATTTGGGTAGACCATGTTCTTATCTAGATTGTGGTTTATATATTTCTACACCTATGGGGGGATGTGATGTTAGTGGAGCTTGTGTATAAAAATTGTGTTTTGTATGTGGGGGAGAGGGAGTTTACCATTGATTTAATTCCACTAGATATTCGATATTTTGATATTATCTTGGGTATGGACTGGTTATCTTCCTACCATGCATCAATTGACAGTTTTTGTAAGGATGTTACGTTTAATATGCCTGGGGAGGAAGAATTTAAATTTACGGGGGAAAGAAATGTGGTTCTGAACTGTCTTATTTCTGCCCTTCGGGAGAGGAAATTGTTAAATAAGCGTTGTCCATGGTTTTTAGCATATATTGTGGATACAAACAGGGAATTGCGAAAATTAGAAGATATTCTAGTAGTTAAGGATTTCACAGATGTGTTCCCAGATGAGTTACTAGGTGAAATACCCCGTATTTTTATGCTATATTAATTTGGGGATTTATTAAAGTTAATGTGAATGAATTATTTAATAAAAATTCGGAAATTAATTATGTTATAATTATTAACGTGACGAGAGTTAGTAATTATGGGAAATTTGTTGAATATTACTAATTAGCAAAGTAATATGTAATATTGGTTATATTGAATGTCACGAGAGAATAAAATGACAATTTTGAAAATTTGAGTCGGGACGCGCTCGTGTTGCGTCACGACTAAATATTGATAAATAAAAAAATGAATATTTTATAAGTTGCACGTATGGTCGTTTTGAGTGCGCCAACGCGTCCGGAAGGGTCGAGATAGTCAGAAAAGTGTACCTGGGGTGTAGTTTGGGTCTCGGGTCGTTTTTAGCCCTAATTAGTAACCCGGGAGGGCATTTTGGTCATTTTACATTTATGGGTAATTAAACCCACGAAAATTAGTGGAGTTATATCAGATACCTATGTTACCTTCTAGGGTTAGAAACTCTAAACTCAAGTGACGACCATTGGAGAAGAGAGGAGAGAGCTCTCAAGCAATTTCAAGGCCCAAAACTCAACGGTTTGCGCCGCCGCCACCACCAACGCGTAGATCGCGAGACGGGGAACGCAACCATACCAAAATCAGCCGCATTCCAGACTTCTGAAAATCCCAGGCAAGTGTTTATCTTGCTATTTTCGTTGGTGCAATTTCCATATTAGTTTAGGAATGATTAGGGATGAAATACATGGAAGAAAACCCAAATTTTGATAGGAATTTGCATGTAGTAAAGACTTAAACCTTATTTTGGAAGTCCCTTGTGATGTAGAAAGATAACCCACGAAATTTTGTTGTAATTAAGGAAGGAAATTCTGGTAAAAATAGATTAGAACCATGATTAAGAAAATTTTAGGGTTCTTGATGATTAGATAAGATTTTGGGTTGATTATTCATGTTAAATGATAGAAATACACATGCTCTACGTTGAAAACATCTGGTATAATGTTATAATGTTAGTAGTAGAAATTTTGGGACGTTTGGAGTTGAAAAATATGGATTTGGATGAAGATAGATGGTAGAACCCGTAACTGCAATTCTGCAGAAATCAAGATACCTGCTTGATCGATCGATCGAGCATAGAGCTTCGATCGATCGAAGGTTCGATCGATCGGGTCCCAGACCTCGATCGATCGACCCCTCCTGGCAGACTCCTATTTCCCTTATTAAATGAGTTAAATTTAATTTATCATGAAATATTTCTTGGGCATCCTTCATACAATGTTTTGGGAGATAGGGGAGACCAGTAGGTTATACAAATGAATTTTTGGAGATACTTAATGTGGACTAAGAATTACATTTTTGGGATAATGACTTATAAATCTATTAATTTATGTATTGAAGGGTAAGGTGCGTAAGAGAGTTACGTTGGAACATAATAAGGACACCTACTGAATTTTATACATGTGAGGATAGAGTTCACGAGTGTCGCGAAATGAGTTGGAGAAACCCTTCGAGTTCAGGTTTGTGACGAACCCTTATAAGAATGCTTAATGTGAAAATTTAAGGATAAATATCGTAATTATGGGTGATGAGAGAAACCTATATTGATATCATGATAAGCAGTATATTTATATGGTTGTGTATGCATATATTATATACGTGTGAAAAACGTACCCGCGCTACTTGCTATCCCTGAGGTTATCGCGCTGGGACAGTCTTTCTCGATGGGACCTTTATGGGGGGATATTGACTTGTACCCTAGAAGATAGATATCCTTGGTACAGGCTATCGAATCGATAGTTCAGACGGTCCTAAGATGCGTGGGGTATGTACTGACCTCTTAGAGACTTGGAATCTATACTTCGCCTCAATCTTGTTTTGTGTATATATGTTCATACAATTCGAGAGTGATTCCGAACTTGTATATCCCTTAGTGTGAGCGATATGGGGATTGGATAGCAGAGTATGCCTACACCATAGTTTGCATGTTGGTGCTGTTAGTATATATATATTATACGAGTGCTTAATATATATATATCTGAATTTGGGAAATTTAAAATGTTGCTGTGATATAGTAAGTGAGAAATAATTCTGGATTATAAGTTGGAAATACTTGTTTGAAAAGTAAAATGTTTCACTAGGAAACTTTATGAATTAATAAAACTAAAACGAGAGTTGTGCTGTTAATTGGAAGTATCCTTTTTAAACAATGATATTGTTCGGTTTTGAAATCCTATGAGTAAGTTAAGATAAGCAAAATTATTGGGAAGGTTAGTATGATAAAATGATAAGATAACCCGTTGGGAAGGTTAGTACGATAGGCGTGCACATTAGAAGAGAGGTGAGAATTTCTCAAGAGAGTGTCGCTCTAATATGTTGTTGCATTGGCCTGTATCAATTTAAATACTTGCTAAACGTATTTTAAATCAAACACACTTTCGGGCTCTGACCCGTTTCTCTCTCTCTCTCTCTCTCTCTCTCTCTCTCTCTCTCTCTCTCTCTCTTGTATAAGTTGCTCGTATGGTCATTTTGAGTGCGCCAACGCGTCCGGAAGGGTCGAGATAGTCAGAAAAGTGTACCCGGGGGTGTAGTTTGGGTCTCGGGGTGTTTTTAGGCCTAATTAGTAACCCGGGAGGGCATTTTGGTCATTTTACATTTATGGGTAATTAAACCCACGAAAATTAGTGGAGTTATATCAGATACCTAGGTTACCTTCTAGGGTTAGAAACTCTAAACTCAAGTGACGGCCATAGGAGAAGAGAGGAGAGAGCTCTCAAGCAATTTTCAAGGCCCAAAACTCAACGGTTTGCGCCGCCGCCACCACCAATGCGTAGATCGCGAGACGGGGAACGCAACCATACCAAAATCAGCCGCATTCCAGACTTCTGAAAATCCCAGGCAAGTGTTTATCTTGCTATTTTCACTGGTGCAATTTCCATATTAGTTTAGGAATGATTAGGGATGAAATACATGGAAGAAAACCCAAATTTTGATAGGAATTTGCATGTAGTAAAGACTTAAACCTTATTCTGGAAGTCCCTTGTGACGTAGAAAGATAACCCATGAAATTTTGTTGTGATTAAGGAAGTAAATTCTGGTAAAAACATATTAGAACCATGATTAAGAAAGTTTTAGGGTTCTTGATGATTAGATAAGATTTTGGGTTGATTATCCATGTTTAATAATAGAAATACACATGCTCTACGTTGAAAACATCTGGTATAATGTTATAATGTTAGTTGTTGAAATTTTGGGACGTTTGGAGTTGAAAAATATGGATTTGGATGAAGATAGATGGTTGAACCCGTAACTGCAATTTTGCAGAAATCAAGATACCTGCTTGATCGATCGATCGAGCATAGAGCTTCGGTCGATCGAGTCCCAGACCTCGATTAATCGACCCCTCCTGGCAGACTCCTATTTCCCTTATTAAATGAGTTAAATTTAATTTATCATGAAATATTTCTTGGGCATCCTTCATACAATGTTTTGGGAGATAGGGGAGACCAGTAGGTTATACAAATGAATTTTTGGAGATACTTAATGTGGACTAAGAATTACATTTTTGGGATAATGACTTATAAATCGATTAATTTATGTATTGAAGGGTAAGGTGCGTAAGAGAGTTTCGTTGGAACATAATAAGGACACCTACTGAATTTTATACATGTGAGGATAGAGTTCACGAGTGTCGCGAAATGAGTTGGAGAAACCCTTCGAGTTAAGGGTAGTGACAAACCCTTATAAGAATGCTTAATGTGAAAATTTAAGGATAAATATCGTAATTATGGGTGATGAGAGAAACCTATATTGATATCATGATAAGCGATATATTTATATGGTTGTGTATGCATATATTATATACGTGTGAAAAATGTACCCGCGCTACTTGATATTTCTGAGGTTACTGCGCTGGGACAGTCTTATATCGATGGGACCTTTATGGGGGATATTGACTTGTACCCTAGAAGATAGATATCCTTGGTACAGGCTATCGAATCGACAGTTCAAACGGTCCTAAGAGGCGTGGGGTGTGTACTGACCTCTTAGAGACTTGGAATCTATACTTCACCTCAATCTTATTTTGTGTATATATGTTGATACAGTTCGAGAGTGATTCTGAACTTGTATATCCCTTAGTGTGAGCTATACGGGGATTGGATAGCTGAGTATGGCTACACCATAGTTTGCATGTTGGTGCTGTTAGTATATATATATTATACGAGTGCTTAATATATATATATATATATATATATATATATATATATATATATATATATATATATATATATATGAATTTTGGAAATTTAAAATGTTGATGTGACATAGTAAGTGAGAAATAATTCTGGATTGTAAATAGGAAATACTTGTTTGAAAAGTAAAATGTGTCACTGGGAAACTTTATGAATTAATAAAACTAAAACGAGAGTTGTGCTATTAATTGGAAGTATCCTTTTTAAACAATGATATTGTTCGGTTTTGAAATCCTATGAGTAAGTTAAGATAAGCTAAATTATTGGGAAGATTAGTATGATAAAATGATAAGATAACCCGTTGGGAAGGTTAGTACGATAGCGGTGCACATTAGAAGAGTGGTGTGAATTTCTCAAGAGAGTGTCGCTCTAATATGTTGTTGCATTGGCATGTATCAATTTAAATACTTGCTAAACGTATTTTAAATCAAACACACTTTCGGGCTCTGACCCGTTTCTCTCTCTTTCTCTCTCTCTCTTGTGTATATATATGTATGTATTGAAGGTGCCCAGCCACAGGGGCATCTTGCTTAGGATCTCTTGGAAGGAACGCGCTGCAGCTTAGGTGGGAGTTGCAGGCCTCTTGATTTGACGACTTCATTCATTCCGATCCACTCTTAGTACTATCATTTAGTTGAGCATGTGTAGATCTTTCCATTATTCCGTTGTTATTGGACATTTGTATTTCAGTTATTTCCAGTATTGTTAATATGGGTTTTATTCAGTTTGATTGTGTTACTTTATATTTCGCATGTTGACATTCGATTGACGAATGTTTTAAATTAATTGGACTATGTTGCAGATATTTAATGTGGTGTGATTCTTACTTATTGAATGTTGTTAATAAAATAAATGATTTTCTTTAAATAAAATTTGGAAAGTATGTATGAAAATGGTTTTGACACTTAGCTTAATTATTTAGGGTGTTAAATTGGAAAATTTATTTTTATCGATAGTGATGCTGAGAATGAACCAACTGTTTACCTTGATTTAATTTAATAAAGGAGTGATCGCTCGATATTTAATTTGGCGGGGTGTCACAGGTGGTATCAGAGCATCAGGTTCTAGTGTCCATAGGATCTGTACGGCTTATTTTCTCTTTCAGCTTAACGTTATTGCTATAGAGGCCTACTTTTAGGAGTGTTGTACTCTTCTCTTACGTTTAAGTCTTCAGCTATTTGAGATTTGATAATAACTGTAGACTAATAAACTTCTTCATGTTTCAGATGCCTCCGAGACGTGCTCCGAAGGATAGGCGTGCCCAGGCCGAATAGCCAGTAGTTCCGGCACAAGGCACGATGAATGCAAATGAAGTAGCCGCCATTGTTGCTCAGGTGGTGAATGTCGCACTAGCGGTGGTTCAGCAGGCTCCACCCCAGGTTCAGGCAGTGGCGCCAGTACCAGCACAGCTTCCATCTGCATGGGAGAGGGTTCGGGATGCTTTTCAGAAAGCGCATCCCCCTGAGTTCTCTGGTAGCTCCGATATTGTCACAGTTAGCTAATGGAAGAAAGACATCCAGCAGCATCTCCGTATGTATGAGTGCACTGACGTGCAAAAGAAGTTATTGGCTTCCTTTAAACTGGTGGGAGCCGCATTACAGTGGTGGGAGTCCACTACCATTTTGGAGGAGAGGGACACGATCCCTATTCAGTTGTTCTGGGAGCGGTTTGACCGCAAGTATTTTCCACCCGCAGTGCAGACTTTACTGAATCTGAAGCAGGAGAGTCTTACCGTAGCGTAGTATGAGGAGGAGTTCACGAGACTTCTCACCATTGTGCCAGATGAGGCACCTACTGAGAGCAAGAAGATTTTGCTGTTTGTTGACGGGTTAGCTTGGAGGATCCGTCAGCACCTTATTGGGAATCTATCCCTGAGTACGTTCACTGATGTACTCAATTCCTCATTGCTACATTGCCAGGATCACCGCTTCCATCTGCAGGGAAGGAAGAGAGCAGGAGAGTCCAGCCAGCAGGGCAGGACCGGGGGTAATAGTGCCAGTGGGACACCATCTCATGGACAGACTCGTCAGCACGAGCAGAGTTCCCATCAGGGGGACCCTGCTAAGCGATTCCGTTCAGGTGATTCTAGACAGGGATATGGGAGCTATAGGCAGGGTCAACCTAATCAGCAGGGCCAACACCGACAGCAGCAGGGCCAGCAAGGCCAGCAGGGTCGTGGTCAGCAGGGACAGAGGGGAGGTAATTTCAGAGGCCGATGTTTTGGGTGTGGTAAGCACGGCCATAGGCGCCAGGATTGTCCAGAGGGAGATAGGGCCCCACAGCAGCAGGGTGCCCGTAATGAGCCTCAGAGACCACTTTTTCCACCTTCCCTCCCAGCTCCAGCCCAGGTGCCAGCCCTACCAGCCGTTCCAGCAGCTCCAGTGCAGCAAGGGCAGTTACAGTACGGACGTGTCTATAACGTCCACCAGGCAGCAGCTCCACATGCACCAACCGCGATTGAGGGTATGTTTCCTATCCATGGTACTATGGGTCGGGTTTTTTTTTATACGGGGGCAACGCATTATTTTATAGCTATGCATTTTTCGAAGGCCTTAGGGTTGTTAGCCACAGCAGAGAGCATAGTGACGTGTGTAGACTCACCACTGGGGAGTGGGTCCCTTATTTTCTTTATATGCCGGGGAGTGGGGGTAGAGATTGGTAGCTTGGTATTACTTGCAGACTTGTTAGTTTTAGACATGCACGAGCATGATGTGATTATTGGTATGGATTGGCTCGCAGCTTATAGAGCCATGATTTAATGCTTCGGTGGGAGCATTGTTTTTGCCATTTCAGGGCAAGAGATGTTTGTAGTGGCGATGCCTCGCCCAGAGGGAGGCTCGACCGCTCATTTGTATTACATAGAGGAGGATACCTCTAAGGAGGTTATGATTCCCTTAGATTCGATCCCAGTTGTTAGGGAGTATTCCGATGTGTTTCAGGAGATACCAGGCCTACCCCCCAGTCGAGAGATAGACTTTGTCATAGATTTATTACCAGATACGAGACCTATAGCACGCACACCATACCGTATGGCTCCGGCAGAGATGCGAGAGCTACGACATCAGATAGAGCAGCTGTTAGGCCAGGGCTTCATTCGTAGGAGTACCTCACCTTGGGGCGCTCCACTTTTGTTTGTGAAGAAAAGAGATGGTTCATTGAGATTGTGTGTGGACTACAGGGAGCTGAACAAGGTCACGATACGGAACAAATATCCGTTACCTCGAATCGATGATCTGTTCGACCAGCTGAGGGGAGCAACTTTCTTTTCGAAGATAGATCTGAGGTCGGGGTACCATCAGCTACGTATTAGGGAGCAGGATGTTTCGAAGACTGATTTCTTGACGAGATATGGGTCTTATGAATTCAGGGTGATGCCGTTAGGACTCACAAGTGCTCCATCCGTTTTTATGGACTTGATGAACCGAGTATTCAGAGAGTTCTTGGATCAGTTTATCATCATTTTCATAGATGACATTTTGATATATTCACACTCCGAGGAGGATCATGCCGAGCACTTGAGGCAGGTTCTTCAGACTCTACGAGAGCATCAGTTGTATGCTAAGTACGAGAAGTGCGGATTCTGGTTACGAGAGGTACAGTTCTTGGGGCATGTTGTTTCTGAGCAGGGGATAGCAGTTGACCAGAGTAAAGTATCAGCAGTGAGGGAGTGGGGACAGCCCACGACACCGACGGAAGTGTGTAGTTTCTTGGGATTAGCCGGATACTACAGGAGATTCATTCGGGGATTCTCCAAAATAGCGGCTCCATTAACGAATCTGACTCGCAAGGGGGGTACCATATGCTTGGGATGACGCTTGTCAGTTGGCTTTCGACGAGCTGAAAGACAAGCTTACTTCAGCGCCAGTCCTTGCGTTACCGAAGCCGGGTGTGGAGTACCTGGTCTACATCGATGCATCCTTACGAGGACTTGGGGGAGTACTCTAGCAGGAAGAGAAGGCTATAGATTTTTCTTCCCGCAAGCTTAAGCCGCATGAGAAGAATTACCCCACCCACGACCTGGAGTTAGCAGTGGTCGTCTTTGCATTGAGGATATGGAGGCACTATTTTTTGGGAGAGAAATTCCGTTTGTTCACAGACCACAAGTCGTTGCGGTACTTGTTCACTCAGCGAGAGCTGAATATGCGTCAGTGCAGATGGCTAGAGTTTGTGAAGGACTACCAGTTTGATATACAGTATCATCCGGGGAAGGCCAACGTAGTTGCTGATGCGTTGAGCCGTAGACCGGTAGACGATGTAGCGGACGTCTGGAAAGCAAAGTGGAAGGAGTTGGTTCACCAGGACGCAGTAGCATGCTCTTTCATATCCATGATGTCAGTCATACCCGAGATTGTTACGAGGGTGATGCAGGCACAAACCATAGACCCGTTTTGCTAGGAGCAGATTGTGCGACTTCTAGCCGAGGGTGCTGAGTCCTATTCTATTAGTTCTGATGGAGGTTTATGGTTTAATGGGAGATTGGTGGTTCTAGAAGGAGCAGAATTACGTCATGCAGTGATAACTCATTCTCATGGGTCTCGATTTGCAGTACATCCGGGAGGCGGTAAGATGTACCAGGATATGAGGAGGCAATACTGGTGGAGTGGGATGAAGAAGGACATTGCCGAGTTCGTGTCCAAGTGTTCTACGTTCCAGCTGGTGAAGGTGGACCATCAGAAACCGTCAGGATTGCTTCAGCCATTGGAAGTACCCGCTTGGAAGTGGGAGAGTATTTCCATGGATTTTATTACAGGGTTGCCTACATCACAGCGGGGCCACGATTCTATCTGGGTGATTGTGGACCGTTTGACCAAGGTGGCTCATTTTATGTCGGTGCGGACAGATTATACCACGGGTCAATATGCTCAGTTGTTCATCGCTGAGATTATCAGATTACACGGGGTGCCCCTGAATATTATGTCAGATAGGGACAAGATTTTCGAGTCACGTTTTTGGGAAAGCTTTCAGGAGGCTATGGGTACTGAGTTGAGGCTGAGTTCAGCTTACCACCTACAGACAGATGGACAGACAGAGCGTACTAATCAGATGTTAGAGGATATGCTACGCATGTGTGTTCTCAATTTTGGAGGAGGTTGGGAGCCACATCTTCCACTGGTAGAGTTTGCCTATAATAACTCTTATCAGTTCACGACTGGCATGGCTCCATTTGAGGCTTTGTATGGAAGGCCTTGTCGTTCCCCAGCTTGTTGGCTCGAAGTGGGGGATAACAAGTTGCTAGGACCAGAGGTGATTCAGGAGACCTCCGCGAGGATTGAGATGATCAGGAGTCGCATTCGGGTAGCCCAGGACAGGCAAAAGAGCTATGCCGATGCGAAACGGTTCTTCCGGGAGTTTAATGTGGGGGACCAAGTGTTATTGCGTGTATCTCCCATGAAGGGAGTGATGAGGTTCGGGAAGAAGGGGAAGTTAGCTCCGAGGTACGTGGGACCATTTCCTATCATCGAGAGGATTGGGCCGGTTGCATACAGGTTGGGACTGCCAGAACATTTACATCGTATCCACGATGTATTCCACATCTCGTCGTTGAGACGATATCTTCGAGATGATATGGCCCATTCTCACATTGCGATAGATGAGATCGACTTACATCCTGATAGCTCTTACGAGGTGAGACCGATGGCTGTCCTAGACTATAGTGAGAGGAGATTGAGGTCGAAGATAGTTCCACTTGTGCGGGTCCAGTGGGAGCATCATAATGTGGAGGAATCCACTTGGGAGTGCGAGGAAGATATGCGCGAGAGATATCCAGAGTTGTTTTTACCAGGTATGCTATATTTTTCAAATTTCAGGACGAAATTCCATTATTAGGGGGGAAGTATGTAATAACCCGTATTTTTATGCTATATTAATTTGGGGATTTATTAAAGTTAATATGAATGAATTATTTAATAAAAATCCGGAAATTAATTATGTTATAATTTTTAACGTGACGAGAGTTAGTAATTATGGGAAATTTGTTGAATATTACTAATGAGCAAAGTAATATGTAATATTGGTTATATTGAATGTCACGAGAGAATAAAATGACAATTTTGAAAATTTGAGTCGGGATGCGCTCGTGTCGCGTCAGGACTAAATATTGATAAATAAAAAAATGAATATTTTATAAGTTGCACGTATGGTCGTTTTGAGTGCGCCAACGCGTCCGTAAGGGTCGAGATGGTCAGAAAACTGTACCCGGGGTGTAGTTTGGGTCTCGGGGCATTTTTGGGCCTAATTAGTAACCCAGGAGGGCATTTTGGTCATTTTACATTTATGGGTAGTTAAACCCACGAAAATTAGTGGAGTTATATCAGATACCTATGTTACCTTATAGGGTTAAAAACTCTAAACTCAAGTGACAGCCATTGGAGAAGAGAGGAGAGAGCTCTCAAGCAATTTCAAGGTCCAAAACTCAACGGTTTGCGCCGCCACCACCGCCAACACGTAGATCGCGAGACGGGGAACACAACAATACCAAAATATGCCGCATTCCAGACTTCTAAAAATCCCAGGCAAGTGTTTATCTTGCTATTTTCGTTGGTGCAATTTCCATATTAGTTTAGGAATGATTAGGGATGAAATACATGGAAGAAAACCCAAATTTTGATAGGAATTTGCATGTAGTAAAGACTTAAACCTTATTTTGGAAGTCCCTTGTGATGTAGAAAGATAACCCACGAAATTTTGTTGTAATTAAGGAAGGAAATTCTGGTAAAAATAGATTAGAACCATGATTAAGAAAATTTTAGGGTTCTTGATGATTAGATAAGATTTTGGGTTGATTATTCATGTTAAATGATAGAAATACACATGCTCTACGTTGAAAACATCTGGTATAATGTTATAATGTTAGTAGTAGAAATTTTGGGACGTTTGGAGTTGAAAAATATGGATTTGGATGAAGATAGATGGTAGAACCCGTAACTGCAATTCTGCAGAAATCAAGATACCTGCTTGATCGATCGATCGAGCATAGAGCTTCGATCGATCGAAGGTTCGATCGATCGGGTCCCAGACCTCGATCGATCGACCCCTCCTGGCAGACTCCTATTTCCCTTATTAAATGAGTTAAATTTAATTTATCATGAAATATTTCTTGGGCATCCTTCATATAATGTTTTGGGAGATAGGGGAGACCAGTAGGTTATACAAATGAATTTTTGGAGATACTTAATGTGGACTAAGAATTACATTTTTGGGATAATGACTTATAAATCTATTAATTTATGTATTGAAGGGTAAGGTGCGTAAGAGAGTTACGTTGGAACATAATAAGGACACCTACTGAATTTTATACATGTGAGGATAGAGTTCACGAGTGTCGCGAAATGAGTTGGAGAAACCCTTCGAGTTCAGGTTTGTGACGAACCCTTATAAGAATGCTTAATGTGAAAATTTAAGGATAAATATCGTAATTATGGGTGATGAGAGAAACCTATATTGATATCATGATAAGCGGTATATTTATATGGTTGTGTGTGCATATATTATATACGTGTGAAAAACGTACCCGCGCTAGTTGCTATCCCTGAGGTTACCGCGCTGGGACAGTCTTATCTCGATGGGACCTTTATGGGGAATATTGACTTGTACCCTAGAAGATAGATATCCTTGGTACAGGCTATCGAATCGATAGTTCAGACGGTCCTAAGAGGCCTGGGGTATGTACTGACCTCTTAGAGACTTGGAATCTATACTTCGCCTCAATCTTGGTTTGTGTATATATGTTGATACAGTTCGAGAGTGATTCCGAACTTGTATATCCCTTAGTGTGAGCGATACGGGGATTGGATAGCAGAGTATGCCTACACCATAGTTTGCATGTTGGTGTTGTTAGTATATATATATTATACGAGTGCTTAATATATATATATATATATCTGAATTTGGGAAATTTAAAATGTTGCTGTGATATAGTAAGTGAGAAATAATTCTGGATTATAAGTTGGAAATACTTGTTTGAAAAGTAAAATGTTTCACTGGGAAACTTTATGAATTAATAAAACTAAAACGAGAGTTGTGCTGTTAATTGGAAGTATCCTTTTTAAACAATGATATTGTTCGGTTTTGAAATCCTATGAGTAAGTTAAGATAAGCAAAATTATTGGGAAGGTTAGTATGATAAAATGATAAGATAACCCGTTGGGAAGGTTAGTACGATAGGCGTGCACATTAGAAGAGAGGTGAGAATTTCTCAAGAGAGTGTCGCTCTAATATGTTGTTGCATTGACCTGTATCAATTTAAATACTTGCTAAACGTATTTTAAAATCAAACACACTTTTGGGCTCTGACCCGTTTTTCTCTCTCTCTCTCTCTCCCTCTCTCTTGTATATATATGTATGTATTACAGGTGCCCAGCCACAGGGGCGTCTTGCTTAGGATCTCTTGGAAGGAACGCGCTGCAACTTAGGTGGGAGTTACAGGCCTCTTGATTAGACGACTTCGTTCATTCGGATCCACTCTTAGTACTTTCATTTAGTTGAGCATGTGTAGCTCTTTCCATTATTCCGTTGTTATTGGACATTTGTATTTCAGTTATTTCCAGTATTGTTATTATGGGTTTTATTCAGTTTGATTGTGTTACTTTATATTTCGCATGTTGACATTCGATTGACGAATGTTTTAAATTAATTGGACTATGTTGCAGATATTTTATGTGGTGTGATTCTTACTTATTGAATTTTGTTAATAAAATAAATGATTTTCTTTAAATAAAATTTGGAAAGTATGTATGAAAATGGTTTTGACACTTGGCTTAATTATTTAGGGTGTTAAATTGGAAAATTTATTTTTATTGACATTGATGCTGAGAATGAACCAACTGTTTACCTTGATTTAATTTAATAAAGGAGTGATCGCCCGATATTTAATTAGGCGGGGTGTCACACCAGGATTGCCACCTAACAGAGAGGTAGCGTTTACTATCTATTTAGTGTCTGGTACAACTCCAGTTTCTATTTCTCCATATAGAATGTCACCTGTGGAACTAAAGGAGTTAAAGGTTCAACTGTTAGTTTACTAGACATATGTTTTATTCGACCCATTGTATCACCATGGGGTGCTCCGGTATTATTTATGAAAAATAAAGACGGCACCATGTGACTTTGCATTGACTATCGACAGTTGAACAAGGTAACTATTCGAAATAAATATCCATTGCCTCGTATTGATGATTTGCTTGATCAACTACAAGGTGCTAAAGTGTTTTCAAAAATTGATTTGAGATCGGGTTATCATCAATTAAGGGTGAGAGATTGTGACATTTCTAAGACAGCTTTTCGTTCTCGCTATGGTCATTATGAATTTTGGGTAATGCCATTTGGGTTAACAAATGCTCCTGCAGTGTTTATGGATTTAATGAATCGGGTATTTCATCCTTTCATAGATTCATTTTTTATTGTCTGTATCGATGATGTTTTGATATACTCACCTAGCCAAGAGGAACATGAGAAGCATCTAAGAGTTGTATTGTAAGTTTTGCGAGATAGTCAATTGTTTGTTAAGTTTAGCAAATGTGGGTTTTGGTTGAATCAGTTAGTATTTCTGGGGCATGTTTTTTTGAGAGATGGAATTTATGTTAACCCTAATAAGGTAGAGGTAATTGTGCAATGGGAAAGGCCAAGAAATGCAACAGAGATAAGGAGTTTCCTAGGGTTGGATGAATATTATAGAAGATACATAAAGGGGTTTTCATCTATATCCTTACCGTTGACTAAATTAACCCGAAAGGAAGTGAAATTTATGTGAAGTGATGAATGTTAGCACAACTTTAAAAAGTTGAAAAATAGGTTAGTATCAGCCCCAGTTCTCATTGTTCCATCCAGTAGAGAAGGTTTTGTGATTTATACCAACGCTTCACATCAGGGTCTGGGTTGTGTTTTCATGCAACATGGAAAGGTAGTTTCTTATGCATCTATAAAGTTAAAGACGCATGAACGTAATTATCCTACACATGATTTAGAACTTGCAGCTATTGTTTTTGCCTTAAAATTATGGAGACATCATTAATATGGAGAGACGTGTGAAATTTTCACTGACCATCAAAGTTTGAAGTATTTATTTACACAGAGAGACTTAAATTTGAGACAAAGACGTTGGATGGAGTTAATTAAAGACTATGATTGTACCATTCACCATCATCTCGGGAGGGCCAATGTTTTTACAGATGCTCTAAGTCGAAAGTCATTGTGGAGGTTATCTTGTATTCAATGTGCACGGGTTGGCAATATTATGGAATTATGACTGATGGGAGTAGAGTTGAACTTAACTGAAATAGGGGTGTTAATTGCACACGTTACAGTGAGACCTTTACTGGTAGAACGCATAAAAAATTTGCAAGTCAATGATCCATTCCTTCAGAAGAAGAAATAGGAAACCCTGTATGGCAAAGAGAGTGACTTTGAAATTAAGAATGGTGAATCATTGTGTTATAAAAACAGAATTTGTGTACCGAATGATCCATCCTTAAATAGGGATATATTAGAAGAGTCACATAGTTCTATTTACGTTATGCATCCTAGAAGTACCACAATGTATAGATATTTGAAAGAGTATTACTGGTGGAATAATATGAAACGTGAGATTGCAGAGTTTGTAGCTAAATGTTTAGTATGCCAGCAAGTGAAGGTGGAGCATTAGAAGCCGGCAGGATTATTACCGTCATTGCCTATTTCGAAATGGAAATGGGAGCATATAACGATGGAATTTCTTATAGGATTACCTGGTCACCAAAAGGGCATGATTCTATTTGGGTGATTGTAGACCGATAGACGAAGTCGGCTCATTTTCTTCCAGTTAAGACGACCTACACTGTTGACAAGTATGCACGTATGTACGTTGATTAGATTATCCATTTGCATGGGGCACCAGTGTCAATAGTATCAGATAGAGATCCAATGTTCACTTCTAAGTTTTAGCCTTGGTTAAAGAATGCCATGGGCATAAGTTTGAAGTTTAGTACCGCATTTCATCCACAAGTCGATGGGTAATCAGAAAGAACGATTCAAATAATAGAAGACATGATGTGAGCCTATGTATTTGACTTCAAAGGTAGTTGGGGTGATCATTTTCCATTGATGGCATTCGCGTATAATAATAGTTACCAGTCCACCATTGGCATGGCTCCTTATGAATCTTTATATGGGAGGAGATGTAGAATGCCATTATATTGGGATGAAGTAGGTGAAAGGAAAATCTTGGGTCCTGAATTAATAGATATGACGACTGAAAAGATTAAAATGATTCAGGAATGGATAAAGATAGCCCAAAGCAGGCAAAAATTTTATGCAGATAAAAGGAAGTAACCATTAGAATTTCAAAAGGGAGATTTTTTATTCCTATGTATTTCACCGTGGAAAGGCGTCATGAGATTTGGAAAAAAGGGGAAACTAAGTCCAAGATACATTGGACCATATGAGGTGTTGGAAAGAATTGGTAACCTCGCATATAGATTAGCATTACCTCTATATTTATATCGTTTACATGATGTGTTTTAGGTATCGAATCCATCTCATCAGCTGAAAACCTAACCTATTGAACTGAAAGAAAACTTGTCGTACATAGAGGAACCGATGGAAATTATTGATCTTAAGGAGCAAGTATTAAGGAAAAAAGCTATTACCTTAGTTAAAGTTATGTGGATGAGTCATGGAATTAAATAATAAACTTTTTACACGGAGGATAGCATGAAGAAACAGTATCCCCATTTGTTTGGTAAGTGACCTATATATTAAATTTCAGGGACAAAATTTTCTAAGGGGGGAAATTGTGACAATCCGGATATAATTATGATAAATTATATTTAAATCATGCTTATCTAATGTGATATGAATAATTTGTTATTAGTATATCTAATGTTAAGTAATTATGTTTAGTCTAATCCTACTTTCATAAATCGTGAAATGTCGAGTTCTGTACGAAAACAAAATTTTGTTATTTTTTATAGAAATGTTCCTGTTTAAGACTAGTTTTGACCCTTATAATTACAAATGACTTGAGGTGAAAACTAAATAGTTGTATACATGTGAGTTAGTGTGGTAACACAACAAACGGTGCATCAAACGGATGTCCGAGTAAGAAGTTAGGTCGAATTTACGAACAAGGGGCAAATCTGTCCATTTCCTTTAAGTGGTAAATTGTCTTTTAGGAAAACAAATGTTTTAATTTGATTGGTTGGAATGGGAGGCAGCCTTGGACCTCTCCCTTTAACTTATTTATTCAGCAAATATAACCCTAGGTTCAGTTTTGGAGAGATCTAAGCTTAAGGAAAGAGAAAGTTGAAGTTCAAGGAAGAAAGATTACAAGAAAAGCAAGGAAAATTCCAAGAAAATCCTTAAAGTGTTTCCAAGGTATAATTTTGTGATTAATATTTTTTTAATATTGTATTATACTTATTTCAAAGTATATAAATCTTGAATTAGGGATTAAAATTCCATCACCCTTTGTGATAATATGTATTGATTCATATGTGAGGTAAGTGGTGCTTATAGGCCATATTGGTTTGTATTGAAACCCTTTGTATTCAAACTTGAATATAATTTTGTGTTCTTACTGGAATTCATAAATTCCAATTGGATACGAAAGTAGACTCATATATTCATATCATATCCTAAAATTAGAATTTAAATCGTTATGGTTAGGCCTTAGTGATGGTTCCAAGTTGGTATATAGTTGCTATTTGTATATTTCATTTCGGTATACCCTGAGTTTGGTCAATCTTTTGACATAGTAAACGAAGTCAAAACATTATTAAACTTTAATTATGTACTATTCAGTATGTGTAATGAAAATGGGTTGAAAATCATGGAAATTTATGCTAGAGAAAAATTATGAAAATTCATGGAAGTTGAAGGAACAATAGAGGAGTTTGTAGGGCAGATTTCTTGTGTTGTAAAGAAATGGCCATAACTTGCTCTAGGAATCTTGGAAAATTACACAATGTCACCTGTAATGGAAAGTACATTCAGATATGTTTTCATATTGATAATCTTGGACACCTATATGTGTAGTATTTACGAATATGGGATGGTTAAGTATAGAGGACAATAATTTGAGGCCATATTGGAAACCACATGAAAAAATGTTTTTATCTTACTTTCCCAAGGGTATTTTGAGTACATGTTTCATGTGTATATACATTGAGAAGTATACTTTTATGTTTACTTAATTTTAGTTATAAATTCATTAAAATGTATTTCGTATGGTTGAATGTTCATAACCTTATCAACATATATACCATTGTTTCGTTGTTACACATGTTTCATGGAATGTGATTTGTGTATAATAATATTGTTGTTGTATAGTCATTGAAAGTGACATAGATATATTAAGATAATACTTATGATTGAGGTTCAGTATTGATTTAGTTGGATTAATAGGTGTAAGGTAAAATCTACCCAGTTCAGCTCCACCAGAAGGAAATGGGAGTACATAGTTAACAACCCAATGTGAGTGTACTTACTGAATTGATAATGGATATGATGTGTATGTATTATATATTGAGATGATATGGCTTATTAAAAGTCATGAGATATTGAGATGTTATGGCTTATTAAAATTCAAGAGATGTTGAGATGTTATGGCGTTATAAAAGTCAAGATATGTTGAGTTGCTATGCAATTCAGGAGATGTTAGGTTATTAAAACCTATGGATATGATTATTGCCTACGAGCAGCAGATGTGGGGTTTATTAAGTCCGGATATGTATATGGACTAAATTGGCATAGAGATGGATATATATTGATATGTTGAGATTTTAAAATAGTACTTTTACTATATAGAGATGCAGTACATTCACTGAGTTTTTAAACTCATGGTTTTATATGTTTACATTTTCAGGTCCTGAAGTTGCCACTGCCAAGTCTAGGAGATTGAGTAAATAGTAGTAGGGTATTGTTAGTTTTGTTTTATAAATTGTACTAGTTATAATTAAGTTAAACTGTATGTGAGTTATATTTAAATTATGTCTCCTTAAAATGATTGGATTTTTAGTATTCCGCATTTTAACCTTGAAGTTGTTTTAATGTGTATTACAAAATGAATAAATAAATAATTAGTTCGGTTTTTGAACTATTTAGTTAATTATATCCTAATGGGGTCAGGGGTGACATTACTTGTTATCATTCAGGGTTCATATCATAACTGAGTGTGATCCCATAAATTTTTTTCTTGTTAGAACTGTATTGATAGGCAGGGCAGTTAGATCGTTTCTAATCCTTTCGGAGTATGACCTCAACTGCGTGGTCCCTTGGACCATAAATAGTCGGGCATATGAAGATATGTTGGCCATTTTTTCATATGAGACGTTCGAGCTTCCTATTGAAGAGCTCCCGGGTGATGACCTCCAGGCCAATTTTGTAGCAGCCAACCTAGACGAATAGATTATGGAATTCGACGACTCTTCAGCCGACAAAAAAGGAGAAGTGGGAGTCGTTATGCAAAGAGGCAGTGAAAAAATTCGCATGTCTTTCAAATTGGAGTTCTAATGCTCAAATAACAAAGCCTAATACGAGGCCCTGGTCCTAGGGTTACTCAAAGCACTGAGAAGGGGCATCCAAGTGTTGATAATTAAAGGGGATTCTAACTTAGCAGTGAAACAAGTGACAGGGGAATTTTTTATGAAGCATATGAGTCTAGTGCCTTACCGCATGATCATCCAGCAACTTCTTGGGCATTTTAAGGTGGTAAATATAAAGAGGAACCCTCGAATGATGAACAGACATGCGAATGCCTACGCCACCATCGAACAAAAGATTGCCTTTGATGGAGAGTCAACTATGGTCTGAATAACAAAGAGAACGACCCCCTCGACGGTGTCTGAGATGCTAACCTCAAAGGACAAAGATGATTGGAGGGGTGAAATCCGAAGGCAGATGGAGAGAGGGGAAGGGCCACTTAACCTAGCCGATTTAGTGCAATACTTTGTTGCCATGGGAAACTTATACTACAAAGAATAATGGAGTTTGGTTGTCTAGGTGAGTGGGCCCCGAAGAAGCTAAAAGAAGGTTGATTGAAGTACACGAGGATAGCTGCAAGACCATCGATATCCCTTTGTATAGGAGGATACAATAAGTAGAGTACTACTAGCCTTCGATGATACAGGAAGCTGATGCAGTGTAGAGAGAGTGTTCGAAGTGCTGTCTTTTCTATCAGGCAGCAGAATGTAACTTCATTGACTAGTCGCATGGCTGGAGACATCCCTATATGGATTTATTGATAGATGGAGTGATGCCAATGGATAAAGAGGACGCTATGAAGATAAAAAGGCGAGCACCGAGTTACTTCATACAAGATGGTTAGTTGTACTGATGAGGCTACAAAGACAGGCCTTTAAGGTGCATAAAAAGAGAAGAGGCTAAAGAGGTGTAAGAGTAAGCTCACGACCCAAGGCACATCGGAGGAGATAAGCTTTAAAATCAACTAATGACTTTGGACTATTATTAGTCTTTGATGGGGAAATACTCGACTGATTTTGTTCAAAAGTGCAAAGCTTGTCAACTACATGGAAATATGATTCATGCTCCTTTAGTGGACCTGCACTCCCTACCTACACCATTATCATTCCATACTTGGGCCTTTAACCTGGTAGGAGCCATCAACCCTTCATCACAAGGAAATATATGGATCCTAGTATCCAAAGAATGTTTCACAAAATGGGCGGAGGCCATACCGCTTAAGAAAGCCACTGCAGGGGTAGTAGCTCGATTTACAAAGGAATACATTATTTACCACTTTGGCATCCCGAAGATGTTTATTTCGGACAATGGTATCCATTTATAAATAGTGAAGTGATCTTGTTCATAGAGAAGTATTCCATCATCCATCATAAATCAACAATGGCATACCCGAAGTGCAATGGGCAGACAGAGGCCACCAACAAAACTTTAGTGAACATTTTGGCAAAAATGTTAAAAGATTTTCCAGCTCATGGGATGATAAGTTCCCCAAAATTCTATGGGCTTATCGAATGATGAAAAAGAAAGACAACAGAATACACATCATTATCCTTAGTATTTGGGGTAGAAGTTGTGTTACCGATCGAACTCGAGGTACCTTCTACTCGCTACAAGCTATGAAGTGCTATGCTCCCTCACAGCCACCATGCAAAACTCGAAGCCTTGTAAGAACACAGGGATAATGCTGGGAGGCACTTTGAGATATACAGAAAGTAGTTATCCATATCTTACGATCAATTGGTGAGGACAAGGAAGTTCAAGGAGGGGGACTTAGTTCTAAAATCATGCACAAGACACATAAGAGGTTTATCACTACCAAAGTGTGAAGCAAATCCGAAAGGGTCCTATATTGTTCGAGCAGCCCATGATTCGGTTTACTGTGAGATATCTAAGATGGAAGATAATGTGACTTCGAAATTGAACAACAAGTGGCTGAAGATTTATCAGTCTGAATGTATGTTCTACCACTCTTGTTCATTGACTTTTTTTAGAAACCGTGGATGTATGCTTTAAATAAATTGGCCTCTCCCGTTTAATATAGTCAGAAGCAATATTCATGTGTCATATGCTAGATCACTATTTTACTTTCACAAGTTCACTGTTTTATTCCTTTATTATGCACGATGTACTTAGTATTGATGTAGTAAGCATTGAAACAACAGAAAGGAAGGGAAGCACCAAAGTTTCTAATGTTTCTTTATTTTAAATAAACGATAGCATTATGGTTACAACCAAGTTAGAAAATTCAAAAGACCACATAAATGAGAAGCACCAATAAAAGAAACACTGAATAATGGAGCTAGGGGTTATCCATGATAAAATGAAGATTTTCTCAACCAAGTAGCTAGTGGTGATGTTGGGGAAGATTTTTCTCAAGGTTTCTTTGATCTATAATAAGGTTAGTTTAATTCTTATAACAAAGCTCCCTGGTCTGATGAATGGCCTCTAATTTTCACTATTTCTCAATGAACTCAGCCTCTACACAAGCAACTGCCTCGCGGGCCTCCTTCACTCTTCATTCAGATATCAGCAATTGGGATTCCAGACTTACAAGTTCCTTTGAGATGGCCACTTGTGAACGATGGGAACTTTGGAGTAGGCCTGTCAATGGATAGAATTTTATCCAAATTTGAATCCGATCCGTATAAGCGGATATGGATCATTGCTAAAATCCGATTATCCAATTACCCGATTACCCGATTATTCGTTTATTAAATGGAGCGGATTTGGATTCATATACTCCGATCCGTTAATAATCCGATCCGATTAATATTTTTAATATACATATATAGATTATATATAATATATTTTTAATTAATATATATTGTATTTAATCATCTTTTAAATATATATTTTAAATATTTATTATAATAGTTCTTTATTTCATTATCTATTTTTTGGAACATTTGCAAAATAAATTTATGAAATGAGATTTGAAAATAAAAATGTGGCAAATCAAGTTTAACATAAATGGATAATCGGATCCGATCCAAATCCGTTTAATATTAACGGATATGTATTTGGATTTGCCTGATCCGATCTGATTAATAAACGGATCAGATTCGAATCTGTTTAACATAAACGGATATGGATTTGGATTTGCCTGATCCGGTCCGAATCTAATCCATTTGTAGACCTACTTTGGAGGAGATGATAGACAAGGGCAAGATCAGCCTTCTTGAAACTCCGCAGTAGCTCCACCAGACAAGTTATAGAAGCCCTATCATTCGTCAGCACATTAATCCTCCCCAGTAAAGTCTTGATTGTATCAGGGCTAAGGGACAAGAGGGCAGTATTAAGGATTTCCTCCAACACGATCGTTAGCCCAAGCAAATGACATGCCATCATTCTAGGAATCGGTTGAAGGAAGTGATAGGTAAAGGTTGAAGGAAAACAAACCAGTAGTTACTCGATTAATAGATGAGGTCCTTAATTAAAACAGAAGGAAGTTGTCCAATGTCTGCCTCACACCCACTTCGGGGGCTGCCTCAGGGGGATGCTTGCTGAAAATATTATCACTGGCAGAGGGACGTTGTGTATGCGAGGCACCATCACTTGCTTGAATCTGAGGAGCAATCAACACAAGGGCATCACTAATCCTAGGGGCCTCACCCAAATAAGAAACCCAAGCTAAGGCCCCCGCCTGAGTTAGCCCTTGAGCAACAGGTTCAACTTCGATCCTACGGGTCACCAGTTGATCGACCTCAAACTGAAATACAACAAACAGCTGAAGTAAGAAATAAAAATGAGGAAACCATGTACAAAATATCTTGCTTGCATAGATATTATTTTTATAAGATTATGCCTACAAATAACTAAAGGACCTCGAGCTAAGGTCCCCAGCAAAGTCACCAAATGTAAGATGTGGGTTCTTCGAATACAGTTAGTATTAAGTGAGGCATATCCCTTAATCAAGATCGAGACTAACACCGTTAGGTGAACAATGTAGACAGTGGTCACGGGTAAATCAGAGATAAATAGATTCGATATTCTGGCTTGCATTCAAGAGCATATTAACACAGGAAATGCAAGACAAGCACAATTATTAAAACAGGAAATGCAAGACAAGCACAATAAATTAATGGTACCAGAAGGTGGCATGGTCATAGGGAGAAAGAACAAGCAATCTAGGCACAATAAAGACAACGCATGAACTTCAAGCTCAGTTTGTTCCCAACGATGGGTGCATTAAATATGTATTAGAGTTAATGCTCTCGCAAGGGTTCTCCGGTATAAGGAAATTTGGGCGGCAATTCTAGGCTCCGGATCCTCTCTCCTCTAATTTTTTTGTTTAGTCTTATTTATATGGGGGAGGGGATGCTCGAGTCAGCATGCTCTCGATCCCTCCGGTACAGTGCATTAAATGCATGAGATATTGCATTTAATGCATGGGATCTAATAGTTTTGGGGGGAAACCATTCTATTAACTGGGAGTATTGAGGGTATTAATAAGGTCTATGACTCGTCATCTTGAGGCTTAATCTAGGATGGATAGGTAGTTAGGTTTGGTGACCTAGACCTGCCATCTTAAGGATAAAGGAACTTGAGTGCTACATTCTTGAGTCCCTGAACGTCACATGTCATGACGTTAGGAAGTGGCTCAAATAGTGACTATTGTTAGGTATCTGGTCACATCAGTCAGGTGGTCTGGCACCCAAGGTACCTCGAGGAGGTAACCTATAGGGGGCAAGAATTGAGGGAGATCGGATAACTCGAGGAGGTTCACTCGAATAGGTAAGTAATGAGTAGGCTCGAGGGACATTTGCCCAGGATGAAGTTTTGTCTAAGTATGCCAAGAGGGTTGGTAATAATTCCCAACGGTGCCTTATTCTCAATCCTCCAAACTATGTCCCTGCGAACTTCCCAAGAGGAGGTTGATTGATAGAGCATAAAAGCTCTCCCATGCCCTGTCAGGCATAGTCCCTTGTGGGTACCAAATAACCTTACTCAACATTTATATTCATAAGATAAAATAAATAATACAAAATTCTATTTATTATTACAAACTACTGTCACCCAAGTGACTTTATTCTTTGAATTGGATCCTTTGAGATAGTTCCGTTCGAGACTCTTCGAGATAAGGCGCTGCGAGCTACTTGCTGCAAAGGATCCTCGAGGTGGGTCTTGCGAACCACTTGTATGGAGGATCTTCAAAGTGTGTTTGTGGTACATCCTTCTTTGTAAACGATCAATCTTCCTGGATAAATTAATCACTCATTGGGGAGGACACCCCCTATAAAATGATATAAAATTTTGTATACTAATCAATATGTAAAGTAGGTCTAAAATTCTTCATAAATTAAATATATCATAACATGAATACATCACATTGTTTTATATGTCTATGTTGTCAATGAACTTAAAAATCATTATGTTTTTGTTGATGTTTCATCTTGTAATTCAAAATTTGTATGTATAAGACATGAATACACGTCATTTCCATTGGTGTTGTTATCTGTCTAACATGTATACAATGTAATGAGATTATTATATATTTGTTAATAGTCATTCTATATGACATTAATGACTTATATAATTATATTTTCAAATTTAATATGGAATCATATCTCATGTTCAATCTATCCAATGACAAGCAATAAAAATACACAATAAAGAATAAACGAAGTTCAATGTTAGAAAATGAGATGCAACATTTTATTTGTAACGATAAATTAAATTATCGTATTTTTAAGATGCACCATCTTATTTTGGAACAAGAACTAAAGTATCCAATTTTGAAATGTAATATTTTATTTTTCATGTAAAAACTAAATTTAATTTTCCATGCAACTTATTTTTAGCAAAAAACAACAAAATTCTACTGCTTTTAAATGAAAACTTTGATTTTCAAAAACAAACAAAATTATTTCATATATAAGAGTGCAAACAACATATTAGTTCTCGTATTATGATATACAACTTTTAATTTGTAAAATGAAAGTTAATTTACTTATAGGTGTAACTTCTTATTGGCAAACACGTAAATTTTACTATGTTAAGGTTCTTTAAGGTGCGACATTTCATTTCAAATAAAAAACTACATACTCCTTTTTTTATGCAACTTTTTATTTGCTAACAGCTACATTCTTCTATTATTAGTTGCAACAATTCATTGGAAATAAAAAAAAAATTATGTTTGTAAAATAGAGAATTTTACCTTATGTATAATAATTTCTCTCTTATTTTCTTAAGAATCTCTATATTTTGTTATCAAACATGGAGATCTTCTATCCTTTCTTACCACTCGAGGAGATTTTCTAAATTTTTCTAATACCCTCTTTTTTGGAGTTTAGGACCAATATTCATCCATCTTGATTTTTACTTTCATCTAGGAGAAAAGATATATGTCACCATGATAAATCATGAAAAATTATAGTAAAGAAACTACCTCTTCTCAAACAGTAAAAAAACTGTACGGATATTTTTTTGCTCAACTCGACCATATTCTCAAGGATATGGTAAATAAAGATGGTTTGTATTAGCAAAAATTTCATAAATCATCACATATGTGGTAAAATCATTTCAATTGTCATAAATGAGGAAAAAATGTGCCAAATGACTAACTTTTGTATGTTGATATTAAACTATTTGTGTACTGAAAATACAAAAATTGAATCTAATGTAAAACTTATCTTGTAATATTATGTTTCACGAATCAAAGTCAATGACCTTGTAACAAACCACCTTGATCTCATCATCAATAATAGTTTAACAGACTTAGGGTTTTGCCCTGAGCTGTTCGTCGACGATGTCTGGAGGGAATGAGGGTTTTATTTTACCTTAGAGAGAACGAGGTTTTTTTTTTGGAATGCAAAGTTTTTTTTGTGAATTTTGGCATCAGGTTAACATTTTGGCATTAGGTTAACATTTTCATCTTTTCGATACATAGGGACGAAATTTATAATTTTTTTGTCATGTCCTAATTTTACAAAGTTTTTTACTGCGTTTGACTATTCTCTAAATGACATTTGGCTTGGGGATGTTGATCAACTAACGGTCAAAAAATGGGAATTGACCGTTTCGATGCAAAATGAATGTCAAACCTGTATAAACCTAAAGAGTGAATGTCAAACTTTGAACCGAACAAATTATCAAATGTCAAAGGTCAAATAACCTTTATTTAAAAAATATGTGTCATCCTATTTCAAAAAAGAATATGTGTCATCCTTTATCCTTGTGAAAGATAATTATATATCATGTTAGTGGGTGGGTATTCGGCTATTAAAGGAGGCCAATAAACAAAGGTAATTCAAGTTTCAAGGCCGGATTTAGATGTTGCACTTTATTAGTTTTTTGTTTCATTTGAGAAGCGTGCATTTTGCTTTCAATTTCACTGCCTAGCATTCTATTTCTTTTGGTTCATTTTAAATTTGAAAATTACCAAGTTCTCTCTATTGAAAAATTTGAATCTCGTCAACGATTACATATTGTCCAATTCTTACCGCTCGATTTTCTTTTTATTTTTATCGCAAAGTGTTTCTTCGTGCTGTTAGAGGCCATCTAAATCAAACAAATTACACCCACGAACAGAAGTATAAGCCCGGGGATTATGACTTATGTCATTTAGGACATTTATGTAAAAAAAAAAGAGGTCTCACATTGAATGAATTTGATCTAAGTTAATTTTTATTTTTGTTAATAAATAAGAGAAGTCGTCATTAGTCTTTTATTTATGGGAGAAAAGGCATTATTAAACGAAAAGTCATCTCTTAATACTTTTGATAATAGACACACTCATATTTAATTTTTATCTAAATGGTCTCATTCTTTCGAAACAAACATAACTCAAATACCCACCCTTTGGATAATAGTTGTTTCTCCTTCAAAAATGATATACTGAAAAATATAAAATTATTTGTTCCATTTGGAAAATATAGATAAGCACCCAAAAGTGTATAATGTATGCCCCGAATAGATGCATTTTAGTCGCTCAATTTTAATAAATATGACCTTATGTTCGTATTTTATTATTTCTCAGGTGAATACGCAGTTGCGGTGTTAATTGATGTTAAATCTAGTCGATTACAACCCGGAAGCGGTTAAAAGAGTTCAATGAACAAATCAAAAGAGACCCTTAAGTCTGGAGTCCGATTGAGTTTGCCTAGAAAAGTTTTGATGTCCTGAACCTTGTCCCAAACCAAATCTAAGCCTAGACCGAGCCTAGTCCATACCCCAAGCTAGGTGTGTGTTGAGTTTGTGCATTTTAGATTTTTTTTAGATTTTATTTTCAGTCGTTTTATTTTTAGGATTTTTAGAATGTATTTGCATAGTTTCAAAGTTTATTTTTATTAGTGTATTTTTATTTTGATTCTGATTTTTATTAGTTTTTAGTTTTTATTTTATTTTATTTTATTCGGATTAGTTTTTAGGATTTCATTTATTTTTATTTTTTTTAGATTTTACATTTTTAGCATATTATATTTTAGTTTAATAGAGTTTTATTTTTATTTTTGTTTCCTTTTAATTTCATTTTTTTTATTATTTGAGTCTTTATTTTATTTTTAGAGCAGTATTTTTTTTCAGACTTTTAGTTTTGTTAGCTTTATATATATTTTTTAGTTGTGTTAATTTTAAGGGTCACAAACCAAGACACACCATAACACACACACACAAACTCCAACACACTCACACTTACACACACACTCACAGCCACCTATCCTCACCCTCGCCCTTTTTCCCTATACCTGACTACACCCTAAGACTACCTCCATCATATTCTACACCAACCCACTCTCTCTCTTACATCCATTAAAACCCACCAACCGCAACCTCACTCCTACTCACCATCACCCACCACCCTCTTACCCAAACCCATAACCATCCCACCTCCGGTGGCCTGAAAACAGGATCAACCCAATTCCGGCGCGATCCAGCCCCTCCTTTCCTTCGGCGACGCCCCCATTCTGGCCACCAGTAGCGTCGACCCATAACCCATGAACCCAATAGCCGCCTGCCCTTATTCCTAACCCGGGAGTCGACCCACCAGCTGCCCAAACCTCGGAGCTCCAGACCGCAATCTGACCCCTGCTCGACCCAGCCAATGAACCCCTGTCGACATCCATAGGAGACCCTTTTACCCATTAGAATCTCTATCCCACAATATCAGATGCAACAAAATCGGAACCTTATCCCATACAAATCTTTGACTTGGGAACTCAAAATCTCAAGAAAATCTCCCAACAAACACCAACATCGTAGGTTATAAAAAAAGGCATGTGCTCACTTTTAAAGCAAGACTCTCAGATGAGAAAAAAAAAAGAAGAGACGCATAGAGAGAGAGAGCAAGTGTGTATATTATGTACAATTTAGTATCATGAAAAAAAATCAAAAAATACAAAAAAAAATTAGTTTAGCTTTAGAATAATTTTTGGGTTTAGTTTTTAGTGTTCTTTTTGTAATCAAGTGTTGAAAATTGTGAAGAAGTTGGGACGCATGTCAAGGTGCATTTCAAGACAAATTTGTGGAAAAAATTGCGTATTGTATTTCTACATTCTCTTTTCAATTTATTTCCTTCTTGACATATTATTTATTGTTTTTTATGCACACATGAGAATGTTTTGCTAAACACCCCATTCAAGGGGTGGGATGCACTGCGAATGATTATAGTTTAATTAATCAATTTCATTAATGCTATAATTCTAGGAAAATTATTTTTAACTGTCACCAATTAATTTATGTAACAAGAGTTAGTAAATTAAATGAACAAATTAATGTTTGAATTTAGGAATCGAACTAGAGATAAGTTTTTTCGATATTTAAATATTAATTTGTTATTGAAATTTGAGGATTGATATTGTTTTCTTTAAATTGATCCTAGCGGGTAATGTTCTGAAAATCGTATGATTCTTAATTTTTCATTGTGTGACATTTTTAAATTAATTTTTTGAAAAAGATTTTATTAAATTTATAATTTTAACGAGAGTTAGATTATAGATTAAATATTATCTCGAAATATTTCTCATTAATAAATTGAGAAATTAAAATAATTGATTATGAAGTGTAATCCCATCTCTTGACCCTCTCACATTATTTCGCACTCGGTTACACATACTTTTTTCATTATTTAGTCAATTCGTAATTTTAGCATTAGTAGTTAATTTTTCCCTTGAAAGTATTTTTAAAAAATAAAAAATAAAAAATATTTTTAAAAAAGGCCTCTTATCAAATGGCGTCGTTGCCGGGGAGTACACAAAAAAGCTTTTTATCAAATGGCGTCATTGCCGCTTTCTTGGCCTGGAAGCAATTGAAGACTTGCAATTTTTATTATTCATTTTTCTATTTTTTCTTTTTAGTTGTAGTTATTCCTTCTCCCTCCTCCTTCGACTGGTTGTATATGATTTTTGTGGCATTGTTATTTATTATGGTGCATTTTGACACCATATTGTTTTGTAATAATTATTCCATAGAAAAAGGCGAAAAGGGAAACTAGACAAGGTAGAGAAGGGGCGTCCAAAGGAGAGGATTTTGAATCCTCTCTACTTTGGGTCGGTAGGACTCCCCAGGACGACTGAGATAGGAGATATCTCCCCCGTGTCGACTCAGCTCGGTCTTCAGCCCACGTGTGTAAAAACTGTGGGAGGTACATTTCTTTATCCCTCGCGAATCTCCTTTAAACGCGTTCATTTTTTGTGTGATTAATTGCTCCTGTGTGCTTTTAAATTCTACATCGTACTTAACTTGAATGGTTTGATGAATTAATGAACCTAAGACCTGGACCCGTTCATTAAAACGAGAAAGGATTTCATCACCGGACTCACTCACTTATCTATTGTGTGCTACTCTAGCTATCATTAAATTTAAAATCACTCTACTAGATAGCCCCGTATGAATACATTTTTGCACGAGGCGATCACAAAGATAAATTCCATGATTTTTGTCGCCCGCGGACTTAATTAAAATTTGACTACCCTCTCACTAATTTTGAAGATAATAATTGTCTACATGCTTGTTCGGGTTTTTTCTTTACTTGTGTGTCCAAGTCCATTCTTTCGGCATTCGGTTTTAGTTTGTTTGTCCAAATCACGAGTCTATTTTCTCCCCTTTTCTAAAAAATCCCAAAAATATTTTCTTTTTTTTAAATATTTCCAAAAATCACAGAAGTATTTTGTTCCTTTTTTTTTCAAAATATCAAAATGATTTTCCTTTTCTTATTTTCAAAAATCCCACAAATATTTTCTTTCGTTTTGAATTTTTTTAAAAACAAATCCAAAAATATTTCTCTCCTCATGTCCAATGAACGTCCTTTACGGGAGTACTTTGGAAATTTCCCATTGTTTGATGTTAAGCCCGATTTGAACCTCTATTCATTAATTCATGGCTTTAACTCTCCAACGCCAACCGTTGATACTCGTGTGTTGTCCATGCACACATCTCCTACTCCACCGCCTCCGGTGACGAGTGTAAACCCATCCCATGCTTCGTCGTGCACACACTGATTTCTTACTGATCACTTGTCCCATGAGTGTCCATTTATATTCTCTCCATTTGAATCCACCTTGGAACATGTGTATCCATATGACATTGTTTTGGACCCATCATCGATGTATTGTCATGACATATCAAATGTCGAGTGGTATGAGTACCCAAGCTATTCCTGGCGGCCTGATCACCCTTCCGTGCAATATCAATCCCAACGCCATGTTGTGGATCCTTATAGTTTCCAACAGTCGTCATCGCCACCTAGTGCACCTCATACCTATCAGTCCCCTTCATATGCTCCTCATGCTGATCACAGTTTTGTCCCTTATGGAGATGCTTCTCCCGTGAATGATGCACTTGACCCTTATCCACACACTTCCGATGAGTATTCTCTCTATCCTAGTGTCTATAGTGAGTTGTGTCCACCTCAGCCACCACCGCCACCCACCAACACTTCACCACCACCTTGCACATCTGCTCTCGAATGCCTCATGCACAAGTTCGCGCCCACTCTTAATTCTCAAAATGAAGCCATTCAAAGGCTTAAACAACGATTAAATAAATTTGATTGTGTGAACGAGTCGTATTCCACCACAAGTCAACCCATTATTGCCGCCACGTGGAGTGATGATGAATCGACTTGTGACACGGTTTTTGAGTATGACCAACCCTATCCTCCTGAGAATCTTGAAGTTGAGACCAATCTGTGGTCCGGTCCCCATGTTGACAATTATTTTGACATATCCATTGATTGTGAGACCGATCCCACACCGCGCTACGTTGTCGAACCCACCATTGAGGTTCTCCTTTACCCTTCCACATAATCCCTATTTATGTCCAAGTCTACACCTTTTGATCCTTTCCTGTATGTTCTCTAGGAACCCATTATTTATAGGTTAGCTCCAGTCGAGAGTGCTTCCCAATGTCCTGAGATTGCATCCGAGATGGTGTCTACCTCTTTAGTTATGGATCTTGTCCCACCATGTTTAGCTCCCATTGAGTCATATATTAACGTTGATTCATCTATCTCGGAATTAGATGCCTCGTTGGATTTTTCCACTACTTCGGATGGTGACTTTCGGGTGGAGAAGTTGACCACGCCATATTTCGATACCACACTTCAGTCTGAGTCTTCCCTTCTTCCTCTCGATGAGTGTGTGTCCCCTACTTTCGAGTTAGATCATCTCCCCCCACCCTTTGTCCCACCCGACCCACCCATTGTCCTTACCACCCCACCCCTTGATTTGGACCTTGCTATTCTACCTTCCCTGTTCACAACTAAGCATTTAGGTCCTTACCTCCGCCCACCCTCCGCCCTAGTGCTCCACGATCCTATTTGTGCACTTTTCATCGACTCCACCATTTGTGTGAGTATGCATGCTATTCTCCCCATACGTGACACCGAGATTGTTACTCTATGCACACCACTTCCTTGTGGTGTTGACTTTTACCCTCAACATCTCCATGGCGTGTCACAGCGCGACCATTATCACCGTCCATTTATAGAACATTCGTGCACTTTCTCTGAGTCCCACCCCATTATTCTTGCCAGCCCATTTTGCCTCCCTATCCAATTGGAGCACCATTGTTATAAGGCCCTTGTTGCCCTCATATTTACGCACAATAAGGCCCGTGATCGGTGCCTGTTCACCCTTACCCTTCGTCCATATACCCTCCTACCCACCCAACCATGGTCCACCGATGCTTTTCATCGAGTGATACACTATGTCGTAAAAGTGCATTGATCTCTTTTAGCCTTTATGAAAACAAAAATCCCTTTTTGCGTGTGTTTCAAATCAAACCAATTTTTACCAAAAATTATCCAACTTTTAATTTCACCAAACCAAGTTGTGAAAACCCAATTCTTACTTTAAACCAATTTCATATTGATTAATCCTAAACATGCATCTAGTGATTAAAGAAAGTAAAGTAAAGTAAAGAATACTCACAACGCCAGATGTACAAGGAAAAAATCCAAAACAGGAAAACAACCTCAGACGGCCCAAGCCAGACAGTCACTATGAACAATGGTTTTACAAAGATAGATTAGCCTTACTCAATGACTCGATCCCCACGGGTCTTGACGTTCTTTATGATCTTCAACCGTTCTTCAATAGTGCCCACACAGAAATTTCATCTTCCACGATACCTGTCCACAACACTTGACTCCACAAATGTCTCGGTGTCCACCGATTGGCTTTGATTCATCTATGATGTCGAACAAGAAGTCCTTTTCGTTTTTTCATCCCAAAACCCTTGATGTTCAATGATAGAACAAATGTCTTGGTGCAGCAAGATCACGTAAACATAAACTAATGATAACTCGGATCTTTGCAAACTCTAAGAATGTCTTTATGCTTTTTAGACCTTAGAAAACATGTGCAAGCACGTACTGGATGTTATACTGTTTTTCCAGAATGCACACTTACGAACCTCTGATGGAAACACGCTTTTAATAATAATTAAGTGATGCCTCGAAAAATATGTCATTTGAACGATAATGCCACGTTGTTCGCGCGACATACCCATCTCGTTTGAATGATACTGGTTGTCGTTTGAACGACCTGGCGTGTGAGTTTCACTTTTTGATTTTTAGTTCAAAACGCCTCTTTTGAAAGAGATCCTAGTTAAACTCTATTTCGAGCTTATTAGAATAAAACTTAGTGTAAACCACTTAAAACACTTTATAACATTTTAAAACATTTTTCTTTATAAAAATACATCCTTATCTTTTATAAAAACAATTCCGAGCACCATTAATTATACGCATTCAAACCTGAGTGATCTCAAAATGCAACTAACTTTGAAGACGATTAAACTTGCACAAATTAAACTTCGGCATGATTAATTCTTCGAATCTTTGCCGCAACGTATTTAATTTTCTTCAATATGTCATAGACCAAGTGGGATCGTGACAAAATAAAATCTCCCTATGACATATTACAAATAGAGTTTTGTCCACGAAATTAAATCAAAACAATACATGGAATCAATTGGAAATTTATATCCTTACAAATCTCCCCCTTTGACTATTTCGGGACAAAACTAAACCAGTGAAATGCCTAAGCCGTATGACGCCTAAATCCCACCCCATAAACCCAAAATCAAAAATACAGGACACGGACTAGAATATGTAGCACCGGTAGGCATGAACTGTCTAAATATGATGTAGACTTGAAATCTCAAATTGCTGAGGCATACCTACACACATGAAATAGACAAACAAATACCCAGTGAAGTATGGAGGAAGAAATGAAACCAAAATAATTATCCAAATGATACCAAACAACAATAGATACCAATATGAATAATCTCTGAAAAAATCATTTGTTAAAAAATATGAGCAACAAATTGATACAAATGTGTACTACCAATATGAGATACCGATTTGTAAAATATGTAAACCAAAACATGCTCAAATCTCCCCCAACATCACATACATCTCTCCCCTTTTTGTCTCTAATAGACAATTCGGTGAAAAGATAAACCAATCAAGTATCTAGCATGAGAATATACCAATTTGAATCAATGTGAAATCACTAGATAATCATGAAACAACCAACTAAATATGATCAAGTAATGATAAATCAGTAGCTAGTAAACCAATGAATCACATAAAGAATATAGTAATCTAATCAGGTGTGATAAACAGACTATATGCAAAATACCAATTTTGAACCAATAAAGCCTGCATATAAATCAATCAGTCTAGAAACACTTCCAGTAGTACCAAAAATATACCAGTTGAACCAGTGGACTACAAACCAATCAGAATCCACAATTCACCCTGTCGTTCGAACGAGACAGGGACATCGCTCAAACAAATGAGGACGTTGCTAAAACGAAGGACATATGTCGTTTGCATGACATGGAGATGTCATTTGAACGACTTCTCACGACTTGCCAAATTTTCACATTTTCCCAAAAATATGTTATATTTTTGCCCGGTGAAAAATTTTCAAGAAAAAAATTAGTGAAAGGCCCTCACAGCAGCAAAGCAGTGTTAAGACAGTAGGCTTTTAACATCAAACGCAAAAACTCAAAAAAACTAATAATGTGAGTTACATGCAAACATAGTATCTATGTGCTCAAACATGGACATGGAATGAATAGGCGTGAAACTACAACAAATGAGTCACAATTCCAACACATTGAAAAGATCAAGAAGCTCTAATTGACAGCAATAAATCATCAAACTTTATCATAGCCATATGATAATAAAAGTGTGAGCTTAATGAACTAGCCATACTACATGCAGACAAATCCAGAATTTTGACGATTCTACAAACAATAGCGTCAAATTGCAATGTTTCAACATTATGATTAGTTTTGCAAACCTGTTTAAATTTCTAATCCATCCAAACTCCCTCAATAATATCATATTTTCTTTGGAATGAACTAAACTAATTTGGCCATTTACATAGCATATTGCATTTTCTTTTGGGCTCTTTTAAACGGTGGCTTTCACGACGAGTTAATTTTGAACCCTCGCAGCCCTTTCCCGTGAATCACTCATCATTTTTCAATTAAGTACCAATTCAAATCCTCACCATAAACGGTTCTTACATGCACACTTCTCCTTAAGTCTACTTATGCATAGATGACAATATTTAGATAAGAATGCCTCACCAAATTCAAATATTCAAGAGAAGTCAAACATCCATATAAACTTGTGCATGTGTGCAATGTTAGCATATATACAAAGTCGAATCAAAATGCATATCAACTTCGAAACAACCCCATATAAACAGTGGTTAAGATCATTCTAAGCATCGATAATAATGACTAAATGTCCTAGCCACATGGATAATGAAACGATTGGGGGGGGGGGGGGGGGTCCAAGCACATCAATATGCCACATCAAACATGTAAACTCAAAAACAAAAACCTTTTTGGATTTTCATATTTTGACTCAAATAAAAGCAAAATCTTTTTGGTTTTTTCAAAAGTTTTTCTCAAAAATAAAATATTTTTGTATTTTTCAATAGGGCTCAAACAAATGAAAACTATAATACAAAATGATACACATGAAATAATGCTAGCAATGAATATATCATGAAGCAAACTAGCTTATGAAAAACAATGCAACACTATCATCCTTTAGATTTAGCATGGGAAGAATCAAGTGCACCCAAACGAGAATCACGAAGTTTAATTCCTAAAGCCACTAAATTCGATTTCCTAACCCAAGTAGGTGTAAAACGATGCATGGGGGTTTGGGGAACCGGGGCAACTTTATTCCTAAACTTCCTAGGAGCTTGTCTAAGGTCGTAACAATAACGCCTAAGGTGACCTTTCCTACCACAAAACGAGAAAGTGTAGCAGTGGTGGGAATGATTACCTATATGTGGACCTTTTATAATCTTCCTGGTGTTTCTCACACGTGCGGGGGGAATGGGAACAACTCTCTCATTAAAACCTAAACCTCCCCTATCTCCCTTAATTTGGACGGTGCCTAAGATCTTATCTAACTTCTTCGACCTAGCCTCCAAATCAAACTTGACTCTAGACGAGTCTCTCAACCTCTCCTCCAACTCGTGAATCCTAGACTCGAGCAAATGCCTAGACTCTTAAAACTCTAAAATATCCTTTTTCAAGGACTCCATCAAACCACAAAGATTATCTCTCTTTCTCCACAAACTCTAATTTCTCCCTAATCTTCTTCTCTCGTGCCCTAAGATCCTCAATCAAACTATAATTATTTTATATGGCACGCTCATTCAACTTAGCTTGCAATTTTTCATTTGCCTTTTTCACCTTAACCGTCTCGGCATATAACTCATTAAATGCAACTTGGAATTCTTTCACATCTGTCTCCTCCTCGTCACTCTCTTTTCCCTCACTAACATGGGATTCACTCAAAACCTCCTCGGAAGTGTCATGCACATGAGAATCATCGTCTCTCACATGACATGCCATAAACGCAACAAGTTACGATCAATGGGGGAACTCTCTCCCTCTTTCGGGTCACTATCACTTAAGGTGGCATTATAGACAATGGGTTACTTGTCCTATTTCTTAAGTCTAGTGGGACACTCCTTAACCTTGTGACTGTACCCCTCACACCCAAAACACTTATCTGACTCAACTCTCTTAGGTTTCTCACACTTATCCTTAAAGGTGGGATCTACTTTGTTGTTCTTGAATTTTTCAAATTTCTTGGCATCTTTCGATTGCTTTTGAAACTTAATAAATTTTTCAAATTTCTTTGCCAACAAAGCAACATCCTCAAAATCGGAATCAGAATCGGAATCGAAATCCAAAACTTTAATTTCCTCCTTTAGGGTTTTCAAAGAAATACCCTTTTTCTTTCTTAGGCACTTTCTTAGAGGTAATCATGTCGATTTCATAGGTTTGTAAGTCACTTACAATCTCCTCTAGTTTCGTCGACTCTAACTTACCCAAGGAGTATAAAATGGTCACTTTCGCAACAAACCTACTCGGTAACGACCTAAGGATTTTCTTAATGACACAGTTGTCGAGAATTTTCTCACCTAGGTTAAACGGCGAGTTGACAATATTGGATAACCTATCATAAAACTCATCAAAAGTCTCACTCTCTAACATCCTAATGGTCTCAAATCGTGTAGTGAGATTTTGAAGTTTTAACTCCCTAACCGTGCTACTGCCCTCATGAGTGAGTGCCAAAATATCCAAAGCCAATTTTGATGTTTCACAAGTCATAACTCTATTATATTTTTCTGGTGTCACATGTGAAGAAACAACGTGCAAACCCTTAGAATTATATTGTGAAATTCTATGTTCAGTTTCGATCTATGACTCGACAGGCTTTAAACTATTGACCTCACCTATAATAGTGATAGGGGGTGTCCATCCTTTCTCAACTGCTAACCACACATGCTCATCAAATGAATAAAAAGCACTTCTCATTCTCATCTTCCAATAAGTGTAATTAAAGCCATCAAAAATAGGAGTTCGAGAAAGTTTGTTAAATCCAAAATTCATCTTTGAAAACACACGGGATCAAAAAACAAATAAAATATGTTTTCTAGCTCTGATACCAATTTGAAAAAAAAAATTTGCGTGTGTTTCAAATCAAACCAATTTCTACAAAAAATTGCCCAACTTTTAATTTGAACCAAACCAAGTTGTGAAAACCCAATTCTTACTTTAAACCAATTTTGTCTTGATTAATCCTAAACATGCATCTAGTGATTAAAACAAGTAAATTAAAGTAAAGAATACTCATAACGCCGGATGTACGAGGAAAAAACCCAAAACGGGAAAACAACCTCGGATGGCCCAAGCCAGTCAATCACTATGAACAATGGTTTTACAAAGACAGATTAGCCTTACTCAATGACTCGATCCCCACGGGTCTTGATGCTCCTTCTAATCTTGAACCATTCTTCAATAGTGCCCATACAGAAATTCTGTCTTCTAGGATACCTGTCCACAAAACTTGACTCCACGAATGTCTCAGTGTCCACCGATTGGCTTTGATTCGTCTACGATGTCAAACAAGAAGTCTTTCTTTTTTCTTCACCGCAAAACCCTAGATGTTCAATGATAGAACAAACTTATTGGTGCAGCAAGATCACGTAAACATAAACTAATGATAACTTGGATCTTTGAAAATTCTTAGAATGTGTTTATGCTTTTTAAACCTTAGAAAACATGTGCAAACACGTACTGGAAGGTATACTATTTTTCCAGAATGCACACTTACGAACCTCTGATGGAAACACGCCTTAAATAACAATTAAGCGTCGCCTTAAAAAACATGCCATTTGAATGACAATGCCACATCGTTCGCGTGACATACCCATCTCATTTGAATAAGACTGGTTGTCGTTTGAACGAGCTGGCGTGTTAGTTTGACTTTTTGACTTTTAGTTCAAAATGTCTCTTTTGAAAGAGATCCAAATTAGTCAAACTATATTTCGATCTTATCAGAATAAAACGTAGTGTAAACCATTTAAAACATTTTAAAACGTTTTTTTTTTATAAAAATACATCCTTATCTTTTATAAAAACAATTCCGAGCATAATTAATTATATGCATTCATACCTGAGTGATCTCGGAATGCAATTAAGTTTGAAGACGATTAAACTTGCACCAATTAAACTTCGACATGATTAATTCTTTGAATCTTTGCTGCAACATCTTCAATTTTCTTCAATACGTCATAGACCAAGTGGGATCCTGACAAAATAAAATCTCCCTATGACATATTAGAAACACAGTTTTGTTCACGGAATTAAGTCAAAACAATACATGGTCTCAATTGGAAATTTATGTCCTTACACTTTATCCAACAAGATTGACGCTTCAGTTTTGTTTCGATCTAGCTGACGTCATTAAACTTAGCGCTACCTGGAGGCATCCCGTCGTTCCTTGTTTCTGAGTATGAGTATTACCCTTCTTGGGGTGGTGTTTCACACCACCTAATGATTTTCATATGCTTTATAGACTTGTACATATTTTTGTATCGCATTTATTTTTCAGGTTTGATCTCTTCTCCACCATGCGGTACATTTTCATTAGAGGTTCATTATTGTAATATCTTTCCTACCTTGTGCTTTTTATTTGTATATATAGTTTTAAACATCGAGGATGATGTTCTATTTTGTTTGAGGGTGGGATATTTATCAAATCGCGCCTCTTTTGAAAACAAAAATCAGAAACAAGTGATTTTAAACATTTTGTGCTGTTAAAAATAAATTTTTATGACTTGAATTGTCTATCATCCCTCTTTTAGAAATCTCGAAATACCCGTGTTCGAACCAAAAATTACGCTTTTAACCTTAAATTAATTAATACCTTTTAAAACCGTACTTGCACTATGAATTCCTAAACTCGAAAATTTTACACTATCACGTTTATAATCAAAAGTTGAAGAAAGCATGTGATCAAAAATTAGAAAAATGAAGATATTATTTAGTCACACTCTTCTCAAAAACCTTACCAACGTGTCTTCTTCATGTCATTTTCCCATTCTCCCATACATACATCACATTTTTCACCCTTGGTAAAATGTTCGGGCAAATGAGAAGATTATGTGGTGAATAACTCGATATTCTCAACATAGTGGTTAGCAATCCTTCATGAGATCAAATTTTTTTCATGGATCCATCATTTTCTATAAAGTATGTGAGATGTTTGAACTTGCTTATATTTACTCACCTACTCACACACTAGAGAGATACACTTACCTAATTCTCAGAGAGTTTAATCTAGAGAGATATATCTAGTGAGAATTGAAGTCAAAACTTTGACTCTATAAGGCGATCTAAGAATTACTCTAACGATACTTAAGATTGTTTCACACTATCACATGCTGAGTTTTAGGATGGATTACGCTTTTTGGTATTAAGTAATTTTATATCTTATTTTGATAATTGAATATGGTGTTCCTTGATATTTTTATTAGTTGGGTTGTATAGCGCTTCATTGTCAAAATAAGAAACTGGATTCAAATAAGTTTTCGAATTTTATGGGTACAATCACACCAAGCCCTCACGAGACACCACTCGTCCTATAGGGCAACCTATAGTTTTAACGGCTTCTTGCACATGTTAAGTTCAATTCTCCAGTGCCTACGAAAGTGGCACACTTTTTGGTTACTTATCTCTGTTTTCTCTTGTAAGGACACAAATTTCCAATTAAGACCTTTGTAGTTTTGGCTCAATTCTAGACAAAAACATTTGAGATATAGGATAGAGTTAAAGTTTATTTATTCAAGCCTATGACGTGTTTGTTGAAGACGTAGCGACTAAGTTATTAAAGCTTCATCAAATGCCGTGTTTAATGTCCCTTATTTCTATGTCACCAATTTGTTCCATTGCTCCTAAGGTATGAGTGCATTTTAAATATATATATATATATATATATAGGAGGTTAGAACAATTTTTATTGGGTGTAAGTTTATTTTAAACTGTTGTTTATTTTCAGAAAGGTTTCATTAAAACTTTAAAATAAAGTTTCTGAGCTAAAAATCGTATTTTAAGCTTTCTGGAATTTCGTTCGATATTGTCGTTCGAAAGAATTTTTCGTTCGAATGAGAATGTCGTTCAAACGAGGTTTTTCCAACTAGTTCCCTGTTTAGCCACTGGAACATCGTTCGAATTGTCATTCGAATGAGAATATTGTTCGAACGAGAATTCTGACTAGTTTTCTAACGACTTTACATTTTATTCACTGGAACATTGTTAGAAGGGTCGTTCGAACGAGACTTCATTTAAACAAAAATCTCGTTCAAATGAGATTTGGCAGGAACAGTTTAGTTGGAAGTTATAAGCAATTTTTCCCACTTTTCCCACTCCTTTTCCCCACTAACTTTTGACAAATTTATCAAGTGCGGGAACCAACATTTTGGAAGTAACTTTTTCACTATCCTCCATCTCCTAGAGAGAGTTTTAGAGAGTTCATATTAAAAAGAAAAAGTTCATGTTTTGAGTGTTCATTTCTTCAAGAAAAGTTCCTTAAACACTTTTACACCCATATCGTTTATTCTAAGTTTCAATATATATATCATTGTTTGGAGTGTTTGGCACTGGGTTTTTCTCTACCGAGTTGAAGGGAAGTTTGGGTTTGCTTCTAAATCCCACAAAGAAGAAGTTCATTTGCGTTGACTTACCCACTTGGAGAAAGTCTCCTTGTTCGAGTGGCGGTGACCGAAAAAGTTCGATCAGTGAATTCCGAGACTGCGGTGGAGCTCCGTGGTTATTCGCTACGCAGAAGTGTGTACAAGAAGAAGCGTCGGGGCTTGGATAGAGTCAAGTCGAGTGTTGTAAGTCTTTCGTGTCTTTTACTTGTAAAACCATACTTAGTGAATTTGTGGCTAGGGTCATCCGAGGTTTTTTCCCATTTTGGGTTTTTCCTCATACATTGCGGCATAGTGGTTTATTTTTTTATTTTATATTTTGGAAAATTCACCTAGATGCCTACTTAGATAAAAAGATAAAATTTGTTTAAATTAGTACCTACTTAATTTGGTGAAAATTTATTTGGGCAATGTTTAATTAATTTCGTTCAGCTCATTTACTTTAATTTGATAAATTTTGGTTTGGCCTAATTTGCTAAAATGAATTAATGTTGTTAGGTAAATTTCTAGGACTTGAATTGAATCAATTTTGTTTAAGTGAAATTAACATAAGTGTGTGTTTAATTTAATTTCACGTTGTTTAATTTTAATTTGAGATAAATTAAAATTTGTTATTTTGTGTTTAGCTTGAACAATCTCCCACTTTCGCACCTTTAAAAGGAAACTGAAATTAACCTTTTGCAATAAGATCTTAAAATTGGGGGCTGATTAGGCATAAATTCTTCCTAATTTATCCCTTGATTTAGTTACTTTTAGCACCTCGAACAACGTAATTGAGTTAACTTTATCTCATAATCTTGCTACTGACTAATCCTAATGAGTACACCGATTTTCTGGTATTTTGTAGTGATTTTACAGGTATTTGATGTCAAGAAATGAAAGAAAGAAACCGTAAGAATCAAGAAAGAAAGAAGGAAAAGTCTCAAGAGCAAAATCGTAATTTCCACCCAAAATTCGGATGAGTTACCTAAAGAGAAGTTGAAGACATCTCATTCACGAGCACATAGGAATAAACGGCACCTCAATCGGAATCCCGAAACAAAAGTTATGAGCAGTCAAAGAGGAACCAAAAAGTCAAATAGCCGGACCGGTCCGCCCCTACCCCGGACCGGTCCGCCTTGCCAAACTCCAGAAGACCCCGGATCGCATGCAAACCGAAGAAGGCCAAAATAAAAAGAACCGGTTCGACCCCGGACCAGTCCGCCCCAAAATAAAAAGAACCGATCTGCCTTGGGGGCGGACCGGTCCGCCTAAGCCCCGGACCGGTTCGGGCTTCGAGATTTGAAATTTCTATCTCCTCCTAAAAAGACTCCTATTTCAGCTGACTTCCGAAATTGTTGTAGGGTATAAAGACCCAATTTTTTTATTGTTATAGGGCGGAGAATTAGTAGAATTTTCCTCTCTTTTTTCAGAAACCCTAGTTTAGTTAATAATTTCAGATTTAATTCAAGGATTGAAGATTTTATTCAGTGATTTTTGTGAGTATCAGTTTCTTTCATTGTTCCACTTATTGTTTGATTAATTGTAGTGAGTAATTCTTATTTCTAATTCGTTTCTGCATCTAATTACTATTTTATTTAGAGTAATCATGAACACCTGCACAGTAATCATTATTTCCATCACTTTAATCATGATAGGCTAGATTTTCTAAGGCCGGGGTACATGAACCCAGCCTGATGTGTTAGTGCGTGTGTATAAAATTAATCCACTGAATTTAATGACTGATTAGGACCGTATTGCGTAGTTACACAACAGTTGTAGATCTTTATATCTCGTTTGCCTCTGGGTACTCGTGATGATTTAGAATGCAATTCGAGTGCTACTATCGCAATACTGATTTACTCATCCTTAGATTAGGTATGACGCGGGTTTGAACCTCGTATACATAATGCTTGGGAGTACTAAATTCTGGGTCAAATCAATCATATAAATTTAAGGTTAATATTATGACTGCACTATACTAGGGTTGGGGGATTGTATTCCCGTCCTATTTTTCTCATCATTTAAACAAAAAGTTTCAAATCATCATTCATTCTTAATTTAGGTAGATTAGTATAGTTGCATTTCTTCATAATTTCATTATCGCATTTAGCTGTAATCAATCTCAAAACCAAATCATTTTTCCTTTTCTTTTTAGAGTCAAACTTAGGATAACTCTTTCTTTTCCCGTCGTCACAACTATGTTGTCCTTCTTCCCTGAGGATCGATACCAAACTTACTGGGATTATTACTTGAGCGACAGGCTTACACTTGAGCCTAGAGTGAACGCATTTCTGAGACACATTTTCAGTCGCGTCAAGTTTTTGGCGCCGTTGTCGGGGAATTAGGTAGACTTAGGATTAGATCGAGTCAATCCAAAGCTTTGACCAAAAATTTCCAAAAACCCAAAAATATAAAAAAATTCAAAAAGCATAAAAAGATTCACAATCATCATCTCTCCTAAGATTAATGCAAAATTCTGAAACCACTCCCACACCCCATAATACTCCAACCAACATTCACGAAAATCCAATTGTTGAGTATAATCCTGATAGTCCCCACACTCCAAACGCCCCACAGTTCTAGATCCCACCTCCCACACCGTCGCACTCAATCTCCGATAACACTCCCTTTTACTTCTTAGGACACACTCCGAGCACGCCTAGTGAGTGCATCGAGTCAATAAGTGATGAAGAGATGTCGCAACACGGCAGTGCACCCACCGGTGAGGAAGAGCCCCCTTACCGTCCGATTAGAGAATTCTTATATCCTGAGTGTACTGTCACGCCGGGATGCATTATACTCCCGTATAATGCCGAGTAATTTCGTTTCAAAAATGGGATGATCCAGATGCTACCGCATTACCACGGTATGGATTCTGAAAAGCCATACCTCCATATTAGGGAATTCGAGGACGTGTGTGATACTCTCAATGATCAAACCTGCACACAAGAGGTAATCCACCTCAAACTCTTACCTTTATCGCTCAAAGATAAAGCTAAGACCTGGATATGGTCTTTACCTCCAAGCTTGATTCCATCATGGAATGAGTTACAGTCGAGATTTCTCAAGAAATTCTTCCCACCACATCGAACAATCTCCATAAATGCTCATATTCAAGCGTTCACATAAGCTGAAAATGAGCCATTCCATCGATGTTATGAATGTTTCAACGAGTTAGTTGCTTCATGCCCCCATCATGGATTTGATTTAGCGCAAGTCATATCTTTTATCTATAATGGGTTGAATCTTAACTCCAAATAACTTGTTGAAACAATGGGAAGTGGTCCGTTTATCGATTTAGATGCCCAGGCTATTGAGCTTCACTTAAGGTATGTCGTCGAGACTACCCAATCCTGGGACACTTCTGATCCCAACGCTTAAAATCAAAATAGACAAGCGCCCACCACTCCGTCGGCGTCCGGCCTATTCCAAGTAGATAAGAATTCTATGACGGACAGCCGATTAGAGACTCTTGAGAAAGGATTTCAAGATCTATGCGAGATATATGGAAAAGGACCAGATGGACCCATTCCAAACCCTGTCGTGAAGGTGTGTGCTATTTGTGAGGCGGGTCATTCAACTGACAAATGCCCTACAATACCCGCCTACAAAGCAATGCTTCAGGAGCAAGTTAGTGGTATAGGAGGTTTTAAGGGTAATTTCGGTTCCCCGCACGGGAATTCATACAACCCTTCATGGAAAAATCATCTTGGTTTTAGCTATGGGCAACAACATGCCGCAATGAACCCTCCTTAGCATGTTGCTCCTCCTCCACCACAACATTTTCAACAAGCCCCGCACATGAAAGGACATGTGCAAGCACCACCACCTCAAGGAAACTATATCCCGCCACAGCGGAGAACTCTCAAGGATACTATGAATCAATTCATTGCAAGCCAGACCGCAACCAATGCCAAATATGATCATCTGATTGGCGATATAAATGCGAATCTGTCAAAAATACAATCCTCATTGAGTGTTCAAGAGAAGGGAAAGTTTCCTGCCCAAGGTCAAACTAGCGTTAGCTCCACCTCCACTGAACATCAGGAGCAATGTCAAGCTGTGAACACTCTTCGTAGTGGGAGAGTCATTGATTTATCACCTCCCCCACGCGACGCAACGAAAGACGAGGAGATTTCTCTCGGCACGAAAGAGGCCGAAGATGTCCCTTTAAATGAGAGTGACCAAGAAGATGCTAGTGGGCCAGAGGTAGTAGTGAAATCGCCCTCCGCGGCACCGTTTCCTCAAAGGTTGATTCCCTCCCATAGAGGAAACCCACGTGAAGACGTGCTAGAAGTGCTTAAGCAAGTAAAGTTGAATTTACCTTTCCTTGAGGCCATTAAACAAATTCCATCTTATGGCAAAGTCATCAAAGATTTATTGATAGTTAAGAGAAAGATGAAAGTGAAGAAGAACGTATTTCTGGCACAAAATGTGAGCTCCATTCTACTAAATGAACTCCCGCCTAAATTCAAAGATCCCGGTGCACCCACCATATCCTGCATAATTGGGGAGAATAAAATTGAAAAAGCCTTACTTGACTTGGGAACAAGCGTAAATATCCTCCCTTACTCCATCTATAGACAACTTGACTTGGGCGACCTCAAGCCCACGAAGGTCACTCTTCAATTAGCGGATCGAACAGTGAAGATCCCACGAGGTATAGTCGAGGACGTGATCGTTCAAGTTGACACTTTCTACTTTCCGGTAGATTTTGTCATTTGGGTCATGGATCCCTCCTTCTACTAGAGTAATCATGTTCCCATCATCCTTGGGCGCCCTTTCCTAGCTACGGCTAACTCAATCATCAATACGAGGAATGGGCGAATGCAACTCACATTTGGGAACATGACCTTAGAAACCAACATCTTCCACATAGCCCAACATGCAGGAGAGGAAGATGATCTTCACGCGGTGAGCCTCATTGATGAGATAGTAGAGGAGTACTTTGAGGAGAATTACTGTGGCGACGCTTTAGAGTCCTGTTTAGCGGCGAGATACGAGTGTGAGGGGACGTACACCGACTTTGAGAGGGAGTTTGAAGAGTTGATAGAGCTACTCGATGAGAGTGCACCGGACGAGGACGTGAGAGAGGTTAATTGGGTTTCTAGATTCGAGGAATTACCGTCGAGGGATACACACATGGTTCCCTCCAGCGAAAATTTTCCAACCCTCGAATTAAATAAACTCCCCTCCCATATTAAATATGCATACCTAGGAGAGGATGAGACATTTTCTATTGTTATCTCCTCTAACCTAGATGAAGGGCAGAAGGGTAAATTATTAAAAATTTTGAGGAAGCACCAAGGTCCATTTGGTTGGTGCATAGATGATTTGAAGGGGATATGTCCTTTGATTTGAACTCATAAGATCCATCTCGAAGAGGATGTCAAGCCCTCTATAGAAATGCAAAGAAGACTGAATCCCAACATAAAAGAAGTTATGAGAACCGAGATCATCAAATTATTGAATGCCAGGATTATCTACCCAATCTCAGATAGCAAATGGGTGAGCCCTATTCGAGTTGTTCCTAAGAAGTCGGGTATGACTGTGATTGAGAATGCTAAGGGAGAGCTCGTTCCCCAACGTACCACCACCGGGTGGCGCGTTTGCATTGACTATCGAAAACTCAATGCGGGAACTAGGAAAGACCATTTCCCCTTGCCATTTATTGATCAAATGCTTGAGAGAGTAGCGGGACACCCTTATTATTGCTTCCTTGATGGTTATTCCGGCTATAACCAAATTGAGGTAGATGTACTTGACCAGGAGAAGACGACCTTCACTTGCCCTTTTGGTACGTTTGCCTACAAACGTATGCCATTTGGGTTGTGTAATGAACCCGCGACCTTTCAAAGGTGCATGTTGAGCTTATTTAGCGACATGGTAGAGAGAGGACTCGAAGTGTTCATGGACGATTTCAGCGTTTTTGGCACCTCTTTCGATCATTGTTTAGAAAAGATGGAAAAAGTACTTACCCGATGTGTGGAAAAGAACTTAGTGCTGAATTGGGAGAAGTGACATTTCATGGTAACCGAGGGAATAGTTCTTGGGCACACTGTATCATCCAAAGGAATAGAAGTTGATAGGGAAAAGATAGAAGTCATAGCTGATCTCCCCCCACCAAAATCGCTTAAGGACGTGCGCTCATTCTTGGGTCACGCGGGGTTCTATCGAAGGTTCATTAAGGACTTTAGCGTCATCGCTAGACCCTTAAGCAACTTACTCATGAAGGACACCCCATTTGAGTGGACGAAAGCATGACAAAGCTCTTTTGACAAATTAAAAAACATGCTTGTGTTCGCTCCCATCATGCAAGTTCCGGATTGGTCCATACCATTCGAACTTATGTGTGATGCAAGCGATTACGCGATCGGGGATGTTTTGGGCCAACGAAAAGATAAGCAAGCTCATGTCATCTACTATGCTAGCCGGACCCTTACCGGACCTCAACTCAACTACTCTACCACGGAGAAGGAGTTTCTAGCGGTAGTCTTTGCCCTTGATAAATTCTGGTCATATCTCATTGGTTCTCTTATTACTGTCTTCACCGACCACACGGCTTTAGAATATCTACTTGCGAAGAAAGACGCCAAGTCGCGCCTCATAAGGTGGATCCTACTCCTACAAGATTTCAATCTCTCCATCAAAGATAAAAAAAAAAGGAGTAGAAAATGTCATTGCTGACCATTTATCTCGGCTTTTGTCCGACGTGCCTAGTGATCCCATACCCATAGACGAATACTTTTCGAATGAGCAACTTTTTGCCACCTTTTCAAACCCCTGGTTTGCGGATATAGTGAACTATCTTGTCACGAGATCCGTCCCTCCCGACTAGACACCGCAAGATAAGAAGAGGTTTCTTACTTGGTTGTGCATGTTCTTTTATGATGATCCATTCCTTTTTAAATATTGTGCCGACCAAATCATCCGACGATGTCTACCGGATGACGAGATCCCGAAAGTCATCCAGTTTTGTCATTCGGAAGCTTGTGGAGGCCACTTCTCGATGAAAAAGACGGCCGCTAAAATTCTGCAATGCGGCCTCTATTGGCCCACAATCTTCCGGGATGTGAATGATGCTTGCAAATCATGCAATAGGTGACAACGAATGGGAGCCAATACTCGACGAGACATGATGCCCCTTACCCCCATACTCATCATTGAGATATTCGACTATTGGGGTATTGACTTCATGGGTCCCTTCCCCCCGTCCTTTGGTATCCTATACATCCTCGTTGCGGTAGACTACATTTCTAAATGGGTGGAAGCTATAGCTACCAAGACCAATGACAACAAAGTGGTGATAAAGTTCCTGCAGGAACACATACTTTCCCACTTTGGTGCACCAAAAGCGATAATTAGTGATAATGGCACGCACTTTTGCAATAGGCCATTCGAGAAGCTCATGCAAAAGTATGGTGTCGTCCACAAGGTTGGAACGAAATATCACCCACAAACGAATGGGCAGGTCGAACTAGCGAATCGAGAAATTAAGAACATTCTCAAAAAGACCGTCAATCCTACTCGAAAAGATTGGTCCCTTAGATTGAACGATTCGCTATGGGCCTATCGTACCGCATATAATAACCAACTCGGCATGTCCCCTTTCCGCTTTGTGTATGGTAAACCTTGCCACCTTCCCGTTGAGCTCGAACACAAGGCGTATTGGGCGAATTAAGCAATTAAATTATGCCATGGACAAGGCCGGTGAACCCCGCAAGCTTCAATTGAATGAGTTAGAAAAACTACGCAATGATGCGTATGAGAATGCCAAAATTTTGAAAGAGAGGATGAAACTCGCTCATGATAGCATCATTCGACGAAAAGATTTTCTCCCCAGGAAAAAATTTCTCCTCTACAACTCTCGGCTTCACCTCTTTTCGGGCAAGTTGCGGTCACATTGGTTTGGCCCATTCGTCGTGAAGAATGTTTTCCCCCATGGAGCTGTTGAACTAGACGATTTAAAAGGGGGAAATACATTCAAAGTGAATGGACAACGCCTAAAGCCATATCTAGAGGCGTGTGCAGAAGAAGTCGACACCGTCTGGTTGTCGGACCCCGTTTACGGGGTTGAGTGAACTGTTGAAGTGAGGTCGTCGCACCCCCAACGTGTATGGGGTGAGAGTCGTGTGTGTTTTGAGAGTCATTAGGACTAGGTTTAGTTCGGGAGAAGAATTCGTGTGTTTTGGGAATTTTGAGTCAAAGGGTATTGACCAACGTAATCGAGAGGGTTTTTAGTCCAATTGGATAGAGAGTATATCGAGAAAGTGAAATTTTTTGAAGAAGAGAGCTTGAAATCGAAGTAGAATAAGCCCAGCCCAAAAACCCTAGGGCGGACCGGTTCCTTTTTTAGGCGGACCGGTCCGACCCCGGACCGGTTCCTTTTATTTTTAAAGGAACCGATCCGCCTGTCGATGGTTTGAAAAGTCAAAGGGTCGGACCGGTCCGCCCCTACCCCGGACCAGTCCGCCTTTTGCAGATTTGTCTTCTCCCCTTCCCAAGATTCACCCCCTTTCCCCCAATCCTATTCATTCCCTCCAATTCGTTTTTCCTTTACCCAACCCCAACCTTTCCCTCCCAAATCCATCCCCTTTTCCCTCCTAACCCCTTCCCTCCAAAACCAACCCCTCCCCTCCCCCTTTCCACTATAAATACACCCCAAACCCTCCCCTTATCTTCACACCTTCAAACCAAATACTCTCTTCTTCCTCTCTTGTGTTTCCAGCAATAAATACCTACTATTTCCATTCCCCCCCGTGTTGCCCCCACCAAATATGACTCCACCGTGATCAACCCCTCCGGTCACGGCGAATTCCGCTCCCGCCAAGAGGAGCGGTGGTGCACTCAATACTTCGGTTTGGGCCGCAAACTCCATATGGAGTGCGCTATCCAATGAGAAGCCCTGCCCAACTTCGTCACCGCCCTATTCATGGCTCGGGGCTGGTGTTAATTCCTCAACTAACCTCATGAAGCAGTTTGGGCAACCGAAGTCCGCTCCTTCTATGGCACACTCGTCCGGACGGGCCAATTCGAGGCCGAAGCTTTCGTGGATGGGACTCCCATTCCCTTTTCCTTTCCCCGTCTCACGGCCAAGTTGGCCGAGTTTGACGTCCCGGACGTCCAAGAATTCACCTATCCCCGAAATGTCCCCCCAGTCGACAAGGTTACCATCATGGCCCGAATTGCACCGAATGTGGCTTGGATGGGGCAAACTGTCGCCGTTGGATGCCTCAACAAGAAGGCGCACCTCACATTTCAAATCGTGTGCGCCAACATTTTACAAACATCCAACGACTCCACCATGAGACCCCGGCAAGCCACCTTGACGTATCACCTCTTCGACCCCCAAACTTCCATCCGTTTGGGCCGAACCTTATACGCGGACATCATTAATGCATCCTTAGATGAGAAGGGCACCGCCCCACTTCCCTATGCCCGATTTATCACTTCCATCCTTCAGGATGCTGGCATAGAGGCTCCGAGCGACCATACGCGCATCCCTGGTCCTTTCGGCCAAGAGACGGGCACCAAAAGTGCCAAACAGCTAGCTGTCCTCCGGGCTAGGCGGGGAGGTGATAGTGACGAAGAGGCTGCTCCGAGCGACAGCGAGGAGGAAGCAGGGGCAGCCGGTGAGGACGTCGAGATGGGGGATATCAGTCCGGACGAGGAGGACGACCCAGATTTCGAGTGGGAGGGCACAGACCTATCCGCGCGTATGTCAGCGTTTGAGACCAACTTCCACACCTTTCAAACAAACTACAAGCGCGATATGGGCATCATTCTCCGCTTCCAAGCGGACATCTATCGCCGCATAGGGGACCCGAATGAGCCACTACCTTCCTACTACCATAACCCTTATGACCCCACCGCGCCTGGTTCCTCCCATCCCCCACCCCGGTGAAGCTTTATATGTTGTTGGTAGCTTTTTCTTTGTTTTCCCCTGTTCACAGTTGTATGCTTTTTCCTGCACATGTAACACAGTCCTGTTGTAATAAAAACTGCATTTTCACTATTTGTTTGTTTTATTTATCGCACTTATTATTTTGCCTTATTTAGCTTTTAGTCCTTTTTGCTTGAGGACAATGCAAAAGTCTAAGTTAGGGGGGGTCACAAGTGCATATCTCTAAAACTTCACAAATTTTCAAAAATGCCCAGAAATTTTCAAAAAAAAAATCATAAAATTTTGAAAAATCCAAAAATATTTTCGTTCAAAATAAATAAAAATTGGAATTCAAATTTTGAAAAAATAACATTTAAAGTCGGTTTAAAGTCTCAAGTTGTAAATATTCGACATACACAAAGCCGAAATTGACCAAAGATGGAAATTGAGCGAAAATTGACGACTTAACGAATAAGTGTGAAGATTAACAAACCCGGTGAGATTCGAGCCTATCACTTTTTGCGAATTTTTAAAATCAATCCAAGTTAATTGTTAACTCAAAGTTCTTTTCAGCACCTACAAAGTTGTCGAGGATCTCAAATCTTGAATTTTGATCGGTTTTGAAAAATGTGTATAATGTTGCTTTGAAAAACGTGCCAAATTGATCTCTAAACTTAAATTCATCTCGAAATGCATATGGTAACGCAATTGGCATTTTGGACAATGAAGTAGGCCCTCATTTGTCACCCAAAAATATTGGCCAGAAAAAGATGCGAAAAATCACCCCTTTTGCAACCCAAATTGAGCCGAATAATTTTTCCCTTTCGTTTCATAACCCGAAAAACCCAAATAGCCCGAAATTGTGAAAAATGGAAAAATTTAGAATTTAGTCCAAAAGTGCATATAAAGGGGCAAGAAAAATTAATTATGCTCAACGAAAATAGTAAGAAAAGAAAAGAAGTGAAAAACAGAAAAAATAGGGAAAAGAAGAAAAAAAAAAGAGAAATAACCCGAAAAAAGCACAAATGGACATCATAAATGACTTTTCCAATTCCAACCTTCCCGACAATTTTCATTTTACCCAATATACCCTAAAAACCCGAAAAAGTCCTAACCGAGTCCAAATTGCGAAAATTGATTACCGCATGGAGAGCTAAGACACCAAAAGATAATAAAGGAGATTAAGTGCGCTAAATAGAGGCAATGTTCCTGTTTTTAAAACTGTAATCCTTTGATGAGGTCCTTTCACCACAAAATTTCCGTCTTTCTAACCGTATGCGTGATTTTTCTTTCATTACATTTACTCTTTACATCACGCATACCGAGAGAATAGCCATAATCCGAGAGATTCGTTTGTGAGAGTATTCCGTGAGAACTTGAAATCAAAACGAATTTTCGGATAAGTAGCGTAATGATCAATCAGTGGAAATTGGCGGTTATATTTCTGGCTTCGTACACACACACACTACGGTTTGAGACTTGTAAATATAACTTAAAGATGACTATTTTTTGTAAAAGTTTGAATTGCACAATTTTTGCATGTTTTGAACTTTCTTTGAGTCGAATTTTGTGGGTATATTCTCTGCAAACCCTCACGAGACAACACTCATCCTACTAGGGTAACCTAGGGGTTTAACAGCTTGTTGCATATGCTAAATGCAATTTCTTGCCCGCAAAAAAGGTAATTTATCCCAATAAAATGATTTTCAAGAAGTTGAGCCGTGCTAGGATTCTTTTACATTGCTCGGGACGCGCAAAGTTCTAAGTTAGGGGGGTTTGATTAGGCATAAATTCTTCCTAATTTATCCCTAGATTTAGTTACTTTTAGCACCTCGAACAACGTAATTGAGTTGACTTTATCTCATAATCTTGCTACTAACTGATCCTAATGAGTACACCGAATTTCTGATAATTTGTAGTGATTTTACAGGTATTTGATGTCAAGAAACGAAAGAAAGAAATCGGAAGAATCAAGAAAGAAAGAAGGAAAACTCTCAAGGGAAAAAGCGTAATTTCCACCCAGAATTCGGATGAGGTACCTAAAGAGAAGTTGAAAACATCTCATTCACGAGCACATAGGAAGAAACAACACCTCAATCAAAATCCCGAAACAAAAGTTATGAGCAGTCAAAGAGGAACCAAAAAGTCAAATAGCCGGACCGGTCCGCCCCTACCCCGGACCGATCCTCCTTGCCACACTCCAGAAGACCCCGGATCGCATGCAAACCGAAGAAGGCCAAAATAAAAAGAACTGGTTCGACCCCGGACCGGTTCGCCCCAAAATAAAAAGAACCGATCCGCCTTGGGGGCGGACCGGTCCTCCTAAGCCCCGGACCGATCCGGACTTCGAGATTTGAAATTTCTATCTCCTCCTAAAAAGACTCCTATTTCAGCTGACTTTCGAAATTGTTGTAGGGTATAAAGGCCCAATTTTTTTATTGTTACAGGACGGAGAATTAGTAGGATTTTCCTCTCTTTTTCCAGAAACCCTAGTTTAGTTAATAATTTCAGATTTAATTCAAGGATTGAAGATTTTATTCAGTGATTTTTGTGAGTATCAGTTTCTTTCATTGTTCCAATTATTGTTTGATTAATTGTAGTGAGTAATTCTTAATTCTAATTCTTTTTTGCATCTAATTACTATTTTATTTAGAGTAATCATGAACACCTGCACAATAATCATTATTTCCATCACTTTAATCATGATAGGCTAGATTTTCTAAGGCCAGGGTACATGAACCCAGCCTGATGTGTTAGTGCGTGTGTATAAAATTAATCCGCTGAATTTAATGACTGATTAGGACCGTATTGCGTAGTTACACAACAGTTGTAGATCTTTATATCTCGTTTGCCTCTGGGTACTCGTGATGATTTAGAATGCAATTCGAATGCAATTCGGGTTTGAATCTTGTATACATAATGCTTGGGAGTACGAAATTATGGGTCAAATCAATCATATAAATTTAAGGTTAATATTATGACTGCACTACACTAGGGTTGGGGGATTGTATTCCCGTCCTATTTTTCTCATCATTTAAACAAAAAGTTTCAAATCATCATTCATTCTTAATTTTGGTAGATTAGTATAGTTGCATTTCTTCATAATTTCATTATCTCATTTAGCTGTAATCAATCTCAAAACCAAATCATTTTTCCTTTTCTTTTTAGAGTCAAACTTAGGATAACTCCGTCTTTTCCCGTCGTCACAACTCTGTTGTCCTTCTTCCCTGAGGATCGATACCCAACTTACTGGGATTATTACTTCAGCGACAGGCTTACACTTGAGCCTAGAGTGAACGCATTTCTAAGACACATTTTCAGTCGCGTCAGGGGCCTCGCGTTACAACATCTCTCTATTTTTTTCTCGACGACTAGCACTATTCTGTTTCGGGGTGGTGTGATAATCACCCAAAAGTGTATAATTTATACCCCGAATAGATGCATTTTAGTAGCTCAATTTTAATAAATATGACCTTATGTTCGTATTTTATTATTTCTCACGTCAATACGCAGTTACGGTGTCAACTGACGCTAAATCCAGTCAATTGCAACACAGAAGCGGTTAAAACAGTTCAATGAAGAAATCAAAAGAGATCGCAAAGTCTAGAGTCCTATTGAGTTTGCCCAGAAGAGTTTCGATGTCCCGAACCAAATCTAAGCCTAGACCGAGCCCAGTCCATACCCCGAGCCCAGTCCATACCCCAAGCCCGGTGTGTGTTGAGTTTGTGCCTTTTTTGATTTTTTTTAGATTTTTATTTTGAGTCGTTCTATTTTTAGGATTTATTTTAGATTTATTTAGGATTTTTAGAATGTATTTGCATATTTTCATAGTTTATCTTTATTAGTGTATTTTTATTTTTATTTTTATTTTTATTAGTTTTTAGTTTTTATTTTATTTTATAAGGATTAGTTTTTAGGATTTCATTTATTTTTATATTTTTTTAGATTTTACATTTTTAGGATTTTAGTTTTTAGTTTAATATAATTTTATTTTTATTTTCATTTCTTTTTTATTTCATTTTATTTTTAGAGAAGGGTATTGCTGTGGACCTAAGAAAGGTATCGGCGGTGAGGGAGTGAGGACATCCCATCACACCGACTAAGATTAGGAGCTTTTCGGGGTTAGCCGGGTACTACCGCCATTTCATCAAGGGGTATCCAAGATAGCTGAACCATTAAAAAATTTGACTCGAAAATGGGTGACTTTCGTATGGAGTGATCAGCGTCAGTTGGGGTTCGACGAGTTAAAGGATAATCTAACATCAGCACTCGTATTAACATTCCTTTCTAGGACTCAGAGGTGTGTTATAGCAAGAAGAGAGGGTTATATCTTATGCATCCCAAAAACTTAAGCCACATGAGAGGAATTATCCCACTCATGATCTTGAGTTAGCCACACTCATTTTTGCCTTGAGAATATAGAGGCATTACCTTCTGGGAGAGAGGTTCACTTTATTCATGGATGACAAATCACTCCAATATTTGTTCACACAGAAGGAATTGAACATGAGACAAAGGAGGTGGTTCGAGTTCATGAAGGATTAATAGTTTGATATTCAATATCATCATGTTAAGGCCAACCTAGTGGCTGACACGTTGAGCTAGCGACCCAAAGAGGACTTGGAGACAGTTTGGAAGGCGAAATGGAGAGAACTTCGACACGATAATGAGATTGTCGAGGCATGTATGGCGATTCTAGCAGTCACGCCCGAGATTTGTATACATGTGGTGAGGGTTGACGCAAAGGATCCTTTTTTCTAGGACATGGTGAATCAAATGCTAACAGAGGGTGCAGAGTCCTGCTCCATTATCTTCGAGGGATATGCTACGCTTTAATAGGATGTTGGTCATGCCAGAGGATGAGGACTTGAGATAAGTCATTTTGACTGAGGCCCATGGCTCTATGTTTACGGTACATCGCGGTGGGGATTAGATGTACCAATATATGAGGCAAAAATATTTGTGGAGGGGGATGAAATGAGACATCGTAGAGTTCATCTCGAAGTGTGCCACTTGTCATCTTGTCAAGGTGGATCACTATCGGCCGTCAGGGATGTTGCAGCCGCTTGAGATCCCAGATTGGAGGTGGGAGACCATCTCTATGGATTTTATTATGGGGTTGCATGTATCGCATAGGGGTCATGATTCTATATGTGTCATAGTAGATCGGCTGACGAAGGTGGCCCACTTCTTATCGGTTCATACATACTTTGAGACTATGCAGTATGCAAGGCTATTCATAGCGAAGATAATTAGGTTGCATGGGGTCCCGATCAATATAGTGTCCGATAGGGACAAGATGTTTGTATCTCATTTTTGGAAGAGCCTTCAGGAGGCTATGGGTACCAAGTTAAGGTTAAGCACTGCCTATCACCCCAGACGAATGGTCAAACTGAGAGGGTGAATCAAATGCTCGAAGAAACGTTACGCATGTGTATCCTTGATTTTAGGGGAGGTCGGAAGCAGTATCTTCCATTGGTAGAGTTCGCGTATAACAACTCATACCAATTAACCATTGGCATGGCCCCATTAGAGTCATTGTACGGGAGACCTTATCGCTCACCGTCTTATTGGTTAGAGGTGGGGGATAACAAACTATTGGAGCCGGAGATGATTCGGGACACGTCAACCTAGATTGAGTTGATCCAAAGGTGTATTCGTATAGCCCAAGATAGACAAAAGAGCTACGCGAATGTGAATAGGAGGCATGTGTAGTTATATATCGGAGATTAGGTATTAATGTGGGTATCCCCTATGAAAGGGGTGATGAGATTTAGCAAGAAGGGGAAGTTAGCACCAAGGTATGTGGGCCCATTCCTGATCATTAAGAGATTCGGACCAGTAGTGTATCGTTTGGGTTTTCCAGATCACCTTTAGTGTATCCATGATGTGTTCCTTGTAGCGTCGATGAAGAAATATAAGAGGAGTCCAAGGTCGTTGTGTCATGTCCCACTTGAGGAGATAGACTTGCAGCCCGATATTTCATATGAAGAGAGACCAATAACTATTTTAGATCGCAGTGAGCATCAGTTACGATCTAAATTATACCGCGAGTTCGTGTTCAATGGGGCATCATAGTACCGACGAGTCCACTTGGGAGCGTGAGGAGGGCATAGGGGATCAGTATCCAGAGTTATTTACGGCAGGTACGTCTGAATTTCGGGGATGAAATTCCCTTGTAAGGGGGAAGTATGTAATGCCTCGTAATATCTGGGCTTATATTTTAATTAATTAATTTGGTAATTATTAAATTACTAAGTGTCGTAAATTGATAAGAATTAATTAATTAGTGTTATTTAAAAAGTGAATAAATTTAAATTAGTTAATGGATGGAAGTTAACTTTTAAAATTAATTATCCGAATGACGATTTTGAACGCACGGTTGAGTCCGATAGGGTCGAAATTGTGCCAAATGAGTGTCCATAGGTATATATTGGGTTTCAGTACTTTTCTAGATACATTTGAGCTCCCAAATAAGTATTTTGGCTCTTTTTAAAAGGCCAATAAGTCAAAAAAGGGGATTATAGTTAATAACCATAATTGTTAAAGGGTGAGGGGAATTTAATTCATTTTAAGAAGACAAAATTGAGGAGAGAAAAAGAACAGAGAAACTAAAGGAGAATTTGGGAGATTAACCTAAGAACAAGAGAGGAGACCCTTGAATCAACCCATCATCTTCATCAAAGGATTTGATTCTAAAAACCCTAAGGCAAGTGGTTCTACTTGCATTTGATTAATTACATTTTTCCTATTCATATTATAGAAGGTGAATTGATTAATATGTTAGGGTTAGTTCTACATTTGATAATTTGGGGATTTCACATTTTTTATTTAAAAATCTATAGAGATGTTAAGAATATGTGGTTTTTTATTCCCCAATTTTTGTAGATGATGTAGTAATAGTGAGATAATCAAATGGGTGGATTTAGGATGAACCTTGGAATGTTTTAAGGGTAAGATCTATATAGAAATGAAGGGCTTAGCTCTTTAATGGCGGACTGGGTTTTCTAGGCAACAATGGAGGAGAGAGAACACCAGGGACATTCGAACTACCTGGTGTCTCATTCAAACGACAGCCGATGTCATTCGAACGATATGGCTGGTCGCTTGAGCAATGTAGTTTAATTCTGCCGGATTTCTCCCCTTCTCCTGATTTCAGACCTGATCGTTAATTTGTGATGAATTGTTGTTGTTTTGGTTGAATATGAATTAGGGTTTGAATTTGTAGAACTTTACCCTTGGATTAGTAGAGGATAAATCCAAATCGAGAATTGAGGTTTATGTTGGGTAATTGGGAACCTTGTAAATTAAGTGGGTAAGCTTAATTGAAAGAAATTGAATAATGAATTGGGAAATTTGAATTGTGGGTCAAGTGAGTTATAGTCCGAGTATATATGGTTGGGGGAGACCAAGATAATGAAAATTAAATATATAACTTATGAGTTATAGTCCGAGTATATATGTTTGAGATACACTCAACTCCCTCCAGTTCTTTCGTTTTTCTGATTTGGGGAGCGTATTATGTCAGGATTTCGGGTGGATGAGTATACCCATATATGATAACACTTTAGAGAACACCCGATGAGTGCCTACTTGGGGGGGGGGGGGGGGGTAGTTATATATCTACGACATGTATGTGTGAATGTTGTAGTATGATTATGTATATATGGTACATTAATATACGAGGAAATACATGATGAGAATTGTATTAATTATATAACTTGTGAGATTGTTATATGGTATCAAATGAGTTATGATTTAAAATAAGTTAGTGTGATTAATAGCTAATAACTTGTGAACTAAACTCACTTGGGATAGAGTAGTCGGAAAGGTAGGATATATATATATATATAATGAGACTAGTTACAGAGTAGATAGGTCGATGGGTCATGTATAGGTACGTTAGGCAAGTACATCAGTAGAGGGGTGAGGTATCCTCATGAGAGTGTGTGTCACTAACTTAAATATGAAGAGAAATCATGCATTTTAATTTACTACATTTAAATTCACTTGCTAAATATTTTAAAATGTTTTGGGTTCTAACTCTTGCTGTAAAAATCTTTTCAAGACCTTTTAGGTGTCCGACCATAGAGGCGCCAGACTTGATATTCTTGCAGGGTACATAGTTGCGGTACATGTGGGTGTTGGAGGATATTGCCTTAGACACCTGTTTCTTTCTCATCTAGATAGGTATGGTCCTAGTTGTACTTTGGGCATGTTGACCATGGCTTGTACTCATTACTTTTGATTTGGCATGTCTTAGCTACACTTGGTACTTTGGACTTTGTTGGTTCGCTTGTATTGTCGATGTTATTCAGCTAATACTCTTATTAGATATTTGTGGCATGATTAGATTCTCTTATATTGGGGTGGCTATTTGAATCTTTGTTATACTTGTTGGTTTTATATAAAGTCATAAGATAAAATTTGGCATTGGCTTAATTAAAAAGTAGGTGGTTAGTATTTAAAAATGTTGCTAGAATCATGCTAAGAATGAACCATATGTAAATCCTGATTTAATTTGATAAAGGACTGATCAACCGGAATTTAATTAAGCGGGGTGTCACACTATGCTTAATTTCGTGGTGAGAGTTTTATTATCTTAATTAGATAAACCTAAAACACTCATACGGCATTAAAGAAAACCCTAAAGATCTAAAGAGAGGATGGACACTAAGTATTAAGGAGAATTGAAGGTTTTGTGGCTTTGATTCATCAATCGATTAAAGGCAATTATAGATTGATTAAGTATTTCATTAGATTTATGTTAAATAGTGATAGTTCAATGGAATATGAATTAACACTCTTGTAACATGAATTTAATCATCTAAAAAACTAATATTTGTAATTAGATTAATTATTTAATTAAGCCTCAATAACATTTTATGAAAGTAAAGTAGTTTTATGGTGAATCCCTTAAATTAATCACATAATCGTATTGAATATCATGAATTATAAACCTTAGTAATGATACTTATAAGAGCACATGTATGCTCAAAATCTCCAATAGAATTAGATTATCTTATCCCTTTTCAAAACATATTTGAGTCACTATCTAATATTATCCCGAAAAGCCTCATGATTGTTATACCATAAATATAGAACGCCACATGGACCTCTCAATGGATGACATGTATCCTCACTGAAGGAAAATAAAGATGTTAAAATCGGCTCAATTATCATTATGCTCGGCCTCGTCCTTTAGAAAAACATCACATTACTGTTGAGGAGAATTTGGATAATAGTGTTAATTAACCCCGTCAATACCATCCTTATGACAGCTAGCACATATGGAGGAATATTAGCAACCATGTTTATCCTATTTGTGCATGTGAAAAATTTGATCACTATCCCAACTCTATCGTGATGTAACAAACTCATTATTATCTGCTACCTGAATGTAAAATGTTTAACTGCCTGATCTATAAAAAAAACTCCACTCATCCATCAATATTCTCCCTAATAACTAACTATATGTAGCACTGAATCCCATAAGCTAAGAGATGTACAATTATTCCATTAACAGCTAAAGGCAAACCCTAGAGACGGACCCAGCCAGAGCTTGTATTCTCAACTATCATGGAAATTTCCTATCAATAAACAACACACCAACACTGCACTTATGGACGTTGGCATCGTAATGGAGTATGTAAATCCCTATCTTCTTTCTGTTGGAGGGTGGTTGTACTGGGGTTTATGAAGAACTGAAATGGGTAAGGTGTGACCCACTTCCACAGATGCTGCCTTCAAGGTTTCCAAAGTCTCAAGAGCAACTGGAGAAGAAAACCTTCTACTTTTGGAAACAATGGATTTCTCTATAACTTACTATCTAAAAAGTTAATAATGAGTAACAAATTTTACATCAATGATAATGTCTAAGATAAAGAAAGAGATCTCCTAAAAGTGATGGTTGTAAAGGGAGTGAAGAGTCAAGCACTTTGAAACTCAAGAGAGAGTAGGGAGAGAATACTTATCTGGTGTGATTTTGACAGAGTAACAGTGCTAACTTGAGCTTTCTATGTGTTCTTGACCTTTTCCAAGGGTCTTATTTATAGGTAGATATTAGGATTGATGTGGTGTTTGGCACCAAAATGTGGCACTCTTAGAGACAAGATCTATAATGTACCTTTTGTCTCTGTTATCTGTTAGTCGCATATCCATTCTGACAGGCAACACCTGGTGCATACCAAATTCAAAAAGCGAATATGTTAGCTAATAGTGCCAAATGTGTGATTTGGTAAATATATTTTTAAACGGTAACTTTGTGAATAAACTTTTGTAAAAGCTTGCAAGTGACCTTGAGATCCACTCACTAATAGTCAGTTAAAAATACTTTTGTGAGAAGCCTGTTGGTTACTCATAGTTTCAGTTAATCTAAGTGTGAGCTATGGGAGTGCTTGAGCGACCTCTAAGGTCTACTATTAGTATTTTCTTTATCCCAAAATGTCAAGTGGTTGGACCTCGGATTTTCCCAATAAACCTTGTCTCTTATCCACCATATCAAACTCCCTAGAGGTCCTAATTGTCCCACTCGAGCCCCGCTCTCTTGATCAAGGCTACCTGTGTAAGAAAATAATAATGTTAGTAACTACTTATCAAGTGAGATTTATAATAATTATTAGACTCTGAGCATCCCCTCAATCTTTTGGGTATGCTCACTCATTTTCTCATTTGTCTTGAGGTTGCACATTGAGCACTCTCTCGTCCTTCTTATGTAGGCAGTGCATTTTCTTCTTTTAGGCCTGCTCGCTATGATCCCCCTCACTAATATTCTATATTGTCTCATATCTGGGTTTGAGCCCCTCTTTGTGGACCCATTTAATCAATTTGTTTGGGGCCATTTGTTGTGGACCCACTCGCCAATCCTTTTTTGTTGTCTTTTCTTTGGATTTGAGCCATTCATTGTGGACTCACTCACAAAACCTTATAATGGCTTCTTTCTGAGTTTATGCCTCTAGTTGTGGAGCCACTAGCCAAATCTCTTATTTTGCCTTCTTTTTAGAATTGGGCAACTCGTTATGGAGCTATTCTCTTATTCTTGCACCCGCTCGCCTGTGAGCCCCTTCGCCCCATTAAGCGTATTTGTTGGTGATTGAGTAAGTAACCCTCTACACTTTCTTTGTCTCTTACCTCATAATCTCTACACCAAATAAGCAACCTTATATCATAACCTATTTATTTGTTAATGTTTATTATTAGGATTTTTTGAGCTACGATAATTATTTCACAAACCAATTTTAGACTATAACAGATTAGCGCCATTTGTGGGAAATCGATAAGCCATTGTTGTTTCCTACCATTATTAACTTTACCCTTTTTCCAATTGTAGGGGGAGGTCCAATCCAATATTTATTAGAACAGATGATCTTGCGTTAATTTAAGGATTAACGACAGAGTAAAGACTAAAGATGCTTGAAGGACCTTTCACAGAGATCATGTTCATTTGAAGGATAATATATTTATAGTAAGAATTGCGATCTACTTGTACTTGATTTTCCTTATAAAAATTAGTTTCACTTTGTAATATTTATGAGGTTGATCGATACCCTCGAGAGACCATGTCTGGAAAGGCAAGGGAGATGTCACATGCTCTATCGAATAGCCTCAATTTGGGAACCTCTCAGGGAAGAGGATTGGAATAAAAGCAACTTTGAAAAAGAAATACCCAAACCCCCTAGCACACCTAGGAAAAACCTTGGTTTGTACAGGAATAGTTAAATAGATGCTCGAGTTACCATATCCTAAGGAACCTCCTTGAAGGACCCGATCTTAAAAATTATCCAAATATAACCTTTGATTCTTCTCATACAGCTTCTAAGTTACTCAATCAATCATCAGTCGAGCAACCTTCTTTCGATGAACTACCCTTTTGATTAATGTGACAATATGTTCTTTACATACCACTGTTTACAAACATTATGACGTCATGGAAACTGACATTTAGGAGCTCCAGGAAATAGCACTCTAGTGAGTTTATTCCTAGCATAGTAAGCTTATTTAATGAGCAAGTAATTTCCGACCGTCTTAGGATGGAACTTTGGGCTGCCACATCCCATCCTAATTAATGCCACCATACCTCTAATAGGCTAAATAGTTTTCTCTCCAAAACACCATATCTTGTGCATCTAATGAATTGTCTCTAGCATAAATAATGTCTATCTTTGCATTAATTGTGGTTAATCTATTTAATTCCAGCAAGGTCACTCGAGTGACCTTGCTCCCGTATAAATACCCCAACATTATAATTTACAAGGATGACAATTTTAACTTAGAATTGCTATTGAGATCTCTCTAAGCAAGAGTGTTTTCTATGAGATTATTATTGTGTGATTATTCCTTTTGCCTCCATTAATACCATTCTTAAGCATTCATTATGCCTTGAGGTTACTACATTGACATTATTATACTAAGGGTTCTTATTCCTTCTCCCTTCGACCAAGTTTTTTGCGGGTCTCTTCCATTTATTGCACTTTCAGAGCATTTATGTTGTAAAAGACTTCATTTAATACAAGCTTTTTATTGAACATTTTTTATCTTTAACTTGCATTTATTATGATTTCTTATTCTTCTTTGGCATTAATCATGATCTTGATAAGGGGTTAGGCCTCACTTAATACTAATTATATTTTAAGAAGCCACATCTTACATTTGGCAGCTCTATTGGGGAGGCATTCTCTTTAGAAAGATGATGGATGATAATGTTGCCAAGATCAAATAGTTTGATGATTTACAATGTGAGAAAGAAACGGACCTCACGGTCTTTCCAGAAAGGATGAGAATGGCACGAGAACATCCTATCTCGTCTACTACAAATGTGAATGGCATGGCGGCTAGAATAGGCCCAACTGAAATGGAAAGTTTAATTTCCTAAGTTTATCAAAACTCCTGGTGCCCAGGCGGTGTTAGGGGTCATACGAGGACCAAATTCTTTTACAACACCACCAGCAGTACTAGCATATCCCTCTATCACAGGAGGAGTTCTCCAACTTTCATCAATAACGTCACTACTTCCGCTGCTTTTTCGGTCGTTACCCTCAATGTTGTGGGAGTAACCGTGCATGCTATAGGCGCTGCTGCTATTGCACCGGCGATAACTATCAACGTGGGGAGTAGCACACCCACTGTGCTACCAGCATTTACCGTGGTATCTCTAGTGCAAACTAGCTCTCCTTCACCCAGCGTGGAGGAAATGAAGAAGTATTTTCTAATATTGATAGTGATAATTAAAGATGGATGAGAGGACTCCTCAATTTACGATGACTTCAGTACACCGTATCTAGATGAGTACAATAATGACCCCTACCTAACAGGGTATATTACACTAATTTTTGAAAAGTACAAAGGAAAATGGCAGAACCCCAAAGAACATGTGAAACGGTTTTTAAGAGCCTTAGGGACCACTACAATGACAAAAGGCTAAGGTTAAAATAGTTTTCAAAATCTCTAACTCAGAAAGCTTATACTTTCTACTCACAATTAACACTTAGGAGTTTGGCCTCCTGGTAGGATTTGCACGTGTAGTTTGTGTAGAAGTTCTTCTTTCCAGAAGATGATTTCACCCTCACGTAACTGGCCCTAGAAAAGTAAAAGCCCGACTAAGATGTTATAGCCTATATCAGAAAGTTTTTTAAGTATTTGTGGATGTAAGAGAGGAAACATGAGAAAGAAAACTCTTGTAAGTTTGTGCAGAAGGGTTGTTGCCCGAATATATATGCCGTATCATCAATGAAATGTGATAAGGAAAATTTATTATGTTCCTAAATGAGGAACGAACATTGTCTTGGTGGTAAAACCTTTACCACCTCCACCCTCCTTAACATGCTTATTGCTAAGACCATCAGTTAGTTCGGGGAAGGGATCACCCCCGAGGATAAACTAAACAACCGATATAGATAGGGACAAGGAAGGTGGAAGCCAAGAAATAATAAATACGAGAAGTACGCAAAGATTTGATAGAAAAGACGATCCTACCGAGCTACTATGTACGATCGAATAGACACTAGACACGTATGACCACATAGTCCATGACAAGATGTGAAAGCTAGTTAATGGAAGTGACGCATAAGCATCTTGAGAGGATAAAGGTAAATTGAACTTATGTATATTGCATAAAAAATTGGGCCACCCAACTAAGTCATGATTCTCGTTGAGAACGCTGATCGATCACCACATTAAGAAAAGGGAAATTCAATTTCCCCATGCTAATATAAATGATAATCCTTTATCAATCCATGGGGCGCACATGGATAGTGCCTTCGATGAGGAAGACGAATAGCTGATGAGGGACCAGTGGTCTCTTGGTGAAGATTTTGATGAATCGCTGAAGGAATGTATGTTTGAGATGTTATAGTTGACACTGGGTGATGAAATATAAGACAAATTAAACTCCATTGAGGACTCTAGCAGCTAGATGGCGGCTTGCTCCCTGAAAATAGAGAACATTGTGATAGCGTACGATGAAGATTCCTATAAATATGTAGAATAGGTGTATGAGGTTGACAAAGATCAGGTTAATCCATAGATAGTTCTTCGACTAAGTTTAGCAATGAAGATTCCTATAACGATGAACACTAGTCGTAGATGCGTAGTCATAAAAGTTTAGTTAGTTCTTTGACTAAGTTAGCCTACCCAAGAACTCACGAATGGAAGTTACCTGAGCCATCTTGGAAATTGCCAAGAAAAACATGGCTCCAGGCTTGAAGTGGAAAGGTCCTATAGCCAAGTTTATAAGAAGGTACCTCTCAGAGGTGACATTCTCGAAAACTGATAGTTCGATCAGGCATCCCCATAAGAGACCACTATATGTTACAACTAGTGTGAATGGTTAAACCTTTAATCGTGTTTTACTGGATGTGGGACCTTCCATTAACATCATTCCCATTGGGTCCTTTTATGCTTACAGTTTTTCTGAGACAAGGATTGTACATAATTCGTTGTTCATCTCGAGATATGACAATCAATCTTCTAAGTCCATCAAATATGTTAATGTGGGGATCACAATGTGGAATGTCACGTACCATATTAATTTCCACATAATGGAGTGTGAACCATCATACCAGATATTGGTAGGAAGAGTATGGATTCAATACCATGGGTTGATGCCCTCCACGTATCATCAATGCACCAAGGCCAATGTCAAAAGGCAAGGAGATAGTCATTCAAAAATCTAAAAAGTCGTTCACACGGGAGGAAGCTCACTTGGTGGATGTTTCCTTCTTCACAGAATTGGTTGAGGAAGCTACCATACTTATAGGGTACACTCGGGGCACTAAAGTTCCCATCACTAGCAAGAGGTACGGGAACCTGCCCGACCAGTGGTGGCCTATGAAGAGGACGAGATTGTTTAAGAGGAAGTAAGGCCCCCTAGTATGTCTAAAGAGTTATATGATAAAATGACTCCCCACGTCGATCTAATTGAACATCAAGTCTAGTGATAAAGTGTGCACAGTAGGTTATCTACAAGGGAGACGGAGGAAAATATCCACAAAAGTTCACACCGGGAAGAAAACCCTCGTTAGTGTAAAAAGGTGGTTTTACCTGATTGTAGGATCATTTACAAGATCATAAGGTGTTAGCAGGAAGCTAAAAGCCTGAATAATGAGGTTGACCCAGTATATGAGTGCTTTTAGTAGATAACCAAAAGTAGTATTTAGTGATTGATAATTCTAATATCCAAGAGTTCATATAAGAAGTGGAAGAAAAGGCCGAATGTATAAAAGATAGGCCAAAACCACAAGCGCAAGAACTGGAAAGATAGATTTTGCATAGGAAGGTGATAATCCTAGGCTAATTTTCATCTTGAAAGACCTTGATGCTGCCTCTAAAGAAGGGTTGGTTGCACTGCTTTAAAGGTTCAAAGACATCTTCGCTTAAAAGTACATTGAGATGCCAATAGTGGACAAGGAGGAAAGTTGCCTCAAGTTGAATGTGTCACCCTTAGCTATCCCGGTAAAATAGACTACTCCGACTTACAAAGCTAAGATGGATCTAAAGATCAAGTAGGAAATACAGAGGTTGCTCACAATAGGTTTTATCATTCCTGTCCAACATTCTATTTGGTTTTCTTGAATTGTGCCTAGGGGGAGGAAAGCTAAAAGCCAAATGAGGATTTGTGTAGATTTCATGGATTTAAACCGCGTATGTCCAAAATATGAGCTCCCGTTACCCTTAATTGATAGCTTGACAGACATAATAGCAGGACATGAAATGTATAACTTCATGGATGGTTATATGGGGTACAACCAAATCATGATGGATCCAACAGATGCCGAGAAGACTGCCTTTCAAACTCTATTATGTAACTTCATGTATATTCATACCGTTTGATTTGAAAAATGCATTGAATGCTTACTAAAGGACTATGATTTCCATATTTCATGAATTTCTTCCATGAGATTGTGGAGTTTTATATTGATGATATGGTGATAAATTACAAAAAAAATCTACCCACTTGGGAGACTTTAGGACGGTGTTGTCATGGTGTAGAAAATATAAGTTAAAGATATCAAGTGTGCCTTTGGGGTGATAAGTGGGAAGTTGTTAGGCTTTTTGGTGAATTGGAAAGGTGTTCAGATAGACCTTGACAAGCTAAAGACCATCCTCAACATGACAAGGACTAAATATGTGAAGGAATTGAAAATCTTCTTGGGGAAGATCTCCTACCTAAGGAGGTTTATGCCAAGGCTTACTGAGGTTACTCACCTACTGATGGAGTTGCTATAAGAAGGGATCATATTTGTATGGGAGCAGCCACATTAGAAGCCCCTGGACTAGTTGAAGAAGCTCTTACCATATCCCCAAATGATGATCCCTAAAAAGGGAGGTATTCTTTTACAAATTCATCTCACATCTACAAGAAGAGTAATTGGAGCATTATTAGATCAATAGGTAGATGGTGTAGGCAACCCTATTTATTACTCAAGTCAAATCATATATGAGAATGAGGCCAGATATACTATCATTGAGAGGCACTTCTTAGACCTTATATTTGTTGCACAAAAGCTTAGGCATTATATGTTATCTTTTACAGTTCACATTGCAACTAGTTGTGATCCCATAAAGTTTTTTCTTGTTAGAACTGGGTATGATCTTAAGTGTGTGGTCCCTCGAGCCAAGCTTATGTAGATTTGTTGTCCATATTCCCATCTGGGACATTTGATCCACCAATCGAAGAAATTCTAGGCGATGATCTTCAATCCAACTACTTGGAAGCTAGTTTAGAAGGATATATTATGGAGTTTGAAGGTTCCTCGTTCGTAGGAAAAGGAGGATCCATCACTCACGAGAAAATTGATTTTGCCCATCGGTTCTTTAATATTTGAAATGCTAAGAGATTGAAAAAGAGTGTTAAGAACCTCACTCAGAACAGTAGCTAGCCCAAGAAGTCTGTAGCCCATTGTCATAGGTAGTAGTTGCACCCAACAAGTAATAAAGGTTAAGGGGAAAGCATTGAACAACCTTCTGAGAAACTCTCTGTGAAGGTAAGTGAGAATATGAGGAAAGTCACGAAGTATCTGCTTTACTAAAATAGTGGGAATAGAATCAGGAGGATGCACGCTGAAGGCACTGTCACTTGCAATGCATGTTTTTTGTTCAAGGCACTGTCGCCCTCTTGAAGAAGGGGTACAACTGCTCGAGATAGTTCCCCAATTGTTTGACTCATAGGCAAAACACCCAATGTCATCGCATCCCCACTAGCTACAAATTCAACAACTGTTTCTTTGCGTGCAACCTCCTGTTCCACTAACTAAGAAGAATCATCAATGTGGATTGGTTGCTTGACTTCCACAAAAAAGAAATAAGGCACACACAAGTTAAGGTTATGGGTCTGATGGCTATTCAAAATCCCCTTTTAAGGGAGATTAAAGTCCTACATTACTAGCCATGACCATTTTTTAAGTTAGATTAAAGTCCTACATTACTAAGCATGTTCTTATTTTATGGGAGATTAAATTCTTATATTACAGGCATGACCCTTTCTTAAAGGAGATTAAAGTCCCATATTACTAGGCATGACCCTTTTTAAGGGAGATTAAAGTCCTATGTTACTAGGCATGACCCTTTTTTAAGGGAGATGAAAGTCATATATTACTAGGCATGACCCTTTTTTAAGGTAGATCAAAGTCCTACATTATCGGGCATGACCCTATTTTATGCGAGATAAAAGTCCTAGCTTGCTAGGCATGTTCAACACAAGTTTACTTGACAGGTTTATTCCAACAAGATGGATGTTTCTCGAATTATCTAAAAAATATGATACATAAAATGAGGCATGAAACAGTAAGAGAAGTTATACTTCTTCTTCAACAACTGCTAAGGAAAGTACTGGTACAGTCATAGGAACAACCGCTTCTTATACCAACTCATTGAGTTTTTCAAAAACTTACTCTAGAGTAACATCCACAAACCCTAGTCTTCCAATAATAGAAACAAGATCATTTTTCTCCTAAGCCACTTCCAAATGCGCCTCTTTCTCAACAACAACACTCAAAGAAGCTTGTTCTGGGGTAGCTTCCAAAGGCACTCCTCCCTCAACAGCAGTCTTCAACTTCCTCCTTTTTACGGATACAAGGCCAAACTAGATAGACCAGGACTTTATTATTTACTATAGCAGGAGTTGGTACAAGTATAATGGCCCGACATGGATTCTCAAGCACTGTCTTAGGAGAAAGTTCTTCCTATAACAAAGAAAGCAAGGAGAGAATCAGTTAACAAAAAAATGGGGAATTAGAGCATAACATTACAAAGTGTTCAAAGCTAAAAAATCTTTACCGTTCAAGTTGTCACATCAGTGAGGAGATCCTTTCTCTTTACACCGATGTTATCTTCTTGATCTTCCTCCTAGAGAGCAGCCTGCAGGCGCAAGAAGGAGGAGTTCGTAGAATAACCACTACTTACCCTACTATCATAAATGTATTAATCAACCCCTAAGTGAGAATTTCCAGCTACCTCGGGTACTTTAAGAGCATCTTCACCCATTATTGGGATATTTAGAGATGAGGAAAGCGCTTCAGCTATTTCTTCCTCTAAAATTGGCTCAGCACAACCAAAAATTGAACCCCCAGGCTCAACAGGAAAAGAGTTAGTAAAATAAAAGAAGAGAAAGTTATGTAGATTACAAGTAAGGGAAATATACACACCTCTTTGTCAAATGAAAAGTATTCTAACATGGTATAATTGTACGGAGGTGAGGATGGATTCATAGTTGAGTACATTTTGCGCAGAATGTACACTCGACATAGAGGAGATTGCTCAGGGTTTTCCTCATCATCTTCCTCCTCTTCTTCCTCATCTTCAACGGTCACCTCTTCCTCCTGTTCATATTCTTCCTCATAATTATCCTAAACATCTTCCTCCTCAAACACTACCCTCACAGGGCTAGGCATCCTGGCGACCGGCCTACTATGCTTCTTACTTCCTTCTCTAACTATGGGAGTAAAAGAGACACACCTTGAAAATATTTTGGCTGACATTACAGTTCTATCTTTAGTAAAATAACTGGCCTATTGACTGGACAATACCTCGAACATCTAATCAACCTGCCCGACTAAGTCAGGAGAAATAGACTTGTCAGAAGTTGTTCCCCCCACAATGGCAAGTGCAGTGGTCTTCTTAGTTTCCTTGGTTTTCTTGGGCGATAATTTTCTTTTTACCCCTACAGCTGCCCCAATGGAGGCAACAGCCCTTAAAGAGCTAGGGACACCAGCAGTCCCCTCCCCCAACTGCAATGCTTGAGCTTCATTATTTTGCTTCGCTACCGCCTCTAACAAAGCCAAAGGGGGCATCTTATTGGGAGTGGTATCATTAGCAGTGCTTAAAGGGAATTGGGAGTGGGAGTGGGTAATAGAACATGTCCTTAATCCCAACTCCATTGGAGGAAATCTTTCCACATCAAGGTAGTGAGGCTCACAAGGAATGTTACTTTTAAACCTGCCTAGTTCGTTGGGCTAAAACACAAACAGATAAAATGATAACCTACCTCCCAGAGATCGCAGGGTTACTGGTATAGTTCGTAGAAAGAGTAAAAATAGTGGAAGTAAGAAAATTTCTACAAGCAAAGGAAAATTTTGTTAGTTTTTTACGGGTGAAATGACTACCCATAGGAGTATTTTTATTGTAGCTAAATTGCAAGGCCACACGGTTGGGAGAATAAGCTGAATAGTATAAAAACCATCTAGTATAAGATGGCAGGTATGAAGGAACAAGAATCAATGGGACATTGCTCATAGAAAAGTTATTTGCATAAGCTTCCTAAACTCGAACGATCGTCCTGGATACTTCCTCGAAAAAAGAGTTGGTGAAGAATTGATCAACACCCACATAAGGGCGATAAATGAACTTTTTAATATCATCAATATATGGTTAGAAAGATTTTCTGAACTGCTTATGATTCCTACAGTAAATGCGAGGTACCTATATGTCATAAGACTTGGGGTAACTGCTTTGGGGTGCATACTTGGGGAAATTAGCGTAAATAACAAATATAAAGAGGGTGTGGTTTGCATAATCAGAAACACCAAAATGTGCAAGACTAAGTGCTGAATCTGATTGCATTTGATCAAGCCATGTATACAAGGAGACCAACGTTATGGAAGCTAATGGCGCTCTTGGCCAAAATCATCTTAATCACAATAGATTCAAAGGCTCTTTACTTCTTAGGCTTAATCACGCTAGATTCAGGGGCTCGATGCATTGTTGAATTAAGTGAACATGTTACATGATCTTATATAAAATTTGAGAAAACTTCCCACTAACTTTTTTTTTTCTTTTGTTAAGAACTAATTCAATTCATTCAATATTAGAGAAATAAAAAATATTGGTTGAATCTCTTAACTACACTAGGACTGCCTTAACAGAAAGGAAAAAGTACATAGAATGGACATCATGCGTAATCACCTAAGCAAGGGGAAACACACAAAGACTCGAGTTACATGCATAAGACATTGAAGAGCTTGCACATGTATTGAGAGATGAAGACAAAATTGCATCTTTATGGGACCATACTTATCACCTTGATTAAGGAATTTCTTTTGTTTTTCCTTAAAGAAAGTGCCTGCAAAGTGACACTTGAGCATAGCCAGACGGAGAACCTATTTCGGACACAACTAAATATCATCAATAAAACCACCCACTTCACTAACCATGCAGTGAACTCCGATACTTTATTCTACATTTAGTGTGCAATCACTACTATTGGCTTGTGTTTTGTACCCAACAAACGATAGCAATGAATAGTGGCTACCACCGTCGAAAAAATGCTATGTCGGTATGAACTACCAGTATCAAGATTACTTGTTATATCTTTATAGCTTTGATACCATGAAAGATTTTAAAACTCAAAACTCAGATAGAAATTTGTAACTGTTGCTTATCTTTATTTCTCATAGATGGTAGTGTTTATATACTGCATACAAATAGTAACATTGTAAAATAAAAGGAACCCACGTTCTAAAGAAGAAAAAAAGGAAACTAAAATAGTTGTTAAAAATGTTGCTTCTAAAGTGTTCTTATATTAGCTCCTTTAGAATAGCTCCTATTGACTTTCTTATTGAACAGTTCTTCTTGACTTTGTTGCTTATAGGTTTGTATTATATTGCATGCATGCGTTTGTTTTCTAACAAACCCTGTAGGCCATTCATGTAATAACAATCTTGAAAAGAACAACCCATATATAACCCGTAATATAAATTTCTAAGCCATAACCACTACTAGTGGGAGGCATCTCAACCACTTTCTTCCCTTTGGATTTTTCTTGGCAATTTCACGACCCTTGGCGCTCGCCTTATCTTCAATATAAACGAAATAGTAGATCACCTACGAAAAGGTACATTTATTATAAATAACCATACATTTCTTTACTACAACTTCCAACGCTACCCGAGAAGCCTTCTCAGTGCTAGAAATGGCTTCCTCAAAGAAAGTATTAGAGTCATCTATCTCTAATCCCAAGTGCTCACAAATGTCCTTATGAGTTACAGTAAACTCTCCTTAAATAGCTACAAAGGTGTGAGTCCTATCACTCCACCAAGAGATCCAAGTCCATAAAGTGTTAATGTTCTTAGAAAGGGTAAGATCACAAGCTGGTAAGTAGATGATAGACCTACCAAGGCTAATTTGATGCCATACTTCCCTTGGATATAGTCCGTCCAGGATCCTAGTACTTTACATGAACCTCTAGTTGCTTCAAACTCCTTACTGGAGTAGGGATAGTCTCACCTCTTTATTCTGAAATATGGAACAGTGCCAGAGGGGATGTAAGCGAAATCCTTAACATTATCACTTTCGTCCATCAACAAATTTACTTCTTTTTTGGAGGTGAGCGTCCCTGAAAAATGATTACCAATATTCAAAAACTAATCAGATTCGTCAAAATAAGGGGCACGACGATAGCCTGCCCATTGAGTTTGGCAGGTGCAAGTTCTAGGAGAGGCACTCCTATCAGAATCTGTTTTCTTGACGATAGGTGCCATGAGTACAGAGAAGAAGGATGAGAAAAGGAATAAAAGGTTAAGTTATTTATAGAAAAAGTGGGAAAAGAACAATAGTGATTTCTCTCTCTCTCTAAGAAGGTAAGTTGCAGAAAAACCCAATGGTGAGAAGTAATTGAGGCTAAGTGTGACCTTTTATAAGGAACAAAAGTCATGACACATACGCGCGTGGAATAATCATGACCTTTTATGATAATGATGACAACAAGTTAGTGATGCATGAGGTGCCTCACGTGGAACACACGCACTGACCCCGGGAAGCCACATGTAAAGTAAGGGAGATGTATGTCAATCGCATTAAATGTGAAGCGACACAGTCAATGATGATTAATGTTGGGAACTCAAACGACATTGGGGAAACCCTCCAACTTGGTAAAATCAATCGTTTTGGGGGGAATTTTGAATAAAAAACTATCGGTTTCACTAAGTAATTAAAATAAGTTATTTTGCACACAAGTATAATGTGTCACCAATAAGATAGACAAAGTGTTAAGCTCACTGGTTTCTTGAAAATAAGATAGCTCGAAGGGAAAAGTAATGAGTTCCCTTGCTTGAACTTTTACACAGATAGTTGACATATAATTAGTATTACGCGAGGTGTAATCCCTTATCAAGATCTTGATTAGTTCTAAAGAACAATAAGAAATGATAATAAATTCAAGTAAAAGACAAGCAATGTTCAATACTCAAGCTTGTATTAAATGAAGTGTTAACAACATAAATGCTCTGAAAGTGCAATAAGGGCAAGAGACCCACAAACAACTTGGTCGGGGGGAGAAAGAATAAGCACCCTTAGCGCAATAATGGGAAGGAAATAACGTTAAGGCACAATGAATGGTCAAGAATGGTATTAATGGAGGAAAAAGGAATTATCACACAATAATTATTGTGGTCATCCATCTCCTGGCTGGTGCATGCGGGGGTGGGGGGGGGGGGGGGTGGGGGGGGGGTCGCGCCCTTCTTCAGAGCGCTTCGGTTGTCGTCGATGTCGGGTGATGTATAGATATAGAATCGCTAACCTATTTTTCACAAAATAAGTAAAAATAAATGTTGTCGCCTCAAGAGAACGGCATCAAAGACATACTAATGCTTGCAAAATCAATCAGTTCAAGCATTCGAGGGATAAGCTATAGAATGGGAAGCTGTTAGGCACTTATCCCTACCTTTAGGTCTCTCATAGGCATGAGTTATTATTCTCCTTTAAGAACACTGTGAAATGTGTGTGTCTATATATAAATGGGTAGAAGAATCACTCGACTCACATCATGGATAAAACGGAGTGAGGTTATCCATAGGAGTGTTCCTAAAAATAGTAATTTCAAAAACAATTGTGCATTTGTCGAGTAACCGATCATTTATAGAAAGATAATGGTATAGGTTGGACAAAACATAAGCACGAATCACAAATATAATATGTGGAAATAATATATGAACAAAAAATAGGATAGGAGGACTCGAATCTCGAATTTAACCCGAGACACCTACGTAGCCTAAAAAGGCATCAAAGTCCACGTAGTTCGCATGCAACACGTATGTGGGGTTTATCCCATAAATCCAACATGGGACTTTATTATATGTGTGCGTGTGTGTACAGAAAAAGGATATTTTAGTGTGAGAAAATGTAGTGGGAAATCCCCGTTTGGAATTTAGAAGCAAACCCTCTTTTTATTATTTTTGTTTTTTTCATAGAAAATATAGTATGTACACTACTACTAATAAAAAGCTAGATATCAATTGTGTGATCTAACAAAGATGAAATGCTAAAGTAAGAATTAAATAACTAATGGGAAAATAAGAGAATTTAAAGTGAGAGTGAAAAGTTTGGACCTTCTTCAAAAGCTATAAGGTTGATCTTGATTGTTGGCGGACTGCTCTTGTAAGTAGATGGAGGTGGTAGGAGGAGATGAGATAGGATTTGCTAAATTGGGTAAGGAAAGGATGGAAATGGAATATGGGGGAGATATTTCAATATAGAAACCATGTTGACTTTGAGAGAATGTTGCCCAAATTAGTGAGAGAGATGTTTCTGAGGTGCCTTTGAAGTGAGATCATGCTCACTTTATATGGGGTCAAGAGGAGTGCCGATCAGTATTGTCCTTTACATGCCTACCAGCAAGATACCCAGACACACTTCCGATAGACAGGGAAATATGTTTGCCATTCGATATCCTTAGGTAGATTTTCATGAAAAATGGTCGTAAAATGAAATCCATAAGTCTGAATCATGCACAAGACAAACCATTATAAAGGGTATTCAGATCCCTTTAAGAATCCATTGAACCACTCATGGGTTCGAGAATTTACTATGGTCATACGGGGCTCAAAAACGCCCGATGATCTTTTGGACAAGAAGGAAAGAAATCATTCGTTTGAACTATAAGGCCAATTCGTTCACCGGATGGATTATTAGAAAGGTTATACAGGACTATTCGATGTTCTAAAGAGATTCACTCGGTTTGGAGAGTTGACCTTTGTCAAACGAGGCCCGAGAGTGCTTAGTGACCCATGAATGTAAAATGGGTCATTCATCCATACCATAAGGTTGATTCATAAATGGGATGGATCGTTGGAAAGGTCATTCATATCCCTTTAAATATTCATTCATTCTCATTTAGGATGAAGAGTTGACAAGATTCAAATGGGGCCCGAGAGTGCCTAGTGGCCTCCAAATTAAATTTGGGGGGAAAATAGTTCGTTCATTCGAACTGTAAGGCTGATTTATGCACAGGGCATACCATTGGAAAGGGGATTCAGAGCCCTTAGAAGATTCATTGATATTCCTCTTAGGCGAGGAAGTTGAATGCAGTCAAAATGGGGCCTGAGGGAACTTGGTGGTCGATTAATTTTTCACAGTAAAATGGACCGTTCGTCCAAACCATAAGGATGATTCGTGCATGGGGAAGACTATTGGAAAGGGAATTAAAATAACTTTAAATATTCATTAAGACTCCTCTCAGGTGAGAGAGTTTACCGGTAGTCAAACGAGGCAAGGAGCACTCAGTGGCCTCTAGATCAGTACCCACTAGAAACTAGGGTTTATGGTGAAGAAAGAAGTGCTAGGGACCTAAAGAGATGCTTAGGAGGTCCTAGAATGTGGTATCTATAATGATATCATAGCAAACACTCTAGTGTAGAGAGATATCAACAATAATTCTAGGTTCAAATTTCCATCCTTGTAAACTATGCTGTCATGGTATTTATATTGGGGGGCAAGGTCACTCGAGTGACTTTGTTGGCATTAATTGGACTGACCACAATGAGACACCCCACTTATTTTATTCATGGTTGATCATTCCTTTATCAAAATAACCACGAATATTATTTGGTTCATTCTCAGCATCACTGTCAAAAATCTTTTTCATTACTATCCACCTAGGTTAAATTAAGTTGGTGCCAAATTTTATCCTTCATTAATTTAACAACATGCGAAACTACAATAAATTAATAAAACCACCCACACAATAATAGTCTGAACAATCACACAATAGATATATAAATAAGTAAGATCGAATAAACCATCGGTTCCCAAAACCAATCAAAGTACTAGTCTAAAATAATAAAAGTGAATCTGAGTATAAATAACTAAAGAAATAAATAGTGTAAAGGGGAAACTCGCCCAAATGAAATACTGAAGAATCTCCTATCTATAAGTGAATAAACTGAAGTGTCTAAAGCAACTCCTGCAAGCCTCCACAAGTGCGCAGCAACACATCCCTGGATAGAATCATCAAGCTTGGTGTCCCTATATCTGGACACCTACACATTTTGAAAATATTTTGACACGGGTCTGAGCCCAAGAAAATAGTTTGAAAATATTTTGTAAGTGTTTAAATCAGTTATTAGAGACACATATTAGTTTCCATGTACACTCCCTTGTGATCCTCACCTCTCCATTAATGTGCACACCTAATGTACTCTATCTAGCTATGCTACCAATCCCAACTAGATAACATATCTAAATAACCTTAATAGGTCTACCTCACTTATATTACCCATACGATATGCTACCAAAATATCAATAATATACTACCAACATATTATTATTGAGTCATTTATTTAAGTTTCTCTCCTTATATTTCTTTTAGATATACACAATCTATCAGTTCTACAATCACACATAAGTAGATCTATCGCACTTGTATATATTTAACACACATATAATATATATTACTATAGCATCCCGAAATGGCCCCTCGTAATGCTGGCATACTCTGTTATCAAGTCCATGTACCTCTCGTACTAAGTCAAGGACTATTGGTTCGTCATGTCTTCTCGAACCCAAAATCAATCAACACACACTGGAGGAAAACATGGTTTTAAACCTTTAGGATACGCACATACCTAATGTCCCCAAATGACACGTCGGTCCCACTAATACACAACACATTGTGAGCCGCCCTAAATTCCATATTCCAGGGCACACATCCAAATCTCACTAGAATCGTAGAGGTGGGATCGCCCTCTGTGCGAAAACCTCCCGATAGTAGGCAGCGTAGGTATGTTTACACATATAATCAAATCACAACCATAGGAATTCACACAACCTATATATGCATATATTTCAGTGGGTACACACATCTCAATCATATAAGTCCGTATGTAGTATATATCTCTCATATACTCAATGTACTAAAACAATTCTCAAATATTATTTATTTCATGAAATTTATGGGCATTATGCACTACCAAAAGGGTCCCACTTATCCCTTACGTCAATTCAGTAGTTAAACATACATGTACTACAAATTTAAATTTAAGGTTATAGTTTTACTCTTCCCGTAATCTAAATTGAAATCTCTCGATACACCCCTCAATAAGTAACGCATTATTGGCCAGGTCTTAATTTCCTCTCACTAAGAATCCCTGAGTCTAGATTTTATACCTACTGACCTTCCATAGTCTCTTATAATTATTAAACTCACCCCCAAAGTTTTTCCATCATTATTTTCCTAAAAATTAACACAATAAAATTTCTAGCTATAGCAGGTACCCCAAATCGGTTCTAGTACAAAGTCGAACTTGTTCGAGGCTGAACCAGTTCTAGTTGGTATTCGGACCGGTTTGAACCACCTGGAACTTCTTCTTCCCCACTGTTACGATTTTCACCATTTTAAACCCATAATTTCTTCATGCAACACACCCAAACTCCAGTATAATATGTCCCAACATCATACAAGAGTATATATATCAGTTCTAACAATTCTCCAATGTTAAAACATCATTAAATTCGTAAATCTTGGGATTTCATCAAGGCTTTCTACAAAAACTCTAGTTATGGTGTTCTTTATATAAGTTCATAAAAAACCCATATTTCATGTTCTTTATCCCACAACTTCTGATTTCTTTGTCTACACAAAGGAATTCATTCTACGTGCAATCCTACCTAGAATTATGGATTCTATCCATCAATCTCCCAAGAACATCATCAATTTAACATTAAATCAAGAACCTTAGACTACATGGGTATTATAACTCATAAAATCATGCAATATAAACACTTGCCTTATCATGTAGGTCTGATTTTGTATTGAAAGTGATGAAATTGTTCCTCCCTTTCTTTCGATCACGATTCTTGCAACAATTATAAGGAAAAGGACGTTATACCTCCAAGAACTATCCTTTCTTCCTCTTCAATTGTCTCTCATATCTTCTCCTTTGATTCCTACGGTTAGGGAAGTGTTGTGATGCTTCCCCAATTAGCTAATCTTAGGTTTTAAATCCCAATTCCCGAAATTAGGCTAACGGGCCAAGCCTAAATGTCCCCAAAACTCCCATGTGGGCTTGGTTATGACTCAAAAGGACCTGTAACCCAATTACAACCTACGGGTACACTATTACGACTATCTCGACCCATTTAGAATCAACCATGACCTCAAAATCACCATCCGAGTCACTCTACAATAAAGTCCTATCTCGACCCCAATTAGTCCCGATTAAGATAAAATATTATCACATCACTATCACTTGCTATGACATAAAATTAATCATTTACTATTCACTTAGTAATTTAATTCCATAAATATTAACCATTATTTCTCTCGATTACTATTTTAATTCACACATAATAATTAATTCAACTAAATTACGGCACATGTGTAATTAAAAAAAATACCCTAATTAATTAAATAAAAATACTCAGAAATACAGGATTTTACATGCTTCCAACTTACAAAGGAATTTTGTCCTCAAAATTTGGACTATCCTACGGTAAATAACTCTAGATACTGTTCTCGCATATCCTCTCCCGTTCCCAAGTAAATTCGTCAACATTGTGATGCCCCACTGAATTCGAACACACGGTCCCACCTTAGACCGCAACTTACGTACACTACGATCAAGTGTAGCCACTGGTCTCTCCTCATACGAGATGTCTGGATATAATTCGATCTCCTCTAACAAAACATGCCTAAAATATCCCTCGCTCCTCCAATACCTCTTTAACGATGACACGTGGAACAAATCGTGAATTCGTTGTAAGTGTTCCGGTAAAGCCAACATATACACAAGTAGTCCCACCCTCTCAATGATCAGAAAGGGTCTCACATACCTCGGCGTTATCTCCCTTTTCTTGTCGAACGTCACGACCCCCTTTATAAGTAGGTACCCTCAAAAAATTTTGACCACTCATATTAGTAGTTTAAAACTTCGATTCATGGGGATATAACTCTCATTACGTTCCTAAACTGTACGAAAATGACGTTGATCAACTCAATCCCTACCGACGGACCATAGATATTATGCGTAGCTCTATCGACGGCAGTTAATACTCCCAATTACCAAATATCTAGAATATGCACTTCTCGTATTTTTCAACATCTTAGTCACCTCTCATTTACCCATCGATGTACAGGTGACATGTCCGGATCAAAATGTAACTCCATCCCTATCGCCTCCTGGCATTTTCTATCAGAGGTGGAAGGGTCTCATCCTAAATCATAATAATATTGTGCGGCACCTTGTTCTCGTTCATTTTTTCTCTCTAATAAAATGTTGGGCATACTTACTGATAATATAAGCCACCCTACTTAATAACTCTTTTTCTATTTTGGTCAATCCATTCTGCAAATGCAAAGGAAGTCATGACCTCTCTGCGTATCCATCCCATCACTGGAACCATCAATCTATTACAAAAATCCTAATTGGCATCCTCGGACCAACCCTTTTTTCGTCCACAAAATGGTGCCCTTGGAGCCAATTTCACTATGTCTCACTCAATACCATCTCCACCGCCTTTTAACTCATCATGGTTGTGATAGTTCTCCTTGAACAAATTTCAATTCATTTTACCATTCCACTTACGTTTCTAGTTTCCCCACAGACTAACATTCCACACGTTTATTTCCACACTCTGTTTCCTGGACGATTTTGAAAATCAAACTAACCGGGGTGCCCATACACCCTATATCCCATTCATCCCAGGATAATCATCACTAACATCTCATACATAACATACTGATCTCAAGATCATCCCCGTACTCTTGGCATGGCTATACATTAAGGTTACCCTCCGTTATCTTATAAAAAAATGATTTAATTCTCCTCGAGATTGCCCCACCCATTAACTGGTGGTGCAAGCGTTTCCCCAGTGCTCCTTACAAAGCACTACCCAACTATACAGGTCTTCTATCATATACTAGCTTTCATCTCATGATTTTATCACCGCACACGTGTAGTAACTAAAGTGCTATACTCGTGACCTAGTGACCAACACGTCTCTCAAATCTCGACATTCGCTAAAGTTCATGTGTGGGATGTCTCACAAGTAAATTCCAAACAAGGAACCCCCCCGATACACTAGTTCCTAGCATTTTCATTCATTGAGTTCCGTAGGTCTAAAGCACATAACTAAGATACCTCAAATCCTGACACTCGACACACAAGTTAAATCGTCCATGCCCATATCTCTCAAGGTATCACATGATACGACGCTCCAACTATCACTAAGTTTTTCAACGCTTAAACAATCTCTCTGCTCAATGATAAACATGATATACCCTGAATCACATCATTAAAAGTCCCTACACATCAGCGTCAAATGTAACAAGACAACTGTTCTCTTTGAAGTCTCATTTATTACACATCATATAAACATATATATGCAGGCTCGACCCTCTTTCAAGTTATACCGTGTAAATCAATACATCATGTCATTTGCTAGCAAATACAATAATCTTACTATAATAGTCCACTACCGCTCAAACCATCATTGAACCGTCAATACTCATGATAACATCATACTAGAATATCATCTCTCAAAAAGATCTAACCTACTAAAATTATACCCTCTCAGTGTCCACATCCTCTCCCTCTACAGATGGAACTAAAGAGATCCCCATTACTCAACAGTAATCATATACACACTATAGTACTACCAACGATCCCTCTATTAAAGTCGTTTCATGTGCTAATCTAGTGATAATGAACTACTGTGACTCACTCGTGTCACACAAAACAGGCCCCATTCACCTTTAGATAAAACTCATACTTTCAATTGCCAATACCACTGGCAGTTCAAATGATCCCTGGATATAACACTCTCATCCTAATTGAGCCCAAAAAACTTCGTATAAATGTTGCCCCTACTGGGTATCCCGTTCCTATCCCCTAACTCATTGTGGACAAGGTCAACACATGTGGTCCTAACCTTCACACACAAGACACCTCTCTGTGTCATTACCCTTTCTATATACCCACTGACCTTACCGGGGTTGTCATTATCTTAGACTTGGTAGTCTTAAATTCGATTGTGACCCCCGTTATTCCTTTGGCTCTACCGACCTTATGGAACATACTATTGGTTCTGACGGCACTGACTAGATCTACCGTCACTTTATAGGAGTTCCATTAATCATAATTATTCAAATGTGTCCTCTATTGGGTATCCCCCTTTATGGTGCCTCACTAGAACTGTTAAATCTAGTCTTGCTCTTCGCCTAGATTCTTCAACTCTCTTGGCTCCTTTATTATGGAAGCATTGATGTAAACTTGTAAACGTACAACCTAAACGACATCAAAACCAGTCATCCTAGTCGAATTGTTCCATCCACGCTTGTATATTCTACCCACGAGTCCATTATCAACTAACATACACTTTTTATTCTCTGTATCCACCTTTTCGGGTATGAAGTTCGCTAAATAAGTCAACTCCCCTTCATGTCCGGCCACTTCCCGACCCTTCTGAAATAAGTACTTAAATATCCTTTACCTATCTGTTTAAATAGATGATGAGAGGATTTGTAGTCAAATCGCACCCCAAATTTCTCATTATTAACAGTATCTATCCATGGTTTTGGTGACTAACTCCCATCACTACAACGCTGCTCCTATAAGAAAAAATAAATTCGCCTGAAATTTTAATCCTGGGTATCACACACTCCACCCTACATAAATGGCTTTGGATTGTCTCCTACATTTAGTCCATTATAATTCCTCTTTTCCCTAAACCCTTACAGACAGTTCTTCAAAAGAGTTTCTTTGACTCCCCCCTTTATCGACTATGTTGGGTGAGTCTGAATATGTACCACCTCTCTTCTATGACGGTGCTTAGGGATCCAACTACTCCCTAGTGATTATCCTATCGTTATCTTCTTAAATAATAATCATGGTAACTTCTATCGCGGTCACCGTTCCTAGAATACTCTATGGCTTTTGCTAAGCCTCTCCTCATGCAATCCTTTTACCGGCCCTCGTTGGTCGTCCTGTATTGTAAGGTGTATGAAGCCCAACCAAACTCGTCAATGAAATGAATTAATTATACTTAATAGAAGTGGAGGAATACAATAATATGTCTCTATATCAAATAACACTACATTGAAACGTAAAAAAGCGTACAGATCCTAAGGACACTAGAACATGTTGTTTTGATACCATCTATGACATACCACCTATTTTAATCATGGGTGATCAGTCCTGTACCACAATAATCAGGATTCTCATTTGGTTCATTATAAGCATCACTGTCGAAAATCTTTTTATTTATTAACCACCTTGGTTAAATTAATTTGGTGCCAAATTGTATCTTTCATTAATTTAACAACATGTGGAACTACAATAAATCAATAAAACCATCCATAAAATAATAGTCTAAACAATCACACGATAGATATATAAAGAAGTAAGACTAAATAAAGCATCGGGTCCAGAAACCAATCCAAATACAAGTCTGAAATAATAAAACTGAATATGAGTAAGGTCTGAAAAATAACTAAAGAAATAAATATTCTAAAGGGGAAACACTCCCAAATGAAATACTGAAGAATCTCCTATATAGAAGTGAATAAACTAAAGCGTCTAAAGAAACTCATGCAAGCCTCCACAAGTGTTGCGACTACGCATCCCTCGATAGAATCATCAATTTTGGCGTCCCTGTGGCTGGACATCATAAAGATTTTAAAAATATTTTGACACGGGTCAAAGCCTAAGAAAACAGTTTGAAAATATTTTTCAAGTGTTTAAATCATTTATTAGATACACGTGTTAGTTTCCACGTACACTCCATTGAGGTCCTCACCTCTCCACTAATGTGCACGCCTAACTTACCCTATTTATATATAATACCCACCCCAACTAGATAACATATCTAAATAACCTCAATTGGTCTAGTTCACTCGTATTACCCATGACATGCCACAACAATATCAATAATATTTTACCCACATATTATTATTAAATCATTTATTTAATCGTCTCCACTTATATTCCTTTTAGATATACATGATCCATAAATTCTACTATCACACATAAGTAGATATATCGCAGTTGCATATATTTAACACACATATAATATATACAATAATAGAAACCACATAATGGCCCCACGTGATGCATGCATACTCTACTATCAAGTCTATGTACCTCTTATACTGAATTAAGGACTATTGGTTCGGCATGTCTCCTCGAATCCAAAATGAATCAACACACACTGGAGGCGAATATGGTTCTAAGCCTTTAGGATACCCACATACTTAATATACCCAAACGTCACGTCGGTTCCACTAATACACAACAGATAGTGATCTGCCCTAAGTTCCATGTTCTAGTGCACACATCCAAACCATCACGGTGAGATCGCCCTATATGTGAAAACCTCCTCATAGCAGGCAGTGTAGGTCTGTTCACACACATAATCAAATCACAACCATAGGTATTCACACAACCTATATATGCATATATTCAGTGGGTATACACACATCCCGATCATATAAGTCTGTGCATAGTATATATCTCTCGCATACTCAACGTACTAAACGAATTCCAACATATTATTTATTTCATGAAATTTTTTGGCATTATGCACTGCCCAACGGGTCCAATATATCCCTTACGTCAATTCAGTAGTTAAAGATCTTTATACTACTTATTTAAGTCTTGGGTTATCATTTTACTCTTCCAGTAACCTTAATCAAAATCTCTCGATATAACCCTCAATTGATTACGCATTATCGATTCATGTCTTAATTTCCTCTCACTAAGAATCACCGAGTCTAGATTTTGTACCCATTGACCTTCCCTAGTCTTTGTTCAGTTATTAAACTTACCTCCAAAGTTTTTCCATCATTACCTTTCTAAAAATTAACCTGATAAAATTTCTAGGTATATCAAGTACCCCAAACTGGTTCTAGAATAAGGCCGAACTGGTTCGAGGCTGAACTGATTTTGGGTGGTAGCTGAATCATATTAAACTACCTGGACCTTATTCTTTGCCAATGTTACGAGTTTCACCATTTTTAACCACAATTTCTTCATGCAACACACCCAAACTCCAATATAATTTGTCCCAACATCATATAAGAGTATATATATATATATATATATATATATATATATATATATATATATATATATATATATATATATATATATATATATATATAGATCCTCTAACAATTCTCTAACGTTAAAACATCATCAAATTCGTAAATCTCAAGATTTCATCAAGGATTTCTACACAAACCCTAGTTATGGCATTCTTCATATAATTTCATCGAAAACCCAAATTTCTTTCATGTTCTATATGCCACAACTTGTAATTTCATTTTTTCTACACAAGGGGATTCATTTTACACACGGTCCTTCCCAGAATTATGAATTCTATTAATCAGTCTCCCAAGAACATCATCAATTTAACATTAAATCAAGAACTATAAACTACACGGGTATTATAACTCATAAAATCGTGAAAAATAAACACTTGCCTTATCAAGTAGGTTTGATTTTGTTTATAAAGTGATGAAAGTGTTTCCTCCCTTGCTTTCCATCACAATTTCGGCAACAAATTTGAAGAAAAAAACGTTGTACCTCTAAGAACTCTCCTTTCTTCCTATCCAATGGCCTCCCCTCTCTTCTCTTTTGATTTTTAGGGTTAAGGATGAGTTATGTTGATGCCCTAATTAGTTAATCTTATGTTTTAAATCCCAATTCCTAAAATTAGGCTAACGGGCCAAGCCTAAATGTCCCAACCACTCTCATGTGGGCTCGATTATGACTCAAAAGGCCCTGAAACCCAAATACAACCTCAGTGTACACTAATCTGACTATCTCGCCCCATTAGGAATCAATCGTGACCTCGAAATCGCAATTCGAGTCACTCTACAATAACGTCCTATATTGACCCCAATCAATCTACACGCGACTCCAGGTTGAGGTAAAATAGCGTCACGTCACTATCATTTTCTAGGACATAAAATTAATCATTTACTATTCACTTTGTAATTTTATTCCGTATATATTAACCATTATCTCTCTCGATTAATATTTTAATTCACACATAATAATTAATTCAATTAAATTAAGGAACACGTGTAATTTTAAAAAAATTCAAATTAATTAAATAAAAATACTCATAAATACGAGGTGTTACACACAACTAATGGAAAGACGTGACGTTATTAATGTTGAAGATCATGCATTAAATTTACATGATGTGGTGTTTTGGAGGTAAAATTATTTAGCCTATTAGAGGTATGGTGGCATTAATTAGGATGGGATGTGGCAGCCCAAAGGTCCATCTTAAGACGGCTAGAAAGTACAGACTCGTTAAATATGCTTACCATCCTAGAAATAAACTCACTTGATGCTATTTTCTAGAGCTCCTAAATGTCAGATGCCATGACATCATAAAGTTGGTAAACATTAGTCTATAAAGGACATGTTGTAACATATATCAAAAGAGTGGTTCATTGAATGAAGGTTATTGGGCTGATGATTGCTCAAGAAACTTATGAACTATATGTTAAGAATCAAAGGTTATGTTTGGATAACTATAAGGACTGGGGTCCCTTGAGGATGTTCCTCGGGATATCGTAACTCAAGCATTTATTAAACTATGCTTGTATAAACCAAGGATTTTCCTAAGTGTGCAAGGGGGGTTGGGTATTTCTCGAACTGGGTACCATGATTTATGATGAAGGCATATGGCATCCCTTAATGAAAAATAATGTTATTTTATATAAAATGGAGGACTTTTTCATACGGCATATCCACTAGGTTTCTTCCTCCATCCATTTACTGAAGTAATCCACAGTTATGACCAAATATCTGAATCTGTCATTTGTCTTTGGTAGAGGACCGACCAGATCAATTTCCCACATGGAGAAGATCCAAAGGCATGTAATCGGCATCAATGAGGCTCCTAAACTCTTATGGATCATGACATACTTTTGGAACTTATCACACATCCTCGCATAGATCGCACAGTTTTCTTTCATAGTGGGGCAGTAACTCGCTTTACCAATGATATGCCCACTACTTTTATCAAGTCATTAACTTTAGCAGGATGAGCACATTGGAGTAGTGACACGATAAACCCTCTTATGAACTGGATTCTGCCTTTCGATACATAATTTGCTACTTTAGAGCGAAGTCTTTTCGCTTCCTTTGGATTTATCGAAACTACACCTATTTCTAGATATGCTCGAATGGGATCTATTTAAGATGGACCCATGTCTAACACCATATCCAAAACACATTCTTCATATGTACTATTCTACATCAGGCCTTTTACAAGTACCATTCTTCTTCGCTCCATCCTAGTGGTTGACGTCAGATAAGTAAGTGCGTCTGCCCGTGTGTCGTCAACCCTTGGTATTCTGATCATTCACACTATTGAGAATTTTGACAACAATGCGTTTACCTTAGTCAAGTACTTCATTATTGATTCTTCTCTCACCTTGTACACTCCAAGGACTTGGTTCACTATGAGATGACATTCTTTGTGCACTGATGGTTTCTCGACACCCTGAGATGATGTTAATCCCAAGCCTATGAGGGCCTCATACTCAACCTCGTTATTAGAGTCCTTAAACTGGAACCTAAGACCATATTCCACATCAGCTCCATGAAGTGTTTAATTATCAAACCTGCACCACTGCTATTGGCACATGATGAGCCATAAACAAACAACTTCCACATAAAGAGTCTTCTTCAAAGCTAACTTCAACTAAACATCCATCCTTGAATAATTTCTTCATTTGCTCCAGATCTCTAGTCTTTTTCTTCTTGCCAAGCTGATGACTCTGGTTTGTTAATAATCTGGTCAGATGAATTTATTGATCTCTCTCCCTAAAAAGTATGATTTCTTATCTTTGCCACTGAGCTACCTATCAAAAAAGTATGCTCGAATCTCTTTGAAGTTGATCTCTCTTTTATAAAAAAATTATATACTATTCATGCGGCTAAGTTCTCTTCCGTGGAAGTCTGCTCGAAAGTTTTCTCTTCATATGTAAACTCAGCTATGAAATTTCCCACTGTTTGACCTTTAATTGCATTTATGGATTGATATTGTATGTCGTACTCTCCTAGTTCTAATACCCAAGCCATTAGTCTGCCTGATTTCTGAGGTTTATGTATATCTTGTCGTAGAACAAGGTCTATATAATTGACAATAGTATGTTCTTGAAAGTATTGCTTCATTATGCGAGAACATTTAATCAATGCCAAGGCTAATTTGTCCATCCTAGGGTACCATTTTTTTGCTCCATGGTACGCCTTGATGGTGTAGTAGAAAGGCCTATGCACTCCAATTTATTGTCAGATCAATGCCGAATTCATGGTCGACTCTAATACAGCCAAGTACGGATAGAGTTTTTACTTAGGAATGGCCTTGACATTAATGTCTCAGACCCTAATTACTTCTTTAATTCCAGGAATGTTCCCTGACAGTTGTCATTCTACTCAAAGGTCTTTCGTATCACCTTAAAGAATGGAAGACATCTATCAGTGGCTTTTAACACAAATATGTTTAGCGCTGCCACACGTTCTATCATCCTTTGAATGTCCTATTTTCTCGTGGGAAGCTGTATATTAATCACTTCTTGAATATTATTTGTCTTAGAATTTATGACCCTTTGGTTGACTGTAAAGCTCAGTAAATTTCCCTCCTTGACCCTGAAGGCACATTTCACGATGTTAAGTTTCATTTAGTGCTTCTCCAGCTGATTAAATGCTCGTCCAAGATCTTTGATGTATTTGACTACTTTCTTTCTCTTGGTTAGCATATCATCGATGTATACTTCCATGGTTTTGTCAATATGATCCTCAAAAACCTTATTCACTAACCTTTGTGAAAGTGTGTGTGCGATATTAATTTCAAATAGATTTGCAATTTCCAATTCAAACTTATTCAATTGGATGTCAAAATATGCTCAAACCAAATTCCAATTAAATCAACCCCTAAACATGCATCTACGTGTCAATTCAAATCACAAAATAAATCATGTGATGAGTAAGGTGACAAAGACAGATTTCAAGAAAACATCCCTGCAGGGTGAAAACCTTTTATTTCCACTATAATTTGTAAAAGAACGATTTACAATCATATTACAGCGAAAATACAATTTGACTTACGAAATACCTGCAGGTGTCGGTTCGTAGTCGTCAGTCTAGGAACACCGCATCACTCCCTATGACATGCAGTCGATGATCAATCCAGTATCTCTCGCAAGTGGCACCTATGGTCAGCCCAATACCTTTCCAAGTAGGGCTATGTTTTTTTTCGAACATTCCAATTTTTTTGATATCAGATCTGATATTTTCTGATTTTGGAACGCATATAAGGTTTTCGATTTCCGATTTTTGAATTTCTTATTTTTTCAAAAAAATCGAATCGAAAATTGGAAATAATTCTAAATTTTTTATTTTTTCGAAACTATGCGGATCCGATTTTTTAGAATTATTTTCGATTTTTTCCAAAATATTTTCCGATTTCCAATTTTTCCAATTGTTTTAATATTTCTCATGTGTCCTATTTCTTCCTAGGAGCATAGATCTTTCCATTTCTTCCTAGGATCAAATTTCTTCCTAGGATAATATATCTTACCATTTCTTGGATCGTTCGATTTTTTCTTTCAACTATACCATTTTGTTGTGGAGTTCGGACGGCCGAGAATTCATGTTTAATTCCTATTTCATCACAAAAGGAATTTATATCGGATTCCTTGAATTCGGTTCCAATATCACTCCTAAAGCGGTTTATGGTAACACCGTGTTGATTTTGAATAATTCGACACTTAATAGTGAGAAAATCAACTGTCTCAGATTTTTCTCTTAGAAAGCCTACTATGGGGTGTCTAGAAAAATCATCCACCATTACTAAGATATATCTATTTCCTCCTATGGTCTCGGTATGAGTGGGACCCATAAGGTTCATGTGTATTAATTCTAAGACACGAGAGGTAGTTATTGAGTTTAACTTTTTATGTGGATTCTTAATTTGCTTTCTTAATTGACAAGGCCCGCAAATAGTGAAGGTTGGATTTCCTAGAGATGGTAAACCTCGAACTAGCTATTTTCTCACTAATCGATCAAGATCTCTAAAGTTAACATGACCTAACGTTTGATGCCAAAGATCGGCAGATGAGGCTTTTGCACTATTTCAAACTAAAGAGGATTTAGGAACTATTTCGTAGCAATTGTCACTAGTTCTCACACCTTGTAAAATAGATTCACCCGATTGATCATATACGGTGCACTCCGATTGATTAAACTTAACATCAATATTTCCATCACATAATTGCCTAATACTTATCAAATTAGCCTTGAGACCATCAACATAAAGGACATTTTCAAGCTTAGGAAACCCGGGGATTTCAATAGATCCTCTACCCATGATTCGGGATTTGCTTCCATCCCCAAAGGTGACTTTACCATCTTTATAGTTTTCAAGAGTGGTAAATAAAGATTTATCACCAGTCATATGTCTCAAATAACCACTATCAAAGTACCATTGAGAGGTATTTTGAGCCTTACGTGCAACATGAGCAACAAAAGCTTTATTGGTATGATTTTTCTTAACCGAAGCATGAGTTGTGTTTTTTCATTTGTTGGCTCTAGTGTTATGATTGCAATTATTTCCTTGGACTTTATAAACCTAAGAAACTCTTCCATTAGACCTTTAGAAGTATTGACTAGATACTCAACTTGTCTCTTAAGACTAGATAAGGAGTTATAGTGTTGTTTAGATGTTATGAAATGAGAGTTCTTTCCAAGCTTGTATAAAAAATCTTTAAGATGACCCCGTTTATGACAATAAGTGCACACATAGGGTTGTTTTGGACTAGCTTTTGAAGGTTGCTTAGGATAACTTATTTTAGGAATAAAAGGTTTAGGAAGGTTAGATTTGGTAACAAACTTAGCTACCGGTTCGGGTTTGAATTTGGATAACTCTTCATATCCTATACCCTTTCTCTCTCGATAACCTTTCTCCTTATATCCTAAAACAGGGCCTAGAAATAATTTTCACATTCTTCTTGAATTATCCTCGAGTGTGACTTTAACTTCACGGGAGGACTCAAGATCTTTTTTAAGTTGGGAAATTTTGTTTTCAAGAGATTTTCTAATCTCTAAAGACTCGTGAAGATCTTTGTTGACACCTTCAAAGGAGATAATTAAGTCACATTTTTCTTTACCTACCAAGATAAGCTTCTCAGAAAGAGATATCTTAATTGCGTCGAGTTGACTAACTAAAGCCTCATTCTCCTTCAGGCCTTTCAACTCTTTTTCTAAAGTTAAGACTTTAAAGGTTAATCTTTTGTTAACTTTTTGAAAACAAAGAGACTCGGAGTATAGTTCAGAATAGGTGGATTGCAGTTCACTCTCATCTATTTCACTTTCACTTCCTTTTTTATCACTACTAGATGAGTGAGTGGAATAAACCTCGAGATTTGCACGGAATTGTCAACATTAGGGTGTGACTCACTTGAATTACAAGCATGGCTTGCCATAAAAGCAGTGAAATTATTTCTAGACGGGGTAGAGTCATCAGAGTCTTCAGACTCATTATCTCTGTCGCTTAGAGTGGCATTGTAAACTGCATTTTCTTTGCCTTATCTCTTAAGTTTTGTGGGGCACTCAAATGCTCTATGACCACATCCCTCACACTCAAAGCATCTCTCGGAATCATCCTTGTTAAAGTTGTCTCTATTGAACTTCTTAGGATCCTGATTATTGAATTTCCTATCTCCTTTGTTTTTGTTGTTCTCAAATTTTGGTTTTCAAATTTTTGATTTTTTCTTTTTGAACTTGAGAAATTTCTTAAATATTTTAGCAAATAAAGCTATATCATCAGGATCTATATCAGACTCATCAGATTCAGACAATTCTACTTTCTTTACTTTCAAGGCAACACCTTTATCTTTGCTTTTGTTATCTTTAGGAAACATATATAATTCATATGTTTGAAGATCACCAACAAGTTCTTCAAGTTTCAATGTATTTATATTTCCTAATGAATTAAGAACAGTGACTTTAGGAATGAACCGCTTAGGAAGACATATAAGAATTTTCTTAACAACACGATCTTCGGGTATTTTTTTCACCTAAGTTAAAGCAAGAATTAACAATATCAGATATACTAGCATAAAAATCATCAAACGTTTTAGTTTCTTTCATGGTGATGGTTTCAAATTGAGTTGTTAAGTTTTGAAGTTTTGAAGTTTTGAAGCTTTAACTACACTAGTTCCCTCATGAGTAACTTTGAGAATATTTCCAAACTTCCTTTGACGTCTCGCACGTCATTATACGACGAAATTCATCGGGGGTCACCGCACCAAACAAGGCATTTCAACCTTTAGAGTTAAAGTTACACCATTTTAGTTCTTCATCACACCACTGATCTACAGGTGTTAAAAACATTTCATCATTAACAACCATAGTTGGAGGAGGCCATCCTCTTTCAACAGTAACCCAAACACTTTCATCAACTAATTTAAGGGCAGATTTCATACGTGCTTTCCAATAGGTGTAATCATTTCCATCAAACAAAGGTTGTCTATTCGACGAAAAACTTTACATAAAACCTCTAGGATTCATCTAAATAACGTTTAGAGACTAGCTCTGATACCAATTTGAAGTTGTAAGGTTATATGTACTTAGGTTAATTCGTAGAATACACACGCACAATGCTATTAAAAAATTTCCAAGTAGAGATATATTCCAATTTTAATTTCTTTTGCAAATTTAAAAGTTAGCATGAACAATTTTCAGTTAAAGCGATTGGATTGATAACATGATTAAGTGAAATAAAATTATCCATTTTTTCTTATGCATGCATCTAGGTGATTTAATAATGCAAAGTGCGAAAATCACAACCACAACGCGCCAATTTACGTGGAAAACCCAAATGGGAAAAAACTCGGACGGTTGGGCCTAGACAAATCCACTACAAGTAGGTTTTACAAAGGACTCAACATACGTACAGACTTTGACTCAATCAAGACATGTCGATGACGTCCTCTACCTCCGAATTTGTAATGCGTGAAGCTCCAACGTGTTGCTCGACACTACTCGTGTCACGGTATCCACCGAAGCCCAAACTACCGTCTCCAATAATCTTGATTGCAGAGATCCATGACAAGTGTGCTTGTTGGATTTCAAGTTGATGCCATGGGGTTTTGATTCAAAGGTTAAATTGGGTTGGAGAAGGATTTTTACCAAAAAAGGGGAAGCTATTAATTTTTTCTCTGAAGATTTTGTCAAACTTCATTTATCAAATTAACTAATTTTTGTCCATATATGAAACTGTAAAAGTAGTGGACAATAGCAGTTGTGTGAAATAACTGCTAGAAAATAAGTTAAAAAATTTCAAACCTGGCAGATCTCATTCGAATGAGGTCGTTCGAACGACCTTTCGCTCGAACGAGCTATCTAGATAAGTCATTAGAAATATCGTTCGAACGAGGACGTTCGAACGACATTTCTGACGAGCTTCTAACGAGTTTCCAGTGAGGACTGTGGAATGTCGTTAGATCCAGGTCATTCGAACGACCTAGAGAAACTTCGAAAGAGATTTTTAATTTCATTAAAAAGAGTTTAAAATTAATTTCAAAAATGATTTTTATGACAATTAAATTTTTATGAACATTACTCTATATGAAAAATTCTCGTTATGAAAAAAAGTACTCCAACACATAAATTTTTTTTGGACATATACCTTTCTAGAAGAATGAACTTGAAGTGCATATAGATGTCACGGGAACTTTGGATGTGATGCTCGATTCTCTAAGGTTGTATGAAGCTTGATGAGGAAAGACCCAAAAGTGTTTTGTCCGACGGAATGTATCCAATACTACAAATGACTCGATTGGAAATATGTCCTTACAAATCTCCCCCTTTGGCTATTCCGAGACAAAATAAAATTAATAATAACAATAACGAAAAGACTGAATTTTCTAAGCCGGCCGTCAAGCCGATTCTAAAGCCCGTCCCGAAAAACCAAATAAAAAGACAGACTAAGTAACGCGATTGACGGTGTGCTGCAGAAAAGTAGAAGATGTATCCTACACACATGAAACAACAAATTCATAAACGCATGGGGAAATATACAATATAAAACAGCGTTAACTGATCATATGAGAATAAATAAAGTTAATTATCATGAGTAATATATGTTAACTATTTATTAATTAACTCCCCCTAAATTAATTAACTTTTCCTAAATTATGAACTTAACTCCCCCTAAATTAAATTATGAACTCCCCCTATCAATATTTCTCCCCCTTTTTGTCCGAAAAATACAAAGGGATAAATGTAGCCTGCATGGTTAGAAGGAAATCAATAGAGCAATAGGCAATAAATCAAAGAAACATATATGCACCAAATGAAGGAACATGAGAGATTGTATTAAACATCAATGGAAAGACCAAATATCCAAATATTCATACATTGCTGGAGAAAATGTATCCAAACTAAATAAAAAAAATTAGAAGAGATAAAATGTAAAATAGATGTTCCGCTCATCCTCACAAGTACAAACATGAAGCAGACTAAAACAAATGGAAATCAAGGAGCAGGAGCATCATGTGGGGAATCATCAGGGAGGGACCCGGAACCAAATGAGCCTGCACCATGGTGCATCTCCATGAGACGAATGTCCTCAACGTGCTCCAAAACTAGAGAATCCCGACGTGCTTGAGCTTCATCCCTGCGTGCTTGAACCTCCTCACGATGAGACAAAGCCTCTCTATCTTGATGCATTGAAATCAAAATATCTTGCAACATAGCCCGATCTTGACGCCTATCCTCTTGAATCTGTTCCACCTGTGAATGAACAAAACGAATATCCTCCGATTCAATGGGTGCGGGAGCATGAAAAGAAGATGGTATATGGGTGGCACGAGAGGGTGCAGGCCTATTAGGGGAAGTAGTGGAGGAAGTGGAGGATTGAGAAGAAGCGGAGTTAGAGGAAGTGAGTAGAGGAGTATCGAGGGGTAGGTGACCACGAGACCTACTAATAGAGGACATATCAATTGTGTGGTAGTGGGTCACCCGGACATCGATGAGAATTTGGGTGAAGCCGACAGAAAGACAAAAACGAGTAATAATAGCGACAAAGGGGAGAGCTTGTATAGCGGGACTGGAGGGAACGATTCTAACCGACCTAATGACATGAAAAAGGAAAGCAGGGAGATCGATGGAAGACCTTATGCTAATGGCAAACATAAGGTCCACGTTCATCTTAGTGATTTGGGTGGAGTTGGCACGGGGAATGAGACACGCACACAGTTACCAATTATGGACCATAAAATATGGATACAAATGTTTGTGAAAATGGTAACAGTGCCGGGAGGTGAAATCCTACACACGGTGCTCATAACTAGAGTAGGGTCAGGACGAGAATCGGGAGCCCAATGGTAGGATGGATTGTTAACACAGGGTAAAGAGATGATACGAGCGATGGAGTCAAGACAGATGATGATCTCCCGACCTCGTACTTGAGAGTAAATATGATCCACCCGAAAATCCATCCCTAGATAAAATTCCCAAATAAGATCAGGAAAAATAGTGTCAGTGAGGGAGAACAAGAGGTCCCAACGTAATTCCAAAATCCAGGAGTGGACATAGGTGCCGGCGAGGGATGTGAGATTGACAAGTTTTTCACAGACAATAGACCTAGTGGAAAAACCTTGGGTATGGTATTGTGTGTGGTTGGTGAGCATCCCCTAACGAAGTTTTAGATCAGGGATGGACACATTGACACTAGTATAGTCATCGGATGAGGATGAAGAGGAGCGTCCCTCTGGAGAGTGACTAATGCGACGGGGGCGACGATTACGAGGGGCCATGCTAAAATAGGGTTGAACTAGAACCTACCCAAATAGAATTCCAACCAAACCACCAAACACACCAATAAGCCAACAAACCAATCAGCAATAATCCCATCCTCCGTTAGAAAAAAAATTAAAACAAAATAAAATAAAAATTATTTAAGAGAAATTCCACGAAATTAAAATGAATTTTAATTTAAGAAAAATGATAATGATGATGGAATTCAACTTAAATAGGGGAAACAAAAAAATAATAAGAATAAATAATATAGCCCCCCAAAAAATGTAGATATATACACATATATCTATATGAAATTGGGTAGCAAAAGGAATAAAATTTTAGGTGAACAAAACATACCCAATAGATAGATAGATAGATAGATAGATAGATAGATAGATAGATAGATAGATAGATAGATAGATAGATAGATAGATAGATAGATAGATAGATAGATAGATAGATAGATAGATAGATAGATAGATAGATAGATATCAATATATACATATACATATATATAAGAAAAGAAGAAGACTATACCGAGAAAGATAAGAGGAAAGAGAACAACCTCAGAACCCTAGCAGAGGTAAGGAGTGAAGAGGGGAAATGAGTGAGGTGGAGGAAGGAAAAGGAGTTATGACGGGTGAGGGTAGATTCATACAAGATAAAGGAGTATGGGGGAAGAGGGAGAGTGGGTGAGTGGGAGTAGGTATATGAGAGTAACAGGAAATAGGAGGAGAGAGAACTGGCAAAATATTAGGGAAATGGGGAAATGGGAAATCGTGGGAAAGAGGGAAAAAAGGGGCGGCAAAAATTTTTGGGAAGAGAAACCTCCCATATTTAACCCAGGTCGTTCGAACAAGATATGTCATTCGAAAGATTTCTTTCAAATGATGTTACAGAAACATATAGGAAAGCTTGTTAGAAAATTCGTTGGAAGTTTGTTCGAACGAACTTTTCGTTCGAACGACAATACGAATGAGGTCCCAGAAAGGAATGAAGACAACTCGTTCGAACGAGTTTTACTGACAAAAATCACTCTGTTTAAAAAAGAAGAAAAAATGAAATAGGCTTAAAAATAGCATAAGAGAAGGAATTGGGAAGGCCAAAAAGTTGCCAAATGAGGATTTTAATAGTCCTAGCTTGTGAAGACATATCCAAACCGTGGGAGCGGAAATGTAGGGGTTTGAACAATACGAGTGAGAGATTTTACCCAAGACAACATACAAGTGCGTAATGCCAATAAAGAAATACCATTGGACACTCAAACACTAAAGCACCACGCATATAAGATAGATGATTCTCTCGCCAATGTTGTCACAATAAGAAAGCAATGAATCGAATAAATGTACATGCCCATTGATCTTCAGCTTATATCTCCCATTAGCAACTATAGATTGAGACTATTCTTTTTGAAGAATCAATCAAGCTAAATACTTCTGGCCTTAGCATTTATATCATTTTCAATGATTCAATTTCAGGCACTAATTCTATTATGCAAATGGAGGCTATTCACGCAAAAACTTTTTATTTTTCGCAGGCCGAGTCCATTGCTAGAAACATAAACCAACCATAGGAATGTAATTACTTTTTGGTTCAATCCGGGCAATGGATGATCATGCACGATTTCAATTGCTTAGGAGAGATGTGACTAAGATTGAGAAAACGACACCAAATCTCACTTTACGGGAACAATGTGAAAAAGATATCTGCAAGATTTCGTGAAAAGTGTGTGCCAAAAGGAAAATATATAAGGTAATCACAGAAATACATATCATAAAAGAGAATTTTTGTGCACAAGAGAAATGAGGTCCGGCTTGACTACTCATCGAAAACCACGTGGACATGAAATATGATAGTGATCCGAACAGATCGAATACAAAGCCATATGGACAAAAAATTGTGAAATCTTTTCTAACCATTCTCGATTTCCTTGAAAATAATGAAGAAAAATATTTTTGGAATTTTGAATAAAATTTAAACAAAAATAATTTAGTTCATAGGTATTAAAATATACAAGAGAAACAAAAAAAAAACTAAATAGACGGCTTCGATCTCAATCAATGGAGCAAACCCCAATTGATTTCCTAAGGTTTTCAAACCTAAGGGCATCTAGAGGTTTGGTAAAGATATTGGCCAATTGTAGATCGGTACAAACGAATCTTAGAGAAACGATTTTCTCTTCAACCAAGTCACGAATAGAATATTCACGGATCCTAATATGCTTGGTTCTAGAATGTTGAATGGGATTGTGGGAAATGTGAATTACACTAGTATTATCGCAATAGATGGTCATAGTGCCTTGAGAAATAACGTAATCTTCCAACATTTGTTTCATCCAAATGAGTTGAGTGCAATAACTCCCGACGGCTATGTATTTGGCCTCGACCGTGGATAAAGAAATAGAATTTTGTTTCTTACTCATTCATGAGACAAGTGCACTTCCAAAATAGAAACAACCGCCAGAAGTACTTTTGCATCCATCAACATCTCCTGCCCAATCGGCGTCCTAATATGCCGATAGGCAATCATTTTTGTCGAAGGAATACCAAATTTCAAAGGACAGGGTCCCACTAACATATTTGATAATACGTTTAATGGAAAGTAAATGGGACTCTTTTGGGGCGGGTTGATAGCGGTCACAAACTCCTACACTAAAGGAAATATCCGGACGACTAGCGATTAGGTAAAGTAAACTACCTATCATACTCCTAAAGAGTGTCTGATCTACATACTTTCCTTCGGTGTCCTTACTAAGTTTAATTGAAGAACTCATAGGAGTACGTGCATGTTTAGCGAATTCGAGTTTAAATTTCTTAACGAGGTCTTTAGCATACTTGGTTTGGGACAAAAATATCCCACTTTCGAGTTGACGAACTTGAAGACCTAGGAAGAAAGTAAGTTCACCTACCATACTCATCTCAAATTCATCGTGCATTTCTTTTGAAAAGAATTGAGTATGATTATCATATGCTGAACTAAACACTATGTCGTCAACATACACTTGTGCAACTAGAATATCTTTCTCATCATGACAACAAATAGTGTCATATCTACTCCCTCTCTCAAAAAGCCACGAGAAAGGAGATAAGAAGTGAGTCTTTCATACCAAGCACGGGGTTCTTGTTTCAATCCATATAGCGTTTTCTTTAGGTTGTTCAACATAGACTTCTTCTTGAAGAATACCATTTAAAAAGGCACTTTTTACATCCATTTGATTTAATTTAAATTTAAGGTGACATGCTATGGCTAGTAAAAGGAGAGCCGATTCTAACCTAGCAACAGGAGCAAAAGTCTCTTCAAAGTCAACACCTTCTATTTGGGTGTATCCTTGGGCAAACAACCTAGTTTTGTTACGAACAATGACACCATTTTCATCCATTTTATTTTTGAAAATCCATTTGGTGTCAATGGAGTTTATATTAGAAGACCTAGGGACTAATTCACAAACATCATTTTTCTTAAATTGAAACAATTCTTCTTGCATGGCATTAATCCAATGTTCATCTTTTAATGCTTCTTTAAAGTTTTTAGGTTCAATTTGAGAAGTATAGCACAAATAGGTAACTTTATTTTCTAATTGAGCCCTAGTCTTGACACCTACCTCGGGATCTCCTATAATTTTTGAAGTGTCATGACTTTTACGAATCCAAGTAGAATGATCCTTTATCTCAGTAGTGGGAACAACTAAGTCAATGTGAGACACAATATTTTCAACATTGGAAACATCATCATACTCACATGAAAAAATTTCCTCATTTTCAATAGATGTGGTCGGAGCATCGTCTTTTATTACAACATTTACAGATTCCATGACTTTAGAGCTACTTAAATTGAAAACTCTAAAATCTCTACTGTTTTGAGAATATCCTAGGAAAATACCTTCATCACTCCTTGAGTCAAATTTACCTAGAAGTTCTCTATCTCAAAGTATATAACAAGGACTACCAAAAACTCTAAAATAGGCCAAATTGGGTTTCTTGCCCCTCCACAATTCATATGGTGTTTTGTTAATATTAGGACCCATATAAACCCTATTTACGGTGTGACATGCGGTGTTAACCGCTTCAAGACAAAACTTACGAGGCACATTTCTTCCAAAGAGCATAGATCTTGCCATTTCTTGGATCGTTCGATTTCTTCTTTCAACTATACCATTTTTTTGTGGAGTTCGAACGGGCGAGAATTCATGTTTAATTCCTATTTCATCACAAAAGGCATTTACACCGGATTCCTTGAATTCGGTTCCAATATCACTCCTAAAGCGGTTTATGGTAACATCGTGTTGATTTTGAATAATTCGACACTTAACAGTGAGAAAATCAACTGTCTCAGATTTTTCGCTTAGAAAGCCTACTATGGGGTGTCTAGAAAAATCATCCACCATTACTAAGATATATCTATTTCCTCCTATGGTCTCGGTACGAGTGGAACCCATAGGGTTCATGTGTATTAATTCTAAGACACGAGAGGTAGTTATTGAGTTTAACTTTTTATGTGGATTCTTAATTTGCTTTCTTAATTGACAAGGCCCGCAAATAGTGGAGGTTGGCTTTCCTAGAGATGGTAAACCTCGAACTAGCTCTTTTCTCACTAATCGATCAAGATCTCTAAAGTTAACATGACCTAACGTTTGATGCCAAATATCGGCAGATGAGGCTTTTGCACTATTTCAAACTAAAGAGGATTTAGGAACTATTTCGTAGCAATTGTCACTAGTTCTCACACCTTGTAAAATAGATTCACCCGATTGATCATATACGGTGCACTCCGATTGATTAAACTTAACATCAATATTTTCATCACATAATTGCCTAATACTTATCAAATTAGCCTTGAGACCATCAATATAAAGGACATTTTCAAGTTTAGGAAACCCGGGGATTTCAATAGATCCTCTACCCATGATTCGGGATTTGCTTCCATCCCCAAAGGTGACTTTACCATCTTTATATTTTTCAAGAGTGGTAAATAAAGATTTATCACCAGTCATATGTCTTAAACAACCACTATCAAAGTACCATTGAGAGGTATTGTGATCTATAAGTACAACATGAGCAATAAAAGCTTTATTGGTATGATTTTTCTTAACCCAATCTTGAGTTGTGTTCTTTCCTTTGTTGGATCTAGTGTTATGATTGGAATTATTTCCTTGGACTTTAGAAAACCTAAGAAACTCTTCCATTAGACCTTTAGAAGTATTGACTAGAAACTCAACTTGGTACTTCAGACTAGCTAAGGAGCTATAGTGTTGTTTAGATGTTGTGAAATGAGAGTTCTTTCCAAGCTTGTAACAAAAATCTTTAAGATGTCCTCGTTTGTGACAATAAGTGCACACATAGGGTTGTTTTGGATTAGCTTTTGAAGGTTGCTTAGGAGGACTTATTATAGGAATAAAAGTTTTAGGAAGGTTAAATTTGGTAACAAACTTAGCTATGGATTCGGGTTTGACTTTGGATGACTCTTCATATCCTATACCCTTTCTCTCTTGATAACCTTTCTCCTTATATCCTAAAGCAGGGCCTAGAAATAATTTTCCCATTCTTCCTGAATTATCCTCGAGTGTGACTTTAACTTCACGGGAGGACTCAAGATATTTTTTAAGTTGGGAAATTTTGTCTTCAAGAGATTTTTTAATCTCTAAAGACTCGTGAAGATCTTTGTTCACGCCTTCCAAAGAGATAATTAAGGCAAACTTTTCTTTACCTACCAAGATTATCTTCTCAGAAAGAGATATCTTAATTTCCTCGAGTTGACTAACTAAAGCCTCATTCTCCTTCAAGCCTTTCAACTCTCTTTCTAAAGTGAAGACTTTAAAGGTTAATCTTTTTTTAGCTTTTTGAATACGAAGAGACTCCGAGTACAGTTCCGAATAGGCGGATTGTAGTTCACTCTCATCTATTTCACTTTCACATCCTTTTTCATGACTACTTGACGTGTAAGTGGAAGCAACCTCAAGATTTTGCACGGAATTGTCAACATTACGGTGTGACTCACTTGAATTACTAGCATGGCTTGCCATAAAAGTAGTGAAATTATTTCTATACGGGATAGAGTCATCAGAGTCTTCAGACTCATTATCACTATCGCTTAGAGTAGCATTGTAAACTTCCTTTTCTTTACCTTGTCTCTTAAGTTTTGTAGGGCACTCAAATGCTCTATAACCACGTCCCTCACACTCAAAGCATCTCTCTGAATCATACTTTTTAAAGTTGTATCTATTGAACTTCTTAGGATCCTGACTATTGAATTTTCTATTTCCTTTGTTTTTGTTTTTCTCAAAATTTGAGTTTTGTTTTTGACATTGAGAAATTTCTTAAATTTTTTAGCAAATAAAGTTATATCATCAGGATCTATATCAGACTCATCAGATTCAGACACTTCTACTTTCTTTACTTTCAAGGAAACACCTTTATCTTTGCTTTTGTTATCTTTCAGAAACATATCTAGTTCATATGTTTGAAGATCACCAACAAGCTCTTCAAGTTTCAATGTATTTAGATTTCCTAATGAATTAAGAACAGTGATTTTAGGAATGAACCGCTTAGGAAGACATCTACGAATTTTCTTAACAACACGATCTTCAGGTATTTTTTCACCTAAGTTAAAGCAAGAATTAACAATATCAGATATAAAAAATCACTCGAGATTCCATACTACTTATTCTTAGGGATCTAATCCCTCTTAGAGTTAACCCACAACCTATATGGGGTCAACTCCCTATAGCCTTACTAAATCAGCGCCACCTTCCTTAAAGGCCTTACGTCCTAATAAATTCTAAGGTCGATCTCTCTCTCTCTCTCTCTATATATATATATATATATATATATATATATATATCCTATCTAAGTCATATACGTATTATACTAAGTATATCCCTAGGGCCTAAGACCTTTCTCAACTCTCGATATTCGCTCGGTTTCATGCGTGGGATGTCTCGCCGAAGCGAAATCCAGACAAGGAACCCCTCCCGTTACACTACTACCTCGCATCGTCGGTCATCAAGATGTAACGGTCTAAGACACATGATCGGGACCTATAAAAATTCTAATTCGCAACCCTACTAATAAGATTCTACTTTTATGTCTTACCATACTAATAATTAAGGATTTCAACAAATCGAACATTTACTTTCTTTAAAGTCTTACAAATATTTATAGCCTTCTCATCAAGGCATAACCAGAAGTCTCAATTCGACTTCATAACTCAGTCCCCCTCACGTCAATCAGAGGAGAGAACTATATACAGTGCTTCCATATCGCACTTTAATATCCCTTAATCACTCAACTACGTGATTCTCGACTAACCCTTTTTAACCCAACTCTCAATCAACAAAATAAAATAAAATAAGAGAAAGGAAAAGTAGCATCTCTTCACTCCCAACGTCATTGAGGTTCACAAATAGAGCGTCCCGCAAAAGCGGAATCCAAACAAGGAACCCCTCCTATGCATTACTACTCAACCTTGTTGGTCGTGGAGATAAGGCATAACAACCACATACAATGCAAACAAGCAAACGAACTCTCAAACAAGACAACACATAATACCAGTAACACAGACTACATATACACATTTAAAATATTATCACTCGCCTTATAACGAGTGAAGAGAACATAAAACTTCCCTACCACGAAATTTATATAATTACTCTATCTACAATAGCGTCGATACTATTACAAGCTCGATATACACACCCGAATCTAGAGCAAACACAATACTACTCTATCTTATCATAAAAAATGTACCACCCATTACTAAGGTGGAATTTTCACAAACATATATACCAATCACCCTGGGTTAATACTAATGGTTCTCAGACACCGTACTCGAGTCTTATCAGGACCAAGTTACTTCCATCAACTCCCCAACTAGGCACTTTATCTTTGCCATAGTCCTCTAATCAACAGAATCCAAATGAGTGGTTCTCCACTCCACGTCATAGCCATTTTTTTCCGACCCTGGCTGACAATAATTGCCCACGCAGTCCCTTTTTCTTCTTCAACAAAAGAGAGAACACTACCGGCCTCCCCTTCTTTAGTTCAATGAATCCTCCGTGGGTGAATGGAGGATATCCACCAAAGGGGTTTCATGAACACTGATCCCTCAGAAGTGTTAACGACACTTATTCTGGAGCCTATCGATCCACTGAAGGGCTCTTCCTTCATTATACCTATCTTATTTTGGTGCATGGCCTCCCTAACCATACAACTCTTTATTCATTATTGGCCTCTGATCGAACCTCATGTGAGCATTTGAGAATCCACCTTCTCATTAGTCCGGTTATCCCAGAGAAACTCACTGTTGCAAGTGTCCACCGAGCTTCTCCATGGGCAGAACTTCCTGTACCCATAATTATTGCGATTACGTTCCCACCATTTTAACACTACTCCTATGGGTGAAGGATTTTCCTCCATCCTTATCATCTGGGCACTTCCATACACCTCTCTAGGCCAAAGCTCCTGGATCTTATGCAACCAACAAATGAGGAAGCATCTCTTCCATCTTACTTCAACATGTGGCCCTTATCATAGGCTCTTCTCCACTTCAAGGTAACATCGCCTGGAATTCCAAGCTTAATACCACTCTTTGCTTCTAGCGGTACTTGAAAAACTATGTCTATTGTATTTAGTAGTCGTAGTAGCAAGATAAGGAAATGCTATAAAAGTTAGTGACCTCCAAAGCAGCCCTCATCCCCGACCACAATTTACAGTTCTTAGTACTTCCCTCTAATGACGCCTTCACAACGACCTTCCCTTGCACCCTTCTTCAATCGACCTACTAATCTTACACGAATGCGCAAAAGATTCTATGGGTTCTACCGTATAGCAGGAGAACGGAATCTCACAAGAGAAATTAACAATCTTATTCCTAAGGCTCTATGTCAAATCAAAAGCAACGCTGAAGACGTAATGCGTCCACAGAGATTCCTAAGGACTCTTGAACCTGATGCTCTGATACCATCTGTGATAACCCACTCACCAAAATAAGGGGTGGTCAGCCTGATACTCCAATATAACAGGAATCATAGATGGAATCATTCTCAGCATTACAACAAAATAAAAAGTATACAGGATAACCACTCAATATTTCAGAAAAATGAGTTGCCAAAAATTTTGTTTTCAAGTTAAAGAAAGAATTTGAACAACCCAATACTGAAAAGAGAAAGTGTAAACCCCAAGATTACATATTACAATAACTACAAGTAAACAATAAGAGGACCGAATGTGTTGTCGGTCCACAGATACATACAACAGTATTAAACAAATTCAATAAATTTAGGGAATACATTATATTAGACAATTACAAAAGCTTGGGCCTTTCGCCCGAGTAAAAGACCTGATCTTAACTAGTGTACAAGGATGACAATGTCTATTGCAATATGTCCCGTAATACACGCAATGCATCACGGCTTGCCGAAAACATCGGAATAGGAAAGTCAGAACAGGCGTCCTTGCGGTGAAACCACCTGAACGGATATAAGATGCATGCACAATGAGAAATATGAACGGGTCAGAACCCGGTTTTATATGCTCACCAGATGAATAAAAAGTATGACAGTTATGAATAGTAATTATGACTAAAAGTAATAAAAATCTACCTACACAAGTTAAAGCATAAGTTAAGACATTATAATTTAACATGAATCTAATTTGGCTATACAAGAGAATAAGAATGATTAACACTAATTAAAAGAACTTTCATCATGTACATTTATCCTTTTCATAGTTTCATTCCTTATCAGGAATATAATTACAATTATAGGCTCTTTGTGGATTTCCATTCCTTAACAGGAATATAATCACTATCTTATGCTCTTTGTGGCATTTATAATCCATCAAGTCCCACTTGATTGAGAATAGTTATAATCATATATATATAATGATTCTAAGACCGCCCGTCCGGGTTTCCCCACTGTGCGCGCCCCTAAATGACCATCATCTTCCAGGGCCTATAAATCAAGACCACCTGGGCACCTAATGCAAGACGTTGGAAAGCGTCCATATGTCTGCGGGGTAGTCATAACCACACCCATAATTACCTACCCATCGTAGAAAACATAACATAAGCGATCATATGGACTAGGTCTATATCCACCCTGCATTCACAAGCCAGGGGGCTTCACCTTACGCGCGAACTTCCCTTATGATGTCATTTAGAGAGGGTGTGTAACATAAATTATTTACCATATTATGATTAAGTAAATTATCATTTACCATCATTATTACCATTTCCATTTCATTTTCATTGTACATGTGTATGTTTCATCTTATCCGAAACCATAATCATTTACATTTTTTTTAAATACCTTATATTATACCCGGAGTCATACTTAATATATCTTATCATTGTAACCTCAATGAATAAAAAAAATTCAATTTATTCTCCCAAGATTCGTTGTGGAGTTATTATAAACCATCAAGACTAACATAGCTCAATGGAGCCTCTAAAGTCTCCCGAACATAGCACCACGACTCCTAGTTTAATAATAATTAACTAGAAGAAAGAATGCCCTAACATCAGTTGGCATATCCCCGGAAAATCCCCCACATAACGCATTTCTAATCTAAGGTGGATAAATAACTCATCTAGGACTCTAGGACCCTAAATTTACTTCATACAAGAAGGTTCTTAGGTCCTAAACTTAAAGAAAAAGAGTTGGAACTAAACTAAGAAAATCACTCAAAAGTGCAGGGTTTTCGAATCAATTCGGCCTGGCCAAATCGATTCGGTCAAAAAAGCGAATCGATTCGGACCATCCGAATCGATTCAGTTAGGAAAACCTGACTTCTGCATAACTAACGAATCGATTCGGCCAGATCGAATCGATTCGGTCCACTCAGACCTGGACACTGCCCCTCTAGCGAATCGATTCGGCCAGGCCGAATCAATTCGCCCCTGCGAATTTTCCAAGTTTTGTTTTAAGGGTTATGAACCCTAATCTTCCCTAAACTCAAATTCTTCCATTCTTACACATAACCAGCATTATTAAACTACCCCAAATCAACCTACATGATTATTAACTACTAAAACCCACAATTTCATCGTCGTAAACTAAGATTAGGAGTAAAACATCATAAAATCCATAAAACCTATAATTATTCATTTGATTCCATTACACAACAATCAATACAATTTATGCATCTTAAATCATATATTAGCAAGTAGAAAACTTGCCTTAAGCTTGCAACTTCATATTTCTTGGTGGTAGAAGAAATCTCCAACTTCAATCTCCGATTTTCTCTTCTTTCTCCTCTTTTCTCTTCCTCTCTCTTTCTCTCCTTTTCTCTCTATGTTTAAGACATAAAATGAGGAAATTAGGGGATTTGGAAGACTAAAATCGGGGCTTAAGTCTAAAGTTCCCAACATAAGTGGTTAATTAAAAAATGACTCCCGAATACGCGTTTAAGTTAAAACCAGTCAAAAGTGCTCGGAACCCGAAAATACAATATGGTACTTATTTTGACTGTCTCATACATTCCGGGATTAACTACGCCCTATAAAATGGCATCCGATAATTTTATAAACCATTTTAAGTTCCGATTTCATTTAAACCACAGTGTCATTTAAAACACATGACATTATAAAACATACAACATAATGATATTTACTTTCACATGCAGTAAATACGCAACAATCTAGCAAATATTAACTTTCAACTCATTAAATTAATATTTACTCCAGTTCCAACATTTTATATAATTACCTTATGCGGTAAAATTAATATAAAATTAGTCTCCTAAAAGCGAGGGTTGTTACACAAAGATAAACTGATGCTTACTAAACCAATAGTTCAGAGGTTTGAGGGCTAAGTTATGGAATGGGAAGGTGTTAGGAACCCATCCTTCCCTTCGGTCTCTCATGAGCTTATGTTAATATTTTCCTTAATTTCTACGTGAAGTGTGTGCGCGTGTATATATAAATGGAGATCGAAATCGCCAAACTCTTATCATGAAAAAGATATTGTGAGGTCATCCTTAGGAGTGTTCCCAAAATAATATCTAGAAAATACGATATATGCGTTTATCGAGATATTGATCGTTAGAATGGAATCATAATATATGTTAGATAAAATGCCAATATGTATCATAAACATCATATATATTAAATGATGCATAGGTGAAAAGGATGAAAATGCGAAAATGGGGAAATTGAAAAATTGAGAAATTGGACTCGAGTCTAAGGTCTCAGCCCAAGTAGGGATGGCAATTTAACCCGAACCGTAGGAGTCCCGCCCCACCCCGCCCCTAATGGGGCGGGTTTTAAAACCCGATTAATGAATTAGGAGCGGGTATGGGTTTAAGAAAAAAACCCGTTTATTAAATGGGGCGGGTTAGGAGTTAGTTGAAATAAAACCGCCCCGCCCCGCCCCGCCCCGTTTAACTTATGATTATATAAATATCCTTTATATGTATGTTAATTATAATTAAATTATATATATATATATACACACACTCACACACTAAAAAAAAATCTTTATATGTATGTTAATTTTGTAAAAGATTTAAGTGAAAATATGAATTGACAATTGGGGGATTGTCTCACTTATTGGAATACGAGCCATTGTATACCTCTAAGACTATAATGTAATATTTTTAATTTTACTATTTTTAAAATTAACGCAACCCGTAGGAGCCCCGACCCGCCCCGTTTATTAAATGGGGCGGGTTAGGAGTTAATTTTCAAAAATCCTAACCCGCCCCGCCCCGCCTCGTTTATTAAATGGGGCGGGTTAGGATTTTTGAAAACCCGCCCCAAACCCGCCCCGTTGCCATCCCTAAGCCCAAGACACCGACGTATCCTATAAAGGCATCAAAGTCCATGTAGTTCGCATGCGACCTAAGGGTGTGTTTATCTCACAGATTCGAACGGGAATTTATTATATATGTGTGTGTGGTAAATGTTTCTTTAGTTTTGGGAAAATGTGATGAGTAATCCCGTCGGGATTTATAGGTGTAACCCTCTTTTCTTAATTTTGTTATTTTTATAGAAAATAGAGTATGTGAAATATAACTAATAAAGGATGGGGTATTAATGTGTATGAACTAAAGTAAAATATAAATTAAGAATTTATGTAACCAATGAGAAAATAAAGAATTTAAAGACTGAGAAGGATTTTTGGACCTTCTTTGGAGATTTGAGGCTTGATCTTGATCCTTGATGAGCTTCCTTGAATGTTAAGATGAATGTTATATGAGAAAGAATGAGATTTTGCTAAATTGAGTACGAAATTGATGGGAATGAAAGATGGAAAGGAATTTCACACAAGGAAACTTTGTTGGTTGCAACATAATGTTACTGAGGTCATTGATATTAATGGAACAGAAGTGTCCATGAGAGTGATATCATTCCATCTATTTATAGGATAGGGGTGTCGATCGTCATATCTCTAGCCCTACGATTAGGCAGGTAACCCTAGACACGCTGTCGATAGGCAGGAAAATGGACTTGCCAATTGACAGTCTCGTGCATATTTTTCCAGAAAAACGGTTGTAGAATGCAATCCGTAAATCCAAATGGCGCATGGGAAATAAAGTTAGAAAGTCAATTCATAGAATTTAGATAGTCCTTTGGGCCTCTCCCAGGTTTTCAAGTTGATGTTGGGTCAAACGGGGCTCAGAAGCACTCGTCGGTCCTTTGGATACGATATCGTGGGATGGGATTGGATCGTTCGTCCAAATCGCAAGTCAGAATCACGCACGGGGCGGACCATTGGATAGGTTATGCAAGGTACTTAGAGATTATAAAGACCTTTTCTCGGTTCAGATAGTTGACTTTGGTGAACTGGGACCTATAAGCACCATGTGACCTTTCAAAGTAAAATGGGTCATTCGTCCGTACCGTAAGGCTGATTCGTGCACGACACGGACCGTTGGAAAGGGTATTCAATGTCCTTCAAAGATTCATTCACTCTCATTCGAGATGAAGAGTTGACCTTGGTCAATCGGAACCCGGGAGCGCCAAATGGCCTCTAGATCGGTACTCGGAGTATGACCTACGGTTTGTAGTGACTTGGGGAGATGCTAGGAACCGAAGGAGAGATTTAAGGGGGTCCTAGAATGTGGTGTCTACAAAGTGTGTTTGGGATACCAAATTAGTTAAAATATCTTTAAGAACAAAATTTATAAGTAACGTGCTCATGTTTTTAGATGAAATATGGACTTCAAAGAACCTAAAACTTTAAAAGAAATAAAGATATCTCACATGCACACAAAGAAGATTTTTGCCCTCAAAATATTATGATAAAAATCTTGGGAAAGAACTTAAAAACCTAGAAACTTAAGTTGGATAAAAGACCACACACATGTTATCTATCAAAAAAAAAATTGAGTGGGTACTATCTAGTGAATAGGCTATCATGGGCTAGATTAATAAAAATCTCAACTAACAATGCTGGAATGAAGGTTCAAACTATATTGGGGTCATGAAAATCGCACACATATTTTGTAAGCAGCCAGAGGCAGTATGCATGCAAAGGCGGTGAATAGCAAATTGATCTACCAAACAAGTAGGAAGTACACTGAAAGCAACGAGCATTGATGAATTAATCGCGAGTTAGTCGACAAGTAGTGAACGCATAATTCGCAACAAAACTATGAAGAACTTTCACAACGTATTAGCCAAGTCATCTAAATACACAAGTGTGCATTTTGCAAAGTATGTTCCATAAGAAAACTATATTGCAAGTGTATTGGACAGTCTCACATCCATAAGGTTAAATTAATAATATTTTATAGTTTAAGAAAATATTTTAATCGAGAGTAAATAAAGTTATTTACCTTTATCCTAAAGTAATATTTATTAATGTTATGACATGAGGTAGTTTGCGTTGAAATTAAATAATAAATTCTCATCTGAAGATTTTGATCGTGAAGCTTTCTAATCCACTTAGGAATGAGACTAAAAGTGTATCTTCATAATGGAATAATGGTAATTTAAATCTGGAAATATTAAACACTTAAAAACATATTAGATATTATATTCGAATTAATCATATTCTTTAGTCTCTATTATTATTTTTTAACCTGACACAGGCTCCATTTGTAGAAAAGGATCTCTAGAACCAAAGCATTAAGAAATAATACTTTATAAAACAAATTAATCTTATATATAAGGGTTAATTAAACTTTCTTTCTGAACTTTACCCCCATTTTCAAATGGGCAATTCACACTTAAGTCCCTTAGTGACATTTTTTAAACATTTAAGGATAATTTCCTATTAGGTCTACTTATTATACCACTATAGTGGACTTTTACAAGAAGCGAATTAATGGACATAAGTGTGTAAAATTTGTTAAAATTCCTTTAGTGTTTAAAATTTGTTAAAATTCCTTTAGTGTTTAAAATTTGTTAAAAGGCCTAAGAGTACTTCCCCTTTTCAATTCATCGCTCGAACTTTCATTTTCTAGACATAACCCCTCAACATTCAAAATGGCCTCACCCCCTCACACTAACACCGTTAATTTTTTGGACGAAAGAGTACGTGAGGAAAAATTAGGGCATTTTCATCTTAACAAAAATAATCTGAAAATGACAAGAAAATATTTTAAACATTAAAAAACTATATAAAAAATTTGAAAAATAGTGGTAAAACTTTTAAAACATATGAAAATTACAAAAGTAATTAAAACATTTAGAAATCATAAATATGTTTTTAAAAATTCTAAAAATGAAAACAACATTTACAAAAAGTTACAAAAATACAAGATATTACAAAAAAAAAATATGAAAGTAACAAAAAATATTTATACTATTTAACATAAAATATTAAAAAATCCAAAAATTACAAAAAAATTGAAATTTTGAAAAATAAGAAAAGGTTTTCAAAAATTATGGGAAAACTGAATAAATAGTTATAAAAATGTGGAAATGATAAAAAAAAATTAAAACATTTGACACAAATTTAAAAAAAAATGAAAATTACAAAAAAAACAATGGAAAACACCAAATATTTTTTTTAATTTGGAAAAAACTAAAGAAACTTTAACAAAATATGGAATTGACAAAAAAATATTTAAAACATTTGAAAACAAATATATTTGAAGATTTTGAAAATTGCAAAAATTAAACATTAAAAACCAAAAAATGATAAATCCTGGATAAACATAGTAATTATGGGATAAAATAACAAACCTGAGATCAAATCCCCAAAATATCTTAAATTTAAAATAAACTGATCTAAATATATAGCAACCCACCACATTTCCCTAACCCCCCCCCCCCCCACCCCTCGGCGGGTAGCAACCTAGATGCCAAAATCATATCTGAAATTTTTCAACCTCATATCCGAAAATTTTTCAACCCCTAAATCTAAAAAATTTCATCCTCCATGTCTGAAATTTTCCAACCCCCCAATGTTAAATTTCTAAATATGCACCGTGGTTTTTCACGTGTGTGTGTTCATGTGTGTGTATGTGTATGTGTGCGCATGTGCTCGGCCATTGATTGTGCATGTGTGTGTGTGTGTGTGTGTGTGTGTGTGTGTGTGTGTGTGTGTGTGTGTGAGAGAGAGAGAGAGAGAGAGAAATAAACCCCAATCCATTTTTTATAATAAAGTTTGAAAAGTCAAACTATATAAAATCATTATTATTTTAAACTAATATTCATAAGCTAATTTATATTTTTTTTTTCCTCTTCAACCATTACCTTATAGGCTAACATCCTAGACTTGGCAGTAGAATTTAGTACCTAAAAATTTAAATCATAAGAATACGTGAGCAAAATAGCTAGATAAGATAACACAATAAACTATAGTAATTAATATGCTTGACTTTCAACTTAATCAACTTATATATTTTATCAACATCTTATGACTTAAACTATCTAATAACTAACTCACAAAAAGTAGTCTAATTATAATAACTCGTCCATCTTCAGAAATATTCACCTAAACTTTGTAATCACATTATATCATTTGATCATAACATAGTTCTTCCAATCCAATCCAAGATCATATTACTCGCAAAACATATCAAATAAAAAAAATTCAATGATATAATATTCTTACCCTTTCTCCCATACCTTACCTTATATTGAGTCTTACCATATTCTCATAAATAAATAATATCACATCTCTACTAGTTAATCTTATCACGTCACCTGCATTAAATTAAATATTTCTTGCCAATAAAATATAACACATATTATGATTAATATCTAATATCGCTTACCTCTACAACTATAAACGTATAGATGCCATTAAGGTAATAACATCTCTTTGGATTAATATCCAACATCTCTTGCCTCTATGACTATAACATATCTATGCCATTTAGGCAATAACATCTATTTCGATTAATATTCTAACATCTTTTGCCTCTACATCTATAAACATTTATATATCTTTTAAGAAATAACATATCTTTAGGTAAAATACCTAACATATCCAAGTTGAAATCAACTCATCTCTCTGCCTTTAAGGCTATAAACATCTCTTTATATATCAATATTTATATCTATATCCCATCAACCCCTAAACTTTCAAGTCACATAGCCCAACTTATAAACTTTCACTCACTTTTCTATTATATTCAGCAAAATTAACAATCAATATAATTAACTATAACCGTAATAGTAACCAAAATTATAATTGTAGCCCTAGCCATCACCATAACCATATTTATACTCATAACCATCGTAATAACCACCACACTAATAATTTACAATCTAATAAATCATGTATACTAAGAATATCATAATTATATGACCTCAACCATATACGTCACATAAACATAATCATATATAAAATTCTACCCATATAAATCGTGATAACAAACAATCACATTCTTTTATGAACTAATAACTCAATATTTACTAATAATTTAACATCGTATAGATCATAAAATCACCCATCGTCTCTAGAATTTAATATTATGAACATTATATATATATATATATATATATATATATATATATATATATATATATATATATATATATATATATATATATATATATATATATATATATATATCAAATTTATGAGTAAACTCATCTCACATGTGTGTCTACTTATTTTTTCCCTAGTCAGTCTGAGTCGTGGTCACCAATGATGTATCAAAAGCTAACAATCCAACACAATCAGTATCCTATTAAATATGATTAAATTTCATAAACTTACTAACTTAACTAAAGTATATCACGCATTCATATATTTTTCCACATTTATAGTCAACTATAATGATCACAATCATTTTGTTTATGCATTATTAAATACTAACACTTTAAAAGCTACAATAACACTAATCCATGCTTACAAGAGGTTAATACGTCAATAATTAATTTAAATCATACACTAATTGTGCTTAAATAATAATTAATGAAATTGATATAAAATTCATACCAACATAATCCATATATTGAGTATAACATTTTTAGTTCCATCAACATATCAAATTCGAAATAAATAACCTGTCAAAATAATCCCAAAAAATATTAAATTACATAACTGCGTTATTCTCGTATTATGACACAACTTTTGCTTTAGGAGTCATATTCAATCTTACTTAGATATCCCTATAAAGTATACATAAGTTAATAGGGAAATTATCTACACAACCCAATAAATAACTTTAATTAAGGAATCTACCTTCGATATTAATCTGAATTTTATAGAATTTTTTCTTCTTCCAAAATCCTCTACCTTTTCCCCTTTTGTTATTTTCAAATAATCTATTTGTTTTTTCCAGTATCTAACCTTAATACTTATATATATATATATATATATATATATATAAGGAAAGGATCAAGTGAGGTCCCAGTTTGTGGACCTTGAATGAGGACCATTTTTTTTTAATAGTAAAAAAAATATTTTTGGGCTGATTTTTATTTTTTTTATTTTTAAACATTTCAATATGACCATAAAAAATAATCAGCACAAAATGAATTTTTTTGCTATTTTAAAAAAATCGATCAAACTTTGTCAGTTTTTAAGTTGTTAAAAACTAACAAAGTTTGACCGATTTTTTTAAAATAGAAAAAAAATTCATTTTGAGCTAATTTTTTTTATGTGGCCCTACTGAAATGTTTAAAAATTATATAAAAAAAATTAGATCAAAAATATTTTTTTTACTATTTTATCAAAATTGGTCCGCGCCAGCGGTATGCAAACAGAGATCCTCTCTCTCTCTCTCTATCTATCTATCTATCTATCTATCTATATATATATATATGTATGTATGTATTAAGTTTTGCTCAATTACATATCACTCCCACTTTATGTTAATATTAAAACCATATCAAAACTAATTATTTCAACACTTTTTAATACACCTCTCACATATATTTAAGTAAGGAATTAAATTTATGTAGTTAATCATGATAATATTACATAAAACAAATAACATTATCAAGTACTAAACTCTTTAATTATGTAACAATTCATATAATTTAACTATTATGAAGAATTAAAAAGTTTGAAATGGAATGCTAATTTTAGAATGTCACAATGATATTCTAATTCATGTAACCTTTTTATTTGCAACTATTTAAGTTTAATAATATATCTTGTTAAAAAATTGATTTAATATGATTAATCACAACTTAGCATATCAATACCAATTATTAAATATTCATTTAGGACGGGATATTACAATTATCCCTTCTTTTGAAAATTTCATCCTCGAAATTGTTATATCATCACACGACACCACAACCAAAAAAAATTGGCTAACTTTATAATTCTTCAACAATAGCCAAATCAATTTCACTCTATTACCAGTGAATATCTCAATAATTATCTATTAATTTGATCTTCTCGTGAAATTTTACTTCTTCACCTATTCAATAACTTCCCGACTATAATTTTCATACTCTATCTTTATATTCAATCAACACTTAAAGAATCAATTGTAGCATTCTACAAAAGTGATAAACATTTCGACAACAACCCAACGTCCATCTTGATTATATAATTTTTTTCTTCACCATTCTGCCCATAATCCATAACTTACTCTCATTATTTCTCAGAAACTATCAATCTCCTATCATGAACCAATACTTATATATTTACTATCTACAATATGTACACACACACACATATATACATACATATATTCAGTGATTCACACCCTATACTTTCCATCTTTCTTACTCAAATATTTCATCTCCTTTATCCATTGCATTCTATCGATATCACATATCTCAATGTGGAACATAGTTTTAAGACATCTTATTAACTTACATGAGTCATTCGCTTTATTTTCTATCAACAATTCTTTAAATACTCAATATCTTCGAAAAATAATTAAATAATCATTAATGTTATATCAATATTTGTAAAATAATATATCAGTTATATGACTATATCCCAATCTCTATTGCATACCCAAACTAACTATTATATTATATTATATTATATTATATTATATTATATTATATTATATTATATTATATTATATTATATTATATTATATTATATTATATTATATTATATTATATTATATTATATTATATTATATTATATTATATTATATATTGGTTCATAACAATTGTATATATAACAATCTTCTCATACGTTATCAATTAATAGATAAATTCATGTTCAATGCTGGCATATAATTATTACCAATTTATTACAAAACTCTGCAGTTTACAATATGCATTATTATCCATTTAAATATCATTTTGAAGAGTTTCATCACAAATAAATCCTTTCATTATACTCTTCGTATCATATTCATATTATTTATTTTCTTCTCAATAGTGTGTTTTCATAACAAGAGTATTTCATCTTTCATATTTATCATATCTTTCAATATAACAATCATGCAATTACGCATAAAAGTTCAAATTTATATCTTTTCACGTATCAACCTATAAATTAATCAATTAAATTCTCATTTCTCACGCCATTCCAAACTATACTCAGCATATATCAGATATTAATTTTGGGGACCCATTCAACATGGCCCATGAGAGTAGTCAACCAGCCCGAATTGATCAAAGTGCGGCCCCGCCCAAATTATGATTTAATTCACACATGCGTATTTCAAAAACACTAGAACACTTACGAATATAGTCAAATCAGTTACCAATAATCTCAAAAGATATATTCAGGTGCTCCTTGATATATTCATGTATTAATTGAGTTCCTTGTACAACTCAAGCTCTACTTTGATGCACTTATAAATTTTACACCCGTATCTGGGGCAGGGGGATGTAATAAAAAACATTGAGAGAGACTATAAGAAAACAGTAACCCCTCCGTGGACTAGGTAAGTTATCGAACCACGAATATCATTGTTGTGTGTGATCTTTACTTTCTGTTCTTTGTGATTGTTTTTGTAGATCCCTTTTTTGTGATATTTCTTGTGCTCACAATTGGCACCATCTGTGGGAGGAGATTTCTAATCCGGCAAAAATCTTCACAAATAGAAAGCCCGTAATGTCTCACCATACGAGCAACATTCCTCAAGTTGGAAATGTGCAAGAAGACCCACTTCCTCCTAGGGTCAGGTCGGAGATTTGCTAGCATACAAACCCCAGGTTTCACCAGGAAAGGAAACCTTCTGATGAAAGACATGGACCACCCAGATCCATGTAGATCTCTAGGTTGGTCAATGCTTACGAAGTCAGGATTCACGAATAAGAGGAGTCCATCCCCCTCCAGGTAGAAAAGAATGCCCGCCTCCAAAGGCAATTCGAGATAATGGAAAGAGATCTCCGAAAGGATACCAAAAAACGGTGTGATATGACTCCTAGTCCTCAGGTGAGTAATACTCACAGCCATGGGTGGATCTTTAGGCAAGACAGGGATATAATTGAATGTGGCAGATCAGAGCATGGTCGATCGGAGCATGGCCATCCAGAGAGATGCCACAAGAGCAATGATCGACAGAATGAAGACATCAGGATTCTGGTTCGTAGAGAGATGGACTAACATCCAGCCCATAGTAGAGCCAGGTCCACTAGAGAGATATCCATAAGGGATCTCAATATTGGTATGAAATCCCCTTTATCAAGGGAGATCGGAGAGGAGGATCCCCGAAAGAAGTTAGGTGTTCCTAAGTTCAATATTTATGACGAAAAGATAAATCTCATAAACGACGTTCGATAATATCGACAAGCAATGACCTTATGGAGCCATGATGATGCACTAATGTGCTGGATTTTCCTTTCTAGACTACATGATGTGTCACAAAAGTTGTTTAAGAAGCTGCCTCACAGGTCGATCAGAAAATTCTAGGCAATATTTGAATAAGAATGGATCGTCATATAAAAATATGCATGACCAAGTGTTGAATTTCTTCTTCTCTTGCGGGGTCCATCCAGGAGGAACGGATCCCGTGAAAATATAGTCAACGATGTTCGCAAATGAAGGTAGAGAAGAAGTAGTAAAGAGTTTCTCATCTGGAAAGTACCCGTCAATGGGTATTGGATCACTAGGCACGTCGGACGAGAGCTATAATAAATGGTCGGTGACGATGTTTTCTACCCATTTCTTATCTTTTATAGAGAGATTGAAACCTTTTAGGAGTAGGATTCACCTTATGAGGTTTGTAAGGAGATATTTAAGTGTCGCATGGTCGATAAAGCATGTAATGGGCAACCCAATATGGTATGAGCATAATTTTTCCAAAGTAAAAACAACCACTAGAAACTCTTTCTCTGTGGTGGAGTAGTTAAGTTGTGGTCCGATCAACGTCTGGCTAGAGAAATATATGACATGAGCTTTCTTATCCTTTCTTTTCCCCAAAATAGCCCCAAATGCGTAATCAGTAGCATCACACATGAGCTCAAATGGAAGGGACCAATCTGGAGCTTACATGATGGGGGCAGAAATCATCATGCTTTTCAATTTATCGAAAGCCTTTTGGTATGCATCATTCCACTCAAAAGGGGCATCCTTCATCAGGAGGTTACTCAAGGGTCTAGAGATGGCGCTAAAACACTTGATAAACCTTTTATAAAATCCTACGTGGCCCAAGAAAGAGCGCACATCCTTTAGTGATTGGGGCAGGGGAATCTCGGTTATGACATCCATTTTTGCTCGGTCAACTTCTATACCTTTATATGAGACTATGTGGCTAAGAACTATGCCCTCAGTAACCATGAAGTGGCATTTTTCCCAATTAAGAACTAAGCTCTTTTCCACACATCGAGATAATGCTTTCTCAATATTCGACAGACATTGGTCAAAATAGGGGCCAAAAATGCAAAAATCGTCTATGAAAACCTGAAGTCCTCTCTCTACCATGTCGTTAAAGAGACTCAGCATCCATTGTTGAAAGGTCACGGGTGCATTGCACAATCGAAAAGGCATACGTTTGTAGGCAAACGTGCCAAATGGACATGTAAAATTCATCTTTTCATGATCACGTATATCCACCTCAATTTGGTTATATCCGGAATAACCATCAAGGAATCAATAATATGGGTGACCTGCTATGCGTTCAAGCATTTAGTTGATAAACGAAAAGGGAAAATGGTATTTTCTAAGTTTGGCATTGAGTTTTCGGTAATCAATGCAAACACGACACCCGATCGTGGTGCGTTGAGAATTAATTCTCCCTTAGCATTTTTTACCATAGTCATGCCTGACTTCTTCGGGATGACTTAAATTGGGCTTACGCATTTGCTATCCGAGATAGGGTAGATAATCTCGGCATCTAATAACTTAATAATCTCCACTCTAATAACTTCTTTCAATTTGGGTTTAGTCACATTTGCATTTCCCCCGAGGGCCTCACATCCTCCTCGAGGTGGATTTTATGGGTACAAATCAGGGGACTTATATACTTCAAATCCTCTATAGACCAACCGAAAGAACCTCTCTTCTTCCTCAAAACTTTCAGTAGCGTACCCTCTTTCTCTTTATCTAGGCTAGAGGAGACAACAACAAGAAATGTCTCATCCTCTCCTAAAACATCATATTTAACATTAGAGGATAGTTTCTTCAACTCGAGGGTAGGAAATTTCTCTTCGTAAGGGATCAACCATGACTCCCTCGGGGGTAGCTCCTAGAATCTATAAACCCAATGAACATCTCTCAACTCCTATATCAATGCTCCCTCATCTAATATCGCTTTAAACCCCTCAATCTCTCGCTCAAACTCAGTGTATAGAATCTCACTCTCATCACCTCTCACTAGGTATGCTTCTAAAGTGTCCCTACCCATGGTTCTCTCAATGTTCTCCTCTACTAACTCCTCCATGAGGTCGATCGTAGGGATTTCATCTTTGTCACCCACTTGGTTAGCAACATTGAAGATATTCGTGTCGAGGGCTATGTTCCCAAAAGTGAGCTGCATTTTCCCATTTCGTTTATTGATTAAGGCATTAGCCGTGGCTAAGAATGGGCGGCCTAAAATGATGGGAACATGGTTGCCAGAATGGATGTAGGTCTTCGTGTCCAAAATGAAAAAGTCTATCGGGAAGTAAAAAGTGTTCACTTAGACTTTCACATCCTCAACAATCCCTCGAGGAACCTTCACTGTGCGATCCGCTATTTAGAGAATGATTCGTGTGGGCTTAAGGTAACCCAACTCAAGCTGCCTATAAATGGAATAGGGAAGGATATTAACATGCGCGCCTTAGTCCAGCAAGGATTTCTCAATTCGACGCTCTCCAATAACACATGAAATCGTGGGTGCGACCGGATCTTCAAACTTGGTTGGGAGGTTGTTAAGTAGAACGGAGCTCACATTCTGTGCTAGGAAGACATTCTTCTCCACCTTTAATCATATTTTCATAGTCAAAAGATCTTTAATGACCTTGGCATATGCGGTAATTTTTTGGATGGCATCAAGAAATGGCAAATTCATCTTAACTTGCTTAAGAACATCTAACACATCAGGACGGGAGGCTTCCTTTTGAATTGGGCCAACCATTGAGGGAACGGAGTGGCAGTGGGCGATTTCATAATAACTTCAGGTTCACTAGCATCGTCCTTACTACTCTCATTTAAGGGGGCATCTTCGGCCTCTTTCTTGTCGGGTGAAACATCCTCGTCTTTTGGCTCCTCATGTGGGGGAGGTGATAAATAAACGACTCCCCCACTACATAGAGTGGTGATGGCTTGGAATTTCTCTTTCTGATCAAAATATGTAGAACTAATATTGGCTTAGCCTTGAGCTAGAAACTTGCCCTTCTCTTGGACACTTAATGAGCATTGCAACTTAGATATGCTCGTATTCATCTTAATGAACATGCGCTCAAACTTGGCATTGGTTGCGTTTGGATATTGGATGAACTGGTTTAAGTTGTCATCAAGAGTCCTCCGTGCTGGGTTAATGTATAGTCCAGGAGGTGGTGCTTGCGTATGTGGTTGCATAGGTGGCGCTTGTTGAAGTTGAGGAGGGGGAGGAGGTAGGGAAACATATGAATTTGGATTCAATGCAGCTTGTTGTTTCCCGTAACTGAAACCAGGATGGTTCCTCCACAAAGGTTTGTATGCGTTCCCGTGAGTGGCATTAAAATTTCCCTTAAACACACCTCTTATTACTTCCACTTGCTCGGTAAGCATGGCTTTGTAATCAGGTATCGTCGGACATTCCTTTGTTGAATGGACCTCCTCACAAATGGTGCACACCTTTTCTTTCACTGAACTGGTGGATCGAGTAGTTTCTCTTAGTCGTACCTCGAGTATGTGTCTCATATTTTTCTTAAATTGATCAAGTCTACGGTGTAACACGGTATCTTTATCCAATTGGTATAGACCAGATGCAATAGGAGTTATGGACACTTGTCGATGACGGTTTTGGGCATTAGGATCGGACGTATCCCATGGTTGAGTAGTCTCGGTGACATACTTAAGATGAGCCTCAGCATCACTCAGATCTAATTCCCAAAACGGTTTTTCACACATTATTTCAACAAGTTGTTTAGACGCTATAGTAAGCCCGTAATGGAAGAAAGAGATAAGGTGATGTTTCTCAAATCCATGATGTGGGCAAGCATTAACCAACTCTTAGAAGAGTTCCTAACACTTATCAAATGACTCATTATCTTGTTGTCGAAAATCTTGAATTTGAGCCTTAACGGAGTTGGTTTTATGTTGTGGAAATAACTTCGAAAGAAACTTGGATTGCATATCCTTCCATGATATAATAGAGTTTGGTGGTATAGACCAAAGTCATGTCTTAGCTTTATCCTTTAAGGAAAAAGGAAAAATATTTAATTGAACGACATCTTGCATGCAAGCTTGATCACTAAAGGTTTTGCATGCCTCTTCGAACTCGCAGATATTGAGATATGGTTTCTCCGAATCCATGTCGTGAAATGTTGGAAGAATATGTATCATCCCATTACGAAAGAGGAAATGTCCTGCATTGTAGGAATTAGAATGCATCCGGGTGTGACAGTTCGCTCGGGAAATAAGAGTTCTTTCATGGGACGATACGGTAGGTTTCCCTCACCCGTACCAAAACTGGCGATATCCGACATTGCTCTCTCTCCAATTGACTCAGAATCCTCACTCATTGTTCTAGAAGTGTGACTCAACGTGTGACTTGTGATGGAGTTTGGAGGTTAGGAGGTGGAACCTAGAAGTGTGGAACGCGAGGGGTAAGAGGGCTATCGGAATTATACTCAAGGATAGGATTTTCGTGGATTCTTATTGGAGTATTTTGAGGAGTTTGTTCTGGATTTTACATAAAAGGGCTTTTGAGAGATGATTTCTTTTTGTCTTTTTATTTTTCTGAATTCTTATGGGTTTTTTATTTATTTTTATTTTTTTGGCTTTTTTAAATTTTGGAATCAAATTTGGGATTGAATCCACTAACCTAAAGGTCTACCTAAGTTTCCAAGCAACGGTGCCAAAAACTTGATGCAACCACAAATATGTATAAAATTTGTGCTTATATAGGCTCAAGTACAAGCCCGTTGCGTAAGTAATAACCCGGTAAGACGGGATCGTATCCATAGGGAACTAGGATGAATGCTCGCAACGATAAAAGAATAGAAGACTAACCCTAAATCGATTCGAGAAAAGAAACGAAAAGATGATTAATTTGGAACTAAATTCTACTGTCTAGACGCAACTAAAATTTAAATTATGAACTAAGCTACGTGCACATAAATGAAACTACTGCAATTAAGTAAATATGAATGAGGGGAAAGCAGGTTAGGATACAATCCCCCAAACCCTAGTAGATTTACCGAAAAGAATACTAGCTTTTGAATTAAAGAGTTGAAAAAACCATGTCTATAGTAATCCTAAGCATTACATATATGAATGTACTAGCCCGCATCATAAGTAATCAAAGGTAAGAATAAAGTGGTGTTGCATAGCCAACACACACATCGCATCCTTAAACATCCCAGTTACCTAGGGCAAATGAGATTAAAAGTCCTACGATGGTTGTGATCACTACACGACACGATTCGATTAAAATTTAATTCAAAACCTATTGTCTATTCATGTAAACTATATCGGGTCGGGTTCATGCATCCCAACCTTTGGAAATTTAGCTGGATATAATTAAACTAAGCTTGAACACAAAATCTATTTTGCATGAATTCATAACTACGTGAAAAATAGGGAAGAAACTTGTGAATAAAAATTGCAACCTAAGTTCTATGAATAATCAGACACTAATATAAAAGCAATTGAAGTCAGAAAGGAAAAAATACTTGGAATGAAGAAAATACTAGAATTAATGCTTAAAACGTGAATGAATATTGGAGAAATTAAATACTAGGGTTCTTAGTTGCAAAAGTCCTCTAAAAATATCAAAAATGAACTCCAAAAAGTCTGGGAATTAATGGGAATAAATACTCTACGAAATTACATGAGTTTGAACTAGATACAACTCTACATTTGAAAAAGAAAAAATCAAAATTTCGTCCCCCAGATCGGTCCGGCTTGGTCTATTAGTTCGGTTCGGTGTTTATCGGATCGGTCCGACAGTTTGTCTTATGCAGGAAATTTTATGAATCCGGACTAATTTTTTGCCCTTGATAGAAAATTTTCCTTCACCGAACCGGTTCAATCTTATCTCACACCGAATCGGTCCGGAGGTCTCTTTCTTTTTTCTTTTTGTTATGATTATCTCTCATTTTTTAGGCTTCATAACTTCTGATCCAGGACTAGGATTTGGATGTCGTTTCTTCCTACGTGCTTGTAGACTCAAGGTCATCAACTTTAATTGGGGTTCCTCGTCCAAACTCCAAATGTGAAGTTACTCTTTTGCCCTCTGACTTTTTTCCTTTCTTTCTTCCTTAGTTTCTCGGTTTTGAGTTTCCACTTCTCTTCACTTATATAAAATATCTGAAAAAAGTACAAAGGATATGAGATAAATCAACGCATTTTACATGTTACGAGGTGATAAAAGCCTCTAAATTAAGGGGATAAATCGGAAGAATTTATGCTAATCAGGGGCAAGAATGACTCCAAGAATAGGAATAAGGTTGATCCCTCTAAGATGTTCAGGTTATTAACACGGTCGTTAAAGAACCCATTTACAAGATCTTGAGAAAGATCAAAGACCAACCATTCATCAAGTGGACCAAAAAGATGGTTGGTAACCCAACAAAAAGAAATAATGCACTGAGATGCGCATTCCACAAGGATGGTGGCCATATGACTGAAAATTGAAAGGCTTTGAAGAAATACTTGGAGGAGTTAGCCCAAGATGGGCACCTCAATGAGTACATCAAAAAGAAAACAGATAAGGTCACAGTCAATGGAGACCAAAATCCGGATGACGTCCTTGATAATGAAATAGGACATAAGTTCACGGTAATTCATGGGGCATCAGATCTTAAGCAAATCTAAGGAAATGTTGTTCGAATGGACCTGAAGAAGGTTACTGCTATCATGGAGACATTTCAGATTGACCCTGCCAAAACTAACATTGTTAAGTGCCAGTGATCATAGAATGGCAACTACACAAAGAATATTATTTTCACTGAGGAATATTTGTTTAGGATGAGAACCCCACATCACGATGCACTAGTGATTACACTCAGAATAGAAAATTGGGGTGTTGGCAAGTTGTTCGTGGACCAGGGAAGTTCACCAAAAGTGACGTACCTACAGTTGTTCCACAAGTTGAAGATGAACATCGCCGACCTCAAAGAAGCCATAATTCTATGCGTCGGCTTTGCAGGAAGGGTCAAGATTCGCTGGGAAAAATTGTCCTCCTCGTTAGGGCAGGTAACATCTCGAAGATAATTGAGTTCTTAGTGGTGGATATTGAGTCCCCATATCATTCCATCTTAGGTAGAGGCTGGTTGTATGCCATGAAGGTCGTACCATCCACTTACCACCAAAAGTTGAAATGTGTTACCGACTAGGGCATGGCCAACATTCGTGGAGACCAGGACATTTCTAGAAAATGCTTTATTACAACCATTCTCCCAAAAAAGGAAAAGATGAAGGAGATAAAGGATGCTCAGGAGGAAGCCCTGGAGGGGGATACGACGGACTAGGGGTCGAGGCGACCAGGGTCCACCCTGTTGATCGGGTCATTGAAAACCTGGAAGAAGTTGGTCCCGATGGCAACTTTCCAAAGTGGAAATTTCTTATCGGAGCCACCCTTGCCAATCAAGAGGAAAAATAACTGGTTGACTTTCTCAGAAGAAATCTAAATTTTTTCGCTTGGGAAACATATGAATTTCCAGGGATTGATCCCAGCATAGCTTGCCATTAACTGCACATCAATTCGACTTTTAAACTGATCATTCAGAAGGCTCGCCGAATGGTTGTCCCAACTTGTGAATTCATATGTTTCCCAGTAGCTTGCCATTAACTGCACATCTTGCCAGGGATTGATCCCAGCATAGCTTGCACATCAATTCGACTTTTTCTCACTAGCTTGCTTACTTTCTTCGTTCTTCGCTGCCATTAACTGCACATCAATTCGACTTTTAAAATGCAAGATTCATTAGGGAAGTTCAGTTACCCAAATGGTTGTCCAACCCAGTGGTGGTGAGAAAGACCAACGACAGTTGGAGGGTCTGTATTGATTTCATGAATCTCAACAGAGCATGTCCCAAAAATAGATTCTCGTTGCCTAAAATAGATCAGTTGGTTGACGCTACGGCGATGCATGAAAGGATTAGTTTTTAGAATGCCTACTCTGGCTACCATTAGATTTCTTTGTTCGTACCCGATCAGGATAAAACATCCTTTATAACCCTCATTGGGTTATATTTCTACAAGGTTATGTCATTTGATTTAAAGAACGCGGGGACAACTTATCAGAGACTGGTCATCGAGATGTTCAAAAGACAGATAGGAGACACGATGGAGGTCTACATCGATGATATACTAGTTAAAAGAAAAAATAAGGGCGACCACCTCATTGACTTAGCTATAACTTTTAAGATCCTCAGGAAGTATTGAATGAAACTTAGTGTGAGTAAGTGTCCATTCGATGTTTATTCAGGAAAGTTCTTAGTCTACCTAGTTATTAAAGGAGGAATTGAGGATAATCCAAATCAGATCGATGATATCACTAAATTAAAGCCTCCTCAGATGTTGTGAGATGTTTAAAAGCTCACCAGTATGCTAGCGGCACTCAATCGCTTCATCTCCAAGTCTTCGAAATGTTTTCGACCATTCTTTCAGCTCCTGAAGAAGGATAAAAGGTCTCATATTAATGATGACTATTCAAAAGATTTGGATGAGATCAAATCCTACCTTAGCAACCCACCCCTGCTGGTGATTCCAAATGATGAAGACCCTTTGTAACTTATTTGCAATATTAGACCACGCTGTAAGTTTTGCCCTCGTAAGTGAAAAGAAAGGAGGTCAGCACCTAGTTTATTATGCCATTAAGACTCTTCTAGACGCAGAGAAGTGGTACCTGCCTCTGAAGAAACTCGTATATGCACTAGGGATCGCCTCAAGAAAGCTAGAACATTACTTTGAAGCCCATTCAATAATCGTAATCACTTCCTACCCCCTCAAAGCTATTCTAAAGTCGATCTCTTTCGATGAATTTCAAAGTTATCGGTAAAGCTTGGTAGATTTAATATCCATTTCCAACCAAGAATAATGATTAATGGACAAGTCTTAGAAGACTTCATTATTGAAATTTTAGGAGACCGTCCAATCGACCAGATGGAAGCAGAGTAGTTAACAAATGAGGAAAGACAATCTAATGACTGGACCCTATACGTTGATAAAGCCTCTAATTCCAAAGGGGGAGGATTACGGATCATTTTCATCACTACAGAAGATGTTATGATCGAGAAAGGAATCAAATTGGGATTTGAGGCCTCCAGTAATGAAGTTGAGTACGAAGCACTAATCGTTGGTTTGTGCAAGGCCCAACTGCTAGGGTCAAAGCACCTTCATGTATTCGGCATCTACAAACTATTCTCTATGCAAGCGAGCGAGGAATTCAACGCCAAAGATGATAGAATGGCAGCCTACCTCACTGTGGTAAGAGGACTTAGGGTAGGATTTGAGAAAGTATACATTCAACAGTTCCCCTGGGGGTAAAATAGTCATGCTGACATCTTAGCGGCCATGAGCTCCGTAATTTACTCTAACCTAAGGAGAACCATTCAGATAGAGTTCCATGAGCAGCCAAGTATTGACCAAACATTCGTAGTTGAGAAAGTCCTCCTCACAGAAAAGTCCCCCAGTTGGATGGATCCCATCGTCAATTATCTACGAAGTGACATATTTCCCGATAACAAGAGGTCGCACCATCAGGTAAAGGTCAAGGTTGCCCGCTTGTACCTCTCGCCAGAAAGGAAGATCTATAAGAACTCATTCACAGGTCCTTATCTCCAGTGTCTTCACCCACATGACACTAACAAAGTACTTAGCGAACTTCATGAAGACATTTCTAAGAGTCATGAAGATCTCTAGCGTTTAGATCAATTAAGGGGGTTACTGGTGGCCTCATATGCAAAAGAATGCAAGCACTTACGTTCATAAGTGTGAAATATGTCAGATCACTCTCCTATGATCCACCATCCCGCCAGCGACCTAAAATCACTGATAAGACTATGGACATTCTCATAATGGGGACTGGTGACCGAGCGGTAAAAGTCTGTTCGTGAGAGGACACAATCGTTGTGAGTTTCGCCGCCGCGATACAAAAGATAGAACCTAAGCTACTACTACACTTGACAAGCAAGCACAGCGGTAAGTCGGGTATCGTATGAAATCCACAGGGAGTGATTAAATTTTAGATGTTAATTGTTTTAAAACTTCAAGAATAAAAATGGCGTAAAAGAAATAAGAAAAGGTGATGGGTGGTTATGGTGGAAAAAGAAAATAGAAGTTAACGCTACACAAAAGTAAAGCGAGGATCGGGATCGCATCCTACCACACGGATCGAAACAACTACTAATTAGAGTTAAGGCTCGAAAGCAATTTAATCGAGCATTTTCAATTAAGCATAAACATCACACAATAAGGAATTTAACCCAAAGTTGTGAGATTAAACATTTAACTGAAAATGGTCACACGAGGATTAAATTTGGATTATCGCTATAAACACTAACGTTGCATGACAAAGAAAGTTAAACGCATAACAATCCAACTTTAATACACGCGGTTTCAATTAAATGCAATTTTTACACCAAACCCTAACTTTCGAGGTACAAATCCGTAAATGGCGGAACACAACCCCAACCCTATTTATCTAAGGGTACATCATGAACTAAACTAATTAACAAACCAATATACTAATTACAACAAGAAATAAATTAATCTAGGCAAGAAAGTAGAGAAAGCAAGTAAATCAAAGCATGGAAATTAAGGAAGACAACTAATTTAATGTAATTAAAGTTAAGGTACAACTTACAAAACAAAGAGTACAAGAGAGGAGTAGGATTTAGCACCCAAATACAAACCCTAAAATCTAAGACAAAATGAAGATATCAAGTCTAAAAAGAGATCCCCCAACTTAATACAATGTTTCTCCCTTTATACCCAACCAAAAACCAACTTAAAAATGAAGATTTTCGGACTTTTCCTGTTGTCGAATCGATTCCGTAAAGGACCGAATCGATTTGGAAACAGGGGAAGCAAAAATCTAGCATTCTGGTGCAAACCGAATCGATTCGGTTTTGGGCCGAATCGATTCGCAAGCACCAGGTCTGAATCTGCAGCTTTGTCCTGTTTTACGGAAAATGCCGCCATTTCTTCGTTATAGCTCGGAATGAGGCACGGTCGGAGGCTACGCGAAGATAACTCAGAGGAATACAACATCAAAGGAGACATTGGGCCAAAAAACCAAAATATGAAATGACTAAAATGCCCTTGAATGTGACCTTGAGTGTACTTTTACAGTAAAACCATCCTAAAAATACCATAACTCCATCGATACAACTCGAAATCATGCACCGTCGGTGGCCACGCGAAGAGTAATCAAAGGACTTAAACTTCCATGAAGAGCTCGGGATTCAAACCCGAATGCTGGAATTACTAAAATGCCCCCGAAGCTGCAAAAGTCGACGAAACATTTCCGAAAAGCGTCCGAACTTCATACTAAGCATCCAAATACCTACAAAAGCTCAATTAACCCCTGAAAAACATGTTAACATAGAAATCCAAGGTTGTCTGGTTAACGAGCATAAGTATAGGGATTAAGAAACCCAAGGGGGCTAATAAGGCGTAGGTTAACGGGTGAAATACGCAATATTTGCGTCGTATCACACCCCCTAACTTACACATTGCTAGTCCCTAGCAATGAAATAGGAAACAACAAGAACTACAAGCAAACCAAAAGTAGGATACAAGTACAAAATGGTATGAAAAAGTAATAAAAAGATAAGGCCACTTTCGCGGGCGAACGATTGCATTTAGCATATGCAATAAGCCGTTAAACCCCTAGGTTACCCTAGTGGACGAGTGTCATCTCGTGAGGGTTTTCAGGGATAATACCCACAAACATCACACGGTTTCCTCAAAATATGCCCAACCCAACATGCGATAAACTCAACAACAACGAAAAAGATTTCAAACATGTTATTAGCATATTGAACGAATTCAAGCTAAAGTCCGTTGTTATTAACAAGTTGAATGCACCTCATAGAATTGAAACTTTAAAAGTGGGAGGGGGGAAAGCACATGCATAGTGTGATTTGGTGAAAAACTTATATAAACCGGATACTAATCAAAGCAAGCATACATTCAATCCTCACGGGCATTACGCTCAACAAATGAATTCACTATGAAAAGGGAGGTAATACACGGGACATGCGGGCATAAAGAGTAAATGTAAATGGAAACTAGGCCGCGCACATGTCACAAATGAGGAACGCTATATATAAACTGAAAAATTATAATCTCAATGAAAGATACCACTCATCAAAAGAGGCGAAATGCATTTTCACATATTATCAAAACTATTATGACTTTTAAATTAAATGCACCCTAAGATCACATAGGACTTTATACGGTTGTAATGTAGGTTTGGGGTTAAGGTACGAAATGAAAGGTATATGTACGGATTCAAAGTGTTCGAAGATGAAAACTTGGAATAATGGGAAGGATGCGGGCAATATCAAAAATGGAAAGTAACTTCCAAACAAGCATTATATATAACAATTGGAGAGTAATCAAATCTTATTGAATAATATACACAACATATACAACTTTCTCTTTCTTTTCTTTTCTTCTTTTTCTCATGTTTTCTTTTGTTTTCTTTTGCTTTTTGCTTTCTCTTTTTGACTACTCTTTCTTTTCTTCGACTTTCTTTTCTTTGCTTATCAAACTCTCATATGCTTAAATTGCAACCGCCATCATAACAACAACATTCAATCCCAAGTAACATTCCAAACAAAGGTATGGAAAGTGTATGTATGGGCTAAAACTCCAATTTGGAGTTGGTTATGGTAATGGGGTTATGAAACGAAAGGCTATATTTCAGCTCAAAGGGGTTGACTAGGGAGACATATATGGTGAGGTCAAGGCTAATATGGGTGATATAACAAAGATGGCCAATGATCATTTCATAAAGTTTACGCAATTCTCGAATCAAAACAAACTTTGAAAATCATGCTCAAGTAATACATTTCAAGTATGAACTCAATTAATGAACGGTCAAGTGAAAGAATAGTGAGATTACCAACGAATTCAACGTTTTCAATGAGAAAAGAATAGTGTACAACACTCACAAACGACGAAAGGTACAAAGCTTACTCGGTGTAAGTATATACAATGCAACAAAAGATTACCGAGTTATAAAAATCTTAAACCAAATCAATATAACAAGGAAAGTGCATATGCCCATGGGATAAAGTATAATTCATGATGTTATTCACAAAATCAATGATTTGAGGACTAAAGTCTAATAACTTCTAAAATCGAGAACATGCATCATTGAGTTGTCAATCGGATCGGGCAATTATTGAAATTTGTCATCGAAAACAAGGCAAAATGCCCAACAAAGGAGAAAAAGGAAAGCAAATATTTTTGAAAATTTTCAATTTTTTCACAAAAAGGCATACTTAGTAACTAAATGTGAGAAAATCCATGGACAAAACAAAGAAATGGATAAAATATCCAACACCCCCTAACTTAAATGTTGCATTGTCCTCAATGCGCATTAAGAACACAACACAAAGAGAGGAAAAGAACGATATTACCCAAAATTGGAGCGATCTCCATAAGCATGAGTCCAATGAAATCTACAAAACAAGTTAGTACCGATCATAGAAAAAACAAATAGCAAAAAGTTAACTAATTACACTAGACAAAATTAAAAGGAAAGAAAAATAGGAAAGAAAGAAAATTAAAAAGCTAACTATTTACAACCTACTATTTACGCTTCACACTAACTATACACTAGAAGTCTAAATAGTTGAGGGTCCACCCAAAAAGGGATTTGACTTTGAAAGATCAACGGTGGACCCTCCAAAGCGAACATGCCTCCCAAAAGATATGAATTCCGTTTGAACAACGGAAGGCATGTGGGTGGTGAAAAAAGTGAACCATCGCCTATTTGAAATTTTGGGCGGACGATGGGGGATTTGGATAACAAGGGGGAAAGGTACACTAGAGGTCCAAGAAAAATCGATTTATCTCCCAAAGGTTTGTCAAATGGAATGGGAGATGGTGCAAACATGAGGATAACATCCATCGAAAACAAGTCAGGTAAAGAGTCCTCATCGGCAAAAAGTGTAGAAGTTTTAATTTCTACCGACTCATAGGAATCAACCGGTAATTCTAATGGTTCGATCACGGAACACGAATATGGTGATGAAACAAATTCAATCTTAATCGACTCATCATAGGAAGGATATTGAATTTCGGGGGAGAAATATGCACACTCGATGAGAAATTCTTTGAAAAATTTAGGTGAAACACAAGTTTCCACCTCCTCGTTGTTTTGTGCATAAGAATTCATCTCATCGCAAAGTGCACCGAGTCTCATTCCAGCATCATTTAGGCTTTCCAAACCTTGGGAGTAAAGAAGCAAAGTCTCTTCCAAAGTAGGCTTCCTCGGCTCAAGAGCCTCGGACTCCTCATTTGGGTAAAACTCGTCTTCGAAAGTAATGAAATAAGAATCGTCATTGGATTCGAATAATGAATCCAACTCAAGCTCCCAATAACGATTTTCATTCCGATAAATGTTTTCAAGTCTTTCATTTTCAAGAAAATATTGAAAATGAAAAACTTTAAAACTATCCCCAAAGTAAGAATCATTAGAATGACCGTAATAACTATAATAGTAGGACATAATTACCTCATTGTTTGTAGATGGAGAATCCGAGCAAGAAAGTGAGCAACCGCGAATCAAAGTTTCTTAGCGCTCAAGTATGCTATCCTGCAAAAAAGGTTAAAACAAAGAATACAAATACAAAAGGAAAAATACTACGAAATAATAAAATAATTACTATCTAAAACACACTCCCCGGAAACAGCGCCATTTTATGACCGAGCGGTAAAAGTGTGTTCGTGAGAGGACACAATCGTTGTGAGTTTCGTCGCCGCGATACAAAAGATAGAACCGAAGCTACTACTACACTTGACAAGCAAGCACAGCGGTAAGTCGGGAATCGTATGAAATCCACAGGGAATGATTAAATTTTAGATGTTAATTGTTTTAAAACTTCAAGAATAAAAATGTCGTAAAAGAAATAAGAAAAGGTGATGGGTGGTTATGGTGGAAAAAGAAAAGAGAAGTTAACGCTACACAAAAGTAAAGCGAGGATCGGGATCGCATCCTACCACACGGATCGAAACAACTACTAATTAGAGTTAAGGCTCGAAAGCAATTTAATCGAGCATTTTCAATTAAGCATAAACATCACACAATAAGGAATTTAACCCAAAGTTGTGAGATTAAACATTTAACTGAAAATGGTCACACGAGGATTAAATTCGGATTATCGCTATAAACACTAACGTTGCGTGACAAAGAAAGTTAAACGCATAACAATCCAACTTTAATACTCGCGGTTTCAATTAAATGCAATTTTTACACCAAACCCTAACTTTCGAGGTACAAATCCGTAAATGGCGGAACACAACCCCGACCCTATTTATCTAAGGGTACATCATGAACTAAACTAATTAACAAACCAATATACTAATTACAACAAGAAATAAATTAATCTAGGCAAGAAAGTAGAGAAAGCAAGTAAATCAAAGCATGGAAATTAAGGAAGACAACTAATTTAATGTAATTAAAGTTAAGGTACAACTTACAAAACAAAGAGTACAAGAGAGGAGTAGGATTTATCTCCCAACTACGAACCCTAAAATCTAAGACAAAATGAAGATATCAAGTCTAAAAAGAGATCCCCCAACTTAATACAATGTTTCTCCCTTTATACCTAACCAAAAACCAACTTAAAAATGAAGATTTTCGGACTTTTCCTGTCGCCGAATCGATTCGGTAAAGGACCGAATCGATTTGGAAACAGGGGAAGCAAATATCTAGCATTCTGGTGCAAATCGAATCGATTCGGTTTTGTGCCGAATCGATTCTCAAGCACCAGGTCTGAATCTGCAGCTTTGTCCTGTTTTACGGAAAATGCTGCCATTTCTTCGTTATAGCTCGAAATGAGGCACGGTCGGAGGCTACGCGAAGATAACTCAGAGGAATACAACATCCAAGGAGACATTGGGCCAAAAAACCAAAATATGAAATGACTAAAATTCCCTTGAATGTGACCTTGAGTGTACTTTTACAGTAAAAACCATCCTAAAATTACCATAACTCCATCGATACAACTCGGAATCATGCACCGTCGGTGGCCACGCGAAGAGAAATCAAAGGACTTAAACTTCCATGAAGAGCTCGGGATTCAAACCCGAATGCTGGAATTACTAAAATGCCCCCGAAGCTTCAAAAGTCGACGAAACATTTCCGAAAAGCGTCCGAACTTCATACTAAGCATCCAAATACCTACAAAAGCTCAATTAACCCCTGAAAAACATGTTAACATAGAAATCCGAGGTTGTCTGGTTAACGAGCATAAGTATAGGGATTAAGATACCCAAGGGGGCTAATAAGGCGTAGGTTAACGGGTGAAATACGCAATATTTGCATCGTATCAACTGGACATGGAGGGACCACTACCTAACGAATCTGGAAATCAAAAGTATCTGCTGGTGGGCACATATTACATCACCAAATAGGTAGAGGAAGAAACACTGGCGAACATTCACGACTCAGATATGACAAGGTTCCTCTGGAGAAACATTATAACACGCTCACCGATAACGGCACATAATTTTGAAAGTAGTTTCTTTCAACTTTTTTGTGATGATGCCTTACGCACTAAGCTTGACTTACCAGACGAGCAAAGAGAGTTGGCTATAATCAAGTTGGATTCCTACCAATAGCAACTGGCCAAGCAGTACAGTAAAAAAGTCAATCCAAGGAGTTTTTTGGTAGGAGATTATGTCCTAAGGAAAGTCCTCGGAAGTGCCGTAAGACCATAAAATGGAAAACTATGAACAAACTAGGAAGGACCCTTCAGAATAATTAGGAACGACCTTCAAGGAGCATATCACTTGGAAATGCTGGAGGGCGGGGAGATACCAAGAGCTTGGAACGCAATCAATCTCAATAAGTTTTACTTTTAGTCTTCTTTATCTTTTGTTAGAACATTTAGTTTAAGTAAATATTTATTTTCAAACTGATGTTACTTATCAGGCAATATTCAATGAATAAAATGCTAGTTGTCCGCTGTAGTTTTATATTATGCGTTGGCTGCTTAATTTTTCTTGGTTGAATCTAATTAATACGCACCCTTTCTAAACGATAACTCCTTTGTGCAAGGCTAAACTCCTAGGATTATACATAGTTGTTCAAACTTGTTTCAATCAGGTAATCCCACGTGCTAAGCAGGGTGTGCGGAAGTTATAACAAATGTTTCAACTACTAAAACCCTCAAGTCTTTGTTACAAACACAAGGGACCTCATGATTTGTCTCGACAACAACAAAATCCCTACAGGGGAAGGAAGTGTGATGGCATGACCTAAAAGGTAAAGTAGATGGAATGATACTGCTAAATCATATTGGGTTGGGAGAATGTTCGCACAAATGAAAATAAAGGGCTCACACTTGTCCTTAGTATCATTTAGTCGGCTTGAGAAACCCAAAATGATCAAAAGCAAGTCCACTTAGTTAGCAAAAGGTCTAGAATAGTCATTCAGCACTATGTCACCCATAAAACAACAATTATTAACACATGTTTAGTCAGTATGGGCTCAAAACATCAAAAGTTAATAAATAACACATTTTCATTAACCAAAATGAGAAATTACAATTACAATGAAGACCAAAAATAAACAAGGACTTAAGATGGCCCAGGATGGCGAGCAACATATTCAACAACAATCTTTCTTTGACCATCATCTGGCTTTGAAGAAAACTCTTCTACATCACTGTTAAGATCATTCTCCAAGAGATGGAAAGGAATGACATCATCTGGGATCTATTTATCATCCTTCGAGAAACGATTGTGGTAGTAGGCTGCACACTCGACTTGGTATTTATACCACAGCCTGGTGTCTTAACCTTCTTAAGGCTGCTCAACCACCAATGAGAAAAATATGCATCTTATGCCTCTTTAAGCTTTGTTGGGGCATCTACCCAGCCTGCATTATAACCCTTCGATTAGGCTTCTTGAGGTCCCATTTTGAATGCATTCCTCAATCTCTCAACAAGTTACTCGAGCCCAGTAACCTTGACTTTCAATCTGATAACCTACCTCCTCATAACTTTATTTTCAGCCTGAAAAACTTCAACCACTTAGCTAACTTCAATGGTCTCCAAGAATTTGGCCCTCAAAGAGTTCACTTCTTCGTAAAATGCGATACATATCTCCTCCATCTCTTGAAGATTATCCTTTAACTTAGTTAGTAGCTCAGATTAATTCTTATATTGCTCGTTTCTTATCCTAAATGACTTGCAATTCTTTACGAAGGCTTTGTGAGCGTCTAAACTGATATTTATCCCAAGGATCTGCCCTAAACGGGAGCTAGAAGGAAATGTATTGGTCTAAATTCATAGACTACAAATAACACACACCAGATCACAAGCAAAATATTAGCACATAAAGATTAAGAAAATATATACACAAAAAAGAAATATTCCATCTTCATTAATATATAAAAGGGAGGGGTCCAAGGGCCAATACATTAAGTCCACTCAAGTTGATTATAGGCTTTCAAAGGAGAAATCATACAAGGAAGAAAGAAAAATTCCTAATCCATGAGCCTTGATCCTTCACCTGATAAGCTTTGCCAATGGATTTTCCCTTGTCGATAGTAAGATGCTCCTTGTCAGCATCATCATCAACATTGACCTAAGAAGGACTGATATCAGTGCGACTAACAGGTTGACTATCACCCTCTTTATCCTCCTTGAAAGGGTTAGGACAGGGGGAATAGAGGTCAGAGAGCTTGGATTCAATAGGATTCCCAACAGCCTTTAAGGCCTAGTCCCCACCCTTCTTGCAGGCCACCTTACATCCATAGGCTGGCTATTGCTCGGCATCATCATAATCATTATTGAAGCCTTCACAATAGCTAACATCTTTCTCTTAGGGAAGTTCCCTCTCCAACTTAACAATCTTGGCAGACAAAGCTTCATTTGCCTCGACCATCTTGCCCTTCTCGATGACCACCTCCTTTTGGGATGCTCAAGTTCATCATAAGCCTTGGCCATCTTCTCTTTGTCTCTTGTTCCCACGCTAGGCGATCTTCAACAAAGGCCTTCCTCTCAGATCCCAGAGTGTCTTTGATCTCTTTTAATTTATGGATTTATTGGCATGGTGGTCCAAGAGAGTTATAAAATTATATAATAATTACGTAGAAAGAGAAAGAGCAATCAGTACGGACATTGGAAAAGTGCAAGAAAATAAATAGCAAAGAAGACTTACTAGGGTCGTCCCCTGAGCAGTTTTAAGGTTGAGTTGGGATGATCACAATCTCGAAAAGCACTCATGATCGACAGCGAGCACTGCCCCCTTCAGCAAATTAAGGTCAAGATAAGGGACATCACCCACACTATCCCCCTCAATATTTGCAACGAGAGGAGGGACTCCATATACTTTTAGGACCAACTTTCTCTTGGTCTTCTTCCTATTATCCTCTTTCTTCTTTTCTTCTTTTCTTCTTCCCTTTCCCTCTCTCTCTCACTCCACTTCTCTTTTAATTCTCTCTTCTTCTCTTTCTCCATCTCTTTCACCTTGATTGACGGGCTAAAACTACTAGCCCTGGGGAATTCAGCCTCAGACATCATTAAAGACTTGATCCTATCAGACAAGATGGTCTGATCGTCATCTTTGAGAAGCCTTAACTTTTTTTATCAGAGGGGCCATGTCTCTTCTTCTTCCACTCCCTATTCCACCTCTTTTGATTCCTCTTCCTCCTCTTCTTCTATCACGATTGAGTCAAAAGGACCAACCTCGGGAGCTTTTAAGGTTGGGACCTTATTTACCGGATGAGAAATAATGCTAGTGGTCATATTCTTGTATTTCAATAGATAGGCCTTCAGTCTTCGGTGGTCACCGTTAGGTAGCCTTTCCTTGATATTTCAGGGTTTCAGAAGATCGTAGAAATCAATATCACTTATGTCAAGCCACTGATTTTTAATACGAACTACAAAGTAAAGGAAGAAGAACATTAGCTAAGAGGATAGAAGTTAGAAATCAGAACTGCATAGCCAAGGAAAGAAAAAAGGAAGTAACCTATTTGGTTATCTCCAAAGTCGGAAATTATACGGTCCTTAGTGCCTTTCGCCCTTAGGAGGTTGCCGATTTCTAGAAATGAAACCATATTCCCATGAATCTTTATGGGAGTTCGTAAGGTTCACCACCAGGACCCTCTTAGCCTTCCTGCTTTTTAAAATACATAAGGTCGTCATCGGTTCGTGACCACACATAGCAGTAGTAGATCTCACAATGCCCAATTTTGTGCCATAAAGGGTGTTTATTCTATGAACTTAGTTAATTGTCTTCCAAACATTGGGGGCAGACTGGGAAGGCATAATTTAAAAATATTTAAAGAACCTAAGAAACAGGTGGTTTGAGGGAAACGTTTATCCCCCCCCCCCCCCCCCCCCGGGTTATCAGGAAGGTGTGAATCTAGTGCCCCCCATTAATGTCATGAACATTTAGAAGAAGAGGGGCGCAGTCGATGATTACCCAATGAAGAATATTGTAACGAAGCCTAAACTCACCTACCGTTTTGTTATCTAGCATTGCCATAATTGTACAAACAAGGGGAAAACTCTAGCTACAACTACACAATAAGTTCCAAGAAAAGCTTAAGAAAGGAGAGCTAGACTTACAATGATTAATCCATCTCTGAAAGAAAAGAGGGCGTAAATAAGGTGAACCTAGAAAATCTTAGCAAGTGTAATACCTATTATTTTTATGGCTTTTAATGAGACTAATTAAATGAAATTGCTTTTAATTATGGGATTAATTAAATTAATTCGGGATAATTAACTGAAAATTAATTCGGATTTAAATAACTAACGAGACAAGAGTTAGTATTTGATTATGACGATAATATTGAATATTATTGAGTGATTATGGTAATATGTGATTATTTAATTTATTAATATTGTCTCGAGTTATAAATACGGCAATTCGAAAATTAAGTTGGGACGTGTGTGTCAGTCGCGCCAGGAATCAATTTAAATGGATTTAAAAGTAAATTGTAATTGTATCATCTCTATGGTCATTTTGAGTGCGCCAATGTGTTCGTAAGGGTCGAAATAGTCAAAAAAACACTAGTCAGGGGTTTAGTTTGGGTCCCGGGGCATTTTTAGGCCAAACCGACAACCCGGGAGGGTATTTTAGTCATTTTGATTTTTAGGGAATATTAACCCACGAAATTTAGGCCTTATTTATCAGCCAACCTCAGGGCCATTAGGGCCATTATCTATCAAAACCAAGTGGTGGGCAACGTGAGAAGAGAGGAGAAGTTCCAAGGGGTTTTCCAAGGACATAACCACTAAACGCCACCACTATCGCCGGATTTGTGACCGAAAAGAGAAATAGAACCAACCTTTACCAACATCAAAAGATCGGAGCATCGAATTTCCAAGCAAGTGATTTAACTTTTTATGATACTTGCTATCACGGGAGGTTGGTTTTCGAAAAAGGACCATCTGATCTTTGTGTGCCTACGGGGGGATTTAGATTGGTACCTTAAGGACATAGGACTGTGAATGACTTATTTGTGAGTTGATAATTCAGCTGACCATGGGAGCATAGGTATGTACATGACCCATGGGTATGTGAACTATATTCGCCTCCAATATGTGTGATTTGTATTAAGACGATTCCTGAGTGATTCGGAACGCGTAATCCTTACGTACGTGATGTATATGGATTTGATAGCAGAGTATGCATGCACTACATCTTAGCCTAGGGGTGCCATATATGTATCTATGTATTGAGAATGATTTATATATATACTTGTGACTAGTTCATTGTTGCTGAGTAGTAGTGAATAACTAAGATATTTGAATGGGATACGAACATGAGAATTTAAATAACACTTGTGATAAGAAATTTAATGAATGTGAATGTGAGATATAAATATAACTTGTTTGTATAATACGAGTAGACACCTTATATTAGAATGTGAAAGTAGGGGTTAGTATTGACTACTTAGATAGTGGCATAACTAGGATGGGTTAAGGGTTTACGTTAAGCGTGCACATTAGTTGAGAGGTGAGAAACTCATGTGAGAGTACGCAACTAACATGTATGTAATATTTACTGTTTAATGTAATTAAACACTTGTTATATTTTTAAACTGTTTTCACCTCAGGCTCTGACCCGTTTGCTTCCAAATCTATTTTGTAAAAACCTTTTAGGTGCCTAGCCACAGGGACGCCAAGCATAGGAGTTCCATTACATTGATGTGTTGTAGCTGCTGTGGAAGTTACAGGATCTCGGTATTAGGCGCCTCCACATTCTGCACTCAATTCTATTCATGGTTACTCATCTATTAGGGCATGTCGTCCATTTTCATTTAAAGATGGCATTCTCAGACTTTCAGTTTTATTTCAATTTCGGATTTATCAAGTTATTCAGACTTTTGTATTGAGAATTATTCAATATTTGGATTATTCAGCGGAGTGTTGCTCCAGACTCATTTTTATTTATTCCATTATTATTCTATTGTGATTATGATGTGGATTTTGTATGGTTAGCTTATATAATTGTTTGCTTGTTAATTTGACAACTCGCTTATAAATATTAGGTGGCTTGTAACTATTTAAAATGTTTACGACAGTGATGCTAGATCTGAACCAACTTAATATTCTATATTACTGAGATAAAGTAGTAGATACCAGGTATTTAATTAGTCGGGGTGTCATAGGTGGTATCAGAGCATCAGGTTCTAGTGTCCTTTAGGATCTGTGCGGCTTATTATGCTTCCAACGTAGCTTTATTTGATATTGAGCCTTATGCTTAGGATTGTCGATTTCTTTGGTGAGACTTCATTCTCCTGTTATAATGTATATGATGGTGAATCGTGTGCAAAAAATGCAGTATGTTAGGCAAGGATAGTTGGGTGGACATCAGGAGGAAAAGCTCAGTTAATGTTATTCGGTATATTCAAGAATGATGACCGTAGTTGAGGTCACCCCTATTATGGCACGAAAGGCCATGACGGTAAATATGGACAAGGCACAACATATGACTTCCAGGTACCATTAGAGTAGAAAGTGGGGTCAAATTAGATTCATCCAGCAAGGTTGGATTGGGAGAGAGTGAGACAAAACATTGAAGAGAACTAGCATTGGAAATTCTAGAAATGCAAAAATGGCATGTGTTAGCTAACGAAGGTAAAATATCCAAAGGCTTGGGCATGTATCGGAGTGTGGCTAACCAAAAGTGAAATTTGGGGTAAGAATTTTTCTTGGCTCATCGGAGAAAAGTATTAAAGGTAGGAGTTAGCCACCACATTTATAAGTGGAATGTTGTGTCACGGGAAGGATATTAAGTACAGTCTAACCGCAAGTTCCTTCATCAGATATTCAGCATAAGGTGCGAACGTTGTTCTGAACTCACACCAGAAGGCCAGACAGAGGTCCCTTTATGGAAGGGAATTTAATTAATTAGTGAATCTTGAACTGGATGAAGTAGGTACATTAGAGGAGAGTATTTTAAAGTGGGAAATGAACTCATAAGAAAAATTGCTAGCACTTATGGAAAATTCTGCTTGGGGCGGTCAATGCAGATAACAACAATGTTGCATTTGTCGATATGTATGTTAACGTCCCCTTGTACGGGGAGCTTCAAGAATCGAAGAATTTAGTCAGATAGTAAGACTGGGGAAATCGGTGTTGGTGAAGCACCACAAAGGGGGAGACCCATCAGGGGACCCATTTAGATTATTTGGATAGCTGAATTTTTATCGAGTAATGGTGATTTAGTAAGGGTTGTGGAAGCCAGTAGCATGTTCCTTAGGGTCATCAAAGCTAAGAAACAATGTAGGTAGCCATCAGAGTCGAGACTACAAAATTTTGAGAGAAGTACAACCCTAAAATGGTTAGTATGACTGGAGATAAGTGGGTTCGGTGTAGAGGCTTTTTGGGAAGAGTAAAACCCCATGTGTTAAAATTTTCTCGAAGCAAGTAAAGGGATAAGGGTATGGTGCCTAGAAAGGCAATAGTTAATGTAATTTTTGGTTTGGATCGAACAGGCGTGCTACATTCAAGAACCATTTAAGCATCCAGGGCGATTGACAAAGTAGAAGTATGAGTTTTACCCTCAGAAGATGAGGCGTATTCTATATGACACGAACGAGTTACTACATTTTTACTAGATTCGCATGTGATACGATTTAGTGCGTATATCGAGAATGTTATTATTAAGTATTTTTTTAGTATAGCGGGGTTACTTTTAGTGTATCCGCGGAGGATGAATCGGTGTATCGATAGTGGTATATACTTTATGGGGATTACTCGTTTTAGTGATGTGTTATACGAGTACGATAATATCCTAATTATGGTTTTATATTGCTGCTTAGACCGATAATGGGCGAATATCACAAGTCTATCGGGGTTACTACCTTAGGGTAGAATGTTTTATTCTGACGAGACCTCATCTGCGAGAGGGTTGGACTCACGTTTACATGTTTATATATAGTATAGAGACTTCGAAGGAAATAATAGTCTCGAGATATTCGATCTCGGTATGTGTAGGTATTTTCTTGTTATGATTCGAAGAGTATTGGGTTTACTATTCAGTGAAAAGATTTAGCTTGTTATTATGTTTAACGCTCAGGACATGGTAATAGGAAGAGCGCATTGTTATATCACCCTTTAGAGACGTGGAAGTTAATACTCATAGTTGCATGTCTAGATACAAGATTTCGAGAGCCACGATTATATGTGCATGATGTTTATGGAATGTGATTACCACCAATGCTAAGTGATAGTGTCTTTAGGAATAAGTTCCTTGTTTAAGTGTAATTGCAAAAGGAGATGTAAATTTGATGACAAGAGACGGGAATATAGGGGTACGTCGACAATGCTATGTAGTAGTGTATTAGGGGGTTCCTTGTTTGGATTTCACTTTTCGAGACATTCCACGCATGAAACTTAGCGTAAGGTTGGAAGTAGGGAGATGTTTGGCCATTCGTCCATGAATCTGGTGCCTCAATCGTTATGGAAGTATGTAGTTATAATTTAAAGTTAAAAATTAAATTATGATATAAGTCCAGTAGATCCATTTGTGTGGTGAGGACGTACTGAAAATTTTGTTTTATTACGGCAACGTGAAGGATGGAATGTTATAAAGGAGGATTTAGGATTTAAAATTCTGGGGTAATCTAGAATGCCTAAGTGGTATAGCCACGTTGAGAATACGGGCAATAAAGAATTAGGTGTATTTATGAAGTGTATATGATGTTTAAATCAGAATGCACGATTTGTAAGGTGTGTGGACACCTTTGTTTGCTGATGTCAGATTCGCCGGAAGAAGAGACATGGAAACGGATGAGTGAAATTTATGCATGTGGGGCTAATATGACAAATAGAAGTGGTAGAGTCGATTAAGCGTCATGAGCGAAGGAAGATAATCCATATATTCATGTGCAATCAGAGTAGCACGTCCGAACTTGGTGGAAAGCCAGTGGGAAGCCATTTAAAAAGGGGGTATCCCTTGAGAAGACAAATATTTAATGATTATGGAAAATTTAGAGCGGAGTTCCACACAATAGAATGTTGAGAGTGACTTAAGCATAAATAGAATGATGATGTCAATAAGGCATAAATATTTTAGAAGTGAATCTCGTGGCGAAAAATGAATGGGTTGAAACTTTTGGGTATACGTCAAAGGAAGAAGAGGATTATTAAGTACCACTGAATGGGAGAAATTATAAGTGAAAGTCAGTGTTGAGCGGGACATTTTAAGTAGTCTCCACATGCACCGCTCATAGATAGAAAACAGTTAGAGTAAGAAGATTAGCCAGAAATTTTGTATCCAACCGACGATTCCAGTGATGGTAGAGTCAAATGGTAAATTTCTTTGATGGGTTGCTAACCTAAGATAAGTAACGAGTTCCTTCGAATGTCTGAAATAGGTTGTCCAGAAGGAAAGTAATTATTATATCCTTAGGTGATTTACACTATTAGATATTGAACGCGCCAGTACGTGGTCCTGCCTAGTATTATTCTGAATTAGGATGAGATCCTTTAAACCCACCTTCAATATGGGGTACCAGGAACTAGTGGGGATAACGTTTCATTTTAAGAAGGTTGTATCACCTATAGCCCGGGGAGTAGGCGCAAGGTGATTGACGACTGGTGGAGCAGTATGAAAGTAATTTTGTACTCATTGCGATCATTTCATTTCCAAAACGGGTATAGCTAGTAAGTGAAGTACATTATGGTAAAGGGGAGAGAATATTACCTAATAGTAGAGTTGTGTTCCCCTTTGCGTAAGCCCTGCGGGACGACTTGCCAAAAGACTACTCACTACTAACTGAAGGCGTGACGCTCGTGCTTCTTTCGAGGAAGGGTTGGGTCTGGTCGATGCACTTCTTTGATTAACCGAAAGGCAGGTCCAAGCTTGAGTTGCCTTTGCTTGGATTCGCTGGACTCTATCTGGGTTTGTCTAGCTTTGCATTGCTTGCCTTATTTATAGTGGACAAGGTACTTACAGAGGTTTTATGTGGATAAACCTTATTATCCCTCCTCTGGATGTTTACAGGTGAGTGGATTATCGAAGTTTTGGATTATTCAGAAGTTAGAGTCTGATGACTATAATGGGATAACCACCAACCGTCTTAAGTGGCCTTTTCCTTTTGTAAAAGTCACACCACCGGGAATAGAGATTCTAAGAATGGATAAGAGTAGTCAGATGTTCTATGGTTTCTCCCAGGATGGGAGTTTTGTGTTTAGATAAATGCGGGAGTTGATACGAAATGAGGTACGAACTCCCAATAATATTGAGATAATGCGGCCAATGATGTACAGGTTATTCTTATTCGAATGTTGTTTAGTAAAAGCACAACGTGAGGTGCATTCATTGAGGTGTGACCCTATAACTGGTAAAGTGTCGAGAGTGTTCAACAAGCTTATTGTGAAGCGGGGGCTATAATGATTGAGCCTTACTTTGAATTTAATTTTGAGTACTGGAGGATACCTAATTTTTCCTAGTATGCCTTACTTTTCCGAATTTCGAGATGAAATTCTGTTATTAGCGGAAAAGTATGTAATACCCCGTATTTTTATGGCTTTTAATGATATTAATTAAATGAAATTGTTTTTAATTATGGGATTAATTAAATTAATTTTGGATAATTAATTACAAATTGATTCGAATTTAAATAACTAGCGAGACAAGAGTTATTATTTGATTATGATGATAATGTTGAATATTACTGAGTGATTATGGTAATATGTGATTATTGAATTTATTAATATTGTCGCGAGTTATAATTACGGCAATTCGAAAATTAATTTGGGACGCGTGTGTCAGTCACGTCAGGAATCAATTTAAATGGATTTAAAAGTTAATTATAATTGTATCATCCGTATGGTCATTTTGAGTGTGTCAATGTGTCCAGAAGGGGTCGAAATAGTCAAAAAACACTAGCCAGGGGTTTAGTTTGGGTCCCGGGGCATTTTTAGGCCAAACCGACAACCCGGGAGGGTATTTTAGTCATTTTGATTTTTAGGGAATATTAACCCACGAAATTTAGGCTTTATTAATCAGCCAACCTTAGGGCCATTAGGTCCATTATCTGTCTAAACCAAGTGGTGGGCAACGTGAGAAGAGAGGATAAGTTTCAAGGGGTTTTCCAAGGCCATAACCACCACACACCACCACTATCGTCGGATTTTTGACCGAAAAGAGAAAGAGAACCAACCTTTACCATCATCAAAGGATCAGAACATCGAATTTCTAGGCAAGTGATTTAACTTGTTACGATTCAGCAAATATATTATCCATGTAGTTTAGAATTGGAGACTAACTTGGAAAATTGAGAATTTTATAAATTGGGAGAATTAAACATTGAATATGGGTAGGTTTTGCATGTAGATGAACCTCCGCTATATAGAGACAACGAAATCATAATCCACGTGTACAAATTTATGAATTAATGTTGAGAAATTCAATGTTCTTGAAGAAAATTTGAAGAACTAGGTTTAGAGGAATATTTATGACTTTTGGTCCAAGAAACTATTAATTCTTGATGGTTTAATGATTCTAAAACGTTATAGACTTTGGAAACATGCTGGTGTAATGAATAGTAAACTTGGTTGGGAGTTTGGGACGTTGTAATGGAAGATTTGGGGTGTAAATTTGGAGAACTCGTAACTGTGTAAAGAATTTCTGGGCAAACACGTTCTTGATCGATTGATCGACTTAAGAATGTCGATCGATCGACTATTTTGATTGATCGACCATTTGCCTTCGATAGATCGAACCCTCCTGATTTTTGAAAGTTTTACCCTTTAAAGTTTAATATAAATTCCAAACCTATAATGATTCTTAGGGTGATTAATATAGTATTTTGGGACTTAGTTAAGGTCAGTAGGGTCTTAGTTGATGTCTGAAAAAATGGTTTACCTTATGGAATTGAATATTACCACTTACGAGGGTCTACCGAGTGAGGTACGGTTAGAAATCGTTCGAGTTGAGACTATAATGGGAATGGATGATGATGTAAGGATAGGAATAGTAACAGAGGGATTTTAAGTTACTGAGATAACATTCGAAAATAATAGGAGACCTGGTAACCTTTTAGGATAGGTTTAGGTACTTAAATTGATACGACAAGAGAGTTATCAAGCTAAATATACATCACGTAGAATGTTCGGGATAAACTTACTACGTATGAGACTTATAAAATGGAATGTATTAATACTTATATTGATATATGATTACTTAGGTTGTGTGGATGCCTAGTGTATGGATTTCTTATGTATATGGCATACATACCATACTTACTATCACGGGAGGATAGTTTTCGAAAAAGTACCATCTGATCTTTGTGTGCCTACGGGGGATTTATATTGGTACCTTTAAGACATAGGACTGTGAATGAATTATTTGTGAGTTGATAAGTCAGCTGACCATGGGAGCATAGGTATGTGCGTGACCCGTGGGTATGTGAACTATGTTCGCCACCAATATATCAGATTTATATTAAGACGATTCCTAAGTGAATCGAAACGCGTGATCCTTACGTACGTGATGTACATGGATTTGATAGCAGATTATGCGTGCACCGCAGCTTAGCCTAGGGGTGACATATATGTATATATGTATTGAGAGTGATTTATATATATACTTGTGACTTGTTCACTATTGCTGAGTAGATGTGAATAACTAAGATATTTGAATGGGCTACGAACATGAGAATTTAAATAACACTTCTGATAAGAAATTTAATGAATGTGAATGTGAGATATAAATATAACTTGTTTGTGTAATATGAGTAGACACCTTATATTAGAATGTGAAAGTAGGGGTTAGTACGGACTACTTAGATAGTGGCATAACTAGGATGGGTTAAGGGTTTACATTAAGCGTGCACGTTAGTTGAGAGGTTAGAAACTCATGTGAGAGTATGCAACTAACATGCATGTAATATTTATTGTTTAATGCAATTAAACACTTGCTATATTTTTAAATTATTTTCTCCTCGGGATTTTACCTGTTTGCTTCCAAATCTATTTTGTAAAAACCTTTAGGTGCCCAGTCATAGGAACGCCAAGCATAGGAGTTCCATTACATTGACGTGCTGTAGCTGCTATGGAAGTTACAGGATCTCGGTATTAGACGCCTCCACATTCTGCACTCGATTCTATTCAGGGTTACTCATCCATTAGGCCATGTCACCCTTCCATTTAGAGATGGCATTCTCATACTTTTAGTTTCATTTCAGTTTCGAATTTATCTATTTATTCAGACTTTTGTATTGGGAATTATTCTCTATTTGGATTATTCAGGGGAGTGTTGCTCCAAACTCATTTTTATTTATTCCATTGTTATTCTATTGTGATTATGATGTGGATGTTTTATGGTTAGCTTAATTAATTGGTTTCTTGTTAATTTAATTTAATAAAACTTGATAACTCGCTTTTAAATATTAGGTGGCTAGTAACTGTTTAAAATGTTTCGTCAGTGATGATAGATCTGAACCAACTTGATATTCTGTATTAATGAGATAAAGGAAAAGCTACCCGGTATTTAATTAATCGGGGGTGTCACTGCAAGCAAGGAATTTAGTGAACTGAACTGAACTGATGAGAGGGACTGCATCTTCAGTTTGAAACCCGATGTCAATGATGAAAGAATTCTCCTAAAAGGATTTTTGGCGGTTCAGATGCCTGGTCGGGCAATAGTAACCTTGGACATTCAAATGAATTACAAGTATTCTATGACGATTTGTTCAGGATGCGCGTACCCCTGCAATTCTTTCAGATCTACAAGAACGCTATTTCAAACTCAAAGCACAAAGATTTCAAGTTATGGGCCTTTTAAAAATTATTGGCCCAAAGTTTACGAGGCCCAAAATTTTTAGGGGCAATTGTGGGGACCCATTCAGCATGGCCCATGAGAGTAGTCGATCGTCCTGAATTGATCAAAGAGATGTTCAGTCCAAATCATAATTTAATTCACACAGTAGTATTTCAAATACACTAAAACTCTTACATATAAAGTCAAGTCAGTTACCAATAATCTCGGAAGAGATATTTATATACTCCTTGATATATTCACGTGTTAATTGAGTTTCTCGTATAAATCAATCTCTACTTTGATGTACCTATAAGTTATACACCCTGACTTGGGGCAGAAGAATGTAATAAAGAAATATTGAGAGACATTATAATAATATAGTAACCTCTCTATGGACGTAGGAAAGTTTCGAACCATGTATATAGTTGTTGTGTGTGATCTTTACATTTTGTTCTTTGTGATTGTTTTCATGGATATATTTATTGTGATATTTTTTGTACTCACATCACTTATTTCAATTTATTATCCATACCTCTCTTTATACATCTCCTGACTCTTAATTAACATCACAAATCCCATATCCCTAACCACACAACATATACATGAAATATAAACAATTTATAATCACAATCTTAAATTTGTAACAATATTTTTTTCACTATTGTTTATTAATTTATTTTTCATCATATCCATAATGTATCAAAAATATTTTTTATTGATATTAGGAATCTTAATCACATTAATCATTGATGTATCTTGAACATTCTACACAAATCGTCACCATAACCACATGTGTGCATCACACAAATCGTAAACAAATTTGTTATTATTCCTTCACAATTATTCTATATAACTCAACCACTCATTTATCGATTCTACTTTTCATCTAGACCTTTCTAAACTCAAGAATCTATAACCAAATGCTCTGATACACACTTGACACACCCCAACCCAATTTCTTGTAATTGATTTTGAAAAGTAAAACTAAATAAAATCATTAATCTTTAAATAAATGTTCAGAATCTAATTTACCATTTCTTTTTCCTCTTCAACCACTAACTTCTACCCAAACATCCTAGACTTGGAAGTAGAATTTAGTAGCTGAAAATTTCAAACAAAAGAATATGTGAGCAGAATAGATCAATGAGTATAAATCAACAAAATATAGTAATTAATATACGTAACTTTCAATTTATCTATTTCATTAACATCTCGTAACTTAAACTATCTCTAACCAACTCAAGAAAATTAAACTAACCATACCAACTGGTCCATCTTTAGAAATATTCACCTAACTTTACAATGACATTCTTTTATTCGATCATAATATAGTTCATCCAATCCAATCCATGGTCATATTACTTGCAAAACATATAAAATAAATAAAATCTAAAAATCCAATCATATAATAATCTTACCCTTTATACATACCTTACCTTGTATAAAGGTCTTAGCACATTCTCATAAATAAATCGCATAGCATCTCTAGTAGTTAATCATATCACATCACCTGCATTAAAACATTAAATATTTCTTGCCAACAGATATAACACATATTTGGATTTATTTTTTTTTGGGAAGAGGGACGGTACCCCACACATATTATTGCAATTAGGGAAATATCCTCCCCTAAGTGGCACAAACAAGTTTAAAAATAATTGACAACTTTGGGAAGCTAAAAAACAAATGAAAACCTAAAGAAATGAAATTTGGGCCTTCATAATAGGCCCATTACAAAACTCAACTCTGGACTAATCTAAGGTATTTGCAACCTATCTTATCCAGCATCAAAGCACCTCTGGACTTTTTAGGAAGATCCTTCAAATCATTGAATAACTTCTTCTCTGTCAGAAAAACTCCCTCATTAGCTAAGCAGTCATCCACCATGTTTGTTTCCCTGTAACAATGCTTCAAAGTGCATTGAATTCTATAAAGATTAGAAATGATATCATCCATACAATCTTTAAGTCTCCAAGGAATAGACCATCCTTTTTTTATCATGTTAACAACCAACAAAGAGTCCATTTCGATATGAACAAAGTTAATATTACTGTTAATATAGGTTTGGATTCCCACCTTCAATGCCATAATTTCTGCTTCAGAATTTGTTGAAATGCCATAAGGACTAGCAAACCCAACAACCAATTGAGAATGGGCATCTCTGACAATGCCCCCATATCCACTAGGGCCAGGGTTACCTTTAGAAGCCCCATCCACATTCAATTTAAACCAGTTGTTGGTAGGAGGATACCATTGAAGTACTTTTGGAATAGTCTTTATCTGATATAATGTCAGATTAAAAACATCTATGATTCTATCATCAAAATAGGAAGCCCTACTCTTGAAATTTATGCCCCTGCACAAATTAGAAATTAGTATAGTGGCTTGAAATATAACTTCATGATGATTGAACTTCTTATCCTCATACAGAGCCAAATTTCTCCCCTTCCATATCTCCCAACATACAGCATTAGGGATAGCTCTACCCAAAAATTTCATGTAATCTCCTCCTCTATTATTAAACCACCAACTTAAAAACATAGAAGATATAGATGTTCTATAAATTTTAGCTCCCATCAAGGCTTGAAAATGATCCCATATAGGTTTAGTACCCTTGCAGTTTAGAAATAAATGATGAGAATACTCACAATGATTTAGGCAGGCCTGCCATCTAGACACCACTTTGATTCCCAATTCTTTGATCACATCATCAAAAGGAAGACTATTATTCAACAACCTCCAAGTGTTAATTGATATTTTCAATGAAACATTTGTATCCCAAATCTGATTTAAAACTGTTGAGGTTGTGAAATGATCTTTGCAAATTTCTAGGGCTGATTTAAAAGAAAAATGGCTAGTGGTAGATGGTTTCCAATTCCAAATACCATTTATGCACACCATATTGTCCAGGCACTCTTCTTCAACCTGCATTATTCTTTTCCAAGTGTGGGACCCCACCCTTTGGTTATTAGCCTTATATATCTTCTTCATAAATTCTTCCCAGAGGGAATTTTCTTATTTGAATTTCCAGTACATTCTCATATATGAGGCTTTAATCATCATGTTGAAGTTTAAGAACTCAATTCCACCCTAATTTAGTTTCCTCCAAAGAGAATCCCATGATTTCCACTGATATTTCCAACTAATATCATCATTTCCACCCCAAAAAAATGTATTCAGCATGTTATGAATTCTTCTTATAATGGCCTTAGGAGGTTTCAAAAAGGCAAGAAGATATATAGGGATGGATGTTAAAACATGTTATATAAGAATATATCTCCCTCCAGTTGATAGGAATTTGGCTTTCCATCCTTGAATTCTACTTCTAATAGCATCAATGAGCTTATAGAAATATCTTATCTTGAACCTTCCTTTATAAATAGGACATCCCAAGTATTGTAATGGAAGTTTACTGCATTTCAATCCAGAGGCCTGTTCAATCTGAGCATTTTTATCAGGGGGCTGCTTGTCCGACAAAATGAAACTACTTTTTGAATAATTTATTTTCTGACCTGATATCTCTTTATATCTATTCAGGAACTCCACATTAGATTTCAAACTCTTTTTATCTCCTCTAGAAAAAATTATCACATCATATACGAAAAGAGAGGTGGGAAATCATAGGGAATCCACTTGAGTGATAATAAGGTTGAACATAACCTTTAAGCATCAGACTTGCAATGCGCATACTTAAAACTCCAGCTGCAATGATGAATAGACTAGGGGAAAGAGGATCTCCCTACCTTATCCCTCTAGAAGAATTAAAATAACCTTTAGGAACCGCATTAATTAAATTTGAAAACCAATTATTTGAGATCAATCTCCAAATAATATCAATCCATCGCTCCCCAAATCCCTATCTTCTCAGCACATTTAATAAGAAACTCCAATTAATTCTATCATAGGCCTTCTCCATGTCTAGTTTAATGATAACATTTCCTCCATGAATTTTCCTATCCAACTTATAAACCATCTCTTGAGCTAGCATGACATTATCTTGAATATACCTCCCCTTCACAAATCCAATTTGATTAGGTGAGATGAACGTAGGAAGAACTGTTGAAAGCCTATTCGATAAGATTTTAGAAATAATCTTATAAAAATAATTGCATAGGCTTATTGGCCTGTAATCTCCACAAGTCTTAGGGTGCTTAGTTTTAGGAATTAGAACAATTGAGGAACTTGTCCAACTTTTAGGCAACTCTGAACCTGTAAAGAAGCTATTGACTGCTTCTAAAAGGTCTTCCTTTATTATTTGCCAATAACTTTTATAAAACTCCCCACTAAATCCATCAGGCTCTGGGGCTGCTTCTGATGTTAACTGCTGGATTGCTTGAAACACTTCATGTTCTTATGCAAAATCTTGTAGCATTTCATTTGATTCAGGAGAAACAATGGATGGCATAAGTCTTTCAATCTCTGGGATATTCATATTTGGAACTTATGTCTCTATCATCAGGCTGCTGAAGTGATTGACAATGAGATGTTACAACTCCTTATCCTCTATCAAAATTCCTTCATGGTCTTCTAATCTATGGATACTAAGTCTTCTATGATTATTTTTTTTAGCATGGAAAAACTTGGTATTAGAGTCCCCTTTTTTAAGCCATCTTATATGTGATTTTTGAGACCAGAAGACCTCTTCATTCTGTAAGGCTTTCAGCAAGAAGGCCCTGCCTTTGTTCAACTTTTGCCAATTCTCCTCACTATTATCATGATCAAATTCAATCTCAAGATTAACAACATCATCTTCCAAATCTCTTATATTCTGAAAAACACCCTTAAAATAGCTTTATTCCATTGTTTCAACACCTCTTTAAGTCTGTGTAACTTCAAAGAAAACTTTTTTAAACCATATGCATTATCAGATTCACTCCAGGAGTTCTTAACCACATTTTGAAAATCGGCATGATTGCACCACATTTCTTGAAATTTAACGGCCCAAGGAGACATATCAGTCTCATTTTTAATTGAAATCAATAAAGGGGCATGATCAGAACTACACCTGTTCAGGTGAGTGATTGAAGCATGAGGATAAACTGCATTCCATTTCAAGTTTGCTAAGCCTCTATCTAATCTTTCAAGAATCAGATCATTATCCTTTCTATTATTGCACCAGGTATATTTAGACCCTGTAAATCCCATATCCACAATCCCACAATCTTCTATAGCCTGATTAAACTCACTGACCGCCTGAAAATCAACGCTATTTCCTTCAGCCTTTTCACTAGAACAGCAAACAACATTAAAGTCCCCCACTGCACAATAAGGCTTCTCCATAAATCTGTTTGCAATTTCATTAAGCTGACTCCATAGATCCCTTCTACCCTCTTTTGAACAATTAGCATAAATAACAGACAGAACAATATCCTCTTGCAAGGACTGGTGATTCAAAGAGAAAGTCCGTTGTTGATCTTCATCTTCTATAGGACAAATGTCAATGTCAAACCTCCACATAATCCAAACTTTACCTGACTTGTTACTGAAACAACCTTCAAAACCCCATTTAAGTCTATAAAACTTAATTTTTTTAGGGTCAACTTTGGGCTCCAACAAAGCAATTAAATGAATTTTATGCATCCTAATGAGTTTCTTAATTCTTCTATTAGAGGATTTCTTGGCAGCTCCTCGGATATTCTAAATTAAGCAAGAAATCACTGGGAGGCTAGAGGAGAGAATTTATTAATACCTTGGTGATGAGGACAAGTTTTCGCCTCGGCGCGAGAGTCACCTACGCGCCGGTCATTTTATGTTCGGCTCACCTGAACTATAAAAAAACCTAAACTACGACTATACTCAACTGGTGAGTACGGCGGTAAGTCGGGTATCGAGAATCCACAGGGACAAGTTGCTAGAATTTAAGTGATTTAATACTCCGAGATAAAAGTGTAAAAGATGGTTACAAACTAAAAGGAAAAATATGCATAAAGGGAAATGTTAATCTAGGCAATGGTATTGAAACTAGATTAAGAAAGCGAGTAGAACTATAGGTTGCGTCGAATATACCTCACCCGAGTTAATTAGTATAAAATGGTTACATGGGTCGACGAGTTATTACAAGTGCGTCTCGTTTCGATAGTTAATTAAATCAAGGGTTGTCACGCCCTAAATCATCATAAAAGCCTAATAAGATTTTGGCGTCAACAAATATCCCAGAAATTATGCGCGAAAGGTCGTAAGCACGGGACATACATGATATGCCCCGTCAAATCCCCTAGGCGTAATAACTAGGTCAACGCACCCCAAATAGACCCATAAACACCATCACCAAAGCAAAGCAATGCGTCAACTCGAGTGAGTTCAATTCAAGCACAACCTAATTTAAATTACCTAGAAAGCATGTTAAAAACGCGGTAAATGGAAAACGGGAATAAACGCGATAAAACTATACTACAAAGCAAGTAAATCAAAGCATGAGAATAAAGCATGTAAACTAGTTAGAAAGCATGGAAGCTAAATTACAAAGCAAGGAAAGATAAAGAACAAACTATATTAATGGAAATGGAAGTGAAAGGTTCAATCTTACAAAACCACATGGGTTGTCAATCCAAGAAGAAGAGAAAATGAACTCTCCAAACCAAACCCTAACTAAAACTATCTATATCAGATTATGAGAGTGTATATGTCCTTTTATTACAACCAAAATTAGCTTATATAGTAAGTTGGAATAAAAGAAAAGAAGAAAGAAAAGAAGGGAAAATATTTGCTGGAAAAAATAGGGGATCGATCGATCGACCCCTGTGGTCGATCGATCGACAGTTAAAATCGTGGCCAAAATATGAAGGCTCGATCAATCGACCCCTAGGCTCGATCGATCTATCAAGCAGGGCAGCCTGCAGTTTCCCCTGTTTTGGCATGCTTTCCATCTCCGCTCAAATCGTCGTAACTTTGTCATACGGACTCGGAATCGCGCACCCTTTGTGGCCACGTGAAGCTAGCGAGGAGGGATACAACTTCTGTGTAGATTTCAGGCCAGATACCCGAGCTGTGAAATGACCGGATTGACCTTGAACGTGCGGTTGCGTACGAAAATTGCGTGAAATGCGTCTGAATCCCATACTTGGTACCTAAATACCAACAAAAGCCCAATTATACCTCATATAGCATGTTATCAATATAAACCGAGGTTGTCTGGTTAACGGTCTTAAATATAGTGATTAAGGCACCCGAGGAGTCTAGAATGCGTAGGTTCGATGGATGAAATACGCAATATTTACGTATTATCACACCCCCTAACTTACACATTGCTAATCCCTAGCAATGAAATAGGATGCAACAAGAAGAAAAAGTAAACCAAAATAAGAGATAGTACAAAAGTATGGTATAAAAGCAATAAAAAGATAAGACCACTTTCGTGGGCGATTCGATTGCATTTAGCGTATGCAATAAGTCATTAAACCCCTAGGTTACCCTAGTGGACGAGTGTAGTCTCGTGAGGATTTTCAGTGATGGTACCCACAAACATCATAAAGTTTCCTCAAAATATGCCCAATCAAGTACGAAAAACTCATCAATTCGAACAAGTTTTCAACATGTTATTAGCATAGCAAACGAATTCGCGTGAGAAGTCCGTTGTTATTAACATTATCGAATGCACCTCAATGAATTGAAACTCTAACAGGTGGGAGGGGAGAGAGCATATGCAAAGTATGATTTGGTGAAAAACTGAAATAACTCGGATACTAAATATCAAAGCATGCATAAAAGTCAATCCTCACGGGCATCACACTCATCAAATGAATTCACTTGAAACAGGGAGGTAACACACGGGACATGCGGGCATAAGGAGTAAATGTAAAGGGAAACTAGGTCGCGCACATGTCATAATTGAAGAACGCTATATAGGAAATAAAAATTGCAATCTCAGTGAAAGGATACCGCACATATAAAAGAGGCCAAATGAATTTTCACAGATTATCAACACTATTTAAACATTTGAATTATATCAACTTAAGATCACATAGGACTTGTATAGGGTCGTAATGTAGGCTAGGTTAGGGTACGAAATGAAAGCTGTGTATATACAGATTCAAAGTGTTTGGGGATGAAACTCGGAATAATGGGAAAAAGTGGGCAATATCAAAAGTGGACAAATGATGTCCAAATAAGCATTAGATATAGCAATCGAGAGAGTAACAAGGATTATTGAAACACTACAAACAATATAAACAACTTTCTCTTTCTTTTTCTTTTCTTCCTTTTTCTCACTTTTTCTCTTTTTGTTTTCTTTTGTTTTCAACTTTCTCTTTTTCACTCTTTTTCTTTTCACTTCTTACTCTTAATGCTCAAATTGCAACCACAATACAATAATATCATCCAATCCCAAGCAACAATCCAAACAAGGGTATGTATGGTATAAAACTCTAATTTGGAGTTGGTTATGGGATTTTGGGTAATGAAAACAAAGGCTAATATTTAGGCTCAAGTAGGTTGACTAGGGAACATATAATGGGTGAGGTCAAGGTCATATGGGTGATATACAAAGATGGCCTATGATCATTTCAAAAAGTTAACACAATTCTCGAGTCAAACAACATATGAAAATCTTTCTTAAGTAACACATTTCAAGTATGAACTCAATTAATGAACGGTCAATAAAAGAATAAAGAGATTACCAAGGATTGTAACGTTTTCAAAGAGGAAAGAAAAGTGTATACACTCACAAATGAAGATAAGTCTCTAATCTCACTCGGTGTAAGTATATAGAATGCAACAAAAGCACACCAAGTTATAAAAATCTTAAACCACATCAATATAACAAGAATGGTGGTGCATGTGCTCACGGATTAAAGTTTAATTCATGAAGTTATTCATAATATCAATGATTTAGGGACTAAAAACTAATAACTTCTAAAATCGAGAACATGCATCGTTGAAATGTCTATTTGATCGGGCAATTATTAGAATTTATCATCGGAAACAAAGGCAAAATGCCCAATAAAGGAGAAAAAAGAAAGAAAATATTTTTCAAATTTTTAACAAAAACATGCTTTGTAACTAAATTGTAATCAAATTCAAGGACTAAACAGCAAAATGGATAGAATATCCTACACCCCCTAACTTGAATGTTGCATTGTCCCCAATGCGTCCATTAAAGAACACGACACAAAGCTAGGAAAAGAATGATATTACCCAAATGTGGAGCGATCTCCATAAGTACAAGTCCAAATGAATCTGCAAAACAAGTTAGTACAAAGCATATGAAGAATATGTACCGATGTATTAAGTTAAGAGAATCTATATCACAAGTCACAATAATATAGAGGGGTTGAAGTGCAAATACTAGATAAATTGATGGTGAACTTTTTGATTTTATAAAATGGAAGGTCACACACATCAAAATCCAATAAACAACCACAAACTACATTTTCATTTCTCATTTCATAAGTTCAATACAAAAACACTTAATACATTACAACTAGTGAAATGAAAGAAATACAAATAAAAAAAATAAAAAATAAAAATAAAAAGTACAATATAATATCCGATCCCAGAATACAAAGATAACCCAGTACAGTAGCAGCCTAGTGGCCAGAACCACTAGGATTAGAGGGGTCCTGAAAATGAGGAGGCAGTGGTGTGTCGGCATCACTGCGCTGCAGATAAAGATCTCTCATCATTCGTTGCATCATCCGATAGTCATGTCTGTGATGTGCCCTCGCCTGCCTCTGGATGTCCCACTCCTGCCGCTGCTCGGCATGAAACTACTCCTGTTGCCCACTGCTGTCGCTGCTCAGCCTGCAACTGGTCCAGGCGGGACTCCCACGTAGCCCACCTGAGCTGGGTCTCCTTCCAGCGTTGATCCTGCACGGCCTGGAATGCCACAAAGCGGGCATCATCATCAGTGTGTGGTGCGTGAGAACCCTCACCAGTCTTCATCTCCCGTATCTCGTCCTCCTCATCGTCTGGCTCATCAGCCACCTCCGCCCTCTATCTCTTGTTGCCCGATTGCCCCCACTCATGCTTAAACATTTTTGAAATATTGTCCTTGGAGAGAAGCCCGAGTGGCTCATGCTTACGGTCAGCGTCAAACTCAGGACAACCGTGTGATATACAAATCCTCGTAATGAGGGCAGGAAAGGGAAGGGAAAATCTACAGGTGATCTCTTTAGTTATCGCGCACATCATGTCCAAAAAGATACTCGGCAAGCTGATATTGCCCAAACCATTAATCATCGTGTAGATCAATGCGGCATGCTTGTGACGAACCTCTGACCGGTTGTTCATCACCATGAAAGAGTGGGCATTGATGTAGTGAAATAACCTTGGTAAGTCCTCCATTGCAGCCGAGCGTAAAGCACCCTTTTTCCATGCCTCGCCCGGTGCAAGAGCCTCTATCAATGTCCCCGGGTCGAAGATGGTCCCATCCATGAAACTGATCACGTCCGCGGGATGTGGAACACCCATATAATCCGCCAAATCTGAAATGCTGAAGGGCATCCTCACCCCACGGACCATCGCCTCGTAAGTAGTCAACCCGCTGCCCTTTACCTCAACTAACGTCGCATAAAAAATCCAGACTAGCTCTTCATTGTTGCGCACGTTAGTAGCGAGAAAGGTCTCCCACCCCTGACGGCGCAAAAGAACTCTCGCCTCCCTCGGTACATCCTCAATGGCCCACGCAAAATGATATCCAAGCGGAAGCTCGGATGTGTGTAAAATGGGCGCAAAACCAATCCCGCTCCTGATCGCAGCGGAAACCCTCAACGCCCCCGGTGGGCATACACCTAGTAAAGCCGTATTTCTTCGGTGCCATTTCAACCTACAAAATAAGAATTAGGCAATACAAAAAAATTGTAAGCACAATTAATGGTTCGTTAGTGTACAAGTTGAAATGGAGGTGCAAGTGCGCAAATTCGAGGTGAAAATAATGCAACATTGTGATAAAAATTGTCGGAATGTGACATGGAATGAAAATCCCCCAAGTGTGCGCCAAAATGGGGTTGAGAACTGTTTTAGGCATTTTGACGAACACTTGGCGTGCGCAATGTGCGTCAAGGTTGAAATATACCGATTGAACCATCCAAAAAGCCCCACTCATGAACAAAACAACAATGCAGCAATAGTCATGTGTTCATGAGTGGATATACATCAAGAATCACAAGAAAAACATGGTTGGAACAACAAAAATCAGGGAAAAACCAATACATTCACGCAATGTCAACCTAGGGTTTAAAACATGGAATACATGACAAATAAGCAGCAAAATCTACAAAAACAATGTAAAGTAGGAATGATATACCTTTTGTAGTGTATAAATTGGATGAAATAATGAAGAAATGTGTTGCGGGGATTCTAGGGTACAAAGCAGTGTAAAGAAAAGGAGAGAAAATGAGGAAATGGGGAAAAAAGAAAGGCAGTCACGGCCTTTAACTGCTCGATCGATCGATCGAGCCTGGGCCTTCGATCGATCGATCAAGCAGGTCCAGGCACACTTCTTTCCTTTTTTAAATAGGGGGTGGAAAATGCAATTCAGGGATATTAGGGGGGTTTAATCAAAATATAATTATATATATAGTAAATATAAGTATATATATATGAAAACATGAAATAAAAATAAAATTATATATACATAGGCTAAAATATACACATAAATAGGCCTAAGTGAACCAAAAATTAAAACATATGTACAATGAGCAACACACGCATATTCACGACAAAAATGCAAATAAAATAAAAAGAAAAAAGAAAAACAAATGGAAATGCGTGAGGATGCGTGTGTGAAAAACAAAGGAAAAATGTTTTTGTGACTTTTTTTATTATTGTCTTTAGAAATGTGTGACGGGGCGCATATCTCCGCAAATTCAAGTCCGTTGAACCTACAAAAGAGTTAGAACCAAGCATACAAAAAGAAATAAAAAGAGATTAACTAATTACACTAGGCTAAAATTTAAGAAAAGTAAAAATGAAGAAGTTAGTATATACAACCTACACTTAGAATGTGTAATTAACTATATACTAAAAGTTGAAACTTTTGAGGGTCCATCCAAAACACAATTTGAATTTGGCGGATCAACGGTGAACCCTCCCGAACATGCATGCCTCCCGAAAAATAGGAATTCCGTTTGAATGACGGAAGGCATGTGTAAGGCGGTAAAAGTGTACCATTCGCAATTGAAACTTTGGGAGGGAGGATGGGGGAGTTGGATAGGACGGGCAACAAATACATCTACGGGCCGAGAAAACATGAATCAACTCCCGATTATTTTAAAGTTGGAACGGGAGGCGACGCACATGAGGGCAAGATGCCGTTATGGAAAGTGGCTCGAGCGAGTACTCCTCGTCGGTGAAAAGGTTTGGAACTAAAAAGTTTTGAACCGATTCATTGGGTACTCGAATTGGTACGACAGTATATAATGAAGATGGGGATGAAAGAAATTCAATCTCAGGAAATGAGTGATCATCACTTGAAAATTGAATTTCGGAAGAAATAGGATCGTTTACAATGAAACTTTGTTCTTTGAAAATCAAAGAAGAAACGAATTCATTGAAAATAGATACCATGCCTTTTTCATCCTCATTTTCATTCTCTACTATACCGTGGGTCAAGTAAAGGATGATTTGTTCCAAAGTAGGAACGAAGTCCTCATTTGGTTCAAAACAGTCCTCGACTTCGACAGTCTCCGAAGAAAAGTCGTCGTCAGATTCAAATAGTAAATCCAAATCGTGTTCCCAACAACGATTTTCTTCCCGATAACGTTCTTCAATCCACTCATTTTCAAGCATACGCAATCCCTCACCGAATGTCATAGGGCGAGGTGCGGATGCTTGGAAATGGGAGGTTTGAAAATTGTTCTCGGGACTACACTCAAAATCATTAACATAGGAATTTTGAAAATGATTACAATTGGTTTCAAAATTCTTATCATAAGGATCTTGCGACCCAAAATCAGAATGATCATGCACAAAATTGTTGTAATCCAAACTTTGACTTTCATAATACTCATCCAATGTCATTTTAGATGTTGCAACTTTTCGGGATTGCAAGTATTGACCAAAAGTCATAGGTTTACCGGAATTTTGAGCATTATCATTAGGATTACCAGAAAAGTTAGAATAAGACATGCTTACCCCAACAAAAGCTCGAGAGGGCGACTTCCGCAAAGATGATGTGCGGCGGGATAATTCAAGCATTCCTAGGCGCCCAAATGTAGAAGTCCTGCAAAAAGGTTAGCAAATAATACAAATAGAAAGAAATAATATGAAATACTAAATCAAATAAAGTCTAACACAAACTAGTCCCCGACAACGGCACCATTTGATGAGGACAGGTTTTCGCCGCGGTGCGAGAGTCACCTACGCGCCGATCGCTTTATGTTCAGCTCACCTGAACTATACAAAAACCTAAACTACGACTATACTCAACTGGTGAGTACAGCGGTAAGTTGGGTATCGAGAATCCACAGGGACAAGTTGCTAGAATTTAAGTGATTTAATACTCCGAGATAAAAGTGTAAAAGATGGTTACAAACTAAAAGGAAAATATGCATAAAGGGAAATGTTAATCTAGGCAATGGTATTGAAACTAGATTAAGAAAGCGAGTAGAACTATAGGTTGCGTCGAATATACCTCACCCGAGTTAATTAGTATAAAATGGTTACATGGGTCGACGAGTTATTACAAGTGCGTCTCGTTTCGACAGTTAATTAAATCAAGGGTTGTCACGCCCTAAATCATCATAAAAGCCTAATAAGATTTTGGCGTCAACAAATATCCCAGAAATTATGCGCGAAAGGTCGTAAGCACGGGACATACATGATATGCCCCGTCAAATCCCCTAGGCGTAATAACTAGGTCAACGCACCCCAAATAGACCCATAAACACCATCACCAAAGCAAAGGAATGCGTCAACTCGAGTGAGTTCAATTCAAGCACAACCTAATTTAAATTACCTAGAAAGCATGTTAAAAACGCGGTAAATGGAAAACGGGAATAAACGCGATAAAACTATACTACAAAGCAAGTAAATCAAAGCATGAGAATAAAGCATGTAAACTAGGTAGAAAGCATGGAAGCTAAATTACAAAGCAAGGAAAGATGAAGAACAAACTATATTAATGGAAATGGAAGTGAAAGGTTCAATCTTACAAAACCACATGGGTTGTCAATCCAAGAAGAAGAGAAAATGAACTCTCCAAACCAAACCCTAACTAAAACTATCTATATCAGATTATGAGAGTGTATATGTCCTTTTATTACAACCAAAATTAGCTTATATAGTAAGTTGGAATAAAAGAAAAGAAGAAAGAAAAGAAGGGAAAATATCTGCTGGAAAAAATAGGGGATCGATCAATTGACCCCTGTGGTCGATCGATCGACCCCTAGGCTCGATCGATCGATCAATCAGGGCAGCCTGCAGTTTCCCCTGTTTTGGCATGCTTTCCATCTCCGCTCAAATCGTCGTAACTTTGTCATACAGACTCGGAATCACGCACCGTTCATGGTCACGCGAAGCTAGCGAGGAGGGATACAACTTCTGTGTAGATTTCGGGCCAGATACCCGAGCTGTGAAATGACCGGATTACCCTTGAACGTGCGATTGCATACGAAAATTGCGCGGAATGCGTCCGAATCCCATACTTGGTACCTAAATACCAACAAAATCCCAATTATATCTCATACAGCATGTTATCAATATAAACAGAGGTTGTCTGGTTAATGGGCTTAAATATAGTGATTAAGGCACCCGAGGAGGCTAGAATGCGTAGGTTCGACGGATGAAATACGCAATATTTGCGTATTATCACTTGGACTGATGATCTTGTTATTCTCTTGAACAAGGGGTCAAAAACCCTTGTACTAGTATGGGGATGTGTGGAATTCTTCTTGGACTACAATTTCTCTTTTTTTGCCAGAATCTCCTTTTTATTCTTATCATGCTGCAACTTTTCTTCTATTTTCTTAGCAAACATATGTAAATCTTCAATCATTGGAATACATTCTTCTTCATCAATGTCACCATCAGTAGCATAAAGATTATCTGTTGAGTAGGAGTCCCTTTCAATTTCAATTAATTAACTCTTATAGTTCTCCTTAGTTACCCTTTGTCTTATTTTCTTGGTCATAAATTTCCACTCACTGTGTAAACCTATTAGCCTCTCATTCAAATTGATTACACCTTCTTATAAATTAAGAACATCCTCTTTATTTGTACCTACAATATCTTCTTCTAATTGGCTATTGTTCTTCTTTGTTTCTTCTACGTCATCTGCATTGTTTGCTATAACATCTTCCTTGCTATCAGTATGTGTATTAAAAGTCACCACTGCTATATTTTTGTTGTTCACCGCTTGATAGACTTACCTGTGGGATTGCTTGCCATCATTCTTGTATTTACCTTCTTGATTGTTCTTGACAGTTTTCTTCTGGTTGGGATCTCTGATAATACAATTGTTTATGTCGTGGCCTTTCTTCGCACAATATGAACAATATTTAGGCAGATCTTCTATGCAAACTTCTTGCCAAAAACCTCCATTGCCGCAGCCTATCCAAACCCTTTTAGGAATAGGCTTAATAAGATCCACTTCAACGCAAACTCTGGCCAAGCTTGGCATGTTTAAGTCTACAGTAGATGAATCTAGTCGCAGGGGCTTCCCTATCAGTTGAGCAATTGAATATAAAGAAGATTTCGAACAAAAAGTGGATGGGAAGCTTTGGGAAATTAATCCAAATTGGAGTAATATTGCTTTCCTTATCGGGGCTAAAATCTAGTGACCACTTAAATGTACGCATAGGATATTTACCAACAAACAAAGAATCTCTCATCCATAATCTAGCGTAGTCCTCTTCACTATATAGCCATATAAGGATGTGCTTGTGGTCTATAAGTCCAATTTGAAAAGAAATTTTTAGTGAAAATGTTTGAAATACCTTTTTGATCTCCTCCATTGATGGCCTCCCATGCGAGAACTTACCTACTAGTGCATGTTTGAAAGTATTTTCTAATGATTCGATCTCTTTAACTGAAAACATCACAGCAGGTTCTCCTCAAAATGAAGCTGGTGGTTTCAATGATAGGATAGGATCTTTTTGGTCTCCAACAACAGAAGCAAATGACCTTTTCCAAACATTAGATATATCCGAAGGTTTTGGATCAAAAGGGAGAGGGTGGTTAGCAACCTCTATGCAAACCCTAATGAAGGGATACGAGAGAGAGAGAGAGAGAGAGAGAGAGAGAGAGAGAGAGAGAGAGAGAATAGAGATAAGCCTTTCCATATTTGGATTAATATTCAATATATTTTTCCTCTACGACCATAAACATTAGTATTTCATTTTGGAAATATATCTCTTTGTATTAATATCCAACATCTCTTGCCTTTATGGCTATAACATCTAAATGCAATTTAGGTAAAAACATATTTTTGGATCAATATCCAACATCTATTGCCTCTACGGCTATAACATCTTTATTCCATTTAGGCAATAACATTTATTTGGATTAATATTCCAACATCTCTTACCTCTGTGGCTATAAATATTTATATGCCATTTAGGCAACAATATATCTTTGGATAAAATACCCAACATATTCGAGTTGTATTCAACTTATCTCTCTGCCTTTAAGCCTATAAATATCACTTTTTATATCTATATCTAATCAATGTCTAAACTTATAAGGAACATAGTCCTACTTATCAAGTTTCAGCAACATTTTCAATATATTAATCAAAAATAAAAACCAATATACTTACTAACCATAACCGTAACCGTAACCGTAACCAAAATTATAACCATATACCTAGCCATCACAATAACTATATCCATACCCTAACAATCATAATAACCACCACACTAGTAATTTCCAATCTAATAAATCACGTACACTAAACATATCATAATTACATGACCTCAACTATATACATCACATCAACATAATCATATATAAATTTCTACCCATATAAATCATGATAATAAATAATCATAGTCATTTATTAATTGATAACTTAATATCTATTTCTCATGTGATATATGCCTCTTTTTATATTGATAATCTAGCATTGCGTAGATAGTAAAATAATACAATATCTTTAGAATTTAATATTATGAACATCACACACATACACACACGCGCGCGCGCGCGCACACACACACACACACACACACACACACACACACATATATATATATATATATATATATATATATATATATATATATATATCAAATTTGTTAGTAGACTCGCCTCACGTGTGTGTTTATTCTTTCTTTCCCTTGTGAAGCTGAGTCGTAGTCACCGACAGTGTGTCAGAACCTAACAATCCAACACAATCAGTATGCTATAAAATATGATCAAATTTCATAAACTCGCTAATTTAACTAAAATATATCACGCATTCATATGTTTTCTCACATTTATAGCCAACTATAATGCTCACAATCATTTCATTTACGCATTATTAAATTATAGCTCTTTAAATGCCACAATAATATTAATCCATGTTTACAAGAGATTAATATTCCACAAATTAATTTAAATCTTACACTAATCATACTTAAGTAATAATGAATGAAACTGATACAAAAATCCATACCAACATACTCCATATATTGAGTACAACAATTTTAGATCTCGTCAACATATCAAATGCTAAATAGATAACCTGTTAAAAAAAACTATTTGGTTAATATGGCCGTAACGAGTGAAATATCAAGATAATTTTAAAAAAATATTAAATTATCGTGACGCAACTTTTATTTTAGGAGTCATATTTCATCTACCTTAGATTGCCCTATAAGGTATACACAAGTTGATAGGGCCTTAAAATGCACTAATACAAAATAAATTCATAATTAAAATATAAATTAGTAGAAATGATCTACACAACTCAATAAGCAACATTAATTGAGTAAGAATTATCTATATAATTAAACTAAAATTTATAGAATTTTTTCTTTGTTCGAAATCCTACGGTCCGAAATCCTCTGTCTTTTTACCTTTGCTATTTTCAATTCTTCTATTTATTTCTTTGAGCATCTAACCATAGAACTTTCACATATGTGCAATCCAAAAAAATCAGTTTAGCTTTAGAATAGATTTTTAGGTTTAGTTTTTATTTTTATCTGTGTATCAAGTGCTGGATTTGTGAAGACATTGGCACACACTTCCATGAACGCGATTCAAGGAATCAATTCAAAAGGAAACTTTTGCGTATTGTATTTCTTGCTCTTCTCTTTAAATCTTTGTTCCATGTTTGTGACTATGATTGATTATTTAATTATGCTTGTCTAGTCACCCCGTTCAAGGGGTGGGATGAAACTGTGCTGGATGTTAAATTTATTAATCAATTTAATTGATTGTTTTATTTCTAGGAGAATTTATTTCTAATTGTTACACATTAATTTACGTATCGAGAGATAGTAAATTAATTTTGTTTCGATATTTGATTTTGGAATCGAACTAGAGGTAGGTTTTTCCTCAAATTTAAATAATCATTCGGTGTTGAAATTTGATGATTCATGCAATTTTGATTAAATTGATCCTAGCAGGTAATTTCTTTAAAAAAAAGATATAAATCTTAGAGTTTCATAGTGTAGCATTTTTAAATGAGTTTTCTGAAAAAGAAATTATTGAATTTATAATTGTAACGAGAGTTAGATTATAAATTCAGTATTATTTCGAAATATTTCAATTTAATAAAATAAGAAATTAAAAATAACGGAACACGCGGTGTAATTCCATCTCATGAATATTCTCACACTGATCACACTTGGTTGCATATTGTTTTTAGTCATTTCTCATTTTTAGCATTAATTAGTTAATTCTCCCTTGAAATTTTTTTCAAAAAAAAAAGATTTTAATAAAAAAATCGAAATTGCAAGCATTCACATTAATTGTTTCATCTTGAAAGTTGGATTGATACTCGTACTTACCGCAATACGAGTTGTTTAAACAAGTTTTATAGGTATTCAAGGGATTTTGAGACTAGGCTTTTGAAGACAATGACCACACCCAAAAAGCTAGTTATTAAATGGCGTCGTTGCCGCTTTCTTGATGAGGAGACAAAGTTGAAGACTTATAATTTTTTAGTTGTAGTTATTGCCTCTCCCTCCTCTTTAGTCTGGTTGTATAGGATTATTAAGGCCTTGTATTTATTTAGGTGCATTTTGACACTGATTTATATGTAATAATTATTCATAAAACACAAAAAAGCAAAAAGGGAAATCGGACAAAGTAGAGAGATGGCATCCAAAGGCGAGGATTTATAAGCCTCTCTACTTTGGGTCGGTAGGACTCTCAGGGATGACTGAAGTTATGCGAGCTTCCCCATGGTCGACTCAACTCGGTCTTTACCGCACGGGTGTAAAAATCGTGTGAGGTAAATTTCTTCATCACTCACGAATCTCATGCAAGCGAGTTCATTTTTGTGTGATTAATTGCTCTTTTGTGCTTTTAATTTTTGCATCGCACTTAATTTGAATGGTTTGATGAATTAATCTACCTAAGACCTAGACCCGATCACTGCAACGAGTTGGGGTTTCATCACCCACAGAATCACTTATCCATTTGCTTGTTACATGTTCTATCACTTAAAATTAAATTAAATCAACCAGCAAGCCTATTAGGATCGGTCTTTATTAGGACCCTTTTGGACCGAGACACTCGAAGGATACTCTAGTGAGTCCTTTCGACCCCGGCAAACCTTCAATAGCTTCTTAAGACTTTTGTCAAGGGAAACTAGGTTTTAAGTGAGGCCGCTTGGTAAAACGGGTTTATGCTTTCCCCGGTGTGATATCGGGCAGTCGATCATTGTAGTAGCTAGTGTGGTGAGCCTTAAATAGTAAGCCTCTTTTTCTCTTGGAAAGAAAGTAGGAGCACATTTTTTTCAACGACAATGTATAAGATTCCGTGTTTTTCTTGCCCTTGGATTAATTAAAAATTTGACTACCCTATCACTTAATCGAAGATAATAATTGACTACGTGCTCGTTAGGTTTTTTCCTTTGCTCGTACGTGTCTAATTCAAATCTTTTGATAGTCGATTTTTTGCTCCGTCCTTTTGAGTTTCAAAATGAGTCCATTTTCTCCCCTTTTTCGAAAAATCCAAAAAATATTTTTCTTTTTTTAAAGATATTTCCAAAAATCCCCAAAAGATTTTTTTTTACATATTCCAAATGTCAAAAATATTTTCCTTTTCTTATTTTCAAAAATCACAAAAAGATTTTCTTTTCTTTTGAAAAATATTTAAAAATAAAAAAATATTCCTCTCATTATGGTTAAAGAACGTCCTTTACGGGAATACTTTGGCCATTTCCCACTCTAGCGAAGTATGTTTGACATTGAGCTCGAGACGAACCTCCATACACTACTTCAGGGCTTTAACTCTCTAACACCCACAGTTGATACTCTGGCATCGTCCACGCACACATATCATATTCCACCACCTTCGGTGATGAGTGTTAACCCATCCAATTATTCGTTGTGCAACCACTACTTCCACGTCGATGACTTGTCCCATGAGTGTCCATATCTTCCCTATCCATTTGAACCCACCGCAGCCCAAGTGTATCCGTATGACATTATTTTAGAACCACCCTCGACGTATTGTCATGACATATCCAATGTCAAGAGGTATGACAACCAAAGATATTCATGGAGGCCTAATCACCCTTCTGTGACATTCCACCTAATTAAATATCGGGTGATCAGTCCGTTATTAAATAAAAATCAAAGTGATCGGTTGGTTCATTCTTAGCATCACTGTCTAAAAATAATTTTTATTATTAATCACCTAATAATAAATTAAGCTAAGTGTCAAAACATTTTCCATATTAATTATACCCAATTAATCCATTAATAAATTCCATACTTTAAGATATAAGTCATTCCCATTCCACAAGAATATATACTGAACATGAATAAAATACTGAAATAAATAAGACTAGATAAAATATTCCAGTTCAAAGTCTAAAACTAATATAATCATAATACTCAATCCAACAAAGAAAGAAAAACAAAAAGAAAATACAATCTCTGAAATAACTAAGTTGGAAATGGACGGCACATGCCCTAATTGAAATGTCTGAACTAAGAACTGAATGAAAAGAGAGAAGCGTCTAATATCAATAACCTACAACTTTCACAATAGTTGAATCTCGTCGAAAGATCCAGGCATATAAGTCTGGTGGTGACCCTATGGTTGCACACCTGGTATAATAATATATATATATATATATATATATATATAACAAAAGAGAAGAGAAATAGCAAGAAACGGGTCAGAGCCCGATTTGTAAAAATATTTATTTTAACAAGTATTTAAAACTGCATTAATGCAATTATTATATGTATATTAGTTCTGAACTCTAGCCTGAGATCCTCACCCCTTTACTAATGTGCACACCTGGGGTATGTCTGCCCCAACCTAGTCATCTATAATATTCCCAACTAGGTTATTGACATGAACACCTAAATATATCTCAAGGCACTAACCCGTATCGCCCATACAATACGCTAATAATATTCTTATATGCCGGTTACCCATTTTATATTCACTTTTTTGATAGGAAGTCATTTATCCACTGGACTTACTTTAGTTATCCATACTTGTACATTTTCTAATTTCACACATTAGAATCATCCATTCTCAAGTATATATATATATATATATATATACACATATATAGTTGAAGAAAGTCTTTAATGCTAAAAGCTTGTTTACAAGATTAATAACAAACTGTTATACGTTGTGTAAACTCCGAATAAACTTTTTGGGCAAAACTTTTTTCGAAAAACACAAGATGTGTTACAAAAGACTTTCTGAATGTATGGTTTATATTTGATAGTTGATTAACTTCTTTTTAAATTTTAATAAACGTGTACTAAAGTTACCATGCAGTTCCAATCACAATAACAGTTAAGAACATTCAAAGAAATACACATGGGAATGTTTAAAGTGATAAAACCCTTAATCAGGGGAAACATCCACGGTGCCCTCTACGGAACAAAACAAAAAATCACTAGAATAAATAATCAAGTTATAACACTTGAGCAAACCACAAAAATCCTAAGCTATGTTCAGAATATACCTACTTGAGATTCTCCACTCCAAAGGTATTATGAATTGAACTGATCTTTTCTGGCTGCTTCTTTGATTTTTCCTTGATCTCCTTCTCTTTGAATTCTGATTCCAACAACTCGTTCAAAATCTAAGATTCTCAGACAGAACCACAGTGTCTAAGTGTTCGTGTGAGTTAGTGTTTGTGATGTGCTACTACGTGCAAACATGGTACTCACCCTCTTCAAATTATACAGACATTCCTAACAAATTACAATAGTTCTAAAATGATAGGTTATTTTCAAATCTGTATTTTGAAATCAAGACTTCTTGATCTTTCTACAAATCCACAAATCTCAACGATATCTTGCTCAGAAGACAGCTCAAGGCCTTAAATAATTTCAGTATTTTGAAAATATTTTTGAAATTGTAAACCTCGAATTGAGATCCAAACTAGACTAGAAGTCTATTTTGATAAAACAGATTTAGACTTAATATGCAGAGGTTGATTCAACATATTTTGACATAAAACTTCTTTCCTCAGATCTATTGTTATACTTTTAAAACTTTAACTAGAGTTCTTTGTGTTCTTTTTATTTTTCTACTCACGTATTTCATAAAACATAAAATAGAAAACCAGAACATAAACAACCCACTAGATTTGAAAATATTTTGAAACTTAGAAGTTTCTATATCAAAATTTATTGAAACATAGTGGATCTATAATATCATATCCAAAAAGAAGAAAAAGAAAACAAATCGTGTGATGTTCTCTTTTTAGAAAAACTCAGTTTCAACAATGAAACTTAAGTTTCTCTTAGAGATGAGTTCTGAGAGAACCAAGAACTTGAAGAGGTCTACTAGAATAAACTCAACACCAAAAACATAGAAACCCTAAAACTTATAACTCTCAAGAGTAGGTTTTCTGGTATATGGAACTTTGAGGTTTTGGTGTTTAGCTTGGGAGAAATCACTCAGAGGTTGAACTATGAATAACCTAGGGTTTCTTATTTATTTTCTCTCTCACTTTTCTTTCCCTCTCTTATCCCTTCTCTCTCTTCTCTCTACTCTCTCAACTCTCTTTTTTCTCTCAAGTTTGACAAAATGGCAAAAGTCTATAATGGATGAGACTTGGGTCCTATTTATATTAAACGAAGAAGGATCCAGAACGTATAACTCAATCCTATGGCTCGGATTGAATATTTACCAATTGACTTTAATCCAATGGTTCACCAAAAGCGGTTGGTTAAATGATTATTGATTGGTTTACACGAGTTTCCCAAGGATTGACTCTCAACGCATGCAGATCGTTGATGATGTTGATCTAAGGGATAAGAAGGCTTAAACAGTTTGTGTCTTAGAGAAAACACAATCTTAGCTGACGAGAATACAACACATGTACGAACAGGATGAAAGCAAAATGCGTGTTGAAAAATAATTATAAAGCATACCCTGAATTCTCTAGTGCTCTTGTATTCTACCCAGGCAAACAATCAGCAAAGAAAATAACATTCTGTAATTCAAATTTCACCCACAACACTTTAAAAAACATGTTTTAACTAATTCAAAAATTATTTTTAAATTGTATAAAATGATTTTGAATTGAATTAATAGACTTAAAAAGTCTTAAAGTGTTGTAAAGTCATAAATGCAAATAGGAGATATAAGAGATGCAGTGAGTGTGTCCTATTTGTGGTTTTAAAATAGAAATAACTTCCCTTTATGTTGATCTTGAGGATTTTCTTGGAGAGGATTTATTAATTGTACTTAAACCTTTGAGGAGATGGAGTTCTCATAAAATCTATCCTATTTTGTCTAGATATCCAAACTAGTTGGAACTCCTATATATATACACTCAATAAGTCAACATATAGTGTGTCCTCAATCTCCCCCTTTGGATATTAGAGACAAAATTCCCTTGAGTATTCCGAACTCTTGGGTCAAATGAAAAATCCTATTTGTCCTATACAAAAGTTCTAACTGCCCATTCCCATCCTAGAATCGAAAATAAGGCAAAAAAAATACATCACCCAACTATATGCAAACCAATACCCTACAAAATAGTAACAACCTATACAATGGGTCTGAAAGGCATGTGACAAAATAAACACTAAATGGCATATTAGGTGAGTTAGAATCAGGAATAGATAGAAAAATCGCTAAGCAATACTCAAGATCTTCTCCCCCAATTTTTCTCAATTAGACAAGGGATATAAATTATAAAAAATAGAGATTAATTGAAAGTTATCATGCCTATAGTTGTGCGCAAATACTCAAATCGAATGTTATCTAATGGTTTGGTGAAGAGATCTGCGAGCTGTTTTTGAGTATTCAGATATTCAATTATGAGATATATGGATTCGACAAGGTCACGGATAAAATGATGTCTAATCCTAATATGCTTTGTTCGTGAGTGCATTACAGGATTTTTAGAAATATTAATGGCACTTTGGTTATCACAAAACATGGTTAATTGATTTTTGGTGACACCATAATCACTAAGCATCTGTCTAATCCATAGTAATTGTGAACAACAATTACCAGCTACTATATATTCAGATTCGGTGCTAGATAATGAAATACAATGATGTTTCTTACACGACCAACCTACGAGATTATTGCCTACGTAGTAGCAAGCACCAGAAGTGCTCTTACTATCGTCAGAACAACCAGCCCAATTGGCATCAGTGTATCCTACAATAAAACTAGTCGTATCGTTTGTGTGCCAAATACCAAATTTTAGAGTACCCTTGATATATTTCATAATTCTTTTCACACTTAATAGGTGAGATTCTTTAGGATTACTTTGATATCTAGCACAGATACAGATAGCGAAGGATATGTCGGGTCGAGACGCAATAAGATATCGCAAACTCCCTATCATACTTCTATAAAGAGTGGGATCAACACTTTTCCCATTATCATCCTTACAAATCTTAATTGAATTACTCATGGGGATTTATAAGTTTTAGCATTTTCTAAGATGAAGTTTTTAACTAAATTTGCAACATACTTGGATTGAGAAATAAAAACATCATCACTACATTGGTTTACTTGTAAACCCAAAAAATATTGTAGTTCACCCATTAGAGACATCTGAAATTCAGTATGCATGATATTTCAAGAATTATCTACTTGTTTAGGACAGGTGGAATCGAAAATAATATCGTCCACATATACTAGTGCGATTAACACATGTTGATTTTTCTTTCTAATAAACAACGTTTGATTGTTTCCGTCACGGACAAATTTGTGAGACACTAAAAAGGTATACAGTGGCTCATACCAAGCTCTAGGAGCTTGTTTCAAACCATATAAGGCTTTCTTAAGTCTAAAGACATAATCCGGGTGTACAGGATCAATAAATCCTTTGGGTTGTTCTATGTAAACTTATTTAGATAAAATTCCATTCAAAAAGGCAGATTTAACATCCATTTAGAACAATTTGAATTGCATATGACAAGAGATGGAAAGTAGGAGATGAACCGATTTAAGACGAGTAACAGGTGCAAAAGTTTTGTCGAAATCAATTCCCTCAATCTGGGAGTAACCCTGTGCAACTAACCTAGCTTTGTTTTTAATGACCTCCCCATTTTCGTCAATTTTATTTTTAAAAATCCATCTTATGCCAATAACCTTCTAATCTTTTGGTCTAGGAACAAGTTTCCCCACATCGTAACTCTTAAATTAGATTAGATCTTCTTGCATAGAATTTATCCAAAATGAGTCAGTAAGGGCATCATTAAACTTTTTAGGTTCCTCAAGAGAAACAAAACAAGAAAATTATGCCACTTATCAAAGTTGGGATCTAGTTCGAAATGGTTCCGAAGCATTACCGACAATGGTTTCAGTGGGATGATCTTTAGAAACCCAAGTGGGTACTGAAAGACTCTCAGGTGGCAATGAATCAGTATCATTTGGAGGATTAGTGAATAGATTAAGTTCATCCTCATCAAATGCTACTGGTTGACTGTCACTTTTCCTTACACCGGTGTCATCTACAATTACATTAATTGATTCCATAATATTTTTTGTTCTATAGTTAAAAACACGCAAAGCCCTACTATTTTGGGAATAACCAAGAAAAATTCCATTTTCTCCTCGGGTATCGAATTTTGAAAGTTGCTCTCTATCTTTGCAGATGTAACAGATACTATCGAAGGTTTTAAAATATTTTAAGTTTGGCTTTTTGTGGAACCATAACTCATAAGAAGTTTTTTTGGAATTTTTTCTGAGGTAGATACGATTAATAATGTGACACACGATTTGGACAGCTTCTACCAAAAAATATCTAGGGAGATTCTTAGCATGTAACATAACCCTAGACATTTCTTGTAAAGTTCTATTCTTACGTTCAGCTATACCATTTTGCCGCGGGGTTTTGGCAGCACTAAACTCATACTTATAGCCATTAGCTACACAATACTTAGAAATACCAGAGTCCTTGAACTCTCCACCTCTATCACTCCTAATTCGACATATCTGAGTATCCTTATCATTCTCAATTTTTAAGATGATTCTTAAGAATTCATTTAAGGTATCTGATTTCTGTTTCATACAAGCTACCCACGTATATCTCGTATAGTCATCCACCATAACTAGGATGTAAGAGATTCCATAGAAATCGATAGTTTGAAGGACCCATAAGGTCCATATAGATAAGTTTTAAAGGCTTAGTGGTAAGGACATCTTTAACTTTCTTATGAGGGGATTTACTTATTTTGCCTTCCTGATAAGGTCCACATACAGGATTCAAAGAATTTTTAATTTTATGTAAACCTCTAACTATTTATTGGGAACTCAATCTTCTAAGGTTGTCATAATTTGTGTGTCCCAATCTATTATGCCATAGATCAGAATCCTCTAATCTGGAAACATTACAAGATTTAGAATTGGGGATTATTGTGTAACAGTTTTTCGGGGTTCTGTTTCCTGTTAAGATACAATTACCTTTTTCATCAATAATTTTGCAATCATTTTTGAAAAAGTAACTGAGTGACTCGAGTCATAAAATTGTGATATAATTAAGAGATTGGCTTTAAGGCCTTTAACTAGGAGAACATCATTCAGTTCAGGAAGCCCATGCTCACTCAATGTTCCCTTATCTAAAATCTGAGATGAAACACCATCTCCAAATATGACACTACCTCCAAGGAAGTCTGTCTTGTTTTTTCAATTTAGTTTCATCCCCGATCATATGTTTAGAACATTCGGAGTCTAAATACCATCCAGTTGAAGCGCTTTGTGCCTTTAAAGCAGAAATGATAATGTTGCACATGAGTTGGGGTAGTAAATCATCTTTTCTAATCCTAATAGGCTTAGTTTTAAAAAAAAATTGGCCTTTTGACTTAGAAAAGGTTTGATGGATCTTTCTAAATAATTTTTTCTTAGTCTTGGACCCTCCCTTTTTCTTTTTAGAGTTAGAGTTGTTTGTTCTCTATCTAGGCAGTATATAAGTATGTCTTGATTTCCTAAAATAGTTTAGGTAGGTCGGGGTGTATACCCTTTTCTGGAAACATTCATCAAGAGTATGGCCGAAAATATCGCAGTACGAACAGTACTGATGGGTATAAGACTTGACTTTCTTGCTAAATTCTTTAAAAAATTTCTTGGGTCTATTAGGTATAGTAGTCCAGTTGTCATTAGGTTTAGGTTTCTGTCTTTGGTCTCTGGTAAAAGGACAAACATATTTGGTCTGACTGTTTGGCTTCAACTGTTGATTGTACTAATTATGTGTTGTTTGAGAAACATTGAGACTAGGTTCACCTTTTTTAACATTTTGACGAGTTTGGCCTTGTTTTATAAAAGTAACATTTTCTGGAGAAACTTTGGTCTTACTTGTATGCACTATTTCTCCAAAACCTAGGCCAAACTTATCTTCAGAGTCAAATTTGCTTCCAGTAATAATTTTTTCATAAGTCTTAGTTTGTGTTTCAAAGTGTTGGCATTTTTTAAACACATTTGAAACCATTTGCTTTTACTCTTCTAGTTCAACAAGGGTTGCCTTGTATTTTTTCAAATCCATGGTCTTTTGAGTCAAATGTTTTATTTTTAAGGCATAGTCTTCAATCTCAGTCTCATGAGCAACACATTGGGCAGTATTATCTTCAGTGTTCTTCCTAATTGTATGGTTAAGTAAATCGATACGATCACTTAAGGTTTTTATCATTTTTTCTAGGCGCGCTCTCTTCTTAACCATTTTAGTGTATAACTCATGTAGGTCAAGCAGATCATCATCAGACTCACTATGTGCATTGTGTGAAGTGTCCCCTGTGTTCTTGATAGGTTCTTCACTCACGCACACGTTCAATTCATCATCAATATTATCACTTTAACTCACACACAGTATTTCAGCAGTTATAGGAACAGAATTATCAGGAATATCATTAACAACATCAACAAGCATAACAAGTTCATGAGCAGACAAGCATGAATCATCATTATATATTATCTTAGCAAAGAAAGACATGCATTACTCATTTATCTGGGTTGACTCAGTTTCATCCTCATCAGAATCACTAGATTCGTCCCATGTCTTACACATATTAGCCTTGTTATTGTTATTAAAACTAGTTGGACATTTACTAGCATAGTGACCTAGTTTACCACAACGGTGAAACTTAACATCTTTTATGTCAGGTTTAGGTCTGTTGGGGTCAAAGTTCTTCCTATTGTCATAAGTGTGTTTCGTATTGTCTCTATCATGAGGTCTGTGAAATTAGTTGCCTTGATAATTTGATTTGCCTTATTTAGAGGCTACAGCATTTCTAAATTTCAAAATCTTATTAAAATGCTTATTTATAAGAGCTATTTCATTGTCAAGGTTTTCCAAATCATAGTTTTCAAGACAATCAATGTCAAAATCTATAGTGTTCAATTTAGGTACTGGGAATTTAGATGAAAACACAACATTTGAACTAGAGGCTTTATTAGTCTGTCTGGTCAAATGCTTTTTGAAGTCTAGTTCCAATTCTACAGTCCTCAGTTTACTACTAAGTAATTCAGGAGTCATACTATGGTCATTCATTTCTTCAATAGCATATCTTTTGTTGTCAAATTTAGATGGTAATGACTTAAGAATCTTTGAAACAATTTCCTTTTCTGGCTGTAGGTTATACCATTAGCATGAAGTTTTGTAAAAATATCAGTTAACCTTATGTAGAAGTCGTCAGAAGATTCATTGCCATTCATAATTAGGGTGTTATATTGCTGGATGAGCATTTGAGTTTTTCCAGCTTTGACACGTTCATCACCCTCATAAGCAATGACTAGCGTGTCCCATGCCTCTTTTGAAGTAGAACATATGGATATCCTTTTGAATTCATGTTCGTTAATGGACATAAAAATGGCATTTTGCCCTTTGTTATTATCTAGAGATGATTTTTTCACTTCCTTAGTAAATCACTAGGAAGTTTCTTAATTCTTGTTGGATCAGTGGCTGAAGTAGGTTTAGTAGGATGTTTAAACCCTGTTTTAATCATTTCCCAGACTTCATCACCAAAGGTTCCTTGAATGAAAGAAGTCATTCGTACTTTCCAATATGAAAAATTATTTCCATTAAAGAGTGGTGGTCTAGATAGGTTACCTAACTTCTCAAATCTTTCTTCCATATTCAGAAATATTTTAGAAAGAAGTTTCGAAAAAAAAAACAAGTTTCAGGATCACAAAAGGTGTTCCTGCTCTAATACCAGTTGAAAAAAGGCTTTAATGCTTAAAGCTTGTTTACAAGATTAATAACAAACTGTTATAAGTTATGTAAACTCTGAATAAACTTTTTGGGAAAAAATCTTTTCGAAAAACACAAGATGTGTTATAAAAGACTTTCTAAATGTATGGTTTATATTTAATAGTTCTTTACCTTATTTTTAAATTTTAATAAACATCTACTAAAGTTACCATGCAGTCCCAATCACAACAACAGTTAAAAACATTCAAAGAAATAGACACAGGAATTTTTAGCATGGTAAAACCCTTAATCAAGGGAAACATCCATAGTGCCCTCTACAGCACAAAACAAAAAATCACTAGAATAAATAATCAAGTTACAACACTTAAGAAAACCACAAAGATCCTAACCTATGTTCAGAATATACCTACTTGATATTCTCCACTCCAAAGGTATTCTGAATTGGACTGATCTTTTCTTGTTGCTTCTTTGATTTTTCCTTGATCTCCTTCTCTTCGAATTCTGATTCCAGCAACTCGTTCAAAATCCAATATTCTCAGACATAACCACAGTGTCTAAGTGTTCGTGTGAGATAGTGTTTATGATGTGCTACTACATGCAAACATGTTACTCACCCTATCAAAATTATATAGACATTCCTAACAAATTACAACAGTTCTAAAATGATAGGTTATTTCCAAATCTATATTTTCAAATCAAGACTTCTTGATCTTTATATAAATCCACAGATCTCAAGGATACCTTGCTCAGAAGACGGTTCGAGGTCTTAAACAATTTCAATATTTTGAAAATATTTTTGAAATTGTAAGCCTCCAATTGAGATCCAAACTAGACTAGAAATCTATTTTGACAAAACAGGTTCAGACTTAACATTGAGAGGATGATTCAACATATTTTGACATAAAACTTCTTTTCTCATATCTATAGTTATACTTTTAAAACTTTAACTAGAGTTCTTTGTGTTATTTTTATTTTTGTACTCACGTATTTCATAAAACATAAAATAGAAAACCAGCAACACAAACAACTCACTATATCTGAAAATATTTCAAAACTTAGAAGTTTTTATATCAAAATTTATTAAAACGGAGTGGATCTATAATACCATATCCAAAAAGAAGAAAAAGAAAACAAATCGTGTGATGTTCTCTTTTTAGAAAAACTCAGTTTCAACAATGAAACTTAAGTTTCTCTTAGAGATGAGTTCTGAAATAACCAAGAACTTTAATAAGTCTACTAGAATAAACTCAATACCAAAAACACAGAAACCCTAAAATATATAACTCTCAAAAGTAGGTTTTCTGGTGTATGGAACTTTAAGGTTTTGGTGTTTGGATTAGGAGAAATCACTCAAAGGTTGAACTATGAAGAACCAAGGGTTTATTCTTTCTTCTCTCCCTTTTTTTCTCTCTCTTCTCCCTTCTCTCTACTCTCTCTACTCTCTTTTTTCTCTCAAGTTTGATGAAATGGCAAAAGTCTACAATGGCTGAGACTTGGGTCCTATTTATATTAAACGAAGAAGGATCCAAAATGTCTAACTCAATCCTATGGCTGGGATTGAATATTGACCAATTGACTTTAATCCAACGGTTCACGAGAAGCGATTGGTTAAATGATTATTGATTGGTTTACACGGGTTTCACAAGGATTGACTCTCAACACATGCAGATCATTGATGATGTTGATCCAAGGGCTGAGAAGGCTTAAACAATTTGTGTCTTAGAGAAAAGACAATCTTAGCTGACGAGAATACAACACGTGTACGAACAGGATGAAAGAAAGACGCATGTTGAAAAGTAATTACAAAGTGTACCCTGAATTCTCTAGCGCTTTTGTATTCTACCCAGGCAAACAATCAGCAAAGAAATTAACTTTCCGTAATTCAAATTTCACCCACAACACTTTTAAAAACATATTTTAACTAATTCAAAAATTATTTTTAAATTGTATAAAATGATTTTGAATTGAATTAATAGATTTGAAAAGTCTAAAAGTGTTGTAAAGTCATAAATGCAAATAGGAGATACAAGAGATGTTGTGAGTGTGTCTATTTGTGGTTTTAAGGTAGAAATAACTTCCCTTTATATAAATCTTGAGGATTTTCTTGGACCGAATTTCTTCATTGTACTTGAACCTTTGAGGAAATGGAGTTCTCATAAACTCTATCCTATTTTGTCGAGATATCCAAACTAGTTGGAACTCCAATATATATAGACTCAAGTAAGTCAATATATAGTGTGTTCTCAATAGTCACATCATCCCTATATATATATATATATGCGCCCCTCGTTTAGGACCATTTGGCGCAATGCATACTCTGCTATCGTGTCCCGATACATCGCTCACTGAGTAAAGGAACAATTGGTTCGGCATCTCTCATGAACCATAAATTTCATAACACAAATATTGGTGGTGAGCATACTCACCAGCCAAATGGGTCACACACATACCTATGCTCCCATTCAACCGACGAAACTATCCTACAAAGCAGATAGCACGTATCCAAGTTCATATGCTCTTGGTGCAAATCAAATATCCCCCCAATGGGTCGCATAGGATAAGATTGTACACTACGCGAAAACCTCCGTATACACACAACCTATTGTAGTCTCTAGGTATTCACACAACAAACTATCATGTCCTATTCGCAGTATTACTTTCACTTAATACTCTCGACGTGTTAATAATTACGATTATGATCCCTCTCATAATTTTCTAACGATCATTCATCCCACATATGCCCAAGTCTTAAATCACACTTGCCTTAATATATCATCACTTCAAACCTCAGTGTATTTCAATAAAGTTCTTGAATTTCAAGTACCCGTTTTGGTGTAGTGTCCACAATTCAATTCTGGAAAATAGAGAAAAATCGATCCGAACCTATTAACGAAACACCGTCCGGACCTCTTAATGAAAAAAAATCCGGACCTATTACTTAAAGAAAATGATCCGGACCTATTAATGAAAAATGGTTCGGACCTATTAAAGAAAAAAATGATTCGGACCTATTAAAAAGTAGTCCGGACCTATACCTGTAAAAGATAGTCATACCCAGGTACGTTCTCTTCACCATTTCAACACCTACAACCTCTACGAATTTTCCCAATCACCAATCAACCATTTAAATCAACTTCCTAACATGTATGTATGATTTCCACTAATATAACATCAGTAAATCATCACTAATCATCAATATAATTCAAAATCCCCAAATTTAGATCATAAGAACCCTAGTTTACCAATTTTCAATTAAAGAACCTAACCAACCCAGATTTGTTCATCAATATAATTTTCCAATTTTGTGATTAATCCTCTACATATATGAAGGAATTAAACTACTAATCAAATCAGTCCATGATCATAAATGAAATCTCCAATTTTCACCCAATTTCATATGAAATTCATGATTAAATTCACCTACACTAACATGATCATGATTATTGCTAAAGGAAAGAAAGTAATAAACACTTGCCTTAATTTTGACGGTCTGATTTGTTGTTAATATGGTTAAAGGTGTGTTCCTTGTCTCGCGATCTACATTTTGGTACGGTTTTTGGTGTGTGTTCTTGAGTTAGGCACCAAGAACACCAATAGCTTCTTCTTCCTTCCTCTGTGCCTTTCTCTTTTCTCTCACGTAGGTTTAGAGTTGATAATTCCCCACTAACCCATGTACCTCCTTATTTACTTTCTTAATTTTCGTTCATATTATTACTCCAAAATTCCAAAGGATAAAAATACCCCTACGGGGTGCCGATTAGGCCTAAAACTACCCTGGAGTCCAAATAAAATGCCCGGGTAGAGTTTTCTGACTATCTCAACCCTTTCGGACTCAATGGTGCACTCAAAATTATCATACGAGTTATACACAAATAATTTATGTTTTATTCCATACAATTAGTCCTGACACGACTCACACGCGTGTTATGACTTAAAATACTAAACTATCCTATTTCGCACTCCAACAATTTATAAAAATTATATAATTCCATATTACATATACCCACATTAATAATCAATGAATTCGATCAATAAGTATTAACCCTTGGCACGCTAGTTAATAATTATTTTAAATTCGGATCAATTAATAATTAAACTTCCCGACCTTTTTAATTTAATTAATCCAATAATAATAATTAATCCCATAATTATTTAATGTCATTAAAATGCGGGATTACATACTTCCCCCCTAATAACGGAATTTTTCCTCGAAATTCGAAAGGTAAACCATACCTGGTAGGAATAAGTCTGGATATTTCTCTCACATATCCTCCTCTCGCTCCCACGTAGGCTCCTCTACGTTATGATTCTCCCACTGAACCCTCACCAGTGGAACTACCTTTGACCTTAATTTACTCTTGCTACGGTCTAGGATAGCCACAGGCCTCTCCTCATATGAACTGTCGGGTTGTAAATCAACCTCCTCAATCGCAATGTGGGTGTGGGCCAACTCATCCCTAAGACACCGCCTCAATAATGAGATGTGGAACACATCCTGAATACGGTGCAAGTGTTCTGGAAACCCAAGTCTATATGCCATCGGTCCGATCCTCTTGATGATGGGAAATGGTCCAACATATCTCGGAGCCAATTTCCCCTTCTTCCCGAACCTCATCTCCCCTTTCATAGGAGACACTCGTAGTAATACTTGATCTCCCATGTTGAACTACCTGAAGAACCTCTTTATGTCGGCGTAGCTTTTCTGCCTGTCTTAGGCTACCCGAATACGGTTTCTGACCATCTCAACCCTGGCTAACGTTTCGTAAATTATCTCTTAACCGAGTAACTTATTATCCCCCACCTCTATCGAACAAGTAGGAGAACAACAAGGTCTGTAGTACAACGCCTCGAATGGGGCTATGCCAATCGTAAACTGATTGGAGTAATTATAAGCGAACTCCACTAGTGGAAGATACGGCTCCCAACTCCCTCCAAAGTCAAGGACACGCATGCGCAATATGTCTTCTAGCATATGATTAGTACGCTCAGTCGGCCCATCTGTGTGTGGGTGATAAGCCGTACTCAACCGCAGTTCAGTACCCATAGCCTCCTGAAAGCTCTCCCAGAAATGTGATACAAAAGTCTTATCTTTGTCAGACACGATGTTCAAGGGCACCCCATGAAATCTCACTATCTCGGTAATAAATATCCGAGCATACTATCCCGTAGTGTAGTCCATCCGTACCAGCAGAAAATGAGCTTCCTTGGTCAATCAATCCACCACCACCCATATAGAATCGTGACCCCACTGTGAAGTAGGCAGTCCAGTGATGAAATATATGGAAATTCTTTCCCATTTCCACATAGGTATCTCTAGAGGCAGAAGTAACCCTGGCGGCATCTCGTGATCCACCTTTACCAACTGACAGTTGGCACACTTGGACACGAACTACGCAGTGTCCTTCTTCATCCCACTCCACCAGTATTTCCGCCTCATATCCTGGTACATTTTATCCCCTCCAGGATGTACCATAAATCTAGATCCATGAGACTGTGTCATCACTGCATGACGTAAATCCTATCCTTCTAGGACCACTAATCTCCCATTAAACTGTAGTCCCCCATCTGAGCTCACTGAGTAGGACTCTACGCCCTCCGCTAAAAGCCGTACAATCTGATCCTGGCAAAACGAATCAGCGGCATGGACCTGAATCACTCTCGTAATAATCCCTGGAGTGACCGTCATAATGGACATAAAGAATCGGGCCACTGCCTCCTGATGTCCTAATTCTTTCCATTTCGCCTTCCACGTATCTTCCACCTCACTTACTGGTCTACGGTTCATTTCATTAGCAACTACGTTAGCCTTCCCCGAATGATATTGTATCTCAAATTGGTAATCTTTCACAAACTCTAGCCACCTGCGCTGACGCATGTTCAACTCCCGCTGAGTGAACAAGTACTGCAGTGACTTATGGTTCGTGAACAGGAGAAATTTCTCCCCAAGCAAGTAGTGTCTCCAGATCCGTAGGGCAAACACAATTACTGTTAACCCCAAGTTGTGGGTGGGATAATTCCTCACGTGAGGCTTAATCTTGCAGGAGGCATAAGCTATAGCTTATTCCTCCTGCTGAAATACTCCACCAAGTCCCTATAGAGAGGCGTCAGTATACACTAAGTACTCCACTCCTGGTCTGGGTAAGGCAAGAACGGGCACCGAAGTCAACTTATCCTTTAGCTCATCGAAAGCTAACTAACAAGCATCATCCCAAATAAACTTCACCCTTTTTCGAGTCATATTTTTCAATGGGCCCGCAATCTTCGAGAACCCTCTGATGAATCACCTGTAATACCTGACTAAACCCAAGAAGCTACGCACCTCCATCGGTGTCATAGGATATCCCCACTCCCTTACCTCCAACACCTTGCTCGGATCCACTGATATCCCTAATTCTGACACAACGTGCCCCATAAACTGCGCTTCTCGTAACTAGAATCCATACTTTTCATACTTATTATATAGTTGATGCTCTCGTAGAGTCTGAAGAACCTGTATCAAGTGCTCGACATTCTCCTCCTCAGTCTATAAAAAATCAGGATGTCATCTATGAAGATAATGACAAACTGATCTAAGAACTCTCTGAACACACGGTTCATTAAGTCCATGAATACGGATGGAGCATTTGTCAGCCCAAATGGCATGACTCAAAACTCGTAGGACCCATATCTAGTCAAGAAAGCAGTCTTAGACACATCCTGCTCCCTAATCACATCCTGCTCACTAATCAGTAGCTAATGGTATCCCGATCTCAAATCTATCTTTGAAAAGAAGGAAGCTCCTCTCAACTGGTCGAACAAATCATCAATTCGGGCAACATATACTTATTTTGTATCGTGACTTTATTGAACTCTCAGTAGTCTACACACAACCTTAGTGACCATCCCTCTTCTTCACAAACAAAACGGGAGCACCCCAAGGTGAGGTACTCTTATGGATGAAGCCCTATCCCAATAACTACTAAATCTAATCCCGTAACTCCTTTATCTTCACTGGAACCATATGGTATGATGCGCGAGCTATCAGTCGAGTACCCGACATTAAATCTATAATGAACTCTATCTATTGGCTAGGCGGTAGTCCCAGTATATACTAAAACACGTCAAAAAACTCGCAGACTACAGGAATCGAATCAATAGGAATCACAATCTCCTTAGAGGTCTCCTCCTCTATATAATATAAATGGGTGAAAGATCCTCCCTCAGAATGAGGCATCGCCACCAGAAATATCTCCTGGCTCGGTATTGCAAAGATAATAGTCCTATTGTAACAGTCTATCATGGATCTATAAGCTGCAAGCCAATCCATGCCAATGATGGCATCATGCTCGTGCATATCTAGGACTAACATATCCGCAAGGTAAAATCAAACTCCTGATCTCTATACTTACCCCCCGGCATGTAAAGAAAATCAAAGACCCAATACCCGGTGGTGAGTCTACACTAGTCATTTTACTCTCTGTTGTGGCTGACAACCCGATGGCCCGTGAAAAACTAGTAGCTATAAAATAGTGTGAAGCATCCATGTTAAATAAAATGCATCCCATAGTACCATGGATAGGAAACTTACCCTCAATTGCGGGTGGTGCCTGCTGGGGTGCTGCCTGGTGGATGTTATAAACATGTCCATACTGTAATTGTCCCTACTAAATTGGGGGTGCTGGTAAAGCTGGGACTTGTGCTGGTGATGGTAGGGTGGAGGGAAAGATGGGTCTCCTGTTGGGCTCCCTGCTGCTGGGGAAACTTACCCTTATCGGGGCAATCCTGCTTCCTATGGCCAGTCTTTCCATAGGAGAAACACTTGTCACTGAAGTTACCTCCCCTCTGTCCCTCTTCGCCTCATCCCTGCTAGCCATTTCTATCCCTCCATTAGCCCTGGTGGCCCTGCATATGCCCTTGGTGGGCCTGCATATGTCGTTGTTGGCTCTGCTGGCCCTGATCTCCTTGCTAATAACGATGTTAGCCCTGCTAGCCATGATGACTAGACTGGCCCTGTCTAAAAACCCCATATCCCTATCTCGAGTCACCAGATCGAAATCGCTTAGCAAGGTCCCCCTGATGGGAACTCTGCTCACCCTAACGTTGATGGTAACCCACTAGTACTACCTCTGATTCGGCCCTACCGGCTGGACTCCCCTGCTCATTTTCTCCCCTGCTAATGGAAGCGATGATCCTGGCAATGTAACAGAGAGACATTGAGTACATCAGTTAAAGTACTCAACGACAGATTACCTATGACGTGCTGACGAATCCTCCAGGTGAATCCATTCATAAATAACAGAATCTTCTTCTCTTCAGTAGGTGCCTCACTTGGCACCATAGTAAGTAGCCTCCTGAATTTCTCCTCATATTCTTCCACTATCATACCCTCCTGCTTCAAATTTAATAGTCTCTGCCTCATCTCTGTCTGCAAGGCGGAGGGAAAATACTTGTGGTCAAACCGCACCCAGAAGCTCTGAATAGACACGTTATCCCTCTCCTCCAAGGTAGTAGTGGGCTCCCACCACTGCAAAGCGAACCCCACTAGCTTGTAGGAATCTAGTAACTGACTCTGAACGTCGGTACACTCGTACATGCAAAAATTCCTCTGGATATCTTTCTTCTATTGGCTCACTATGATGATGTCAAAACCACCCAAGAACTCAGGAGGATGTGCCCTCTCGAAATCATCCTTGACCCTCTCCCATGTAGTGGGAAACTGAACCAAAACTGGTGCCAAAGCCTGTACCTGGGGTGGGGCCTGCTGCACCACAGCTAAATCTGCATTTACTGGTTGAGCAACAATGGCGGCAACGTCAGCTGCATTAATCATTCCCTGAGCCTAAGTTGCTGGCTGCTCTGGCTGGGCATTCCTGTTTCTCGGGGCTCGTCTCGGAGGCATCTGAAATGAGAAGGCAGTTATTAGTCCACAATTATTACTAAATCTCAAATAGCTGAAGACGTAAATGTATAAATAAGAGTACGACAATCCTAAAGGTAGGGCTCTATTTCAAAGAACGCTAAGCAAAAAACATATTAAGCTGTACAGATCCTATAGGACACTAGAACCTGATGCTCTGATACCACCTGTGACACCCCGCCTAATAAAATATCGGGTGATCAGTCCTTTATTACATAAAAATCAAAGTGTCCGGTTGGTTTATTCGTAGCATCACTCTCGAAAAACAATTTTCATTATTAATCACCTAATAATTAATTAAGCTAAGTGTCAAAATATTTTCCAAATTAATTATACCCAATTAATCCATTAATAAATTCCATACTTTAAGATATAAGCCATTCACATTCCACAAGAATAAATACTGAACATGAATTAAATACTGAAATAAATGAGACTGGATAAAACCAATAGAATCATAATACTCAATCCCACAGGGAAAGAAAATCTAAAAGAAAATACAATCTCTGACATAACTAAGCAGGAAACAGGTGACACATGCCCTAACTGAAATGTCTGATCTAAGAACTGAATGAAAAAAGAGAAGCGTCTAATATCAATAACCTACAACTTCCATAACAGCTGCAACTTGTCGAATGATCCACGCATCTGAGTCTGGTGGTGACCATGTGGCTGGACACCTGGTGCAATATATATATATATATATATATATTAAAAGAGAAGAGAAATAGCAAGAAACGGGTCAGAGCTCGATTTGTAAAAATATTTGTTTTAGCAAGTATTTAAAACTCTGTTAATGCAATTATTATATGCATATTAGTTCCGAACTCTCGCCTGAGATCCTCATCCCTCTACTAATGTGCACACCTAGCGTATGCCTAGTCATATATAATATTCCAAACTAGGTTATTAACATGAACACCTAAATATATTTCAAGGGAGTAACTCGTATCACCCATAGAATATGCTAATAATATTCTTATATGCCGGTTACCCATTTTATATTCACTATTTTGATAGGAAGTCTTTTATCTACTGGAATTACTTTACTTATCCATATTTATACATTTTCTAATTTCACACATTAGAATCATCCATTCTCAAGTGTGTGTGTGTGTGTGTGTGTGTGTCTATATATATATATATATATATATATATATATATATATATATATATATATATATATATATATATATATACTATGGCCATCCCCGATCCCCGCCGCGGAGGAAAAGGATCCTTCGGGTCCCGCGCGTCCCTCTCGGGAGAGCGCTTCAACCGGCGTCGATTTGTGAGCTGTGAAAATGTAGAGAGATTCAGAGTCGCCAGTCTATTTTACTCAAAACAAACAAAAGAAAAAGGGGGAAGCCACCCCGAAGGATGGCATCCAAAGACATACTGGTGCATGCGAAACCAAAATGATTCGAGAAAGGTTCGGAGGCTTAGTTACGAAATAGGAAGGTGTTAGGCACCCATTCCGCCCTTTCGGTCTCTCATGAATATTTGTTATTTTCCCTTATATTTCCCCCGTGATATGTGTGCATGTGTATATATATATAATGGAGGTAGGAATCCTCGACTTGTATCATGGAAAAGATAAAGCGAGTCATCCGTAGGAATGTGAGATTAATGTAGGAAATAGGATTTGTGCGATTACCCTTGCGTTGATCGTTATAAGGGAACGATAATGCATGTGGAATAATATTCCACTAAGAACGAATGTATGATAGAACATGAGATAAAGAGAAGATAGAAAATAAGAGAAAAAAGTGAGAAAAGTACTCGAGTCTCGGGTTTTACCCCGAGACGCCTACGTAGCCTATAGAGGCATCAAAGTCCACGTAGTTTGCATACAGAATGAGGGGTGGGGTTTATCCCATAAATCCAAACGGGGGATCTCTTATTTGTAAGTGTGTGTGTGTGTGTGTGTGTGTGTGTGTGTGTGTAGAAAAAGTGTTTTTAGTTGTGAGAAAAGTGTGGAAAAAGTGTGAGAATCCCTATTTGGAATTTATGAGCAAACCCTATTTTTCTGGTTTTTTTGGGTTTTGTTTATATGAAAATAGGAGATGTTAAATAATACTAGATAAAAAGTATGTTAGGATATGTGAAATAAGATAATAAAAGTGCTTAAGTAATAAAACAAGTTATTGCAAATTTAAGAAGATTTAAAGAGAAAGGTGAGAGAGATGGACCTTCTTGGAGACTTTGAGCTTGATCTTGAATGTTAAAAAGAAGCCCTTGCACTTGGATGATGATGGAGAGTGGTTAATTCATCAAGTTTTATGAAAGGGATGATGAAAAGTGGAAGTAAAAAAGGATTTGGAAGTTGAAATCACGCTGCCTTCGAGAGAGGTTTCTGGGGTTTTCTGAGGGTGATTTTGCTTCTGATCTGAGCTCCCTTGCAAATGAAGCCAAGGCCTCCTTTTATAGGACCAGGGGTCTGCCGATTGGCATTTCCATGGCACTACCTATCGGCAGGTGCCGATAGGCAGGGTCTGGGACCTGGCATTTGGTAGTGCGCTTCAGGCTTTTTTGGAAAATTGGCCGCCGAGGGCAAATCGTTGGTCAGGATCACGCATGGGGCATACCATTGGAAAGGTATTCCAGAGACCTTCGAAAGTCCTTTGGACCTCTCCCAAGTTCGGGAGTTGACTTTGGGTCAAATGTGACTCGGAAGATTTTGTCAGTCCGCTGGATGGGGAATCGTTCTGACGCAAATGGATTGTTCATCCGCATGGTAAGTCCGAATCACGCACGGGATGGACCGTTGGAAAGGGTATTCAGTGACCTTCGAAGATTTATTGAGTCTCGATCGAGATGAAGAGTTTAACTTTTGGTCAAATCGAGCTGGGGAGTGCCCGACGGCTTCCAGGTCAGTGCTCGGGACATGACCTGGGTTTGCGGTGATGAGTGGAGGTACTAGGGACATAAGGAGAGTTAGGGGGTAACAGAATGATGTGTCTATAAAATCCCTCGACGGGTGAGTTTGGAACAAATGATAGCCATCAATTAGACACCGCATGATGCTTCTGAGAGAGTATGACCAATTTAGAGGATCGAGGCCGATTCTGAGGACCTAAGTAAGCGAGGATGACCGATTCAGAGGGTCAAGGTCGATTCTAAGGACCTAAGAGTGGTGACGACCGAGGACCGATGTCAATTCTGACCTTACTCAGCTGAATATCCAAGACCGGGGTCAATTCCGAGCCAAGAGTGGTGACCACCGAGGACCGAGGTCAATTCTGACCTAATTCAGGTGACGATACAAGATCGGGGTCAATTCTTACCCAAGAGTGGTGACGATCGAGGATCGAGGTCAATTCTTACCTTACTCAGGTAACGATCCAAGACCGGGGTCAATTCTGACCCAAGAGTGGTGACGATCGAGGACCGAGATCAATTCTGACCTAATTCAGGCAAGATCGGGGTCAATTTTGACCCAAGAGTGGTGACGACCGAGGATCGAGGTCAATTCTAACCTAATTTAGGTGACGATCCAAGACTGGGGTTAATTCTGACCCAAGAGTGGTGATGATCGAGGAACGAGGTCAATTCTGACCTAATTCAGGTGACGATCCAAGACCGAGGTCAATTCTGACCCAAGAGTGGTGGCAACCGAGGATCGAGGTCAATTCTGACCTAACTCAGGTGACAATCCAAGACCGGAGTCAATTCTGACCCAAGAGTGATGACAATCGAGGACCAAGGTCAATTCTGACCTAACTCAGGTGACGATCCAAGATCGGGGTCAATTCTGACCCAAGAGTGGTGACTACCGAGGATCGAGATCAATTCTGACCTAATTCAGGTGACGATCCAAGATCGGGGTCAATTATGACCCAAGAGTGTTGACGATCGAGGACCGAGGTCAATTCTAACCTAACTCAGGTGACGATCCAAGATCGGGGTCAATTCTGACCCAAGAGTGATTGCATTTCCTTTGTGAAAAGAAAAGAGTTCCACTGGGGGTGAGAATTGGATTTGAGGTTCCGCTGGGGATAAGAATAGGATCTGAGATTCGGCTGGGGAATGATGTATGAGCTGGGAAAGATTTGGATCAACCTTTGGGAGAGATCGCCTGGGGCGAGTGATTCTTCTGAATTCCGCTGGGAAAAATATCATGCGATATTGTTTCGCACTGGGTAGCCGATGGCTGGGGAGGCTTTGTGTCCTTGATTTGAGTAGAGGAGCTGATTATTTGGGAGATAACCGGTTTGAGATAGTAAACTCTGCTGAGGAGGTGATTAGGTGGTCCAGGCGCATTGCTCGAGAGGTCATTCACTTGGATTTTGAGGGTTCCATTGGAGAGAAAGAGGTTTTGCCTGAAGGAGTGCGAATTTTTCTTGATGAAAACGTTATAAATCCTTCTTGGGATTTTTAGGAATTTTCTGAGGATTTTTCAGGGTTTTATGGCATTTTACAGGAATTTCTGTATGAAATTTTAAGGGGGGTGCCGACCGGCATAGACTGAGGGGTGCCATTCGGCAGTGGCACGGACATTTAGGCTGCCTCGGGAAGGTGAGGGGTCAACGCCGATCGGTATGGAAGGGGGAGGTGCCGATCGGCATGGCGTTTGGCATCCTATATAAAGGGGGTGAATCCCCTTCATTTTTCACAGCTTCTTGCCTTCTCTCTTTATGCGATTTCACTCGGCAAATTGTTCTAACGTTTTGATCTTCAAGAAATGGCCGCCTTTGTGAGCACCACTATCCACCGGTAGTGGTTAACCATTGATGACTGGGCGAATGTGGATAGGAGGGACAGGGTGCCCCTTGCTTTGGGGAACGAGAATGCTTTCGATGCATTTGAGCCGGTTACAGATGAGCGGACCTTGTTGCGGGAGCCATCGCGTCATCGCTCTTCGAGAGTGATTTTGGGAGGTTATGTAAGTAACCTGACCTTTGGCATTCCTTTCTTTTTGGGTGATTTTTCTTTCTTTCTTGACTTTTGATGAGATTTTTCCTTTTGCCAGTCTAATATTTCCTTGAGGAACATGCGTGCCCGCAGGACGAAGGGGATTAAGGATGTTTGGGAGCGTCTTCCACTCGTGGTGTGCTAGATGGTATCATCAGCGGGTTTTGGGAGGTTGGCGACTGCACTGGATGAGACGCCTTATTCGACAGCGATCCTGTGCAGCAACTATTATGGCTGGATTGTGACGGGGAGTGGATAGAGGAGGATCGCTCCTTGCGGGTGAGGCCGGAGGCAGTGCATGCGGCACTTGGTGATGTGAGGAGGATAGTTTTTGGAGATTCCATCCGGCTGTCCTTGTTGAAGGATGTTTTGCTGAGCAGGGTGATTGATGTGGAGGACGGGCTGCAAGTGAGGCAGATGGCCCCGTTATTCATCTTGTTGGTGCTGGGAGGTTTCATGGTGGCGGCGAGCGGCTACGTCGTCCATTTGTGGTTTCTGCCATACTTGAGGATGTTTTCGAACATCCCTTTCTATGATTGGGGGAGTCTGACCTTGGCGGCCCTTTACTCTTCTTTGGATGCATTCAACCAATGTTGCCGGCAGACTTTTACTGGATCCACTTATCTCCTTGAGGTATTCTTTACTTTGTGCATTTTCATTTCATGCATTCGCATTTTCCTTATGCGTCACTTTTTGCTTGTGAATTCAGACGTGGTTCTATGAGGTAATTGGGTGCAACACTCCGCTGATTGCTCTAAAGGACGACACTGTTGGGGACTTCTGTCGATTGTATCGATGGCGGAAGGCCAACCGACAGTCGAAGGGATCTCTCTCCCTGAAGGCGGTGCGTCAGGTCTTGAATGACCTGACCAGTGGTCGGGTAAGGTCCTTTCCTTTTCAGTCTTGGTTTTTGTACCTTCTGATCCTGTATTGACTCATGCTTGCTTGGGGATTTTCAGGTGACCTTTTATCCTTTGGGGACAGCCATTCAAGATACGGGGATGACTGGGGTGAACGCGCAGATGAGGCATTTGTTGGCGCATGAGTTTGGCCATTCCTGGTATCTCGGGGAGAGGATGGTTCTCCAAATTGCTGGGGAGGAGGTGGTGGTTCCACTCGTGTATCCTCCTACGTCTATGAGGTGGGAGCGATAGCTACTGGAGGATGAGAGGATCGCAGCGATGATCGACAAATCCTACACGTTGTCCACTGATACAGTTGCACCGTATGACTATATGGACTTTATAACTAGCTGGTTGATGACGCCCAGCATACATAATGCCTTGCCCTTCCCTCCTGCGGGTTCGAGTCAACCAGTGGGGTCCTCTCATAGCAGCGAAGGTCCGTCGACATCTGCGGCAGTGACTTCAAAAGTTCCTTTCGTGTGGTTGCACACTCCTTCGTATAACATCCGGCGAGTTGATGGAGGGATACTGTTGATGATGCACCGTCCTCTTGCGATGGATCCGGAGGAGATGGGTTTGACAGAGGAGGTCCTTCCTCCTGCGGTAAACCTTTTGGTCCTTTTCCTCTTTTTGATTTCTTTTGCTTGATACCGATTCTGCCTTTTCCTTGCAGCAAGTCCGGGTGTCGACCACTTGGCTGAGAGACATTAGAGATTGGATATCATCGGCGACTGCCCACATTAGGGATGTTGTCCCTGTTCCTTCTTGCTTGGTTTCGTCAGCCTCGTCTGGGGAAGACTCTAGATCGGGTAGTGGGGGGCGCATCGTCTCGCCGTAGGGGGAAGAGAGCGCGTCGCAGGGGTGGAAGCTCTTGAGAGAGAGAGAGAGAATGTGGGTTCGGGTTGCGTCCCGTTTGTTTTTGGCCTTTCTTTTTATTTCCTACAAAATGATGCAACACAAAAAATAAATACATGCAATGCAATGTAGTTTTTTGACTATCTTTTATTTTAATGATGAATGAATGCATGCACATGCGCTTTTTAATTTGCTACTGAGACCGTAAAACGGGAGTATTTTTGAAATTTTCAAAGGAAATCATTTTTATTTAAAAAAGGGGAATCCTATAAGGAGAAAACAGGATTCTTGAAATTCTTTTGAGAATATCAATTTATTTTCATTGAGTTTTCTTATTTGACAAAAGAGGAAAGGAGGGAATTTTCAAAAATGAGGGTTTCCGATCGGCAAGCACCCTGACCTGCCTATCGGCAGTTTAGTCCAGTCCTATTATTTGAAGGCTTTGATTGGTACCCTCTTCAGCCCTTGGTACCTTGTGGGGTAGGATTCCTTCCGATTTCTGCAGGGATTATGTCCCTTGTGAGGATTTTTAAGTATAAAAGGGAGAAGGGTGGAGTGTTCTCATCACACCTTTGCATCCTCATCTGCCTACTCATTATCTTTTAATCTTGCAAGATGGTTCTCCCTGGTAGCATTGAGTTTGCCAATTACCTTGAAGCCTTGGAAGCTATGTGCTTTTATAATGTCGACTATGATGCCTTCAACATGCGTCGAGTTTCCTTGTGGCGCAATCGGCCTTTTGAGTGGAATATGCCGATAGCGGCGGTATAATTCTGGTACCCCAAAGATAATGTATTCCGCTTTGGGTTGGAAGAAGTTTGTCCTATCTACGAGGAATTTTCTTCCATATTGGGTGGAATCCCAGTGTTGTGGCTTTACTCGAATTTTCCCACTCTCCTAGGGATTTATTGGTCGAGCTTCTTCATATCTCACCTTCAACGGCCAGGTCACTAGTTGCTGGAGGAATGATCTCCCTCCCGGCGGTGCTGCAGTCCGTGCATTTGTGGGAAGTAGGTGATGCTGGCTATGCTGGAGCCGTGGTTCTGGGTTTCAAAATTATTGTTGGTGACTGGGGAGGTGCAAGTGGACCCTCAACTTGCAACCATTACTTCATGGATGTCATACCATCGCAATCTCGCGGCAGTGATACTAGCGGAGACTCTGAATGGACTGGATGCTTGGAGAGAAAGTCGTTCTGACTTTTTTAAGGGGAGCCCTGTGATGCTGTTCATGTGGTTGTCTGAAAGTTTCCGCTTGTCGACTCCTCCAGAATATCCTATGTCGGCCGTACCCAACTTCTTTTCATGCTATTTCATCAACGTCGGCCTATATGTTGAGAATTGGGAGAATTGGCATGTGGAGCCTGGGGCTCGTGGGCTGTATTGGTCAGTGCCTTGGTGGGGATAGTTGCAGCCAGTTCTGGAGCTAGGAGAGTATTCATATGTGCGGCTGGTTGGTCTCAGCCAGACCTCTTTTTAATTCTCTTGGCAGCTTCTGCGCCAATTCGGTTGGGCGCAGGTCGTGCCCCCTCGGACCTCAAATTTCTTTCCAGTAGAAAATTTGACTGAGCGCCTGCGTCTGTTGCTTGGATCTTTGTGGGAAAATCGGCGTCCATTGACCCGTCCCTCTCAGTCTGTCGGGAAGGTTTGGCATGTCTCCAAAGATTATATGAAGTGGTTATGGAGGAAAGTAGTCAGCAAGATGTTGGCAGTAGAGACTGGTTAAAGGTGGTTTATTTTATCTGACTCTATGGAAGGGGGTGTTGTGGTCTTTTCGAAGATGGTTAAGGCTCATCGATCCATGGAATGTTTGCGACACTCTATTCAGACATGGGAAACTTGGGGTCCTCAGGATGTAGATGATGAGGGTGCAGGCTCTTCTGGTAGCTGTGGATAGGACTCCTGGGAGTTTATGTGTGTAACAGATGTGGGGGATTTTATCTGGCTTTTTATGGTAATAGGGGGAAGGGAGTTATCCGCTCCTTTTTCTTATGTAATTCGTACTGTAATTTCTTATTAATGAAATAAACAAGTTCCTGATCATATAGCTGTGCCTTTCGATGAATTTTGTATTTTGAATTATCTATTTGTTCAAGTAGATGTTTAGAATGAACTGTCATTATCGGAGATAAGAAAGGAATATCTTTTTGTGAAAAAGAAGGGGTCGTGCTCATGTGAGATGTATGAGCTGCCTACGTACCTCTGGGGTTTTTGAAAAGTTTTAAAATAGTTTTTTGTAGAGGATCAGGCCCACGTAGTTCTGGGTAGAGGGAAATGAAGTTTTTTTTTTAGAATAGAAGGGGGATGAGAAGAGTCGTAGAGCGCCAAGATTTTGGACTAGGGGTAGAATTTCTTGAGACGGTCCTGATTGACTGAACGAGCCATCTCTTCCCCATCCAGGTCAGTGAGTATGGTGGCACCGCCGGACAAGATTTTCTTCACAATGTAGGGGCCGCTCCAATTAGGCTTGAATTTCTCTCTAGGGTCCCAGATGGGTTCGATTATCTCTTTGAGGTCTAAATCCCCCTCCTGGACACCGCGGTCTTTGACTCTCTTGTTGAATGATCGCGTTATTTGGCGATGGTATCCTTGTATGTGATAAAGAGATTTTAATCTTTTTTCATCTAGAAGGGCTAGCTCATCAAGGCGGCTTTAGCACCAGTCTCCTTCACTAACCTTGCCTTCGAGCATGACGCGTAGCAAGGGTATTTCCAGCTCCACAGGGAGGACAACTTCCATGTCGTAAACCAGGGAGTAAAGGGTAGCCCCAGTAGAGGTTCGATAGCCCCAGAGGGAGTACGGGATTCGGTTGGCCCAATCCCTACAGCTTTCGGTCATCTTACGGATGATGGCTTTGAGATTCTTATTGGCGGCTTCAACTTCACCATTGGTCTGAGGTCGGTAGGGAGAAGACTTGTGTCTCTGAATCCCATACTCGTTGATAACTTATGTGACTTCTGCCTCGAAGTGCAAACCGTTATCTGACACTAGCTCGTGCGGGACTCCATATCGACAGATGATATTTTTCTTGATGAATTTGGCCACCTTCTTGGCATTTAATACTGCGTATGACTCAGCTTCGACCCATTTGGTGAAGTAATCAATGTCAACCAGGATGAACTCATGTCCGTTTGAAGCCTTTGGTGTAACTTTCCCTATGATGTCGATACCCCAGATGGATAATGGCCAGGGAGAGGTCATGTTGTATAATTCTCGCGGAGACAAGTGTTGAAGATTGGAGAATTATTGGCATTTGAGGCATCTCTGAACATAGGCGGTGCAATCCTGGGTCATGGTGGTCCAGTAGTAGCCCTGTCGGATAATCTTCCTGGCAAGCATGTGATCGTTCATGTGGGGCCCTCATTCCCCGCTGTGGATCTTCTGCATTATCTTTTCAATATCAGGCCCGCGACACAGTGCAAATGAGTTCCATCGAAATTCCTCTTAAGTAGATTTTTATGACAGATGATGTACTGGGCGGACAGTCTTCGGAGATGGAACCCTCGGGATACCTACTATACCTGAGGAGGCACCAAATATCATAGTACCAGTAGATGGCTAGCTCGGGATATTCTGTGGTGACGAGCTCAATGTGGTAGCAGTGGGTTGGTTTGTCTTTCTTTTGAACTAGGAAGGGGGTCATTATTATTCCCTCGGGCATGTCGACCATGGAGGCCAAAGTAGAGAGAGCATCGGCTAGGTTATTCTTTGCTCGGGGTAGGTAATGAAAGGTGATATCTTATAATTAGGAGGCGAACTCTTCTAATTGGGCATGAAAGGGTTGGAGCTTTTCGTCCTTGACTTTCCACTTTCTGAGCACTTTACTGATGATGAGGGCAGAATCCCCATAGACATCAAGGTATTGAATACCTTTCTTGAGAGCGACTTTGAGGCCCACTGTGTATGCCTCGTATTCTGTCGTGTTGTTGGTGCAAGGGAAATCCAATTTTACGGCGATGAGAGTGTGGGAGTCATCTGGGGCAACCAAAAGTATCCCAACATCGTATCCCTTTTTGTTGGCAGCGCCATCAAAGAACATTTGTCATCGGAGGTAGTCTTGGGTAGTGCAAAGGACATTCTCATCTGGGAATTCGGAGATCCAGACATTAGTTTCTTCTACGGGGTAATTCGCGAGGTAGTCAGAAATGGCTCTTCCTTTCATGGCTTTCTGTGTGACGTACACAATATTGAACTCGGCCAGGAGCATCAACCATCGGGCCATTCGGCTGGATAAGGCGGGTTTCTCAAGCAGGTATTTGATGGGATCCATTCGGGATACAAGGTTGATGGGGAATGCGAGCATGTAGTGTCGTAACTTTTGGGTAACCCAGACAAGTGCGACACATGCCTTTTCTAAAGCAGTGTAGTTGACCTCGTAACCGGCCAATTTTCAACTGGCATAATAGATGGATCTTTCTTTGCGGGAGTCTTCAAGGTATTGGGCTAGCAAAGCCCCAGCTGCAATGTCGGTTATGGTTAGGTATAGGAGCAAAGGAAGACCAGGCTGTGGTGGCATGAGAACTAGAGGTTGGGTCACATATTGTTTAATTTGGTCAAAAGCTTCTTGGCAGGCCTCGTTCCAAACCTTGGTTGAATCCTTTCGGAGGAGCTTGAAGATCGGTTCACAGATGGAGGTTAGCTGGCTGATGAAACGACTGATATATTATAATTTCCTAAGAAAACCTCGGACTTCCTTCTCTATTCGGGGAGGTGGCATCTCAAGTATGGCCTTCAGTTTGGCGGGGTTGCTTCTATCCCCTTCTCACTAACCATGAATCCTAAGAGTTTTCCATTTGTAATGCCTAAGATGCATTTCTGTGGATTGAGTCTCATCTGATACTGCCGCAGTCGTTCGAAGAACTTTTGGAGAGCAGGAGCATGACCTTCTCTAGTTTTGGACTTGATAATCATATCATCCACGTAAACCTCGTCCTCCTTGTGAATCAGGTCGTGCAGGATGGTTGTGGCAGCCCTTTGATAGGTAGCCCCAGCATTCTTGAGACCAAATGGCATAACGGTGTAGCAAAAGGTTCCCCATGGGGTGATGAATGCGAGTTTTTCTTGGTGGTCGGGGTGCATCTTGATTTGGTTGTATCCGACAAACCCGTCGACGAATGACTTGAGAGCATGACTAGCTGTGTTATCCATGATCATGTCGATATTGGGTAGCGGATAATCATCCTTCGAAAAAGATTTTTTTAAATCTCGATAATCCACACACATTCAAACCTTTCCTCCTGATTTCGATACAGGTACAATGTTGGCTAGCCACATGGGATATTCGATCACTCGAATGAAACCCACATTCAACTGTTTGACCACCTCTTCTTTGACCTTGAGCGACCATTCAGTGCGGAGCTTTCTCAACTTTTTGTTTAACCGGCTTCTAATCTGGGATAGTGGGGATCTCATGCCGTGCTATTTTGGGATCGATACCGGGCATATCATTATACGACCATGCAAAGACATCCATGAACTCCTCTAGCAATTCTTCGAGTTGTGCGCACTCATGCTCGTCAAGGGTGGCCCCTATCCTAATCTCGCGCAGTTGTCTACTAGAACCGAGATTAATAACAATGGTCTCTTCTTCATTAACTTGAACGCGGTTATGTTGTTTATTATTAACCTTATTTAGATCGGTTAAGAATTATTCATTTGCAAAATCATCATCATCAAAAGTTTTATAAGAATCTAAACAATTAATGTAAGGCACAGCAAGATACTCAAAATCTTCGTTTATTTCCTTGATAGGAAAAACAGCATTGAGAACCTCGTCAAAAGAGGTCTCGATTAGATTTGAGCAAGGATAGACAACAGTTGAAGAAATAGGGTAAACATTAGGGTTAGGGGAGATTTTAAGAGGTAGAACTGGCACAGCATGCCAGTTGAGGAGAGGTGTATCAGCAGCTTTAATCATAATGGTATGGGTCCATTGATGTAGTGTCTGAATGAACCATGAAGAGTGCCAGCCCCAGTATTTGTAAGTTGAAGGATTCTTCAGAATCACTTTCCTCAGTCTCTTTGGTATCTTTGGTGAGCGGTTGTACGCGGTGTGGGGAAATTTCGGCCCATGGGTAGCTATCTTGGAAAAAGATCTCCATTCCAGGCTTTATTTTCTTATCTGCGTGGTCATATCATGGTTCTGGAAAACCGCAAAAAGGGAAATCTTTGCCTTCTTTGATGAATCGTCCATTTAAGGAATCTCCCGAGATAGTTCGGACGCAGTCTAATTCTCTCTTTGAACGAGTCTGGTGAATCATTATGATCTCTTGTTCTGATGGTTGATACCCCAAGCCGCAAGGAGGGAAAGCTTTCTTCAGTTCGATGGGCTCAAGTATCCCTTGTTGCCTTTGCCCTAGACCCAGTCTAGGCATGAAGTGCATGTTTCTAAACATCTGAATAATATTGACATTGCCATGAGGGTCATATTCTGGACAAACCCTTTCTTTGAAACCGTCCCCTCTCGGGAGTAAGAGTGGCTCGATGCGAAATTCGGACAGGAGCATATCATTTGAACCGTGTTGTATCTCTAGAATTGGACTGCTGGTGCCTGCATCCTCGGCATTGTCGCCGTCACCCAAAATGGTGATGACTCGCCCATCGGCGAAGAACTTCAATTTCTGATGGAATGAGGAAGAGACACCCTTTATATTGTGGAGCCAGGGTCGTCCAAGCAACAATTTGAAACAGGCCGGGATATCAATAACTTGGAATTCGATGACAGGGTTTATAGGTCCAACCCCTATTGCAAGTTTTATGGATCCCATCACCTTTCGGTGGGTGTTATCGTAGGCACACACAGCGATGGAGGTTGGAGCGAGGTCTCTTTCTTTCAGACCTAAACATTTGAAGGTTCTCAACGGGTAAACATTGAAGGCGGATCCGTTATCGATAAGAGAGAGTGGCACGGCCTCTCCCATAACTTCGATGAAGATGTTGAGTGCATGATTGTGATTCGGCCCAATTCTGGGGATTTCTTCTTCAGAAAATGATAGCATTCGGGTGGAGGTCAAGGATCCGACCAAATTTACTGCTTTTTTCTGGTGTGGTAAAAGGAGGAACTGTGGGTCCTGTGAGCAACATGATTAAAGCATTTATGTGCAGCTGGAAAGACATGAAAACCCCCCATAGAGTGATGTTAGCTTGATTTTTCTTCAGTTGATCGAGGATCTTACTCTCCTCGATGGTCATTTCTGGCATAGGAAGGTTTTCAACTCCCTTCCCCTTGTCATTTGCTGGTAGTGAGCTCGGAATCTGGTAATGTCTCCCTGATCTGGTCATGTGATTTACCAAAGAAGAGAAAAACATGAATCCCACTTCTTCATCGATCTCAGGCTGCTCTGCCACCCTACTTATTTCTCCTAGGAGTTCTTCAAATGATATCATCCCACATAAGTCGGTTACTGGGCCAGTTCTTCCTGAAGCTTGTTCTTCATTTGAATCTTCGAATTCTTCCCCCCATCCGGTGGCAACAATTTTGTTTTCCCCTGTGAGGTCAATACATTCCATAACTTCAACGGCTTCCTCATATAGGTGTTCCCATTCTGTGGGGATGTGTAAGGGTGAAGGGACCAGGTGCCCTTGTAGCTTCAAAGCACTAAATAACCCGATGATACTGTAAATGCTGTTGGTTTGCCTGAATGCTTCCGCCACGATCTGGACAACATCATCTAAGCCTACTTCATCGGTTGGTACCACCCAACTATCTGATTCTCGGGCCCATTTTCACGCTTCCAAAAATAGCGCACTGAACCTCTAACAATCGATACTCATCTGTGAGGACAATTTCAGCCCAAACTCTAAGAGTTGATTTAAGACTTCTGATAATTCCATTCTTCCATTTTTGAAACAGGTTCGGACAACGATGCATGCACTAGTAAGGAGTGATAGTGCCCGATCGGTGGGGCTAATGGGGTGTAGGAGGAAATATGGGCAAATTTGAAGAGGTTTAGGAAGTTATAGGGGTGTGATTTGGGTTGATGGATCAAAAATCAGGTTTTCTTCCAAAAAGATGGCATTGGTGTGATTTGGGAGTGGGTTGTGTGTAGTGTTTGGCTTAGGATTGGCTGGTGGGGCGATGGTACCCCGATCGATGAGATCTTGGATTATGTTTTTAAGGTGGAAGCATTGGTCGGTGGTATGGCCAGCTGTTTGGTGAAAGGCGCATTGAGCATCAGTCTTGAAATTTCTGGGAAGTGGATTGGGTAATGGACGGGGATCCAAGGGTTTTATAAGGTTTCGACTTAACAGGGCTTGGTAGACATTGGAGAGTGGAGCACGGAGCTCAGTGTATTCCCTTCGGACGGGGGTAGGGCGACTTTCTGGTGCCCATGATGTGGTTGGTTGAGAGATGTTGTTGATGGTTGAGGCTGCGGAACTGACAGGTTTGTCATATTTCTTGGGGGTGAACTGTCCAGACACATTCTTCGGTTCAACTTTGGTTTTGGCAAGACCTTCCTCGATTTCTACTCCTGCTTCTCTGAGAGCTCGAAAGTGGGGGTAGTAATGTCCTCCCATGGTTGCTCGGACATAGGGCAAGAAATTCTTCTTCACTATATTGACTTGTTCTTCCTCAGATGGACGATTGGTTCGGGTAGCTGCTTGTTCCTTCCATCGGGCTATGAAGTTATAAACTAATTCTCCAGAGTTTTGTTTGAGCATCTCTAAATCACGGTGGGTGACCTTGAGCACTTCGTTGTATTTGTACTGCGATATGAATTCTCGAGCTACATCCTCCCAGCTACGGATTCTGGATTCCTCAAGAGATAAAAACCATCGTAGGGAGCTATCCTTCAAAGTTTGTTGAAACAGTTGGGCCATCACCTCTTCAGAAGCCCCTAGTAGAGTCATGGAACGATGATAACTGCGAAGATGAACAATTGGGGGACCACTCCCCCCAAACATCTCAATATTTGGCATCTTGAACTTCTCGGGTAACCTCGCTTTAGGATAAGGAGACATGTGGGTGTAGTCCATGTAATTCCCAGAGATCCTGACTTGGTCAAACTTTTTGGTGAGCATCCTGAGATCCTCTGTGACTTTATTTAACTCCTCCTCCTTTGGATCAGCGACCACAGGAAGGTTAGCCATAGGCTGGGCAATGTTTGGCATTGGAAGCTGGGCAGGCGGCGGCCCATTGGCAAGAGGGTCACGTGGAGTGTGCCGATATTCTTTCGGGACCCAAATAGGCTCGGGTGGACCCATAGCAAGAGGGAACAGGGCCTCGGGCTCTTGAGGAATAGGAACTTGGTTTCGTTGCATTTCTCGGATCTCAGCTTGGAGGTTTTCAATCTTGGCCATGAGCTGAGCCAGGACTGTCAACAGATTCGGTTGTATGACTGGTGCTTGATCTGCATTCTCCATGGAAGATGGATGGATTTTGGACTCGGAAGAAGTAGTAGAGGAGCGGATGAAACTCCGAGGTGATTTGATTGACCTGAGAAGGCGTAGGATGAGATTTATTTTTGAGAAAAAGGGAAGAAACTATATTGGATTTTTGATAAAAAGGGAGAAAAGTTTTTGGATTTTTGACAAATAGGGAGAAATGTTTTTGAATTTTTGATAAAAAGGGAGAAATGTTTTTGGATTTTTAATAAAGAAGGGAGAAATGTTTTTAGAGATGGAAGTCAGCATGATTATTATGATTATTATGTTCTCACTTGTATTTAATTCTCCTAAATGCAATGCCGGACGGGACCCGATCCTGGAAAAGTGGGGGTCCTAATATATGCAGAGCTACGTTTGGACTTGTAACCAGGCTTGCGGACAGGGTCCCATTTTTAAAAAATGCGCAAAAATTGGGCGGCAGACCGACCTGAAATTTCGGCAGAGTTTCGGGTTGAAACCGGCAATCTAAAGTGCGTGTCCTAGGTTTGACACCTATATGCGGGTATGCAGTTGGTTGGGTGAATCGGCATGGGTTCCCCCCTTTAGCGTGACTTCCACGATATACGTCTTGATCTTGCGGGCAATCGATACGTGTGGACAAGCCATTTGATATACCTGAGTATACGTGAATTGCCTCACCATATACCTCGTGGGGATGGTACGTGTGAGAGAGAATTCGATATACTCGGTGTACGTGAAAAAATTCCCTGTGATATACCTCCCGGCATGACTTCGGTCAAGACGTACGATGCGGGGGAACCGTTCGATATACATCGAAGGTACTTGGCCAATGGAATGTGAGAGTCATATCGCTTAGGCTAACTGTGACCTGCCGGACCAGCGCCCATCACGAAGTGAACCTCCAGTTACTGGGTAAAATTTGGTCAATAGCAATGCTCTTCGATGATGTCGTGTGAATCATGCATGATTCTCTTATTAGTATCTTATGATGAGAATGCCTTTCTTGATTATGCCAAACAGGGAGCAAAGTATAAGTACCCCAAAAGGTACACCAAGTATGGATAGGTGATGCATGCAACATGGGGATATATATGTGATCCTAGGTGCACATGGTGCGAAGTGTTTATGGAGGAATTTATACAAGTGTGTGAATATAAGCATAAGCATGGGATACACATGAGAAAGGGGAACATGCGGATATGGGGGAAAACATAAGAAAATATAGCATTAATGTAAATAGAGTCAAGCCCTCAAAATATATAGATCCCCAGCAGAGGCGCCACACTAGCACTACTACCCCCGGTCCTGCCCTGCTGGCTGGACTCTCCTGCTCTCTTGCTTCCTTGCAGATGGAAGCGGTGATCCTGGCAATGTAGTAACGCAGCATTGAGTACATCAGTGAAAGTACTCAGAGATAGATTCCCTATAAGATGCTGACGGATCCTCCAAGCTAACCCGTCCACAAATAATAAAATTTTCTTACTCTCAGTAGGTGCCTCATCTGGCACTATGGTGAGAAGTCTCGTGAACTCCTCCTCATACTCAGCAATGGTAGAGTTCTCCTGTTTCAAATTCAGTAATTTCCGCCTCATCTCAGTCTACACGGCGGGTGGAAAGTACTTGCGGTCAAACCGCTCCCAGAACGACTGAATATGGATCGTGTCCCTCTCCTCCAAGGTGCTAGTGGACTCCCACCACTGCAAAGCGGCCCCCGCCAGCTTAAAGGAAGCCAATAACTTCCTTTTCACGTCGGTGCACTCATACATACGAAGATGCCGCTGGATTATTTCTTCCATTGGCTGACTGTGACGATATCTGAGCTACCAGAGAACTCAGGGGGATGTGCCTTCTGAAAAGCATCCCTAACCCTCTCCCATGCAGATGGAAGTTGTGATGGTACTGGCGCCACTGCCTGAATCTGGGGTGAAGCCTTCTGAACCACTACTAGCGCGGCATTCACCGCCTGAGCAACAATGGCGGCTACTTCATTAGCATTCATAGTGCCTTGTGCCGGAGCCGCTGGTTGCTCGGCCTGGGCACGCCTATCCTTCGGTGCACGTCTCGGAGGCATCTGAAACGTGAAGTAGTTTATTAGTCTACAGTCATTATCAAGTCTGAAGACGTAACGTAAAAGCAGAAATACAACAATCCTAAAAATAGGGCTCTATAGAGAAAACGTTAAGCTGAAAGCGAAAATAAGTCGTACAGATCCTGTGGACACTAGAACCTGATGCTCTGATACCTTTTGTGATACCCCGCCTAATTAAATACAGGGCGATCACTCCTTTATTAAATTAAAATCAAGGTGAACAGTTGGTTCATTCTTAGCATCACTGTCGTAAAAATAACTTTCCAATTTAAACACCCTAATTAATTAAGCTAAGTGTCAAAACCATTTTTAACATTCCTTTCAAATTTTATTTATTTATTTTATTAAACAATCAATCAAATAATTTAACATTCAACACTAGCTACTAACAATAAAACTTAAAGTAAACCATCCAGAATATAATAAATCCCAAAGTGACAATACTAGAAATAGATGAAGTAAAATATCCAAATAACAACTGAATAATGGAAAGGGCGACACATGCCCCAATAATGAACATGCTAGGAGTATAATCAAATGGATGAAGTCGTCTAAACAACAGGCCTGCAACTCCCACCTAAGCTGCAGCGCGTTCCTGCCAAAGGACCCTAGGCAAGACGCCCTTGTGGCTGGGCACCTGTAATATATACATATATATATACAAGAGAGAAAGAGAAATGGAAACGGGTCAGAGCCCGATAGTGTATATGATTTAGAAATTCGTTTAGCAAGTATTTAAATTGATACAGGCCAATGCAACAACATATTAGTGCGACACTCTCTTGAGAAATTATCACCTCTCTTCTAATGTGCACGCCTATCGTACTAACCTTCCCTACGGATTATCTATCATATATCGCACTAATCTCGCCCAACGATTCATCTTATCTTAGGTTATTCGTAAGATTTACAACTGAACAACACAAGTATTTAAAACGTAAGATTTCAATTTGTAACCAAAGTTCTCATTTTAACTTTATTAATCAACAAAGTTTTCCAGTGTCGTATTATACTTTCTTAAAAAAAGTATTTATAATTTGAGTCATCAACCATGTCCTACTTACCAAATCACAGTAGGCAGTTCCAAATTTCAAAATTTCATATATATATTAACTACTCGTATAATATATATATTATAAGAGCACCCCAAATAGAAACTATGGTGCGGGCATACTCTACTATCCAAACCCCGTATCACTCGTATTAAGGGGAATACAAATTCAGAATCACTCTCGAAATGTATTAACACATACACAAACAATATTGAGGCGAAGCATAAATTCCAAATCTCTAAGAGGATGGCACATACCCGCGTCTCTTGGGACCGTCTGAACTATCAAATCGATATCCTGTACCAAGGATATCTATCTTCTAGGGTACGAGTCAATATCCCCCATAAGGCAACACAGGATAAGATCGTCCCAGCGCGGCAACCTCAGGGATAGCAAGTAGGTGGGTATGATTTTCACACATAGATAGTATATGATTACACAATCATGTAACTATACTAATATTACCATATCAATATTAGGTATATCTCAAATCCCACAGTTACGACATTTATCCTTATTTTCATATTATTAGTATCGCGTATACGGGTTCGTCTCCATCCTTAATTGGAGGTATTATTCCAACTTACTACGTAGCACTCATGGACTCTATTCTCCCAAGTATAAATACAGTAGGAATTTATCTATTTTCCGTCATAATCATTTTTACGTAATCTCTCCCTTTAATACAAGATTTCATCGTTCCTCATATAATTATCCCAAAAATATAATTCTCGTCTAGTATTAAAGGTCCCAAAATTATTCAAATGTCCCACTGGTCTTCCATATCTCCCAAAGCACTTTCTTAAGGATGTCCAAGAATTATTTCACAATAAATTGAATTTAATTAATTTAAAAAGGGAAATAGCAGTCTGCCAGGAGGGATCGATCGATCGAGGTCTAGGGCTCGATCGATCGAAGCTCTGGGCTCGATCGATCGATCAAGCAGGTCTGCGAAATCTGCAGATTTGCAGTTATGGGTTTCATCTTCTAACCTTCACCAAATCCATATTTTTCATACCCAATCGACCCAAAATTTATACTACTGACATTATATCATCATACTATGAAATTTCAACGTAAAGCATGTAGATTTCTATTACTAAACATGGATCAACAAGCCCCAAATTCATATAAAACCTCAAGAACCCTAAAATTTCATTAATATGTTCCAATCCATCTTTTCCAGATTTTTCTTCACCTACAACCTCATAAATTCGTGGTTCAATCCTCTACATGTTAAGGGGTTTCCAGAATAATAATTAATCCATCCCTACATGCAATTTCCTATCTCATCTTTTAGGTTTCTTCCATAAAAACTCATTCTAATTACTCCTAAACTAATATGAAAGATGCATCAACGAAATAAGCAAGATAAACACTTGCCTGGGATTTTCAGTTCTCTGGTTTGGTGTTGAATTTGGTGTGGTTGCGTTCCCCGTCTCGCGATCTACGCGTTGTCGGTGGCGGCGGTGCAAACGGGTGAGTTTTGAGCCTTGGAATGCCTTGAGAGCTCTATCCTCTCCACTCCAATGGACGTTCTAGTGTTTTGAGTTATCTAACCCTAGGAGATAACCTAAACATCTAATATAACCCCTTTAATTTTCGTGGGTATAATTACCCAAAAATACAAAATGACTAAAATGCCCTCCCGGGGTACTAATTAGGCCTAAAAATGCCCCGAGACCCAAATCAAACCCCCGGGTATACTTTTCTGACTATCTCGACCCTTCCGGACGCGTTGGAGCACTCAAAACGACCATACATACAACTTATGAAATATTTACTTTTATTTATCAATATTTAGTCCCGACGCGACACGAGCGCGTCCCGACTCAAATTTCTAAAATTGTCATTTTATTCACTCGTGACATTTAATATAACCACTATTATATATTACTTTTCTCATAAGTAATATTCAACAAATTTCCCATAATTATTAACTCTCGTCACGTTAATAATTATAACATAATTAATTTTCGGATTTTATTAAATAGTTTAATTCACATTAAATTTAATAAAAATCAAATTAATATAGCATAAAAATACGGGGTATTACATACTTCCCCATAATAACGGTATTTCGTCCCAAAATTTGGAAAATAAGGCATACCTGGTAAGAACAAATCTGGATATCTCTCGCGCATATCGGCCTCGCGCTCCCAAGTGGATTCCTCCACATTATGATGCTCCCACTGGACCCGTACAAGTGGAACTATCTTCGACCTCAATATCCTCTCACTATAGTCTAGGATAGCCACCGGTCTCTCCTCGCAAGAGCTATCAGGATGTAAGTCTATCTCATCTATCGCGATGTGAGTATGGGCCATATCATCCCGAAGATATCGTCTCAATGACGAGATGTGGAATACATCGTGAATGCGATGTAATTGCTCTGGCAGTCCCAACCTGTATGCAACTGGCCCAATCCTCTCGATGATGGGGAATGGTCCTACGTACCTCGAAACCAATTTCCCTTTCTTCCCGAACCTCATCACTCCCTTCATAGGAGATACATGCAGTAACACTTGGTCCCCCACATTAAACTCCCGGAAGAACCGTTTCGCGTCGGCGTAGCTCTTCTGTCTGTCCTGGGCTACTCGAATGCGACTCCTGATCATCTCAATCCTCGCGGAGGCTTCCTGAATTACCTCTGGTCCTAGCAACTTGTTATCCCCCACCTCGAGCCAACAAGTTGGAGAACGACAAGGCCGGCCATACAAAGCCTCAAATGGAGCCATACCAATCGTAAACTGATAAGAGTTATTATAAGCAAACTCTACCAGTGGAAGATGTGGCTCCCACCCTCCTCCAAAATCAAGAACACACATGCGTAGCATATCCTCTAACATTTGATTAGTATGCTCTGTCTGTCCATCTGCCTGTGGGTGATAGGCTGAACTCAACCTCAACTCAGTGCCCATAGCCTCCTGAAAGCTTTCCCAAAAATGCGACACAAAAATATTGTCTCTATCTGACACAATATTCAGGGGCACCCCATGTAATCTGACAATCTCAGCAATGAACAACTGAGCATACTTACCCGTGGTATAATCTGTCCGCACCGACAGAAAATGAGCCACCTTGGTCAAACGGTCTACAATCACCGAGATAGAGTCGTGGCCCCACTGTGATGTAGGCAACCCTGTAATAAAATCCATGTAAATACTCTCCCACTTCCACGCGGGTACTTCCAATGGCTGAAGAAATCCTGACGGTTTCTGATGGTCCACCTTCACCAGCTGGCAGGTAGAACACTTGGACATGAACTCAGCAATGTCCTTCTTCATCCCACTCCACCAGTATTGTCTCCTCATATCCTGGTACATCTTATCTCCTCCAGGATGTACCGTAAATCGGGACCCGTGAGATTGAGTCATCACTGCATGACGCAATTCTTCCCTTTCTGGAACCACTAACCTCCCATTAAACCTCAAACCCCCGTCAGAACTAACAGAATAGGACTCAGCACCTTCAGCTAAAAGTATTACAATCTACTCCTGGCAAAATGGGTCTGTGGTCTATGCCTGTATCACCCTCGTAACAATCTCGAGTGTAACTGTCATAACAGATATGAAGGAACGGGCTACTGCGTCCTGGTCACCCAACTCCTTCCACTTCGCTTTCCAGACGTCCGCTGCCTCATTTACCAGTCTACGGCTCAACGCATCAGTAACTACGTTAGCTTTCCCCGAATGATACTGTATGTCGAACTGATAGTCCTTCACAAACTCTAACCATCTGCGCTGACGCATATTCAGCTCTTGCTGAGTGAACAGGTACTGTAGTGACTTGTGGTCTGTGAACAAACGAAACTTCTCCCCCAATAAATAGTGTCTCCATATCCGTAGTGCAAAAACGACCGCTGCTAACTCCAGGTCGTGGGTGGGGTAATTCTTCTCATGCGGCTTAAGCTTGCGGGAGGCAAAAGCTATAGCTTTCTCTTCCTGCTGAAGTACTCCCCCAAGTCCACGTAAAGAGGCATCAGTGTAAACCAGGTACTCCACACCCGGCTTCGGTAAAGAAAGGACTGGTGCTGAAGTAAGCTTGTATTTCAGCTCGTCGAAAGCCAATTGACAAGCATCGTCCCAAATATATGGTACCCCTTTGCGAGTCAGGTTCGTCAATGGACCCACTATTTTGGAGAATCCCCGAATGAATCTCCTGTAGTATCCGGCTAACCCCAAGAAACTACACACTTCCGTCGGTGTCGTGGGATGTCCCCACTCCCTCACCGCTGACACTTTACTCGGGTCAACTGCTATCCCCTGCTCAGAAACAATATGCCCCAAGAACTGTACCTCTCGCAACCAGAATCCACACTTCTCGTACTTAGCATACAACTGATGCTCTCGTAAAGTCTGAAGAACCTGCCTCAAGTGCTCGGCATGCTCCTCCTCGGAGTGTGAATATATCAAAATGTCATCTATGAAGACGATGACAAACTCATCCAAGAACTCTTTGAATACTCGGTTCATTAAGTCCATGAACACGGCTGGAGCATTTGTGAGGCCGAATGGCATCACTCTGAACTCATAAGACCCATATCTCGTCAAGAAGGCAGTCTTTGAAACATCCTGCTCCCTAATACATAGCTAATGGTACCCCGAGCTCAGATCTATCTTCAAAAAGAAAGTTTCTCCCCTCAGCTGGTAGAACAGATCATCGATTCGAGGCAACGGATACTTATTCCGTATCGTGACCTTGTTCAACTCCCGGTAGTCCACACATAACCTCAGTGAACCATCTCTCTTCTTCACAAACAAGACTGGAGCGCCCCAAGGTGAGGTACTCCTACGAATGAAGCCCTGACCTAACAGCTGCTCTATCTGATCTCGTAACTCTCGTATCTCCGCCGGAGCCATACGGTATGGAGCGCAAGCTATCGGTCTAGTATCCGGTAAAAAGTCTATGACAAAGTCTATCTCTCGACTGGGGATAGGCCTGGTATCTCCTGAAACACATCGGAATACTCACGAACAACTGGAATCGAGTCTAACGGAATCACAACCTCCTTAGAGGTATCCTCCTCTATATAATACAAATGAGCGGTCGAGCCTCCCTCTGGGCGAGGCATCGCCACTACAAACATCTCTTGCCCTGGAATGGCAAAAAACAATGCTCCCACTGAAGCAATCAATCATGGCTCTATAAGCTGCGAGCCAATCCATACCGATAATAACATCATGCTCATGCATATCTAAGACTAACATGTCTGCAGGTAATACCAAACTACCAATCTCTACCCCCACTCCCCGGCATATAAAGAAGATAAGCGACCCACTCCCCAGTGGTGAGTCCACACACGTCATTGTGCTCTCTGCTATGGCTAACAACCCTAAGGTCTTCGCAAAATGCATAGCTATAAAATAATGTGTCTCCCCAGTATCAAATAAAACCCGATCCATAGTACCATGGATAGGAAATATACCCACAATCGCGGGTGGTGCCTGTGGGGCTGCTGCCTGATGGACGTTATAGACACGTCCGTACTGTAACTGCCCCTGTTGCACTGGAGCTGCTGGAATGGCTGGTAGGGATGGCACCTGGGCTGGAGCTGGGAGGGCAGCTGGAAAAAGTGGTCTCTGTGGCTCATTACGGGAACCCTGCTGCTGTGGGTCCCTATTACCCTCTAGGCAATCCTGGCGCTTATAACCATGCTTGCCGCATACAAAACATCGGCCTCTGAAGTTACCTCCCCTCTAACCCTGCTGACCACGTCCCTGCTGGCCGTTACCTCCCCGCCACTGGCCCTGTTGGCCCTGATTAGCACGTTGTTGGCCCTGTTGATTAGGCTGTCCCTACTGGCCCTGCCTATAACCCCCAAATCCCTATCTAGAATCACCTGAACGGAATCGCTTAGCAGGGTCCCCCTGATGGGAACTCTGCTCGTGCTGACGAGTCTGTCCATGAGATGGTGCCCCACTAGCACTACTACCCCCGGTCCTGCCCTGCTGGTTGGGCTCTCCTACTCTCTTGCTTCCTTGCAGATGGAAGCGGTGATCCTGGCAATGTAGTAACGCAGCATTGAGTACATCAGTGAAAGTACTCAGAGATAGATTCCCTATAAGATGCTGACGGATCCTCCAAGCTAACCCGTCCAGAAACAACAAAATTTTCTTACTCTCAGCAGGTGCCTCATCTGGCACTATGGTGAGAAGTCTCGTGAACTCCTCCTCATACTCAGTAACGGTAGAGTTCTCCTGTTTCAAATTCAGTAATTTCCGCCTCATCTCAGTCTGCACGGCGGGTGGAAAGTACTTGCGGTCAAACCGCTCCCATAACGACTGAATAGGGATCGCGTCCCTCTCCTCCAAGGTGGTAGTGGACTCCCACCACTGCAAAGCGGCCCCCACCAGCTTAAAGGAAGACAATAATTGCCTTTGCACGTCGGTGCACTCATACATACGAAGATGCCGCTGGATTATTTCTTCCATTGGCTGACTGTGACGATATCTGAGCTACCAGAGAACTCAGGGGGATGTGCCTTCTGAAAAGCATCCCTAACCCTCTCCCATGCAGATGGAAGTTGTGTTGGTACTGGCGCCACTGCCTGAATCTGGGGTGGAGCCTTCTGAACCACTGCTAGTGCGGCATTCACCGCCTGAGCAACAATGGCGGCTACTTCATTAGCATTCATAGTGCCTTGTGCCGAAGCTGCTGGCTGCTCGGCCTGGGCACGCCTATCCTTCGGTGCACGTCTCGGAGGCATATGAAACGTGAAGTAGTTTATTAGTCTACAGTCATTATCAAGTCTGAAGACGTAACGTAAAAGCAGAAATACAACAATCCTAAAAATAGGGCTCTATAGCAAAAACGTTAAGCTGAAAGCGAAAATAAGCCGTACAGATCCTATGGACACTAGAACATGATGCTCTGATACCACCTGTGATTCCCCGCCCAATTAAATACCGGGCGATCACTCCTTTATTAAATTAAAATTAAGGTGAACATTTGGTTCATTCTTAGCATCACTGTCGTAAAAATAACTTTCCAATTTAAACACCCTAATTAATTAAGCTAAGTGTCAAAACCATTTTTAACATTCCTTTCAAGTTGTATTTATTTATTTTATTAAACAATCAATCCAATAATTTAACATTAAACACTAGCTACTAACAATAAAACTTAAAGTAAACCATCCAGAATATAATAAATGCCAAAGTGACAATACTAGAAATAGATGAAGTACAATATCCAAATAACAACTGAATAATGGAAAGGGCGACACATGCCCCAATAATGAACATGCTAGGAGTAGAATCAAATGGATGAAGTCGTCTAAACAATAGGCCTGCAACTCCCACCTAAGCTGCAGCGCGTTCCTGCCAAAGGACCCTATGCAAGACGCCCATGTGGCTGGGCACCTGTAATATATACATATATATATACAAGAGAGAAAGAGAAATGGAAACGGGTCAGAGCCCAATAGTGTATATAATTTAAAAATTCGTTTAGCAAGTATTTAAATTGATACAGGCCAATTCAACAACATATTAGTGCGACACTCTCTTGAGAAATTCTCACCTCTCTTCTAATGTGCACGCCTATCGTACTAACCTTCCCAACGGATTATCTATCATATATCGCACTAATCTCCCCCAACGATTCATATTATCTTAGGTTATTCGTAAGATTTACAACTGAACAAAACAAGTATTTAAAACGTAATATTTCAATTTACAACCAAAGTTCTCATTTTAACTTTATTAATCAATAAAGTTTTCCAGTGTCGTATTATACTTTCTCAAAACAAGTATTTATAATACTAGTCATCAACCATGTCCTACTTACCAAATCACAGTAGGCAGTTCCAAATTTCAAAATTTCATATATATATTACAACAGCACCCCAAATAGAAACTATGGTGCGAGGATACTCTACTATCCAAATCCCGTATCACTCGTATTAAGGGGAATACAAATTCGAAATTACTCTCGAATTGTATTAACACATACACAAACAATATTGAGGCGAAGCATAGATTCCAAGTCTCTAAGAGGATGGCACATACCCGCGTCTCTTAGGACCATCTGAACTATCAAATCGATAGCCTGTACCAAGGATATCTATCTTCTAGGGTACAAGTCAATATCCCCCAAAAGGCAACACAGGATAAGATCGTCCCAGTGCGGCAACCTCAGGGATAGCAAGTAGCGTGGGTATGATTTTCACACATAGATAGTATATGCTTACACAATCATGTAACTATACTAATATTACCATATCAATATTAGGTATATCTCAAATCCCATTGTTACGACATTTATCCTTATTTTCACACTATTACTATCGCGTATAAGGGTTCGTCTCTATCCTTAATTGGAGGTATTATTCCAACTTACTACGTAGCACTCATGGACTCTATTCTCCCAAGTATAAATACAGTAGGAATTTATCTATTTTTCGTCGTAATCATTTTTATGTAATCTCTCCCTTTAATACAAGATTTCATCGTTCCTTATATAATTATCCCAAAAATATAATTCCCGTCTAGTATTAAAGGTCCCAAAATTATTCAAATGTCCTACTGGTCTTCCATATCTCCCAAAACACTTTCTTAAGGATGTCCAAGAATTATTTCACACTAATTGAATTTAACTAATTTAAAAAGGGAAATAGGATTCTGCCAGGAGGGGTCGATCGATCGAGGTCTAGGGCTCAATCGATCGAACCTTCGATCGATCGAAGCTCTGGGCTCGATCGATCGATCAAGCAGGTCTGCGAAATCTGCAGATTTGCAGTTACGGGTTTCATCTTCTAACCTTCACCAAATCCATATTTTTCATACCCAATCGACCCAAAATTTATACTACTGACATTATATCATCATACTATGAAATTTCAACATAAAGCATGTAGATTTCTATTACTAAACATGGATCAACAAGCCCCAAATTCATATAAAACCTCAAGAACCCTAAAATTTCATTAATATGTTCCAATCCATCTTTTCCAGAGTTTTCTTCATCTACAACCTCATAAATTCGTGGTTCAATCCTCTACATGTTAAGGGGTTTCCAGAATAACAATTAATCCATCCCTACATGCAATTTCCTATCTCATCTTTTAGGTTTCTTCCATAAAAACTCATTCAAATTACTCCTAAACTAATATGAAAGATGCATCAACGAAATAAGAAAGATAAACACTTGCCTGGGATTTTCAGTTCTCTGGTTTGGTGTTGAATTTGGTGTGGTTGCGTTCCCCGTCTCGCGATCTACGCGTTGGCGGTGGCGGCGGTGCAAACGGGTGAGTTTTGAGCCTTGGAATGCCTTAAGAGCTCTCTCCTCTCCTCTCCAATGTCCGTTCTAGTATTTTGAGTTATCTAAACCTATAAGATAACCTAAACATCTGATATAACCCCTTTAATTTTCGTGGGTTTAATTACCCAAAAATACAAAATGACTAAAATGCCCTCCCGAGGTACTAATTAGGCCTAAAAACGCCCCGAGACCCAAATCAAACCCCCGTGTATACTTTTCTGACTATATCGACCCTTTCGGACGCGTTGGCGCACTCAAAACCACCATACGTACAACTTATAAAATATTTACTTTTATTTATCAATATTTAATCCCGACGCGACACGGGCGCGTCCCGACTCAAATTTTTAAAATTATCATTTTATTCACTCGTGACATTTAATATAACCACTATTATATATTACTTTGCTCATTATTAATATTCAAAAAATTTCCCATAATTACTAACTCTCGTCACGTTAATAATTATAACATAATTAATTTTCGGATTTTATTAAATAATTTAATTCACATTAAATTTAATAAATCCCCAAATTAATATAGCATAAAAATTCGGGGTATTACACCTTTTGTCTTTCACAAAGACACTCCTCTCGTGTATGATGAATTTGACCCTATTCCCCACACTTCATATGAGCATTATCCTCATCCTAATGTCTATAGTGAGTTGTGTCCACCTCAACCACTATCGCCACCCACCGACATTTCACCACCACCATTCCCATCCTCTCTAGAGAGTTTCTTGCACAAGTTCTTCCTCGAACACGAGCACACTCTTAAATCTCAAAATGAACCCTTCAATGGCTTGAACAAAGGTTAAATGAATTTGAGTGTGCGAACGAGTTGGTTTTCACCCCAAATCAACCCATTATTGCACCGTGTGGGACGATGATGTGTCTTCTTGTGCCACTAATTTTGAGTGTGACCAACCCTATCATCCTGAGAATCTCATAGTTGATACCACCCAATAGTTCGAGCCCCAAGTTGACAATTGTGTTGCAATATCCAACGATTGTGAAATTGATCCTACACCGCCCTATCCTCTCGAACCCACCATTGATGTTAGTATTTCCTCTTCCACATAATCCACAATTATACCTGAGTCTACACCTTCTGATCATTTTATGTGTGTCCCTGAGGCAACCCTTCCTTATAGGTTAACTCCGATTTCGAGTGCTCCCAGCTGTCCTAATATGGAATCCGAGATGGTTCCTACCTCTCCGGATATGGATCATGTCCCTCCATGTTTAGCTCCCGTTGAGTCAGATATTAATTTTGATTCATTTATCTCGAATTTGGATGCCTCGTTAGATTTTTCCAACACTTCGGATGGAGACTTTTGGGTGGATAAGTTTATCACTCCATCGTTTACTTTCACACCTCCTCCTATGAGTGCCCCTGAGGCTAACTCTGAGCTTCTTGATGAGTGTGTTTTCCCTACTCTCGAGTTAGATCATCTTCCTCCACCCTTATCCCCACACGATCCACCCATTATCCCTACTCACCCACCATCTACTTTGGACCTTCTAATTGTACCTCACCTGTTTGCATCTATGCATTTAGATCCTAACCTACACCTACTCTCCACCTTAGTTCTCCACGAGCCCACTCTTGTGTTTTTCTTCCACCCCGATATCTATGAGAGTATTTGTGCTACTCTAATCTTTCCTAACACTGAGCTTGTTCTTTCAAGCCCACAATTCATTTGTCGTGGTGATTGTTATCCCCGTCAGCTCATTGATGTGTCACGGCACGACCATTATCACCGTCCATTTATAAAACGATCGTGCGCTTTATCTGAGGACAACCCCGTAATAGTTGTAAACCATTTTGCCTCCCCGTACAAATTGAGCACCATGCTTGTAGGGCACTTGTTTCCCTCACCTTTCGGCTCAATAAGGCCCATGACCGGTGCCAATTCACCCTCACCCTTGACTTTCTTTGCATCGTGTAAAGCATTTTTCTATACAAGTGCATTGACCCTTTTATCCTATATCCAACAAGACTGAAACTTCAGTCTTGTTTAGGGGTGATTATCATCACCCCATTTTTCTATCGCCACGCACTTTCATAGTTCTTATCTTTAGGGTGAGTTTTGATCGATCTGGCTGAAGACATTAAACTTAGCGCTACCGGGAGGCAGCCCATTGTTTCTTATTTCTGAGTATGAGTCTTATCCTGTTTGGGGGTGCTTTTCACCCAATGATTTTCACATGCTTTATAGCCTTGTACATATTTTTGTGTCGCATCTGTTCTTCAGGTTCTATCTCTGCTCCATCATGTGGTACATTTTCTTTAGCGGTTCATTATGGTAATATCTTTTCTCCCTTGTGCTTTTTGTTTTTATATGTAGTTTTAAACATCGAGGTCAATGTTATCTTTTGTTTGGGGGTGGGAAATTTATCAAAATCGTACTTCTTTTGAAAAAAAATCAGAAACAAATCATTTTATATTCTTTTTTTGCAGTTTAGAATTTTTATTACATGAATTGTCTATCATCCATCTTTTAGAAATCTCGGGATACCCTTGTTCGAACTAAAACTACGATTTTTATCATAAAATTAAATAATACCTCTTAAAGCGTATTTGCACTATGAATTCCTACATTTGGCAATTTTACACTATCACATTTACAAGTAAAAGTTGAAGAGTAATTATATCCTCAAGATAGCCTTAAAAGATCACTAGTGGAGACTTAAAACTCGTGAGATTTGAGCCATTCACCTTTTCGAGGTTTTTTATGTATCTCTAAGTCACAAGATGACTCAACTCTCTTTGGGTACTACATTTAGTCGTTGCATGATCTCATTATTTTTCAAATTTAGCTTAATCACTGAGAATGACATCATTTTTTAGTTGTAAGAAACATGTGTCTTGTAGTTTGTCCCGAGCACTAAACTATCTTTACCATACATTTACCATTTATTTCACCCATTATCATTCGATATTTTTCGTATCCATATATGTCCCAGATACCATCCACACATCAATTCCCATCACTACCATCATTTTTGAGAAAAAGAGTGTTTGAAATTTTCAATGTAAATTGTCTTCATTTGTGTTGTGAAAAGAAAAATGCATCGAAATAAAAAAAAAATAGAAAAAGAAGCAGAAAAAGAAAGAAAAAAATAGAAAAGAAGAAAAAGAAAGCCTGCGATCATAAATTCAAAAGATGAAGACATTAGTCATTCAAAGTGTGTCACACTCTTCTCCAAATCCTACCATCATATCATAATCTTCCCCATTTTCCCCCCATGTCTTACATAAGCCCCATTTTCACCTTTGGTGATGTGTTTGGGAAAACGAGAAGTCTATATGGTGAATAACTCGACATTCTCGACATAGTGGTTAGCATTCGTTCATGATATCAAATTTCTTTCATGTATCCGTCATTTTCTATAAAGTGTGTGAGATGTTTGAACTAGTTTACATTTATTCAATTCCTCACATACTAGAGAGATACACTTAACCAATTCTCAGAGAGTTCAATTCAGAGAGATATATCTAGTGAGAATTGAAGTCAAAGCTTTGATTCTGTAATAACCCGCGTAATTTTTGGGCTATTTTAATTAATTTCTGGAAAATGGAGGAAAAATAAAGTTTTTGATAAAATTATTTTTATTGCTCAAATATGTTGGTTATTATTTTTAAAGGCGAGAATTTCAAACGGTTTCGAAATCGGAGTTAAAACGGATTTTAAAGTGATTTTTAAATGTTTTTAACTCTTGGAGTTGTTTTGACTTCCAACTCTTCATTTATTTGCCTTATTTAAAGGAGTCTTTTGGCTTCCAACTTTTCATTTATTTGCATTATAAAAGGAGTCGTGGGCAACCCTTTTTAACCTACTTTTGGCACAAATTTTGGCAACAAATATATTTTATATTCCTCTTCTTTTTATATACACATTGGCCCTTGAGATTTGCGAGTTCCAACCTTAGATTAGAGGTGTTCTTGGGGATATTTTATTGGAGGTTCTTGGAGGAGATTTTGTAGATCTTTTGTGTTGATCTTGAGGATGTGATCATTGGTTTCTCATCATGGTTTGAGGTATAGGATTTTACACAATATGCTCCTTAAATCTCGCGAGTGTCATTCTCTTTGAATTCTTGTTTAATTGAACTCATATTTGAATTGATAAATTCATTGTAATCTGGAAAATAATTGTTGAAATTATTTTGATTCATGTGGTATGATTCATGTTGATGAGCACGTTGTCATGAGATTTTAATATGGCACGGATGTTGGGCACCCGCCAAAATTCATGTTTCCCGAGCTATGGCTTGATAAAGCATATACGGATGTGGTGAGGCCTGGTGACCCGGTTGATGTGTTGTTGAGAAATTATCTTGATAAATGCTTTGAGATTTTCATTTTGATTTGAATATTCATACTCGTGTCGTTACGTTTTATTCGTTGCTAATTCGTATTTGTTGAGCATAATTCCTGTCGTATTGTGTACTTCCCCATATTTTCTTTTAGTGGCAGGTTAGTGCGAATTTTAGGGCGCTATGGAGATTGATTTTAGCGAGGATTGTTTGGGAACGATTTGTATTATTTTGTTGTATAGATCATTGGAGATTTGTATTTTATTCGAGTTAGATAGTTGTATTTTAATTCGAGAGACTTGTTGTAATTAAAGAGATTGAGATTAGTGGATTTATATTATTGTGGGTTTATTTAGATGCTCTATACCTTGTTACTTGTGGATTTGGATTTATTTTATCGCATTAGCGCTCCGTTCGCTCTCCCCGGGCGGGCGGGGTGTTACAAATGGTATCAGACCTTAGGTATACGACAACCCTCGAGGCTTGGATTTTGGGTTCATTGCTTGGTTAGCAGTTTTTGGAGATAGAAAATTTTAGGTGATATTCGTGATAAGTTTCGAGATCGGAGGTGAGGAATTTATTGTTGGGAGATGTTATTTATTTTTGGAGATTGTTAGCCTGATTTTGAGGGTTAAACATTCAGCGAATTTCGAGGGCGAAATTCCATTGTTAGTGGGGAAGTGTAATAACCCGCGTAATTTTTGGGCTATTTTAATTAATTTCTGGAAAATGGAGGAAAAATAAAATTTTTGATAAAATTATTTTTATTGCTCAAATATGTTGGTTATTATTTTTAAAGGCGAGAATTTCAAACGGTTTCGAAATCGGAGTTAAAACGGATTTTAAAATGATTTTTAAATGTTTTTAACTCTTGGAGTTGTTTTGACTTCCAACTCTTCATTTATTTGCCTTATTTAAAGGAGTCTTTTGGCTTCCAACTTTTCATTTCTTTGCATTATAAAAGGAGTCGTGGGCAACCCTTTTTAACCTACTTTTGGCACAAATTTTGGCAGCAAATATATTTTATATTTCTTTTCTTTTTATATACACATTGGCCCTTGAGATTTACGAGTTCCAACCTTAGATTAGAGGTGTTCTTGGGGCTATTTTGTTGGAGGTTCTTGGAGGAGATTTTGTAGATCTTTTGTGTTGATCTTGAGGATGTGATCGTTGGTTTCTCATCATGGTTTGAGGTATGAGGTTTTACACAATATGCTCCTTAAATCTCGCGAGTGTCATTCTCTTTGAATTCTTGTTTAATTGAACTCATATTTGAATTGATAAATTCATTGAAATCTAGAAAATAATTGTTGAAATTATTTTGATTCATGTGGTATGATTCATGTTGATGATCACGTTGTCATGAGATTTTAATATGGCACGGATGTTGGGCACCCGCCAAAATTCCTGTTTCCCGGGCTATGGCTTGATAAAGCATATACGGATGTGGTGAGGCCTGGTGACCCGATTAAAGTGTTGTTGAGAAATTATATTGATAAATGCTTTGAGATTTTCATTTTGATTTGAATATTCATACTCGTGTTGTTACGTTTTATTCGTTGCTAATCCGTATTTGTTGAGCATAATTCCTGTCGTATTGTGTACTTCCCCATATTTTCTTTTAGTGGCAAGTTAGCGCGGATTTTAGGGTGCTATGGAGATTATTTTAGCGAGGATTTTTTGGGAACGATTTGCATTATTTTGTTGTATAGAGCATTGGAGATTTGTATTTTATTCGAGTTAGATAGTTGTATTTTAATTCGAGAGACTTGTTGTAATTAAAGAGATTGAGATTAGTGGATTTATATTATTGTGGGTTTATTTAGATGCTCTATACCTTGTTACTTGTGGATTTGAATTTATTTTATCGCATTAGCGCTCCGTTCGCTCTCCCCGGGCGGGCGGGGTGTTACAGATTCTATAAAGGTGATCTAAGAATTACTCAAATGATACTCAAGATTGTTTCACACTAACACATGCTGAGTTTTTAGAAGGATTACACTTTTGGTATTAAGTAATTTTATGTCTTATTTTGATAGTTGAATATGGTGTTCCTTGAAGCCTTCTGAGTTGGGTTGAATAGTTTTTCATTGTCAAATCAGAAACTACCTTTTTAATAAAACTATTTGAATTTTTTGGATACATTCACTACAAACCCTCACGAGACACCACTCGTCCTGTAGGGCAACCTATAGGTTTAACGGCTTATTGCACATGATAAGTGCAATCGCCAGTGCCTGCAAAGTGGCACACTTTTGGTTACCTATCTTTATTTTCTCTCTATTTTTGCTCAAGGATTAGCAATGTTCTGTTTGGGGTGGTGTGATAAGCACCCAAAAGTGTCTATTTTATATCCCGAATATATTCATTGTATTCAGTCGTTTATAATAAAATTGGCCTTATGTTCATATTTATCTATATTGCAGGTCAATTATCAGTCGCAGCATCAAACAGTGCTAATCAAGTTAATTGTGACACAATAGCGGTCAAAAGCATTCAATGAAGAAAATCAAAGAGACTGTGAAGTCTGAAGTCCTGTTTGAGCTTGCCCGGATGAGTTTCGATGCGCCGAACCTAGTTCCGTACCAAACTTAAGCCTAAACCAAGCTCAATCCACCATTCGAGCCTCATGTATGTTTAGTTTGTGCTTTCTATTTTTTTAAGATTTTTATTGAATCGTTTTTAATTTTTAGGATTATTTTAGTTTTTGTTAGATTTTTGTATATATTTTTTTAGATTTATTTGTGTTGGTGTAAATTTTATTTGTATTTTGATTTTTTTGATTTTATTTTATTTTTATTAGGATACGTTTTTCTTTAGGAATTTATTTTTCTAGTTTATTAGATTGTGTTTTTCTAGGACTTTTGTTTTGAGTTTCAATATATTTTAATTTTTATTTTTTCATGCCTTTTTATTTTGAGTCTTTTTAGGGTTAGAAATTATCTTTTTAGTTTTAATGGATTTTATTATTTTAGTCGATTTAATTTTCATTCTTTTTATTTTTAATTTTATTTTTTAGATACTTTATTTTTTTAGTTGGGTGAAAATGACACACACACAGACAACCCACACTATCATATACTCTCCAACCACATACACGCTAATTTCCTACACCCTATTACACACCAACAAACCCACATCCATCTTCCCCAACATCACGTCACTCCATCTCCCCTCTATTAACACGACCTTAGACCTCCATTAAAGCTCACCTCGAACCTCCCCACACATCAACCCACTAAAATCAAACCCGACCTCCATGGAAACCTTCCAAAAGAATAACCAAAACACAAAGCCATTACCACCAGCTCCTCCTCAAACCGGTAGCCCACCTAGCCTTAACCCGAGTCTAACCCATCTCCGTCCCTTACCTAAGCTACCCACTACCCACAACTTATACTCGATTCCCTTAAACGCCCACGAACCCGGAGCTCCGGCGGACCCATCCATACCACGAGCTACAACCCACAACCCATGACCCAAAACCTGACACGCAGCTGATAGTTAACCCATTACCAGACCCACCTCCAAAACCATCCATAAAACCCAACCATATCCCCTATAAAATCGAAACAAACAACCTAACCTCCCAACTTTATTTGATTCAAAACCCACGTTTTTTTTACTTGGCCACGAAGAAGAGAATCACTCAAATCTCTCATCATCCAAAGAAGAGTCATGCTCATGGATTATTAATTTTCTAACATCTTATTTTTCCTTTATTTTGTTCAACTAATCAACGTATAATTAAAGGATCAAATGTTCACTTACCTATAAAAAAGCAATTCAATAATCATTATTTTTTTTCACTATTTTTACTTTAAATAATTAAACACAATTGTTTGATTAAATAATACAATTCACACTTTAAATCTATTATTTATCTAATTTACACTAACATGTTTGTTTATTTTTATTTTTTACCAAGTACGGACACAACCAAATTAAAACACGACACGGTGTAACACAATAAGAAATCTTATTTTTTTAACCTTATACCAATACGATACGAAATCTTATTTTTTTTTACCTAACACGAATACAATCCAATACAAGCGACGCGAGATGACATGACACACGAAATCTTATTTTTTTAACCAACAATAAGAATGCAACCAAATTAAAATGAGACACGATACAAAACGGTACGAAATCTTATATTTTTACCTGAAAATAACCCAAATAAAAAATAACATTTTGTGTCATGTCATGACCTGAAATATTATTTATTTTACCTATTATCTTATGTCATAGCGTGTCATGTCATGTCATGTCATGTCATTTTTATTTTGGTCAGGTTCGTTTTTCGGTATAAAAAATAACATATTGTGTTGTGACACTTTTAATTGTGTCGTGTTCGTGATAGGTAAAAAAAATTTATTTCATATCGTGTCATGGCTTGCCATGTCATGTCATTTTAATTTTTATTGGGTTCATTTTTGGTTAAAAAAAATATTTTATGTTGTGTCAGTCTTACTTGGGTTGTTTTCGTGATAGGTAAAAAAAATAACATTTCACGTCATGTTGTATAGTGTCACTTTTATTTGAATCGTAGTCGTGTTTGGTTAAAAAGAAAATGACACAACATAACATAACATATTCTTTTTTTTCCTAGACATGAACACAACCCTACAGGTAAAAATGAAAGTCAATATGACATGACAGAAAATGTTATTTTTTATTTGAGTTGTTTTCCTATCAGGTAAAAATATAAGATTTAGTACCATTCTGTGTTGTGTCTCATTTTAATTTGGTCGCATTCTTGATGTTGATTAAAAAAAATAAGATTTCATGTGTCATGTCATCTCGCGTTGCTTGTATTGGATTGTATTCGTGTTAGGTAAAAAAATTAAGATTTCGTGTCATATCGGTATAAGGTTAAAAAAATAAGATTCTTATTGTGTTACCCCGGGTCGTGTTTTAATTAGGTCGTGTTCGTGTTTGGTAAAAAATAAAAATAAACAAGTATGTTAGTGTAAATCAGATAAATAATAGGTTTAGAGTGTGAATTGTATTATTTAATTAAACAATCGTGTTTAATTATTTAAAGTAAAAATAGTGAGAAAAAATAATGATTATTGAATTTGTTTTGAATAGGCAAATGGAACTTTGATTTTTTATTTATATGTTAATTAGTTGAACGAAGTAAAGGAAAGAGAAGATTATAGAAAATTAATAATTATCAAATGGGTAATATTGTCATTGTAATACAAATTGGAGTCCTAGAAGAATGGCATGGAGTGCTAATAGCTGTGCCCTAGATTTTTAGGTTTTGTTTTTATTTTTATTTGTGTACCAAATTCTGGATTTGTGAAGACATTATGACACATTTTCATGAACGCAATTTAAGGAATCAATTCGAAAGGAAACTTTTGCCTATTATATTTTTTGCACTTCTCTTTAAATTTTTGTTCCATGTTTGTAACTGTGATTGATTATTTAATTATGCTTGGCTAGTCACCCCGTTCAAGGAGTGGGATGAAACTGTGTTGAATGTTAAATTAATTAATTAATTTAATTGATTGTTTTATTTCTAGGAAAATTTATTTTTAATTGCCACCCATTAATTTACGTATCGAGAGATAGTGAAATAATTTAGTTTTGAAATTTGATTTTGGGAATCGAACTAGAAATACGTTTTTCCTAAAATTTGAATACTCATTCGGTGTTGAAATTTGATGGTTTGTGCAATTATGATTAAATTGATCCTAGCGGGTAATTTCTTTAAAACAGGTATGAATCTTAGAGTTTCATAGTGTGGCATTTTTAAATGAGTTTTCTGGAAAAAAATTATTGAATTTATAATTGTAACAAGAGTTAGATTATAAATTTAATATTATCTCGAAATATTTCAATTTACGAAATTAAAAATAACGAAACACGCGGTGTAGTCCCATCTCATGAATATTCTCACATTGATCACACTTAGCCGCATATTATTTTTAGTTATTTAGTCATTTCATATTTTTAGCATTAATTAGTTAATTCTACCTTGAAATTGTTTTTTAAAAAATAAAAAAATTGAAATTACAAGCATTCACATTAATTGTTTCATCTTGAATGTTGGATTGATACCCGTACTTACCGCAAAACGAGTTGTTTAACAAGTTTTGTAGGTATTCAAGGAATTTTAAGACTAGAATTTTGAAGATAATGACCACACGCGAAAAGTCTGGTTATCATTACGTGAATTACAGACATTCCATATGTTAGCAATAACTAGGCCATCAATTATATTAGTCCTACAGGCCAAATAATACAGTAATGGGTATAACGAAAGATTATTCCCTGATCATAATGTCTGCTATTATCGAACCGGGTAAAATTGAATCATATGAAATACTATGATTGCATAATCACCGATAAAATTTAAAACAATTATACTTAAACAGTTGAACTACTCAAATGAGTTCATCAATAAGAATATGACATACTGGGTCTATCACAAGGTGATATCAACAAAAGGCGTAATCAAAAGCATTACTTAAAAATAATACTGAATAAGAAATCACTTACTTGTTGCTAGAGTTTTTGAAAAGTTCCGTGGAGTTGGTTAAGTCAAGTTGGTATTCCATGTGTGTCTGACAAAGAGAAAATATATTTTTGATGTAAGAATAAGGTTTGCGAAATATTTAAAAGTGCGGTAAAGCTACAAGATTGCGTAGAAAACAAATGTTGAGGTTTAAAATAAAAATAAAGTTTAATTTTATTACTCAAGGGCCCTTAACTATTTAATATTGGTGCTAAGAGACTTTTTTGTTCCTAATAATGTCAAAAGACTTTAGAAAAACTTTGTCGTGAAAGTACAAAAGTTGAAAATTTTCAGGGGTTTATGTGCAAGAATAATTTTTAAGTTTAAATTTCCATTTTAAGGGTTATGTAGAATTAGCTTACTAGTTAACTAAACGGGGTGTTATAATATACCATTTTAACCAGAAAAATAATATAAAATTTTTGAATTTTTTTTTAGAATTTTCTGATTGGTCACGCGCTCTCACATCCTTAGTCAAAATTATCACGCTCAGGGTTTGACCACACTCGCATGTTGTGTTTCACTTCATCTTCAACTTTTCGAATTTTGACTTAGGTTTCGTAAACTTTGATCTTCAATTAAATCTTCTGCAGAATACCATTTGAGATCCAAAGCCATTTTTCTTATTTTTTGCAAGGATTTCAAAAATAAAATTTTTAAAGATTGAGGTTGATTGTAGCTTCAGGTCCAGATACGGTAAAATATCAAAAAAAAAATAGTTTGATATTCGTGGATTTATACTGAAAGTCGAAGTATGGTAGTGCTATAGTTTGGTTTCTGTGTGAATTTTGAACAAAATAGTTTTGATTTGAAGGCTTAATTCATACTGTACATTGAGAATTTAAAGTTTTAAATTTCAAAAGCCGTAAATGAAAAACTTGATTTATGAACAAATACGAATACTGTATCGAAATTAAACTATATAGTTATAATCCTACAAGTATAAGGGCAAATATTCCCACTTTAAAACTAGTTTAAAGTCAGGAACTTAGAATTCACCATTGGAGCTCAAGCTTCCATGGTGTTTTCTGAAATTTGACCCTTCGCTGATGATTTCTACGTAAAAGCTCACATGTAACTGCATAAATGAATCCTAGTCTACTGCAGAAACTGAATGAATTGAAAGAATCAAATTATATACAAAAAATGACAGTATACCCGAAAATGCCAAAATATAAGCTTGTGTTTTGAGCTACTGTTTGTACTGAATTCTTTGTAGTGAGAGAGGCTTTAGATAGGGGAAGTTATGAGGACTCTATTGGTCGAATTTGGGGTGATATTTGGGCTGGTCTAATGAGAGAACTTTGTAAAGGAAGTTTAGTGTATAAAAGTGTGTAGCTTTACCCTTATTTCTCATCGGTTCCCATGCTTTTTTGTTGACATTCTTATCATTCCAGATGATAAGGAAGCTGATAAAGATTTTTGGTTTAGTCCTTTAGTCCCTAAGGATTTTTACTCAAGTTTTAAGTCATTTTTCCTTTATTTTCAAACTTTTGGGGGCTTTGTATAATTTTCAAAGCTTAGAAAAGCATTATGAGGGGTTGATTTATAACTTTAAGAGGTAATGAAGTTGTTTGTAAAGAAATTTTGAAATATACATATCACTTAGATGATTTAATAGTCAATTGAAACTTTAGGGGGTGTTTTATAATTATTAAAATTTAAACGTAACTTTGAAATTTGTGTTTTTCTAAGGTTCGTGTTGGTAATAATCCAAAACTTTTTACTACCTTGATTATATGTTAGGGTAATATTACTTATTCTGCAAATATATATGTAGAGATAGTTGATGTAAACGCGTTGTTCTATCCAGGTCTTGGGGGGGGGGGGGGGGGGGGGGAGGGGAGGATGGATTCCACCATTGTTGCCTTGATGGTGTTTAGGGGTGTTCGTGGTATGGTAAAAACTCGCACCGTACCGTTTTATATCGAAAAAATTTGGTAATGGTTTACATTTTTTATTTACCGAAATTACCAAATTTTTTTTGGTTAGTTTTGGTTTAAACATTTTAAAAACCGATTTACCAAAATTACCGCTTATAAATTACTAAAACATAATTTTTCAAATTTACCCTACTAATATACCCAAATTATAAACTAGACATATACCAAATATTTTTTTATGTAATATACTTAACTTATTAGATATGTAATATTATATGATTTTTCTTTGAAACTCTCATGATTAAAAGAACCAAAATATTGAGCGGGAAAAAAATTAGCATGGCTAAACCAATAAGCATGGCAAAATATGGAGAGGTATTAACGAAGCAAAATCGTTTAGTGTAAAGGGTCAAAACCATAATGTTTGTTAAATTCTTAAGAAATGCTTTGTCAAATGGAAAGGAAGTGTAAGCATGTAAAGGCCAAAATATTTGTCTATTAATTTTCCTTAAAGTTCCACATCAGTTGAGCTTTGAAGCTTTTTTCTATTGCTTTTCTTTAAATAGACTTTTGAGTCCACTTACTAAAGTCAGCTAGTTGGTCAGCGCTAAGAAGTGGACCGGTTTTAAGTTCAAAAGATTTGGTGAGCATTGTTTATTGAATAATGCTTTGAGTCCCAAATAACTCCCCCAAATCTCTCCCAAATCATATGTGGACGCCACGTCATTCTTCCACTTACCTGTTATCTATTGTCATGTGATGGGGGTCCCGCCAGGGCACAAAGCACAAGTCATTTTGGGGGAGATTTGGGGGAGTTATTTGGGACTCATAGCGCTACTCTTGTTTATTTAGTTAAAAAATTTTAACTAAATATTAAACAATGTTAAGCCTAATTTTTTTAGTTTATTTTTTAGTAAAATATTATTTCTTTTATTTCAAGTCGTAATCTGTAGGCCTGATTTGAATTTTTTTATTATTTGGGAATTTATCGAAAAAAACAATTTTACCACGGTTTTACCACAAACCGCATGGTTTGGTTTTAGTTTACATTAGGTTGTACCATGCGGTAAAAACGGTAATTTTGGTTTTAATATATGAAAACCGATTTGATATTGGTATGTGCGATTTACCGATCAAACAGACCGATACCAGTCCCAATGGTGTTTGAGGAAGAAATCAGAGAGAAAGTGGGGATATAGGTCTTTGGATTTTTTATCTTTTAATTATTAACTTATGGGAGTTCGACAAATAAATCTTATTTATCTAACACATTTTCTAATAAGTCCTATCAGAATATTATTTTCTCAATAGGGCGTATTTGTTTACAAATAGGACCTATTGGAGCAAAAAAAAAATTCATAGGACTTGTTGAAGCAAAAAACATATGGTAAGAACTATTGAACTACATATATAGTAAACGGGACTAATTGGTAAAAAAAATTCTTAACTTATTCACTATATAACCCTTATAATTTTAATTTGATCAATATACCCCCATTTGCCTTTATGTGCCATGCACGTGATCACTTTTACGTCTAAAAAATTAATGGTGTTAATGATAAGGGATTACTTGAAGTCGTTTTGAAATTTGAGGCTAAGTTCATGAATGAAAGTTTGAATGGTAAAATGAAAGATTAGCACTAGGGAGATCCAGAAAAAAAAAACCACTTCGTAAACTCAGTGCATAAGACAAAAATAGGTACAAGTTTTTAATGCATATTTTGATGCCCTGACGGGACCCACAACAATAAGGTATAAGCTTTTAATACAATAGGTTTACGAAATGAGTTTTTTTCTGGGTCTCCCTAGATTTATTCACAATGAAAATGAAGATAGGGCTCAAAGAGAAAAATGTAATTAAGCCCAAATAATAAAATAAAAATATGTGATGCATCGTTTAGTTGAAGTCAAAATATCAGTAGCTCTTTCTCGCGTGTATGGTGCTTAATCAACTTGGCGGGCATGCCTATGCATATGCTCTCTCTAATTAAACAAGGAGTTTCCAAAATGGGAAAGAAGCTTTGTAATAAATGATACTTTTTTTCACCGGATTGGAGTCTTATTAGAAAGGGTATAAATATATCCATCAATGAGTAGTGACCAGCTAGCAAACCCCGAAAAAAGAGGCGACAGCCATCTAATCTTGTTAAATAATGCAAATGGAATGGCCTCAAAAAGGATAAAGGCGTTCCTTCCTTTTGGGGAATTTTTCCCTCTAGGATTCTTCTCTATTGCGTGGGATGCGTCTCCAAAGCTGCACTTTGCCTTTAATGGTACATGTTTGGTGTCAAAACGCAACATCTATTCTTCACGTACCTTTCCCCTTTTACAATTTTTTTTAAACACTCCCTCTATGGGTAATTGAAGTTTCACCTGTCAAGGTTTTGGTCTCTTGTGTTTTAATTTTAATAAATTCCGCATCTTTTTATAGGGTAGGCAGCCATTAGCTGGTGTTACAGATTCCGAGAGCTATGAAGGTAAATAAAAGGTGTTGTTAAAAGGCATCCAAATTTAACTCTCAAACGCCATATAAAAACTCAAATAAATATTTACCACAAAACATTAGAAGTAATTCATTTTGTCTGACATGGCCATTTGATTAAAATACCCTCAAAATAAAAAATAAAATACCTAAACTAATATTTTCGTCTTAAAAATAAAAAATTAAATCAACATTAAAACACTTCAAACCTAAATCCACCACCACCACCGGCTGTCATCATAAACCACCACCACCAAAGTTTCATCTTCTCTCAAAAGCCCAAACCACCAAAAAATTCAAACCAACACTAAAACACTTCAAACAGCCACCACTCCTAACCTCCTAATCCTAACCACCTCCACTTCAACACTAACTATATTTTTCTCAAAAATAAATATTATAAATGATATTGAATTTTCAACTAAAAACAAAAAAATATATAGATATAGATATAAAGCCCCGATATAGCCAAATAACCATCAAAAGTCATAAACCCGCCGAAAATCGCCAACTCTGCACATTCGATGGGTTGTCACCGGATGTACCACATATATATTCAGTGGCTTCTCACTAAACGGGCTCAAAAAGGCAAAAAAAAATGGATTTGCACTTTCACGGTGACTTTCCACCGTATCAACCCCTTTCTCACGGTGACTTTTTATCGTGCCAAGTCCATTTTAACAGTAGGAAGTCATCGTGTCAAGCCCATTTTCATCGTGGGAAGTCACCGTGGAAATGGTCTTGACACAGTGACTTCCCACCGTGTCAATCCCCTTTATAGGGTAACGGACCATCGGATGGGCAGAGGCGACCATTTTATAATATGTTTACGTTTTTTGGTGTTTCTTAGGGTATATAAGGGTTTTAGTTTCCCTTTTTTGTTGTTGTAAATCTAAAAACTTATATAATATAATTTATGATGTTTTTTTCTCTTAAAAAAATAAAGTTGTGGTTAAAATGGTGGTGGGGTGGTTGTGTTATTTTCCTGAGTTAAAAAAGAAGGAGAAGTGATGGAGGTGGAGGTGGAGGTGGAGGTGGAGAGATGGTGTTGGGAGTAGGTGGTGGCAGTTGTGGGAGGAGGTGATAAGTAAGAGTTAGGGTTACGATTACGGTTTGGTTTTAAGAGAGAATAAGAAGTTAGAGAGAGAAAGAGAAGAAAAAAAATGAGGATTTTAGTCAAATTTAACTTATATATGCACTTTTGAGGTACCTCTTAGCTTGGTATATGGAATAAGTTTTAAGTTAGTTTGTGATGCAAGTAAGATACTGGTACAAGAGATAAAATTTTGAGATGCCTTTAACAGCACCCGTGAATAAATATACCCTTATTGGGACCATTTGAAGTGTAGTTGTGGAGGTGGGAGGTTGATTAGGCATAAATATTTCAAATTTATCCCCTTAATTTCGGTTCTTCTATTGTCCCATACGGTATAAATAGACTATATTTATCTCATATTCATGCTACTAACCCTTTTTGGCTAGTATTTCTTATTTTGTGTATCTGTCATGTGTTTTACAGGCATTTCATGTTAGTAAATACGGGAGAGAAACCGAAACAGTGAAAGAAACAAAGGAAAGAAAGTTGAAGGGCATTTTTATAATTTTGCAGCCAGATCCCGTAGGAGGATCTGAATGGAAAGTTGAAGAGCTTGAAGTCCCAAGAATATTGAGAAAAACGAAACCTCAATCCGAGTTACGGTGAAGAAGTTATGCTCATTTGAAGTTGAGAAAAAATCTAGTGGCAATATTATAAATAAGAGAACTTCGAGCATATAAGGCATCAATTGGGTAAATAAAAGGTGTTGTTAAAATGCCATTAGTAACATTCAGAAAACGTGACAAAAAAATTCACGCTTCAGAAGGTGACAAATTACCTGAATCGGGATTTTTATTTTAACCCTATTTTTCTAACCTAAAGACTTTTATATTTTGAGGACTCTTCTAAACGACTTATAACCTTTATATTTAGTCATTAGGGTTCTTTTAAGGGGGATTTCATACGTTGAAGAACTACTAATCAAGAAGGAATATCTAGGAGAAAAATTTACAAGTTTTGCATCATCAATTTAAAAGCTTTTCCGGTTTTCTTAAAGCTTTGATTTCTTCTTGCACACTTATGTTCTTCTAACTTGGTAACATTAAATTCCAACACTTTTATTATTATTTCATTATGTTTTCATGCATGTTAATGGATTCTTACATAGAGATTTATAATATCATGTTCGGCTATGTTTTTTAGAGGGTTGGGGTACATAAACCCAACCTAGATATTATGGATGGATATAAATTTGAACAGATTTAAATGAATAATTATAAGGTTTGATATTTTTTTCGGAACAAGTATTGTAGTCTGTAATACCCCGTATTTTTATGCTTTCTAAATTTGGAGATTTATTAAATTTAATGTGAGTTGTTAATTTAATATAAATCCGGAAATTAATTATTTTATAATTACTAACGTGACGAGAGTTAGTAATCATTGAAAACTTGTCGAATATTACTAATGAGCAAAGTAATATATAATACTGATTCTATTAAATATCACGAGTGAATAAAATGACAATTTTGAAAATTTAAGTCGGGACGCGCCTGTGTCGTGTCGGGACTAAATGTTGATTAATAAAAGTGAATAAATTATAATTCACCCGTATGGTCATTTCGAGTGCGCCAAAGTATCCGGAAGGGTCGAGATAGTCAAAATATTGTACCCGGGGGTTTAGTTTGGGTCTCGGGGCATTTTTAGGCCTAATTAACACCCCGGGATGGCGTTTTGGACATTTTACATTTTTAGGCCTGAAAACCCACGAAAATTCCAAGGTTATATTAGATGCTTAGGGTTGTCTTCTAGGGTTAACACAACCAAAACCAAGTGACGACCATTGGAGAAGGAAAGGAAGAGGTTACCAAGGAGTTCTAGGCCGAAAACTCCTCCGTTGGCGCCACCGTCGCCGCCAAACGATAGATCGCGTAATAAGGATTACAACCACACTGATTTCATCCACAAACCAGAGAAAAATATTTCCAGGCAAGTATTTATCTTGCTTAATTTCGTTAATGCCTCATTCATGTTAGTTTAGGGTTGATTAGGATGAGATTCTATGAAAGAAAACTCATGTTGGAGATTAGAAATTGCATGTTATAGTGATATAACCAATAATCTGGAAATCCTTTTTATATGTAGAGGTTTAAGCACGGATTTATGATGGATTAGAAGTAGAAATTCTGGAAAAGAATGATTTGAATTAAGTTAAAGAAAATTTTTAGGGTTCATGTGAATTGTATAAATTTTGGCACTTTAATCCATGATTCTTGATGAAAACTCACATGCCTTACGTTGAATATTGTCCATTTGGGTTTAGAACGTTTGTGGTATGAATTTCTGGGAGTTTGGAAGTTAAAAATTCGGATTTGGATGATGTTGGATGATAGAACTCGTAACTGGTTTTCTGCAGAATTCGTCATACCTGGTTGATCGATCGATCAATCATAGAGCATCGATCAATCGATGGTTCGATCTATCGAACGCCTGCCCTCGATCGATCGACCCTTCCTGGCAGACTCATATTTCCCTTCTAAATAGTTGAATTCAATTTTAAATGAGAAATAATCTTTGGAGATCCTTATTAAAATATTTTGGGAGATAAAGAAGACCAGTAGGACTTATTAAAAATATGAAACCTTTAATGTAGGACGGGATATACATTTTTTAACGGGGATGTTTACATATAAGGGACGATGGAACTATGTATGAAAGGGGGAGACGCGTAAGGTAGTTACGTGGAAAAATAAATGAGTACCTACTGAAATTTCACTTGGGAAGATAGAAATCCACGAGTGTCACTTGATAAGTTGGGATAATCCCACAAATTAAAGTAAGAGACGAACCGTTATACGTGATAACTAAATAATGAGAAATAAGGATAAATATCATAATTATGGGTTATGAGATGTACCTAAATTTGATATGATAATATTAGTATATTTATATGACTGTGATTATGCATATACTATATACGTGTAAAAATCATGCCCGCGCTACTTGTTATCCCTGAGGTTACCGCGCTGGGACAGTCTTATCTCGATGGGCCTTTATGGGGGATATTGACTCGTACCCTAGAAGATAGAAATCCTTTGGTATAGACTATAGGATCGATAGTCAGACGGTCCTAAGAGACGTGGGGGCATGTGCTGACCTCTTAGAGACTTGGAATCTATGCTTCCCCTCAATATTGTTTGTGTTTGTGTTAATACAGTTCGAGAGTGATTCCGAACTTGTATTTTCCTTAATACGAGTGATACGGGAACTGGATAGCAGAGTATGCCCGCACCATAATTATTATGTGGGGTGCTGTTAGAATATATATATTATATGAGTATTTAATATATATATATATATTAAATTCTGGAATTTGGGAACTACCTACTGTGCTTATGGTAAGTAAGAAATGAATAATTATTTCAACTTGGAAATAAGTGTTGAAAAGTATAATATGCTACTGAGAAACTTTAATAGCAAATAAGGTTTAATTGAGAACTTTGTTGTTAAATGAAATTAACCTCTTAAACAATTGAAATTGTCAGTTTAAATCTTATGAGTAACCTAAGATAAGATAAGTTAAACCATTGGGAAGGTTAGTGCGATAGGCGTGCACATTAGAAAAGAGATAAGAATTTCTCAAGGGAGTGTCGCACTAATATGTTGTTGCATTGGCCTGTAAACATTTTAAATACTTGCTAAACAAATTTTAAATCGGTTTTACAATCGGGCTCTGACCCGTTTCCATTTTCTTTCCTCTCTTGTATATATATGTATATATATTACAGGTGCCCAGCCATAGGGGGTGTCTTGCATAGGATCCTTTGGAAGGAACGCGCTGCAGCTTAGGTGGAACTTGCAGGCCTCTTGCTTAGACGACCTCATTTGTTGATTCCACTTCTTGCATTATTTATTCAGTTGGGCATGTGTCTCCCTTTTTCCATTATTCAGTAGTTTATCGGATATTGTAATTCGTTTATTTCCAGTATTTACACTTTGGGATTTATTACTGTCAGGATGTTTTCCTTTAAGTTTTAATGTTGGAATAAATTAGTTGAATGTTTAAATTATTTGGATTATATGTTCCAGGATAGTTGTTGTGTGATTCTTTATCTATGAATTATGTAAAGTTTTAAATGTTGATTTATAAAATAAAATTTGGGTAAGAAATGTCTAAAATGGTTTTGACACTTAGCTTAATTATTTAGGGTGTTTAATTGGAAAAGTTATTTTCGACAGTGATGCTAAGAATGAACCAACCGTTCACCTTGATTTTAATTTAATAAAGGACTGATCACCCGGTATTTAATTAGGCGGGGTGTCACGTAGTCCTTTTAACTTCGTTTGGCGTAAGTAACCGGAGTGTTAAAGGATATAATATTACGTGTGTCAGCAATCTTGTCATTTGCTTTAAATTTATTTTTGGCTAGATATTGTGCAGAGTGAAATCCGCATATGTTTAGTACTTAGATAAATTTAAAGTTTTCTGTTAATTGTCTATTTAGTTCTTGAAAATTTTGAATCCAATGTAATTAATGAAGGTTCGGGGGATTGTATTCCGATCCCACTTTTCTCATATAGTTAAAATAAAATAAAAATTATCTTTGTATATTTTAGTTAATTCACATGTGTTAATTAGGTTGCTTTAGTTACGTAGAAGATTTCATAAAAACTCATCACCTTTTTCTTTCTTTTTTTTGAGTCGATCATTAGGTTTTGAACACCTTCCTTAGTAGTCGTTATATTTTCACATCCTATTCCTTGTGTTCGATACCCAATTTGCTCGGATTATTACTTATGTGACTGGCTTACACTTGAGACATATTTACACGCATTAGAGACACATTTAAAGTCGCGTCAAGTTTTTGGCACCGTTGTCGGGGACTAAATAGACATACTAGGTTAGGTCAAATTAATTTTAGGATTTGACCCTAATTTCTAAAAAAACAAAAAAATCATTAAATAAAAAATCAGAAAAAAAAATATTCTCTCAACATCCTTTCATGAAAAATCCTCAAACAAACTCCTCAATCTACGCCGACAAGATTTCACGAGAATCCTATAGTTGAGTGCGACCCCGATAGTCCACACACCCCATGCTTTCCATAGTTTTGGGTCCCACCACCTAACTCCATCATGAATCACACTGCGAGTCACACTTTTAGGGCATTGAGTGAGAATATCGAGTCATTAAGAGAGAGTGTGATGTCGAACAACGTTATTTTTTGTATGGGTGAGGGTGAGATGTTGTATCGCCCTATAAGAGACCTCTTATATTCCGAGCGAACCGTCGCTCGGGGATGCATTATATTCCCGGATAATGCGGGGCAATTCCACTTTTGCAATGGGATGATTTAGATTCTTCCCACATTTCATGGTATGGAGTCGGAAAACCATACCTCCACATCTGCGAGTTCGAAGAGGCATGTGAAACTTTTAGTGATCGAACGTGCACCCATGACATCATTCGCCTCAAACTTTTTCCCTTCTCCCTGAAGGATGAGGCCAAGACTTGGCTATGGTCTTTGGCACCGAACTCGATTGGAATGTGGAGGGACATGCAAGTTAAGTTTCTCCTGAAATTTTTTCCCCAATATCAAACCAATTCCATTAAAGCTCAAATTCAAACGTTTAAACAACTAGAAAATGAGCCTTTTGATAATTATCAGGAGCATCTTAATGAGTTACTTAATATATGCCCGCACCACGTTGAAACCATGTGCCAAGAGGAGTTTCTAGAGTTAAATGCGGACATTCGAGTGTTGATAATACATTAATTGTTCATAGACATTTGAGTTCATTATATATGGTGAAAATTGCAACGAGAATTACCTTTTTTGAAAAATGAGAATTGTATCAATTGATTGACAATGATTTCTTCAGTATATCTCATTTGATTAACTCAATCCAATAAAGTTTTTTTTAATTATTTGGAGTCGATTTTATGAATCATATATTTTCATTCTGTTATATTTAACAAAATGTCATTGGTTTAAAGACATTGTATCTGATGCATATGGATTTGTCATATATTGGCAAAGCTCAAATCCAAGAAAAGCATATGAAGTCTATGGACATATACAAAGTACATAGCCTAAATGTACCACACGTGTTAAGAAGTGCATAGACAAATTACATGAACCGAATAGGTCGATGGACGTAGACTCACTCGGTCAAATACATATGACTTGGAATCTTACCTAAAGCATGTTATGAATTTCAAATTTAAAAGAAGCAAAAGAGAATGTCTTCACTATCCAAGCTAGGAATGTTCAAAGTGCACACTATCTAAGGCCCAAGAACATAAGAGGTCATCAATGCATGTCATTAGAGAATGTGGGAATTAATGGTGCTCAACCACCATAATCAATGCATTATCCCCACCTAAGTTCAAATAAGCTCAATTAACGGCTATAAATACCAAGCACTTTATTAATAGCAACCAAGTTAGTAATTGGGTTGTAATAACTACACACTCGTATTCTCTCTCTTTCTTTCTCTCTTGCTCTCTTATAATCTTTATTTCTCTCTTGCTCTCTTGTAATTTTTAGTCTCTGAAATTTAATGTATTTGGCCTCCAGCCAATTGTAACTCAACCTTCAGGCATAAGTAACTTGGTTTTTGGCCCGCTACTAAAATAAGAGAGAGGAACCCTTTAGTTTCTATATGTAAGCTCAACTCCTTGGATTGAATCACGTTAAATACTCGTGTCTAATCCTTTCATGTCCCATGTAGGACTCAACAAGCTTTATTCCCAAATCCAAAAAAATTAATAAACACCTCTTCCCTAAGAGAAACACATTATTTCATTCATATGTATGCAACTTATTTCCTAAAACTTTGTATTTTATTCAAAATTCGATCACATTTCTTCCAAGTTGAGAATGATACTAATTTCAATTTCTGATTAAAATAAAGAAAATACGGATCAAAATCAAAAATCTTTTTGAAACTTCCAGTTTTCAAATCTCATTTGTTTTTTAAACTTATCAGGGGATATGTATATTATCTTGTGCGGGAAGTCCGCACAAGATAAATCTTGTGTGTCTATATATCTATATATATATATATATATATATATATATATATATATAGTATTGCTCATATGAGGACCGGACATGTCACCTTGCGATGAGAGCATAAATTATCGGCTAAATTATCTGCACTCTCTCTCTCTTATCTGAGTTCACCGTCAGGTGACACATGTCCAGTCTGTATGCAGAACAATCTGCACAAGAGCAGTACTATATATATATATATATATATATATATATATATATATATATATATATATATATATATATATATATATATATATATATATATGTGGAGAGGTTCAAAAGTGAACTTAAAAGATGAACATCTTAATGAACCTTAAAAAAAATCACTTAACCCATTAATTTTAATTCATATGTTGTAATTGATCTGCACCAGCAGCAACGGACGCGCGTATGACACACGCATGTTTTTTAATACACACACCACCCTACCCCTACGCCCCCCAAATACGCGCGTCCGTTGCTGCTGGCGCAAACCAATTACTACATAGGAATTAAAATGAATGGGTTGTTAATGATTTTTGTTAAGGGTCATTAAAATATTTATCTTTTAAGTTCACTTTTGAACCTCTCCCTATATATATATATATATATATATATATATATATATATATATATAATAATGCTCTTGTGCAGACTAGTCTGCATTTTAAGAATGCGGACCGGACATGTCACCTAACGGTGCGCCTAGAAATTTTAACCTAAATTATAGCCACTCTCTCTCTTTTCTGAGCTCACTGTCAGGTGATACATGTCCAGTCCCTACTCTTAAAATGCGAATTAGTCCGCACAAGAGCATATATATATATATATATATATAATCAGGATCTCTAACATACATTTTAGCAATACACCTATGAACATGCCCATTTTTAAAAAAAATAATAAATGTATTTTTCAACCAAATTTTGTAGGATCAAATACCAAAAAGTCCCTCAAATATTTTTTAATACACACTTAGTCCAAGCGTTTTATTTTGGACCAAAAGTCCCTTATTCTCTTATCTTTAAAGGTCCATGCCAGCGGCATGGTAAAGCGTTTTTGGCATGGTGAAAGACTTTTTGTTGTAAAATAAAAAAACTTGGACTAAACGTGTATTAAAACAATTTCGAGGGAGTATTTGGTATATGCCACAATTTTGTATACACGATCTACATAGTAAGCAGATCATGTACAAAAAAATCATTAAAAAATTCACTCAGAAAGTGGGTGAAATGAAAAGTGAGTATATATGTGCATTTTCAACCGTTCAAATTTTTTTCATCACCCCACCCCTTTTCGGGTTGAATTTTTTGATTATTTTTTTTAGATGATCTCCTTGATATATATAGATCATGTATACCAAATTTGGTTGAATTTTTTTTTATATGCGTGTGTCTGTGTGCCGACAAAAATATCATCAAATTCTGAAAGTATTCATAGCAATCAATTTTTTTTAAATTATATCATTTTTTACCAAATTCTTATTTTTTTCATATTTAAAAAAATGATTTAAGGGCTATGAGAAAATTTAGCAAATAAAAATTAAAAAATGGACAACATAACATCATAACAACGAATCGGAATGAAAGATATATTTTTCCCAAATAAAACGGAATACTTTCCAATGGTAATCAGCTCTGAGCAAAACTAATCAAAAACGAATATTGCATTAGAATAACACATTTGGTGAGAAACATATCACCTCCCCCAATACAGAAAAGGATAAGACGGATCTATCTTTAGAGAGTGGTTTAATCTTATATTATACAAACTATAACATTAGTTAGGCTTCAAGTGTTCTCTTACTGGGGGGGGACCCCCCTTATTTATCAAAATAATAACCAAGCTTATTGGCCCAGTGGTTGCCACTGGGACAATCTTGGAGGTAGATTGGATTTGGCCCCTAGTTCGATCTTTGACACTGCCAAAATAATGTTTGGCCAGCGGAAGACACGAACCGCGAACGTGAATTAATCGAGGTGCACTTAACGCTGGCTCGGACACCACGTGGTATAATACCCAAAAAAAAAATCAAAATAATTAAATGTTGTCTTTCAATATAACCAAGTAGATGGGCAAATAGACTCCTATGCCGACTCTCATTTTTTACTCAATGGGTGCAACTCGCTGATGTGTCACCCCCATAATGGATCGTATTTGGACTCCATTAGTGTGAGGTCCAAACACAAGCCAATATGGATGCGACACGTCAGTGAGTCGCACCCCATGAGCCTGAAATGAGAGTCGCCTAGAATTATTGGGGCAAATATCAAATCACAAAATGGATTACTGTTGTTCACTAGTAAAATCTGAGGAATCAAAAAAAGCGCATTAGGGGAAGACCAAGCACTTCCTTTTTGCATGCAAATCAAACAAGTGACCCAGATCAGATAGGAACCAGAAATATATAAGGCCTGTTTGGCTCGGAGTGAACCAAAAGTATTTTAAAAATAAGAGAATATTGAATAAATGGGTGTTTGAGGGACTAAATGGGTTAAACTAAAAATAGATGTCTTTTTCACATAAATATGTATTTATGTTGGAGACTATTTAGTAATTGACCCTTTTATTTTTCACCATAAATGAAACTGAGCATAGAGGATACTTCATTTAAATCACTTTCACCAAAGAATCATAGCCACGAAAACATAATTGTTGTAAAGTTACATCGTATGATCATCATAATGATCCAGAAAGACTAGGCCAACACCGAGACTATCCCTACGTATTACTGGAAGTACATGATAGACTATTTGCACTCCTAATGAAATTTGAAGAGCCAATAAACAAAAGAAAAGGTCAATTAGAAAGTGTAACTTAAAACAGTTCTTCAGTTGGGAGTGACAACAATACCTCAAGATAACACACTCAAATACAAAGGGCCCCCACATCAGGCTGCCCTTCCGATCCCTGTGAGTGTGTGACCCTAGCGGGTCCAGATTTCTTGCCTTGTTTTTTATCTTTTCGACCCTTGCCATTATCAACTGCTTCGTTACTGATACCATCACCACCATATCAAGAATGTAGAATGAATTAGCGAATTTTTATGTGTTAAATGCAAAATGACTTCTTTATAACTTGCAAGTAGAAGCACACCAACAAATCTTTCAATGTGAACTCCTAATCGAGTACACTGAAAGCACAGCTCTCAGAATTACCTAAAGAATAAATCTAGGGAGACCCACAAAAAAAACCCATTTCGTAAACCCACTGCATGAAAAACTTATACCTTATTATTGTGGGTCCCGCCAAGGCATCAAAATGTGCATTAAAAACTTGTACCCATTTTTGTCTTATTCACTGGGTTTATCAAATGGGTTTTTTTGTGGGTCTCCCTAGCTTTACTCTTACCTAAAATACAAGGTACCTTAATACACGTTAATGAGCGTAAGTTATGCAACAGCTACAAGACCACATGTAATAATAATAATAATAAAATAAAAATAATAATAATAATAGTAATAATAATAAAAGGCAGTAGTAACAACAGTAGTAGTAGTAGTAATTAATTATTATTGTTGTTATCATCATCATTGTGGTCTTTCTACAGTTGCATGTGTCTGACTCATTATGCAAACAAAATTAAGAGTAATGATATACTACCCGGGAGTTAACCCCGGGTTAGTACATGGGCAGAATCTTTTTTTTTTTTTTTTTCTTTGGGTTTTTTATGTGATTTATTAGCATTATTTGACTTTTTAAAAAAAAAAAAAACTGTTTTATTAAAAAATAATATTTTTTATAAACTAAAAAAAATGTATTGTTTAAAAACACTATTTTAATATAAAAAGATTTTTTTTTTTTCTGAAAAAAACTGTTTCCAAAAAGAAAAGTTGTTTAATATAAATATTTTATTTTACATTTTGAAACAGTTTTAAGAAATACAAAAATTATTTTAAATGCTGTAAAATTAAAAAAAAGAAGTTTAAAAATTATGAGTACTGCTGGCGCGAACCTTTAAAAATAGAGTAATGATATACTACCCGGGAGTTAACCTCTGGTTAGTACATGGAAAGAATCTTTTTTTTTTTTTTTGGGTTTTTTATGTGATCTATTAGCATTATTTAACTTTTTTTTTATTTTAAAAAAACTGTTTTATAAAAAATAATATTTTTTATAAACTAAAAAAAAATGTATTGTTTAAAAACACTATTTTAATATAAAAAGATTTTTTTTTTCTGAAAAAAATTGTTTCCAAAAAGAAAAGTTGTTTAATATAAATATTTTTTTTTACATTTTGAACAGTTTTAAGAAATACGAAAATTATTTTAAATGCTGTAAAATTAAAAAAAAAAGTTTAAAAATAACGAGTGCCGTTGGCGTGGACCTTTAAAAATAAGAGAATATTGGGTAAATGGGTGTTTGAGGGACTAAATAAGTTAAAAATAATTAAAAACATAATATTTTATTAGATTAGTTTTTTAATGCAAAAATACAAAAATTATTTAAATGTTGTAAAATTAAAAAAAAAAAGTTTAAAAATAACGAGTGCCGCTGGCGCGGACCTTTAAAAATAAGAGAATATTGGCTAAATGGGTGTTTGAGGGACTAAATAAGCTGAAAATAATTAAAAACATAATATTTTATTAGATCAGTTTTTTATTGCAAAAATACAAAAAATATTTTAAATGTTGTAAAATGAAAAAAAAAAGTTTAAAAATAACGAATGCCGCTTGCGCGGACCTTTAAAAATAAGAGAATATTGGGTAAATGGGTGTTTGAGGGACTAAATAAGTTGAAAATAATTAAAAACATAATTTTTTATTAGATTAGTTTTTTAATGCAAAAATACAAAAATTATTTTAAATGTTGTAAAATTAAAAAAAAAGTTTAAAAATAACGAGTGTCGCTGGCGTGGACCTTTAAAAATAAGAGAATATTGAGTAAATGGGTGTTTGAAGGATTAAATGAGTTTAAAAAAATTATTAGATTAGTTTTTTAATGCAGAAATACAAAAATTATTTCAAATGTTGTAAAATAAAAAAAAAGTTTAAAAATAATGGGTGCCGCTAACGCAAACCTTTAAAAATAAAAGAACATTGAGTAAATTGGGTTTTTGAGGGATAAAATGAGTTTAAAAAAAAATAATTGAAAAAAACAAATAAACTATTCTAATAAAAAATTATTTTTTTTAATTGTTTTTAACTCATTTTACATGAAAAATCAAAAAAAAAAAAAAAAAAAAAAAAAAGAAAAAGAAAAGGGCAAACCTGTGCTAGCCCGGGGTTAACACCCGGGTAGCCTAAGCCTAACATTATTCCAAAATTAATATACTATATGTATATGCACTGTTGAAGATTCAGTGTCTTCCAACGCTGTACAGACTGGTCCATCACCAGCTATATATCTTTAGGTTTCAGTCTTTCAGATATTGCCAAGTGCAATTGCCCAAAGATTTATATCATACGTAATTTTATAGTAGACAAAACAGGTTGACATAGGCCTATGGTACCAATTTGAACGGTTAAATTTTTGTGGTTTTTTATTTAAACGATTTTTGCTAATTCTTACATCTTCACAAATACAAAATAGCTGCTTCCAAGTCAGAAATATAGCAACTATTACATTTTAAACGACTACCGATTAATTGTCCAAAATCATGCACAACAAAGATTGATATTAATGCATAGTTGCAAGTCTGCAGTCAAATCTAGAACAAAGGCATGAGTTTCCTGTTGAAAAAGCCAAACCTAAACCCAGTGGTAAATTAATTAAACCAACTGTTTTAAAAATGATACATTTCTGATTTTTTTAATACAAATAATATCTTTTTCTAATAAGCTATTCTAATGATTACAAGTGTAATCTAATTTATCAGATTTTATATATAATGATTCAAATTATGATCATTTCATAAAGAATAAAATATCATTAATAAAAAAAAATGTAACTATCTTATACACTACAGAACTGATGTGTATGGAGGATGGATCATGAAACGTAGTACTAGCCAAAGGCAAGTCCAATTATGTTGGTGATTTTTATTTAATTTAAATAGTGTAACTGCATGTAGAACAAGGGGTATTCATTTTGAATATCCACCTTAAGTTAAGTGTAGTTTTGTAATATTAGCCCTTAATATTTCTTTCTTATGGAACCTATAAATGTACTGTAATGTCCTCTATTTTACTGAATTATTGACCTATTGTAGTCGTTTATCAGGGTTTCTTTTGTGGTCACCAAATATATGACACCTATAATATATTGTACCCTCCTCTATTGTAATCAATTGTTGATTTGATGTGTGATATGAGAGTAAGAGGCAAGAGGTGAAACCTTAATGTTCAAGAACATTAGTTTTAAACATAATAATAAATTTTAAAAATATGAAGTGTAAATTGTTCCAAAAAAACATTCTTGAAGACACATACTCAGCAAATTTAGTAGAGGATCTCCCTGCAACTGATCCACAACAAGACTTGTATTTCCTTTTGGAACCACATGGACAGGCCTTGTTTCTGGGGATTATCTGCCGAAAAACAAAAAAGATGACAAAGACAACCATCAATCTAAACGATTAAAAATAAGAGATAAAGTTTTAATTTCATTAAAAAACTGTGATAGTTTAGAAACCTTTTCAACATGTCTCAAACTGTTATTATCATGAGTTATTTCTATGTTATTGTTAGAAGAATCCTGTTCACGTGAAGTGTCTTCAAAATCATCCTTAGGGGGCTCAAAATTTTCGTTTTGATCATCACCTGGACATCCACAGAAGAGATACAAATGCAAGAATAGAAAGAAACAAAAGATTAGAAAAAGCAAAAAATGAATCAAAAAATAAAATAAAAGGCAGCCAAATTTCTCAGATAAAACTGGAATTATCATTACTTTTGATGGGGTTTTATGTCAAGGGGAAATAAGAAGCAAAAAATGAATCAAAAAATAAAATAAAAGGCAGCCAAATTTCTCAGATAAAACTGGAATTATCATTACTTTTGATGGGGTTTTATGTCAAGGGGAAATAAGAAGTTTTCCTGCACAATTCATCCGCATCGCAAAAAGTTCTATCTACTAAAGTTCTTACACAGCATGACAAACAAGCAGTAAAGCTGGATGAGTTGCTATTTGTGTGCTAATATTTCCCAGAATCAAATAGAAACAATAATAAACCTAACTCCCGATAAAGCCTGGCATTTTTGGAGCTATAACCTATCAAAGAACCAAGAAAATTGGCATAAGAAGCTATGTTTGACCCTTTTTAACAGTGGTCCTGATGTGAATCAGGGACGAGATCATCATTTTATCAATTTTTAGTCTTTTTAGTATTTCATTTACTTTAGTATTCATTGTATTTTCTCTTTTTGATTAGTTTTTAGGGAAAGGAAGGTTAATTGGCTTTTAGGGACTTAATTGTAAATACTTCTTTAGCTTAGAGGCCAAGCAACCTCCTTTCTATAAATACCCCTTTTGTGGGCTCATTTGAGCATTCTTCCATATTTTGAGATTCGATTAGAGAGAGTTTGAGAGAGAATTATCTTTTCTTGCTCGCATTTACGTCATTTACGTCAATTGGTATCAAAGCCTAGTCGCTCCACCGGTTGTTGTTGTGAAACAAAACGTCAAGGTGGGTTCAAGAAAAGATGAACACCTCCGCATCAAACCCTTTTGAGCAAATCATGGCAGCCCTCAATCAATTGACGGCACGAATGGATGCAATCGATGCCCGGAATCCTCTACCGGCAACCACCACGGACCTCCCTCAAACCGCCCCAGTAACTTTTCAAAACCCTAACACTAATTCTCCAAGATCCACTTGATCTACACCTCTACTCCAAGAAAACCCTAAAACAACAAACCCTACCCCCATAATAGCCTCAACAGCTGCCCCACCACCAATCACCACTGTACCACCACCCCAAGTCGGCCGAAAATGCAAAAAAAAAAAGCCAAAAAATCACCTCCAATCCATATCTGCCCCTGAACTACTAAAAAAAAAAAAAACGAACCCTCCCAAACAGGGTCCGCCGAACAGGTCGGACTCCCCCCCCCCCCCCCCCCCCAGCAGTCGGGTACCACCTCCGTAGCCGGCAAGTTCAACCCCAAGGTGGTACAGCCCCGGTGCACAGCCGACTTGACCTGTACCCCTCGCAAGTCTTCCTTGGTAACTCCGACGCATTCAAACGACTCGATAAAGGGCTGGGCGGCATCACAGCTGGCCCTTCCCATCCTCCAGTACTGTCTGATGGTGACCCCAACATTCCTACTCCCATTTCTGTCCCACAAACATCTCCTAATGGTGAAATGCATTCCCCGACCCTTGCCGAGATGCTCCGAAGCATTCGGCACGAAAAGAGTTCGAAATTAATTCCAATTCAGCCTCCACTGTCATATCCCATTTTTACCGAACCCTATCCCCACCTTAACCCTAATCTTGAACCCCAAACCCTAAAATTTTTACCCTCCCACATTTCAAATAATTTTAACACTCAAATTTCACCCCCACCCCCTATACCGCCCCCTCCACCACCAAACATATCACTAAACCACCATATGCCCTCCCCACATCTTCCCCCACCCCATAGTTGTCAAATCGCGAATCGTATCGTGAATCGAACCGGTCGAATCGGAACCAAAAGATAATAATGTAGTAAAACATACGTAAATGGATTTAACACTATAAAATTGGTAATTAAGAATGATATGACAAAAAAAAAAATCGTAGCACGTGATAATATACCAAAATATAGCACAAAAATTAAACGTAGCACATGTTCTCATTCATTTTAAGCTTAAAAATGTAAAAAACAAAAATAAATCATAAAAAGTCATTAATTAATAAACAACTCAAAATATTAAAACAGCCTACAAATATTAATTTAGAAAATTAAACAGTTAAACTATATTAAAACAACCTACAAGTATTAATTTAGAACAATTAAACAATTAAATTATATTAAAACAGCCTACAAATAGTAAAATATATTAATTTAACAAAAAAGGTTTTATAACAAAAAAAAAAAAAAAAGAGTAAAGACGGCCCTTCATTTAAAAACAGCAAAAAGTGTAAAAACCATTAGTTAATAACTCCTATTATAACAAAAGGTTTTATAACAAAAAAAAAAAAAAAAAAAGCAAAAACGGCCCTTCTCATAACCAAAAAAAACAGCAAAAGGTTTTAAAACTAATATTTAATAACTTTTGTGTCTTACAGATTATAACAAAGGGTTTTATAACAAAAAAAAAATAAACAAAGCAGCTAAAAGCCCCTTCCGATTTGCAAAAACGCAGCAATAGATGGCTTCGGTTTGCAGTAGCGGGGTTCATATGGCTTCGGTTTGCAGGTTACGGCTGGATTAGGGCTTTTACAGCAATAGATGGCTTAGGTTTGAGAGAAGCAGCAGTCGATTAGGTCTAGTAAGCATTTTTTGTTGTTACAAAGAGTTAAAATAAGTCGCGTGTGCCAAAAAAGGGTTTTAAAAAACCCACTTTACTGAATCGCATGAAGGGACGATTCACGATTCCAAATCGAATCGTTCCCAAACCGAATCGTCCGATTAATTGAACAATTACGATTCACCTCTTGATTCGAATCGTTCGACCCTTGAATCAAACCGATTCACCTCTTGATTCGAATCGTTCGACCCTTGAATCGAACCGAAACGGACGATTCGACTCGCGAATCGGAAGATTTTAACAACTATTCTACACCCTACCTCCTATCTCCATTTACCCTCGCTACCACCCACAAAAACACCTCGAACATCCCCGTTTATCCCCCAGACCCCCACCCGTCACCACACATCCCCACCCACCCCATTCCACTTTTCCCACGCTTCCGCCCCCACCTATTCTACACACCTTTCACCCTCCCCAATTCCCACATCATCACACCCCATGGGATACCCGTTCTGTCCATTCCGCACCCGTTGATACCCATGAACAGGTCCGAGCGTGGATTGCCTTACCCCCTCACGATGATCCCCCTTCCCCCCGACCTCATTCCGCCCCCGCATTTGAGACCGCCCCCGCATTTGAGACCCCCTCCTACAGAATGGCACACCGATGTTTCTCCTTTTGATTCCCTGGGTCCGAAGGTTACTCCATATGTACCCCTTCCTGAGCATCATTGTTTTTTATGTTATCAAAAGGGGCACCAGATGAACCACTGTCCATACCGCCAGCCATTTGTTCCCCCACCACCTGCTTCCCTCCCCGTCAGACTCTCCCACCTCATACCACTCCTCCCCCAGCTCCAGCTGCTCCACCCGCTCCTACCCCTCCTCACCCACTGTCTCGGAGGCATCCACAGCGAGCCTTACTACCCGAGCCTTCGCCAGACGATGATGTCGATGAGGATACTCTAGCTCTTCCAGGTGGTGATGCTGTCACCCAGTTGGCCCTACAGTTATTATCCAGGAGCATGCAAGGTGATATCCGCCTAGATGTCCCAATGTTTGATGGTTATCTTCAGCCCGATGCAGTGGTTGATTGGCTTGCCGCCATGGAGCGGGTTTTTTAGTACAAACGGCTGAAAGGCCGTAGATGTGTTCTCTTGGCGGCAACCAAATTTCAGGGATATGCTAGTGTATGGTGGAATGATTTGGAGTAGCGGCGTGCCAGTAAGGGCCTTACTCCTATACAGTCTTGGGCCGAGCTCCAAGCGCAGTAGATGACCACCTTGTCCCCGCTACATATGAGCGAGACTTATTTTTACGGGTTCAGTCTCTTCACCAGGATTCCTCTGTCTTGGACTACATCGAGCGGTTTCAGCTTCTATTTACCCGAGCCCGCCTTAGCGAGAGCGAAGAGCGGCGCATTAGCCGGTATATTTACGGCCTCCAGAGCTACATCCAGCTTGACATAGCTTTGCGGGAGGTCACCTCTTTTGCCAAAGCAGTGGAGTATGCCACCAAGGTGGAGTCCTTCCACCAAACTGCCCCTCCACCACGTAGCCGCTCCACACCTACTCCTCCAGCACCAGCGACTTCTGCACCTACTGGGACTCCTTCCACCACTGTGCCTCCTACTGTCATGGTCCCTCCTCCTGCTCCTGCTCATCCGGTCACCTTCAAATGCTATAATTGCGAGGTGATGGGCCATCGTGCCTCTGATTGCTCTCTTCCTCGCCGTCGAGCTCTCTTAGCTTCTGGAGACCCTGACTATATTGAGGAGGCACCGGAGATACCATCCCAGCCAGCTCTCATCACGATCCTTGATGGTGACACGAAAGGCCTTCCCCTCTGAGTTCGAGGACGAACTCTTTTCAAGGGGGGAGAGTGATGTGAATCAGGGACGAGATCGTCATCTTATCAATTTTTAGTCTTTTTAGTATTTCTTTTACTTTAGTATTCATTGTATTTTCTCTTTTTGATTAATATTTAGGGAAATGAAGGTTAATTGGCTTTTAGGGACTTAATTGTAATTACTTCTTTAGCTTAGAGGCCAAGCAACCTCCTTCCTATAAATACCCCTTTTGTGGGCTCATTTGAGCATTCTTCCATATTTTGAGATTTGATTAGAGAGAGTTTGAGAGAGAAATATCTTTTCTTGCTCCCACTAACGTCATTTACGTCAGGTCCAATCAAAATGAGGGGGGGAGGTACTTTCCACAAAAAGCCCCTGGTCTAAACCACAAATACAAAAAATAGTTCAACATGCTTTTAAAATATATTTTAGATCAGAATAGTGACTTCATTGTGGTACATGTGGCACTGCCACATCAGCACCGATGATGACATGGCAATGCCGCGCCAATACTTACCGGTGACGGAATAAACACCGTAAAGTATCCAAAAATGTTGGTACGTTACCGCCACATCATCACCGACACTAACGTGGCACTAGTAAAGATACTATCCTATTACATGATGTCAATACTGGACCTTTTGTTAGTTCTGAATATAAGGTGCTTAAATGTGAATGGGATTGTTTTTGGAGGGCTAAACATAATGATCCTACAAAATAATATAGGGTCTATTAAACCCAAGTGATTTCGGAACAAAGAAGAGAAAGACAGCATCAGTATATTGACGATAGAAAGGTGCATTACTACCGATGCAGGCAAATTATAGTTGGTTAAATCAGTTAAGCTCCTGCATTCATTTCATGTTTATTAATAGCCTGTCAAGCTTCTTAGGCTTTTGGAACGAAATATTAAAAAATTAGTTTGGATTGGATCTACTTCGGTAAGGAAACTGGACACTCTTTCTTGGTCTATTATTGCAGCCTTGACACTTGTTTTGAGAAGTCTCAAATGTTCTTAAGAAAACCTGCCTAGGCCCCTTATAGGCGCACGTTGGTCTTTCCTAGCCCAAATATATATATATAGACAGAGATACTTAACTACCAGTTTGGTGTATGTACTGTTATTGCTACATTATTCTGGCTACATAAACTTAGTGCTGAACGATTAAGTTGAATTGTTGTTGATTTATTATAGTATTATCGTACCGGGGAAAATCCACGCACCAAATTAAGTAATAACTCAACAAGAAGAATTTAAACATGCGATAAAGAAAAGAGAAAACAAAGCAACAATGTACGTGATTTGGAAACTTGACTATGGGTGGTGCTGATTTCATATTGCTGAAGAATTATGAGCACATGACAAGATTTATTTGCTATCAAAAGTGTGCCCATGGTAGGTCCGAAGGCCTTTATTTTTAGGCAAGAATCCTAATCTCAAGTGGAGTAAGAACCTCCCTAAGAGTTTGCATGGGACCGTGTCTTTGCATGGCTATTCTTATAATCGGGCATTTACATGTGCTCTTGGAACTCTATCTCTTGAACTCTCATATCAGCTGAAGAATGTGAGTTGGGCATCCGGTTTTGTGGGCCATGTATCCTCAGAGTGACCACTTATTTTGGTGAAGCCCAATTAAATAAAATTAGGCCCCACGATTATATTTAAAATATAAACACTTACACTGCCAAACGGTCGCTCGCATTGCAAGTCCCACAGCTCTGAATGGGACCTGTCTGGGAAAATTAGTGTGTGGTATCCTCATTAAAAAAGATTTATTTTCTACCTTTGTCAGAAGCAGAATTAAATCCCATTTGTATTTTCCATCTTGGTACCTGGGATCTTCTCTATGGTATGGCATTAGATTATCTATACCTCTGATTGATAATTTTACATCTGGGTGGGTTGGAGATGGCTCAGTTATTGATTTCTGGCAAAATAAGTAGCTGGATATTCTATTGTGGATAGCGGCAAATGATGTAGAACTAATATCAGTAGAAGGCGAATATAAGATATGTAGAGAAAAGATAACAAAAGAGGAGAGGAACGAGAGAAGATAGATATAGGAGGGAGATCTGCAATGTAATTTTAATCCCTTCAAAATGCAATCTCACTATGGCCTCTACTGTATAGGCCAAACGCAAAAACTCTACGCCGGCTTTTCTCATTCCAAGATTGGAAAACTCACAAAAAGTCACATAATTCATTACATAAGTTTTGAATCATGAGATTTCAATTCATTTTGTAAGACTAATTCTATACCGGAATTTACCAATTTGGTATTCTAGAACCACATAGCAATGACCTCATTTCCAGTGATAAACTCCGTGACTCGAGCTCTACTCTCTTCTTTGCTTGGATTGCGGATGTTGACGAGCCTAGCTGTCACATCTAGGCTGTCATTGCTAGCAAAACTCGCCATTTAGTCCAAATTTGAGGCAATCTCAGTGTCTGCGCCCAACTCGTCTGAGTCATTTCTACAGCACCCACCATCTCCATCATCAACCCGTCACTCTTTTCCAAATTGGGAGTCCTTAACGTACAAAACCTTCATTCAACGTTGGATTTTCCAATGGCGGGCGGGGGTGCTTTAACATGAACTCTGAACAATGTCGGTTGGGTGAGGTCGTTGCTTCAATCTGCAAGTTTGGCGAGAGTGGAAGAATTAATTGAAGGGGCCATTAAAATATAACCAACAATAGAAGATGTAAAGCTGTATCATCTTCACCATCATTGGAATGCGACTCGCCTTCATCTTCCACCACTTCATCCTAGCCGAAATCATAAATAATTGTTCATGTCGACACTCAGATCGATAAGTTGGAACGGCATCGAAACAGATTCTTGGCGGTCACTGGTAAAAACTCAGCCGAACACATTTGGTAATCATGTTCGATGACCCCATATTGCGCTTTGAGATTGTTGATTGTCACATCCCTAGCAATTTTTCGCTGACACTCTTCGTAGCCTGATGCTGTAATGAAACCATGTATATACCCCTGTGCCTCCTTGTACCTATAGGAAGCCTCATAAGTCCAATCTCCTCATCAATTGCGACGAAGTTGAACCGGCATACCTCGGTGACATCCTCCTCCAAGAATTTCATACTACCAAGAACGCACTACACCATGGGCGACTAGACAATGATGCCACTTTTGATGTAAACACAATTGAATAATACACAGATATGTATATACACACACACACACACACACACATACATATAAACTAAAAATATGTGCCATATTGTATTTTCGGATTTCGGGAACTTTTACCTGGTTTTGACTCATATGCATATTTGCGAGTCATTTTAATGTGGTACTAACCACTTAAGTTGGGAACCTTAGACTTAAGCCCCGATTTTTAGTCTTCTAAATCCCCTAATTCCCTATTTTATGTCTTAAACATAGAGAGAAAAGGAGAGGAAGAGAGCTTGGGAGAAAAGTGGAGAAAGAAGAGAAATTGGAGATTGAAGATGGATTGTTGCTACTACACCAAGAAATGTGAGATTTCCTACATCAAGGCAAGTTTTCTACTTGCTAATATGTGATTTAAGATGAATAATTTGTGTGATATTTATGTAACTGCATTTGGAGATCAAAAATGAAAATTATGATATTTAAACCTAGATATTGATTTTGATGATGAAATTGTGGGTTATAGTTGTTATCAATTATGTAGGATGATATTGGGTAGATTAGTGATGTTGGATGTGTATAAAAATGGAAGAGTTTTAGGATTTGGGGAAATTTAGGGTTCATAACCCGTATCCCCATTCTTGGCCAAATCGCAGGGGCGAATCGATTCGGCCCTTGGGCGAATTGATTCGCTAAGGGGTCATCCTACAGGTCTGCAAACCCGAATCGATTCGGGTTAAGGCCAAATCGATTCGGCTGAAGCAGAATGTGGATTTGTCAGCCGAATCGATTCGCTTTTGGGCGAATCGATTCGCTGCCTGGGGCGAATCGATTCGGCCCTTGGGCAAATCGATTCGGAATCAGGCTGTTTTTTAGTTGTTTTTCTAACTCAATTTTTAATTCTTTTTCGTTAGGCTTCGTATTGTTATGTTCGGGAGATTATAAATGCTCCTTTGAGCTATGTTAGTCTTGATGGTTTATAATAACACCACAAACGAATCCTGGGAGAATAAGTTGGAAGTTTATTTATTCCTCGAGGTTACAATGATGAATATATTAGATATGGCTCCGGAGAAAATGTAATGCAGTTTACAAAAATGTAAATGATTATGGTTTCCTCTAAATGGAACATACCTATGAAAAATGGAAATGAAAATGAAATGGAAATGGTAATGATTTTGGTAAATGATAATTTACTAAATTATGAATATGGTAAATGATTTTTTTTTATGAAACACACCCTCTCTAAATGCCATCATAAGGGAAGTTCGTGCGTGAGGTGAAGCCCCCTGGCTAATGAATGCAGGGTGGATATAACCCTAGGCCATGTGAGCATTTGTTGTATATTTTCTGTTATGGGTAGGTAATTCCGGGTGTGGTTATGACTACCCCGCAGGCACATGGCCTCTTCCCGACGTTTTGCGTTATAGGTGCCCAGGTTGTCTTGTATAGATAGGCCCTGGAAGATGATGGTTATTTAGGGGCGTGCACAGTGGGGAAACCCGGACGGGCGGTCTTAGAATCGTTATATATATATATATGAATATAACTATTCTTTATCAAGTGGGACTTGATGGATTATATGCCATAAAGAGCATAATGGAAGTGCCATAAAGAGCACATATAAATGCCACAAAGAGCATTTGAAAATGATTATTTTCCTGATAAGGAAAGGATTTTTACAAAATGTAAAAATGGGGATAAGAATGCCATAAAGTGCATAAAATTGTGATTATATATTTCCTATTAAGGAATAGATATATGAAATGAATCAAGGCATATGATGAAAGTTTTAATCCATGTTAATCGTTCTTATTTTTCCTACTTAGTTAAATTAGATTTATTGATTGGTTAAATTGTCTTAGTATGTTTTAGAATTGTGTAGGTAGATTCTTATTTCTTTTAGTCATCATATCTATTCATAACTGTCATACTTTTATTCATCTCGTGATCATATAAAATCGGGCCCTGACCCGTTCATATTTCTTGTTGTGCATGCATTTTGTATCCGCTCAGGTACTCCGCCGCAAGGACGCCTGTTCTGACTTTCCTATTCCGGTGATTTTAGTGAGCCGTGATGCTTTGCGGGTATTACGGGTTATATTGTATAGCCGCTTTCATTTTTGCACTCTAGTTAAGATCAAGTCTCTTATTCGGGCGTGAGGCTCAAGCCTTTATAATTGTTTAATGTAATGTATTATATAAATTTATGGAAATTGTTTAATACTGTTGTATGTATCTGTGGACCGATAACACATTTGGTCCTCTTATTGGTTACTCGTTATTGTAGTATATATACATCCTTGGGGTCTCCCCCTATCTTTTCAGTATTGGGTTATTTAAATTCTTTCTGTAACTTTAAAACAAAATTTTTGGCAACCCGTTTTCTGAAATTTTGGGTGGTTATCCTGGATACTCTATATTTTATTGTGATGCTGAGAATGATTCCATCTATGATTCCTGTTATATTGGAGTATTGCGCTGGCCACCCCTTATTTCAGATCACGGGGTGTCACAGATAGTATCAGAGCATCAGGTTCTAGAGTCCTTAAGAATCTGTGTGGACGCCTCATGTTTTCAGCGTTGCTTTTGATTTGACATAGAGCCTTAGGATTAAGATCGTTGATTTCTCTTACGAGATTTCGTTTTCTGCCATGAGGTAGGACCCATAGAATCTTTTGCGCATTCGTGTGAGATTCGTAGGTCGATTGAAGAAGGACGCCAGCGGAAGGTCATTGTGAAGGCGTCATGAGACGGAAGTACTAAGAATTGTGAATTGTGGTCGGGGATGAGGACTGCTTTGGAGGTCGCTTCCTTTTTGTGGCATTTTCTTATTTTGCTACTGCGACTACTAATTACAGTGGTAGTTTTCCCAGTACCGCTAGGAGAAGAGAGTGGTACTAAGCTTGGAACTCCAAGCAGCGTTAAATTAAAGTGGAAAGGAGCCACGAGAAGGCCAAGTGTAGAAGGAAGTTGGAGGAGGTGTGTCCTCATTTGGTGGATGCCTGAGGTCCAAGAGCTTTTGCTCCAAGGAAAGGGTATAGAAGTGCCCAGATGAAAAGAGTGGGGGAAAATCTTTCACCCATAGAAGTAGTGTTGAGATGGTGGGAACGTGGTCGCAATAATTTTGGGTACAGGAAGTTTTGCCCATGGAGACGCCCGGTGGACACTTGCACTAGCGAGTTTCTCTGGGATAACTGTACTGATGAGAAGGTGGATTCTCAAATGTTCACACAAGGTTCGGTTAGAGGCCGACAGTGAATAAGAGTTGTACGGTTAGGGAGACCGTGCACCACAATATGATAGGTATACGGAAGAAGGAGCACCTCAGTGAAATGATAGGTTCCTGAATAAGTGTTGTTAACACTTCTGAAGGAATTGTGTTCATGAAACCCCATTGGTGGATATCCGTCCGGGGAGGATTCATTGAAATAAGGAAGGGGAGGCCAGTAGCGTGCTCTCTTTTGATGATGGAAGTAATATTGGTTCGGATAAGACTCGAATACCGCGTCTGAAAACCATTAGTATTGCCCGGAGTGATTTAGCCGTGGTGCGTCCTCCCATAAAGTGATAGAGTAATTATATGACTTCCGTGGTAGGGAAGTTTTATATTTTTTTCTTCACTCGTTATGAAGCGAGTGATGATATCTTTAAGGTACATGTGTCATATGTGTTACTTGCATTATGTGTTACTAGGTTTGAGTGTTTTATTGTTTGTTTGCATTGTATGTGGTTGTTATGACTTATCTCCACGACCAACAAGGTTAAGTAGTAATGCATACGAGGGGTTCCTTGTTTGGATTCCGCTTTTGCGGGACGCTCCACGCGTGAACCTTAACGGCGTTGGGAATGGAGAGATGCTACTTTTCCTTTCTCTTATTTTTATGTTAAGATATTTTGGCTTGGTTGGGATGATAGCAGGCAAATAAATTGCAAGGCTATCTCACTTCTAGTTCCAGAATGGAACTAGTTATTCTATAATTTCTCTCCTGGATACAGGTTGAGGCTTTATAGAGGTGGATCGAGGTAGGTAGGAGATTTTTGTTATTTATTTAGTTACCTTGCGTGAGTGTTTGATTGTTTGTTTGCCTTGTTTGTGCTTGTTATGCTTTATCTCCACGATCAACTAGTTAAGTAGGCATGTGTCGGAGGGGTTCCTTGTTTGGATTTCGCTTTGCGAGACACTCCGCCGCATGAACACTTAACGATGTTGTGAGTGGAGAGACGCTATTCTTTTCTCTTTCTTTTATTTTATTTTTGTTGTTAGAAGTGGGGTTGGAAGGTTTAGCCGAGAATCACGTAGTTGAGTGATTAAAGGCTACTTAAGTGCGAGATAGAAGCACTGGATATAGTTCTCTCCTCTGATCGAGGTGAGGGAGACTGAGATATGAAGTCGAATTGAGACTTCTGGATTATGCCTTGATGAGAAGGCCATGGTTGTATGAGGGGATATATAATTGTAAGACTTTACAGAAAGTAAATGTCTGGCTGGTTGAAATCTTAATTATGAAATGGTAAGACATAGAAGTAAAATCTTGTTAATAGGGTTGTAAATTAAAACTTTACCGGTCCCGATCATGTGTCTTAGACCGTCATACCTTGATGACCGACGATGCGAGGTAGTAGTGTAACGGAAGGGTTCCTTGTTTGGATTCCGCTTCGGCGAGACGTCCCAAGCATGAAACCGAGCGAATGTTGGGAATTGAGGTAGGTCTGGGGCACTAGGGATATACTTAGTATTATACGTATATGACTTAGATAGGATATATAGAGATCGACCTTAGGTTTATTAGGATGTAAGGCCTTTAGGGCATGTGACGTTTATGTAGGCAAGCTGTAAGGAGTTGACCACGAATGGGTCGTGGGTTAACTCTATGAGGGATTTGGTCCACAGGAACGAGAAGTACGGAATCTCGAGAGGTTTGAAAGCTTAGGCCGAAGGAGATGAGGCCTTTCTTAGATAGGGTGTTACGTTGGTAACTTAACTCACGGGGAGTTACAAGGATGAGATGACCTTTACTCCCGAGTCTGTGTTGTTAAGCTCGAGGGAGGATTTAATGAATAAGTCTCTGCCAGGAATGGGGAGTAATAATACTGGAGCATGGACCCATTGTTTATGCGTCTCACAAGCTTAAGATTTTGTGGGAAGTATTATTACACGCTTGATTTAAAATTAATTGCGGTGGTGATCGCCTTAATGAAAGGAGGCACTACTTCCTGGGCAGGAAATTTGGTCTTTCTCACAAGCGACAAGTTGTTTGAATGCGTAGTAGGAGGAATTGAGATGGTGTGTGAAGTTCATAAAGGACTATCGATTGGAAATTTCCTTTCGTTAAGGGAGTGCGACTAGGGTAATAGTTGTGTCGGGTGGGAACACCCGTCGGAATTATTAGGGAAGGCATGGAAAGCCAAGTAGAACGGATATAACTCGGAAGACTATGTAGCAATAGCATTTATGTCTGTGATTGACCATTTCACCTACTCGTGTGAAGAAGAGTAGTGGTGGAACGAAGAAGGGTATATTCATAGATAAATTCTTTGAATTTCCGGCATCGAGCTGGTCATGATCCTATTCGAGAAATTGTTGATCGTTCGACCAAATCGTTGCTTTCCGGCCTTATGGGTGGACTATATTCAGGAGAGTACACCCCGCTCTTTATGGAGGAGTGGTAGAACCGTATGAAGCGTTTACCACTGGTGTGGACCGAGACTAGATATTCATGTCAAAGGCGTGGTAAAGTTTCCATGAAGAAATGGGAACCGTATGAAAATGTCGTATATTTTACCACCCTAAAGTGGACAGATAAATGAAGGAAGTTGACTTAATGCCAAAAGGCATACCTAGAATGTGCGCCTTAGAATAAAGGGATGATGGGAGCAGTAGTCTGTATGGATGGAAATTCCCGTACAATAATTCGAATCCTTTCCTAAGGTATGGCACCGTGAGTGGCCTTGTGTAACCGGTTGAATAATTCGCATACTCGTTGGATGGAAACAACGGGTAATAGGTTCCGTGGACTTGGAGTAGTCTCGGGACATTTCTTTAAGGATTAAGCTTTTTGAGCCATAGGTTTTGATGAGATACGCCTATGTGAAGAAAAGCTAAGTAGTGTTGGGGTTAAGCCTGTAGCGTTGGTGTAGGTATTCCCGAGGAGGGATGTAACGTGATTTCGGAAGTAAGGCAATTGATGCCGAGTTATGTGGGAATCTTCTTCCACTAAAGACAAGTAGGATTGATGGTTCGTGATGAGTGATTGGGTGCTATATTAGAGCACAAAGAATGTAGACTAAGTTCAATAGTGACGACCTTAGTCCGAGTCCATTTGGGACGTCGCAATTACGAGGGGTATATAAGGGTGTTAGAATGATAGTTTAGAATAGTATACCCTTCATAGGTGTAGGGTGCGCCCGAATTTTGAGGGAAAAATTCCCTCATAAGGGGGGGAGTATGTAACAACCCTCGCTTTTAGGAGGCTAATTTTATATTAAGTTACCGCATAAGGTAATTATATAAAATGTTGGAACTAGAGTAAATATTAATTAAATGAGTTGAAGGTTAATATTTACTGGGTTGTTGCATATTTACTGCATGAGGAAGTAAATATCATTCGGTTGTATGTTTTATAGTGTCATGTGTTTTAAAGGACATTATGGTTTAAATGAAAGTGGAACTTGAAATATTTTATAAAATTTCCAAATGCCATTTTAGAGGGCGTAATTAGTCCCGGAAGGTGCGAGACAGTCAAAATAAGTGCCATATTGTATTTTCGGATTTCGGGAACTTTTACTTGGTTTTGACTCGTATGCGTATTTGCGAGTCATTTTAATGTGGTACTAACCACTTAAGTTGGGAACCTTAGACATAAGCCCCGATTTTTAGTCTTCTAAATCCCCTAATTCCCTATTTTATGTCTTAAACATAGAGAGAAAAGGAGAGGAAGAGAGCTTGGAAGAAAAGTGGAGAAAGAGAGAAATTGGAGATTGAAGATGGATTGTTGCTACTACACCAAGAAATCTGAGATTTCCTACATCAAGCCAAGTTTTCTACTTGCTAATATGTGATTTAAGATGAATAATTTGTGTGATATTTATGTAATTGCATTTGGAGATCAAAAATGGAAATTATGATATTTAAACCTAGATATTGATTTTGATGATGAAATTGTGGGTCATAGTTGTTATTAATTATGTAGGATGATATTGGGTAGATTAGTGATGTTGGATGTGTATAAAAATGGAAGAGATTTAGGATTTGGGGAAATTTTGGGTTCATAACCCGTATCCCCATTCTTGGCCAAATCGCAGGGGCCGAATCGATTCGCTAAGGGGTCATCCTACAGGTCTGCAAACCCGAATCGATTCGGGTTAAGGCCGAATCGATTCGGCTGAAGCAGAATGTGGATTTGTCATCCGAATCGATTCGCTTTTGGGCGAATCGATTCGCTGCCTGGGGCGAATCGATTCGACCCTTGGGCGAATCGATTCGGAATCAGGCTGTTTTTGAGTTGTTTTTCTAACTCAATTTTTAATTCTTTTCCGTTAGGCTTAGGATTTAGGGACCTTCTTGTATGAAATAAACTTAGGGTCCTAGAGTCCTAGATGAGTTGAAGGATTTCCCTACATTAGAAATAGGTTATGCGGGGATTTTTTCGGGGATATGCCGATTGATGTTAGGGCATTCTTTCTTCTAGTTGATTATTATTAAACTAGGAGTCGTATTGTTATGTTCGAGAGATTATAAATGCTCCTTTGAGCTATGTTAGTCTTGATGGTTTATAATAACACCACAAACGAATCTTGGGAGAATAATTTGGAAGTTTATTTATTCATCGAGGTTACAATGATGAATATATTAGGTATGGCTCCGGAGAAAATGTAATGCAGCTTACAAAAATGTAAATGATTATGGTTTCCTCTAAATGGAACATACCTATGAAAAATGGAAATGAAAATGAAATGGAAATGGTAATGATTTTGGTAAATGATAATTTACTAAATTATGAATATGGTAAATGATTTTTTTTATGAAACACACCCTCTCTAAATGCCATCATAAGGGAAGTTCGCGCGTGAGGTGAAGCCCCCTGGCTAATGAATGCAGGGTGGATATAGTCCTAGGCCATGTGAGCGTTTGTTGTATATTTTCTGCGATGGGTAGGAAATTCCGGGTGTGGTTATGACTACCCCGCAGGCACATGGCCGCTTCCCGACGTTTTGCGTTATAGGTGCCCAGGTTGTCTTGTATAGATAGGCCCTGGAAGATGATGGTTATTTAGGGGCGTGCACAGTGGGGAAACCCGGACGGGCGGTCTTAAAATCGTTATATATATATATATATGAATATAACTATTCTTTATCAAGTGGGACTTGATGGATTATATGCCATAAAGAGCATAATGGAAGTGCCATAAAGAGCACATATAAATGCCACAAAGAGCATTTGAAAATGATTATTTTCCTGATAAGGAAAGGATTTTTACAAAATGTAAAAATGGGGATAAGAATGCCATAAAGTGCATAAAATTGTGATTATATATTTCCTGTTAAGGAATAGATATATGAAATGAATCAAGGCATATGATGAAAGTTTTAATTCATGTTAATCGTTCTTATTTTTCCTGCTTAGTTAAATTAGATTTATTGATTGGTTAAGTTGTCTTAGTATGTATTAGAATTGTGTAGGTAGATTCTTATTTCTTTTAGTCATCATATCTATTCATAACTGTCATACTTTTATTCATCTGGTGATCATATAAAATCGGGCCCTGACCCGTTCATATTTCTTGTTGTGCATGCATTTTATATCCGCTCAGGTACTCCGCCGCAAGGACGCCTGTTCTGACTTTCCTATTCCGGTGATTTTAGTGAGCCGTGATGCTTTGCGGGTATTACGGGTTATATTGTATAGCCGCTTTCATTTTTGCACTCTAGTTAAGATCAAGTCTCTTATTCGGGCGTGAGGCCCAAGCCTTTATAATTGTTTAATGTAATGTATTATATAAATTTATGGAAATTGTTTAATACTGTTGTATGTATCTGTGGACCGATAACACATTTGGTCCTCTTATTGGTTACTCGTTGTTATTGTAGTATATATACATCCTTGGGATCTCCCCCTATCTTTTCAGTATTGGGTAGTTTAAATTCTTTCTGTAACTTTAAAACAAAATTTTTGGCAACCCGTTTTCTGAAATTTTGGATGGTTATCCTGGATACTCTATATTTTATTGTGATGCTGAGAATGATTCCATCTATGATTCCTGTTATATTGGAGTATTGGGCTGGCCACCCCTTATTTCGGATCACGGGGTGTCACAAGACTCCGAGAAAGTAACTGGAGTGCTAAAGAGAGTGGGTCTCCATCCTGACGAGCTCTCGGGCCCACCTCATCACCTGGTGCAGGTGCAACATAATCGACTGGGTCTGGTGGCATCTGTACAGGTGGTGGGCGAGGAGGATGATCATGAGGAGCCATGGGAGGTGCCCGGGGATCACGCTGATAGTGGGGACACATGGCAATGAGGTGACCACGTCCTTCACAATAGAAACACTGACGATCCTGTAATGGAATGGGGCAATGGGCACCGGGGAGGGGAATCCACTCATAGATGCTGCGGCGGCTATCTCCAATATCAGAGGAAGAAGAGGAATCAGTGTGAAGTAAAGAGAGGTCATGATGAGAGGGTGTGTGATGTGATGACAGGTGGGGTGGTATGGGTGGTGGTGCGTGGGGTTGCAAACGCGGATTGATATTTTGATATTCAAAAATACTAAAATCAAATGGATCGGGTGGTTCGGGAGATCGAATAGGGTTGAGATTGGGTGGATGGTTGAGGGAAATTGTGTTTGGGATTTCTAGGGTTAATTTTTGGGCGGGTGCCCATTCTTGGATACAAATAGGGTTAACATTTTGGTTGGAAAAATTATGGTGAGGTCCGGGTTCAGAATGGGTTTTACGGTTGGGGTAAGGGAAATGGTCGGTAGATTGGGGCAATGATTTGGTTAAATCCACACGAGCTAGGGTTTCAAACGGGGCAGCAGGTATTAGGGTTTGGGGGTTGATGTTTGGACAACAATTAGCACTTAAGGGGTTTACATCGTAATCTTGGCTAGGATGTGTGGTATACACACTTGAATCGGGGAGTCCTAGGGCAAAAAAATAAGGATCTGCCACCGGGAGGGTGGTCGAACTCGGGGGTGGAATCGCAGCTGGCTTCTGGTAGCCATCGGCACAAAAAACTCCTTCGGAGGGGTGTCGGCCCCCATTTGGGTGGCCCGACTCTGCAGAAACCCCAAACGCCCCTTGTCGGCTGCTTTAGGACCCTTTTTCCCTTCACCTGGCGCCGGAATTGGACAGCAACGGTAGATAGTGTCATCAGGTCTCTTACCGGATCTGCTGGGGTGTCTTCGGGTTGTTTTTCAATCCTCCTGGTGACTTCTTGTTGTTGATTTGAAACTAGGGTTTCAATTGAGGAGCTAGGGTTTTGTAATTTCGTCAAAAAGTTTAAAACGGTCTCCATTTGTTGTTTCATCTCACGATTATTCTCTACCAATTCTTGATTGCTTTGTCTCAACTCTTCGTTAATCTCATCTTGAATTCGGGTTGCCTTCTTCAGAGCCATTGAAAAATGTAGGGCACGATTTATTGATACTCTACACACCGATTCACACGAACACCAATGTTTGGAGCTTCACCCGCTCTGATACCAATTTGGCGTGAACAACACGTCAATGACCTAAAAATCAAGACAATTTGATTTCGAGAGAGAGAAACAAAAGAGTTCTTATATTCAAGAATTGAAAAATAAGTACAAATGAGAGAAACAAACCTATTTATAGGGGATGAATTACTTGCTAATCAAGTAATTGACTAAAATGACTAAAAGGGCTTACTAAAAATAAAAGAATACCTAATTAGTCCCAAACATGCTTGGCAATTAATTAAGGAAAAGGACTAAAAAGAACTAAAAAATAGAAAATACAATGAAAATAGAAGGAAAAAAAGGAAAATAAAATGGATTCCCTTCATAATAATTCAGTAACTACAAGAGAGGGAAAGACAAATGGTTAAATTAAGCGTGCAGTCGTTTGCAGCTGGAAAGGTAAAGTATCCAAAACGTTGTAAAAAAGTGTATTGCCTCTGTAAACTTACCCTGGATGCCCGTGGGCAAGTGGGCTCCACCGCCTTCCGCGCTAAACAGACTAACGCCTAAGGTGGGGACCAGTCTGGCACACCATTCATTTTAGCAGGAGGTTACAAATAAAATGGAAAATAATAAAAGAAAAATTACAATATTAAAAATAAGAAAGTGCTAAAAATACCCTCAACTATAATTCACATCAGGTACTAAACTCGGAGTAGGGTAATAATGGAGGTATTTAAGTAAAAAAAATGAATGAATTAGAAAAATAATCCCCTCCCATCCTCAGTGCAATCGGCCAGCTCATAGGACCCACCTCAGAACACGTCTCTTACACTTACCGCTGTGAGGAAACCTAAGCATCGAGTTATATACGCTCCCAATCCCTTGGTCGCAAATGGGTCCACATTATCCCCCGAACCATCCTCTTCGAAATCAACCAAATCCAAAGAAACCAGCTCACTTATTGCACCCAATCCACTGAAATAATGAATTGGGTGTCATGAGTTTTTTGTGGAGGTACGCCTTCAATCGAAAGCACGGTTGAATGGTTTCAGGTTTTTTGTTCATAGGGGACTTGAAGGCTGAAAGGTTTGTGAATGGTCGAGGGGGTAAGTTGCGCATTGCACAGGCTTCTGTTCAGCCGATTTCTCCATTTAGGCTCGTCCTCTAGCCCCAACTTTCTGGCCAAAAGTCGTAAAAAAAAACTGCTCAAATAGCCAGTTGATGCTCTGCCACCGGCAGCAGCACAGTGAATCAACGCCCACTTCGCTGGAACCCATCTCCGGCATCAGTGTCTCGAACCAAATCACCTTGTGTCACTGCCACTCGCAACGCCGCATTGTGTCCGAATGGGTCAACCCAACTCCCATCATGTTCAAAGCAAACCTCCTGTTGGCCTACATCATACTAGCCAAGGTCCACGGAAGGGCCTCTGCTCAACGCCGCTGCGTAGGTCGTATTGACCAGGTTTTGTGCTGGGTTCCCCGAGGCCAACCACTTGAGGGAACTCGGTGGGGACCTGTCTTCTCAATAGCTGTGTGTGGTGGTGGCACTGAGGCTGACGAACCGTGACCATCAAGCCTTTCCATCTGTTCGTTGATCCTCTCCTCAATCCTTGACTCCATAGTCGCGAACATTTGTTGCATATTCTCGAGCAGGAACTCATCCATCTTTGATGGTTTGTAAGCTTTGGGTGCCATATCTACACGTAAATAAATACCTGAGTAAATTCACAACATAATCGACAAGGCTTTGATATTAATTTACGTAAACAGAGTGCACAATGGAATATATGTTTAAAAACTCATAAAACTGTAGAAGGGAAGAATCTCTCAATGACAAGCAATGAGCCAAAAGTGGCTAATTACAATACCTTATATAGGTGATACTCTATACAGGTGGGAAAGGAGTAGAGCCCAAGAACCTCCAAAGAGCATAAAGACCACAAAGGGGAAAAAAGAAGAGGATGAAGGAGAAGAGGATCATGCGGCCAGTTTGAGGAAGTCGGTGGAAGGCACAAAGCAGCTGGTTTTAGGAGAATAAGCAAAGAAAAGAGTTGGCCCCAGTGGAGGTCGAGGATGTACACTCACTGTATCTGAGACATTTCACAAATTTGCTGTCTTTTCTTTTAAATGGAAGGACAAGGAAACCATGGATTTTTTTCCTGAAATTGAGTCATTGTGGAATACTGATTCCTCATTGATTGTCTAGAGAACTCGAGAGACTTGAATGCCCAGTTAATTATAATTATACATTTTATTCAGTTAGGATTGCTTGGCTGTTTTGGTGGTTCATGTAGAGCTCTGTTTTTATTTTTGTTTACAGTTCTCCCTCTCAGGCGTTTTTGCTTTATATAACCCTTTACCTTTCAAAATAATTATTCCCTAAGCTACTGAGATATCACTACAAAGAGAAGGGAGCCACTAGAGTATTCCAAAAAGTAATATTCCCCAGGTCACCTGAGAATAATAATAATGACTGCTTCTTTTAATCCTATGAGTACTTACCATTGATTTCTACAACTGTAAGAGGTTCAATAGTATGTAGTTCGAAAAGACACTATAATTTTTTGTCTTAAAAATTTGACTTGCAATGTATGTGTGTATATATACACTATAAGTCACTTGGCTCTAACAAACCAACCACCTACATACAGATATGGATATCCAGACAAGTTTCAGTCAGTTCCTCGCCAATCAGTATATCATTCTATCCACCTACGCGCACTACTCTCCTACAGATGTAAGCTACACGTCAATGGCCAAGAAAATAAACAAAACCCTAACTTTTAGAGAGAGAATCAAGAGATCTCTTATATTTCAAAAATGGTGTGTCCTCAAATGAGGAATACAAGGGGGTATTTTAAGTGGAGGAGTAGTGTTGATGTAAAAAACTAGATTACTCTAATTATTCAATCACAGATAAATAAATAAGACAAAGATTTTTAAAGTGGTTCGGCTAGGAATAAAGCCTACGTCCACTGTTATGTTATTGCTGAGTGTTTGTGGAATTCTTGATTACAAGTTCTTTCAAGAAAATCCGGTCCCCTTGAATTGAGGATGATACAAGGTATTTATAGCCTTTAGGCTGTACATGAAAGGTCCAATACATTAAATGATATACATATGAAAGGGTAATACATTTAATGCAGCGTGTGCGTCAAGAATATAATGAATAGTTGAACAGTTGTCCGTCTGGTAATTAATGATACGGCCGAGATGCAGTTCGGACCGCCTTAGTTGCTTGTTGATCAAGAGTTCCTCGGAATACTTAGAGTATCTCGGGATGATAGAGTTCCTCGGTGTGATAGAGTTTCTCGGTGTATTCTCGTTGTTCGGAAGGAAGCACGGTTGGTCGGTAAATGATCTTCCTCGTTGCTATTGCGCCATGTAGATTGACACGTGTCTTCATCTTATTCGTCCACATCAGCACATTAATTTTGGTATCAACAGAAGCCCCCAATGTTTCATATTTTGAACTTTGAAGAGTATGGAACATTCTTTCTCGGTATATGGCAATATTAAATGTACTTCCCGGGTTTCAGGAACATTGTATTCAAATTTCCTTCTTATTTCGCAGTTTCCGCCTTTTTGATAAAGCGCTTTGATATTCGTGCAAATTTTGTCCTTTTAGCCGCCGGAAGTTTAGTAGTTTCTTTTTGATAATCATTTCTTTCGCCGCTTCCCAATGCAAAGTATTTAAACTTCTTTGGTAACCATACCGTCGTCTACGTTTTTCATTCTCTGCATTCAAGCTTTCTTTTCTCTTCTTCTCTTGTGCGTTCATCCTTGTTTCCGTTCGTTGTCAACACATCTTCTTTCTTTCTGTAAGATCTTCTTTCTTTCTTCTCTATCTCTTTTATTCAATATGGTTTATATTGTGGAGTCTGTTGAGAAATTCCGTTCTGATTTTTCCATTCCTTCGTGGGTAACTCTAGAGGTTCTTTCTGAGCCTTTAGATTACTTTCGATTGGCTGAGGGACATTGGTTCCCCAGTCTTTTTGTTGCTGAATGCGGTTTTTCTTTTCCACCAAACCCATTATGTCTTGAGTTTTGTCAATATTTTGATCTTGTTCCTGCAAAAATAGCCCCCAATTCATGGAGAATAATTAACGGGGTGCACAAGTTAAATCTAACTCATGGGACTCGTATTGGGATCCCTGAAATTATGTTTTGTTATAAATGGGCTGTTCTAGATAATATTTATTATTTAAAAACTAGGTATTTGAATAGGGCTCTTGTAGTTAATCTCCCTGACTCAAATAGGGATTATTTTGAGCATGGGTTGGTCATAAAAAATTGGCAACATGCGCCTTTATCTGGGAATGAAGTATACAACGGTCCCAGATGCCCCCCATACGGCAATGGGATAGGTTTATTTTTCATTTTATTTTACTTATGAAATTATGCTTTCATCATGTTTGACAAAATGTATGACTGATATTCCATTATGTATTTATTTGCAGTTGATAGCAAAAGAAAAACTCCAAAAGAGTCAGAAGTGAATATCAAGCATTTGAAACTTATCTGGAATTTGCATAAGACCATTGCTGACGAGCATATTAGATCTGCTTCATATTTACTACAGTATAAGAGTTACACAACCTCTTATACTGCTCGCCCTGTTGAACCAGCTTCAACACCAGAAAGTTCATCTTCAGATTCTCATATCCCCCTATCTCAGAGAATGGGCAAGAAAAGAGCTCCTCCTGCTCTATTTGGTGACACTTCTTCTGCTGTTGGAGCCCAGAAAGGCAAAATTGATGTCCCAGAGGGGACTAAAAAAGTAGATGCTGGTTCGTCCAAAGTTGCCGAGAAGCCCCCAGTGGTCCCGAGCAAGAAAGATGCTCCTGCTGATGTAATTGCCATCTCTCCGACCAAGACTTCTTCCTTGGTTGATGCTGCTGACCGTCCTTTGAAGAGATTTAGGAAATCATCCTCAGTTAATCTTGCTGGGACTACATCTTCTCTACCCGCTGGTGGTAGTAGTGTCTCAAAAATCATTCTTCCGAGTTCTTCAACGAGCTCATTTATACCCGAGGTTCTCGGGGTTGATGAAAAAATTCCTAGGGATACACTGACATCCCTAGCTGCTCGCCATCTTTCTTCAGTAAATTTCTCATACCTTTGGTCTTTCTTTCTTTTTCTTGAATTCTTGTATTTGTGTTGACTCTATTGTTTTTCTTATCTTTCAGCTGGTGAACTGCTTCAATACCATCGTGAAGAAAGATCAAGTTATTAAAGCTTCCACTTCCTCGTCCGATGTTGACGATGCTTTGTTGGGTTTAACCCAATCTGTGAAGGAATCTCGCCAACAGTACATCGAGGAGAAAACTGTTTGGGAGAAAAAATTGGCTGTGGCTGAGGCTGATAAGATGAAGATGGCTGAAACCTCCAAGAATTTGGAGGAGAAAATTAAAGATTTGGAGGTTAAACATCAGGAATCTGATGATAAATTGAAGAAGGCAGAAGAAGAATTATCTACTCTGCGAGATATTAAGGTTAAGAAAGAGGAACTGGAGGTGAAACTCTCCTCGGAGAAATCGAGGAGAAAAGTTGCAATCAAGAAACATTTCAGCGTTGGTTGGGAGAAAGGATGGGAGAGAGGGATAGCTGCAATGACGTCCCAAGTCCAATATGGGGAGTTGAAATACTTCCATGATGGTTGGGTAGCTGCTCTGCAAGAGCTAAAAGTCCAAGACGATTCTGAGCTATTCCAACGGCATCTCCCTGGTCCTCCTCCACCAATTGTGGAAGAAGAAGAAGAAGATGAACCTGCTTCAGATGAGTCTTCCATGGCTATGGGCGATCAAGTTTCTGCCTCTCAACCCTCTGCCACCGAGGACGTTTCCTCCATGCCTCCTCCTCCCGAGAAGATTCCTACCGATCAAGCTGTAGTTATCACCGAGCAACCGAGCTCCTCGTCCCAGCCTCCCGAGAAAGTCTTGGGAGACAAGGAAAAGGTGTGAAGTTGTTCGGTAGCCTTTCTGTATTTCCTTGTAATCGAACGATGTAACTTTTTGATGATCTAATAAAATATATCTTTGCTTATCTCTGTTGTTGATAACTTGTTTTTGTTGATTGTTGTCTTTTTCTTGTCATTAGTTTGTTGCTAGAATGGAATTGATCTCTTCTCATGATACCGAGCTGATGCAGCAATGTCATCAATACTATAAGGCTGGTCATACAGATCTTAGTACATCGGAAATTGCTGATATCCTTGGTCACGGTGCTTCAGAGCAGGCTATTGAAGCTTATCAGTACTTGAAAACTTTACTCGACCGAGCAGTGGCCAACAATGTCGCTTACTATGAGTTGATCGAAGAGCTTCATGGTTCCTTAGAGGATCTTCAAAATCAACATAACGAATCAATGGCTTTGTTACATAAAGATTATGAAAATAGATACCAGCAGCTATCTTCAGAAACAGGCCACAAGAAGATCATTGTTGGGTATGACGTCAGGGAGAGGACCCTAAAAGGTGAAATTGAAGCCTGTAGACAAATCGCCGAGATCCTGGAGCAAGAAAATAATAATTTGCAGAAGAAATTAGCTCAATATGAATCTGCTGCTTCATCCTCTACTGCATTAATACCAGTTACTGATGAAGGCTTCTCGTTCTTAGAGGTCGAAAATGCCAAACTGAGGCAAGAGCTGGAGGACTTAAGAAGATCTGTTATTTCTGGAACTGCTCGGGGACGAGGAAGAGGTTCTCGGGGGCGAGGAAGAGTCAGCCAAAATGTTGAAGAGGCTCGCACTCAGTCTACTCTGGAAACTCAAGCATTCCAGTTGAAAGTAAAAGACCGTGCTCTGACTGAAATGTCCAATAAAAATCTGTCTCTGGAGGATCAGCTGGCATCAACGAAATCTGCCTTGCATAACAAAGATCTCTTTGCCAAAAGCCTTCATGAACAATTGGATAGATTAACCTTCCAATTCCATAAACAGCCAAGAGAATTCTGGATGGCAGGATACAATGAAGCTCTCGTTCATCTGGATGCTCGCATTGAACATGCTAATAATGAAGGTTACAAGCAAGGATGGTTAAATGCATTGGGTGTATTAAAGTTGGAGCAAGGGCATTTTTTATGGGACTATCATGCTCCATCATTATTAGACCTGCCTGTACCACCTTTCAAATTGGATATGGCATGGATTCCAGCTCGTTCCATTCCTCGCAGTCTAATTTCAAAATATCTTGGTGATTATAGCCTTCACTCCCAAGCTGAATTATCTCGTCCTGAGCATCTTTTGGATACACCTTCTGTTATGAACGTCAGAATGCTCAGAGATGTTAATTTCATCAATTCTCCCCTTTGCCTAGAAGACCCTCCTGCCGGCGAGGAACCTGTTTCTAAAGCACAGGGCAAAAAACCAATAGAATAGTAATATCCATGTAACAATTTAGTACCTTCTTGTAATTTGTAATTTATTCTAGATTAATGAAAAGATTTTCATTTTCTGTTCGCCAAGTTTGTTAGTCTTGTGTTTATCAAGCACATTTATATTTGTACATATGTATCTATGTATCTGTTAAAAAGATAACAATATTATTGTTCAATAAGCAACTTAATAAAAAGTTACAAGTATTAGTAATGTTTCTCGATCACTTAATAATAAAGTAATGAGTAAAAATGTTCAAACTGTTTCCAACCAACCAAGGTGGGTGAATAATGTTTGTCGACTAATTACAGCTCCGACGAACTATACTTGGTTTGATTATAAAATTGCGTCCGACCAACTAAGATCAATAAGTTGTCCTCGCCGACCAACTACAGTTATTGGGTTTTTTGCCCCGACCAACTATACTTGGTGTATTTTTTGAACATTTTGTTTTTCAAAAAACTCATTGTAATAATATTACCTCCCGACCAACATAAGTTGTAATATGAGAGTATATTTTTATCTTATCAACCGTAGTTGATCCTGCTGGTGTACACTTTCTGGCTCCTTAAAGTTTTTGGCTCCTTAGAGCATTTTTTGGCTCCTTAGAGCATGTCCTCCTAACCAAAGGAGGTTGGCTACTTATAGCACTTTTTGCTCCATAGAGCTGTCCTCCTAACCAAAGGAGGTTGGCTCCTTAGAGCACTTTTGCTCCGTAGAGCTGTATTTTTTGGCTCCTTAGAGCATGTCCTCCTAACCAAAGGAGGTTGGCTACTTATAGCACTTTTGCTCCGTAGAGCTGTATTTTTTGGCTCCTTAGAGCATGTCCTCCTAACCAAAGGAGGTTGGCTACTTATAGCACTTTTGCTCCGTAGAGCTGTCCTCCTAACCAAAGGAGGTTGGCTCCTTAGAGCACTTTTGTTGTGTAGTGTATTACACTAGTATTCCCCGAAAAACTTTCATCCAGAAAGAAAAATGGTGAAACATCTTCGTTTTATTCATAATGAAAGAAATGCTTTACATTTGACATCATTGATAATACTTGCGCAGGTGTTCAGCATTCCATGCATTTTTAAATTCCTCTCCTTCTAGAGTTGCTATTCTGTAAGTTCCTGGTCGAACAACTTCTGTAACTCGGTAAGGTCCATGCCAGTTTGCTTCCAGTTTATTCTGCTTCTGAATGACCTTCTTTAGCACATAATCCCCTTCTTTTAAATCACATTTCTTTACCCTTTTGTTGTAAAACAGAGCTGTTCGTTGTTGATAAGCAGCATTCCTAATGGCTGCCTCTTCTCTGACTTCCTCGAGCATATCCAAATCCATCCTTCTCATCAGATCACTGATCGGAGAATTGAAATTTAACACCCTATGTGTTGGTAGGCCCAACTCGGCAGGTATCACAGCCTCACTTCCAAATGCTAGCATATATGGTGATTCTCCTGTTGCTGCTCGGGGAGTTGTTCGGTAAGCCCACAAAACTGACTGTAGCTCATTAATCCAATTTGCTTTAGCCTCACTTAACCTCTTCTTCAACCCATTTAGTAATGTTCTGTTCGTCACTTCAGTCTGCCCATTGCTTTGGGGATGGCCTGGTGCTGAATGAAACTTTAAGACGTTTGACTGATGACAATAGGCAGCAAATTCTTCATTATCAAATTGCGTTCCATGGTCTGTGATGAAAGCGTGGGGGAGACCATACCGACAAATGATATTCTTCCATATGAACTGATACACCTTCTCGTACGTCATATCAATTAGTGGTTCAGCTTCCACCCACTTAGTAAAATAGTCTACTGCCACGACGAGATACTTGAACCTTCCTCGGGTCGTCGGCAGTGGTCCAACCAGATCAATCCCCCACATGGCAAATGGCCAAGGTGATGTTATGGGTGTCAACAATGCCTGTGGAGTTCTTCGGATGGAAAAAAAACGTTGGCACTTGTCACACTTCGTCATCCTGGAAGAGAGAGTTTCACGTAGGATAATACATATAAATCCTCATTAAGGCCCCTAGAGCTTCCTGACTTCAAGAGAAAGAAGAAGAGGAATTCGGCCCTTCGAAAAGAATTTGATTTGCGAAGGAGGCCACCTACCATTACATTATTCGGGTCTCTTTCAAAGGTAGAGGTCGGTCAAGAGAAGAGAGAGAGAGCTCTTAAACTTCGGAAAACCATTTCAGCCAGCACCAAAGAAGATTGCAGCAAGAAGGAAAGGAGAAGAGGTCCTTGATTGAAAATCGGTAAAGAGGTTTCAGCTTGACATTTCCCAAGGTTGGTTCGAATGCCGTTTGGGGAACGAAACCTAGACTAGAAGAGGAAAGTAGGATTTATATCTCTGGAAGACATTTCAGCAAGCATTAAAGAAGCTGGACTGATAATCCTCTGTTAGCACATCTCAGTTTAAAGTATTCGAAAGGACCAATTGAAGGCCTCGGGGCCGGAATGCGGTAGAGCCTCACGCTCGAGCATCTGATCATCATTTTTGAAGAGAAGTCCCGATCTCCACCCTTTCAAAAAAAAGAAGCCCCGCTCCCTAAGGGGCCCCTCTCTGATAAGGGGCTATACAATCAGCTCTCATCGTCGGCGAGTAGTATCCCTGTGTCATCACCCTTTGCAGTAGGGTCCGACCTGCTACATGAGCTCCACAAGATCCTTCATGGATTTCTTCAATCAATTCTTTGACTTCTGATGGATGCACACATCTCTGCAAACCTGCCATAATTCCTCGTCTATACAAAACACCATTAGTTAACACATACCGAGCAACTTTATACTTCAATTTCTTGGCAGCTAGTTTGTCCTCCGGTAGTACTCCTTCTTCAATGTATGCTCTGATAGGATCCATCCAAGATGGTCCTAAATCAAGGGTAATAATCTTCACCGTCAGATCTTCTTCTATGCTCCGACTTTCTAGTACTTCAATTGGTATTGTTCTTCGCAGCTCGGTGCGCGTAGCTGACGCTAGTCGGGCCAATGCGTCTGCTCTAGCATTCTCCATTCTCGGTATCCTCACCAATTGAATAGCATCAAATTCTTTCAATAATTCCATCACTTTTGCATGGTACTTCACCATTAACTCTCCCTTTACTGCATATATTCCCATCATTTGATTCACAATTAACTGAGAATCACTGAAAACAATTACTTGACGTGCCTCCATAACTTTCGCCAAATGAAAACCTGCTATCATAGCCTCATATTCAGCCTCATTATTGGAAGCTTTGAATTGGAATCTCAAGGCGTACTCCATGTCAATATCATCTGGAGAATTTAAAACAATCCCTGCTCCACAACCAGCCGTGCAAGATGATCCATCTACATATAATCTCCATGTATGTAACTCGTCTTCAAATTTCTTATCTGTTAGAGTTCCTCGGTGAAATATCATCTGTTTTCTTTCATCATCCCCGGGTATCTTTCGTTCCTCGTTGGTCATTTGTTCGCACCCCTCTACCAACCGGAGTTGGTCGGGGTTTGAATATGATGATTTTTCTACATCCACAAGTCCTTTTACCAACCTTGGTTGGTTTGGATCTGTGTCTGTCGATCCTGTATCGCCCACAGGTAGGTCAGCAAGCATCTTTTGCTCCTCGGGGGTATCAGGGTATGTGAACTCTGCTATAAAATCTGCCACGGCTTGCCCTTTCAACGATGATCTGGGTTCATACACAATATCATATTCACCGAGCTCTATTGCCCAGTACATCAATCTTCCTGATTTTTCTGGCTTGTGAAGGGCTTGTCTTAACGGCATGTCGGTATACACAATGATGGTATGGGCCTGGAAGTATGGTCTCATTCTTCTACTTGCTTCAATTAATGCCAGTGCCAATTTTTCCAGCTTTGGGTATCTGATTTCCGCACCTCGGAAGGCCTTGCTTGTGTAATAAATTGGCTTCTGGACTCCATTCTCCAATCTGATCAACGCCGAGCTAACTGCATTTTCTGATACTGCCAAATACAAGTACAGCTTCTCTCCAGTTATTGGCCTAGACAACAATGGTGGGGCTCCCAAATACTTCTTCAGATCTTGAAAGGCTTTCTCACATTCATCAGTCCACTCAAAACTTTTTCGTAGTGTTTTGAAGAATGGGAGGCATTTATCAGTTGCTCGGGATACAAATCTGTTGAGTGCTGCAACTCGTCCGGTAAGACTTTGCACTTCTTTCTTCGTCGTCGGGGATCGCAGCCCTAAAAGAGCTTTGATCTTTTCTGGATTTGCCTCAATACCTCGTTGGTTGACGATGTATCCGAGGAACATTCCTTCTCGTACTCCAAAAGTACATTTCGTCGGGTTAAGCTTCATCTGGTATTTATCCAGTTGATCAAAAGTTTGACTCAAGTCAACCAAATGATCTGCAGCTCTTTTGCTTTTGGTGAGCATGTCGTCGACATAGACCTCCATATTACGGCTGATTTGCTCGGTGAAAACCTTGTTCATCAACCGCTGATATGATGCACCTGCATTTTTTAAACCAAAAGGCATAACATTATAACAATAAGTTCCCCTTGGGGTAATAAAAGAAGTACTTTCCCTGTCTTCAGGTTTCATTTTGATTTGGTTGTAGCCAGAATAAGCATCCATGAAGCTGAGTAGCTCGTGTCCCGAAGTAGCATCCACTAATTGATCAATTCTGGGCAATGGAAAATGATCTTTTGGACATGCCTTGTTGAGATCAGTAAAATCAACACACATTCTCCATTTGTTGTTCTTCTTTACCATCACCACATTCGCCAACCAATCTGGATATTTCACGTCTTCAATGAATTGGGCTTTCTGGAGTTTCTCGACCTCCTCTTGTATGGCCTGGTTCTTCTCGGGACTAAACACTCTTCTTCTTTGCTTCACAGGTTTGATCTCCTTATTCACATTGAGTTCATGACATAAGAAGTTTGGATCTATTCCTGGCATGTCTTCATGACTCCAAGCAAAAGTATTCTTCCTGTTTCTCAAGAAAGTTATCAACTCCTGTTTTATTGAAAAATCCAACGACGACCCTATCTGAGTTATTCGTTCAGGATGCTCGTCGTCCAGGATAACAATTTCTGTAGATTCCACAACCTGTCCTTTTACGAGCTGAGATTCATCCCTAGGGTCAAGAGTTTCAATTTCTGTGCCTTCCTCCACTTGGTAAGTAGTAGTCTTTTTCTGTAATTCTTCAAGTTCCTCTTGCTCGGCAGACGAATAATAGCATTCCCGAGCTACTTTTTGATCACCTTTCATAATTCCTACTCCAAAATTCGTTGGGAATTTCAAACACTGATGAACTGTAGATGGAACTGCTTCGAACTTCTTCAATCCAACTCTCCCCATGATGATGTTGTAGGCGGACTGCACATTCTTATCCATTACAAAAAAGCGTATTCTTTCTGTTCGACAAGCAGGCCAAGTTCCAATGAGTATATCCAACTTGATCGTCCCAAGTGGAAAAACTTTCTCGCCAGCAAAACCCAGAAGGGGTCTGTGATAAGGTTCTAATTGAGATAATTTTAAATTCAAGCCATCAAAGCATGAATAATACATGATGTCTGCCGAACTACCATTGTCTACTAACACCCTTGAAATGACCACATCCTTCATCCTCATTTTGATCACCAGAGGATCATCATGAGGGTAGAGAACACCTGCCAGGTCGTTTTTTGAAAAACCAATCACTAGCTTCTCTTTGTTTACCTTCCTCGGACGATCATCCTCGGCCAGGTTTATTCGCTGAATGTATGAACAAGCTTGAGCCTCTCCGAGATAAGCTTTTCTTTCTGCAGTAAGGTCTCCTCCTCCTGCATCTCCTCCTGTAATAACATTACAATCAAATGACCCAAAACGTATGGAAAATACCTCTCGTTCGGGTTTCCTTGGCTTTTTGGGAAGATCGGGGTCATCATCTGGATCCTCTTCATGGTTCCTCCTCTTTTTCTCCTCTGCACGACGAGGAGATCTAGATCTCTCTCTAGTTCTATCATCATTCTTCCTCTCACTCCTGCGATCTACGTACTTTGATAATTTTCCTCTTCGGATGAGTGTTTCAATCTCGTTCTGAAGGGCTATACAATTTTTGGTCATATGGCCATGATCTTTGTGAAACTCGCAATATTTGGTCTTATTCCTCAGGTCGGGATCTGTCTTCAGTTTCTCTGGCCATTTGATTTCCTCGTTATTCCTGATTTCTTCCAAAACATGATTAATACCCACTTTCAATGGAGTATAATTATCATACTTCTTTAGGGCTTCCAACTTCATCCTGTTATTCTTGGAATATTTGTCACCACCATTACTTTTCTGATCTTTCTTCTTAGAATTGTCGACCTCCACTTTAACTTCTTTATCCATATTCTTCTTCGCAGCCATAGCCTCCTCGGCATTCATGATTTTGGCCGCCTTTGCCATCAACTCCGACATATTTTTAGGTGGATCTTTGGCCAAAGTGTAATACAGCTTGTTAGGCAGCAAACCACTCATCAGAGCAGTGATTGCTGTCTTTTCTTCATAATCTATGACTTCCAACTTTTCGTTATTGAAACGAGTTATGTAATCTCTAGTACTTTCACCTGATTTTTGTCTAACACTTAGCAAGTGTGCTACTCGCTTTACCGGCTTTGCTCCAAAACAAAAATTGCCAATAAACAGCTCGGCTAACTGAACAAAAGTTGAAATCTTTCCCCGAGGAAGATTATTGTACCATATCTGTGCAGATCCGGTAAGAGTTCCCGAGAATGCTCTACACCTCATCTCGTCGGGGACAGCGTAGATATCTGCAGCAGCTTGGTACTGTTCTATATGAAGTACGGGATCTGTCTTTCCATCGTACTTGGGAGTCACTACGGGTGCTTTGAATTTCGACGGTGTAGGGAAATCCACAATGGCTTGCACAAAAGGTGTTCCTTGAACAAAAGTTCTCTGTAAGGGGTTTCTCGCCTTAGCCATTTCTCCCAGTCTATCCTCCAACCGTTGAATGGAACCTTTCCATGCTTCATTCCCTTCCTCGGGCCGCTTAATCCGAGCAACTGATTGCTCTGACGTAGCTTCCTGAGATTTATCTCGACGAGTGGTTGGTCGCGATTGCGCAGATCCTTCTCTCAAACCTGGTGGTGGTCGAAAACTTCTTGATGGAGCCCTAGGTGGACTCATGTTCCTCCTTGGTCCTAACCGACTGAAAGGAGACACTCTACTTAACCTTTCCAAAGCGCTAGTTCTCTCCGGAGAGAGAGTGATACGTTGATCTGTATCCGAAGCCCGTATCGATGAAGTTCGCCCAGGTTGATAAGAAAAATCATTAGACTCCTCATTGCGATATGACCCAGTACGTCTAGATTGCGATTGCCTATGATCACTCCTTTGCCCTGAATAAGTAGGTGCACCGCCCTGAAGAGTTTGAATGAGTTGCCTCATAGATTCTTGCATGGCGGTTTGTCCTTGAGCTAGATTCGTCATAATTCCAGCCAGATCTGGGGATGCAGATGGATTTGGATGATTTCCAGTATTTCCAACATTTCGATTACTGGATTCTGGATTATCTGCCATTGGTGACAAATGATTTTTATGAAAAACGATAATAACAGTCGTTTCCCACAGACGGCGCCAATCTGTTGATGTAAAAAACTAGATTACTCTAATTATTCAATCACAGATAAATAAATAAGACAAAGATTTTTAAAGTGGTTCGGCTAGGAATAAAGCCTACGTCCACTGTTATGTTATTGCTGAGTGTTTGTGGAATTCTTGATTACAAGTTCTTTCAAGAAAATCCGGTCCCCTTGAATTGAGGATGATACAAGGTATTTATAGCCTTTAGGCTGTACATGAAAGGTCCAATACATTAAATGATATACATATGAAAGGGTAATACATTTAATGCAGCGTGTGCGTCAAGAATATAATGAATAGTTGAACAGTTGTCCGTCTGGTAATTAATGATACGGCCGAGATGCAGTTCGGACCGCCTTAGTTGCTTGTTGATCAAGAGTTCCTCGGAATACTTAGAGTATCTCGGGATGATAGAGTTCCTCGGTGTGATAGAGTTTCTCGGTGTATTCTCGTTGTTCGGAAGGAAGCACGGTTGGTCGGTAAATGATCTTCCTCGTTGCTATTGCGCCATGTAGATTGACACGTGTCTTCATCTTATTCGTCCACATCAGCACATTAATTTTGGTATCAACAAGTAGCTTAGGCCCTAAGCTAATATTCTAATTAGAAAAATGCCCTTAATTGCCCTTACTACTCCTTACCTCTAAATACTAAAACAAAAGAAAATACAATGACAAAATAAAATAAAATAACAAAAATGCAATAAAACCCTCAAAAGAGCCCATTTCCATCACTCTCCCCCTCTTAAGACTAAGCTCGTCCTCGAGCGTTCAAAAATTTGGGGACTCGAGAGGAAATTCCCCCCCCCCCCCCCCCCCCAAAAAAAGAAGGTGCCAAAAACTTGTGGGAGCAAAAAATTAATTTCTGAAAGTTGAGGACATTCCACAAATTTTTTTCTTCAAACTTCTTCTTTTCTCTTACTTCTCCCATAGCAACCCTAAAAGCTTCCACCCGGGTCAAAAATCATCGTTTTGAAGCACCTAGATGGGTTTGGGGTTGGATTTGACAGCCCAAGCAGATTTCGAGCACAGCTACGACAAAACCCTAGGGTTTCGGGACTGTTAAGGGGTTTAGCGAGGGGGGGGGGGGGGGGGCGAACACCTGAAGTGGGTATTGGATTGGGACGAGTCGGGTTTTGGGTTTGGATGGATTAGGGTTTAGGTCGGCGGCAATAGGGGAGCTGCTGGGGAGGTCGGCAGCTAGGGGGAATGGACTAGGGTTAGTTTTGGGGGCCGGAGGGTGGGGAAGTGGTCGGTGGGGAAGGTATTGGGGTCGGACAGGCCGGGGATAGGGTTTAAGGGGGGCGGGCTAGGGTTTGGACCTAGGGGAGCGGGGTGGGGCTGTTTTTTGGGTCGGAGGGGTGGGAAAGGGGGATGGGGTAGGGCTAGGGTTAGGGTTTTGCAGGGGTAGGAGGCTAGGGTTTTGGATTTTGGATTTTGGAGAAGATGAGTTAGAATAGAGCATCAATTTGTTGTTATTGTCTATCCAATTTTCGCATCAACTCTTGATTAATCTCTTTTTGTTGTTTGGATATTCTTGGAGCCATTGGAAGTTGCATACGATTTGATAAAAACACACCGATACACCAAACACCAATGTTGGAGAGACACCTCGCTCTGATACGAATTGATGTAAACTACACGTCAATGGCCAAAAAAATAAACCAAACCCTAACTTTTAGAGAGAGAATGAAGAGATTTCTTATATTTCAAAATGGAGTGTGTACCAAATGAGGAATATAAGGGGGTATTTAAAGGGGAAGAGTAGTTTAAGCCCTAACTAATATTCTAATTACAAAACTGCCCTTAATTACCTTTATTACTCCTTACCTCTAAATACTAAAATAAAAGAAAATACAATGACATAATAAAAAAAAAAAAGAACAAAAATATCAAGGTTCTAAAAGGCGCGATGCGTGACCAATGCGTGGAGGTCAAGCATTAGGAGCCTAGGCGAAGCCTATGCATGAAAAGGCGTTTTGCCTTTTTTTAAATATTTTTTAATTATACCCAGATTTCTAAAATAATAAAAGCAGAAATATAAGCATAACTTACATAAAAAGACATAATCATAAACATGCAATTAAAATTACGAATAAAATAAAACATACCTTGAAATTTGAAATTATATTTGTAAAAAAATTTACAACAATACTTACATAAAAGCAAAAAAAAAATTACAGCAGTTATTTTATAACAACAAAAAAAAATTACAGCACTTTTTTTTATAACAGCAAAAACTCTTTTTTAAATTTCTAGAGGAGAACTTTTGGAATAAGTCAAAAATATTGGACAACAGTTATTTTATAAATTTTGAATAAGTAAAAGATTACAGCAATTTTATAATAGCAAAAAAAAAATTACAGCAGTTAAACTAGATACTGCCAATGTTGGTGGAAAGAAACAATTTTATTTCCGTTACTAAAATATAATATGAATGTCCCCCCAAAATATTTTCCCATTACTATATTATAGTCCATCTTGTTTCAGAATGAATAATTGTACATAACTTACAAAACATTGAAGGTAAAAGCAAGGACATTATTAGTTGAACAAACAAAAAAGAATGTGGAAAGAAACAAATCCGACCAATGGAGAGCATGATGAAAAATGTGGAGACAAACGACAACAAATTTTTACAAAAACGAAAAAAAAAAAAAAAAAAACTTATAGAGAGGGAGGAGAAGGTATGTCGACATCAAAGAGTTAGGGTTGATGGCCGGTGGGAGAAGTTAGGGTTCTTGTTTTTTTTTTTCTTTTGTTTTATCTGATTGGGGTTTTCTTGTGTGTGTGTGGGGGGGGGGGGGGGGGGAGTTTTTTATGTTAGGGTTAGATTAGTATAGTAGATAAGAAATAAAAAAAACTTTAGTATGCTTTTTACCCAAAACGACATCATTTTAACACGGACATAAGAAAAAAATGATTTCAGCAATAAAAAAATCTAAAAAGAAAAAAGTGCGCCTTATGCACGCATCATCCCGTTGACCACGCCTTCTCCCACACATACCCCTTATGCGTTGCGTTTCTAAAAAGCATCACGCATAGGCGCCGCCTATGCGCGCCTTTTAGAACACTGAAAAATACAATAAAAAGCAATAAAACCCTGAAAAGGGCCCATTTCCATCAGTTTCATAGCAATCTGCAGCTCATATATTACATTATTAGTGCTATTCTGTAAATGTAGCAGCTATGCTTAAAAGTGAACAGTCATAAATGTTTTCTCTACTTTGATGCGGGGCGGAGGGAGGGAAAAGAAACTTCGAATGCCGAAAACCTCTGAAATAGTGCAACATTTTCAGGATGGATATAATATGTAAAGAATACACAGCATCATTCAGTGGTAAACCCCGTAAAATCGTCCAAAATGTGAAAAATGTACTAACCAGCCATTACCATGAGAAGTGTCTGCTGCACAAGGAATTTTATCATTTTCATCTAGATATTCTTCTGCTCCTTTTTCTGCTACGAGAAACTCTATTGCAACATCTACATCACCACCCAATTGTAGCAAAATCTGGAATAGAATCAACATAAAAATAAAAATAAAATATAAATAAATAAAAAATTTCTTCAAAACCCAATGCATGTGAATTATCATACAACAATTAGCATGAGGGAAATCAGAAATATATATATATATATATAGAGAGAGAGAGAGAGAGAGAACAAATTGCAACTTCACCTGTTCAACTTTTTCTGCATTATCACATCCACTTCCGGCCATGACCATTTTGATAGATCCTTCCTGGATATTAGTCTTACCAGCTCCCCCGTTAGACATGGTAGCAGCTTTTGCTTGATGAGATTTTGCTGAAAGATCAGCATCGACCTTTCATTTAACTAGAGGTTATCAGGCTTCTACTACCAATAAGATGTTCGAACATGCAAATAGGATAGCTAATTCTGATATGATATGGTAAATGAAATATTTATAAAAATATTGATGAAAAAGGCAAAACCTTAATTGTGATCGGCTTAGCTGGTCCAGTGCAAGTGTCTTCCTTCAATCGCACACTATTGTAATGCTCTCCATCATGATATGACCTGCAAAACTATTAAGCAAGTTAAATTTAAAGACAGAACATAGCTAATAATCAATGAAGGCTTGGCAACAGCAATCTATCAGTTTAAATTGCTAACCGTTATATTGGCCAACAACTTCAGATAGAACAATGATCACCAAATGAACAAAATTTGCAGCTTTATAATAGATGGCCAGGTAGCAGATTAGATACCAGAATACAGTCAACTTCTTCAATTACCACCACTTCGGTGAATCATGACTCATGAGTCAACTAACAAACATATATACATCTATAATATCAGCTTCATATATCTATTATCGCACATGAGAAAATTTACATTATCTATTCATGACCAAACAAGAGGTCGGACTTGGCGCGATGGCATGTGCTTGCCCGCCCAAAGTGTTTATATCGCAGGTTCGAGTCTTGGAAGCAGCCTCTCCAAAAATGGGGACCCTGCTAAAGTGGGAGCCTTGTGACTGGGTACGACCTTTTATTCATGGCCAAACAAACATTAACCACCATATAGGCAAGCAATTATGGGAGTTACAAACCAGACTTTATAAAAATTTAGCTAAAACGCTTGATATTGGATCATTTTAATGATTAAATCATTCCAAACCCCAATGAGGTTCCAAATGTGTAAGATACATTGAGAATCGGTTGCTCTCTTACTGCAAGATGACCTGGATATATGGACCTTGACTTTTTCTAATATCAGGATCCTACTGGTTATTTCACAAACAACATCTGATTTGTTTGGGATTGTTTAAATTAGAGACCGAGAGATGAAGAGAGGTGTTTCATGTGCTCTTCTTATACTGAACGATTTCGAAGGAGAAAGGAGACTTCTTTTGAAATGTGAAGGCCCTGCTTGTACCAACTAAGTACGTTATATTGTCGAATTTTTCCATTGGGCATCACTTGTATGAGATTCATTTGCAGAACCTTTATGAGTGTAATACAGTGTTTGGACAATTGGTAATTTAGTCTTATTTTCTCTTTTTTGGATAGTCGGTTCATTCAATCTCTCTCTCAAACAAGCACACCTTTTAGAGTATAACGCAGTGCTTCAGACCATGGTAACCTCTAATCTCCTCTAAGATTTTAGGTGTTCTTAGTGTGCAAGCCGATAATATTCATTACCTAAGCCGATAATATTCATTACCTAACGAGCAACAGAGTAGAAGAAGTCAGGAAACTGCATTTGAGGCAAGACAAACGACAGAACTAATTTCCTGCTGAAAACACTGGCCAACAACATGGCAGTCAATCTCAATATGTTTCGAACATAAATGAAACACAATCATAAACAATTTGAACTGCACTCTTGTTACCACAATACATCCGAGTTGGAGGGAATATTTGCAAGCTCGAGTACAAGTAACCCTTAGGAGAAGAAGGTACATATATACCAAGAATATAGTTCATTCACTGCCTGGATAGTGCAACTCAAGGAAGCAACCTCTGAGCTCTTTTACAGTTGTCCTTTTGTAAGATTTCTAGATTCTCGTAGTGTCTCCCTTAGTGCTTGGTAATCTCTTCCATCCCCTCCTCCCACCCTCTCTTTGGTGTGTATGTGTATAGTCTAAGGAAACTATGTAGTACACAATCAAGGAATGTACTACCCCACCTGTAAATCTTTTAATCCAGATCGGGGAACACTTACCAAATGGAGGAAGGTACTCCCCCACCTGTAAGTCTTTTAATCCAGATCGAGGAACAGTTACCCTGACTCAGTCTGCACCGCCATGGCACAGGCTTTGTACCATTCCGGACCCCTCAAACCTAGCCCCAGCCCAAGCCCCACACAACCCACGTTTATTGGTTAATGGAAAAAATTCCAAATGAATAATTATGCAAATTACAATTCATGATTGAATATAAACACAGGAATGGAGTACAAATACAGACTTGTACACGAACACGACATTTTTCAAAAGATTAGGATGGGGAAACGTTGAAATATATTACTTATTATGTAATTCTTTATATACATATATAAATATACCACAAAATTTTAATTCAACCCCCGTTATGATTATGAATAACATGCGCACATGGAAATCCCATACCAACTTATGAACACACCAAGTTGTTACATGAGAATGCTTCTTATGTCTTCTACAAGTTGTTACACTATCCGAAAAATCACACAAACAAAAACTCATTACAAGAAGCAACAATGTCTCAAAAACCTGCTTGCATGCAAACTCGAACGAAAATCTCTATAAATCAACATGCACAAAGACCATGTTCTATCTGACTGCAATTTGAATGAAGCAAAGAATGCTTTACAACTCAATGAAAAACTAATTGAAACAAAAGCATTCTCATGTAATTTATGCGGAAGCATAACAATTTGTAGAAGACATTAGGGTTTTAATTACATTCCTGTAACACCCGTATTTTTTAAGATAAATAATTTATTTAATTTGGAGAATTAGAATTCAAACTAAATTGATGATTTGGAGAAACTATTTAATTTGGAGAATTTATTTAAATTGGAAGATTCAATTTATTTGGAGAATTGAGATTTAAATTAATTCGGGTTATTTCTTTCAAGAATACATGTGTTATAATTTGAGGTTGAAATTTGAGATTTTAGTTAAGTAACTCGGATGATGATTCTGAGTGTACGGTTGAGTCTGGAAGGGTCGAGATAGTCAAAATGGAGTATCCGGGGGTAGTTATTGGGTCTCGGGGAGTTTTTAGGCATAATCGGACCCACACAGGAGTGTTTGGGCCATTTTAATAAAGTCCACAAGCCTAAAAACGGGATTGGCATAATAAAATCAAAATGTGAGAGGGTATGGCAGCCATCATTTATTTTAGAAAAACCCTAGCTGCAGAGGAGAGTAGAGGGGATCAAGTGGGAGAGCTTTTGGGAGTCAAGCCAAGAGGAGATTGATGTGTTCTTCGTCAAAATCTCCATCTACATACAAGGATCAGACTCTACGAAATTTCCAGGCAAGTAGTTAAACTTGCTTTCATTTAAATTGCGGTATTGCAATTCATATCATGGTGGGTGTAAACCATATTCATTTTGGGATGAGTTATTATAGCAAAATTCATTTTTGGAGGGTATCACATATTAAATTTGGGTTTGGGGGACTTAAGCATTAAGGGTGAAATTGATGTTTAATTGATGTGAGAATAATATCATATGAGGCTAGAATATGATTTAGAATCGAAGACCTGTAGAAATTGTTGTTGAATTCGGATTATTGAATCGAATTGAGAATTGCGATTTAAGGGATATATTGGGAAAAATCCAATTTATGAACCCTAGAATTTTAATGAAAATCACTGAGGATTAATGTCATATATTAGTGTTTGAACAAGTTTATAGATGAAATAAATATGGGAGATAAAGTAATCGAGGTCTGGATTGAAGTTGGAAAGCTTCGAAGTTTAAAATGGTGGAAAAAGTAGTCGAGGAAGATGACTGATATCTGATCGATCTCGATCGACCCAATTCGTCGATCGATCGACCCCTTCAGTTATTGTAAAACATGAGATTGTAGATCTTTTCGTCACGGTCGCGTGGGCGCCGACCTTATATTTTTCTGATTTTTTTTATTTGATATGATTTTTCTACGATAGGGTGTGTGAGACCGACATCTTTAGGAAGAAATAAATTCGGGTTATTTGGAGATGTCCGTAAATGAGTGAAGGACTTTGGAAAAATATATAGGAACATTATTTTATCCTTTGAATAGATAGGGATGAATCCGGGGTATGGATTTAGGAGTATTTATAATGAACTATAATCGATAATATACGTCGAAAATATACGAACGTATTCGAATGGGAATTTTGGATGAATTTAGCTTACGGGTTGGTATCCTACGGTAGAATTTAATTAATAGAAATTAAATGGAACCTAATACTTGTCTTATGGGATGAGTATTAAGGACTATTAAATTTAATAAAGGTGTCAAACTTATTAACCGAATTTGGTGAAATGAATTCTAAAAGGTTAAAATACGGACCAATAAAGGGAGTCCTGGCATTTCGGTTGAGTGACACCACCTTGGATAAAATTAATTGAGGTGATAGTCAGGCTAGTGCTACGGGAGTTGGGCACAGATTAGCCGGTTTAATTTATTATAGAGATATATAATAAATTATCGAATAGTGAATTTAACGAGAGGTGTTAACCTTAATAGTGGATTTTTGTGTAACAAATTCTAGAGAGTGAAGATACGGACCATATGAGTGAGTCGGAGTATTGTAGTTGGGTGCCACTACTTTAATAAATTAATTGATGTGAAATTGATTAGATTAATCGGTGTAATTTGACATGTAACGGATTCGGGGGAGGAGCGAACCTATGACTTAGATCAGTAGGATATGAGTGAATTACCTACTGAAATATTTTAAAGGATAATTGGCACACTTCGAGTAGCGAGGGTAACTCGGGAGAATACGATAAGTGTAATTGCAAATAAATAATACGTAGGATATTCGGGAGATATATATGCTATGTATGGAATATATGATATAGGTTGTGTGTATACCTATACTGATTTATATGATTTATTATGTGTATGACATACCTACCATACTTGTTATCAAGAGAGGTTGTAGGAAGAGGGCAATCTTGTCTTATGTGCCTTCGGGGGAATTTAGATTTGGTACCTCAAGAACAAAGGACTGTGAAGACTTATTTGTGAGTTGATAAGTTAGCTGACTATGGGAGCGTAGGTATGTGCATGACCCATGGGTATGTGAACTATGTTCACCTCCAATATGTGTGATTTGTATTGATACGGTTCCAGAGTGATTCGGAATCTCTAGTCCTTTATACAGTGCGTGATGTACCGAGACTTGATAGCAGAGTATGCATGCACCGCAGGTCTCAGTCTAGGGGTGCTATATTGTATATATATAATTAGTGTGATAAATATATCACTATATTATATATATGCTTATTTCTACTACGTGTGTTTCGTAAATGATGTACCAGGACATTATAGTCTAGTATACTCGCATCGCAACTCAGCTTAGGGGTGCAGTGTTAGTATATATATAATATAGTGATATATGTATCTGTGTGATTTTATTCTACTGTGTGGGTTTAGTAGAAGAGAAAGATAGTGACATTAAAAATAACTATATTATGGGGAGAAATAAGCATATACTGAGAAATTTATAATGGGATACAAGACATGGAAATTCGGTAACATATTGTACGGGTAATACGGGTAAGTACAATGAGTTAGTATGTGGAAGGAGACTTGTTATGGCTAGTTAGGTGGGGTAGCTTAACTAGGAAAGGTAGAAGGCAAGCGTTGAGTCTGCACATTAGATAAGGGGTGAGATATGTCTCGAGAGAGTGCAACACTAACTTAAATATGAAAAGTGGGCATGCATATTTAATTATTGCAATTTAACTGCTAACTAAATATTTTCAAAATGTTTTACTTGGGCCCTGACCCGTGTCAAAATCTTTTCCAAAACATTTTAGGTGTCCAGCCACAGAGACGCTCAGTTTGAGAATTCTATTCAGGGATGCGTAGCTGCAGCTCATATGGAAGTTGCAGAACTTTGCTATAGACGTTTCTCTCATTTATTCCTGGTGTAGGAACTTTTCAGTTCTCATTTGGGCATGTCGCCCTCAGATTTTGTATTCAGTTTACTTATCGGACTTTGTGTATCCAGGTTATTGTTTTAGTTACTATTGTATTTTACTATTGAACCGTTAGTTGATTCGGTTATCTTGATTTATGTTATTCATCTGTGTGGGATTCAGTTATTAGTTGTGTTGATCATAGTTGTCAAAATCGTTCGATTCGCGATTCGAATCGGACGATTCGATTCAATTCCATACCAAAACGATTCGAATCAACCTTAAAATCGCAAATGAACAAAGAACCATACGATTCGATCCAGAATCAGGAATCGTCCATTGAATCGATTCATAAAATGGGCTCTTTTCACCCACGTGTTCAGCACACGTTCTTTTTTTTTACTATAATTAGTATTAATGCAAGTTTTGACTATAATAAAATAATAAATGGAAAAAAAAAATGACTTCCCGACCAATCTATATGCAAGAATGGTTTATATACTTTAGTAATATGTCATCGAATATAGAGATTATTAGTAATACGCCATTGGAATATAAAGATTATAAACTACATACATTCTTACATGAATTCTTGGTGAACCCTTCTATATTAATGGAGTATCATTATATAATTCAAGAAAAAAAAACATGATTTTAAAACTAAAAGATCCACGACAAGAACTCTAAATATTTCTGTAATCCGAAATAGTGAACCAATTGAGGCTAACCCAAACTTATCGCATACCAGCTAAAGCAACACACCACATATCTGTACTATACATGTACTCGAAGGACCCACATTCCTGGTACCATTCTTACTATCTTCAACTCCATTTGGCATTCCACTCAACTATTAAATAAGATAGTTACTTTAAGAAAAATATGGGCAAATCATCTCAAGGAAGGTCGCATGGGTTGTTAAACTTAGGGCTGGCAATTTTTGACACGATAACCCGTTTATGGTAATAACCCGAACATGACACGATTAACTTGTATAGATTTAAGAGTACCCAAAACTTATAATAAAATCAAAATCACCGCGACCCAAAAATGATACGACTAACCCGAATTGCCACCCCTAGTTAAACTCAAGGTTGCCTAGCCTTGTTCATGTGTATTCTTACTTTTCCACACACTAATCTCATGTGATGTCTAGTCCACCTATATGTACAATGTGAATTTTTAAACAAGCTTGGTATAAATGATCTCCATAGTGAGGATATCATCTACAAAAATATTCATCAAAAAATAAAACATGGAAGTGAATGAGAAGATTATCAAAAGTTTTAACGGTGGGAAACGCACATATACATCCAATTTTCATTTCACTCGCTAAATGGTTGAATTTTTGATGATTTTTTTTACCGATACTTATTACCAAGTTCGGTTGAAAAAAATTCAATTTTTAGTCTTCCAAAAATTGGTATGTTTAATGAGAGAGCATGATTGTGTGTGTGTGTGTATATATATATATGAATGCTGAGAGAGCCACCGTGTACATAATACATACATGTAAGGTCATTATGACCCAATCATGTAATTCTTTGTTTACCTATACTTTGCGCATTATTTCCCCACCGATCATTATTCACTCTATACTATTTCTACTTAATTGTTAAGCGACCCATCGACCATACACTTTACTTTCTTATTCATTATGTCCATGACTTATTGAGTTGTCACCAATCTAAATCAGAATAACAATACAGGGGAAAAAATTTTGAAACAATTATATAAATTGAAAATTAAAAATAAAAATAACTAAATAGAGCGTATGCCATCATATCAAACAACCAAATAATGAAATGATTAAATGATGGTAAGGATTAATGAATTGGGGAGGTGGGGGTACATCCCACAATGTCCATCCACCTTTATTCATATCAAAAGACAACCCTCTCTTTGAGCTATGTGTGTGTGTGTGTGTGTGTGTGTGTGTGTATATATATATATATATATATGGGGGGGATGGGGAAATTTAGTGCATAAATCAAATAGTACGGGTATTTACATACATGTGGCAGGTAATGATGAGTTCAGCCTATTCACATCCCCACACCAAACCCGGACGGCTTTGGCTTCGCATCTCCCCAGCCCCCAAAATACCTCTAAACCCATCCCACTTGGGGTAGGGAACCAAAAAGTCAGGTAAAGGACCCATCTATATAGGCTATAGCCTCCGCATACCAAGTGCAAGAAAGGGTTCCCCCTTTTAAACTTAACAACCATTTCTCATCCAACAAAAGGGAAGAAAGGAATGAAGGAAGGAAGCATCTCTTGCTTCTATCTTTGAGTGGTACACTTAGCACTATGCAAACTACTTCATAGAATCACAACTCATTTAAAATTAAAAAATCCTTATCCAGCCACTAGATCTATGAAATGGATTGTTCCACTCAACTATAACCAAAGCTTCAAGAACAAAACTTCTTATATATATATATATATAAACAAATCATGCAGTAAATACTCTTTCCAATTATTAAATAATGAGCCTAAAAGAAGTTTGTTTACTATAGCCCAAAATAGGCAAGGAAAATGAAAACTACCATCACATGGAATTTTTATGAGTGGCTAGAAACGGATCATCCATTTTCAATGGCAAAGAAAAAAAGAAGTATGTTCAGTATGGGTCTGAATTATGCAAAGCAAATGAATGATAACACCAATTGAGATTTTTAAGTGTTACTTACAGATGGATCATCCGTGCCCCATAGTCATCAAAATTCTTGATGTACCAGCGAGGTGACAAATTCTGTAAGAAATAAATTAATGCAATAAATTATTCTAAACGATAGCGTACTAATACATAGTATCACAAAGGCACCTTTTTAATAGTGAAAAACTAAGTGAGGTTCTCATATAAAATGAGCAGTCATCACCAAGAGGAATAGCTATTTGAACCACAAAATTGAAGTGACGAAAAGAGAAAGACTTAAATGGAGGAAGGAGCAAAGGACTTACTCGATGTATGCATATATTTGTATGAGTAATAAGAGAAGCAGCTTGTAATTCCATATGCCCAGCCCACGTGCCATCCTTTTCCATGGAGAGACAGTATTCATCAAATGACATGTCATCTTCAATGAAAGGCTCGAACATTTCACGACTCTTCTGTTAAACACAGCTTCAATATCATTTTTGCTTCTCATTTATGGGAATAAAAAAATATAAAATATAATAAAAAAAGGGGTACAATGCAGTGCAACATTAGCCTGTTTGTTGTGTACGGAGATCAATGTAAGGAAAAGAAACTTTCACAAGTCCCATAAGAGAAAAACTGAGTAACCTTTAAAACATGATGTACTCCTACAATGATTTTGTTGTTTCATAATATTCACAGTTCACCAATATGTGTGTATATACATATATCACAGACAAAACTGTTGCATAGCTCTACGCAACAGCAATAGTAAGGAAGTAACCATCCAGGGGCAAATGTAGAAAGGCCCCTTTTATTATAAAAATCCAATTGATCTATTGTTATTCCTAGAGATACCCAATACAGATCAGAGGCTCCCTGCCCCCAACTGATCAAAACACATTTAAAAATATAAATAAATAAAAACTCTCATTCTAAAATCCAGTTGAAACTCTAGGGAAGTGGAGTCAAGCACAGCCTTGATTTTTCTCACATGGTCTAATTACTGTTCGCTGCGCAGGGCTTGACTAGCTAATCGAATACACTTATTTGAGCCATGACCTGAGTATGGTTTTTGTGGCTTTGTCAGATTTTGATTTTCTTCCTTCAGTTATTATAAACTTTGTGTGTGCGCCCCCCCCCCCCCCCCCCACCACCACCACCACCACCCCACCACCACACACACACACACACACACACACTTTTTGATGTGTACGGGTTCCCCTGGGGCTGTCCGCCAGGAGAGAGAGAGAGAGAACGATTTTTTCTTATTAATTTTGTTATTATCTTCTAGATTATCCTTAGGCTATTAGGTTTAGTATAAGAAAATCCTTATGTATCTATGCTAATCTATTAGTCAATTTTAACTCTAGTTTATTTTTACTATAAATAAGTCCAACAACCCCTCATTGTATTCATTCAATATTAATGGGAGTTTAGTGTGATTATTTGTGTCACATAGAGCTACATCGGTCCATTGACCTATAGTTTCAACCAATAACCATTTGCCAAGTTTGACTATTCAGAGGAGGCGGTGAACCAACTCGAGGCCCGAGGCCCAAATCCAGGCCTTAGTAAAAGAATTACCCCCGTTACTCCAATAGCTACAGCTACCTAAACTAGAAGCTCTACCGTTGCCACCTGTGTCCACCTCCATCTACCCTCGTAGGTCCCCACCTATCTGTAACACCCCGTATTTTTGTGCATTTAATATTTAATTAATTAAAGTAAATTTTAAATTACTTGCTTGTCGTAATTTAATTGAATTAATTATGATAATATTTATTTAAATATTAATCGGAGAGTAAATGGTTAATATTTATGAAAATAAATTACTAAGTGAATAGTAATAATTTATTTACGTCATAACGTGTATTAGTGACGTGGCATTTATTTATCTCAACCGGGGGTCGGATATAAACTAAGTTGGGTGTGAGATAGGAACTTTTAATAGATTAATTTGGATGTCAATTCTGGGTGCACGATTGAGTCCGGATGGGCTGAGATAGTCAGAAAAGTGTACCCGGGGTGGTAAATGGGTCACGGGATATTTTTGGGCATAGTCGGGCCCACATGGGGGTATTTGGATCATTTTAATTAGGCCATGTGACTAAAAACAGGATTAGGAGATATGAACCTAGATTTAGGAGTTGTGGGCAGCCATAACTCATTTGAGAGAATCTGAGAACGTAAAAAGGCAAAGAGGGAGGACTCTTGGGAACCAAAGAGGAAGAACAAGAGAGGTGTTCTTCGTCGCACAACAATATCTACACCAAAGGATTAATCTGACACTACGAATCTTAAGGCAAGTGGTTAAACTTGATTTAAAATTAATTGCAGTTTTCAATTCATATCATGGTAGGTGTTAAACAAATGATTTTGGGTTGGGTTGAGTTGGGTTGGTACATAAATTGAGGCTTTACAAATTTATAGAAGAAAATGGGTATTATATTTGGAGAAAAAATATTATACTGTCCGGAAATTTAAATCTTGATTTATGCCTAGGAGTTAATCTCGTATATTGTTGATGTGAGAAAATCAATATAGATGATTGTGTGGTAAATCTGGGTATTTGACTCATATGAAATTGAGGCTAAATCTGCGTAATCAATTTAAATATGATTAATGTAAATGGGGACAAGATTTGATTCTGGGAGTTAATCGATTTAGAACTGTTGCAATGTTTAAGGAAACTTAGTATTTAGAACTGTTTAAATGTTTAAGGAAACTTAGTAGCCATGGAATTGGGTTATAAGATCAGTGAATAGTGAAATTTCTGGGTTTATAAAGTTGCAGAATCTTCATAGCGTCGTTTGGAGAAGAAACAAAGGAGAGAGAAAACCTAGGAGGTCGTTCGAGCGACCTGGGTTTCGTTCGCGCGACGTCCTTATGTCGTTCGAACGACACGTGGCTCGTTCGAGCGACGTGTTCTGATTTTTAGCAATTTCGGTGGCTTAACTGTTTGGGTTGAACTTTGACTTTGGGGATAAATCTCGAACAGTAAGCCCTTATGATTAAGTGTTGAGTTTGTTGGAGACTTTAACGGACAAACAGTATGGATGGCCTTTGAATTAAATGTGAGAGAGATACATTTAAAGTTAATTTAATTAATAAGTGTGCCAAACTTATTAAAGAGAATTTGGGCATTAAATTTTGAATATTAATATACGGGCCAAGTGAGTGAGTCCGGGTATACTGGTTAAGTGACGCCAAGGTATTAAATTAATTATTGAGAGAAATAGATTAATTTGGAGTCGGAATATAGACTGGTAATATTAAGATACGGGTCAAGTGAGCGAGTCCGGGTATATTGGTTGAGTGACACCAAGGTAATAAATTAATTAATGGATAAATTAATTAAATTAGAGTCGGACCATAAGCTCGAGAAGGTAATGAATTAATTAATGGGCAAATTAATTAAATTAGAGTCGGACCATAGACTCGAGAAAATATAGGCTAGTGCTACGGATTTTTGTACACGGTAAAGCCGGGATTTAAACTATATATATATTGTGTGCTTATAAATATCAGTGACTAGATATTTATTTAAATTATATATTCTTGTGCTATCAAGGGAGGTTGCGCGATGTGGGTGAATCCCCTACCTTGAGGAGTAGAGCGAGTATATCCCCAGGTCATAGCGTCCAATTTCAGAGGTGGGGCATTGAGATGATGTCCTCATACTCGGGGGAATATGACCGCCTGCATTACGTTTATTATTTACATTCCGATTCGGCGGACCATAGTTGTCTCGGAACTCCAGGTGGGACTGAGTAGTCTGGGTTGACAGCACTTTAGAGAATACATCCAGTGAGGTATTACTCAGGAGGATGAATTATATATATATTCAACATATGTGTGAATGTTGTAATATGGTTTTACGTATATAATGGGATAAATAGGTATATACGGGTAATTAAATACATGAAGTGAATTGTATTAATTATATAACGGGTGTGAATGTTATAAAATTTAAAAAGGAAAAATGATTAACTAAGTTAATGTGATTAACAACTTATAAATCATATCTTAAGCATACTCGGGTTTGAGTAGGGTGGTTGAAAGAAGTTATATCAATTATCTAGTTACGGGGTAGATGACTGGGGGGTATATAAAGAAAGCGTAAGGTGTGCACATTAGTTGAGGGGTGAGTCTGTCCTCAAGGGAGTGCGACACTAGCTTAAATATGACGAGCATTCATGCATTTTAAATTATTGCAATTTAATCACTTGCTAAATTTTTCAAAATGCTTTGGGTTCTAACCCTTGCTATCAAATATTTTCAAAACCTTTTATGTGTCCAGCCACAGGGACGCCAGGCTTAAATTCACTCCAGGGACTCGCAGCTGCAGCATGTGTGAATGTTGCAGGATTTGGATAGACGCTTCTCTTATTTTATTCCTAGTTTAGGAATGTTATCTCAGTTTACCTCGAGCATGTCGCTCACGGTTTTATTCAGTTATTTCATTTCAGATTGTATGGGATTTATTACTCTCTGTTAATTTACTTTGGTTTGGATTTACCCGATGGTTTATTCGGAAAGACTTTGTTTTAGTTATTTGATGAGATGATTTGACTCTATCAGTGTGTGATATTTATTTTGTTCCGTATTATATTGTCTTGGTTAATAGAAAGATTAAAATTTTGACATCAGCTTTTTGAATACTAGGTGGTTAGTAAGTTTTAAAAAGTTTCAACAGTGATGCTAAGAATGATCCATATGAGATTATTGTTTAATTTGATATAGGACTGATCACCCGGTATTTTATTTGGGGGGGGGGGGTCACACTATCAGGTCCCAGTGCTTGCACCACAACACAGAAGAGTCATCAATGCCTTCGCGGCCCATCACAAGGGCTTCATCCCTTTATCTTTTTCTTTCGTGGAATATAGCCCCAACGGCCTTCGCCGAACCACTTTTCGACAGGGTGGTGGCAACCTCGGGAAAAATTGACGGACACTCTCGACCTCCAGCATCCCCCTCCTCAACTCGTGCCCTAACAACCCATCCCAGGTTCCCAAACCTCACCCAAGCTAACCTACCCCTTTGTCGTGGCCTGGCAAACTAGCCAGAGCTTCAAGTAATCGAAAAGGACCAAATTTGATGCTAATGACTGAAAAACAACTGAGGAACCCCAAGTCCGTCCTTCTAAAGCTTCGCCTAGCCAATCATATGCCTTCGCCACTTAGTCAATGTCAACATGTCATGACCGGTTAGGCTTGGTTTATTTTGCCTGAAAATAAAGTAGGTTTGGGGGTTCATTGACTAGCCAATGGAATATATGCATAACCATAAAAAAACCTGGAATTTGTTACCTTCCTCCCAAACCCACACATCTTCGAGACAAACAAGGAGGGAAGGATTCATAACTATTCATCTTTTCTTTGATTGGATCTCCTTCTTGTCCATAGTCCCGGTTTCTTATTTATTTGCATGTGCTAATTAGATGTTCTTTTGTTCAAGACGCTCATTTGAAAACACTTAATGTGTCAGGACTCTAAGAGATATCCAACTAGAAGTTGATGGCACTTTGGCAGCTAGACGGTTGGATTGCATGCCGCAACTCACCTGTATGAAGCCTAAATCACTAGAAATCATCAGCCCCAACTATGAATTAGAGTTCAAGGAAGTGAAGGTAGCTTTATGTAAGGAGCTGACGGGATACAAGTTTCCAAGTCTTTTGATAGTGAGGAAAGGAAGGCAGACTCGATTGAGTTGTGGTCATGATTGAGGGCTCATCAAGCACTTTCTTCAACCTGCTCGTGGGTTGGCCCAATTTATTCTTAGCATAGTCAATTGATTCACTTCAACCGTATATCTCTTGAAATCCTCTCCCCAATTGTGCCTTTGCATCCTTTGACACTGGGTTACGTTTTTTATCTTTTCCTTCCTGAAGTAGCTTAATCCGAGTAGCCCAGCTGGAATATTTATTTAAATAAGCCTAAAGGTCTAGCTAGTTGCGCCGCTCATTTTCATGTAAATGATTCTAGATTACAAACGCAAACGCACGCTGAACCCAGTTACCAGTGAAACTCGTCAACAGATGAGCCCCGTCAGAGGGTCAGTGAGCTCCTCATCAACCCTCACAACTTCAACTGAAAAGCCTTTTGCCTGGATGCAACAGTGTTAAGTACTTTGTCGGCCAGATTCAATTAAAGATATAATTACAGTCGTAACCCCTTAAACATTAGACCTAACTACAAACCTTTTCCCTCATTTTGTAGTCCCCAAACTTTTCAAACGATTACCAAAATTCCCGAAATAGCCCCTGGAGTTCTTAAAAGCAACAAAGTTTGGAATATTGTATATTAGCCCCCAAAATTAATTTATTTGCAGAATTGAGCCCCGAATTTTCCCATATTAATTTTACAAGAGTTGAAGTTTTAATCTCGTCACTGAACAATATTTGTTGTGGAACTAAATTTTCTAAACAACTCATGTAGCATGATTTCAAGCCAAACCAATTGGCTCTTCACATGGTTCGGAATTCTTTAACTTTTTGGTGCAAGCTCAAGGTCGAGCTTTTTCAAGGATGGAAAGAATGATGTGTACGAGTTCCCCCTTTGGCCTGTAAACCTAAAGAGAGAAACAGAGGTTTATTTCTTTTTTATTTTTGTTATTATTCTTTAGATTATCCTTGGACTATTAGGTTTAGTATTTTTATCATTATTTATGATTATCAATTACAACCCTAGTTTATTTTTAACATTTTTTATTGATAAGTGAAATATCTTTAAAACAGGAGCCTAAGGCGGGCGGAACCCCAGGAGGTAATATAGAGGACAAAATGAGAAACAACAAAAAAAGAGCACACAAAACAACTACTTTAAAAAATCTATGAATAAAGTAGACTCGGGAGATCCTCCCTATTCCACATGTATAATGTGCTCAACGTAGTGTACCGAAGGTTCGCCGATTCATCTCCGCGCTCTCAAAGCACCTCATACTCCTCTCCTGCCGAAGCATAAACAACACACAAAGGGTAACTGACTCCTATAGCCTATGATTACCCTCCCTCCACCCATCTGCACCTCCATGCTGCCAAAACCTCCCACACAGATTTACGCATGGCCCAAGACACCCTAAACAGAGTCACTTACAAGTCAACAATGAATAATTGATGCATCGTTTCTTCCTCCCTCTTACATAATCACCACCGACTAGTCATCCGCGTCCTCTTCAAGCTATCTCAGCAGTCGACGCAAACATAACCATGTGACTGGAGCCAACATCCTCCAAATCTGTCTGTAAGGAAAATTTGAAAACATCAAGCCTTCGTAGTACGCTCCGCAAAGAAATCATTTTTCCTGTCCCTTCCACCTCAAAGAATCCTCTTCCTCGGGAGCCCCCTTCCCCAAGCTAGTCAAATAACTCGCCCACCTCCTCCATCTCCCAATCCTGAAAAGCTCGTCTAAAACTAGAATTTCATTTCTCCCTCTACTCCCACAATCCCACTTTATCACTTGAAAGCAGATATACAATGAAAACGCCACTCCAAAGAACTCCCCAACACCCCATGTCTCGCCAAAACCTCAACCCTCCAGCCATCCCCTACACTAAAGTAGGAATGTCTAAAAACTTGTCCACGCTGCAATGTATATTCATAACCCCACTCCGTGGGGCAGACGAGTAAGGAGGGTAGCCCAATCGAGCTCATGTGCTCCCAAGTTCCAAATTGGGCCTCCACTACGCATCACCAAAGATGCCTATACTCCACCAAGAACCTCCACAACCACTTCCTCAACATTGCCGTATTATACAGCGGTAGATTTCTCACTCCTGCACTCACTAACTTCAATGGTTCACACATCCCCAAACCCACCAAGGAGTACTTAGGATCTCTTCATTACCTTTCCACAAAAAAATCCCTCATCAACTTTTTCAACCATTTCTTCAACGCCACGGGAAGGGGAAACATAGAAAGTAAATAAAAAGGCTCCATAGCATACTATTAAACCACAATTAGTCGCCCCTCTTTGGAAAGATAACCCCTTTTCCACCCTACAAGCCTTCGCTCCACCCTCGCTACTACTGAATCCCAAATAGCTTTCAACTTATAAATGCTCCAAACGGCAACCGCACGTAGGTAGTCAGAAGATACCCCATTTTACTGTCAATCACCTCCACCAAACCTTACGCTCCCGCCACTTCCTCCACCGGAATCGACTCACACTTGCCCACATTGATATGCAATCCTAAAACAACCTCAAAGCACATAAGAAATAGCCTCCGATCATCTTTGGCCCCACTAAACAAAATAGTGTTATAAGGAAATAACAAGTGAGATATCAACACCTCAGAACCTCTTCTCTCCCCAACCGAAATCCCCCTTGTCCCCTTGCTCCCAAAGACGCATCTATAAGCCAATTCAGTGCCTCCGTGACCAAAATGAAGAAGAGAAGAGAAAAAAGAGGGGGAGGGGGGGGGGGGGGTATCACTCTACCTCAAACCCCCAAACTCTCGAAGAACTCCTCTAGCGAACCATTCTCCAACATAGAATACCTAACCATGGAGATGCACTCCCGAATCCCCCCCCCCCCCCCCAATACAACTCAACAAGTAAAGCAAATTACCCCACGACACATCATTGTAAGCCTTCTCAATATCGAGTTCACAAATTACTCCTTGGTTTAGCTTCCACGCACTCATTAGCTATCTGTATCGCACCTAAGATTTGTCTCTCTCCTACAAATAATTCTTGGGCTTCTGACACAATAGGATCAGTCACATTACATTTATAAAGAGAACCTTGGATAACAATTTGTAAATGCTGCCCACGAACCTAATGGGTCCAAAAACTCTAATATCCATTGCCCCGTTCCCCACTTCGGCCCAAGGGTGATAAAGGAAGCGTTAAAGCTCCACTCAAGCTGACAACAATGGTAGAAATCAGCAAAGAAACCCATAACGCCGTCCTCACCACTCACCAACACTTACGAAAGAATGTCATAGATAATATTGTATTCAATCAATATTAATGAGAGTTTAGTGATTATTTATGTGTTCACATAATTTTTCTTATATATTACTAATCGAGAAAAATATATTTAGGAACCCTCAGACAATATTCGAAGTGGATATTGTCTAGTCGATGACCTAGATACTCTAGTTGACGACCTAGATAAGTTCATGAAAGCAGATTGACATTAACATTTTTTGCGTTATTGTAAATTTTTTTCTATAACACATTTTTAGCATTTTCCAGTGTTTAGTTGCGTGATATATGTTTTCCACGTGAATTCTTTCTGAAAAATAACTTCTGAATTCTTAAATAGATGTAAGGACCTTTTCTCCCTACATGGACATTAACCAATGTCCCACAATAATAAACATGTATGTATAAATACACAAATACATAAACCAAACACTACATGTGGATATTATTATCTATGTAGACATATATAATCTTATATACATTTGCTCGTGCACACTCATTTACATATAGGGGATTCCATATACATATGATCTATAAACTTAGACAATTATGCTTATGTGTTCGACTTTACATACAAGCCAAGGAATGTAAATAAATGTCCATGCACCAGTTTACTTTCTTATTTTTGTACATTTTATTAATATAGAAATGTATTTTAATAATACCAACCACACATGAAAAATTATTATCATGTAAAATATTATAAAGGAAAAATGAGTACTAGTGTAAAACATTTACACACAACAACTGACATATACAGAAATGCTATGCATATGGAATAAGAGCATCATCGAGTTCTATATGAGAATGATGAGAACATAATATTCTAATGTACACCTGAATATATTGTACCACCATGCTCCGGTATTTGACATGCTCTTCCTCATTGCCTTCCAATTGATCAGCTAATGCTCTGCAAAAAACGAAATGACCAACTTAGATTACATTAATTTGAAAAAACCAATAACTTGAGTGCGCGCGCATTTCATCATAAATAGCGGAAACAAAATGACACTTCTAGAAGTACATTTATTTGTGTAGTATATCCCATGATCAAGATGTGTATAAGCAAACTCCAATGCAATTATGAATTCGGACAAAATTAGATGTCACATTGTGAATTGGATAAAATTGAATGCCACATAGACATTGAGATACGAAATGACTCTATAATGCAAGTGCAACTATGAAGGTGACTATATAAAAAAATAAAAAATAAAAAAGGGTCTCTTAGACAACTTTTCAACCCAACATAGAATATTGTAAAGAGATATGGACAATTTTTTGGCTACATAGAAAAAAGTAAGTCCCTAGAGGTGATGGCATGCCCATAAATCATATTCATTGGAGATGTAGTTCATATTATCATTCTCCTACTAAGCACAAACCTGAAGAAACAATTACCATCTGCAGTCACTTGGATAATTTTCAAACCTAACGCATCAAGCTGAGCACTAAATTCAGAAATGTTGGACTCCTTCCCATGCTTCTTAACCTGTTCACCCAAAAAATAAAATGGGTCATATGCTATTTAATCTGTTCACCAACATAATAAAATTTTGACCCCAAAACCATTACCCATTACACCCGATATATGTATAAGTAGTTGAAGTAATAATAACAATTCGACTATATAGTAAAATTATCAAACAAATAGTGTGCACATGATTGGTTTTAATAGAATAAATGAGGTGATGAAGTGAGCATTGGAGAGGCTTACGTGGGGTTGTTTTTTGGGTTTAGACTTTTGATGCTTTGTTTTAACCATTGTGTTTGGGAGAACGTTTTGATTTGGAGGGCAGAGAGACGACGATGGTCGCTAGTTTCATTTCAGTACCATCGCTTTTGGACCGGTGTCACAAATTATTGTTGGGACAACTCGGCTTAGGATTATATATATCAATGGCTTTCGAGCCGACTAGGAATGCGATACCCCAAAATAATATTCTTTTTTTACATAATCCCCTTAAAGATAAAAAAATTATACATAATTTCTTAAAATCCAACACCATTATATTTTCGGCAAAAAATATCTTTAATTCATATTTTTACTAATCTAATATATTTTTTGGACAAAAATACTCTCCTTCTTCCTAGGGGTGTTTAGAAAACTAAACGGACCGGTGGATCAAATCGGACCGAACTAATTTTATCGGGGTTTTTTTTTAATCAGTCCGATCCAGGTTTTTTTTTTTTACAGACCGATCTAACCGGTTCAGTCCTCGGTCTCCCTTATTAAATACTCGGTCTGGACCGACCTGGACCGGTTACTATAATATATATGTATTTAATTATATTTATACATATATATTAATAATAACACACGCACGCACGCACAAGTAAATGTGACACCCCGCCTAATTAAATATCGGGTGATCAGTCATTTATTAATTAAATCAGAATATCCGGTCGATTCAAATTATGCATCACTGTCGAAAATGTGTTTTAAAATACTAATCACCTAATATTTAAAAAGGGTTGATGTCAATTTTATCTTATCAATTAATATAAAACAATTAAACTAAATGACCAATCATTCACCATTTAAGTCAATCTCATACGAATAGAAATAACTGACACAAAATAAAGAAGCTGGAGTAAACATATCCAATCAAAATCCAATACAGTAATCCAACTAAATAAAACCAACAACTAAGAATATAAATGAATTAAATATCAAATCTCTGAATGCCTGAATAAGAAGGGATGACATGTCCAACTTATGCAAATAACTCAAAAGTGCGGAATGATAGACTCAGAGGTGTCTACAACCAAAGTCGTGTAGCCTCCACAGCAGCTACAGCTCGTCGAATGAATGGAACTCCTAAGTCTTGTGTCCCTGTGGCTGAGCACCAAAATTAATTTGACGTGAAAAGAGATTTACAGAAAACGGGTCAGAGCCCGAGTGAAAAGAGTTTAAAAATTAACAAGTGCTTAAAAGTTTTTTTTTAGCACATATATTTATCATGTTAAATTATCGAACTCACTTGGGAATGCTCACTTCTCCTCTAGTGTACACGCCTAGCGAATATTCAAACCTCACTAGTCCTATCTCCATACTAACTAGCTCTTCCTGTCTAAATACATCACAATCCAATACCATCCCCCGTTATTTCTCTCGCAAAGTACACTACATATAATCAATCCAACTTTAGCATAAATAAGTGTTTTCATTTTTAATCCAATTAATTGCCCGCAACTTAATTTATTTCGGATTTTATTATAAATTTTACCTACTAAATGCACACAGTAGATATCGACACAAGTGTATACATATATTCACTATATCTCCTCTCTCTCTCTCTCTCTCTCTATATATATATATATATATATATATATATATACACAATATTGCACCCCGAGACATGGCTGCGGTGCCTACATACTCTGTTATCATGTCCTGTTGCATCGCTCATTTGCATAAAGGACTAAAGGTTCAGTCTCTCGCGAACCATCAGAAACATAACACATATATTGGAGGCGAACATTGTTCCAAGCTGATGGGCTACGCACATACATATGCACTCATACGATCGTCATCACTATCGTTCTCACATATAGTCCGTACCTAGGTTTTATGCTGCTCATAGTGATACCAATCAATATCCCACCCGAAGGCTCCTCAAGGTATGATTATCCACAACGTGCAACCTTCACTCGATAGCAAGCAGCGTAGGTATGTTATACGCATAATAGTTAAATCAATAAGTATGCACATAACTTATTATATTAATTATGTATTCACGCAACCCAAGTTCCTGATGTTATAGATAGTATCATCGTCTATACTATTCACTTTATCGCAACACTTCGACTTATCTCTCTAGCATATACCTTTTCTCTAAGGCTCTATTACCCCGCTATATCCCCTTGAGTAATCGCTCTCTCAACTCATTAATAACTAGGAATTTACGTCATTCGATAATAGCATAGATTAAGTTCTCTCACTTGGACCAACCTAGAAGGTTTTCTAGCTTGTCCGGGCCAAAATAAGCATTCTGGAATCTCATTAGAAGTTCAGGATTTTCATTCGAACGAGGTCGTTTGAACGAACTTCTCACATCGAACGAACTCAAAAATCTCGTTGGAAGTCTTGTTGAAATTCTCGTTCGAACGACCTGGGCAGGTCTTCGAACGAGAATTTCGAGATCGACCCTGTTCTTTCGAAATTCATTTTTCTAATCTTTTCCACCTCCAAATTCGTCTCAAACTCATCCAAACTCCCAAACAATGATTCTAAACTATTCATACTCGTAATGGGGTACTTTTAACACAATTTAAATGATAAATCTATACATGTAGAGGGGGCTTAGAGGTAATCCTGAGATTAGGGATAATCCAACCATTAGTAACAGTGTTTGGGATTAAGACAGCATGGCAGCTCAAGCGTGGCAGCTTGGCGTGGCAACTCATACTGTAGCTTGTTTGATTACTTAGTCATATTGTATCTTTGTTTATATTGACTGTGAGCTATAACGATTGTAATGATGTAACGAGAATCTGTGTGAGGTCGAACGGTACTCGCGAGAGACCAGGCTTGACAGGGCCTGGGAGAGCTTTCATGCTCTATCGAATAACCTCACCGTGGGAACTTTAGAGGGACTTGGTTTGGAGGATTGAGAAGTGAGGCACCGTTAGGGCTTTCCCTGACCATCTTAGATACACCTGGTAAAACACCGAAGGACCCTGACCGTGGAACCTCGAGCGGAGCAGCTTTGAGTTTCATCGGGTGTTGAGTTGTGAACCAAATAACCCTCTACTTAATGTCACATCTACTGTAGGTGATGTCACTAGCCAGCTAAACAATGTGAGACCTGCACTTGAGTAAACCATCATGGTATTTGGGGCTGTCAGGCAATTGGTGAGCCACCTCTGCGACAACAGCCTCCTAACACACAATGGTCAGGTAAAAGGCATGTCTTGGCATTTAATGTTTATGACGTGGAGACGACTAGTGCATCAGGCATTTAATGTTGTGACATAAAGCATGAGGGATGTCTTTCATAGTCTTTAAAGTCTTAGTTGCCTTGGGGAGGATGTGGGGGGCTATTTAAGGACCCCAACCGCCCCTAAGGAGATAATAATCTTTTTGAGAACTCTGGAGATATTGCTAGAAATACACATCAGATAGAGAGTTATTGCAAAACCAAAGGGTTTATTCACCCACCATTGTTATTTATTGCGAAGCTTTTAATACTTGACAGAGGTTATTGAGGGTGTATGGGGTGTTTCTACCTGCTTACCAGAGTGTATCTAGGGTACTTACTTCTCTCTCCCTCTATCTAAGCTACTTTTAAGGTTCATTACTATTTCCTGAGTTATACACGAGAGTTTTGTGAGTTTAAACTGAGTCTTGTCTTCATTGAACTTGTGTCTGGATGTTCTATTACTAATCCAAGGCTTTGGCCAATTAACTTATTATTACCATACTCAAACAGGGGTTACGCCTCCATTTATAATCTAAAGTACCCTCTTACATTTGGCGACTCTGCTGGGGAGGCATTCTCCTAGGTAAGGAGTATGGCGCAAGATAATGCTACTCGAAGACTCAACATTGATGATATCCAGTATAATGAAGAACAGGCTACGAGAGAACTGGTGGTCCTAAGGGATGGGGTCCCTCGAGTAGAGGTACCTCCGGTTCCAACGGCGTCAGGCATTCCAGGGGTGACACAACCTTCCACGAGCGCGGGGTTGGGTTCCGCCCAGATTACGCTCCTCATGAGCATGTTTTATGAGTTTTTGCAATCCCCAGTAGCTTCAACTATGCTGGAAGGATTGGAGGCTAATGCTTTCGTAACACCAGGAGTAGCTCCAACGGCCCCACCAAGTGCAGGTATTGCTGGAGCGATCCCAGTAAGCGTACCCTCTGTTGTGAATCCAGCAGTGGGAACCTCAGGAGCTTCGACGGCACCACCGGTAACATTCGTTTCAGATACAACGGGCACTCAGCCCGTGGCCCCACCGCTGGTTGCCCCGGTAGCATCGCCCATGGAGGAAATGAGAAAAGAGATGCAGAAAGAAATGTTGAAGTTCATGCAAGCTTCCTCGCAATCCGCTGGCGCATTGGCTTCGGTTTATGATAACTTTCGAACACCTTATCCTCAGAAATACAACGATGAGCCTTACCCAAATGACTATATTCCCCCTATATTTGAAAAATATACAGGGAAAGGTGGGAACCCGAAGGAGCACATTAAGCGTTTTGTTGAACACTTGAGAGCACATTGTAATGATAAGAAGCTTAGATTGAGGGAGTTTTCCAAATCCCTAACCGATTAGCAATAGTGTTTCTACGTGGGAGGAGATGCATGTATTGTTTGTCCAAAAGTTCTTTCTGGCGGAAGATGAGTTCACCTTGACCCAACTTGGTAGGGAGAAGCAAAGACCTGGGGAAGAGGTGGTGGCCTACGTTCGAAGGTTCAGGGAAAGGTCCCTCGATGTAAAGGAAGAAGCCAAAGAGTCCAAGTTGTTGCAGATTTGTGCTGAGGGACTATTTCCTGAATACATTTGCCACCTTATCAACGAGACGTGCGAGGGGACTTTTGCAGCATTCTTGAAAGCGGCGAGAAGCATCTCTTTCATGGTGCGACCCAACCCGGTAGTAGCACCCATGATGTTCAGGCAGCCGATGCAACCCACGGGCGGGAGGTCTCAGCCCCCACGGGTAGGGTACGCCGAGGGGGAAGATAGGGGCAAAGCACGGAAGAGGGACAACAAGAGGAAGTTCGAAAGAGATAGGGAGGATCCATGTAAGGACATTTTTCACATGTCCGAAATGTTTCATTTATTTATGTCGTACGCCGCTACATTTGGCACGTCTCCTCACGATCTCACATGACGGCCTCTATCCGAATTCCGGGAATCAAGCATGCATTATCTCCACTAATATGTCCCACATCTGCCTCAATGACTTCACGTTCCAAGATTTTAGGGACTTAATGCAAGTGGTACGCAAGGGAAGTCAAAACAGTGAAAAAAAGGCACAATAGGAGAGTTCAAGGGCATTTTCGTAATTTCACATCCATAGTTCGGAGGTCTGGTCAACTAGAAAGTTGAAGAGCTCTCCGTAACGAAGATACTGGAAAAAACGGCACCTCAATCCGAGCTACGGTGAAGGAGTTATGACCTTTTGAAGATAGAGAAAATTCCTTAAAGAATGCTGTTTTTTTTGTACGCTGGATAGAATTTTAGAGTTTTAAGAACATGGGACTCTTCATATTTTTTCCTATAAATACCAACTTCGGGGGAGTTGTTTTGCAAGACTTTAGGAGACGAATTTGAGAGTCCAAATACATCTAGTCTTCATATTTTTGAGTCCCAAGACTCATATTTTGATTCACACATCATTGCCAAACCTTTGTGAATCCTTTTGCAACCCAAGAACACAACTTTGGTTTGTTCAACCCTTGTGGAGGAGACTGTTCTTCTTCTTCATTGCAATCCTACTGGAAAGGGATAATTCCAGCCGCGACTACAGAATCCGATACCCGAGGGTAATTCTTAGTCAACTTGTATTTTCATTGTAATCCGATTGTAAGCCGTTCTCTTACAAATTATAGTGAAAATAAATGGTTTTGCCCCTGAGGGGGATTTTTCCTTAATTGCATGTGTTTGAATGTTCTTGCGTAGATTATCAATTTATTCAATCACATACTGCTGCATGTTTAGGGTTTGTTTGGATTAAAAGGGTTTTATATATAATTTGATCATTTGAACGCGAGCACACACGTTCTCAAATTGGTATCAGAGCAGGTTACGCTAATCTATCGCGTATTCCTTTTTTTTTTCCGCAAAATTTTTCTAAGATATCAATTTTCTGAAAAAATTGATTTTTGAAAAAGTGCGTATTCAAATGGAGAAGTCATATTATAAAATGCCTATTTTTGACGGGACAAATTATGCTTATTGGAAAGCCCGTATGAGGTCGGCTTTAAAAGCCATTGATGAACGTGTCTGGATTTTGGTTGAACGAGGGTGGACTCCTCCCACCGTGACTGTTGATAATGTGACCAACTTGAAACCTGACATTTCTTGGTCTGATGAAGAAATTAAATGGTCATCTTTTAATTCTAAGGGTCTAAGTGCTATTTCTGGGTCTATCACACCTGATGAGTTCAAACGCATAATGACGTGTACCACCTCAAAAGAGGCATGGGATGTTTTACAACTCACCCATGAAGGAACTAATGCTGTGAAAGAGTCTAAGTTGCAAAACTTGACAACTCAATTTGAAACAATCACCATGCATGATTCTGAATGCTTTGATGAATTTTATGCTAGACTTTCTGACATTGTGAATCCTAGTTTTAATCTTGGTGAACATATTCCGAATGCTAGAGTTGTTAAAAAGATTCTTCGTTCTTTGCCTAAGCGTTTTATACCTAAAGTCACTGTGCTAAATTCTATGGGTAATTTAAATACGCTAAAATTGGAAGAACTTGTAGGAGATTTGCAAACTTATGAAATTGATATGTTCCCTAAAAATGCTAAATCTAAAGATAAGGGAATTGCTCTTAAAGCCCAAGAGAGAAGGAGTGAGGGGTCAGCTAGAAAGAGGGTAGAGTCATCTAGAAAGAGAGAAACTGACACGTCAGATTCTGAGTGCAATTTTGACTTAGATGATTTGGCTCTTTTCGCAAAAAATTTCAAGAGGATTCTCAAATTTAAGAAAAATGGCAATTTTAAAGATAAAAAGAAATTTGAGAAAAATAAGTTTGAAAAGAAAAATGAAAAAGTTTCCAAAAATCCTTCTCTGAAAGAAAGTGAGAGATGTTTTGAGTGTGATGGTAGGGGTCATAGAGCTTTTGAGTGTGCCAATCGTCTGAATAGAGAGAAAGGGAAAGCTGTCCTTAATGCTACCCTTAGTGACGACAGTGAGGTCGAGACGGTGGATTCTGGAGATGAGTCACCGCATGAGTGTAACTTCACCGCATTCATGGCCAGCCAAGTGAGCACTCCTAGTTCTCCTCACGACGATGAGGATGATGCTTCACAGGGACACCTCGACAGTGAGATCGATGTGAGTGAGGGGGAGGATGACACAAGTGAGAGCGAGAGTGATATACAACGCGCCTACGCTGAGTTATATTCTGAGTCTTTTAAAACTAAAAAGCGTAACAAAGCGTTAGTTCTTAAGATCACTTGCCTAGAGGAAGATTTAAGGAAAGCGAGAGAAAGAGAGTTCTCCACCTGCACCGCCCTGAGAGAGAGAGAATCTACCTGTGTCGAGAATGAGAATTTGTTTAGAGAGAGAGAGAGTACTCTAGAGAAAGAGATAGGGGACTTGATCAAGCAAGTGGCTAGTCTTACGAGTCAGCTCCATTCCTCCGTGGAGACTCGGAAGAAACTTGAAGCCCTTGTTGCCCAGCTGACTCATGATCTTGAGAAAGCACGGGAAGTCAAGGTACAAATCGAGGACAGATCTGGGAAGATGGGAAAGATGCTCCTCGGCCCCGCTTTAGGTTTTGGTGATCGTCAAGGAATTGGATATGATGGTGCCTCCACGTCCCAAATTGCACCTGGACCAGTTCCTGAGTTTACTACAACTCCTTATGGTCACCGTAAAAAACCTCGAAGGAGAGTTCGACCAAGAAAAGCAAACCAAGGTCCTCCTTTGACTGAGCTCTTTTGTACTTATTGCAAAAGAAAAGGCCACCTTAGGGAAAATTGCTATAGCATGGGTCGGACACGACGTACTACTGCTCCTCCACGACATACTGATGAGTTTTCTAGTCTGAGAGAGCGAGTTGAGTTCTTAGCTGCCACGACTCAGAGTTTGATGAAAGAATTCTGACGGATGTCTTCGCCGTTAGTGAATGCTTCTTACATTCCAGCTAAAACCAACAAAGGCAAACAAAAGGTCATCTCTGCTTGGGTGCCTAAGAAAGATAAAAAGGCCTTTGTTGTTCATGTTGCTCTCAAAGCACATAATACCTCACAGTGGTATTTTGATAGTGGGTGCTCCAGACACATGACAGGTGATGCCTAATTTTTTACTACTCTTGAGGATTATCAAGATGGCAGAGTCACTTTTGGAGATGGGAGTAAGTCTAGCATTATATAACGAGGTACTATCAAGTAACCTGGTTTTCCTAAGCTAGAAAATGTTTTGTACGTCAAAGGTTTGAAAGCAAACCTTCTCAGCATTAGCCAGTTGTGCGACACTAACTTTGCTGTAAAGTTTGATCGGGACGCGTGTAAAGTCTACAATCAAGCCGGTAAACTTTTGATGCAAGGGGTGAGGACCGAGGATAATTGCTATGGGACTGAGCCCACATCCTCACTTATCTGCAACAGCGCCACGATCACTCCTATGGATCTGTGTCACCAACGTCTAGGTCACGTGAACGTTAGAGATCTCAATCGTTTATCTAAAAAGGACCTAGTACGTGGCTTACCATCTCTTGGAAAGTCAACTTCGACCGTTTGTGGACCCTGTCAGTTGGGAAAACAAATTCGTAGTCCTCATAGGAAGTTACATTCCATTACCACCTCTCGTGTTCTGGAGTTGATTCACATGGATCTTATGGGTCCCACTCGTACTGAGAGTCTAGGTGGTAAGAGGTACATCCTCGTGATGGTAGATGATTTCTCCAGATACTCCATTGTAGGTTTTCTGAGAGAGAAATCCGATGCTGTAGATTTCTTAACGACCAAGTGCCGTGTCCTGCAAAATCAACACGGTGTCACTATTAACAGAATACGTAGTGACAACGGCACTGAATTCAAGGAAGCAAAGGTGGATTTGTACTGTGATAGCCTTGGGATCAAACATGAGTTTTCTGCTGTGAGAACTCCTCAGCAAAATGGGATTGTTGAGAGAAAGAATAGAACGATCCAAGAGATGGCTAGATCTATGCTTCTAGGTCGTAAAGTTTATAGGAGATTTTGGGCAGAGGCAGTGTCTACTGCATGCCACACGGTGAATAGGGCGTATCTGCGTCCACACACACTTCACACTCCTTATGAGTTGTGGACTGGCAAGAAGCCCAACCTGGCATATTTCCGTGTCTTTGGGAGTAAATGCTACATCCTACGGGATAGAGAGCAATTAGGAAAGTTCGACTCCCGAATCGAAGAGGGAATATTTCTAGGATATTCATCGAATAGCAGAGCGTACCGGGTTTTTAACCTGAAGAGCTCTAAGATTATGGAATCAATAAACGTCACCGTGCAAGATGACGAACCTCCGACGGTTATTGATCATAACCTTCAGTGTGAGGATGAGGATTGTTCTGACAGTGATTTACCTGTTCCTCTCTCACACTCTGTGGACCCTACTCCTGTGTTAGGGGACACACCTGCTTGGGTTCGCAAGAGTCATGACCCTTCTGCCATTGTTGGTGATCCCACTCTAGGGGTCAAGACTCGTGCTCAGCTAGAGAACGTTGTTAGCCATCTTTGCTACACGTCCAAAGTCGAGCCCAAGAACCATAAAGAATCACTCAAGGATGAACACTGGATATCTGCTATGCAGGATGAGTTGCTTCAGTTTAAAAAGAATGATGTCTGGGAACTTGTCCCCCGACCTAGTGAGATTAATGTGATAGGTACCCGGTGGATTTTTAAGAACAAAATGGATGAAAATGGTACCATAATCCGAAATAAGGCTAGGTTGGTCGCTCAAGGCTACACACAGATAGAGGGTGTAGAATTTGGGGAGACATTTGCTCCTGTTGCGAGGCTTGAGTCCGTCCGTCTTCTGCTCGCCATCGCATGTCATCTGCGCTTCAAGGTGTATCAGATGGATGTTAAGAGTGCCTTTTTGAATGGCATTCTATAGGAGGAGGTTTATGTGGAACAACCAAAAGGGTTTGAAGACCCTCAGCACCCTGAGCACGTCTACTATCTGAGGAAAGCCTTGTATGGTTTGAAGCAAGCACCCCGTGCTTGGTACGAGAGGCTTACTTCTTATCTCTTAGCTCGTGGCTTCAAGAGAGGGGGAGTAGATATGACGTTGTTTGTCAGGAGAGATGACGGTGCTATTTTGGTTGCCCAGGTCTATGTGGACGACATAGTCTTTGGATCCACATGCTCCCAGCATGCTCACCACTTTGAGGAGGAGATGAAAAGTGAGTTTGAGATGAGCATGGTTGGTGAGCTTACATTCTTCCTTGGTCTCCAGGTTCGTCAGCTAGAGGATGGGATGTTCATCTCCCAATCCAAGTATGCTAGAGACCTAGTGAAGAAATTTGGTTTAGACTCCGCTAAGCATGCACGTACACCTATGAGTACCACTACCAAGCTTAGTAAGGACACTTCAGGCAAGGACGTAGAGCAAACCTTATATCGGAGTATGATAGGTAGTCTCCTCTACTTGACTGCCAGTCGTCCCGACATCGCCTTTAGTGTTGGAGTCTGTGCGCGTTATCAGGCATCCCCAAAAGAGTCACATTTACTTGCTCTAAAACGTATTATTAAATACGTAAGTGGGACTCTCTCATACGGGATTTGGTATTCCTTTGATACCGATGACCGTCTGTCCGCCTACTCGGATGCCGATTGGGCTGGGGATGTAGATGGATGTAGGAGCACTTCTGGTGGGTGTTTCTATTTTGGTTCTGCTCTTGTCTCCTGGCTGAGCAAGAAGCAAAATTCCATCTCTTTGTCCACTGCGGAGGCTGAGTACATAGCCGCCGGGAGTTATTGCACACAACTCTTGTGGATGAAGCAAATGCTGGAGGATTATGGGATATCACAGGACACCATGACCATTTCCTGTGATAACACGAGCGCGATACACATATCCCGCAATCCAGTTCAGCATTCGTGCACAAAACACATCAGGATACGTGAGCACTTTATTCGTCAGTTAGTTGAAGAGAAAGTCGTATCCCTGAGTTTTGTTCCTACCGACCGTCAGTTAGCCGATATTTTCACGAAACCTTTAGATGCCCTTAGATTTGAGAGTCTTAGGAAATCTTTAGGGATTTGCACAGTTGACTGAGGGGTTGGTCTATGTCTAGAATAGGATGCTTCTTCATGTTCATATCATATGCTTCCTATTGCTAGTCTGTTTTATATGTACCATTACTTTGTTGTACAACTTTGTTTTATTCCTTTTGCTTTTTATATTTCTTTTGAAAAAAATACAAAAAGATTTTCCTTTAAGAAAATTTTTGAGAAAAGCACAAAAAGATTTTATTTCTCCAAATTTTTGAAAAAATCCAAAAAGATTTTTGTATTTTTCTTCTTTTATGGATGAGCATGTAAGATAGCCAAGTCACAACTTCATTCCATTTATCCATGTGACTGTTTGATAGAGATTTGAGAGGCTACATCATTTCATCCATGTGCTTTACATTGATTGGAGTCTTTGAGATGTAATTAGTGATATCTTCCTACATGTTTGACTCCTATATCCTTTATTGCACACATGCACGGCTATATTTGATTATTGCACTTGTCTATCTCATGTTGGCTTGCGTGTTTTCATCTCAATCCTGTCTATACAATGTACAATATGCGATAAAACTTGACAAGATTGGAATGCATGTAAAAACCATTTTGGTGAGACTGTGTGTTTTTGTATAACGGGGAGGGGCTGCGAAAGGTAATCATCTATCCTTTGCGCAAAAGCCACCGTTAAAAAGGACCTAAAAAATGGAGGAATTTTAATATCCGAGGTCCAAAGAGGTTAAAAGAGCCCAAAATTTTTTTTTACAGGCAATAAAAAGCAATTCATGCCAAATATGGGCCACTTAGGTTTCACCATCAATTCTCCAAAGTTTGAGAATTTAGAATGCCTCTATTCAATACAATATCTGAGGGAGTTTGGTTGGAGAATCTAAACGGGTTTGCACTTCCTTGAAAGTCCTGAAAAAGCATAAAATCATTTTGGACGTTATTGGTGTGAAAATCATTTTGAGCTTTGATTTGTTGATTTGATTGAGTCAATATCTTATACTGTCACTCTTTTACACCAAAGGAAGCATTTGAGTTCATTCGCTAGGAATATCCAATATTCATCGTGCACATATGTCATGTTTGTATGCATTGATTTTCCTATCGAATTTGATCACACCACTTCATTTACGCTATCATTGACTTGGTTGCTTTCTGTTTATTCATGGTGTGTTTTTATCCTAGTGACACCCCGCACTTGCTTATTTGATTTATTTCTCTAATTTGTCCATTTGGGGACATCATAAAAAGGGGGAGAAAGAATTATCATATTATGGGGGAGTTTGAATTCTGGGGGAGTTTTTGAGATGTTGCTTATGTTTTTATCATATATTGATATCCATGTTATCTCATTTCAAAACTCGATATGTCACGTGGTATTTGCTTTGTCTCATGTGTGTAGGTATGAAGATTGCAGATCTATATGTTGCACACCCTGATGAGAAAAGTTTTGAGATTCCTGAAGAATTAAAGAACAAACGATGAAGACTATTCATTTGTACCTTTTCCAGTTTTGGGTTCATGGGAGGGTAGATTTGTATAGGCAATTTCATATTTGATAATTCGTATTTTTTATGTATGTACCGGCATAGACATAGGGGGAGATTTGTAAGGACATTTTTCACATGTCCGAAATATTTCATTTATTTATGTCGTACGCCGCTACATTTGGCACGTCTCCTCACGATCTCACATGACGGCCTCTATCCGAATTCCGGGAATCAAGCATGCATTATCTCCACTAATATGTCCCACATCTGCCTCAATGACTTCACGTTCCAAGATTTTAGGGACTTAATGCAAGTGGTACGCAAGGGAAGTCAAAACAGTGAAAAAAAGGCACAATAGGAGAGTTCAGGGGCATTTTCGTAATTTCACATCCATAGTTCGGAGGTCTGGTCAACTAGAAAGTTGAAGAGCTCTCCGTAACGAAGATACTGGAAAAAACGGCACCTCAATCCGAGCTACGGTGAAGGAGTTATGACCTTTTGAAGATAGAGAAAATTCCTTAAAGAATGCTGTTTTTTTTTTACGCTGGATAGAATTTTAGAGTTTTAAGAACGTGGGACTCTTCATAATTTTTCCTATAAATACCAACTTCGGGGGAGTTGTTTTGCAAGACTTTAGGAGACGAATTTGAGAGTCCAAATACATCTAGTCTTCATATTTTTGAGTCCCAAGACTCATGTTTTGATTCACACATCATTGCCAAACCTTTGTGAATCCTTTTGCAACCCAAGAACACAACTTTGGTTTGTTCAACCCTTGTGGAGGAGACTGTTCTTCTTCTTCATTGCAGCCCTACTGGAAAGGGATAATTCCAGCCGCGACTACAGAATCCGATACCCGAGGGTAATTCTTAGTCAACTTGTATTTTCATTGTAATCCGATTGTAAGCCGTTCTCTTACAAATTATAGTGAAAATAAATGGTTTTGCCCCTGAGGGGGATTTTTCCTTAATTGCATGTGTTTGAATGTTCTTGCGTAGATTATCAATTTATTCAATCACATACTGCTGCATGTTTAGGGTTTGTTTGGATTAAAAGGGTTTTATATATAATTTGATCATTTGAACGCGAGCACACACGTTCTCAATCCACCACGATTGCCTTGCACGATAGAAGAGGCTATGTGTTATTATAACGCGATGGTCCAAGGGGGAACATTTTATGAACCAAAAGGCATTCCGATGGAAGAACCAGATGCTGCAACAAAGGCAGATCCTAAATATTGTCAGATTCATCGGAAGATTCAGCATCCAACGGAGAACTATTTCACACTAAGAAGAATCATTGACAAGTACATGAAGTCGGGAACGTTGCAGATCCCCCCACAAAACATTAACAACAACCCACTACCAGCACATGGGGCCAATCTTGTGGTGGCCAATGATGAAGATGCAGAGAGAGGAGAAGGAGAGGAGTACGAGTAAGCTTTAGAAATTTGCACCAGGGGAATGGCTAACGTCGTGTTAGCTTACGATGAAGCAAGTGCCAAGGATGTGGGGGATGTATATGACGCTGAAAGTGAAGAGGTAGACCCGACCTTAGAATATTGGGCAGTGTCAAAATCCCCGAAGTTCACTTGGTTCTTCGAACAAGTGGGGATTCCAAAGGAGAGTAGGTTGGAGATAACCCAGGCGATACTTGATATTTCAAAAAAGAACGCTGTCCCTTCGCTGAGATGGAAGGGACCCATGGCCAGGTTGGTGAGAAGGTTTCTGTCAGAGGTAACCTTCAGTGATGCAGATAAGGCTATAAGGTTCCCTCACAACAGGCCATTGTATGTGACCGCCAAGGTCAACGGAGTTAGGTTCGCAAGGACTCTTATGGATGGGGGAGCTTCCATCAATATCATGCCAATCAACTCCTTCCATGCAGCCAATATTCCAGAAGGAAGGCTGGTCCCCATGCCTTTGGTGATTTCAGGGTACGATAATCAATCTTCCAATTCCATTGGGTATGTTAACGTCAGGATTGTAATGGGAAATCTGAGTTCCCATATCAAGTTCCACGTGATAGAGAGTGCAACTTCCTATCATCTGCTAATAGGAAGGGTGTGGATGCACAACCAAGGCCTAGTTCCTTCTACATACCACCAATGTGCTAAAGCGAATGCCAAGGGCACAGAGGTGACCATTAGGGATACAAAGAGGCCCTTCGCGGTTGAAGAAGCTCACTTGGTGGACGCAATATTTTACACGGAGTTATAGGAAGATGTCCGGATATTGACAAGAAGAATGGAGGAAGCATGGGTTCCTTTGATCAAAGAAAGGATGGGGACCTTAAACGAACAGAATGAGGTTGCGAGCGGCCCAAGTGGAAACAGCCGAAGAAGCTCAGCAGGTGGCCCCTCGGCCCCAAGGCATCTCAAAGCAGCTTAAAGACAGGATGAGACCCAGAATGGACCCGGTTCTAAAGAGAAAAAGTGGTTGAAGCTTCTAGAGAGAAGAAGAGGAAGGCGATCATCACTACCAACAAGCAATGCAAGAAAGTCGTTACGAAGGAAGGAAATGTGGTGTACCAATTGTAACGATGTGAGCGGGCGGCCGAAGAAACTGAGGATGAGGTTGACCAGACATATGAATGTTTTTTGGTAGATCACAAAATGTTGCCAATTGTATGTTTTTAGGAATATCATTAGTTACTTTCGTGCCCAACTATGTAGAATCCATACACATGCATGTTGTTAGAAAGTCTTAAATTTAATTCTCACTTTAATTTGTAGAATCTCTGTACTTGGTTGGATTTATCCCTTTATGATAATGAAATTTATGCTCTAATTATAATTATCTCATGTCATAATTTTATTGATAAACAATAAATGTAGTTGTCACGGTCGTGGTGGGGGGAGGGGGTGGGGGTGGGGTGGTGGGGGTGGGGTGTGTGCGTAGGTGTGTGTATGGTGGTGTGTAGTGGGGGAGGGGGGTAGTGGGGGTGGGGTGGGGTGGGGGAGGGGAGGGGGTAGTGGGTGTGGGGTGTGGTGGGGGGAGGGGGGTAGTGGGGGTGGGGTGTGGTGGGGGGAGGGGGTGGGGGTCGTGGTGGGGGGTGGGGATGGGGTGTGTGTGTGTGTGCGTAGGTGTGTGCGTGGCGGGGGGAGGGGGGCAAGGGGTGTGGTGGGGGTGGGGGTGGGGGGTGTGGAGGGGCAATTTTAACAATTGTATATCTTTAATTAAGAAATTGTATAGATTTAATTGTAATTTTAATTGTATAGTTTTAGATGAAAGTAAATTAATAATTAGTGCCAATTTCATATGAAAGTAGGATTGTCCCTCATTGTAAATTAGTAAATTAATAATTGTATACTTTAATTGTTAGTTTAATTGATGAAATGTTGGGTTGGTTAGTTTTAAAAGTGGCATGACGTGTGCGTGTGTGTGGTGGGGGTGGGGTAGGGGTGTGTGTATGTGTACTATTAACATTTTTTTTTATCTGTACTAATAACTTTTTTTACAGCAAAAATGTCTCCTTCAGATATTAAGGCGAAGATGATGATGATGTTTATGATGATGTCATCTGGGCTCGGTGGTAGCGGAGGCGACGAGGGCTCCTCCGCCCCTAGGCTCCCCAAATATGGAAAATTTGGGATTACCGTCGAGAACAAGTCGGAGCTATTAGTGAGATCCCTCGAGCTGCTAAAGACGGTCATCGGCCCGGGGTTTATGAGTTGGAAGGAGGTGCCATATGAGCTCAAGTTAGCTGTTTGGGCGGTGTGACACCCCGCCTAATTAAATACCGGGTGATCACTTCTTTATTAAATTAAATCAAGGTGAACAGTTTGGTTCATTCTTAGCATCACTGTCGTAAAAATAAATTTTCCAATTTAACACCCTAGATAATTAAGCTAAGTGTCAAAACCAAGTTTAAACATTACTTTCCAAATTTTATTTAAAGAAAAAGATTTGTTTATTTATTAATAGAGTTTCAATAAATAAGATTCACACCACAATAAACCTGGAACAAAATCCAATTAATATAAAACATCAATCAACGAATGTAAACATGCAAAGATATAAAGTAATACGTTCATCCTGAATAAAATCCCATAATAACGAAACTATGATATAAATGGAATAAAAATGTCCCAGAATAAAGAAATAATGGAAAGGGCTACACATGCCCATCAGAATGAAAATACTAAGAGTGGATCTGAATGAACGAAGTCGTCTAATCAAGAGACCTGCAACTCCCACCTAAGCTGCAACGCGTTCCTTCCAAGAGATCCTAAGCAAGACGCCCCTGTGGCTGGGAACCTGTAATACATATATATATATATATATATATATACAAGAGAGAGAGAGAAGAAAAGGGTCAGAGCCCGAAAGTGTGTATGATTTAAAATTTGTTTAGCAAGTAATTTAATTTGATACAGGCCAATGCAACAACATATTAGTTTGACACTCTCTTGAGGAATCCTCACCTCTCTTCTAATGTGCACGCCTATCGTACTAACCTTCCCAAATAATTTAGTTTATCTTAACTTACTCATAAGTTTTCAAAACCGAACAATGTTAGCGTTTTAAAAAGGTTACGTTCAATTTGTAGCACTCCTCCCGTTTTAGCTTCATTAAATTATAAAGTTTCCCAGTGTCATCTCATACTTTCACAAAATAAGTATTTATTATTGCGTCAACATCCATATTCTACTTATCAAATCACAGTAGGCAGTTTAAAGTTTATAACCTCATATATATATTAACTACTCGTATAATATATATATATATAACAGCACCCCAACTAAACTATGGTGCGGGCATACTCTGCTATCCAATCCCCGTATCGCTCACACAAAGGGAAATACAAGTTCGGAATCACTCTCGAACTGTATTAACATATACAAAACAACGTTGAGGCGAAGCATAGATTCCAAGTCCAAGAGGTCAATACATACCCACACGTCTCTTAGGACCGTCCGACTATCAATCTGATAGCCCGTACCTAGGATCTCTATCTTCTAGGGTACGAATCAATATCCCCCATAAAGCAACACATGATAAGATCGTCCCAGCGCGGTAACCTCAGGGATAGCAAGTAGCGCGGGTACGTTTTTCACATGTATATAATATATGTACACACAATCATATAAATATACCCATTCATCATATTAATATAGGTTCCTCCCGTTACCCATAGTCACAACATTTATCCTTAATTTCCCATTATTATGATTACGTATAAGGTTTCGTCTCTAACCTTAACTCGAAGGGTTTTCTCACTAGTTACGTGACACTCGTGGATTCTATCCATCCAGGTAGCAAAATCAGTAGGTAAACGTCTATTCACTATCGTAAGTATTTGACGTAATCTCTCACTTGAGTTACGTAGTTTCCTCGTTCTTTAAATAATTGTCCCTAAGATACAATTATCGTCTCATAATAAAGTTCTCAACACTTAATCATATGTCCTACTGGTCTCTCCTATATCCCAAAACATTTTATTCATAAAGCCCAAAAATTATTTCACGGTGAATCATGTTCAACTAATTCAACAAGGGGAATAAGAGTCTGCCAGGAAGGGTCGATTGATCGAGGTCTGGGGCTCGATCGATCGAACCTTCGATCGATCGAAGCTCTAGGCTCGATCGATCGATCAAGCAGGTCTGCGAAATCCTGCAGAAGTGCAGTTACGGGTTTTACCAAAATTCTTCACCCAAATCAATATTTCCCAACACTAATCGTCCCAAAACTCCTACTACAAACGTAATAACATATTTCCAGATGTTTTTAACGTTAAGCATGCGTATATCCATCATTAAACATGGTTAAACAACCCAAAATCTCATTTAAACATCAAGAACCCTAATGTTTTCTTAACTTTTGTTCTAATCAGTTTTCTCCAGAATTTCCTTCTAACATATCATCAAAAATTCGTGGGTTAATCATCTACTTCACATAATATTTCCAGAATATGGTTATAATGTTTTCTACATGCAAATCCCTATCAAAATTGGGGTTTTCTTCCATAGATTACACTCCTAATCATTCCTACACTAATATGAATATTGCACCAACGAAAATACGCAAGTTAAACACTTGCCTGGGATTTCAGAGGTCTGGTTTCCTGCTGATATTGGTGTGGTTGCGTTCTCCTCCTCGCGATCTACGCGTTGGTGGTGACGGTGGTGCAAATGGTGGTGTTTTTGGCCTTGAATCACCTTAAGAGCTCTCTCATCTCTTCTCCAATGGCCGTTCTAGGGTTCTGAATGTTCTAACCCTAAAAGGCTGACCTAAATGGCTGCTAAGGATGGCTGAAATTCGTGGGTTTAATTACCCTAATTGTAAAATGACCGGGTCACTAATTTAGCCTAAAAAAAATCCCGAGACCCAAACTAAACTCCCGGGTACACTTTTCTGACTATCTCGACCCTTCCGGACGCGTTGGCGCACTCAAAACGACCATACGAACAACTTATAAAATATTTACTTTTATATCTCAATAATTAGTCCCGACGCGACACGGGCGCGTCCCGACTAAAATTCTCAAAATTGACATTTCATTCACTTGTGACCTTTAATATAACCCATATCATATATTACTATGCTCATTAGTAATATTCGACAATTTTTATATAATTACTAACTCTCGTCACGTTAATAATTATAACATAATTAATTTCCGGATTTTTATTAAATAATTCACTCTCATTAAATTTAACAAAACCCCCAAATTACTATAGCATAAAAATACGGGGTATTACATACTTCCCCCCTAATAACGGAATTTCGTCCCGAAATTCGAAAAATAATGTATACCTGATAAGAACAAATCTGGATATCTCTCGCGCATATCTGCCTCACGCTCCCAAGTGGATTCCTCCACATTATGGTGTTCCCACTGGACCCGCACAAGTGGAACTATCTTCGACCTCAATCTCCTCTCACTAAAGTCTAGGATGGCCACCGGTCTCTCCTCGTAGGAGCTATCAGGCTGTAAGTCGATCTCCTCTATCGCGATGTGAGTATGGGCCATATCATCTCGAAGGTATCGTCTCAACGACGAGATGTGAAATACATCGTGAATGCGATGTAAATGTTCCGGCAGTCCCAATCTGTATGCAACAGGTCCAATCCTCTCAATGATGGGAAATGGTCCCACGTACCTCGGAGCCAACTTTCCCTTCTTTCCGAACCTCGTCACTCCTTTCATAGGAGACACACGCAGTAACACTTGGTCCCCCACATTAAACTCCCTGAAGAACCGTTTCGCATCGGCATAGCTCTTTTGTCTGTCCTGGGCTACTCGAATGCGACCCCTGATCATCTCAATCCTCGCAGAGGTCTCCTGAATTACCTCTGGTCCTAGCAACTTGTTATCCCCCACCTCAAGCCAACAGGTTGGGGAACGACAAGGCCTGCCATACAAAGCCTCAAATGGAGCCATACCAATCGTGAACTGATAAGAGTTATTATAAGCAAACTCTACCAGTGGAAGGTGTGGTTCCTAACCTCCTCCAAAATCGAGAACGCACATGCGTAGCATATCCTCTAACATCTGATTAGTACGCTCTGTCTGTCCATCTGTCTGTGGGTGATAAGCTGAACTCAACCTCAACTCAGTACCCATAGCCTCCTGAAAGCTTTCCCAAAAACGCGACACGAAAATCTTGTCTCTATCGGACACAATATTCAGGGGCACCCCGTGTAATCTTACAATCTCCCCGATGAACAACTGAGCATACTGACCCGTGGTATAATCTGTCCGCACCGGCAGAAAATGAGCCACCTTGGTCAAACGGTCTACAATCACCCAGATAGAATCGTGGCCTCTCTGTGATGTAGGCAACCCTGTAATGAAGTCCATGGAAATACTCTCCCACTTCCACGCGGGTACTTCCAATGGTTGAAGCAATCCTGACGGTTTCTGGTGGTCCACCTTCACCAGCTGGCAGGTGGAACACTTGGACACAAACTCGGCGATGTCCTTCTTCATCCCACTCCACCAGTACTGTCGTCTCATGTCCTGGTACATCTTATCGCCTCCTGGATGTACTGCAAATCGGGACCCATGAGAATGAGTCATCACTTCATGTCGTAGCTCCGCTCCTTCTGGAACCACTAATCTCCCATTAAACCGCAAACCTCCATCAGAACTAACGGAATAGGACTCAGCACCCTCGGCTAAAAGTCGCACAATCTGCTCCTGGCAAAACGGGTCTGTGGTCTGTGCCTGTATCACCCTCGTAACAATCTCGGGTGTGACTGACATCACGGATAAGAAAGAACGTGCTACGGCATCTTGGTGACCCAGATCTTTCCACTTTGCTTTCCAGATGTCCGCTACATCTTCTACCGGTCTACGGCTCAACGCATCAGCAACTACGTTGGCCTTCCCCGGATGATACTGTATATCGAACTGGTAATCTTTCACAAACTCTAACCACCTTCGCTGACGCATATTCAGCTCTCGCTGAGTGAACAGGTATTGCAGTGATTTATGGTCTGTGAACAAACGGAATTTCTCTCCCAATAGATAGTGCCTCCAAATTCTCAATGCAAAGATGACCGCTGCTAACTCCAGGTCGTGGGTGGGGTAATTATTCTCATGCGGCTTAAGCTTGCGGGAAGCAAAAGCTATAGTCTTCTCCTCCTGCTGGAGTACTCCTCCAAGTCCCCGTAAAGACGCATCAGTGTAAACCAGGTACTCCACACCCGGTTTCGGTAAGGCAAGGACTGGTGCTGAAGTAAGCTTGTCTTTCAGCTCGTCGAAAGCTAATTGACAAGCATCATCCCAAACATACGGTATCCCTTTGCGAGTCAAATTCGTCAACGGACCCGCTATCTTGGAGAATCCCCGAATAAATCTCCTGTAGTATCCGGCTAACCCCAAGAAACTACGTACCTCTGTCGGTGTCGTGGGCTTTCCCCACTCCCTCACTGCTGATACCTTACTCGGGTCAACTGCTATCCCTTGCTCAGAAACAACATGGCCCAAGAACTGTACCTCTCGCAACCAGAATCCACACTTCTCGTACTTAGCATACAACTGATGCTCTCGTAGAGTCTGAAGAACCTGCCTCAAGTGCTCGGCATGCTCCTCCTTGGAATGGGAATATATCAAGATGATCCAAGAACTCTCTGAACACTCGATTCATTAAGTCCATGAACACGGCTGGAGCATTAGTGAGGCCAAATGGCATCACTCTGAACTCATAAGACCCATATCTCATCAAGAATGCAGTCTTTGAAACATCCTGCTCCCTAATACGTAACTGATGGTACCCCGACCTCAGATCTATCTTCGAAAAGAAATTCGCTCCCCTCAACTGGTCGAATAGATCATCGATTCGAGGCAACGGATACTTATTCCGTATCGTGACCTTGTTCAATTCTCGGTAGTCCACACACAACCTCAGTGAACCATCTCTCTTCTTCACAAACAAAACTGGAGCGCCCCAAGGTGAGGTACTTCTGCGAATGAACCCTGAACTAACAGCTGCTCGATCTGATCTCGTAGCTCTCGCATCTCTGCCGGAGCCATACGGTATGGTGCGCGTGCTATAGGTCTCGTATCTGGCAATAAGTCTATAACAAAGTCTATCTCTCGACTGGGGGGTAGGCCTGGTATTTCCTGAAATACATCGGAATACTCCCTAACAACTGGTATCGAATCCAAAGGGATCACAACCTCCTTAGAGGTATCCTCCTCTATATAATACAAATGAGCGGTCGAGCCTCCCTCTGGGCGAGGCATCGCCACTACAAACATCTCCTGCCCCAGAATGGCAAAAACAATGCTCCCACCGAAGCAATCAATCATGGCTCTATAAGCTGCGAGCCAATCCATACCGATAATCACATCGTGCTCATGCATGTCTAAAACTAACATGTCTGCAGGTAATACCAGACTGCCGATCTCTATCCCCACTCCTCGGCATATAAAGAAAATAAGTGACCCACTCCCCAATGGTGAGTCTACACACGTCACTGTGCTCTCTGCTGTGGCTAACAACCCTAAGGCCTTCGCAAAATGCGTAGCTATGAAACAATGCGTGGCCCCCGTATCAAATAAAACCCGACCCATAGTACCATGGATAGGAAACGTACCCTCAATCGCGGGTGGTGCCTGTGGAGCTGCTGCCTGGTGGACGTTATAGACACGTCCATACTGTAACTGCCCCTGCTGCACTGGAGCTGCTGGAATGGCTGGTAGGGCTGGCGCTTGGGCTGGAGCTGGAAGGGCAGGTGGAAAAAGTGGCCTCTGTGGCTCATTACGGGCTCCCTGCTGCTGTGGGGCCTTATCGCCTTCTGGGCAATCCTGACGCTTATGGCCGTGCTTTCCGCACACAAAACACCGGCCTCTGAAATTACCTCCCCTCTGTCCCTGCTGACCACGGCCCTGCTGGCCGTTACCTCCACGCCATTGGCCCTGTTGTCCCTGATGTGCACGCTGTTGGCCCTGCTGGCCCTGTTGCTGACCCTGCTGTCGGTGCTGACCCTGTTGATTAGGCTGGCCCTGCTGGCCCTGCCTATAACCCCCATTTCCCTGCCTGGAATCACCCGAACGGAATCGCTTAGCAGGGTCCCCCTGATGGGAACTCTGCTCGTGCTGACGAGTCTGTCCATGAGATGGTGCCCCACCGGCACCGTTACCCCCGGTCCTGCCCTGCTGGCTGGACTCTCCTGCTCTCTTGCTCCCCTGAAGATGGAAGCAATGATCCTGGCAATGTAGTAACGCTGCATTGAGTACATCAGTGAACGTACTCAGGGACAAGTTCCCAATAAGGTGCTGACGGATCCTCCAAGCCAACCCGTCGACAAACAACAAAATCTTCTTGCTCTCAGTAGGTGCCTCATCTGGCACAATGGTGAGAAGTCTCGTGAACTCCTCCTCATACTCTGCTACAGTAAGATTATCTTGCTTCATATTTAGTAGTTTTCGCCTCATCTCAGTCTGCACTACGGGTGGAAAGTACTTGCGGTCAAACCGCTTCCAGAACATCTGAATAGGGATCGTGTCCCTCTCCTCCAAAGTAGTAGTGGACTCCCACCACTGCAACGCGGCTCCCACCAGCTTAAAGGAAGCCAATAACTGCTTTTGTACCTCGGTGCACTCATACATGCGAAGATGCCGCTGGATGTCTTTCTTCCATTGGCTGACCGTGACAATATCGGAGCTACCCGAAAACTCAGGGGGATGTGCTTTCTGAAAAGCATCCCGAACCCTCTCCCATGCAGATGGAAGCTGTGCTGGTACTGGCGCCACTGCCTGAACCTGGGGTGGAGCCTGCTGAATCACTTCTATCGCGGCATTCACCGCCTGAGCAACTATGGCGGCTACTTCATTAGCATTCATTGTGCTTGGTGCCGGAGCTGCTGGCTGCTCGGCCTGGGCACGCCTATCTCTCGGATCACGTCCCGGAGGCATCTGAAACGTGAACAAAATTTATTAGTCTACAGTTATCATCGGATCTCAAATAGCTAAAGACTTAAACGTAAAAGCAGGAATACAACAATCCTAAAAATAGGGCTCTATAGCAAAAACATTGAGCTGAAAGCGAAATAAGCCGTACAGATCCTAAGGACACTAGAACCTGATGCTCTGATACCACCTGTGACACCCCGCCTAATTAAATACCGGGTGATCACTCCTTTATTAAATTAAATCAAGGTGAACAGTTTGGTTCATTCTTAGCATCACTGTCGTAAAAATAAATTTTCCAATTTAACACCCTAGATAATTAAGCTAAGTGTCAAAACCAAGTTTAAACATTACTTTCCAAATTTTATTTAAAGAAAAAGATTTGTTTATTTATTAACAGAGTTTCAATAAATAAGATTCACACCACAATAAACCTGGAACAAAATCCAATTAATATAAAACATCCATCAACGAATGTAAACATGCGAAGATATAAAGTAATACGTTCATCCTGAATAAAATCCCATAATAACGAAACTATGATATAAATGGAATAACAATGTCCCAGAATAAAGAAATAATGGAAAGGGCTACACATGCCCATCAGAATGAAAATGCTAAGAGTGGATCTGAATGAACGAAGTCGTCTAATCAAGAGACCTGCAACTCCCACCTAAGCTGCAGCGCGTTCCTTCCAAGAGATCCTAAGCAAGACGCCCCTGTGGCTGGGAACCTGTAATACATATATATATATATATATACAAGAGAGAGAGAGAAGAAACGGGTCAGAGCCCGAAAGTGTGTATGATTTAAAATTTGTTTAGCAAGTAATTTAATTTGATACAGGCCAATGCAACAACATATTAGTTCGACACTCTCTTGGGGGATCCTCACCTCTCTTCTAATGTGCACGCCTATCGTACTAACCTTCCCAAATAATTTAGTTTATCTTAACTTACTCATAAGTTTTCAAAACCGAACAATGTCAGCGTTTTAAAAAGGTTACTTTCAATTTGTAGCACTCCTCCCGTTTTAGCTTCATTAAATTATAAAGTTTCCCAGTGTCATCTCATACTTTCACAAAATAAGTATTTATTATTGCGTCAACATCCATATTCTACTTATCAAATCACAGTAGGCAGTTTAAAGTTTATAACCTCATATATATATTAACTACTCGTATAATATATATATATATATAACAGCACCCCAACTAAACTATGGTGCGGGCATACTCTGCTATCCAATCCCCGTATCGCTCACACAAAGGGAAATACAAGTTCGGAATCACTCTCGAACTGTATTAACATATACAAAACAACGTTGAGGCGAAGCATAGATTCCAAGTCCAAGAGGTCAGTACATACCCACACGTCTCTTAGGACCGTCCGACTATCAATCTGATAGCCCGTACCTAGGATCTCTATCTTCTAGGGTACGAATCAATATCCCCCATAAAGCAACACAGGATAAGATCGTCCCAGCGCGGTAACCTCAGGGATAGCAAGTAGCGCGGGTACGTTTTTCACATGTATATAATATATGTACACACAATCATATAAATATACCCATTCATCATATTAATATAGGTTCCTCCCGTTACCCATAGTCACAACATTTATCCTTAATTTCCCATTATTATGATTACGTATAAGGTTTCGTCTCTAACCTTAACTCGAAGGGTTTTCTCACTAGTTACGTGACACTCGTGGATTCTATCCATCCAGGTAGCAAAATCAGTAGGTAAACGTCTATTCACTATCGTAAGTATTTGACGTAATCTCTCACTTGAGTTACGTAGTTTCCTCATTCTTTAAATAATTGTCCCTAAGATACAATTATCGTCTCATAATAAAGTTCTCAACACTTAATCATATGTCCTACTGGTCTCTCCTATATCCCAAAACATTTTATTCATAAAGCCCAAAAATTATTTCACGGTGAATCATGTTCAACTAATTCAACAAGGGGAATAAGAGTCTGCCAGGAAGGGTCGATTGATCGAGGTCTGGGGCTCGATCGATCGAACCTTCGATCGATCGAAGCTCTAGGCTCGATCGATCGATCAAGCAGGTCTGCGAAATCCTGCAGAAGTGCAGTTACGGGTTTTACCAAAATTCTTCACCCAAATCAATATTTCCCAACACTAATCGTCCCAAAACTCCTACTACAAACATAATAACATATTTCCAGATGTTTTTAACGTTAAGCATGCATATATCCATCATTAAACATGGTTAAACAACCCAAAATCTCATTTAAACATCAAGAACCCTAATTTTTTTTAACTTTTGTTCTAATCAGTTTTCTCCAGAATTTCCTTCTAACATATCATCAAAAATTCGTGGGTTAATCATCTACTTCACATAATATTTCCAGAATATGGTTATAATGTTTTCTACATGCAAATCCCTATCAAAATTGGGGTTTTCTTCCATAGATTACACTCCTAATCATTCCTACACTAATATGAATATTGCACCAACGAAAATACGCAAGTTAAACACTTGCCTGGGATTTCAGAGGTCTGGTTTCCTGCTGATATTGGTGTGGTTGCGTTCTCCTCCTCGCGATCTACGCGTTGGTGGTGACGGTGGTGCAAATGGTGGTGTTTTTGACCTTGAATCACCTTGAGAGCTCTCTCCTCTCTTCTCCAATGGCCGTTCTAGAGTTCTGAATGTTCTAACCCTAAAAGGCTGACCTAAATGGCTGCTAAGGATGGCTGAAATTCGTGGGTTGAATTATCCTATATTGTAAAATGACCAAAATGCCCTCCCGGGTCACTAATTTAGCCTAAAAAAAATCCCGAGACCCAAACTAAACTCCCGGGTACACTTTTCTGACTATCTCGACCCTTTCGGACGCGTTGGCGCACTCAAAACGACCATACGAATAACTTATAAAATATTTACTTTTATATCTCAATAATTAGTCCCGACGCGACACGGGCGCGTCCCGACTAAAATTCTCAAAATTGACATTCCATTCACTTGTGACCTTTAATATAACCCATATCATATATTACTATGCTCATTAGTAATATTCGACAATTTTTATATAATTACTAACTCTCGTCACGTTAATAATTATAACATAATTAATTTCCGATTTTTTATTAAATAATTCACTCTCATTAAATTTAACAAAACCCCCAAATTACTATAGCATAAAAATACGGGGTATTACAGGCGGTACTACAGGTAATATATTTATATGAATATTTCAATTTCAATTTCAATTTCATATTTATATTTATATTTATATTTATATTTATATTTATATTTATATTTATATTTATTCGCAACTAACATTGTATTTGTTGGACAGGAACAATTCAACTTGGATCCAAAGCTACGCGATCCCGTCTTGGAGCAGATTAGGGAGCAACTCAAGTCGTGGAAAAAAAATATGCGGGCACGGTACTTTGGGAAAACAAGAGAGTCGATTATCCAATGGCGTGAATCCGTCCCGCCCACGGAGCCGATCTCATTGGCACAATGGCAGAAGTTCATTGACAATGAGATCGAGGATCGACAATTGGCATCTCGCCAATCGGGGAGGGAAAATCGGGCAAAAAAGACGGACGTGCACTACTCCGGCCGGACCTCTTACGCCGAGATGGAGCATAGGATGCAGGTAAGATTTAATTTTTCTATAACCACAGAAATATATTATTCTTCATTATTTTACTTTGCGGGGCCGATACTAATTTTACTTTACTTTATTTTATTTCAGGGGGTAGGGAGTGGGCCAGGGGGTAAGCCACGTAGGCTCGATACTTATGTGGCTCTTCGGACGAAGAAGGGAAAGGACAAGGAGGTGTCCCCGAGCGTTGCGGCCACGATTGTAAGTAATCCGACAGTTTAATTTTTGTTAATTACGTTATAATTTTTTAGTTTACTTATTTTACTAATCATGTGCTTTTTGTCGTTTCAGGCAAAGCTTAAGGAAGTGCATGAGTCGCAGTCTGATGCCGACAAGGCATCTTTGTCCACAGACGCACTCAGCCAAGTGCTTGGCTCTAATCGCAAGGGGAGGACAAGGGGAGTGAGCTCACGGGTGGCCAAATTTAGGATCATCGGATTGGAGACGAGCGACACCGGGTTAGCTCGAACGATGGATTCACACGACGCGAAGCTGTCCCGTTTGGAGGCGACGGTCCAAGATATGTACGCATTCATGAAGCGTACGTTGGGCGGAGACCGTAAAGGGAAAGGGAAAGGGAAGAAGAAGGCGGTGGAGGAGGAGGTGCGGGAGGACGAGGCGCAGGATGACGAGTATGTGGACCTCGCTGCTTCATCACCGACACGTTCGTACTTCGATGATCCACTTCCCTATTTGGCGCCCTTCAACAGACCATTGTCAACACTTGGTTGGCCGAGCGTGTTCATATTGGACGTATTTGATGGCCAGCGGATAGGCCGGGGGTTGAGGGACCCGAATATCGTCGAGGGTGGAATAGTTCATGGACGTGCGCTTCAACAGATGGAGTCCAGGGTGCTCGTCACGCATGTCATACCCGGGAAGGAGAACTCCCTATTGTGGTTATGCGAACAATGCGGCACGACGTATATTAGTGGGTGCGTCAATTCGTATGTCGTGTGGCCTACTCACCTCCTCACATTTACCCAAGACATGTAGTAACATTATTTTTATGTTTGTCCATTTTAATTATATTTGGATTATATCGTCATGTATATTATTTCTATTTTGAATATTTGGATTATATCGTCATGAATGTATATTTGCATTATCTTTAGTTTGTTTGGATATATGATGTTTGGAACAGGTACGACGTTGCTATAACAGGTACAAATATACTGCTGGGCAGTGGCAGTGGCCATACTGCCCAATAGATTTTTTTTAAATTCTGTCCATAATTGTCACGGTCATTGGCCGTGACAATTTTTTTTAAAAAGAGTCATGGCTTTGTCACGGTTATAAACCGTGACAAACGTGTCACGGTCATTGACCGCGACACGACCGTGACATAAAATGCAAGTTTTGTGTCAAGGTCAATGACCGTGACACGACCGTGATAAAAAAAGTTGTCTCGCCTTGAAATGTCACGGTCATTGACCTTGACAAGTTGGATTTGTCAAGGTCAATGACCTTGACAAATGGGCAGATTTGGTGTAGTGTCAACGGGGGCAGTTCATTGTGACACCCCGACTAATTAAATACCGGTTAGCTACTCCTTTATTCAAATTAATACAAAATGTCAAATTGGCTCAGTTCATAGCATCACTGTCGAAAACGTTTTAACAATTTCTAGCCACCTAATATTTAAAAAGTGAGTTGTCTAATTTTAATTAAATCCAATTAACATGCAATGAGTTAGATTATGAAATGCCAACATACAACCATAACATAGTCACAATAGAATAACCCTAGAATAATAATGAATCTGGAGGAATACTCCTCACAACAATCCGAATACTGAAATAAACAAATACAAAGTTTGAATCATTAATTAATTACAACCCAAAATCTGAAATAAACTGAATAGATAAAATGTCTCTAAAAGAAATGGGGTGACATGCCCAACAGATGAGAAATTATGATAATAGAATCAAGATCGAAAATGGAGGCGTCTACTGTCAAGGTCCTATAACTTCCACAGCAGCTACAGCTCGTCACTGGAATGGAAAATTTATGCTTGGTGTCCTTGTGGCTGGGCACCTAAAATATTTTTACAAGAAAATAGATTTGGAAGCAAACGGGTCAGAGCCCGATTGTGAAAACAGTTTAAAATATAACAAGTGTTTAATATCATTAAACAGTGAATATAAAGTACATGATAGTGCGTGCACTCACATGAGTTCCTCACCTCTCAACTAATTGTGCACTCCTATCGTACCTGTATCCGTTCTAGTTATTCCCATATCTAACTAGTCCAATACACAATCTCACAATACTATACGATTCACGATTCAATTCCCGACATCTTAATTTAAACAGAGAGTTTTACTTTTCTTCTTGGTTCCCAAAATTAATAATACTAATCACTAGAGATTTTTCCATTTTTAGCTTCTACCGCAATGTTGTTAGTATTCACACTTACATTTGTACGTGACAGTTCATTTCGATTAGCAGTATATTATTCTCATTATAAATATACAATACTGGCACCCCGAGGCTAAGCTGCGTTGCACACATACTCTGCTATCCAATCCCGATACATCACGTACACAAGGACCACGCATTCCGAATCTCTCAGGAATCGTTCTCAAATAACAACAATCACATATAATAGAGGCGAACATAGTTCACATCACATGGGTCACGCACATACCTACGCTCCCATGATCAGCAGACTTATTAACTTCTCAATAAGTCCTTCTCTGACCTATGTCCTCGAGATACCAATCTAAATCCCCCCGTAGGCACACAAAGATTAGATGGCCCTGATCGAACGCCGGCCTCCCATGATACCAAGTATGGTAGGTATGTTATACATAAATAACCACATGTACTAACCATTCGCACATCTTAGATATCTCAAAATATTAATAGAGGCATACTTCTCATTCTTATACCGTCAATTAGTGTTATACGTTTACAAGTCCTCGATTTGTTTACATTAAATTTGTCAACTCTTCTCACGTCGTAATTAGGTACTCGTTTCCTAATCCATAAATGTCATTCGGTTTACTACAAGATTCTAAGTTTTACTCCTCAACGTACTCCAATCTCACGATTATACCCACTAGTCAATAAGGGAAGGTTATTACTCCATTAAATAAGTCTACGGGAACATTTGAAATAAAATCAGGCCTAAAAGGCCATTCTGTCAACTGGTTAGAAGTCTCGTTCGAACGAGTGTCGTTCGAACGAAAGGCTTCGAACGAACTAATAACTTGTTAGAAAGGATACAGTCATCTCGTTAGAAGCTCATTCGAACGAGGAAGTTCGAACGACCTGGGCAGGTCTTCTAACGAGATGGCAGAATACGCCCAGAAAATCCCAAACTCGTTTTTCTTCATTTTCCTCTTCTCTAAATCCACCCTAAGACTATCCAAATACATTTTAATGTTTGTAAACTATTCGTAGTCACCCTAGATCATTAACATACCAAAATCATAAATCCCCAATTCTTGTCCCAAACCCTATGAACTTGAACCCAGAATTTAATTTCATAAAAAGACTCCTTATAAATCCGTTTTCAGATCATCAAAAGATATGTTTTGTATATTGAATTCGTCCATAATCATTATACATGCAAATTCCTACCCAAAACCACCAGTTTCACAATAATTTCATTGGGTGTTCTTCATCAAAATATCCAAGACATAAACAGTTTTCTACACTACACATGGAGGAAATATTCAATGCAAATAACGACATCAAAACACTTGCCTTAGATTTGTTCTTCTGAGTTGATGTTGGTGAATTCAATGAAGGTTGATTTCTCCCCTTTCTCTACAGAATTCTCTCAAGGATGGTGATGGTGGTTGGAGGTTTCTTTTGGAACCTCTTCAAACTCTCCCTATAACTCCCGTAGCCCACTAACTTACTTAATGCTGATAATAGACCTAGTGGGTCCATTAGTAATATATTAAGTAACCCTAAAATTTGTGGGTTTTAATTCCCAAAATTTTAAAATTACCAAATTACCCTTCTAGGTTGCCGGTTTGGCCTAAAAATACCCCGGGACCCAAACTAAATCCCCGGCTAGTGTTTTCTGACTATTTCGACCCTTCCGGACACGTTAGCGCACTCAAAATGACCATTCGGTTGATAAAAATATAATTCACTTTTTAATTTAAATAATTACATTCCTGACGCGACTGACACGCGCGTCCCAACTAAGTTTCTCAAATTATCGTATTTCAGTCTCGCGATAATTTTAATATTTTCAATACTCATATATTTCCATATATACTCATAAATATTCAATTTTAACATCGTAATCAGATACCAACTCACATCTTGTTAGTATTTATGTCCGTATTAATTTCCAATTTAATTCTCTTTTAATTCAATTAATCCCTTACGTATTAATTCCCAATTAATTATCATTTAATTCAATTAATCCCTTAAATAAAAATCAATAAAATTACGGGGTATTACATTCATGGTGATAGAAAATTCTAGAATACAGGAATTCATGGAAGAAGTCACCGAGGAGCCAGATTACATGGTAAATCAACCAAAGTCCCATGCACAAGAGTTGGAGCAATTGAACCTGGCAAAAGAAGGAGAGGATCCAAGACCCATCTTTATCTCGAAGGATCTCATCACTCAGAAACGAGAGGCCTTGGTCGAATTGATTCGGGAGTTTATAGATGTCTTCGGGTGAAAATACACAAAAATGGAAGGGCTGGATGAGGAAGTAAGCTGCCACAGGTTGAACGTAATGCCTTCAGCCATTCCAGTGAAACAGGCAACAAGAACGTATAAACCTGAGCTGGATCTGAAGATTAAAAAAGAGATCCAGTGCCTGCTAATGGCAGGGTTCATCGTACCGATACAACACCCACTCTGGCTATCCAGTATTATCCCAGTGGGAAAGAAGGACAAAATCCAGATAAGGATCTGTGTGGACTTCAGAGATTTGAATAGAGCTTGTCCTAAAGATGAGTTCCCTCTACCCTCCATCGATAGCCTGATAGACACAACGGCTGGTCATGAGATGTATAACTTTATGGATGGGTATGTGGGGTATAATCAGATCAAGATGGACCCCTCGGATGCCGAGAAAACGGCGTTCAGAACACCGTTGGGTAACTTCATGTACAGGGTGATGCGTTCGCCCTCAAGAACACTGGGGCGACTTACCAGAGAACGATGATGGACATTTTTCATTACTTCTTCCACAAATTTGTAGAATTATATGTAGATGACTTGGTCATCAAATCAAAAGAGGAGGGGTCCCACCTGAGCGATTTGAGAAAGGTGTTTTCTCGTTGTAGAAAGTATAAATTGAGGATGAACCCATTGAAGTGTATTTTCGGAGTAACGAGTGGGAAATTCCTAGGCTTTGTGGTTGATCGACAAGGGGTGCAAATGGACCAGGACAAACAACGGGCGATCTTGGAAATGCCAAGCCCTAAAATAGCGAGGGAGTTGAAGAGCTTCCTCGGTAAAGTCTCCTACCTTAGGAAATTTGTGCCTGGATTGGTCGAAGTAACACACCCACTGATGTAGCTGTTGCGAAAGAGCACGAAGTTCAGGTGGGAGGAGGTTCACCAAGAGTCTTTCACTGGGCTGAAGAAGCTGTTGGTTTCACCACAGACCATGGTTCCCCCACGAGCAGGAATATCGTTGCAGTTATATCTCACATTTACCACGAGGTCCGTCGCAGCTTTACTGGCACAGGAGATTGATGGGCAAGAACGACTAATCTACTACCTCAGTAGAATCATACATGGGCTATAGATTAGATATAGTAGCCTAGAAAGGCATTATTTAGCCTTAGTCTTTGTAGCACAAAAACTTAGGCATTATATGCTGTCCTTTACGATTCACATTGTAACTAAATGTGATCCTATTAAATATTTGTTGGCAAGAACTATACTGATTGGCAGGGAAACTAGGTGGTTCCTCATCCTTTTAGAATATGACTTGAAGTGTGTAGTTCCTCGCGCGATCAAGAGCCAGGCGTATGCCGATCTATTGGAAATTTTTCCATCAGGAACATTTAAACCACCTAAAGAAGACATTCCAGGAGATGACCTACGAGCCAATTATCTGGGTGCAACTGAGGAGGAGTGGACGATGCAGTTCGATGGATCTTCGACAGAAAAGAAGGGAGGGCAGGGGTTATTCTTTCAAAGGGAATAGAAGAGATTTGCCTTTCCTACAGGTTAGACTTCCCTTGTTCCAATAACGAAGCAGAGTACGAGGCATTGGTATTAGGGTTGCTGGAGGCTGTTCGAAGGGGAATTCGTTCACTTAGCATTAAGGGTGATTTGAACTTAGTAATCCAGCAAGTAAACGGAGAATATGCATTGAAGCACATGAACCTGGCACCATACAGAACGATCGTCCAGAGACTCCTCGGCCAGTTCCATCAAACTAAGATCAAGAGACATCCCAAAACGATGAACCGCCATCCAGATGCGTATGCAACTATTGCCCAAAAAATGGTCATGAGGAGCGATACAACTATCATCACGATCCAACAAAGAATAGCTCCTTTGGCGGTGCAATCAATGCTACCAATGGGGGAGGACGCGGACTGGAGGGGAGAGATTAGGAAACAACTGGAGTTTGGCAAAGGGGCAATGGGGCTAAGGGAGTTGGCCTAATACTTTATAAACCAGGAAAACCCTTACTTCAGAAATGCAGGAGGATGGCTGTCGAGATGTATCGGTCCAGTAGAGGCAGCACATAGATTGAAGAAAATGCATGAAGAACATTGCAAAATGACTGAGATCCCCCTTTATAAAAGAATTCAAAGGCAAGGATATTTTTGGCCTAATATGAAGAAAGATGCGGACGAGTTACAACAGAAGTGCGATAAATGCCAATTATTCTTCGAGGCGGCTGAATGTCATTTCTTGGAAACTCAGGATGATTGGAGATAGCCATATATTGACTTCATCAAAGATGGAGTTGTCCCAGCGGAGAAAAATGATACGATGGGACTCCGACGAAAAGCCCCGAGATTCTATGTTCAGGAAGGGCAGCTTTATCGAAGGGGATACTTTAACAGGCCGATGCGTTACATCACGAAGGAAGAAGTAACTGAGGTCCTCAAACAGGTGCACGATCCAGTTCACATAGGAGGGGCCAAGTTGTGTGATCAGTTAATGATGTTGGGGTATTATTGGACAACGATGGAAAAAGATGCTGCTGAGTTCGTTCGAAAATGTAAAGCTTGCCAACTACATAAAAATATGATCCATGCCCTATCGGTGAACTTACACTCTCTAGCAACGACTTACCCTTTTCACACTTAGGCGTTTGACCTGGTGGGGGCAATACATCCTTCTTCGAGGGGGAAGATATGGATACTAGTTGCAATGGAGTGCTTCACAAAGTGGGCCGAGGCAATACCACTCAGAAGGGCAACGGCTGGGGTGGTGAGCAACTTCATTAGAGAATACATTATTTGTCGTTTTGGGATCCCAAAGGTTATTCTCTCAGATAATGGGATGCCCTTCGTCAATTCAGAAGTAATAATGCTCACAGATAAGTACTCCATTGTTCACCATACTTCGACGGTGGCATACCCAAAGGGAAACAGTCAAGCCAAAACGACTAACAAAACATTGGTTAATATTCTGGCCAAGGTGATGGAGGACTTCCCAGGATTGTGGGACGACAAGATACCAGCTGTGTTATGGGCCTATCGAACAACCAAGAGGAAACCCAGAGGGTACACTCCGTTCTCGCTTGTTTATGGGGCAGAGGAAATCCTTTTAGTGGAATTAGAAGTTCCCTCTTCCCGATACACCTTTAGAAGCAGCATGCTCCCTCAGAATAGACACGTGCAGTTGGAAGCGTTAGACGAGCACAGAGATAATGCGATGCAACACTTTCAAATGTACACGAAATAGTTCTCTAGGGTATATGATAACTTGGTAAGACCCAGGAAGTTCGTGGAGGGAGACCTCATTTTGAAAGGAGCGGTGAAGCACATCAGGAGACTTCCTCTACCGAAGTTTATAGCCAATTGGGAGGGACCTTTTGTTGTAAAAGAAGCTCATGAATCAGGATATTGCTTAATTTCTAGGATGGAGGAAGACAAGCCATTTAAAATTAACAATAAATGGCTGAAGGTTTATCATGTGTAGACAATTAAGTTTGAACAATGATTGTAAATAGTTGTTGTTATGAATATACAAGTTTTAGTTATAACTTGAGCAGAGTGAAAGAGTTGCAGAAATATAGAAATTTATAACATACAAAAGCAGTTGTAACATACAGAAGAAGTGGAAAATATACATTCTTCATTCATTTGTAAACGATGGAGCATTGCAAAATTGGGAACTACTGCCCAAGAAATACATAGAAAGAAGTAAGAGGAAGATATATACAAGTGTTGACTAGCCTAAGAGGAACCATAGGTCTGAAGATGAGAAAAAATCTCCAGGAAGGCCCGAAGAAGCTGTGGTACAAGACTGTTGGGCATTGATGGAGACATCCAACCTCGTTTGTATTTGTGCACGTCTGATAAGGAGTCTTTCTTGTTTCAGCTTGGCCAGACGTAAAGCTTCTTCGGCATCATCTATCTCCTTATCAACTGCTTCTAGAAGGAGTACTATTTCGGCCAACCTGACTTCTTCAGCCCGTTGGTCCTGCTGATGCTTCTGTAATAATTCCCTCTGCCTGATCAGTTGCTGGATCTTCAATGTTTTTAAATACGATATAAGCCAGTTAAAACGAAAACCATCACGGCCCAACTCCTTTAAATAGCCAAGAAATTGGTTAAAGAGTGGTCGGGTAATGGTCGCAGTGGGAGTGCTAGCAATTTCTGCAATAACGGTAGCCATGTCTTGCAACATATAACTCATGACAGAGATGTTGGAACGTAAGCAATCCATCAAGAAGGTTTCATGAAGGTGATTCGCAAGTTGCTCGATCACTAATCGATGAGTGGCGAGCATTTGGGGAGAATGTTGAAGCACCATTAAGCAGAATGTATGAGGAGCCAAATCCGATAGAGGAAGCTCACACCCAGATTCACTCTCCGCTCCAGCACCGGTCGTGGAACCTTGGTCAGCATGGCCAGAATCTTCCGAGACGGCAGGTTCCCGATGAGGTGAGCCAACAGGCGAAAGAACGGGTGGATAAGTCTCTCGTACAACCTGAGATAAGAAAAGTAATGAGTTTATGAAAAATCTTAACAAGTGTTTTCATTGTTAAGTCACCGTTATAGGTGCAGTTTATAAAAAATCTTAACAAGTGTTTTCATTGTTAAGTCACCATTATAGGTGGAGTTTATGAAAAATCTTAACAAGTGTTTTCATTATTAAGTCACCGTTATAGGTGCAGTTTATGAAAAATCTTAACAAGTGTTTCCATAGTTAAGTCACCATTATAGGTGGAGTTTATGAAAAATATTAACAAGTGTTTTCATTGTTAAGTCACCGTTATAGGTGGAGTTTATGGAAAATCTTAACAAGTGTTTTCATTGTAAGTCACCGTTATAGGTGGAGTTTATGAAAAAAATTTAACAAGTGTTTTCATTGTTAAGTCACCGTTATAGGTGGAGTTTATGAAAAAAAAACTTAACAAGTGTTTTCGTTGTTAAGTCACCGTTATAGGGGAGTTTGCGAAAATTCTTCGACAAAAATGCATAGAATTAATGAAAATACCTCAGTCACGGCCGGGGCAGGAACTGTTGGTGGCGGGCTCATTACCTCAGAAGCCACAATGGGATCCCTAATTGCAGAAGCCTCAACGGCAGTCAAAACTCCCTCACCAACATAGGGGACCAAAGCTAGCATGGGTTGTTCACTGGTAGAAGATGAGGGGCTCCCAAATGAGGCCTCAACAGGGGTGGATGCAGAAAAACCACCACGAGGGGCAGAAGCACCAACCTTGGCCTTATACGCGTGCAAACCTTCAAGAGAAGGTGGGGCAAGATTGGGAGAAAGCTGCAACATGAAGTTCAGTGTTAAAAAAAAGATAAGAGGAATAAGCACAGAAAAAGGGGAAAAGCACCTCTAATTGTCACTTACCTCAGTTATGGTACGAAAAAGGGTAATTGTGGTCAAGGGTCTCTTTAGCACCGTGGAAAGACAAATGTTGGCTAATAATGAAGACACTTCAACCTAGGGCGTCCCAAAATCTCAAGGTTCAGCATTATAAATAAATAATGGGGTGAGACTGAAAGGACATTATACCAAATAAATTATAGAGAAAATCATACCTCGGGCTCATCTTCTTTAGCCAGAACAATGGGCAGAAGAAGCTCGGGTAGAGAAGATAAACTATAAGGGATGGAGAGAGTTATCTCTGGTCGCAAATAGACGCCCACTGAGTCAACAACATCACCCCCCACAGCAACATCCCTTGCACGTTGAGAGGCTGAACGGTGGGAATAGGTGAGCCCGATCGTGGGCGAACGAGGAGGAGTCACATCGAGTGGCAAACTATCGAAGCGTCCCCCCACAAAAGGGCTCACGAGGGGGCTAGGGAATTAGCACTTTCTTATTCAACCTCCTGCACTAAAGTCACCAAAATGCATAAGCAAATGTACTTTTTCCTTAAGTAAATGGAAAATGATAATAGAAAAAGTATACATACCTCAGATCTGACAGGCGAGGGGGCTGGAGATAAAGGCACCTGAGGAGTTTGTCTCCTCTGGGACTTGGTACCCAGAGTTTTCTTCCTCATTCCTGATGCACCAGTGCCAGTACCTCGAAGAACGTTTGAGCTTTTTTTCCTCTTCGCCATGGGCTCAGTGGGATCAACAATGATTGTGGGGAAGGTTCCCGATGGAGGAACAGTTGGAGCGCGCCATTGGAACTCAGTGTTTATGCGTGCCACCTCAGCTTGCGCTTTCCTTCTCAACTCCTCAGCCATCTCTGCAGGCATAGGAGGAGGAACGAAGGCAAGGGGGAATGACTCCTTAGGATCTTGAGATTTAGTCCGGGACTTGGACTTGGAAGAAGCCCCTCTCTTTGCCTTCTGGCCTGAAGGTTCATCGGTAGCAGCTTTGGTCGAAGGGGCAACTTTCTTAGAGGCTGTAACACTCTTGGGGTTTGGACGTAGTAGTAGGGATCATGGAACAAAGGGGAGGAAGCTTAGTGGGACATGCCTTAGTGGTCTCACTCATAAGAAACTCAACCCCAAGAATAGAGTTGCTCTTTAAACCCAACTCCAACACAGAAAAGGAAAGAACTGGAGGGTACACTGGATCCCCCTCGATGAACTCTGCAATATCAGCCAATTGTTTCGGCCAGTATCGTGTAGCGAATAGAGAGGACACATTCCCTTACCTTTTATTGCTGGGAATGGTTACTCGCCCAGCCATTGTAGAACTTATTCCCCATGCAGCGGTAGATGAAAACAGGGAGCAGGCCTCGCTAAAAGAAACCTTGGGGTTTGATGATTGAAAAACTGGGCGAGGAGCCCCCTGATCAAAACCAAATTGGCGGCTGCATCGATTTGGATTGTAGTGCTCACTGGTATATCCCGACTCGATGTAGGAAGGCAAATACTCGGGGAAGAACAGAATAACCACGGCCAACGAAGGATCTTCAATATCTGCGCCTACCTCCACTAACCTGGCTTCATGTTGGAAAAACTCACAGTTGTGAACAAAGATGTCCTCTTCGTAAGGATTAATAACGAAGTCCTCAAAACAATCAATCACAGGGAGAAACTCCTTTTGACTCTATTTCTTATGATAAAGGAAGGAGCGTGGGGACAGAAGTTTTTCCCCAAAAGGAGGATGGTTGATCTTGGCCGCTATGGCAGGAAAACGAACGTAAAGGAAGCTCTAAAGAAGGACACAGTTGGCAAAATTTACCAAGTTATATCGACCAAGAGATTATTCCATGTCGAAGAGGGTCCTATCGAGCCATGTATACAAAGATCCCAAGGCAATTGCAGCCAGGGGAAACTTGGTACCTCGGGCCAAACGAAGGGATATATTGATAAGGTCCCTTCGGGGCTGGTCATTGGGTTTTCCCGGTAGAAGAAAATGGGAAAGAATGACAAGGATATAAGCAGGAAGTTCCAGCGATATACCTTGACCAGGGGCACCTCCAGAAGAACTACCTTTAGCAGAATCCTTGAAGAAATAATTGATAAGTGGGGAGAAAGTGGCCTTGTTCGATGAACCGGTGCACCTTCGGCATATTCAGTCCAGCTCTAAACGATCAGCAGTCTCCTGGGCATCCAGAGCCTCATCAGTATAAGGCTCATGGCCTGTTGCTTCAAGGCCCAGGAGTTCACACACGTCTTCTAACGTCACCGTGAACTCACCCGACGCAGCGATGAATGTATGGATAGTAACGCTCCAATGAGACACCAGAACGGGAAGGGCAACCTTATTCTTGGAGAGAGTGAACTCACCAAACCACTTAGCCCGTTGCAGCCCAATCTTGGTGAGCGTTTCAGCATAGGAACTCTGCACGTGGGAGTTCCACGCAGCAAATTGAGCAGGAGAACCCCCGGGCGCTTCAAACTCAATGTGGGACCACGGGAAGTCCCCTCGCTCCAAACGAAATCAGAGAGTCCCCTCGGGAGGAAGAAAACCCCACTCAGTAGAAGCTTCGTCTTCATCACCCAGCAATAGAGGGTCAAACTTAGAAGAAAAATGGACCCTCTTACATGCACCAGCAAAATCATCACCTTGTCTAAAAATAGGTGATCGACGGTAAAACCTTAGTTGTTCCTGGTCGGCAGCATCCAGGGTGGTGGCAGTGCTAGGGGTGGCAGGCGAAACAGGGGTGGCAGGCGGAACAGCGGTGGCAGACACGGTGGGGTTGCTTGAGGATGCCATGGCAAATAATGACAAAGTAGTAGAAAAGCTTTTAGCAAGAAGGGTTTCAGAATGAGAATAGAGGAACACGATCACAGGTGGGGGTAGAGAAGGTAACAGAAGAAAGAAGTCAGGAGGTAAGAGCTTAACAACAATGGAGTTTTGACAGTTTTTTTTCTCTCTAAAGCGAATGGAAGCTTGAAGACGATGAAAGTAAAGTAAGATAAAAGAAGGGTTAAGTGTTGGGATATGGCCGTTTGAAATTTTCGAGTTCGGCGTTTTGATTTTCCCACCATCGCACGTGCGCGACCGCCTATAATCATTTAAAATGAACACGTGGCATTTCGAGAAGTACTTTGGCAGTTGAAAAGACAGTGCTGCGTCATCAATAAACTGACGCATAGGGAACACAAAGCGTTGCCTTCTTGAACAAGTTTCAGTTTTGGTGCCAGAAATTTTTGTCAGGCATATCCAATCAACTTTTAACGAAGAAGATCCCACATGTCCAAACATTTTTCGAACATAGCAAAGCACCACGGGGGAGAATCTCAGTTATCAGGAGTCCAAACGAGAATTTGAGAAGGTTAGTAGGTCTTTCGGGAGAACTTCAAATATTAAAGCTAAAACGGTTGAGGATCAGTACGAGGAAAAAGCGGCGATGTCCCCTCGCCCTAGCCCCAATGAGAATGGCGCTTCGGCTTAGGTACATCGGGGAGAATTTTACTTTTTCTAGAAGATTATATCGTTGTGGTTCTAACAGGGGAAAGAAGGCCAGAATTTTTTCACGCAGAGAAGGTTCATCGGATTGAGTAGTTTTCGTGCAGGAATTTCTTGTTCCCACAACAAATCCCTCCACGAGGGGGCAAATGTAGAGGGGGATTGGAGGTAATCTTGAGATTAGGGATAATCCAACCATTAGCAAAAGTGTTTCGGATTAAGACAGCATGGTAGCTCAAGCGTGGCAGCTTGGCGTGGCAACTCATACTGTAGCTTGTTTGATTACTTAGTCATATTGTATCTTTGTTTATATTGACTATGAACTATAACGATTGTAATGATGTAACGAGAATCTGTGTGAGGTCGAACGGTACTCGAGAGAGACCAGGCTTGGCAGGGCCTGGGAGAGCTTTCATGCTCTATCGAATGACCTCACCGTGGAAACTTTAGAGGGACTTGGTTTGGAGGATTGAGAAGTGAGGCACCGTTGGGGCTTGCCCTGACCATCTTACATACACCTAGTAAAACACCGAAGGACCCTGACCATGGAACCTTGGGCGGAGCAGCTTTGAGTTCCATTGGGTGTTGAGTTGTGAACCAAATAACCATTTACTTAATGTCACATCTACTGTAGGTGATGTCACTAGCAAGCTAAACAATGTCAGACCTGCACTTGAGTAAACCACCGTGGTATTTGGGGCTGTCAGGCAGTTGGTGAGCCACCTCTGCGAAAACAGCTTCCTGACACACAGTGGTTAGGTAAAAGGCATGTCTTGGCATTTAATGTTTATGACGTGGAGACGACTAGTGCATCAGGCATTTAATATTGTGACATAAAGCATGGGGGATGTCTTTCATAGTCTTTAATGTCTGAGTTGCCTCAGGGAGGATGTGGGGGGCTATTTAAGGACCCCAACCACCCCTATGGAGATAATAATCTTTTTGAGAACTCTGGAGTTATTGCTAGAAATACACATCAGATAGAGATTTATTGCAAAACCAAAGGGTTTATTCACTCACCATTGTTATTTATTGCGAAGCTTTTAATACTTGACAGAGGTTATTGAGGGTGTATGGGGTGTTTCTACCTGCCTACCAGGGTGTATCTAGGGTGCTTACTTCTCTCTCCCTCTAGCTAAGCTACTTCTAAGGTTCATTACTATTTCCTGAGTTATACACGAGAGTTTTGTGAGTTTAAACTGAGTCTTGTCTTCATTGAACTTGTGTCTGGATGTTCTATTGCTAATCCAAGGCTTTGGCCAATTAGCTTATTATTACCATACTCAAACAGGGGTTACGCCTCCATCCATAATCTAAAGTACCCTCTTACAATACAAAATCAAAGGAATCTAACCAAATTCCTAAATCTTCAAAAGTCCTTCAATAATGAACCCACCATTAACAATCATTCAAACTCCCGATTATATTTCATGATTTTTAACCTAGAGTTTCCAAATTTATCATTACTACAATAAGGTTATTCTTTTACATGCAAACCTATCTCCCAATTTCATAATTTTGTTGACAAATCAGTTCCATATTCATAGTATCAGGGTTATCTCATCAATTAAGGTTAACATGAATCATATATGCTAAAAAAACACAACATGATAAACACGTGCCTTTTGCGAACCTCTGAATCGTTGAACGAAATTGGTATGGGGATGATCCTTTCCTCGTGATCTACGGGTTGGTATGATTTTTCGGTGGAAAGCTTGAATCCTTAGCCCAAATTCTTTATGTCTTCTTCTTCTTCTTCTTCTTCTTCTTCTTCTTCTTCTTCTTCTTCTTCTTCTTCTTCTTCTCTCTCTCTGTCTCTCTTGTGAGTTAGAAATTGTCAGATAGCCTAATGCCTACGTTCCCTTTTTCTTTTTTAATTCTTATTTTCGTCCATTTAATTTCTTATAAATATCAAAAGACCAAAATACCCCTCCGGGTGTTGTTTTGGCCTAAAATACCCCGGACTCCAAATAAAACACACGAGTGGTTTTTTTTAACTATTTCGACCCTTTCGGACACACCGACGCTCTCAAAATGGCCATACGAGTTACTTGAAAATAAATCATTCTTTTTTAGCATAATACAATAATATTGACACGACTCACACGCGCGTCCCAACTAAGTGCATTGTAAATGCTGTATATTTTATTCTCGGCCCAAAATAATATTCTCATATTCATATATACATATATTACTTTACTTGCTAAGTAATATTCCACATAATTATTTCCGATGAAATACTAACTCTCGTCACGCTAGTAATTATTACAATTAAATTCGGATTAATTATAATTTAAATTTTCTCCCTTTAAATTAATTAATTCAGATCCCATATATAGAAATAAAATTCCACAAAATTATGGGGTATTACATACTTCCCCCCTAATAACAAAATTTCGTCCTGAAATTCGGAAAAAGGCTTCATGAAGGTACACCTGGTGGAAACAAATCTGGATACTTCTCCCGCATGTCATCTTCACGCTCCCAGGTAGACTCCTCTACATTATGATGCCGCCACTGCACTCGTACCAACGGCACTATCTTTGACCTCAGCTTCCTCTCACTACGGTCCAGAATGGTAACTGGTCCCTCCTCGTAGGAACTATGAGGCTGAAGATCAATCTCCTCCAATTCAATGTGGGTGTGGGCCAAATCATCCCGAAGATATCTCCTTAGTGTGAAAATATGGAACACATCATGAATCCTATGCAGGTGCTCCGGTAACCCAAGTCTGTAAGCTACTGGCCCAATCCGTTCAATAATAGGGAATGGCCCAACATACCACGGTGCCAAGTTCCCTTTCTTCCCAAATCGCATTAATTCTTTCATAGGAGATACTCGCCACAACACTTGATCCCCAACACTGAATTCTCTGAAAAATATTTTGGCATCGGCATAACTCCTTTGTCAGTCCTGGGCAACCCGAATGCGACTCTGTGTTAACTCAACCTTAGCCGAGGTGTCCTGAATCACCCCGCCTCCAATAATTTCTTGTCCTCCACTTCAAGGAAATATGTTGGAGAACGACAGGGTCTGCCATACAATGCCTCAAATGGATTCATGCCAATCGTAAACTAATAGCAGTTATTATAGGCGAACTCCACCAGTGGAAGGTACTGCTCCCATCCCCCTCCAAAATCCAGGACACACATCCTCAACATGTCCTCCAACATCTGATTCGTCCGCTCTGTCTGCCCATCTGTCTGCGGGCGATGAACCAAACTTAACCGTAACTCCGTACCCATGGCCTGCTGGAAACTCTCCCAAAATCGGGATACAAAGATCCCGATGAGACATAATATCTAGGGCACCCTGTGGAGTCTCACTATTTCAGAAATGAAGATTTAAGCATACTACCCCGTAGTATAGTCTGTCCGAACTGGAAGAAAATGAGCCACCTTGGTTAACCGATCCATAATCACCCATATGGAATCGTGACCTCTCTGCGATATAGGTAGCCCTGTAATTAAATCCATTGAAATGCTCTCCCATTTCCACATAGGGATATTCAACGGATGTAGTAGTCCTCCCAATCTCTGATGGTCTGTCTTCATCAACTGACAAGTGGCGCACCTAAAAAAAAACTCGGCGATATCCTTCTTCATTCCGCTCCACCAATACTGTCGCCTCATATCCTGGTGTATCTTATCACTTTCAGGATGTACCGCAAATCTTGAACCGTGTGACTCTATCATCACTACATGTTGCAACTCCTCCCCCTCTTGGACTACTAGTCTTCCATTAAAGCGTAATCCCCCATCTGAGCTCAAGGAGAAAGACTCTGCTCCATCGGCTAGAAGCTAGATAATTCGATCCTGACAGAAAGAATCCGCTGCCTGAGCTTGTATCACCCTAGTAACTATCTCGGGTGTAACTATCATCACTGACATGAATGAGTGAGCAACTGCATCCTGATGCCCGAGTTATTTCCACTTCGCCTTCTATACCTTGGCCACCTCACCTGCTGACTTATGGCTCAATGTATATGCTACTACGTTAGCCTTCCCTGGGTGGTAATAGATATCGAACTGGCAGTCCTTCATAAATTTCAGCCACCTTTGTTGACGTATATTCAGCTCCCGCTGCGTGAACAGATACTGCGAGAATTTGTGATCCATTAACAGGCAAAATTTCTCCCCCAAGAGATAATGCCTCCCTATTCGCAATGCAAACACGACTACCGCTAACTCTAAGTCATGGGTGGGATAATTCTTCTCGTGAGACTTAAGCTTACAGGAAGCATGAGTAATTGCCTTATCCTTCTACTGAAGTGCACCCCCAAGTCCTGACAAGGACGCATCAGTGTAGACCAGGTACTCTAACCCGAGTCTAAGTAGTGCTAGAACTGGTGCTAAAGTCAACTTTCCCTTCATCTCGTCAAAGGCCAACTGATAGGCATCACCCCATATAAATGGAACCCCTTTGTGAGTCAAGTTTGTCAATGGACCTGCTACCTTCGAGAATCCCCGAATAAACCTATTGTAGTATCCTTCCAGGCCCAAGAAACTACGAACCTCAGTAGGTGTCGTGGGCTTCCCCCACTCCCTCATTACTGACACCTTTCCCGGATCTACTGATATCCCCTCCTCAGAGATTATGTGACCTAAGAACTGAATCTTCTTCAGCTAGAATCCACACTTTTCATACTTTTTATACAACTCATGCTCACGCAGTGTCTGAAAAACCATCCTCAGATGCTCGACATGCTCCTCCTCAGTCACTAAATAAATTAAGATGTCATCAATGAAGACAATGACAAATTAATCTTGTAACTCTCTGAACACCCCATTCATTAAGTCCATGAAAACAGTTGGGGCATTCGTCAGTTCGAACGGCATCACTCGAAACTCATAAGACCCATATCTCATTAAGAATGCGATCTTTGATACGTCCTACTCCCGAATTTGTAGTTGGTGATAGCCCGACCTCAAATCTATCTTTGAGAAAAAGCAACCCCTCTCAATTGGTCGAAAAAGCCATCGATTCGGGGCAATAGATACTTATTCTGTATCGTGACTTTGTTCAATTCTCGATAATCCACACACAACCTCAACGACCCATCTCTCTTCTTCACAAGCAATACGGGATCACCCCAAGGCGAGGTACTCCTACGAATAAAGCCCTATCCCAACAGCTTCTTAATCTGGTCCTGTAGCTCTCTCATCTCAGTCGAAGCCATACGGTAGGGTGATTGAGCTATCGACCGAGTGCCCAACATCAAATCTATAACGAAATCAATCTATCGACTAGGTGGTAGTCCAGGTATATCCTAGAACACATCAAAAAAATCGCAGACTGCGGGAATCGAAACGATGGGAATCACTACCTCCCTAGAGGTCTCCTCCTTTATGTAATATAAATGGGTGGAAGATCCTCCCTCAGGACAAGGCATCGCCACTAGGAAAATCTCCTGACTCGGTATAGCAAATATAATGCTCCTACTAAAATAATCTATCATGGCTCTATAGGCGGCAAGTCAATCCATGCCAATGATGGCGTCATGCTCGTGCATATATAAGACTAGCATATCCGCTGGCAGTATCAAACTCCCAATCTCTATACATACTCCCCGGCATATAAAAAAAATCAATGACCCATTCCCTAGCGGTGAGTCTACATAAGTCACTGTGCTCTCTGTTGTGTCTAACAACCCAGTGTCCTGTGCAAAGCTAGTAGCTATAAAGCAGTGTGATGCCCCTGTGTCAAACAAAATGCACCTCCTAGTCCCGTGAATAGGAAACGAACCCTCAACAGTGGGTGGTGCCTGATAAACTGGGGCCTGATGGACGTTGTAGACACGTCCGTACTGCAACTAACCCTACTGCACCGGAGCTGCTGTAATAACTGGTAAGGTTGGAACCTGGGGTGGTGCTGGGAGGGTGGCTAAAAATAATAATCGATGGGGCTCCTAGCGAGCGCCCTGCTGCTGCTGCTGCGGGGCTTTACCCCTCTGAGGGTAGTCCTGACGTTTGCGTCCAGTATTTCCACAAGTAAAACACCTCCCTGGAAAGTGTCCTCCCCTCTATCTCGGTTGTCCCCGGTCATGTTGGCTATTACCTCCCCTCCCTTAGCCCTGCTGGACCTGCTGGAATCGCTGCTGGCCCTGCATGAAACCTCACTGTCCCTGTCTGAAATCTCCAGAACAAAATCGCTTAGCAGGATCTCCCTGATAGAGACCATGCTCACCCTGACGGACCTGTCCCTGAGATGTGGGTGTCCCACCGGTACTACTACCTCCTCTTCAGCCCTGCTGGCTGGACTCCCCAACTCATTTTCTTCCCTGCTGGTGGAAGCGGTGATCGTGAAAATGTAGTAGGGAAATATTAACCACATCAGAGTAAGTGGCCAATGAAAGATTCCCTAATAAGTGCTGGCGAATCTTCTGAGTCAACCCATCCATGAATATCTGAATCTTATTCTCCTCTGTCGGTATCTCGTCCGGAACTAGATTCAAAAGGTTTGTAAACTCCTCCTCATACTCAGCAACTGTCCTTCCCTCCTGCTTAAGGTTCAGTAGATTTCGCCTCATCTCGATCTGCACGGCGAAAGGGAAGTACTTGTCGTTAAACCGCACCCAGAAATCCCTGATAGTCAAGTTATCTCTCTCCTCATCAGTGGTGATGGAATCCCACCACTGTAGCATTGCTCCTACCAACTTAAAGGTATCCAGAATCTACTTTTTCACTTCGGTGCACTCGTACATCCTCAGGTGCCTCTGTATATCTTTCCTCCACTGGCTTGCTTTTACCACATCTAAACTCCCCGCGAACTCTGGAGGGTGTGCCTTCTGAAAGGTATCTCTGATGTGCTCCCATGCAGAAGGGAGAGCGTGGACTGGTGTTGGAGCCACTACTGGTGCCGGTGGCGGAGCTTGGTGTACCGCGACTAATGCGGCGTTAATTGCCTATGCTACAATAGCAACAAGTTCCACAGCGTTCATCATTCCCTGGGACAGAGCTGGCTGGGGCTCGGGATGGGCATCTCTATTGGATCGCTATGCACGTCTGGGAGGCATCTGAAATGAAAGAGAAGATTTATAAGTCCACCGTAAATATCTCAAATAGAAAACGACGTAAAAATGCAAATAATGAATACAACAGTCTTAAATATATTGCTCTACAGCAAAGATAGCTATGCGAAAGACATAATAAGCCGTATAGATCCTAAGGACTCTAGAACCTGATGCTCTGATACCACCTGTAACACCCCTCCTAATTAAATGCCGGGTGATCAGTCCTTTATTAATTAAATCAGAATATCCGGTTGGTTCAGAATATGCATCACTGTCGAAAACGTGTTTTAAAATACTAACCACCTAATATTTAAAAAGGTTTGATGTCAATTTTATCTTATCAATTAATATAAAACAACTAAACTAAATAACCCATCATTCACCATTCAAGTCAATCTCATACGAATAGAAATAACTGACATAGAATAAAGAAGCTGGAGTAAACAAATCCCGTCAAAATCCAATACAATAATCCAACTAAATAAAACCAACAACTAGGAATATAAATGAATTAAATCTCAAATCTCTGAATGTATGAATAAGAAGGGACGACATGTCCAACTGATGCAAATAACTCAAAAGTGCGAAATGATAGACTCAGAGGCGTCTACAACCAAAGTCGTGTAGCCTCCATAGCAGCTACAGCTCGTCGAATGAATGGAACTCCTAAGTCTGGTGTCCCTGTGGCTGAGCACCTAAAATAATTTGACAAGAAAAGAGATTTACAAAAAACGGGTCAGAGCCCGAGTGAAAACAGTTTAAAAATTAGCAAGTGCTTAAAAGGTTTTTTTTAGCACATATATTTATCATGTTAAATTATCGAACTCACTTGGGAATGCTCACCTCTCCTCTAGTGTGCATGCCTAGTGAATATTCAAACTACACTAGTCCTATCCCCATACTAACTAGCTCTTCTTGTCTAAATACATCATAGTCCAATACCAACCTCGGTTATTTCTCTCGCAAAGTACACTACATATAATCAATCCCACTTTAGCATAAATAAGCGTTTTCAGTTTTAATCCAATTAAGTGGCCGCTACTTAATTTATTTCAAATTTCATTATAAATTTTACCTACTAAATGCACACAGTAGATATCAACACAAGTGTATACATATATTCACTCTAGTTCGCATATATATATATATATATATATATATATATATATATATATACAATACTGCACCCCGAGACACGACTGCAGTGCCTGCATACTCTGCTATCATGTCTTGTTTCTTCACTCATTAGCATAAAGGACTAAAGGTTCAGTCTCTCGCGAACCATAAGAAACATAACACATATATTGGAGGCAAACATAGTTCCAAGCCGATGGACTACTCTTATACATATGCACCCATACAACTATCATCACTACCGTTCTGACAGATAGTCCGTACCTAGGTTTTATTCTCTTAGTAGTACCAATTAATATCCCACCCGAAGGCTCCTCAAGGCATGATTATCCACAACGCGCAACCTCCGCTTGATAGCAAGCGGCGTAGGTATGTTATACACATAATAGTTAAATCAATAAGTACGCACATAACTTATTATATTAATTAGGTATTCACGCAACCTAAGTTCCTGATGTTATAGATAGTATCATCGTCTCTACTATTCACTTTATCGCAACACTTCGACTTATCTCTCTAGTATATACCTTTTTTCTAAGGATCTATTACCCCGCTATATCCCCTTTAGTAATCTCTCTCTCTCAACTAATTACTAACTAGGAATTTACGTCATTCGACAATAGCATATATTAAGTTCTCTCACATGGACCAACCTAAAAGGTTTTCTAACTTATCCGGGCAAAAATAAGCATTCTGGAATCTCATTAGAAGTCCAGGATTCTCGTTCGAACGAGGTCGTTCGAACGAACTTCTCATATCGAACGAACTTGCAAATCTCGTTGGAAGTCTCATTTGAACGAGGTCGTTCGAGCAACCTGGGCAGGTCTTCGAAAGAGAATTTCGAGATCAACCATGTTCTTCCAAAATTCATTTTTCCAATCTTTTACACCTCCAAATTCGTCTCAAACTCATCCAAACTCCCAAACAATGATCCTAAACTATTCCTGCTCGTAATGGGGTACTTTCTAACACAATTTAAATGACAAATCTATACAAAATCAAAGGAATCTAACCAAATTCCTAAATCTTCAAAAGTCCTTTAATAATGAACCCACCATTAACAATCAATCAAACTCCCGATTATATTTCGTAATTTTAACCTAGATTTTCCAGATTTATCATTACTACAACGAGGTTATTCTTCTACATGCAAACCTATCTCCCAATTTCACAATTTTGTTGACAAATCAGTTCCAAATTCATAATATCAGGGTTATCTCATCAATTAAGGTTAACATGAATCATATATGCTTAAAAACACCGCAAGATAAACTCTTGCCTTTTTGTGAACCTCTGAATCGTTGAACGAAATTGGTATGGGTTGATCCTCTCCTCGCGATCTATGCGTTGGTATGATTTTTCGGTGGAAAGCTTGAATCCTTAGCCCAAATTCTCTATGTCTTCTTCTTCGTCTTCTTCCTCTTAAGTTCTCTCTCTCTCTCGTGGGTTAGAAAATGTCAGATAGCCTCATGCCCATGTTCTTTTTTTCTTTTTTAATTCTTATTTTTTTCCATTTAATTTCCTAAAAATATCAAAAGACCAAAATACCCCTCTGGGGTGTTATTTTGGCCTAAAATGCCCCGGACTCCAAATAAAACACTCGAGTAAGGTTTTCCGACTATTTTGACCCTTCCGAACACACTAGCGCTCTCAAAATTGTTATACGAGTTACTTAAAAATAAATCATTCTTTTTAGCGTAATATAGTAATATTGACACGACTCACACGCACGTCCCAACTAAGTGCATTGTAAATGCCGTTTATTTTATTCTCGGCCCAAAATAATATTCTCATATTCATATATTACTTTACTCGCTAAGTAATATTTCACGCAATTATTTCCAATAAAATACTAACTCTCGTCATACTAGTAATTATTACAATTAAATCTGGATTAATTATAATTTAAATTTACTCCTTTTAAATTAATTAATTCCGATCCCATAAATAGAAATAAAATTCCACAAAATTACGGGGTATTGCAGTACATTACACAACTAACTTAAGGGGTGTGCGCTCATCAAAAAAAAGAAAGGAAGGAAACCCTAGATATCTAAACACACGCACACATTTATAACTTACATCTCTTTGTTCTCTTTAAACTCAACCTCAAGTTGTGCTGATTGCTGCTCTCTTCTCGAGCTCTCTCTCTCTGTGAGAGAGTCTCCTTCGCCATACAGTTCTCATTCTCTTCTCCTTCGCCATACACTTTAAGATAAAATCCCGCTGCTCCTTCTCTTTGACATACACTTGGGCGGGATGTGCGAGCTACGCCGCTGCTCATTCTCTTCGCCTTACACTGCTCAGTCATTCACTGCTCAGTCACTGCTCATCCGTCACTGGTCGTTCCCATTATTGCGTCGTCGTTGCTCAGCCTTCGCTACTACTTAGGTATTCAAAATCTTTCACTCAGTTTTAGTTGTTTTTTGTTACAAAAAAAAAACTTGTTAGCATAATAACTTGTTTAGTTTATATTCTATATATTGTAAATAATGGTTACTCAAATGGATGAAATTTGGGCAGTTTTTATGATAAAATTTGGGTAGTTTTTATGATAAATTTTGGACAGTAATTTTATGATAAAATTTGGACAGTTTTTATGGTAAAATTTGGACAGTTTTTATGATAAAATTTGGAAAGTTTTTATTTTTAAAAGATTATTTCAATAAGCTTAGGACCGACAAGTAAGACCATACCGATCATGTAAAAAATTGGACCGATTATGCCCGAAAAACCAGTTTAATCGGTCCGATCTTAGTCCTTTTTTTTGACCGATTTAATCGGTCCGGTCCTTAAATTTATTAAAAACTGGATTGGACCGGACCGTGAACACCCCTACTTCTTTCCCACTGTTTAGTTCAATTCCTTCCAAACCCATCACCAATCAGCCAAATCTACCAGAGTAAACTTCTCTCCTCACAATCAAGATGATGAATGTCATTATTATTTTTTATCTTGATCTTTGAACCTTCAAACTCGTAACAAATGTTTGTTTTTTAATGATTAAGATTTTTTAAATTAGGGTTAAGATTTGTTGGATTTAGGGAAGAAAATGGGCATTTTTGTCCAAAAAACATAAGGAGTAAGTCAAAATATGAATGAGGGTGAATTTTTAACTAAAAAGTAATTGTGTTAGATTATAAGGGGTATGCCTAATTTTTCATTTTCAAGGATATTAAGTCAAAATATATTATTATTTATAGGGGTAAGTAAAAAAAATCCATTATTTTATTAGTTTTATAGTGAAGATTCTGTTAGAAACCCAATTTGTCTTATTTCATGATGAGTAAACTTGTATATATCAAGCTCACTATATTTTATCCACGTACATATGCTTTGTATGCCTTTCACTTACCAAAGAGAGCCATGGTAATTTGTTCACGTTTCACTCAACAAACCCATAACATAACCCACCTCGCGTGGTGCTATAAAATTCAAACCCTTTTAAGACAATAAAAGGTATGTTTAGACATGCCAAGTTTAAATAAAATGTTGACTCATAGTTAACCCCCATGACTTTTTACCTTTATCATTTAGTGGCAATACCTAGTAAATAGATGAAAAGATCAAAATGAAGTTTCAGGCCTAATTAAGTTGAATGTCTATTTGTTCAATGCAACTTAATCCGTGTTTTAAAAAGATACTCAATGCTCTAGAATTTAAAAAATGTGATAATGGGCTGAGGTTCCTCCAACCACCACATTAAATGAGATTTTCTCGCCTATTTGATAACCACGACTTGAGCAAGGTGTTGTAAATGCCAAGATTCATGAGTGGTGAAGGAAAATTGGATGAAAATATACTACACATTAGTTTTCTCTTTAGTTCTCTTATAACAGTCTCAGACTTATAATAAGACCATCGGGAACTTATAATTTAGACTTCGAAACTATATTAATACAAAGAGAGAAATAGATCATTCCAATTGCAGAAGTAGGCCCTACATATTGGGCTAAAGCACATTACATCATTATGTACACATTCATACTTCATTTTTTACTTTTGGTATAACTCACACACCTCACATCTAAATGGAACCCAAGTCCCACCAGACTCTGGGATTTGAAGTGTTATATAGTAATTTTGTTCTATATCGTCTAATAATATCATTTTAAGGATTTATGTGAAGGTTCCCATTAACCTATAAATAGGGGTCACATTTTCTCGTGATTTATATGTCCTTTAATGAGAAATGTATTTTTCTTTATATTATTTATCAGCGTGCCCTAATTTCTTACCATACACTATTGGAACCTTTTGTTTAGATATATTATGTTTTTTTAACTATCGTGGTCCCCTGTGTGAAAGCCGAAAATATTTATACCAAAAGGATTGTGTATGATGACAACATAATTGATATAAAATCAAGATTCAATATCTTCCCTCTAAATGTACTTGAGATTAATACAAGCAGTACATACATTGTGAGATATATCACAAGGAACACATCGTACATTCAACCATGCAAACATATTCATGCAATATAATGAATCTCTCAACCAAGACAATGAAGACCATAACCAAAGATATCGAAGATCGCAAGCTATTCAAAGATCACCTCTCAAGCCTCAAAAAGTTATCTAATATCAACCTGTTAAACAAGATCGAACATTACCACACCCCACAACCTATGGTAATTAATCTCAATCATGCATCATATCACAAGCCCACATTAATTGACTTAAATATGTAAAGAGAATGCTAAGAAACACAGAAGATCGTTTATCTATTTTCTTGATTTACTATAGGAACTATTATACAAACGTAAAGTAACATATTTCAACTTGTATTTAATTAAAACCTAGTCACTTAAAACTATCTTGAAGCTCACTAAAGTATGGCCCTAACCCCAACATTCCATTGCCTAAAACCTGGGAGATTTAGTCGACTAAACCTTAGTTTTAGTCAACTAAAAGTAGTTTAGTCAATTAAACCTTTTGAGACAGACCTCTAAAACAAGCCAACCTACAACTAATACAGGTTTATTCGAATAAACATGAATTTTAGTAGAGTAAAAGTGCCAGAATTTCAAATGTGAATTTGGTAAATCCTCCCAATCTTTTATTCTGATACCCCAACCCTTACCAACCTGATTACCAACTTTTTTACCAATATTTGGTTGCCTTCTAACTCTGTAAATAGACTCTCACACTTTCATTACAAAACACACAAGCTTATAACATCAAAACCATTGAGTAGAATTCCATTCCTAGCTTATGTCAATATCCAAAAATCCCTAAGAGAGAGAAGCATAATCTCAAACCCATTTCAAATAGGAATCATCATTGCAGCCAAGCTTTTTCATAAACCCAATTGAGCTAAAATTAGCATCATCTACCAACCTTAGGCAAATTTATCAACCCAAATACCAACATGTGCTAAAGTTTTATTCCAAATACCTATTTGAGCAACATACTTGTGATTCTTGTTTTCTTAATTTTTAAAGAGAGAAAGTAAACCCACTTCATCACTATTTTTAGTAAAGTTACTTGGCTTGACATTTCAGTTACGGATCTTATTGTTGTGACTTACAGTTAACTTCATTGTATCTTCTCGGTCGGTAGTGTCGTTGTTAGGGATAGTGAAGGTGTTTAAAGTCCTTGGGCAAGGACGAGTTTAGTGTCTTGTTGGTTTTGATTTACAAGTTAGCATTCCTTATGAGGTTTTGGTTCCATCGTAAGTGAACCGGAGATGGTGGAGTTCTTGACTACCATCTCGAGTGTGGACGTAGGCAGTGGCAAAACCACGTTAAAATCTCGATTTGCATAGTTTCATTAATCTCTCTCTTAACTGCTTATAATTATTGTTAATTAATTACTTGCTATTAAATTGATTTATCATATTGCAATTAATCGTTACATATAATTTAAGAAAGTTTTAAAATTGTCATTAAAACCATATTCCCAATTCCCCCTGCCCCTCTTGGGTATATTTATGGGTCAATAATTAGTATCAGAGCCTAACTCATAAATATTTTTTTAATATATTTTGAGACTAAAGATCGAAAACTTAATGGCAAACCTATCCTAATTTTCTTTGAAAGGGAATGGCATACCCATATTTATGATAGAATATTTTAAACTTTGAAAAGCTTGAACAACCTACATAATTCAATCTCTTAATTATTTTGCTTGAAAAATGATTAGTGACAAGAATTTAGAACTCCTGATAGATTAAGTATCACAAAGAGAACTAAATTAAATGATGAAACTATGATAATATTACGCTCTTGTATTGATAATATTGTTGTATAAAAGTAGCACATTGCAGAGAAGAAAGTGAGATTTATGATATTCTTAAAAAAATAATATTCGGAAGAAAGCACCTAAGTTATTATAGAGGAGACCAACACATAACTGGCTCTGTTAAACCAAATTCAAGAAAGTGGAGAAGAAGAAGAAGAAGATGAAGAAGAAGAACTAGAAGAATTAGAATTAGAAGAAGAAGAAGAAGAAGAAGAAGAAGAAGAAGAAGAAGAAGAAATCCTTCTTTTACCATCAAAATACTCAAAAGTAAAAGAAATGCCAAGAACTCCATATACCATAAAGAATGAAATTATCAGTGAAGAAAGTTCATGTTATTCTTCTCACTAGAGTGATTTTGTAGTCAATGGAAAAGTTTAGTGTTCTTCGTCCTCTAAAAATAAGAAGATCAACCATCCCCATACGATTAATAACTCATCAACTGATTCTTTCAACACTGACTAATTCTCCAAAGAAGACATAAAATAAGCATTTGACACCTTAATGATTTTTACCAGAGAACAATAATTAGTTATAAAAAAATTAGCAAATATCCATATAAAAATGTAAAATAACAATAACATATTTTTATCAAAAGATAAAAAAAGGCATTTTGAAAAATCAAAATCTAAAAAAAACATAGATTTGACAAATAAAATTAATAATAAAAAAAGCAAAGCACCTCAAGACATCTTCCTGAGAAATGAAAAATTAAAATTAAAATAAGAAGTTAAATATCTAAAAAAAATCTTTTTGAAAATAGAATCAAGTGGTCATACATTGAAATCAATCGTTGAATAGTCTGAAAATAGGTCAAGTAAATAAGGTATAGGTTTCACAGAAGAATCTCCAAATCAAAACACAAACGCAATTTTTGTAAAATTAACAAGTCTAAGAATGACCTAAGTGTACGGAAAATAAACTTCGGACAATCTGAAAACAAAACAATTATTGAAAAATTTAAAATTCGCCAAACTCACTTTAATAGACAAAAAATTAAGTCAGGTCAATTATCAAACAAACTAATACATAAAAAAATAAATTTATGTATTAAGTGTAAAAAAAGAGGCCACACTTATATCAATTGTCCAATCAAAACCCAAATTATTCCTCACAAGAAAAAGGTTCTTCATAATAAAATTTTAAAAAATAATTTATGTTAGAAGTGAAAACAAACTCAAAGTACATATCAATTAAATCCCTCAAGAAGAAATTAATTTCAAAATCAATCCAAAAATTCAATTAATCTCAAAGGATATTATCATCATCTATATAGTTTTATTCATTATTAACACATGACTCTAAAAGGTGAAATACTTAACAAAAGACTTGGAAAAAACATTTAGGTATAGTTCTCTAGAATCCTTTGGTTATGAAAAATTCAAACTTGCTTCTCTACAAAGAGTTATATTTACCAGTGTTAGTAATCATCACTATGGAAGAACAAAATCTAAGAAATATCTTACCATTTCACATCCATGTACTCTAAGGACCTATCATCTAAGCATTGTGTCATACTTAAAAGCAAACTTTCTATACTCATCCTCATCCCAAAGAAATTTCTCATCTCAATAAATAAACAACCCATCTTGAACCTACTGATGATTATAACCCACTTGTAAAAAATCCCTATCATCGCATTTAAAAGTCATAATCATACCAAAGAAAATAATTATAAAATAATCTTACTACATCTATCATAGTACATCTAGCAGATAAGTCCTTGTCATGACTAAACGAATGCTTTTAAGAATCTTCATCTTCACCCACAAGACCACACTTTTAATATTAATCAAACCACTTAAAAAGAAGAATACATGACACTTTTAATCGACTTAAAGTTGGGTTTAGTCAACGAAACCTGAATAACCTCAAGCTAAATGATTGTTCAAACCTCTAAATGATTCCTCATCTTCAAAACTTAATATTTCACCTATTTATAACTAACATAAGACTTTCCTTTTCACTCATATTTTTCCACTCTAAACATCTTTGCTTCCTCTTTAAGTCAAAATATTATTTGCTAAAAATGGAGTTAGGAGGCTCAACAATAACATTATTCTTACCTCACCATTTGTTCAAAATGAAAACTTCATCTCCAACTCTGAGGTAGAAATATACTTCAACGCGTACTTCTAACTATGATCCTTGCACAAGGAATAATCCACTCTTCTTCTCTCCTTAGAAGTGAACTACCTCACATTCATAGGATGTTTCTTATCTAATGATGGCACTCGAGTATTCTACTAAAACTTTGTCATAGAAGATAATGTTATTAACTCATCCATCTTTCTTTAACCCATTATCATACCCAAAATCTCTTTAATGGCATATTCATACTTCCTAGTGGTAGATTAACCCTCTATGCCACCCATAAATGGATTAACAACGAACACTTTGATTCGGCCGTGTCATTGAACTTCTTGGCTAATTAAAACGTTATCGACTCCCCCTGCTTCTAACTCCAACACACCAATCTTTTTTCAACCTCCCGAATCATTCATAGTAATATGAAAAATGCATCATTCCTTGATTCTATCAACACCCTACTATCTTGAAAATTAATGTATTCCTAAATTGGTGTATCCAAAAAGGAATTAACCTTGAACTTTCCTTCCTCATCCTCAAACACATGGAATCCCCCCAAGAAATAAGTTCAAGTTGCCTTACCTATAGCATGATGTTAACTCGAATTATATATGTCTTATAAATTTTGTTAACTTATCTCAGACTACACATATCCATAAGTCGTAGGCCCACCCTTTCAGTCAAGACATTGGTTTCCTTATAACTCTTCAAATATTAAGGAAATTGGTATCCCACGTTTCCTACTCTAAACCAGGTCTTGAAATAAATGAGTAAAACCACAAGATTTATCCCCTTGAAAATATTCAGGATAATGTCTTTTCAAACGTTTAAAGCTAAGCTAGTACCTTAAACCCCAATGACATTACTCTCTAAAATCTTTCCCTTAAAGTGGACCACCTCTAAAATTGTCTAAATTGAAGTTCCCAAGCTTGGCTACTCCATTAAAGACCTCTCAAATCATTTTTCCACTCACGTGAACTTACAAAACAATCTTTGGAATAACAATGCAAACTAATGTCATTCTTGGATGTCACAACACCAGTTTAATCCCCAAACTCTTATAATCAAATATTTCAAAACAATGGGATATTTGACATATTTATGGAGAATGTCATGCAACCACAAAACACCACGGGCAATGTCAATGAAGTTGATCCATCCAGAGACTTTCACCCGATAGTGAAGACCCCGTGTTCCATCCCTTGGAACATATCCCTTACAACCCCAACTATCCTTATTTTATATAGTTTTTGTAATGAATGTCTTTTCTTGTAATTTTATTTGATGAAGTTCATTGTTTGTTGTCAACTTACAACTTTTAATCACAAATTTCTCACTACGCATAATATATACCACATACCTCAAAGTACACGTTCAATTTCACCACAAAAATTTTAAACACCCAGGAGCTTGGATTAATCATTACTTCAAACCCATGTATATGTACTAACCCACTTACACAAACAAGAAAGTAAATAACGATACAAGTCATATGATATCAAGGAAGTTGGGTAGCACTAAAAATACACTTTAAAAAACACCATTTTCGATAATGACAAAGGGGAAGAAATATGATATGAGAAAAAAGGAATGTTAAAACAAAGGAGAAGAAAAATAGTCTTTCTAAAAACCAAGTCTCAAAGAAAGGGAGAGAGTTTAAAGCATTTTTCTCAAGCTATATCAATTGTACTATCATCATAAAAAAGGGGGAGATTGTGAAACAAAAAGTGTTTATACCAAAAGAATTTTTTATGGTATCAACATAATTAATATAAGATCAAGATTCACTATCTTCTCTTTAAATGTAATTGATATTAAAACAGACACTCAATACATTGTGAGATATGTCACAAGGACCACATTATACATTCAACCATGAAATCATATCTATATAATACAATGAAGCTCTCAACAAAGACATTGAAGATCATAAGCAAAGATAATAAAGATCACAAGCTATTCAAATATCATATCTCAAGCCTCAAAGAGTTGTATTAAACAAGATGGCATATTACCACATCCCACAACCTAAGGTGATTAAGTTAAAGCATGCACCACATCACAAGCCCACATTGATTGACTCAAACATGTACAGAGAATGCTCAGAAACACAGAAGTTCATTGTTTCGTTTTCTTGTTATACTTTAGGAATTATTGTACAAAAGTAAAATAATATGTTTTAACTTGTATTTGATCAAAACCTAATCACTTAAACCTACCCTAGATCTCCATAAGCCTTCCTTAAAGTATGGCCTAAACTCCACATCCTATTGTCTAAAACCGGGGGGGGGGGGGGGGGGGGTGTTAGTAAACTAAACCTTAGTTTTAGTTGACTAAACCATAGTTTTAATCGACCAAAAGTAGTTTAGTCAGCTAAAATTCTTGAGACAACCCACTAAAACAAGCCAACGTGCAACCAATAGAGTTTTAGTTGACTAAACTTGACTTTTAGCCAATTAAAATTGCGAGAATATCAAAAGGGTATTTGGTAAATCCTCCCAATATTTTATCCTAATACCTCAACCCTTACCAACCTTATTACAAACCTTTTTACCAATATTTGGTTATCTCCTAGCACTATAAATAGAGCCTCACACTTTCATTCCAAAACACAAAAGCTTACAACATCAAACCCATTCAGTAAAATTCCATTCGTAGCTTGTGTCAATATATCAAAATTATTAAGAGAAAGAAACTAATCACAAACCCATTTTAACCAAAAATCATCATTGAAGCCAAGATTTTTCCTAAAACAAATTGCCTTCGATTAACATCATCTACCAACCTTTGGCAAAGTTCTTAACCCAATTCCATCTTGTGCTAAATTTTTATTCCAATAACCATTTGAGCAACATACTTTTGATTCTTATTTACTTACTTTTTAGAGATAGAAAGTAAACCCAGTTCATCATTATTTATAGTAATGATACTTAGCTTTACGCTTCGATTAATAATCTTATTATTTTGATTTACGGTTAACTTCATTATATCTTCTCGTTCGGTAGTGTCATTAACACGGGTAGTCAATGCATTTAAATTCCTTGGGCTATTGCATGGGTAACGCTTAGAAAATGACGAGTTTTACATCTTATTAGTTGCAGCTTGCAAGGTATCGCTCCTTATGAGGTTTTGGTTCCACCATAAATGAACATGAGATAGTGGAGTTATCGAGTACCATCTCAAGCGTGGACGCAGCCAGTGGTTAAACCACGTTAAAATCTCGGTTTGCATAGTTTTATTTATCTCTATCTCTTAACTACTTATAATTACTGTTGATTAATTTTTTTCTATTAAATTGATTCATCATATTGCAATTAATCGTTACATTTAAGTTAAGAAATTCTTAAAATTTCCATTAAACCTATATACCCAATTTACCACCCCCTCTTGGGTATATTTTCGGGCCAACACCCTATAGAATTCCGTATCTTTTAAAGACAAGAAATTTATTATAATTTAGAAATCGAAATTTATTAATGATTTAGACTTAATTAATTTATGAATATTAGATTTAGACAAAAATGATTGGAATTGATTAAATTTGATTTGGGGCAAAAATAACATATTTTCGGGAAGGATCTGACCCCAGTTGGATCTGATCGATCCAATTATGGAGTCAGATTGATCCAAATTATGGAAGTTAGTGTTGTAGGTTTGGTTTGTGGATTTTTATGTTTTAATCAGACTCTTTTATTTTATATTTTTAAAATGCATGAGGTTTGGGACTTTTTCAACACTTTTCCCTCAGCTAAAAAAGAGTAGCTCTTAAGTTTTCCTCTCCCCCTTTTCCAAAACCTAAACCTTTGTTAAAACAAAGATTTAACCCTAATTTTAAAGGCTTAAATCATGTTTTCTCAATATCAATGAGAAACGAGACTTTTGTATTTTCACAATAAGAATGCAATCGTATATTAATAATTTTCAAGAGACTTATTTCTAGGCAAGAATATCAGTGTTGTTCTCCATAAGTGTTGTTTGATCTAGTGTTTCCTAAATATTAATTACACATGTTTTCTTAAAATAATTAGCAATTTTAACTAAATAAAGTGAGAAATTAATTATGTTCCTGTTTTTATTAAATTTTAAAATTGGATTTAAGACTTGAAATATCGCATTTTCGGATAGTGTGATATAGGATGAATCTGTTGATTATTAAACATTGTTTGTACGCGTGTTTGAATCCGATTATGCATGGAATTGATAAATTATCACCCATATTAAAATACTCCAATTGACAACTTGTTGGGATATTTAGTAAAACTCCATTATCACATGATACAATTGATATAATGAGAACGAAGTTAGATTTATATGATAAAAAAAATTAAAGGGTTGTAATGTTACATTAAAAATATTCTTTATGTACAAATTTCTAATGTTAATATTTGACATCGCGGGGACTTTGTGTTTATGGGAGTAGTTGTACTTTCTCCCTTAGTATATTACTTGCTAGGTGTGGGACTAGTTAGTGGACTTAGTTGTTATTAATGCTTTCTAAGTATGAGACTAGTGAGTGTACACTTGTACGGTTAGGTATTTCCTGAGTATGGAACGAGGTAGTACACTGTTACGTTATTTTGTCAGTCTAGGTATGAGATTAGGGGGTGGCTTTGGTTTAGATCTTCCTCCTAGTATAGTAGGTGATACTTATGTTGTGTGTTCTCTAGGTAGGGGATTAGGGATGGATTTAGTTGTGATGCCCGGATTATGCGTAGGACTACTTAAAACTAATGAAAAGATGATAAAGAAAAGATAATTAATATTTAAGATAATAATTGGGTATTAAAATGGATTGACATCACCTATACGTGCATGACTAACTAAAATTGGGGCATCTAGCTATAGTGACATGTCGTGTGTTGGAGTCCCCAATACGTGTAGGACTAATTAAATTTGGCTCGTTTGTCTATAGTGGTGTGCGGTGTGTTGGAACATCACTAATATGTGTAGGATTAACTGAAATTGGGTTGTCTGACTATTATGATGGGTGTATGTGTAATGTGTTAAAGTGTTAAGCGCACCAGGATTATGTGCAAAACCAATAAAAAGGTTGCCTGGCTATAATGGTATCGTACTAATAAATTAATTAGATAATTTAATTGCGATAAGTCAAAGGATTAAGATCTAATTAAATGGTGATATAAACAAAATTGGACTTGGGTAGTGGGGTGGCCTAGTTTATGTGGTTTTACATTGTATGCATCTTATTATGTGGCTTCTTAATTTAAAATAGTCTGTTGTGATATTTATCTCTTATGATGCTTATGACTTGATTCACGCATCCTATTTGGCAAGAATATTTGGTATTACCATGGTGAGCTCTGACCTATTACCCTGACAAATAATTTTCGGTTAGGTTGTTCGGTAGCTGCATAGTATTTGGAGATTTAAAGACTTACAACATAATTACTTTATTTCATTGGTAGTTTAGTTTTCCTTTCCATTCGTATTTATTATGAGACAACATTTATGGAATTTCATAGGTCATTCGATTCTATAGTTTTTTACGATTTTCAGTTGGAGATTCTGTAGTTAGATTATTTCTATTTGAGTATTATTACTTCGGAGTTTGAGATTTTATTGGAGTTAGCATAGTGATGGATTTTAATTATGGTCGATGTTTTATATTCATTAGATTATTGCAATTTATGTCTTGTGGATTTTTTTAAAATGTGTCATATGTTTGTCACATGCGAAGAATGGTATTTAATTCTAACTTATGACGTAGGATGACAATGGGGTCTGGACAGCTTCGATGCCAAAATATGCGGGGTCATCCTCCTCCTAACTCTTTCATCGTATAACAAGACAAAATTCCATCGAGTTCCAAGAGCATTGACTTACTCAATATTAAGTGCATCAACTTTTGTGATACACGTGTCAAACGACACATGAATGAATACGTTGTATATGTAAAACCCGAAGCAAGTCAAGTTATTTTCTTTAGTTAGTATATTTAATTCATGGGTATATAAACACTCGTACCAATATAACTATGTTTGTTGAACAAATGTGCTTATAATATATGTGTTTTCTCCCCTAATGCTCCAAAAATGAAAAATTTAATTGCTTGGTGTGTAAGTATCCATATAATCCAATTTGAACGTGCGCATCCAAATATAATAAGATAATCCTTTAGATTTGTGAATCCAAATTTATATTTCAAATTGAGGTAATACATTTTAATATCAAACGACAACCTCATAATTTGATCAAGATGTTTTGTACATTTATATTTTGTCCTAGTACTTTTGGGTTACATTCTGCTCGTATACATTTGATTATTTTTATATGGATTATATATTTTTAGTTATTCACAATTGAACCAGAAAACACTTGCATAATTGCAATTTGATTGTTAACATTTAAAAATCAAAATTTAAATATTGGGACTGTCTAGGTCGATATAGATGATGTTTTCTCACACCTAAAACTAAGTAGTTTTCCATTAATTTTGCCTAAACAGACATTTTTATAGATTTAGCCTCATTTTAGATGATTGAACTCTCTAAAAAGATGTGTAGTGTGGGGGCGTGCCTAACTCAGTCTTTTTATGTAATTATCATGTCATTGATATATACTTCCACCCATTTCTGTATGAGATCATATGGGATTGCAATTGTACTGCCCTAATGAGCAGCCCCAGTATTTTTTAGATCTAAAGGCATTATCATGTAGTAGTATGTTCCTCATGGTGTAATAATGGACATTTACGTTAATGATTTGGGTACATCTTGACCCGATTGTAATATATGAAGCCATCTACGAATGACTTCAGGGCGCAATTGGTGGCGTTGTTAATGATCTTTGTTGGAGAAAATTCCCCAAGGTCGATTGTACATAAATATTAATCGAATTATGAAAAAATAAATTTACCAAAAATGTTGAACCGTAGAAGGTGATAGTATGATATACCAACAAGGTCTCTCTAGTTTGATACTATCTCAACACGAAATAACTGAATCGATAAAACAAGTTCAGTGTAACATCACAATCTTTTACCATATTCTTATGTGACTAATCACGAGGATGAGATCTTACTTCGTGGTCAAATTACTCTCTCTCTCTCTCTCTCTCTCTCTCTCTCTCTCTATATATATATATATATATATATATATATATATATATATATATATATATATATATATATATATATATATATATATATATATTAAGAATTTTTCAGGGTTTTGAGATTTATGAGATTCTAAAAATGAGATAGCTTTAGGTGAATATAGAGGATACGGGACCCTAGGGAGAGGTAAGGGGTGGCAATGAGACTAGAATAACCTCATCCAACCTCGATCTTAATCCTAGTTCATTAATTACCACTATTTCCATGAAAAAACTATAATTTAAACTCCAATTATCAACTCGACATTATATTTTGATATTCTTATTACTAATTACATAATATCTCTCCATGATTGAGGTTACAAATGCCTATTAATAAAGTAAATTACTGATAATTTATTTAAACTAACTTCTTTAATTCATTGAATTGCCCAACTTAACTTATTTGTAATATCAAATTGATATAATTCATGTGAATGGTTTGACAAATACAAAACTTACAAGCATCTCAAGGGGCATTACAAGTATCTACACAAACACGTGGATTCCATATATAAATGACTTTTTGTAATACCCCATAATTTTTAAAAGTGAATTATTAATTAATTTAATTATTTGGTTATAATATTTGGATCGGGTTGGTCATATTGGAATTTTTTTTATTAAATGATCGAAGGTTGAATTTATAGATTTAAAAAAAAAAATTAGTATGAATTAAATTTGGTTAAAATGGCCTTTTTATTTATTGATTACATTGTAGGAAGTACTCTAAAACCCTGAGGGCAAGTTAGTCTTTCGAGCATATCCTAGTGGCTCAGTTAGGGTTTGAAAGAGGCCCTTGTGTGTATAATGAGTAGATTATTGTCGGATCTGAAAAGAAAGAGATGGACGATTGAGATTTAAGGGGGAGCCGCAACCACGGATTAATTGGGACATGACCGCGACCTTAGGGGGTCGCGGACCAACCGCGGCCCAATGCGTGAGTCATGCTAACTTAGGGCTTTATATAATTAATTTGGATGATATTTCTTCAGCGTTTTTACTTCCCTCTCAAACCAAAACCCTAAACTTTATTTTCTCTTCATCCCTTACCTTACAAACCTTCATCCCCATTAAAGTATAACCTTCAAACCTCTATTTGGGGACCTTCAGCTTAGATTTTGGGAATGCTTTAAGAGGCATATTTGCTCAGATTTTTAAGGAAATTAAGGAAGTCAAGTCAAATTTCATAAATGGTCAAAAAGCAAGAATACTCTTGATTTCCCTTTTAGTGCTTTATGACTTAGATATGGCCTAAACATGGTTTATTATTAAATAAAAGTGACTAGAGGATTAATTAGGGTAAAATAATCCTAATTAATTTCTAACTAATGTTATTTGATATTAAAACTGGTGAAACCCCCTTATATGTTGAAAATTCCTAGAACATGCTTATGTGATTATTATAAAGATGAGAATATAAAAATGTGAAATGGAAAAGAAATTGAGTTTTATGCCTTGTGAACTTTAAAGTTAAAATATGAAATATGTGTATACTTGTCTCGCGGTATTTATAATTACTGAGAATCATACGACGAGCCTGTTTAATATGCATGTAAATCATTATTTTATGAATTAAAAATTTTTATATGTTAAAATCAAGGAACTTCTTTTGAGAATCTGTAATAACGAATGTTGAAAAATTAATGAGGGTATTATTTGAGATCATGATTTGTACACGTTTATCAATAGGATTTTTTATTTTTGTCCTACGTAGTTGAAATTGGGTTTTGGAAGTTGATTAATTATTTTAGTTGGATATTAGTTGTTGCTAGTTTTTGAATTTTCGTGTGTTGGATATTATGGTTGGTCATTTGATGTATATAAGTGTTGAATAGATATTAATGTATTATCGAGGAGATCGGGATGTTTGGGGATTATTAAATGGAGGACATGTATTATTAGTAAATTATTCTAAGATATTGATTATTAGTGTAGGTATACTAAATGTGGATCATTTGGTGTCATTAGGTGTTGATTGAGTTATTGGTTATGCTATTGTGAAACAAATGGATCGTCAGATGAAAATGTTGCGTATGGAAATTGTGAATTTATCATTAATTCTTATTTGGCGTTGAGACTTGGGTGATTAACTAATAGTTGCCATTGGTGATGTTTTCTTTTGCAATCTATGTTGACAGGGGGGGGGGGGTACGATGTTGATGTGGGGGGCAAGATCTTTGAGAGTACTTATGGTTGAGATTTTGGGTTATGGTAGTTGGGTCATGTACACACAGAGTTTGAAAATGAATGAGATTTCGTTCAGGGCATTTATTTTAGAGTAAAGGGATTGATTTTAGACTTTATTATAGTAGATGCTATTTATGAGTATTATTAGGATATGTAGTGAGGTGATTGGGTAATTTTAGAGTAAACTGGGAGTTTCATGTGATTAGTGTGGATTTTGTATTCATTGGACCTAAGTAGTTATAGGGAAGTCTAGGTTTAATGTTATCCACTCTTAACAATTAATTAATCTAGACAAAAGTGTATCAGGGGGTTCCTTGTTTGGATTTTCTTTATGAGACATCCCACGCACGGAGTCTAAAAAAGGTAGGAGTTTGGAGTTTATGATTTATAAGTGTTGTACGTAAATTTCTAATAGTAAGGACATGGGTATTAGTAGAATGGATATTTGAATGTATGACTTGTGAGTTGGTTATTGAAATGTATAACTTGAGAGTTGGGTATTGAAATGTATAACTTGTAGATTGAATATTGAAAGTAATTACTCGTGAGGAGACTTTGTTCATGAAGTATGAGTTGTTTGAGGAATGTGTGGAGTACCTTGCTAGTATGTAAGGAGATAATGTAATGAAGTGATTTTTTACGAGTTTCCCATAATATGAAATTGGTTAATTGAGGTAGATTCTTTGGTGTTCAGTTTTATGAGTTGGTTGTTGTTTGCTCTTGGTGACTACCTAATCTAGACAAAAGTGTATTAGGGGGTCCTTGTTTGGATTTTATTTATGAGACGTCCCATGCATGGAGTCTAAATAAGGTAAGGAGTTGGGATCCTGTGGAAGAGAAATTTATCTTGGTTAATATAAATGGAAATTTTAAGGGTGTGTATAGGGATAGTACTCTTTTATTAACGTACTAAAGGAGAATAGTTATGTGCGGATCATTGGTGTTTACATGAGGTATAAAATCTAGACATGAGAGTAAAAGGTGGCGACATGATAATAAATGAGATCTTTGTTTATTACATGAGTTTAAATTTCGTGCATACAAACAAAACGTGGTGACAGGATGTGAAACGGGTTGTTTGTGCGTCACATGGTGTTGAGGCGTTCCGGCACTACATAGCAAGGTGTATACCAATTTTTTGGCACTGTGAAGCAGGTGGCTACGAATTTGTATGATGATTCCTTATTAGTATTGCATAGGAGGTGGTGACGAGTTTTTCATCACTGCATATCAGAAGGGACAAGTTTGTGTGAAAGGTTTATATTGGCATACTGCATGTTCTTGAGATCGTCGGGGAGAAGGGGCACATGTCAGTTATAGTTTGATTAATTAAGAGAATAATTAATTGAATACACTATTGTGATTGAATGTATTGTGATATTTGGGGCCGTGAGGGAGGCTATTTAACTAGAATGAACTTAATAAGATAAAGTTGGGATGAATGAGATAAGAAAGAGGTAATTGGTTAATTGAGATTTATTGCTAATGTTATTTAAAAGACGCTATTGCAGTATTTATATAATTTAATACTTCTGTTGGGTTGTGTTTTTTGTTTTGGAAAACGTAGCTAGTATTCTTCCTGTGGGTCCTGACCCATTGCATTGACTAACTTCTCATGTTAGGCTTGATCATCTATTTGTATATTGGAAATTGGTAGTAGACTAGACTTTGGAGATTTATTTTATGTATGGTTTAGTTTTTCCTTTCGTTGTATATTTTCACATGAGATAGCTTTTGAATTTATAAGTCGCTCATGATTCCACAAGTGCATTCTGGGTTATTGTAATGATATATTTATATATCATTGGAGTATTGGAGGATTCCTTACTTGGACTTTATTGGTGGTGACCATTATTAGTTTATCTCTCGGATGTCTTATTGTTGGAAAAACTTTTAAATGTCTCATATTTATGTCACATGTTGAGAATGATATTATAGAATTTTTCATATTCTAGTATTAGGGCTTGATAAACTCTAATATTAAAATATGCGGGGTGTTACACTTTCACCACACACTAATTATCATCTCGCAATCTATCATGCTTATTGACCTAGTAATGAAATTCACTCGATTGGTCAAACCAATAAACAACTAATGCATGTATCCATCAAGTATATTAGTATTTAAAGATTAATTAAACTTAATAATCACAAGGTTTACATTGTCTTAGTATATCAATACAAAGATAATGACCTCAAGATGGTTGTATTTAATACACACAAAATGCCCTACCACTATAAGTTGAAACTATATTGTTTCACATAATTGATATAGACCAACTAAAATATTGTGTTACGACCCTATCGATGATGTGTTTAGTTCCATCTAAGAGTTTGATCGTGAGACTTACATTCCACAAGAACTGGTGATCTAATCTTCTGTGTAAGTGTGACTCTACGCACCAGATCGTATATGTCGTTGAATAAAAGATACCATAAATATAAAAAAATGCAAACATTATCCCCATACATGATTCCAATTACAATTTAAAAAGTTTTTTATATAAATAATAAATCCAAAGCTAAAACTATTATAATAGGCATGGTTTTAGCCTACTACCCTAACAATCTCCCAGTTAGACTCAAAGCTATGTTGTTGACTCGAAAAATATCCCTATAGGGGTGAATTTGGATTTTATAAAAATAGTGGTAGATTATAAATTTCTTTTATCTCCTTTAAATATGATAGATAATATATGTATGAACAACTAAATCAACAAACAATAATAATATATGTAGATAATTTGAGAGACTTTGCAAACTGAGATTTTTACATTGTTCAGTCTTGCCTACACCACGCTCAAAATAGGATTTGACAACTTCAATGTCTTCGGTTCACTTGTGTGGAATTGAAACTGCAACCAATAGGAAAATATATTCTTTATTATTTAAGCATACATGAGAAAACTCAAGGGAACCACCTCGTTTTTTAATCATTGCACTATGACACTACTAATCGTGAAGATATAATGAAGCTTACATTGTAAGAAGAAAATAAAATAAAGATTTTGTTGCACTAAGTCAATCTTTGGATTGAATGAAATTTCTCCCTTTTGGAATTATATCACTTATTTCGTTTATAAGCTAATGCCTAAATGTGTGCAAATTGTGTTGTGAGATTTTTCCCTTTTATCCTTTAAAATCTCAATGAATTGTTAAAATAAATATTATTATAAATCTTATATGCGTTGGTGTTGCTTGTTAGTGTTGCTTGTGAGATTTTATGTATATAAAAATTATATTTGGTGGAGTTTTTTAAAGCTTGGAATATAATAGAATCATTAGGAGTTGAAAAAAATGTTTTTTGTTGGGATTGACATAAAATAAGGAAATATTTCTGCTTAAAAACTTCGATTGATCATGCATTAGAAATTAAAAGAAATAACTAGGTTTAAAACATACACATAAGGTTCCGAATCATGATACCTTTACGGATCTTGTTGTTGATCTGAATAATAAGAAATACGTTGATAAATATGATGATCCTCCTGACCTCCCAAGTGTAATACCCCGTATTTTTATGGCTTTTAATTATGAGGTTAATTAAATGGAATTACTTTTAATTCTGGGATTTATTAAATTAATTTGGGATAATTAATTGGAAAATTTATTCGGATTTAAATGCTAGCGGGACGAGAGTTAGTATTGGGATATTATTATGTTGTTCAATATTACTGAGTGATTATGGTAATATGTGATCATTGAATTTATTAAAATTGTCGTGAATTGAAAATACGACAGTTTCGGTAATTTAGTTGGGACGCACGTGTCAGTCGTGTCAAGACCCAATTTATTGAATGTAAAAGTATTTTGTTTTTATGTCATCCGTATGAGCTTTTTGAGTGCGTCAACGTGTCCGAAAGGGTCGAGATAGTCAGAAAACACTAGCCTGGGGTTTAGTTTGGGTCCCGGGGCATTTTTAGGCCAAACCGGCAACCCGAAAGGGTATTTTGGTAATTTTAAAAATTAAGGAATTAAGACCCACGATTTTTAGTGTTGATTTATTTATTTTTGGTTAGGCTATTAGGGCCATTATCATCCAAAAACAAGGAGGGAAGTTACGTGAGTTAGAGGAGAGGTTAGAAAAAGTCCCCAAACCAAAACCACCACTCACCACCACCAATTTGGACGGAATTGTGACCGGAAAGAAGACAGGACCAGCCCTTGAACAACAACAACGGATCAGACTATAAGATTTACAAGCAAGTGATTTATCTTGCAAAGATTCCAAGCATATACTTTACATATTTTTATAGAATTGAAGATTTCTCATAAATAATGAAAATTGAATGGATTTGAATGGTTTAAATAATAATCTGGGTAGGACTTGCATGTAGGTTTATGTTGGAGATGATAACAACTACGAATTTATGATTGATGGGTAGAGAATTTCGAAATTTGATGGGAATATGGGATGTTCTTGAAGAAATAGGAAAACAAGGTTTTTATATGATTTTTGGGTATTTTGATCCAAGAAAGTGATGTTATATGTTGATTTGATTAATCTAAAACGTGGGGAAAGAAGTAAACATGTTCGTAGGATGATTAGTATATTCATTTGTGAGTTTTGGACGTTAGAATGAAGATTTAGAGGGGTAAAAAGTTGATAAACCGTAACTGTTAAGGAATTTCTAGGCTGATACCTGCTTGATCGATTGATCGACTCAAGAATGTCGATCGATCGAATCCATCGATCGATTGATACACTTTCTTCGATCGATCGACCCCTTCTGGTTTTTGACAATTTTTTCTCTTTAAGGTTAAAGATTATTTTAAAGCCGATGTTAGTTATTACAGTATTAAATATAATATGGTGGGACTTAGATAAGGTCCGTAGGGTATTAGTTATTATCGGAGAATGGTATAACTTATGGGATTGATTGATATTGCTTATGAGGGTCTACCGAGTGAGGTACGATTAAAGAGCATTCGAATTGAAACTATAATGGGAATTTATGATGATGTACGATTAAGGGCAGGAACGGAGTGACTTTAAGTGCTGAGATAACATAAGAATTTAATAAGAAACCTGGTAACCTTTTGAGATAGGTTTAAGTACCCAAATTGATACGACGAGAGAGTTATCAAACGGAATTTATATTATGTGTAATGCTCGGGGTAAACTTACTACGTACGATACTAACTAGATGAAATGTGTGAACATCTATATTGATATATGATTACTTAGGTTGTGTGAATGCCTAGTGTATGGATTTCTTATGTGTATGACATACATACCATACTTGCTATCACGGGAGGTTAGTTTTTATTCTGGAAAAGGACCCTCTTATCCTTGTGTGCCTTCGTGGGGATTTAGACTGGTACCTTAAGGACATAGTAGTGTGAATGACTTATTTGTGAGTTGATAAGTCAGCTGACCATGGGAGAGTAGGTATGTGCGTGACCCATGGGTATGTGAACTATGTTCGCCTCTAATATGTGTGATTTGTATTTAGACGGTTCCTAAGAGATTCGAAACACGTGATCCTTACGTACGTGATGCACATGGATTTGATAGCTGAGTATGCGTGCACCGCAGCTGAGCCTATGGGTGCCATATATGTATTTATGTACTGAGAGTGATGTACTTATGTATTTGTGATGGGTTCATTGTTGTTTAGTAGATGTGAATGACTAAGATATTCGAATGGGTTAAGAATGAGAATTTAACTAATACTTGAGATAAGTAATTTAATGAATGTGAACATGGGTTATTGTAAGGACATTTTGTCCATTATCTATGTGTATGTCATAAGCCGTTACATCGTTGAACAAACTCAAGATCACATCATCATCAACCGATACGAATATCAAAATATTCATGGAATCAGTTTTCTGGTCAGCCGGATCGGTCCACCTATTTTATAAAGGAACCGGTCCGCCCCGGACCGATCCGCCCATTTGGAAAAAGAATCGATCCGCCTCAAGCCGGACAGATCCGCTTTGCACCAGTATACCCCGAACCGAATGCAAACCGAAGATGGCCCTTTCAAAAAAGAACCGATCCGAGGTTGGACCGGTCCGCCTCCAAAATGGACCGATTTGCCTGGGATAAAATCGTGCAGATCGTGTTCAGTTATTTTCGGCCCAATTTTTCTTTTATAAACCAACTTCGGGGATTTGTTTTGCAAGACTTTCATAGAAGATTTTCAGAGCCCTAAAACTCCAAGTCTTCAACTTTTTGAGTCCCAAGACTCTTGTTTGATTCACGCCACATAGCCAAACCCTTGTGAATCTATTTGCAACCCAAGAACACATTTGTGTGTTTGTTCATACCCTTGTGGAGAAGTCCGTCCTTCTTCTTTATTGTTGCCCTTCTAGAAAGGGAAACTTCCAGCCGCCAACTACAGATCCGACGCCCGCGGGTAACTCTGTGTCAGTGTATTTTCATTGTAATCCGAGAAATTATATGTGTAACAACCTGCCCTTTTGGAGACGATTAAATTCCATAATTTAAAAATAAATTGGAATTTGGGGAATTTTCTTAAATAGTAATTTTTGAGATTTTCGAGGATTAAATGACTTTCGAAGGATGTTGTAATTATTTTGGGACTATATAGGTCGAAGTAATTTAATTATATGTCGCCGTGGAGTATAGCGACAAAAGAGGTAAGATTTTAAGTAAGAATACCGCATTTAATTATTTTGGGTTGGAATAGTGATTTGCGGTCAAGTACCTCGAATGGAAATTTCGACTGCGCCATGAGTCTCGGAATGTCCGAGATAGTCGAAAAAGAGTGTCCGATTGTCGAAATTGAGTTCCGGATAATTTTGGAGTTAAATAGGCTCGTAATTGGGTAAACGAGTCGTTTTTGGGTTTTAAAGGGGTTAAACCCTTTTCTCCTTATAAAAGGAGGGAGAGTGGGAGAAAAGAGAAGAGAAAAGAGAAAGAAGAGAGGGAAGAAAAGAGAAAAAAGGGGGAGATTCCGGCCAACCTCCGCGGGATTCGGCTCGAGGTCGTCAGATTTTATCCACGAGGCAAGTGTTTACTTGCTTTATTTGTTTTTAAGCATAAATATCTCATATCATTGTTGGTATAACAAACCCTAATGATTTTGGGTTGGGTATTCGTGGATAAAACGGGTTTTGGGGAGTTAAAACGAATAAGCCCCTAAAAATGATAAATTGGAGAAACTTAGGTTTTAATTGAAATTAATTGGTGATTCCGGGTTCTAGGATGTTTAGAACCCGTATTATAGGTGTATTTGTAGTTGGTTGAAGTTGTAGGCCGTTTGGTGAAGATATGGAAGCTTGTGGGAAACTTCCATGGCCGAAACAGCTTCTCGGAGAAGAAGCTGCCCGACTTGATCGATCGATCGATCATAGGGGATCGATCGATCGAAGCCATCAATCGATCGACGGCCATGGGTCGATCGATCGACCCCTGCTGAAAGTTGATAATTTCTCTAGGATGATTTGGATGGGATAGATTCCATTTCATCTTGATTTGAGGTTAATTAGGTGATAACCTAAAGGACCTTTTAGGATTTTATGGTCCATAAATTAAGGCAATATAGGAGGGTAAAGTAAGGGTTTTTAGTATATAACCCTTAATCTATATTTTCGAGGAAAATAGAATAATTGTAGAAATTGATGGATTAGGGTTCCTAAATTATATTGGGGACTTCTAAATGATTAATTGGACTAGGTATAGTCTTGAGGGTTCAAGGAAATGAAATCCTTAACTCGTTGAATTTAAGGTTGTTCGGGTGAGATAAATCCCGAGGATATTTCTTGTAGGCATAGAGGCCTATATAATTATGCTTATAGAAAGCATAATTATATCGATTATCGTTAAGTGTATCCTAGGAGATAATTAGGATAATTTGGGAGTATAGATATGTTTGATTTCACTTAGAGTGAAGGGTATCATTGGAGATATCCAATAAATCCTTAGATGGGATTGATGTATATAGTGATTATTAAATTAAGAAATATTTGGGTTTAGTATCATGCTTATATGAATGCATGATTATGATTCCTGGAGGGAATCTTTGGGATTATTGGTCATCGCTAGATGCTATAGGCCACTATGGCCGTTTATATATATTCTAGGAAGAATATATAGGATATGTATATACTGTGTGATTTAGTTATATATATATGTTATGATGGAAATGATTTTGAAAATATAAAAATGAATATTTTCAAAATGGAAAGATAACTGTTTTTCATAATTAATAAAATATGGATTACACACCTCTCTAAATCGCTATCATAAGGGAAGTTGCATTCGTATGGTGAAGCCCCTTGGCTAATGAATGCAGGGTGGATATAGTCCTATAGGCCATGTGAGCGTTTGTTGTTATGTTTTTCTGCGCTGGTTAGGAGATTCCGGGTGTGGTCTTGACTATCCCGTAGGCACATGGCCGCTTCCCGACGTCTTGCGATGTAGGATCCCAGGTTGTCTTATGATAGGCCCTGGAAGATGATAGCCATTTAGGGGCGCGCACAGTGGAGAAATCCGGACGGGCGGTCTTAGAACGCGTTAGATTAAAGCAATTCATGATAATGGATTGGCTTTAATTATATTTTCTGGATATAGGAAGGGAAATGGGATAAAGGTTTGGCTTCGGTAACACTTCTCGGATGGAAGAAGGGATGTGGAAGCACATGATATGATCAAAGCATTTTTATGATAATGAAAATGGCTTTGAATACATTTCCTGAGTATAAAAAGGGAAATGGGATGATTTAAAAAGGTAAAGCATTTTTATGATAATAAAACTGGCTTTAAAAAGAGATATGATTTGTTAAAGCAATTCATGATAATGAATTGGCTTTTAAATACATTTCCTGGATATGAGAAGGGAAATGGAAGGTTTTGAGATAAAAATGATAAGTATTGATAAATACTTTGTATATGGATTCTCATTCCGGGAGATAGATCCGGATGGTTATGGTAAAGTATGTATGTATAAATGGATAAATCGAGTGCCGAGGGTCTAATGGATCCCGACGATCGACCTTACCGCATAGTAATGTATCGGGGGGGTTCCTTGTTTGGATTTCGCTTTGCGAGACACCCCACGCACGAATATGGCATTGTGTTGAGACTGGGGAGAAGTTTATTCCTTAGTGCTCTAATATTATAAATGTTTATGGTATATATATATTTATATATATCTTTCTGTACTGAGGGACTGGCGGATCTCGACGATCGACCGTGCCGCGTAGTAGTGTATCGGGGGGGTTCCTTGTTTGGATTTCGCTTTGCGAGACACCCCACGCACGAACATGGCATAGCGTTGAGACTGGGGTGAAGTTTAGCCCTTAGTACATTGCTTGGACTATCTAGGGTAGATAGTGGTTGGGTGATAGACTAGTTTAGCAGGGTAGCTTGACTAGGATGTTTAGAGGGATGCGCTAGGAGTGCACTGTTAGAGGAGAGGTGAGGGGTTTCTCATGGGAGTGCGATACCAATTTAAATATGAGATAAAACCTTTTTCAAAATAATAAGGCATTTATGCACTTGCTAAATATTTTCAAAACTCGGGCTCTGACCAGTTTATCTACTTTTCCTTTCTTTCTATATTATATATATATATATATATATATATATATATATATATATATATATATATATAGGTGTCCAGACACAGGGACGCCTGAATGGCACTTCCTTCGAGTCAGACGTCAGCTGCAGCAGCTGTGGATGCGTGCAGGATTTTCAGTAGACGTTTCCATTCTTGTAATCTAGATAGGAGGTATTGTATAAACATTCGGGCCAATGGTCTAACTGCATTTATTTATTCTTTTAGTACATCATTCGATATGGTTGTATATTTTGACCGAGTGTTCGATTACTTAATTTCATTTTCGCATAAACTGTGTGGATGTTTTATTTAATGTTGATTAAAAAGAGTAGTAAAGTTAAAAATTTTGACACCGGCCTAATAGGTTATTAGTAATTAAATGGATTTTCGACAGTGATGCTAAGAATGATCCATATGAGACTCCTGTTTTAATTTAATATTGGAGTGATCGCCCGGTATCTTATTAGGCGGGTTGTCACAGTATGTTACAATATTATAATGAAAATAAATGGTTTTGCCCCTTTGGGGGATTTTTCCTCACATATGTGTGTTTGAATGTTCTTTTATGAGTTATCATCTTACTTATTCACATATAGATGCCTGTTTAGGATTTAATTGATAAAAACTGAGTTTAATTAAATAATATCTCTATTTGAACGCACGCGCACTCTTTCAAATTGGTATCAGAGCCAATTACACAACTTTACCGTGTAATTTTCCGCAAAATTTTTCTAAGATATCAATTTTCAGAAAAATAGATTTTTGAAAACGAGTGTGTTCATAGTGGAGAAATTATATAATAAAATGCCAGTTTTTGACGGGACAAACTATGCATATTGGAAAGCCCGCATGAGATCTGCATTAAAAGCCATTGATGAACGTGTATGGATTTTCGTTGAAAGAGGGTGGATACCTCCCTCTGTCACTGTTGAAAATGTGACCAATTTAAAACCTGTCACCTCTTGGACTGAAGAAGAATTAAATGGTCATCTTTTAATTCTAAGGGTCTAAGTGCTATTTCTGGGTCTGTTACACCTGATGAGTTCAAACGCATAATGACGTGCACCACGTCAAAAGAGGCATGGGATGTTTTGCAACTTACCCATGCAGGTACGAATGCTGTGAAAGAGTCTAAACTACAAAACTTAACAACTCAATTTGAGACCATCACCATGCATGAAACTGAATGTTTTGATGATTTTTATGCTAGGATTTCTGACATTGTTAATACTAGGTTTAATCTTGGTGAACATATTCCTAATGCTAGAGTTGTTAGATAGATTCTTCGTTCTCTGCCTAAGCGTTTTATCCCTAAGGTCACTGTGTTAAATTCTATGGGTAATTTAAATACGCTAAAATTGGAGGAACTTGTAGGAGACTTGTAAACATATGAAATTGATATGTTTCCTAAAACTGCTAAGGCTAAAGATAAGGGAATTGCACTTAATGCCCAAGAGAGAAAGAGTGAGGGGTCGGCAAGAAAGAGGGGAGAGTCATCTAGAAAAAGAGAGACAAATACGTCAGATTCTGAGTGTGATTTTGACTTAGATGACCTGGCCCTTTTTGCTAAAAATTTCAAGAGAATTCTCAAATTCAAGAAAAATGGTAATTTTAGAAATAAAAAGAAGTTTGAGAAAAATAAGTTTGAAAAGAAAAATGAAAAAGTTTTTAATGATCCTCCTAAGAAAGAAAGTGAGAGATGCTTTGAGTGCGACGGTAGGGGTCATAGAGCCTTTAAGTGTGCTACTAGGCTGAACAGAGAAAAGTGCAAAGCTGTCCTTAATGCTACCCTTAGTGACGACAGTGAGGTCGATTCGGTGGATTCCGGAGATGAGTCACCGCATGATTGTAACTTCACCGCATTCATGGCTAGTTATGTGAGAACTTCTAGTACTTCTCACGACGATGAGGATGATGCATCACAGGGACACCTCGACAGTGAGATCGATGTGAGTGAGGGGGAGGATGACACAAGTGAGAGTGAGAGTGATCTTCAACGCGCCTACGCCAAGCTATATTCTGAGTCCTTTAAAACTAAAAAACGTAACAAAGTGTTAGTTCTTAGGATCACCGCTTTAGAGGAAGACTTAAGAAAAGCGAGAGAGAGAGAGTCCTCCACCTGCACTACCTTAAGAGAGAGAGAGTCTGCCTGTGTTGAGAAAGAGAGTTGTTTTGAGAAAGAGAGAGGGGACTTGACTAAACAAGTGGCTAGTCTTATGAGTGAGGTCCATTACTCCGTGGAGACTCGAAAGAAAATTGAAGCCCTTGTTGCCCATCTTTCTCATGATCTTGAGAAAGCACGGTAAGTCAAGGTTCAAATCGAGGACAAATCTGGGAAGATGGGAAAGATGCTCCTCGGCCCCGCTTTAGGTTTTGGTGATCGGCAGGGAATTGGTTATGATGGTGCCTCCACATCTCAAATTGCACCTGGACCAGTCCCTGAGTTTACTACAACTCCTTATGGCCATCGCCAAATACCACGAAGGAGAGTTTGACTAAGAAAAGCAAACCAAGGTCCGCCTCAGACTGTGTTCTTTTGTACATATTGCAAAAGAAAAGGCCACCTGAGGGAGTTTTGCTATAGTTTGGGTCGGACACGATGTACTTCTGCTCTACCATGACATACTGATGAGCTTTCCAGTCTGAGAGAGCGTGTTGAGTTTTTAGCCGCCACATCACCGAGTTTGATGGAGGAATTTTGATGGATGTCTTTGCCGTCAGTGAATGCTTCTCACATTCCGGCTAAAACCAATAATAACAAGGGTAAACAAAAGGTTACTTCTTCTTGGGTGCCTAAGAAAGATAAGAAATACCTTGTTGTTCATGTTGCTTTCAAAGCTCATAATACCACACAGTGGTATTTTGATAGTGGGTGCTCTAGACACATGACAGGTGATGTTTCATTTTTTACCTACCTAGAGGAATATAAGGAAGGTAGAGTCACCTTTGGAGATGGGAGCAAGTCTAGCATTATAGGACGAGGTACTGTAGAGTTACCAGGATTTCCTAAGATAGAGAATGCTTTGTACGTCAAAGGTTTGAAAGCAAACCTTCTCAGCATTAGCCAGCTGTGCGATGCTGACTTTGCAGTAAAGTTTGATCGGGACGCGCGCAATGTCTACAATCAAGCCGGTAAACTTTTAGTGCAAGGGGTGAGGACCGAAGATAATTGCTATGTAACTGTGCCCACTTCCTCACTTGTCTGGAACAGCGCCACGATCACTCCTATGGATTTATGGCACCAACGTCTAGGTCACGTGAATGTTAGAGATTTGACTCGTTTAGCTAAAAATGACCTAGTACGTGGCTTACCATCTCTTGGAAAGTCAACTTCCACGGTTTGTGGACCCTGTCTGTTGGGAAAGCAAACTCGGAGGCCTCATAGGAAGTTGCATTCCATTACCACCTCCCGAGTACTTGAGTTGATTCACATGGATCTTATGGGTATTACTCGTACTGAGAGTTTGGGTGGTAAGAGGTATATCCTCGTGATGGTAGACAATTTCTCCAGATATTCTATTGTAGGTTTTCTGAGGAAGAAATCCGATGCTGTAGAATTTTTAACGATCAAGTGTCGTGTCCTATAAAATCAACACGGAGTCACTATTAATAGGATCCGTAGTGATAACGACACAGAATTTAAGGAAGCAAAAGTATATCTCTACTGTGATAGCCTTGGGATCAAACATGAGTTTTCTGCTGTGAAGACTCCTCAGCAAAACGGGATTATTGAGAGAAAGAATAGGACGATCCAGGAAATGGCTAGATCTATGCTTCTAGGTTGTAATGTTTTTGGAGATTTTGGGCAAAGGCAGTGTCTACTGCATACCACACGGTGAATAGGGTTTATCTGCGTCCACACGCACTTAAGACACCTTATGAATTGTGGACTGGCAAGAAACCCAACCTTGCATATTTCTATGTTTTTAGGAGTAAATTCTATATCCTACGGGATAGAGAGCAATTAGGAAAGTTTGACTCCCGAAGCGACTAGGGAATATTGTTAGGCTATTCATCGAATAGTAGAGCGTACCGAGTTTTTAACCTAAAGAGCTCTAAGGTTATGGAATCAATAAACGTCACCGTGAAAGATGACGAACCTCCGACGGTTATTGATCCTAACATTTAGTGTGAGGATGAGGACTCTTCTGATAGTGATTTACTTGTTCCTCACCCAAACTTTGTGGACCCTACTCCTGTGTTAGGGGACACACCTTCTTGGGTTCACAAGAGTCATGACCCTGCCTCCATTTTAGGTGATCCAACTCTTGGGGTCAAGACTTGTGCTCAGCTAGAGAACGTCGTTAGCCACTTTTGTTACACGTCCAAAGTAGAGCCCAAGAATCACAAAGAAGCACTCAAGGATGAACACTGGATATCTGCTATGCAAGATGAGTTGCTTCAGTTTAAAAAGAATAATGTCTGGGATCTAGTCCCCCGACCTAGTGAGACTAATATGATAGGTACCCGGTGGATATTCAAGAACAAAATGGATAAAAATGGTACCATAATGAGAAACAAGGCTAGGTTGGTCGCTCAAGGCTACACATATATAGAGGGTGTAGACTTTAGGGAGACATTTGCTCCTATTGCGAGGCTTGAGTCCGTCCGTCTACTACTCGCCATCGTATGCCATCTGCGCTTCAAGTTATATCAGATGGATGTCAAGAGTGCCTTTCTGAATGGCATTCTACAAGAGGAGGTTTACGTGGAACAACCAAAAGGGTTTGAAGACCCTCAGCACCCGGAGCACGTATACTATCTGAGGAAAGCATTGTATTATTTGAAGCAAGCACCTCGTGCTTGGTACGAGAGGCTTACTTTCTATCTCTTAGCTCGTGGCTGCAAGAAAGGGGGAGTTGATATGACATTGTTCATTAGGAGAGATGTCGATGCTATTTTAGTTGCCCAGGTCTATGTAGACGACATAGTCTTTGAATCCACGTGCTCCCAGCATGCTCACCACTTTGAGGAGGAGATGAAAAGTGAGTTTGAGATGAGCATGGTAGGTGAGCTTACTTTCTTCCTTGGTCTCCAGGTTCGTCAGCTAGAGGATGGGATGTTCATCTCCCAATCTAAGTATGCTAGAGACCTGGTGAAGAAATTTGGTCTGGACTCCGCTAAGCATGCACGTACACCTATGAGTACTTCTATCAAGCTTAGTAAGGACACTTCAGTCAAGGACGTAAAGCAAACCTTGTATCGAAGTATGATAGGTAGTCTTCTCTACTTGACTGCCAGTCATCCCGACATAGCCTTTAGTGTTGGAGTATGTGCGCGTTATCAGGAATTCCCGAAAGAGTCACACTTACTCGCTCTAAAACGTATTATCAAATACGTAAGTGGGACTCTGTCATATGGTATTTTGTATTCCTTTGATACCAATGATCGTTTGTCCACCTATTCGGATTCCGATTGGGCCGGGGATGTAGATGGTTGTAGGAGCACTTCTGATGGGTGTTTCTATTTTGGTTATGCTCTTGTTTCTTGGTTAAGCAAGAAGCAAAATTCCATCTCTTTGTCCACTACAGAGGCTGAGTACATCGCCGCCGGGAGTTGTTGCACGCAACTCTTATGGATGAAACAGATGATGAAGGATTATGGGATTTCACAGGACACCATGACCATTTCCTGTGATAACACGAGCGCGATACACATATCCCGTAACCCAGTCCAGCATTCACGCACAAGGCACATCAGGATACGCGAGCACTTTATACGTCAGATCGTTGAGGAGAAAGTCGTATCCCTGAGTTTTGTTCCCACCGGCCATCAGTTAGCCGATATTTTTACAAAACCTTTAGATGCCCTTAGATTCGAGAGTCTTAGGAAGTCTTTGGGGATTTGCACAGTTGACTGAGGGGTTGGTCCGTGTCTAGCATAAGATGCATTTTTCTCATATCATCTGATGCCTATTTCTAGATTGTATCATATTTTTTGTTTTGATTTTTATTTTTTGAAAAATCCAAAAAGATTTTCTTTTTATAAATTTTTTTAGAAAAGCTCAAAAAGATTTTATTTTTAATAAAATTTTGAAAAATCCAAAAAGATTTTTTTATTTGCACCATTTATGGATGAGTATTTAAGATAGCCGAGTCACAAATTCATTCCATTTATCCATGTGACTGTTTGATAGAGATTTGAGATGCTACATCCTTTCATCCATGTGCTTTACATTGTTTGGAGTCTTTGAGATGTGATTAGTGATATCTTTCTACATGTTTGACTCCTATCTCCTTTATTGCACACATGCACGGCAATATTTGAATATTGTACTTGTCTATCACATATTGGCTTGAGTGTTTCCATCCCAATTCTGTCTATACAACGTACAATATGCTATAAAACTTGACAAGATTAGAATGCATGTAAAAACCGTTTTGGTGAGATAGTGTGTTTAATTAAGAACAGGGAGGGGTTGCGAAAGGTAATTATCTATTCTTTGCGCAAAAGCCACCGTTTAGAAGGACAAAAAAAAATGGAGGAATTTTATTATCCGAGGTCCAAAGAGGTTAAAAGAGCCCAAAAATAGTTAAAGGCAATAAAAAGCTATTGATGCCAAATATGGGCCATTAGGTTTCACCATCAATTCTCCAAAGTTTGAGAATTTAGAAAGCCACTATTCAAAATAAAAATCTGAGAGAGTTTGGTTGGAGAATATAAACGGGTTTGCACTTCCTTGAAAGTCCCAAAAAAGCATGAAATCATTTTGGACGTTATTGGTGTGAAAATCACTTTGAGCTTTGATTTGTTGATTTGATTGAGTCAATGTCTCATATTTCCAATTTCTTTTACACCAAAGGAAGATTTTGAGTTCGTTCGTTAGGAGTATCCTATATTCATCGTGCACATATGTCATGTTTGTATGCATTGATTTTCCTATCGAATTTGATCACACCCCTGCATTTACGCTTTCATTAACTTGGTTGTTTTGTGTTCATTCATGGTGTGATTTTTGTTCCTTGTGACACCCTGGTCTTGCTTGTTTGATTTATTCTTCTCATATGTCTATTTGGGGACATCATAAAAAGGGGGAGAAAGAATTATCTTATTTTGGGAAAGTTTGAATTGGGAGAGTTTTGAGAAGTTTGAATTTTGGGGGAGTTTTGAGATTTATCTTATGCTTATCATATATTTATATTTATGTTAATCTCTCATTTCAAACTCGATACGTCACTTGGTATTTTGCTTTGTCTCATGTGTGTAGGTACTACTTTGATGATCTCGAAATTGCACACCCTGATGAGAAAAGCATTGAGATTCCTGAATAGTTGAAGATCATACGATGAAGTCTTATTCATATTTATCTTTCCAATTTTGGGTTCATGGAAGGGTAGAATTGGATAGGCAATTTAATTTTTGATAATTCGGATTTTTTATGTTTGTACTGGCATAGAAATAGGGGGAGATTTGTAAGGACATTTAGTCCATTATCTATGTGTATGTCATAAGTCATTACATCGTTGAAGAAACTCAAGATCACATCGTCATCAACGGATCCGAATATCAAAATATTCATGGAATCAATTTTCTGGTCAGCCGGATCAGTCCGCCTGTTTTATAAAGGAACCGGTCCGCCCATTTGGAAAAAGAACTGACCCGCCTCTGGACCGATCCGCCTCAAGCCGGACCGATCTGCTTTGCACCAGTATACCCCAGATCGAATGCAAATCGAAGAAGGCCCTTTCAAAAAAGAACCGATCCGAGGTCGGACCGGTCCGCCTCCAAAACGGACCGATCCGCCTGGGATAAAATCGTGCAGATCGTGTTCAGTTATTTTCAGCCCAATTTTTCTTTTATAAACCAACTTCGGGGATTTTTTTTTGCAAGACTTTCATAGACGATTTTCAGAGCCCTAAAACTCCAAGTCTTCAACTTTTTGAGTCCGAAGACTCTTGTTTGATTCACACCACAGAGCCAAACCCTTGTGAATCTGTTTGCAACCCAAGAACACATTTGTGTGTCTGTTCATACCCTTGTGGAGAAGACCGTCCTTCTTCTTCATTGCTGCCCTCCTGGAAAAGGAAACTTCCAACCGCCGATTACAGATCCGACGCCCGCGGGTAACTCTGTGTCACTGTATTTTTATTGTAATCCGAGAAATTGTATGTTACAATATTATAATGAAAATAAATGGTTTTGACCCTTTGGGGGATTTTCCTCACATATGTGTGTTTGAATGTTCTTGCATGAGTTATCATCTTACTTAATCACATATAGATGCATGTTTAGGATTTAATTGATAAAAACTGAGTTTAATTAAATAATATCTCTATTTGAACGCACGCGCACTCTTTCAGTTACAAATATGGCTAATTTGGGGGTTACGTGTGGATACTCTATGTAAGAATGCGAAGGCAGGAGTGGTACAAACTAGTTAGATAGTGGCATAACTAGGATGGGTTAAAGGCATACGTTAGGCATGCACAGTAGTTGAGAGGTAAGAAGCTCATATGAGAGTACGCAACTAACGTGCTTATAATATGTGATGTTTAATTGTAATTTAAATCACTTGCTAAACTTTTAAACTATTTTCACATCGGGCTCTGACCCGTTTTCCTCCAAATCTATTTTTGTTTTGTACAAACGTTTTAGGTGCCCAGCCATAGGGACGCCAAGCATAGGAGTTCTATTTTGATGACGTGCTATAGCTGCTGTGGAAGTTACAGGATCTTGGTAGTAGACGCTCTCATTTTATCCTTGATTCCTTCAGAGTCATTTGTATCAGTTAGGGCAAGTCGCCCATTCTTATTTTGAGGTTGTAGTTGCATACTTTCATTTTTTTAGTTCTCGATTTATTAATTATTCAGACTTTGTATTTGGTTTTATTCAGTATTTGGATTATTTGGAGGAGTGTTCCTCCAGACTCATTTTTATTCCATTATTATTCTATTGTGACTGTGATGTGATTTTGTTACCTTTAGTTCATAATTTAATTGGTTGCATGTTAATCTAAGTAAATTAAAATTGACATCTCACTTTTTAAAATATTAGGTGGCTAGTAATTGTTTAAATAAACGTTTTCGACAGTGATGCTATGAACTGAGCCAACTTGACATTTTGTATTAATTTGAATAAAGTAGTAGCTACCCGGTATTTAATTAGTCGTGGTGTCACAGGTGGTATCAGAGCATCATGTTCTAGTGTCCTTTAGGATCCGTGCGGCTTAATATGCTTCCAGCGTAGCTTTCTTTAATATAGAGCCCTATGTTTAGGATTGTTGATTTGTTAGGTAAGATTTCGTTCTCCTGCTATGATGTATATGATAATGAATCTTATTTGCATTCGGGTGTGTTCGTGTGTTGAATAATGCAGTACGTCAGGCGAAGACTGTTGGGCGGACAACAGGAGGCAAATATCAGTGAGGTTATTTGATTTATTTAAGAAGGATGACCGTAGTTAAAGCCACCCATATTATGGCACGGAAGTCCTGGACGGTACAGACGGCCAAGGCATGACTTGTGAATTCCAAGCATAACTAAATTAGATGTGGGGGTCAAATTAGACTCACCTAACATGGTTGGAATGGAAGAGAAAGAGTTAGGTGAAACATTGAAGAGAACCAACAGTGGAAATACTCGAAATGCGGAGATGGCGTGTGCTAGACAAATGAATGTAATATATCCAAAGGCTTGGACATATGTCGGGGTATGGCCAATCGGGAGTGAAAATTTGGGGAAAATTTTTCTTGGCTCGTAAAAGTGGAGTGTCAATGGTGAAAGGTAATCACCACACTTAGAAGTGGAATGGGACGTCGAGAGAAGGCGTACACGTATGTTTTGACCATAAGTTCATTCACCAGATGTTCAGGGTGAAAGGCAAATGTTATTCTGAACTCGCACAAGATAACTGGATAGAGGTCTCTTTGTGAGGAGTAATTTAATTATTTAGCGAACCTTACAGCGGGTAAAGTAGGTAAAATGGAGAAGAGGATATAAAAGGGAGAATTTACATACAAGAAGAATTGCTCTTTTGGGGAATTCTGCTTGGATGGTCAATGCAGATGGTATTAATGTCGCGAAGTGTTAATTTGGAAATAAACGTTTCCTTGGGTGGGGAGATGCAATAATCGAGGATCTTTATAGAGTAAGACTGGGAAAATGGTGTTGGAGAGACACCGCAAGGGGAAGACTCAATGGGGAACCCATAAAAATGATTCCGATAGATGAATTATTATCGAGCGATGGTGATTTCAGTAAGAGATGTGGGAACTAGTAGCGTGTTCCTTAGGTTCATAAAGCTAAGGAAACAATGGAGGTCATCGTCAGAACTGAGACTACCAGCGTCCGAGAGAAGGACCACCTTGACATGGTCAGTGTAACCGAAGATAAGTGGAGTAGGTGTGGAGGTATTTTATGGGAAGTGAAACCCGTGCGTTATAAATGTTTCCCGAAGCAAGTGTAGGGATAAAGGTATTGTGCCTGGAAAGGGCAACCGTTATTGGAATATTCGGTTTGGTACGGACAGGTGTGTTAAGTCCAGGAACCATTTGAGCAGGAGGATGATTGTCAGGAATAGAAGTAGGAGTTATATCCTCAGATGATTTGCATGTTATGTATGGCATGAACGAGTTGCTACAATTGTTATTATTATTATATTTTTGTTTGAGAGAGTCGAGTTTAGTGAGTATCAGCAATTTATTTATTTATGTGAATATTTTTCCCTGATAGTGTGGGGTTATATTTATTTTCATTCGTGGAGGATGAATGAGTAAATTGATAGTGGTATATACTTTATTGAAATTACTCGTTTTGGTGTTGTGTTATACGAGTATGATATTATCCTAATTATGGTTTTATAATATGCTTATTCCGATAGTGTGCTGGTATTACAAGTTTATCGGAGTTACTACCTTGGGGTAGAATGTTTTAACTCTGGCGAGGTCCCATCTGTGAGAGGGTCGGGCTCGCAATTGTACTTTTGTATATATGTATATATTTATATATATTGTTGTGATTGCAAAAAGGTATAATAGTCTCGAATATTTAATCCCAGCATGTGTAGGGATTTAAATTGATATGATTCGTAAGCAATTGGTTTACTAGTCAGCGAAAAGGCTTAGCTAGTTATTATATTAACGCTCAAGATGTCGTAATAAGAAGAGTGCATTATTTTATCACCCTTTAGAGATTTGGGAGTTTATACTCATAGTTGTGTGTCTGGGGACGGGATTTTGAGATCCTCGATTATATTCGCATAATGTATATGAAGTGTGATTACCATCAATGTCAAGAGAAAATGTCTTTCGGGAAGAGTTCCTTGTTTAAGTGTAATTGTGGAAGGAAATGTAACTTTGTTGTTAAGAGATGGGAATATAGGGCTACATGTTATGGACTGAGGGTTAACGGATCCCAATGACCAACAATGTTAGGTAGTAGTGTATCGGGGGGGTTTCTTGTTTGGATTTCTCTTTGCGAGACATCCCACACATGAAACTTAGCTTAAGGTTGGTAGTAGGGATATGTTTGACCATTCGTCCATAAATTGGATACCTCGATCGTTATGGAAGTAAGTAGTTATAACTGGAAGTTAATAAGGGGTAAATTGCGATGTAAGGCCAGTAGAGCCAGTTGTTAGTAAAGAAGTACTGATAATGTTGGTTTTGTTACGACGGGTTGACTAATGCATTGAGGTTAAGGAGGATTTAGGATTTCAAATTCAGAGGTGATTGAGAACGCCCAAGTGGTATAGCCACGTTGAAAATGCAGCGACAATAAAGAGTTTGGAGTACGCATGAAGCGTAGATAATGTTTAAAACTGTATGACTTAGTTATAAGGGATGTAAACATCTTGGTTTGCTAATGTAGTAATCGCTGGAAGAAGGGATATTGATGGGTGGAATTTTTACTTATGGGATTAAGCGTCGTAAGAGAAGGTGTTAATGAGTATACTCATGTGTAATCAGTATAGCACGTTCGAATTTGGTGAAAAGGCAGTAGAAAGCCATTTAATAAGGGGGTATATCTTGAGAAGGCAAATAGTTAACCATTATGGATAATTTGGAGTAGAGTTCCGACCAATCGAATGTTGAGGGTGACTCAAGGGTAAATAGAATGAGGATGTCAATAAGGTATAAAGGGTCCAGATGTGCACAACATGGTGAAAAGTTCAAGGGTCGAAACTTTTGGTATACGTCGAGAGGAGAAGAAGATCATTAAGTATCACTAAACGGGAAGAAATATTTACGTGAAAGCCGACATTTAAAGGAGTGTAGTAAGTAGTAGAACAGTTGGGTGTTAGATGATCGACCAAATAATTTTGTATCCAACCGATGATTTCAGGGATGGAAGAGTCAAGTTAGTAAATTCCTTGAGGGGTAACGAGTTCCTTCGATTATGTGGGACATGTTGTCCAGAAGGAGAGAAATTGTTATATACTTGCGTGATTTACACTATTAGATAGTGAACACGCCGCTACGTGGTTCGATGTAGTATTATTTAGAACTAAGAGGATATCCCCAAAATCCACCTTCAATGTGAGGCAGCAATAAGTAGTGGAAATAACGTTTCGTTCTGAGGCTTGTATCACCTATAGCACGAGGTGTAGGCGCGAGGTGATTGACGACTGGTGGATTGTATGAAAGAAATTTTGGATTCATGGCGATCTTTTCATTTCCAAATTGGGTATAACTAGTAAGTGAGGTATATTTTGGTAATGAGGAGAAGATATTACCTAATGGTAGAGTTGGGGAAAAAGCACCCGTATCTATTTATGGTGGACTAGGTGCTTACAAATGTTTTGTGTAACACCAACCAACTGAAGTGGTTTTCCCTTGTGTAAAGGTCACAACGCCAGGAACAGAGATTCAATTAATGGGCAAGAGTAGTCATATGTGTTATTGATTTCTTCCAGAGTGGGAGCTTGGTGTTTTGATAAACGCGGGAGTTAATGCGTAATGAGGTGCGAACTCAAAATTATATTGAGATAATGCGGCCAATGATGTATAGGCTATTTTTATTCGAATGTTGTTTAGTAAGAGCACAACGTGAAGTGCATATATTGTAGTGTAATCTAATAAAGTATCTAGACTGTTAAACAGGTTTGTTGTGAAGCGAGGGCTTTAGTGATTGGGCCTTTCCTTATATTTTGTTTGAGTACCGAAGGATACCTAAATTTTTCCAGGTATGCCTTAATTTTTCGAATTTCGGGATGAAATTTTGTTATTAGGGGGGAAGTATGTAATACCCCGTATTTTTATGGCTTTTAATTATGAGGTTAATTAAATGGAATTGCTTTTAATTCTCGAATTTATTAAATTAATTTGGGATAATTAATTGGAAAATTTATTCGGATTTAAATGCTAGCGGGACAAGAGTTAGTATTGGGTTATTATTATGTTGTTGAATATTACTGAGTGATTATGGTAATATGTGATCATTGAATTTATTAAAATTATCGTGAATTGAAATTATGGCAGTTTCGGTAATTTAGTTGGGACGCGCGTGTCAGTCGTGTCAAGACCCAATTTATTGAATGTAAAAGTATTTTATTTTTATGTCACACGTATGAGATTTTTGAGTGCGCCAACGTGTCCGTAAGAGTCGAGATAGTCAGATTCACTAGCCGGGGTTTACTTTGGGTCCCAGGGCATTTTTAGGCCAAATCGGCAACCCGAAAGGGTATTTTGGTAATTTTAAAAATTAAGGAATTAAGACCCACGATTTTTAGTGTTGATTTATTATTTTTGGTTAGGCTATTAGGGCCATTATCGGCCAAAAACAAAGAGGGGAGTTACGTGAGTTATAGGAGAGGTTACAAAAAGTCCCCAAACCAAAACCACCACTCACCACCACCAATTTGGACGGAATTGTGACCGGAAAGAAGAGAGGACCAGCCCTTGAACAACAACAACGGATCAGACTATAAGATTTACAAGCAAGTGATTTATCTTGCAAAGATTCCAAGCATATACTTTACATATTTTTATAGAATTGAAGATTTCTCATAAATAATGAAAATTGAATGGATTTGAATGGTTTAAATAATAATCTGGGTAGGACTTGCATGTAGGTTTATGTTGGAGATGATAACAACTACGAATTTATGATTGATGGGTAGAGAATTTCGAAATTTGATGGGAATATGGGATGTTCTTGAAGAAATAGGAAAACAAGGTTTTTATATGATTTTTGGGTATTTTGATCCAAGAAAGTGATGTTATATGTTGATTTGATTAATCTAAAACGTGGGGAAAGAAGTAAACATGTTCGTAGGATGATTAGTATATTCATTTGTGAGTTTTGGACGTTAGAATGAAGATTTAGAGGGGTAAAAAGTTGATAAACCGTAACTGTTAAGGAATTTCTAGGCTGATACCTGCTTGATCGATTGATCGACTCAAGAATGTCGATCGATCGAATCCATCGATCGATTGATACACTTTCTTCGATCGATCGACCCCTTCTGGTTTTTGACAATTGTTTCTCTTTAAGGTTAAAGATTATTTTAAAGCCGATATTAGTTATTAAAGTGTTAAATATAATATGGTGGGACTTAGATAAGGTCCGTAGCGTATTAATTATTATCGGAGAATGGTATAACTTATGGGATTGATCGATATTGCTTATGAGGGTCTACTGAGTGAGGTACGATTTGAGAGCGTTCGAATTGAAACTATAATGGGAATTTATGATGATGTACGGTTAAGGGCAGGAACGGAGTGACTTTAAGTGCTGAGATAACATAAGAATTTAATAAGAAACCTAATAACCTTTTGAGATAGGTTTAAGTACCCAAATTGATACGACAAGAGAGTTATCAAACGGAATTTATATTATGTGTAATGTTCGGGGTGAACTTACTATGTACGATGCTAACTAGATGAAATGTGTGAACATCTATATTGATATATGATTACTTAGGTTGTGTGAATGCCTAGTGTATGGATTTATTATGTGTATGACATACCTACCATACTTGCTATCATGGGGGGTTAGTTTTTATTCTAGAAAAGTACCCTCTTATCCTTGTGTGCCTTCGAGGGGATTTAGACTGCTACCTTAAGGACATAGTACTGTGAATGACTTATTTGTGAGTTGATAAGTCAGCTGACCATGGGAGCGTAGGTATGTGCGTGACCCATGGGTATGTGAACTATGTTCGCCTCCAATATGTGTGATTTGTGTTTAGAGGGTTCCTGAGAGATTCAGAACACGTGATCCTTACGTACGTGATGTACATGGATTTGATAACAGAGTATGCGTGCACCTCAGCTGAGCCTAGTGGTGCCATATATGTTTTTATTTACTGAGAGTGATGCACTTATGTATATGTGATGGGTTCATTGTTGCTTAGTAGATGTGAATGACTAAGATGTTCGAATGGGTTAAGAATGAGAATTTAACTAATACTTGAGATAAGTAATTTAATGAATGTGAACATGGGTTATAAATATGGCTAATTTGGGGGTTACGTGTAGATACTCTATGTTAGAATGCGAAGGCAGGAGTGGTACAAAATACTTGACAGTGGCATCACTAGGATGGGTTAAAGGCATATATTAGGCGTGCACTGTAGTTGAGAGGTAAGAAACTCATGTGAGAGTACGCAACTAATGTGTTTATAATATGTGATGTTTAATTGTAATTTAAATCACTTGCTAAACTTTTAAACTGTTTTCACATCGGGCTCTGACCCGTTTTCCTCCAAATCTATTTTTATTTTGTATAGACGTTTTAGGTGCCCAGCCACAGGGATGCCAAGCATAGGAGTTCTATTCTGATGACGTGCTATAGCTGCTGTGGAAGTTACAGGATCTTGGTAGTAGACGCTCTCATTTTATCCTTGATTCCTTCAGATTTATTTGTATCAGTCAGGGCAAGTCGCCCATTCTTATTTAGAGGTTGTAGTTGCATACTTTCATTTTTTTTGGTTCTCGATTTATTAATTATTCAGACTTTGTATTTGGTTTTATTCAGTATTTGGATTATTCCGAGGAGTGTTCCTCCAGACTCATTTTTATTCCATTATTATTCTATTGTGACTGTGATGTGATTGTGTTACCTTTAGTTCATAATTTAATTGGTTGCATGTTAATCTAAGTAAATTTAAATTGACATCTCACTTTTTAAAATATTAGGTGGCTAGTAATTGTTTAAATAAACATTTTCGACAGTGATGCTATGCACTGAACCAACTTGACATTTTGTATTAATTTGAATAAAGGAGTAGCTACCCGGCATTTAATTAGTCGCGGTGTCACACCAAGGTCCTCAAAAACCTTGCTAGAATCCACCTAAAGCCTCATATCTTCTAGTATATGATCCACCCAAAGTAAACCATGTACGTGGGTACTCTTGAAGCTGAAAACATGGTGAAATGTGAGAGAAATCACTTTCTCTCTCCACACCTCTTCACAAAAAAGTGAACTGTGTTTCCTCTCCATCGCTAACCCTCTATAATTGACATAAAGCTATAAACCATAGTTTACACCAATATATATATAAGACATGGGCTTAGTCTATATTGGGATTCCTGAGACTCTGGGCCTATTAGTTGGGCAATGGACTATACTAGGGATCTAAGACTACATAATTAAGTCGACTTTCAAATAAATACTCACAAATCTCAAATTGTATCCTCGTAATTTATTTCCTTTCTTCATTTAATCGTGATTTTTTTTTTATCAGAAGAAAATATTTATTGAATAATTTTGGTGAAAAGAGCCCTCACCAAGGCTTGCAATCAAAGAAGACTAAAGAAATTAAAAGAAGACCTTCCTAAGATAAGGAAATTGAAGCTTATATAATCTAAAAATGCCTTTGAATTTCTTAGTAATAAGGTCAATATTATGAGACATCAAAGAATTTTCATGAAAGCGACCAATCTTAGACAAGAAATCTACTGCCATATTTGCCTCTCTATGGACATGAATGAATCTACATTTAAGTTTAGAACTTAAGGAGAGAATATGATCCGATTGCCATTGAATCTTCCAAGGACATGATATATTATTGTGAAGGACATCGATCAAAATTTTAGAGTCTAACTCAGTAATTATATCATACTCTTTGAGATCTTGATAGAATTGATTCGTATCAAATATTGCATATTTTCGCCCTATATCTTTACGCATTCTAGCACTTTTACGGTCCTTAATGCCTATACTTATGCTCATTAGCTAGAAAACCTCGGATTTGGACATATATATGTTTTACAAGGGTTAATTGTGCTTTTGTAGGTATTAGAACGCTAAAAGTGAGGATCCGTTGCATTTCGGAGACGTTCCGTCGTCGGACGCTACTTTAAGGAGAATATGATATTTTCAAACTCACTAATTTGTATGGAGTGAAGTTACCAACATGTAGATCATCAAATTATCTTTCCGTGTCCACTGATCGTGCATCATTCTGACTCCGAATGAGGAAGTTATGGCCATTTCCAAAGGTTTCGATATTTTCTTCTACTTCAAGGGAATTTTGGTAACTTTATATTGCATAATTTGGAGGATTTCAAAACATAATCATGTATATAATTGAATTAGCTTCGCGTCGGTTCTGACCACGCATCATCTCGATTCCGTATGAGGGAGTTATGGCCATTTATGTGCAACGCGTCAAAATTGGTTTGGAGAGGAAAAGGGGGCTGTTAAAAGCGAGGTCGACCGGGCCCATGAGATATGGACGAAAAATGACTTATTTTGGGTTTTTTGACTTGGTTTTGTTGGGTGTTTATTTTGGGGTATTAATAGAATATTGTAGGCTTTTATTTGGGAGATATTTTTCATTTTAGATAGTTTTGATTAGGTTTTTGAGAGCTTCTCTCTCCTAAATTTTGTAATACCCCGTATTTTTATAGCTTTTAAATTATGGGATTTATTAAATTTAATTGAGATAAATTAATTTAATTTTAATCCGGAATGTTGTTTTAAATATTTACTAGCATGACGAGAGTTAGTAATTATTGGAAATTTGGTATTTGTTGAATGTTACTGGATGAGTATAGTAATATATGAGCTTCATTTTTATAATATTTTCACGTGTGAATAAAATGACAATTATGGAAATTTAAGTCGGGACGCGCCCGTGTCGCGTCGGGACTAAATATTGTTAAATAAAAGTGAATATTTTATAAGTTATTCGTATGGTCGTTTTGAGTGCGCCAACGCGTTCGGAAGGGTCGAGATAGTCAGAAAAGTGTGCCCGGGGGTTTAGTTTGGGTCTCGAGGCGTTTTTAGGCCTATTAGTACCCCGGGAGGGCATTTTGGTCATTTTGTATTTTTGGGTAATTAAACCCACGAAAATTAAAAGGGTTATATAAGATATCTGAGTTATCATCTAGGGTTAGAAAGCTCAAAACACTATAACGGCCATTGGAGAGGAGAGGAGAGAGCTCTCAAGGCATTCCAAGGCTCAAAACTCAACCGTTTGCACCGCCACCACCGCCAACGCGTAGATCGCGAGACGGGGAACGCAACCACACCAATTTCGGCACCAAACCAGACTTCTTAAAATCCCAAGCAAGTGTTTATCTTGCTTATTTTTGTTGATGCATCACTCATTTTGGTTTAGGAATGATTAGGACGAATTGTATGGAAGAAAAACCCAATTTGAGATAGGAAATTGCATGTAGTGATGACTTAAATGATATTCTGGAAACCCTTTGTCATGTAGAGGAGTAAACCACGAAATTATGATGTTTTATGAGAAGGAAATTCTGGAAAAGATTTGTTAGAACCATGTTTAAGAGAAATCTAGGGTTCTTGATATTTATATGAATTGTGGGCTGATAATCCATGTTTAGTGATAGAAATCTACATGCTTTACGTTGGAAATATAAGGTATGATGATATAATGTTAGTAGTATAAATTTTGGGACGATTGGGATTGAAAAATATGGATTTGGTGAAGGTTAGAAGATGAAAACCGTAACTGCAAAACTGCAGAAATCGCAATACCTGTTTGATCGATCGATCGAGCCCAGAGCTTCGATCGATCAAAGGTTCGATCGATCGAGCCCCAGACCTCGATCGATTGACCCCTCCTGGCAGACTTAAGTTCCTCTTTTAAAATTGTTGAATTGATTCGAAATGAAGAAAACTCCTTAGACATCCTTGCTAAAATAATTTGGGAGTTAATGATGACCAGTAGGATTCATTAATGAATAAGAGACCTTTAATGTAAGGCGAAATCTATATTTTTGGGATATTTTGCATAAGGTACAATGTAAGTATATATTAAAGGGGAGAGACACGTAAGAGAGAGTTACGTTGGAACATAAATGGATATCTACTGAATTGTACCTTTGGAAGGATAGAGTCCATGAAGACTACGTAGTAAGTTGGAGAAACCCTTCGAATTAAAGTGAGAAACGAACCATTATACATGATAACTAATAATGGGAAAATAAGGATAAATGTTGTGTATATTGGTTATGGGATAAACCTAAATTAATATGATAAAAGTAGTATATTTATATGATTGTGTATGCATATATTATATACTTGTGAAAATCATGCTCGCGCTACTTGCTATCCCGGAGGTTATCGCGCTGGGACGATCTTATCTCGTGTGCCTTATGGGGGATATTGACTCGTACCCTAGAAGATAGGAATCCTAGGGACGGGCTATCAGATCGATAGTCGGACGGTCCTAAGAGACGTGAGGGTATGTACTGACCTCTTGGACTTGGAAACTATGCTTCGCCTCAATATTGTTTATGTATGTGTTAATACAGTTCGAGAGTGATTCCGAACTTGTATATCCCTTACTACGAGTGATACGGGGATTGGATAGCAGAGTATGCCCGCACCATAATTTTTATGTGGGGTGCTGTTAGAATATATATATTATACGAGTAGTTAATATATATATGGAATTCTGAAATCTGGAACTGCCTACTGTGAATTAATATGTAGGATATGGTTGATGACTCAAATTATAAATACTTGTTTTGAGAAAGTATAATATGACACTAGAAAACTTTATTGATTAATAAAGTAAAAAGGATAACTTTGGTTACAAATTAAAATCTTACGTTTTAAATACTTGTGTTGTTCAGTTGTAAATCCTGCGAAGAACCTAAGATAAGTCAAATCATTGGAAATATAGTGTGGTATATGACGAGATAGACCATTGGGAAGGTTAGTGCGATAGGTGTGCACATTAGAAGAGAAGTGAGAATTTCTCAAGAGAGTGTCGCACTAATATGTTGTTGCATTGGCCTGTAATCAATTTAAATACTTGCTAAACGAATTTTTAAATCATATACACTATCGGGCTCTGACCCGTTTCCTTTTCTCTTTCTCTCTTGTATATATATATATGTATATATTACAGGTGCCCAGCCACAGGGGCGTCTTGCATAGGGTCCTTTGGCAGGAACGAGCTGCAGCTTAGGTGGGAGTTGCAGGCCTGTTGGTTAGACGACTTCATCCATTTGATTCTACTCCTAGTTCAGTTTTATCCAGCAGGGGCATGTGTCGCCCTCTTTCTATTAATTAGTTGGTATTGTCAGAGATTGGAATTTTTACTTTCAGTACCTTTATTTCGGGATTGATTACTGTCAGGAAGTTTTCCTTTGGTGTTGCAAATGTTGGGACTATTTATTGATGGTTAAATTCTTGAATGTTCATTTCTATTCTCATTCCTAATGTGTGACTCTTAAAAATGTAAATGGTTAAAGGTTTTATAACCGGATTTAATAAAATGAGAATTAGGTTTCAAATGGTTTTGACACTTAGCTTAATTATTTAGGGTGTTTAAATTGGAAAAGTATTTTAACGATAGTGATGCTAAGAATGAACCAACCGTTCACCTTGATTTTAATTTAATAAAGGAGTGATCGCCCGGTATTTAATTAGGCGGGGTGTCACAGGTGGTATCAGAGCATCAGGTTCTAGTGTCCTTAGGATCTGTACGACTTATTATGCTTTCAGCGTTGCTTTGTTTGTTATAGAGCCCTATGTTTAGGATTGTCGATTCCTTTGACGAGATTTCGTTCTCCTGCTATAATGTGTATACATTAGTGAATTCTAATTTCGTTCGGATGTGTGCGTGTGCCGAGTGATGACGGATGTCAGAAGAGGACCGTTAAGCGTACATCAGGAGGCAGGGCTCAGTTGAGATTATAAAATATATCCGAGGATGATGCAAAGATAATTACATCATTTACATAAGCAAGATGATTAAATTTAGGATAACCCAATGGAAGTTTAAATCCATGAAGATTAGGAAGAAGAGAATTCAAATTTCTAGAGAAAGCCTCTGCCACAATGATGAATAGGCTAGGGGATAAGGGATCACCCTGCCTCAAACCTATAGAAGACTTGAAAAAACCACAGAAGACCCATTAATGATGACTGAGAACCAACAATTGGAAATAAGACTCCATATCAAATCATCCATGTTTCAGAGAAACCAAACTTCCTTATAACATGAATAAAAAAAGCCAAAACACCCTATCATAGGCTTTAGCTAAATCCAGCTTTAGGACTACATTGCCTCCAAAATTCTTAGAATGAATCATAGAAACCATCTCCTGAGCCAACAAATCATTTTCCAACATATCCATATCTCTAATGAACCAACTTTGGTTAGGAGAAATGATATTAGTCAAAATAATACTCAACCTATTTGTAAGAATTTTTGAAATAATTTTATTGAATAAGCTAACCAAACTAATTGGTCTAAAATTTGAGAAAGATTTAGGAGATTTCACTTTAGGTTGCAAAGCTATCAAAGTAGAAGTGATGTTTCTATATAAAGAAGCACCTAAGAAGAAAGTCTGAATTGCAGCGACCACTTCAACCTCTATAATATCCCAAAACTTCACAAAAAATACTCCATGAAAGCCATCTATGCCAGGGAAGCTATTTTGATTAGGCTGTTTAACTACTTCAAAATTTTCATTATTGTCAGGAACTTCACACAGATTATTGTTTAATTAACTGGACACCAGTTTAGGAATTACCTCCAAAAAAGAATCATGCATGGAAACAAGGGGACCTTCTTCTTGCTTGAATTGATCTTCAAAATATTGTACTGCAGCATCTTGGATAGACCTTTCATTTTATGAATTGATCTCTTTAGTCTTTGATTTCTGAAATAACCAGTTGTCTTCTTCGAGCTTTTACTGACTTATGAAAGAAGCTAGTGTTTATATCCCCTTCTCTAATGTATTTATCTTGAGCTTTTTGTCTCTAGAATAAATCTTCTATGAGGAGCTTCTGAGTACTGCATGCCTGAGCTAGAGAAAGGTTCTCTCTATTAATCTCTGAAGAATCTATATCACATGCCATCTCCTTAGCCAAAATATTATCCTCTACCATTCTATCTTCTTTGAAAATATCACCAAATGTAAGTTTGCTCTAAGAAGAAAGAGTGGATCTAAGAAGTTTGAATTTTAAACCTATAGATATCAGGGGATTATAATGAGCGATTGAATTCCAGGTTTGAGAAACAACTGAGTGAATTTCTGGAGATTCAAGCCAGAAATTTTGAAATTTGAAACATTAAATAATCACGATTGCACTCACATTTAATTATCTCAAAATCACTCAAAATAAAGAAGTCATGTTTGCAAAGTTATTATAGTACATAATATGATTCGTTGCGTTTAGTATACTATACTCGCTTGGCAAAATCAGTTCACCGTTATTCGATTTTAACCAACTTCTTATTTATTCTTTAATTCCCGCTTAAGTTATTTCATGAGACATGGGCTTAGGGTATACTGGGATTCCAGAGAGTCTGCGCCTATTACTTGGGTAGTGGACTATAATAGAGATCCAAGACTAAATAATTAAACCGAATCCCAAATAAATACTCAGAAATCCCATATAACATCCCCGTAATTTATTTCTTTTCTTCATTTAGTTGTGATCAATTTAACTAAATAATCACGATTACACTCAAATTTAATCATCTCAAAATCACACAAAATAAAAAATTCTTGTTTGCAAAGTTGTTATGGTACATAATTTGATTCCCCGCGTTTAGTATACTATACTCTCTTGGTCAAATCAACTCATTGCTATTCGATTTTAAGCAACTTCTTATTTATTCTTTGATTCCCACTTAACTTATTCTATACTCTACCGGATTATAAAATCCATCGGTTTGGTTTACTGGTAGAATAAAAATGCACGAGTCTATCAATGAGGGTATCACAATCCAATATCCTTCTTAGACGTGAATTTCTTCGAAATTCGATCTCAGACCTACTTACACAAAGATTGCCTGATTTGCAAAGATTATTTAATCTAATGTAAATTTGGATCGCACTCATAACAATCAGAGAAATAATTGTGCAACCACTACAATCGTCATAACCCTTGAAATTAAAAACCTATGCACACATTGCAAAAGTTGTGACATTGCCCCAGCTTAATCTTGTCAGTACTTATACTCGAATTTCACCCGTGGTCTTGTTTAATACATACCTGAATATACTTGTCACAATCCTCTTTGAACTATAAGAAAAGTTCCCAAACCATCACACAAGTTCCTGTAGTTCGAGACGAACTTCTAGGATTGCACACACATATCTCTAAGACTTATGTGCATCAGACTATGATAAATCTTGGGTGGCTTGGTATTTATTCTCAAGTCATGGGTTGTTATCCAAACCTCATTCGGAAATTTTATGCTTCTATAAAATAAGGTACAAATGAAATGGCTTAGAAGTAATAAATGACACGATTCGTTGTGTCAAGGTGTGTATACCCATCGAGTTGATCACAAGTCATTACAATCTCATGGTTGTCAAGTCTCTTAACTACCCATTCTTGAAGACTAATTCTGCTCATTCCTCATCAGAAGTTCTTTTTTCATCTGCGTGATGGACATTTCCATCAATGGTTAATTAAGGATTTTCCTAAAGTCTTCTCGACTAGGGACTATTACGTTTTATATACTTGTTTCTTTAAACATTTTTTCTACTATGCATTCACATGAGGTTTCAATGGAACACGACTACTAGTTGTATATCATTGGGAATAATGCTTATATTCTTGTTCAAAGGATGATATGAAGTCTCATGCATCGCCTTTCTGTCGTATGATTGGACACTTGCTTTTGGATTTATGGGTTTCCTTTCTTCTAGATGAAGTGAAGAAAAAACCTTAGGAAATAATCTTAATGCTTTCATATTATAGATTAATCACTCAGTTGGGTGACCACAACGAATTACGAGTTCCATCGCATGTTGTTCCTCCTCCCCCTCGTCATGCTCCATATCCTTCTGATACATTTAGAGGATCGGATTCTCATACTACATATGATGGAGATTTGGATAGGACTGATGATCAGCTTTCTTCCTCTTTTCGATTTTGGCTATTGTCGTCTTTTGGTTCATCATCCCCTCGGTATTCTGAAGCATATCAACGTGACACCAAGGTTCAACTAAATGAAGTTATGGACACCTTACATGATGTTGAGACAAACTTTTGGGGTTTCAAGATCTTCATGGAGAGTAGGTAAGTATTTTGATATGTTACTTGTGTTTTAAGCCTTTTGTCTTTTGAGAGTTAGGATTTGACTTTAAATGCTTATATCTTATATAAATCATGTAAATCTTGTTTGTATTTTAACGCTTATCAAGTTTTAGCATGAATTTATTATTGATATATTTTCTTTGATATATTATGTATCTATGTGTGTAGTTGTTGATATTGTATCTTAGACCTTTGTATCACACGTTTCATATCTAACCTAGACTATTGTATTAATTTCTCACTCGATATATGGTTCTCTCTTATTTTGTTGGTTTGATTATCATATTTACTCTAGTTAGTTTCTTAACTCTATTTTTCTCAATTTATACTTAGTTTTTTCCTTTGTCTCATTACGTGACAAAAAAGGGGAAGAAATTTGTAGATATGGGGAGCCCATAGTATTGACCATGTTGTATCACTAAGCGTATTTTTATGTTTTTTCCTGTTCATTGAGAGGAATTGCATAGTTGAAGGCGAGTTACTTTAGTAATTTTTTGGTCACATGTACACATGATTATATCCACACGTTTCATTGTATTACTCTTCTATATATATTGGTATTTGATGAGTTTATTAGTGTGTGAGGAAATAGGTATACGAAGCTTCTTTAAGCTTTTTGTCTTTAGTTACTTATTATTAAGTTGTATTACTCATTTGGTTGAGAAAGTCATGTCGTCGGTGATATATTTGATTCGTTTGCTTGTAATTTTTATTTTATATAGTTTCGTCACGAAATAGACAAACGTGGAGATTTTAAGAGTATAGTATACTCATGTGCCCCATGACATTATGAATTGTCTTATTTCGTGCTACAAAAACCATGTTTGAGTCTAGTCCAAGAGGTCTCTGGATTCATCAAACTCATATTGTGTCATGCATGTTATTTTCCTCGAGTTAATTAAATAGGATAAAGAAATATGTCTAGTGAACTTAGATTCACCCTTAATTAAACTAATTTTCATTATTGGAAAATCTTAATTTTTAAACCTTGTGGTACTTTTAGACTTGATTTTGAAAAATCCAAAGATGTTATATTCTTTTGATATAAAAATTATGTTTTTAAATCATCCTTGTAATTAGAATTTTGTTTGTCCTTAGTTAAACAAGTTAAAATTATACGTTTGTAAAATTGCAAAATAGGGCATTTTCTGTTTCCAACAGAGACCATGATAGCTAGAGGTTGGTTTGGTTCACTGTTCGCGACCGTATGGAATCTCAGTTGGTGTAAAAGCCTGACATAACTTGCCACCTACATCTGTTGGTGGCTCGCGTTAGCGAGATGGGCTTCGTGTCAGCGAAGGTCCCATATCTCAAAATATGGTAATTATAGAGTGAGATAGATCAACATATAAATAAGATATCCCAATTTACATGACAATACAAAATATAAAATATGCACGCCAAGTCTTGCTATCCGAAATACATGCCATCTAAACTCAAAAGTATAACTCACACGACTATAAATGCAAATGATAATCTATTAAGATAAAGACCCACATCGATCTCTTCATCTTGAACCCTAGAGAGAGGAGTATAAAGAATGCTTGCTAGCTGGAGAAGAGTCAATCTAGGCGGGATGGCCAACTCTAGCACCTAGAAAGTCACCATGATTAAATTCGGGCAAATCCTCACAAGTCACTAAGCTACGTAACTCAAATCAGATTTATATACAAATGGTATATTCACAATTTATATAACCAATAGTGATAGCCCACCCATATAAAAAAATCATAATATATTCAATTAACTCATTAGTTTTATCAATTAATTAATCTCTTAAATAATTACAACATAATCGATATGTCTCCCCGGCTATCTCAATAAACATGTGGTACGTCCATAAAGAACCGTCACAAACCCCGTAGCCACCTGCTTCACAATATCAAAAAACCCATCGCCATTCTGTTATGCAGTGCTGGAAGTCCATAACACTGTGTGATGTAACAAAAAATCCATATAGAACCTCATTCCTTAAGTATGACAACATAAAAGTGTTCATTCGCGGTACACACCCAAAATCCATGTTAATTAATCCATTCATTAATAATATAATAGGTTTCAGTCGTAACTTATCACTCATTATTACATCAGTATTACTCATCTACCCCACTCCTCGAGTTATTATAAATACAGAACTAACACAAGCATTGTGCAATTACATTAGAGACTAAGGTAATAATATGTATAACATGGAACTACTCGTAAACTGAAAAATAAAAGTAAAAGTGTATTAATTAATTAAAGTTATAAAATTATCACTCCTACCTATCTCTAAACCACATGCGTTGGATGTATCATAACAATAAAATTCAAACAATTAACCCCTGGATACATTTTCATTTAGATAGGGTAGTCACCAAGATAATTTTTTAGTTAAAGATTTATTAGGATGAAATTAATTAAGAGAATTAGCGATTTAAATATCCAACTTCCAAACTCCATCGTAATCCGTACAACATAATCCACAACAATTATAATCCAACAAGCAAACACAAGTTTAACTCGTGGTCCTTCTATCTCATCTATATGATTAATTCATTATCTTTAACACAATGCTCAATTAACTAATTCTCTTAATTAGTCATATGCTCAATTCCAAGAGTGCAATTAGGAATAAGTTAATGGCTGGAATTTGATTCTTACACAAATTAGTCATATGTTCAATTCCAAGAGTGCAATTAGGAATAAAGCCTTTTAATCACAATTTAAAAGTTTCAACATAGTCTAATCACAACAAATGAATCCTCATAGTTTTATAGGCCATAAATAATAATCATTATACTATAATCTCATCAATTAGGTACTTTTTACCAAAGGCACTACTCTCAATGCTAAAGGTACAATCTACTATGCATATACATTTCATGATTTAATTAAGTCCTAAACAAATCCATATTACTCATCATCCAATCCAAATAGAAAGAATCCCAAGATGAAACTACAAACCATAAAATATCGATTCATTATTCAAGGTTCAATATTCAATTTCTCCCATTAATTAGGGTTAAGACTTAATATAAAACATATGAGAATAGTCATTTCACCTATTTAAAATTAGACACTAGGAATTCTCTAGTCCGTAATAGTTTCTAACTCATTTTAATTTTGCAATAAGGTTTAGGTAAAATTTAACATCATTATATATAAAAGGAGAGGAGTAAATAACAACTTGCCTCAAATATGAATTAAAACTTAATTTGAGGTGAGGAATGTAGACTTGAAAATACTAGGCATGAAGTCCTCTTGAACTTAATTTGAAAAGCTCTTGAAAAAACTTGGTTTGATTTCCATTGAAAAGTCTCCTTTAAATCTTTATTTGAAAACCTTGAAAATCTCTTAATGGACATAATATATTAAGAGGGGAATTTAGAGAGCTCTATTTTTTTGGGTGAAGAAGGCACCTAGAATAGAGGGTTGTTGTGAATAAATGAAATGAGGGTTTAAAACATAAAAGGGTTAAAATTTACTTAGAAAAATAAAGGGGGAAAATCCTTTAAAAATCTCAACCCGCTATAGTGGCCACCTGGACCCGCTATAGCAGCCTGCCAGGTCCCCCTATACGAGACCCAATCCCTAACTAGTGCCTCTTTTCATTTTTGATTTCCCTCCGAAATACAAACCCCACAACCCTAAACTTGATGTTGATACAAAGCAATGCTCTAAAAGATATTTATACCCCTGTCCATAAACCAAAATCACCCATATAACAAACCAATTAATTTACTTATAATAATTACCATATTAGCCCTAAACTTATATATAATTGATCTCTTATCCCCAAAACTTTATTGATTAATAAAATGATCTATAGAAATCTAAATTAACTTATTTTAACTTTAAATTCAAAAAAAAATCAATATGCAAATTTCAATCACATAATTATTCCGAGTTGCTACTTGATTAATTAATTAATTTAAATTAATTATCATTGAATACTCCTAACATAATCGGAACAAATTGATTCCTTCACTTTAAATAAGATTTGTTTGCATGAGATTTGAAGGCAATGGACGAGCCCAAAATCGATCATTGTTGTGTAGCATTCTCCAGTTGTTGGCGCTCTCTTTGAAGAATATGATGGAAAAGAGTTTCTAGTCGATCATAGTATTGTGTGATTGTAAGTCTTTGTCTTTTAGTTGTAATACTCTATTATAGTACTTTTGTCATTTATTATGGCCTGAGGTTTTTTCGCGTTAGTGGGTTTTTCCTCATGCATCCGGTTCTTTGTGATTTAATTTAACTTTTCGCGTCTTGGAATCACTTATCTTAAATTGAAGATAAAATATAATTAAGATTTTAATATTGATAAACCAATTTTTTCGCATAGACCTTTGGATGTTTTAACCTTGATGAGTGTTAAAATTGTAAGTGACTTTAGACCCATAAGTACTCCCCTCTGGACCTCAGATGGGTAAGAGGAGAGATGTGTCAAAGTAAAAGACAAAGGTTTATAGTGGTTTGAATATGAGTTGGGGGTCCTACGTCCACTTTCAAAAGTGTTGCACTGGTTTATTAGCTCGTAAATAAAGTATTACACCGTAAAAGACATCTTGAGCTTTGGTCAAGGGAGTCTTAGGTCTTATGGCCTTTGTAAATATCACAGAGGAACTTAGTAAGTAAATGAATGACTTCTCTAAGGGTGTCAAGGTACTTTTTTAGGGCTCTTACAAGACGCTAAGTGTATAAGTAATGGAACTAGTCCAAGTTACAAGTATAAGCTCACAACAATGGGTTGTGAGTGTGTAACGAAGTGTAAACACTTGTAAAATGATAGAAATTTTGTGAGTATGATTGCTTGAATGCTTTGTTATATTTGAATTCTCGAGATAGATCCTCTTCCAACATCTACCAACCTTTTATTTATAGGAGAACTCTTAGATAGAGGACGAGTGGGTTGTCTCAACATGGCTTTAATAGTTTTGAGGTCTGTAATTATTGAAGATGGAGTGTTGGAATAAGTATTTGGGATGTAAGGTATTTGTTGAGCGCATTAAATACCGATGAGAACCATCAATGCAAGTGGAGTTAGGTGAAATTGTGTACTATTTTTTACTTGCTCTGTCAGACTGGTCGAGGAGGCTCTGTTGAGGTATTCTTATCTTAAGACTTGCCATAGGTTGGTCTTAGATTATTCTCAGGATGTTTTAGGGTGGTACACCTTGGTTCTAAGGACTAATCAGTCCAAGGAGGTCATTTTTCCTTAGATTGAGGTATGTTTTTGCATGACTTGAAAAAACCTTGGTTCTGAGGTCTCTGAGATCGCTTAGGGGGATATATTGGAACGACTGACCTTTTGAGAAGAGGGAAGGCACAAATGGGGTCTACTACAGTACCACATGTCTTATCTTTGGGAACAACGTAGGTCCTTAAAACTCAGTATCCCTCGTTTTGAGGTGTGAGATCAGTTGAGGAATTTCTTTTCTTACCCATGGTGCTTGAAGAGGTTTAAAAGACTTTAATGTTGAAGGGTTTAATAGGGTATCATCACTAGCCCCTGTGAAACCATGCCTATTTTAATCCTGGGTATCCAGTCCATTATTAAATTACACAGGAATCATTAAAGGTTTCATTCTTAGCATCACTATCGATTTTTTTTTTAATTTTTGATCACTTATGTCAAATTAAGCTGGTGTTAAATTTTATCTTTTATAATTAACACTTGCAGAAATAAATTTAATGAACTAAATCATTCACACATCAATATAATCTGAACAATCACACGACATATATATAAAATGAGACCGAATAAATCATCGATTTTCCAAGTACATAAAGTAACCATAATAAGTCAAATTAAAATCAGAATACAGTCTAATGCATAACTGAATAAAATAAATACTATAAAGGCAACAGGTCCAAAGGAACTAGTAAAAAAATCTCTTATCTAGAATGAAAGAGCTGAAGCCTCTAAAGAAATCTCATGCAAGCCTCCACATTGTTGCAACTACGTGTCTCTGGATAGGATCCCTAAGCTTGGCGTCCCTGTGGCTGGACACCTAAAAGGTTTTGAAAATATTTTTGAAACGGGTCAGAGTCCAAGTAAAACATTTTAAAAAATATTTTGCAAGTATTTAAATCACAATTTGATTTAGTTATTTACACTACACCAAAATGACAAAATTGTCACCTTTCAGCCGGCCACCCTTGTCAAGGTCATTGACCGTGACAAAAAACACGCGTTTTATGTCACAGTCATTGACCTTGACACGACCGTGACAAAGAATTATCACGGTCAATGACCTTGACACGACCGTGACAATGGTTCCAGCAAAAACCCTTTCCCCCTTCTTTTTTTCCTCCCACCGTTCCCTCCCTCTCTCTCTCTCTCGACGCTCTCTCTCTCTCTCTACTTTCAGGTTTAATTCTCTCTCTCTCTCTCTCTCTCTCTCTCTTCCATTTATATATATGTTTGTGTGTATATATATGTGTGTATGTGTGTATATATGTGCGTGTGTGTGTGCGTGTGTGGGGGGTGGGGGGTGGGGCAGGGTGGGGGGTAGGGGGTGCGGCAGGGTGGGGGTAGGGTGGGGGCAGGGTGGGGGGTAGGGGGTGGGGCAGGGTGGGGGTAGGGGATTAAAAATGTAAATAAATAAGTAATTTTCTATAAATTTCCAAAAATAATATCCAAAAATGTAAATGTAAATAATATCCAAAAATAATATCCAAAAATATTGGATAACAATTTATTTTCATTCAAAATAAATAAGTAATTTTCTACAAATTTCATAAAAAAACGAAGGCCGGCTTAATATGTGATTTAAGTGTGAAATAATCGCTATATACTTATACTAATGGAGAAAAAAACCATATATGGCGTTTTTTGTTGACTTTATATGGTGAAGTAATCACATGACTTTATATCCATCAAATAAAAGCATGAAAACTAAAAAACTACAATAAGGGTTAAAATGGCATCCGAAGTTGCTAAAAGCATGAGAAATAAAATATTTTTTAAGATTTGTGGTGAATAACTAAAGTTAAAAAAAGTATTACTTTAGTCATTAAATTACTTTTTGAATTCGGGCGATGCGCATAAATTTGTAGTAATTGTCTTATAATAAAGATCAATTAGTCTATGTTGTTGAAAAATTTGATCAAATTGGTGAGCCCTTCATATTTTAAAAATGTTGTTTTTATTCCTATTTAACTTTTCTTTCTATACACCCCTAATTATATTTAAAGTTTAATAAAATAGGAGTTATAGAAAGAAAAGTGGGGTTTCCATAATCTTGAAAATTAAATAAAGTTTATAAAAGTAAAGATGCTGGTAATACATCAAAGATAAATTAATAAGGACTAAATAACAAAACGTGTTCAAGTGTATAACAAGAAAGAAAATGTGGTATTTAGATTGGGTAAAATTCTTAAAGTAATGTTAAGGGACTAAAAGACCCAAGACAACTGGCCAGTAAGTCACAGACCGAAAAATTTATGATAGGTGATGAAAGCCCGTAAACATGTTGGGGTGGGGTATGATTTATAAAAAGCACAAAACAACAGTAGAAATTCAATACCTGAAATTAACATTGAGATTATTTTAAATAGACAGTCACTACTGTGTGTGTGTTTAAATTGAAAGAAGATATGAGAATTTTATTAAAGATTTTTATGGGAACTTGTTATACTAGAACTTAGATGAACACTAAGTGATGAAAATAGTCCTTAAAATTGAAAATATTATATCTGTACTAATAGCTTTTGTTACAGCAAATGTCTCCTTCAGATATTAAGGCGAAGATGATGATGCTATTTATGATGATGTCGTCTGGGGTCGGTGGTAGTGGAGGCGACGAGGGATCTTCCGCCCCTAGGCTCCCCAAATATGGCAAATATGGGATTACCGTCGAGAACAAATCGTAGATATTAGCGAGATCCCTCGTTCTGCTAAAGACGGTCATCGGCCCGGGGTTTATGAGTTGGAAGGAGGTGCCATATGAGCTCAAGTTAGATATTTGGGCGGCACTACTAGTAATATATTTATATTTATATTTATATGAATATTTCAATTTCAATTTCAATTTCAATTTCAATTTCAATTTCAATTTCAATTTCAATTTCAATTTCAATTTCAATTTCAATTTCAATTTCAATTTCAATTTCAATTTCGATTTCATATTTATATTTATATTTATATTTATATTTATTCGCAACTAACATTGTATTTGTTGGACAGGAATAATTCAACTTGGATCCAAAGCTACGCGATCCCGTGTTGGAGCAGATTAGGGAGCAACTCAAGTCGTGGAAAAAAATATGCGGGCACGGTACTTTGGGAAAACACGAGAGTCGATTATCCAATGGTGTGAATCTGTCCCCCCCAAGGAGCCGATCTCATTGGCACAATGGCAGAAGTTCATTGACAATGAGATCGAGGATCGACAATTGGCATCTCGCCAATCGGGGAGGGAAAATCGGACAAAAAAGACGGACGTGCACTACTCCGTCCGGACCTCTTACGCCGAGGTGGAGCATAGGATGCAGGTAAGATTTAATTTTTCTATAACTACAGAAATATATTATTCTTCATTATTTTACTTTGCGGGGCCGATACTAATTTTACTTTACTTTATTTTATTTCAGGGGGTAGGGAGTGGGCCAGGGGGTAAGCCACATAGGCTCGATACTTATGTGGCTCTTCGGACGAAGAAGGGGAAGGACAAGGAGGTGTCCCCGAGCGTCGCGGCCACGATTGTAAGTAATCCGACAGTTTAATTTTTGTTAATTACGTTATAGTTTTTTAGTTTACTTATTTTACTAATCATGTGCTTTTTGTCGTTTCAGGCAAAGCTGAAGGAAGTGCATGAGTCGCAGTCTGATGCCGACAAGGCATCTTTGTCCACAGATGCACTCAGCTAAGTGCTTGGCTCTGATCGCAAGGGGAGGACAAGGGGGATGAGCTCGCGGGTGGCCAAATCTAGGATCATCGGATTGGAGACGAGCGACACCGGGTTGGCTCGAACGGTGGATTCACACTACGCGAAGCTGTCCCGTTTGAAGGCGAAGGTCCAAGATATGTACGCATTCATGAAGCGTACGTTGGGCGGAGACCGTAAAGGGAAAGGGAAAGGGAAGGAGAAGGCGGTGGAGGAGGAGGTGCGGGAGGACGAGGCACAGGATGACGAGGATGTGGACCTCGCTACTTCATCACCGACACGTTCGTACTTCGATGATCCACTTCCCTATTTGGTGCCCTTCAACAGACCAATGTCGACACTTGGTTGGCCGAGCGTGTTCATATTGGATGTATTTGATGGCCATCGGATAGGGCGGGGGTTGAGGGACCCGAATATCATCCAGGGTGGAATAGTTCATGGACGTGCGCTTCAAGAGATGGAGTCCAGGGTGCTCGTCACGCATGTCATACCCGGGAAGGAGAACTCCCTATTGTGGTTGCGAGAACAATGCGGCACGACGTATATTAGTGGGTGCGTCAATTCGTATGTCATGTGGCCTACTCACCTCCTCAGTTTTAACAATACACCAGACATGTAGTGACATTGTTTTAAGTTTGAATTGAATTGTTTTAAGTTTGAATTGAATTGTTTTAAGTTGTTACATTTGAATTATATTGTGATGCATATTGTCTCTATTTGAATATATATTTGCATTATCTTTAGTTTGTTTGGATATATGATGTTTGGATACTGCTGGGCAGTGGCAGTGGCCATACTGCCCAGCAGATTTTTTTAAATTCTGACCAAAATTGTCAGGGTTATTGACCGTGACAAAAGTTATCACGGACGTGTCACGGTCATTGCCCGTGACAATTTTTTTGAAAAGGGTCACGGCTTTGTCACGGTTATAAACCGTGACAAACGTGTTACGATCATTGACCGAGGCACGACCGTGACACAAAACGTGAGTTTTGTGTCAAGGTCAATGACCGTGACACGACCGTGACAAAAAAAGTTGTCTTGCCTCGAAATGTCACGGTCATTGACCTTGACAAGTTGGATTTGTCAAGGTCAATGACCTTGACAAATCGGAAGATTTGGTGTAGTGTTATTACACATGTAATTTACATGTACACTCTCTTGAGATCCTCACATCTCAACTAATGTGCACGCCTAACGTATTCTACCTAACTAGTATCCCCTGCCCAACTAGATAAGATATCTGATTACTCTTAATAAATATAATTCCCTCGTATATCCCCATATGACACGATACTATGGTCTCAATAATAAATTTATTTATTCCCATTTTATTATTGAACCATTTTTTTAAAGTTTCATTACTTAAAGTCTTTTAGGTATACATCACCTATCAATTCTACTATCTTACGTAAGTAGATATATCACATCGGTATGTATTAATCACATATATAATATATACACAACAATAACATTCCTGGAATGGTCCCTCATGTTGCTAGCATACTCTGCTATAAAGTCCATGCACCTCTCGTACTCAATCAAGGACTATTGATTCGGCATGTCTCCTCGAACCCAAAATAAATTAACACCATAATGGAGGTGAACATCGTTCTAAGCCTTTGGGATACTCACATACCTAACGTACCCAAATGACTTTCCAGTCCCACTAATACACGACATATAGTGGACCGCCCTAAGTTCCATGTTCTGGGCCACAAATCCAGACCTTTCCGGAATCATTAAGGTGGGATTTCCCTCTGTGCGAAAACCTCCTGATAGCAGGTAGCGTAGGTATGGTCACACACATAATCAAATCATATTTACAGGTATTCACACAACCTATCTACATATTTTATTTAGTAGGTATTGCACATAACCCAATTTCATCAATTCGCACGTAGTGTATATCACTCACATATTCGAGGTACGATTAATTTCAATTAAAATTCCAATTCATATAATTTCGAGTATCGCTCACTACTCTAAGGGTCCTAATTACTAATTACTTAACATGTGGTAATTTCCATCGTATACTTCTGGTCATAAACATAGGTTCAATCATCACTCTGAAACCCATCTCAAATTTCATTCATTCATCAATTATGGACATTTTCTCAATTATTCCAATACTTAACTCGTCTAAATTTATGTAAACCTAATCCCCACTTTAGGCCTAATGTCATTTTTATATTCCCCTCTATAGTTTAAAAATATCCCAAAAGCCCTCTCATGAATTGTCCATAAATTTCAGAGCTTAAAAAGGAAAAATTTCAATTATAGGAAAAATCGAATCGATTCGCCCTTGGGCCACATCGATTCGAAAAGTGAAAGTGCCCAATATGTGTGTTTCAAACAAAACCAAATTTTTCTCAGAAAAATTATCCAACTTTTAACTATGCACCAAACCAAGTTGTGAAAACCCAATTCTTACTTTAAACCAATTTTATCTTGATTAATCCTAAACATGCATCTAGTGATTAAAGCAAGTAAAATAAAGTAAAGAATACTCACAACGCCGGATGTACGAGGAAAAAATCCAAAATGGGAAAACAACCTCGGACGACCCAATCTAGACAATCACTATGAATATGGATTTACAATGAACAGACAAAGACTTACTCAACGACTCGATCCCCATGGGTCTTGATGCTTTTCTGATCTTCAACCACTCCTCTCACAGTGCCCACGCAGAAAGTCCTTCTTCCACGATACCTGTCCACAACACACGCGTCCACGTATGTCTCGGTGTCCACCGATTGGCTTTGATTCATCTACGATGTAAAACAAGAAGTCCTTCTCTTTTCTTCACCACAAAACCCTTATGTTCAATGATAGGACAAACTTCTTGGTGCCGCAAGATCACTTAAACATATAAGAATGATATCTCGGATCTTTGCAAACTCTAAGGATGTGTTTATGCTTTTTAGACCTTAAAAAACATATGCAAACAAGTTTTTGGTTCGAATACTTTTTTCCAGAAGGCAGACTTACGAAACTCTGATAGAAACACGCTTTAAATATAATTTAAACATCGCCTCGAAAAATGTGTTGTTCGAACGATAATGCCACGTCGTTCGTGAGACATAGGCATCTTGTTCGAGCGAGATCCTTATGTCGTTTGAACGAGCTGACGTGTCAGTTTGACTTTTTTACTTTTAGTTCAAAACGTCTCTTTTAAAGGAGATCTAAATTAGTTAAACTCTATTTCAAGTATATGAGAATAAAACGTAGTGTAAACACTTAAAAAACTTTTAAAAACATTTTAAAACACTTTTCTTTACAAAAATACATCCTTATCTTTTATAAAAATAATTCCGAGCACCATTAATTATACACATTCATACCTGAGTGATATCGGAAATGCAATTACCTTTGAAGACGATTAAAATTGCAGGAATTAAACATCGGCATGATTTAATTCTTTGAAGCTTTGCCGCAACGTCTTCAATTTTCTTCAATACGTCATTGACTAAGTGGGATCGTGACAAAATATAAATCTCCCTATGACATATTACAAACTTAGTTTTGTTCACGGAATTAAGTTAAAACAATACAGGGACTCAAATAGAAATTTATGTCCTTATAAATCTCCCCCTTTGACTATTTCGGGACAAAACTAAACCAGTGAAATGCCTAAGCCGGTCCGTCAAGCCGTATGATGCCTAAATCCCATCCCATAAACCCAAAATAAAAAATACAGGACACGGACTAGTATATGTAGCACCGAAAAGCATAAACTTTCTGAATGTGATGTAGACTTGAAATCTCAAATCGCTGAAGCATACCTAGACACATGAAACAGACAAACAAATACCCAGTGAAGTATGGAGGAACAAATGAAACCAATATATATATCCAAATGATACCAAACAATAATATATACCAATATGAATAATCTTTGAAAAAATCATTTGTTAAACAATTTGAGCAACAAATTGATACCAATGTGTAATACCAATATGTAAACATATGTAAACCAAAACATGCTCAAACATCCCCCTCACATACATCTCTCCCCCTTTTTGTCTCGAATAGAGAATCCGGTGAAAAGATAAACCAAACCAAGTATCTAGCATGAGAATATAAATCAATGTGAATCAATTTGCAATTGCTAGATAATCATGAAATAACTAGCTAAATATGATCATGTAATGACAAATCAATAGCTAGTAAACCAATGAATCAAACAAAGAATGTAGCAATCTAATCAGGTGTGATAAAGGGACTATATGCAAAAACAACCAATAAATCCTGCATATAAACCAATCAGTCCAGAAACACTTCCAGTAGTACAAAAAAATACCAATTTAAACCAGTGGACTACAAACCAATCAGTAGCCAGATTTCAGGTTGTTGTTCGAACGAGCCAGGGATGTAGCTCAAACGATTTGAGGACATCGCTCGAACGAAGTACAAATTTTGTTCGCGCGAGATGGTTATGTCGCTTGAACGACTTCTCGCGACCTGACTAAATTTCCTAGATTCCCAGAAATATTATATAATATTGCCCAGTGAAAAAAAATTCCACAAAGGTCTTGACAAAAGCAAAACAGTGTTAAAACAGTAGGCTTTTAACACAAAACGTAAAAACTCATAAAAATTAAAAATGTGAGTTATATGCAAACATAGCACCGATGTGCTCAAACATGGATACGGAATGAATGGGCGTGAAACTATAACAAATGAGTTACAATTCCAACACATCAAAACGATCAAGAAGCTCTAATTGATAGCGATAAATCATCAAACTTTATCATAGCCATATGACAATTAAAGTGTGAGCTTAATAAACTAAACATACTACATGCACACAAATCCAGAATTTTGACGATTCTACAAACAATAACGTCCAATTGCAATGTTTCAACATTAGGATTAGTTGTGCAAACTCGTTTAAATTTTTAATCCATCCAAACTCCCTCAATAATATAATATATTCTTTGTAGTGAATTAAACAAATTTGGCCCTTTTCTTAGCATATTGCATTTTCTTTTGGGCTTTTTTAAACGGTGGCTTTCACGACGAGTTATTTTGAACTCTCGCAGCCCTTTCCTATGAATCACTCATCATTATTTCAATTCAAATCCTCACAATAAACGGTTCTTACATGCACACTTCTCCATAAGTCTACTTAAGCATAGATGAAAAGATTGAGATAAGAATGCCTCACCAATTTCAAATATGCAAGAGAAGTCAAATATTTGTATAAACTCGTGCATGTGTGAAATGTTGGCATATATACAAAGTCGAATCAAAATGCATATCAACTTCGAAGCAACCCCATATAAACAATGGTTAAGATCATTCTAAGCATCGATAATAATGACCAAATGTCCTAGCCACATGGATAATGAAACGATGGGGGGGGGGGGGGGGTCCAAGCAGACCAATATGCCACATCAAACATGTAGACACAAAAACAAAAGAATGAAAATATTTTTGGCTTTTCATATTTTGACTCAAATAAAAGCAAAATCTTTTTGGGTTTTCAAAAGTTTTCTCAAAAACAAAATCTTTTTGGATTTTTCAAAAATTTTTAGAAAACAAAATCCTTTTTTATTTTTTTTGTAATAGGACTCAAATAAATGAAAACTATAATACAAAATGATACACATGTCATAATACTAGCAATGAATATATCATGAAGCAAACTAGCATATGACAAACAAGGCAACACTATCATCCTTTAGATTTAGCATGGGAAGAATCAAGTCCACCCAATCGAGAATCATGAAGTTTAATTCCTAAAGCCACTAAATCTGATTTCCTAACCCAAGTAGGTGTAAAACGATGCATGGGGGTTTTGGGAACTGGGGCAACTTTATTGCTAAACTTCCTAAGAGCTTGTCTAAGGTCGTAACAATAACGCCTAAGGTGACCTTTCCTACCACAAAATGTTCAAGTGTAGCGGTGGTGGGAATGATTACCTATATGTGGACCTTTTCTAACCTTCCTAGTGTTTCTCACACGTGCGGGGGGAATGGGAACAACTCTATCACCAAAACCTATACCTCCCTTATATTCCTTAATTTGGATGGTGCCTAGGATCTTATCTAACTTCTCCGACCTAGCCTCCAAATCAAACTTGACTCTAGACGATTCTATCAATATCTCCTCTAACTCGTGAAGCTTAGACTCGAGCAAACGCCTAGACTCCTCAAAAATAAAATCTCCTTTTTTCAAGGACTCTATCAAACCACGGAGATTGTCTCTCTCTCTTTCTCCATAAACTTTAGTTTCTCCCTAAACTTCTTCTCTCGTGCCCTAAGATCCTCAATCAAACTATCATTATTTTCTATGGCACGCTCATTCAACTTAGCTTGCAATTTATAGTTAGCTTTTTTCACCTTCACTGTTTCGGCATAAAACTCATTAAACGTATTTTGCAACTCTTTCACATCTACCTCCTCCTCGTCGATCTCTTCACCCTCATTAACATGGGATACACTCAAAACCTCCTCGCAAGTGTCATGCACATGAGAATTGTCGTCGCTCACATGACTTGCCATAAATGCAACAAAGTTACGATAAATGGGGGAACTCTCTCCCTCTTTCGGATCACCATCACTTAAGGTGGAATTATAGACAATGGGCTGCTTGCCCTCTTTCTTAAGTCTAGTGGGACACTCCTTAACTTTGTGATCGTACCCCTCACACCCAAAACACTTATCCGACTCATCTCTCTTAGGCTTATGAAACTTATCCTTAAAGGTGGGATCCACTTTGTTGTTCTGGAATTTTTCAAATTTCTTGGCATCTTTCAGTTGCTTTTGAAACTTAGTAAAATTTTTAAATTTCTTTTCCAACAAAGCAACATCCTCAAAATCGAAATCGAAATCGGAATCCAAAACTTTAATTTCCTCCTTTCGAGTTTTCAAAGCAACACCCTTTTCTTTCTTAGGCACTTGATTGGAGGTAATCATGTCGATTTCATAGGTTTGTAAGTCACCTACAGTCTCTTCTAGTTTTGTCGACTCTAACCTACCCAAGGAGTTTAAAATGGTCACTTTCTCATCAAACCTACTAGGCAACGGCCTAAGGATTTTCTCAATGACACGGTTATCAAGAATTTTCTCACCTAGGTTAAACGACGAGTTGACAATATTGGACAACCTAGCATAAAACTCATCAAAAATCTCACTCTTTAACATCCTAATGGTCTCAAATAGTGTAGTGAGATTTTGAAGTTTGACGCCCTAGCCGTGCTAGTGCCCTCGTGAGTGAGTGCCAAAATATCCCAAGCCTCTTTTGATGTTTCAAAAGTCATAATTCTATTATATTCTTCCTGTGTGACATGTGAAGCAATAACGTGCAGACCCTTAGACTTATATTGTGCAAGTCTTTGTTCAGTGTCGGTCCATGACTCAACATGCTTTAAACTAGTGACGTCGCCTACAATAGTGACAGGGGGTTTCCAACCTTTCTCAACTTCTAGCCACACACGCTCATCAATATATTTTAAAGCACATCTCATTCTCATCTTCCAATAAGTGTAATTAGTGCCATAAAAAACAGGAGTTCGAGAAAATTCATTATATCCAGAATTCATCTTTGAAAACACACGGGATCACAAAACAAATAAAATATGTTTTCTAGCTCTGATACCAATTTGAAAGTGCCCAATATGTGTGTTTCAAACAAAACCAAATTTTTCTCAGAAAAATTATCCAACTTTTAATTATGCATCAAACCAAGTTGTGAAAATTCAATTCTTACTTTAAACCAATTTTATCTTGATTAATCCTAAACATGCATCTAGTGATTAAAGCAAGTAAAATAAAGTAAAGAATACTCACAACGCCGGATATACGAGGAAAAAACCCAAAATGGAAAAAAAACCTCGGACGGCCCAAGCCAGACAATCACTATGAATATGGATTTAAAATAAACAGACAAAGACTCACTCAACGACTCGATCGCCACGGGTCTTGACGCTCTTTTAATCTTTAACCACTCCTCTCACAGTGCCCACGCAGAAAGTCCTTCTTTCGCGATACCTGTCCACAACACACGCGTCCACGTATGTATCCGTGTTTACCGATTGGATTTGATTCGTCTACTATGTCGAATAAGAAGTCCTTCTCTTTTCTTCCCGCAAAACCCTTATGTTCAATGATATAACAAACTTCTTGGTGCATCAAGATCACTTGAACATATAAGAATGATATCTCGGATCTTTGAAAACTCTAAGGATGTGTTTATGCTTTTTAAACCTTAGAAAATATGTGCAAACAAGTTTCTGGTTCGAACACTATGTTTTAGAATGCACACTTTCGAATCTCTGATAGAAACACGCTTTAAATAAGATTTAAACGCCGCCTCGAAAAACATGTCGTTCAAACGACAATGCCACGTCGTTCGCGCGACATAGGCATCTCGTTCGAGCGAGATCCTTATGTCGTTTGAACGAGATGACGTGTCAGTTTGACTTTTAGTTCAAAACATCTCCTTTAAAGGAGATCCAAATTAGTCAAACTCTATTTCGAGTATATCATAATAAAACGTAGTGTAAACACTTAAAACACTTTTAAAAACATTTTAAAACCTTTTTATTTATAAAAATACATCCTTATCTTTTATAAAAACAATTTTGAGCACCATTAATTATACGCATTCATACCTGAGTGATCTCGGAATGCAATTACCTTTGAAGACGATTAAACTTGCACCAATTAAACATTGGCATGATTTAATTCTTTGAAGCTTTGCCGCAACGTCTTCAATTTTCTTCAATACGTCATAGACCAAGTGGAATCATGAAAAAATAAAAATCTCCTTATGACATATTACAAACACAGTTTTGTTCACGAAATTAAGTCAAAATAATACAGGGACTCAATTGGAAATTTATGTCCTTACAAAAAGTGTCGGGGGTCTTCTTCTTCATTTCGCTGTTACGAATTTTCATACTATCAAATTCCTCAAATTTTCATACTACAATCCCAAACTCCCAATTAACATAACTAAACATCAAATATACATAAAGGGATGATTTATAACGTAAATCATATATAAAATTCGTACAATATCACCCAATATTAGAGTAAAATCTCCATCAATCATTAAACCCTATAATTTTTGTGTTCTTCCCCTGAATTAATCAAAAAACCAGATTTATCCCATGATCTTAATCCCATAGCTCTTGATTTTATTTTATCTATATAGTTGGATTCATTCTACATGCAATCCTATTCCAAATTATGAGTTTTGTTCATCAAATCACAAGAGTAACATCAATTTTCCTTAATTCAAAGACCCTATTCTACATGAGTATTATAACTCATAAAAATTTGCAAGGTAAATACTTGCCTTATATGGGATTGATCTGATTTCATGTCCTGGATGATGATTCCCTTCTAATCCACCCTCCAAATGTGATGGTGATGCAAGAAAAAGGTTGAAATGTCCAAGAACTCTCTCCTAAGCTACAAGAATGCTCTCCCTTTTTTCTCTAATGGCCTATAATTATTTTCTATTCATCTTACCCTAGACTCTCACAACTATAGTTAATATAACCTTGGGAAAATCGTAGCTCTATTAACCCTAGGTTGCCAAATGACCAAAATGCCCGCTCGTGGTGCTGGTTTGGTGTAAAACTGTTCCGGGACCTAAACTATACACCCGGGTATACTATTTTGACTATTTCGACCCTTACGGACTCAACTGTAACCTCAAAATCATCATCCAAGTTACTCTAAAATAATTTCCTATCTCGACCTCATTTAGTCCATACATGATTCCCAGTTGAGATAAAATACTGCTACGTCATTATCACTCGTCAAATAAGTAGTTACTATTCATTTTGTAATTTTATTTGATAAACATTAATCATTTCTCTCCGAATACGAATTTAATCAACCTATAATATTAAATTTTCCATTAAATTACGTCAAAGATGTTTGCCAAAGATGTTTGCTACCAATGTTTCTCCTTCTCATATCTCTGATATAAAGCCTTTTTTTTTATTATGGGCCCTCACATTTCCATTATCTTAATTAAAGAGGGTGTTGGGACCCTTGAGGAGGCATACTTGGGGGTGAATGACCCCAACTTACTGGTGGGGCCTACTCCGCCTCTCGAATTATTGATCAGGACCTGATGACCATTATGAGGACCTACCAAATACACGACTCCATGATTTTGAGGACCTCCAAGCCTGATGAATGAGCCCGCTCTTTGGTCCCTGATTATGTCTATTTTAACGAATGCTTGTTATAATACGGGGCTAGATTCCCCTTACTTCTACTGGTGATAAGGATTCTGAGGGCTATTGGAATTGCTTATTCCTAACTGGTAGCTAGCTCTTAGAGATCACTGGTGGATATAATTTTTGGATTTTAGGGAGGCTACCAGTAGCCAATGAGATGTTATATTGGCCCAATTCTTCTGGCTATACTGGTTTCATGAATAATGCAAGCTGCCAAAATATATGGGATTGAAGTATCTTTATCCAAAAATTGTTATGGTGTTTGTTGGGGATGGACTTATTGCCCCTAAAATCTAGTGAGAAGTTATTTTTCATTAGTAGTGACTGTTCCACCTCTGACCCTGGAGAGCCATTGGGTTTCCATACTATTCGGTGTACCCTCTCACCTTTAGGCAAGCCTTTATTCCCCCTTGTGCTTGGGATTTGATGTTTTTTGGGTCCGAACTTTGCATAAGCCATACCAATCCTCTTGCTTTGTTTGTAGCAATTTTTGAGTCATATGAGAAGGAGAAGGATAAGGAGAAGGAGAAGGAGAAGGAGAAGGAGAAAATGGAGAAGTCATTAAAGCTAGATTTTACCCCTTTGAGGCCTTTGTCACATCCAACTGCCCCTTTGATAGTGGACTATGGCCTGAGCCCGAGCTTATGACTTTAGGAACTGATCTTTCTCCCCCTAAGCTCATGGTGGGGGAATTACCTTTGTCCGAGACCCTTGTTGTAGTGTCCTGAAAGAGAAAAGTTATTACCAAGGTGGTTTCTGAGGTCCCTAAGACTTCTGCTAAGGAAGAAAAATAATTTGAAGGTGGATCTAGTGGTTGAAGGGGATATTTTTCTAGGTTTTGGCAAATAAAAAGACCAACCAAGTAAGTGGTTGATCTCGTATTCTAGTTTTCTTCATTCACTTTAACTATTTTGATAGCCATCTTTTCTTATTTATTTGATGAAGTAAATATATGGGAAGAAATAATGATGATGAGGTAATTCGCCAATGATATCTCAATCGGGGTTATTTGTTCCAAGGGAAAGAGGTCCCTGACCACTAAAAAGTTGAAGCTTGATATGTCGATGGGTTCCCCTTATCCCGAGGTTAAACGGACGAATAAGGTTGGAGAGGAGCCCAATATCAAAACCCTACCCTTATTGTAAGCATCATCGGGCAAGGTGGAGCCCCTGAGGAAACCCAACATCATTATTATATTCCAAGGGACTTGCATCCTCTGGTCTTAAAGAGCAAATAACAGGGAAAAGTGTTTTTTCTGAAGAAGGGGAGAACCTAAAGAGGGGTGTTGAAACCCTTAGCCATTATAAGGGGCAGGTCATGAATGAGAGGTATTCCAACCTCCATCAATTTAGAAAATGAACTCTTATAATTCTCTTAGGGACGCTCTCCATTCAATGGCCAAGATAAAATATTTCGATATTGTGGCCTAAGTGTGGAGCCGAAAGACCTCTGTTAATGCTGAGGAGTTGGTCCACTTATTGGGCAAGGTACTTTCAAAGTTATTATAATTTTATCTCATTAACCCTTTACCTTATGTTCTTTGTCCTTACATCTCTTTGTTTTTTTGTAGGCTCAACACTTTACTTAGGTTCTTCTGCCTGACGCCCTTGATGGTAGCATATGATTGAAATAAGGCTGTTAAGATGGTTAATGGATGGACATTTACCTTGATGCAACTGGGTTGGACAATTAATGACTTGAGGGTGGAGACAAATGTTCTTACCAAGGAGAAATATAAGCCGAGGCTTCAATTATTATTCTAGAGAAAGATAAATATTTGTATGCCAAGAATCTGAGGGACATCGACTCCTTAATGGCTGGTATGAGGGACTCTCTAGCGAAGGTAGAGAAACTTCATGCCCTTAGCCAGATTAAACTTTTTGAGATAACCGAGATGCTCCGAGGTCAGAAAGTTAAAGTCCAAGGTTTGCAAGACAAACTCTTTTATGCTGACTATGAGGTGGAATTATGAAAACAGTCGTCCAGATAGCTCGCGGCTGAGAAGGAGGATCTGACCTACAGGGTTCAGGAGCTCTAAAAAAGACTATTCTAGGGTCTCCTTACTTTATTCCACTCTTCAAGGGGAGATCCACTCTACTATTAAGAAAAATGTGGATGCCTATATTAGGTCTCATACATTTAATAAGTACATCTTCCATAATTATAGATATGGATTTGATGCTTGCAAAGTGAAGACCCAACTTTCTGGCCTATTTGGTGAGACCCTTGAATTTGGTAGGGAGAGTTCGGATGATGAAGAAGGACCTATTGGAGGTTAGCAAAGCCCTTATGGAACCCTATAATATCAAGCCTTTAGTGGCTTTTGTATAGATTTTTTTGGTTGAATTATTGATTAGCTGCAGGCCGTTGATGTATTTTACAATCTCCTACCCTTAATGATAGTAGTAATTTGAATGGAAACGGGTAATTCTTACATTTTTACTCCGTTATTGCTTTACTTTTGCTTTTCCAAAGAGTTTTTTATGTTATCTTCATATTCTGTAGTCTTGCCCAGCATGTAGTACACCCTTAGCCCCCAAGATTGCTTGGTAAAATGAAACAACTTGGGATGCAAAATTTTAGAGCAGCCTAAGGGTCCTAAGACATGAAGCCATGCACTTTTTGATGTTTTTGAAGTTGAAACCAAGGTTGTAAGGACAAATTTCCAATAGAGTTAATTTGTATGCATTGACTTAATTTTGGAAAAAATATTTTGAGTCATACATTAGGACTTGAGTTAGTGTCCTTTCAAGCTTATGATGTGTTTATTGAAGACATAGTGGCCATCTAAAGAGAACACATCACCATGCCATGTTTCATAACCAACTCTATAAGGATCTCTCATGTATGAATGATTATTTATGTTGAGCATTGGATATTTTATTATTAGGTGTTAGGATTATTTAAAAATAATAAAAAGGATTATATATTTTTTTTGAGAAATGTATGATTTTTTCCAGGTCATTCTAATAACTTTTCATATGTCATTCGAACGAGGTTCCTATCGCATTTGAACGAGTTTTTAAACGTGGTTAATTTTTGAAAATTATGCCCTCTTTGGAATCTCCTTAAATAACTCGTTCGAAGGTTATTCCAACGAGATTGGTACCCTCGTTCAAACAAACTTGAAACGAGGTACATCGAACTTATTTCAATCTCGTTTGATAACTTATTAGATTTATGTTCGAACGAGATCAGGTACATCGTTCGAATGAGGAATCATGTCGTTCAAATGACCAGATATGTTTATAAAAAAATATAGATTTTTTCCCATTAATCCCACTATTCCATGTTCTCAGAATTACTATCTTTTTAAGGAGTACGAAACAACAATTATGGGAGAGACTTTTCCATGATTTCGAGTGCAAAAACTCTTCCAAAATCTCTTAGAGTTTTTCTTAATCATTCTTAATTAAGTTTTCCAAACACAAGCCCTAGTTTACACCCAACTAGTTTAAGATCCAAGAATCATCTTATATATTATTTGAGATTGTGTTTTGGCACTATTGTTTATTCTCTACAACTTGTTGAGAATTATTTCTTATAGTGGATTTCGTGCGTTGTGGTTTACATATGATGGAATCCATGCACGTGACAGTTGCTGAGCCTTATCGGTGGATTTCGAGGAGTATATGGACTAACACATTGTCACAGTTACGCGGGTGGACTCCTACATGTCATTAAGGAGAGGTTGAAGGAACGAAGAGCGTCAAGGCTTGCGAGGGCATTGAGTCTGTGATGTAAGTCTTCTAATGTGTCCTTTTGTAATTTCGTACTTAGTAGATTTTGTGTGCTTGGGTCCTCCGAGGTTTTTCCTGTTTGAGTTTTCCCCATACATCGGGCATTATGGTTGATTTATTATATCTAGCAATACTCACCTCGATACATGCTTGGATTTAAGATAAAATTGATTAATCTAAAAAATGTTTAATTGGTGCTTAATTAATTCGAATTAATTATGTTTAAGAAAAGTTAGTTTGAATTTTTTAAAAATAAAAATTGGTTTGTGTGTATTTGAACCATCCCATCAAATATAACTACATATTGCACCTTCAGAGGTTTTTTGGTGGGTACTTATTACTTAGAACCGTGGAACACTTGACATTTGCACTTTTTAGGAGTAAAAGTCCATTATTTTGGTACAAGTATTTAGCACCCCAAATTTTTTGGGCGTAAAATCTTCAAAAATAAAACTTGTAAGGGGTCCTAAGACCGTAGGCTTAAAATTTGAAATTGAATGTTTGAAATATAAAGTCCTTATAAGGTTCCTAAGACCTCCGGGCTTAGAATATTTTGATATAAAGTCCCATAAAGGGTCCTAAGACCTCTGAACTTAGGTAAAATTGAATCAAAAGTCCTCCAAAGGGTCCTAAGACCTCTTAACTGGGAAAGTTTGGAAAATTTTGAAGTCCTTATAAAAGTCCTAAACCTCTGAACATAGGAATGTTTTTTACCTGAAATCCCACAAAAGGTCATAGGAACTGTGAACTTAGGTAACTTTGAATTCTAACATCCTTATAAGGGTCCTAAGACCTCCAGATTTAGAAAAAATAGAAATTTTAAAGTCCTTATAAGGGTATGAGACCTCTGGATTATTTTTTTGGAATCTAAAGTCCTTATAAGGGGATGGGACCTCCGAACTTAGAAAAAAATTGAAAACTCGAAGTTTTTTTCAGGGTCTCAGACCTACAGACTGAATTATTTTTTAATAGAAAGTCCATATAAGGGTCTGAAACCTCCGAACTTAGAGCCTTTTATCCTTGATCTGTTTAAAAATTGATGTTTGGACAACTTTTTGTATTTGAACACTTATTCCTCCAATAAAATTTTGAAAACAAAAGTTTTTTTCTTAAACGTTTTCCAAAGTTATGTCTAAAGGGATGTTAGGTTTGTACAATTCCGAGGTAAAGAAAAGATTTTAGTGTAAGGAAAATGGTATTTTTATGGGTCCTTGGACCTTAGCCTATTGGAATTATGGATGAAAATCTCAATAAACCTTTTCGTCTTTTATGAGTCCGGAGACCTTTGGGTATGCTTTTTGGGTAAGGACTATAGTCTTTTGCGGGTCATAAGTCCTTTAATTGCTATTCTTAAGCCAAGGCTGAAATCCTTGTAACTTAAATGTTGGGTTCTGAGACCTTAGCATAAACCTAGGGTCAATACTAAAATCCTTAAAACTCCCTTTGCGGCCCTTAGGCCTTAATTTAAGTTTTGAGCCAAGGCTGAAGTCATTGCAACTCAATTTGTGGGTCATAAGCTATTAAAGAATACTTTTGCAGAACATATCATGGATAAGAAAAAGCTTCATTTCATTTCATTTCATTCCACTTGGGCATTGAATACATCATTGGTAGTATTTTTTGAGATGCTCTATATTCTAGGGATGACAGAGTTCGTATCCCATTATATCTTTGAGATAATAGCATCTAGGTTTTGCAATCTCCATCACCACATCCGGGCCTTCCCATTTAGGGCCTAGCTTCCCCTCACTGGGATTTTTGGTTGCGAGACCCTTAGGACTAAGTCTCCCACCTCGAATTCCCTATAGTGGGCTTTTTATTGAAGTAGAAGGTTGTTCTATGCTAATAGACTCCCATTCGGACCAGTGCAACCTATTTTATTTATTCTAGGTCATCCAGAGATACTTTCAGAATTTCTTAATTTTCCCCTGGCTCATATTGGGATTCTCTTTGTGTGGGTATTTCAACCTAAGTTGGGATTACAGCCTCAGTGCCGAAGGTTAAAGAGAAAGGAGTTTCTCCAGTTAGACCTCTGACTATGGTCCTGTAAGCTCGCATAATTCTGGGTATTTTTTTAGCCCACAACCCTTTGATATTCTCTAGCCTTTTCTTCAAACTGTGGAAGATCGTTTCGTTAGTAAACTAAATTTGACTATTGTTTTGAGGGTGGCCTAGGGATTAGTAGTGAATACTTATGCCATAGCTTGAGCATAACTCCTTAAAATTTTAGGTTGTTAAACTTCTTACCATTATGCTGGATGATGGCCTTCGGTAAACCAAACCTATAGATATGTTCTTCCAGGTGAAGTTGGAGGTTTTATTCTTAGTGATGGTGGATAAGGGTTTAGCCTCATCCCACTTGGTGAGTAATCAATGGCTAATATGCATAACTTGTTATAACCTTTGTTGAGGGGCATAGGTCCTACCAAATCCACACCCAATTGGACAAAGGGCCATTAAAATAGCATCGAAGCTATCTTCTCTGCTTGTTGCTTCGAAACAAAAGCAAATCTTTGGAACTTATCACAACACTACATTAGGCCCTTGGCTTTATTTTCCAATGTTAGCCAGAAGTACCCCTATCTTAGGACCTTATAGATTAAGGTATTTGGTGCCATGTGGGAACCACATACACCTTTAACAGAGATCCCTGAGGATGCAACTGGCTTCAGATGGGATTAGGAACCTCTGAGGTGCTGAGCGGTAAAATACTGCAATTTTTATGTAGTACCTAGAGGCTATGCACTTCACCTAACTCATTTGGAACTTGTCTTTGGGCAGATCTCCATTTCAGAGGCAGGCTTTGAAGGGAGTAGTATAATATGTGTTTTGATTGAGATTCACAGTGTTGATCTGTAAATGTGTGATGATTGGTTAATGTAGAGTGACAACTTAGGCCATATGATCTATTTTATCTGATGAATCCACTAATGTAAGATGACATGCTTTTGAATTTTTAGACTGAGGGACCCTTCTAGTGTAGAACCAAGGGATCCTCTTTATGAGGTGTTTTATGTAAGACCGTATAGAGAAACGCATCAAGATCAGACTATCTCTATATATATTCGAAGAATAAGTAATCTTACCTTAACATATAAACAATGTAGTAAATTTTTTAGGATTAATATCAGCATGAACCTTAGAAAAACATACATTACAAAGTTGCCTTAATGTTTCAATAATTATAAAACACCCCCTAACATTTTCAATAGACTTTTAAACCATCTAAATGAACCATACATTTAAAAAATTTCTTTACAAATGAATTCATTATCTTTTAAAGTTACAAATCATCCACTCATATTACTTTCCTAAGTTTTGAAAATTATACAAAGACCCCAAAAGTGTGGAAATAAAGGAAAAAGGCCTTTAAACTTAACCAAAACCCTTTAGGACTAAAACCTAAATAACTATCATCTTCATTTTCAACCGGACTGATAAGAATGCTAGCAAAATACGATAGGAGCCAATGGTAGCCTAGGGTAAACCTACCTATTTTTACACCCTAAAATTTCTTCAAGAATTGTTCTCATTTAACTAGACAAAACCCACCCCAAATTCGACCAATAACACCTCTATAACCTCCCCTATATAAAGTCCCTCTTACTGCAGAATAATCAGTATAAATAGTAGCTCAAAACCCAAACCAAAATTTTGGCATTTTCAGGTATACAGACATTTTATGCTTATAACTTAGTTCGTTTAATTCCAAGTAGTTTCTCCACTAATTTAGGATTCAATTATGATTTTACATGCAAATTTTAACGTAGAAATACCAAGCTAAGGTGAAAAATTCAGAAAATACCATGAAAGGTTGAGCCTTAATGGTGGATTATATGTTCCTGGCCTTGGACCAGTTTCAAGGTGGGAATACTAGTCCTTAGACTCATAGAAACTCAACCATAATGTTTAATTTTAGTATAGTATGCTTACATGCCTAGAAATTGAGTTTTTTCATTTCGATAGTTAAAATTTCAAATTTTAAATTCTCTCTGTAAACTATGAATTAGGACTTCAAACCAAATTCATTTTGTTCCAAATTTACACATAAACCAACCCTATCACTGCCATGGTTAGAATTTCACTCTAAATCCACGCTTATTCAACTGAAATTTTAGAAATTTTATAGTTTATGAAGAAGGACCTACAGTTAACCTCAACCCTGAAAAGTTATATTTTTGGAATCCTACTGAAAAATTAGGAAGAATGGCTTCTGAATCACATCAAATGGTTTATGTATTGGATTTAATTGAAGGTGAAAGTTTTAGACCTGAAAGTCAAAATTTGATAGGTTGAAAATGAAGAATGAGCCATGTGCGCAAGTAGGGTCATATCCCGCTTGTGTATAGCTTGACTCCGCGTGTGAGAGCACGTGACCAATAAGAAAATTCTGGAAAAATTCCTAATTTTTTTCTGGTCAAAATGGTATATTATAACACCCTGTTTGGCTATCCATAAAGTTAATTCGACATAACCCTTAAAATGAATCGTTAAATTTTAAAAGTATTTTTGCACATAAACTCCCACCCCGAACTTTTTCTAAAACTTTTTTACATTATTAGGAACAAAAAAGTCTATTAGCACCAATCTTAAAAAGCTAAGGAACCTTAAGTAATTAAACAAAACTTTATTTTTATTTTATACCCCGACGTTTAAATTCTACGCAATTATTTAACTTTTGCCACTCTTTAAACTTTTCACGAACTTTATTCTTACACAGAAATATATTGTCTCTTTGTCAGAATTACACGGAATACCACCTTGACCTAAACAAATTCCACAAAACTTTTCAAAAATCCTAACAACAAGTAGATGATTTCTTATTCAATATTATTTTCACGTAATGCTTTTGATTATGCCTACTGTTGATATCACTATCTGATAGACCTAACATATCATATTCTCGTTGATGAACTCATTTGAGTAGTTCAACTGTTTGGTTATAATTGAATCAGATTTTAACGATGATTATGCAATTATAAAATATGCTACAATTTTACCCGGTTTGATTTTAGCATACCTTATGACCAGGGAATAATCTTTCGTAACACCCACGACTGTATTAGTTGGCCTGTAGGACTTAGATGATTGAGGGCCTAGTTGTTGCTATTATATGGAATGTGTGATTGAATTAGGACGATTACTTTTATATCTAGTATCTGGATTGATTTATCTCAAATTTTATTATATTGATTTTTTTGTATGTATGACTATTGCCCTAAAGCCTATAAACGGATAATTATGGGTCATTTGTTTAGAAATCATCCCTAAACATTACGATCTTTATCCAAATATTTCTATTTTGAGTCATATCATTCCAGAAAAGTGATGTTATCTTATCCTGACGTAGAATCCACTTTCATATTGAATTTCTTATACAGACTCATCAACAATCATGTTTTGAACTGTATAGAATGAAAACTATGTACTTGACAATTTTTCTTACATTTTTAAAATTCCAGATGGACTCAAACAATAAAGAAGGCAACATCTCCTCAATCCCGCACAAATCTAATGTATCACTTCGTGTTACTCTAGCAGTTATCAATTCATGAAAACTAGTCGCAGTACCAAAGAACCTATAATAATTTCATATGCTACTATTTACAAATGGATGTAATTGATGTTGTATTAAGGCATATGTCGTAATTTTTAATTTTCTTTTGCTTTTATTTCCTTTTATGGACTATGTAATAAAATATAGTACCTCTATTCAGAATGCATGTAATGAATAATGTATTTCGATACTTTATTTAATGTTGAAAGATACTACAATTATTTAGTCTTTTTTTACCATTATTATTTATATTTCTACTATTTAATTTATTTCCCCGATTAACCTATCAACCCAGTCCTTAATCACTCCTGATTATTTTGGATGTGACAACATGGTATCATAGCTTACTTAAGAGTACCAGGCTTGTTACTGCTATGCGGGACATATATAGGGATATAGTTATTTTACGCTTTTGTAACTTCTTTAGATTATTTTCTATACTAATTATTTGTCTTGCAACAATGAATGTATGGGATAACATCTACTGAACACTGATGGTGTCGATCAAGAACAATTTATCTAAACTATCAGAGAAAAAGGGTATAAGAAATTATGTAAGGAAATTAGGGATCGAGAATGAGCGGCTGAAACACTAAATATTAAGCATCACCTATTGACATGTCAGTTATTAGGGGAGGATAAGGCAATGAAACAAGCTCGACGATTTACCGAGGATGAAGAGTTCCTGCAACAAGAAATTCATTTAGGATGGAATACTGCATCGATAGGAGAACTGTGTATAACCTCACCGGTATCTCCCAATAATTATGGATCAGATCTACCATCTCTCGATGGTGCTATATCATCATCAGACACAAGTAACGGGGTTTTAAGGAAGATGATCAGGAAGAGGGACAACTTATAGACAACTGAAAGGGTCACGATCACTGTAAAATAAATAACTTATGGGAATGTGTGTAAGGGAAATATGATAATAGAGTGTTACATTACTATTAATATAGTAGATTAGGAACTAATCTGAAAAAAATTAGTATGTTTTAAACAATCGATTTTTATGTTATATATATGCTAAAGATTCCTTGTAACAGTTTGAAGGATCTTTTAAGTTAACTCGTTCTATTTTATAAGTTGGTTTACGAATACGTTGTGCCTAATTATTCTTTACTTCTATAGGATGGTGACTACTCGCAATGTTAACGCAACACCCTGATCGAGATCTATGTCAACCAATCCATCTACAGCCATGGATAACATAGGCAAATGTTTTCAAGAACTCACTGTACTAACACAAGCATGTCGTAAATTTATACCAGGGATTGAGATATCTACAGAGGTTCGACGAATGAATGCTCTGAAGGAATTTCTGCAACAACGACCCCCTACGTTTCATGGGAATCCTGGAGCATCAAAAGTCGAACACTGATTAAGGTAAAATCTAAAGGTTCTAAATGGAGTAGGAATACTACTTGAACTCCGAGTTGATTTAGCCACTTACTTATTTTAAATCGAGGATGATCGCTGGTGGAAATCAGTGAAACATACCTAAAATGTGGAAAACTTAACATGGACACAATTTGAGGATATGTTTGTCAAAATTTACTTTTCTGAATCATTACGCGATCAACTGATAGTGGAATTTTTAGGACTCCAACAAAATGACATGACAGTGGCACACTACGAGGCTCGATTCATGGAACTCTCCCATTACGCTCAAGAATATATTGATACTGATATTAAGAAATGTAATCATTTTTAATGAGGACTTAAAGTCAGTATCAAAACCTCCTTTATTTCCTTATAAATTCGTGAGTTTGAAAAAATGATCGAAGTAGCCAAACTCATTGAAAAGAGTTCAGCTCCTAGTGGAACTTCTTATATTATTATTCATCTTCCCCAAAATAATTCTAATAATCATTCATCAGGTATTTCCATCTGAAAATACCCCAATTTTAAACCTAATGAAGGATGATCACACAGTCAGATTCATTATCGAAACAGTGGTACTACCATTCGTTAGCATGAATGCAATACCCCTGCACACATCACACCCAAGTGTCCTAAGCTTCATAAACCCAACTATAATCCCAGACCCATTATGAATACCGACAGAAACCTTCAACCACGATGAGTTGTGGGAAGACCTCTAGCTACACCAAGAAAATCTGTTCCTAAAACTCCTCCAATAAACCCCAATAATTAAGGATCCACACCTAACAATACAACTCAAGGCAGATCTTTCGCACTGTAAATGCAAGCAGATAATTACGACGTTACCGAAAGTACTATTTTACTTCATGACTTTATGGCACATGCAATAATTGATTTAGGGTCATCTCACTCATTTATTAGTTAGAAGTTTATGGCCTTAGAAAATCTTATTCCTATCAATTTAGATTATCTAATTGCTATAAGTATGCCTACGGGTGACATTTATAGGAAATGATAGATTTGCAAAAATTGTGAAGTAAAAATTGAGGTAGGAACCATTATTATTGATTCAGTAGTCTTAAATATAATAGGGTTTGATATCATTATTGGGATAAATGCCTTATCTACCAACAATGAATATATTGATTATTCTTCAAGAAAAGTGACTTTCGAAACTCTACCACCCGAAATAGCATATTTTAGGGAAAATGTTCCAGGAATTTCTTTAATATATCCTCTTATTCTTTAAAACTTCTCGATGATTATGAATATGTATTTCCTGAAGAATTACCTAGAATTCCCCCATCAAGAGAAATTGAATTCGTAATCAATCTTTTTCATAATGCCTCTCCCATTTCTATACCACCCTACTGAATGAGACCTCTAGATCTATGGGAACTTTGAATCCAACTTAATGAGTTATTATCCAAAGGGTTTACTCGACCAAGTACATCTCCCCGGGGTGCTACAGTACTATTTGTGAAAAAAAGACGATTCATTTTGATTGTGTATCGACTACCGTAGATTGAACCATGTCACCATTAAGAATAAATCTCCTTTACCTAGAATAGGTGATGTATTTGAAAAATTACGAGGAGCCAAGGTATTTTTGAAAATCTATTTATGCTCCAGATATCATCAATTGAGGGTAAAAGAAGAAGACATACCAAAAATAGCTTTTAGAATTTGGTATGGACACTTCGAATTTTTTGTAATGTCTTTTGGACTTACTAATGCCCCAACCTCTTTTATGGACCTAATTCCTCACTTATTTCAACCATTTGCGAACCAATTTGTGATCGTATTAATCGACGATATCCTGATATATTCACAAAATGAAAGGGATCACGAAAATCATTTACAAATCATACTAGACACCTTACGACGTCACCAGTTGCATGCCAAGAAGAGCAAATGTGACTTCCTAATGCAAGAGGTAAAATTTCTAGGACATGTTATTATGGAATTACGAATCCAAGTAGACCCAACAAAAATTGTTGCAGTTATGGAATGGCCCCAACCCACTACCGTAACTGAGGTTCGTAGTTTTATAGGATTAGCTGGTTATTATTACTAAAGATTCATATAAAAATTCTCCACTATTGCTCTACCTCTCATGAAATTAATCCGAAAGGATACGTACTTTGAGTGGAATCAAGAATGTACTCAAGCCTTTTGTACCCTAAAAGAATGTTTAACTACCACCTCTGTGCTCACAATACCTTTTAGTACAATGAGTTACGATGTATATACGAATGTCTCCTTATAAGGGCCAAGATGTGTACTCATACAATCAATAAAGTAGTAGAGTATGGGTCATGGAAACTGAAAATCCATAAATGCAATTATCCAGTCCATTATTTGTTATTAGCCTCTATTATTTTTGCTTTAAAAATTTGGCGATGTTACTTATACGGAGTAGAATTTCAATTATTCTCAGATCACAAATGTTTAAAATATATCTTTTCCAAAAAGGATCTGAATTTGTGGCAACGCATGTGGATGGAATATTTAGAATATTACGACTTCCAATTATAATATCAGCCAGGCAAAGGCAATAAGGTAGCCGATGCCTTAAGTCATAAAACTAGTGGAAGACCAACCGAAACACTTGCGTATCAAATCATGCTTACATTGACTGACTGTAATCTGTAAAGTAAAACCTGTACTATCCCTCATAACATCCTAATATACCCATCTCTTCAAAGAAATATAATTGTGCAACAAGCCATCGATAAATTTCTCGCCGCTTAATGCTGAAGGGTTGAACTAGGAAAAGTTAGCGAATATGTATACTGATAATACGCAAACATTGCGTATTTCATCTCTCGAACCTACGCATTTTAGCCCCCTCGGCTGCCTTAATCTCTTTATTTAATCCTGTTAACCAGATAACCTCGGTTTATATTGTTAACATGCTATATGAGGTATAATTGGGCTTTTGTAGGTATTTAGGTACTAAGTATGAAGTTCAGACACATTTCTCTCAAGTTTCGTACGCAATCGCACGTTCAAGGGCATTTAGTCATTTCACAACTTGGGCACCAGGCCTGACATCTCACGAAAGTTGTAGCCCTCCTTTCTATCTTTCTCGTGGCAGCGAACGGTGAGTGATTCCGAGTCCATATAAAGAAGTTACGACAATTTTAGCGAAGGAAAAAATAAGGAAAACAAAAAAGGAGGAGAAGAGGAAGAAAAGATGCAGTGTGTTGCTTGGCTCACCCCTGCTTGATCGATCGATCGACCCTTTTGGTCGATCGATCAATCCTTCTGTAAAGCTAAAATTTTGCCTTAATCGATCGATTGACCCTTTTTGCCGATCGATCGATCCCCTGTTTTCAGGAGTAATTTTGCCTTTTCTTTTCTTTTCTCTTTTCTTTTCTAATTTAATTCCAACTTAGTATATACACCAATTTTGTTGTAACAAAAAGGTGTGAATGATTTTAGATAGTTTTAGAAGATAATTTAGCTTAGGGTTTGGGTTTTTGCTTAGTTATTCTTCATTTCCTCTTGGATTCACACTTTTGGGTTTGTAAGTTGACTATTCATTACCCTCTCCATTAATATAGCTTGTTTTCATTATTTCTTGCTTTGTAGTGTAATTTATATGCTTTTTAATTTAGATTTATATGCTTTGATTACTTGCTTTCTAGGTAGATTTACCGCGTTTCTTTACCGCTTTATTTACCGCATTTTTAACATGCTTTCTAGGTAATTTAAATTAGGTTGTGTTTGAATGGAACTCACTCGAGCTAACGCGTTGCTTTGCTTGGTGATAGTGTTTACGGGTTTATTTCGGGTGCGTTGTCCTAGTTATTATGCCTAGGAGATTTGATGGGGCATATCATGTATGTCCCGTGCTTACGACCTTTCACGCGTAATTTTCAGGATATTTGTTGACGACAAAATCTTATTAGGCTTTTATGCGGATTTAGGGGCGTGACAACCCTTGGTTCAATTAAATGCCGAAACGAGACACATTCTAAATAACTCATCGACCCATGTAACCATTTTATACAAATTAACCCGAGTGAGGGATATTCGACGCAACCTGTAGTTTATGCCCTTTCATAATCTAGTTTCAATACCTTGCCTAGATAAACATTTCCCTTTATGCATCTTTTCCTTTTTAGTTTGTAATCATCTTTTACACTTTTATTTCGGAATATTAAATCTTATAAATTCTAGTAACTCGTCCTTGTGGATTTTCGATATCCGACTTACCGCTATACTCACTAGTTGAGTGTAGTAGTAATTTAGGTTTGTTTGTATAGTCGCGGTAAGACAGAAAACAAAGACTGTGTACTTTACACGCGCACAACTCTCGCGCGCTTATCAAAATGGCACCGTTGCCGGGGACTTATTTTTTTTAGACTTTATTTGATTTAGTATTTCATAGTATTTTCTTTCTATTTGTATTATTTGCTAATATTTTCCAGGACTTCCATATTTGAGCACTTAGAAACGCTCGAATTTTTTCCGCTTGCACTTACTTTGTGGAATCCACCACTTCGAGCCATTTTTGGGGTAAGCATGTCTTATTCCAATTCTTTCGGTAATCCTTGTTATAATTCTCAAAATTCTCACAAACCTATGACTTTCGGTGAATACTTAGAATCCCAAAGTATAACAAATTCAAATATGACTTTGGGCGAGTATAACGAAAGTTAAAACTTAGGTTATTGGAATTTTGATGATGATGATAATGATTTTGGGCCTTTACCTCCTTATAATAGGAATTTTGAAACGAATTCGAATAATTTTCAAAATTCATATAATAATTAGTTTTCATTTAAGTCCGATGGCAACTTTCAAAGTTCCCATTTTCATGCATCCGCACCTCGACCCATGACATTCGGTGAGGGTTTGCGTATGTATGAAAATGAGAAAATTGAAAATCATTATCGGGAAGAAAATCTTTCGTGATAACACGAGTTGGATTTATTATTTGAGTTCGCTTTTTGAGACTTTCGAGGTCGAGGAATGTTTTGAACCAAATGAGGTACTTGTACCTACTTTGGAACAAGCTATTCTAGACTTTACCCATTGCGTAATAGATATTGAAAGTGAGGATGATAATGATGTAATATCTATTTGTAATGAAATGATTTCTTCTTTACCCCCCAAAGAAGAACATTTCATTGAAAATGATATTATTTCATTCAAAACTCAAACTTCATGCGATGATGATTCATCTCATGAGTTTGAATTTCTTTCATCCCCATTTTTATTCTCTATTATCCCACCGGAACAAATACCCGATGATTCGATTTCAAACTTTAATGTTTTAAACCCTAACGCCGATGAAGAGAACTTGCTCGTGTCGCCTTCCATGATCGCATCTTAGCCTTTGTGTGCGCCGCCTCCCATTACAACTTTAAAATCCTTGGGAGGATATTCGGATTTTCTCGGTCCCCACTTGTTTTTGTCACCCGTTCAATCCAAACCGCCCATCGTCCCTCCAAAAATTTTAATTGGCGATGGTTCCTTTCTTATGCCTTACACATGCCTTCCGTTATTAAAACGGAATTCATATTTTTCGGAGGGCATGCTTGTATGTGAGGGTACACCGGTTATCCTCCAAAGTCAAATCGTTCTTATGGTGGACCGTCAGCTATTTAGACTTCTAGTGTATAGTTAGTGTGAGGCCTAAATAGTAGGTTGTATATAGTTAGCTTTTTATTTCTTTCTTTTTATTTTTTCCTCCCTTTTCAATTTAGTTTAATGTAATTAGTTAACTTTTTGTAATTTGTTTTTGCTATGCTCGGTACTAACTTGTTTTGTAGATTTTATGGACTTGTTCTTATGGGGATCGCTCCAATTATGGGTAATATTGCTATTTTCCTCTCTTAACTTGGTTCTTAATTAACATTGAGGACAATGTCAAGTTTTAAGTTAGGGGGTATGGGATATTCTATCCGTTTTATTATTTAGTCCATATTTTTGCTCACATGTTAGTTACTTAGTATGCTTTTCTTAGAAAATTCAAAAATTTCAAAAAGATTTTCTTTCTTTTTTCTCCTTTTTTGGGCTTTTTGCCTTTGTTTCGATGATAAATTTTAATAATTGCCCGATCCAATAGACGACCCAATGATGCATGTTCTCAATTTTAGAAGTTATTAGACTTTAGTCTCCATTATTGATATTGTGAATAACTTCATGAATTAAACTTTAATCCCATGAGCACATGCACTTTTATGGTTATATTGATTTGGTTTACGATTTTTATAACTCGGTAATCTTTTGTTGCATTGTATATACTTACACCGAGTTAGCTTTGTACCTTTCGTCATTTGTGAGTGTATACACTATTCTTTCCTCTTTGAAAACGTTGAATTAGTTGGTAATCTCTTTATTCTTTCCTTGACCGTTCATTAATTGAGTTCATACTTGAAATGTGTTACTTGATCATCATTTTCATATGTTGTTTTGACTCGAGAATTGCGTAAACTTTGTGAAATGATCATAGGCCCTCTTTGTTAGATCACCATATTAGCCTTGACCTCACCATTATATGTTTACCCTCGTTAAACCCTTTGAGCCTAAATATAGCCTTTCATTTCATAACCCCATTCCCATAACCAAATCTAAATTGGATTTATATACCATACATACACTTTCCATACCTTTGTTTGGAATGTTATTTAAGATTGAATTATGTATTTGTGTGTTGATTGAAATTTAGGCATACGAGAGTTTGATAAGTAAAGAAAAGAAAGAAGTGAAGAAAAAGTGAAAAAGAGAAAGCAAAAAGCAAAAAGCAAAAGAAAGAGAAAGTTGTAACTGTTGTATATAGTTCGAATAATCTTTGATTACTCTCCCTGATGATATATCTAATGCCGTTTCGGAACTTGTATTTCCAATTTTGATATTAATCGCATTTTCCCATTATCCCGAGTTTTCATTCCGAACACTTTGAATCCGTACATACATTCCTTCATTTCGTACCCTAGCCTAGCCTACATTACAACCCTATTAAAGTCCTATGTGATCTTAGGTTGATGTAATTCAAAGTTGAAATAGTTTTGATAATCTATGAAAATTCATTTCTCCTCCTTTAATGTGCGGTATCTTTCACTAAGATTACGGTTTTTATTTCCTATATAGCGTTCTTCATTTGTGACATATGTGCGACCTAGTTTCCATTTACGTTTACTCTTTAGCCTGCATGTTCCGTGTGTTGCCTCCCTGTTTCGAGTGAATTCGCTTGATGAGTGTAATGCGCGTGAGTATTGAATGTATGCTTGCTTTAACGCTTATCCGATTTATATAAGTTTTTCACCAAATCATACTTTGCATGTGCTCATCCCCCTCCCACATTTTAAAGTTTTAATTCATTGAGGTGCATTCTATAATGTTAATGATTTGGACTTTTGTTTGAATTCATTCACTTTGCTAATAATTCATATGAAATCTTTTTTGCTATTGTTGCGCTTGTCGCATGTTGGGTTGGGCATATTTTGAGGAAACCGTGTGACGTTTGTGGGTACCATCTTTGAAAATCCTCACGAGACGACACTCGTCCACTAGGGTGACCTAGGGGTTTAACGGCTTATTGCATACGCTAAATGCAATCGAATCGCCCGTGAAAGTGGCCTTTTGCTTTTATAACATACTTTTGTACTATCTCCTGCTTTTGGTTTGCTTGTAGTTCTTGTTGCATCCTATTTCATTGCTAGGGACTAGCAATGTGTAAGTTAGGGGGTGTGATAATATGAAAATATTGTGTATTTCATCTCTCGAACCTACTCATTTTAGCCCCCTCGGGTGCCTTAATCTCTATACTTAAGCCCGTTAACCAGACAACCTCGATTTATATTGTTAACATGCTATATGAGGTATAATTGGGCTTTTGTAGGTATTTAGGTACTAAGTATGGAGTTCAGACGCATTTCGGTGAAGTTCAGTACGCAATCACACGTTCAAGGGCATTTTAGTCATTTAACAGCTTGGGCACTAGCCCAACATCTCATGAAAGTTGTAGACCTCCTCGCTAGATTCGTGTGGCCGTGAACGGTGCGCGATTCCGAGTCCGTTTGAAGAAGTTACGATAATTTTAGCGGAGGGAAAAACAAGGAAAGCAAAAGAGGAGGAGAAGAGGAAGAAAAGATGCAGTGTGCTGCTTGGCTCACCCCTGCTTGAACGATCGATCAACCCTTTTGGTTGATCGATCGATCTTTCTATAAAGCTGAAATTTTGCCTTGATCGATCGATCGACCTTTTTGTCGATCGATCGATCCCCTGTTTTCAGGAGATATTTTCCCTTTTCTTTGCTTTTCTCTTTTCTTTTCTAATTTAATTCCAACTTAGTATATTTACCAATTTTGTTGTACTAAACAGGTGTGAACGATTTTAGATAGTTTTAGAAGATAGTTTAACTTAGGGTTTGGGTTTTTGCTTAGTTCTTCTTCATTTCTTCTTGGATTGACACACTTTTAGGTTTGTAAGTTGATTATTCATTACCCTCTCCATTAATATAGCTTATTTTCATTATTTCTTGCTTTGTAGTGTAATTTATATACTTTCTAATTTAGATTTACATGCTTTGATTACTTGCTTTCTAGGTAGATTTACCGCGTTTCTTTACCGCTTTATTTACTGCGTTTTTAACATGCTTTCTAGGTAATTTAAATTAGGTTGTGTTTGAATGAAACTCACTCGGGTTAACGCGTTGCTTTGCTTGGTGATAGTGTTTGCGGGTTTATTTCGGGTGCGTTGTCCTAGTTATTATGCCTAGGAGATTTGACGGGGCATATCATGTATATCCCGTGCTTACGACCTTTCGCGCATAATTTCCGGGATATTTGTTGATGCCAAAATCTTATTAGGCTTTTATGCGGATTTAGGGGCGTGACAACCCTTGGTTCAATTAACTGTCGAAACGAGACACATTCTAAATAACTCGTCAACCCATGTAACCATTTTATACAAATTAACCGGGGTGAGAAATATTCGACGCAACCTATAGTTTTACGCGCTTTCATAATCTAGTTTCAATACCTTGCCTAGATAAACATTTCCCTTTATGCATATTTCCCTTTTTAGTTTGTAATCATCTTTTACACTTTTATTTCAGAATATTAAATCTTATAAATTCTAGTAACTCGTCCCTGTGGATTTTCGATACCCGACTAACCGCTATACTCACCAGTTGAGTGTAGTAGTAATTTAGGTTTGCTTTTATAGTCGCGGCGAGACATAAAACAACGATTGTTCACTTTACACGCGCACAACTCTCCCGCGCTTATCATACTTTGCATGTGCTCGCTACCCTCCCACATTTTATGGTTTCAATTCTATGAGGTGCATTCTATAATGTTAATGATTTGGACTTTTTTTTTAATTCATTAAATGTGCTAATAATGCGTATGAAATCCTTTTCGCCATTGTTGGGTTTGTCGCATGTTGGGTTGGGCATATTTTGAGGAAACCATGTGATGTTTGTGGGTATCATCCCTAAAAACCCTCACGAGACGACACTCGTCCACTAAGGTGACCTAGGGGTTTAACGGCTTATTGCATATGCTAAATGCAATCGAATCGCCCGCGAAAGTGGCCTTTTGCTTTTATAACATACTTTTGTACTATCTCCTTCTTTTGGTTTGCTTGTAGTTCTTATTTCATCCTATTTCATTGCTAGGGGCTAGTAATGTGTAAGTTAGGGTGTGTGATAATATGCAAATATTGCGTATTTCATCTGTCGAACCTACGCATTTTATCCCCCTCGAGTGCCTTAATCTCTATATTTAAGCCCGTTAACCAGACAACCTCGATTTATATTGTTAACATGCTATATGAGGTATAATTGGGCTTTTGTAGGTATTTAGGTACTAAGTATGGAGTTCGGAAGCATTCCGATGAAGTTTCGTATATAATCGCACGTTCAAGGGCATTTTAGTCTTTTTTATAGCTTGGGAACCTGGCCCAACATCTCACGAAATTTGTTGCCGTCCTCGCTAGCTTCGCGTGGCCACGAATGGTGCGCTATTCTGAGTCCGTATGAAGATGTTACAGCGATTTCAGCGGAGGGAAAAACAAGGAAATCAAAAGAGGAGGAGAAAAGAGAAGAAAATAATGCATAAGCTGCTGTTTGGCTAACCCCTGCTTGATCGATCGATTGCCGATTTTGGTCGATCGATCGATCCTTCTCTGCAGTTGAAAATTGTCCTTGATTGATCGATCGACCCTTTTTGTCGATCGATCGATCCCCTGTGTTCAGGAGATATTTTGGCATTTCTTTTCTTTTCTCTTTTTATTCCAACTTACTATATAAAGCAATTTTGGTTGTAAAACAGATATATACGATTTTAGGGTAGAATAGCTTAGGGTTTGGGTGATTTGGAAAGTTCTTCTTCAATTGTTCTTGGATTGACACCCCATTTGGGTTGAATGTTCACTATTCATCATCCTCTCCATTAATATAGTTTGTATTTCTTCATTTCTTGCTTTCTAGTTAATTTACATGCTTTGTTAAATAGGTTTACATGCTTTGATTTATTGCTTTCTAGTGTAGTTTTACCGCATTTCTTTATTACGTGTATGTACTGCATTTTTAACATGCTTTCTAGGAAAGTTAAATTAGGTTGTGTTTGAATTGATCTCACTCGGGTTGACGCGTTGCTTTGCTTTGGTGATGGTCTTTACGGGTCTATTTCGGGTGCGTTGTCCTAGTTATTACGCCTAGGAGATTTGACGGGGCATATCATGTATGTCCCGTGCTTACGACCTTTCGCGCGTAATTTCCGGGATATTTGTTGACACCAAAATCATATTAGGCTTTTATGATGATTTAGGGGCATGAGAACCCTTGGTTTAATTAACTGTCCAAACGAGGCGCATTCTAAATAACTCGTCGACCCATATAATCGTTTTATACAAATTAACTCGGGTGAGGGATATTCGACGCAACCTATAGTTTTACTCGCTTTCATAATCTAATTTCAATACCCTCACCTAGATTAAACATTTCCCTTTTACGCATCTTTTACTTTTTGGTTTGTAATCACCTTTTACACATTTATTTCAGAATAGTAAATCATATAAATTCTAGCATCTTGTCCCTGTGGATTTTCGATACCCGACTTACCACTCTTCTTGCCCCGTAAGTGTAGTTGTATTTTCGGTTTGTTTATATTGAGTAGGCGAAACAAAAACGACGATTTGCGTCTTTACACGCGCTACTTTTCGCACCTTATCATATACACTCTGATTCCAAGTTAAATGAAGCAATCTTACAAGAAGGTCAAAATTCCAAATTTATTATCCATCCAGATAATATCAAAATGTATCATGCACTTAAAAGACATTTTTAGTGGGCAGGAATAAAACGAGACATCCGAACTTTTACTTCCAAATGTTTAACCAGTCAACAGGTCAAAATGGAACACCAACATCGAAGTGGACTCTTGAAACCTCTTCCCACCCTAGCGTAAAAATAGTATCATGTTACTATAGACATTGGTAGTGGATTACCTCCCACAGCCCAAGGATATAATTTGATTTGGTTAATCATAGATCGATTAACTAAGTCAGTGCACTTTCTTAGAGTGCATACCACCGATTCACTTCAAAGGCTCAACAACTTATACTTTCAAGAAATTGTGAGATTACATTGGACTACCTTATCTATTATATCTAATCGAGATCCTCGATTTACGGGACATCTCAAGCTCGATAAAAATCCATGGGTACTAAATAACTTCTTATTACCGCATTTCATCCCCACACCGATGGACAATCCAAATGACTGATCCAAACTTTAAAAGATATGTTGCCTGCATGCGTATTAGATGTAACAGGAAATTGGAGCGATCACTTAGAGTTAGTAGAATTTTCCTATAACAATAGTTATCAAGATAGTATTCAAGTCGATCCATATGAAACACTCTATAAAAGACCCTGTCGTTCTCCACTCTGTTGGAACAAATTTGGAGAAAATCAGTTTTTTAGACCAGTGATTATAGCAGAAACCACTGAGAAAATACATTTAATCAAGGAAAGGTTAAAAGAAGCTCAAAAGCAACAACAAATTTATGTCGATCATCATAGCCTGCCCCTTGAATTTCAAGAAGGAGACAAGGTTTTTTTAAAATTATCACCTCTAAAGGGAATTATTAGATTTAAGAGAAAGGAAAAACTCGCATCACGATACATCAGACCTTTTACCATTACAAAACGTATTGGACCAGTAGCCTATCGACTAACATTATCCCTTGCTTTGGCACAAATTCACAATGTATTCCACGTGTATCAATTGAGAAAATATATTGCTGACCCAAGCCATGTCATCACATGGGATGGACTATCAATACAAACCAACCACGACTTCAAAGAAATACCTATACAGATCGTAGATACTCAAGATTGAGTACTTCGTACCTTGACAATCCCTTTAGTGAAATTTCGCTAGCAACATAATGGACTCAAAGAAGCAACTTGGGAACTTAGAGATGTTATATTTAAACACTATCCCGAACTATTCGAAGGTAATTTCGAGGACGATTTATTTTTTGCCAGGGAGAATTGTAAGACCTATAAAGAGAAACGCGTTTAGATAAGACTATCTCTATATATGTTCGAAGAATAAGTAATCTTACCTCAACAAAAATAATGCAGTGAATTTATTTGGATTATTATCAACATGAACCTTAGAAAAACATAAATTACAAAGTTACCTTAAATCACCCCCTAAATTTTTCAATTGACTTTTAAACCATTTAAATGAGCCATACATTTAAAAATTCTTTACAAATGACTTCATTATCTTTTAAAGTTACAAATTATCCATTAATATTACTTTCCTAAGTTTTAAAAATTACACAAAGACCCCAAACGTTTGGAAATAAAGGAAAAAGGCTTTTAAAATTAACCAAAACCCTTTTGGGACAATACAACTATCATCTTCCTTTTCAACTGGACTGATAAGAATGCCAGCAAAACACTATAGGAGCCAATGGTAGCCTAGGGTAAACCTACCCATTTTTGCACCCTAAACTTTCTTCAAGAATTGCTCTCATTTGACTAGACAAAAACCACCCCAAATTTTACCAATAACACCTCGCTAACCTGCCCTATATGAAGCCCCTCTTGGTGCTGAATATTCTGTACAAAAAATAGCTCAAATCCCAAACCAAAATTTTGGCATTTTCGGGTATACTTACATTTTATGTTTATAATTTAGTTCTTTCAATGCCAAATAGTTTCTCCACTAATTTAGGATTCAATTATACTTTTACATGTAAACTTTAACGTAGAAATACCAAGCTAACTGCAAAATTCAGAAAACATCATGAAAGGTTGAGCTTTAATGGTGGATTATGTGTTCCTGACCTTGGACCAGTTTCAAGGTGGGAATATTTTTCCTTTGAATCATATTAACTTAACCATAATGTTTAATTTCAGTATAGTATTCTTACATGGAAAGAAACAGAGTTTTTTCATTTTGGTAGTTCAAAATTCAAATTCAAAATTCTCTCTATAAACTATGAATTATGACTTCAAACAAAATTCATTTTGTTCCAAATTCACGTAGAAATAAAACCATGTCACTTTCGTGGTTCGAATTTCTTTTTAAATCCACGAATATTCAACTGAAAGTTTTGAAATTTTACGTTTAGGAAGAAGGAGCTACATTTAACCTCAACCCTTTAAAGTTATGTTTTTGGAATCCTCATAAAATATTAGGAAGAATGGCTTTTAAATCATCTCAAATGGTTTTATGTACTGAATTTAATTGAAGGTCAAAATTTTAGACCTCAAAGTCAAAATTCTAGAGGTTAAAGATGAAGTGTAAGCCATGCGCGCGAGTAGGGTCATATCCAGTGCGTGTATAGTTTGACTCCGCGCGCGAGGGCGCGTGACCAATCCAAAAATTTAGAAACAATTTCCAAATATTTCATATTATTTTTTTGGTCAAAATGGTATATTATATCACACTGTCTATAAACCCAGAAAGCTATTTGACATAACCCCTAAAATGGATTTGTAAAATTTTAAAGTATTTTTTCACATAAACATCTAAAGTTTTTCAACTTTTATATTCTCACCCGAAACTTTTTCTGAAACTTTTTAGCATTATTAGGAACAAAAAAGTCTATAGCACCAATCTTAAAAAGCTAAGGAGCCTTAAGTAATAAAACTAAACTTTATTTTTATTAAGGCCTAACATTTAAATTCTACGCAATACTATAACTCTTACCACACTTTAAACATTTCACAAACCTTATTCTTATCCATAAATCTCTTTGTCAAAATTACATGGACTACCACATTGACCTAAATAAATTCGGTGGAACTTTTCAAAAACTCGAACAACAAGTAGGTGATTTCTTATTCAGTATTATCTTCACGTAATGCTTTTGATTACGCTTTCATTTGATATCACTGTATGATATACCCAACATATCATATTCTATCTGATGAACTCATTTGAGTAGTTCAACTATTTACGTATAATTGATTCAGACTTTTAATGATGATTATGCAATCATAGTATTTCATATGATGCAGTTTTAACCGATTTGATTATCGCATACATTTTAACTAGGGAGTAATCTTTCTTTACACGCAAGATTGTATTATTTGGACTGTAGGACTCAAATAATTGAGGGCATCTTTATTGTTACCATATGAAATGTCTGTGATTGATTTAACACGGTTACTTTTATCTCCAGTATGTAGATTGATTTGTTTCTATTTTTATTAGATTGATTTTTTTTATGTTTGACTATTGCCCTAAATCCACTATACAGATAATTATGAGTTATTTGTTTAAAAACCATCCCTAACCTTTACCAAATCTAGCCAGATATTTCTATTTTTAGTTATATCATTCCAGAAAAAAGATGTTATCTTATCCTAACGTTGAGTCCACTTTCATATTTAATTTCTTATACTGACTCAGCAACAATAATGTTTTAAACTATATGGAATGAAAATTATCTACCTGGTAATTTTTCTTACGTTTTTTAAATTCCAGATGAACTCAGGCAATAAAGAAGGCAACATCTCCCCGATCCCGCACAAATCAAGTGCATCACTTCATGTTACTCTAGCAATTAAATATTCATGGAAAATATGTCGCAACACCTAAGACTCTATTATAATTTCCTATGATATTACTTATAAATGGATGTAATTGATGTTGTATCAAGGCACATGTCGTACTTTTTTTTGCGTTTATTTCCTTTTATGAACTATGTAATAAAAGATAGTGCCTCTATTTAGAATGCGTGCAATGAATAATGTATTTTGATACTTTCCTTAATGTTTAAAGGTATTACTATTATTTAGCCTTTTGTTATCCTTACTATTTATATTTTCTCTATTTAATTTATTTCCCCATTTAACCTATCAACCCAACCCTTAATCACTCCAAATTATTCGGGACGTGACATTTCATAATTAATAGGTACCCTTCCATCTTGTCGCCTTTGGCGTCGTAGACCTCAATGTTCTTATAAACCGCCTGATAATAGTCATTGATGGCCTCCATCCATTGAGCCTTTAAATGGATGGCAAGGTCCAAGCATGTCACCAAGGATTTGTACTCTGTTTTATTATTAGAGGCCTTAAATTTAAAGCAAAGAGCGAGAGATATATTACTTTCCTACGGTGTTTTCAGGTAGAGCATAACCCCACTACCTGAGATGTTTGAGGATCCATCCACGTGCAATAGCCAAGTAGGAGAGTTAAGGTCTAATTTCTGGAATATGGGATGCGTAGTCTCTTGGGGTACTAGTGTGACCTGAGCCCAATAACTCGAGGGTTCTTATTCCATTTCCTCTAGGTTGTTAAGCTCCGTAATGAAGTCAACCAATGCCCGAACTTTAACAAAACTTCGAGGTTGATACTTCAAACTCACCTAGTTCTAAAGACCATTTGACAAGCCTTCCTGAAGTGCGAGGCTTGTTGAGGATCTGTCTGAGGGGTTGATCAGTCATAACCATGACAGAATGGGAATAAAAGTAGGGCCTCGATCATTTTGCTGATATAATAAGGCAGAAAGACAACTTATCTATCCCTGGGTACTTTCTCTCAACCCCCTGGAGGGCCCAACTGAAGTAATACATGAGGTATTATACCCTAAATTATTCCATGATAAAGGGCATAACTGATCGTAGTGGGTGAGGCAGTGAGGTACAAATATAATTTTTCCTCCACAATCCTTTGCGATAATAGTGTTGCAGAACCTATGTACCTCTTAAGGTTTTAGAAGGCCTCCTTATCCTTAGGAGTCCACTTAAGGGTTTTCTTTATCGCTTTAAATAATGACATGCACTTGTTTGTGGCCTTAGAGATGAATCGATTGAGGGAAGCAACCTTTTCAGCTAGGCTTTGGACCTCATTTAGTGTTATTGGAGATTGAATATCCAATAGGTCTTGGATTTTTATGGGTTGGATTTAATAACCCGCATGGTGATGTTGAACTCAAGGAACTTGCCTCCATCTTCCCCCAAATCACACTTCTTCAGGTTGAGGCTCATTTTATTTCTTCAGAGTACGTCAAAGGTCTCTCTAAGGTTTTGAATGTGGTGCTGAGCTTCTAAGCTTTTGACGAGTATATTGTTAGCATAGACCTCCATGGTCTTACCAATGAGGTATTTGAAAATAGAATTTACCATTCTTTGCCAAGTGTCACCTGTATTATTTAGTCCGAAAGTCATAACTTTATAACAATAAGTACATTTATATGTGATGAATGAGGTTTTTTATTCATTAACAGGGGCCATCCTGATCTAGTTATACTTGGAATAATCAACCATGAAAGAGAGGAGCTTATGACCAGCTATATAGTTCACCAATATATCAATCTGGGGTAGAGGATAACAGGCCTTAAGGCAGGTTTTGTTGAGGACAGTGAAGTCAACACACATCCTCTATTTTTTACAGTCATTGGCCTGAGTACCATATTAAAGAGACACTCCGAGTATTTAACCTCTCTGATGAAGCTGGAAGCTAGGAGCTTGTCAATTTCTTTTGTGGTGTAATTGTTTCTTTTTGGGACAAAGAACCACTTTTTTGTCAAACTGGCTTGTGATTTTGATCCACTCTTAGGTGATGGACCATAACTTCAGGGTTCGCCCCGATTATGTCAGAGTGGATCTATATGAAGACATCCTGAGAGAGGGGCTAAGGTCGATGTGAAAACCCGCCAACTAAAATAATAGGTGGCCAGCCTAATACTCTAATAATCACAGGAATCATAGATGGTCCATTCTCAGCATCACTGTCGATTAAAATAATAGTACGAGATAACCACCAATCATTTTAGAAAACGGATTTTCAATTAAAAGAAAATTTTTGAAATAAAAGAAAAAACTTAGACAATCCCATTTGCGAAAACGGTGGATATCAAAAATCGATAATGAAGAACGACAATTTCATAAATAATCACCGAATAAGCTGTCGGTGCACAGACTAATACAAATAGTTACACCGAGTATTACATTTCAATATTTACATTATAGTAAATGAGTGCAACGCTTGGGCAAACACGCCCCAATAAATAACTGAACTTAACTAAAGTATAATGGAAAGAAGCGTCTAATACCAATAACCTACAATATCCGCAATATGTGTAGCTCCATGACAATCGGAATGGAAATGTAAATACGGGTGTCCATGCGGTAGAGCACCTGTAACGAAAATAATATGTGCAGAAACAAAGAAATATAGATACGGGCCAGGGCCCGATTTGATATGATTCCCATGTGAATAAAATACATGACAGTTAAGTGCATAATTCTCTTGCAGTTAACAATAATATTTCTCACTTCTCAGTCTAAAAGCAACCTAGCGCACTATAAATGATGCTCAAGTTAAATAAAGAACAGAAGGATGACTTCTCTCCAGTCTTAACACTATGCCCTTATTCGTGCGTGGGGTGTCTCGCAAAGCGAAATCCAAACAAGGAACCCCCCCGAAACAGTACTACTAGGAAAGGTTGATCGTCAAGATACATTAGACCCTGTCCTAATTAATTCAATTACTAAAGGCTAATTTCTCCCCAGTCACAACACTATGCCCTTATTCGTGCGTGGGGTGTCTCGCAAAGCGAGATCTAAAAAAGGAACCCCCCGATACACTACTACTAGGCAAGGTTGATTGTCGAGATACATTAGACCCTTAACACAATATTATGTATATATATATATATATATATATATATATATATATATGTGTGTGTGTGTGAGAGGTATCATCAATTATTACTCAAGGATATATAATTATATCCATTCACCATCAAAACATAATTCCCATTTATTCTTTAGGAATATATATAAATGGTACAACATTTTATCAAATGTTTACCAATCAATTTCACCGTATACAATTTCATTTCATAGTCACATTCCTTATCAGGAAATATAATCATAATTTTTATGCTCTTTGTGGCATTTCATCTCAATTATACACTTCGTAAAAATATCTTCCTTATCAGGAATATAATCATCATCATATGCTCTTTGTGGCATTTTCATCGTGCTCTTTGTGGCACTTTCATCATGCTCTTTATGGCATTTCAATTGTTCTCTTTGTGGAACCCATATACATCAAGTCCAACTTGATTTAGAATAGTTATAATTACATATACATATAACAATTCTAAGACCGCCCGTCCGGGTTTCCCCACTGTGCGTGACCCTAACTGGCTATCATCTTCCAAGGCCTGTTATTTAGACAACCTGGGATCCTACCAAACGTTGGTAAGCGACCATGTGCCTGCGGGATAGTCAAGACCACACCCGGAATCTCCTACCCATCGCAGAAAATATACAATCACAAGCGCTCACATGCCCTAGGGACTATATCCACCTTGCATTAATTTGTCAGGGGTCATCACCACAACGCGCGAACTTCCCTTAAGATAGCGATTTAGAGAGGGTATGTATCCATACCTTTTAACGTTTATAAAAGTCATCTTCCTTTTTATTTGAAAACATCCATTTTTATATTCTCAAAATTATTTGTACTTATTTATTAGTACAACATTTAATAATATACATTTCTTATTCTTAGAGTCATATTTTATTAATGACTTAAGACCCGAAATGCCATTAACCTCAACTAGTCCCCAAGACCTCAATATAATATCATAAACCATTTAAAATGAATCTCCCTTAAGGAGTGTCTCCCAAATGTCTCAACATTGATATTTTATCTTCAATTTATCTTTCGGTTAATCTCCTATTTCATTCGGATATCAACCTAAGCAAACTAGCCCTCGGGGTAATCCCCAAACATCCCATAAAATCCTAGGGCATTAGTCTACCCAAAACCACCCTCTAGGAGTCCCCATTGCCCTAAAGGAAGGTCCCTAAACCTTGGACCTAAAAAAAAGGGCTAGAAATCAAACTAAGAAAAATCTCACAAAAACAGGAGAACCGAATCGATTCGCCCCCTGGGTCGAATCGATTCGCCCTTGCGAATCGATTCGCTGAAAAGCCGAATCGATTCGGTGAGCAAAACTGACTTTCTATAATTGTCAGAATCGATTTGGTCTTAACCCGAATCTATTCGGTCTGCCAGAACTGTAGCCTACCCCTTATCCGAATCGATTCGGTCCTGAAATTTTGCCCAGTTTGGGCTACGGGATGTATGAACCCTAAAATCCCAAAACCTCAAATCTTTGATTTCTCCCAACATCAACAACAACAATTTACACCAAATCCTTTCTACACAACTAGCAACTAATATATAAACCTCAAGTCAATTTAGAACTAAGATTTAAGGCGTTAATCACCAAAATCAACAAAGAACCCATTTAGGGTTTAAATCTCCCAAAACTTAACTACACATGAAATTTATCACATTAAATCACATCTAGCAAGTAAGAAACTTTCCTCGAGGTTCGTAGTCCCAAATCTTTATTTTCTCTCTTTTCTCCATTTCTCCCAACTCTCTCTCTCTCTCTCTCTCTCTCTCTCTCTCTCTCTCTCTCTCTCTCTCTTTCTCCTTTGGCTTTTCTCACAAATGAAGAAAGAAAAAGGGGTGGGGGACTTAAACGGGACTTAAAACATAATTGCCCTCTTTTAATTGCTAACACACCATTAAAATGACTCGTATCCACTTAATTGAGTCATAACGCGTTAAAAGTGCCCGAAACTCCAAAATACAACTTGGCACTTATTCCGACTATCTCGACCATTTTAAAAACAACCGCACCCCCTATTTTGGCATTTGGGAAAGTGTGAACAAATTTTATGTTCCAATTTTATTTTATTTCATTAATTATACCACAATTTAAATATGAACCATAACCGTCGTTTTATATATAACGACGCAACATATCACAATATAATGCCATTTACCTTCTCATAAGGTAAATAGACAAAACATAGTAAATATTATCCCTTAATATCACGGGAAACAATATTTACTCCAACTTCCCCTATTTTATAGAATTTGTCCATCGGGCAAAATAATATAAAATAGCCGCTCAAAAGCCTGGGTTGTTACATACTCCCCCCCTTAGAAGGGAATTTTTCCCTCAAAATTCAGGCATATAGTATGACCTTGTAAAGGTATACTATACTGAACTATCGTTCTATCATCCCTGGAAAACCCCTTGGTAAAAATGGCCTCCCTATTGGGCTCGGACTAAGGTCATCATTATTCGATCTTAGTCTACCTTCTTCTTGCTCTAACATAGCACCTAATTGTTCCTCTAAAACTATCGATCCTACCCTTCTACTACGGAAGGATATACTTAGTTATCCCAACACTTTACTAACAAAAATGATCCGAACAATTTTACGGAGGTTTTGATCCCTACAAACTATTATTCCTGTCCTTCCTCTTCCCACCACTAGTCTCTTCATACTAGTGGGTGAATTGGTCAATCATAGAAATAAATGCTCTTTCTAGAGCATCCCCTCGGAGAAGCTCGCTCTACTTGGCATCCCGTGCCTTCCCTAATCTCTCCGATGGTTCCCTACTCGGCGTACCTAACCCAACGCATTTCTTTAGCGAAAGGGGATAATCAATCGATAGTCCCTCACGAGCTCCAACTTCTTTCTCGTGAAATGACCAAATTCCTGCCCAGGAAGGAGTGCCTCTATTCCTTAAGGAAAATATTACCGCTACGAACTCTATATCAAGTGGGGGATAGTACTTCTCATAGGATTCAAGTCTGCGAGACGCATAAACAAAGGGTTCATGCGTTAGCATTAATACTTCCTGTTCCTGGCAAAGACTCGTTCATCGAATTCACTCTCGAATTTAATAACATGAGTGTAGGAGAAATAGTCAACTCATACCTCTACTCCTCAAAAGATAGGTTACCAACGTAACGCTATATCTAAGGAAGTCCCCTCCATCTATGGCCTAACATTCCGAATCACTCAAGCTCCTAAACTTCATCGTTCTATGGACCAAATCCCACTTAGAGTTAACCCACAAACCTATTTTGGTCAACTCCACACCGCCTCCCTAAAATCATGCGGCATGCCTTAAGGGACTTACATCCTAAAAATCCTAACATCAATCTATCTATCCTAATCGAGTCGTATAAGTAATCCTAACTAGATCCCTAGTATCCAAGACCTTTCCCAACTCCCGAAATTATCTCGATTTCATGCGTGGGACGTCTCGTCGAGGCAAAATCCAGATAAGGAACCCTCCCGTTACACTACTACCTCACATCGTCGATCGTCGAGAAGTAACGGTCGAAGACACATGATCGGGATCGCTAAAATCCTAACTTTAAGTCTTACCACAACAATAGAAAAATAAAAAATTTTAACTGATCGAGCGCTTACTTTCTGTAAGGCACTACAAATACTTTATCCCAATATACATACATACATCTTTTATAGATGGCCTTCTCATTAAGGCATAAACACAAGTCTCTATTCGACTTTCATATCTTAGTCTTCCCCACATCTATCAGAGGAAAAACTATCATAGTGCCCATATATCGCACATCAACTTAGCCCTTCAATCACTCATTTACGTGAATCTTAGCTAAACCTTTCCAACCCAGCATCTCAACCAACAGAAAAGTAAAGAAAGAAAAAAAAATATGCGAATCTCTCCACTCCCAACGTCGTTAAGGTTCATGCGTGGAGCGTCTCGCAAAGCGAAATCCAAACAAGGAACCCCTCCACACAATCCTATTAACTAGTTGGTTGTGAAGATCAGGCACCATCATACATAAGAAAAGAAAACAAAGCAAGCAAGTAATCAAAAACAAATAAAGTAAGACAAATAAAATAAAATAAAATAAAATAAAAATGAAAACTAATTACACACCGTAAACCATCTCTATAAAGTTTCAATCCTATATCTAGGTGAGATATTATTGAACAACTAGCTCTTCTCTAGAACTAGAAAATAGGATAGCCTCGTAATTTATTCGCTTGCTATCGCCCCAACCGATCCTAGAACATCTCTACTCGTATATTACATATAATACAAGTAGCACATACCACACATATCATCACTCGCCCCATAACGAGTGAAAGAAAATATATAACTTCCCTATCATGTAAGCCATGTAGATATACTACCACAAGCTCAATATACACACACGAATCTAGGGTAAATACAATACTATTCCATCTTATCATGAGGAACGCTCCACCCTCATCTACGTTGGAAATTCCCGCCAACATATTAGCCAATCTTTGGCCATAATAATGGTCTTCAGACACATCATTCTAGTCGCACCCAATCCAACTACTTCCATCTCTAGCTACCCTGGCGATCACTCGCGTAGTTACCTTAACTTATTTAGTAAAGAGAACATCCTACCGGCCTCCTCTGCCTTAGTTCAATGAGCCTCCCCGGGGTGGATGTCCACCGCTGGGGCCTCACGAGCACTACTTCTCCAAAAGTGTTAGCAACACTTACTTGTGAGCCTATCGTTTCCATTGAAAGGCTCTCTCTCACTTCCTTGTACCAACCTTATTTAAGTGCACAGTTTCCTTGATCGTAACACCCCGTCGGCCTCTGACCTACCCTCGCGTGAATACTTGAGAATCTGCTTTCTCGTCATTCCTGACATCCCAGAGAAACTCGCTGTTACAAGTATCTAACGAGTTTCTCTATGGGAAAAACCTCCCGTTCCACCAAAACGAGGCTACTACCGTATCCTCCACTTAACTCTCGCTCCACTAGGTGAAAGATTTCCCCCCAATTTTTGTACCTGAGCACTTCTATGCCCCATTCTAGGCCAGACTCTCGGGCCTCATATTCTCACCAAATGAGATTTCACTTCTCCGATCCGTACTAACTTCAACATGTAGTCCTCATCAAGGACTTCTCAATCTATAGATTGACATCTTTTGGAATCCCAAGCGTAATACCACTTTTGCTGGCAGCGGCACATGGAAAATCATCTCTACTATACTTAGTAGTCACAGTAGCAATAGGAGAGATTGCTACAAAAAGGGTGACCTCTAAAGCAGTCCACATCCCTGACTATAGCTTACAGCTCTTTGAAATCCCGTCTCCCGATGCCTTCACGACAACCTCCCTTGATGCCCATCATCTGACGACTTACTAGTCTCACACGATAGCGTAAAAGATTTTCGGGCTTCTCATAGCATAACAGAAGAACGAGACCTCACAAAAGAAAATCAACGATCTTAACCTTAAGGATCTATGTCAAATCAGAATTAACGCTGAAAGTGAAATACATCCGCACAGATTCCTAAGGACTCTAGAACCTAATGCTCTGATACCATCTGTGACAACCCGCCAACTAAAATAATAGGTGGCCAGCCCAATACTCTAATAATCACAGGAATCATAGATAGTCCATTCTCAGCATCACTGTCGATTAAAATAATAGTACGAGATAACCACCAATCATTTTAGAAAACGGATTTTCAATTAAAAGAAAATTTTGTAAATAAAAGAAAACACTTAGACAATCCAATTTACGAAAACGGTGGATATCAAAAATCGATAATGAAGAATGACAATTTCATAAATAATCACCGAATAAGCTGTCGGTGCACAGACTAATACAAATAGTTACACCGAGTATTACATTTCAATATTTACAATATAGTAAATGAGTGCAACGCTTGGGCAAACACGCCGAATAAATAACTGATTTTAAGTACAATGGAAACAAGCGTCTAATACCAATAACCTACAATATCCGCAATATGTGTAGCTCCATGACAACCGAAATGGAAATGTAAATACGGGTGTCCATGTGGTAGAGCACCTGTAACGGAAATAATATGTGAAGAAACAAAGAAATATAGATACGGGCCAGGGCCCGATTTGATATGATTCCCATGTGAATAAAATACATGACAGTTAAGTGCGTAATTCTCTTGCAGTTAACAATAATATTTCTCACCTCTCAGTCTAAAAGCAACCTAGCGCACTATAAATGATGCTCAAGTTAAATAAAGAACAGAAGGATGACTTCTCTCCAGTCTTAACACTATGCCCTTATTCGTGCGTGGGGTGTCTCGCAAAGCGAAATCCAAACAAGGAACCCCCCCGAAACAGTACTACTAGGAAAGGTTGATCGTCAAGATACATTAGACCCTGTCCTAATTAATTCAAGTACTAAAGGCTAATTTCTCCCCAGTCACAACACTACGCCCTTATTCGTGCATGGGGTGTCTCGCAAAGCGAGATCTAAAAAAGGAACCCCCCGATACACTACTACTAGGCAAGGTTGATTGTCGAGATACATTAGACCCTTAACACAATATTATGTATATATATATATGTGTGTGTGTGTGAGAGAGGTATCATCAATTATTACTCAAGGATATATAATTATATCCATTCACCATCAAAACATAATTCCCATTTATTCTTTAGGAATATATATAAATGGTACAACATTTTATCAAATGTTTACCAATCAATTTCATCGTATATAATTTCATTTCATAGTCACATTCCTTATCAGGAAATATAATCATAATTTTTATGCTCTTTGTGGCATTTCATCTCAATCATACACTTTGTAAAAATATCTTCCTTATCAGGAATATAATCATCATCATATGCTCTTTGTGGCATTTTCATCATGCTCTTTGTGGCACTTTCATCATGCTCTTGATGGCATTTCAATTCTGCTCTTTGTGGCACCCATATACATCAAGTCCAACTTGATTTAGAATAGTTATAATTACATATATATATAACAATTCTAAGACCGCCTGTCCAGGTTTCCCCACTGTGCGCGCCCCTAAATGGCTATCATCTTCCAGGGCCTGTTATTTAGACAACCTGGGATCCTACCAAACGTTGGGAAGCGGCCATGTGCCTGCGGAATAGTCAATACCACACCCGGAATCTCCTACCCATCGCAGAAAATATACAATCACAAGCGCTCACATGGCCTAGGGACTATATCCACCCTGCGTTAATTTGTCAGGGGGCATCACCACAATGCGCGAACTTCCCTTAAGATAGCGATTTAGAGAGAGTGTGTATCCATACCTTTTAACATTTATAAAGGTCATCTTCCTTTTTATTTGAAAACATCCATTTTTATATTCTCAAAATCATTTGTACTTATTTATTAGTACAACGTTTAATAATATACATTTCTTATTCTTAGAGTCATATTTTATTAATGACTTAAGACCCGAAATGCCATTAACCTCAACTAGTCCCCAAGACTTCAATATAATATCATAAACCATTTAAAATGAATCTCCCTCAAGGAGTGTCTCCCAAATGTCTCAACATTGATATTTTATCTTCAATTTAACTTTCGGTTAATCTCCTATTTCATTCGGAGATCAACCTAAGCAAACTAGCCCTCGGGTTAAGACCCAAACATCCCATTAAATCCTAGGGCATTAGTCTACCCAAAACCACCCTCTAGGACTCCCCATTTCCCTAAAGGAAGGTCCCTAAACCTTGTACCTAAAAAAAAGGGCTAGAAATCAAACTAAGAAAAATCTCACAAAAATAGGGGAACTGAATCGATTCGCCCCCTGGGCCGAATCGATTCGCCCTTGCGAATCGATTCGCTGAACAACCGAATCGATTCGGTGAGCAAAACTGAATTTTTGTAATTTTCCGAATCGATTCAGTCTTAACCCGAATCGATTCGGTCTGCCAGACCTGTAGCCTACCCCTTATCCGAATCGATTCGCCCCTAGGGCCGAATCGATTAGGTCCTGAAATTTTGCCCAGTTTGGGCTACGAGTTGAAACCTCAAATCTTTGATTTCTCCCAACATCAACAACAACAATTTACACCAAATCCTTTCTACACAACTAGCAACTAATATATAAACCTCAAGTAAATTTAAAACTAAGATTTAAGGCTTTAATCACCAAAATCAACAAAGAACCCATTTAGGGTTTAAATCTCCCAAAACTTAACTACGCATGCAATTTATCACATTAAATCACATCTAGCAAGTAAGAAACTTGCCTCGACGTTCGTAGTCCCAAATCTTCATTTTCTCTCTTTTCTCCATTTCTCCCAACTCTCTCTTCTCTCTCTCTCTCTCTCTCTCTCTCCTTTGGCTTTTCTCACAAATGAAGAAAGAAAAAGGGGTGGGGGACTTAAACGGGACTTAAAACATAATTGCCCTCTTTTAATTGCTAATACACCATTAAAATGACTCGTATCCACTTAATTGAGTCATAACGCGTTAAAAGTGTCTGAAACTCCAAAATACAACTTGGCACTTATTTCGACTATCTCGACCATTTTAAAAACAACCGCACCCCCTATTTTGGCATTCAGGAAAGTGTGAACAAATTTTATGTTCCAATTTTATTTTATTTCATTAATTATACCACAATTTAAATATGAACCATAACCGTCGTTTTACATATAACGACGCAACATATCACAATATAATGCCATTTACCTTCTCATACGGTAAATAGACAAAACATAGTAAATATTATCCCTTAATATCACGGGAAACAATATTTACTCCAACTTCCCCTATTTTATAGAATTTGTCCATCGGGCAAAATAATATAAAATAGCCGCTCAAAAGCCTGGGTTGTTACAATCGACCCTAATTTGAACTTTTTTTGTTTGGATCCTCCCCATCGATGCATACGGTGATCAATTCTTAGGTAGGCTCACCCCTTTTCTCTTTTTTTAATCTTGCGGATCTAGGGTGTCCATGATTAGAAATTCTATATTGGGGTTTTAAAGGGATATCCATTTATCGAGCTTCTAGTCCTTTAGAAGAATGAGCCATAACAGTACTAGCTGGCATCTCGATAAAAGTTTGAGAAAGATAGAAGATGTCATTCCCAAAGACGACACCAAACTTATGAGTGCCAAAATTATAAGTGACTTTAGACCCACATGTTCTCCCCTCTGGACCTCAGACGGGTAAGAAGACGAGATGTGTCAAAGTAAAATACAAATGCTTAGAGTGGTTCGGATCTCAAATAAGGGTCCTATGTCCACTCTCATAGGTGTTCCACTCGTTTATTAGATTACAAATGAAGTATTATAGTGTAGAAGACCTCCCAAGCTTTAGTTAATAGAGTATGAGGTCTTGAACCTTTGTCAACAACACAGAGAACTTCAGTAGGTAATTAATTGACTTCTCTATGGATTCCAAGGTACTGTTTTAGGGCTATTACAAGACACACTAAGTGTATAAGTAATGGAACTAGTCCAAGTTATAAGTATAAGCTCACAACAGTAGGTTGTGAGTGTGTAACTAAGTGTAAACACTTGTTGAATGATAGAACTTTTTTGAGTCTGATTATTTGAATGCCTTGATACATTTGAATGCTCGAGATAGATCCCCTTCCACTGTATACCAACCTTCTATTTGTAGGAGAACTCTTAGAGATAGTATTAATGGGTTGTCTTAACATGGCTTTGATAGTTCTGAGGTTTGACATTGTTAGGAGAAGATGGAGTGTTAGAATAAATATTTACAGGAGATGTATGGTGGTTTTTAAGTGCATTAAATGTTGATGGGAACTTTCAATGCAAGTGTATTTAGGTAGTGGCAGTAGGTGGAATAGTGTTTTGCTTTCTACCTGCTTTGCTAGACTAGTTGAGGAGGGACCTGCCATAGATTGGTCTTAGATTATTCTCGGGCTATTTTAGGGTGGTACAACTTAGTGATGATGAGGACTAAGAAGCCTGATGAGGGTATTTTCCCTTCGACTGAGGTTTGTTCTGGGCATAAGACTTGATGAAACCTTGGTTCTGAGGTCTTTGAGCCTATTTAGGGAGGTATGTTGGAACAACTGATCTTTTGAGGAGAGAGGAGGCATGACTGAGGTCTTATACAACACCACATCTTATCTTTGGGAATAACAAAGATCCTTGGAACTAAGTATTCGTCAGTCCGAGGTCTAAGATTGACTAAGGAATCTCTTTTATTGCGCTAGGGTGATTGAAGGGGTTTTAGAGGCTTTGAAAGGTCAATGGTTTAATAGGATATCATTAATCTAATTAATTTAGTTGGGTAGACACCATCAAGTGCTCTCACTCTCAACTGGTATCAAAGCGATTCTCATTATTTTCGGCTTAAAATCATATGATAGATCCTTTACTTATGATATGGGGGTGGTTCATCTATCATACCTTTTCCTTTTAATCGTAGAATTTATTCCTATTAGAAAATTCGTATAATGGATCATATGATGTCATTGGATAACTGTTTGTGGAATTGTGTTTTGACGTGGTGGAAGCCACCCTTTACCATTATTGATGGTGTTCATGTGACCCAAACTTAATATAGTTAGGATGAGAACGACATAAAATAAAGTTAGTGGAATGCAATTTATAGCTGCATAAGTATTAGGGAATTTAACCGTATTTCGATATGATCTATGTTGAAGGAGGCATGTGAAGTTTTATAAATAACCTATAAAGGCACCTCCATCATGACTCATGAAAAGCTTCAATGCCTCATCGCAAATTTTGAACTCCTTACCATTAAGAATAGTAAAACTTTTGCCCAATTCTATGATTAACTATGTGACATAGTCAATTTGACGTTTATGAAAAGGAAGGAGATCAAAGAGAATCTTATAATCGATAAAATTCTTAGATTCCTACCTACCAAATTCTGTGGAAAGGGTGATGCCAACAGAGAAGTTCAACCTCTACTTCAAAATCCTATGAAAGTTGAGGAATTTGTGGGCTCACTTTTGTAAGGAAAATTTTCGATTGAATCAATTTGTATGTATTTTAATTTATTCCGTATTTGGACAAAACTTTTGAGTCGTAGGTTAGGACATGAGTGTGTTGACCTTTTATGCCTATGACGTGTATGATTGAAGGCGTAGAGACTAAGTTAGAAGTTTTACATCATTGTGTCGTGTTTCGCGCCACGTTTCGTCTTCATGTTATGAGGATCTCTTAGGAATGAATGCGTAAATATATTGATATTTGGAGAAATTAATTTTTGGTGCTGGTATTTTTTATAAATCCTTTAAAAAATAATTTTATATTTTTTAAGAAAAATATGCGAGGTTGTTAGAATGACTTTTTGATGTCGTTTGAACGAGACTTAGGAGGAGATTTCATGTGTTGGTTTAAGATTGTTAGATAAAGGAGGAGGGTTTATTTATATTTTCAATATTCTTTTTGCATTAAATGTGTGTTTAAGTGTACAGGTTTGTGAAAATGAGGCAAAGTTTACACAAGATAAAAGCAACTCATAATATGTGTCTACCAAGTGTTTGTACTTTTTCCTTTTGGGGATGGAAATTAAGTCTTTTAGAGAGCTTGACGGCCTATAGGTTTTTGTTTTATATTTTATCTCAGAATAGCCAAAGGGGGAGATTTGTTAGGATTTATTTCTAATAGCATCAATTTGTATGTATTTTGGCTTATTTCGTGTTTAGACAAAACCATTGAGTCATAAGTTAAAACTTGAGTGTGTTGACCTTTAAACCCTATGACTTGTTTGATTGAAGGCGTAGCCGCCAAGTTAGAAGTTCTACATCATTGTATCGCGTTTCATCTTTATGGTATGAGGATCTCTTAGGCATGAGTGCGTAAATATGTTGATCCTTGGAGATATTAATTTTGGGTGTTTGGATTTTTTTAAAATTATTTTATATTTTTTAGGAAAAATATTCGAGGTTGTTAGAATGACTTTTTGATTTCGTCCGAACGAGTTGCCTTAACTTGTTAGAACAGGATTCCAACGAACTTCGAACGAGACATATTTTGGCCTTCTCTGGTATATCATTAGATATGTCGTTAGAAACCGTTCGAACAAAATAAGGAGCTTCCTTCGAGCTAGATTTACCTTGTTCGAACGAGCCAATAACCCAAAAATTTATTTCGAGATTTTCTTCAAAGTGTTTTATTCTTATCTCGATTTTGGAATACCTCTTATAAATAGGAGTGTGAAGCATTAGTTTTTTTAGTTTTTAACTTATGTTTTGAGTTGCCAAACTCTCCGAGTTTATATGATCGTTTACGATCGAAGCTTTTCGAACCGAAATTCTATTTAAACCCAAAATTTTATAGATCCGAGTTTCATCATATATATGCTTTGTGATCTAATTTGTGAGAACCATTGGTTTATTATCTTAATATAGTTGAGAAATGTTTCATGCATTGGATTCCATGTGTGATAGTTATTGAGACTGTATCGATGGATACCGAGTCGTGTGTGGACTCACGCATTGTGGTCCTACGTGAGTGGAATCTTACATGCAGTGTCGAGAAAAGTTTGAATAATGAATAACATAAAGGCTTATGAGGGCATTGAGTCTGCGTCGTAAGTTTATTGTCTGTTTTATGTAATTCCTCATCATAGTGAATTGCGCTAACTGGGTTGTCCGAGGTTTTTTCTAGTTGGATTTTCCTTATACAATGGGCATTGTGATTGATTTACTTATTTTATCATGCACTCACCTAGATTCATGCTTAGGTTAATATCAAATTGAATGATCTGTTTATCGTAAAAATTGATTTAAAATTGGTGATTAGTTTATTTGGTTAATTAATTGTTTAGAATTAATATTTAATTTGAAAAATAAAATTAGATTTCGTTTTACCCTACCCATATTAGAACCTACAACCTATAGGACTTTCAAATTGGTATCAGAGTGGGAATACTAAGTTATTGTGTTAGATATGTGTTTAGGCATGAATTTTAGCTGTTTTTATATGGAGGGTCAATCATTTTCTAGACCACATTTGTTTGATGGGTTTAACTACATGCAATGGAAAGCGCGTATGAGATCAACACTAAAGTCAATAGATAAGTGGGTATGGCAATCATTTGTTAAGTGTTGGTCCCCGCCCACATCCTTTGCAGGTGATTATAGAATTCCCAAACTCGATGAAACCTGGAGTGAGGATGAGCATAAACTGTCCCACTATAATTTACGCGGCTTAATTGCTTTGTTTTGCGTGTTCATATCGAAGACGTTCCGTCGTATTACGACATGTGAAACGTCTAAAAAGGATTGGGACATACTCTAACTCAATCATGAGGGTAATAGTGTTGTTAAGATTTCCAAACTCCAAAACCTCACCACTAAGTTTGTACTATTAGGATAGAGGAAAGTGAATTCTTTGATGAGTTCTAAGAAAGACTATACGGTATTTTGAACTCATCATTTTACTTGGAGAGAGTATACCCAAGACTCGTGTAGTCAAGAAAATCTTAAGGTCCTTACCTAAAAGATTTAGTTCAAAAGTGAAAGTTTTGAATTCATTGGTTACTTTAAACTCTATGAGACTCGAAGAGATTATAGGTGATCTTCAAACTTATGAGCTCGACACGTTGTCCTTTAATATGATGAAGAAAGATAAATATGTTCCTTTGAAAGCCTAGAAGGAGGAAATTCATGTTTAAGATGATGTGTCTAACATCGATTCTGATGATATGTCCATGTTTGCTAAGAAGTTCCGAAAAATTCTTAAGTTTAATAAAGAGCATTGTAAGTATGATGAAAATAAATTTGAGAAGTCTATTGATCGAGTGGAAAAACCGAGCGTCCGTGTAATACGCTAATCGTTGTTATCGGCTTCCAATCTCAATACAAAAAAATCTAAACTTGTAACTACACTTCTTAAGGAGTATAGTGGCGAGTCTGGGTATCGAATCCACAGGGAATTAGGACATGTGAACGTGACGAAAAAGGTAAGGTAGTTTAATCCTAAAGTTGATGTTAAAATAAAAGAAAAGAAAAAGATGATTGATGGGTTTAAATTTTCAATTGGTGATGAAATAAAATGTGCACAAAAACACTAAGAATTGTAAAGAAATTAGATTTGAAAATGAGAGAAAATAGGGTGGAGTATAATCCCTTCAAACCTTAGTAAATTACCGTATAGAATACTAGAATTGTAAATTGAAATTTTTGACTAAATTCAATCTTTATAGATCCTAAGCATTACATATATGAAGGATCTAGCCCGCATCATATGAAATCAAAGGTAAATACAAAGCGGTGAATGGACAATTACACTTGCATAGCGTTCTTAAACATCCCAAGTACCTAGGGCAAGAGAGATTAAAAGATCGGCTATGTTCGTATAATTTCCATACACGATTCGATCAATATTTAATTTACCCTCTATTTTCTACATGGGTAATTCACCTCGTAATGAGTTCATGTACCCCAACCCTTGAAAATTTAGCTAGAGATGGTTTTACTAGAAAACAAATTCATACATGGAATTATGGATCTAACAAACATTGTTAACAATTTGCAAAACAATTGAGAATTGAATTGAAAATAAAATAGAGAATAAATAAGAGAATGAAAAATTGATACTTGTATTCAGCAATAGGGAAAAGAGATGAACTTGAATCCAGAAAAATTCTTCTTCTTCAAACTTACAAACTAGGGTTTTCTCTAAGAAGACAAAATTATCTACCAAAGAAAACTAAAAAGACTCTCTAAAATCTGACTCTCTCTCTCTAATTCGACTCCCTTGGAAGGATGTAGGGCTTGGCCTTTTATACACCTAAAAAATGACTTTTCCCATGCCTCTCCACGTTTTACAACTAATAAAAACGAATTAAACAAGTAATTTCAAGAGTTTTGACTCTTCAGCTTCCAGAATTAATTTCAACTTTTGACTTTCCGTCTCCAACTTTAAATGGGCATAACTTCTTCACCGTAGCTCGGATTGGGGTACCATTTTTTCCAATGTTCTTATAATTTAGAGATATTCAACTTTGTAGTTAGCCCCACCTCCGGAATAAGGCTGAAAAATTACAAAAATGCCCTTCAACTCTCCATTTATTGGTTTCTTTCACTGTTTTGAGTTCTCCTTCGCACTAACTTGCATGAAATACCTATAAAGCACATGAGAAATACACAAAACACAAAATACTTTACAAAAGAGGTTAGTAGTATAAATTTGAGACAAATCTAAGCTATTTACACTGCACGGGATCATAAAAATACCAAAATTAAGGGGATAAATGTGAAGAATATGTGCCTAATCATCTATGTTTAACAAGGCTATAAAATTTCCTAAAAATCGTAATGATATTAAGATGGATCAGTCCCATAGATGTTTTGGGTGTGAGGGTTATGTCCATAGGTCAACTAAGTGTCCCACTAACCTAAGGAAGGAGGTAAATATACTGATTGCGTACAATGCTACCCTTAGTGATAGTGAATTAGAAGAGGAATCCAATTCACCTATTAAGCCCAATTACACCGCATTCATAGCTAGTCACATGAGCCTTGATGAAAAATCATCCTACGAAGATAATTGTGAGCATGAAAATTCCAAGGTCATTGTTTATGACTCCCAAGTGAGTGATGGTGGAGAGTGTAGAGAAGGAAAAGAAGACGATGAAGAGGACGAGGAAAGTAAACTTCAGGTTGTCTTTAAAGAGTTGTATGCTAAAATGATTTAAATAAGAAAACTTTAACTTGAAGTTAAATTCTAGGTTGATAGAACGTGCCGTAGGTAACGATGAGAGTATTTGATTGAGGATCTTAGGGCACGTGAGAAGACTCGTAGGGCTCTCATTTATTGAGGGGACGAGATTACCTTCAGGGATTAATGGAGATTTTCAAGAAGGGTTCCCTTATTTTGGACGAGTCTCGTCGTTTTCATAATTTAGGATTATGGAGTTAGAAGAGAGATTGAGAGACTCGAGTAATTTCAAATTTGATTTGGATTCTAGGTAAAAAAAGTTTCATAAGATGATAAGCACCATCCGAATCAAAGATGACAATTATTGGATTAGCTTTAATGATCCAAATGATTCCTCTACTAAAGCAGGGACCATGATTTTGAGAGAGACAACCATTGCTAGAACCATTAGAAAAGGTCAACCAAAGAGTAACATTCCTCATATCTACACGTGCACACATTACGATAGGAAAGGTTACCTTAGGTGCTTTTACTTTGATCTTAGAAATAGTCTTGGGAAGCTTAAGTTTAGATTCATAGAGGTTACCCAAGCCCAAGAGCTTCATGCACACCTATTTGGGGTGAGGAAATCATATTTGGAGGCTTTAAATGTTAGACTTGTTGTCGAATGCTTGCACATGATACTTTTCATGCTTAATCAAATGGTTAACTGTGTTCGCATGTTTACGTACACTTGTTTTTGTACTTCATGTTATGTGTGTTTTCTATTTGTATGTGATTTGAGTCTTCTGTATTTTAATTTTCCTTTTTGAGTCTCATTGAAAAAATAAAAAAAGATTTTGTTTGTCTTTTAAGTTTTTGTTTTCATGTGGTGTCTTTTGAAAAATTATTTAAAAAAATTTCAAAAAGATGCTTGTGTATGTGTAGTTTAGTTTTACACATTTGTGTGGCATATTGGTGTGTTTGAGTCCACTTCATCCCATGTTTTCATGTGTCTATAACATTTTATTATGATTTTAAGTACTTAGATAGTTCTTAATCATGCTTGCATGGAGTTGTTAGAAAATAACTTACTTAATGGATTCACTTTGCATATGACTTCTCACACAGATGCATCATATCTTTTGGATTTTAACTTCATATGTTACATGATCTAATTGAGGTTTATCCTAACAATCTTGTCATATAAATATATATATAATTGCAAGATTTGTGCATGTAAGAATTATTGCTCATGAGTTTTGCTTTATTGAAAATATGAGTGCCCACGGGAAAGGACTATGAAGGAATAAATCTTCCTTGCGTGAAAGGCCACTGTTGTCAAGAGCCAATAAAAATTAAGAAGCGAAAGAAAAAAATATTGTCAAGGCCAATTTTTAGCATTGATTCTTCAAAAGTGTGTTTTCTTCAAAATATGAGAGCGAAAAACGATATATTTATAATTTTGATGGTGTTATAAGTTGAACATCAACTAGTTTGCACAATGAGTTCTAGTAAATTAACGTTCGACACTATTGGTTTGAGAATTATCAAAAAATTTCTAGGGCAGTGTACATTGTGCTTGTTTATCCATATATGAGTTCACTTTACCTCTCACTATGAGGCTAAATCTTTCTTTAATAAAGTTAACGTAGTCACATAGGACTCATTAGATAATTTTTAGTGATTGGCTCATAATTTTTTTATTTCTAGTTCACGCCTTTCACTCCGTTTACCACATGTTTGGTTAGTTTATTATGTTTTGTGTCATGTTTGTGGTGTTTATACCTATATATATGTGTTCGTTTGTCAATGGTATCTTTTGCACATTTTTATATATGGTATTATTTATTTTTGAGCCTTTGCATTTGCATTTAATCAATGCATGACATATGTTCATCTTAGTTTCAATTGGTATGCTATATTGTCTCCTTGATATCTTTTGTTACATTGTTCCGATTTGTATCCTACGCTTTCATTTGTATTCAAGTTGGTATTATTTATTGCATTAAAAATTGGTATTAATTGACCATTATTTGGATTATTTGTGCTTGTGTTATCAAGTATTTGTCGTTACTTGTTGCACTTTAAACCATTGCATGATATACTTATTTTTCGTATATGCCTACCCATATTTCATTTTGGGGGATATTTGGTTATACTAGGGAGAAATGATTTTATTATGCACCTTTATTTTTTGTTTATTCCTGAACAAAAAAGGGAGAAATGGTATCTCAATCTTTGTAGTCCGAGGGAGATGTCCGATCTTAGGTAGAGATTGTGAGATAAAGGGAAGGGTTTATTCATATGGAGATTTATATTTTTATATATTATTTTTGCATTTAAAGTGTGTTTAAGTCGGCAGGTTTGCAACAATGCGACAAAGTTTATACAAGAGAAAAGGTACTCAGAGTATGTGTATTTTAAGTTTTTGTACTTTTTCCTTTTGGGGTTGGGGATTGAGTTTTTTAGAGAGCTTGACGGCTTATAGGTTTTTGTTTTGTGTTTTGTCCCTGAATAGCTAAAGGGGAAGATTTGTAAGGACAAATTTTCGGTAAAGTCAATTTGTAAGTATTTTGACTTATTCCCTATTTGGACAAAACCTTTGAGTCATATGTTAGGACTTGAGTGTGTTGACCTTTTAAGCCTATGACGTGTTTGATTGAAGACGTAGCGACCAAGTTATAAGTTATACATCATTGTGTTACATTTCATGCTATATTTCGTCTTCATGTTTCGAGCATCTCTCAGGAATGAATGCGTAAATATGTTGATATTTGGAGATATTATTTTTGGGTGTTAGGATTTTTTAAAATTCTTTTAAAATTAATTTATATTTTCTAAGAAAGTTATCAAAATGACTTTTTGATGTCGTTCAAATGAGCCTCAGGGAGACGTCTTATCTTAGGTAGAGATTGTTAGGGGGGGTATTGATATGCAATTTGATACTGTCATATATTCTCTTTGCATTTAAAGGTGTATTTAAGTGCACTTGTTTGCCACAATATGAAAAAGTTTACACAAGAGCAAAGCAACTCAGAGTATGTGTTTGTGAAGTATGTGTAGTTTTTCCTTTTGGGGTTGGGGGTTGAGTCTTTTAGAGATCTTTATGGTCTATAAGTTTTTGTTTTGTGTTTTGTCCTAGAATAGACAAAGGGGAGATTTGTAAGGATAAATTTTGGATAAAGTAAATTTGTTTGTATTTTGGCTTATTCCGTGTTTGGACAAGACCTTTGAGTCATACGTTTGGACCTTAGTATATTGAACTTTCAAATCTATGACATGTTTGATTGAAGACGTAACAACTAAGGTAGAAGTTCTACATCATCGTGCTGTGTTTCGTGCCACATTTCAGCTTCATGTTCGGAGGATGTCTTAGGTATGAATGTGTAAATATGTTTATCCTTAGAGAAATTAATTTTGGGTGTTAGGATTTTTTAAAAATTCCTTTAAAAATGATTTTATATTTTTTAAGAAAAATGAGGTCATTAAAATGACTTTTTGATATCGTTCGAGCTAGTTGCCTTAATTCGTTAGAACAGGGATCTAACAAACTTTGAACGAGACATGCTTTGGCTTGATCTAGTATCTCGTTAGATACGTCGTTAGAAGATGTTCAAATTAATTAAAGGGCTTTATTTGACCGGGATGTACCTCGTTCGAACGAGCCGACGAACAAAAATTTTATTTCGAGATTTTCTTCAAAGTGTTTCATCCTTATCTCGGTTTTGGAAAACCTCCTATAAATAGGAATGTGGAGTAGCGGTTTTTTCTGAGGCTTTAACTTATGTTTTGAGTTCCTAAACTCTCTCAAAAAGCTCTTCGAGTTTATATGATCATTTATGATCAAAGTTTTGCAAACCCAAACCCTGCTAACACCAAGATCTTTTAGATCCAAGCTTCATTATATATATGCTTTGAGATCTATTTTGTGGGAAATATATGTTTATTCTCTTCATCTTGTTGAGAACCATTTCTTGCGGAGGATTCCATGCCTGGTTTGTTTACATACAGTGCCACCAAGTGTGATGGTTACTGAGCCTATAACGGTGCATATTGAGTCGTGTGTGTACTCACACATTGTGGCATTGCGTGAGTGGACTCTTACGTGTACTGTGGAGAAGTGATTTAAGACTCAAGAGCATCAAGGATTATGAGGGCATCGAGTTTGTGCTGTAAGTCTACTATCTATCTTGTGTAATTCCTCCTTATAGTGAATTGCTTTGGCTAGGCCGTCAGAGGTTTTTCCTAGTTGGGTTTTCCTCGTACATTGAGCATTATGATTGATTTACTTATTTTATCCTGCACTCACCTAGATGAATGTTTAGGTTAATATCAAATTGATTAATATGTTTATCATAATAATTGATTTAAAATTAGTATTTAGTTTCTTTGGGTTAATTAATTATGTAAGATTAATATTTAATTTTAATTTTAAAATTAGATTTTGCTTTACCCTATCCATATTAGAACCCTACACCCCGTAGGACTTTCAAATTGGTATCAGAGTCAGAACATTGAGTAATTGTCTTTTTTGTCAACTATACGTACTGGTATCAGAGCCGGAACATTATATGGAGGTCAATAATTTTCTAGACCACATTTATTTGATGGGTCTAACTATACGTACTGGGAAGAGAGTATGAAATCAAGACTTATGTCGATAGATGAGCGGGTAAGGCAAGCGGTTATTAAAATTTAGTTCCCACCCACATCCTTAGTAAGTGATTATAGAATTCTCAAGCCCATAGAAACCTGGAGTGAGGATGAGCATAAAATGTCCAAGTATAATTCACATGGCCTGAATGCTTTATTTTTGTGTGGTCACACTGAAGAAGTTCTGCCGTATTATGACATGTGAAATGTCTAAAAGTCTTGAGACATACTCCAACTCACTCATGAGGGTACTAGTGCTGCTAAGACTTCTAAACTCCAAAACCTCACCACTAAGTTTGAAACTATTAGGATGGAGGAGAGTCAATTTTTTGATGAGTTCTAAGCTACACTGTTTGATATTTTGAACTTATCGTTTAACTTGGGAGAGATAATGCCCAAAACCCGTGTAGCTAAGAACATCTTGAGGTCCTTACTTGAAATATTTAATTCAAGAGTGAAAGTTTTGAATTTCTTGGATACTTTGGACTCTAAAAAACTCGAAGACCTTATAGGTGATCTTCAAACTTATGGGCTAGACATGTTTTCCTCCAAAAATATGAAGAAAGGGGGCATAAAGACGATTGCATACAATGCTACCCTAAGTGATAATAAATTGAAAAAGGAACCCGATTACCCCATTGAGCGCAACTGCACCGCGTTCATGTCTAGTCATGAGAGACTTAATGAAAAATCTTCCAATGAAGATAATTATGAGCATGACAATTCTGAGGCCATTGTTTATGACTTCTAAGTGGGTGATGCTGAAGAGAGTGGAGAAGAAGAAGATGATGATGAAGAGGAAGAGAAAAACTTAGCATTCAAAACCAAAACTCAAAAGGTTGATCCACTGAATACCCTTGATCTCAGTGATTAGGATATGGAATTATTCATAAAAAAAATTCCAAGACACGAGAAAAATGGTTCCTAACCAAAGGTAATGAAAAATTGAATCCGCCTATGTTTGAATCCGATCAAGGAAGTTGGGAAAAAATCAATATTCCTTAATTTTCATCACATGGTATTGATGTGGTGGCAAAGTAAATTATTCCAAATAATCTCCTTCGGAATTGGGTCAAGGGAGTGGCAAAAATGTATATCAAGACACTTTCGGTAATGATGACTCAGAGTCCGATCAAGAAACTCCTTATACTAACTATTCTACTTCTATAGGCTAGGGCTATTTTTAAGATTCAAATAATTTGGAAGAATTTGATTTTCCTCCCTCCCGTGTTGACGTTACCACTACTACCTCTTTGGAAGATGGTAATGGTGTGAATTATTACACCATTAATGACTATTATCCTTTTTTTAAGGATTCCATAGAATTTGAGAAGAGGAATATATAACTCTCCTCCATGCTAGACAACATTAAAAAAAAGTGCTTTGGTGAGTGAGATTTGTGAGAGTGACTTGATTTCTCATATTGAGGTGTTTGGTAGGCCACTAAGTGTTAAGGGTGGTTTTTTTAGCTTCCTCCGTGTTGAGGTTGAGTACCTAATGAAATCCTTGAAAGAGAGTAAATACTAACGGCTTCCCTTTATTAATAAAATCTCTGTGTTTGAGATCGATTTAGTATCCTCTTCCACATTAAAGGTGGAACAGGAAGATATATCTCAAAAATTGGGTAAGATTGTTTTAAGGGGAAGATCATAGAAGGTCAAGAGTGAAGTTGGATTTTTAAGTGAGGTTCCTTCATCTCCTTATAATCAAGTCTCATGTCATGGCCTTGCATCACAACCCATGTTTCCACCATCATCAGAGAACTCTTCTTCCATTTATGAAGAATGAAAGGAATGTGATGTTCACTTTTTCCCTATTGTAATAAATAGGGACATTTAAAAGAGTTTTCTTTTAAGATAAAGAAACAAGCTCTTAAAAACTTGATCACTTTGGTAGAATTTAAACCATATAAGTGTGTCCACTACCATAAACTAAGACATCTTAAAGAGTTTTATGTTATGATTCAATCATCCATGCCTTTGATGATCTTTAAGGATTATTTTAGTTTTGATCTGGAGGGTAAGAAAAAGAGAAGGACATCTAGAAAGGCCCCTAAAGGAAAAAAAAACTAAGGTTGTTCCCAAAGTCATTTTTGAGTGTTCTACCTCATGTTCACATTGTAGTTAGCCTAGGAACCTTGACATTGATATTACCGAAGTCAATGACCTTTCAACTCGATTGAGTCCATTTCCCTCAAGATGTGAATTAGATTACTCATCTTATTCCTTTGTTATATCTACGTTCAGTTTATCATTTGATATGTAGTTGGTATTGTCGTTTGTCGGTTCATACCAATAACCTTAATTTTTGTAGAATATGATTTTCTATTTATGTAGGTGTTCATGTATCCCATGTTCTAGATTTTAACCTATATGCTTAGATATTATGCAATCGGGTTCTTTTATGTATTTTATACTCCATGTTTAGAATTCCATAGCTTGAAATGCCTTGATAAATTAAGATAGAAATTTTAGAGTATTTTGTCATAACTCATACACTACACCTCACTATGACTTGAGAAATTTCTAAATAAATTAAAATGAAGGGATTTTTTTTGTTCTTCTAAAGGAAATTAAAATTTTTATATGGTTCTTGAAGAAAAACGTTATCATTTAACCTTTTTGTATGCGAGAGTTTGATCATGGATGGAGTTGAAAAAGCAATGTCTAATATTTCAAAAAAAAAATCATGAGAGCAAAAGTGGATATGACTATAACATTAGGTTAAAAGAGATGCTTGCCTTTGAAAATTGGAAATAAGTTCTCCACTTATGCGTGCGTGAAAGTCCCAACTGGCAAAAGAATTTTTATTACGAAATTTCAAGGATTTTGATATATATAAATTCGGATTACACCAAATATATGAGACTTTAAAGGTTTTAACCAATGGTCGCAAAATGAGGACGTAAAAAGTGGTAAATGAAAAGTATGGTATAAAAAGAAGATTTTTCAAAGTTGCATAACCCAAAATTTTCAAAAGTAAGATCAAACATAAATCTGCATTCCTTATCTTATAGGCTCATGCTTACATCATTCAATTGTATCTTGAGTTATGTTTAAAACCACTCTTCTTTAAAATGTCTATATTTTGAAACATTTTTCCTTTTGAATGTTAAACCATTATATGTTTGTGGAGTATTTTACATAATTATAAACCTTGAGTATGATTTTGAAAGTATGCTATGGTCATATCATTGTTTATTTTAAATGGAGAAATATTGTATTTTTTAAAAAAATGAGAAAATAATGTTTACACTTATTTGTTCCTCTTTATGCACACCTTTTATTCTCTATCCTAGCTCGCGACCTGGGAACTAGAGGCTTCACTACAGCTACAAGTTCCACGACGAGCAAAGGATGACCGTCGCGTCAACGAGTCGGTCTAGGAGACTAAATTTTTTACAAGATACACTTGTTGAAGCTTTTTTCTTTCCAACCCAAACTTGATAATTATGTACTCCTTCGTTTCTCATTCTAACAATATCAAATCTCGGGATATTAGTTGATTACCTTATAGATCTAAGCGGTTATACACCATCTTGGTACGATTTCTTCCTCGATTTTATGGATTTCTATTTTCTTAATTCTTAGGGTTTGGTGCTTTAGCATTTTGGTTTAGCTTTTGAGTTTTTCTATGATTGATGAATTTATTTTTCCTAAGATAAGATTCATTTGACTTAGAGTATTAATTATTTTGTATAGTCTTATGATTTATTACTTTGCTTCATGTAATACCCCGTATTTTTGTGATATTTATTTACGGGATTAATTAAATTAAATGCGTATTAATTGGAAATTAATCCGGATTAAAATACTAGCGAGATACGAGTTGGTATTTGAATATAATGTGCATATATGATTATACATGAATATTGAAGTATGAAATTTGTCATGAGATTGAAATACGGCAAGTTGGAAAATTTTATTGAGACGCGTGTGACAGTCGCGTCAGGGAATTATTTATTTTAATTAAAAAGTGAAATTTATTTCTAGTAACCGTATGGTCATTTTGAGTGCGCCAACGCGTCCGGAAGGGTCGAAATAGTCAGAAAACACTAGCCGGGGGTTAAGTTTGGGTCCCGGGGTATTTTTAGGCCATACCGGCAACCAAAAAGGGCAGTTTGGTAATTTTAGAATTTTGGGATTTTTGATTAACGAATTTTAGGAGTTTTAATTGAAAAAATTAAAACACCCACTAACCCATTACCAGCCATTATCTAATTAGAGGGCTACGGGGGTTATTAGAACTAGCCCCAAAAGTTACTTAGGCAAAAACCCTAGCCACCATTGTTACTTGGAGAAGAAAGCTTGTAGAAGGAGAGATAGAAGGATTCTGCAGAGAGAGAGAGAGAACCATTCATCAAATTCGTCATCAAATCAGAGATTCCAATAAGGCAAGTGATTTAATTTCGTTTTTATAGAGAATGTTTCTTCCATGTGTAGGAATTGATAAAAATCTGATTTGTTCTTGGAAGTTAATGAAAAACCCATTAAATTGGAAATAGAAATTACATTCTTGATGAGGAAATTGCATGTAGATTTGTAGTTGATGATTATTCTGATGATATCACAATTAGTATGAAACCAAAAACGGATTTAATTAGGCTCCTTGATGATTTATAAATTCTAGGGTTCATGTGTTTGAAATTGGGGAAAAATATGTAGAGATTTGATATTTGAATGATGTTAGGATGAAGTAACACCCCCAAACATGTTAATATGTGACCTAAGGATGTTTAGGGACGATTAGGAACCTTAAACAATCGTTGGAGTAATTTTTGGATGAGATTTGAGGTGTAAAGAGATGGGAAAAATGAAAATAAGAAATCTAGGCTCGAATCTGGTCGCTCGTTAGAAGACCTGCCCAGGTCGTTCGAACGAACTCGTTCGAACGAGCTTCTAATGAGTTGACCATTGACTTATAATGAGGGTGATGTTCGTTCGATAACTTCGTTCGAATGAGACCTCGTTAGATAGGCCAGTTCGTTCGAACGAACTCTCGTTCGAACAGCCTCGTTCGAACGAGACTTCGAACGAGTTGACAGTTTAGGCTTTTTAGCCTGTTTTGATCCCGAGTGTCCCGTAACCTTGTGTATAGGTAGAGATAGCTTTCCCTTGATGATTAAGTGATATATTTGGGATGATTGGGATATAATGAGGAGTCACACCTAGAAGTTTAGTTTGAACCTAAGGGAAAATATGAAGTAGGACGTGAGTGCCTATTGCGATGCGAGAACTATTGACGGCCTAATTTATTATATTAACCGGGAACATATAAATTGTGTAGTATTATATGTCGGTACGAGAATGAGAAGTGTACCACCAATATATTTTGGTGATTACTAAGATGCGTGAATACTTAGTATATGTATTGATTTTATGTGTATGACATACCTACCATACTTGCTATCACGGGAGGTTCGCGTTCGCTTAGGGCCCTCTAATCCTTGTGTTGCCCGGATTTAGACTGGTTACCTCGATGAACATAGGTCAGAGAAGGACTTATTGGGATGTTAATAAGTCTGCTGATCGTGGGAGCGTAGGTATGTGCGTGACCCATGTGATGTGACTGTGTTCGCCTCCATTATTTGTGATGTTGTTATCTGAACGATTCCTGAGAGATTAGGAATGCGTGATCCTTATGTACGTGATGTACCGGGATGGATAGCAGAGTATGTGTGCACCGCAGCTTAGTCTCGGGGTGCTTGTATTGTATATTTATGATGTGAATAATATACACTTAATTAATGGGAACTTTCATGTTTATACTGTGAATAAAATTATGGAATTGTTTTGAGAAAACATAACGGGTTAACCGATAGTGAAATGTATTACATATTGAGAATCTGAGTTTAAGTAAAGCCCTCTATTTATTTGATAACGTTAGAATGTAATATGGTAATCGAGTAGTAAGAGGTAGAACTTATTACGTTTTGGTTAGATATATGTGTCATTTATATGGGTAATGTACGTTAGGAGTGCACATGTAGTCGAGAGGTGAGAATTTCATGTGAGTGTACGTCCTAACATGTATTTTGCATTTAATGTTTTAATGTTATTAAAACACTTGCTGTTTTCAAAATGTTTTCCACTTTCGGGCTCTGACCCATTTACTTTCAAATCTATTTTTGTAAAAACCATTTTAGGTGCCCAGCCACAAGGACACCATGCTTAGGATCCTCATTCAGGTGACGAGCTGTAGCTGTTTGTGGAAGTTACAGGACTTTGCTTGTAGACGCTTCATCTACTTTGACTCTATATTCAGCAGTTATCAGTTGTAGGGCATGTCGCCCATTCCTTTTAGAGACATTTCATTTATTTCAGTTATTCAGACTTCTGGCATGTAATTATTCAGGATTCAGACTTGTCATTTTACTTTCAGTTGTGGGATTGTTGTGAGGAGTTTTCCTCCGGATTTATATTTATGTTATTGGTTATTCATTACTTCATTATAGTGAATGGTTGTTATTATTTCATTATTCTTTTACTGCATGTTAATCAGACTTAACTTAAAATTTGGCACTTACTTTTTAAATACTAGGTGGTTAGTAATTATTAAAACGTTTTCGACAGTGATGCTATTAACTGAACCAACTTGGCATTTTGAATTAATTTAATAAAGGAGCAGCTACCCGGTATTTAATTAGTCGGGGTGTCACAGGTGGTATCAGAGCATCAGGTTTTAGTGTCCATTAGGATCTGTACGGCTTATTATGTTTCCGCTGAGCTTTCTTTGATGTAGAGCCCTATATTTTAGGACTGTTGTATTCTCTTGTTTATGCTACGTTCTTCAGCTATTTTAAGTTTATAACTGCGAACTTATAAACTTCATTCTTATTTCAGATGCCTCCACGACGTGCACAAAGGATTCCCAGGGATGCAACGCCAGAACCACAGCCCGCACCAGTTCAGGGCACGATGAATGCCGCTGAGGTTGCAGCCATTTTGGCTCAGGCGGTAAATGCCGCACTAGCAGTAGTTCAGCAGGCACCACCTCAGGCGCCGATAGCCATGCCAGTTCAGGCTCATGCATTCCCGTTTGCTTGGGAACGTGTACGTGATGCTTTTCAGAAAGCACACCCTCCGGAGTTCGCAGGTAGCTCCGATGTGGTAGTTTCGAGTCAGTGGAGGAAGGACATCCAGCGACACCTGAGGATGTATGAGTGCACAGATGTCCAGAAGCAGATAATAGCTACCTTTAAGCTAGTGGGATCTGCACTTCAGTGGTGGGAGTCTATTACCACCGTAGAGGATAGGGATACTCTCACTATTCAGGAGTTTTGGGTGCGGTTTGACCGCAAGTACTTTTCGTCGGCTGTTCACACAGAGATGAGGAGGAAGTTGATGAGCCTCAAACAGGATGGTAAGACTGTGGCCGAGTATGAGGCCGAATTTACTGATCTTCTGAACATTGTTCCGGATGAGATACCGACGGAGGAGAAGAAGATACAGAAATTTACGGACGGGTTGACATGGAGGATTCGTCAGCACTTGTTAGGGAACCTCTCGTTAGCCAATTATTCTGATGTGGTTAACGCTGCATTGCTCCATTGCAAGGATCACCGTTTTCACATTGCTGAGGGCAAGCGATCGGGAGAGTCTAGCCATCAGGGCAGGACTGGAGGAAATGGTGCCAGTGGGGCACAATCTGTTCAGGGGCAGAGGCAGGGTGATCAGGGTACCCAGCAGGGGGATCACAAGAGGTTCAAGTCAGGAAATTTCAGGCACGTACAGGGAGGTTTCCGACAGGGCCATCAGGGTCCGAACGGCCATCAGCACCAGCAGGGTCAGAATGGTCAACAGCAGTTTCAGCAGGGCCAGTGGAGGAATGGTAACGGCCACCAGGGCCGGGGGCAGCAGGGATAGAGAGGGGGAAATTTTCCGGGGAAGTGTTTCATTTGTGGCAAGACTGGCCATAAACGCCAGGACTGTCCTGATAGGGGCAGGGCCCCGCTGCAGCAGCAGGGTGCTCGACATGAGCCACAGAGGCCACTTTTTCCACCAGCTCTCCCAGCTCCAGCCCAGGTGCCAGCTCTTCCAGCCATTCCAGCAGTTCCTGTGCAGCAGGGACAATTATAGTATGGACGTGTCTATAACGTCCACCAGGCAGCAGCTCCGCAGGCACCACCCGCGATTGAGGGTATGTTTCCTATCCAGGGTACTATGGGTCAAGTTTTGTTTGATACGGGGGGGAACACATTGCTTTATTGCTACACATTTTGCGAAAGCCTTAGGGCTGTTAGCCACAGCAGAGAGCACATTGACGTGTGTAGACTCACCATTGGGGAGTGGGTCACTTATTTTCTTTATATGCCGGGGAGTAGGGGTAGAGATTGGTAGTCTGGTATTACCTGCAGATATGTTAGTATTAGAGATGACCGAGTATGATGCCATTATTGGTATGGATTGGCTTGTTGCGTATCGAGCCATGATTGAATGTTTCAGTAGGAGTATTATCTTTGCCATTCCCGGGCAGGAGATGTTTTTGGTGGCGATGCCTCGTTCCGAGGGAGGATCGTCCACTCATTTGTACTATATAGAGGAGGAGACCTCTAAGGAGGTGGTGACACCACTCGATTCGATTCCGGTTGTTAGAGAGTTTGTCGATGTATTTCAGGATATACCTGGATTACCCCCCAGTCGAGAGATAGACTTTGTCATAGACTTATTTCCAGATATGAGACCTATAGCACGCGCACCGTACCGTATGGCTCCAGCTGAGATGAGGGAGTTACGGGATCAGATTGAGCAGTTGTTGGGTCAGGGGTTTATACGGAGGAGTACTTCGCCGTGGGGTGCCCCTGTGTTGTTCGTGAAGAAGAGAGATGGTTCACTGAGATTGTGTGTGGACTACCGAGAGTTGAATAAGGTCACAATACGGAATAAGTATCCGTTGCCTTGAATCGATGACTTATTCGACCAATTGAGAGGAGCCTCTTTCTTCTCAAAGATTGATCTGAGATCGGGATACCATCAGTTGCGTATCAGGGAGGAGGACGTCTCGAAGACTGCATTCTTATCGAGATATGGTTCTTACGAGTTTCGGGTTATGCCTTTTGGTTTGACCAACGCTCCAGCAGTGTTTATGGACTTGATGAACAGAGTGTTCAGGGATTTCCTAGATCAGTTTGTCATTGTCTTCATCGATGATATTCTGGTTTACTCCCAGACAGAGGAGGAGCACGCCGAGCATTTGAGGCAAGTTTTGCAGACACTACGTCAGAACGAGTTGTATGCAAAATATGAGAAATGCGGGTTTTGGCTGAAGGAGGTCCAATTTTTGGGACATATTATTTCCGATCGGGGAATATCTGTTGATCCGGGGAAGGTATCCGCGGTGAGGGAGTGGGGACAGCCCACGACACCGACAGAGATTCGTAGTTTCTTGGGCCTAGCAGGATACTACAGGAGGTTCATTCGGGGATTCTCGAAGATTGTAGGTCCTTTGACACATCTGACTCGTAAGGGTGTGCCATTCATCTGGAGTGATGCCTGTCAGTTGGCATTCGATGAATTGAAGGATAAGTTGACCTCAGCACCTGTGTTAGCATTGCCGAGACCGGGAGTTGAGTATTTAGTTTACACCGATGCATCCTTGCAAGGACTTGGAGGTGTATTACAGCAGGAGAGTCAGGCCTTTGCTTATGCATCCCGTAAGCTAAAGCCTCACGAGAAGAACTACCCCACTCATGACTTGGAGTTGGCGGCAGTTGTATTTGCCCTTCGTATTTGGAGACATTATCTTTTGGGGGAGAAGTTTCGATTGTTCACAGACCACAAGTCCCTGAAATACCTATTCACGCAGAAGGAATTGAATATGCGGCAGCAAAGGTGGCTTGAGTTTGTGAAGGACTATCAGTTTGATATCCAGTATCACCCGAGGAAGGCTAACGTGGTGGCAGACGCGTTGAGCCGTAGGCCAGCAGATGAAGTGGCAGAGGTGTGGAAGGCCAAGTGGAAGGAATTGGGACACTAGGATGCAGTGGCCCGATCATTCATGTCTGTGATGACCGTTACACCTCAGATTGTCACGAAGGTAGTAAGGGCACAGGCAAATGACTCGTTCTGTCAGGAGCAGATAGTTCGATTACTAGCAGAGGGAGGCGAGTCCTATACCGTTAGCTCAGACGGGGGATTACGCTTCAATGGGAGATTAGTAGTTCCGAAAGGGGAGGAATTACGGCATGAGGTGATGGCCGAGTCTCACGGCTCACGGTTCGCGGTACATCCCGGTGGGAACAAAATGTACCAAGACATGAGACGACAGTATTAGTGGAGCGGGATGAAGAGAGATATTGCCGAGTTTGTTTCTAAATGCGCCACTTGTCAGCTAGTAAAAGTGGATCATCAGAGACCGGCAGGACTGCTACAGCCGTTGGAGGTCCCGATGTGGATGTGGGAGAGCATATCCATGGACTTTATTACGGGGTTGCCTACGTCACAGAGAGGTCACGACTCCATTTGTGTAATTGTGGACAGGTTGACCAAAGTCTCTCATTTTCTACCCATAAGGACAGACTACACTGCGGGACAGTATGCCCAGCTCTTTATTGCAGAGATAGTTAGACTTCACGGTGTGCCCTTAAATATCGTGTCTGACCGAGACAAGATATTTGTTTCACGGTTTTGGGAGAGTTTTCAGGAGGCCATGGGCACGGAATTGCGGTTGAGTACGGCGTATCACCCGCAGACCGACGGGCAAACGGAGCGTACAAACCAAATGTTGGAGGACATGCTACGTATGAGTATCATTGATTTTGGGGGTGGATGGGAGCAGTATCTTCCACTGGTAGAGTTTGCTTAAAACAACTCCTACCAGTTCACCATTGGCATGGATCCATTTGAGGCGTTGTACGGTAGACCTTATCGTTCCCCAGCATGTTGGTTGGAGGTGGGGGACAACAAACTACTAGGGCCGGAAGTGATTCAGGATACTTCGGCAAGGATAGAATTAATACGGAGTCGCATTCGGGTAGCTCAGGACAAGCAGAAGAGCTATGCTGATGCGAAGAGGTTTTTCAGAGAGTTCCAAGTGGGGGACCAGGTTTTGCTCAGAGTATCTCCTATGAAGGGAATTATGCGTTTCGGGAAGAAAGAGAAGTTGGCACCGAGATATGTGGGACCATTTCCTATTATTGAGCAGATTGGACCGGTTGCGTACAGGCTTGGGTTACCGGAGCATTTACATCGGATTCACGATGTGTTTCATATTTCCTCGCTAAGGAAATATCTTAGAGACGATTTGGCTCATTCTCACATTGCTTTGGAGGACATCGATCTCCAGCCTGATAGCTCCTACGAGGAGGGGCCGATTGCTATTTTGGACCGAAGTGAGCGGAAACTGCGGTCAAAGATAGTCCCGTTAGTGCATGTTCAGTGGCGACATCCTAATGTTGAGGAGTCCACATGGGAGCGCGAGGATGAGATGCACGAACGTTATCCAGAGTTGTTCTTACCAGGTACTTTCTAGTTCCGAATTTCGGGACGAAATTCAGTTATTAGGGGGGAAGTATGTAATACCCCGTATTTTTGTGATATTTATTTACGGGATTAATTAAATTAAATGCGTATTAATTGGAAATTAATCCGGATTAAAATACTAGCGAGATGCGAGTTGGTATTTGAATATAATGTGCATATATGATTATACATGAATATTGAAGTATGAAATTTGTCGTGAGATTGAAATACGGCAAGTTGGAAAATTTTATTGAGACGCGTGTGACAGTCGCGTCAGGGAATTATTTATTTTAATTAAAAAATGAAATTTAGTTTTAGTAACCGTATGGTCGTTTTGAGTGCGCCAACGCGTCCGGAAGGGTCGAAATAGTCAGAAAACACTAGTCGGGGGTTAATTTTGGGTCCCGGGGTATTTTTAGGCCATACCGGCAACCAAAAAGGGCAGTTTGGTAATTTTAGAATTTTGGGATTTTTGATTAACGAATCTTAGGAGTTTTAATTGAAAAAATTAAAACACCCACTAACCCATTACCAGCCATTATCTAATTAGAGGGCTACGGGGGTTATTAGAACTAGCCCCAAAAGTTACTTAGGCAAAAACCCTAGCCACCATTGTTACTTGGAGAAGAAAGCTTGTAGAAGGAGAGATAGAAGGATTCTGCAGAGAGAGAGAGAACCATTCATCAAATTCGTCATCAAATAAGAGATTCCAATAAGGCAAGTGATTTAATTTCGTTTTTATAGAGAATGTTTCTTCCATGTGTAGGAATTGATAAAAATCTGATTTGTTCTTGGAAGTTAATGAAAAACCCATTAAATTGGAAATAGAAATTACATTCTTGATGAGGAAATTGCATGTAGATTTGTAGTTGATGATTATTCCGATGATATCACAATTAGTATGAAACCAAAAACGGATTTAATTAGGCTCCTTGATGATTTATAAATTCTAGGGTTCATGTGTTTGAAATTGGGGAAAAATATGTAGAGATTTGATATTTGAATGATGTTAGGATGAAGTAACACCCCCAAACATGTTAATATGTGACCTAAGGATGTTTAGGGACGATTAGGAACCTTAAACAATCGTTGGAGTATTGTTTGGATGAGATTTGAGGTGTAGAGAGATGGGAAAAACGAAAATAAGAAATCTGGGCTCGAATCTGGTCGCTCGTTAGAAGACCTGCCCAGGTCGTTCGAACGAACTCGTTCGAACGAGCTTCTAACGAGTTGACCATTGACTTATAACGAGGGTGAAGTTCGTTCGATAACTTCGTTCGAACGAGACCTCGTTAGATAGGCCGGTTCGTTCGAACGAACTCTCGTTCGAATAGCCTCGTTCGAACGAGACTTCGAACGAGTTGACAGTTTAGGCTTTTTAGCCTGTTTTGATCCCGAGTGCCCCGTAACCTTGTGTATAGGTAGAGATAGCTTTCCCTTGATGATTAAGTGATATATTTGGGATGATTGGGATATAATGAGGAATCACACCTAGAAGTGTAGTTTGAACCTAAGGGAAAATATGAAGTAGGACGTGAGTGCCTATTGCGATGCGAGAACTATTGATGGCCTAATTTATTATATTAATCGGGAACATATAAATTGTGTAGTATTATATGTCGGTACGAGAATGAGAAGTGTACCACCAATATATTTTGGTGATTACTAAGATGCGTGAATACTTAGTATATGTATTGATTTTATGTGTATGACATACCTACCATACTTGCTATCACGGGAGGTTTGCGTTCGCTTAGGGCCCTCTAATCCTTGTGTTGCCCGGATTTAGACTGGTTACCTCGATGAACATAGGTCAGAGAAGGACTTATTGGGATGTTAATAAGTTTGCTGATCGTGGGAGCGTAGGTATGTGCGTGACCCATGTGATGTGACTGTGTTCGCCTCCATTATTTGTGATGTTGTTATCTGAACGATTCCTGAGAGATTCGGAATGCGTGATCCTTATGTACGTGATGTACCGGGATGGATAGCAGAGTATGTGTGCACCGCAGCTTAGTCTCGGGGTGCTTGTATTGTATATTTATGATGTGAATAATATACACTTAATTAATGGGAACTTTCATGTTTATATTGTGAATAAAATTATGGAATTGTTTTGAGAAAACATAACGGGTTAACCGATAGTGAAATGTTTTACATATTGAGAATCTGAGTTTAAGTAAAGCCCTCTATTTATTTGATAACATTAGAATGTAATATGGGAATCGAGTAGTAAGAGGTAGAACTTATTACGTTTTGGTTAGATATATGTGTCATTTATATGGGTAATGTACGTTAGGAGTGCACATGTAGTCGAGAGGTGAGAATTTCATGTGAGTGTACGTCCTAACATGTATTTTGCATTTAATGTTTTAATGTTATTAAAACACTTGCTGTTTTCAAAATGTTTTCCACTTTCGGGCTCTGACCCATTTACTTTCAAATCTATTTTTGTAAAAACCATTTTAGGTGCCCAGCCACAAGGACACCATGCTTAGGATCCTCATTCAGGTGACGAGCTGTAGCTGTTTGTGGAAGTTACAGGACTTTGCTTGTAGACGCTTCATCTACTTTGACTCTATATTCAGCAGTTATCAGTTGTAGGGCATGTCGCCCATTCCTTTTAGAGACATTTCATTTATTTCAGTTATTCAGACTTCTGGCATGTAATTATTCAGGATTCAGACTTGTCATTTTACTTTCAGTTGTGGGATTGTTGTGAGGAGTTTTCCTCCGGATTTATATTTATGTTATTGGTTATTCATTACTTCATTATAGTGAATGGTTGTTATTATTTCATTATTCTTTTACTGCATGTTAATCAGACTTAACTTAAAATTTGGCACTTACTTTTTAAATACTAGGTGGTTAGTAATTATTAAAACGTTTTCGACAGTGATGCTATTAACTGAACCAACTTGGCATTTTGAATTAATTTAATAAAGGAGTAGCTACCCGGTATTTAATTAGTCGGGGTGTCACACTTCACTGTGCCTAGAAATGATAAATTCAACGGTTCGTGGTGTTAAAGTAATTATACCCATCAAGATGATCACAACTCATTACAATCTCAATGTTGTTAAGTCTCATAACTTCCCGTTCTTAAAGAATAATCCAAGTTTTTGTGAAGAGGCTTAGAGATAGAGATGTCCATATCTTTCTCAAAAGCAAATATTTTCATCTCAAAAGGTGCCCCTTACTTTGGGAGGATCATATACTTGAATATCCAAGCCTTTCGGTGCACATAAGCAACCTTTTGGAAGACTAAAATAAGTCAACCCTTTTATCTTTTCCAGATTCCTTTTCTCCTCATTCGGACCACCAAAACGATCCGCAAAGGTTGTATTCTATTCCCTAAGTTTATGCAACCTACTCTTTGTTTTGTACTTTCTATTCCATAAACATTCAAAGTTTTTATCAAAAAAATTTCCACATATATCCATCCGCCACAATTGGTATTAGAGCCTAAGTTGTAAAATGATCATGTTTTAGAAAGAGACATGTTGTCCACCTTTAAACTCAACATTGCATGTTAGAAAATATATGTATGGATGTATATATTTGTGTCCTAGCATGCTTTTTTAGGATGTGAATGATTATATCCCTTCCATCATGGTCACATAAATGTGTTTTCCAGGAATGGATCCTATGTTTGTTTGTAGTTGTTTTTTGCTCCCAGATTCGATTTGTTTGTGATAATTACGATTTTATAATTATTTCATTTTATAATTTTATTGGAGGACTTTGTGAGGGGATTTAATTTTACTTTTCCAATTTGTATTGGTTTTAGTGGCGGAGGATTTCCATGGGCAACTAAAGTTTGGATGCTTCTAATGGATTTTTAAAGAAGTTTCAGAAAGAAAATAAAATAAGTAAAGAAGAAGAATAAGAAAAAAGAAAAAAGAAAAAGCGGCACGGGACAAACTAGGAGGCTGCTATATCGGCTATTTTGGATCTTTATAGCGGGGTGATGATCTCTTTGCGATTAAACACCACTGTTGTAGTGGTGGTCAAAGACATAGGAGCAAGGGAATTTTTTTCTCTCGAGCAAATTTTTCAATGGTTTATTTCTCAAGGAATCTTATTCAAAAGAATTCTCCCACAACAAGTTCCTTTGTTCGGGGAACCTTATTTTTCAAGGAATCTACTCAAGGAAGAAGTTTTGGCCATGATGTAAATGGACTTTGAGTCATTTTTTTAATTTATATTTGTAATTATTAATATTTGCATGCGGATTCAAATTCAAGGAATGAACCAATAGTATACACTTAAACATAATCAATGTTATGCACTCCAATATAATCACTGTCATTAATTGTGGGACCAAAAGACCTCGACTTTTCAATTATACAGGACATAAATTTCCTGGACTGTCCGGAGAACTTAATTGAAAGATGAAAATTTGTCTTGTTCAAGGTGAAATGATTTAATCTCCTAACGAGAAATCTCACTTTGTAAGGTAACTAGATGCCCGACGTGATTTTATTTTTTATTGGCGGTAGAGGGATGCCAAATGAAAATTTAATCTCACATGCTTATTTATTTTTAATTCCATTTTCAAATTATGATTCTCAAAATTCAAAATGGACTCTTCATTTAACTCACTTGCTTCAATCTTAAAGGAAAATAAGTTAACTGATAAGAACTAAATTGACTGGAAAGGAAACCTAGACATTCTCCTAACTACCGAGGACTATAAATTTGTTTTAACTAAAAAAAGCCCTACTAAGCCTAATGAGGTGCACCCCGAACAAGATGTTTGAGCTTATCAGAGGTGGAAAAAGGATGATCAGATGGATTGTTGATATATATTAGCCTATATGACCAATGTGGAGCAACACTAATATTTGCACTTGTCGAGCTCTCATGATATAATTTTGAACCTCAGGGGCATGTTTCATGTTGAAAATTATGTCACAAGGGTGGATGCTATGGCAAGACTAGTTAACATTAAGATACCAGATGATACTCCCATACATTAACATGTTCTTAAGATGATTCAATCTCGAGATAACTATAAGAAATTGTATCTGAAATTGATGGGGAAACCCATATTGATTTTATGCTCTAATCACTACTAGAGTAATTTAAACAGTTTCGCCAAACTATTCTATGAAGAAACTTGACTGCTCACTGGCGTAACTTCTTAAATAACTCCAAGGAATGGAGAATATCACCAAGCATAAGAGCGCTGTTCAGGTTGTTGAGAGAGGCCCATCTTCTTTTGTCTTTTAGGGTAAGAAGAAAAAGGGAAAGTTTCAGGTACAACCTATTATTGTTAAAACTTTATTCAGGCTTCATGTAGCGGGTAAGAAGACGAAAGACAACTGATATATCTACAAACAATCAGGATATTATAAGAAGCAGTTCCTGGTCTTCTTAGTAAGGAAGAATGAAAACGTTAATTTCTTCTTAATCATTTAGACATGTTTTATGGTGCAATTTACTGGTACCAGGTGTGTACATTCAGGAGCCACTAATCATATTTGCAATTCTTTACGGGAATTCCTGGTAACCAGGTAGCTCAGTGAGGGGAAATGTTTCTATTCATGGGGCGATAACATCCAAGCAGAAGTATTGGCAGTTGAAAATTTATCTTTAAAATTTGGTGAAGACAACAAGTTAAAATTATTATATTATTTTTATGTCCCTATCATTCAAAAAAATTTAATTTCAATTTCTAAGCTTATTTAGAATGGATATTGGGTTTATTTTAATAAAAGGTCTTTGCATAAAAAATATAAAATATCTTATCTATTCTGGTACATTAGAAAATGATCTTTATATTATAAGACATGTCTCACTATTACTACTAAATACTAAAATGGGTAGCTTAAATAGATATAATGTAGAGATTAAATAACCTTTAAGTTGAACCAAACATATCTTTAACACTTACACTTAGGTCATATTAATCTAAAAATAATTCAAAGACTAGTTTCAAGAGGAAAATTAAGTTCAATGGAAGTGAAGGCATTTTCTATTAGAGAGGCTTTTCATGGCCAATGTAAATAAAGATAAAAATGTGTTGAAATTGTTTCATTATGACTTATATGGCCCTATAACTATACGATCACGAGATGGTTATGAGCACTTCATCACTTTCATTGACGATTAATAAATATTTGAATATGTTTTCCTTATGTATCACAAGTTTAAATAATTTGATAAGTTTAGAGTGTATAAGGATAAAATGGAACGTAGGCATGGTAAACTAATCCAAGCTTCATAATCTGATCGTGGAGGAAAGTACCTCTTAGGAGAGTTTATGGAATCACTTGTTGGAGGTGGGTATTATTCCTAATTGTCTACACCAGGAACTCCATAGTAAAATGGTGTAGAGAAATGGAGGAATATGACTCTTTTGGATATGGTTATATCCATGATGACTTATTAGGATCTGCCAGTTTCTTTTAGGGGTTTTACGTTCAAGACAACCACATACTTACTGAACTAAGTTCCTTTTAAAGTAGTCTCAACAACTCCTGAAAAACTATGGACAGGGTGAAATTCTAGTATAGGACATGTTCGGATCTAGGGTTTCCCAGCACATGTTCTAAGGAATGTGTCGGGGAAGTTAAAATTGAGGATAAATGTATGTCCCTTTGTAGGTTACCTAAAAGGAACCAAGGGTGGTCAATTTTATGATCCTAAGGACCATATAGTCTTTGTTAGAAAAAATTCTTAGTACTTGGAAGAAGATTATATGATAGGCCACAAGACCAAAATAAGGATTATCTTGCAAGATCTGAGAGGGAAAGGCCAAGTTATTGCTTATGAGCCACCCGTATAGGATGAAATACTACATGCTATAAAAATTACACTACTTAATGGTATTGAGAGTATTATCGATGATTAGGATATACATGTCACTTATACTGGACCATAAGTGAAGCCACATCATAGTGGGAGAGTCAAGCATCATCCTAATAGGCTAGTGTATTTGGGTGAACACTTCGGTGAGATCTCAAGGGAACATAAAGAGGATACCGAGGACTACAATGGGGCCCTCCAAGACAAGGACTTCGAGCTTTAGGTAAAGTCTATGAATACCACAATGTATTTGATGTATTCAAATTAAGTTTGGGATTTTATAGATTTATTGTAATACCCCGTAATTTTATTAATTTTTATTTAAGGGATTAATTAAATTAAATGAGAATTAATTGGAAATTAATCCGGATTAAAATACTAGCGAGACGTGTGTTGGTACTTGAGTATGATGTTAAAATTGAATTTTCCTGAGTATATATGGTAATATATGAGTATTAAAAATAATAAAGTTTTCACGAGGCAAAAATACGACAAATTGGGAAATTTAGTTGGGACGCGCGTATTAGTCGCGTCAGAAATGAATTTATTGAAATTAAAAAGTAAATTATATTTTTATCAACCGAATGATCATTTTGAGTGTGCCAACGCGTCCGGAAGGGTCGAAATAGTCAGAAAACACTAGCCGGGAGTTTGGTTTGGGTTCCGGGGCACTTTTAGGCCAAACCGGCAACCTAGAAGGGTATTTTGGTAATTTTAAAAATTTAGGAATGAAAACCCACGAATTTTGATGGTTATTTATTAATAATTAGTGAGGCCACTAAGGCCATTAGCAGCCAAAGACAAGAGAGTGGGATACGGGAGTTTTGAGAGGAGTTAGAGAGAGGTTAAAAGAGGTTCCCAACCAAATCCTCCTCCATCACCAGCATTTTGAAAGGAATTTGTGATCGAAAAGAAGAGAGAACCAACCCTTGATCATCAACAACGATCCAGAACATCGGATTTAAGGCAAGTGATTTGATGTTATTAAGTTTAATGAATATTTCTTCCATGTTTAGTGTAGAAACTGTTTTTGTCTTGAAAGTTTTGATGAAAAACCCAATGGGATTGTTGTGAAACTCATGATTTTGGGTTGGGATTGCATGTAGAATGATTATGGATGAATTTAATACGCAAAGGTGTAACTTTTGATGATTTAAAAATGGATTAATAAGGAGTCTTGGTAGTCAATTAAATTCTGAGTTCATGTTCTTAGAATTTAGGGCAAGAATTGGGGATTTATGATTATTGCATGTTGATTATTAAGAATTGACCCCAAAAATATGTTAAGGAGTGACCTAGGGTGACTTAGAATAGTTTAAAAACATTTGGGATGATCTTAGGATGGATTTAGAGAAGAGAAAAATGAAGAAAAGCGAAGTTGGAAAATTTCTGGGCGTATACCGCCATCTCGTCTTCTAATGACCTCGTTCGAACGAGACTTCTAACGAGATGACAATATCCCTTCTAACGAGTTTTTTTGAAGCCCTTCGTTCGAACGAGATTCCTAACGAGTTGACAGAATGGCCTTTTTAGGCCTGATTTTATTTCGAACTTCCAGTAGACTTATTTAATTGAGTGTTAACCTTCCCTTGTTGACTAATGGTATAGTTGTGAGATTGGAGTACGTTGAGGGTTAAAACTTAGAATTTTGTAATAAATCGGATGACATCTATGGGTTCGGAAATAAGTACTTGAATTTGCAACGTGAGAAGAGTTGATTATCTATTGATGTATATTATTCGGGGACTTGTAAGTGTACTACATTAATGACGGTATAGGAATGTAAAATATACCTTTATTAATATTATAAGATATCTAAGATGTGTGAATGCTTAGTATATATGGTTATCTGTGTATAAAATACCTACCATACTTTCTATCACGGGAGGTCGGCGTTCGATCAGGGCCATCTAATCTTTGTGTGTCTACGGGGGTGATTTAGATTGGTACCTCGAGGACATAGATCAGAGAATGACTTATTGAGGAGTTAATAAGTCTGCTGATCATGGGAGCGTAGGTATGTGCGCGACCCATGTGATGTGAACTATGTTCGCCTCCATTGTGTGTGTTTGTTACTTATTGAAACGGTTCCTGAGAGATTCGGAATACGTGATCCTTACGTGATGTACCGGGATTTGATAGTAGAGTATGTGTGAACCGCAGCTTAGTCTAGGGGTGCCGTTATTGTATATTTATGATGAGATTGATATACTGAAATATTGAAATGAACTGTTTATATATATACAAGTGTGAATTATTGTAACATCTTCGTAGAATTAAAAATGGGAAAACTTTTAGTAATTATTGTAACTCCTTCTGAGGAATGAAGGTAAAAACTCTCAGTTTAGATTAAGAAGTCGGGAATTTAACCGTGAATAGCATAGTAAAATCAGATATTGAATTAGACTAGTTAGTTAATGGAATAACTAGAATGGGTATGGGTACATAGGAGTGCACAATTAGTTGAAAGGTGAGGAACTCATGTGAGTGCACGCACTATCATGTATTTTATATTCACTGTTTAATAATATTAAACACTTGCTATATTTTAAACTGTTTTTACAATCGGGCTCTGACCCGTTTGCTTTCAAATCCATTTTCTTGTAAAAACTTTTAGGTGCCCAGCTACAAGGACACCAAGCTTAGGAATTCCATTCCAGGGACATGCTGTAGCTGCTGTGGAAGTTACAGGACCTCGATTATGGACGCCTCCACTTTATACCTTGACTCCATTTCAAACTCATTTATTCTGTAGGGCATGTCGCCCCTTATTTCTTAGTGACAGTTTATTTATTCAGTTTCATTTCAGTGTTGGATGTAATTAATTTATGATTCAGACCTTGTATCCAGTTTTATTCAGTATTTTCGGATTATTTCAGAGGAGTGTTACTCCAGATTCATTTATTCTTTTATTATTGTAACGTGATTGTATTGTGGCTGTGGTATAATTGTTTCATAACTTAATATTTGTTGTATGTTAATCTAATTTAATTAAAATTGACAACTCACTTTTTAAATATTAGGTAGTTAGTAATTGTTAAAACGTTTTTCGACAGTGATGCTATGAACTGAACGAACTTGACATTTTGTATTAATTTAATAAAGGAGTAGCTACTCGGTATTTAATTAGTCGGGGTGTCACATTTATCAGATGGGATTTAACTCATCGGATGGAAGTGGATCTATAAGAAGAAAATAGGTATCGATGGTAAGGTGGAAACCTTAAAGGAAAGTCTTGTTGATTTTATGCAGAAAAAAAGGGGATCGACTATAACGAAACCTTCTTATTATTAGCCATGATAGAGTTCATTTGAATTGTTTTATCCACTGCGACTTATTTAGATCTCAATATTTAGTAAATGGATGTTAAGACTACGTTCTTGAGCGGTAGTCTTGACAAGTGTTTCTATATAATGTAACCCGAGGGATTCAAAGCAAATGGCTATGAAAGCAATGTGTGAAAGCTTAGGAGGTTCATTTATGGATATAAGCAAGTGTCAAGGTTTTGGAATATCCATTTGAATCAAGTAATCAAATCTTTTGGTTTTGATTTATGTTCGAATGAAACTTGTGTATATAAGAAGCATGATGGAAATGTGGAGATATTTATAATACTATACGTGGATGATACTATATTATATGGGAATAATTTGGGTGTATTTTCTAGTATAAGAGTGTGGTTGTCTAGTTAGTTTGATATGAAGGACATGAGAAGCCATTCACATCCTCGAGATCAAGCTTGCGCGTGATCAGAAGAACATAATGATGGGATTATACCAAGCTACTTATATAAATGATGTGTTCATAAAGTTTATCATTCATGATTCCAAGAATGGGTTTATCCCTTTTAGGCAAGGAATTTCTTTATCTAAGGATTATTGTCATAAGACACCTGATCAGATAGACAAGATGAGGAATATAAATTATACTTTGGGGGTGGACAGACTAATATGTATGGTATGTTGTGTATAAGATTCGATATCTGCTTCGCCATTGGCATGGTGAGAAAATTCCAATCTAACCCAAATGAGGAGGATTGGATTATTCTAAAGCACATTCTGAAGTATATGAAAAGACTAGAGATTATGTATTGGTTTACTAAACAAATAGTCTAGTATCCATTGGGTATAAAAATTCATATTTTCAGTAAGATAGGGATTCAAAGAAGTCAACCTCAAGATATGTGTTTAACCTAAGAGGTGGAGACATAAGTTGTAGGAGTATTAAGCAATCATATATTGCTCATTCCACCATGAAAGTGGAATATGTTATAGCTTCGGAGGTAACTAAGGAAATGATTTAGCTTCGAAACTTCCTAAGTGACTTGGGTGTGGTTCCTTCAGTTTAGTTGGCTATTACACTTTATTGGCAATATCAGCGCAGTTAAAAATTTGAGATAACTAAGGACTCATAATAGGACAAAGCACATTTAGTGCAAGTATCACATGATTAGAGAGATTGTGTAGAGGGGTGATGTCATCATGACCAAGATTGGATCTTTAGACAACTTGGCAGATCCTTTTACAAATATATTACTAGTTAAGGCTTTCTATTGTCATGTATAAGGAATGCAGGTAAAATGGACAGGCACATAGCTTTATCATTATGTGGGAGATTATTAAGGTCTTATTCTTAAAACCATATAATGAGATTTTATTTTTCAATAAATGGTTTGTCTAGTTAATTTGAAATGAGAATCATGTTTGTGAGAATGCTTTATATTTATCCTTTAAATATATTGTAAGCAATGTAGGTTAATTGTACCTAATAGGAATTTCTGTGAGTTGGGTTCAGATTTATCACATGAGATTGAAACTATGATATAATACAATTGAATAGTTCACATCCTAGATAAGGGATTAAAATCCAATTAGAATATCTAAGCATGGAATCCTAGTAGTTTATCCCAAAATAAGGGAATCTATCTAATGTTTTAAGAACTTATTTATTAGTTCAATAGAGCATTGGGACCATTACATTCAGTAATGTATTGAACATGACCACCCATGAGATTCAAGTATAGGAGTAGGCTTATTTAAACTTGTGCAATATCACACCATTCACAAAGGGTTCATGTATTCTTAATCCCTAGGGTTATAAGGATTAGAATGCTTAAATGATTATTTCTTTGATTTCTATGGGTGGAATCCAATTTTAGACTGGATCAATATATCCCTACAAGTTGGGTAATTCTTGTCTGAGTAGGTATGAGATAAAAATACATAGGAATCCACATACAATAAAGATCTTGGATTGTAATTAACCTTTATAGACTTATAAGATTTGCTTTCACCAGTAAACTTGATAAGTGGATTATTTTATAATCCGATGGAGTAGCAAAATAAGTTAAGTTTGAAAAACAAGTAATTGATTAGATTTTGGTTAAAATCAATTACCGAAAAATGTATCTGACCAAGAAGGTATTGAAAACTTTACACAAGGATTCATATTATGTACCATATCATCCGTGAGAGATTTTGAGATAATTAAATTGGAGTGCAGTTATGATTATTTAGTGGAATGAATTATGATTAAATAAAGAAAGAGAATAAAATACGAGATTGTAATTTGGGATTTTCGAGTATTTATTTGGTCTTGGGTCCCTATTATAGTTCACATGCACAACTATCATGCCTGGACTCTCCTGAAACATAGTTTAGCCCAAGACCATGACTTATAGCTATTTATATATTGTGTAAGCTGGAATTTTAAGATGCATACTCATTATTAAGGGTTAGAGAGGGGTGAGAATAAAATCTTCATGCTTACGAGAAGAGGCTTAGAGAGAAAGAGAGAGATCCATATTTCACTCAAAAGAAAATATTTTCATCCCAAAAGGTTCCCACACACACGCCTTACTTTGGGAGGATCATATACTAGAAGATCCAAGTCTTTCAGTGCACACAAGAAAGCTTTTATAAGAATAAAATAAGGCAGACCTTACATCCTCTCCAAATACCTTTTATCATCATTTGGATTGCCAGCAACATCCGTAAGGGTATTGTATACGATACCCTAAGTTTATGCTTTAAACATATTTTTTGTTTTATACTTTTTATTGCATAATCATTCGAAGTTTTTGGGAAGATTTCTTTCCGCATATATTGATCCCAACCATTGGTATCATAGACTAAGTTGTATAATGATCAAGTTTTAGAAAGACCCATATTGCCCATCTTTAAACCCTAGGTTATATTTTAGACAAGAAATGTGCATGAATGTGTATATTCATGTACGTACATGGTTTTGTAGGATGTGAATGATTATATATCTTCCAGCATGGTCACATGAATATGCTTTGTGTGAATGGATCCTACAATGGCTTATTCATAGTTATTTTCTGCTCCTCGATCCTATTTCATTATAATAATTAGGGTTTTATAATTACTGCATTAAATCATTTTATTAGAGGACTTTGTGAGGGAATGTGGTTTAGATTTCCTAATTTGTATTGGTTTTGGTTATATAGAGGGTTTCCATGGGGTTTTGCTAAAGTTTGGAGGCTTTTAATGGAGTTTGGAAGAAGTTGCAGAAAGAGAACAAAAGAAAGAAAAAAAGAGAAGAAGCGAAAGTGAGCGCACAAGGAAGTCACTATAACATCTGTCTTGGACTGCTATACCAGGGTGATGACCGCTATAGAGGTTTTTAGTAGTAGAAGATGAGGGATTTTTTTCTCTCTCCAACACATTTGTTTAGTGGTTTGTTTCTCAATGACTCATATTCAGCAGAATTCTCCTACAATTAGTTCCTTTGTTCGAGGAACCTTATTATTCAAGAAGACTACTCAAGGAAGAAGTTTAGGCTATTATGAAAAGGTACTTTGACTCCCTTTTGATTTTTATTTGCATGATTTGGTGTGCTAATTAATTAGTTAATTAAGGACACCCGATTTTATGGACAACATGGTTTATTATTTTGAGATTGTTATAAATCACGATTTTTCTTAAAAAATCTATTTTATTTATTATTTTCTAAATTGTATATACTTTGGTTATTATTTTAAAGGTAAAAATTAAATTATGTTCTCACAGTCTTGTTTTTATTTAAAAAAGGTTTTATTTTTGAAAAATTAAATAGTGATATCGAGAAATTTAATTTGTACAAGTAAATTGAAAATTAGCAAGGATTTGATTTGGGAATTTGGAATTGAATAAATAGTTTTTTTAAAACCCTCATGTTTTGAAATATTAAGTGAGAGAGGGGTTTCAACCTAAACTCTGTGGTCTTCATTGGTGTTGTAAGAATGTAATGTGACTAATCCCTCGGTTGAGCTTGTCTGGCCTCCTAACATATGGAATTATATCACAATATTCGGTATTCTAAAAACTCTTAAGTGATAATTCCTAGAATAACAATATGAGTGAGTTAAATACCCCAAACGGGAAAGTTCTTCACGTTAGGATTCAAATTCTAGGAATGAACCAATGGTATATACTTAAAACATAATGAATGATAGCCTCCCCAACGAAGTCAATGTCATCAATTATAGGATCTAGCGACATTGTTTATTCAATTATGTAGGATATAAGTTTCATGGACTGTCCGAAGAGCTTAGTTGAAAGATGAAAATATGTTTAGTTCAAGGTGAAGTAATTTAAGGTCCCAACGAGAAATCTCACTTCATAAGGGAACTAGGATGATCAACGGGATTTTATGTTTTATTGGCATATGGGGATTCCAAATAAAAATTTAATTTAAGTTAATTCTCACATGTTTATTTAACATCAATTCCTCTTTCAAATTATAATTCTCAAATTTCAAAATGGGCCTAGTATTCAACCATCTTCCATCAATCTTAAAGGAAAATAAGTTAACTGACATGAACCCTAAGTTAATCGCCTAGGATAAAATTATATGTTTAACGTACTTAAAATCACCCCTGATTAAACTAATTTTCATAATTAGAAAACATTTCTTTTTTAACCTTGTGTTTTTTATAGACTTGAAATTTTCAAATACAAAATGCTATCAAATTTCAATAAAAACTATGTTTTGATGCATATTTGAATTTAGAATTTTGCTTGCCTTAGTTAAACAAGTTAAAATTCTATGTTTTGTAAAATTGAGAAATAAGGCATTTTCTTTTTCCAACCGCGGCCTCATTCGCTGGAGGTCCATTGTAGTGAAACACGGTTTCGCATCAGGGAAGGTCTGGCTCCCTGGTCGCGACCATATAGAAACTAGGTCGGTGTAAAATTCTGGCACAACTCGCTATCTACATTCATTGGTGTCTCGCGTCAGCAAAATCAACTTCGCATCAACGAAGGTCCCATCATGTTGGTCGCATTATAAAGCAACCATAACTCAAAATTCCAGGTTACATCCTCGACCTTATCACTAACCTTTCACATCAGCGAAAATTGGCTTTGCCATATCGAAGGATCCTATGAGCTGTATCAGCCTTTTTTTTTTTTTACTTTTTGAGATATTTTAAGTAATACCTAAATGGAATCTGTGCCTAGATACAATATTTATTTTCATCTAACAAAGATGGTTTCGAAGCCAATAGAAATGATTCACTTGTTTGTGTACCGACTTTTCTTCATACAAAAGTCCTATATATAGTAATTACAAGCCTTCTTACTCCTTGTTTATCCGATTTTTAAAAGAATGCTTTTAAAAAGAAAAACATTTTTAGAATATTTCTTTGTTCTTCTCTTGTGTGATTTTCAAGCATTTGGGTTCATCATTGAATCCCTAAAAGTAAAATTTTTGTACTCAAGAAAGGTTTGAAAAATTATTTTCCAAATATAATTTGTTCTTAAGTATGCCATTTTTTCAAGCTTGAAAAACACACTTGATGTTTTTAAATAGAAACCTTTTCATTAAATCTTTTTAATCATTGGATACCCTCATACATTCGAGTTGTGGTTGGTGGTTAATCATTGATTCCATTGAATTGAAACAAAGTGATTATTCCACTCTAACTAAGATTTGTTAGCGCGAGATTTAAAGGCATTGAACGAGTCCAAAATCGGTCGCAGTTGTATAACATTATTCAACTGTTGGAACTCTCCTCGGAGGATATGGTGAAAAAAGAGTTTCTGTTTAATCATATCATTTTGTGATTATAAATCTTTGTCTTCTAGTGGTAATACTCTACCATGTACATTTGTCATTCATTTCGGCCCGAGGTGCTTTCCCGTTAGTTGATTTTTCTTTGTACATCCTCTGTTGCGTGATTTGATTAATATTATAACATTCATAAACCAATTTTATCACATACACCTCTAAATATTTTTAACTTGTTAAGTTAGTTTTCATCATTCAACCGATATTAAATTTTAATCAGGTTGCTACCGTTTAGAGTTTGTATTCTCAGTAAGATTGATTCCCACTCCTGCAACTTACAACTCTACATCTTAAGGTAAACATATATTCCAAGGTAAAAAAATTGGATTCCTTTTCTGATTGAAAAATACGTCTTTGTACCTAAAAGGTATAACACCATCCAACTTAGATCTATTGATTATGCCAACAAAATAACACCTATTCGGTCTAGAGCTACCTATTGTGGAAGTATAAAGTATGTTACTAATTAAATCTATTTGATGAAGTGTTTCAGGAAATTTATTCTTAGATATAGTGATTGCATACTTGAAAGGATGATCCTTTCACAGAATCCCCATGCTAAACTTGTGAGTACGACATCGATACGAGAGACTTTGGATAAGTCCAACTTCCTTTTACCTGATCTTGCAAAAGCTTAATCATATGGATGTAACTGACTATTTCTATGTATTATATATTGATTCTACTTAGACAACAACACTCTTTTATAAGACAATACACCCACCTCGTTCCCGATTAGGAGAATATTATCCATAAATAATGCTAGAAATACCACCACGTTTTCGTCAAACCTCTTATATAAGCACGTATTATTCGGGCTTTGATGAAGGTCAAAAAATTGATTGCCTGCTAAAATTGAATGTCCTAAGACCTTAATGTTGGCTTAAATCCATAAATAGATATCATAAGATTAAACATTTTTCTTCCATGATATCTTATTATGTACTTTTAAGACAATCATTTAAGATTGAAGTCTTGATGTTAAAACAATCTCGATATACTTCAGCATAGCTACCGACGAGAAGGTTTGCTCATAGTCAATCTAAATCTTTCTGAGTTAAACCTTTCACAACAAGCCTTGCCTTGAAGGTTTCCACCTTCCCATCCATTTATATTTTAACTTCTTGTAGATCCACTTGCAGTGGATGGGGTTTATCCCATCAATAAGTCTACAACTTCCGAAAACTTAGTTCACATATATTGAATCCTTTTTGGTATCCATAGTCATAAGTCAAAGCCAAAAGTCCTTGTCTTGGAAAACCTCGTTATAGTTCCTAGGAATCGGTTCATGTTTGTAAGGAATCATATCTAAATTATTACCCCAAAACACTTATCGGTCAAGATGAATCCTGATGCTACCACTACGACATGGCACCATTTGTTATCCAATATAAGTAACACACATATCTTGATAATAGGTAATACTTCCACTACCAATGGTAAGTGTAATATTGATATTAAGTTCATTCCATCATGCAGAGGTGGTTTAGTAACACCAGTAATATGACATTCTTTTTTATCTTGTAAGAGTATCTTACTCTTGGTCCCATAGTTTATTACATAATTCTCTTACAAGAATCGAGAATTGATGCAATCAATGTCCTTCTTGTGCTTAAGAATATTATATCAATGACATTTATTACCTTTAGAATAACTAACAAAGATATATACTTCTTTACTTGATTCCAACTACCTTAGCTCCTTCTACAACACAAAGTGTCAGACACCCCTAGATCCAAACATACCCTAGAAGTTTAGTGGGAGCGAAATAGACTAATTTATATGGAACTAAATTCATAATGTTTATATACATATCTTAAATAAAAATCCTAATACTAATGTCGTAGTCCTGAATAACTAACCATAGATCTTATCAACTCTAAAAGAGAACCCTCCCGTTCTCTATAGCAATCAGTAGTGGAATACTTGGTGTAAACAACTGGGATATAATCCCCACCTTTGATAAATAATTCCTTAAATTTGCCGAGAGGTATAAACCCCCATGACTATATCATAGAGTTTGGATTAGTTTACTTTACATATGCTCTACCTTATTTTTATTCACTTTCAGCTCATCAAAGTCTTTGGATATGTGGTGCATAAAGTATACATATCCATATCTTGAGTAATTATTAATGAAATTAATGAATAACTCAAAGCCACATATTAACCAAATAGTCATATGACCACGTAAATCGAAGTGAACCATTTGTAACACATCTATGTCTCTATAGCTTTTAGCCGTGAAGGGCCCCTTAGTCATTTTACCTTATAAACGAAATTCACACATTAAAAGTGCCACCACTTCTAGTGAAATCAATTGTCCATTTTAAACCATTCTTTAAATTTCTTTTAGAATAAAATAACCTAAGCATAGGTGCCAAAATTATATTTCGTTCAACTAAGAAGTAAACTTTCTCTTTAATGAATGTCCATTACTATTATTCATTTCAGTATTTATTAGTATTGGTAAGATATACCTTATATGTATAAGTTATTTTTAAATGTACTAGAACAAATAAAAGATATCTGTATTTTGATTAAAATATTTTTATTAAAATAATTGAATATCCATTGAAAACCAATCTAGAAACCAAAACCAACTTTTCTTCTAAAACCAGGTACATTAAATAATTTACCTAAATTATCTACATGTCATCACCATCATCTATATTACTATTGCTTCTATATTCTTATTTCTCATAATTAGTAACCTCCCTCTTTTGAATAATTACCTGATCACCTGAAACCTTTATAAAGAGTTGCAATCCTGATTTGCAATTCCTGAGTCTACGCACCAAGTTCCTGTAGATCATACCATAAATCATGCATTTACTTTTTAAGAGAGAAACTATTACTATGTCCTTCTTCTTATAGAGTTTGGAAAAAATAGACACATTGATACTAATGTTCTAACTAATTGTAGTGAGAACAACCACCTTTCGACTTTTTCACTACTATCGAGAAATATGAAATTTCTTAACCCCAAATCATTGTACCCAAGACTTTGTCTTACCATTCTACTTCACTTTCGGGAGAGAAGTAAAGCTTCTCTAAATAACTAACACCATACATTGGCTTTCGATTATGCCTACTATTGGACTATGAAATGAATCCGGGTTCTCCCACCATATCTAATCTAAAGAATCCCTTGTTCAACAGATTATGAAAATCATTTTAAGTACACGATAATTACTTGAGATTTATCAACCAACATCAGTGTTTAAGAATTCTAATCGGACAATTATTTAAAATTATTACGTTCATATAGAACTTATCCGAAGTTAGGGCAAAATATACTAACACTTAATTTAAAAGAATTACCATAAATTTTAAAATACAGTGATTCCGTGATTAACTCCCTCCAATGCGGAGGAAAGCCAAATACTAAAATGAGGAATTAATCACATCATAATTTTGAAATATAAATAGGTATCTTGGGTTAAACTAGTTTATTATGTCCTTAAGTCAGAACAATATCGAATTATCATTTTCAACCCTTGAAATTTATTCTAATTAAACCGTTTTACTTTAATACTAAAACCGATGAGTAAAAACTGAATTCATTTTTGAAATCTTAGAATCTTCTTTGAAAAATTTAATTTCCAAAGCGAGAATTAGCTTTGATTAAATTTTAAGTTGGCATACATCTACCACCAATATAAATTAATCCCTTCAATTATCTTAGTTCTTTAATGAAGTGAGATTTCTTAATGTGAGACTAAATCACATCACCATGAACTAGACAAATTTTTATCTTACAATTATGTTCTCCGGATAGTCCAAGAAATTTTTATCCTACATAATTGAATAGACGATGATTTTTGGTCCCACATCTAATGACATTGACTCTGATGAGGAGTATATAATTATTTTTGTTTAAAGTGTATATCATCTGTTAATATGTTGAAATTAAATCTATTCGTGTAGAATTTCCTTAATGGGAGTACTGAACTTAATCATATTTAATTTCAAGGAACTATCACTTAAGAGTCTTAAGAATACCGGATGTCGTGATTTAAATCCATCTGATGGGGGGGGGGGGGGGGGGGGGCATCTCAAGCTGACATAAGGAAGTAATCACATCACATTCATAAAACAAATTTCGGGACAACGGGGTTAATGTTAAAACTCTTCTCCCACTTAATATTTTAAACTTTAGGATATTTTTGAAAAACAATTCATTCAATTATAAATTCCCATGTTAAATTCTTAGCAAACCCTAATTAAACTTGCACAATTTTAATTGCTCGACCTCACTAAAATTATTTTTAAATTAAAATAAAACTCAAAGATCATAATTTAATTTATACGTTTAAATTAATTAACTAATTCAATTCAATTTAGAAAAGAATAAATCAAAAACTATTTTTTGGAAAAACATGATTTAGGCTGGTCACAATAATATCTATGTTATCCATAATAACGTGGGATCCTAATAAAGTAACTAATTAGTGCACGATAATTATCAGCATGAGAAAGATGGTAGAATCATAAAAAAGTAGAATAATATGCAATCACAATTCAAATAGAAACAAAATTTCCCATTCCGTCATGGAGTACAGTTCCTCTTGAAGTGGAACTCTTTAAGATTAAGAATCTGACTTAAAGTAAACTTCCTTTCGAACAAAAATCCATTTTGAAGTAAACTTCTTTAGATCCAAAAGTTATTAAATTATTGAACCTCTAAAATTATATATTTTATCTTCGGGAATTATTAGGACAAAGATTCATTGCATAAACTAGTGAAAAACAATCCAAAGCTACAAAATCTACTCCGGACCGGATCGATCTGACCTGGATATGAATCGATTTGAGGCCTGTCTGAATCGATCCGATGGGGTTCTGGATGAAATTGGGTCTGTAGCCTCGATTTTTGTCTCGGGTTTACAAATTGCATGCAAAACCTCCACAGTTTGTTTAGAACTGCACCAAAAACTTCATGAAACATATTTAAGGCTAAAACCCATGTAAATGAAGGATTATAACTATTAAAAACTATTATATCCCATTGCAATCTTCTCAAAATACATTGATTAATGAAATAATTAAAAATAACCTGGTTATTACAACTAAATCAAATCTACGATAAAAGTAACTACGGATAAACCATTGTAGGATCTATTCACACAAAACAACATTCACGCGACCATGATGGAAGAGATATAAAAATTAGAACCCTATAAAACCATATTAGTACATAGAAACATATAAATATACATTTTTACAACATGAAAAACTAGGGTTTATGGTGGACAACATGGACCTTTTCAAGACATGGTCAATCTAAAAATGGGGTTGATACCAATTGTTAGGGATTGGTAGAAGACAGAAAAAAATTTAGCCCCAAAACTTTGATTGATCATGCATTAGAATGTAAAAGAAAGAACTAGGTTTAAATTATAAATCGAGGGTTTTGAATTATGATTCCTTTGAGGATCTTATTAGTAATTCGAACGAAGAGAATTGTTTTGATGAAGATGGTGATTTTTCTTCCCCACCCAAGGTCTCTAAAAATCTTACTAGAATTAAGTGAAAGATTCAGATCTTCAAGTATATGATCCACCTAAAGTAAGACTTGTGTCTGGGGATCCTTGGAGATGAAATCATGGTGAAATATAAGATATATTACTATCTATCTCCTCACCCGTTCATAAAAAGGTGAATAGTGTTTTCCTCCCCCTATACACCCCTCCATAATGGACATACAACATGAAACCGTAACTTACACCAATATATATAGGTATAATACACGGGCTTGGGCTAAATTGGGACTCTAGAGAGTTTGGGCTTACTACTTGGACAATCGACTATACTAAGGACCCACGACTAAATAATGAAATTGGCTTCCAAATAAATACTCAAAAATCTCAAATTACATCCCCGTAATTTATTTATTTTCTTTATTAAATTATGATTAGTTCCACTAAATAATCATGACTACACTCCAAAAGTAATTATCTCAAAATCACTCTGAATAAAGAAGTCTTGTTTGCAAAGTTGTTATGGTACATTCTATGATTTACCTTGTTAAGTATACAATACCCTTTTGGTGTCAAATTAATATTCCACTAACTCATATTATTCAATTTTTTATTTATTCTTTGATTCTTAGACTTAACTTATTTGATACTCTACGAGATTATAAAATTTAGCAGTCGAGTATACTAGTAGAATCAAAACTCGTAAGTCTATTAATGAGGGTATCACAATTCAAGATCTTTCTTAGATGCGAATCCCTCAAAATTTTGATCTCAGACCTACTTACACAATAATTTCCCAACTTGTAGATATTATTTGATTTAATCTAAAATTTAATCACACTCATAACAATCAAAACAACAATTATGCAAGCATTACAATCTTCGTAACCCTTGGGATTAGGAATCTATTCACCCTTTGTAAACGTTATAAGATTACCCAAGTCTTATCTAGTTAGCACTTATACTTGAATCTCACTGGTGTACCTGTTCTATACATACATGAATATACCCGTTATAATCCTCCTCGAACTACCAAACAAGTTCTTGAACCATTGGACATATTCTCGTTTTGAGAGAAATTAATAGTATTGCACACACAATGTTACCGATATGATGTCAATTCCCTATCTAGGCATTGAACTGTTCAATTGTACTAAAATTGAAATTTTAATTTCCTGTAATTAGTTCTAACCCAACTCACCAGAACTCTCACTAAGTGCAATTTATCGACACGGTATGAAATATATTTAGCCATAAATATTAGGCATTCTCATAAACATGGTTCTTATTACAGAATGAACTAACACACCTTTACGAAAAAATAAATGTCATACATGGGTTTAAGAATAAACCCCAAAAACTTTTGCATCTTTCAAAAATCTGGACTGATGACCTGAATAAGATTTGGTTTAATCGAATATAACTTCTAGAAAAATAGAGTCGGTCAAATTTACCTTGATATTACTACACCAAAACAACCTTCTTGTCACAGTTTTTACCATGAAAACAATGACTTATCATGGTTAAGGACCGTGACAATTATGGGCGTGGTAACAACCCTTATCATGGTTATTGACCATGACAAGTCCTTGTTGTCACGATTCTTTTAAGCATGATTTTTATAGGGTGATAAAATTCTTATCCCGGTCAAGGATCGTGATAACAGAGTAATTATCACAGTCTTATCAAGCCCTATAAAAATTGTGAGGGACTTGTCATGGTCCTTGACCGTGATAAAAATAGAACAACAAAATAATATTGGGAAGTAGCTACTGCCCAGTAGAAAACCTACTTCAAAACAACAACAAAACCCTGCTTTTGGTTTTTCAAATCACATTATCCACAATACAATAGGCAATGAAACTAATCAAACCAAATATGCAATTAAACTAATCAAACTAAGTGTAAAATTAAGCTAAGAAAACCAAATTATAACAAATAAAAGTTTAATTACATTAAAACATAAATTTAATTACAATATCATCGCATAACTCATATGTATTAGATATAAAAGTTCAATACTACTCTAGGAGAAAAGTCGTCCAAGTAACAAACGACCGTAGCATGCCGTCGATATATCAAACTTTGTCTTTCTCATTCAAACACAAGACCTCATTCTCTTTCCCTGACAACACCAAAATATATTCTAAATCGGGGATCGAAAGGTTATAATGGATGACCTTGCACCCTGGTACCCATAGTGGCAATCAAATCATTCTTCCCTTCGAAAATCCGTGATCCTTCACGTGGATGACGAATATAGACTTTCTCCCCAAATAGCTCAAATGTCATTGGGATAACGTGGTTTAGTATATAGTATATATCAAAAGGTAATGATGAGTCGATCGCTATTGGTGAGGAGGATGGAGAAGTGGTCTCCTCACCAACCTTATCCTTACCCTCTCTTTTATCCTTCGCCTCTGCCTTCCCCTTCCCCTTATCCTTAATTCCACATCCGAGCTCCCGTTTTACACATTTGAACATATGATTTATGGTTTGTTGGAGATTATCCAACTTCAAGTATGGATCTGATATGTACATATCGACCTTAAAGGACAAGGCACTTTGGCCGGAAGAAAGACCCACTATTTTTTACTTTCCTATCCACGAGCTAGTACCCCGAGTATGAAATTTTCTATCTTGGCTCAGCAGTTAGTTCAATGCATCCATACCCAAAGATGCCTTACCAACATCATTGTTGTTACTGTGCACCCCCTTAAGTGTATCCTGAAATAGTATAAAAGATATCGTTAACCTTGAAAACAAATATTAATAAATTACTAAAATCAACATATAATTTCAAATCTAACTTACCAGAGTCTTAGTGAGCTGATGATTAACATTTATGCACTTCTTCAACCGAACCTGTACATAGGAGTCGATCCTATATGGCTTTCCCACCGGGCCACTACCAGACTGTTGCACATATAAGATTAATCATTAAATTTTGATTTGAACATTAAACAAAATGCATCAAATTTAAACCAATTTACTTACCATGTTATACTCCACCTCCACATAAGATGTTCGCTCGGAGTAGTGTACGTCCACTTTCTTTGCCTGATTAGTCCTCTCCAATTCTTCGGTGGCCAATCGTCTACAAGTTGCCTCAAAATCTATAAAATATTTCTAGTTGGCCAACATCACTTACTCCTTTTTTAAAACTTGGTCTCTTCATCTCAGTACAGACTCTCGGTCCTTCCTCAGATACCGGGTGCATAGATTTTTTCCATATCTTCCATTGATTTCGTATAATGGCCAATACATTATCCCGTTATTCGGGGGAAAGTAATTTATTTATGTACAACAAACATACAATATAAGAAAGTTAGTGAATTAACATTGAATTAACATTCAACAAACATATAATAAAATCTGTTATGAAAGTCATATATTTAATATAAATATTGAGATTTTAATACCTCTAAGGCCCCCCCAAATGTCCATCTTTAGCTCTTCAGGTATGTTCCTCTAGTTGTCATACTCGGGTCCAATTATTTCTTTCATTATTTCGATGACTTCATTATAAAAGACATTTTATTTTAAAAGATGCATCCGACCTTTGTTTAAGGTAATGAGTTCTCTATTTGACGAACCCTCTCCCCCTCCCCTTCTTTAAATTGAGGGTACGATGGCTACCTGTACCGAATGTAGACATACTCAACTCAACTCAAAAAAGCCTTTTCCTAATTATTTGGGGTCGACTACATGAATCCTATTTTTCCATTTCATTATGTCCAGTGCAATATCTTCGGTTAAACTACATGACATCATGTCCTTTTTTATAATATCTCGCCAAGTCAATTTAGGCCCACCTCTACCCCTTGTGCAACCATCAATACAACTAAATCACTCTTTCTTACAGGAGCATCCATTGGTCTACACTTGAAGTGTCCAAACCATTTAAGTCGATTTTCTCTTAATTTATCTTCTATATGAGCTACTTTTACCGTTTCATGAATTTATTCATTTTTAATTTTATCCTTTCAAGTTTTATCACAAATCCATCTTAGCATTCGCATCTTCATCGCACTCATTTTCTGCACATTTTGTTTTTCGGTTGCCCAACACTCTGTCCCATATAACATGGCGGGTATAGTGGTCGTCCTATAAAATTTTCTTTATACTTCAAAGGTATACGCCTATCACACAAAATGCCGGTAGCACTTCTCCACTTAACCCAGACTGCTCTAATCCTATGAGTAACATCATCACTAATATCTCCATCTTTTTGGATAATCGATCCTAAATAACAAAAAATAATCATTTCTAGGTATCTCTTGACCCTCCAATTTCACATCTCCATTTGTCCTCCGATTACTACTAAATTTGCACTCCACATATTCTTTTTTAGTTTTTCTTATTTTAAATCCTCCTGTTCTAAAGTTTCTCGCCACAATTCCAACGTAGCATTAATCCCCGTCTTTGTCTCATACACTAAAATAATATAATCTGTTAATATCATACACCATGGAACCACATATTTTATTTGTCCAGTCAACTCATCCATAACAATATCAAAGAGATAAGGACTTAATGTTGAACCTTGGTGTAGACCTATCGTAATTAAAAATTCACAACTTTCTCTGGTTGATGTTGGTACTATAGTCATCACACCATAATACATATCCTTGATCACATCAATATATTCGCTAGTCACTCCTCTTTTATGTATAACCCACCATATTATATCTCTAGGTATCCTATCACACGCCTTCTCCAATTCTATAAAAATTGTATGAAGTCCTTTTTTTTATCCCTATACCTTTCCATTAATCTCCTCAATAAATAGATTGCTTCCATTGTTGACCTCCCAGGCATAAACCCAAATTGATTCTCAGATACTTTTGTCTTTAATCTCAATCTATATTCAATCACTCTTTCCCAAAGTTTCATTGTATGACTCATTGGCTTAATACCAAGATAATTTGAACAACTTTGTATGTCCCCTTTATTTTTATAAATAGGTACTAAAACACTTTTTCTCCATTCATCGGGCATCCTATTAGTCATTAAAATTCTATTAAATAATTTTGTAAGCCATGATACTCCATCCTCCCCTAAGCACTTCCAAACCTCAATAGGGATACCATCTGGTCCTAAAGCCTTCCATGTTTTCATCTTTTTTAGAGCAACCCTAACATCTGTTGTCCTAATTCTGTGGAAAAATATATTTTCTCGAGTCTCCCTAAGTTCCTTTATATCTAATCTACTCCCATTATCTCCATTTAATAACCTCTCAAAGTAGTTTTTCCATCTTTCCATAATTTCATCATCTTTGACTAGGACTCTCGAATCATCACTTTTGATACACTTAACGTTATTAAAATCTTTGTTTTCCTGTCCCTAAGTTTAGAAAGCTTATAAATACTTTTCCCCTTCTCGTGTTCCTAATTTTGTATAAAGATCATCATACGCTTAATTTATCATCTCTTACCACTTTCTTAACTTCTTTTTTAGCCAATTTATATTTCTCAAAATTTTCTTCATTTCTATTTGTTTGCCATGTTTTAAAGCACTCCCATTTAATTTTTACTATATTTTATACTTATTCATTCCACTACCAAGTTTCTTTAGACTGCGGCCCCTTGCCTTTGATTATCCAAGAATTTCTTTTGATATTATCCTAATGCATGTGGCCATTTTATTCCACATTATGTTAGTTTCTTCTTCAGTATTCCATGTTGCTTGATTTAATACTTTATCTTTAAATAGTTCTAATTTCTCTCCTTTTAAGTTCCATCACCTAGTTCGCGGGTTAATCTTTATTTTTTGCACTCGTGATTGATTTTTAATATTTATATCCAATACCATTATCGTATGCTGTGAGGCGAAGCTCTCTCCCGGGATGACCTTACAATCTTTACACGTTAATTAGTCTCCTTTCCTAGTAATGAAAAAAATCTATTTGGCTCTTATGCGTTCCACTTTTATAAGTTATTAAGTGTTCAAGCCTCTTTTTAAAACATGTGTTTACTAATACAAAATCATAAGCCATTGGAAAATCTAAGATAGACTCTCCCTCATCGTTCCTATCCCCAAAACCATATCCTCCATGCACTATCTCATATCCTACACGATATTCTCCTACATGGCCATTAAAATCTCCCCCTATATAAATTTTCTCACCTACGGGTATTTCTTGAATTAGTTCATCCATTTATTCCCAAAATTGTACCTTAGTGTGCTAATCTAATCTTACCTGGGGTGCATAATCACTAACAATATTAATTATGTTTTCACCTAATACCAATTTCACAAGTACAAGTCTATTACCTTTCCTAATAACGGTTACGATATCGCCCTTAAAGTTCTTATCTATTATTATTCCAACTCCGTTCTTATTCATATGTTTTCTTGTATAATATAATTTAAACCCTGTATTTTTTTATTTCTCTATCATTCTCACCAACCCATTTAGTTTCTTGTAAACAATTTATGTTAACTTTTCTTTTTATCATGGTATCTGCTAACTCCATATCTTTCATGGTCCCTATGTTCCAACTTGTTAACCTAAGTCTAGTATCATGGACTAGCTTCTTTACCCGCACAAGTCCAGCTTATTGCAGGAACCCTTGCGCATTTATCCTCGCATTCGAGCGTCGATGCGACGCCCCTTGTCTATTTTTTGAGACACCCGGTGGCAGGCGTAACGAATTGCTTAAGGGAATGATTTAAAATTAGCACGTAAATTCATAGGATTCATGTTCACAAGGATCTGACAAAGTTTTAGGCTGGTTGTCAGCAACCTAACGCAACCCTCCTCCTTTATCTGGGCTTAGGACCGACTGTGTCAAAAAACTAAGAAGTTAAGCATGATATAAGAATTTAATTGCCATATAAGAATTTAAATAAAACAAAAGTTTTCCACTCATTTGCGTTGCTTTTACAAGTTAGTTTAGTCCCATGTGATGTGATTGTGCTTATTTTTGGATAGTTTTGTCGTTATATTATGTTTTAACTTTTTGGCGCCCTATTTTCAAGTTTAGCCGTAGATTTTTTGTAATTTTTACCTAATTCTCACCATGTGAGTCACATGGTAGCACCAATTATTTCTACAAGTTAGTTTAGTACCATTTGATGTGATCGTTACTTTTTTCGAGCAGATTTACTGTTAAATTATATTTTCACCCCTAATACCCTATTTTCCAAGCCCAAGCCTTAGATTTTTGAAATTTCTACCCAATTGTCACCCCAAGAGTCACACGACTAAACCCGTTGTTTTTACAAGTTAGTTTAGTCTCATATGACGTGATCGTGCCTCTGTTTGGGCATTTTTGTTATTAAAATATGTTTTCATCCCTAATGCCATATTTTCAATCTTAAGCCTTAGATTTTTGAAATTTCTACCTAATTTTCACCCCGTGAGTCGTATGACTACACCGGTTGTACATATAAGTTAGTTTACTTTCATGTGAAGATAAATTAAAGGATACTGGTAATGAATGACATGAATCCAAAAATGACTTCGGGGTGCCTACATCGCCAAAAATGACATAAAAGTCCACCTAGTTCTAATACTGCTAGCATCAACCATGTAATGAACATAAAGATATAGTAGTCTTCAACTATATAAGGATTCACGACCACAAATAGAGTTTAGTTGGAAAGTCCACGACCTTCGACAATTTGGCTGCGACGTTGAAGTAAGGCCATAACGTTGTGTAACAAGCAACAAAAATTTGCCTCAGGGTCTGGGGAGGGCCCACCACATGAGTGATGACATGGCCTAATAAGGTTATTTATTGAGGATAAAGTTTTGGAGGTTCTAGAAGACATTTTTCAGGGCTATTTGTGGAAAAGAGAGGATATAAGAAGAAAATCTAGATTCCCTAGTATTTTCTATAAATAACAACTCTTGGCACACTTACCAAAGTTGCTAGAAAACCCTAATTCCCACTTTAACGAGAGAAAGTGAGATTTCGAGAAGAGAAGGAAGTGCTTCCAAAAAGAGGTTGAGGACTTTTACTGTTCACTGATGAGGAAGAGGTGGTTGAAGGTGGTAGAGTGCTACTATTCACCGTACTAAGTCCTATATATAAGGGATCTATCCTCATCCAATTCTTACTTATTTAAAACCCTAATTTATATGTTTTTAATTAAATAATATGAACCCTTGTGTTATATTATGAGTTTATGGGTTTATGGCATAGAATTTTATTGTTCATCATCTAGGTTTTGAGGTCATGTCCATTTACTGTTCATTGAGGTTTTAGAGTTTTGGGGTTTAAAGGCCATGGAAATTTACTATTCACCTTATACCTGTGTTTTGGAGATTTTTTTAGGATGATTTAATTGAGCAAGAGAGGAGGCTACTGCCTGTGGCATGGCTCGGTCAAATAAACGTCGTGGATCACAGGGAGAACCAAGGGAGATTGAGTATTGGGGGAAGCAGATGAGTAGTGAACCAAGAGAGATTGAGCCTTGGGTCATTAGGGTATTCTAAGGGGTTAGGAATAAAACACTTCTTTTCTCCCCATTTACTTTATTGTAAATCATTATTATTTTCATTGTTTTACATAATTTGTTTATATATATATTGTTGTTGTGAGTGCTAATGTTGGTAGGTGGGTCGAGGTCCTTTGATTTTTCCCTTGATAAGCTATTTGAGCTCATCCCTTTCTATATTTATTGTTTTCCCAAGGATGAGTGGCAGTAGAAAGGATAGAGGCCGTAGAGGTATTAGAGGCCATGAAAGATAGCCTATTGGATTTGAGAGATTGGAAAATTTCTTAGATATAACATGTTCAATTTTATAAATTTCACTCTTAGTTGTAATTAATTAGATTTTATAGTTTCAAGGAGGATTGTAATGTGACACCCCGTCTACTTAAACATCGTCTGATAAGCCTTTTATTTAATTAAAATAGGTTTCTCATATGGTTTATTCTTAACATCACTGTCGAAAACTTTTTAATTACTAACCACCTAAGTGAAATTAAACCGGTGCCAAATTTTACCTTTCTTTGAAATAGATAAATGAAGAATGCAGAAAACTAAATTAAACATTCACAATATACTACCCTGGATTGGAGTCTTCAAGCCCTCCGTCCCTGTGACTGGACACCTAAAAGGTTTTGAAAATATTTTGACAGTAAGAGTTAGTACTCAAAACATTTTGAAAATATTTAGCAAGCATTTATTATAATAAGATTCGGTTATTGATTACACATGTTAGGTTCGCGTACACTCTCTTGAGTTTCCTCACCTCTCGTCTATAGTGCACGTCTAACGTTCTATACCTAGCCCACCTAGCTATACTACCCATGCTAACTAGACTAAAGTATTCAATCGAACTTACCTACAAGTCTAAGTTCCCGTACCGCCCATACAGTAGATTAATTTATTAACATCTCTCACATGTTAATTATTTCTCATGTAACATTTCACATATGTTATATTTCTATATTTATATTTAAGTTTCACTACTTAATTTATTAATTCAAATATTCACTATCTAACTTTAATCCGTTAATTAAGTCTCTCTACTTAATTTACTTTTCAGATATATATATATCTATATATAACATTAGCCAGTACTATTATCACTCGTAAGTAGAATAATCATAAGGTATATATTTCACACATAATATATGCTATAAGTGCATAATTTACTATTACATCCCTGTATCACACATTAGGGATTTATTGGCTCGGAATCCTACCTCGACCACCAATAGTGATTTATATATCTTGGCTCGGAATCATATCTCACTCACCAGTAGTTATTGATTATATTGGCTCGAAATGACACCTCGATCACAAGGATTAATCATATCTATATTGGATCGGAATCATACCTCGACCACCAATACCAATCATTTATATTGGGTCGGAATCCTACCTCGATCACCAATATTTATTTAGTATACTTTAGGTATTCACACAACTTATGTATTACTATCCGTCGATAGGTATTCACACAATCCAATTATTCATAATTTTGTATGTAGTATCTTTCTCTCTCATACTTGCCGTACTTATTATTTTACGATTTCTCGCACTATTGTGTTTATTTGAGTATTCACACAACTCTAAGGGCCCTAGTTACCTTTTCATTTATTTTCAGTAATTAAATCGATATTTACCCTAATGGTCTAGATGTTAACTCGTTCTCACTTTCTGTAATTCATTTTCTTTCTATCTAATAATTTACGATGAAGTTTAACCAAATTCATTCCTGACTTTATCCCCAAAATAAGACTAAGTCTCCACCCTCTCATAAGCCTACTATTGTATGATGAGTCCCTCAATATAATACTACCAAAGTCCCAAAAGTTTACACGACCGCGATTGAGAAATTCTACGCTAAACAAGGAAAATTTTCAGTTTTTGGGTATTTGAATCGATTCGCCATAGGTCGAATTGATTCGCCCCAGGCCGAATCGATTCGATTATGTACAGATTTTGCACATCGTTTTCTTCATGCGTTATTACCCAATTTTCACCATTTTTACTTAATATAATTCTCATGCTACTCCATCAAATTCAAGACCACATGTTCTTAACCATTCCTACACATGTGGGGGTAATTTCTAATGTAAATCAGTCATCAAAACATTAAAATTATTGATTAATAATGGATTAATTCATCAAATCCCCAAGAACCCTAGATTTCAATATTCTCCATTAATACTCATATGAAACCTAGATGTAAATTTATAGCAATTTCTAAAATCTCAAATAACTTGTCCTCTAGAGAAATTCATTCAATCGACATACAATATCCTACCCAAACATGTATAAACATAGGTTTTTCTTCCAAACATAACAAAGAGCTGAATATTATTCAAACCCTAGTCACATGGGTATTATAACTTCATATTAATTTGCAATAAATAACTTGCCTTAATATAATGGGTCTGATTTTCATGGTTTTGATGATGGATTTATGGTTCTCTCTTCAAATCCATACTCCTTAGATGAGTAGGATGCAAGATCTCGGTCCAATTCTTCAAGAACACCTCCTAAGCTTTAAAAATGGGTTATCTCTTCTCTTTAATGGCCTCCTTAGGGTTTATGTGTTTATAACCCTAATCCCAATCTCTAATTATCATATATTGGAATCTAAATTTCGTAGGTTCCTTAATCTCTATTTTTCAAATGACCGAATCGCCCTCAATCGGTGTTGGTTTGGTCTAAAATTGACTCGGGACCCAAACTATACCACCGGCTACTCTATTCCAATTATTTTGACCCATTCAGAATCATCCGCGACATATAAATTATCATTCGAGTCACTTAAAATATATTTCATATCTCGACCTCAAATTAGTCTACACGCGACTCCCGATTGAAATAAAATAAAATGCGCACATATCACTCGCTATGCCGTATAACACTAATCATCAGTTATTTAATATTCACACTTAGTAAATATTATATCATAATATCAATCAGAATCTATCTCTCGATTAATAATCACGTTTATCGTTTAATCACATTAAATTACTTCACTCGCGTAATTTAAATAAAACGTATTTTCTCAACTAATTCCCAAATTAATTAAATTATAAATACACATAAATACGAAGTAAAGAATTTTGTCCCGAAATTAGGACATACTTGTGGTGAGTAGGTTTGGATACTGCTCTCACATGTCATCCTCATACTCTCATGTCAACTCATTAGTATTGTGGTGTCCCCACTGAACTCGCACTAGTGGCGCCACCTTGAACCGCAATTTATGCTCACTACGATCTAGAGTAGCCATGGGCCTCTCTTCATATGAGACGTCTGGCAATAAATCAATCTCCTCAAGTGGAACGTGCCAGAAGGCTCTCTCCCTCCTTTTGTACTTCTTCGGTGATGACACATGGAACACGTCATGTATCCACTGAAGATGCTCGAGAAGTCCCAGTCTATATGATACTGGTCCTACCCTCTATATAAAAGGAAACTATCCCACATATCTCGGCGTTAACTTCCCTCTCTTGCCAAATCTCATAACCCCCTTCAGAGGAGATACTCGAACCAACACCTGGTCACCAACCTCTAACTCCTCATGTCTCCTGTCGGCATAACTCTTCTGCCTATCCCGAGCTATTCAAATACGTCCTCGAATCAACCCAATCTTGGAATTAGTCTCCTAAATCATCTCAGGTCCCAATAACTTATTATCCCCCACCTTTAACCAGTAAGCGAGCGAACGAAAAAGTATGTCATATAATGCCCTGAGCGGTGCCATACCGATAGTAAATGGTAAGAGTTGTTACAGGCAAACTTTATCAATGGGAGGTATCTCTTTCACCCTCCCCCAAAATATAGGATGCACATCCTCAGTATATCCTCAAGCACCTGATTCACCCTCTCAATCTGCCCGTCTATCTGTGCCCATAGTCTCCTAAAAGCTCTGCCAGAAGTGTGACACAAAATATTTGTCTTTATGAGACAAAATATTAATCGAGACCCCGTACAGCTTAACAATCTCTGAAATGAATAGCTACGCGTACTGCATCATCTCGTAGCCTGTGCGAACTGGAAACAAATGAGCCACCTTGGTCAGCCGATCCACTATCACCCATATAGAATCCTGACCCCGCTGTGAGGTAGGTAGCCCAGTAATAAAGTCCATTGAAATTCTCTCCCACTTCCATACGGGAATCTTAAATGGCTGTAACATACCCGAAGGCCTCTAATGGTCAACTTTCACAAGCTGACAAGTAACACACTTTGAGACAAACTCTGCTATGTCTATTTTTATGCCGACCCACTAGTATAACCTCCTCATATCCTGGTACATCTTATCCCCATCGGTATGTACCCAAAACCTGAAACCATGAGACTTATTCATAATTGCATGTCTCAATCCTCATGCTCGAGCACTACCAATATCCCATTAAAGCGCCGACCTCCCTATGAGCTTACTGAGTAAGATTCTGTACCCTTAGCTAATAACTGCCGTACCCTATTCTAAAAGAAATGATACTCTATCTGTTCCTTCACTACCTACATAACGATCTCAGAAGTGATAGTCATAATTACCATGTACGCTATCTTCTTATTGAATCTCACTCCACTTCACTTTCCATACCTGTGCTAATTATCTAGTAGGTCGTCGACTCAATGCATCTGCAACCACATTAACCTTACCAGGATAATACTGTATATCAAACTGGTAGTCCTTCACGAATTCTAGCCATCGCCTCTGCCTCATGTTTAGATCCTTCTGATGTCCCTATATAGAGCACACCTAGGGTTTGCTTTTGGTGCTTTAGCTATATAGGACTTCATCTAGTTGGACTTGAATTTTGATAAGATATTTTTGTAATTTAGGATTGCGTGTCCCCATATCGACTCCAATCTCTCCTTGTCCATCTACATCAAATGAGCACTCGATTCAATTGCCGTCTCAGAAAAAGGTAATTCTCAGTTTCTATGGCTCGTAGGAATTTTTGTCACATAGGACACGACACCACATTGCATTTGCATATAGTTATCATATCTTATGATAATGTTCTGTTTTGTCATAATAAAATTATTTTTGGGTTCAAAAATTTTAATTTGAAATTTTTATAAGAAATTTTTTTTTTGTAAAAATAAGTTGACACTAAATATTTTTTATAAAAATTGCAAAACATTTTTTTTGAAGTTGAAAATACATTTTGTTATTTTATATTAACTGTGCATGTGCGTATTATTATATATATTTACAGTTTATGTATGCGTGTGTACCCATGTTTATATATATATATATATATATATATATGTTATATGCGTGTGTATGTGAGCATTTATGGCTTGGATCCTTGTGTGAATTCCCATGACCTGCTCGATTTGACCCATGCTATATTATATATATATGTTAGACTTTAGCTTTTGGCCCCCTAGCTGTTAAAGCATGCGTGTCTTATACATTAGATAATAATATGCTTGTGTGTCTTTTCTTTATATTAGATTAATATAAGTTTAAAGCATGCCCCCCTTTAATAGCTGTTAGCGATTTGACCGCCCCATGTCAGTTGCTTTTATGGTTGAGTGTTGTCATACCTTTACCGCCCACGGTTTTTTCTTAAACCAAAATCCGGTTTTCATTTTATTAAAACGACACCGTGTGTTGTTTCAACGGTAATTTTTTATGCGTTCCAGCTGACTTCCATAAATGGTTTTCATCGCCCACGATTTCTATCAAAACCAAAAATGGTTTTTGGATTTTCATTTAAAACGACGTCGTGTAATTTTTGTTACAACGGTTATATTTGTAGCATTCTTGTACGCAGTGTAGTACAACTGGCATATTTTTAAAACGTCACAGTTTTATAAAACGATTTGTTTCTTGAATCTTAGTGTGTTACAGCTTGCATTACACGTGTCACATTTTTAACACTACATTTTGTGTTTCTTTGTGAACCCTCAGATTATATTTTATCTACGGTTGTGTGTATTTCTTTGGTAATCCATGTGAACCTATTTTACACCAATCTGCACACACTTGTGCACTCTATAAATAGGACCCATTGTGTATCATTTTTATAGAGTTGAGAAAATAATTTTTGTAGCATAACTCTGTCAAAATTTTTAGAGAGAGAGAGATTAAACAAGATTATTTTTGTGTCATCTTCAAGTATTGATTTCTGTCAAAACTAAAATGAAGATTGGACTTCTCTCATTCTGAATCTGCACTTACGATTTTTCTAGAGTACATTATTTTTGTAACTGAGTTCTTCATCTGTGTATTATTTAGATCAGTCTTTAGATCTAAAATTTGTACACAACACACACTACTCACGAAATTATTTTTGTGTGAATATTCTGCTCGTGACATATTTGTGAGATCTTGAATGTTTTTAAAACGTTTTGTTTTAAAACAGATTTTTCAGAAAATATTTTGGTAATATTCAGGTTTGTATTGTTTGAGGTTTAGAAAGTTAAACCTAAGATTTTTGAGATCTGATTTGTGGAAGATTTAATATCTTGAATGAATATTATTCTCTTGTGTGGTTAAGACTGTTTTGATTTAATCTGAAATATTTGTGAAAATAGTCTTGATTAGATTTTAGATTAAAATCTGATTTAATCTAATATTTGTTTTTCTGAAAAACAAGATTGTGAATATTTGACTGTCTGAATTTATTGAATATATTTGAAGTCATTATTCTGTGAACATGATTACTTGATTGTTTAAGTGATATTCAGAAATTGTTTCATATCATATCACTTACATATAATCACTCACGTTGTATTCACGTAGACACATGTTTGTGTAATATCTGAACAAGTCTAGTGTTCAAAGATTTAAATAAAGAGAAAAGAAAGCTTTTCAAAAGTGTATTCAAAGTCAAGATGAATTGATTTGAATAACATAAGACTTGCAAAGATATAGGTGATATAGTCTGTTGCATCACACACTATCACTTCACCAGAAAATAAATAATAGGCACTGAGCCAACCTGCGCTTAAAGAAGTTATAGGGGAGGCTGAGAAGTGAAGAACACAAAAACAAGCAAGAACAGTTTAAAGAGAGAACAGAATAAGCAACTAGGCTAGAGACTTGGTCGAGTGGGGTAATAGCTAGATCTTTCTTCTTTATTTGTTGAAGTTTGTTGTTTGTAAATCTTTCCTCTTGATTTATTGTTTTAGTGGAAGTAGATTAGGTAACTCCTAGAGGAGTTCGTCGTTTTTCCCGGGGAAGGGTTTTTGCGACGTAAAATAAATACTGTGTGCTGTATATTTTTGTTTATCACCTCACAAGAAAAAGGTAGGCTTAACTAAATAGAAACTCGCCTAAAATTGAATTAGTTTTGGACTAATAATTAACTTTGAAAATCAAAATTATTTTCATAAAAGTTAATAAAGTTAAGTAAAAGTTTAATTTGGTCCCATTTGCATCATTCATATAAACTCGTAGGTTTAAGCTGTTTACTCAATAATAAGTTTACTTCCGCATATAAAGTCTTTGCGCATCGCCCTAGTTGTCTGGGGTTCCCACACCTTCTATGTGAAGAGATATTGAAGTGACTTATGATCAGTGAACAATGTAAACTGATCCCCCAATAGGTAATGTATCCATATCCTCAACACAAAAATGACCTATGCCAACTCGAGGTCGTGGGTGGGGTAATTCTTCTCGTGGGGATTTAGATTTCGAGACACATAATCTATCGCCCTCTCCTCCTGCTGCAACACACCCCCAAGTCCTTAAAATGATACGTCAGTATAGGCCCATTACTCCAATCCTCCTTTAGTCAAAGTAAGTACTGGTGCTGATGTCAATCGATCATTTAGCTCATCGAAATCCAACTGATAATGGTCGCTCCATACAAATGGTACTCCCTTACAAGTCAAGTTCATCAAAGGCCCAATAATATTTGAGAACCCATGATGAAGCCACAATAATATCCGGCCAACTCCAAAAAGCTGCGAATATCGGTCGGTGTCGTGGATTGCCCTCACTCCCTCACTACCAATACCTTACTCGGATCAACAGTTATGCCCCTATCGGACACAATATGGCCAAGAAATTATACCTTCCAAAGACAAAATCTACACTTACCAAATTTGGCGTACAATTAATGGCCCTGTAATGTCTGCAGAATCATACATAAATGCTCCAGGATGTAATCTATGAACATGATCATAAACTGGTTCAAAAACTCTCAAAACACCCTACTCATGAGATCCATGAATACTGCAGGCACATTGGTGAGACCAAACGACATCACCCTAAACACGTACGACCCGTTCCGTGATAATAAATCGGTCTTAGGTACGTCATCCTCTCAGATACGTAACAGGTGATATCCAGAACTCAAATTGATCTTTGAGAAGTAATCATCCTCTCTCAATTGATCAAACAAGTCATCGATCCTAGGCAAAGGATATTCATTCCGTATTGTCACCTTGTTCAGCTCCCTGTAATCCACACACAAGAAAAGCGAACCATCTGGCTTCTTCATAAACAACACCAGAGCACCCCAAGGTGATGTACTCTGTCGAATGAAACCCTGACCCAAGAACTACTGAATCTTCTCTCTCAGCTCTCGCTTCTCTGAAGGAGCCATGAGATACGATGCTCTGGCAATTGGTCTCATCCCGGTGATAAGTTAATGATAAACTCTATTTCCCCTCTCGGTGGCAGCCCATGTATGTCCTGAAATACGTTCTCAAACTCCCTCACTACTAGAATCGAGTCTAAAGGTACCACTATCTCCTGCGAGGTCTCCTCCTCAATACTGTATAGGTGAGTGCACGATCCTCCCTCATCGCCATTAGGAGCATCTCTTTCCTTTGGATGGAGAACACTATAATCCTCTCATAGCAATCTACTATCTCTCGATAACTCGCCAACCAATTCATTCCTAGAATCAAGCCCTCCATGTCTAACACTAGGAGTTCTGCCGCTAGACTCAGTCTCCCAATCAAAATATTGAATCCTCTACAGATCAAATGTATCAACGAACCACTACCCCCACACATAAGAATATTGATTTCTGTCTCTAATGAACCAGCGCCTCATGAAAATCCAGTGTTAATAAAAGAATGTGATGCTCCAGTATCAAATAAAATCATACCCTCAAGCCCATGAATAGGAAATCTACTATCTACTTCCAACGCTGCCTGGGGTACTGAAGGCATCGGTATGTCCCAAACGTTGTATACATGCCCATAGGGCATCTGACCCTACTTCTGCTGTGGGGACGGTGCTGGTGCTAGAGCTATCAAAGCTTGCTGGCCCTATTGGGTACCCTACCACTGTGCCCTGTCTTGTTGAGGATAAGCTCTACTCTTGTGACCCTGCTGGCTACATGTGAAACACTGACCCTAGAACTGTCTCTTTTCCTGGACCTAATGTTAGCCCTGCTGTCCTCCCCCTAGTTTCCTTGGCCCTGACGGCCCTGAGGAACCTACTGCTGCTGGCCTTGCCTAAATCCCCCATTGGATTGGTAACCTCCGGATCTAAACCTCTTGGCATAGTTCCCCTATTGAGAATCCTTCCCCTGCTGACTCGCTATCTACTGCTGCTGGGGTGGTGCCCCACCACCATTGCTCCCCTAGTCTTCCACTGCTGGCTAGGCTCACCTCTCCTACTCCCCTTCATATGGAAGTGATGATCCTGACAATGCACCAGTGCAGCATTGATGATGTTAGTGTAAGTCATCAACGCAGGGTCACCAATTAAATGTTTCTTGATCCTCCAGGCCAACCCGTTTATAAACTTAGCTTTCTTCCTCTCTTCGTGGCTCACCTCATCTAGCACAAAGTTTTCCATACGGGTAAACTCCTCCTCATAGTTCTCTACTAAATGATCACCCTGTACTACTTCCCCAAACTTCTTCCTTATCTTTGACTCAAGTGAAGGCGGGAAGTACTTGTGGTAAAATCGCACCCAATCTCTGAAATCGTCATCAAGTACCTCTCTTCAGCGGTGGTCATCGACTCCCACCACTGTAGAGCTTCTCCCAAAAGTCTGAAGGTAACTAATATCTATTTTTGGACTTCTCCACACTCAAGCATGTGTATATGGTGTTGACTGTTCTTCTTCCATTGGCACGCCGCCACTACATCAGTATTTCCCTGGAACTCGGGCGGGTGGCCCTTCTAGAAAGTCTCTCTAATTCACTGCCAAGAAGAAGACCCTAGATCGCTGGCGCCACTGGCTGTTGTGCCTGAGGGAGGAAAATAAGTTATCATGGCCCTAATAGCTGTCTCTACTGCCTGAGCCATATCACTGCCAACTGAGTAGTAAAAATCATCTCTGGTGGTGGTGGTGGTATATGCTGCTCCTGAGGGTCCTCCATAACCTTATCTCTGGATGCTGCCCCCTCAGATCGCTCCCTCCTTGGCGGCATACGAAAATACAATTAAATTATATAAGTACACAGTTTATACAAAAATCTAATAGTAGAAGCACGATATCTTAATCATGCAAAGATAGAACACCAGTCCTAACAATAGGTCTCTATATCAAAATGATGATATGGAAAAACCGTAGTAAGTCGTACAGATCCTATTGACACTAGAACCTAATGCTCTGATATCATCTGTGACACCCCGCCTAATTAAACATCGGTTGATCAAGTATTTATTAAATTAAAACAGGTTTCTCATATGGTTCATTCTTAGCATCACTGTCGAAAACTTTTTAATTACTAACCACCAAAGTAAAATGAGACCGATGCCAAATTTTATCTTTATGTAAAATAGATAAATGAACAATGAGAAAAACTAAATTAAATATTCACAATATACTAGAGTCCAACCATCACAATATATAAATGAATAAATCTTTTTCGAATAAACCATCAGCTAAAAACCAAATAGTCAAAAATAAAAACAGAGCTAAATGACTGAAAAATTATCAACGGACAACATGTCCATTCATGGAATATAAAATGAGATCCTACACTAGATCTAAAAGGAAGAATCGTCTACTAAAATCCAGTCAACATCCATAGTGTTACGGCTCCGAGTCCCTGGAATGGAGTCTTCAAGCCTGGTGTCTCTGTGGCTGGACACCTAAAAGGTTTTGAAAATATTTTGATAGCAAAAGTTAGTACTTAAAACGTTTCAAAATTATTTAGCAAGCGTTTATTACAATAAAATTCGGTTATTGATTACACATGTTAGGTTCGCGTACTCTCTTGAGTTTCCTCACCTCTCGTCTATAGTGCACCCCTAACATTATATACTTAGCCCACCTAGAAATACTACCGACTAAAATATTCAACCGAACTTACCTACAAGTCTAAGTTCCTGTACCGCCCATACAGTACATTAATTTGTTAACATCTCTCATACGTTAATTATTTCTCATGTAACATTTCACATGTGTTATATTTAAATCTTTATAATTAAGTCTCACTACTTAATTTATTAACTCAAATATTCATTATCTAACTTTAATCCGTTAATGAAGTCTCTCTACTTAATTTACTTTTCAGATATATATCTATATAAAACACCTGATAGTACTACTCTCACCCGTAAGTAGAATAATCATAAGGTATATATTTCACACACAATATATACTATAAGTGCATACTTTACTATCACATCCCTGTATCACACATTAGGAATTTATTGGCTCAGAATCCTACCTCTATCACCAATAGTGATTTATATATCTTAGCTCGGAATCATTTCTCGCTCACCAGTAGTTATTGATTATATTGGCTCAGAATGACACCTCGATCACCAATATTAATCACATCTAGATTCGCTCGGAATCATACCTCGATCACCAATACTAGTCATCTATATTGGCTCAGAATCCTACTTCGATCACCAATATTTATTTAGTATACTTTAGGTATTTACACAACCTATGTATTACTATCCATCGATAGGTATTCACACAACCCAATTATTAATAATTTCATACGTAGTATATCTCTCACTCTCTAATACTTAACGTACTTATTATTTTACGATTTCTTGCACTATCATGTTTATTTGAGTATTAACACAACTCTAAGGGTCCTAGTTACCCTTTCATTTATTTTCAGTAGTTAAATCGATATATACCCTACTGGTCTACGTGTTAACACGTTCTCACTTTCTATAATTCATTATCTTTCTCTCCGATAATTTACGACGACGTTTAACAAAATTCATTCCCGACCTAATCCCCTAAATAGGACTAAGTCTCCACCCTCTCATAAGCCTACTATAATATGATGAGTCCCTCAATATAATACTACCAAAGGACCAAAAGTTTACATGACTGCGATTGAGAAGTTCTAGGATAATCAAGGGAAATTTTTAGTTTTTTGGGTATTTGAATCAATTCGCCCTAGGTCGAATCGATTTTCCTCAGGCCGAATCGATTCAATTATGTACAGATTTTGCACATCGTCTTCTTCATGCGTTTTTACTCAATTTTCACCACTTTTACTTCACATAATTCTCATGCCAGTCCATCAAATTCAAGGTCACATGTTCCTAACCATTCCTACACGTGTGGGGGTAATTTCTAACGTAAATCAGTCATCAAAACATTAAATTACCGATTAATAATGGATTAATTCATAAAATCCCCAGGAACCCTATATTTCAATAATCTCCATTAACACTCATATGAAACCCAGATATAAATTCGTAGCAATTTCAAAAATCTCAAATAACTTGTCCTTACAGAATTTCATTCAATCTACTTGCAATATCCAACTCAAACATGTATAAACATAGATTTTTCTTCCAAACATAATAAAGAACTAAATATTATTCAAACCCTAGTCACATGGGTATTATAAATTCATATTAATTTGAAATAAACAACTTACCTTAACAGAAGGGGTCTAATTTTTGTGGGGATGATAATGGATTTATGGTTCTCTCTTCAAATTCGTATTCCTTAGATGATTAGGATGCAAGATCTAGGTCCAATTCTTTAAGCACACCTCCTAAGATTAATAAATGGTTTCTCTCTTCTCTCTAATGGCCTCCTTTGGGTTTATGTGTTTATAACCCTAACCCCAATCTCTAATTATTAGATATAGGACTCTTAATTTCGTAATTCCCTTAATCTCTATTTGTCAAATGACCGAATCGCCCTCAATCGGTGCCGGTTTGGTATTAAATTGACCCGTGACCCAAACTATACCCCCGGGTACACTATTTCGACCCATTCAAAATCATCTGTGACCTCTAAATTATCATCCAAGTCACTTAAAATATATTTCCTATCTCGACCTCAAATTAGTCTACACGCGACTCCTAGTTGAGATAAAATAAAATACGCCCACATCACTCCCTATGCCGTATAACACTAATCATCAATTATTTACTATTCACACTTAGTAAATATTATATCATAATATTAATCAGTATATATCTCTCGATTAATATTTAATAATCGCGCTTATCATTTAATCACATTAAATTATTTCACTCGCGTAATTTAAATCAAACGTATTTTCTCAATTACTTCCTAAATTAATTAAATTATAAATATGCCGAAATACGGGGTATTACAGGAAAGAGGAGAAAGACTATATTAATGCATGTATTAGAGACTTCAACTACCATCTTAATGAAATTATTGAATCGTGGATGATCTGTTAGGTTTTTCTTTATTATAATGAAATAAATGGATATAACTTTGTCAACTTTGGTAATGAGGATGAGGCCCCTTAAAGTCCACGAAAGAGTAAGCTTTCCCTAAGAATATAAGTGTTAATTTTTTACCGAGTGAGATCAAGTGAAATAGCCCCACGACCTAATAGGATAAGGCCGTAGGCATTACAATTGGTATCAGAGCTTTCGACCTTAGAGTTTAGGAGTTTTAAGAAAATACTGCTTAGGCATACTTGTTTATAAAACCTCGTATAAGGACTATAGACACACACACACACACACACACATATATATATATATATATATATATATATATATATATATATATATATATATATATATATATATATATATATATATATATATATATATATATAACTCTTTTAGGAAGCTAGGACAAGAGGTAGTGGAAAAAGATCCAAAGATGCCGCGAACAATAATAATGTCCATCTATTGGTTCAGATTTAAGGATCTCTTCCTTGAAAAATATTTCCCTACCATGGCCAAGGAGAAACTAGATGTGGAATTTATGGATCTAACTCAAGGGACTGTGTTCATGTCTGAGTATGAGGCCAAGTTTATAGAGTTATCTCATTTTTCCCTTTATACTGTTGACACTGAAGATAAGAAATCTAAAAAGTTCTAAAGAGGATTGAAACATGGTCTTCACAATAGAGTGATTTGGTTGAGGCTTCAGACATAACCATAGTTGGTGGAGGTGGCTCAGATCATAGAACAATACTTCGAGGATGGGATGAAGGCAAATGGTGAGAATAGGAAGGTAAGAGATGAGGAGGAAAATAAGGATGATAACCACATCATCAGGCTCAGAAGTCGGGGCCAAACTATGGCGTCGCGGAAGGATATGAGAAATTTGATACACCAAAAGTTACTTTCTTCAACTATGACATGAAGGGGAACTTTGCTAAGAGTTTCCCATTAGGGATGAGTTATTACAATTGTGGCAAGCGAGGCCACAAGGCTAAAGGCTGTAGAGTGCCAAATAAAGATGAAAAAAGTCGCGGGCTTAAGCAAGAGTTTTTTCTCTAAACGCTAAGGATGCTTAGAAGGATAAGGAAGTCATAGCAGGTACTATTACTATTGATGATAGATTTCTTATACTTTTTTTATTTATTTTGGTGCCACACATTATTTTGTATCTGCCACTTTTTCACCTAAGATAAAGATGAGGCCTCAGATCTTGAACCCTCAATTTGTGATTGACACCCCGACAGGAGTTTCATCAAAGGTAGAGACCGTATTTAGGGGATGTGTCATTGAGAGGAACATTTTAGAGTTAACTTGATTATCAGAAAAATGGAAGACTTTGATGTGATCTTAGGAATGGATTGTCTGTCCACCCACTTTGGTAAAATTGGCTGTGCTAGTAAAGAGATTATCATGTGCAAACCTGGAGAGGTCGAGGTGAGTTTTAGGGGAACTAAACCAAGTAAAAATACCTTGATTATATTAGCCTTAAGATATTGGAAGATGCTAAAAGGTGGATTCCGCAGATATTTAGCTTATGTGAAGGACCTTGATAGGTCCGCGACTTCTTTAAAAGGCGTATAGTCGCGAATTTTGAAGACCTCTTCCTAGAGGAACTACCAAGTTTTCCCCCAGACAAAGAAATTGAGTTTGTCATTGACCTAGTAGCTGAGGCCGTACCCATTTCAAAGGCGCTATACAAAATGGTGCCCGTGGAGTTAAAGGAATTAAAAGAGCAGTTAGAGGACTTATTAGGCCGTGAATTATTAAGCCTAACACTTCCCCTTGGGGTGCCCCGATGCTGTTTGTGAAGAAGAAGGGTAGATCTATGAGAATGCGTATAGACTATAGATAATTTAATAAAGTGACAATAAAGACCAAGTATCATTAGCCTAGGATTGATAATCTTTTTGACCAATTGAACGATGATAGATATTTCTCCCCTTTGGAGGGTAGCCAAAATCTAAATCTGAATCAACAATCCAACCAACATATCCCACTAAAGCCACCTGACACTAAACCCACTTTTGCATCTACACTAAAAGACATGGTTCTTCAACCTCTCAACATCAAAACCGCATTTAGATACAAGGGAGAACTCGCACTATTCTACACATCAGAAGAAATTAATTCTCTTGACATACATCTAAAAAATTATCTAATAGATAAATTCTCCTACATAAGGGCCCAAATTGAAGAAATATGAATTTTTTTATACATTCGGATTAAAAGATGTTTTTACCATTGGTTTGATTGACCATAAACATCTTGATTCTATTTAATAATGAAGAAGATCTTCACCAGTTACGGACCAAAGAGTTTTGATATGCTTGTAAATCCCCCATGAGAGTGTTTAAATGGACCCCTGAGTGTCAAATTGATGTAAAATCCTTAGTTGGGCCAAATTGGGTTTCTACCACTTTAATTTTTTTTAAAATCATTTATGTTTTCAATTGGTCACATTATTGGAACTCCATTAAAATTGAGTGATGCTACTCCTGCTTTAACTGGAACTAGTGTGGCTAAGTTATATACAACAATGGATTGAATGAAATAATTTCCATCTTGAATTTGGATTGTATATGATGCAAAGGGTGTCTAGGAAGTGGTGGAACATGATTCAATCCAAAGTTATTGCATACTTTGTTATAAATTAGGTCATGACGAATCTAAATGCTTGAAAAAGAATAATCAATAGTGGAGAAGATAAAAAGTAAAGAACTAACCCTATTGTTGTATGGTTGAAGAGAAATAACAAATCAAAGGATATTTATAGAAAACAAACTGGAAGTATAAGCAACGATGTTAGAGGAATTGATGCTCAATTGATCGTGACCAATGTGATTAATAGAGAGGCTGAGAATAATACCATAAATCCAACCCCAATTTATAATACTATAAACATAAGTACTAATGTATCCTCAAGTGGGATTATTATTCAAAAAGAAATTGGTGGTTCTCATTGTATTGAAGCCGAAACAACTAAATAGAGTGTGAAGGTTGGAAGAGAATTTACAAAATAGTAAGTGCAAAGGAAGTTTGGAAACCTTATCCCAATTGTTGAAGAAGTTGCTATTACTGATAAATTAGCGTATGAATCCAAGCCTAATAAAGACAGATGTTACAATCGAAGATAATTTGGAGGACAAAGACAAAACTTTAGTAAATAAGGACAGTTATCGGGACAATACTCTGGGATCTCAAGACAAAATTGAAGTAGAATCAATAGCAACTATGGATACCAATAGGGATAATCTAGAAAAGGATGGTAAAACGTGAATAAAAATATATGAACAACTAGGGGTAAATGTTAATGACACTGCTGTTGAAGTAGAGCAAGACACACATTAGGAAGAGGGGCAGATTCATAATCTTGATTGGTTCAAACTTGTGTCAAAAAAGGCCTAATAAGTGGGGTTAATGACTGGGAAGAAGTGCTCAATCAAGATAGTATTTTTAGTATTAGCCTTAATATATTTCATATTGGTCCTACTGAATGGGATAAGACGGAATATGAAGCCAATCCTATTAACCAAACATTTGAATTTCATGTAAGGAGAAGTATGGAGCAACGGTATAATATCCTAGAGCAAGAAAAGAATGGAGATGATACAATTGAAGACAACCTAAACCTCTCCCTTAGAAATGATCCCACAATGCATGTTAGAGAAGTGGAAGGAACTCAAGAAATCCAAAGAAGAAAAAAGAAAAATGTGTGCGCTACAGATAGAGCTTTAAGATTAGCTTCTCACCCTAAACCCCCTAGTTTTAATTCTTAAATTAATCTCTTGTAATATTAGAGGCTTAATGAAGAAAGGTGTTGTTAGTAGGCTAAAAAATATTCAAAGATCACAGAACATTTCTATTATGTTTATTCAATAACAAAAAGTCGATGATGGTAGACTTTTTGAATTTATCTATAAAATGGGATTTGAAGTTGATGTATTCAGCAATGCTAATTCCATTTGGATCCTATTTACTCATGGCATATCTCTTGATATTCACTCTGATATGGACCAGTGTACAAAAGTGGAAATCAAGCATCCTTGTCTTCCCAATCCCATTTTTTATTCTCTTGTTTATAATAAATGCACCAAAGTGGAGAGGGGCCTTTTTGGAGTTACTTAGAGTCATAAAATTTCTTAGATGTTTGGGTTTTAATGGGGTATTCTAACATAGTAAGGGACAATTCAAAGAAAGATTGAGGGAATGGTATAGATTTTCGAGTTGCTGAGGAGTTTATTGACTGCACTGCTAATACAGGGCTTCAAGACCTGGGTTATAAAGGATCTAAATCTACTCGATGGAACTAAAGAGCTATTCAATATAGTGTGTGGGAAAGATTAGAACTAATTTATCACTTAGCTAATAAAGTGTAATTTACCATGATCCACTTCTTATTTCTACTTCAGTTGGAAATGATGTGAGCATCAAAAGATTTTTCTTCCTTAATATTTTCCTAAAGCATGGATCTTTGAAATAGGTGATAAAGAATAACTGGGTTAAACACCATTCTAGCAATTCAATGTTTAATCTGGATATGAACTCAAAGAAGCTAAAACCTATGCTGACTAAATATAGTAAGGAGTCATTTAGTAATATTTTTCAAAATGTCAAAGGAGCAGAATGATGATGGCAGAATCAGCACCACCAGATAAGGTGTTTTCAAGCTCAATCTAAGAACAACAATGGCAGCATAGTTATTTAAAAGGTAAGAGAAGGAGATGAGGGGAAGAGGAGAGAGCACCAGGATATAAGTGGTTCAGCCTATATTGGCCTACGTCCCCTGTGTGTGTTAATAACCTCACTGCAATAAGGCACTAATGGCCATGGATACAATCTCTCAAGCTTTCTCTCTCTATTGTGTATCTAGACAGGGTTTCAGCTAGGGTTGAATATCTTGGGATCCTCCTGCAAGGTAGAGGATGACCTCTATATATAGTACCTAGGTGGTGTAATGTACCCTCCATGCATGCATTGAGCATGTGTGTGTTTGCCTCACCAATATGGGAGTGCCACCTATCACTGTCACATGTAGAGAATGATGATGCAATACTCTCCCCACGTGTGGGGAATAATCTTTGTTGTAACTTATTTGTGTCCACGTGTCCTTATCCAAATGTCAGCAGATGCTCGGCTATCGCGTCTGGTGTATGACCTCGGCCTTGGGGAGGCCGAGGTTGGTGAGTCTTGGTACCTGTTCAGTCCGAGTATTCCATGGAGGTCTCGGCTTAATCCCAGTCGAGATAATGGACAAGGTCGCCCTGAGACAAGGTTGAGCTGGAGTGTTTGGAGTATCGACTAATGTCTTGATGAGGTTGCTGGTGGCTTCTTACGACCTCGGCCTGTGCCTGGCCGAGGTTTCCATTCTGAGGTATACGTGAATGGAGAGGCTCATGGTAGTGTCGGCCTGGGCCGACCTTGATATGGCCGATGGGTGATATCGCGTGTCTAAGACATGCCCAACGTCGGCCACAATATCGACCGAGGTTGGTGTCTCTAGGCCGAGGTCACACTTGGGGCATATCAATCACCCCCAGACCTTAGTCGTATGTGAGAGCAAGTGACTAGGGGATTACCACACCTCAGAGGCCTGTCTATTACAAGCCAATACTTGTTTGACACTTGTCCAATGTGGGAACATGCTTGCTTGGTAGGCGTGTACTGTCAGCCGCCCTTTGGGGCTCCCAAGGCAATGATAGGCCTTCGGAATCGTGCCTGCTTATTTAAGGGTTTTGAATCCTCATTTCTTCTTCCTTCTTCAATTCCCTCTCCTGCGAACGTTTTCTCCCTCTAAAAGGCACTTCGAACAAGATTCCACTGCAAAGGTCTTTGTTGGTGGTTTTTTCTGAATTTTCATCACTTCCCCTTGTCGTTTCATTTCTAGGTATCTTCTCCCCTTCATTTTCTTTTCTTTTTCCTTCTGGTTTGCATTTTCCAGCGAGTTTCTGAGTTTTCCAACGAGTTTTTGAGTTTTCCGGCAAATTGTGTTTGCTTTGAATTTCTTGGTTTGATCTTTAGATTCCTTTGTTTTATCAAACAGTCTTGTTTGGAATTTTTGGAATTTAGGAAATTCCCCAAGTGGAGTGTCATCTTCTGATGCTCAGACCCTTATATCAGCTTCTTGAGGATTTCCCCTCTCTCAGAGAGAAGACTTTAGAAAAGATTAGGCAAATAGAAAGAGCACAGGAGGAGGCTCGTAGATCATAAGAGTTTCCCATTAGACCCATATTTCCACCACCTCTGAAGGTGATCTATCCTGACCCCCCGGAGTTTTTCTATCAGACAGAGGTTCCTGCTGATCCCATACCGATGTCTGAGTCTGAATATTCTACCTCAGACCCCATGTCTGTGGATTCCTTTCACGAGGTCATGGACTTCACACCTCGGTATGATCAGGCCCCTGATCAGGCCGCGGTATCCATCCGAGCCTTATCCCATAATCACTCAAGCACCTCATCCTCTTCCTCAGAGGTTGAGATTCTTGAGTCGAGTGTGGCCATTCCACCACCACTTGACGCCATCCCTCTGTCGGCCGTCACCGGCGCAGAGTTCGCTCAGAGGTTCCCGAGTAACCCATCAACATCTGCTCCGGCCGACGTTGAGTTGGATGATGATGAGTTTGAGAGCGATGTCTACGTCTTTGAGGCGGCCGAGATCGAGAGTACTATTTCTGAGGTATACCTTCTCTGCTTCAGATATCTGTATTCTATCAGCCCCTTAATAAAGCTTAGGAGACCTCTGAGGGAAGAGAGGGCTTATCATGGCCGAGACGGCGAGATCTTCCTGTACGAGCAGATATTCAAGTTGGGGTTCCGTCTGCCCATTCATCCCATTATCAATTCCATCCTTTCTTATATTAATTTGGCCCCCTCTCAACTCTCTCCTAATGCCTGAAGAGTCCTAATAGGGGCCATAGTGTTATGGAAGGCTGTCCACCACTCAGACCTTCCAGCTCAGGTCTTCGTAGGTTGCTACGTCCCTTCCTTGGCCAAAAATCATCCGAGCTACTACCATTTTGTAGCTCAGAAGCCTGAGAAGAAAATGCTTCAGGTGACTCAGACTTCCAACCATAACTGGAAGCCTCGGTACTTCTTTGCTTCAGGGCCATGGGAGTTTGGCCTATGTGTTCCCTCGTTTAATCTGGAGTAGAGGATGCCCCTGAGGTCGGGTAAGGTCACCATGTCTGCTAGGGCCGACCTGGCCTAAGTCTACAAAACCTCCAAAAGGTGAAAGCCCTTCAAGATCAGGGGGTACATGGTCTATTTGTCAGGTTCGAACACTTGATGACTCCCCACTACCTCTCTGGGACAGGTCTAGGTGGAAGTCCCCTTGTCGAGCTTGGTAAGCATTTTTGTTTTTTAAGTTTAACCTCTGAGTTTATTCATATCTGATTATCTAACTCAGATCTACTAACTTTTTGCAGAGCGACCAAAGGATATTCCAGACGAGCTTTGGGAGATGGCTGCACTAAGCTTGACGAGACTTGCCAAGAAAGCAGTTAACGCTCCTCCCCTAGCTCCCTCTGCCTCTAAGCCCCCAGCCAAAAAGAAGAGGGCTCCAGGGGGTTATGCCCCTGAGGATCAGAGGTCGAAGAAGAAGACTGCGACGCTGCCATCCCCATCTCTTCAGCTGACGCCCTGTTGGCTCGTCTGGATCAGTTGAAGATAACTGACAGTGTAGTCGGACACAGTATTCAGGCCCTGGATGTCGTCGGCTCTGTAATGACCGAGGCTGACAAACGCTTCTTCAGGTCTCTGGACACCCCATTGCTGGTTGAGTTAGGCATTCACGGAGCCGTTCAGGTATGACTTGATCCTTCTTCAAAAATTCTTCTAAGTGTAACATCTGATTTTTCTTCAGCTTATTCATGATCACTAAATATGCAGGGCTTGACAGCTATGCACTATTTATCCAACTGGACTCTGAGGAAGCTGCCCCTCATCCAAAAGGGGCAAGAGGTCGAGAAAGTCCAGAGTACTCTGAACGCAGAGATCGATCGCCTCAAGTCTGAGCTGAAGGACTCTGAGAAGAAGGTGAAGGGGTTGGATAAGGACATCTCCCAGCTCGACAAGGATCATGCTGCTGCACTGAAGGCTAAGGACGACTTCTGCAGTAGCAAGTCAACTCGGTTGTCAGGGCCGCCCTTGATGACGCCTATGAGAAGATAATTGTTGACTATAAGTCCTCTGATGAGTTCATGGGCTGACGTCAGGGAGAGAGAGGCCGACACTTTGAAGGCCTCTGATTTCGTTGGTCTCGGCTTTGCCGATCCTCAATTCGCCCAGGCTCTTCAGGAGGTTGAGGATGAGACTGCCGCTCCTGACGAGACTGCTACATTGGAGGTCACCGAGGTTGGAGGGGCAGACCATCGTGATGATGCGGCCGAGGTGACTAATCAAGCCGAGGATGTCAACGTTCCCCCTTCAAACCCTTAGGATTTTTTTATCATTGTTTGTAACTCATTGTATTATGGAGTTTCTGTAATCGTTGAACATATTATTTCTGAATATATATCAACCTCTGATGAGGACCATCTTCACTTTCTTTTCATTGAATGTCATGTGATGCTTTTCATTCTTAGCTCATTAATTTTCATTCTTAGTATCATTGCAATGGTGTCTGCTAAAAATAAATTTGTAATGAGCTTCAACCTCTGAAGCCCTCTTTCTAAGCTTGTCTTTTTGGAATGGTCTTGTTTAAACTCAACCAATGGTCCTGAGCTCAGACCTTGTCACCACTGAATGGTGTTATGAGGGTCTGAGGTCATCACCTAAGATGTTATCCCCATAATAAATCTTCACCAAATTAATGATGTTATGTGTCTGAGGTCATCTAATTTATAGTGTCTGACCTCAGACCTCGTCACCACTGAATGGTGTTATGAAGGGCTGAGGTCATCACCTTAGATGATATCCTCATAATTAATCTCACCAAATTAATGATGTTAAGGGTCCTAGGTCATCTCATTATGGTGTCTGACCTCAGACCTTGTCACCACTGAATGGTGTTATGAGGGTCTGAGGTCATCACCTAAGATGTTATCCCCATAATTAATCTCACCAAATTAATGATGTTAAGGGTCTCAGGTCATCTCATTATGGTGTCTGACCTCAGACCTCGTCACCACTGAATGGTGTTATGAGGGTCTGAGGTCATCACCTAAGATGTTATCCCCATAATAAATCTTCACCAAATTAATGATGTTATGTGTATGAGGTCATCTAATTTATAGTGCCTGACCTCAGACCTCGTCACCACTGAATGGTGTTATGAGGGTCTGAGGTCATCACCTAAGATGTTATCCCCATAATTAATCACACCAAATTAATGATGTTAAGGGTCTGAGGTCATCTCATTATGGTGTCTGACCTCAGACCTCGTCACTACTGAATGGTGTTATGAGGGTCTGAGGTCATCACCTAAGATTTTATCCCCATAATAAATCTTTACCAAATTAATGATGTTATGTGTCTGAGGTCATCTAATTTATAATATCTGACCTCAGACCTCGTCACCACTTAATGGTGTTATGAGGGTCTGAGGTCATCACCTAAGATGTTATCCCCATAATTAATTTCACCAAATTAATGATGTTAAGGGTCCGAGGTCATCTCATTATGGTGTCTGATCTCAGACCTCGTCACCACTGAATGGTGTTATGAGGGTCTGAGGTCCTCACCTAGGATGTTATCCCCATAATTAATCTCTGATCTAAGAATGAAGCAAGAACTGTCATGGGAACTGATCTTTATTAATAACCTCTTCATAATAAGATGGTACATTTACATAAAACTCTATGAAACATCATATGTAATATCTCTTTAGGTGATCCGCATTCCATGGGTTAGTTAAAGGTTCTCCTTCTAGGTTTTCTAGCCTGTAAGTGCCAGGCACAACCTCTTCTGTCACTTTGTAGGGGCCATGCTAGTTTGGGTGAAGCTTATTTACTTTCTGTAGGGTCTTCTTTAGCACTAGGTCTCCCACTGCAATGGGTATTGACTTCACCCTCTAGTTGTAGAATTTCGCTGCCCTCTGTTGGTAGGCTGCTTGTCTGACCTCTGCGTCCTCTCTTCTTTCTTCGATAAGATCTAGGTCTAGCCTCCTCCCTTCCCCATTATTGTCAGGGTCATAGGTCTGAATCCTATGAGTTGTGAGCCCTATCTCCGTTGGTATGACAGCCTCTGAACCATGTGCCAACATGAACGGAGTTTCACCTATCGGTGTCCTTGCAGTGGTTCTGTAGGCCCATAACACAGCGTAGACCTCTTCAGCCCATCTTCCCTTCGCATCCTCTAATCTCTTCTTGATCCCATCCAGGATAGTTCTGTTTGTGACCTCGGTCTGGCCATTTGCCTGAGGTCGGGCAGGAGATGAGAAGAATTGCTTTATTCCTACTCTTAGGCAATACTTTTCTAAAGAGGAGTTATTCAACTGGGTCCCATTGTCTGAGATGAGAGTGTTTGGGAGGCCATATTTGTATATGATATTCCTCCAAATGATCTGGAAGGTCTTCTGCTCTGTGATTGTTATCATCGGCTCTACCTCCACCCACTTTGAGAAGTAGTCAATGGCAACTATCAAGAATCTATAGCTGTTGACAGCTCTTGGCAAGGGTCCTACTAAGTCAATTCCCCATACCACAAATGGCCATGGAGAAGAGATTGACGTCATAGGCTGATGGGGTTGATGAGGGATAGTGGCAAACCTTTGACATTTGTTGCACCTCTTCACGTAGTCTGTAGCGTCCTTGGACAAGGTAGGCCACCAGTATCCCTGAGTGATGATCCTCTTGGCCAAGGGCCTTCCCCCTATGTGGCTAGAGCAAGAGCCCTCATGGACTTCCTGTAAGACCCTGGAAACTTCCGTGGGATGCACGCACCTAAGGAGAGGCAATAGAAATCCATTTTTATACAAGACGTCTCCTATCATCGAGAACTTGGCAGCTCTATATCTCAATTTTCTCCTCTCTAGTTTGAACTCAGGCAGCTCTCCCTCTTCTATGTATCTGACGATCGGGTCGATCCATGAGTCTCCTAGGTTCAAATTGTGACAAGGGTTACATACCTCTTCTTCCTCGATGGTTGCCTTTCCTAATACCTCGATCGGAATGATCCTTCTAACATCTCTCTTCGTTTTCGAGGCCAACCTTGCCAATGCATCTGCGTGGCTATTATTTTGTCGAGGCACTCTCTTTAGTTTTGCCTCTTCAAAATATTCCAACATCTTTCTAACTCTCTCCAGGTACTTCACCATCCTTTCATTCTTGGCCTCATAGACTCCCAGCACTTGATTGACAACTAACCTTGAGTCGCTGTGGAGTAGGAGTCGTCTTACACGAAGAGTCTTCACCAATAAGAGACCTGCTATCATGGCCTCATACTCGGACTCGTTGTTTGAGGCCTGGAAGTTGAATCTCAAGGCGTATTCAATGTTGGCGCCATCTGGAGCCGAGAGTATTAGCCCCGCACCGCTTCCACTATCATAGGAAGAGCCATCAACGAAGAGGCTCTAGACGTCTGTATCTGATGAGAAGACCCCTTCTATCATAACTCCTTACTTGAAGAGGTATCGATCCTCTTCGTTCTCTTCTATTCTGCTCTGAGTTTTGCCTGAGATGACCTCTTCCCGATCTCGAAAGACGTTTGGTGCCGTCTCTTCCGAATTTTGGAAGACACTACGGTTTGTCTCTTCGGCGTCCTCTAGGACTTTCTCTGTCTCGGCCTCTTCCCAGGTGAATTTTGCAACAAAGTCCGCGAGGGCCTGCCCTTTGATGGCTGTCCTAGGCTGGTAGGTAAGATCATATTCTCCCAACTCGATGGCCCAGGCCATCAATCTCCGGGACTTCTCAGGTTTATGCAGGACCTGCCTTAGTGGGGAGTCAGTGAGGACTACCATGGAGTGAGTGGTGCGCCCAAAATAAAGCTTGTGATTCAAGTGCAAATCTATCACAACAAGTAATATCTGGTAAGTACGGAATCGTGATCCACAGGGATTGAAACACTCCTAAGAGAACAGGATTAGGTTTAAGGGATTCTCTAAACGTCACAAAAGTTAAAGTGTAAAAGATGATTTAATAGTTTGGAAAAGTGATTGAGACTAATCTCTAAACTAACATACTATTGATGATAAGTTAATTAATTAATAATTACGGAACTATGAAAAGAACTAAGATAAGCTTGAGTTCAAGAAATTAAAGGGATTGAGGATCATTCTCCCACCTCGGATTCACAAAGAAGGGGATTATAGGGCTTGGTTGAAATTAATTATAATCGAGCATAACTAATTAAGTCCGAACATCAACCATGTAGAGACTGAACTCAACAATGGAGGATTAGGGGTTAATTGATTATTGCAAGATGGGTTGGGTTTGTAGTAAAGCTTCAAACACTAGCCCTTGCATGACAAGAGAAGTTAAGAAACTATGATACTCCAATACCAACACATGAAGTTCCATTAGAGCAATTATAAACCAAACCCTAAATATAAAGTTCAAGCATCCAAGGTGTGATTATGATTACCAATCATAAGTCTAGCTACTCATAATTGAAACTAAACTACACATGCTAGTTAACAACATAATTAAGTTAGTTATCTAGTTTAAACACAAACCAATGCAAGAGATGGAATTAAATGCAATTTAAAGCTAGTAGAACAAGTAGAGAAGAAGCAAATGAACCATTTTTGCATTAATAACAACAATTCAACTAGTAATCAAAGCTTCACAAGTTGGTAAAAACCATAAATGAACTTGACCTAGGAGAGAGAAGAGAGTGTTTTTCTATCTCACCAAATATCTAACAAAAGTAATCTCTCTACAAAAGAGGAAAAACAAGGGATAAATCCCCAAAAATCCAACCAAAATGGCAAACTAGTAATAAGAAGAAAGCTGGAAATGCAGGGCCGAATCGATTTGGTGCCAAATCCGAATCGATTCGGAAGTGTATAGATTTGCCCCTGTATGAAACCGAATCGATTCGGCATTAATCGCGAATCGATTCGGGCCTGCTGGAGAAGGAAAGTTGCCTATATTAGCAATAGTTGTCCCATGTTTCACTGAAACTTCCGTAACTTCTTCGTTCGAGGTCGGATTCAAGCACCGTCGGAGGCCACACGAAGATAAGAAGAAGGACTACAACTTCCGTGAAGAAATCGGGATCAAAACCCGAGTGATGAAATTACCAAAATTCCCCCGATTGTGCAAGTGCCAACGGAACTTTTCCGGATCAAAACCAAACTTCCCAAAATGCATTCCCGAGACCTATAAAAGCTCAATAAAGACACATACAAAGTATATTTGATGAATTCAGGGGTTAGTCAATAAATGAGTATAATAACCGGGAAAAACATGCACGGGAACGCTAGAATGTACAAATTAACGGGGTATAAAATACAATAAAAGTGACGAATCACACCCCCTAACTTATACATTGCTAGTCCCGAGCAATGAAGTATGAAGAAACAAGGGCCAACAACGCAACCAAAATAGAAGAAATATGTACAACGAAGGAAAAATGCCACTTTCGTAGGCGAACGATTGCATTTAGCGTATGCAATAAGTCGTTTAACCCCTAGGTTACCCTAGGAGACGAGTGAAGTCTCGTGAGGGTTTCCAGGGATGACACCCACAAACATCAAATCAACTCATACTACGATACGGCAAAATCCAATGCGTAGCTCAACAAATATCTAAGAAGCACAATTTATCAACAAAGTGAACGAAGCTCACACAAAAGACGGCAGTTATCGGCATTAAACAAATAACTTCAATAAAAATCGAAACCATGGAAATGAGAAATAAGCGGACACATGTGGTAATTTAGATTTGGCAAAACTTTCAAAATCCATATAAAAGCTAAGGCATGCATACTCAAGTTCTCTTCGGTTGTTACACTCAACAAATGAAACACTTAGAAATGGGATGTAACACACACGGGACATGCGGGCATTAAGAGTAATTGTAAAGGGAAACTAGGCCACACACATGTCATCAATGAAGAACGCAATATAAAAGTGAAAAATACAATCTCATGAAAGGATATCGCATATTAACCAAGAGAAAAGCATTTAAACAGATTATCGCTAATGTTCGACCTTTGAATCACATCACCCTAGGATCAAATAGGACTTTTAGGGTATAGAATTTAGGCTAGGCTAGGGTTATGAAGTGAAAGGATGTATTTACGGATACAAAAGGTGTTCGGAGATGAAAAAATTGGGATAATGGGAAATAGTGGGCAATTTCAAAATTGGAAAATAATTTCCAGACAACATTAGATATAACAATTGGAGAGTAATCAAAGCTTATTAACTATATACACAACATATACAACTTTCTCTTTTCTTTTTCTTTACTTCTTTTTCTCATTTTCTCTTTTGTTTTCTTTTGCTTTTTTTGCTTTCTCTTTTTCTTACCTTTTTCACTTCTTTCTTTCCTTTACTTTTTCAAACTCTCATATGCCTAAATTGCAACCGACATCATAACAACATCATTTAATCCTAAGTAACATTCCAAACAACGGTATGTAAGGTAATATATATGGTGTAAAACTCCAATTTGGAGTTGGTTATGGAATTTTTGGGTAATGCAATGAAAGGCTAATATTTAGGCTCAAAGGGGTTGACTAGGGAAACATATAAGGTTAAGGTCAAGGTTATATGGGTTAAACAACAACAAGGGCCTATAATCCTTTCCTAAAGTTTCATGTGATTCGCGGGACTCAACACCATTGAAAATCATGCTCAAGTGATAAATCAGTTAGTATGCAATCAAATGAAAAGAAAATGAGATTGACAACGAATTCATTGACAAGAAAGAGATAGAGTGGATGTATACGCTCACAAATGACGATAAGTCTCAATTTTCACTTTTGTAAGGGTATAGCACGCGCCTTAGAATAACGAATTTGAAACACTTTAAACCAAATCATAAATAATTATTTGTGTATATGCTCAAAGCTTCATAGTTTAATTTTATGAGGCCATTCACAATGCAAATAATAACGGGCTAAAGGCTAATAAATCAAAGACTCAAAGCATGATTCATAGCTATACAAAAGGATATGCCGATCATATAAGTAATCATAGTAGATAAGAGAGAATTTTTATTTTTATTTTTTTATTTTTATTTATTTTTATTTTTTAAATTAACAAATAAATAAAATAAATAAATAACTACTAACATTTAGTGGCATCACAAATGTAATCCATACCCCCTAACTTGAATGAAACATTGTCCCCAATGTTAGTAGGGATAAAAAGGGAAAAGGGGTTAGAAAATAGTCACTCCGTAAGGAGTAACTCGAGAAACGCGCAACGGCATGCCTGTTACATGTTAGTACCAAAAACAATAATATATACAAAAGAGATATATACAAGAACAAATATGAAACTGAAAATGAGTAACTTCATTAATAATCACAAGTTGTGTACATGGGGCACAAAAACCAAAATTAGAAAATACACTAAATGTACTCTCTCCTCCCCACACCAATACACAACGACAAAGTTACAAACCCAAAAATCAAAATGAAGAACCACAAAAGTCAGTAGCAGAGAAAGTAGGATGACAGCGGCCTACATATCGTCCGGGTGGCGGCTCGGGGACTCGGGCGCGGTGGGGTCACGAGGGGCATAGGGGTCATAAAGGTACGGAGGCACAGCAGCCTCGCCCCCTCGTAGATGTGAAAATAGGTTCATCTGCGCCCTAGAAATCATCGAAATATCGCGCTCGTAAGCGCCCCGAAACGCGGTAAAATCAGCCTGGAACGATGCAAAGCTCGTCATATAAGTGCCCCGAAACTCGGTAAAATCCGCCTGCAACTCATCCATCCGCACCCCAAGATATGTAATGGGGTCAACAGAAGATGGGGAAGGAGGTGGGACAGGATGAGGCACTTCCGGAATATTCGGCATAGGAGCATCAGGGGCAACCGCATCGTCAGGAGCATCCAACATTCGCTTCTTCCTCCTCTCCCAATAATCTTTTCCTAAACTTTTCTCAATGGCCTTCTAGCCAAGCAACTTGGGGAGGCGAGGAATGTTATCCGTACCTGCCACCTCATAATTAGCATCTCTACAAATTCGGGAAACCAACCGCGAGTACGGGAGGGTAGTGGTACCCTTCTCACAGTAAGCGGCCTTTAGCATCCGCTGAAGTACCAATGCGGGAAGGTTGACAATAGAATTGGCATCCAAGAGATGGTAAAGGAAGTGGGCCTGGGCGGAGCGAAGAACAGCATTGGTTTGGGTCGGCGTGATGGAATTAACAGCAACAAGGTGGATGATACGGTGGTTATCGGGCATAAGAGATGTGGGGAAAGTCTCCCCAGCCCAAACATTCCCTGGCGCCAGACGCGTAATCAGGGTTTCATTTGTCAGCCTCCCCTCGTCGGAGCAAGGGTAATCAAAATCCTCGGGGTTATCGGCCCCAGTCAGATGCAAAGCCAAGAGAGGCTTTGAAATAGGAATTCGCTTACCTCGCACGTAAGCCTCAAAAGTTCCGTCCCCAGTTGGGACGAGAGACGCATAGAACCGACGAACATGCTCATCATGGACATCACCCGCCCTGGCAAGGTGGGATTCCCAACAAAACTTCTGAAAGTACCGACGAACAGAGGCGGGGAAATCCTCAAGGTGCACAGGCCTCTCAATAGCAATTGGGCGACCCGAAGGAAATTTAGCTCGGAACCAGTCTCTTTCCTGCTTTGAGCGAAAGGATTCAAAACCTCCCCGACCTGAAATTATATTGGATGTGGGCTTGGAGATCGAAGAAACCTACAAAACATTAATTCAATACACACACCATAAGTGCGATGCACAAAATCAAAGTAATTGTGAAATAAAGGGAACTAGGTTCGGAGGGTGTGCGTTGGAAAAAATTGGTCGAATAAACGTAACCGACGCACACCGCACTCAAACAAGGATAATTCAACAAGAATGTGCGATAAAAGGTGTGAAGATGAAGCTTTAGCGCACAAAATCATCACAGAGGCATTTCATCGAACATATAGTGTGCAATGTATAGAAAGTAGGGTGAAAATGACATACTCAATGTGAAAAACCCCCCAACAAATACAACTTAATCATCAAAGCAACATAAACAAGTTGTATTTGTTGGATTCACATCACAAACAATGGGAAAATAAGGAGTTTCATGCAGAAAAAATGTGGATTTTACAAAAATGCATTTAACCCTACTTTCATACCAAAAACACTTTGTAAGACATGAAATCAATTTAATAGGGTTGAATTAGTTACCTTGGATGAGGATGCCTTGGAAGAGGAAGCCATGAGGGGGAAGAAATGTGGAAGAAGGGAAATGATATGGGAGAGGCTGTGTTCGCAGGTTAAGAGAGTAGAAAGAATGAGAAGAGTATTAAAACAAAATGTGGGAATTTTAAGTGAACAGGTGATCCGAATCGATTCGGTAGTTAAATCGAATCGATTCGCTACTCTCGGATTGAACACTGTCTAAGGGTGAATCGATTCGGTATTAATCCGAATCGATTCGGGAGAAGAGACCTGACACTTTGGATTAACCGGATCGATTCGCCTGAATAGCGAATCGATTCACAAGAAGAGACCTGAAACTTTGGATTAACCGAATCGATTCGCCTGAATAGCGAATCGATTCGCTGACTCTAAATTTTGCCACTGGGAAGGGTCGAATCGATTCGGTGATAAACCAAATCGATTCGGATGCTGGGATCCAACTTTCTGCTATGCTGATTTTCTAATTCTCATGAAGTTTAAATTTCGGGGCCACCTCAACTGGATTTCATGGACCAAAATGATATACCATATGTATGTAACTGGTCCGGAACCAAAAAATTGCAACCCCTCACGTACCGGGGGGCTGCTCGGCACCAAAAATGAGAATTTAACGAACCGAATCACCCCTGCTAACGGGGCTACTGCGTACGATGCCCGGTTGTAAATCCGCAGATATTATTAGGACGTACTTCACAATGTGAACACCTATCCTTCCCCTCGGTTCGACTTCGCTCCAACTAAGGCTGATACACTTAACAATTATATCGGGTTCAAGATCGGAGGATATGACACCTATCCAAAATGGACTACCCCAACCGCTGGACCCGCGTTTGGTTTTGAAAACCGGATTAATATTTGAAAGAGGGGGCCATGGGTTCTTAAAGTGACGGACCGAAGGGTCGGTGCACAAATCGATAGAGACATTTTCTACCCTATTTTTCTCCGAGCAACTCCCCCTATTCAGGATTGATGGCTCTATGTAAATGTCAATTTCGGATATGATAGAGTCGTCAATCGGAGTGAAATCCAAATTGCCTAATTTATCCCCGATTTCATGGTTTTCTCCTACGCCAACCTCTCCTAACATGTCAAAACACACATCTAACACACTCCATTCAATTTCCTCCCTTGCAATGTGATCGTCGTCCACACATATCATTCCAACGAAATTCACTTCCCTCACACATCATCTTCGTCACTCGAGAGGTGCGACACATTGAAAATATTTACATCTAATGTCATATTCCCAAAAGACAAGTTCATCTCACCATTCCTACAATTTATCGAAGCATTCGCGGTCACGAGAAATGGTCGTCCTAAGATGACGGGAGGTTGATTGTTCGGGCTTAAAACAGGTTGGGTATCAAGAACGATAAAGTCGACCGGGAACACAAAGGTGTCTATCTGGACGAGGATATCTTCCAAGACGCCCCGTGGAATTTTGGTGGAGCCGTCGGCCAATTGAATTTTAGTTTTGGTAGGACTAAGTTCTCCCAAGTCCAGTTGAAGATAAACCGAATACGGAAAGAGGTTCACACTAGCTCCTAGATCAAGAAGAGCGCGATTAATGGCAAAGTTTCCAATCATACACGAAACCGTTGGACACCCTGGGTCCTTAAATTTTGGAATCGTGTTGTGTTGGAAAATGTAACTAACCTATTCAGTCAACTCCACCTTTTTGCGAGAAACATGATTTCTCTTAAAGGTGCACAAATCTTTCAAAAACTTGCCATAGGAAGGGATTTGCTTAATCGCGTCAAGGAGAGGGAGATTGATTTTTACTTGTTTGAGCATCTCCATGATCTCTTGATCTTTGTTGGGTTTAACAATTGGAAAGAGCCTTTGCGGGTAGGGTGCGGGAAATGGACAAGGGACTGACGCTTCCGGCCCCTTGGTCGGTGACTCATCTCTTTTCTTTTTGGGAGTCACTTCACTCTCTCGGGGAGTTATTGTGACCTCGTCGGATTCTTTCGGGGAAGGTGGAGGTGGATTTTCAATCACCTTCCCACTCCTAAGAGTGGTGATGGAATTTGCATGTTCCATAGACCTACATTGAGCGGAAGAAGGAGTAGAAACATCGGAATTCGTGTTATTTTGCCCAACGGACCCATGAGATTGTGAGGGGAATTTTCCTTTTTCGTTCACACTCAAAGAAGCGGTCAACTTAGAAATTTCTTTTTCGAGCCTAGCGTTTGTGGCTTGTTGAGAAGTCACAAAAGATTGAAAAATTTCTTCTAGACTTCTCTTGTTCGGGTGCGCGTAGGCAGGTATAACTGGTGGAGCTGGTCCCGGAGGGGGACCTTGCATTACAACTTGGGGAGGGGGATGTTGGTTGTACGGTTGTTGGTAATTCTGAGGCGGGGGAGGACGAGATTGTTGATATTGGTAACCGAGTTGGTTACCCCAAGATGGATTAAACCCTTGGTCGGGAACGTTTTGGGATCTTCTAAAAACTCCCATAGCATTCGCTTGGTCATGGAGGATCACTTTGTAAGCCGGAATAGTGGGACAGTCTTGGGTCGAATGAGCATTAGTGTCACAAATGGCACACAACTCCTCAATTACGGAATGAGTTTGAACAACGGGATCTCGAACCTTCGAACCGAACTCCTCAACTTTCTTAGATAATTTATCTAATCTCATTTTCATCTCATCCTCGTCAGTGAGGTGATACATACCAGGGTTAAACGAGGACGGAACCGAAGGTCGCGAACTGGTTTTGTTCGGATCCGAGGTATCCCATGCTTGGGTGGTCTCGGCACAATATTTGAAATGTGCCCACGCATCATCGGGATTCAAACCAAAGAACTCACCGGAGCACATTGTCTCCACCATTTGTTTCGCATTAAGTGTAAGCCCATTGTGGAAAAATGAGATTCATCTCCACTTTTCGAAACCGTGGTGCGGGCATTTATGAAGTACCTCATTAAATCTCTCCCAACATCGCTCGAATGATTCACCTTCGGCCTGAACGAATGTTTGGATTTGACTCTTTAAAGAGTTGGTGCGATGAGTTGGAAAGATTTTTTTTTAAAACTGCGCTTGCATTTCGCGCCAACTCCCGATGGAATTAGGAGCCAAGGACCAAAGCCAAGTTTTGGCTTTGTCCTTCAAGGAAAATGGGAAGAGTTTGAGACGTGTGACATCTAGAGGACAGTTTTGATCGCTAAAAGTAGCGCACACCTCCTCAAACTCTCTAACATGAAGGTAAGGTTGTTCACTATCCATGCCGTGGAAAGTAGGAAGTAATTGGATCATTCCATTACGAAAATGGAATTGCGCGGCATTGTAAGGAAATATGATACAAGACGGAGAGGTGGTCCTCTCTGGTTGCAAATAATCACGCATGGTCCTATACGGGGGTTCGGGTGCAACCCCTTGACTACCGTGCTTACTAACATTGTCGGCCATGGTTGTAGGATTGGAGTGGGCCCAGGTATACGAAGAAGACGAGACCGAACTAGAACGAGAAATTGATGGTAAAGGTCTCCAATAATCCGAGGGTTCACTAGACGATGGTTCACGAATAGGATTCAAATTGCTACTACTCGCGTCATGCATTTACAGAATTTTGGATTGATTTTTGGAAACCGTGATGTCACGGTGACCACAGGGAACGATAGTGTAAAGAGAATTTCTAAAACCTAAGATAGTTACCAATCCCCAGCAACGGTGCCAAAAACTTGGTGCGCCCAAAATAAAGCTTGTGATTCAAGTGCAAATCTATCGCAACAAGTAATATCCGGTACGTATGGAATCGTGATCCACAGGGATTGAAACACTCCTAAGAGAACAGGATTAGGTTTAAGGGATTCTCTAAATGTCACAAAAGTTAAAGTGTAAAAGATGATTTAATAGTTTGGAAAAGTGATTGAGACTAATCTCTAAACTAACATACTATTGATGATAAGTTAATTAATTAATAATTATGGAACTATGAAAAGAACTAAGATAAGCTTGAGTTCAAGAAATTAAAGGGATCGAGGATCATTCTCCCACCTCGGATTCACAAAGAAGGGGATCATAGGGCTTGGTTGAAATTAATTCTAATCGAGCATAACTAATTAAGTCCGAACATCAACCATATAGAGACTAAACTCAACAATGGACGATTAGGGGTTAATTGATTATTGCTAGATGGGTTGGGTTTGTAGTAAAGCTTCAAACACTAGCCCTTGCATGACAAGAGAAGTTAAGAAACTATAATACTCCAATACCAACACATGAACTTCCATTAGAGCAATTATAAACCAAACCCTAAATATAAAGTTCAAGCATCCAAGGTGTGATTATGATCCCCAATCATAAGTCTATCTACTTATAATTGAAACTAAACTACACATGCTAGTTAACAACATAATTAAGTTAGTTATCTAGTTTAAACACAAACCAATGCAAGAGATGGAATTAAATGCAATTTAAAGCTAGTAGAACAAGTAGAGAAGAAGTAAATGAACCTTTCTTGCATTAATAACAACAATTCAACTAGTAATCAAAGATTCACAAGTTGGTAAAAACCATAAATGAACTTGACCTAGGAGAGAGAAGAGAGTGTTTTTCTATCTCACCAAATATCTAACAAAAGTAATCTCTCTACAAAAGAGGAAAAACAAGGGATAAATCCCCAAAAATCCAACCAAAATGGCAAACTAGTAATAAGAAGAAAGCTGGAAATGCAGCCAAATCCGAATCGATTCGGAAGTGTAGAGATTTGCCCCTGTATGAAACCGAATCGATTCGGCATTAATCGCGAATCGATTCGGGCCTGCTGGAGAAGGAAAGTTGCCTATATTGGCAATAGTTGTCCCATGTTTCACCGAAACTTCCGTAACTTCTTCGTTCGAGGTCGGATTCAAGCACCGTCAGAGGCCACGCGAAGATAAGAAGAAGGTCTACAACTTCTGTGAATAAATCGGGATCAAAACCCGAGTGATGAACTTACCAAAATGCCCCCGATTTTGCAAGTGCCAACGAAACTTTTTCGGATCAAAACCAAACTTCCTAAAATGCATTCCCGAGACCTATAAAAGCTCAATAAAGACACATACAAAGTATATTTGATGAATTCAGGGGTTAGTCAATAAATGAGTATAAGAACCGGGAAAAACATGCACGGAAATGCTAGAATGTACAAATTCATGGGGTATAAAATACAATAAAAGTGACGAATCAGTGAGCTTGGAAGTAAGGCTTCATTTTTCTTGAGGCATGTATTAGGGCATAAGCCAACTTTTCCATACGGGGATAATTTTGTTCAGACCCTTGAAGGGCCTTACTGTTGAAGTATACAGGCCTTTGGATCCCATCCTCTTCCCGTATGATGGCCGCGCTGATGGCTGATTCAGAGACTGCCAGATACACAAACAACCTTTCTCTTGCGATGGGCTCAGACAGCAATAAGGGAGACCCTAAGTAGGACTTGAGTTGGTTGAAGGCTTTTTCACACTCTTCGCCCCATTGGAAGGCCTTTCTTAAAACTTTAAAGAATGGGAGACACTTATCCGTCGCCCTAGAGACGAATCTGTTAAGCGCAGCCACTCTCCCTGTGAGTCTTTGGACATCCTTGATACTCCTAGGAGTCTTTATGTCAAGCAACGAATTAATTTTTTTGGGGTTCTCTTTGATTCCTCTCTGGTTGACGATGAATCTCAGGAACTTCTCGGCGCCTACTCCGAAGACACATTTCGCTGGGTTGAGTTTCATCTTGTATGAGTCTATCACATCGAAGGACTTCTCAAGGTCTGCTACATGAGTGCAAGCTTTCAAGCTTTTTGTCAGCATATCATCTACATACACCTCCATGGTCTTACCTATTTGCTCTTCGAACATCTTATTGATAAGACGTTGGTATGTTGCCCCTGCATTTTTCAGACCTAAGGGCATCACTTTGTAGCAGTACGTCCCCTTGTCGGTAATGAAGGTTGTCTTCTCTGAGTCTTCGGCATCCATGAAGATTTGGTTATAGCCTGAATACGCATCCATGAAGCTCATGAGCTCATGTCCTACTGTAGCATCCACCATCTGGTCTATCCGAGGTAAGGGGTAGCTATCTTTTGGGCAAGATCTGTTTAGGTCAGTGAAATCGACACACATTCTCCACTTCCCATTGGCCTTGGGCACGATGACCGCATTTGATAACCACTCCGGATAGGTAACTTCTCTTATAAACTCAGCCTCTTCTAACTTTTTCATCTCTTCACGGATGAAGTTATATTTTTCCCTGGAGTAGACTCTTCGTCTCTTCTTGATAGGCCTGGCATCTTTGGTTACGTTGAGCTTGTGACTCATCACCTTAGGATTGATGTCAGGCATGTCTGCGTAACTCCATGCGAAGACACTCTGCCTCTTCCTGAGGAAGTTTATCAGCTCTTCCTTGATTTCCGGATTAAGGGCTTTGCCGACCTGGATGTTTTTTTTGGCTCGTCCTCATTGAGGACGATGGATTCTACCTCTTCCACGACCTCTCCCTTCTTCAATTTTGTTTCATCTCTTGGATCAAGAGTATCAATGCTATAAGTGGTGGTGTCCCTCTTATGGGCTTCTCTCTCTTCGGCCGAGTTGAAGTAACATTCTCGCACTGTGGTCTGGTCACCTTGCACTTCCCCTACTCCATAAGGAGTCGGGAATTTTAGCATCTGATGGACCGTTGACGGCACAACCTCGAACTCCCTAAGGGCCACCCTTCCTATGATGAGGTTATAGGCCGAGAAGACACTCTCGTCCATCACAAAGAAATTAATCCTCCTGGTCAACCTCTTAGGCCATTCGTCACCCATCCGTACGTCCATTTCATACATGCCCAAGGGGTGAACCTTTTCACCACTGAAGTCTATCAGGGGGTGGTGATAGGGGACCAGTCTTGCTCTACTAAGGCCTAAGCTCTTGAAGCAAGGCCAAAACATCACATCTGCCGAGCTCCCCCCATCCACGAGGATCCTCTGCACCTCATATCCATGCACCCTTGTCGTTATGACCAAAGGGTCATCATGGGGGGCTAAGATACCTCTGAAGTCGAGTCTGGAGAACCCAACTACGAGGGTATACATGTCTACTTTCTTCCTCTTCTGTACTGTATCGGAAGACGTTAGATTCATAACTTCAAGCTTGGCCATTGATTTAGCCTCGGCTATATGAGCCTTCCTATCAGCTACTTCAGATCCACCACCTGCAAATCCTCCGCATATTGTGCCAACACCGAAAGAGATCATACCAACCCTCTTCACCGAGGTGTTGTCATCCTTTGGTGGAAGATCCGGATCATCTTCATTATCACCTTCTGAGTCATCGTCTCTTCGGGCCGAGACGTTGTCACAGCATCTGTCATTCCTCCTTTTCTTATGGTCATCTCTTTCACTCTTAGGAGCCTTACCGTCTACATATTTTCTCAATTTCCCAAATTTTAACATTTTCTCAATCTCATCCTTCAAAGCGAAGCATCTATCTGTGACGTGACCATGATCTTGGTGGAACTCACACCATAGGTTTTTGTTCCTCTTATGTGGTGGGGCTTTCAGCTTCTCTGGCTATCTTAGAGCCCTGTCATTCTTAATCTCATTGAGGATGTGCTCACAGCTCACAGTCAGAGGAGTATAGTGAGCGAACTTGTCATCACCCGATCTCTTCTTCCCATCTTTCTTATTTTGGGACTTTCCACTGCCGCCGCGGTCCTCATCCTCATACTTGGCGGCCATTACCTCTTCCACATTCATTACTTTCCTTGCGGTTGCCAGCAGCTCCGCCATAGACCTAGGGGGCTCTTCCGCCAGTTTCCACAATAGCTTCTCCTTCTGGAGACCTCCTATAAGGGTGGTCATGGCTATGTTCTCTTCATAATCTTTGACCTCCAACTTTTCTTTGTTGAATCTTGCTATGTAGTCTCTTAGGCTCTCACCCTTGGCCTGCTTGACATACAGCAGGTGGGTAGTCTTCTTTTGAGGCCTCACCCCAAAGCAGAAGTTGTGGATGAATCGCTCAGCCAAGACTTTGAAGTTCTCAATTGAGTTCTTCGGAAGGGAGGTGAACCAATTGTGTGCATCCCCTGTTAAGGTCCCAGAGAAGGCTCTACACTTCATCTCATCGGTTATCGAGTAGATTTCTGCTACCGATTGATACATCTCGATATGATGCACAGGGTGGTTGCTGCCATCATACTTGGGAGACACCGTAGGAGGCTTGAACTTAGCTGGGGTTGGGAACCCCACTATCCTAGCCACAAATGGGGAGCCCTCTGAGTAACCCCTTTGTAATGGGTCCCTGCTTTTAATGAGGTCTCTTATTTCTCCTCAAGGCGTTGGATAGAATCATTCCATGGTCTTCGGCCATCGACTTGGCCGAGGTTATCCCCTGCCACCTCCCTGGGATGGACCGAGGTTTCTCCTGCCACGACACGTTGGCTGTTGACCTCTTCCTATTCCCTGCCTCTTCTTTCACAGTGTCGACCTTGGTCTGGCCGACCCTGCATGTTCCCTCTCTGAGAGCCTGCTGCACTCCTTGATCTCAACAGTCTCTGTCTTAAGTCATTTATCGGGCCCAGTCTCTCGAAGGCCGACCCTCTGCTCAACCTATCAAAGGCTGACCCTCTTTGTTGGGCCTCTTCACCTCTTCGGCCGACACAACCTTGACTTTGCCTAAGAGGCCGTACAGTATTATTTGACACCTCATACGGCTCTCAGTAGTCTTCCGGGGCTTCTTCCGCCTCTAGATCATCATACCTGTCCTCTGGGCAAGGGTTTCCATGCCTCCCCAGGCGCAAGCGCCTAGGGTCAGCAACGTCCCTTCTCCGTGGGGGTGCAGGCTGGTCCTTAATTGGTGCCTGGGGTGGTCCCCTAGCGTTAGGATGAGGCTGAATTACCGCCGGAGTGATCATGTCCGGTGAGACTCCAGGTGGCCTCATCATAGTTTGGCTGAGCTGTGCAAATTGCTCTTGCATGGCTGCTTGTGTTGCAGCTAAAGATCTCAAGGCTGCAGCTACCTCTGCCATTTCAGACTGGGGGGCGCCTGACTGGAACTGGGCCCTCCTCCCCCGGGCGGCGGAAGAGGCGGTGGTAAGTCTGGTTCCATATGTTAACACTATAGAGTTTGAGTAGCAGATGAGCTTAGTACCTCACAGGACCTCTTTCAATGGTGAAACAGCTCCGCGCTAGGGGGAGGCTTGGTTCACCACCAGAGTCTCCGGTGAGATTAATCAGAAAAAGAGGAAGAGATAGCTTCTCCTTCCTACAGACGTCACCAAAATGATGATGCCGGAATCAGCACCACCAGATAAGGTGTTTTCAAGCTCAATCTAAGAACAACAATGGCAGCATAGTTATGTAAAAGGTAAGAGAAGGAGATGAGGGGAATAGGAGAGAGCACCAGGATATAAGTGGTTTAGCCTAAATCGTCCTACGTCCCCTGTATGTGTGAATAACCTCACTGCAATAAGGCACTAATGGCCATGGATACAATCTCTCAAGCTTTCTCTCTCTACTGTGTATCTAGACAGGGTTTCAGCTAGGGTTGAATATCTGGGGATCCTCCTGCAAGGTAGAGGATGACCTCTATATATAGTACCTAGGTGGTGTAATGTACCCTCCATGCATGTATTGAGCATGTGTGTGTTTGCCTCACCAATATGGGAGTGCCATCTGCCACTGTCACATGTAGAGAATGATGATGCAATACTCTCCCCACGTGTGGGGAATAATCTTTGTTGTAACTGATTTGTGTCCATGTGTCCTTATCCAAATGTCAGCAGATGCTCGACGATCGCGTCTGGTGTATGACCTTGGCTTTGCGGAGGCCGAGGTTGGTGAGTCTTGGTACCTGTTCAGTCCGAGTATTACATGGAGGTCTCGGCCTAATCCCAGCCGAGACAATGGACAAGGTCGGCCTGAGATGAGGTTGAGCTGGAGTGTTTGGAGTATCAACTAATGTCTTGATGAGGTTACTGGTGGCTTCTTACGACCTCGTTTTGTGCCTGGACGAGGTTGCCATTCCAGGGTATACGTGAATGGAGAGGCTCATGGTAGTGTCGGCCTGGGCCGAACTTGATATGGCCGAGGGGTGATATCGCGTGTCCAAGACATGCCCAACGTCGGCCACAATATCGGCTGAGGTTGGTGTCTCTAGGCCGAGGTGACACTTGGGGCATATCACAGAAGATCATGTTCTCAACTGTGAATTTCTATTTAAAACTGATCCCGACACTAAGAACAGATATGAGCTGACTAGATCTATTATAGATGACAATTCTAAATATAAAGTGGCAGAGGAGTTTTAGTCTCAAAAGGCCAACACAAAATGTCATAAAGAAGGTGATGCAAACATTGCCTTATTCCATTCTTGTGTCAAAACTAGATGATTTGTGATGATCCATAAAGTTAAGGACTTTTAAAAAAATTGGAAGATTGATCAAGATGAAGTTAAAAATGATGAGATTGATTTATTGATCATAACAGAATCTCGGAGTAGATTTGTGAAGGGCGGGAATATTATGGACAACATTTTGTTAGCCTAAAAAGTGCTTTCCAAATCCAATGGGAAAAATATAGGAGGAAATATAACTTGGAAATTGGATATGTCAAAGTCATATTCCAATATAACTTGTTTATTTATGTATTAAGTTACGAGAAGGCTTGGCTTTAATGAAACATAGATTGATCTTGTGTTGAGGAATATATCTAATGTTTGGTTCTCAGTTATTAAAAATTGTGAAGTGGGTGGATTCTTAAAATCTTATAAAGGTTTAAAGCAGGGTGACCCCTATCCCCTTGCCTGTTCATCATTGTTGCTGATATTCTTAGCAGGAGGTTTGATAAATTATTTCATCAAAAGAGTTTCAATGGTTTCAAAGGCGTGGTCGATGGTCCTAAAATTTCCCATCTAGATTTGTAGATGATATAATTATATTGTCTTCTGACATAAAATCATCTATAGGAAAAGTGATGAAAGAGCTTAGAATGCATGAACAAGCTTCGAGTCAATACATTAATAAGTTGAAAATCTTTTTTGTTGCTTCGAGTAGGATGTAAATCTTTCAATTGAAGAGAATTGAGGACATGTTGGGTATTCAGCAAAGGAACATTAAGTGGATGTCGAGTACTTAGTTATAGTGGGCTCAAATACCTGGAGAAGAATTATTCACGTCTGGTACATAGTTGTGGTTCACATTAAATGGATGATTAGGGAAGGTAATAACAACTTTTTTTGGGATAATTGGTGTGATATTAGCCCATTACATAATATCTATACTGTTTCCCATGACTTATCCATTGCAGATATGTGGGACGAGCACGAATACTAGATTACTGATGATCTTCTTAGCTATGCCCAAAACACTCATTTATGGTATATTCTGAACCTCGATAGATGTTAGATGGATAGAAAAGACTTTTTAGTTTGGAGCCCCAATGCATCGAGTAAATTCTCAGTATATTCTTCTTGGGAGGAAATTAGATTCAAAGTTAGGAGTAACTCGTCTAATGAGTCCATCTGGAACAAATTGATGCCATATGAAATTTATATCTTTATGTGGAAGTTGTGGAGGGATATTTTGCCTCTTGAACATGCTATTAGAAGATTTGTCTTTCTCATCCCTTCAAAATTGTTTTGCTGTTGCAACCGTATACAAGAAGACACGGACCATAATTTCATCAGGGGAAAACTGCCCAAACCACCTGGTTATTATTCTGTAAGATGTTTAGGATTCCTAATTCGGTCGTGACAGTTAAAGAGATGTTTATAAAATTATTGATCAGCTAAAACTCCACAATAAAACATTAAGCAATGTGCATAAAATGGTGGATCAATTATTTTGTTATTTAGACCATAAAATGGTGGACCAACCATTAAGAATCGCTTCCCATACCCGCTCATCTATCGCCTCAAGTGCTGATTTTATAAGCATTTTCCAGTATGTGTAATTAGACACATAAAACATCGATACCCTAGACACCGAATGGGTATTCGAATAAAAACCACCAAAATTCATGCCTAAACAAGGATCTAAACACAATAACTTAGTGTTACAGCTCTGATACTAATTTGAAGAACCCCAAAGGCAAGAGTACCGGGGGGGATCTAAAGAACAAAAGTCAATTTTATTTTTTTCAAATTAAATATAAAACTTAAACAGATTAATCCCAAATAGAACTTAGTACCAATTTTAAACCAAGTTGTGTTAAAATGATTTACCAAATTTTATCTTATACAAAAACATGCATCTAGGTTGTAGAAAATAAAATAAATAAATAAATTAAACACAGCACAAGGATGTACAAGGAAAATCCACAACAGGAAAAACCTTTGACGGCCCAGCCACGCAATTCACTATGATACGGATTTACACAAGTTGACAGATGACTTACTCAATGACTTGACTTCCCACAAGCCTTGATGTGTCTTCAATATTCAACCGTTCCTCCACAATGACATTGCATGAATCCATACAGGCAAGTTGCCACAACGTGTGAGTCCACACATGCCTCGATATCCACCTATCTAGGCTCGGTTAGCGTCTATAAATTGGAACACGAAATTCACCGTTTCTTCACCACAACACCGGAAACACACAATCCACCGTGTGTAAATAACAAATACGGATTCCATCGTACGAAAGAATTCTCACAAAGTTGTGGAGAATAAACTTGGTACCCAAAAAATGATCTTCAAAGCATATTTAAGTTGAAGCTTGGATCCCAAACTACTTGGGTGTAAACTAGGGTTTGGGAGAGTTTTTTGAAAGAGTTTGGGAACTCAAAACATAAGAATTTCTCTCTAATTAAAATGATGCTCCGCACTCTTATTTATAGGATGTTTGTTGAAAACGAAATAAGTATGAAAGACCATTTGATAAATCTCAAATAAAATAAAAAATTTGTGCAGTTCGAACGATACTGAACCTCGTTCAAACGAAATATAACATCTCATTCGAACACAGTTCTAACAACACATCCAACGAGATTCTAGGGAACGGTGAAAAACATCTCATTCGAAGTTTCGTTTGATTAAGGATCTAATGAGGTACCAATACTCGTTCGAACGACCTTATAAGTTTGTTTTAATGAAGTCCTGCAAAAATTATTTTTCTTCTAAAAAATATATAAAGGATAAAATCATTTTATAAAAAATACTAACAACTAAAAATAAATTATCCAAGGATAATAATATATACGCATTCATACCTCAGAAATCATTGGATCGTGAAGACGGATACGAGCACCAAACAAGGTACGATGATATAATCTCTGAAGCTTGGCTGCTATGTCTTCTTCCAAACACGTTAAAGTCTTGAAAAGGAAACACCAACCTTAATATATGACTCAAAATGATTTATCTAGAAATAAGTCAGTACATGCAATTTGACTCAATTGGAAATTTGTCCTTATAAGTCTCCCACTTTGGCAATTCCGAGAGAAAACCAAAAAACAAACCCCCCTAGGCCATCAATCTCTCTAAAAGACTCAATCTTAACCCCCAAAGAAAAAAGTACAGATGCTCGACAGATATGATAGACGAACTTTTCGTATATTTCGTGTCATTGTTGAAAGTCCTATAATAAAAAATCTCAAATACCTACAAAATATAATAAACTAAAGTGTAGTGGTAAGTGAGGTATCAATCCACATCAAGGGAGTGAAACGAGAGGAAAACACATGTAATTTACAAAATTTATTATCTTTTTTTCGATTTTTTAGCCTTTTCAATATTAAAATAATTTTTGTGAGATGAGGGTGAAATAAGACTACTAAATCAAGGATGTAAATAAAAGTAAGTGAATATATTAAATAAATCTAACTAAATAAAAATCTAAAATATGAGATGGGTGAGGAAATAAAAGCGAGGACTAACAAGGGATAGGATGACACCATATATTCTAGTTAATTAAAATTAATTAATTCATTAAAATTAATTATCCCAAGTTAGTATCAAAATCACAAATCAAATCTCGTTGAAAATGTAATTTTAATAAAAACATTTTAGAAAATTAATTTTAACACTCCTACAACTCTTAAAATGTATATCCAAATATAATCTAACAAATCACCCGCTACGATCGATCGATTAAACTAGTTTAAATCATAAAAGTAAGCCTAGAGTTGAAATTGAAGGAATAATACCACACTTGAGAAGCCCCTATCTCTAGTTCGAATCTAAAATCGATATTATAACTAGAATTTCGATTTTCTCTCGAAAATCATTTACCCTCTCTCGAGGCGTAAATAGAAAGTAAGAGTGTAAAGTTAATTATCAAAGGGAAATTTAATGTAAATAAACTAATTAAAATGGATTAACATCAAATAATAGGATCACCCCACCCCTTGAAAGGGGTTTTAGCCTAACATGATATTAAAAATGATGAACGAATAATCAAAGGCTAATAAAATGAAATAGAAGAGAAGAGAACAATCAAACCCAATCTCTTGAAGTGAAATGGAACTATAATTTCTTTGAAATCAAGTACCATCCATCCAATATGAGCATCCAACAATAATCAATTAAATATAATACTCAATTGAATTACTCACAATTTATCCTCACAAATCTCTAAAAATAAAAACTATTTACAAAATGTTTCTCTAATTTATTTCTACTCAAACCTAAAAAAAACTAAAATGGTGTTTTTCTATCTAAAATATCCCCCCTCTCAAAATGGTCTTCATCTTCTTTAAATAGTAGGCATGGAGCTAAGTTGGTGTTTGATTGGAGAAATGCACAAAGTGGAGGTTTGATTGGTGGGTGCGAGGTGATCTTGGGTGTGTATGGTAAGGGTGGTGTGTGTGAGTTATTGTTTGGGTGTATGAGGGTGTGTCGTGTAAGTGTGTGGGTGAATGAGTAGTATAGGTGTGTGAGGGTGTGTGGTATTTGGGTGTGAGTACGGCTGAGTGTTTAGTTTAGGTGTGAGTGAGTGTAGGATAGTGTGGAGTGTGTGTATTTAATTTGTGACCCTAAAAATAAAAATAAACCTAATAAAAATAAAAGTAAAATAAAAATAAAAACTAAACTAAAATAAAAATATAGTAAACTACTAAAGACTAATCCTAAAAATAAAAAGAAATAAAAATAAACATTAAAAATCTAATAAAACTAAAAAGCTAAAACCCTAAATAAAAAAATATAAAAGACACAAAATAAAAATATAAAAATATAATCCTAATATAATAAAATTAAAGAAAGATAAAATAAAAAAAAAAACTAGAAAATAAATTCCTAAAAACTAATCCAAATAAAAATCAAATAAAGATAAAACTTACAAACTAATAAAAATCAAAATCGAAATAAAGAAATAGAAAAATAGAAAATAAATCCTAGAAAATTGTAAATAAATCTAAAAAAAATAAAAGAACAAACACAACACACAGTTCGGGTGACCATTTTGGGCTAGGTTAGGATAAGCTAGGGTTATGAGACTGGTAATTAACTCCATTTAACTGTGCATCTGCCTTGATTTAGATCATTTGAATCCGCAAGATGCATTTTACCTACATAATAAATAATTACGCGCATAAGATCCATTTTGTCGAGAATTAGCAATTAAAAACTGTCTATTCGGGGTATAAAATATACACTTTTGGGTGCTTATCAAGATACATACTCTGAGTAGCTTTGAACGCTTGTAAACTTTGCCTCATGTTGCAAACCTACACACTAAAACACACCTTCAAACTCAAAGAGAATTTATAAATGATATAAATCTACATATGAATAAAACTACACCATGTCTAACAATCCTTACCTATGTAAGATGTCAAGATCTCCTACAACTAAAGTGAAAGATACCATTTATCCCCCTTTTGTTCAAGAATAGATAAAGAACGAATGCATAAAACTATTTCTCTCCCATAAACCATACTTCCCCCAAAATGTAAGTACATATGATATCAATAGAAAATAGAGAAAAAAAAATCATGCAATGACATAAAGCGCAATAAACACAACACGGCAACACAAGCACAAGTTATCCACACAATGATCAATCAATACTAATATTGATGCAAATATGATACCTACTTGAATACACAATAAAGCATAAGGTACTAAGGTAAAAAGCAACAAGATATACCAATATGATCATATAGAATGCCAAATTTATCCAAAGATAAAGCACATGAAAAACACGAATTAAATGCAAAAGTAAAGACTAAAAACAAAATGATACCATATATATATATATATATATATATATATATATATATATATATATATATATATATATATATGAAAAATATACCAATGACAAATAGACACATAATAGGCTTAAATGATAATAAAACTAACACAACACACATAAGCTTTACACCCTAGCATAGTATCTATGTGTCTAAACATATGGGATGGAATTAATGGGTGTGAACTAGAAACAAAATATATTTGACCCAATCACTCAAAAATATCCAAGGTGTTCTATTTGATCGTAAAACTTTATCAAACTAAGCTTTAGCCTCAAGTGACTGATAAAACGAACTCAATGAACTAATAACAGAATGCCCACAAGCCTAGAATATTGATGAATCTATAAATCAATAGCATCATGACATGATAAGCATAACTAGGATTCATTGTGCAAACCTGTTGATCTTCAACTATAACACTCTCAAAATCTAATCAAATATCATATATTTTTTTCACTCAATTATTTTAAAGATGCCATTTTTTTAAACTTAAGAAACAAACTAGTTTTCCTTCAATCTTTTTTTTTTCCTCTCATTTTTTAGGCTCTTGCCAACGGTGGCTTTCCCACAAAGGATATTTGCTCCTTTCATAGCCGTTTTCGGTGCATCCTTATATTTTCAATAAAAATCATCATACAAAAGGGAAATGGTTCTTACATGCACAAATCTCCCATAGTCAGCATATATATAGATAACAAGATTGATGGGAGAACATATCACTTAGCTCAAATATAACATGTGAAGTTAAAATTCAAAAGATTGCGTGCATGTTTGTGTGGAGGCATATATACAAAGTAAATCTATTAAGGAAATTAAAGTCGAACAACACCATGAAAGCATGATTAAGAACAATCTAAGCATTAAAAGTCATAATCAAATGATGGAATGAAGTGGATTCAAACACACCAATATTCCACATAAAATGTGTAAGGCTAAACTACGCATAAACCAAAAATCTTTTTGAGTATTTAATTTTCTTTTAAATTATACCAATTAAAAAAGAACAACTCAAAAGACAAACAAACTATTTTTATATTTTTCAACCTAATAAAAGAAAAATCAAAATACATAAGACACCAACCACATACAACTAGAAAACACATATATCATGAAGTACAAATACTAGAATGTAAATTTGCTAACACAATAAACCATTAGATATAGCATGAAAAGTATCATGTGCAAGTATATGAGAATCAACGTCTATCATGTAAAGCCCCCATATATGATTTCCTAACCCATATAAGTGAAACGTGACTCCTTAGGATTTTGGGAACCTTGATGAATCTAGACTTAAACTTCCTAGTGCTTTTTCCAAGGTCAAAGTAAAAAGGCCTAAGGTGACCTTTCCTATCACAATGTGTAAGGTCATTTTTGTCCATTATCAATTTGTGTGTCGTGCCGTTACATAGTTGAAGAAATTCAAGATCGCATCTACATCAATGGATCCGAATATCAATGCATTTTTCATCTTGGAATCCTGGAATCAGATTTTTGGTAGACCGGACCGGTCCGAATGTTTTAAAAACGAACCGATCCGCCTCCGGACCGGTCCGCCTCAAGTCAGACCGATCCGCTATTGTCTCAAACCAGTAAACCCCGGTCCGATTACAAACTGAAGAATCCCTGCTCAAAAAAGAACCGATCCGACCTCGGACCGGTCCGGATCTGAAGCGGACCGATCCGCCTGAGATAAAATCGTGTTCAGATATTTTCGGCCCAGTTTTCTTTTATAAACCAACTTCGGGGATTTGTTTATTAAGACTTACATAGATGATTTTCAGAGTCCTAAATACTCTAAGTCTTCATCTTTTTGAGTCCCAAGACTCATGTTTCGATTCACACAACTTTCCAAACCCTTGTGAATCTGTTTGCAACCCAAGAAGACTATCATGTGTTTGTTTATACCCTTGTGGAGAAGACCGTCCTTATTCTTCATTGCTGCCCTCCTGAAAAGGGAAAGTTCCAATCGCCGACTACAGATCCGATGCCTGCAGGTAATTCTGTGTCACTGTATTTTCATTGTAATTCAAAAAATTGTATGTTACAATATTATAATGAAAATAAATGGTTTTGCCCCTTTGGGGGATTTTTCCTCACATATGTGTGTTTGAATGTTCATGCAAGTTTCATCATCTTACTCAAATCACATATGCATGTTTAGGACTTAATTGATAAAAACTGAGTTTAATTAAATAATATCTCTATTTGGACGCACGCGCACTCTTTCAATTTGGTATCAGAGCCAGTTACACAATTTTATCGTGTAATTTTTCGCAAATTTTTTCTAAGATATCAATTTTCTAAAAAATTGATTTTTAAAAACAAGTGTGTTCATAATGGAGAAGTTATATAATAAAATGCCAATTTTTGACGGGACAAATTATGCATATTGGAAAGCCCGCATGAGATCTGCATTAAAAGCCATTGATGAACATGTCTGGATTTTGGTTGAAAGAGGGTGGACACCTCCCTCCGTCACTCTTGAAAACATGACCAATTTAAAATATGTTACTACATGGACTAAAGAATAATTTAAATGGTCATCTTTTAATTCTAAGGGTTTAAGTTCTATTTCTGGGTCTGTCACCCCTGATGAGTTCAAACGCATAATGACGTGCACCACGTCAAAAGAGGCATGGGATCTTTTGCAACTTACCCATGAAGGAACTAATGCTGTGAAAGAGTCTAAATTGAAAAATTTAACGACTCAATTTTAAATAATCACCATGCTTGAATCTGAATGTTTTAATGAATTTTATGCTAAACTGTCTGATATTGTTAACACTAACTTTAATCTTGGTGAACACATTCCTAATGCTAGAGTTGCTAAAAAGATTCTTTGATCACTGCCTAAGCGTTTTATCCCCAAAGTCACTGTGTTAAATTCTATGGGTAATTTGAATACGCTTAAATTGGAGGAACTTGTAGGAGACTTGAAAACATATGAAATTGATATGTTTCCTAAATCTGTCAAGTCTAAAGATAAGGTAATTGAATTTAATGCCCAGGAGAGAAAGAGTGAGGGGTCGGCAAGAAAGAGGGAAAGTCACCTAGGAAGAGAGAGACTGACACGTCAGATTCTGAGTGTGATTTTGACTTAGACGATTTGGCCCTATTTGCAAAAAAATTCAAGAGAATTCTCAAATTCAAGAAAAATGGTAATTTTAAAGATAAAAAGAAGTTTGAGAAAAATAAGTCTGAAAAGAAAAATGAAAAAGTTTTTAAAGATCCTCCCAAGAAAGAAAGTAAGAAATGCTTTTAGTGCGACGGTAGGGGTCATAGAGCCTTTGAGTGTGCCACACGTCTGAACAGAGAAAAGGGCAAAGCTGTCCTTAATGCTACCCTTAGCGACGACAGTGAGGTCGAGTCGGTGGATTCTGGAGACGAGTCACTGCATGAGTGTAACTTCACTGCATTCATGGCTAGTCATGTGAGTACTTCTAGTACTCCTCACTACGATGAGGATGAAGCATCACAGGGACACCTTGACAGTGAGATCGATGTGAGTGAGGGGGAGGATTACACAAGTGAGAGCGAGAGTGATATTCAACGCACCTACGCTGAGTTATATTTTGAGTCATTTAAAACTAAAAAGAATAATAAAGCGTTAGTTCTTAAGATCACCGGTTTAGAGGAAGATTTAAGAAAAGAGAGAGAGAGAGAGAGTCCTCCACCTGCACCACCTTGAGAGAGAGAGAGAGAGAGAGAGTTGTTTTGAGAAAGCGAGAGGGGAGTTAACCAAATAAGTGGCTAGTCTTACAAGTGAGCTTCATTCCTCTATGGAGACTCCAAAGAAACTTGAAGCCCTTGTTGCCCAGCTTACTCATGATCTAGAGAGAGCACGGGAACTCAAGGTACAAATCGAGGACAGATCTGGGAAGATGGGAAAGATGCTCCTCGGCCCCATTTTAGGTTTTGGTGATCAGCAGGGAATGGGTTATGATGGTGCCTCCACGTCCCAAATTACACCTGGACCAGTTCCTGAGTTTACTACCACTCCTTATGGCCATCGTCAAAAATCTCTAAGGAAAGTTCAACCAAGAAAAGACAACCAAGGTTCACCTAAGACTGTGTTCTTTTGTACATATTACAAAAGAAAAGGCCACCTCAGGGGGTTTTGCTATAGTATGGGTCGGACACGACGTCCTACTGCTCCACCTCAGCATACTGATGATTTTACCAGTCTGAGAGAGCGAGTTGAGTTTTTAGCTGCCACGTCTCAGAGTTTGATGGAGGAATTCCGACGGATGTCTTTGCCGTCAGTGAATGCTTCTCACATTCCGTCTAAAACCAACAAGAACAAAGGTAAACAAAAGGTCACCACTTCTTGGGTACCTAAGAAAGATAAAAAGGCCTTTGTTTTTCATGTCGCACTCAAAGCACATAATACCTCACAGTGGTATTTTGATAGTGGGTGCTCCAGACATATGACAGGTGATGTCTCATTTTTACCTACCTAGAGGAGTATAAGGAAGGTAGAGTCACCTTTGGAGATGGGAGAAAGTCTAGCATTGTAGGACGTGGTACTGTAGAGTTATCAGGATTTCCTAAGCTAGAGAATGTTTTGTATGTCAAAGGTTTGAAAGCAAACCTTCTCAGCATTAGCCAGCTATGCGACGCTGACTTTGCCGTAAAGTTTGACCGGGATGCTTGTAATGTATATAGTCAAGCCGGTAAACTTTTAGTGCGAGGGGTGAGGACAGAGGACAATTACTATGGGACTGAGCCCATGTCCTCACTTGTCTACAACAGTGCCACAATCACTCCTATGGATCTGTGGCACCAACGTCTAGGTCACGTGAACGTTAGAGATTTAACTCGTTTAGCTAAAAAGGACCTAGTACGTGGCTTACCATCTCTTGGAAAGCCAACTTCGATGATTTGTGAACCCTATCAGTTGGGATAACAAATTTGTAGCAACTTGCATTCCATTACCACCTCTCGTGTACTTGAGCTTATTCACATGGATCTTATGGGTCCCACTCGTACTGAGAGTCTGGGTGGTAAGAGGTATATCCTCGTGATGGTGTATGATTTCTCCAGATACTCGATTATAGGTTTTCTGAGGAAGAAATTTGATGCTGTAGAGTTTTTAACGACCAAGTATTGTGTCCTGCAAAATCAACACGGAGTCACTATTAACAGGATACATAGTGACAACGACACTAAATTTAAGGAAGCAAAGGTAGATCTTTATTATGATAGCATTGGAATCAAACATGAGTTTTCTGCTGTGAAGACTCCTCAGCAAAATGCGATTGTTGAGAGAAAGAATAGAACGGTCCAGGAAATGGCTAGATCTATGCCTCTAGGTCGCAAGGTTTCTAGGAGATTTTGGACAGAGGTAGTGTTTACTGCATGCCACACGGTGAATAGGGTTTATCTGCGTCCACACACACTTAAGACGCCTTATGAATTATGAACTGGCAAGAAACCCAACATGGCATATTTCTGTGTTTTTGGGAGTAAATGCTACATCCTACGGGATAGAGAGAAATTAGGAAAGTTTCACTCCCGAAGCGACGAGGGAATACTGTTAGGCTATTCATTAAATAGTAGAGCATACCGGGTTTTTAACCTGAAGAGCTCTAAGGTTATGGAGTCAATAAACATCACCGTGCAAGATAACGAACCTTCGGCATCTATTGATTCTAGCCTTCAGTGTGAGGATGAGGATGTTTTTGGCAGTAATTTACTTGTACCTCACTCACACTCTGTGGACCCTACTCCTGTGTTAGGGGACACACCTACTTGGGTTCGCAAGAGTCATGACCCTTCTGCCATTATTGGTGATCCCACTCTAGGGGTCAAGACTCGTCCTCAGCTAGAGAACATTGTCAGCCATTTTTCTACACGTCCAAAGTTGAGCCCAAGAACCATAAAGAAGCACTCAAGGATGAACACTGGATATCTGCTATGCAGGATGAGTTTCTTCAATTTAAAAAGAATAATGTCTGGGAACTTGTCCCCTGACCTAGTGAGACTAATGTGATTGGTACCAGATGAATTTTTAAGAATAAAATGGATGAAAATGGTACCATAATTAGAAACAAAGCTAGGTTGGTCGCTCAAGGCTACGCACAGATATAAGGTGTAGACTTTGGGAAGACATTTGCTTCTATTGTGAGGCTTGACTCCGTCCATCTACTACTCGCCATCGCATGTCATCTAAGCTTCAAGTTATATTAGATGGATGTCAAGAGTGCCTTTCTGAATGGCATTCTATAGGAGGAGGTTTACATGGAACAACCGAAAGGGTTTGAAGACCCTCAGCACCCGGAGCACGTCTACTATCCGAGGAAAGCCTTGTATGATTTGAAGCAAGCACCCCGTGATTGGCACGAGAGGCTTACTTCCTATCTCTAAGCTCGTGGCTTTAAGAGATGACGATGCTATTTTGGTTGCCCAGGTCTATGTAGACGACATAGTCTTTGGATCCACATGCTCCCAGCATGCTCACCACTTTGAGGAGGAGATGAAAAATGAGTTTGATATGAGCATGGTTGGTGAGATTTCTTTCTTCCTTGGTCTCCAGGTTCATCAACTAGAGGATGGGATGTTCATCTCCCAATCCAAGTATTCTAGAGACCTAGTGAAGAAATTTGGGTTAAACTCCTCTAAGCATGCACGTACACCTATGAGTACCACTACCAAGCTTAGTAAGGACACTTCAGGCAAGGACGTAGAGCAAACCTTGTATCGGAGTATGATAGGTAATCTTTTCTACTTGACTGCCAGTCATCCCGACATAACCTTTAGTGTTGGAGTCTGTGCACGATATCAGGCGTCCCCGAAAGAGTCACATTTACTTGCTCTAAAATGTATTATTAAATACGTGAGTGGGACTCTCTCATACGGTATTTGGTATTCCTTTGATACCGATGACCGTTTGTTCCCCTATTCAGATGCCGATTGGTCCGGGGATATAGATGGTTGTAGGAGCACTTCTGGTGGGTGTTTCTATTTTGGTTCTGCTCTTGTCTCCTGGCTGAGCAAGAAGCAAAATTCCATCTCTTTGTCCACTGCGGAGGCTGAACACATCGTCGCCGGGAGTTGTTGCACGGAACTCTTGTGGATGAAGCAGATGCTGTAGGATTATGGGATTTTACAGGACACCGTGACCATTTTCTGTGATAACACGAGCGCGATACACATATCCCGCAATCCAGTTCAGCATTTGCGTACAAAGCACATCAGGATACGCGAGCACTTCATACGTCAGTTAGTTGAGGAGAAGGTTGTATCCCTGAGTTTCGTTCCCATCGACTGTCAGTTAGCCGATATTTTCACGAAACCTTTAGATGCCCTTAGATTTGAGAGTCTTAAGAAGTCTTTGGGGATTTTCACAGTTGACTGAGGGGTTGGTCCGTGTCTAGCATAGGTTGCATTGTCTTTATCATATCATCTGTTCCATATTGCTAGCTTGTAATTTTAGTTTGTTTGTATTTCTTTTTGCTTTTTATTTTTTTTTAGAAAAATTTTAGAAAATCTCAAAAAGATTTTATTTTGATAAAATTTTTAAAAAAACACAAAAAGATTTTTGTATTTTTTTTGCACCTTTTATGGATGAGCATTTAAGATAGCCAAGTCACAATTTCATTCCATTTATCCATGTGACTGTTTGATAGAGATTTGAGATGCTACATCATTTCATCCATGTGCTTTACATTGATTGGAGTCTTTGAGATGTGATTAGTGATATCTTTCTACATGTTTGAGTCCCATCTCCTTTATTGCACACATGCATGACTATATTTGATTATTGTACTTGTCTATGACATATTGGCTTGAGTGTTTCCATCTCAATTCTGTCTATACAACGTATAATGTGCGATAAAACTTGACAAGATTGGAATGCATGTAAAAAATCATTTTGGTGAGACTGTGTGTTTAATTGAGAACGGGGAGGGGCTGCGAAAGGTAATTATCTATCCTTTGCGCAAAATCCACCGTTAAAAAGGACCTAAAAAATTAAGGAATTTTATTATCCGAGGTCCAAAGAGGTTTAAAAGATCCCAAAAAAAATTAAAAGGCAATAAAAAGAAATTTATGCCAATTATGGGCCACTTAGGTTTTTCCACCAATTCTCCAAAGTTTGAGAATTTAAATCGCCTCTATTCAAAATATATATCTGAGGGAGTTTGGTTGGAGAATATAAACGGGTTTGCACTTCCTTGAAAGTCCTGAAAAAGCATAAAATAGTTTTGGACGTTATTGGTGTGGAAATCACTTTGAGCTTTGATTTGTTGATTTGATTGAGTCAATGTCTCATACTACCACCTTTTTACACCAAAGGAATATTTTGAGTTCATTTGTTAGGAGTATCCGATATTCATCGTGCACATATGTCATGTTTGTATGCATTGATTTTCCTATCGAATTTTATCACACCTTACATTTACGCTATCATTGACTTGGTTGTTTTGTGTTCATTCATGGTGTGATTTTTGTTTGTTTTGTTTGAAAATTTTGAAACATTTCAAAAATAATAGTTTATTTCCTAGTGACACCCCTACTTTGCTTATTTGATTTATTCTTCTCATTCATCTAGTTGGGGACATCATAAAAAGGGGGAGAAATAATTATAGGGGAGTTTTGAGTTTTGAGTTTTTTGAGTTTTTGAGTTTTCTCATTCCAAACTCGATACGTCACTTAGTATTTGCTTTGTCTCATGTGTGTAGGTACTTCTTTGATGATCTCTGAATTGCACACCCTGATGAGAAAAGAGTTGAGATTCCTGAAGAGTTGAAGAATAAATGATGAAGTCTTATTCATTTGTACCTTTTTAGTTTTGTGTTCATGGAAGGGTATATTTGTATAGGCAATTTAATATTTGATAATTCGGATATTTTTTATTTTTGTACCGACATAGTCATAGGGGGAGATTTATAAGGTCATTTTTGTCCATTATCAATTTGTATGTCATACGCCGTTACATAGTTGAAGAAATTCAAGATCGCATCTACATCAACGGATCCCAATATCAAAGTATTTTCATCTTGGAATCCTGGAATCAGATTTTTAGTAGACCGGGCCGGTTCGCCTATTTTAAAAATGAACCGATCCGCCTCCTGACCGGTCCGCCTCAAGTCAGACCGATCCGCTATTGTCTCAAACCAGTAAACCCTGGCCCGATTGCAAACTGAAGAAGCCCTGTTCAAAAAAGAACCAATCCGACCTCGGACCGGTCCGGATCTGAAGCAAACCGATCCTCCTGAGCTAAAATCGTGCAGATCGTGTACAGATATTTTTGACCCAGTTTTCTTTTATAAACTAACTTCAGGGATTTGTTTAGTAAGACTTACAAATACGATTTTCAGAGTCCTAAATACTCTAAGTCTTCATCTTTTTGAGTCCCAAGACTCATGTTTCGATTCACACAACTTTTCAAACCCTTGTGAATCTATTTGCAACCCAAGAACACTATCGTGTGTCTGTTTATACCCTTGTGGAGAAGATCGTCCTTCTTCTTCATTGCTTCCCTCCTTGAAAGGGAAAGTTCCAGCCGCCGACTACAGATTCGATGCCTGCGGGTAATTCTGTGTCACTATATTTTCATTGTAATTCGAGAAATTGTATGTTACAATATTATAATGAAAATAAATGGTTTTGCCCCTTTGGGGGATTTTTCCTCACATATGTGTGTTTGAATTTTCATGTAAGTTTCGTCATCTTACTCAAATCACATATAGATGCATGTTTAGGACTTAATTGATAAAAACTGAGTTTAATTAACTAATATCTCTACTTGGACGCACGCGCACTCTTTCACAATGCGCGCAGGTGAAGATTCGGCGAGGGATGTTATCTAAGGGTTAACCTTTTCTAACATTCCTAACAATGGTTAACTCTCTCAAATTCATGGTCTTGGCTTGGGTGGATAAAGCATTTGGAATATCGAAGCTAATTCCACACTTGTCATCTTTGATTTGGATGGTGCCAAACATTTTATCCAACTTCTTCGACCTAAATTCCAAACAAAATTTGACATGATTCGAGTCTCTTAATCTCCCTTCTAACTCTACTATCATAAACTCGAGTAAATACCTAAACTCTTAAAACTCAAGAATCTCCTTCTTCAAAACCTCCATCAATCCATGAAGGTTATCTATCTCTCCCTCAATATACTCAAGCTTCTCTCTAAGAGTCCTCTCACGTGACCAAAGGTCCTCAATCAATTCAACATTATTATCACCCACGACACGCTCTTTTAACCTAACTTCCAACTTCAAGTTTGCCTTTTTCACATTCAATGTTTCTGCGTATGACTTACGGAAGGCAACTTAGAGTTCACTCTCCTCATCCTCTTCTTCTCCACTCCCTTCACCATCACTCACTTGGTAATCGCAAGCAATGGCCTTAGAATTATCCTAAAAACTCTCATAACTAGCCTGTAACGCCCCATATTTTAGAGGATATATAAATTAATGAAATTAGTGAGTTGGATTTATTTAATTTGGAGAAATTCATTTAATTTGGTGATTTAAATTTAATTTATTTAAATTGGAGAAATTATTGAATTTGGAGATTTAGAATTTATTACTTAAATTTGGGGATTTAGAAATTCAAATTAATTCGGGTTATTGAAAATTTTCACATGTGTCGCATTTTGAGGTTGAAATTGGAAATTTTTATAAAGTATCTCGGATGACAATTCTGAGTGCATGGTTGAGTCCGGAAGGGTCGAGATAGTCGAAAAACAGTACCCGGGGGTAGTAAATGGGTCTCGGGGCATTTTTAGACATGACCGAGCCCATACGGGGGCATTTAAGTCGTTTTTAATTAGCCAATAGGCTTAATTACGGGATTGAGGAATTTTAACCTAGGTTTAAGTGTGTTGGGAAGCCATGAGTCATTCAAAAACACAAAGGGTTGAGAGAGGAGAGAAAGGAGAAAGAAGAAGAAGGAAAGAAGGATGACAAGAGCAATCCGGGCAAGAATTTCGACATGGGATCGTCGGATTTAATCCCCCAAGGCAAGTGTTTTCTTGCTTTAATTTGAGTTGTAGTTAATGATGTAAATAGTTGTAATTATGTCAATTAATTCTGGAAATTTGGAAGTAGGAATTTGAATTGAAATTTGTGGGTTTATGGTGAAGAAGATGAAGAATAACCATTAATGGGGGATTTTTAACTTTGTGAAAAATTGGGTTAATAATGAGATTATAACTTAATTTGAGAAGTGAATAACATGATTAGATCTTGGTTTTTGAATCTCCATTAGTGGTATTGTTGGAATAAATTGTTAATGATGAAGTTTTGGTGGATTTAGGATGAATCTTGGGAGGTTTTTGGGGTAAAAGATCTGGGTATAATCGAAGGTTTTGGAGATTTAATGGAGATTAATATGAACTTAATCAAGTATATATGAGGTGAGATATATAATTATATAAATTATATTAAATAGTGGGATGTAGCTATTTTGGTATTGGATCGTATTTAATACGAGCGAACTAGTAGTAATTGAAATATATGTATATATATATGAATGTGTGAATTATATATATAAATATGGGAATACACAATCCAATTGAAAAATGATAATAGGTTACGGGAATACCTAAAACAATGATAGGTTGTGTGAATACGTAAAACAATGAAAGGTTGTGTGAATACCTAATATTTTAATAGGGTGCGTGAATACCTATTTGATTGTTTTATTGTGTGTATGACATACCTAGTTGCTTGCTATCACGGGGGGTTGTGTAGAGACGGTCTTATCCCGAGTGACCTTCGGGGGGATATTTGACTTGTATCTCAGAACATAGGACTGTGAAAGACTTATTTGTGAGTTGATAAGTCCGCTGACTATGGGAGCGTAGGTATGTGCGTGACCCATAGGTATGTGAACTATGTTCGCCGCCAATATGTGTGATTTGTTTATATGGTTCGTGGGACATTTCGGAACCGATAGTCCTTGTTTGAGTACGAGACGTACCGGGACATGATAGCAGAGTATGCAATGCACTATAGGTGTATCCTTAGGGTGCTGTGTTAGTATATATATATAATGGTGGTGGATATATATGTATACTTGTGTTATACTTACAATGTGATAATTGTAGGCTATTAAGATTGTGTTAATACATATATATAATACTGAGGGATATATATGTATGCTTATGGTATATCTACAATGAGATAATTACAGACTATTAAGATAGTGAAATCTTATATAAACGTAAATAGTAAATACTTGACTTTAGTGTGATAACACTTATTTAAAAATGATAATTGTTGAGATCAAATCTGATATACTACTACGAGGGGTAACTAGAAGGATAAGCCTTTTTCCTAGTTAGAAGTGTGTCAGATGGCTAGGCGGAATAAATGAATGCGATAGGTGTGCACTATAGAAGAGAGGTGAGATTATCCTCAAGAGAGTGGGACCGTAAAAGAAATTATGAACATTATGTACTACGCATTTCATTTATTGCAATAAAATGATTGCTAAACATTTTTATAAATTGGGCTCTGACCCGTTTCTTGTACTTCTTCTCTCTTGTCTTTGTCTATGTATATTAAAAGGTGTCCAGGCACAGGGATGCCGTAGTTGACTTATCTATTCCAGGGTTACACAGCTGCAACATTGTGGATGGTTGCGGGATTTGATTTAGACGTATCATTTCTTTATTCCTAGAGTAGGATTCTTATCTCAGTTGTAGATTCATTCAGGTCATGTTTCCCCTTTTACTTTTAGACTTAGTATTTGATTTATGTATTCATTTATTGAATTATTATTATTGGGATTTTGAGCCGATTGTTTATTCGGCAGGTCATTCAATCATTTAGTAATGTTTTAGACTCATGGTTTTGGATGTATGGTTTATTTGTTATTCAGCATGCATACTTAATTGTTTAATAAAAAGATAAAATTTGACATGAGTCTTTTTGAATACTAGGTGGTTAGTAAAGTTTTAAAAAGTTTTTGACAGTGATGCTAAGAATGAATCCCTGAGATTCCTGTTTTAAATTTGATATAGGACTGATCACCCGGTATTTATTTGGGCGGGGTGTCACAGGTGGTATCAGAGCATCAGGTTCTAGTGTCCTTAGGATCTGTATGGCTTTTCACGTTTCAGTTTAGCGTTCTTTTATGTAGAGCCTTATGATAGGATTGTCGAATTCATCTACGTATGTGATTTCGTTCTCCTGCTATCAAGTATAGTTAATGTGATTTATGTACGAGTTTGGTTAGGTTTCGGACACCGAACATTATAGGACAATCAATGGGGACCGTTAGAAGGAATGCAGGAGGAAAGTGAAAGAAGCAATAGAGTAATCTGAAAATAGTAATGGCGATAGAAGCCACCATAATTGTTGTTTAGAAAAGTGATGATAGGAAAATCTCGGGGATAGTAGTTTCCCCTAGCACAGTCAAGTATGACAATGGTGAAAATCTTACACTCACCCAGCATAGTCGACAAGGGGTGGGGAAAGTCAAAAGGACTCTTTCGAGGAGCCATCGATAAGAATCCAGAAAAAAGAGGAAGTGTGATAAACCAATGGAAGGAGAAATCCAATGAAAACTATGTAGGGTAGAGTACAACTATACTCAGTAGTAAATTTTGGACAATAAAATTTCAAGCTCATAGGAGCAACGTAAAGTGACAAGAGCCAGTCACTATATATAAGAAGAATATGGGATTAAATGAAAATTTTGAGTACAATTTAATCGTTAGATTTTTGATCTGTTGTTCAGACAGGGGTGCGAATGAAGTTTCAAAATTTATCACAAGTGAGCAAGATAGAAACTGATCACGAGAGAGAAGTTAACTTGGTTAGTGAACTTTGAACCCGACGATGGGGATACGAAGTATATGAAGGGTATTAATGGGCTCGTGAGTAGAATACATAAGCGTGAGTGTAAAATCCGAATAAGATGACTAGTGTCGACATCATCAAGGTTGTGCGTTACAAGTTTATATAAACGCTTCCATGGGAAGTGAACCTTGAGAATTGAAAATTGAGCTAAAAAGAAAGACTGAATTTAACGATGTTAGTGAAGCACCACATGAGGATATACCCAGTAGGGACCCAGTTAAATGTTTCGATTAAATTGAATTTCTACCAAGTAATGGTGGATTCAGTCAGGGACATTGAGGACAACAACAAGTCCAAGAGGGCCAGTGAAGCCAAATGGACAACGGGGGTAGCAACCGAGGACCCGATGATCAGGCAAGGAAGATAACATGGAGAGGTGTCCTATGTGTAAAGAGTAAGAACACATGTGTATACTGTGTTTATCACGAATCGGGGATAGAAATGGGATGCCCAGTAGGGGTAACAGTTATAAGAAGTTTTGGTTCGGTTAGGACGAGGGCGTTATGTCCCAGAACCATTTGAACCGCCACCCGAGGTGATTGAGATATGTTCTGTGTGACAGTAGTTTGTTAATACTAAATTCACATGTGAAACGGGTTTCGTAGAGATGTCGCGAATATTAAAATAGTGTACATATCTTTGTCATCGCGTAACAGGGCTCTCGTTAGTTCCATCTGCAGGGGAGGAGGTGAGGACACTAGGAAGGTGTCGTATATTATGTGATAAATTTTTTTTCTCCTTTTGAGTGATATGAAAGGGAGCATATTTTTATCTTGCGTAGTGACTGTATACCGAGGGTTGGAGCAATAGTAGACTGTATGGGAAGTCTATGGTGCTCGCTGTGCCAGGGTAAGACATTCTACTTCATGAATCATCACCCGAAGGAGGGTCGAGTCAATATATATATATATATATATATATATTGTATTATACCATAGACTTCGACGAGTATAGTTGTCTCGTTATGTTTAAATCCTAGTGAGTGGGGACTTTTACCGGTGTAATTCAAGGTATATCAGGCAACCGTAGAGCTTAAAGATTTAGATCATTATTGTTTACATGCTGAGAATTAAGTGATAGCTAGAACACCGTATTGTGTGATGCCTTGAGAGACGTGGGCATAGGCAAATTAAATTATGTGTCGAGAGACAAGATTCGTGATATCTAAGTTATGTGCTTTGGACCTACGAATTTTGTTGAAAATATTAGAGAATAGTGCATTGAGAAATTTCTTTGAACTTAGTTGCAGGATGTTACACGTAGGGACCTTAATTTATGTCCCCAGTGACGAGACGTAGTTGGATGCTAATGCATCGGTTTTAAAATTTTAGTTACTGAACGTGTAGGGAAAACACCTTAAGTTGAGAGCTATTAAAAATATAGTGCCAGTGGATGAATACATATATTATAGTGTGCATATACGTGTATATATTTGATACTGTGTTTCATAATAGACATATGAGAATATGTTGGCATTGTTATATGTAATCCCGATGAGTAGGGATATTTACTGATGTGATTTAGGGTATACTAACTTATTATTGAGCGGAGAGATATAGCTCGTGATTTATTCGCGCTAAGAAACTGGTGATAGTAAAAGAACCGTATTATATATTGTCTTGTGTAACATGGGAGTGAACGAATATACTTTAATGTTAAGAGACGGGGATTTGGGGGGTATGTGCTATGGACTGAGGGCCTAACGGATCTCAACGACCAACAATGTTAGGTAGTAGTGTATCGGGAGGGTTCCTTGTTTGGATTTCGCTTTGCGAGACATCCCACGGATGAAACTTAGCGCAACGTTGGAAGTGGGGAGTTGTTTGGTCATAGGACATAGGTTTTGGTACCGTGGTTATTATACATATATAGTTATAACTATGAGTTGATAATTATACTACGACTTAAGGTCGATAGAGCCGTATAGTGTTGATGTGAGAAAACTTTGTGGAACACTTTCACCACGAGTAGATCGGTGGGATAACCTAAATGATAATTAAGTTGCAATTGGTAGGGTAGTTTAGTATAACCTCACCGTATAATCAGCTCAAATATGAAAAGCTTAATTATAGCAAGTTTATTATGTTAAGTTGAATTGGGCAGTTATGTGCAGCATATAGGGTGTATGGGCACCCTAGATAGTTAAATTTTTATATATTATCCGCGTCGATAGACGTAGAAATACATGTGCCAAAAGAGTAAACGAATAAGGGAGTTATAGTGGAGTATTCCCCAGTAAAGGAAGTATTATAGCCGTTAGTGGTTAGGCTCATAGTAGTGTCAGAAGTTGGAAGCTTCAAAGTGTTGTGTAGGCAGCAATGTGAGATGATACATTATATGATGGAACATTTTAATATAAGATGACTAAAGAAAATTGGCCACAGGATTGAACGGTAGTGTAGGGACCGTTGGACTAAGGGGTATCGCTAGGAGAAGTGTAATGAGAACATCATAACGATTTAGATTGTGTGGGAAAGGATGAAGGTGTACGAGATTATATCTGAAGCTTTGAGTACTAGTCTTATCCGAATTTCGAGGACGAAATTCCATTGTAAGGGGAGAAGTATGTAACACCCCATATTTTAGAGGATATATAAACTAATTAAATTAGTGAGTTGGATTTATTTAATTTGGAGATTTAAATTTAATTTATTTAAATTGGAGAAATTATTGAATTTGGAGATTTAGAATTTATTATTTAAATTTGGGGATTTAGAAATTCAAATTAATTCGGGTTATTGAAAATTTTCACATGTGTCGCATTTTGAGGTTGAAATTGGAAAATTTTATAAAGTATCTCGGATGACAATTCTGAGTGCACAGTTGAGTCCGGAAGGGTCGAGATAGTCGGAAAAGAGTACCCGGGGGTAGTAAATGGGTCTTGGGGCATTTTTAGACATGACCGAGCCCATACGGGGGCATTTAAGTCATTTTTAATTGGTCAATAGGCTTAATTACGGGATTGAGGAATTTTAACCTAGGTTTAAGTGTGTTGGGTAGCCATTAGTCATTCCAAAACATAAAGGGTTGAGAGAGGAGAGAAAGGAGAAAGAAGAAGAAGGAAAGAAAGATGACAAGAGCAATCCGGGCAAGAATTTCGACATGGGATCGTCGAATTTAATCCCCCAAGGCAAGTGTTTTCTTGCTTTAATTTGAGTTGTAGTTAATGATGTAAATAGTTGTAATTATGTCAATTAATTCCGGAAATTTGGAAGTAGGAATTTGAATTGAAATTTTTGGGTTTATGGTGAAGAAGATGAAGAATAACCATTAATGGGGGATTTTTAACTTTGTGAGAAATTGGGTTAATAGTGAGATTATAACTTAATTTTAGAAGTGAATAACATGATTATATCTTAGTTTTTGAATCTCCATTAGTGGTATTGTTGGAAGAAATTGTTAATGATGAAGTTTGGGTGGATTTAGCATGAATCTTGGGAGGTTTTTAGGGTAAACGATCTGGGTATAATCGAAGGTTTTGGAGCTTTAATGGCGATTCTGTCTGCGAAGCCGAGTAGAAATCGTGTTTTCTACATTTTGTTGTCTCACGCGCTTCCTCCAAAACTTCTCCAAAATGCCTCAAAACATCAATTTATTAATCTGGGCAGAATGTGCGAAAACTTTTTAAGAAAGATTTTTTTTTTTAAATCTTCTTTGAGGTGAATCTGTATAATGCCCTAACATTTGGCATACGGACTCGGATTAGTGTGTCGTTCACGGCCACACATAGATAGCGAAGAGTATTACGCTGTCCTGGGAATGTTTTTAATTAGACACAAAAATTGAAAGGTCTAAAATGCCCTTGAAGACGGAACGAGTTATTTGATTTTTAGCACAACTTTAAATGACCATAACATTGTCATACGAATTCGGATTTATGTGCCGTTTGTGGCCACATATAGCAAATGGAGAGTAGTAAGCAGTACTAGGAATTTCATTACTGAGGCATATATTGTGAAATGTCTAAAATACCCTTGGAGTTTTAATTAGTGACGAAACTTTCCCGAATTGAAACTAAAAATTGTTGGGAACTTTGTGAGACTAATATGAACTTAATCAAGTATATATGAGGTGAGATATATAATTATATAAATTATTATAAATAGTGGGATGTAGCTATTTTGGTATTGGATCATATTTAATACGAGCGAACTAGTAATAATTGGGATATGTATATATATATATATATATATATATATATATATATATATATATATATATATATATATATATAAATGTGTGAATTATATATATAAATATGGGAATACATAATCCAATAGAAAAATGATAATAGGTTACGGGAATACCTAAAACAATGATAGGTTGTGTGAATACGTAAAACAATGAAAGGTTGTGTGAATACCTAATATTTTAATAGGGTGCGTGAATACCTATTTGATTGTTTTATTATGTGTATGACATACCTAGCTGCTTGCTATCACGGGGGGTTGTGTAGAGACGGTCTTATCCTGAGTGACCTTCGGGGGGATATTTGACTTGTATCTCAGAACATAGGACTGTGAAAGACTTATTTGTGAGTTGATAAGTCCGCTGACTATGGGAGCGTAGGTATGTGCGTGACCCATAGGTATGTGAACTATGTTCGCCGCCAATATGTGTGATTTATTTATATGGTTCATGGGACATTTTCGAACCGATAGTCCTTGTTTGAGTACGAGACGTACCGGGACATGATAGCAGAGTATGCAATGCACTATAGGTGTATCCCTAAGGTGCTGTGTTAGTATATATATATAATGGCGGTGGATATATATGTATACTTGTGTTATACTTACAATGTGATAATTGTAGGCTATTAAGATTGTGTTAATACATATATATAATAGTGAGGGATATATATGTATGCTTATGGTATATCTACACTGAGATAATTACAGACTATTAAGATAGTGAAATCTTATATAAACGTAAATAGTAAATACTTGACTTTAGTGTGATAACACTTATTTAAAAATGATAATTGTTGAGATCAAATCTGATATACTACTACGAGGGGTAACTAGAAGGATAAGCCTTTTTCCTAGTTAGCAGTGTGTCAAATGGCTAGGCGGAATAAATGAATGCGATAGGTGTGCACTATAGAAGAGAGGTGAGATTGTCCTCAAGAGAGTGCGACCGTAAAAGCAATCATGAACATTATATACTGCGCATTTCATTTATTGCAATAAAATGCTTGCTAAACATTTTTATAAATTGGGCTCTGACCCGTTTCTTGTACTTCTTCTCTCTTATCTATGTATATGTATATTAACAAGTGTCCAGCCACAGGGATGCCATAGTTGACTTATCTATTCCAGGGTTACGCAGCTGCAACATTGTGGATGGTTGCAGGATTTGATTTAGACGTATCATTTCTTTATTCCTAGAGTAGGATTCTTATCTCAGTTGTAGATTCATTCAGGTCATGTTTCCCCTTTTACTTTTAGACTCAGTATTTGGTTTATGTATTCATTTATTGAATTATTATTATTGGGATTTTGAGCCGATTGTTTATTCGGCAGGTCATTTAGTCATTTAGTACTGTTTTAGACTCATGGTTTTGGATGTATGGTTTATTTGTTATTCAGCATGCGTATTTAATTGTTTAATAAAAAGATAAAATTTGACATCAGTCTTTTTAAATACTAGGTGGTTAGTAAAGTTTTAAAAAGTTTTCGACTGTGATGCTAAGAATGAACCCCTGAGATTCCTGTTTTAAATTTGATATAGGACTGATCACCCGGTATTTATTTGGGCGGGGTGTCACATAGCCATAAACGCGGTGTATTTATGCTCAATGGGAGAATAAAATTCCTCTTTCGGATCACTATAACTAAGGGTGGCATTATACAACTTTTATTTCTTTCCCTCCCTCCTTAGCTTAGTTGGACACTCAGTTGTCCTATGGCCATAACCCTCATATACAAAGCATTTATCCAACTCATCACTTAAAATTATAACTACAAGTTTTAGGCAATTTATTGTCCTTGCTATACTTATTTTATCAAACTTCTTTACATCTTTCGATTGTTTTTTAAACTTGACAAATTTTCTGAACTTCTTCACAAACATGGCATTATATTTGGAATCGATGTCAGACTCATCATCCGAATTAGGTGTTTCCTCTTTTCGAGCTTTTAAAGCAATGCCCTTGTCGTTCTTTTTCATTTTGGAGGAAAACATGTCAAACTCATAGGGTTGACAATAACTTACAAACTCTTCAAGCTTTATTGAGTACAAAGTACCCAAAGGAATTAAAAATCATCACGTTTGAATTAATTCTTTTAGGCAAGGACCTTAAGATTTTTTTGATTACTCAGTTTTTGGGTATTCTCTCTCCCATGTTAAAAGATAAATTCATAATATCAGGAAATCTAGAGTTAAACTCGTCGAAGGTGTCACTTTCCTCCATCTTAATAGTTTCAAACTAAGTGGTGAGTATTTGGAGTTTGGAAGACTTAACAACACGAGTTCCTTCATGGCCGAGTTGGAGTATGTCCCAATATTTTTTAGACATTTCATATGTCATAAGACGATGGAACTCCTTCAGTGTGATAGAACATAACAAAGTATTTAAACCTCAAGAATAGTAATTCGCTAACCTATGCTCATCCCCAATCCGTGATCTTACAGGTTTGGGAATCCTATATTCACTAGCTAAGGTTGTTGGTGTGGACCAACCATTAAGAATTGAATGCCATACCGACTTATCAATCGCTTGAAGTGATAATTTCATACGCATTTTTTAGTATGCGTAATTCGACCCATCAAACATCGGTGCCCTAGAAATCGAATGGACCCCTGAATAAAAACCACCAAAATTCATGACTAAACATTGATCTAAACACGATAACTTAGTGTTCTAGCTCTGATACAAATTTGAAGAACCCTAAAGGTAGGAGTATGGGGAAATGGTTTAAATAATAAAAGTTAATTTTAATTTTTTCAAATCAAATAGAAACTTAAACAGATTAATCCCAAATAAAACTTAGCACCAGTTTTAAATCACGTTGTTTTAAAATGATTTATCAAATTTTATCTTATCCTAAACTATTTAGGTGATGGAAGATAAAATAAATAAACTGAACACAACATCCCTATGTACAAAGAAAACCCATAACGAAAAAGATGTCAAACGGTCCAGCCATGCAATTGACTATGATATGGATTTACACAAGTTGACAGATAACTTACTCAACGACTCGAATCCCTGCTTCAATATTTTACTACTCCTCCACAGCGACAATACAGGATTCCACCCACGCAAGGTGATGCAATGTGTGAGTCTACACACATCTCAGTATTCACCGATTCAAGCTTAACTATTATCTATGGATTGGAACACGAAATTAACCATATCTTCACTGCAACACCAAAAACACAGAGTCCATTGTGTGTAAACAACAAGTACGAAGCCCAATATAAGTCAAAATTCTCACAAACATGTGGAGAATAAACTTGGTGCCCAAAAATAGGATCTTCAAAGCATATATAAGATTAATCTTAGATCCTAAACTACTTGGGTGCAAATTAGGATTTTGAAGAGATTTTTGAAAGAGTTTGGGAGCTCAAAACATAAGAATTTCTCTCTGTAAGAGGGAAGTGAGACTGGGGTCTGGTAAGATATTGAATCGGGTGAGGGGTGACCCACTCCAATGGACGCCGACTTCAAGGTTCTCAAGAACTTCTGGAGCAGCTTCTGGGAAAACCATCTCCTTTTGGTAAAAATAAAACTCAAGTTGAAAATCCCTTCCTTCAAGAAGATGAACTTCACAACAATAATGGTAACTTTTCTCAAGAAAAACTCCTAAAAGTGATGGATATCAGTGGAGAGTGAAAGAACAAGGCACTTAGATCTTAGAGAGAGAGAAAGGAGAGAATAATTGGAGGTGGTGTGATTTTGACAGAGTAACGATGCGACTTGAGTTATGATTCTTTTCTTGACCTTACCCAGGGGTCTTATTTATACTTGGGCACTAGGTTTGAGTTGGAACTTTGGGGCGCTAAAATTGAGAGCGTTGGTGAGGGACAAGGTCTAAAATGTACCATTTGTCCCTAACTATGTGCAGTTTTCTGTCCCCTCTGACAGTTGCCACCTGGGGCAAACCAAAGTCAAAAAGTAAATATGTCTCTGCTTGAGGACAAAATATCTGATTTGGTAAATATAGTTTAAAACGGTAACTTGTGGTACAAACTTTGTAAACTTGAGAGGGGAGTCCTCAAGGACGACCTCCTCTAAAATCATTTCTGTTGAGAGGAGGGGGTCTTGAGGACCCCCTAATTTAAAATCAATTTTTTTATTATAAAAATTTATTTCTGGTGAGCAACCTCTTAGTTTCTCATTCTAGTTATGAATGAGTGTGCTGTGTAAGGACTTGAGTGACTCATAGGTTCTTTCTACTAGTATTATCTCAATCCTAAAGTGATAAGTGGTTGAGCTTGCTTAACAAATCTTATTCCACAGCCGCCAAGCCAAAACCCCCAAGAGATCCCAACTGGCCTATTTTAGCCATGCCTGCTCAGCTAGGCTACCTATACAAGAAAGTAAGTGTTAGTACTTTTATTCTATAATATAATAGATTTTCATGATGAGGGGTTACTCATGGTAGCCCTTCCCTCATCCTGACTTGTTTTCTGGAAGTTGAGGGGGAGGACCTTGAGGGCTCCTCACCTGATACATATTCTGGAAGTTGAGGAGGAGTACCTTGACTACTCCTCACCCTAACTTTTTTTAGAATTTGAGGGAGAGGAGCTTGACTGCTCCTCGCTCCAATATTTTTTGGCTATTGAGGAGGAGGACCTAAACTGCTTCATGCCCAAACATTTTCTGGAAGTTGAGGGAGGGTACCTTGGGTTTTTTGAGCTCAAATATTTTCTTGAAGTTGAGTGAGGGGATCCTTGGGGGTTCCGCACCCAAATATTTTCTTATAGTTGAGTGAGGGGAGCCTTGGGGGTTCCGTGCCTAAATATTTCCTTGCAGTTGAGGGTAGGGAGCCTCAGGGGTTCCGCACCCATGAATTTTTTCTTACAGTTGGGGAAGGGGAGCCTTAGGGTTACACACCCAAATATTTTCTTGTAGTTGAAGGGGTCTTCAAGGGACCCTCACCCCAAAATATAGTGGGCAATCTTGAAACACCCTTCTACATTAGCCCTTATGCAAAGTCTTTTGTGTTAGGGAGATCAAAAGTCTTTGTACACCATAAATTCAATTTCCAATTTTTTCAGGGACCCTAGGGGTGCCTCAACATTACCTCTAGGGTCATTAAATGCACTATTCCTTCATTTTTGGTTCTGGGCTCTCGAGAAGCCACGCGTCAGTGTGGGAACAAACATCTCATCGTTTGCGGAAAAAATTGATAGTCTTTTGGCAATCCTGCACGTTTTTACATTTTTATATAAAAGCTAATATTTTTGAATAAAAGCTTTTACTGTTACCTTCTTCTCAAAACACTCACAGAGTTCCTCTTTTTTTAGTGAGAGAAAAATTCAAAAAACTCCATAGCTTTTTTTTAAGCTTCATCAAAACATCAATGGCCTCTCCATCGTCCCACACTTCTTCAGATGTTAATGCCACCATCATTCTCCTCATGCTAGGTTCTTTCCCCATCTCCATTTACATATCCACGGTGGTAGCCACCAGCGCCACCACCATAACCACCACCCAAGGGTATTCTATTACCTCAGCCTCCTCCGATTCATCTTTATTCGCCAGCGTTACCGTGCATTCCTCATCACTAGAGTTTTTTTCTTCTGGCAAGTTGATTTTTGGATCTGGTGAAATGAATATGTCTGTTGGTGATGAGTCGATTCTTAGGGTGACCACCTATACGGGTCTTTCTCCATTGTCTAAAATGAAGGAGGGTTCCTCGCGAGGGTCATTACCCATTAGGGGTTCCTCACGACCGTGCAATACTGATAGGGATTCCTTATCCTATCCTTCAACAATCAAGGGTTTCTCGATCGATTTATTTGCGACTTTGGGTTCCTCGTGTGAGGTTTTGACCACGAGGGCTATCTCACCTTCGATTTTGAATCGTCTGAAGCATATACGACGAATTTGGGTTCCTCGTGTGAGGTTCTGACCATGAGGGGTATCTCATCTATGATTTTGACCTCTAGGGGTTCCTCATCTGCTATCATGACCATGAGATTGTTCCTCGAACACCAGGGGTTCCTCGCCTTCACTGCTGGTCGAGGTGGGTTCCTCGTCTAAAGCACTTGTGGCGGTGGGTTCCTCGTTTACCACTTCAGGTTCCTCATTTTTAGGCTATCTGAATTCATTTCCTCCTCAGAGGCTCCGATGACGGTGGGTTCCTTGACCACTAATTTGATTGAGAAGCGATCCTTGCCCACTATTTCACGCGTGATGGATCTTTCATGTTTTCTAGAAACTGGAGAGGGTTTTTCTCAATTTATCTCTTCGTAGTTAGGTTTCTCACCGGGGGTTACATGTAGTGAGGGTTCCTCGTGCATACTTTTTGCAACTGTGGATTGCTCGCTTGAACTAGTGGCTATCGACAGTTCTTCAACCACTTCATCTTCTTCTCAGGCTTGGGTTGATTATATGTGCACCCATCAGGGGAGGGATTTTGGCCTCTACCGCCGTGCACCTTTTTTCGGACCCAGTGATGATTTCATGGCTTCTCTTGCTCAATTTGAGGAGAAGTTCGTCGCCAACGTTATTGAGCGACCTCATATGGGGTTAAGTGAGTCTACTTATTCTCCTATTGTTGTTGTTGTTAATATTATTATTATTATTATTATTACTATTATTATTATTATTGTTATTATTATTATTATTATTATTATTATTATTATTATTATTATTATTATTATTATTATTATTATTATTATTATTCTTATTATTATTATTCCTGACTCTATTCTCAGCGTTAGAGTTGATCGCGGTGATTTTGCTTATTCCAACATTGAGATCAAGGCTGCCGGGGGGGGGGGGGGGGGCAAAGGAGTGGGCTACGTGGGTTGACCATATTCTGGTTGTTCCTTTTTATAAGGCTATTCTTAAGGGACTTGGTCTTCTTAATCCTATCGATAGTTTGAAGTCTTGTAGTGTGGCTAAACATAATTCTTTCCTCAATCACTTATTGTCTTCGTAGAGTAGGGAATCTCACACTTTTGTGATGGGCTGGGGCGAGTTTACTTTTACTATGGAGGATGTATGTGAGTTGTACGCCCTACCTTTCTTTGGGGAGCTTGTTTTTACTGATGTTAATGAGGACTCTCTTGAGCCGGAGATGGTGGAGGAGTTACGGGCCGCACTTGCTGAGTGTTCGAAATATGTGTCTATAAATGTAACTGGTCTTACCAAACACTCTTTTACCAAATGGCAGAGGTACTAGTTTAGATATTTTGAGCAGCCACCGAAAGGGGAGACTTCCAGCAGGGCTCTCAAAAGGTAGGATCGTCCCAAAATTCACTCCTCCTCACACTTGGCTACTTTTCTTGTTACTTTTTCGAGCCAGTTCTTATTCCTAGGTAAATCTGGAGACTCTCCTCGTAAGCTCTTTATTAGATTAGCAGTGAGGCTGTCATGGGGGGTGTCAGTACCCCTCGCTGCTTTATCTCTTGGTTCTATTTCTTCCTAGTTGGATCGTGCTCATGTAAATGTTGAGAGGTCTTGTGGCCACTACGATGTCGCTAACTTTGTCAATTATCTTCTCCTGATGTCCTTTTTATTTGAGCATTTTCCCCATTTCGATTATGAGCCTCAGGCCTGCCATAGTAATGATGCTCGTCCCCTAAGAAGCCTCTAGGGCCTTTTATTGATGACATTGAGGAGTTCTGCTTTCGCCTTTACAGCAAATGACCTGGTGGTGTGTTTAGCTGATTTTTCCCTCGATGATGGTGGCACTTTTTATTGCCCTGCTGATGTTAATTCTATTTCTAATTTCCCCCATATCAACGTGGTGATAATTCTACTACCAGGTCATCTTCCTTCTTTGACAGAGCTGAGTCGAGGTGCTGAGTTCTATCACTCGGAGAGAATGAGGAGGCAGATTGGTTATGACCAAGTTGTTCACACCAATTCCAACCCTTCTAGCAATAACCCTTCGGATTTACACTTAGAGGCATGTAGGAATTTTACCTTTCAGAAAATGTTTCACAAGGTGCATCACTTGGAAGGGTTGTATGTACCTCCCCGCGATTACTTGCCTTCATTCACTCCTTCTTAGTTCTTACTCTGGCAGCTGCAGGGTCTTCACATTAACAACTGCGTGGTTGGGCCTCCACACGAGACTAACCCTACTAAGTATGTCAAAGCCCAATTCTTAATCAAGCGAACCCAAAAAGACACTTGGCATCTTAGCACCACACCCAGACCGCCTTTTGAGCAAGCTACTCCTATCCTAGTGAAGCCGTTCCTCGATGAGTCTACCTAGCCGCAGCAAGCTAAGTTGACCTCTAACAAGTCTAAAGGATAGTCCAATGGTCAAGGAAAAGCAAGTGCTCCTGTGGTGGGTAAGATAAAACACCCAGATAAGGATGTGTCTAACTTCATTAATTCCACTATTGCTACTCCCTCTCCCCCTTTTCTTGTAAGGACCAGAGTTGCCAAGAGGAAGAAGAGGATCACTGTTGATGCTGCCCCTCTCTCCACACTAGACCAGGGGACAGATACGGATGATCTCAGGGTGAAGGAGACCTATAGGATTATCAGGGAGCGAGGTTATGAGGATTTAGGCCTTTCTTCCCAGGGGACATCGGTCACATCTATTCCCATTACAGAAGGTTCTATACCCAAATCTTCTTTACTTAGTGAAACTAGCTCTTACAGAGTTTTTACATGCTGGTTCCCCTTCCCCCTCATTGGAAGAGGAACTAGTTGACTATGGAAGCACGCCTTCTTACGATGACCATAGTTCTTCTTCAAATGGTATGGATGGCTTGTATCTCCATGGTGAAAGTTCTACTAATACTTGTGCTTTGTTATTAGTTTTAAGGGAGTCTTCCAGTGATCATGAGACGTTACATTCCCCTTCAAGGGTTAGCTCCACCACCAAGCCCCTTCCATATAGTCAGGCAGTATGCCTTGATATTGTAAATCCTTCTTTGCTTGAGATCTTTATGCATATGATTTTTTTCTTCTCTTTTCATCATTGACTTGTTTACTAATTATTTCTCTTGCAATGTTTCCATAGGTTACTTCTGTGGAGGCAAGTGGTCTTTCACCCCCCTGCGTCGTGCTCCCTTCCAGCACGAGATGAATTATATGCTCATTTCTTCTCGAGGCCTTTCCAGAGAGGTTTGTCACTCCCCTAAGGGCTTTTTAAGACTTTGATATTCATAATTTATATTTTTTTTACTAAGTGCTATATATTTCTATTTCTCTGCACCTCTCATTTGTGAATCCTACTAGCACTAAGGTCCCTTCTGTGACCTCACATTCTGCTCAGGTACCTCTCTGAGTTTATTTAAGTAGTTGGTCTCATTGTTCTCTTTTTTTCTAAAACTCTTTTCCTTTGTACTCTCTGATTATTTATGATTGCAGAGGGTGCAACCCTCTAGGCCTGTTACCTCGCCTTCTCCTACTTCGACAATGGGCACTTCTATGGTTGAGCCCCTGACTACCTCCTTCTCAGAGGTCTGTCTATTTTTTTGGCCCTTTCTTATTTCTATTACTATACCTTTGGTGCTTATATCATTTGTCACCTTTCATTCCCCACGGCCATGTATCTCTTAGCCTTTCTTCTGTAGGGGGACTCTGCCTTTATTGAAGATCACTATTTTAGGGTTGTCCCCCTCAGGGAGAGTTTCTATTTTTCGAGTCCACGTCTCCAAGGATGGAAGACCTATGATCCTGCCTATCCCTCATAGGCCCGTATTTACTATAACTTCCACTGCTGAGCCTATTTCACATGTTTCCTTATTCATTCAAGTACTAGTAGATTCTTCACCCATGATTGTAATGATGATGACATTTTCTAATGCCATTATTATAAAAAAGTCTTCAGCACAGCCCTGTTGTGTCGCTGGTCACCTTTTGTCATTCTTCTTTAGGGGTTCCAGGTACCTCATTTGTTTTCTTTTTTGCCATTGATCTTGCTTATATTGACAAGTCATTTTCCTTTATTTTCTCAGTTAGTTCGTGGCATTGCGGCATCACTACATCAGTGCCTCCCGTTACTATTTCTTTAGCAGCCCCTGTAGTGAGAGTCTTGTTATAGTGCCTCTCTCAGTAACTATTTCTATTTTCTTGTTTTCGAGTTGCTAATTCTTGACTCCTTTTCTTAATGTACATGCTAGCTTTGTGGAAGTTTCCTTATCTATCACACCTGCCACAAGTGTTGCGGAGGTAGCCCCTCAGGCTCCGTTCACTATGCCCTCCTTGACCGCTGTGGGGGTAAATACTCAGGTATCATTTCTTACACTTGCATGAGAGTAGCCTTTTCTGCATCACTCTTATAACTCACATATTTTTTTAACTTGTGGGATTAGGTTAGCATAGTTGAGGTCCCCTTATCTACGGGACCTGTTACCAGTTGGGCCCCTATAGCTGCGGGGCTTTGACTTAAATTTTGGATGAAGCTACCCAAGTAAATACTCAGTTTGGTTATATTCTCAATTTTCTTTACTTGTACTTTTCCAATTCATACTAACACTTACATGTTTCTCTATTCTCAGGTTAGTGCTGCAATCGTTCCAGTGACTGCGGAATATATTGGGGGAATGGTTGCGGGAGAGATGTTATGATGTCATACCTTTCCCTATTCTTTTACCTCCATTTTTATTTTTGCTTTTACTATGCATGTATGCTTACCTCCACCCTTGTTTCGATGTTTCCAGGCTAGGGAGATAGTTGCTCCGGTAACTGTGGAGCACATTGGAGAGATAGTTGTGAGAGAGGTATTATACTGTCAAACCTTTTCTCATTATATTTCTCTTTTTTCTTCTTGCTTTTACTATGCAAGTGATCTCACCCTTGTTTCATTGTTTCCAGGTGAGTGAGGCCATTGCTCTAGTGACTGTGGAGAGATGGCCGCGAGAGAGGTATTATACTGGCATACCTTCTCTTTTTTCTATTTCTCCATTTTTTTCTTGATTTTATTATGCAAGTGTTCTCACTCTCACCCTTGTTTCATTGTTTCCAGGTGATTTAGACCATTGCCCCGGTGACTATGGAGCATGCTAGAAAGATTGCTGCTAGAGAGGTATTATATGGCATACCTTCTCTCTTTTTTTATTTTTCCCTTTTCTTCTTGCTTTTACTGTGCAAGTGTTCTTAACTACACCTCTGTTTTATTATTTCCAGTTGAGCGAGGCAACTGTTCCGGTGACTATGGAGTGGGTAGAGAGTGATATGCTGCATCCCTCTCGAGTATTTAACTGTCATACCTAAGTTTCTATTTCTCTTTCTAACTCATGGATCGTACTGATATTTTTCATTGCTATTTCTCATGCTTAGCCTGGAATCTCCCCTTCGACTTACTTACTTTCGACTGGCGTGGGGTAACCTTTCTATCGTAGCCCTTTTTAAAGTCTGGATACAACTCTCATTATTTGCTTTCTCTTTTGACTCATCATGAACACTAATTTTTAGGATCCTACTAGTGGGTCCACCGAGGTAGATGATGTGGGGATCATATTTTTGGGGCCACTCCTATGGCTGGTGATGCCGATTCTAGCATGGATTCCTCTTTTCTTCCTTCTGAGGTAGTGTCTCGTCATTCGGGTAGCGACGCCGGGGCAAATGGTCTTGTGGGTTTTATGAGTAAATTATGGCGTGAGGAGCATCTAGGGCACTTTAGAACACATGAGTGCCAGATTCTAAATTTAATTTTGGAGCATCATCCTGAGACATTCACCTCTCATAGTGTACTTCATATTAATAGTCTTACGATGTGCAACCTGAAGGCCCTTGCTAATCACCTTCATGATTTCTTGACTATTTCTCCTACTGAGTTGATCAGTGCTTTCACTTTGTTATTCTTGGAGGCTTTCCGTGACCTGCAGCAGTTCTACCATTTTCAGCTAGGTTGGCTTGATGTTGGGGTTTGTCATTTTCTGAGCATTCCTTTTGGGAAGATGGTTAGACTTTACACATCAAGACAGACTAGGGTCGATCAGCGTCAGGCTGAGGTTGCGAGGATTCGGATCCAGATTGCTTCACTTCAGTTCCGACATGACAGACTCGAGTCCGGTGGCCAAGAAGATGAGGCCAGGTTGAGCAGGCTGGAGGAGGAGTTCGTGTAAGAGGCTGACCCATCATATGTTGACGCCCTCACCCACGACGACTTATTTTTTATTATTTCGAGTGGGTAGGCTATTTTTTGCCTTGTACTACTTTGTTCCTTATGAATAGAAACTGGTTATTTAAGAATGAGAAAAATGTTGTTATATTTCTCCTGCACTCTTTCTTTTCCTTTGCCTCTATCTATACTTTGGCACCTGTTTATTGAGGCCTACTCTAATTTTCTATGAGCATTTGGTCAATTTAGGTTGCACCTTATACTGCCGAATACTTGCATTGATCTAAGCAATTCATATACATATATGCATTTTTTTAGTACACCCCCTTATAACTGCGAGGTATTTGCATGTTATCTGGGTGAGTTAGAAAATCTTGAGCTCCCCCGATGTCTGTGGGGATGATCTTTTACAATAATATAAGAAATAGCTTTGAGAGAGTGAATGACCCCATCTCCTTCCTTTTTCAGAAGAATCTTAACAAATAAAATAAGTAAATAGATGTGTTGATGTAAAAAACAAGATTTTATCTAATTATTTTAATCACAGATAAATATGAATAATTAAATATGAGACAAGAGATTTTTAAAGTGGTTCAGCCTTAAGGAAATGGCCTACGTCCACTGTTTTTGTATTGCTGATTGTTTGTCTAGAATTCTTGACAAGTGTTTTTCTCAAGATATTCCGATCCCCTCTAATAAGGCAGTTACAATGTATTTATAGCCTTCAGGTTGTACATGTCAAAGTAAAATGCGCTGTTATCTAGTAAACATATACATCTGTACGATAATAATGAGCATTTAATGCGCAGTCACCACTTTGATTATCCTGATTTGAGTGTTCTGTACGTTAAGTAGCTCAGACCGCTTAAGATGCTCGAAATGCTAAGTAGCTCGGAGAGCCTAAGTTGATCGGTATGTTTGAGCTATTCGGAATGTATGAGATGCTCGTGGCGCTTGAGTAGCTCGATGGCAGTGAGTTGATCGGTAGAAGTATTTGTAATTGCCATGTTGGTTGACACGTGTCTTCAAATGATGGGTCCACGTCAGCAGACTTAATTTGGTATCAACAGTAGCCCTAAATGTTTCATAGTTTGATGTTGAAGAAAAGTATGTAACATTCTGGTAGAAAACTGTATAGATTATCGGTTTGTATGTTTTTTGGGAAAAACGATCGTTGTATATAACTCCTTTTTGAGTGCATAGTATCGGGCCTCATAAGTATTTTGAATGCTCACGACCGCTTCGATATTTGTGCCCCTTTTCTTCTTTTTAGTCGTTGGATACACAAGCGTCCTCCCTTGTAATCATTGCTTTCTCTATTCCCGAGGTAAAGTATTTAAGCGCGGCAGAAAATCCTATCGTCTTTCACTTTTCAAATCTGTATCTTTGAGTTCTTCATTTTCTTTCTGTCTCGTGCCTTCGTTCTTTCCGTCGTTCATTGTCACCTGATCTCTTTTTCCCTGTAAGATTTTCTTCCCCTTCTTTTATTTTTCTTTGTTCATCATGGTTTATGTTGTTGAGTCATTGGATAAATTTAGGAATGAATTTTCAATCCCTTCGTGGGTCATTTTGGAGGAGCTTTCTGAACCTTTTGATTATTTTTCTTTGGCTGAGGGACATTGGTTCCCAAGTCTTTTTGTGGCCAAATGTAGCTTTTCTTTTCCACCAAACCCCCTATGTTTGGAGTTCTGCCAATATTTTGATGTTGTACCTGCAAAAATAGCTCCAAATACCTGTAGGATAGTTAATGGTGTTCATAGATTGAACCAAGTCCATGGAACCCGTTTAGGGATTCCTGAGATTATGTACTGCTATAGATGGGTTGTCAGTGATTCCACCTTCTATTTAAAAACTAGGTTTTTAAATAGGGCTTTAGTTGTCAATCTTTCAGATGCCAATAGGGATTACTTTGAGCATGGGGTTGCTATGAAAAATTGGCAACATGCTCCATTAAATGGAGATGATGTATATCAGGGTCCCAGGTGTTCCCCTTATGGCAATGGAATAGGTTGTTTTTATTTTTTGAAATATTATTTTCTTGGTGTTTGATAAAATGTATCACTGACATTTATTTTTATTTGTTACAGTTTACAGTAAAAGAAAGCCTCCAAAAGAAGCTGACGTTAATTTTAAGCATTTAAAACTTATCTGGGATTTGCACCAATCTGTTGCCGAGGAACATATTAGATCTGCCTCTTATTAGTTGCAGTACAAAAGCTATACTTCGTCTTTCACTGCTCGTCCAGTGGTGGTTAATCTTGAACAAGTACCAGCCTCTGAGTCTAGCGTAGATGGTTATTCCTCTGAATCGAGTATTCCCATCAGCGATATAATGAAGAAAAGAAGAGCTCCTGCCTTCTTTGATAAGTGTGCCTATACTTATGTGGAGGCAAAGAAAAGTAAGAAAAATGTCCCAGAAGAAGGGACGAGAACCACTGATACACTTCCTCTTACTGCTGCCAAGAATACTGGTGAGAAGCCCCCTGTGGCTCCAAGCAAGACTGTTGCCCTCTTTCCTCCAAGTGAGGTTATTGTCATATCTCCAACAAAGACAACGTCTTTAGTTGAGAATGTTCCTGTTCCCCCGAGGAGTTTAAAGAAAAGTTCTTCTGAGAGACTTGCTGAATTTGTCTCTCAACCTTCAACTATTGAAGGTGATGTTCCAACTTTTGTTCCCCCGAGCTCCGCTGTGAACTTAGTAAAATCTTGGACTATCCCAGAAGTCCAAGTCATTGAGGATACTCTTTCTCGTGAGAGAATTAATATCCTGGCTGCTCAACACATTGCCTCAGTGAGTATTTTTAACTTGTCCCCTTTTGTTTTGTTATTTATATGTCCATGTATTGAGTTGAAGTTATTTCTTTTTCTTTAGCTGGTGACGTGTTTCAACAGCCGTTTGAAGAAGGATGAAGCAATCAAGGCCTCCAGTTCCTCGGGAGGAGTAGAGGAAGCCTTTGCTGTTTTGACCCAGTCTTTAAAATATTCTCGTCAAAAGTATGAGGAGGATAAGGTGGCCTGGGAAAAGCAACTCAAGTCCATTGAGATGGACAAAAATAAGGCTGTAAATGCCTCCAAGGACTTGGAGAAGAGGTTGAAAGAATTTGATCAGAGCAACAAAAATCTTGAACATAGCAACAAGGATTTCGAGGCTAAACTCAAGACTGCTGAAAATGAAGTTGTTGCTCTTCAAAATGTTAAGCGACAGAAAGAGGAGGTGGAGGAGAAATTGAAGGCTGCCGAGGAGCTTCTTAGGGAAAGGACCTCCTCGAAGAAGGCAAATAGGAATAAGGTAGTTAAAAAGTCTTTTAGTGATGGTTGGGATAAAGGCTGGAACAAAGGCCTGGATGTCATGTCCTCACAAATGGAGTATGTCAGCCTTAAGTATTTTAGGGATGGATGGGTCGCAGCCTTGCAAGAGATAAAAGTTATTGAGAATTCTGAGTTATTCCAGCAACACATTCATGGCCCTCCTCCCTCTCCTGGAGAATAAGAAGAGGACGAAGATGCCTCAGATGAGTCTTCCCTGATGATTGGAGATCAGGTTCCTCTTGTTTATCCTACCGAGCAATTTCAGCCAACCAGTACTTCCGTCGAGCAGCTATCATTGTCTTCCGAGTAACCAGCCCATTCATCCAAACCTTCTGAGGACGTCACAGGGGACAAAGAGAAGGTGTTAAGTTGCTCGGATTTTTATTTTGTTGTTATGTTGAATGTAATCTCAGACTTTGTATTTCCTCTTATGATGAAATAAAATTTGAACTTTGGTTGCTCATCTCAAAGTTCTCCCTTACTTGCTCTGTATGCATCCTTATTAATTCTTTCTATTTATCTTTGCTAGTTTATGGCCAGGATGGAGCTCTTATCAACTCATGGCACGGAATTAATAAAGAAATATAATGATTATTTTAAAGCGGGTCATGCAGATCTTGATGAGACTCAAATCATTGATATCCTGGGTTCAGATGCTTCTGAACGAGTAGTTGGATCTTACCAATATCTGAAGTGCTTGCTCGACCGCGCTGTTGCCAATAATATGGCTTATTATGAGATGATTGAGGACCTCCAAGGAACGATCGAGGAACTCCAGCAGCAGTACAAAGAATCCACCACCCTTCTGCATCAAGGGTACGAAAAGAAATTTCAGCAATTGAGTGATGAAAAAGGATATGACAAGTTCATCTCTGTTTATGAGAAGAAAGAGAGCATTCTGAAGCTTGAAGTTGAGGAGCATAGGCATATTGCTAAGCTGTTGGAGCAGGAAAACATTATTTTGTAAGAAGAGATAACACAATTAAAATCTGCAGCATCTTCCTTGGGAGCCTTGGTCCCTGTTAATGATGAAGGTTTCTCTTTCTTGGAGGTAGAAAATGCTAACTTAAGAGATGAGTTGGAAACTTTAAAAAAAGCTAGACCCTCCTCGTCTACTCGTGGATGAGCAAGGTCTTCTTATCGCGGACGAGCAAGGGCTGGTCGGGTTTCTATTGAGGAAGCGAGGAATCAATCTGCCTTGGAGAATCATGCAGTTCAATTGATGGAGGAGAATCAAGCTTTAGCGAAAATGTCCAAGAAAATTTTGAATCTCAGCGAACAACTTACTACTCAGAGTTCTGCCTTGGAAAGTAAGGAAATCTTGGTGAAGAATCTCCACGAGCAACTGGATAGGCTAACTTATTAATTCCATAAATAACCCATAGAATTTTGGATGGTTGGGTATAACGAAGCACTTTGTCATCTTGATGCTCGTTTAGAACAGTCGAACAACGAAGGGTATAAATAGGGATGGTTGAATGCTTTGTGTGTGCTGCAATTGGAGAAGGGACACTACCTATGGGATTACTATGAGCCTGGAGTGCTCGACTTGCCCGTACCTCCTTTCAAGCTTAATTTTAGTTAGATACCTGCTCGAGCAATTCCTCGATGCTTAATCTCCAAATATCTTGACGACTACAGTCTGCATGCTAATGTTGATATATCTCGCCCAGAGCATTTGCTTGATCGGCCCTCCGTGATGAATATTAAAATGCTGAGAGATGTAAATTTTATAAATTCTCTTTATGCCTTAGATGACCCTCCTGCTAGAGTAGAACCTGTTTCAAAGGCAGAAGGGAAAAAACCAATAGAATAGGGTTTTTATTGTAATGAAGTATATTTTTCACATCATGTGTAATTCTATTCGATTTGAATGAAGAAATTTTTGCCATTTCATTGTCTTCTAAATAATTTGTAGAATGTTCTTGCTTTATGACTGATAAATATATGTGTATATAATATTTATCCCATTTGTTGTTTAATTTGAGTTAATTGCTTTTCGACCAACCGGAGTTGGTGGTAAATGTTTTTCGACCAACTGGAGTTGGTGGTAAATAAGTTTTCGACCAACCGGGGTTGGTGGTAAATAAGTTTTCGACCAACCGGAGTTGGTGGTATATGTTTTCCGGCCAACCGGAGTTGGTGGTAAATAAGTTTCTGACCAACCGGAGTTGGTGGTAAATAAGTTTCCGACCAACTGAAGTTGGTGGTAAATCCTTTCCAACCAACCGGAGTTGGTGGTAAATAAGTTTCTGACCAATCGGAGTTGGTGGTAAATGTTTTCTGGCCAACCGGAGTTGGTGGTAAATGTTTTCCGACCAACCGGAGTTGGTGGTAAATGCTTTCCGACCAAACAGAGTTGGTGATAAATAAGTTTCCGACCAACCGAAGTTGGTGGTAAATGCTTTTCGACCAACCGGAGTTGGTGGTAAATAAGCTTTCGACCAACCAAAGTTGGTGGTAAATGCTTTCCGACCAATCGGAGTTGGTAGTAAATAAGTTTCCGACCAATCGGAGTTGGTGGTAAATGTTTTCCGACCAACCGGAGTTGGTGGTAAATATTTTTTGACCAACCAGAGTTGGTGGTAAATGCTTTCCGACCAACCGAAGTTGGTGGTAAATACTTTCCGACCAATCGGAGTTGGTGGTAAATAAGTTTCCGACCAACCTGAGTTGGTGGTAATTGCTCTGAATTTGTAGTGTGTAGCACTAATACTCTAAATAAAAATTCAACAAAGAAAGAAACTGGATGAAGCATCATTTTATTCATATTGAAACTACTGCATTACACGTGAATTACAATCATTGATAATACTTGCGTAGATGCTCTGCATTCCATGCATTCTTGAATTCCTCTCCCTCCAAGGTTTCCATCCTGAATGTCCCTGGGCGAACAACTTCTTTTACTCTGTAGGGTTCGTTCCCATTGGTTTCCAGTTTGTTGTGCCTTTGGATCACTTTCTTCAGCACATAATCCCCTTCCTTCAAATCACACTTCTTCACTCTTTTGCTATAGAACAAAGTTGTTCGTTGTTGATATGCTGCATTCCTGATTGCTGCGTCTTCCCTAACTTCTTCAAGCATATCTAGGTCTAATATTCTCATCAAGTCGCTGACTGGAGAGTTAAAATTTAGTACTCTATGCGTAGGTAGACCCAATTTAGCAGGTATGACAGCCTCACTCCCAAATGCCAGCATGTATGGGGACTCTCCAATTGCTGTTCGCGGTGTGGTGCGATAAGCCCACAACACAGAGTGTAGTTTATTACTCCAATTTTCTTTTGCATTATTTAGTAGTTTCTTCAATCCATTTAGTAGTGTTCGATTTGTCACCTCAGTTTGTCCATTGCTCTGGGGGTGACCTGGTGCAGAATGAGTTTTCAGTATATTGGATTGATGACAGTATGCAGCAAACTCCTCGTTGTTAAACTGGGTTCCATGGTCAGTAATGAATGCATGTGGGTGACCATATCTTCAAATAATATTTTTCCAAATGAATTGATAGACTTTGTCGTATGTCATATCAATAAGGGGCTCAGCTTCTACCCATTTTGTAAAATAATCCACAGCAACCACAAGGTACTTGAATCTTCCCCTAGTCGTTAGGAGTGGCCCGACCAAGTCTATCCCCCACGTGGCAAATGGCCAAGGAGATTTTATAGGTGTTAACAATGCCTGAGGAGTTCTTCGGATAGATGAGAAGCATTGGCATTTGTCACACTTCTTAGCATAAGCTGCGCAATCATCTCTCATCGTCGTCCAGTCGTACCCCTGCATACTTATTCTTCATAAGAGCGTCCGACCAGCTACATGGGCTCCACAAGGCCCCTCATGAAACTCTTAGATCAAATCTTTCACTTCAGAGGGATGGACGCATCTTTGTAGCCCTGCTATAACTCCTCGTCTGTACAAAATGCCATTGGTCAATACATAACGAGCAGCTTTAAAATTTAGTTTCTTAGCTGCGAGTTTATCAGTTGGTAAAGTTCCATCTTCAATATAGGCTCTGATTGGATTCATCCAAGATGGTCCTAAATCAAGGGCAATGAAATTTATCATTAGATCTTCGTCTATGCTCCGACTAACTAAGACTTCTATTTGGATTGTTCTTCGTAGCTCGGTGCGTGTGGCTGATGTCAATCGAGCTAGTGCGTCTGCTCTTGCGTTCTCCAATCTTGGTATTCTAATTAACTGAACTGCAGTAAGACTTGATACAACCTCTATTGCTTTGGCATGATACTTTATCATTAATTCTCCTTTTGCTTCATACACCCCCAGAATTTGATTTACAATTAACTGAGAGTCACTGTACACAATGACATGCTCTGCCCTCATGGTTTTGGCCAGTTTTAGTCCCACGATCATTGCTTCATATTCGGACTCATTATTAGAAGATTTAAATTGAAAGCGCAGGGCATACTCCACCTCAATCTCATCTGGACTTTTCAAAACACTCCCTGCTCCCGCAGTGCACGAAGAGCCATCTACATACAAATTCCATATTGGTAACTTATCATAAAAATTTTGATCATAAAGAGTTCCTCGGTGAAATATCTGGTACTTCCTTTTGTCCTCCTCCAGTACTTCTCGCTGCTCGTCAGTCATCTTTCCTTGCTCGTCTACCTAAGTAAGTTGGTCGGGGTTTAATTTTGATGATCCTGTAACATCTACAGGTTGGTCGAAGGCATCTTCCTGAGTAAACTCTACGATAAAATCCGCTACTGCCTGCCCTTTGAGCGACGACCTAGGCTCATAAATTATGCAGATTTATGCAGAGCTTGCCTTAATGGCATATCGGTGTACACCACTATAGTATGGGCTTGGAAGTATGGCCTCATTCTTCTGCTTGCTTTAATTAATGCTGGTGCCAATTTCTCCAGGCTTGGATATCTGATTTCTGCTCCTCGGAAAGCTTTGCTGGTGTAATAGACTGGTTTTTATACTCCGTCCTCCACTTTTATCAACGCCGAGCTCACTGCGTTCTCTGAAACTGCCAGATATAAGTATAGTCTTTCTCCCATCACTGGCGTGGACAATAATGGAGGTGTCCCTAGATATTTTTTCAACTCTCGAAAAGCCTCCTCGCATTCATCATTCCATTCAAAAGTTTTTTGGAGTGTTTTGAAGAATGGGAGGCATCTATCAGTTGCTCGTGACACAAATCTATTAAGCGCTGCTACTCGCCCTGTGAGCCTTTGCACTTCCTTCTTCGTGGTTGGAGATCGTAGATCTAATAGAGCCTTGATCTTTTCAGGTCCTCAATCCCTCGTTGATTAACAATGTATCTGAGAAAAATGCCTTCTCGTACTCCGAATATGCATTTGGTGGGATTCAGCTTCATTTGATATTTCTCTAATTGATAAAAGGATTGACCTAGATCAACTAAATGATCAGTAGCTTTCTTGCTCTTTGTCAGCATATCATCAACGTAAACCTCCATATTATAACTGATCTGCTCTGCAAACACCTTATTCATCAGCCGCTGATACGTTGCACCTGCAATTTTTAATCCAAAAGGCATAACATTATAGCAATAAGTTCCCCTTGGGGTGATAAAAGAGGTACTCTCCCTGTCTTCAGGCTTCATTTTAATCTGGTTGTAACCAGAATAAGCATCCATGAAACTCAATAATTCGTATCCCGAGGTAGCATCCACCAACTGATCGATTCGAGGTAAAGGAAAATAATCCTTTGGGCAGGCTTTATTAAGATCAGTGAAGTCCACACACATCCTCCACTTTTTATTTTTCTTCTTCACCATTATCACATTTGCTAGCCAATTAGGATATTTGACATCCTCAATAAAAGAGGCTTTTTGCAGTTTCTCTACTTCTTCATGTATGACTTGATTCTTCTCGGGACTGAATACCCTTTGTCGTTGCTTCACTGGATTGATTTCCTTATTCATGTTGAGCTCATGACACGAGAAATTTGGGTCTATCCCTGGCATATCTTCATGACTCCATGCAAAAGTTTGCTTTTTGCATCGTAGAAATGCTATCAGCTCTTGTTTTATTGATACATCTAGTGATGCACCGATTTGAGTTGTTCGTTTTGGATGCTCGTCGTCTAGAATGATATTTTCGGTAGCCTCCATGACCTGGCCCTTAACAAGCTGAGACTCGTCCCCTGGGTCTAAAGTTTCAATCTCCGCATCTTCTATCTCATCTACCTGATAAGTAGTAGTCTTCTTCCTAGATTCCTCACGCTCCTCTTGCTCGACAGATGAATAGTGACATTCCCGAGCTACTTTTTGGTCGCCTTTCACAATTCCTACTCCAAAGTTGGTTGGGAATTTTAAACATTGATGTACAGTGGATGGTACCGCTTAGAACTTCTTCAAGCCTACCCTTCCCATGATGATATTGTAAGTTGATTGGACATTTTTATCCATTACGAAAAAGCGTATTCTTTCTGTTCGACGAGCAGACCATGTACTGATGAGCATATCCAACTTGATCGTCCCAAGTGAAAAAACTTTCTCGCCAGTAAAGCCGAGGAGAGGTCTATGATAGGGCTCCAATTGGGCTAGCTTCAAATTCAAACTATCAAAATATGGGTAGAACATGATATCTGCCGAGCTACCATTATCCACCAATACTCGTGAAATCACTACTTCCTTCATTCTCATCTTCATCACCAATGGGCCATCATGAGGATATAGCACACCTGCTAGGTCGTTCTTAGAGAAACCAATGACCAACTTGTCTTTATTCACCTTCCTCGGGCGATCATCTTCAGCTAGATTTATTCGTTGAATGTACGAGCAAGCTTGATCCTCATTGATGTAAGCTTTCCTTTACACAGTAAGGTCTCCACCTCATGCATCTCCACCTGTAATAACATTATAATCAAATGATCCAAAACGAATTGAAAATACCTCACGTTCTGGTTGTCTTGCTCTTTTGGGGATATCGGGATCATCTTGATCATCTTCTGGATCTTCTTCATGACTTCTTATCTTGTCTTCTTTTGCTTAACGAGGAGATTTAGATCTTCTTCTTCCTCGATCGTTGGTCTTTCCACCAATTTGGCGATCAACATACTTAGTAATTTTCCTCGTCTGATGAGTGCTTCAATTTCATTCTGAAGAGCTATGCACTGTTTGGTCGTATGACCATGGTCTTTATGGAATTCATAATATTTGGACTTGTCTCTTCTGTTCGGATCTGCCTTCATTTTTGCTGGCCCGGCTAGCTCCTCGCTATTCTTCATTTCCTCCAGAATATGATTTATATCTACCTTTAAAGGAGTGTAATTTTCAAATTTCTTCATCTGTTCTAGGGTTTGCTTTGCTTTCGATTGATTGTTACCACCATTGTTCTTTTAATCCTTCTTTTCGATTTTACCATCTTCCACCTTGGTCTCCTTAGTGTCTGCGTTCTTCTTCGTAGCCATGGCTTCCTCGGCATTCATGATTTTGGCTGCTTTTGCCATCAGTTCTGCCATGGTCCTGGGCGGATCTTTGTCTAAAGTGTAGTACAATTTATTGGGCAACAGTCCACTCATCAAAGCAGTAATTATAGTTTTCTCCTCGTAATCAATTACTTCCAATTTCTCGTTATTAAAACGAGTAATATAGTCCCTGGTGCTTTCACCTGTCTTTTGTCTAACACTTAGCAAGTGTACTACTCGTTTGACTAGATTTGCTCCAAAATAAAAATTTTCAATAAAGAGTTCTGCTAGCGAAAGAAGGTCGCAATTTTCCCTTGAGGAAGGTTATTTTACCACATCTGAGCAGATCCGGTAAGAGTTCCTGAAAATTCCCTGCATCTCATCTCATCTGGAACGTCATATATATCAGCAGCAGCTTGGTATTGTTCTATATGAAGGACAGGGTCAATTTTTCCATCATATTTAGGTGTCACCATAGGAGCTTTGAATTTTGATGGTGTGGGGAAATCCATAATTTCTTGTACAAATGGTGTTCCTTGGACAAAAGTTCTTTATAGAGGATTCTTGGCCTTATCCATTAACCCTAATCTATCCTCCAACATTTGAATTGAGCCCTTCCATGCATCATTTCCCTCCTCGATCCTATTGGTTCGAGCAGCTGATCGTGTTGAATTTGCTTATTGGGATTTTTCATGACGAGCTGTTGGTTGTGATTAGGCAGAGCCTTCCCTTAAATCAGATGGTCGTTGAGAGTTCCTCGACACAATCCTAGGGGGACTTTTATTCCTCCTAGGTCCCAAACGATCAAAAGGAGATACTCTACTCAACCTTTCAAGAGCACTTGTCCTCTCTGGAGATAGAGTGTTGTTTTGTTGAGTGTCTGTAGCTCGTACCGAGGAAGTCCGTCCAGGCTGATAAGAAGGATCATTAGATCTCTCAGTACGATATGAATCGGTGCGTCTGGATCGAGATTCCTCTGGAAATAACGTTCGCCTAGTCTGCAAAGAGGGTAAACGAGTTTTTTTCTGAACACTTCATTGTCCTGATTGGGCTGACACTCCGCCTTGAACGATTTGTATAAGTTGTCGGATGCTTTCTTACATGGTCGTCTGGCCTTGGGCCAAATTAGCCATTATGCCCGCCAGATCTAAAAAATTTGGGGGAGCAGAAGGATTCGGGGGAATCCCAGTGTTTTAATTACTGGATTCTGGATTATCAGCCATTGATGATGAGTTATTTTGGTGAAAAACGCTAATTACAGTCATTTCTCACAGACGATGCCAATTTGTTGATGTAAAAAACAAGATTTGATCTAATTATTTTAATCACAGATAAATATGAATAATTAAATACGAGACAAGATATTTTTAAAGTGGTTCAGCCTTAAGGAAATGACCTACGTCCACTGTTTTTGTATTGCTGATTGTTTGCCTAAAATTCTTGACAAGTGTTTTTCTCAAGAAATTTCGATCCCCTCTAATAAGGCAGTTACAATGTATTTATAGCCTTCAGGTTGTACATATCAAAGGACAATGCGCTGTTATCTAGTAAACATATACATCTGTACGATAATAATGAGCATTTAATGCGCATTCGCCTCTTTGATTATCCTGATTTGAGTGTTCTGTACGTTAAGTAGCTCGGACCGCTTAAGATGCTCAAAACGCTAAGTAACTCGGGGCCTAAGAGTAGCTCAGAGAGTCTAAGTTGATCGGTATGTTTGAGTTATTCGAAACGTATGAGATGCTCGTGGCGCTTGAGTAGCTCGGTGGCAGTGAGTTGATCGGTAGAAGTATCTGTAATTGCCACGTTGGTTGACACGTGTCTTCAAATGATGGGTCCACGTCAGCAGACTAAATTTCGTATCAACAAGATGATTCTCCTTTTAGTTTCATAAATCAACACGGCCCCTTGCAGAATGCGGTGTCCTTGATCTACATTTTCTTAAGAGCTTTCATGGCCTCAAAGATATTAGAGAGGGGGGGTGACCTCCTTCTCTACATTTCTATTTCACTAGTAAAGTAAATCATTGCTTTGAGAACCGAGGTTAAAACTTGTTCTCTGGGCTAAACCATTTTTTTTAAATATTATATATATATATATATATATATATATATATATATATATATATATATATATATATATATATATATATATATATATATATATATATATATATTATTACTTGGAGGATGTCCTCCTACCGGTCTAGTGACAAAATAAAACTACTTATCTGCTATATCTGGAAGGACTTTGCTCAATATACTTTCTATTAGAATGGATGTACCCCCCAAAGTTTGAGCGAAGTTCTTTTTCTTTTTCATGTACCCTCTTCTAGACTAGTAGAGAACAATTATGAAAAGAAAACATTATGTTGGGTCTACCTCATACAGTAGGTTGGAAATCAAAATAAACATCAAAATGATAAAAGTATTGCTACTCAATTCTTTTTCTGTTGTGAACTTCTTACCAGATGGTACTGCTCTATCATTTCTTTATAAAAAAAGAATTTTTTTGGTATGAGATCAAACCACTTAGATTCTATCTAGAAATTAAATTCAACAAAAACTAGGCATGATACCTTTTCAACCACTTACAATTGATGGATTAGAGATAATCACTCTCCGGCTCCAAAATCTGGCAGTATCCTGACTTTCCTACCACTCTCACCATAAAGGTCCCTTTCTAGTTGGGTTTGAATTTTGACTCTAACATTCTGTGGAGGTGATGGGTAGATGCCCACATGACTAAGTCTCTCACTTGAAATTCTCTGGGTTTGACTAGGTTTTTATAAGCTCTGGATAGTTGTTGGGTGTAGACTTTAAAGTTCTCCCTTACCTTATCTCGATGCTCATCCAACGCCTCCAACAACACGTGTCGTGGGTTCGGAATGAGTCCATTAGTTAAAGCAACCCTAGATGAGGGTACTATTAGTTCCATTGGTAGGACAACTTTAATCCCATACACGAGTGAAAACGGAGTAAATCGGGTCGACTTTCTCTTTGAAGTGCGGTAGGCCCATAATACCATGGGTAACTTCTTATCCCATGCCCCTGGCATGTCTTCCAGCATCTTCTTCATGATATTAATTAAGGTTTTGTTGGTGGCCTCCACATGGCCATTTCATTTTGGGTAGGATATAGTGGAGTTGTTGTGCGTAATCTTATACTTGTCCGTGAGAAGTCCCATTAGTCGTGATAATCACATTGGATATACCAAACCTACATATGGCATACTTCCTGATAAACTGGGTTACCACTTAGGCAGTCACCCTCCTTAGGAGGATGGCCTCTGCCCATTTGGTATAAAATTTTATATCTACAATAATAAAAGCTTTGATATGTGAGGTCGGGATGATCTTTTCCACCAGATCGAATGCCCATGTGTGTAAGGGGTAGGGAGCTGCTAGGATTTGCTAACTGATAGAGGGGGCATGCACCATGTTTCCATATACTTGGCAAGATCTGCACTTCTTCACATAACTAATGGAGTCAGCCTCTATGGTCAACCAGTAATACCCTAACGTCATCAGTTGATCATACATTTTGGCACCTCCCATGTGGTAGGGATCATGAACTTCCTTTAACACCATCCTTGTGTCTTCCTTAGCTACACACTTTAGTGCTTTCTAATTATAGACCTTCTAGTAGAGTTATCCTTCCACTAACTAGAAACGTAATATCCTCTTTCGGAGATAAATTTCAGCTGCTCTCTTCGCGGGTAGCTCACCACCTTTCAGATATGCTATGTATGGTTCTCTCCAATCTTCAAAGGCCTCCATAAAATTAACTTATGATGGCCGATCAAAATGGGTTTGGGAATTTAAATAACCCTGTTACAGACGAGCATAAGACCAACCTTTACGCTTATGGTGGGCCAGTAATAGCCCCCTCGCTGCAACCGACGATAAAGTGGGATGTTAATATCCCCACAATGCTTTTCATGCATCTCTGCTAGCCTATCTTTAACTTCTTATTCTCCAACACACCTCGCTAAGAACCTTCCGGGGCTCTTGAAGTAAAGTGTCCCCTAAAGCATGTGGTAGTTATCCTATCTTGTCTCTAGTTGTTTAACCACTAGGTGTCTCTAATATTTCGGCTCATCACTTGGGAAGAAAGACTTCACTGTAGTAGGCACTGTTATCCACCGCACTGTGATTGTTGCCTCTGTCTCATCTATGTCATAATTTTGTACTATCGTAGCTAGTGTGGCTGGATGACTATTCATTATTATTGCATGTCTCTCAATAGTTACCTCCACGAATTACCACAGTAACCTTTGGATGATGTATCTATAGGGTGTCAAGTTTGCATGCTTGAGAGAAAATTCCCCATTAACCTATTTCACCGCTAGGTTACAATCCCCCCGGGTGCATAACACTCTATTACCCCTTCAGAGAGCTTACAATATACCCAAAATGAGATCTTCATACTCAGCCCCATTGTTTGAGTATTTGAAGTCTAACTTGAAAGCGAGTGTAATCTTCTCCTTATTGTTTGAGAGTATGACTCCCGCACCTCCTGTGCTTTGGGAGCACGAACCATCAAACTCCATTGCCCATTTTTCTATTTCTTCCACCATGCATGCTTGGTAATTCTCTCTTAATCGGGGGGCTCTCAAAATTTCCACTTGAAAAATGGGCCAAAAAATATTCTACCGCTTGACTTTTTATGGCTTTGGTCACCATACACTTCAGATCATATTCTGACAAGATTAAGAACCATCTTGTTGATCGCCTTACAAGTATCGTCATTGCCAGAAGGTACTTGATAGGGTCTCACTTGGTGACTATATGATCTGTACAATCTAGTAGATAGTGTCTCAACTTATGAGCTACAAAGACCAAGGCAATACATTGACTCTCCACTTTAGTATATCGAGATTGTGTTCTTGAGATTACTCTTGACAAATAGTACACTAGATCCTTTAATCCTTCCCTTTCTTGGGCTAGCAGTGCCCTTATGGATCTTTTCATTGAGGTGAGGTAGAGTAAAAGCGGTGCCCCAGCCTCGGGTGGGATCATCGAGGATGGAGAAGCTAAAATCTCTTTAATCTTCTCAAATGTTTTCTTTTATTCCTCCCCCAGACCTCTACTATAGCACGTATGAATCTTCTCAGGTAAGATACCTTTCCCAAGAAGCTCTTGAGCTGCCTCTGGCTCATCGATGGTGGCATAATTACTATGGCTTTCATCTTCTCTGTATCAACTTTAACCCCTTGTATATTCATAACAAATCCTGAAAACTTTCCCACAGTGACCCCCGAAGGCACTCTTTGAGGGGTTCATCCGCATCTTGTACCTGCAGAACCTTTCAAACACTCTCCAGAGGTCCTGTATGTGCTTAGTTTCTCTCTTGGATTTCACCACCAGATCATCAACATAAAACTCTAGTATATCATGAAACAGGTCATGGAAGATTGCCATCATAGTTCTCTGATACGTGGCCCTGACATTCTTCAATCCAAATGGCATGACTGTGTAGTAGAAATTTCCTAGTGGCATGTAGAAGGCAGTCTTCTCTGTGTCTATGGGATCCATCTTAATCTGGTTATAGCCGACGTACCCATCCATGAAGCTATACATCTCATGGCCTACGGTAGCATCAACTAAGTTATCTATGCTTGGTAGATGAAACTCATCCTTATGACACGCCTGGTTCAATCCACAAAAATTTGGATTTGGATTTTATCCTTCTTTACTACTGTTACTATGCTGGATAGCCACACAGGGTGCTGAATAGGCTTGATGAACCATGCTGCCAATAACTTCTCCACCTCTGCCTTTATCTTCAAGTCAAGATCAACCTTGTAGGTGCATGTTGCTTGCCTTACTGGAAGAGCATTGAGAAGAACATTCAACCTATTAGAGAGCTCACCTTTGGGTCTATCTCGAGTATTTTCGTATACTTCCCAGTAAACATGTTGGTGAAATCTTTGAGCAAGAAAATGAGCTCCTCCTTCTTCTTTGGGTTCATACTTTTGGAGATTAGAATGGGCCAACCTTCACGCCTTTTTACCCCCAGGTTGATCTTTTTTAACTCTTATAGTTACTCCATGGGCCTATCCTGCATGCATCCCGAAGATTCCTCTGGTTCTTCCACATGTTCAATGATGTGAGACTCATCCACCACAAAACACTCTGGTGTCGAGTCGACGCTATTGTCCCAGAATGCTGCCCGTGCAAATCGTTACAACTGGTATATGACTTTCCCATCGAGTAGGACCATGTTTTTGCCAGTTCGAGGAGGCTTGGCTACCTCCACTTTCCTACTGCCTTTTTCTATGTGGGGCATCACCCTTTCCCCCAAGTGATCGTGGACAGACTTTTTTGGCTGGGTACTTCCTCTAACCACTTGCTTCTCTTTTAGCCTTCTCGCATAATTATTTTTTTCTTCGTCTAGTTCTGTGTAGAATGATGCATCCACCAGATGGCCTTCCTTAATGAAGAAGGGTCTCTGCATATCCTTGATTATGATCTCTATTCCTCGGACGTTGGCCTTTGCACACTGATGGTAAGATGAGGGCACTATGACATGGGAATTCATACATACCCTCCCAATGAGAAGGTGGTAATTGGTATTGGCATTAATGACATGGAACTTGATGTGGGAGGTGAAATTCCCTAACTTGATTCCTATATTCATGTATTCAAGGGATTGCATTCGAGTGCTGTCAAACCCTGAATTCACTTGTGTCACTGACACAATCTTCTCTTGGTTTATCCCTATCTCGTATGATGTATTGATGGGCATAATATTAATAAATTCCCATCCGTCCATTAATGCCCTTGGTAATGAGACTCCATTGATCATAGTTATAACATATAATAGGCGGTTATGGAAGTAAGGCACCTGACTCGTAGAATACCACTTTAGAAGTTTACCTCTTGATCAACCTCCCAATTGGCCCCTGCTAATTCAATGAAGGGTCTCCACATTGCTGCAGAACTTTTAAAACTTTCCTTTTGATGGATACTTTGGTTTCATACTTCACTCTTATTTGGTCAAAAAACCACTTAAACTTGGGGCTCATCGTTATGGGCTCGCATTCTGAACCTAGGTCTACCTCATATATCTGGGGCATTACAAACATATTATGCCTCAGATGTCTCCCCTTTATCCAGAGCAAGGATGTCATCCACTTCACCCTCTGGGAGGTTTACCTGCTCAATTTCTTCACTTTCATCTTCTTTACAGTCCGGAGTGAAAAACCATTCCTCTCGCTTCCTTTCTATCTTAATTCTTTGTTTGCTGCTTAGTGATAACCTTTCCAACTCTTCATATATTTGACCATCACTCTTGAACCCCATAAACTCTAGAGTTACTTCTTCATCATACGCCATTACCATGCTGGCAGTGACTGAGAATGCGTGATATTGAAAAACTTCGCAAATTTCTAATTTGGCAAACTTATTAAATTTCAGCCTCTAAACATGCATCTAAAGTGCGTGTGTGTGTCAACCCATAAACAAATAAATCATGTGACACCAAGATAAGGAAAAATCCCCGCAGGGCAAAACCTTTTATTTCACTATAAAGAGTAAATCGCAACTTACAAGATTTACAATGAAATACAGCAATGAATCCACACGCAGCGAACCCACATGAACCTCAGTCCAATCAGCAAAGGAAGAACCGCAGCACTCCTCAATGACACGCAGTCATAACACTTCGTAGAGACTCCCTCGGCAATGACACGCAGCCCTTGGTTGCAAAGTTCTCTCCACAAAGATGAAAAATACACAAATCTTGTGTTCTAGGGTTCCAAAAGATTCACAATGGTATGGCAAAGTTGTGTGAATCAAACATGAGTTGGGGAACTCAAAAAGGTGAAGACTTGGAGTATTAGGACTCTGGATTTTATCTTTGAAAGTCTTAAAAAAATAACTCCCCGAAGATAGATTTAAATAAGAAAACCAAGGAAAGAGTTTTCAAACACTGGGACTGCTCGTAATTATCCCAGGCGGACCGGTCCGGTTGATGGGCGGATTGGTCCGGTATACCGGATCGGTTCTTTTAATTACAGGCGGATCGGTCCGGTTGACATCGGATCGGTTCGGCTTTTTATCTTCATTGGTTCGCTATGGATCCGGGGTATACTGGCCTCACTTTAGCAGGCGGATCGGTCCGGTCTCTTTAGGCGGATCGGTCCGATCCTCAGGAACCAGATTCCTTCGAGGAATTCTCTCCATCTTCAAAGGGCCATATCTTCTTCACCGTAGCTCGGAATGAGATGCCGTTTCTTCCAGTATCTTTGTTGTGGCAAGCTCTACAACTTTCCAGTTGACCTATCCTCCGGACGGTGGATGTACAATTACCAAATTGCCCTTGAACTTCCATATCGTGACTTCTTTCATTGATTTGACTTCTCTTGCATACCACTAGCATATAGACCCTAAAAGCATGGTATGTGAAGTTTTTGAGTATGATGTGGGACACATGATGGAGATGTTGGATGCTTGATTCCCGAAAATTGAATAGAGGCCATCATGTGAGATCGTGAGGTGACGTGCAAAATGTAGCGGCGTACGACATACATAAATGTAAAATGTTGGACATGAGAAAAATGTCCTTACAAATCTCCCCCTATGTCTATGCCGGTACATACAAAAAAATCCGAATTATCAAATATGAAATTGCCTATACAAATCTACCCTCCCATGAACCCAAAACTGGAAAAGGTACAAATGAATAGTCTTCATCGTTTGTTCTTCAAATCTTCAGGAATCTCAAATCTTTTCTCATCAGGGTGTGCAATTCAGAGATCATCAATGTAGTACCTACACACATGAGATAAAGAAAAAAAATACCAAGTGACGTATCGAGTTTGAAATGAGATAAACATAGATACCAATATATGATAAGCATAAGTCAAATCTCAAAACTCCCCCAAAATTCAAACTCCCCCATAAAATGATAATTCTTTCTCCCCCTTTTTATGATGTCCCCAAATAGACAAATAAGAAGAATGAATCAAACAAGAAAAATCGGGGTGTCACGGTATACAAATCAAGGCATCAATCAATATGGTAAACGTGCTCTTGCGAGGAGATGCTAAAAAAATCTTGGCACACTATTTTTGATTTTTCATACAAAACAAAAAAAATAGATACCATTTGAAAAAAATGCTACAAAAATCACACCATGGATTTAAACTCAAACAACCAAGTCATGGAAACGGAATGAATGGGTGTGAACACATTCAATAGGTAAATCAACTCAATCAATCATATGTGCACGATGCATATGTGTACCCCTAACGAATGATCATTAAAAGTATCCTTAGGTGTAAAAATTTGTTGAATTTAAATGACATCGTCTTATGCAAATCAACAAATCAAAGTCAAAGTGATTTCCACACCAATAACGTCCAAAACTATGTAGCGCATTTTCAAGCATTTCAAGGACGTGCAAACCCGTTTTAAATTCTCCAACCAAACTCCCTCATATATATATTCTTTTAGAGGTAATCTAAATTCTCAAACTTTGGAGAATTGGTGCAAAAACCTAAATGGCCCATAATTGGCATGAATTTCTTTTTATTGCCTTTCAATTTTTTCGGGCTCTTTTAACCTCTTTGGACCCCGGATAATAAAATTCCTCCATTTTTTAGGTCCAATTAAACGGTGGCTTTTGCGCAAAGGATAGATAATTACCTTTCGCAGCCCCTCCCCGTTTTTAAATAAAGCACACAAACTCACAAAACGGTTCTTATATGCACAATTTTCTTATCAAAATTTATCGCGCTTGGTTCGTTTTAAAGACAGGATTGAAGTGAAAACACCCAACCAACATGTGATAAGACAAACACAATAATCAAACAAATTCGTGCATGTGTGCAATAAAGGATAAAGTGAGTCAAACATGTAGGAAGTAACACTTAATTACATCTTAATGACTCCAAACATTATAAAGCACAAGGATGAATTGACCTATTGTCTCAAAACACTATCAAATAGTCACATGAAAATAATGGAATGATGTTGTGACTCGGTCATCCAAAGTGTTCATCCATAAATGGTGCAAACAAAAAACAAAAAATCTTTTTGGATTTTCTCAAAATTTTACCAAACTAAAATCTTTCTGTATTTTTCAAAAAATTTATGAAAAAACAAAAATTTATACAAAAAGTACACATGTCATAACACTAGCAAACAAGTATAAATCATGAAACCACAACTAGTATATGACAAACATGCAGACACAATCATCTATATGATATGGCAAGAGAAGAATCATGTGCAAGCAAACGAGAATCAACTTGTCTAAAATCTAGTGTATCCAAAAGTGATTTCCTAACCCAAATAGATGTGAAACAACGTGTGGGGGATTTAGGAACCAAGGTAACACTAGACTTCGACATCCTAGGACTTCTTCCAAGATCAAAACAAAATCTCCTAAGGTGACCTTTCCTACCACAATGTGAACATGTGTAAACGGGAGGAATGTTACCTAAAGTGTGATCTTTTCTAATGTCCTTGGGATTAATTGACCCTCTAAAACCAAATATGGTTTTGGCTTTAGCACTAGAAGCATGAGAACAAGATGAGCCATTACCATCACAATCAAACCTACTTGAGTCTGTCAAATCATTTTTTAACTTCAAAATTTTTGACTCCAGCAAAGAATTAGACTCTTCCAAATTAAGGGACGCCTTTTTCAAGTTTTCAATAATTCCTAAAAGCGTATCTCTCTCTCCCTCAATTAAAGAAAGCTTTTTTCTAAGAGACTTTTCATGTGCCACAAACTTATTGACTAAAATATTTTTCTCCTCTTTGGCACAAACACAAACCATTGAATTTTTAAGGTCCTCCAATTCTTTCTCTAAAAATAGGACCCTATCATCACTCTCCTTTTTGGACAATTTTAAAGCATTAAATTCATGGTCCAAAGAAACAATTTTTTCACGATAAAAATCTCTTTGATTTTGAACCGTTTGCAAAAGATCCATCGCGGTTTTAAAACGTGAATTTTCTTTTTCCAAAACTTTAATTCTTTTGCAAAGTTTCAAATTCAAACTTTTTAAATTTTCAGCATGGTCGTGAACTTTTTCAAAAATAGGCTCCTCATTAAACAGGCGTTCCATTGAAAAATTGCGATTTTTCACAAAATTGATTTTTCAAAAAAAATCAATATCACACGATTTTGCGGAAAATAGGAATACGCGATAAATTAGCGTAACCCGCTCTGATACCAATTTGAAAGAGTGCGACTGTGTGATACTGATTTAAATTAAATTTCGCAAGTTTTCAAGTAACCCTTATTTAAATAGAGTCTACTTTTAAATCAAATAAATTCAGCCCCTAAACATCCATCTACAGTGTGTGTGTCAACCCATAAACAAATAAAGTATGCGAAACAAGTTTAAGGAAAAATCCCCGCAGGGCAAAACCTTTTATTTCACTATATTAAGTAAATCGCAACTTACACGGATTACAATGAAATACAGTGACACACGAATACCCGCAGGCGTCGGTCGGTGTCATCAGCAATGAATCCACACGCAGCGAACCCACATGAACCTCAGTCCAATCAACAAAGGAAGAACCGCAGCACTCCTCAATGACACGCAGCCATAAAACTTTATAGAGACTCCCTCAGCAATGACACGCAGCCCTCGGTTGCAAAGATCTCTCCACAAAGGTTTGAACAAACTAAAAGGTGTGTTCTTGGGTTACCAAAAAGATTCACAAAGGATTGGCAATTGTGTGAATCAAAACATGAGTCTTGGGACTCAAAAATATGAAGACTAGAGTAATTTGGACTCTCAAAAACGTCTTCTAAAGTCTTAAAAAAATAACTCCCCGAAGATGGCTTTAAATAAGAAAACCATGGAAAGAGTTTTCAAACACTGGGACTGCTCGTAATTATCCCAGGCGGACCGGTCCGGTTGATGGGCGGATCGGTCCGGTATACCGGATCGGTTCTTTTAATTGCAGGCGGATCGGTCCGGTTGACATCGGATCGGTTCGACTTTTTATCTTCATCGGTTCGCTATGGATCCGGGGTATACTGGCCTCACTTTAGCAGGCGGATCGGTCCGGTCTCTTTAGGCGGATCGGTCCGATCCTCAGGAACCAGATTCCTTCGAGGAATTCTCTCCATCTTCAAAGGGCCATATCTTCTTCATCGTAGCTCGGAATGAGATGCCGTTTCTTCCAGTATCTTTGTTGTGGCAAGCTCTTCAATTTTCCAGTTGACCTATCCTCCGGACGGTGGATGTACAATTACCAAATTGCCCTTGGACTTCCATATCGTGACTTCTTTCATTGATTTGACTTCTCTTGCATACCACTAGCATATAGACCCTAAAAGCATGGTATGTGAAGTTGTTGAGGACGATGTGGGACACATGATGGAGATGTATGATGCTTGATTCCTGGAAATCGAATAGAGGCCGTCATGTGAGATCGTGAGGTGACGTGCAAAATGTAGCGGCGTACGACATACATAAATGTAAAATGTTGGACATGAGAAAAATGTCCTTACAGTGACAAAGTAATGTGATGGAAGTGGATTTTCATTCACATCCACTAGAAGAATCTGCAAGGTACTATTAGTCATCTGGTCGCCAATGATCCTCCTCAAGTAGTAACAATCCTTGGTGGAATGTTGCACCCATTGGTGTAACTCACAATATTTAGGGTTGGTTTTTATCTCCTGCTGTTAGGATTTCTCCATTCAAGTGAGAGGGTCCTGCCACCCGCTCCTGTACAAAGGTACGATAACAATCCATAGCTTCCGCTACGCTGCAAGGTAGCGATGGTGGAGCATCTTCCCCAAACTTTTTCTTATTACCTGGGCTGTTATTTTTTTATTCGGAGCCTCCCTTCTTACCCTTGGGATTTCCATCCATATAGTTGACTGCTTGCCTCCTCGAGACTTGAAACCTCCCAGAATTCAGTGGCACTTGCATCCTCTAACTCAAGGTCCTTGGCTTGATTATTATGGATATATTTATAGTAACCTTGGTGAGCTCTTTAAAACTTCCATCTCTAGTTTCACAGATCAAATGAAACTTGTACTCCTCCAAGACTCCCTCGACACATATTTGCAGTAGCCTTGCCTCTGTTAAGTCTCATGGACATCTAACGCCTTTTCACAGAAACATTTGATATACTGCATTAGCTCCTCACTAGGCTTCTGAACCTTTTACGACAAGTGTCTTAGTGTGAATTCATTTTCAGATACAAAGAACTTTTGGAGGAACTTTCGGTGCATCTCTTCCCATATAGGGTTACTGGTGGGTGCCAAATGGGAATACCATGTATAGGCCTTCCCTGTGAGGGTCTTGGATAGCTCCCCTCAACCTCGAATCTTTGTCATTGGCATGCACTCCCAGATATTGAATGAATATTTTCATGTGATCTCTTAGATTCTCCCCTTTGCCGTTGAACTTGATAAGTTTTGGTGGAATATACCCCTCTAGGTATGGCTTCTCGTTCTCCTCTTATGGGTAGGGGTCGTGCAGCTCCTCATACAAATGAGGAACCTCTCTTTAGGAGGAGGAGAGAAGCTTCCTTACTTCCTCTATAGTAATACCTTTAGAGGGTGACTCATCCAAACTCTTACCCTTTGCTACTGGTGAACTTGATGGTGTCACAACTTGCTCCTGAGCCGCCCTCCACGGTGGAGATACTTCTATCGGAATTGTCGTTGTAGCAGTTGCCCCTCATGAGTGGGTTACTGCTGATGCTACACAGCCTTGGACCAAACTTGCCAAGTCTATGCTGTTTTTTTAAAAAACTAAAAAAAACTGCTCATAAGGCTCATTCCTGCTATTGGAGCTGCTGCTGATGAGCTGATATGCCTTCCCGAAGGAGCAGGTGCCTTAGCTCCGATCACCACCACATCCTCCTGGGTGGTCTGGTCACTTTGATTTCCATTCCGAGATAGAATGTCTTCAAAAACTAGCGTCTTAGAAATGTTGAAACCTACTTTGTCCATTAAAGCAAGAATACCTCCCCTACGGAGTCTCCAAATGTTAAAGGGTAGTGAGACTGGGGTCTGGTAAGACACTGAATCGGGTGAGGCATGATCCACTCCAATGGACGATGACTTCAAGGTTCTCAAGAACTTCTGGGGAAGCGTATGGTAAAACCATCTCCTTTTAGTAAAAATGGAACTCAAGATGGAACTCCCTCCCTGCAAGAAGATGAACTTCATAACAATAATGGTAACTTTTCTCAAGAGAAACTCCTAAAAGTGATGGCTGCTAGTGGGGAGTGAAAGAACAAGGCACTTAGAACTTAGATAGAGAGAGAAAGGAGAGAAAAATAGGAGGTGGTGTGATTTTGACAGAGTAACAGTGCAACTTGAGTTATGATTCTTTTCTTGAATACTTGGGCCCTAGGGTTGAGTTGACACTTTTGGGCACCAAATTTAGAGGGTTGGTCAGGGACAAGGTTTGAAATGTACCATTTGTGCCTACCTGTGTGTAGCTGTCTGTCCCCTCTGACAGGTGCCACCTGGTGCAAACCAAAGTCAAAAAGAAAATATGTTTGCGTTTGAGGAAATAGTATCTGATTTGGTAAATATCATTTAAAATGGTAACTTGTGGTACAAACTTTGTAAACTTGAGAGGGGAGGCCTCAAGTACCACCTTCTCTAAAATCATTTATGTTGAGAGGAGGGAGTCTTGAGGACCCCCTTCTCTAAAATAATTTTTTTTTTATAATTAAAATTCATTTCTAGTGAGCAACCTCGTCGTTGCTCATTTTAGTTATGATTGAATGTGTTGTGTAAGGAATTGATTGACTCCTAGGGTCTTTCCACTAGTATTATCTCAATCCTAAAGTGATAAGTTATTGAGCTTGATTAACAAATCTTGTTCCTCAGCCGCCAAGCCAAAACTCCCAAGAGATCCCAATTGGACTATTTTATCCCCGCCTGCTCAACTAGGCTACTTATACAAGAAAGTAAGTGTTAGTACTTTTATTCTATGAAGTAATAGATTTTCGTTATGAGGGGTTACTCATGGTATCCCCTTGATAGAGTAAAAACAATTGCTCTCTATTGTGTATTTTTGTCGTTGTTGCAACTTCTTTTTCCATCAAAATTCCCTTGAACCTACAAAATTATAATAGAACTAGAGTGTAGTGGTAAGTAAGGGAATAAATCGAAATCTAAGGATGAAAAAAATAAGAGAACCATTCAATTCATTTGTTTGTTATTCTCTTTATCGATTTTTTGCATTTTCTGTTTTATTTAGCTTTTTCAATATAAAAATAATTTTTGTGGTGAGGGTGAAATAAGACTAAAAAATCAAGGATGTAAATAAAAGTAAGTGAAGATATTAAGTAAATCTAACTAAATAAAAATCTAAAATATGAGATGGGTGAGGAAATAAAAGTGAGGACTAACAAGGGATAGGATGCCACCATTGAATTCGACGGGAAAGGGAAGTTGAACCTCAAAGTGGGGTTCATTTGAATTTTGCGGGAGCTGACCAGTCTCACTATCGATGGATAAATCAACAAAAGTGTCAACTTGAGGCCCGGACCATGGAATGGTCTCAACAACGAGATTCTCAGGGTGGTAGGTTGGTCACACTCAAAGTCAGTGGCACAAGACGACGCATCATCACTCTGGGCAACAACGGGTTAACTTGGGATGAAATCCGACTTTTGCGCACACTCAATTTCATTGAAGTGTTGTTTGGAAGGCTTCATTCTAGATTTGAGTGTCTTGCTCTTGCTCAATGATAAATTTTTGCAAGAGACTTTCGAGAGCGGAGGTGGATGATGGCGGTGGAGTGATGGGTGGTGGAGGTGGTTGAGGTGGACACAACTGGCTATTGACATGGCTATACGGAGAATACTCAAAGGAAGTGTGGGGAACGGGGTCAAGTGTGTCATACACGGGAGAAGAATCTCCATGAGAGACAAAATGTTGATAATTGTGGGGTGTATAGTGAGGGAACTGATCGGGATAGGCTGCACTTAGTGACCATGATGAATGTTGGAACGTGTGAGGATCCACAATATCGGGTTGGGATTCGTATTGCGTGGGAGGGTGATCAGGCCTCCATGAGTAGTTCGGGTACTCACACCACTCGGGATTTGATACATCATGACAATAGGCCGAGGTGGGTTTCGAAATAGTGTCATATGGATACACATGTTCCATGGTGGGTTCGGATGGATATAAAAAGTATGGACACTCATGGGACAAGTGATCGGCGTGAAAACAATGGGTGCATGGCGAAGTATGTGACGCGTTGACTCGTCATCAGAGGCAATAAAATGTGATATGCGTCCGTGGATGACGCATGAGTATCAACGGCATGGGGTTGAGAGTTGAAGCCATGAAGTAAGGTATGGAAGTTCGACTAGGGATCAACCTCAAACATGCTTTGAGAAAATGAGAAATGGCCAAAGTAGTCACTTAAGGTATGTTCTTCGGCCATGTGGAACTCGTCATCAGAGGCGATGAAATGTGAGATGCGCGCGTGGATGACGCATGAGTATCAGCGACGTAGGGTTGAGAGTTGAAGCCACGAAGTAAGGTATGGAAGTTCGACTCGGGCTCAACCTCAAACATGCTTTGAAAAAATGAGAAATGGCCAAAGCAATCCCGTAAGGGATGTTCTTCGGCCATGTGGAAAGAAATATTTTTTTGGATTTTTTAAATTTTTTCAAAAGGAAAGAAAATATTTTTGGATTTTTCGTAAAAAATAAAGGAAGAAAATATTTTTGGATTTTTTTGAGAAATAAAGGAAGAAAATATATTTGGATTTTTTTTTTTGGAAGAAAAGATGGGGAAAAATGGACTATTTGAATTTTAAATGAACTCACTAAAATCGACTACCGAAAAATTGAATTGGACACACACAAGTAAGGATAAATCCTAACTTGCACATAGCCAATTTTTATCTTCAAAATTAGTGAAAGGGTAGTCAATATTTTAATTAAGTCCGCAGGCGATGAAAATCACGAAAATTATTAGAGTGATCGCCTTTACAAAAATGTTCTCCTAGTGGGCTACCTAGTTGATTGATTTTAAATTTAATGATGGCTAGGATAGCACACAATAGTAAGCGAGTGAGTCGGGTGACGAAATCCCTTCTCGTGAATGACCGGGTGTAGGTCTTAATTGATTAATTCATCACACGCATTCAAAAATAAATGTGATAATTAAAATCAAATAAGAGCACGTAGTCACATACAAAAATTTACTCGCTGATAGGAGAGGAGCGAGGGTTTAGAAAGGTACCTCCCACGGTTTTTATGTTGTGGGGTGATGAACAATTTGAGTCGACCGGGGGGAGGTTACACCTATCTCAGTCGGCCCCGGGAGTCTTACCGATCCAAAGTAAAGAGGCTTATTTTCCTTGCCTTTGTACGCTCTATCTCTACCTTGTCCGGTTTCCCTATCACGCTTTTCTTCGATTATTACAAATTTAAACGAAAAATAAATGGTGTCTCTAAGCACCACAATACAAGCCAAATAATTAAGTCCTAATACAAGCCTTCTAAAAAAATAAAAAATGGTACGAAAATGAAAAATGCAAATGAATCACAAAATGGATCCTTTTCAATGCTTAAGGCTCCAAAGATTGGCAACAACGCCATTTGATAGAGTAAAAAAAATTGCTCTCTATTGTGTATTTTTGTTGTTGTTACAACTTCTTTTTCCATCAAAATTCTCTTGAACCTACAAAATTATAATAAAACTAGAGTGTAGCGGTAAGTAAGGGAATCAATCCAAATTTAAGGATGAAACAAACAAGAGAGGAATGAAATTCATTTGTTTATTATTCTCTTTATCGATTTTTTTCATTTTCTATTTTTATTAGCTTTTTCAATATTAAAATAATTTTTGTGTTGAGGGTGAAATAAGACTACAAAATCAAGGATGTAAATAAAAGTAAGTGAAGATATTAAGTAAATCTAACCAAATAAAAATCTAAAATATGAGCTGGGTGAGGAAATAAAAGCGAGGACTAACAAGAGATAGGATGACACCATATATTCTAGTTTATTAAAATTAATTAATTCATTAAAATTAATTATCCCAAGTTAGAATCAAAATCACAAATCAACTCTCGTTGCAAATGTAATTTTGACAATAACATTTTAGAAAATTAAATTTAACACTCCTACAACTCTAGAAATGTATATCCAAACATCATCTAATAAATTACCCGCTAGGATCGATCGATTAAACTAGTTTAAATCATAAAAGTAAGTCTATAGTTGATATTAACGGAATAATACCACACTTGAGAAACCCCTATCTCTTGTTTGAATAAAAAATGGGTATTATAACTACAATTTTGATTTTCTCTCGAAAATCATTTGCCCTCTCTCGAGGTGTAAATTAAAATGTAAGAGTGTAAAATTAATCATCAAAGCGACATTTAATTTAAATTAATTAATTAAATTAGGATTAACATCAAATAATGGGACACCCCACCCCTTGAAAGGGGGTTTAGCCTAACATGATATTAAACATGATGAACAAATAATCAAAGGCATATAAAATAAAAGAGTAGAAAAAGAGAATAAATCTTCATCAAGTCTCCTTGAAATTGGCAATTTGAACTCTATCTTCTTCAATACAAATCAAATCACTCACAATTAAATCCCACCAATTATCTAAAAAAATAAAAAATAAAAATAAAACTATTTACAAAATATTTTTCTCCCTAATTTATTTTCTACTCTAAACTATCTATTTTCTTCTACAAGTCTCTTCTAGACTGTCCGAGTGAGCTTTTGGGTCTTCATTTATAGTGTGGCACATGGAGCTAGGGGCATAAATGGGAGGACAAAAGTGTGCATGTGGTTTGGGTGAGGTAAGGAGTGAGGAAATAAAAATATGTTTTGTTAAAAAGAGGGTGGGGGTATTTTTGGAAAATGATGGTTAAGTGGTTATTAAAAATGTAGGTGTCTTTTGTTTGTGTCTTGGCAGTTGGCTGCTAACATCGGGTAAGAAATGGGTTTGGCTTTGGGTCTCAATTGGGTGTAGAGGTATGAGAAGAAATCGGGATTCGGATTGTTGGAAGGTTTGGTGCCCGGGTCAGATTGGCAGCGAGTTTCGGGTTGGAGATGGGGGGTTGGCCGGGTTCGAGCTTCGGGTTATCAGGTCGGAGGTGGCTGCGCCGGAGCTAGAGGGTTCGGATTCCGGTAGGTTGGGCCGAGGCTGCTAGGGTGTTCTCGGGTTGAGTTGGGTATGGTAATGGGGTTTCCGCCAGCGGGATTCGGGCTCGGGGTTGATGACTGTCGGGTTAGGAGTGGTTCGTAGCTGGGTTCGGAGGTTGGGGTTGCGATGTGGTTTTCGGTATGCAGGGGTTAGGAAGGCAGGTTGTGGAGTTGGGTGTTTGTGATTTGGTTTGAGTGAGGTTCTTTGATGGACGGTGGAGAGAGAGAGTGGTGTGGGTTAGGAAGATGAAGGTGGGTATGGTTGTATGTGGTGAGGCGGTATGGGGAAAAAGTGTGGGTGAGTGAGTGTGTTTAGGTGTATGGAATGGTGTGAGTGAGTGGGTTGTTTGGGTGTTGTGTGTGTTTAGCTTGTGACCCCATTAAAATGACTCTATCTAAACAAAAATTAAAAAATCAATCTAAACTAAAAAACAAAATGAAAATAATAAAAACTATTAAAACTTACAAATTAAATTCCAAATCCTATAAGCTAATAAAGGACACAACTAAAAATAAAAATAGAATAAAACAAATGAGATAAAATAATTAAAAATAAACTAACTAAAAACTAAAAGCAAATAAAAATAAAAGAAAGTAAAGAACCAAATATTCTACACACAAAAATAAAACATAAAAAATAAATCCTCTAAAAATAAATAAAATCTATTAAAAATTATATTCCTAATCTAAAATATAAAATAAAAATAAAAACTACAAAAGAAGTAAAAATAAAACCTAAAGTCCTAAATATATAAAATCTAGCAAAACTAAAAATAAAGACTAAAATCAAAAACTAATAAAAATATAAAATAAAAGAAATATAAAATAAATTCGAGAAATTTCTACATAAAACCTAAAAATAAAACGACTCAAACTAAAAATCTAAAAAGCACAAACTAAACGCACACGGGCTCGGGGTAGGTTTAGGCTCGGGTAAGGTACGGGATTGGAGAATTAGCTGCATAACTTGCACATTTGCCTTGAAATAAGTGTCAAACTTTACAAACAGCGATCAAGCCTGCACATTAAACATTTACGCGCATAAGACCCATTTTATCGAGAAGTAGCAACTAAAATGCGTCTATTCGGGGTATAAAATGTACACTTTTGGGTGCTTATCTCACCACCCACAAACAGAGCATTGCTAGTCCCTGAGCAAAAATATAGAGAGAAAAAAAGATAAGAAACAAAAAGTGTACCACTTTCGCGGGCACATGCGATTGCACTTAGCATGTGCAACAAGCCTTTAAACCTATGGGCTACCCTACATGATGAGTTGTGTCTTGTGATGGTTTGCAGGGAATATACCCACAAATTTCTTATTTGCAAACAACAGTTTATCTCTTATTAGACATAAAATAATCACACAATCCATCACAAGAGAAAAATATTGAGAAATACAAGTTAGAATTGTAAAAATATTTAGCTATGCGAATATACAAGGCACATCCTTCCTATAACTCAATGTGTGTGTGTGAATCAGTCAAAACAGGTTGAACATCACAAGAGTAGCTCCTAGATTGCCTTTTCGAAATCAACGCTTCAACTTTAAAATCTCACGGATATATATATATATATATATATATATATATATATATAAAACGAACTCACGATATTTGGGTAAGTGTATCGTTCTTGTGTGTGAGGAGGTGAGTAAATGTAATCAAGGACAAACGTCTCACACACACATAAGAAAGAATGAACAATTAGGAAAAAAAATGATCTCATAAAGGGAAGTTAATCACTATAGTGAGAACGTCAAGTTATTCACCAAGTTGAATTTCATTTTCCCGAACACCTAGGGGAGAACATGGATGTTTGTGTGTGAGGGGGAAATGAAATGGTAAGGATATAATGAGATAGGTAGGATAGGATGGATGATGGATGAGTGATGGATCGATATGCGAGAAGAGTATTCTATACTTGAAGAACAAATGTCTTTATTACACAAGAACTAACTACAAACTCTTTTTTTCTCTTTGCTTTTCTCTCGTTTCTCTTTTTTTTCCTTCGAATTTTCTATACTTTTTTCTTCTTTTTTTCTATTTTTCTATTTTTTCCTTCTTTTTCTTCCTTTTCTTTATACTCTCAACACTGAAGACATTTTACATTAGGAAACACTTTTTTTCTCAAAAATGAAAGATGATATGTGAATGGAGACGATAGGTGAGGGTGTGGGGGCAATATGTGGGAATATGAAAGAATATGGTAAATGGTAGGTGTATGGATGAAAATCTAGTGATCGGGATAAATTTTAAGACACATGTTTCTTACAACTTGAAAGTGATGTCATTCTCAGTGATCAAGCCAAAAATTTTATGAAAAATAATGAGATCATACAACGATTAAGTGCGGACCCAAAAGAAGTTGAATCAACTTGTGACTCGGAGATTGCGTAAAACTCTCTATAAGGGTGAAAGGCACGAATCTCACAAGCTAAATTCTCCATTAGTGACCCTTAAGGTTCTCTTCAGAATTGTAATAATCTTCAACTCTAAACCATAGCGACGTGATACGTGCGCAATTTTTTGTTGAGTCTAGAAATTCATGGTGGAAAATGCCTTGATACGTATTACATAAGCTATTTAGAAAATAAATTCTCTAGCTTAATTCCTATACTTAAAAGACGGATGATAGAAAATTCACATCAATGAGTGAGATGAAAGAAACTGCACGAAAATTTTAAAAATCGGGTTTAAAAATAAAAAAAATACGAAAGAGTTACGATTTTGATAAAATTCCCCACCTCCAAACAAAAAGGAACATCTTCCTCGATGTTAAGTAAAATGATCTTTTAAAATTAAGAGCAGAAGGCATGAAAGAGATTACCATAATCAACCGCTAATGAAGTGGACAGATATAACCAAAATGAAACCTAAAGAAGGGATAAGATAAAAAAATGTGTACAAGTCTATAAACATGTAAAGCATAGGGTGATGTGAAACACCACCCCCAAACAGGATGAGGCTCATACAAGAAATCATAGGCTACCTCCCGGTAGTGCTAGTTTAATGTCTTCAGCCAAATGGAAGGGATCTCACCCTAAAGATAAGATCTATTAAAGTGCGGGGCGGCAGAATAATGGAGTGGTGATAATCACCCCCAAACAATACTGAAGCGTCAGTGTTGTTGGATAAAGGCTAAAAGGGTCAATGCACTTGTATGGCAAAGTGAATCACACGATGCAAAGCATCAGTGGACCATGGGCGGGTGGGTATTAGGGTAATGGTGAAAAAGGTATGAGCGATTAAGCATCGATCACGGGGCTTATTGAGTTGAAAGGTGAGGGCAATGAGGGCCCTATAATAATGGTGCTCTAGTTGAATGGGAAGGGGAAAGAGTGTAGAAAGTGGAATGGGGTGGGGCTCATAAAAATCACATGACCATTCTATAAATGGACGATGATAATGGTCACGCCGTGACATGCCAGGGAGTTGTCGAAAAAAATCACCACAACATGAGAGTGGTGTGCAAGGAGTAACAAGCTCGGTGTCACGGAAGTAGAGAGTAGAACCACAAATACTCTCATGGACGGTGGAGGTTGGTTTCAGGTGAGGATCTAAAAATATATATGGAAACATGAAAGATGTAAAATCAAGATCCAAACCAGGTGGTTGGGAGGAAGGGACAATGGGTGGGTTGGGTGAGATAAATGGCAGGGGAAGATGATCCAACTCAAGAGTGGGAGACACACACTCGTCGGGAGGAATAAATGAATGCTCACTAGAGAGTGTGGTATCTAAAGATAGAGTGGTCAACTTTTGTACAAGACTATCACCAAGTAATGTGGTGGGTGGTTCAAATGAGGCACCAAGATCGGAGATAAAGGAATCGCTAGAAATATTGGGCTCAAAGGGAGCCATGGATGATGGAACATGATCTATATCAGGAGAGGTAGAAACCATCTCGAATTCAATCTCGAGAAGATGGTGAGCGCTCGTAGCCGGAGGTAACCTATAATGAAGTAGTTCCTCGGGAACACACACGGTAGGCTCAATGGGTGTAGACTCGGACATTGTTTTGAATTCGACGGGAAAGGGAAGGTGAACCTCAAAGTGGGGTTCATTTAAATTTTGCGAGATCATATCAGTCTCACTATCGATGGATAAATCAACACAAGTGTCAACTTGAGGCTCAGACCATGGAATGGTCTCAACAACGAGATTCTCGGGGTGGTAGGGTTGGTCACACTCAAAGTTAGTGGGACAAGACGGCGCATCATCACTCTGGGCAACAATGGGTTGACTTGGGATGAAAAACTAATAAAAATATAAAATAAATTCTTGAAATTTCTAAATAAAACCTAAAAATAAAATGACTCAAACCAAAAATCTAAAAAAGCACAAACTAAACACATACGGGCTCGGGGTAGGTTTAGGCTCAGTTTAGGCTCGAGTAAGGTCCGGGATTGGGGAATTAACTTCATAACTTGCGCATTTGTCTTGAAATAAGCGTCGAACTTTGCAAACGGCGATCAAGCCTTCACATTAAACATTTACGCGCATAAGACCCATTTTTCGAGAATTAGCCACTAAAATACGTCTATTCGGGGTATAAAATGTAAAATTTTGGATGCTTATGTACCCTCCCTCATTCTGACCTATTTTCTGGAAGTTGAGGGGACCTTAAGGGCTCCTCACCTGAAAATTTTCTGGAAGTTGAGGAGAAGGACCTTAGCTACTCCTCACCCCAACATTTTCTAGTAGTTGAGGGGGAGGACCTTGACTGCTCCTTGCCCGAACATTTTCTGGAAGTTGAGGGAGAGGACCTGGACTAATGCCCACCCCAACATTTTCTAGCAGTTGAGGAGGAGGACCTTGTCTGCTCCTCGCCCAAACATTTTCTGGAAGTTGAGGGAGGGGAGCATTGGGGGTTCCGCACCCAAATATTTTCTTATAGTTGAGGGAGGGGAGCCTTGGGGGTTCCGCCCCCAAATATTTTCTTACAGTTGAGGGAGGGGAGCCTTGGGGGTTCCGCGCCCAAATATTTTCTTGCAGTTAAGGGAGGGGAGCCATGGGGTTCCGCGCCCAAATATTTTCTTGCAGTTGAGGGAGGGGAGCCTTGGGGGTTCCGCGCCCAAATATTTTCTTACAGTTAAGGGGGGTCTTCAAGGGACCCTCACCCCAAAATATAGTGGAAAATCTTAAAACACCCTTCTACACTCTCAAATTAAAATCTTCTCCACACTCATAATTGATAAATCTCTAATTAAATAAAAATGCGCATAGTCGTCGAACAAATTATAACATCCCGTTCGAACACATCTCTAATGACACATCCAACGAGATTTTAACGCAGAGTGAAAAATATATCGTTTGATGTTTTGTTCGAACCGGGATCTAATGAGCTACCTATCTCGTTCGAATGACTTCCCGGGTTCGTTCTAACGAAGTTCCAAATAAAATATTTTTCTTCTAAAAAATATAAAAGGAATAAAATCAATTTATAAAAAACCCTAGAACCCAAAAATAAATTATCTAAACATAATAATATATACGCATTCAAACCTGAGAGATCCTTGGATCGTGAAGATGAAAATGGGGATGAAACACGACACGATGATATAATCTCTGAAGCTTGGTCACTATGTCTTCATCCAAAAACGTCAAGGGCTTGAAAGGAAAACACCAACCCTAACCTATGACTCAAAATCTTTGTTTGAAATTCATTCAATACATATAAATTGACTCGATTGGAAATTTTTCCTTACAATCATAATGGTAAAGTCATATTTTCCTTTTCCTATAAGTTAAGCGCCTCCTCTAGTTTAAAGATAGAAACTCTTATCCTTCTTTATGGAATCACGTTATTTTAGGAGTTTGTTGGCTATAATATTGTGGTGGAATCAGATTCTAAGGTGTTGGCTGACTGCTTAAATGATTTACTTTCTTGGCATTAGATGCTAATTCCTTCCCTGGATAAGATCAAGAATCTGTCATGTATCTTATCTATCTCTTTTACTCATACCTTCATAGAAGCTAATATGCTATCATATTTCCTTGCTTAGACGGGTTGCTCCCTTTAATCCGACTGGATATGCTCTATAGAGGAAGACTTCCCAAGAGATTTAAGAGGGATTATTAGGCTAGATAGATTCCAAATGATGTCTTTTATGAAAATGTATTGATGTTCTTTATTCTATCTTAGTTTTGAGTTGGTTGTTTTATAAAGCCAACCAATTCTATGTAGGTCCTTGTAGGAGGGATATTCTCCTACTCTTTCTATATAATTTCTCATCAAATATATTTTTCTTTAAGATTGATCTAACGTTAGGAAATCACCAATTAAAGATAAAGGATGAAGGCATCCACAACATAACTTTTAGGACTAGATATAATCATTATGAGTTTGTGGTTCTGCCTTTTCGGTTAACTAATGTCCATGCGAACTTTATGGATTTAATGAATAAAGTGTTTAGGTTGTTTTTAGAAAAATTTATGATTGTATTTATTAACGATATACGGATTTATTCTAAGTTCTTGAATGATCATAAGGAGCATTTCCATGACGTATTTGAGGTACTTAGAAAACAGAAGTTATATCCTAAATTTTCTAAGTGTGATTTATGGATTGAGGAGATTACCTTCCTTGACCATACAGTTAATAAGGATGGTCTTGCTGTGGACCTGGGCAAGGTCGTAACCATAGTCGATTGGGAGAGGTTGACCACCATGACCGAAGTTAGAAGCTTCCCAACCTAGCAGGGCAATACAGACGGCGTGTGGAAGGATTCTCTAATATTTTCATGCCCTTAACCCAGTCAACGTACAAAGACATAAAAATTGTTTGGTCTGCAGAGTGTTAAGAGAGCTTCTAGAAGATAAAGGAAAAATTAGTGGTTGTTCCACCCATTTTGACCTTATTTAAAGAGGGAGGAGGTTATGTAATTTATAGTGATGCTTTAGGCCGTGACCTTGGTTATGTTTTAATGCAGAATGGGAAGGTTATTGCATATAGCTCTAGACAACTGAGGCCACTTGGGAAGAATTACCCCACCCATGACTTACAGTTAGTGGTTGTAGTCTTTGACTTAAAATTTTGGAGACATTATTTATATGGAGGGACTTATGAAATCTTAACAGACCATAAGACCCTAACCAATATTTTCACCCAAAGGGGTTTTAATATGAGGCAAAAGATACGGTTATAACTGATCAAGGATTATGATTGTTCGATTAAGTATCATCTGAAAAAGTCGATGCCCTAAGTAGTAAAGGTTCCATTAATTCTATAAGAATCACTAGGAAATAACACATCCACAAGTATTTGGGGACAATGGGAATATAGGTTCTTAGGCATAGAGGTCGTGGATACCTAAGTTCCCTCATAATGGTACCTAATTTGATTGAGAGAATAAGGTTGCACAGTTCATGGACCCTAATGTCCTGAAGATTCACGGGTGTGTAGAAGAAGGAGAGGGATCAACCCTTTAAATAGATGACCACGGAATCTTGCACTTTTGGACAAGGACTTATGCTTCACAAAATGATGAGATTAAGATCGAGGTGTTTGAAGGAGGTCATTCCTCACCATTTTCAATTCACTTTGGAAGCACCAAATTGTATCAAGAGTTGAAAGAAAAAAATTTGTGGCCTAACATGAAGAGATATACCTATAGACACCTCATTCTAGTACCCCCATACATTTACCTAGGGTCCAAATAAAATCCCTTCAAACCCTTGGTTCTCCTAGAAACCTTAATCGAAGGTCACCAAATTCTTCCTAAGCTCCGTCTGACTTTGTTCAACTCTTGGACCTAGGAGTATCCCAAAGAACTTTAATAGGTATCTGAATCCCCTTCACAATGGGCCATATCATGTGCATATTAGACTTATGATCCGTAATTAGCAACCGTGTTACCCGAAAGGTCACTGATTGACTTTCGAGCTCAGGTTAACTATGGTCAACACTTAAAGCCAAGATTATCTCAACAAACTTTCATAAGGTTCTGAATACCATTACCAACGGTCCATATCGCGCATTCATTAGACTTACGATTCGTATTTAGTTACATTTTTACTTCGAAATGCTAAACTTGAGGTCACCGGACGCTCCTAAGTTCTGTTTGACTTTGGTCACTATCGGACCCGATATTATCTTAACACACTTCTATAGATCTTTGGATCTCTTTTCAATGGTCCTAGTCATGCATAAAATGACTTTACAATTTTCATTCTAAGACCATTTTTCCAAAAAAATTATTTTAGGACTAACTATAGGCACCCCTCCCCTCTTCCTGCAGGTAGGGGATACTTTTCATGGTTGCCAAGTCTAGTAGGCCTGCCTATCGACAGGTCGAGGTCCATGCCGATCGGCAACCCCCCTCCCCCCCCCCCCCCCCCCCCCCCCGTGGGTAGCCTAGTCTTTTATCCCCTTGCAGGTTTCCTATTTAAGGAATCCATGACCTCATTGTTGAGGAGCTTTTACATCAAAATCAGTGCGACAACCTTTTAATACATCATTTTCCAAACATTCTCTCAACATTTATTTACATCGCCCACACTTAACTTTTTCCACCCATTTTTCCACCATCTCGCCACAATAAAAATCAACTCTCTTCAGCTCAAAATCAGGCTCATTTTCTCATCACACATACACATACACACACACATATACATATATATATATACCATCTTTTCTATCACATGCTTCATGCTTTATTCACTTGTATATATCTCATGCTTCATGTTCACTTTTATATATCTTCCACATTTCACTCCACTTATCCCCATTTTTGCATATTCCATGTCACTTGTAGATATCCATGCTTATTCACATGATTCACCTATCAAATACTTCCCATCACTTGTATATACCCCATTATTACTTGTATATATTTCACATGACTTAAACATATATCTCTATGTTTTCCTCACTTGCATATATTCTCATATTACTCTCACTTTGTGCATATATCTCCCTCACTTGTGTATATCCTGATATTTCACACCTTGCATATACATGATTCATGTTACTTGCACAAAATTTTTACACTTTATCCCATTTTGTATATGAAGCTCATTTAACACATACCATTCATGATTTATTCTCATGCTTAGAAATTGTACATATTCATCTTAGCATACAAAAATTTTTGAATAAAAATACTAATTGAAATTCATGCATTTTGCACACTACATCACACGAGCACTACATATTGACCTTATATTTTTCTCGTATTGGAAAGTCACTTTGTGATGGGTTGTCAGTTTTATGGGGTGCATTAACCTAGGCGATATGAATCCCACCTTCCAAATCCTAATACCTTCAACGTAAATCGAACAGTTCTCCCTCATCATACCGCTTGATCTAATTGAAGATGGTAGGTGAGTAGGGAATTCATTCATGTACGTCGAGTATATGGAATTCGCTCTCACGTAACCATCACTACGAGATATATTGCGAGGCAAGTCACATGCACTCCGGTACCTCCTATCCATAAACCTCTTATAGTCATCTACCCTAAGACACTCATACCCAAACTGCCCTTTACAACGCTAAACTCCACTAAAATTTTGAGTCGTCTTATATATTATTCTGGTCATTTTTTAAAATAAGACCCTGTTCGTGTGTCCCGAAACAAGTCAAACTGTGTCTTGTATTGCGTACCCCATCATTTTTTAGACTCTAGCCTTATTTGACATTTCACTTGCACCTTAGACGGAACAAATATACAAGTGAAACCTAATAATAATAACTACACCAGAGGATCTTCCTTCCCCCTTCTTCAAAATATCAAAAATATGTTCTCCCCTTTTTCACAAATACCAAAAATATTATTTTCTAATATAACCACACTCCTTGGTATGGATCCATATTGCCTTAGATCCACTATCAATCCAACCCGAAGTTTTACACCCTTGTTATCCACTTAAGTATAAACCGAATGGTCTTACTAAAGATTCCTCATGGAATACCCTAAATATAATGCAAATGCCCAGCTAGATCTGATGGATGTGCTTTCTCACCTTCCATCAAAGATTGATAGCCCTCAAGACAATGTCCAAGAAATGCAGGGAAATAAGGTCCATATCCTAGAGGTTCACTAACCTTATGTGCCTCTCCCCGTGTTATGGCACGGTAAATACTAGAACCTATATGGGCTCGTAAAGAGTATCAATAAGCTCCTCACTCTCCATATGTTTTGCTTGTCAATGGGCCACCACCTTCTCATCTACCAATGACAAGCCTTTCTCATCTTAAGGCTAACTTGCCCATGCCTATCCCCGTTGACCCCAAGGAAGAAGAACTTAACTAAGTGAAAGAGGATCTCAATCTGTTTTTGAAGAAGTTTGACCAGGTTAAGATCTCAGGGAATTATGTCGATTACACCCATATGTCATCTTAACCAAAGGCCAGGTTGCCAGAGAAATTCAAAATTCCCTACGTCGAGACGTTCAGAGGCATTAGACCTCCCATTGTGAATCTTCACAACTACCACTGTTCCATGAGCTTACTTAGGGCCACGGAGGAGATAATGGCTTAGATATTCCAACAAGCTCTCAAGGAAAGGGCCTTTTGCTGGTTCCTATCACTGAAAGAATCCAAGATTCGTAGTTGTGAAGCGTAGCAAGGGAAATCATAGATATTTAGAAGTATAATATATAGTTGGAAGTAACTCACCGAGATAATAAACGGCTAAAAAAATTCGAGGAATCTGTCAACAGAGTCATTAATAGTGGAGAGAGAAAGTTATCGCCATGACCAACCGCCCACCTCAAGAAGAACAAATTAGCATTGTGAAGAAGAATTTCTTCATGCACATCCAGACCTCGAGGGGTAGCTAGTATTACACCCATTTTAGAGCCCTTCGGGAGTCTGAGGTTGAGAACAAAGAGAGCGAAAACTTTAAAAAATTCGAGTTCGAATCAAAGAAGTCGATGGGACACTTTACTCCCCGTAAATATGATAAGACTGCTACCACTATTGTTAACGAAATTTCCTTTAAGCCTTCCACCTCATGTGCACCGAAAACCCCGCCCTACTACAACCCCAAAAGAATATATCGAAGTCCATGATCCTCTTTCTAAAGTATATCTAGGTCTCATATCTCGAAACCTCATCAAACCCTTGTCCAATACCTCACTCACTTCACAATAATTTCATAAATGACGCTTGTTGTGACTTCCACAAAATCATCGAACACACCAATGATCAATGTTATCACATAAGAAATGTTGCCCAAGGCCTCATAGACATAAGTCACCATCTCCCCCTGCAAATACTAATCCAAACACTACCTAAAATCCTTTACCAATGCATCAAGTCGGAGTGAACGCCATACTCACAAATAAAGACCTAAACTTTGACCCTTCCACCAGAATCCAGCCCATAACAAAGCTTAATGCATACCCATACTTACTTTTACATCTTAAGATTGCACCCGATCAATATCTTTCCTTTATGATAAGGGCCCACCTCACTTTCTGAACTCTCTCTGAATCAAGGAGTATGGAAATTATAGTTGTCTTGGAACAATTAATAATTTTTTAGATGAAATTCCTGTCTAAAACGACCCTTGAAATTGGCTATTATGAGAATATCAGAGATGTGCACATGGAATCTCGAAAGCAGTCCCATCGATTCGACAACTGGTGTGTACGTCCGAAAGAATTCAGTTTCGGTAGCATTATTCAAGTTTTGTCAGAATAATGTGTCAAAAAGAAGAATATATGCGAAGATCCTTGACTGTTCACCATATTGAAACTCAAAGGGTACCAAGTCCCTTCCTTCCAACACTTTTTTAATGCATGGGAAGATTTTTATGATGAAGAGGTTGAGTTTGTAGAATGCATCACCATTTCCTTAAAGGACAACATTGTTGCTACCAGATAGGGGATGACTCTGATCCCTTAGACAATTGAGATGGTGAACCCAATGATGAAAACCACGGTACAGTTGCCACAGTTTATGAAATGATCTCCTTTAAAGAACTATTGTTAGTAATACATGAGATATCTCCTGCACCTGAGATAAATGAAGACACTATATTTTTTTCTTCCTAATATTTGTGAATCATATGACTATATTAAGCCGATACTACAAAGATATAGTCATCCCCAGTGAAGCTATGAACAAAGAAAATGGGGTTAAATTTTGATTGAAGAGAGAAAAATCCTCGAGCAGCTCAAGAAGATCCAAGCTAACATTACCTTATGGGGACTTTTTATGTCTTCCCAAATTCATAAAAAAAAACTGATGAAGCTTCTCACTGGGCCTACGATTCCTCCCTTTACCTCCCCCGAAGAGGCAGTCTATATAATAAGAACTCTAACCTCTACAAGACTTGTATCCTTCACTGATGAGGAGATTCCTAAATTTGGCCCAGATCATAATCATTCCATCAATATCTAAGCGAAAGTCACGGAGAAGACAATCCTATTGGTTCTTATTGATAATGGTTTTGCCTTGAATGTTTGTCGATTAAGAACTCTCAAATGCTTGGGATTATAAATCGATGAACTCACTCATATATATGTCGTTGTGCGTGCCTATGACAATACTCGATGGGAGGTTATGGGTTTGATATCTCTCAAACTAAGGGATGGCCTAATATGTCCTTAAACAGAACACCAAGTTATTGATATTCCATCTTGTTTCAATTTTCTCCATAATTGACCAAGGCTCCACAATATCAAGGGAGTGGAATTTTTTCTCCATCAAATTATTATGTTCTTTGCAGATAACCAATTCATAACCATTATCGAAGATGATGATAACTCCAATGACATCGGTACAATCTACCCAGTCTTGGAAAACAAACACAACGCTAATGATATGTTGCTCTCAGGATTTAAAATTGATCCGCTTCCTCTCCCAGTAAGGGATAACTTCAAAGATAGAGTATGTACAGAACATAGCCTGTGTGGCAATGTTAACGTGATCCAAATGATTAAAAACATGCATTTCATACCCGATGGGGATGGGACTTCATCAACAAGGGATTATTGAGTCGATAATCCTAAAAGAAGCCTTCCCTATGGGTGGTATGGGATATAATCCATCTCCAAATTAGCTAATGTCTCCCCGTCAGCCATGCTGAAAGAGAGTGTTGAAGAGGAAGGAAGTGATCTCCTAAGACTCTTTAAATGGGAAATTTATCATGAAAGGTGATGACATCCCATTTTGGGATTTTCTTAAACATTGTACGACATTGTCGAAAAGAAGTTGAAGATAGGATTTGAGATCTTCTTTGAGGACAAAATTACTTGTACTGAAGTGCCAAAGCATGAGGTGAAACCCCTGACCATTAAGTCTACTATCTAGAGCTCTTTGGAAACTAAAAGCATATATAACACTAAGATAACTAACAGTATTGAATCATTTGGCTTCCATACACTGGTAATGGAACTCTACATGATCCACCCTGAGGCTGAACCATCCAACCCATTTGTACAGATCACCTTTACTGATAAACCCATCCTTAATCGGCGAAGTGTACCAGTCAGCCCAACTCTGCCAAAACCTTATTGTTTACCTTCTAGAGAATGATTTTGAGTCAATTTCTCATTTTTTTTAACTATTGATGCAAATGTAATATAGGCCTCCTTTGATGAGGTCCTCAAGGCTTTATTTTTGAAAATTTTGCTAATAAATAAACGAAGATTTTGATATCTTATTGTGCTTTATATTAATTACATTGATTATAATCAAACAGTTGATGAAGATGATCTAACGAATGAAAACTTATTAACTGATCTTAATAAGGAAAAAATAAAACAGCATAATCATGTTCAAACTAATGATGATGAGGCTGTTATTATTAATATTCATTCTAGTAGCATTCCACATGAGATCGGCATAAGGTTAAACCTCGATGAGAATGAGTGATCGCAATTCGAGGAGATCCTAAAAGAATTTTTAGACATCTTTGCATGGTCCTATTATGATATGCTTGGTATTGACCCAGAGATCATGCAACATAAGATCATGACTAATCAAGATGTAAGCCTGTTAAGCCGAACTGAGAAAACTACGACCCTAATAATCCCTCAATGTTAAGGATGAAGTGGTCAAGGGATTGAATATATTTTCTAATTGAACTTAGGTTCCATCTGTATGGACGAATATCCCACTTGGATTTCCAACATCGTCCCTTCTCCGTGTGGATATATATCCCACTTGGCTTGCCAACATCATCACTACATCGAAGTTAAGAGGAGAGGTCAGCATGTTTGTCACCTATCGAGATCTAAATAAAATTTCTCCAAAGAACAATTAAGATTTTCCCAACATTGATATGATCATCGATAATACAACCAATCATTCCCTTAAGTCATTCATATATGTGTTTCCATCATATAGTTAGATCAAGATGTATCCCGATCACTAAGAAATACTACATTTACCACCCCATGGGGGACTTTATGCTATATTATCATGCCTTTCGATCTAAAAAAATATATAGGCTACATACCAAAGAGAAGCTACAGTCATCTTGTGTGATCATATCTATAAAGAGGATAAAGTTTATATTGACAATATGATCATAAAATCTAAGATTCGCGAAGGTCACATCCCTACCTTGAGGAAATTCTTTGAACGACTGCGACAATACCAAATGCGTCTCAATCCACAAAAGCGTAGTTTCATTGTCATAAATGGAAAACTCCTTACCTTTATGGTCAGTGAAAGAGGGATCGAGGCATACCCAGCTAAAATCAAAGCAATTCTTAAAATGATGCCTGCCCAGATAGAGAAAGAAATTTTTGGTTTCTTGGAAAAACTTCAATACATTAGCAAATTCATCATCCAACCCACTTCTATCTACAAACCCATCTTCAAGGTCCTATAAAAGGATTCAATTAAAGTCTGAAATAAGGCATGTCAAGAAGCCTTTGAAAAAATCAAGCGGTATCTTACCCAACCTTCAGTGCTCATGCCACCATAACTTGGTCTCCACTTTCTTTCATAACTCATTGTAATCGATATTGTGGGTGGGGCAATGCTAGCCCAATACATCGAATAATCACACAAGGAAAAATCCATTTACTATTCAAGTAAAAAATTAGCAGGGTATAAAGTCAATGAAACCGCATTGGAGAAGGCGTGTGTCGCCCTAGTTTTGGTCACTCAGAAACTTCGACACTACATGCTTGCCTTCCCCATCAAGTTAGCATCTCGAATGGATCCCATAAAGTACCAACTAAAAAAGCCTGACTTATAGAGCCACATATCCTGCTAGTTACTATTCCTAGTCGAGTTCGATATCACCTATGTCCTGTAAAAATCCATCAAAGGAAGAGACATCTATGATTACAAACCTGACAATCACATGGGAGAGGTCGATGCATGGATTCTTGAATTACTGGATAAGGATATTCTCTGCGCTGATCATGAAGAGCTTCGATGGTAGATGTTCTTTGATTGAGCCGCTAACAAAAAAGGATATGCCACTGGGATACTGTTGATAGTGCATGATGACTCTCACACTCCTAGTGCTATTAAGCTGGACTTCTCTTGCACCAAAACATGATGAATTATGAAGCATGCACCGTAGGCCTAAAGCTTTCCCTCTAGAAAGGAATATGATATCTCGATGTATATGGATACTTGACCCTCATTATAGGACAACTACTACGAAAATCGAAATTCAAAGATGATATTACCTTCCATTTTCATTCTGGCTCAAGAAATAGTTTTACTGATGCATTGGAAACCTTAGCCTCTATGGTCTACATCCCTAAGGGAATAACAATGGCCCCCTTTCAAGTTCAGAACCAGTCCATGCCAAATCTTTGCTACCAAACCAATCTCGCTACGGAAGATAATCCAGATAAAGTTGGCTTATGGTATTATGACATTTGCTGCCTCTGCAAGCATAGTCGATATCTTCAAGAGGCTGATAAGAGAGACAATACAACCCTTCGTAAGATTGCAACCCAATATATCATATGCGATAAAGTGGTTTTTAAAAGGAACTTCGATATCACCCATTTAAAATACGTAATAAGGGCTGGCATTTAAGAAATGACTCAGAAAATCCACAATGAGGAATGTGGACCCCATATAAATGGTCATATGCTCGCTAAAAGTATTATTAGACATGGTTATTTATTAACTACTATGGTCCAAGACTGCATTTCTTATGTTATAAGGTTCCTAAAATTCCATTAATTCGCAAATCTTCAATATTTTCCCCATCGAGAGTTGTACAACCTAACTAGCCTTGGCCCCTTCTCAACTTGAGGCATTATTTTACGAAATGGGTTGAAGCCGAATCATATACATTATTGAATGGGAATAAAGTAGACAAGTTGATAAAAACAATATCATTTGCCGCTACGGGGTGCTTTATGAGATGGTATCAGATAATAGGCTCCGTTTTGAAGCTGAAGTTATAGAAATAGTCAAAGAGTACAAAATTCAAAGGCACAATATTTCACCCTACCAGACGCAAACTAATGGGGTTGTTGGAGCTGCTAATAAAAGCCTCAAAACCATAATAATCAAATTTATTTAAAGTTGTAGGGATTTGGTGAATCGAATTTCTTATGCCCTCTCGAGCTACCTTACATCTGTCGAAATGTCCACTAGGGCTACTCCTTACTCCTTGGTATATGACACAGAGGCAGTTTTGCCCCTAGAATCTGAAATACCGCCCCTGTGAGCCATTCTTGAAATTCAAGTCGAAAAAGTTTATTGGGAACAAAGTTATTGCGACAATCTTGCACTTTTGGATGAAAAGAGACTAAAATCATGATACCACATACAAGGGTATCACCGTCCCATTATACGATCATTCAATAAAAATTCAAAAATCACAGTGTGAAAGAAGGTGACCTCAGTTTCAAGAGAATTGTATAACCCATCTGGGAACTACGAGGACAATTCAAGACCAATTAGAGTGAGCCATATTTGGTGAAGAAAATCTTATCAAGTGGTGCCACTATGCTCACAGACATCGTTGGAGAAGAAATATCTTGTCGAGTCAACTTAGACTCCCTTAAAAAAAATTACCATTGGTCCTACTCTCGTCGCGCTATGAACTTCTCATCTCCTTTTTATTCTTTAAAAAAACTCTCCTCTTTTCTCCCTTAGAAAGAGCGATGCGAGACCCGATCCTCTCAAAAACCCTTCAAAACTTAAATAATTTATTATCCCCACAGAGATATGTAAGCAACCCATAAAGTCAATTTGGGGATATTCTTTTACTTCTCATAAAAAATTATTCTTTTCTCCCGTTAAGAAGCTTTATTATCTCTCATCATTTTTAAATGAAAAAAGGAGTACGCATGCCTTAGCGATTAATATAGATTATTCAAACAAAAAGAAATCCTTCTAAAGGCACGACAAAATAAGTCGAAATCATCATTTATTACACCTTTTATTTCAAAACATAAGCGATTACATGAAGTATCAGCGATAACAAAAGTACCTAAAACTTATATAAGCCACCGACCTACATACCACAATGACATAGCCTACTCAAATCCATACCCAAACATAAATGAAACCAAAACTACAGAAATCAAGCTTCAAAAGCTAGCTCAGCTACTAGAAGGTCCTGACTCATCATCATTACCACTACTATTTATATTACCTGGAGGTCCTCAAAAATTCCAATCATGATTACACTTCCTCGTATGCTCGATGTGAGGATACGGCTTAAACAGGTTCGATGGCATCACCATGCCTCCTTCCACAGCCTTAACCATCATGATCCATCTCTACCTCATTTCCTCAGTACTGATATTGGTGACCACACCCCTCTACAACCACCTTTAATAATCCTAGACTCTACAATAACTCCCCCCACAGGCCGGAACAAATGGATAGACGACCTACAACGTTGAAAAAAAGTCTCCAAGATTATTCTCAAGGACTCAATCTGACCCTTCATAAGAATGAAGTTGGTTATACACAAAAACACAATTTTTCCCAGCCCACTAGATAAAGAAATTGCTAAGGAAGGAAAACGAAGTCTAGCGAAGACACACCCGTCGAGCATAGCGAAAGTTGTCTAAGTGGAAAATGGGTTGCAACTCCCCCCACCATGGCAGAGACCAGTGAAAACTCCTAGCCCTTTTCTGTACGGTAATCGTGTGATGTTGTTAGAGGATATTCAGCAGGATCCAACATATTAAGCCTCTTCGATGTCCACATGTACAACATCACACAATTACCATAGTTAGGGGTGTGCAAAAAAATCGATCGGCCTGAAAATCAAACAGAATCGTCCCGAACCGAATCGAAACTGACAGTTTTTTTAGCACGGTTTGGCCTATGGTTTATGAATATAAAAAACTGACCATGTCGATTTGGTATACGATTTAGACATGGGAAAAACCGATTCAAACCGAACCGACCCGAAACCAATATTTATATAAAAAAAACTAAATAACTTATATTTTATATCCCAAAACCATTATACACCTTCAAAAATCGACCCAAACCGAAAACTGACCTTAAACAAATCGTCCAAAAAAAAACCATCAATAATCGACCCGAAAATGAACTGAACCAAAACTAATGTGAACCGAAACCAACGATTTTTTTCAAAGTCGGTTCAGTTTTGGTCTGACTTTTTCCAAAACCGAACCGATCGGTTCGGTTTGAATTACGGTCCAAAACCAACCCGAACCGACCCGTGAACACCCCTACTCACAGTCATCCAGATAATTTAATGTTACCACCATTATATTAGCATGGTTAAGATGGTACAAAATCCACAATACAGTGATGGACACCTACGAGTCTGTAGTTAGACCGATTCTCATAAGAAGCATTTTAGTGATCAGTCCCAAAGCCACTACGCTGACAAAGCCAATGCAACTATAATCCCTATGATGCATAAATTTCATTATTACGGGGATATTGATACCCCCCCCCCCCCCCCCCCACACGTGAACCAGTGGTCGGTGCACAATAGAAAAAATATGTAGCAATTTGGCCAAAGCCACTCAAGGAGAACGAGAGAGTTCAGGCATGGTTATAGATACTCGAGGGCCAACCTCCAGCATGACAGAAAACTCTTTATAAGTGGGTAACACCTCATCTAAGACAAAGCAGAACATATGGTCTTCAGGGTACTAGAAATACAAATCTTATTCTAATATATTCAAATCGATTGAATGATTATGCCAAAAGTGGTCGGGAGTAGGTTGAATTCCTTATAGTTGACACTATATAATCATATGGCCTCCAAACCTTCAAAAAAGGCTATAAAGGTTTCAGTAATTGGAATGGACATCTAAGAAAATCTACAAAAAAAGAGGGAAGAAGATTTGAGGTGTGTCTCAAGCCCTCACACAAAGTTCTTTTTATTCTAAAACTCCCCGCAAAAGATGGAAGTTGTAAGGACAAATTTCCAAATAGTTACAATTTGTATGTTTGGCATTATTTCGGACAAAAATCACTTTCAGTCATATAATGGACTTTATGTGTGGCTATTCCATTAAGCCTATAACATTGTGGTGAATACGTAGCACCCAAGCTTTAATGATAGATTATGCTACATATTGGATGCACGTTCTTGTTTTCGTTCGAACGACCTACAAAAATTTTGAATTTTTTTTGTGAGTTTCAGTACCTTTATTCTAGATATCATTATGTTATTATCATACGGTACTTCTGCAATGTTTACAGTTGACTTGGTTTATTCAAGTTTTATTCTTATACTGCATTGTGGCTGATACTCTGTTTAGTCACATCATTTGTTATAGTGTTGATTTATTTATGTGACTGTTAATTACCTATATGTCATCATATTTTGATCTTTTATTAGTTGGTTACTCATGTTTATCAAGTTATTATTTACATTTTATACACTTGCTAGATATGGTGTTCTCTATTTATTTTTCCCACTGGTTGTCTATTCCAGGCAAAAAGAGGGAGAGATAGATATGTGATGTGGGGGAGTTTTGAGATTTGGTCATATTGTTTTATACTGTTTATGCTGACAACATATATTTATTTTATCTATTCCTTTTTACTTCATTGGTATTTGTTTATTTATGTTTTATTTTATTTTATTGTCCTTTCTTAAACATATATTTTTTCTTTTTACACCTGCAACTTCTGAGGCGATGGTGTATAGGGGATGGCGAGCGGCATTCCAGATTCTAGCTCAGAACCTTCCAGCCCCTTTGCCCGCCCCTATCCCTTTGGTCCTTCTAGAAATCAAAGTCATCCATTTGGATAACCATTTCTGATTTCGTACACAGTTTGAAGTTTTAAGGTTTCCATGATTTTTAAAAGACTGAATTTTTTTGGGATAAGTGACTGTTGTTCAAACGACGTCACTTGTTGTTCAACCGAGATGCTATCTCGTTCGAACGACAGGTCATTTTACCTGACACATCACTGCCTCAAATGTTTTTATAAATAAAGTGTCAAGTTCATATAATTTTGTGTGGAGAAAACACTGGTTTTAATACGTTTTGAGTGTTTTTGTTTATTCTCCAACCAATTTTTGAGGGTTCAAAGCTGTGTTTTACAATTCACAAATCCCAAAGTTTTTGTGTGAGTTATTTGGTGGAACCTGAAGCATATTTGTAATAGGACTTTTGTTGTTGACTCATAGGTGCCTTGGAAAGGTACTGGGCTGACCATAGGTGCCATTTGCGGGAGGTACTGGGTGGATCGACTGTGTGTCATAGGGAGTGCTGCGGTGTTCTTGGGCTGACGACTAGGAAACGACAATTGCGGATATTTCGTAAGCCAATTGTATTTTCGCTATAATCCGGTTGTAAACCATTCTTTTACAAATTGTAGTGGAAATAAAAGTTTTTTGCCCTACGGGGATTTTTTCCTGAGATCTGCTTTTGTCAGCATTTGTCATCGCATGATTTAATTTGAGATTTGAATTGTCACATAGTTGCATGTTTAGGGGCTGATTTTATTGGAATTTAGTTTGAGAAAATTTAGACATCCAATCAAATAAGTTTGAATTTCAAATTATGAATCAATTTGAATCACTATCACATACGCACATACAATTTGGTTGCAGAGCGGGTTACGCTATTTTATTGCGTTTGATCCTTGTCTTTCGCATATTTATGTGATATTGATTTTGTTTGAAAAATCATTTTTTTGTGAATTTTTCTCGCAATATTCAATGGCACACTTATCTAAAATGATGTCCCCAGCAGTTGGCTCAAATCAGAGTTTTGACGACTTAAATCGTTTGAATTTGACGTTTCCAAAAATAATTATTTTTTACGAAAAAGAAAATTCTCGTTTTAAATCCGCTTTGGATCTTTTGCGAACGGTTCAAAATCAAAGAGATTTTTATCATGAAAAATTTGTTTCTTTAGACCTGGACTTTAATGCTTTAAAATTATCCACGAAGAAGAGTGATGGAAAAGTCCTAATTTTAGAAAAGGAATTAAGGCACTTGAAAGAATCCAGCATTTGTGTTTGTGCCAAAGAGGTGAAAAATAGTTTAATAACAAGTTTTTGGCACGTGAAGAGACACTTAGGAAAAAGTTCCTTTTAATTGAGGCTGAGCGCGATAAACTGCTAAGTTTAATTGATAACTTGAAAAAGAAATCCCTATCTTTGGAAGAGTCTAATTTGTTGCTTGAGTCAAAAAATTTGAAATTGAAAAATTATTTGAAGGACTCGAGTAGTTTGTGTAGTGATGGTAATGGCTCATCTTGTTCAAATGCTTCTGTTGCTAAAGACAAAAAAAATATTTATTTTTGAGGGTCTACCATTCCTAAGGACATTAGAAAAGGTCAACCCAAAGGTGTCGCTCCACCCGTTTACATGTGTTCACATTGTGTTAGGAAAGGACACCTTAGGCATTTTTGTTTTGATCTTCGAAGGGATCCTAGGAAGTCTAAGTCTAGTATTTTATTGGTTCCCAAAACCCCGTTTTGATGTGTCACATCTGTTTGGGTTAGGAAATCACTTTTGGATACGCTAGACTTTAGATGTTATGATTCTCACATACTTTCACATCATTTGTCACTTGCTATTTCATATCGTTGATTGTCTGCATGATTTTTGTCATACACTAGTTGTGGTTTCATGATATATATTTGCTAGTGTGTGGACATAAAATTTTTGTAAGAAAAATTTTGAAAAAGTCAAAAAGATTTTATTTTGATAAATTTTTCAAAAAATTTAAAAAGATTTTTGCAATTTATTTAGCGCAATATATGAATTGACATTTAGGATGACCGAGTCACAATTTCATTCCATTTATCCATGTGACAATTTGATAGTGTTTTAAGACAACAAGTCATGTCATTCACGTGCTTTATAGTGTTTGGAGTCATTAAGATGTAATTAAGTGTTATTATCAACAGTTTGACACATTATTTCCTTTGATGCACGCGAACACGAATTTATTTGATGTTAGTTCTTGTCAAATCACATGTTGATTACGCGTTTTCATCTTAATTCTCTCTATTAAAATGAACCAGATGCGATAAAACAAGACAATAAAACGTATGCATGTTTTAACCATTTGTCGTAAGTTTGTGTGAATTTTGTAAACGAAAAATGGCTATGAATGGTACTCATTTTTTCCTTTGCGATAAATCCACCGTTGAAAAGGACCTAAAAATTAAGAAATTTTAATTATCTGGGGTCCAATGAGGTCTAAAAGAGCCCAAAAAAAATTGAATGGCAATAAAAAGAAATATTTGCCAATAATGGGCCATTAGGTTTATTCACCAATTCTCCATTGTTTGAGAATTTAGATCACCTCAAAAACAAAATATATATGAGGATGTTTGGTTTGAGAATTAAAACGGCTTTGTACGTCCTTAAAAAGTCTTGAAAAGGCATGAAAAAGTTTTAAGACGTTATTGGTTTGAAAATCAAGTTGACTTTGATTTGTTAATTTTAATTTAAGACGATGTCATCTAAATTCAACATTTTAACACCTAAGGACTATTTTGATGTTCATTTGTTAGGAGTACATTTATTCCTCGTGCACATTTGATATGATTGAGTTGATTTTCCTATCGAATTTGTTCACACACATTCATTTCGCCTCCACGATTTGATTATTTTTGTGTAAATTCATGGTGTGTGTTTTTTCTAACATCATTTTTGCTTTTGTTTGAAAATTTTGAAAAATTCAAAAATAGTTTGTTTGTTTTGTTTCCCATGACACCCCGATTCGCTTTATGTAATTTATTCTTTTCCTTGTCTATTTCGGAGAAATAAAAAGGGGGAGAAATAATAATGATATTATGGGGGATATTTGATTTTTCTTACACGTTTATGCTTTATATCATTTCAAACTCAATACATCACGAGGTTTTTGCTTTATCTCATGTGTGTAGATACAATTAAAGACTTTTGGATTGCACACCCTGATGAGAAAAGCTTTAATATTTGAAAAGTTGAATGTTGAAGAATAGTTTGAAGACTTGTTCAATTTATCTTTCCATTTTAGTTTTCAAGAGGGTAGATTTGTATAGGTCATATTTTGATTGATAATTCGGATTTTTGTATTTTGTACCGTCATAGACATAGGGAGATATTTGTAAGGACATTGTTCGTCATATTTAGTATGTCGTATACCGCTACAAGTTTGTCAAAGATTTGGGAAGCTATCATCTACAATCGACGATCCGAATTTCAAGACGACTTCAACAATCTTGCCCAACAAGGACAAATTTAGTAAATGTGTTTTTGTTCCATTTACATTTTGAAAACATTTTATCATAAAAAGTCTTTTGGATAACCGTTTCTGATTTTATATATGGTTTGACGTTTTAAGGTTTCCCTAATTTTTTAAATACTTCCGTATCTTTGGAAGAGTCTAATTTGTTGCTTGAGTCAAAAATTTAGAAATTGAAAAATTATTTGAAGGACTCGAGTAGTTTGTGTAGTTATGGTAATGGTCCATCTTGTTCAAATGCTTCCGTTGTTAAAGCCAAAAATATTATTTACTGAAGAGGGTCAACCATTCCTAAGGACGTTAGAAAAGGTCAACCCAAAGTTGTCATTCCCCCCGTTTACATTTGTTCATATTGTGGTAGGAAGGGACATCTTAGGCATTTCTCTTTTGATCTTCAAAGAGTTCCTAGGAAGTCTAAGTCTAGAATTTTATTGGTTCCGAAAACACCGTGTTGACGTGTTACATCTGATTGGGTTAGGAAATCACTTTTGGATACGCTAGACTTTAGATGTTTTGATTCTCGCATGCTTGAATATGATTCGTTGATTGCTTGCATGATTTTTATCATACACTAGTTGTGGTTTCATGATATATATTTTCTAGTGTGTTGATATATACCTTTTGTATTGGATTTTTGTATGAAAATTTTGAAAAAGTCAAAAAGATTTTATTTTGATAAATTGTTTGAAAAATCCAAAAAGATTTTTGCATTTTGTTTAGCACCATATATGAATTGATATTTAGGATGACCGAGTCACAATTTCATTCCATGTGACTGTTTGATAGTGTTTTAAGACAATAAGTCATGTCATTCATGTGCTTTATAGTGTTTGGAGTCATTAAGATATAATTAAGTGTTATTACCTACATGATTGACACATTATTTCCTATAATGCACACGATCATGGATTTATTAGATGTTTGTTCTTGTCAAATCACATGTTGGTTATGTGTTTTCATCTCAATTCTCTTTATTAAAACGCACCAAATGCGATAAAACAAGATAATAAAATATGTGCATGTTTTAACCATTTGTCGTAAGTTTGTGTGAATTTTGTAAACGAAAAAGGGATGCGAAAGGTAATCATTTTTTCCTTTGCAATAAAGCCACCGTTTAAAAGGACCTAAAAATTTGAGGAATTTTAATTATTAGGGGTCTAATGAGGTCTAAAAGAGCCCGAAAAAATTGAATGGTAATAAAAAATATATATACCAATAATGGGTAATTAGGTTTATTCACCGATTCTCCAATGTTTGATAATTTAGATCACCTCAAAAAGAAAATATATATGAGGGTGTTTGGTTGGAGAATTAAAATGGCTTTCCACGTCCTTAAAAAGTCTTGAAAAAACATGAAAAAGTTTTAGGACGTTATTGGTGTGAAAATCAAGTTAATTTTGATTTGTTGATTTTGATTTAAGACGATGTCATCTAAATTCAACATTTAAACACCTAAGGACTATTTTGATGTTCATTTGTTAGGAGTACATTTATGCATCATGCACATATGATATGATTGAGTTGATTTTCCTATCGAATTTGTTCACACACATTCATTTCGCATCCACAATTTGGTTATTTTAGTGTAAATTCATGGTGTGTGTTTTTTCTAACATCATTTTTGCTTTTGTATGAAAATTTTGAAAAATTCAAAAATAGTTTTTTTGTTTGGTTTCCCGTGACACCCCGATTCGCTTTATGTGAATTATTCTTTTCTTTGCCTATTTCGGACAAATAAAATGGGGGAGAACGAATTATGATATTATAGGGGAGTTTTATCATGGGGGAGATTTGATTATGCTTACACATTTATGCTTTATATCATTTCAAACTCGTTTCGTCACGTGGTTTTTTCTTTATCTCATGTGTGTAGATACAAGTGAAGACCTTTGGATTTCACACCCTCATGACAAAAGCTTGAAGATTTGAAAAGTTGATTGTTGAAGAATAGTTTGAAGACTTTTTTAGTTTATCTTTACTTTTTTGTTTTCGGCAGGGTAGATTTGTATAGGTCATATTTTGATTGATAATTCGGATTTTTTTATTTTGTACCGGCATAGACATAGGGAAGATTTGTAAGGACATTATCCGTCACATTTAATATGTCGTATACCGTCGAAGATTTGGGAAGCTATCATCTACAATCGACGATCCGAATTTCAAGACGACTTCAACAATCATGCCCAACAAGGACAAATTTTGTAAATGTGTTTTAGTTCCATTTGCATTTTGTATAAAAGGTGTTGGGATATTTTTGTGAAATATAAAATATTTTTCTATTTTGTGGAAAATAATTTTTGATAAGTTTAAATGGTTTTTATTTTTCAAAAATATTTTATCATAAAAAGTCCTTTGGATATCCGTTTCTGATTTCGTACACAGTTTGAAGTTTTAAGGTTTCCATGATTTTTAAAAGACTAAATTTTGTTGGGATAAGTGACCATCGTTCAAATGAGATGCTATCTCGTTCGAACGACGTCATCTGTCATTTTACCTGACACGTCACCGCCTCAAATGTTTTTATAAATAAAGTGTCAGGCTTCTGTAATTTCGTGTAGAGAAAACACGGGTTTTATTAGAATACATTTAGAATGTTTTTGTTTATTCTCCAACCAATTTTTGAGGGTTCAAAGTTGTGTTTTACGATTCATAAATCCCAGACTTTTTGTGTGAGTTATTTTCTGGAAACTGAAGAATATTTTTGCTAGGAGTTTTGCTACTGAATCATAGGTGCCTTGGAAAGGTACTGGGCTGACCATAGATGCCACTTGTGGGAGGTACTGGACTGATCGACTGCGTGTCATAGGGAGTGTCGCGGTGTTTTTAGGCTGACGACTACGAATTGGCACTTGCGGGTATTTCACAAGTCAATTGAATTTTTGTTGTAATCCGATTGTAAACCATTCTTTTACAAATTATAGTGGAAATAAAAGGTTTTTGCCCTACGGGGATTTTTTCCTGAGATCTGCTTTTGTCAGCATTTGTCATCGCATGATTTAATTTGAGATATGAATTGTCACGTAGTTGTATGCTTAGGGGCTAATTTTATTGGAATTTGGTTTGAGCAAATTTAGACATCCAATTAAATAAGTCTGAATTGGAAATTGCGAACCTACTTGAATCAGTATCGTACACGCACTTTCAAATTGGTATCAGAGCGGGTTACGCTATTTTATTGAGTTTGATCCTTGTTTTCGCATATTTGTTTGAAATTGATTTTGTTTGAAAAATCTGTTTTTTGTGAAATGTTGTCGCAATATTCAATGGCACACTTATCTAATTTGATGCCCCCAGCCGTTGGCTCAAATAGGAGTTTTGACGATTTAAATCGTTTGAATTTACATTTGCAAAAAATAATTGATTTTTTATAAAAAGAAAATTCTCATTTTAAATCCGCTTTGGATGTTTTGCAAACGGTTCAAAATCAAAGAGATTTTTATCGTGAAAATTTTGTTTCTTTGGACCTGGACTTTAATGCTTTAAAATTGTCCAAGAAGAAGAGTGATGAAAAAGTTCTAGTTTAAGAAAAGAAATTAAAGGACTTGAAAGAATCCAGCATTTGTGTTTGTACCAAAGAGGTGAAAAATAGTTTAATGACAAGTTTTTGGCACATGAAGAGACTCTTAGGGAAAAGTTCGTTTTAATTGAGGTTGAGCGCGATAAACTGCTAAGTTTAATTGATAACTTGAAAAAGAAATCCCTATATTTGGAAGAGTCTAATTTGTTGCTTGAGTCAAAAATTTTGAAATTGAAAAATTATTTGAAGGACTCGAGTAGTTTGTGTAGTGATGGTAATGGCTCATCTTGTTCAAATGCTTATGTTGCTAAAGACAAAAAAATTATTTGTTTTTTAGGGTCTACCATTCCTAAGGACGTTATAAAAGGTCAACCCAAAGGTGTCATTCCACCCGTTTACATTTGTTCACATTGTGTTAGGAAAGGACACCTTAGGCATTTTTGTTTTGATCTTTGAAGGGGTCCTAGGAAGTCTAAGTCTAGAATTTTGTTGGTTCCCAAAACCCCGTGTCAACGTGTCACATCGGTTTGGGTTAGGAAATAACTTTTGTATACGCTAGACTTTAAATGTTATGATTCTCACATACTTTCACATGATTTGTCACTTGCTATTTCATATCGTTGATTGCTTGCATGATTTTTGTCATACACTAGTTGTGGTTTCATGATATGTATTTGCTAGTGTGTTGACATATACTTTTTGTATTGGATTTTTGTATGAAGAATTTTGAAAAAGTCCAAAAGATTTTATTTTGATAAATTTTTCAAAGAAACCAAAACGATTTTTGCAAGTTGTTTAACACCATTTATGAATTGACATTTAGGATGACATAGTCACAATTTCATTCCATGTGACTACTTGATAGTGTTTTAAGACAATAGGTCATGTCATTCATATGCTTTATAGTGTTTGGAGTCATAAAGATGTAATTAAGTGTTATTACCTACATGATTGACCCCTTATTTCCTTTGATGCCCCCGAGCACGGATTTATTTGATGCTTGTTCTTGTCAAATCACATGTTGTTACGAGTTTTCATCTCAATTCTCTCTATTAAAACGAACCAAATGCGATAAAACAAGATAATAAAAGGTGTGCATGTTTTAGAAATTTGTTGTAAGTTTGTGTGAATTTTGTAAACGAAAAAGGGCTGCGAAAGGTACTCATTTTTTCCTTTGCGATCAACCGTTCAAAAGGACCCAAAAAAATTGAGGAATTTTAATTATTCGGGATCCAATGAGGTCTAAAAGAGCCCGAAAAAAAATTGAATGGCAATAAAAAGAAATATATGCCAATAATAGGCCATTAGGTTTATTCACCAATTCTCCAATGTTTGAGAATTTAGATCACCTCAAAAAGAAAATATATATGAGGGTGTTTGGTTGGAGAATTACAACGGCTTTGCACGTCCTTAAAAAGTCTTGAAAAAACATGAAAAAGTTTTAAGCCGTTAATGGTGTGAAAATCAAGTTGATTTTGATTTGTTGATTTTGATTTAAGACGATGTCATCTAAATTCAATATTTTAACACCTAAAGACTATTTTGATGTTCATTCATTAGGAGTACATTTATGCATCGTGCACATATGATATGATTGAGTTGATTTTCCTATCGTATTTTTTCACACACATTCATTTCGCATCCACGATTTGGTTATTTTAGTGTAAATTCATGTTGTGTTAATTTGTAACATCATTTTTGCTTTTGTATAAAAATTTTGAAAAATTCAAAAATAGTTTGTTTGTTTTGTTTTTCGTGACACCCCGATTTGCTTTATGTGATTTATTCTTTTTCTTGTCTATTTCGGACAAATAAAAAGGGGAGAGCTAATTATGATATTATGGGGGAGTTTTAGTATGGGGGACATTTGATTATGCTTACACATTTATGCTTTATATCATTTCAAACTCAATATGTCACGTGGTTTTTGCTTTATCTCATGTGTGTAGATACAATTGAATACTTTTGGATTGCACATCTTGATGAGAAAAGCTTGAAGATTTGAAAAGTTGATTGTTGAAGAATAGTTTGAAGAGTTGTTCAGTTTATCTTTTCATTTTTGTTTCCGGGTGGGTAGATTTGTATAGGTCATATTTTTATTGATAATTTGAAGTTTTTTATTTTGTACCGGCATAGACATAGGGAAGATTTGTAAGGACATTGTCCGTCACATTATGTATGTCGTATACCGCTACAAGTTTGTCGAAGATTTGGAAAACTATCATTTACAATCGACGATCCGAATTTCAAGACGACTTCAACAATCATGCCCAATAAGGGCAAATTTGGTAAATGTGTTTTAGTTCCATTTACATTTTGCATAAAAGGTGTTGGGATATTTTTGTGAAATATAAAATATTTTTCTATTTTGTGAAAAATGATTTTTGATATAAGTTTAAATGGTTTTTTATTTTTCAAAAACATTTTATCATAAAAAGGCTTTTGGATAATCGTTTCTTATTTCGTACACAGTTTAAAGTTTTAAGGTTTCCATGATTTTTTAAAGGCTGAATTTTGTTGGGATAAGTGATCGTCGTACAAACAACGTCGCTTGTCATTCAAACGAGATGCTATCTCGTTCGAACGACGTCGTCTATCGTTCGAACGACAGGTCATTTTACCTAACACGTCACTGCCTCAAATGTTTTTATAAATAAGGTGTAAGGCTTCTGCAATTTCATGTGGAGAAAACACTGGTTTTATCAGAATACGTTTTGAGTGTTTTTGTTTATTCTTCAACCAATTTTTTAGGGTTCAAAGTTGTGTTTTACAATTCACAAATCCCAGACTTTTTGTGTGAGTTGTTTTGTGGAACCTGAAGCATATTTTATTTGGGAGTTTTGCTGATGTATCATTGGTTCCTTGGAATGGTATTAGGATGACTATAGATGCCACTTGCCGGAGGTACAGGGTTGATCGACTGCGTGCCATTAGGAGTGTTGTGGTGTTCCTGAGCTGACGACTACGAACCGACACTTGCGGGTATTTCGTAAGTCAATTGTATTTTCATTGCAATCCGATTTTAAACCGTTCTTTTACACATTATAGTGTAAATAAAAGGTTTTTACCCCGCGGTGACTTTTTCCTGAGATCTTCTTTTGTCAGCATTTGTCATCGCATGATTTAATTTGATATTTAAATTGTCACGTAGGTGCATGTTTAGGGGTTGAGAAAATTTAAACATCCAATTAAATAAGTCTGAATTGGAAATTGCGAATCCATTTGAATCAGTATCGCACACGCACTTTCAAATGGGTTACCTATGAGTTAACCCGGTTTGACCCGAGCGTTAGGTGTGAAGTGCAATGAAACAACCTAAATCATCTTGCTGGTCTAGTTTTATTTTAATTAACATATGACTTATTTGCATGCAATTCAAATTTCGAGATGAAGTACCTGAGGGACCTATGGGGAGCACCCTAGAGTTCAAGTAAATAGAGATACTGACTTAAAACCTAAATAAATTAAACTTACCTGGATTGTTCCCTCAAAATATAAAGCCTCTCCCAACCTGCAATAACATAGTGGGTGGGTGAGCCCATGCCTTGTGGGATTTATACAAGTAGTATAGAAACGAACGACAGAAAGGAACACTCACATGCTATAACCACATGCGTGCGAAAATATGTATATATGTTTACACGTATACCTTTGAAACATACATATTCCAATGCATTAATCAATTTATTTCCAAAAACCATGCTTGCCCAGATTAATTGACCTTAATCTTATTTAAGGTTTTCTTTAATCATACTTAGAATTATCACTTTATTTAATTCACCCGCTTCAACACTTGAGACCTTTCCACTTAATTTATTAAAAACCACTCCTTTATCGGAATTTACCCTTTTATTCATTCCAATACCCTTCAGTATTTTCATTGAAAATAGCCATTTCAACACACACCATCCCCATGTTAGAAAATACTTATTCAATCCTTAAAACTCCCTTTCACAATATATTCTTATATTAAGTATGGGATTAACCATTTAGGTTGCTTAATCATCCATCAATTTACACCTCTTAACCCTTTTCATTTCTTTGTGGACATTAATAGATTTGCGTATTTATTTGTCCATTTCATCTTTACCGAAACATTTATTAAATTCATTCAAGTTAGGTTGTATTAACACATTTTTATCACATGACTCATTTCTTTATATGTTCCATATTTCTTTTATCTTTTGTCGTAATTTTCCAATACCGCATAATTACACGGGCTCCACACCGACGGCTATGAGAACCATATGCTCTGACCAATGATTTAGGGCTTTTCAGCCTAGGGTTTCGGGCCCTTTTTGCTATATATCAGTGTCATCTGAGCACCTTTAATATGTTTCAATATTTTATAAATGTCCAAATTATTTCCTTTCCTTTTTATCCGGCCAAAGCCAAAGCCAAAGCCCAGGACTTTACTGCCCCAATTTCTGTTACACTTCGAAAATTTACCTTTTCATGTCCTTTATACCTTAAATTTTTATTCCAAAAATCAGATTCGATTAGGACCACTTTGTGTAAGACCATACCCCAAATTTTTATTTGATAAAAATATTTTACTTTAAGTAAAATTACCATTTTTTCCATTTGTTTACAAAACCACTATTTACTCCATTTTCACAAGTGTTGATTTTGTCCCAAAACACTATTAAGTTACTCACGCCAACTTCTTAAGTGTTTTTAACCCCTTTACAACTTTTTAAACATGGAGTAAGGTTTTAATTGATTGGAAATAGTTTTACACCTTTACATCCTTTTAATTCCATAAGTGTTAATATTTCACAACATTAGTAAGTTACACTCACTAACCATTCCATGTTTACCCATTAATACTTAGTTAATACTTTTTATCAACATTTTCAAGTACACATTTCTTTACTTCTTCATTCAAGAAATACATTCACACTTAAGACTACTTTTATAAGAAAATTATCTTTCATTTATTTAACATGTAGTCTTTTAACTTCGTACACATTATGTCTTGTAGTCCCAACTACACATACTTTGAAGAAAAAAATTCTAACCTTTATTATTTCTTGTTTGAACCCAAAAAAATATTCTTTTAACTTATTTATACATTCTATGTCAAAATATTATTATTTATATGGAAAAGAAAATGGATTTTCAACCTAAAATCCTACGATATGGTTTAAACATATTTTTCACCAAATATTTGTCAAATAAATATTTATTTCCAAATATTTTATTTCATTGAATGTTTAATACTAATAGTTCTAAGATGCCCATTTTCACAACATATATCATCTTTCAATATTCCAAAACCTTGAAAATTTTACTTGTTCCTTATTTTTCAACAAAATATCATTATTTGCCAACATTTTATTCCATAAAATATTTTTCATCAAAATTACTAGAAAATACACCATTTTCATAAAACATCAACTTTCATTATTTCAAAGACCTTGAAATAATTATTCACTCTTTATTTTCAACAAATATAACATTTTTCAACATTTTTATTTCATAAATTTTATTATTATTGTTTCTACTAGAAAACACATCACAAACATCCTACTCTTAATATTTTAATAATCAAGACTAAAAATACACAACAAAAGTCTTAATCTAAGAGTAGAGTTTCACCCATCCCCGAGGACTCCAGTGGTGGAAAGAGTATTGGTGTAGGTGGAGCAACCCCCACCTCCAAAGGTGGCCTCAGGGGGTTACCAAAAAGTCCTCCAACAAGCTCCATTTGAACTCCAAGCAAGACCCATTGTAACTCCATTAAAGCTCACCTTCTTATTCTCCAAAAACCCTCAACAATTACCCCCAAAACTCGTAGCTCTTCTTCAACCATAGTGGAAATGCGTCTTTTGGGGTTGAATACACAATGGAAATGGTGGAAAAGGGGTGGTTTGGTGGTGGAATGGTGGTGGGTGGTGGTGGAAGACGACCTACCTCTTCCATTCTCTCTCACTCTATCTCTCCTTCTTCTATTTCTCCCAACATAAAATAACCCTAAATAAACCCCAAACAAACCTTAATATCCAAATAACCATTTTTCCCTTCCTGGAACGATCTGAGCTCGACAACACACCAAATCAAAGGCCCAAAACATGAAAGCGCACAAGGGCATCCGATCTAAAATTCTCGACCAGCGTCATTCTAATGACCACATCACTCGAATGACCTCTCTTATCGCTCAATCCTCGACTTCACGCGAACTTCGCGCGACCTACTACTGTAAGTCAGTAGCACATCACGAGAAGCCCTGCTTCTCATGACGTATCAAATGACCTTAAAGTTGTGGACCGAACGACCTCCCAAGTCGTTTGAACGAATCTGATTCTTTTTATTTTTCTTAATATTTTTCCAACAGTTCTACCATATTTATACTTAACTCCTCTTCAATTATTGTCAGAATATAATTTAATTAATTTATTGGGGCGGGATATTACATCGCATGATCCTTCATGCAATCTGGTCCGAACGGTTTCCATTTAAATAGGATGGAGACACCAAATGATCAACCGAGAGTATCCTAGGCGATTTAAGATTCCTTCATACATCAAGAATATTTTGGCATTGCTGCGTACTTTTTGAGATTCTATCGAATCATTTAGCGACGCTCCTTCTCTGATGAATGAGGTATATTTATCCATCTAACTGGGGTCGAGCCCTACAAGATCGACTTCACTTTCCTCCTCAACTTAAATCCTCGGCATATCTAGGATTTTTATTGAGGGATTTCAATGATCTATTGAGGACAATTTCATGAGGTGGTTGCTTTTGCGTTCTCTGCCTTGGGATTGTTCTTGATATTGAATGCCTTAAAATGACATGATATCTATTGAAACTTCCTTATTTACACCATAATGTTCTTGCCTTTCTCTTATTTTTCAAGGAAGCCAAGTAATAATTTTTGGCCTATAACTAACTTCCTCATACCGTCCCTATCTCGTTCGGTATTGCAAACAGCATGGTTAGGGACTTGATTGATAGTATAGCGTCCAGGCGACTAAGGTTTGTCCACCCTATGAGTACATTGTATGCTGAAGGGGACCTGGCCATTAAAATTTCTACTTACAGGGTGACTGACCGCTCGCCCTTCTTGATTTTAAACGATAGCTCCAAAGACCCCTTCGGATACACTTGCTCCTCGTAGACCCCAGAAATGGACCTTGTACCTTTTAGGTGTTCCCCTATCTTCGTCAGCTCAAAGCACTCGTAGTACATTAAGTCGACAGAGCTTTTGGTGTCTATTGTGATTCCTTCCATCTTCTAGTTGGATATCTCTAATGTTATTACGAGCGGGTCGTAATGAGGCGTAATGAGATCCTTGGAGTCATGGGGAGTAAAAATTATATCTTTTCAGTCTTCTGTGGGTTTCATGGCTCGTATCTCTAATAGATCCCTTTTCTGGTTTTGATACGCTTTTCTAGATGAGGCTGACTCCCTTCCATCCAAAAACCATCTGAATATCATTTCAATTTGCCTCTATTCTTCAGCGATGCATGTATCCTACATGTCTTCCCTTCTTGATTCCCTTTCTTTAGATCTTCTCCTTCGCTCGATTATCATATTCTCGCCCCGATCGTTCTGTTGAGGACCCCCTCCAAGTCCCTCAGGTATCCCCTTTGTACTAGCATCTCAATTTCGCTATTAAGGTGTAGACAATCATTTATGTCGTGGTCAAAGATCCTGTGGAACTGGCAGTTAGGTTAGATTTACTCTTCGTTGATCTGTTCCTTGATCTATGTGTCCACTTAAGCATCTTGGGATTCTCCATGATGTTCGGGACCCTCTATTATTATTAAGTTCCACATTTATTATGCTTGCCTAAAATGCAAAAAAAATGTCAGGCAAGACCCGAGCCTGGGGAAAATATTGGGTATAAGATGGAAGATAAGACTTGATTTGTTTACAGACTCACGGACAAGGTCCTATTTTAAAAATGGGTGAAATAACACGAAAGTTAGGGCGGTATTGCGACCCAAAATTTTGGCAATTTTTTGCATAGTAACCGACAAACTAGATTCGAGTGTCCCAGGGTAAATGCCTATATGGGGTTGATGAATATTGGTGGGTTAGTGGAAAAGGTTCCCCCTTTAGCATAACTTCCACAATATACCTCTTTCCTATAAGGAAATCATTTATCAGTATGTGTGGACGCGCCATTTGATATACCTAAGTATACGTGAATTTATTCACGATATACCTTGTGGGGAAGGTACGTGTGACAGAGAATTTGATATACTCATCATATATGAACGAGTTCCCTGCTATATACCTCCCAGGGTCGAACTCCTCCAGCACGGGCCAGCCCCAAAATCAGGAAGGGAGGGGGAACAAACCCTGGAGGAGGGTTATCTCCCTCTCTTCCCCACCGTGTACGTGTGGGTGATCTGAGGATATGGAGATCCCCTTTTTGCCACTCACACTAGTATCTTTGCGGTATGCCTCGGACAAAAAATCGATCATTGTCAAAAGGTGATAACACGAAGGAATGGAGTCGCCAACCTATTTTCCTCAAAATATGCGAAATAATTGTAGTCGCCTCGAGAGAACGATATCACGATCATACTGATGCATATGAAACCAAATGAATCGAGGGTCGAGGACTAAGATATGGAATTAAAAGTTGTTAGTCACCCATTCAGCCACTTCGATCTCTTATTGGCAATGTTAATATTATTGATTTTCTCCAAATCATGATTTGTGCAAATGTGTGTAATGTAAATAATGGGAGAAGGCAATCATCTGACTCACATCATAGATTAGACGGAGTGTAATCATACTAAGGAGTGTACCCATAAATAACATAAATATATAATGTGAGCGTTCATCAAATCACAAGTCGCTATAAAAATGCGATTGTGCATGTCGGACGAGACACAAAATATATAGGAGTTCGTGACTCACAAATAGACACAATATAGTATAAAATCATAAAACGGGGAGGATAGGACTCTAATCCCAGGATTGGCCCGGGATGTCTACATATCCCAAGGGGTATCAAAGGTGAGGAAGTTTCACTTTTGGAAAATATGCTCAAGTGTAAAAGACTCCTCTTATCTTTTTAGATTTTTATGAAAATAAGTTATGTGAATAATAATAATAATAATAATAATAATAATAATAATAATAATAATAATAATAATAATAATAATAATAATAATAATAATAATAATAATAATAATAATAATAATAATAATAATTGTAAGGACATATTTTACATAGTCTGTTTTGCATTAAGTATTTCGTATACCGTTACACCCACCGAAGAATGTTCACGATATTTGGTCAAGATGCAGATCCGAATACCAAGCTTCTTTAACAACAAGCCTCGGCAAAATTGATTTTGGTAAGGTTGTGTTTAAAGTTCATTAATTTTTTATTTAAGTATTGGGATATTTTTACCAAAATGTATTTATCAACCTGAGGCATTTTATTGAGTCAAACCAATTTTTCTAAGACTTGTAGGCAGAGTTTTAAGAAAAAATCTTTTTTGCTTCAATCGTTTAAACGACAACTTCAAACGATATTACAGGTCATTAGAAAGGTCGCGAGAACCTCATTTGAAGCATTTCATTTAACGACATGCTATTGTTTCATGTTTTTTAAGGTCCTTAGATAGGTCGCTCAATCATGGATCAAACGACTTCAGTTGTCGTTCGAACGACCCTGTCGACTCAAGTTTTTTATAAATACCTGTTTATGAGTCCTTTTTCCTCAGGACGTTTGTTGAACGAAAAATGCATATCTGCAAAAATTGTGTCTTCACTTTTAGGTCTTAAAAAATTTGTTTTTAAACCACAAATCATCCCAATTACTTTAGTGAATTATTTTGGAACCCAATATACAATTTTGTTGAAGTGTATATTGTGGAGACGAACTATCTAACGCTGGATTAGTTGCTCTTGAGGGAGTTGCTTGCTAATAACTTCGGTCATTGAGAAGACTCGAGGGTGTTATCTGCAGAAGGAAGAGTTGTGGTTCTTGAAGGAGTACATTATTGATCTAGGTTGTGGTCTATGTGAATTTTCTGTAGGAGATTCATTGCGGATTTCATTGTGTACTTTGTAAGTTACAATTTACTGTTCAGGTAAAATAAAGGTTTTACTCGAAATGTTTTTTTCCCTGAATCTCTATTTGTTGGTTTGGCATGATTAATTTATTTATCTAGATGCATGTTTTAGGTTTTAGTTAATTTCGATAAAAAAATTGATGTTTAATTAAATAAGTTCAAAATTAGAAATTTGCGAATTAAATTAATAATCGATATCGCACACCCTTTTACAAATTGGTATTAGAGCGGGTTACTCTAATTTATCGAGTGATAATTTTTCAAAATTTTTTTGAGGATATCGACTTTTTTGAAAAAAAAATAAGTTTGAAAAATTTTGCAATTTTTTCGATGGATAACTTATATAATAGAATGCCCGTCTTTAATGGCACTAATTACGCCTATTAGAAAGCCCGCATGAAATCTTCCTGAAAAGAAATCGATGAACGTGTTTGGGTTGTTTGTGAAAGAGGGTGGACTCCTCCAACTGTCACTGTTAATAATGTCAGAAATCTTAAACCAGTATCCGAATGGAGTGAGGATGAATTTAAATAGAGCACGTATGACGCATCATAATGTTCACCGCGTCAAAGGAAGAATGGGTTGTTCAACAACTTACCCATGAAGGAACTAATGCAGTGAAAGAGTCTAAATTAAAAAATTTAACTACTCAATTTGAAACAATAACCATGCTTGAATCGGAGTGTTTTAATGAGTTTTATGCACGTCTGTCTGATATTGTCAATACTAGTTTCAATCTTGTTAAACACATTCCTGATGCACGAGTATTTAGAAAGATTTTGAGATCGTTGCAAAATGTTTTATCCCGAAAGTCACTATGTTGAACTCCTTAGGAAATTTGAGCAATCTTAAGTTAGAAGAAGTGGTATGAGACCTCCAGACATATGAAATTAACATGTTTCCTAACACTCTCAAACCTAAGAATAGAGGGATAGCACTTAAAGCACAGTCTAGAAAAAGTGAAAAAGTGTCCAAGAGAGAGAAGAAAGAGAAAGTGAAAGTTGGTGAGTCTGATTCAGAGGGCGAGTTTAATTTTGATGATGTGGCCATGCTTGCTAAATTTTTAAAAAAAAATCGCAAATTTTCAAAAGAAAATTCTTCGAATAACAGGGTTTTTGAGAAAAAATAAACAAAAATAAGAGGCTAAAGAGAGCGGTGAGAAAGAGAAAGAGGAAGAGGAGAGATGTTTTGAGTGCAAGGATAAGTGGCATAAAGGGTTTGAATGTCCTACTATGCTTAAGAGAAAGGGCAAGAAAATTGCCATCCCGGCCACTCTTAGCGATAGTGAGGGAGAGGTGAATTATTTCGAGGATGAGTCATTACATGGTATGTGTGTCCCCTTTATGGAAAGTCACATGAGCAGACCTAGTTTGTTCCACAACGACGAGAATACTTGTGTACGTGAGAGACCTGATGATGATTTGAGTGTTTCGAGTGAGAGTGATTGTGAGTTTGAGACTGAGGGTAAAAGTGAACTCCAAAGAGCGTTCAGAGATTTATACATCGAGACCTTAAGACCTTAAAGACTAAAAAGGTAAATAAAGACCTAACTCTTAAGGTGCTATATTTAGAGAGAGAGAGAGAGATTTAGAGGGGATTTGAGGCATCGATGAGTCAACTAGAGAAGGTGAAGGTTACTTTGAGTGAGAAGTTGATTAGGTCGAGAAAAGAGTGAACTTGAAACACATATGGTCTAACTCGAGAGAGATATCAAACGATCCCGGGAGGTAAAGGTCACTATAGAGGATACATCTAAGAAGGTAGGAAAGATGCTCCTCAGTTTCGCTTTGGATAATGTTGAGAGACTAGAAATAGGTCATGACGGTGCATCTACTTCCCACGTTGCACCCAAGCCGGTTCCCGAGTTTATGATAGATCCATATGGCTCTCAACATAATCCATCTAGGCATTCCATTCGAGATAGGAGAGTGCGTCCTAGACGTTTTGAGAAAGGTGTTCCCAGGCTCGTGTATGTTTGTCCTCATTGTAAGAAGAGATGACACCTTAGGGAATTTTGTTTTAATTCGGGTAGTGTGTCACATAGAGTTTTACTATATGTTTCCACACACTCACCCACACTTGATACTTTGAGAGAGTTTGCACACATTCGAGAGCAAGTTAAGTTTTTGGTCACAACCTCACATCATTTGATGGATGTTTTTCATAGGTTATCACCACCCTTGAAAAACTCCTTCGCACCTAACGATTGAGGTTTAGACTTGTTTGCTAGCATTGGATGATTTTCATTATGATATTTTATGCCTATTTCCAGTGTGTACCACTCTTGTAATTATCATTTTCATTTTTGACATATTTTTTGAAAAACCAAAAGGATTTTTTTTTTAAAATTGGAAAAATACAAATAGATTTTTTATTTTTTTGAGAAAAAATTGAAAACTCCAAAAAGATTTTATTTTGATAAAATTTTTGGAAAAAGACAACAAGATTTTTGTAGTTTATTTTACACCGTTTATGGATAGACATTTAGGAGACAAAGTCAACACATCATTCCATATCCATGTGACTATTCGATAGCGTTTTCAGATGATACATCATTTTATCCATGTGCTTCATAATGTTTGGAGGAATTAAGATGATATTTGAAATTACTTTCTACATGTTTGTCTCATATTTTCTTTAATGCGCGCTTGCATGGATTTGTTTGATTATTGTACTTCTCTATCACATGTTGGTTGAAGTGTTTTCATTTCAATCTTGTCTTTAAAATGAACCATATGCGATAAAACTTGACAATGAAAGTAGTGTATGTAAGAACCGTTGCCCATGAGGAATTTGTTTAATTTCAAAAAATTATGTAAAAAATGTGGAAGGTCTACAAAACGTAATTGTAACATCCTTTGCAATTAAGACACCGTTTAAATTGGACCTAAAAAAGTGTGGCATTGCAAAAAGAAGCCAAGGTCCAAAGAGTTTCAAAAGAGCCAAAAAAGTTTGGCATAGATAAAAGTAGCCAAGGCCAAACTAGTTTAGTTTGATGTGATCATTAACAGGAAAAGAAATATCACTATATGATCATTATTACATTTGAGGGGGTTTGGTTGGAAATATATCAATGGGTTTGCACATCCTAATAAAGTCTTGAAAAAGCATTAAATAGATTTAGACTTTAATTTGTTGATTTGATTGAGTCGATGTCATCTGTATTCAACAATGTTTACATCTAAGTATGATTATGAAGTTCATTCGTTAGGAGTATCCATATTCATCGTGCATTTTTGTTATGTATGTTTGAGTTGATTTACCTATTGAATATGTTCACACCCATTCATTCCGTTTCCATGATTTTGTTATCTTAGTGTAAATTCATGGTGTGTGTTGTTTTTATAAATTTTCTTTGATTGAAAATTTTTAAAAAATCAAAAAGAGCTTGTGGATTTTTTTTTGGTTTATCCTTGCATGATCGTAGTTGATTTATTCATGATGATTTATTTTCCGTGTCACTCTGTGCTTATTTTTGTGTTCATTCTTTTCCTTGTCTATTTCTGACAAAAAAAAAATGGGAGAACGAATTATGAATTATGGGGGTGAGATTTTGAATTATAGGGGAGATTTGAGATATTTGAGCTTTGATTTGATTAATATGTTTATCTCATTTCAAAACTCGATTCGTCACAAAGGTATTCGTTTGTTATCTAATGTGTGTAGGTACAAATATAGAAGATCATTATTTTGCACACTCTAATGATGATAAAGAAATGTCGGAGATATAAAGATGTCAAAGTTGAAGAATTTTGAAGACTTACATTTGTAGTATCTTTCCACTTTTGGGTTCATGGGAGGGTATTAGATTTGTATAGGATATTTCATTTGATAATTCAGACTGTTTTAGTTTGTGTCGGCATAAACATAAGTGGAGATTTGTGAAGACATATTTTATGTAGTCCGTTTTACATTAAGTATGTCGTATACCATTACACCCGTCGAATAATATTCCCGATTATTTTGTCAAGACGACGGATCCGAATATCAAGCTTCTTCAACAACAAGCCTCCTCAAGATTGATTTTGGTAAAGTTGTGTTTAAAATTCATTAATGTTTCATTTAAGTATTGGGATTTTTTTTTAAATGTTTTTATCAACCTGAGGCATTTTATTGAGTCAAAATAATTTTTCTGAGACCTCTAGGCGGAGTTGTAAAAGAAAATATTTTTCACTTCGGTCGTTCAAATGACATTGTTATGTCGTTCAAATGATAGGAAGAAGTCATTCAAAAGACATCTTCAAACGATATTACATGTCATTAGAAAGGTCGTGAGAACCTCATTTGAAGCATTTAATCTAACGACATGTTACTGTTTCATAATTTTTAAGGTCGTTAGATAGGTCGCTCGATCATGGATCAAACGACATCAGTTGTCATTCGAAGGACCTTGACATCTTGTTTGAACGATCCTGCCGACTCAAGTTTTTTATAAATACATGTTTTATAAGTTCTTTTTTCTTAAGACGTTTGCTGAATGAAAACTTCATATCTCTAGAAATTTTATCGTCACATTTAGGTCTCAAATTTTTTATTTTCGATTCACAAATCATCCCAATTACTTTAGTGAATCGTTTTGGAACCCAAGACACAATTTTGTTAAAGTTTCTCTTGTAGAGACAAAATATCTACTGCTGGATTGGTAGCTCTTGGGGGAGTTGCTTGTTGATGATTGCGGTCGTTGAGAAAACTCGAGGGTGTTCTTTGCGGGAGGAAGAGTTTCGAGTTTTATGGGTTCTTGAGGGAGTCCATTGTTGATCTAGGTTGTGGTATATGTGAATTATATGTGGGATATTCATTGCGAATTTTATTGTGTACTTTGTAAGTTGCAATTTATTATTCATAGTGAAATAAAGGTTTTACCCGAAAGGTTTTTTTTCCTGAATCTCTATTTGTTGGTTTTGCATGATTAATTTATTCACCTAGATGCATGTTTTAGGGATTAGTTAATTTGGATAAAAAAATTGACATTTAATTAAGTTCAAAATTGAAAATTTATTAATTAAATTAATAATCGATATCGCGCACCCTTTTACAAAAATGGATATTAATTGTTGTGAGATAATGAAATAAGACTAAAAATATATCAAAATGAAAACAAAGTGAGTAAATAATACTAAAAAGATCAAACTAGAAAAGAGTAGGAATAGACCTCCTAGAAGACTTTTGCTACTAAATTTATAAGGTATCCAGGTTGATTTTGTAGTGGTATAAGGGTGGTGAAGTAGGGTGAGGTAAGTGACCAAAAGTGGTGGGAAAGTAAGGTAAGAGGAATGGATAGAATGTTGCAAAATAAGGTTTTTTGGGAATGACGACGCTCTAATTTCGACATAATGTTTCTGATTACTGAAAAGGGAGGTCCCTAGGATTGAGTTCACGGTCTCCTTAAATCGAGCCATTTTAGGGTTAGGGGAAAACGATCGGCATGAACCTTATCCTTCCCATCGGCATAGTGCCTACCTTGCTGGGCAAGGAAAGTATACTCTATCGATAGGCAGCTGGTCTGGGGTGCCTATAAACAGTCCGGAGCAGACTTTTTCAGGAAAATGGGCACAAAATGCAAACCTTAAGTTCGAATTGCGCATGGATGGGGTCGTTGAAAAGGAAACTCATAGACCTTAAAGAACCAATTGAGACACTCTTGAGTTCGGGAGTTAACCAAAGTCAAACGCGGCTTGAAATCACCCGATGATATCTAGATGGGGGTTTTGGAGTAAAAAGGGTCGTTTATGCGAGCCGTAAGGCCGATTCGCACACATCACAGACCATAGGAAAGGGTATTCCATTCATCTTCACTTAGGTAGAGAGTTGATCCGAGTCAAATGGGGCTCGAAAGCGCCTGGTGGCCTCTAGATCATTTCTCGGTGTAAAAATGATCGTGTGTACGAACCATGAGGTCGATTAGCACATGGTATGGACCGTCGAAAAGGGAATTCAGATCCCTTTGAGGTTTCATTGAGATTCCCTAAGGTTAAAGAGTTAACCAGAGTCAAACGGGACCCAAAAGCACCCGATGGCCTCTGGATCAGTTCTCAGAGTAAAATGGATCGTTCGTGCAAACTGTGAGTCCAATTCGCGCACGGTACGAACCATTGGAAAGGGAATTCAGAGCCTTTTGAGGTTTCATTGATCTTCACTCAAGTTATAAAGTTGAAAGAATTCAAATAAGGCCTAAAAACTCAAGTGGCTTCCAGATCAATACTCATAGTATGACCTAGGGTTTATAGAGGGAGGAGGAGTGTTAGGGTCCGAAAAAGGTACTTTATGGGGTATTAGGATGGGGTGTCTACACCTTGTGGCACTCGACTTATTAAAAAAACGGGTGGCCAACCCTCTATTAAAATAAAACAGAAATCTCATTGGCTTATTCTTAGCATCACTGTCCAAACTAATTAATTATTGACCGCGTATTAATAAATTAAGTCATGTGTCAATTTTAATCTTTATTAATGCGACACAACACCATAATTTATTCAGACAATAACAAAAGTCCACATTCTCACATTAAGTCTGAATCCATTACATGCAACTTAACCGAATAAACCATCGGTATAACATATATAAAATAAATTCCAATAATAAAATAAAATAAAATAAATCTGACCAATATGGGCAACATGCCCGAATATGGAAAAGGATACTATCTAGAATATGAGAATAGAAATGGCTAAACAAAAACCTACAACATCCCACAGCTATCGCAGCTCCGGTACCTAAGAAGATGATCACTGATATACCCGTTCATATCCTCGGCCTGGCTGAAGATTACCTCCAAACGAACGACCCCTCAGGGGCCGACCCTTCACCAGGCTCCCAGACGACCCCTCAGAGGGGCCGACCCTTCGCCAGGCTCCAGACGACCCTACGAGGGGCCGACCCTTCACCAGGCTCCAGACGACCCTACGAGGGGCCGACCCTTCACCAGGCTCCAGACGACCCTACGAGGGGCCGACAGTACGAGGCCAGAACTGGATCAGACTCACTACTGGAAGGAACTTTGCCCTCGGCCTCGGCTCATAGGCCGAGGGTGACATCATCACAGCGCGTGGTTTGGGAGACGCGTGGAACAGTGCGCGTGAGGCTCACATGGCACAGGGGAGACCGTTATAACAAAGCACACCCTCACGTGAGGGAATATTATGTCATCATTTGGCATCTACAGGTGTCCACAGGGGATTGGCTAGATCATGATTCACATGCACCATGCATACTTGGGGGGTACACTACACCCCCAAGACCTATATATACTTGTCACCTACAACCTTACAAGGGATCGATCCATTAACTGCAACCCTAGCTAAAACTCTGCTTATACACACAGTATAGAGAGAGAGAGAGAGAGGGTTATGTGCATTGTATCCAAGGCCATTAGTGCCCATACTTAGTGGATCACACACTCACAGTGGATGTAGGCCAAATTGGCTGAACCACTATACATCATTTTCTTATTTCCTCTTATACTCATCCCCTTCTACATACTTATACACCTATACATCTCTATGGCTGCCATGACTGCTACTGTTTGAGCTCACTATCACTTATCCGGTGGTGCTAAATCTTAGCATCATCAGTTTGGCGCCGTCTGTGGGAACGAGAAGACATATCTTCCTTTATACAGCTTGACCTCACTGGGCACTCTGGTGGTGAACCAACACTCCCCCTGAGAGGAGGGGTTTCACCATTGAAAGAGACCCACTAAGGTTCCCAAGCTCACCAGTCTTTTCTTTAGTTCAACTTTTCATAGCTCGAGCACATGGCACCTGAGATGCCACCACCACCACCACTTCCCCCGCCGGATGAGAGGGGAAGACCCAGTTCCAGTCATTCACCGCCTCAGTCTGAGATGGCTGATGTGGCGACAGCCTTAAAGTCTCTGGCAGCAAGCCAACGGATGATGCAGGAGCAATTCACAGCTCTGAGCCAGAACATACTAAGAGCACCAGGGGTTTCACCTGAGATGATTACTTCGGCAGTAGCTCCAGGACAGCATGAGGCCAGGGGACCACCCCAGGCACCACGCAAAGACCTGCCACCCCCTCAGCGGCGTAGGGATGTTGCTGACCCCCGGCGTCTACGCCTAGGGAGGCAAGGAAACCCTTGCCCTGAGGACAGGTATGACGAGTTGGAGGGAGAGGAGGCCCCTATAGAATGCTGGGAACCATATGAGGTCTCCAACAATACCGTACGACCTCTCCAGGATAGTAGAGGAAAGTGCGGGAGACCAAACCCTGATGATCGCCCGATAGGCTCTGCTTTTGATCGCTTGAGCAGGGGGTCGGCCTTTGAGAGGCTAGGCCCAGTAAATGAACTGCGGGAACAATTGTCCAGGCCAAGAAGTGCTGCGAGGTCCCGGAGGGAGGTAGCAGATGTCCGACCCCAAGGACGAGATAACGGCCAAAGGGAAGTGAACAGCCGACACAGGCCTACTGCAGCAGAACCCTCCGTCCACCTCAGAGAGGCGGCAGGGGATAACCTCGGCCAGGCCGACCCTGTGAGGCCCTGGAATGACTCAATCCAGCGGTTAGAGGATAAGATCGGTGATATACTGAAGAGCCGGGACCCTCTTCAGAGGGGATACACCATAGGCTCACCCTTTGTGGCAAAGATAGTCAACTTCCCCACGCCATCAAAGTTCAAGCCACCTGTGGTCACCCCAAGATATGACGGGAGCACCAACCCCATCCACCACATGGAAATGTATCAGTCAGCAGCAGACATATACTCTATCTCAGATGAGATGAGGTGTCGCGCCTTCTCTGGTACCCTGACAGGGGCTGCGCATGTCTGGTACACGTCTCTTCCAAAAAATTCCATAGAAAACTTTAAGCAGTTGGCAGACCTGTTCATCCATAACTTCTGCTTTGGGGTGAGGCCAGGGAAGAAGACCACCCACCTGCTCTATGTTAAGCAGGGGAAGAGTGAGAGTCTGAGGGACTACATAGCCAGATTTAACAAGGAGAAGCTAGAGGTGGAAGACTATGAGGAGAGCATAGCTATGACAGCCCTGATTGGAGGACTCCAAAAGGGGAAGCTGTTATGGAAGCTTGCTGAAGACCCTCCGAGGACGATGGATGAACTGCTGACGACAGCAGGAAAGGTGATTAACGCCGAAGAGGCGATGGCTGCAAAATATGAAGACGAAAAAGGAGGTGCTAGTGGGGGGAAATACCCTAAGAAGAACAAAGAGGGGAAGAAGAGGTCCACGGATGACAAGTTCGCTGGGTACACCCCTCTGACGGTCAGCTGTGAACAGATTCTCAATGAGATAAAGAGCGACCGGTCCCTGAAGTGGACTGAGAAGCTGAGGGCAGCCCCCGGTAAGAGGAATAAGAACCTGTGGTGTGAATTTCACCAAGACCACGGCCACGTGACGGAAAAATGCTTTGCTCTGAAAGATGAGATTGAGAAGATGCTGAAGGAAGGGAAGCTCAGAAAGTACGTCGACAAAGGCGCCTTCAAGAGGGGACGAGGGGATGACCCCAGAAAAAAGCGAGGCGATGCATGCAAAGAAGGTCCTCAAAAAAGAGGGGACGACCCTTCTGATGATGAGGATGACCCTGACCTCCCGCCGAGAGACGACCACGGCCCTGTCAAGAGGCTTAATATGATTTCGCTCGGAGTGGGAATGATCTCCGGGGGGCTTGCAGGAGGAGGGTCTGAGGTCACCGACAGGAAGGCCTATGTGGCCGAGGCCAAGGCAGTGACGAAGATGGTACACGCGACCTCCCTGGAGGTCTAGTCAGAAAAGAGGAAGAAGGTTGATATGGACACACTGATAGTGGGATTTTCAAGAATGGACTTTAAAGGCCTCTTAGCCCCACATGATGACCCTCTCGTCATCACTACCAGGGTGCACGGATGCGAGGTGCCGAGGATCTTGGTAGATGGGGGTAGCTCTGCAAATGTGATGTTTTGGCCATGCTTCAAAGCCTTAGGTCTCAGCCGTGCTAGACTCGTCCCCTACCATCATCCATTGATTGGGTTCAGTGGGGAAAAGGTTCATCCCCTTGGGGTATATGAGGCCGATGTGAGGATGGGGGACGAGTGGCCTAGATGGCTTACCAAGAAGGTCAGTTTCTTTGTGATGGATGAGCAGGTGTTTTCGGCCTATAACATCATACTGGGGAGTGTGGCCCTAAAGGGGTTTGAAGCTGTGCCGTCTACGGTCCATCAGATGATCAAATTTCCTACCCCTTACGGGGTGGGGGAAGTTCAGGGAGACCAGACGACAGCGCGAGAATGTTACTACAACTCCGCTGAAGAAAAGGAGACACTCAAGAGGGCTACGACCACTTACAATATTGATACCCTAGACCCCAGGTATGAGACGAAGCTGAAGAAAGGAGAGGCCGCGGAAGAGGTAGAATCCATCATCCTCGATGAGGATGACACGGAAAAAACGGTCCAAGTCGGCAAGTCTCTGAAGCCCAATATCAAGGAAGACCTCGTTAAACTGTTAAGGAGAAGGCGAAGCTTCTTCGCATGGAGTCATGTAGATATGCCGGGGATTGACCCTGAAATCATGTGCCACAAACTCAATGTGGTAGAGGGAGTGAAGCCGGTAAATCAGAAGAGGAGAATTTACTCCAGAGAAAAATATGAGGTCATCAGGGACGAGGTCAAAAAATTAGAAGACGCTGAATTTATCAGAGAGGTCATCTACCCTGAATGGCTGTCCAATGCAGTCATTATCCCAAAGGCCAACGGGAAGTGGAGAATGTGCGTGGACTTCACAGACCTCAACAAGCACTGTCCCAAAGACAGCTTCCCTCTCCCCCGCATTGACTAGATGGTAGATGCTACCGCAGGCCATGAGCTCATGAGCTTCATGGATGCCTATTCAGGGTATAACCAGATCTTCATGAACCCTGAAGACTCGGAGAGGACAACCTTCATCACCGACAAGGGGGCATACTGTTACAGGGTCATGCCCTTTGGCCTCAAAAATGCGGGGGCAATGTACCAGCGCCTCGTAAATAAAATATTTGAAGACCAAATTGGGAAGTCTATGGAGGTCTACGTAGATGACATGCTGACTAAGAGTCTGAAGGCAGAGGATCATGTGGCAGACCTGGAGAGGACATTTAATACGATGGACAAATACAAGATGAAGCTTAATCCGGCCAAGTGTATCTTCGGGGTCGGAGCAGGGAAGTTCTTGGGGTTCATTGTCAATCCAAGAGGCATCGAGGCCAATCCTGAAAAGATAAAGGCCCTTGTTGAAATGAAGACCCCCAAGTCCATTAAAGACGTTCAGAGGCTCACAGGGAGAGTTGCTGCCTTAAACAGGTTCGTGTCTAGGGCCACAGACAAGTGCTTTCCATTCTTCAAGATCCTTAGGAAGGCCTTCGAATGGAGTGAAGAGTGTGATGAGGCTTTCAGGGACCTAAAGTCATACTTAGGGTCTCCCTTGCTGCTGTCACGACCCGTGCAGGGTGAACGACTTTATATGTACCTCGCCGTCTCTGAGTCGGCCATCAGTGCAGCCATTGTGAGAGACGAAGACGGGATACAGAAGCCTGTGTATTTTAACAGCAAGGCACTCCAGGGGGCAGAGCAAAGATACCCGAGGATGGAGAAGTTGGCCTACGCCTTGATCCATGCCTCGAGGAAGATGAAGCCGTACTTCCAGTCCCATACAATGGTCATCCTCACCGACTCTCCTCTTAGGCAGGTCCTACACAAGCCAGAAAAATCGGGTAGGTTGATGGCTTGGGCTATAGAGCTGGGGGAGTTTGACATTGTGTATCAGCCTAGGACGGCCATTAAGGGGCAGGCATTGGCAGACTTCGTGGTTGAGTTCACTTGGGAAGGTTATGAAGCCGAGGGTGAGGCCCTCGGGAAGACCGATACACAACAAGACAGACCCACTGACACACCCACAGATAGGGCTGAGGCAAGCACCGCTAGAAGGAAAACGGATGAAAACGAAGAGGGAAGATACATCTTTAGATAGGGATCCCTCTTCGAGGGAAGTTTCTCAGAAGAATGCACCGTGTGGAGTCTCTTCGTCGATGGGTCCTCTTGCGAAAGCGGGAGCGGAGCGGGGTTAATAGTATCAGCACCCGACGGCACAGATATTGAGTACGCCCTGAGGTTCAACTTCAAAGCCTCCAACAACGAGGCTGAATATGAGGCCTTAGTAGCAGGCCTCTCCTTGGCCAAGTCTCTTAGTGTCGGCCAGATTTTGGTCCATAGTGATTCAAGGCTAGTAGTGAATCAGATACTAGGAGCCTACGAGGCTAAGGACGAGAGGATGGCTAGGTACCTTGAGAAGGTGAGGTCATTACTGAAGGGCTTCAGAGAAGTGAAATTAAAGAGGATACCTAGGCTCGACAATGGCCGTGCTGATGCCCTTGCGAGGTTGGCCTCGGCAACTAGGACAGACATCAGGAGGACGGTCCCGGTAGAAATTTTTCTTCAGCCAACTATTGAAGACGCCGAAGGAACACTTGGCAATTGCCTGAATGTTTCTCAGGAAGCTTCGTGGATGGACCCTCTGATCAGATACATTAAAGAGGGTGAGATGACAGAAGCAAGGCAAGAAAGGAAGAAGCTGAGACACAGGGCTGTAAAATTCACTGTCATCGGAGACACCTTGTACAAAAAGGGGTTTTTGCTCCCCTTACTTAGGTGTGCGCATCCCTCAGAAGTCCCTTCCATTTTGCAAGATGTGCACGAAGGATCGTGCTCAAGCTACATCGGGGGCAGATCCTTAGCAAATAGGGTGATCACCCAGGGGTACTGGTGGCCGACCTTGGGGAAAGACGCAACGGCATATGTAAAAAAGTGTGACAAATGTCAAAGATTTGCCACCATCCCTCACCAGCCCCGTCAGCCTCTTACTTCCATTACATCCCCATGGCCATTTGCAGTGTGGGGAATTGACCTAGTAGGACCCTTACCTAGGGCCATCAATAACTATCGATTCCTCATCGTAGCCATTGACTATTTTTCAAAATGGGTGGAAGCGGAGCCGATGGTGACTATCACCGAGCAGAAGACCTTCCAGTTCATCTGGAAAAATATTATATGCAGGTATGGTCTCCCCAACACCCTCATCTCGGATAACGGGACTCAGTTCAAGAATGCCTCTCTACAGAAGTACTGTGAAAGGGTGAGTATCAAATAATTTTTCTCCACCCCTGGCCGACCTCAGGCCAATGGGCAAACAGAAGTTACAAACAGGACAATCCTAGATGGAATCAAGAAGAGGCTTGAGGAGGCAAAAGGAAGATGGGTCGAGGAGTTATATGCCGTGCTGTGGGCATACAGGACGATAGTGAGGACCTCTACCGGAGAGACCCCATTCATGCTAGCTTATGGATCAGAAGCCTTCATCCCCACCGAGATTGAGTTTCCTACACATAGAGTCCAAATGTATGAACCCCAAAAAAATGCGAAAGAGAGGAGACTCGACTTGGACCTGATTGAGGAAAGAAGGGAAGACGCTGAGATAAGGAAGGCCACCTACCAGCAGAGGACCGCAAGGTTCTACAATCAGAGGGTGAAACAGAGGCCTATCGCAGTGGGGGACTTGGTCCTCAAGAAGACTTGGCAAAAGCCCAACAAGCTTCATCCTAATTGGCATGGCCCATATAGGGTCATCGATGAAGTCGTCCCTGGGACCTATAGACTAGAAAACCTAGAAGGGGAGCCTTTTTCCAACCCCTGGAATGCAGATCATTTGAAGAAATACTATCAGTAGTGTTGAAAGGTCTTGATAGACCATAATTGTAATAAGAGTTGCTCCAACAGAACATTTTGAAAATTAATGAGAAATATCAGTGTTTCCCCTCATCCTGTGGTTATCAGTTCTAGTACGCATGGAAACATCTTCAGAGAACCACCCTCGGCTATAATGAGGGCCAGTGGAGGGGACGACCCCACCACTGTCCTCAAGAAAGACGAGGGAAGACTTTATTAAATCCATTAATTTGGTAAGTTGATCCCTCGGCTATAATGAGGGCCAGTGGAGGGGACGACCCCACCACTGTCCTCAAGAAAGACGAGGGAAGACTGTTTAAAACCATTAATTTGGTAAGTTGATCCCTCGGTTATAATGAGGTCCAGTGAAGGGGACGACCCCACCACTGTCCTCAAGAAAGACGAGGGAAGACTTTGTTTAAATCCATTAATTTGGTAAGTTGATCCCTCAGCTATAATGAGGGCCAGTGGAGGGGACGACCCCACCACTGTCCTCAAGAAAGGCGAGGGAAGACTTTGTTTAAATCCATTAATTTGGTAAGTTGATCCCTCGGCTATAATGAGGGCCAGTGGAGGGGACGACCCCACCAATGTCCTCGAGAAAGACGAGGGAAAACTTTGTTAAAAACCATTAATTTGGTAAGTTGAACCCTCGGCTATAATGAGGGTTAGTGGAGGGGACGACCCCACCACTGTCCTCAAGAAAGACGAGGGAAAACTTTGTTAAAAAACATTAATTTGGTGATTTGATCCCTCGGCTATAATAAGGGCCAGTGGAGGGGACGACCCCAACACTGTCCTCAATAAAGACGAGGGAAAACTTCATTAAAACCATTAATTTGGTAACCTGATCCCTCGGCTATAATGAGGGCCAGTGGAGGGGACGACCCCACCACTTTCCTCAAAAAAAGACGAGGGAAAACTTTATTAAAAACCAGTTTGGTAATTTGACTCCTCAGCTATAATGAGGGCCAACGCAGGGGATGACCCCTTGTTCACCCTCAAGAAAGACGAGGGAGAGGTTAATGGCATTAACAAGGACAAAGCAAACCATACAAGAAGCAAAAATATGGAAGACAGTAAAGAAGATGATAGTATTAATGAAATGCCAGTTATACAAAATATCAAGTGTTCTGCAAGTAAAGTACAAAAATATTGATTACATTAAGAGGGTATGGGCTACAGACAGCCATCCTATGGGACAATATCGGAGGGCAGAGCCTCAACATCCACTAGATGGGTTTCCTCTACGACCATAACCGACTGATCCTCAGATGTGCCGATCCCCTCAACCTGCACTTGAGATTCTACATAAGTCAAAGCCTCGGCAATCATAGGGTCGTCTAGACTGACTGCTTCAAGTGAAGGTCGGACCGAGGAGACGACGTCACCAAACCTGAGGATGACCCACCGGCAGGCAGTCCTGATTCCTCTCTCCAAGTATTCAAGGCCGAAGCCTTGAAACTCGTCAGAAATATTATAAGCCTCAACAGCATCAGCAGCATCAGCCTCGGCTTTTTTGGTGGCTGCTTCAAGATCGGTCTTGTACTTGGCCTCCATGTTGGTCAAGGCCTCATCCTTTTCCTTGAGAAGCAAGTCCCTGGCTTTAATGTCCTCGTTGTGCTGCCTTGTCAGCTGGTCCAGGATCCTTGCATGCTCAGTCCTGGTACTCTCTAACGCAGCCTTTGCAGTATCTAAATCAGCCTGCAGGTCGGCCTCATGCTGGATGGCCCTCTCGGCGTCATGGAATTTCTCTTGATTCTCAGCCATCCATTTTGTTGCCGAGGTAAAGGCACACACAGACTGCACAAGAAAATAAACACATGTCAAGAGGCCGAGGAAACAGTTATTGAAAGCATAAAATTTAAAGAGTGGGTCAAGACCAATACCTGTGCAAGGGCGTGCAGACCATAGTCATACACTTTGGCAGGAGGCATCTTCGACAGGAACTCGTAGTCAGAGGCTGAGGGTGCAGAGAACATTAAGGCCTTGGTTGCCCTCAAGTTTGCTATGAGGGATGAGGGCTCGGCCCTCAGATGTGCCAGGTTTTGAGACCAGAAGGCCCCCATGCTGGATGAAGAGGCCGTACCCTCAGATGCTTCGAACCTGGCCCTCGTCCGAGAATCTGGCCGAGGGTCAACAGGGGCCTCAGGCTCCTTTCTTTTATGGCTATCAGCGGTTGGCTCCACCACAGTCGGCCCAGCGGCCCTCGTCTTCCTCGGAGCCTGCTGAGGCTCCTTTCCTTTCTTCTTTGCCAAGCTTGACAATAAGCTGGGATCAGTCATTTCCCAGAGATAGTCTGATATACCTACAGGACGACCTGATAAGAGGACGACACGTCAGAAAAATGAGGAGATAAAGAGGAAACACTTCAGAAATAAGTAAAGAATGTTCAGTATAACTCACATAGTTCTGTCAGAGGGCCGACCCTCAGACCAGCTTCTTTGAGGAACCAGGGGGTCATCAGGTCTTCATATTTTGGAAGTTCACCCTCTCTCCCTCGTCCTCTCAGATATTCAACGATGTCCTTCTCCTCCAGACTAAGTCCAGGGTCTGACCTGGCCTTCATGGAGGGGTTAGACCATCTTCTGGGGACCCTCGGACCATAGGCGATGAACTCCCACTCCCCAGAGATAAAGAATAACCTATTTTTCCAATCGTGGTTGGAAGTTTACGCCACGTGGAGGAGTTTCTTCTCAGACCTCCTCGCCCCCAGATGATAGTATCCAGGCTGTTTGGACGAGGAGGTGATATTGTAGCAGCCCAAGAATAGGTTGGCCGAGGGATCGTCGGTGAAAGCATTCTTCCAAGGGAGATGTAGCCCAGGATCGTCCTCCAAGATTTGGGAGGAAGTTGAGAAGGGGCAACACCAAGGGCAGACAAGATATCTACGATGGCAGGATGCAGAGGGAATCTGACTCCTACCTTTAACATCTGCTCATAAACTGCAATATCTCCCTCTTCATAATCAAAAACCCTCTCAGACTCAGAGGGAGCCCTCATAGTTATGTTGGGGGGCACTCCATAGACATGCCTCCATATCAAGAGGTCGCGATCCCTAACAGAGGAGATATAGAACGAGGCATGGGAGGTATCAATTTGGTCATCTGTATCATCGCCCTCGTCCTTATTCCCCTCTCCCTCTCCCTCGGCCTCATTATCTTTCAGAGGCCCCTGGGGGAAGGCCATCTGAAAGGCATGGGGAGATAGGGTTGTCACAGGGACAGCCTCGGAGGGGACCATACCCTCGGCCTCTCGGCTTGGGCTTAGGTCAGATGTCTCTTTTCTCCCATAAGGTCCATCGCCAGTTGGCGAGGAGGCTCTCTCGTCCATCTCACCTGAATGACACTCGGCTGGACGATGGGACGACCCACAAGACTCAGATGGTTCAAATGGTTTTATTGTGGTAAGAGGAATGGGAAAGATGGGTCGTACCCAATTAGGGTCGGCCTCTCGTCTCCTCTCTTCCTCTTCCTCCACTCGTCTGATCTCGACAAAGAGCTTCTCTCTCAAGCATGGGAATTCAGACGCTAAACTATAAAGCTTCCTAAGCATTAAAAAGGAAGACCCAACACTTGGAGAAATTTGGGGAACTTAACTACAAACAATTTTGCAGTTGACCAAATTAGACTTTTGAATTAAAAAGGGAATTGATGATTTTCACTCAAGAACACTCAAGAACATTCAAGAAACAGTTGCCGGAGAAGACACCGGAAAAAGCTATGAGACAACCCAAGGAAAATTCAGCCCTACGAGCCTAAAAAGCAAACAGAAATGAAGATAAAAGAGAGCGCTGAAGGATTACCTGATGAAGAGAGAGCAAGAACTGCCCAAGTCGCTAAGTTTGAAGGATTGAAGACTGCAGAAATGGGGATGAAAACTGGTAAAAGGCTAGAGAGAGAAGGCTTGGGCGAAGGAGAAGAAGAAGAGAGAGAGTTCAAAAATCTCTTAAATACCTTGGTAATGAGTGGGCCCATTGACCAAGGCAGGACACAGCCCACGAGGAAGGCATCATTAGGGCACAAAGCCCCAAGAAAAGTGTGCATCCGCCATGCCTTGGAAACTGGAACAGCGATGAGTGTCTGCCCAGGTGTCACTCACCTAACTGATCATACACGCATCCCAATTACAACACTATCCCTCAGCCATCTCAACAGCACCTATGGCTAAGGGCTGGGGGTGATTGAAATACCCGTTTATATCCTCGGCCTGGATGAAGATTACCTCCAAACGGACAACCCCTCAGGGGCCGACCCTTCACCAGGCTCCCAGACGACCCATCAGAGGGGCCGACCCTTCGCCAGGCTCCAAACGACCCTACGAGGGGCCGACCCTTCACCACGCTCCAGACGACCCTACGAGGGGCCGACACTACGAGGCCAAAACTGGATCAGACTCACTACTGGAAGGAACTTTGCCCTCGGCCTCGGCTCATAGGCCGAGGGTGACATCATCACAGCGCGTGGTTTGGGAGACGCGTGGAACAGTGCGCGTGAGGCTCACATGGCACAGGGGAGACCGTTATAACAAAATCACACCCTCACGTGAGGGAATATTATGTCATCATTTGGCATCTACAGGTGTCCACAGGGGATTGGCTAGATCATGATTCACATGCACCATGCATACTTGGGGGGTACACTACACCCCCCAAGACCTATATATACTTGTCACCTACAACCTTACAAGGGATCGATCCATTAACTGCAACCCTAGCTAAAACTCTGCTTGTACACACAGTAGAGAGAGAGAGAGGGTTATGTGCATTGTATCCAAGGCCATTAGTGCCCATACTTAGTGGATCACACACTCACAGTGGATGTAGGCCAAATTGGATGAACCACTATACATCATTGTCTTATTTCCTCTTATACTCATCCCCTTCTACATACTTATACACCTATACATCTCTATGGCTGCCATGACTGCTACTGTTTGAGCTCACTATCACTTATCCGGTGGTGCTAAATCTTAGCATCATCAATTACGCTTGGAGTTCCTATAGCTGGAAACTTAAATGGTTTTGAAAATAAATTTTATACGAATGAGAGCCCAAATCCATTTGAAAATATTTTGCAAGTAGTTAAAATTCATAAATAAATGTATATCCATTTACTCATATTTAAATTAATACCGCACTCTCCCATGAGACACTACTCACCTCTCATCTAAAGTGCGCCCCTAATATATGCATTTTAATCACCTAGTTATGCTACCCGCCTAACTAGTTCATTTTTATATTCTATATGCTATCTGAACTTGCGTAATCTATTTATTTAGCTTTCACATTCTCTAATCATTATAATTCTCAATTATAATTTATTGAACTATTTCCAATAAGTTTCTCTAGTTATTAATTTTCACATTTTAATTGAATATGTCATATATATTTTTCTACACATATATATACGTAATTTATTATCACATCATGCATACATATATATCACTCACTATATATGTATAACCTTCATTCTTAATAACAATAATAATTTACCGGATGCGGGTTTTTAATACTATCATAATCCAGGAAATACTCACATCATCCTAGCTAATATGTCGGGATCTCACACCAAACTCAGATAAAAAAAATAACAAACGACGTTGGAGGTGGTCGTAAGTTCCCCGATTAGTGCGCAATAACCATATCCATAATTACCTTACCTCGGACTCAACCTTAACAGCACGTCCGTGGTGATCCTGCATTGGCTAGCCAGGGAAGATCACTCACTCACGCAACCTCCGATGATAGCCCTTAGAGCGCCCTTAGAGGGGTATGTCATTATATTCATATAGTTATATCTTTCACACCAATATAATATATATACATATATATATAATTTTCACACATGTATATATTCAACAATAATTTTTTTAATTTGGCCTATCACAAATGGTAGAAAATGCATTATCACCCAATGCTCCATTATATACTCAATTAATTAATTATTCACTTAATTAATAAATTTACATCCAAAATACAATTTCTAGATACGCAACTACATCACTCAGCCCATATCCTAATTTCCTAATTTTCATCACAATTTATTAATAAACCCCCGAGTATGATTCACCCGAAATACTCTAAATTTCAACCCAAAAAATCCCAAGTTTTGACCTATTTTAAAAAAATACAGAAAATCGTATCTAAAAGTTATCTGAATCTTCAATTGGACTTCATATTTGAATTCTATATGAAAAATTGAGCTGGATATGTGTTTTGAGTTTTTCTCAAATATCTTCTGAAAGCACTCATAACACCCCGAGAGGTGCCAGTGAAAAATATTGATAAATTAGAGATTTTTTTAATAAAATAACACCATTTAGATTGAGAATAAATTTGTGAAAGCATAAATAATAAATTGACTGAATAAAATTTCTCGATTTTATTAAATCTCAAATGTCCTTTTACAAAACAATTTACAATAAACAAAGTGTTACATTAAAATTATGAAAATTAATATCCAGAGCCTCTAACGATGATCCCAATCCCAATTATGCCATAAATATCATCTCGTACTGAACCTCAAATACAACAAACTATGGGGGTGGAGTGGGAAACTCAGTAGCTCATATAAATACTCTAAGTGTAACTACACATACTCGTGTGTGCGTGCATCATATACAAGAGGGTATGCATGATGAACACTCAAACTAAAATTCTAATAATACTATCATAACCTAGGATCTCACCGCAGGAACTACACAATCCAAGATCCCATATCAAAATTCCTGCCTAACTTCCCACAGTATGGTATGGACTATCGTCTATTATCCTATGAATTATCCTCAGAACAATCCAATGGCCCACAAAAAAGTAATATAACCTCGGCACACGACCAATCATAACCTGGCATCACCGCCATAAAATCTTGTCATCACCGCCATAATAACATTTGGCATACTCATCAATGGAAGTTCATGGCCAAGTCTTTGGATTATAAACAAAATGGTAGCCGACAGCACCCCCTGTCCAATGGGTGATTTGGCTAAGGAATGTCTATGCATTCTCCAATAATAATCATCACAACATCATTCCCCCAATTAAAATAAATTTCAGATTCAATTCCCATAAATCAAATTTACATATTTTTTATCCATTTCTATGACCCAACATGCTCATAAAATCAACTAGCTTCGTTACCAAAATTACACGACATGAAAATAATACATACAAAATGGGTGCAACAACGAATATAATATGAGCATACAATACATATAAATGCAATACATATCATGGATATAAATACACAATCAAGATTGAATAAGTGTAGCAAATAAAATTAATCATGGGAGAACGAAACTACATCAGTCGAGTTAAAGTCCACCATTGTAGGCCTATATTGGAGATTCACCAAATTAGCTCTAAATATTATCCAAATTCCCAATTCAACTTTGAATTCAACAAGAAAAATTGAGTCGGGTATGTGTTTTTATTTTTTCCCAAATATCTTCCGAAAGCACTCAAAAAGAATACCTAAGCTCTCCAGAACCGATTTATCTCCATTTAATTTCAATCACCTCAATCCCAATTCATATCAGAGCAAATATTATACACTAGTCAATCCATAAAAGTATAAGGGGACATTTCTAAGACAATTTTAACGTGTAGTAATCACTTTAATTCAAAAGATTAATCACTAATTCATGGGATTAATAATATAAGTTCAGAATTGCATCATTCTAGTAATCATGTCACATAATCATTTCCATATTCCTTTTCTTCTTATCAATATCAATTCTAAAAATTTCAGAATTCTCTATCCATATTAATTCTTTAAAATTTATAATTTATATCATTTCCCAAATATAAATCATTTCCCAAAATTTCATAGTTTATATATATGAAACCATCCCAAAAATATCATTTCACAACTATGATATGACTAAAATTGAATACACAAATTAAGTAGCAATTAATTACTTGCCTTAATATTTGTAGGGTCTGAATTTGGTGAAGATGTTGATAATCCTCTAAGAAACTCCTTCCATTTCTTCAATCCTAGAGTGTTCTTAAAAAATTCTTCAATTCCTCCCTTACACTCTTGAATTTTTTTCCCAATTCTCTTCACTTTCTCTCTAACTCTTTATATAACTCTCCTAACCTTTGATTTTGTAAAATGACTCTTCCCTAAAACCAAACTTTTCATTTTATAAGTGTAATCCTGTTTTTGGCTCTCCATCTCCCATTAAAATGACTCAATTAATTTTATTTTAATTCAAACTAGTCTGAAAATCCCTCAAGACCCAAACACTACCCCTGATTACCTAATTTTGACTATTTTGACCCATTCTGGATCAATCGTTTACTCGAAATTATCATCCGATTCACTTATAAAAGTCTTTCCATTTTAGCCTCATATAACATATCCAAACGTGTCTCGATTAAGATACTATCATGTCCTATCATATTTACTAACTTAAGACATAATATTATTTGACATCCAATTTTATTTATTGTATCACACTAGTAAATAGATTATCACATAAATATTACTTCATTTCACTTTAAATTAATATTTAATTTCTTTCTCATTATTTTTACTTAATTAAATTATGTGTCACTCGTATAATTTAAATATTCAATATATATATATATATATATATATATATATATAACTATGAGGTATTACATACTTATGCCTTTAAAAATTAATTTCGTCCTCAAAATGCACCCCTTAATTTTCTTTCATTAAATTTAAATAAAAATTTATGCATCACTCAAGTAATAGAGAACGTAAATAGAACCTCTCTCAATGGATAACGTAACAAACTAATAACCCCAAGCTCGAGAATACGAGTAACCTATGCTCTCGTACCACTTTGTCACACTCCGCTTATTAAAATAACGGGTGGCCAACCCTTTACTAAAATAAAATATGAATCTAATTATCTCATTCTTAGCATCACTGTCGAAATCAATTAATTACTAACCACCTATTATTAAATTAAGTTGCGCATCAATTTTCATCTTTATTAACGTGACACAACAATCCTATAATCAAAACATAATTTAATCAGACAATAACAAAAATTCAGACAATAACAAAAGTCTGCATTCACACATTAACTCTTAACAGGAAACCATTACATGCAACTTAACGGAAAAAACCATCGGTATAACATTTATACAATAAATCACAATAATAATAAAAAAGTGACTGACATGGGAAACATACCCGAATATGGAAAAGGGTCATTTCTAGAATATGAGAATAGAAACGCCTAAACAAAATCCTGCAACATCCCACAGCTGTTACAGCTCCGGTACTTGGAAAGATGATCACGCTTGGCATCCCTGTGGCTGGACACCTAAAAGGTTTTGAAAATAAATTTGACACGGGTCAGAGCCCAAATCCATTTGAAAATATTTTGCAAGTAATTAAAATGATATTTAAATTAGTACCGCACTTTCTCATAAGACACTACTCATCTCTAATTTAAAGTGCGCACCTAACGTATGCATTTTAATCACCCAGTTATGCTACCCGTCTAACTAGTTCCCAAGTATCCTTACATTATATAGCCTATCCCATCATGCGTAATTTATTTATTTAGCTTTCACATTCGCTAATCCTTATAATTCTCAATTATAATTTATTGAACTATTTTCCATAGCTTTCCTTTGTTATTATTTTCCACATCTTAATTCAATATGCCCATATATTTTTTTTGCACACACACACACACACACACACATATATATATATATATATATATATATATATATATACATACGTATTTTATTATCACATCATGCATACATATATATCACTCATTATATATATAATTGCCATACTTAATAACAATAATAATTTACCGGATGTGGGTCTCTAATGCTATCATAATCCAGGAAATACTCACATCATCTTGGCTACCGCGTCGGTTTCTCATACCGAACTATGATAGAAAATAACCAACGACGTTGGAGGCGGTTATACTTTCACCGATTAGTGAGCAATAACCATATCCATAAGTACCTCACCTCGGACTCACCCTTAACAGGCATGTGCATGGCGATTATGACCTGTGAATAATACTAACCCTGTATTCGCTAGCCAAGGAAGATAACCCACTCGCGCAACCTCCGATGATTGCCCTTAGAGGGGTATGTCATTATATCCATATAATTATATCTTTCACACTAATAATATATATATATATTTATATATATTTCACATATGTATATATTCAACAATAATTTATTTAATTATGCCTATCACAAATGGTAAAAAATGCATTATCACCCAAGGCTCCATTACATAGTCAATTAATTAATTCATTTATATCCAAAATATAATTTCTAAACATGCAACTACATCACTCAGCCGGTATCCCAATTCTTGAATTTTTATCACAATTCATTAATAAATCCCCGAGTATGATTCACCTCAAATACTCTAAATTTCAACCGAAAAAATCCCAATTTCAAACCTATTTTAAAAAATACAAAAAATCAGATCTAAACGTCATCTGAATCACTAATTAGACTTCATATTTTAATTCTACACGAAAAATTAAGTCGGGTATATGTTTTGAGTTTTTCTCAAATGTCTTCCGAAAGCACTCAAAAAGAAGACCTAAACTCTCCAAAATCAAATTTTCTCCATTTAATTTCAACCACCGTAATCCCAATTCATATCACAACCAATATTATACACTAGCCAATCCATATAGAGTATAAGTGGTCATTTCTAAGATGATTTTAACATCTCGTAATCACTTTAATTCAAAAGATTAATCATCAATTCATGGGATTAATAATTAAAGTTAATCAAATCACATAATCATTTTCATATATCCCCTTTCTTCCTATCAATATCAATTCTAAAAATTTCAAAATTCTCAATCCATGTTAATTATTTAAAGTCCATAATTTATATCATTTCCCAAATATAAATCATTTCTCAAAATCCCATAGTTTATATATGTGAAACCATCCCAAAAATATCATTTTTAAACTATGATATGACTAAAATTGAATACATAAATTAAGTAGTAAGTTAATTACTTACCTTAATATTTGTAGGGTCTGAATTTGGTGAAAATGTTGATAATCCTCCAAGAATCTCCTTCCACTTCTGCAATCTTGGAGTGTTCTTGAAAAATTCTTCAATTCCTCCATTAGAGTCTTCAATTTTCTTTCCCAATTCCCTTCACTTTCTCTCTAACTCTTTTTATAACTCTCCTAACCTTTGATTTTATGAAATGACTCTTCCCTAAATCCAAACCTTTCATTTTATAAGTGTAATCCCATTTTTGTCTCTCCATCTCCCATTAAAATGACTCAATTAATCTTATTTTAATCCAAACTAGTCAAAAAAGCCCCCGAAATCCAAACACTACCCTCGGGTACCTAATTTTGACTATTTTGACCCATTTTCGGATTAATCGTGCACTTGAAATTATCATCCGAGTCACTTATAAAAATATTTCCATCTCAACCTTATATAACGTACCCAAACGTGTCTCGGTTAAGATGTTATCAAGTCCTGTCACATTTACTCACTTACGACATAATATTATTTGACATTCGATTTTATTTACTGTATTACACTAGTAAATAGATTATCACATAAATATTAATTCATTTCACTTCAAATTAATATTTAATTTATTTCTCATTATTTTTTTACTCAACTAAATTATGTGTCACCAGCATAATTTAGATATTCAGCTATATATATATATATATATATATATATATATAGGGGTATTACACTCCTAGACTCCTAAAACCCAAAAATCTCTTTTCAAAACCTTCATCAAACCATGAAGGTTATCTTTATCACCCTCAACATACTTTAGCTTCTCTCGAAGAGTCCTCTCACGTCCCCTAAGATCCTCAATTAAAATAGTATCATAATTTCTTATGGCACGATCTTTTAACTTAACTTCGAAATTCAAGTTAGCCTTCTTCACTCTCAAAGTTTCTATATACAACCCACTAAAGGTAACTTAAAGTTCACTCTCCTCCTACTCTTTATCCTAATTCTCATCACCATCACTCAATTAAGAGTCTCAAATGATGGCCTCAGAAGTTTCATGCTTAGAAATATCTTCATGGAAATATTTCTCATCAAGGCTCATATGACTAGCCAAGAACATAGTGTAGTTGCGCTCATTGTGGGGACACTATCACTAAGGGTGACATTGTACACCTTCGGTTTCTTACCCTCACTTCTTAGTTTATAGGGGAACTTAGCTACCCTATGGCCATAACTTTCACAATTAAAATATCTTTCTGACTCACCCCTCTTAAAGTTATCATTACAATTTCGAGGTAAGTGATTGACTATGTTATACATGTTTTTTCTCAAAATTTTTTGCATCTTTAGATTTCCTACAAGAGATGGGAAATTTCTTAAATTTATTTGTAAACATGTCCATATCTTCGGATTCAGTATCAGACTCATCATCTGAAAAGAGTGTTTCCTCCTTCCTAGATTTTAAAGCAATGCCCTTCTTCTTCTTCTTCTTCTTCTTCTTCTTCTTCTTCTTCTTCTTCTTCTTCTTCTTCTTTCTCAGTTTTAGAGGAAAGCATGCCAAGCTCATAAGTTTGTAAGTCACCTATAAGATCTTCAATTTTCATAGAATCTAAAGTACCCAAGCAATTTAAAATTGTCACTTTTGAATTAAAACTTGTAGAAAAAGACCTTAAGATTTTCTTGATTACTCATTTATCGGGTATTCTATATCTTAAGTTGAAAGACGAGTTCACTACGTCATACAATCTAGCGTAGAACTCATTGAAGGTCTCACTCTCTAACATCTTAATAGTTTCAAACTGAGTTGTGAGGTTTTGGAGTTTTGAAGCCTTAACAGCACTATTTCCTTCATGGATGAGTTAGAGTATGTTCCAAGCCTATTTAGACGTTATAATACGGTAGAACTTATACAGGGTGACACAACAAAATAGACCATTTAAACCAAGCGAGTTATAATTTGCTAACCTATGCTCGACCTCACTCCACGATTTTACGGGTTTAGCTATCCGATTTTCTCCAACTAAGGTAGTTGTTGGAGTCTAACCAATTAAAATCGCTTGCCATACCCACTCATGTAAAGCCTTAAGTACTAATTTCATACGCATTTTTCAACATGCATAGTTTGAGCCATCAAACCTCATGGATCTAAGACCATCAAAATCACCAAATTTTATGCCTAACAACACAGGATCTAAACATGACAGCTTAATGTTCTAGCTCTGATACCAATTTAAAAGGGCCCGAAAGTGATAAGGCGATGGTCCGAACAATAAAAAGTCTATTTTTAGATTTTTAAAATTTAATGAATAAAACTTTAAATAGATTAAACCCAATAAAAACTAGTGCAATAATTTTAAACCGAGTTGTTGTGAAAAAAGGATTTACCTACTTTTATCTTTTTAAACTAAAACATGCAACTAGATGATTAATATATAAAATAAGTAACAAAATCGCACAATGCGCCGATGTATAAGGAAACCCCATAATAGGAAAACCTCGAATGACCCATCCAAATAGTTCACTATGATAAGGTTTTATAAACACAAGATAGTAGACTTACTCAATGACGCGTCTCCTTCTCATGCCTTGACACCCTTCTATCTTCAACTTCTCCTCCACAGTTCAACGTAGGAGTCCACCCATGTATCATGCCATAATACGTGAATCCACATGCGTCTCGATATCCACCAACGAGACTAAGTAATTGGCTACAGAATCAAAACACGGAACACCTTTCCTTCACTGTAACATAATAAACCAGTATGAAGTCCACTGCACGAAACCTTTTATCAACCCAATATGATGAGAAACAAACTTTTATTCCCAACACAAATGTCTTAAAGCATAAGACTCTGGAAAATTGGATCTTTAAACTCAATGGGTGAGACTAGGGTTTTGGAAATTTGGTAAACAGATAGAAAATTGTAGTTCGCCAAAAGTTCTTGAAAAAATTGAGTCTAGTACGCCTTAAATAGTAAAACAATAATTTTGAGGCAATGAACTCATTCCAATGAAAATTTATAGTTCGTTTGAACAAAAATATTACTTTGTTCTAAAGAAACTTAGGTTCGTTCGAACGAACAAGCTTTAGTTCCAAGGAACTTTTAACGAGCTTACAATGAGTGCCCTTCTGTTTGACAGAGAGTGCCCATTTGATTTTCGTTAGATATACATTCTAACTAGGTGTAAAGTTCATTCCAAATAGATACAAACTCTATTCCAATGAATGTCCTTTTTTGTTCCAACAAGAACAGGCTTTCATTCTAACGAAGTCAATGATTCACTCTAACGAACTTAAAACGAAAAAATAATTTTCTCCAAATTTTTTTTAAAAACAGTTCCAAATGATTTTGTTAAAAAACAAACACCCAAAATAAATTCCAAGGACCATATTCAATGCATTCATACCTTGGAGATTATTGATAAATGTGAAAACAAACTTAGCAAAAAACTACGACACAATCTAGCTTTGAAGCTTGACCGCTACGTTTTCATCAAACATGTCATAAGCTTACGAGTTCAACAATACAAATCCTAGCCTATGACTCAGATGTTTTGTTCGAAATTAGTCTAGTTATAAACAAAATTGATTATATTGGAAATTTGTTCTTATAATATTGGTCCCCACTTTTATTTTCCCTCACAGACCATTCTCTCTCTACCCAAGTTTCTCTCAACCATTATCTCAATAAACAAGTTACATGATTTTGGTCTCCACTTCATCAACAACATAATACCTAGTGTTTGAAGTCATCAAAGTTATAACAACCAATGCAAGATCTTAACAATGGGTGTGGAACCACTAAAATAAATGAAATTACCCAAAAAAATATGTTTTAGGCAAGTTTTACTACCTAAAAAAGTTTTTATGTGTTTTTAACGATTGAAAAATTAAACACGAGTTAATAATCTATCAACAGTTTTGTATCAGGTATCCAAGTAAGATGACCTATTTCGGGGTGATCCTACGGAACCACTGTTAGTTAAATTTTTTTAAAGGCAAAGTTTGGTTCGTGGGTGTTATCACGAGAATACATTTATAATGTGTGTGAAACATACTGAACCATCAGCATACTTCACTCATATAAATAGATATATTATTCGTCATGATAGTAACAAATAGTAACACATTAATTCGACATCCTTATGCCAAGGTAGTATCCACTATTCGTTAAGATGACACTGAATGGGGAATAAATTTTTTTGCTGGACTAGAACTTCATTCGAGGCATTTAGATCGGATCATTGTGTTTCATTTTTTGGATGAAATTTTTTCAAACATATTTAATAATGCAAACATGATTTTACGTATGTAGGATGCTTTTATGTATTTCAATTTTGTATTATTTGACGAGGCGTTAGTTAATATTCACAGTGAGAACAAAGACAATCACGGTTCTGTAAGAGTCGATGTTAGTGCAAATTTCTTTTTCGACCAAGTATTTTGATTAAACACTCATTCATTACTGTTATAACATGTTAAAATGTATTAAACTCATTCGGGGTGTTAAACTTCTGTATTAAAATGTATTGATTAATTGATTTTTATATTCTTTGGTATTTATCACTCGTCAAACATGGGTTGGCTGGGGTCAATAGAAAGTGCGATCGATTTAAACAGTAATTGCAATCACCAAGTCTGACACACTTTTCGACGAGGTAGAACGGAAATTTATATTTGTGTTATGAGAGGGGAGGGGAGTACAGGGACCATCATAGGAATAAGTGTGAGAATAAATCCGGAACTTAATGTCTGAAGAATAATGAAAAACATACGATGACTAGAAAATAAAATTGTACATTTCTAGCGAAGGGCATTCCACTTGATAGTGGGTTCTATGTTACAGGTTGTAAGTGGATTTTGCAACCACTAGCTTCCTGAAATATTAATTAGGCATCCATACGTCGGACGTCTCACTTTAAAGGAGGGAAACATTATTGAAGAGATGTCATTGAGTGGGGTGAATCCAAACACCATTCTAACGATAATAAAATTTCAGAATGTAAGTAATGTGTCAACGATGAAGTCAACTTACAATGACAAAGGGAAGCTAAGGATTTGAGAATGAAAAGGTAGAACAACGATGCAGCAGTTAATAAAATTGATTGGCGACAAGCATTATGTATATGGGTATAGCATAAATGAGTTTATAATAGAGGTGGAAGACATATTCTGAGCTCATCGAAAGTCCATTCAACTGGAAAAGTATTTTTCCTCAGTTGTCATCATCTATTACACTTACAAGACAAACCAATACAAGATGTCGTTGTATGAGATAATAGGTGTAACCTATTGCAGATGGATGTTCAACATTGCATTTTCCTTTTTAGTTACATATAAATAAGAGAACTACCAATGGGCTTTGGGCTAATTAATAATGCTATTCGATCCATTTTCATTCCACACTATCTTCATCACCGATTAGGAGTACATGTACATCAATACATTATGGGTGGTGTTCCCTGATGCTAGATACATGGTGTGCACTTTCCATATTTGTCTCAATGTGGAAAACCGTGCTTAAAAAGAGATTCACGACGATGATTCACTAAAAATATTCTTGAGAGATATGGCTCATTTGGTTGAATCCCCAACGGAGAGCAATTTCAATGAATCTTGATTGTTATTCCACGTGAATTGGGTGGCATACCCTAACATTTTAAAATACATTGACAATAAATTATATAAATTTTAGGAGACCTTCCTTTATGCATGGACTAATATGATAATACACCTCAGCAACCGAACTATAAATCGATGTGAAGGTGCCCACGATAAGATTAAGAAACACTTGAATAGTTCCCAACTAACTTTTGAAAAGGTGTTTGTCAGCATTCACACTTACAATGAATTGAGGGTTACAAAAATTAAGAAGTAGTTCGAGGATTCCTTATAGAAATCAAGAACTTTCACAATCTTCCTTTCTTACGCAAACTCATAGGTCGAGTTTCACTTTATGCAATTGACTTAATTCTTGAGCAGCTAAATATATGTGACAATGTAGGCATAGATTTTAAATCGTACGCAATGTTTATGCCATACTTTATGCTTATGAGTTGGTAATCTACCGAATGGAGGGTTGGGCTATACTTTGGTGGATTTGGATGGTCACTATCGTAAATGAGAAAAGGGATATGTTATGTAAGTTAAAATATATAAGGTATCCCACCACTGCGAGGCTATTTGACTCATTCGTGCTGAAGTATGGGAAGGGTCGGACACGGGGCCTAAGACCAATCACTCATGAGCAAAAACATGAGAAGTTAATGAAAACATATTCATCTTCCTTCGAACATGCAAAGGAATAGGTCGATAGGGAACACCGTGCTATAAAAATACCTAAAAAGACCATTGATTTTGTGGATTTGACGCGCCCAACCCCATGGTAACCTAAGTACACACCCATGTACACATAGTACCCGAAGGAGATTTTCGAGTTTTATAGAGAATTTGTGGAAGACATTGTAGATGTGGAAATGAATGGCAATTACGGCTTTAGATGTCTGTCAAGCTATCTGACGATGGGTTCCAAAACTGATGGATGGAGAAATGTGAGAGTGAATTGGATGGACAAAATTCTTCAAAACGATGATTATTACATACACTATTTTCGGAGTTGGTTTTCGGAGACTGTACTAAATATGTTAGGCAATAACACTAGCCCATGTCATCTTAAGTCTTAAGTGGTCATACGAAATGTGGTTACCTTGTAGGTGAGGCTTAAAACTATAGGTGTGTCCTCATATCACAGAGACAGTGCCTCATATTTCTACCCATGAGACATGAACGATAAAAATTTCCAATTTTCTTGCATATTGCATATGTATGCGGGAATTATTTTATCATACTAAAGTTGAAATAAGGTTGTCCATTGACACCGGTTGTAAGTAACTGGCATAGTTATTCATTGCCTAAAACCAAGTCTTGGATTAATAATTGTGTTGATCAGATAGCTGAGTTTCAGAAGATTTGCCCGAACGATGTAGAGATAATTGATCATCATATATAAATCAACTGGCGAGGGATATATTGTCTTTTTTGTACACATGTATCTAAATATGTAGGTAGATTGTGAGGGATATATTTTCATTTTTATACACATGTATCTCAATGTGTAGGTAGGGAATGAGGGCTATGTTAATTCCAACACTAAATTCTATATCAATATCATTTCTAAAATTGTTGAAACTATGTATCAATATCAATATTCAACTTACTTGATTGTATTTTACTATCACGTGCATTACTGTATATCAATTTGTAAGTAGGTAGCTTATGAGGATTTCAGTATCATGTTTACTATGATAGTTGTTCTAACTGGTTGAAGTTTACTTTTGGAATGAAATAACTGATATCAAAGATTTTGATTAAAATAACTGGTATCAACCTTCATTCGGTACATAAATCACGAATGAAACTTCCTCCTATAGTGGAAAAGGTGTCTGTTAGGGATGAATACCCCGAACCAAACATTATTATGAATGGTTTGGGGTCTCTAAACTGAGTAAAGAATTATAGCTCATGATATATATACTGAATCATACATATTTGATAATGGTATCAACCTCCATTCGGGATAAATATACTGAAGTAACTGTACCTTATTCGATACATAAATCATGAATGAAACTGCCTCCTCTAGTGAAAAAGGTGTCTATTAAGGATGAATGCCCCGAACTAAACATTATTATGAATGGTTCGGGGTCTCTATACCGAGTAAAGCATTGTAATTTGTGATATATATACCTAATAAAACCAACTTACAAAAGTACCAAATTTTGAAATGACATTATATCAGTACAAAACTAAATTACACCAATTATACTAAACATGCATGATTACACCGTCATAGTAAATTACACCATCATAATAAATTGCACCATCATTAAAAATTAAAAAAGTACAAAAATTCAGTCCAATTAGACCAAGTTCCAAGTTACACCATCATAATAAACATCAACCAATTAGAATAACTCCCAAGTTCTAAAGTATAATATTTCAATCAACCTATAAAGTTCATCTTCTTCTTTTTTCTCTAATTTTCTTTTTGGTCCCTCATCCTCTATTGCCTTCCTTTTCCCCTTGACCTTCTCTTTTCCATGTTTCCTATTTTTTTCTTCCCCTTTTGATAGTTACGCTTAGCCTCAACATTATGTACAACATCCTCCTCTGAGTGACGATTATGTATAGCATCATCATGATGTGCTTCGTGTGTAACGTCATGGGTCGTATTTGAACTGACAGTACATGATAATGCTTGAATCTCTTCTCGACGCTTCCTCTCAGTAGCAGTAACCGACTTCCTTTTCGAACAAGAGTAGGTTACAAGTTTATCAATTTATAACCGACATCACAACTTAATATATAATATAACTAATATGAGTCATAAATAAATAAACATACGGAGTTAACATATATGAATAACTAACAGGAGTAATAGGTAAATAACTAGACATTTATGAATATCATTTATCTTGCACGTAGTGAAAATAAGTATCAATATAAATATCATGTTATGGATATTAAACTTCATTCGTGATATATATGTCGACATAGGTCACCCTTATTCGTCACATATATCCCGAATGAAACTGCCTCATATAGTGATTGGATATGTCTGTTAGTGAGAAATGCCTCGAACCAAACAATGTTATGAATGGTTCGGGGTCTCTATACCGAGTAATTCTGGTCCTGTTAGTTATATATATATGCCAAACCAATCATCCCAGTGCCTAGTTTAAATCATCGTATTCCTAACAATTAAAAGATAACAGTTCAGGATCATAACCCTGAATGATGCCAAGTTGGCATGCTTTTGATTCGTTGTAAATAATATGAATTAAACCCCAAAACTTGTTGGTTTCATACGGATTGAAACCCTAGAAAATACAATGTAATGGTTTTTTGTTTTCATACCGAATGAAACTAATTCCTAGGGCTAACCGACGAAAATAGCAATCTTAGGGTTTTAATGTGGATTGGTTTGGATGCTAGGTTTTAAAATCACGATTATAGGGTTTTAAACATTATTGGGGTTTAATGTTCTTATAAAATTGTAATTCTAGGTTTTTAAACATTATCAAATGTATTAAAATCCCAGTTTTTTTGTATGGATGATGTTAATGATGTTGAGTACCAACTTGATTGAATGGGTGTTGATGATAATTTGTTGGTCTTTGAAGTTGAGAGCTTGATTGTTGATGTTTAGATGTTAAAAAATTGAGAGAGTTTTACATTTAGAGAGAATGAAGGAAATGAAAAAAATGACAACTTTGGACTTTAAGCAGTGGGTAGCCCTAGTATAATGAAGTAATGGGTTTGTGTGGTTTTTTAGAGTTAGAAATTGTCCTTTGGTACTTTTGGAGTAAATAGTGGGGGGCCCTTAGCGCCACCCTTTAGTAACAATTAAGAAAATGAATAATTTTAGGTTGAGTGACACATTGTAGAACGTACACTTATTGTAGGTTCAACACTAATTTCAATATTAGAAAAATGTTTAAACTTCTTTCGCGGGTCCATTACCAATTCTCAAGCTCCATTACGAAAATAAGTTGTGGTAGAGAGATGCATAGCGTGTAAAAACTTTGGCAAAAAAAATTTTAAGCATCCAAAAATAATGCATTATTTGGGTGTTACTAATATGAAAGTCAATTGTTAAACAACCAATTTGAGTTCTTTTACACACACACACACACACACATATATATTCAACGTGCACCGAAATATATTATTATTTTATAGAAAATTAGAGATAATAGTTATCCAGTTAACAAATTTTAAGTCATATAATTCATAAGATATCGTGTTCACCCACCACAAACCTCGGCCCGCTAAAACTTAACTCATTAAGTGATAATTTCCTATAACTATGCATTATGTTAAATTGCAAACAAAAGGAAAATGGAACAAAAGTAACATAAAATGTTCAAATGGTGTTATATACATTTGGTGTAAAAACATTGAATTTACTTCATTAAAGAAAAATAGCACATCATGGACAAGAAACTCATTTTTTCCATCTCAATATAGATGTGTTTTTCTAGAGAGTTTTTGTTTGCACTAACCTAATCCGTCAACTCAACCCACCAGCATTTTACCAACAATCTAATTTATATTATTTAAAATACCCCTTTACAAATATTTTTCTCACCCACTTAAATCCAATACTTCTCTCTAACTCTTTCGTGTATGTAACACACAAAAATTGTTTTGTTATTTTTGATAAATGAAAATGGAAGGAAAAATGAGGATTTTTTTTCTTATTTTAATAAATAAAAACCAGGACCAATGATGAAAACAAAAGAAGTTCTTTTAATAAATAAAAATTTGGAATAAAAAAAAGAAAAAAAAGTTTTTATCTTCTTTAATACATAAAAATGGGAACAAAATAGAGAAAAAAAATTATATTTTAATAAATAATATTTGGGAGGAAAAAGAAAATAAAAGTAGTAAAAACAAACTAGGTTGAAACTAGTAAGAAAAAGAGACAAAAAAATAAACTTTTTTGTTTTTTAATAAATAATATTGGGATTTATTTTTTAATTTAAAAATGCGACAAAAAAAGAGAAAAAAATTAATTTTTTATATGAAAACTGGGAAAGAATGGAACAAAAACAAGTTCTTTGTTTGTTTTCATGGATTAAAAAGGGTTGACAGAAAAAGTTTCTTCCAATAAATAAAAACTGGGATGAAAAGAGTCTTTTTTGTTTTTTATAATTAACAAAAATGGGAAAAAATGAAAAAAAAAAAAAAGGTTTCTTTACTTAAAACAAAAAATATTTCTTTATTATTAAAAAACTATTTTTATTTATTAAAAAAGAGAGAAAAACGATTTAGTAAAGTGTTGTGTTCAATAAAAATGTTAATTTAATAAAGTGTCTTAAGTAAATAAATAAAATTGTACCTTGATAGTTTACATGTTATTTTGTAAATTTGACATTAATGATCTTTTACTTAGATATATCGATTTTTTCAATTGGATATGTGTGTGGGATTGCATATGATCATGGTGATATTTAAAATTTGAAAATGGATGTTATTGAGGAATAATATATAATTAAAATTCTACTAGTTAAATGTTTTAAATTTTTATTGAAATGTATAAAAAATGAATAAAATTTTAATATTAGTTCAAAGTTGGTTGTTAAGCTAATTGAGAAACTCAACCTCTATCTAATTGCTGAGTTGCATTTATTTTATAGAAATTGATCGACTCAGAATAAAGTTCTTTAAAATAAGGATGAGATCACTGTTTAAGTAAATGTATCCAAAAACTCTTTTTGTTTTCTACAGCGTGGTGAACCTTTCCATAAATTATTTGAAAAATAATTAGACCGTGTTTCAATTAGTCTCGATTGTTTTGGGAAAATTCAAATAAACGTTTAAGACACCAAATTTCTTGCGTGTTTTTATATAAACCCTCACCATTCTTTATAGATCCCCCGATTTTATTAGCCTGCACAAATGGGCTCTAAATCAATTATCATGGCCCAATATGGGGTATATATAAGAGTTTGTAACAAAATTTGAAGAACCGAACAAATTTCAGTCTGTTGGAAGTATTATTTAATTATTTATTAATTACAAAATTCGGCCAAATTTTGTAATTATAAATTAAATAAATTATTGCTCCAATTTAGTGCGGTCCATATAAGGGGACGAATTTGATTAAAATTAATGGAATTAGTCTTAGAAAATTATTTCAAGAGACACGTGACTCTTGGTAAGAATGTGAGTTCCTTAGGCTACTTTTGTGGAGAGTAAATAATAGGTTACCAAGAGAATTTTGAGCCCCCCTTCCACCCTATATATAGTAAACTATTCTACACCAAATGGTTCATTAAAAAACACACAAATATATCTGGTCTAGAAAGGAAAAATTCTGAATCTCCAAACTTTCTCATATTTCAGATTTTTGGCCATTTTTTTAAAAACAATTCAGGAGTTTTGGGAAGGAAGATCCAATATACTTTTGGAATCTATTCATAAGGCACATTAACAACAACAAACACATCAAAGACCAATGGAGAAGGGTATTTTTCCATAAAAGTTTGTAGTTAATTTTATGTCGTGATTGCATGAAAATATTAAAGATCCTATAAGAATTAAGAATAATGATATATAATTCTTACTCATGTCATGTGATAATTTACATGTGGTATCAGAGCTTGTGTTTAAATATTATCATGCTATCCCTCTACGGATTTAAAAGATCAATCTATATATGTTGATAAACCCAGATTTTAACATTCATTAAGCACTATTTTTTTATCATGATGATTCGTATTACATGGTAATTTTTAACGTTTTACTAAGCACTGATTTATTTGTCATAATGATTCGTATTACATGATAATTATGTAAGAAATTATTCTTGTGTTCCTTAGCTATTTTGTTAAATATGTCAAGAATTTTCCTGTCAAGATATTGTCAAATCTGTGAAGAACATTTTTATTGAATGTACTGGGACCATATATGTTATTTTAATGTTATTTTAGTGGTTTTTTAATCCATCTCTATCAACCCTACAAATTTCAAGCAATTCTGGTAAAAAAACGCTTGTGGTGAATAGTGTTTTCGTCATCGAATTTGTTCCGAATGCGATGAAACTTGGTAGTCTGATTGAAAATGGGACAGAGACTGTTTTTCGGCAATCCGAGATCGTTTAGGCCCTCAAAAGTCTAATTTTGCCATTTGTGGTAATAATTTCCGGGGGTATATCTCACTCCAGAAATTTTATTTTTGAATTCTATCAAATGTTTTGAGATTCTAGAGTATTTTTCTACATATTTATGATGTTAACTCATTTTTTCCATTTTGGGAAAAAATGTATGATTTCATATTTTATGAATGTTACATCAAGAACTGTTCCATAAACCTTGTTCTAATGATCCTGTTTTAGTTGGATATTCGTGCCAAATACAGGTCAACATATTTTATATGGTGGTATATTAGACTTGTGTTAATTTAATATTCATATTTTGATGAGTCTCGTGCCAAACACGGACTAATAATTCATTACATTGAATATTAAATATATTAAAAAATATTATATTCATCTTTTAATGAGTTTTCTGCCAAACACATGCCAACGACTCAATTATTGAATATAATTGATATTCTTCTATTACCGAGTCTCGTGCCAAACACAGGCCAATGACTCATTAAGTGGAATATCAAAATTATTGGCCATTCTAAAGTCTATTATTATGTTGGATTCATGCAACGAAGATGATACAATTTAGATTTCATCAACTTTAGAATTATTGATTGAATATTGAATTGTCAAATAATGCGTTTGTTAAATCACAATTTTCTATGTTAGAAATCTAATACATATATTCTTCTCTTATGGGAATTTGTGATTTAATAAACATTAGGGCAACTTATGACACAATTTTTTATAATTCTGCCATTAAAATTTTCACAATTATTTATATATATATATATTCATTTCCTTGCAAATTTTAGTTATGTTTTTTTATTAATTAGAGAGAGCATTTTGCATCAAATCCTAACTTGTTTTCTCAAGCCTTAACCTTTTCGAAATGTGACGAAACTAATTTGTCGAAATGGTGCGAGCAAATTGAGTTTAGCTTTAGTATCTTGGACCTTGATGTAGCACTCCTTACCGATGAATCCGCTGGTATTATTGAACAAAGCAGTGAGGATGATGCTCTCATTCACAGTGCATGGTTAAAATTGAATAGGCCTTGTTTGATGTTCATTAGAATGTGCATCGCAACAAATGTAAAAACTTCTCCATCTGAAACCACCAACGCGAAAATCTAATGAATATTACGGATAGGTTTGCATTGCTGACAAATCCTTGGCTAGGAAGCTTATGGTTGACTTGACCACTATGAGGTTCGATCACACTCGGACCATAAATAGACATTTTTTAGATGACCAACATTGTTGCAAAACTGTGGACTTTGGGCATGACAGTGGAGGATTAATTCTTAGTCCAATTTGTCTTAAATTCCTTACCTCCTGATTATGGGTCTTTTCAGATTCATTACAATACCATTAAAGATAAATGGAATGTTAATGAACTCCAAAGCATGTTGATTCAGGAAGAATGACGTATCAAATAACAAAGTGGTAAAGTGCTAAATTGCAAGTGGCGAATGTGGTGATCAATAAAAGAGCTGGTAAGAAAAAGAAAGAAAAGGGCATGAAGCGAGGTCCTAGTCCTTCCAACAATGAACCTGGTCCTTCACACCAAAATAAGGATAAAGTAGTCACGTGTCACTTCTATCATAGGAAGGGGCATATTCATAAAGACTGCATTAAGCGTGAAGCTTGATTTGAAAAGAAAGGTAAGCCTTGTGCTTTTGTTTGTTTCGAATAAAACTTAATTGATGTTGTGGGAGTCCATTTTCTACAAGTCCATGAGAGCAGTCGGCCAGGATAACTTAAGTTATTTGGCCCGGCCCAAATCATGACTTAATTTTCACATGGGTAGTTTAATTGAAGAAGGACACTCAAAAATTTGGTCAAATCAGGTGCCAAGAATCTCGAATGAGATATTCAAGTGCCTCATGGACAATCCGCACCATATCATGGAGTTTCTTAAGCAACTCGATCTCTATACCAACATATATAAATTTAACACCTTGATTCGGGGTAAAAGGAGGAAAAATTGTAACTTTGAGAGACACTTAACAAGAACAAGTAACATCTCCATAGATGTAGGCAAGTTGTTGAACCACGTACATCGTTGTCGTGTGTGATTCTGTTTACTTTCTGCCATTTGTGCTTGTTTTCGTAGATTCTTTTATTGTGAATTTTTCTGCACTCGGAATTGGCGCCGTCTGTGGAAAACGACTTATATTCCTATGAAAGAATTCATCACCAGAAAGCCTGTAATGCATCACCACATCAACAATATTCCACAAGCTGGCGATGTTCAGAAAGACTCATCTCCTCCTAGGGTCAGGTCTAAAATTCGTAAACATACAAACCCAAGGTTTCGCCAAGAAAGGCAACCTTCTTAAGAAAGTCATTGACCACCAAGGTCCACTCAGATTTCTAGGCTGGTCGATGCATATAAAACCATAATTTGAGAACAACAAGAGGCAACGTGACACTAAGAAGAAGAAAATGCTTGCTTTAAGAGGCGAATTGAAAGAATGGAGAGATATCTCCACAGAAACATAAGGCGACGAAGAGATAGGACTCTTAGCCCTCAGAGTGAGACTCCCCTAGATGAGGAAGGAGCACTAGGCATAACTAGGAGAGAACTAAATGGGACAGATCAAAGCGATCATGATTAGAGCGTGGCCATAGGTAGAGGCGCCATAGAAACAACGATCGACCAAGTGAGGATTTAAGGATCCTGGACCATAGGGAGATGAACCAACACCCGGCACATCGAGGAGCCAGATCAAACAGAGAGCTTGCTAGAAGATCTCTCAACCTCATATAAATAACCCTTTTTTAAGGGAGATCGAACGTGAGGAGCCCCCTAAGAAATTCCTTGTCCCCAAGTTTAAGATCTATGATGGGAAAACAAACCTTATAAACCATGTCAAGCAATATCGACTAGTAATGACCTTATGGATCGACAATGATGCAATCATGTGCAGGATCTTCCCTCCTAGCCTATATAATATAGCATATAAGTGGTTTGAAAGGCTTACCCACAGGTCGATCATGAATTTTGCAGCACTGACATAAGCCTTTACGGTATAATTCATAACGAGTAGCTCTCTGTAATACCCTGTATTTTTATGGCTTTTAAATTTAGGGATTTATTACATTTAATTGAGATAAATTAATTTAATTTTAATCCGGAATGTTGTTTTAAATATTTACTAGCGTGACGAGAGTTAGTAATTATTGGAAATTTGTTATTTGTTGAATGTTACTGGATGAGTATAGTAATATATGAGATTTTTTTTATAATATTGCCACGTGTGAATAAAATGACAATTATGGAAATTTAAGTCGGGACGCGCCTGTGTCGTGTCGGGACTAAATGTTGATTAATAAAAGTGAATAAATTATAAGTTGCTCGTATGGTCATTTTGAGTGCGCCAAAGTGTCCGGAAGGGTCGAGATAGTCAGAAAAGTGTACACGGGGGTCTAGTTTGAGTCTCGGGGTGTTTTTAGGTCTATTTAGTACCCCGGGAGGGCGTTTCGGACATTTCGTAATTATGGGTAATTAAACCCACGAATTTGCTAGGGTTATATCAGATGTTAAGTGTCATCTTTTAGGGTTAACACAATCAAATACTAATGACGGCCTTGGAGAGGAAGAGGAGAAGCACTCCAAGGAGTTCTAGGCTAAGAACACCTCCGATTGCACCGCCGTCACCGCCAAATCGTAGATCGCACGAAGGGGAACACAACCACACCTTTTTCTTCCACAAATCAGAGACTAAATTTCCAGGCAAGTATCTATCTTGCTTTTATCAAGTTAATGCATCCTTTTATATTAGTCTTAGGTTGATTAGAATTAGTGTTCTTGAAGAAAAACATAAATTGGAGACACAAATTGCATGTTATAGTGATAAAGATCATATTTCTGGAAATCCATTTCACATGTAGAGGTTGAGCCACGAATTTCCATGGTATTAGTGATAGAAAATATGAAAAAATAATGAAAGAAACTAAGATAAGGAAAATATTAGGGTTCATTAGAATTATATAGAGTTTGGCCCTTTTAACCCATGATTCTTGATGAAAACTCACATGCCTTACGTAGATTATTACTCACTTGGGTTTATTATGGTTGTGGTATCAATTTCTGGGAGTTTGGGAGTTAAAAGTTTGGAATTTGATGAGTTTGGATAATAGAACCCGTAACTGGTATTCTGCAGATTTAGCCATACCTGTTTGATCGATCGATTGAGCCCAGAGCATTGATCGATCGACGGTTCGATCGATCGACCCCCTTTCATCGATCGATCGACCCTCCGGGAAAACTGCATTTTTGCTCGTATTAGCTTAATTCGATTTTATGCGTAGTAAATCTTGATTAGAGTTGCTAGAACATAATGGAACATAAGAAGGACCAGTAGGGTCAAGATAAACCCCATTACATGGGACTATAATGTGAAGGTAAATAAAGGGGTAAACGGGAAGATATTCATACTTAGAAAATCATACGTGCATTGATTTTAAAAATCGAAATGTCTAGGAAGTTGGAGTAGAAGGAAAGTGAGGGCCTACTGAAATTATACTTAAGTAAAGACAATACTTCGAGAGACGAGAAGTGAGTTTAAAATGATTTATTTACGAGAATAAAATAAATGAGTCCGTTATATGAAATAACCGAGTAAAATGTGTAGTAACGGATAATTATAATATGGGTCGTGAGCACATTCAATTTAACAATGTGGATGTGTGTATATATATATATATGACTGTGTGATTATGCATATATTATATCTGTGTAAAAATTATGCTCGCGCTACTTGCTATCCCTGAGGTTACCGCGCTGGGACAGTCTTATCTCGATGGGACCTTTATGGGGAATATTGACTCGTACCCTAGAAGATAGATATCCTTGGTACAGGCTATCTGATCGATGGTCAGAGGGTCCTAAGAGACGTGAGGGTATATACTGACCTCTTAGAGACTTGGAATCGATCCTTCGCCTCAATGTTGTTTGTGTTTGTGTTGATACAGTTCGAGAGTAATTTCGAACTTGTATTTCCCTTAGTACGAGTGATACGGGGACTGGATAGCAGAGTATGCCAGTACCATAGTTTTTATGTGGGGTGCCGTTAGTATATATGTATTATATGAGTGATTGGTATATATATACTTATTTATGGAAACTTTGCACCATAGATTTTATGTGGGGTGTCGGGTGTATATATATTATCTGTGGTATTAATATATATACGTATATCTATTTCAGAACTTTCTACTGAGTGAAATAGTAGTTAAGTAAAGTATGAAATTTAATCAACTTCACTATAAGTATTCGGAAACGTTATAACAATACGGAATTATTCTAAATAACGTAAGAAATTTTGAAGAGATAGATTTTCCTAAAGTGAATATCATAACCTAAATGTCCCGTGTTAAGTCTTATGGAGAATAAGTTAGAAAGGTATATGGGATTCATTAGTACGGTAGACATGCACACTAGACGAGAGGTGAGAATTCTCAAGAGAGTGTCGCATACTAATATGACTGTTGCATTAACCGGTAAGCATTTAAATACTTGCTAAACTATTTTTTAAAACTGTTTTACATTCGGGCTCTGACCCGTTTGTTGTTATCTCTTCTCTCTTGTGTGTGTGTGTGTATATATATATATATATATGTATGTATTACAGGTGCCCAGCCACAGGGGTATCTTACTTAGGATTCTATGGATGGAACGCGCTGTAGCTTTTGTGGGAGTTGCAGGTCATTGCTTAGACGACCTGATTGTTGACTCTACTTCTAGTTCAGCTTTATCCAGTGGGGGCATGTGTCGCCCTTTTTCATTATTTAGTTGGTTTTGTCAGAGATTGTAATTATTTTACTTCCAGCATCTTTATTTCGGGATTTATTACTGTCAGGATGTTTTTCTTTAATATTTTAATGTTGGGATTTATTATTGATGGTTAAACTCTTGAATGTTCATTTTATTTTATATACTTAAGGTGTGACTCTAAAAATGTTAATGGTTAAAGGTTTTATAATTGGATTTAATAAAATGGAAATAAGGTTTCAAATGGTTTTGACACTTAGCTTAATTATTTAGGGTGTTTAATTGGAAAGTTATTGTTGTAACAGTGATGCTAAGAATGAACCAACTGTTCACCTTGAATTTTTTAATTTAATAAAGGAGTGATCGCCCGGTATTTAATTAGGCGGGGTGTCATACTCTCATCCTAAGCGGATTTATGCACTGCTTACTATGAATAAGAGGCCACAAGAGAACCTCATAGATTACACCAAGAGATACTGGGAAGTTTTTAATGAGATCAAGGATTGCTCGGAAGCATCCTTCAAAATCGGCTTACCGACCACCTCTCAGCTACACCAATCCCTAACCAAGAAGGAAGCCATAAGCATCGATGATCTTATGTCTCGTATCGATAATTATGCCAAGGTTAAAGATGTGGTCCATCTTAGTGGGGGAGATAATGGTTGAGCAAAAGAAAATAAGGGGACAGAGAAGAATAACACCCAGAAGAAGGTAAGCAATGATGGGGGCAAAAATGGATCCAAAGGTGGAAACAAGAATGACCCCTCCAAATCGTTCCAGGCTACTAATACAGTCTTCAAGGAACCTATTTACAAAATTCTTAGCAAAATCAAGGAAGATCCTTTTATCAAATGGCCCAATAAGATGGGATGCGATCCAACTAAAAGGAAGAACACGTTGAGATGCGCATTCCACAAGAAGGGCGGTTATCAAACTAAGAATTGCAAAGCTCTGAAGTCACATCTGGAAGAGCTAGTTCAGATAGGGAACCTCAATGAGTATGTTAAAAAGAAAACAGAGAGGGTCGCAGCCAACGGTGACCAAAAGTAAGACCATGTCCTCGATGATGATACATGACATGAATTTTCACTAATTCATGGGGCCTTAGACCTCAAACAGATTCAGGACAACACCATTCGAATTGAACTCAATAAAGTGATTGGAATAATGGAAGCTTTTCAGATTAATACTGCCAAAACCCTGGTAGGAAAGTGTCAGCGACCAGAATATGTTGATTACACCAAGCACATCGTGTTCACCGAAGAAGACTTGGTCAGGGTGAGGACTCCACATCACGATGCATTGGTGATCAAACTCAGGTTTGCTAACTGGGATATTGACTAGGTAAGTTCGTCCGAAGTGATGTATTTAGAACTGTTCCATAAACTAAAATTGAATGTCACCGACCTCAAATAAGTCACTATTCCACTAGTTGGCTTCATAGGAAGAATCACCATATCATTAGGAAAGATAATCTTACCAGTCAGGGCAAGAAACATCTCGAAGTTAATCAAGTTTCTAGTAGTGGACAGCGAGTCCCTATATCACGCTATTTTGGTCACAGGTTAGCTCCATGCCATGAAGGTTGTTCCATACACTTATCATCAAAAGATGAAGTGCGTCACAGATCATGAAGCGGTCGAGATTTACGGTGACCATGCTACATCTCGAAAGTGATTTATCACAGCTATCTACCCAAAGAAAGAGAAGAAGAAGGAGCCCGAGAATTCCCAGGAGAAATCCCAAGAAGGTTTTGTCCTCTCCAAATAGTAAGTATAGTATGAACGACCAGGGGTGGAAGAGACCAAGGTCCACCCCACTAACAGGGTCATTGAAAGCCTGAAAAAAGTTATAGTCGATGACAACTTGATAGAAGGAAATTTTTTATTGGATCTGCTCTCACCGAGAAAGAGAAAATGGAACTAGTTTCACTCCTTAAATCAATATATATGTTTTCATATGGGCATTACGAGTTATCAGGGATTGACCCTAGCATGGCATGTCACCGCCTACACGTCGATCGTACTTTTAATCCCATCACTCAATAGGCTTGTTGAACATCACTCGTGAAGGCCAAGGCAGTGGAAAAAGAGGTAGGGAAGCTACTAGATGCAGGATCCATCAGGGAAGTTTAGTTCCCTGTATGGTTATCCAATCCAGTGGTAGTACCCAAAAGCAATGGAAGTTAGAGGATGTGCATCAATTTTACTGACCACAACCGAGTATATCCTAAGGATAGCTTCCCTATCCCAAAAATAGATCAACTAGTCGATGCTGCAGCGACCCATGAGAGGATGAGCTTCAGTGACGCTTACTCAAGTTATCATCAGATTCCCTTATACGGGACTGACTGGGATAAAACCTCATTTATAATCTTAATTGGGTTGTACTACTATAAGGTCATGTCATTTGGTCTCAAGAATACATGAGAAACTTACCAAATATTGGTAACTAAGATTTTTAGCAAACAGATGGGAGAAATGATGAAAGTGTACATCAACGACATGCTTGTTAAAAGCAAGAACAAGACCAATCACCTCTCAGATCTAGAAGCAACCTCCGAAATCGTTAGAAGTATCGAATGAAGCTTAAAGTAAGTAAGTGTTCATTCGGTGTCTAGTTAGGAAAATTCTAAGGTTACTTAGTAAGTAAAAGGGTAATCGAGGCCAACCTATATCAAATCGATGCTATCACCAGAATCCAACCTCCTCAGATATTGAGAGATATTCAAAAGCTTACTGGGATGCTCACAGCGCTCAATCTCTTCATCTCTAAGTCTTCGGAATGTTTCCGACCATTCTTCGAGCTTTTAAAAAAGGCAAAAGCCTCATTTGGGGAGACGACTATTCGCAAGCCCTGGGAGAGATTAAGACATACCTTAGCAAGCCTCCACGATTGGTAATTCCAAATGATGGGGAATAACTGTATCTTTACCAAGCAATATCCGACCATGCTATGAGTTTCGCCTTAGTATGTGAAAAGGAGGGATAACAACACTCGATTTATTACGCCATCAAGACACTCTTAAATGCTACACAATGGTACATGACACTGGAAAAGCTCCCATATGCCCTAGTGATCACTTCAAGAAAGTTGAAGCACTATTTTGAAGCCATTCCATAACAGTAATCACCTCTTACCCACTCAAAGTCGTTCTATGAAGGGCTGACCTCTCTAAACGTCTTTCAAAGTGGTCAATCGAGCTCAGGATAATCGACATCCACTTTCATCCCAAAACAACAATCAAGGGACATATCCAAGAAAATTTTATTATTGAGTTCACAGGAGATCGACCAATGGATTATCTAAACGAAGAGCAATTAATCACATGTGAAGCGTCGTCTAAATATTAGACATTGTATGTTGATGGAGCCTCAAATTCCAAGGGGGCAAGGGTGGGGATTGTTCTCATCACCCCCAAAGACACCTTCATCGAGCATGGAATTAGGTTAGGATTTAAAACCTCCAACAACGAAGCTGGGTATTAGCACTAATCGCCAGTTTGCCAAAAGCCAAACTACTAGGGAAAGATGCCTCAATATATTCTGTGATTCCAAATTAGTATCCAAGAAGGAAAGTGGAGACTTCAATGCCAAATATAATTGAATGGAATCATACCTTAATGTAGTAAGAACACTCATATGAGACTTTGAAAAAGTTGAAATTTAACAGTTCTCGAGAGGATAAAATAGTCACGTTGACGCTTTAGTAGCCTTAAGCTGGTAATTGACTCTGACCTAAGAAGAACAATTCATATAGAGTTCCTCACACAACTCAGTATTGACCATACAGTCGTATCTGAGCAAGTCGTCCTTATAGATAAAGCCCCAAATTGGATGTACCCTAGTAACGACCACACAATCGTAGTCGAGCAATTTCTCCTTACAAATAAAGCCCCAAGTTGGATGGACCCCATCATTAATTTTCTACGGAGTGACGTACTATTAGATGATTAGAGGTCATCCCATCAAATTAGGGTAAAAGTTTCTCGTTTCTACCTCAACCCTAAAGGTAAACTTTATAAGAAATCATTCACAGGCCCCTACCTCTAGTGAGTTCACCAACAAGATGTCGAAAAAGTACTTAGTAAACTATATGAGGGAATATACAGGAGTCACGCAGGTGGAAGATCTTTAGCCTTTTGAGAGATCAAGGATGGATATTGGTGGTCTCGCATGCAGCAAGACGTTGGTGCATACACTCACAAATGTGAAAAGTGCCAAAATCATTTGTCTATGGTTCACCAGCCCGCCAATGACCTGAAATCACTTACCAGTCCATGGACTTTTGCTCAATGAGAATTAGACATCGTGGGACCACTACCTATTACATCTGTAAATAGCAAGTATCTATTGGTCGCCATAGATTACTTCACCAAATGGGTGGAGCCAGAACCATTAGCAAACATTCGAGACTCTGACATGACAAGGTTCATATAGAGGAACATCATAACTCGCTTTGAGTTACCAATGAACATCATCATTGATGGTACACAATTAAAAATGGTTTACTTCAAGCTTTTTGTGATGAACACGACATCAAGCACCACTTCAGCTATGTGGCGTATCCCCAAAGCAATGGGCAAGCAGAAGCTTCCAATAAAACCATGATCGAAAAAATGAAAAATTAATTAGAAAAGGCTAAGGACGCTTGGGTGGATGAACTTCCTCATGTTCTATGGGCTTATTGCACAACGCCTTGGAGACCAACTAGGGAAACACCATTTTCCCTCGCTTATGGGATGAAGGTTGTCATTACTCTTGAAGCAAGTATCCCCACTATGAGAACCACTTTGGTCGACCAAGGCCTCAACGATGAAGCACTACGCACTGAACCTGACCTAGAAGATGAGCGACGAGAGCTAAACTTGTTCAAGTTGACTTATTACTAACAACAACTAGCCAAGAAATACAACAAAAGAGTCAATCCGAAGAAGTTTTTAATAAGAGAATATGCCCTGCAAAAATTCCTCTACAATATTGTGAAACCAAACTGGGAAGGACCATTCAGAATAATCAGAGATGGTCTTCTAGGCACATATCATTTGGAAAGGCTGGAGGGAAGGGAGATACTAAGAGCATGGAACGCAGCCAATCTCAGGAAGTTCTACTTTTAAATCTTCTTTATTCTTAGCTTTTTAGTTAGCATAATTTTTATTTTTTGCTTGATAAGACAATTTCCAATGAATAAAGGCCGGTTATCCCCTATATTCTCGTATTTTATGTTGGATGCTTAACTTATCTTGATTATATCTCATTAATTTACACCTTTTCCAATGATAACTCCTTTGCACGTATCTAAATGCCTAACGAACAGGGTTAGCAAGTTAACTATGAGCACTTCAAATTACCCTCAGGCCCTTGCTGCAAACACAAGAAGCCTCATGAGTTGCCTCGGCAACAAAAAAAGCCCTACAGGGGATCCTTAGGCAATAATCCAACACTGGTTGGTCACCCACTTTAATTGGTTGAAAAAATCCTGCTCGAGTGGATTTTCCACTAGTTAGGTGCATTCTCGCCGTCATCTCACCTAGGTCTAAGGTAGTGTGACGACACGACCTAAAAGGTAAAGTGAATGGAATGATATTGCTTAGGCATATTGGACTAGGAGAATATTCAAACACATAAAAGGCAGAATGCTAATACTTAAATAATATTTAATCGGTTAAAAAATCCAAAGCGATTCAAACTAAGTATAAGCCAACCTAAAGACTAAGATTGACCCGCCAGGGTCACTTTGGTCAATAAAAATAATATATAACCATCAACGTCTCTCAAATGTCATTTAGTCAGATATAAAGCTCAAAATAATAAAGTTAGAGGCAAACAGATGTTTGATTGGATGATTGTATAACTAGTCAAATGTTTAGTCAACATGAGCTCAAAAATATAAGAAAACTCTTTGCTAAAATATGAGGTTACAACTACAGGCCAAAAAGAAATACATAAAGGCCTAATAAGGGCCAGGGAGACGAGCAAGGTAATCTGCTACACGCTCTCTTTGACCATCATCTGGATGAGGCACAAGTTCTTCTTCAATATTTTCTAAATGATGTTCCATAAGCTCAGAAGTAATAGCATCGATAGGGATCCACTAGTTATCCATGGAGAAGGGGCTATGTTGATAGGTTGGGCAATTAATATAATATTTGTACCACAAGGAGGTATTTTTGGACACCTTTATCTCTCTGAGGGCACTAAGCCATCCCCAGGAAAAGGCAAGGTCTTAGGCCTCCTTCAGCCTCGCTGGGGAGTCAGTCCATCCTTGGTCATAACCATCTGCCTAGACTTGTTTAGGACCCTTTCTGAATAAATGCCTCAACCTTCTCATATCCCTCTGGAGCCCAGCAGTAATTATGTACGCTCACCCGACATCCCCTTTCAACTCAGTAGCCTGCCTTTATAGAGCTTAAGTCTCAGCTCGAGAAATTCCTCTAGATGATGATGAGGTTTCTCACAACACCAAGGAGAACCCCGAGGGGATGCTCCCTTTCAGATGAGCAATCTCCCTCTTCGAATCCTCATTCTCTTTCTGGATCATCTCACTCACTTGGTTTACCTCATTGGCATCCAGGAGTTTGGCCTTCAAGTCATTTATCTCCTCTTGGACTGAAGCTTCAACTTCTTTCATCTCCTAAAGGTTATTGTTCAGTTTATCGACCAACTCAGACTGGTCCTCTATTAGTAACTTACTCTTAAAGATTTGCAGATTTTCATAAAGGCTTTGCGAGCTTGTAAGCTGACGTCAGGTCCAAGGATTCTCCCCAATTGAGAGTTGGGGGAAATATAGTGATCTAAATCAACAGACTACAAACGATACACACCAAACCAGAAGAAAATATGTTAGGATATGGAGAATCAGGTCAACACATGATAAAGGAGAAAAATTCCATTGCCATATAACATAGAAAGGTGGCTAAAGGCCAATACATGATGTTCTCAAAAGATGGGTACAGACTGACACGACTAAAAATTGTATAAGGAAAATGTAAACTCCTAGTCTACAAAGCCCTAGTATTTCACCTGGTCACCCTCAATTATGTTTTCCCATTATCGACCACCTGCTGCTCTTGGTCAGCACCAGCACTCACGCCAACCATAATATGAATGATCTCAGTGTTACCAGCAGCATGGTCGCCAACTTCTTCTTTAGCATAAGGGTCAGGACCAGAAGAATGAAGACTAAAAAGATCAGAGTCTGTAGGAGTTCCAGCAGCTTTGAAACCTTGGTCCCATCCCTTTTTGAAAGAGACCTTATAAGCATAATCCATTTGAAGCGCTGCATCCTCGTAAGCTTTATAAAAACCCTCACAATAGCTATCATCCTTGTATTGTGGAAGATCACCCTCTAGCTTGGCAACTTTGTCAGTCACATTTTTGTTGGTCTCCACCACTTTGAACTTCTCAGCAATTATGACCTTCTTAGTAACCCAAAACCATCATAAACCTCAAAAATCTCCTTCGTTTCATGCTCCCATGCTTGGAGAGCATTGAAAAAGGCCACCTTTTTTACTTGTAGGGTTTTTTTTAGCTCCTCCTCTCTCCTGAAGCTATCAGATTGATTATCCAGAAGAGTAGTAAAATCAGATAGCATCTACGAACAAGAGAGAATAACAAAGAATTTGGACATAAATAAAGAGAGCAAAGTAAAAGAAACAGGCAGGAAAGACTTACCAGAGCCATCCCTTGCACAGTCTTGAGGAAGATTTGAGTGGGCCCCAGCCTAGAGGAACGTTCGCGATCATCAGTGAGCACTGGCCTCTTTAAAAGGTTAGGGGACAAAGAGGGGGAATCGCCCATACTATCCCCCTTAAGACTAGGGAAAGTGGGAACCCCAGAAGATTTCAGGGCTAACTTTCATTTTGCCTCGACCCTCTCCTTCTCTTTCCTATTCTCTTCTACTTTCTTTCTTTATCTCTCTCCTTCTTATCTTTTCTTCTCTCTCTCCTTCTCTTGCTCTCTTCTCTTATCAGATGGGCCAGAACCACTGCCCTTGGAAAAGTCTGTTGTAGAGATCTTCAAAGCTGGAATCTTGTTAGAAAGGACTGCATGATCATCATTGTGAGAACCCATTTTTTATAAGTCTATGAGAATATCCGACCAAGATAACTTGAGTTATTTGTCTCGGCCCAAATAATGACTTAATTTCTATAGGGGTAGTTTAGTTAAAGAAAGATACTCGCAGATATGGTTAAATTAGGTGCCAAGAATCTTGGTTGAGATATTCAAGCACCTCATGGCCAACCCACGTATTATGATAGAGTTCCTTAAACAACTCGAACTCTATAACAAACACACATATAAATTGTGTACCCTGACCCGGGGCAAGGGGATGAAAAATTATAATCGTTAAGAGATACTTAATAAGAACAAGTAACCTCTCCATAGACGTAGGCAAATTATCGAATCACGTACATCGTTGTTATGTATGATTCTATTTACTTTATGCCATTTGTGATTGCTTTCGTGTACTCTTTTATTGTGAATTTTTTAGCACTCACAATTGGGGCCGTCAGTGAGAATCAAATTATATTCCTATAAAATCATTCATTACCAGAAAGCCAACAATGTCTCACCACAGCAATAACATTCCACAAGTCAGCAATGTTTTGGAAGACCACCCAACCTCTCCTAGGTCAGGTCTGAAATTCGCCAACATTCAAATCTAAGGTTTCCCCAAGAAAGGTAACACTTAAAAGAGAGCCATAAGCCTCCAAGGTCCACTCAGATTTCTAGGTTGGTCGATGCCTATGAAGCCAGACTTCGAGAATAAGAAGAGGTGACGTACCGCCAAGAAGAAGAGAATGCTCGCCTTAAGAGGCGACTCGAAAGAATGGAGAGAGATCTCTTTGGAAACACAAGGCGACATTTAGACGGGACTCCTAGCCCTCAGGGGGGAACTCCCCTAGCCGAGGAAGGAGCACTAGGCATAACCAGGAGAGAACTAAATGTGATAGATTAGAGCGAGCATAACTAGAGCTTGGTCAGCAAAAGAGGTGCCACCAGAACAATAATCAACCAAGTGAGGATTTGAGGATCCTGGTCCATAGGAAAATGGACCAAAACTCGACACACCGAGGAGCCAGATTAACCAGGAAGCTTGCCAGAAGAGACCTCAACTCTCAGATGAAGACCCTTTCTTAAAGGGAAATCAAACGAGAGGAGCCCCCAAGAAGTTCGTTGTCCCTAGGTTCAAGATCTATAACGGGAAAATAGACCATATAGATCATATCAGGCAATATCGGCAGACAATGACCTTTTGGAGCCATAACCACGCACTCATGTGCAAAATATTCCTTTCTATCCTACACCATGTAGAATATAAGTGGTTTAAAAGGCTTCCCTATAAGTCGATCGAGAATTTTACAGCACTGGCAGAGAATTTTGCGACACGATTCATAACAAATAGCTCCCCTCTCAAGTTGATGGATGCACTGCTCACTATGAAGAAGAAGCCATAAGAAAACCTTAGGGGTTACGCAAAGAGATACTGGGAAGTTTTTAATGAGATCAAGGATTACTCGGAGAAGGTTATCATAGCATCCTTTAATATCGGCTTGCCGACCACCTCTCTGCTACGCCAATCCCTCACCAAGAAAGAAGACATAAGAATGGATGATCTAAAGGATCGTATCAATAAGTACGCCAAGGTTGAAGGTCCATTATAGTGGGGGAGACAATGGTCGAGCAAAAGCGAAGAAAGGAACGGAGAATAATGACACCCAGAAGAAGGGAAGCAAGAATGGCTCCGAAGATGGAAATAATAGTGACCCCTCTAAGGTGTTCAAGGCTGTAATTACAATCTTCAAGGAGCCCATCTACAAAATCCTTAGCAAGATCAAATTTGAACCTTTTATCAAATGGCACAAGAAGATGGGCGACGATCCAACTAAAAGGGAAAATACGTTAAAATACGCATTGTACTTGAAGGGCGGTCATCAAATCGAGAATTACAAAGCTCTCAAGTCACATCCAGAAGAGCTAGTTCAGGCAAGGCACCTCAGCAAATACGTTAAAAAGAAGGTAGAGAAAGTCATAGACAATGGTGACCAAAAGTTAAGAAATGTCCTTGATGAAGATACAAGACACGAGTTTACTATAATTCGTGAGGTGTTAGACCTCAATATATGGACATCGAGTCCCCATACCATGCTATTTTGGGCAGAGGTTCCACACAATTAAGGCCGTTTCATCCACTTATCATCAAAAGTTAAAATGCATCACAAATCGTGGTATGGTCGAGATCTGTGATGACCAGGCTACAGCCCGAAAATGCTTTATCGTAGTAATCTGCCTGAATAAAAAGAAGAAAAAAAACCGAGAATGCCTGGGAGAAAACCCAGGAAGGGATTGTTCTCTCCAAATAGCAACTATGATATGGTCGACCAGGGGTGGAAGAGACCAAAGTTCACCCTGCAGACAGGGTCGTCAAAAGCATGGAAGAAGTTGTAGTCAATGACAACTTGACATAAAAGAAGTTTTTGATTGGATCTTCTCTCACCAATCAAGAGAAAAGGGAATTGGTTGCATTACTTAAGATCAACATAAATGTTTTTTCATGGGAGCCTTATGAGTTACCAGGTATTGACCCTAGCATGGCGTGCCACCACCTACACGCCCATCCCAGTTTTAAGCCCATCACTCAAAAGGCTCATCAAGCGTCACTCGAGAAGGATAAGGCGGTAGAGAAACTAGTAAGGAAGCTACTGGATGCAGGATCCATCAAGGAAGTTTAGTTCCTGGTATGGTTATCCAACCCAGTAGAAATATCCAAAAGTAATGGCAATTAGAGGGTGTGCATTGATTTATCCAACCTCAACCGGGCATGTCCTAAGGATAAATTCCCTCTCCCAAAGATAGATCAATTGGTCGATGCCACAACAACACACGAGAGGATGAGCTTCCTTGATGCTTACTCGGGATATCATCAGATTCCCCTATATGGGCCAACCAGGATAAAACCTCCTTTATAACCTCGATTGAGTTGTACTGCTATAAGGTCATACTGGTTCACCTCAAGAACGCGGGGGGAAATTACCAAAGATTGGTAACCTAGATATTTACCAAACAGATGAGAGAAACTATGGAAGTGTACATTAACAGCATGCTCGTTAAAATCAAGAAAAAGGCCGATCACGTCTCTAATCTAGCAGCAACCTTCAAAATCTTTAGGAAGTATCGAATGAAACTTAATGCAAGTAAGTGTTCATTAGGGGACCAGTCAGGAAAATACTTAGGTTACCTAGTGAGTAAAAGGGTAATAAAGGCCAACCCAGATCAAATCAATGCTATCACCAGGGTCTAACCCCCTCAGACATTGAGAGATGTTCAAAAGCTTACTGGGATGCTCACGACACTCAATTGCTTCATCTTCAAATCATTGAAATGCTACCGACCATTCTTTCAGCACTTAAAGAAAGGCAAAGTCCCAGTATGGATATGGAATGACGACTGTTCGCAAGCTCTGGAAGAGATTACGTCTTACCTTAGCAAGCCACCACTAATGGTAATTCTGGATGACAGAGAACAACTGTATCTTTACCTAGCGGTATCAGACTATGCTATGAGCTCTGTCTTAGTATGTGAAAATGAGGGTGAACAACATTCGATTTACTACGCTAGTAAGACACTCCTAGACATTAAACCATGGTACCTGCCTTTGGAAAAGTTCGCATATGCCTTAGTGATCGCTTTAAGAAAGTTGAAACACTACTTTTAAGCCCATTCCATAACAGTAATCACCTCTTACCCACTCAAGGTCGTTGTAGGAAGGGCTGACCTTTTTGGGCATCTTTCATAGAGGTCGGTTAAGCTCGGGAGATTCGACATCCACTTCCAGCCCAGAACAACAATCAAGGGATAAATCCTAGCAGATTTATTGCTGAGTTCACAGGAGATCCGCTAGCAGATCAGCTTAACGAAGAGTAATTGGTCATATGTGAAGCAATGTCAAAATATTAGACACTACATGTTGATGGAGCCTCAAATTCCAAGGGGGAAGGAGTGGAAATTATTCCCATTACCCCCAAAGACGCCATAATTGAGTAAGAAATTAGGCTAGGATTTGAAGCCTCCAACAACAAAGCTGAGTATAAAGCACAGATTGTTGGTTTGTGAGAAGCCAAACTACTAGGGGAAAAAAGCCTCAATGTATTCAGTGATTCCAAACTGGTCTCCAAGCAGGTAAGTGGAGACTTCAATGCCAAAGACGATCAAATGGTAGCATACCTAAATATAGTAAGAGGACTCATGGGAGACTTTGAGAAGATGGGAATTTAATAGTTCCCGCGAGGACAGAACAATTGCATTGATGCTTTAGTAGCACTAAACTCGATAATTAACTCTGGCTTAAAAAGGAAAATCCAAGTTGAGTTCCTTGCACAGCCCAATATCGATCATATAGTCATAGATGAGCAAGTCCTCCTCACAGATAAAGCCCCAAGCTGGATGGACCCCATCATCAATTATCTATGGAGTGATATACTGCTAGAGGATAAGAGGTCAGCCTACCAAATCAAAGTCAAGGCTTCTCATTTCTATCTTAACCCTGGAAGGAAACTTTATAAGATATTATTCACAAACCCCTACCTCCACTGCGTTCACACATTGGATGTCGAGTAAGTACTTAGTGAACTTCACGAAGGCGTATATGGGAGTTACGTAGGTGGAAGATCACTAACCTTTCAAGCAATCAAGGAAGGATATTGGTGGCCTCACATGCAGACAGACGTTGATGCTTATGTTCACAAATGTGAAAAGTGACCAAAGCACTCACTTATGGTTCACCATCCTGCTAGCGACCTAAAATTACTTACCAGTCCATGGCCTTTCACTTGATGGGGATTATACATTATGGGACCACTACAAACTGCATCTGAAAATTGCAAGTATCTGTTGATCACCCCTAACTACTTCACCAAATGGATAAAGGCAGAACCATTGGCAAATATTCAAGATTCTGACATGATGAGGTTCATATGAAAAAACATCATAACTCACTTTGGGATATCAAGGACAATCATCATCGATAACGGTACACAATTTAAAAGTGTTTTCTTTCAAGATTTTTACGACAATCACAACATCAAGCACCCCTTCAGTTCTGTGACGTATCCCTAAAGTAATGGGAAAGTAGAATCTTCTAACAAAACCATGATCGATGGAATGAAAAAATGATTGGAAAAAGCTAAGGGCCCCTAGGTGGATGAATTCCCTCATATTTTATGGGCCTATCGTACAATGGGGAAACACTATTTGCCCTCGCTTATGGCATGGAGGTTTTCATCCCTCTGGAAGCAGGACTCCCCACTATGATAAGCACTCTGGTTGACCAAGGCCTCAATGATGAAGCACTACGCACTGAACTTGACTAGGCAGATGAGCGACGGGAGATAGCTTTGATCAAGTTGGCCTCCTAACAACAATAACTAGCCAAGCAGTACAACAAAAGGGTCAACGCGAGGAAGTTTTCAATAGGGGACTATGTCCTGCGTAAAGTCCTCGGCAGTGATATAAAACCATCAGACAGAAAACTGGGACCAAATTGGTAAGTACCATTCAGAGTAATCAGAGATGATCTTCAAGAAACATATCATTTGAAAATGCTGGAGGGCAGGGAGATACCAAGAGCATGGAATGCAATAAATCTCAAGAAGTTTTACTTTTAAATATTCTTTTTTATCTTTTAAGTTAGCAGAATTTTTAGCTTTTTGTTGCTTGATAAGACCATTTGCAATGAATAAAGGCCCAGATTGGACCATCTATTCTCAAAGTTTACATTGGCTGCTTAACTCAAGTTAATTATATCTCATTAATCTGTACCTTTTTCGATGATAACTCCTTTGTGCGTATCTAAAATGTTTAATGAAATTAATAGGGTTAGCAAGTTAAATACAAACACTTCAAATCACCCTCAGGCCCTTATTGCTAACACGAGAGGCCTCATGAGTTGCCCCGGTAATAATAAAATCCCTATAGGAGATCCTTAGGTAATAAAGCCAACTCTGGTTTATTGCCAACTTTTGTTGGTCAGAAAAAACCTGCTCGGGCGGATTGCCCACTAGCCAGGTGCATTCTACCCATCATCTCACTTAGGCCTAAGAAAGTGTGACGACATAACATAAAAGGTAAAGTGAATGGAATGATACTGCTTAGGCATATTAAATTGGGAGAATGTTCAAACATTTAAAGGGCAGAATGCCAACACTTAAACATCATTTAGTCGGTTATAAAAGCCTAGAATGATCCAAACTAAGTATGAGTCTACCTAAAGCCTTCAATTGGTTAATCAATATCATTTGGATCAATAAAAGTACTAAGTAATACTCGACTAGGCAAAATCAAAACATGTTTAGTCAGGATATGGTCAAAACATAAAAAAAATCTTTATTAAGAATACAAGGTTACAATCACATACCAAAAAGAGAAACAAGATATTCTGCTATAATCACCCTCTGACCATCATCTGGCTTTGGGGCGAATTATTTGACATTTCATCGAGATCTTCATCCAAGAGTTGGGGGGGGGGGGGTAATACCATCGACCGGGATCCATTCTTCGTCTTTCGAGAAGGGGTTATGGCTATAGTAAGGATATTCAATATGGTACTTATACTAAAGCTTGGATTCTTTTGGAGTTCTCGCCTCCTTAAGAGCACTTAACCATCCTCAAGAAAAGGTAATGATTTTAGCCTCCTTAAGTTTCCTTGGGGTATCTACCCAACCAACATTATAACCTTCCCCCTACACCTCTCTAGGTCCCACCTTAAATGAGTATCTCAGCTTCTTGGCATTATCTTTTAGCACACCTATAAAAGACTTCAAGCTCGTAACCTCTTTTCTGAGAGCATCATTTTCAGACTATAGGACCTCACCCACTTGGTTGACCTCAGTCCTCTCTAACAGTTGGGCCCTCAAGGAATTTACTTCCTCCTGAACAGAGGCCCTATTTACTCCATCTCCTGGAGATTTTCTTTCGGATTGGAAATCACTTCAGTCTGGTTTTTGTATGCTTGTTCCTCGCTCTTAGCAACTTGTATATTTTCACAAAGGTTTTATAAGCCTGCAAGCTGATGTCATGTCCAAGAATTCTCCCCAGTTGAGAATTTGGATAAATATAGCGATCTACATCAACAGACTACAGACTATACACACCAAACTAGAAGCAACTATATTAGCGTATAAGAAAACTAATAAGCAAATGAGAAAAGGGAAGAATTTCATTACCACAAAACATAAAAAGAAGGCCAATGGCTAATACTTGAAGTTCTCCAAAAAAGCATGGGTACAGACTGACAAGACTAAAAATTATACGAGGAAAATGAAGACTTCTAGTTTATAAATCCCCAGTCTTTCACCTGGTCTCCCTCAACTATGGCTTTCCCCTTTTCGACCACCTACTACTTCTGGTCAGCACCTACACTCCCGCCAATTGTATCAGGAACAAACTCAGTATTTCCAACAGCATGATCACCACCTTCCCCTTCTTTTTCTTTTTCTTCTTCTTCTTCTTCTTCTTCTTCTTCTTCTTCTTATTCTTCTTCAATATAAGGGTTAGAACCAGGAGAATGAAGACTAAAAAGATCAGAATCTGCAGGAGTTCCAGTAGCCTTCAAACCTTGGTCCCATCCCTTCTTGAACGAAACCTTGTAAGCATGGGCCATCTGACGCTCAACATTCTCGTAAGCTTTATAAACGACCTCAAGGTAGCTGTCAACCTTTTCTTAGGGAAGATCACCCTCCAACTTGGCGAATTTGTCAATTAATTTTTTTTTTGCCTCCACCAGTTTGAACTTCTCAGCAATCATTACCTTCTGAGTAGCCCAATGAGCATCATAGGCCTTAGATACTTATTGGTTTTACGTTCCCACTCTTGGCGATCATTAACAAAGGTCACCTTCTCGACCTCCAGGGCTTTCTTTAGCTCCTCCTCCCTTCTGAAGCTATTATATTGATTATCCATAAGAGTAGTGAAATCAGACAACATCTACGAACATGATAGGACAACAGAGAATCAGAATAGAAAAAGAAAGAGAAAAGAAAAAGAAATAAGTAGGAAAGACTTACCAAATCCATCCCTTGTGCAGTCTTGATGATGAGTTGAGTCGACCCCAGCCTAGAGGAACGCTTGTGATCAGCAACGAGCACCGACCTCTTTAGGAGGTCAGGGGCTAAAAATGGGGAATCACCCATACTAGCCCCCTTAAGACTAGGTACAATGGGCACTTCAGAGGATTACAGGGCTAATTTTTTCTTGGCCTTAACCCTCTCTTTCTCTTTCCTCTTCTCTCTCTCTCTCTCTCTCTCTCTCTCTCCTCTCTCTATCTCTCTCCCTCTCCCCTTATTGGATGGGACATATCCACTACCCTTGGGAGAGCCTGCTATAGAAACCTTTAAAGATGGAATCTTGTTAGAAAGGACCGCATAATCATTATCATCATTAGGAAGCCTTAACCTCCTCTTCTTAACTAAAGTAGCCATGTCACTTTCTTCCTCTTTATCTTCTTTTTCTTCTTCTTCTTCTTCTTCTTCTTCTTCTTCTTCTTCTTCTTCTTCTTCTTTCTCCGCTTCTTCCTCTGCTTTTACCCCTCTTCTTCCTTTTTTTTCACTCTCTTCCTCTTCTTCAGAACTCCCATCTTTAATAATAATTGGGTTAAAAGGGCCTACCTCTAAAGATTTCAAAAATGGAACCTTATCAACCGCTCGAGTAATAAGCTGGTACATGTGTTCTTATATTCCAAAACAAAGGTCGCCGACCTTGGATGTTTATCGTGTGCCAATCTTTCCTTTATACTTCAGGCCTTCACGAGCTCATCAGCATTAATCTCCCTAGGACCAGGTTCCTGATTTTTGGCACGAGCTGCAATAACAAAGAAGAGGAATATCAATAGGGGTGGTAAACGGATGGATATAGATCAGATACCATATTTTCCATATCCGTATCCACTATCAAGATGCACTATCCGTATCCGTATTCGTATCCACTGGATAGTTAAAACAACTATTTATATCCGTATCCGCTCGGGTACCTCGGATTCGGATAATATCCGTATCCGTTTACATTATTTAGCCATCGCAAAAAATAACTATCAAAATATACAATCCAATGAAATCCAATCCAATCCAAATAAATATATAACAAAATTACTCCCTCCTGGCTTCTATAATAATAGTAACATTCCATAATGATAATATGGCTTAAAGTCATCCATACTTTACAAACATGTAAGCTTCAAGCCATCCAAAAAAAAAAATAGCAGTATCATTCCATAACAGTAGAAATACATATGCACCTTTTAGATTAAATCAAATTTTATTGAGAATGATAACCTCATGGACCTTTTAGTCTTCAAAACATACTGATATATTTATTTTAATAAGTATACATTTTTATTTTGTATATAATATACCTACTGTTAACTTCACTTCTCATCACAATCAAAACCATCACTTTATTTTTTGTTTCTTTCCTAAATTTATTTATAATTAAGGAAACTAATGAACAATCACATAAACAACATATAAATACAGTTATATATTTTTATTTTTATTTTATATGTACCTGTTGTTGCTAATTTTCTGTTACAGGAGGAGGGAATGTGGAGTGACGTAGAGACAGAGTTGATGCGCAACTGATGGGTTGGGGTTAATGAGAAATGGTGGTGGGGTTGATGAGCAGCTGTGGGCTGATGCGGCGGGTTGGAGGTGGAGGTGGAGGATTGAAAGTTTTTTGTGGAGTGAAATGATGATTTCTTTTCTCTTGTTTTGTACGAAAGAGAAATGAAATGAAATTAGTTTTTTTTAGTGGAGTATATGTTCTTTAGTGGTTGTATGTTATGCGTGATAGGGTGTATTATAACTTTAGTGTAACTCCATGATAATATACTCAATAAACTAATAATACATGGAATTTTATAATATACCCAATAAAATAATAACTGTAGGGTGCTTTTGTTTTGAGTGGAGTATTGTGTTTGTTTTGTTTTAAGGAATAAACGATTAAGGTTTTTTTAATATTATTTTATTAGTAATACTAATACTAATATTATTAGTAATATTTTAAACATATGTTTGATGGATACGGATATCCGGTAAAATGGATACTCCGCATCGGATACGGATTATCCATGTCGGATACTAGTACTATCCGTATCCGTATCCATTTTCTCGGATATTTTTATAGAGTATCCATACTCGTATCCGTTTCCATTTTTTCGGATAAATATCCGCAAATTCAGATTCGGATATCGGACGGAGGCGGATTTTCAAATATCCGTTTACAGCCCTAAATATCAACCACAAGAATGGGAAAAAATCACACAAAGTCAGCAGAAAGGAAAAAAGAAGAAGTGACTTATTGCGACCTCTCCATATTAAAAAATGGTAGGGCTACGTGGTCTTTCCCCCTCCAATGGTTGAGGGTGCTGCTAGTTCCTTGTATGAACCCACTTTCCCAGTAGTCTTTATGAGAATTTGAAAGATTTACCACCAGAACTCACTCAGCGTTTTTGGTTTTTAAATATAACATACCTTCTTTGGTCTTTGAAAACATGTAGCACTAACATATCTCAGCAAGACCCAACCTTGTCCTATAGAATGTATTTATTCTATGGACTCCATTTACTATCTTCCACACACCTAGAAATTTTAAAAAATAACTCATTTGAGGGGAATGTCAAACCCCTTTGAGTTATCCATAGGGTGTGAATCCAATTTCCCCCATCAACTTCACGAACATTACGAGGAAGGGGGCACAGTCGATAATCAACCAATCAGGGATGTTATACTTGCGCCTAAACTCTTATACAGACTTATCATCTAACATCCCCATAACTGAACAAGTAAAACGAAACCCTAGTTATAGTAACTAGCTGATACAAAGGAAAATAATTAAAAGGGGCAGAGACTAGAACTTACAGGCAGTAAACGAAGCTTTGGGAAAGTACAAAAGAAGGAGACTTCAATTTTGAAGCATAGGAGAAGCTTAGGAATGAAGTATGCACAAAGACGACCAGAAACAGTGAACGAATGGTTAAGTACACACCAACTGATCATCACAATAATCTAATGATGAGTTTCCAATTCTCAGGAAGATTTTGGCACTTCGACTTCTTTTTTGAGACAAGCGTGCCCCTGTTGCAAGCCTTGTTATTACAAAGATGTCATCACGGACTCTCACTACATTTTAAGGTCTTGGGCCTTTGACCCAGTTAAAATCTATTGTCCCATATTTATTAGCCCAAAGATTTCAAGGGCAATTATGGGAGCCCATTTCTAAAAGTTCATAAGAGTATCCGACCAAGCTACCTTGAGTTATTTAGCCCGACCCATATCATGAATTAATTTATATATGGATAGTTTAGTTAAAGAAGGATACTCGCATATATGGTCAAATCAGGGGCCAAGAATATCGGTCGAGATATTCAAGCACCTCATGGCCAAACCACGTGAAATGATGAAGTTCCTTAAACAACTCATACTCTATAACAAAGACACATATAAATTTTATGCCCTAACCCAGGAAAAAGGGATGAAAAATTATAATCATTAAGAGACACTTAATAAGAACAAGTAACCTCTCTGTGGATGTAGGCAAATTGTCGAACCACGTACATCATTGTTATGTGTGATTCTATTTACTTTTTCCATTTATGATTGCTTTCGTATACTATTTTATTGTGAATTTTTCTGCACTCACAATCATCACCATTATAAAGTTTCTTAACTAAAGGAGCCTCCTCTTCTTTTTCTTCTTCTTCTTCTTCTTATTCTTCTTCTTCTTCTTCTTCTTCTTCCCTCTACTTCGCTCTCTTCTTCTTCTTCTTCAAAAATTTCCTCTTCAATAACAATTGAATCAGAAGGACCTACCTCTGGAGCTTTCAAAGATGGAACCTTATTAACCAATTGAGCAATAAAGTTGGTGCCTTTGTTCTTATATTCCAAGAGAAAGGCTGTCGACCTTGGATGTTCACCATTTGCCAATCTTTCCCTGATGCTCCAGGTTTTAACGAGCTCGTCAGTATTAATCTCCCTAAGGTCAGGTTCCTAAATTTTAGCACGAGATGCAATAACAAAGAAGATGACTATCATCCATAAGAATAGGAAAAAATCACAAGAAGTCAGTAAAAAGGAAAAAAGAATAAGCGACCTACTTTGGCCACTCCATATTTAAAAATTGTAGGGCCACGAGGTCTTTCCCCTTTAACAGTGGAGTACACTGCCAGTTCCTAGCAACGAACCCACTCTCCCAGTAGTCTTTTGGAAATTTAAGAGATTTACCACCAAAACTCGCTCTGCATTTTTAGTTTTCATATATAACAAACCTTATTTGGTCTTCAAGAACACATAGCTGTAATATACCTCAACAAAAGCTAACTTTGTTCCATAAAGTGTATTCATTCTGTGAACTCCATTTACTATCTTCCACACGTTGGGGACACATTGGGCAGGAACAATGGCAAAGTACCTAAAAAATCAAAGAAGTAACTCATTTGGGGGGAATGTCAGACCTCCTTGAGTTATCAGATGGGTGTGAATCCAATGCCCTCTGTCAACGTCCCTAATGTTTCGAGGAAGGGGTCACAGTCGATAATCACCCAATCAGGAATGTTTTACTTATGCCTAAACTCTTCTATAGACTTATTATCCAACATCGCCATAACTGAACAAATAAGAAGAAACACTAGCTATAGTAACTATCTAATACAAAGAAAAAAACTAAAAAGGGAAGATACTAGAACTTACAGGTAGTAACAGAGCTTTGGGAAATCACACAAGAAGAAGAACTTTAATTTTGAAGCAGAGGAGAAGCTTATGAGCGAAGTATGCACAAGAACGATCGAATATAGTGAAAGAACGGTTGAGTATACACCAAACTGATCACCAAAACATTTTAATGATGTGTTTCATCTTCCCAAGAAGATTATGGTGCTTCAACTTTTTTTTGAGATAAGCGTACCCCTTGTACAAGTCTTTTTGTTATGAATATGCCATGGTAGACTCTCATTACATTTTAGGCCTTCGACCTAATTGAAATATATTGGCCCATAATTATTAGCCTAAATATTTTAGGAGCAATTATGGGAGTCCATTTTCTATAAGTCCATAAGAGTAGCCGATCAGGATAACTTAAGTTATTTGGCCTGGCCCAAATTGTGACTTAATTTCCACACGGGTAGTTTAGTTTAAGAAGGACACTCGCAGATTTAGTCAAATCAGGTGCCAAGAATCTCAGATGAGATATTCAAGCGCCTCATGGATAATTCGCACCCTATCATGGAGTTTTTTAAGCAACTCGATCTCTGCAGCAACATATATAAATTGTACACCATGACCTGGGGCAAAGGGAGGGAAACTTAAAACTTAAAAGACACTTAATAATAACAAGTAACCTCTCTTTGGACGTAGCAATTTGTCGAACCACGTACATCATTATTGTATGTGATTCCATTTACTTTTTGCCATTTGTGATTATTTTCACAGATTCTATTATTGTGAATTATTCTGCACTCATATATGTTGTTTCTAACACATGGTGGATTGATTATAATTCTACATGTTATGTTTCAAATTCTATGCACGGATTCCTTTCAATTCAAAAAATAAAACCAAATGAAGATTTTCTTTACATGGGAAACCGAGCAAAAGCAAAAGTTGAAGCAATAGGAGTTTTTCAATTAAAATTACAATCTGGGCTTTATTTTAATCTTGAAGATACTCTTTTTGTACCCATAGTTTCTATAAATTTAATTTCCTTGTCTAAACTCTTAATAAGAGACTTCACTTTTAACTTTAAAGATAATGGTTTTATTTTATATAAGAATAATTATGTTTTTGGCTCGGGTTTCTTGTCGAATGGTTTGTTTCAAATTAATCATGATTATAATTTTTCGGAATCCTTATTGTCTCTACATACTAATGTTGGAACTAAATGTACCTCATTTAGTGAGAATTCTGCTTACTTGTGACATAAAAGATTAGGACACATATTCGGAGAGAGAATTGAAAGGCTTATTAAAGAGGAAATTATCCCTGCTCTAGATTGGTCCGATTATAGTATATATGTGGACTGTATTAAGGTTAAACATACCAAACACACAAAGAGTGACTTGAGTCCTTTTGCGATTATAGTATATATGTGGACTGTATTAAGATAGAGGGTGTAGACTTTGGGGAGACATTTGCTCCTTTTGCGAGGCTTGAGTCCGTCCGCTTACTTCTCGCCATCGCATGTCATCTGCACTTCAAGTTATATCAGATGGATGTCAAGAGTGACTTTCTAAATGGCATTCTACAAGAGGAGGTTTATGTGGAACAACCAAAAGGGTTTGAAGACCCTATGCACCCTGATCACGTCTACTATCTGAGAAAAGCCTTGTATGGTTTGAAGCAAGCACCCCGTGCTTGGTACGAGAGGCTTACTTCCTATCTCTTAGCTCGTGGCTTCAAGAGAGGGGGAGTAGATATGACGTTGTTCGTCAGGAGAGATGACGGTACTATCTTGGTTGCCCAAGTCTATGTGGACGACATAGTCTTTGGATCCACATGCTCCCAGCATGCTCACCACTTTGAGGAGGAGATGAAAAGTGAGTTTGAGATGAGCATGGTAGGTGAGCTTACTTTCTTCCTTGGTCTCCAGGTTCGTCATCTAGAGGATGGGATGTTCATCTCCCAATCCAAGTATGCTCGAGACCTAGTGAAGAAATTTGGTTTAGACTCCGCTAAGCATGCACGTACACCTATGAGTACTTCTACCAAGCTTAGTAAGGACACTTCAGGCAAGGACATAGAGCAAACCTTGTATCGGAGTATGATAGGCAGTCTCCTCTACTTGACTGCTAGTCGTCCCGACATAGCCTTTAGTGTTGGAGTCTGTGCGCGATATCAGGCATCCCCAAAAGAGTCACATTTACTTGCTCTAAAACGTATTATTAAATACGTGAGTGGGACTCTCTCTTACGGAATTTGGTATTCCTTTGATACCGATGAACGTTTATCCGCCTATTCGGATGCCGATTGGGCTGGGGATGTAGATGGATGTAGGAGCACTTCTGGTGGGTGTTTCTATTTTGGTTATGCTCTTGTCTCCTGGCTGAGCAAGAAGCAAAATTACATCTCTTTGTCCACTGCGGAGGCTGAGTACATCGCCGCCGGGAGTTGTTGCACGCAACTCATGTGGATGAAGCAAATGCTGGAGGATTATGGGATTTCACAGGACACCATGTTCATTTCCTGTGATAACACGAGCGCGATACACATATCCCGCAATCCTGTCCAACATTCGCGCGCAAAGCACATCAGGTTACGCGAACACTTTATTCGTCAGTTAGTTGAAGAGAAAGTCGTATCCCTGAGTTTTGTTCCTACCGACCGTCAGTTAGCCGATATTTTCACGAAACCTTTAGATGCCCTTAGATTTGAGAGTCTTAGGAAGTCTTTGGGGATTTGCACAGTTGACTGAGGGTTTGGTCTATGTCTAGAATAGGATGCTCCTTCATGTTCATATCATATGCTTCCTATTGCTAGTCTGTTTTATATGTACCATAGATTTATTGTACAGCTTTTATGTATTCTTTATTATCCTTTGAAAAATACAAAAAGATTTTTTTTAGAAATTTTTTTTAAAAAAAAAAACACAAAAAGATTTTATTTTGATAAAATTTTTGAAAAAATTCAAAAAGAGATTTGCCTTTTATGGATGAGCATTTAAGATAGCCAAGTCACAACTTCATTCCATTTATCCATGTGACTGTTTTATAGAGATTTGAGAGGCTACATCATTTCATCCATGTGCTTAACATTGATTGGAGTCCTTGAGATGTAATTAGTGATATTTCCTACATGCTTGACTCCTATATCCTTTATTGCACACATGCACGGCTATATTTGATTGTTGCACTTGTCAATCTCATGTTGGCTTGAGTGTTTCCATCTCAATCCTGTCTATACAATGTATAAAATGCGATAAAACTTGACAAGATTGGATTGCATGTAAAAACCGTTTTGGTGAGACTGTGTGTATATTTTCTTAACGGGGAGGGGCTGCGAAAGTTGATTCTTATCCTTTGCGCAAAAGCCACCGTTAAAAGGACCTAAAAATGGAGGAATTTTAATGTCCGAGGTCCTAAGAGGTTAAAAGAGCCCGAAAAAATTGATAAGGCAATAAAAAGCAATACATGCCAAATATGGGCCATTGTAGGTTTCACCATCAATTCTCCAAAGTTTGAGAATTTAGTATACCTCTATTCAAAATATAAATCTGAGGGAGTTTGGTTGGAGATTGAAAAACGGGTTTGCACTTCCTTGAAAGTCCTGAAAAAGCATGAAAAACATTTTGGACGTTATTGGTGTAGAAATCACTTTGAGCTTTGATTTGTAGATTTGATATAGTCAATGTCTTATATTTCCAATCTTTTACACCAAAGGAAGCATTTGAGTTCATTCGTTAGGAATATCCAATATTCATCGTGCACATATGTCATGTTTGTATGCATTGATTTTCCTATCGAATTTTGATCACACCCATTCATTTACGCCATCACCGACTTGGTTGTTTCATGTTCATTCATGGTGTGATTTTTTGCCTTGTGTCACCCCGGTTCTTGATTGCTTGATTTATTTCTCTCATTTGTCTATTTGGGGACATCATAAAAAGGGGGAGAATGAATTATCTGATGAGAAAATGGGGGAGTTTTGAAATTCTGAGAATATCATCTTAAATTGATATATATGCTTATGTATGCTTATGTTTATCTCATTTCAAACTCGATACGTCACTTGGTATTTGCTTTGTCTCACGTGTGTAGGTACATCTTTTGATAATCCCATGTTGCACACCCTGATGAGAAAAGATTTCAGATTCCTGAAGATTTGAAGAACAAACGATGAAGACTTATTCATTTGTATCTTTCCAGTTTTGGGTTCATGGAAGGGTAGATTTGTATAGGCAATTTGTCATTTGATAATTCGGATGTTGATTTTTATGTATGTACCGGCACAGACATAGGGGGAGATTTGTAAGGACATTTTTATCATGTCCGTTATCTTAATGTTTTGTATGTCGTACGCCGTTACATTTGGCACGTCTCTGCTCGATCACATGTGACGGCCCCAATCCGAATTCCGGGAATCAGGCATCCTGCTCCTCCATCATGTGTCCTTTATCGGCCCCAACGACTTCAAGTTCCATGATTTTAGGGACTAAATGCAAGTGGTACGGAAGAGAAGTCAAAACAGTGAAATATGGCACGATATGGATGATCAAGGGCAATTGGGTAATTATACAGCCACCGACTGGAGAATAGGTCAATTTGAAAGTTGAAGAGCTTGCCGCAACAAAGATACTGGAAGAAACGGCACCTCAATCCAAGCTACGGTGAAGAAGTTATGACCCTTTGAAGATGGAGCAAATTCCAAGGAAGGAATCAGAAATCCAGAAATTCGGACCGGTCCGCCTCTAATTAAAAAGAACCGATCCGCGAGCGAACCGATCCGCCTAGTCCCGGATCGGTCCGCATTGCTTTGGCCAGTGGACCCCGGATCGAATGAGAACCGAATCTGCTTCAAATAAAACGAACCGATCCGCTATCGGACCGATCCGCCTCAGGCCCGGACCGGTCCGCCCTGGATAACCACGAACAGATCGTGTGGAGATTTTTAGGGCAAATGAATTCTTATTTATACCACGATCAGGGAGTTGGTTTTCTAAAGGCTTATACACGATTTCCAGAGTAATAAACTCTAAGGCATTCATGGTATTTGAGTCCATTGATTCATACCCTTGATTCACACAAATTCCATACATTTGTGAGTCACTTTTGGTAAACCTAGAACACCATTGATGTTCAACCCTTTGTGAAGTGGACCGCTTCTTCCTCTTCATTGCAGCCCTACTGGACAGGGATAGTTCCAGCAGCCAACCCTACTGGAAAGGGAGTCTTCCAGCCGCGACTACAGAATCCGATACCCGAGGGTAATTCATAGTCAACCTGTATTTCATTGTAATCCGATTGTAAACCGTCTTTTACAAATTATAGTGAATATACATATGGTTTTGCCCCTGTGGGGGATTTTTCCTTAAACTTTGTGTGTTGAATAATTCTTGCATGATTTCTTATTGTTTCAATCACACCTAGTTGCATGCTTAGGGTTAAATTGGGTTAAAAAGGGTATTTATTATATTATTTCTTAATTGAACGCAAGCGCCAACTATTTCATAAAGGGATCACATGAAAGGTGGGTCGTATGCTTCTCTTGTAGAGAGTTTATTATATGCACTGATTTGTAATGGACCGGATATTAGTTTTTCCATTGGGATGCTGGGAAGATATCAAAGCAATCCGGGTGACTTCCATTGGAAGGCTGCAAAGAAGGTGTAAAGATACTTGCAAGGGGCCAAAGACTATATGCTCACTTATTGGAGATCCGATCACCTTGAGGTGGTTGGTTATTCAGACTCAGATTTGGGAGGATGCCTTGATAGCAAAAAGAGCACTTCGGGTTAGGTTTACCTTCTGGTAGGAGGGGCCATTTCATGAAAAAGTGTTAAGTAGAGTGTCATCGCTTCTTCAACTATGGAGGCTGAGTTTGTGGTTTATTTTGAAGCTACAAATCATGAGTGCGAAATTTTATTTCAGGACTTAGTATTATGGTTTTAGTAAATAAGCCGCTGAAGATTATTTGTGATAATATCGCATCAGTCTTCTTTTCAAAGAATAATAGATATTTTAAAGTAGCTAATCATATTGAGATGAAAAAATTATCTGTCAAAGAAGAAGTTCAGAAACAAACTGTGTCAATTAAACACATTAGTACAAGTGTTAACATAGTTGATCCTTTCACAAAGGGCTATCTTCAAAGATATTTTTGCAACATACTAAAGATATGGGTCTCGAGTAGTTCATTGTGTAATTGCTATTTGCTTATTTATCTGACATAACTTTTGATATCAATAAAGAGTTTATGAATTCTAAATTTTTGTCTTAATTACATGCATGTGAATGACTGAATGTGATAGAAATAGTCTTTTATAAAGACATTATGTGACCATTATGATAACTCACATATTTATCCTTATTAAGTATGACATTGGTGGCACGGTACATGGGAGGAACACTGCTCTTAAATTAGTGTAGAACCGTCATGACTCACACTAATGAAGTATTTAGTTAGGGTGATTGATGATGTTCTAAGGCACTTGCGCAACTTATGTTAATCAAATTATTATGTATAACCTTATTAGGACCAAGTGGGAGACTTTTGAAATTATTATTTAATTATTTATTAATTACGAAATTCGACAAATTTTGTAATTATAAATTAAATAAATTATTGCTCCTATATAATGTGGTTCATAGAAGGGGGTGTATTTGATTAAAATTAATGGAATTAGTCTTAAAAACTTATTTCAAGAGACAAATGACTCTTGGTATGAGTGTGAGTCCCTTATGCTACTTTTGTGGAGAGCAGGTGATAGGTTACCAAGGGAATTTCGGGTCCTCTTCCACCCTATATATAGTGAACTATTCTCCAGCAAATGGTTCATTGAAAACACACAGATATATATGGGCTAGGAAGTGAAAATTCCAAAATTTTAAATTTTCCCATATTTCAGATTTTTGGCAATTTTCTAAGAACAATTCAGGAGCTCTGGGAAGGAAGAGATAAGAAACTTTTGAAAGCTATTCATAAGGCACATCAACAACAACAAACACATCAAAGGCCAATGGAGAAAGGTATTTTTTCATAAGAGTTTGTAGTTAATTTTATGTGGTGATTGCATGAAACTATTAAAGATCCTATAAGAATGAAGAATGATAATATATAATTATTATTCATGTCATGTTATAATTTGCACAGAGAACTAACTGATTCCTTAGGAGATTGAATGGTGCTTGATTACTACTGGATTGAGCTATTACTGTTAATTGTATTTTTGTTGATACTTTGCAATTTGATTTCATAGGGTTATGAATCTTCGGATTGTGATTGAAAGTTATTTCATTTGAGTTCTAGTGGAATACTCTGTTATTACGATAATTTTTTTTGGATGTTGATTACGCAATGTTTTGTTTGGATATCGAATACGCAGTGACTTTTTTGGGTATTGAATACGCATTTTTTTTTTCCAAATATTGATTACGCAACTTTTATTGGATAATGATTAAGCAGTTTTTTGGGATATTTGTTACGCAGTTTTTTGGATACTTTGTATCATGGGAGTGAATGGCATGTAAGTTCTCAAAGCCTACAATTGATTCAGTACACACGTTGTTCCAAATATTGTGATCGAGGGATTTTTAAAGAGATTTTTATCACTTTTGTAATTTAAGAATTGGAAACTATTTGTTTGGGGGCTGTTAATAGGTATTGCGAATTTATATAAAAGATTAAACTACCCGATAGGTTCCTTACTTTTTCACTTGTTTCAATTTCGTCCCTATCATTTTTTTTGTTTCAATTTCATCCTCAACCTTTCATTTTGTCTCAATTTCGTCCCTATCTTTTTTTGTTTGTTTCAATTTAGTCCTCAACATTTCATTTTGTCTCAATTTAGTCCATCTGTTAATTATTTTGGATACAATTGACTATTTTATCCATCTTTATTAGAAAATAATAAAATAGATGTTATAAATATTAAAATTTGACTATTTTATTATTATCTGTGGATAAAAAATATTTTTCATCCAAGAATAATAATATAAAAAACAGTTTTAATTTTTATTTTATCCAGTTGTTTTTAATTTTTTTAAAAAATTGGAATAATACTTTTAATAGTCAACATAGTTTTTTTGGTTTATAAAAAACTATTTTTTAATTTTAATTGAAAATGTTTAATTTAATGTCTTAGATTCACGATTGATTAGTGCTGTTGACGCAGATCCACATCATTTAACTAATGTGGATCAAATCTAGCGAACTAACCAATCGCGAATCTAAGACATCAATTTTTCCCCATTTATATAATATAATTGATAAATAAAATTTTTCTTGTGATGTGGGTCCGCGCCAGCGGTACTAATCAATCGTGAATCTAAGAAATAAAATTAAACATTTTTAATTAAAATTAAAAAAAGCGTTTTTTTATAAATAAAAAAACTTATGCTGACTATTAAAATTGTTATTCTAGTTTTATTTTTTAAATTAAAAACAACTGGGATAAAATAAAAATAAAAAATGTTTATTATTATTATTATTATTATTCTCGGATAAAAAATATTTTTTATCCCCAAATAATAATAAAATAGTTTATTTTTCAATATTTATAACATCAATTTTATTATTTTTTTAATAAAGAGGGATAAAATCGTCAATTGTATTTAAATAATTAACAGAGTGACTAAATTGAGATAAAATGAAAGGTTGAGTACTACATTGAAAAAAAAAAGATAGAGATGAAATTGAGACAAAATAAAAGATTGAGGATGTAATTGAAACACAAAAAAAGATAGAGATAAAATTAAAAAAAAGTAAAAAGTTAAAAAATCTATGGAATAGTTTAATCTATATAAAATCACCCAATTTCATTACTTGCTCTAGTGACATTATTTGTGACCGAGAAAATTTAAATACATAGTGGTGTGATTGATGACTGCAGTTGGAAACAAATTCAAAAGTGCGAAAAGAGAGAGAAAAGAAGGGGAGGGGGCTGCAGATGTGAAAGATCAACAATTAAGGTCAATTCTGAGCTCTGTAATTAACAATTTGGACCTGCATTGTTGGGACTTTTGGAGACTCTCAACCACTTTCGTTAAAGAAAAGGAGTACGGGTAGTAAGTAACAACTGTAAACCGCCAAGTGAAGAAAAAAAAATGAACGAATTGGAATGTACAATCCACCGAAAAGTAGTTGGCTTTGGAAATCAGATTCTGCCGCTTTGTGTTTTAATCATTTACATCGGAAAATGATGCTTAACGTTCAATTTGCGCAAACTATTTAGACTAAAAAAGTCATTAAGAATGTAATCCGATTTTAAGGTCAACAATCAGCACCACAGTCTGCTTTGCGTCATTTCCAATCAAGTGTAGCTGCAGCCTGCAGATATAGTGTGTCCTCTAGTTTCTTTTGCTTCATGATTTACAAGTATAGCTAAAGAATTTTATTACTCCTTGTATTAAAAAACATAGCAAGAATACTTTCTCTCTCTTAAATAATCCTAAATAAAACGTTAAATAAATATTTCAATTTGTAAATTAATTCTTGCTTAGACCATTGACTTTCCATGAGTATTAGTCGTATAAGTAACTTTATAATTTCAATTGATTTTATATAGCATTTTTAAAAAGTGTACCATTAATTTGGGATGGAAAAAGAAAAACATGACTTTTAATTTGGAATTGAGTAAATATTACCACCATCACCAAATCTTGGTATAAAATTCTATTTTATTCAAAGATAAAATAGTGATAGCATATCGCCATAAAAACAGATGATTTAATCGATAATCGCCGCTTGTTAGACCAAAATACTCTTACTAAAATCTATATATATACATGGCAAGAAAATGAATAATATAACATTTAATAATTTAATGCAAACTCATTACTATTCAAAAAAAATAAAATGAAAGAACACGAGTTAATTAACAATCGACATAGTCCATTAATGAAATGGGTCTCACAAAACTGTGCGAGATAGGCCAAGGAAAATAATTAATAATTGCTCAATACAGAATTTGAAAGAAAAAACCCTAACAAAATCCGACACTAGCCGGCCAGGTAGCGGCGCATACATGTGGACTTTGCTCCCTCTTTTAAACGCTTGAGAAACCTCAACAGGTCCAAACTCTTAAGTCATTTATGCATAGTAACTCTATATATTTCACATAGTTTTTCTACGCCCGGTAAACTTATTTCGTTACAATTCAATCAAGTTTTCATGTTACAAGTGGGTGCTTTAAATAACAATTTATGCTTTAATGATTAATGGAGTTAAATATTTGAGTATACCATGTTAATCTACTTATTAATAAGATAGAACTTATTTCAATCCGAAACCGTCTCAAAAGATGTGAATATCCCACATTAAAATACGTTTGAAGTTGACTACGTAACTTTGACAAAACCATTAATTCCACCATGATTGAAAAATATCTTTTTTTAAGATGGTGAATTTGAATCGAAGCTTGGGTTAGATTCTACTTATAAAAGAGAGGTGGGGTGGCCGGGTAACGGCGCGTACATGTGGACTTTGCTCCCTCCTTTAAATGCTTGAAAACCTCAACGAGTTCAAACTCTTAAGTCATTTGTGCATAGTAACTCTATATTTTTCACATAGTTTTTCTACGCGCGATAAATTTTGTTCGTTACAATTCAATTGAGTTATCATGTTATGAGTAATTGTTTTAAATAATAATTTATGCTTTAATAATTAATAGAGTTAAACATTTGAGTATACCATGTTAATCTACTCGCAAGGTAGAACTTATTTCAATCCGAAACCGTCTCAAAAGATATGAGAACCCCACATTAAAATAGGTTTGAAGTTGACTACATAACTATGACAAAACCATTAATTTCAACATGATTAAAAAATATATTTTTTCTAGATGGTGAATTTGAATAGAAGCTTGGTTATATTCTACTTATATACGAGAGTTGGGGAATTGTGTTGCGCTAAATCTCCGTAAAACAATTCTATTTGTTCAAATACAAAATAGTATTAGTGTATCGCCATCAAAATAGGTGATTTAATCGACTATTGTTGCTTGCTACAACAGCTAATAATTTAATGCAGTCATTACAATTAAAATAAACAGAAAAATTATGGACCACAGGTTAGCTAAACCCTAATGATTTCCCATCATTTTCGTTATTAAAGAAAAAGTTTGAGTAAAACAAGAGACTAGTTAGCAAAAATATCTGGAAGAGAAAGAACAAAATGTCAAAGCACCAACAGCAATTTTAAATTGATAGCTTAACTTGTTAATGGAGCCGTGACCATGGATGCCCAAAAGAAAGTATATTAATAATAATTATTATATCCTTTTCGTTCTGGTTAGCACTGAGCTGCCTACTATTACGAATCCAACTTTCCAAAGCAAGTTGATGTGTTTTAGTGGTCCTTGGTGGACCGATGAAGAATGCTTTCAAGGACACTGTATCTATCTCAATGAAAAAGCCGGATTGGGAAGCCTTTACTCCCCACTAACGTCACAGATTCATGTTTGTCCACAAGGGGTAAGTGTATAAAAAAGGAGTAACGTTATTTGAATTTTTTTATTTTTTTGAAATTTTTATTGTACTTGAAAAAACAAATTTGTTAAAATATTAGGCTCAATTTGTCAAAATATTATACTCATAAAAATCACACCTGGGACGGGCGTTTTACACACACACAAAAAAATAAAATTCTAGTTGTTTTGTCCTTCTTCTTTTTCTCTCTTCTAGTTCATTTTAATGATAAAATTGAACCTTCTAGTGTGTCCATATTTGTTTTAGTGAAGGGGTAAAATGCACACATGAGAGATTCAATTCAGGTGAAAAGAGGATTTGTCGAGTGCGTTATTACTCCGGTATCAAAAAATTATCGAAAGTGCTTTATATGTATTGTATCATGACGGGATCCACATAATGATACAACACATGTAAAATATTTTCAATATTTTTCGATGCTAATTGGAGGTACACATAACATTTTTTTAATCTTTATCTTGACAATTTTTCCAGAGACCAAGCGAAAAGTCAATTTATTTTTTTCAAAGAAAGGATATTATATTACTTTAGAACTTAATGCATTCATCTATGATACCATGTAAAAAACAACTAGTAACAATATCATAAGACATAAAAAAACAACCTGGTTTCAGCAAAATTAGGAGGAAGTGAAAAATATACTATTTATTTCCATCACGTGTGTTCCTTTCTTGGCTAAAACATCATCCCTAGAGTGCCATTTTTGCCGAGACTAAATCACTAAATGTTAAAGCTTTATTTATGCACCTAAAATTTCTATAATATCCTAGCTTAAAATTTCTATAATATCCTAGCTTTTTATTATTTCTGGCTCGGTTTATTTTCTACTCTAATTCTCTCATTAGGAGTGTAAAATGGACGAATATGGAGCGAATATCATATTATTCATTATCCATATCCGTGTACAAGTATACTATTTATATCTTTTTCTGTATTCACTCGGATATTATACATAATTAGAATTTATTATTTATTTTTATGTCTGAATATATCTAGACACTTTTCTTTACCATTCAAATAAATATTAATTAATAGCTCTCACATAAATAAATAAAAAAAACTTTGAGTTTTCCTCTTAACTGATAATAAAGGTTTATAAGCATGTTTCAAAGTCTCGATATCGGTCCCGGTATCGGCCACTCGATTTTCAACTCGGTCACGGTATCGGGCGATACGCAAATTAGAGAGCGCAAAAATTTCCGAAAAAAATCTAGAAAATTAAAAAAAAATACGATTAACAACGTGGACCAATCAAATAAGTTTAAAACTATCCTTTGATATGCATAACATTGTACAATTGATTATATTGACGTGCTGCGAACTTGCCAGATTCAATGTTCCATAATCAATCAATGTTTTTTTTTTCACGGAGTATACAAATATTATATTTTTACAAAGAAAAACAGATGTCACTTTTTTAGTAAGAGGATAATTTTTTTTTTACATAGAGGATACAACTATTATATTCTTAGTATTATTCATAGTAAGAGGATACAAATGTATTTTTTAAGTATGTTATATTTTTCTAAAAAGGATAGAAATATTTCTTTTTTAGTATTTTTATTTTTTTAACAAATAGTGATTTTGACAAAACATTACATTTTTTTTACAATCGTTTTTTACAAAAGGGATGCAAATGTTATTTTCTTGCAAAAAATGATGCAAATGTTATTTTTTTATAAAGGGAATGTAAATGTTAGTTTTTTGTTGTTGTTGGGTTGCAAATGTTTTTTTTTAAATTGATGAAAATGTTATTTTTTTACAAAGAGGATGTAAATATTTTTTTTACTTGTGTTGTAAATGTTATTTTTACATAAAGGATTTTTACAAATGTTTAGAGGATACAAATATTATTTTTACAATAATTACAGTTGTATATTTTTTTGTAAAATAATAACATTTACGTTCTTTTTATAAATAATAACATATTAAAATATAATATTGGGAACATTATTATAAAAAATAATAAAAAATAACATTTGGATCATTTGCATTCTTTAAAAAAAAAAACTTGCACATATACAACGCACTAAATTAAACCCCCGCCCACGATGACCAAATAAACCACACACACAATACACAATATTAAAATAAAAATTAGCATTTTGTAACCCCCAAAAAATCACGCTTACCAACACAACACTAGAGAGAGAGAGAGATTGATTCTTAGTAACTTATACCATCTCGGTCGATATATCGCCGATTCCACTGCGATATCGTCGATATGGGCCGATTCTAATGCGATATCGTCGATATGCGCCGATTATACCGCTATATCACTGATACTATCGAGAAATTATCGATATAGGGTCAATTCACATCAATAATTGAAAACTCTGTTGGAAATTAATGTTAAGTGACGAAATTAATTATTTAATTTCAATTATATTAAATTCCGAATTTCCCATTTATGTGGTTTTAATAAATGTCAGATAATTAATTAGGAATGTGATAAATAAAGATATTAAAAGATTTGGGTAAACCTTATCCGTTAGTCACATGATGGTTAGTGGCATTAGTGGGAGACTTGAAAGAGTCCTACCTTGACTAGGATTTCGGCCCTCTTCCCCTTATAAATAGAGACCTCTACACCATCTAGAGTCATCTCATAACACACTATTTCTGAGGTGGGAGAGAAACTCCGAGATTCCATTAGAGTGCATTTTTTTCAAGAAGGCAGATTGATGAAGCAATTAATCAAGATTGATCTTTGATCAAGGTATGTCTTATTTTCTATCTTTTAGACGTATTTTGTGAAAACATGAAGATCTAAGATCCTTTTATTAAGAACAATTGTATGTTAAACATTAATCATATTAATGTGTTCATGATTAATATTAGGGTGTTCTTAAGAATGATTTTATATGTGGTATCAGAGCTAAAGTTTAAGATCTCGTGATTTTCCTTATTGATGTTCGTCTATAATGATATATGTGCATGAGACTTTCTGCGACATTTTTATTTATGTCATTAAATTGCTTTTGTGCCTGAGAGCTTCTGCGACGTCTTATTTCTGTCATTAAATCTGCTCTTAAAATGTGTCTGAGATTTTCTGTGACGTTTTTCTTCTGTCGCCAATACTCACTGGTGAGAATGAAAGGTCAAAACTTGCTCGGAATTTTACGAAACTGTCATGGTCGACTGGAAACGTCGAAATAAACAAAACCCATTGCTTACAATGGGCACCATCTTACTTTTGCGTTTTGACATCGTTAAGACCCTTAAAATTGCGTTTTTGCCGTTTTTGGTAATAATGTTTACGTCAATATCTCACTCCAGAAAATTGATTTTTGAATTCCGCAAATTGTTTTGAGATCCTGGAGTAATTATCTACATCTCTGTGGTGCTAACTCAAATTTTCTATTTTTGGCAAAAAACACGATTTTTTCCAAATATTATGTATTTTTTTTTTACCACGGGGGATGTTTTTCTTTATGTTCATGGTTGTTCTAATATTCATGTTATGTATTATTTTGTATTGATGAAAGGGTTCAATATAAAATTTTGAATATTAGATGTATGATTATGTGTTTGACAATAACATTTAGATATATTAGGTTATTGTGCATAATCTATAATTGGTTGCCCAAAGGTCCTAATGTAATTATGAATTGATGTTTCGACAATAATATTTATATGATGTTGGATGGAGAAGACATAAAAGTATCTTAATCTATAATTGTAAATATTAGATTATTGTGTATGCATTTATATTTGGACCATTAATTATACATTAAGTTTTGAGTATAATATTTTTGGGGCATTGATTTTACATAAATAATGTTTATGACTTCCAGAAAAATTATGTTTTTGAGGCATTCGAGCTACTATTGGTATCTTTGTGATTACTGATAGATTACATATTATAGTTAATATTAATGCATGATTAACTATATTTAAGTTGAGACATGTAAACAATTATTCATTTGAGTTAAGTCAAAGGCCAAACACAGGCTGAGACTGCATGTACGAATAATATACTTACATTCATTAAAGACTTATTCTAATGTTAGTTATAAAATTGGATTGAGGCGCAACACATGCTAATATCTGAATTGAACAACATTAGAACCAGTTTTGTAAAAACATAATAGTTGACATTAAGTCCATTAATCATGGTATTAAATGAATTAGGCAACAAACACAGATGCCAAAATTATGGGACCATGA